>CM051235.1:460006688-462813418 GCA_027917425.1 Gastrophryne carolinensis
AGACAATTGGATCTTGGAAGTGGTCTCCTCCGGGTACAAACTGGAGTTCGAGTACTGGCCGCCCCCAAGATTCTTAAGGTCTCGGGTCCCCTCGGACCCTCAGGCTGCACAGGGGCTCCTGTTGGCAGTAAAAAGCCTTTTGGATATGGGGGTTATATGCCCTGTGCCTCCGGTGGAAGAGGCAGGGGCTACTACGCCAACCTTTTCACGGTTCCCAAAATGGAGGGTTCGGTGAGACCCATTCTAGATCTCAAGGTTCTCAACCGGTTTATCAGAGCCAAAAAGTTCTGCATGGAGACTCTGCGCTCGGCTATCAATTCCCTTCAGCAAGGGGGTTTTATGACATCCATAGACATCAAGGATGCGTATCTGCATGTTCCGATTTTTCAGGCACATCAGAGATTCCTCCGGTTTGCGGTGGGGGATCAACATTATCAATTCGTAGCTCTTCCCTTCGGTCTGACCTCGGCACCGAGGGTCTTCACCAAGGTTTTGGCGGGTGTAATGGCTCTGCTCAGATCTCAGGGCATTCGCATTGTG
The DNA here is from genome assembly GCA_027917425.1 of Gastrophryne carolinensis. NCBI lineage: Eukaryota > Metazoa > Chordata > Amphibia > Anura > Microhylidae > Gastrophryne > Gastrophryne carolinensis. Next base: position 460,007,229 of record CM051235.1, read on the forward strand.
CCTTATCTGGACGATCTGTTGATTTCTGCTTCTTCCCTTCAGCAGGCAGAACTGGACACCCTCCACGTGGTGTCGACCCTGGAGAGGTTCGGGTGGGTGATCAACCGCACCAAGTCGTCTCTCTCCCCGTCTCGAGTGATTTAATTTCTGGGCATGAATCTGGATACCAGTCGGGCCAGAGTGTTTCTGCCCCAGACCAAGGTGCAGGGGATTCAGGACCTGATCCGTCTTCTTCTGGCCAGTCCTTGTCCCTCTATCCGACAGGGGATGAAACTGTTGGGCCTGATGGTGTCCTCCTTTGAGGCGGTGCCGTTTGCACAATTTCACATGAGATCTCTTCAACTTCTCCTATTGACGTATTGGGACAGGAGCCCACAGTCACTGGATCAACCTTTCACGATGTCTCCCAGGGTTCGGCAGTCATTTCGGTGGTGGCTGGACTCGAGCAATCTGGAGAATGGGCAGATCCTTTCTGGTCCCTTGTTGGTAGACGGTTACCACGGATGCCAGCCTGTCGGGCTGGGGAGGTTATTGGAAGAGTCATCAGTTCAGCGGGGTGTGGGGTCCCCAGGAGGCTCACACCCCCATCAATGTATTGGAGCTCCGAGCCATTCGTCTGGTTCTGGCTTGGTTAACCCCACAGTTACGGGGTCTTCCGGTTCAGGTGCGTTCGGACATCCAAACGGCAGTGGCCTACATAAATCACCAAGGAGGGACTCGCAGCAGGAGTGCCCTCAGGGAAGTCTCTCTGATCCTGCACTGGGTGGAGAGCAATGTTCCTTGCCTTTCGGCAGTCTACATTCCGGAGGTGGAGAATACGGAGGCGGATTCCCTGAGCAGGGGATCCTCTCGCCACAGAGAGTGGTTTCTCAACCCCGAGGTTTTTCTGGATCTTTGCCACAAGTGGGGGACTTCTGAGGTGGATCTCTTTGCCTCGAGGCACAATCACAAACTTCCGGCCTTTGTGTCTCTTTCTCAGGATCCCCTGGCTTTGGCAGTGGATGCCTTGTCACTGGCTTGGAAGGACCTGGGTTTTCTCTACTTGTTTCCACCTGTCTCCATGCTGGGCAAGGTAGTTCGAAAACTGGTTCTAGAAGGGGCACCAGCGGTTCCGGTGGCTCCAAGGTGGCCAAGAAGGGTTTGGTACGCAGACTTCGTAAGGATGGCCGTAGACCAGTACCGGCTTCCCTTGCTGCCGACCTGCTATCTCAGGGTCATCTACTTTACCCCAATTTACAAATGCTGGCTTTGACGGCTTGGCTGCTGAAAACTTCATCTTGAAAGAGGAAGGTTTGTCTGAGGCTGTTGTTCAGACCCTGATTAGGGCTAGGAAGCGGTCCTCTTCGGGCATTTACTATAGGGCTTGGAGGTCCTATATTGATTGGTGTGAGGCTAGGGCCTTGCTGGGTTTTTTCTATACCCAGGATTTTGGAGTTTCTTCAGCATATTCTGGATCTTGGGTTCCAGCTTAGTACTTTGAAAGGTTTCTGTTCTGTCGGTTTTCTTCCAGAGGTCTTTTGCTTTACACCCGCTGGTTAAGACCTTTTTCCAAGGGGTGGCGCATGTGCGGCCCCCTCGGAAGGCTGTAGTTCCTGTTTGGGATTTGAATTTGGTTCTTTCGGCTCTGCAGGGTCCTCCTTTTGAGCGGCTACAGGATATTGCTCTTTCGGTTCTCACTCAGAAGGTGGCCTTCTTGGTGGCCATTACCTCTGTTCGGCGGGTCTCTGAGTTGGCGGCCCTGTCGATTCAGGCACCTTACTTTGAGAGACACCAGGATAAGGTGGTTTTTCGTATTAAGCCAGATTTTCTTCCTAAGGTGGTTTCTGCTTTCCACTTCAATCAGGACATTGTTCTCCCTTCCTTGTGTCCTAAGCCTAACAATGACAAGGAGAGGGTTTTGCACAATTTGGATGTTGTTCGCTGTGTGAAGTACTATTTGGTGACTATTTCTTCCTTCCGCAAGACGGACGCTTTTTTCGTGGTGCCCTGCGGGCCCAGGAAAGGTTTGGTGCCTGCTAAATCTATGATTAGCAAATGGATTCGTCAGGCCATTGTTGGGGCCTATTCCTTTTCGGGTCACTGCGCACTCTACTCATGCTGTTGGTGCATCCTGGGCTTTTCAGCACCAGGCTTCTGTTGAACAAGTTTGTAAGGCTGCTACTTGGTCTTCTGTGCATACTTTTTCTAAGTTTTACAAGGTTGATGTGCGGGCTTCAGCGGATGCTGTTTTTGGCCGCAAGGTTCTGCAAGCTGCAGTGGTTTGAGTTGGTACATTCTTTACTGTTTCTGGTTCCCACCCATGACTGACACTGCTATTGGATGTCCCAGATGTCATGAAGAAGGAAGTGGAGCATATTGCACACTTAGAATAATACCGTTTTGTTTGTACTCACCTTTAAAACGGGTATTATGAGTGTGCCATACACTCCACTTCACCCCACCCTTGTTTTTTTCAGGTATTCTGGGGCTTTTATATGGTGAACCATTGGTTTTGATTGTTACGGTTGTATTTGGTTCTTCCTGGTCCCTTTAGTACTTTTATACACTGGGGAATTGGTGGGAGGTCCCAGGTATATATGGACCGGGAGGGGCTTTCTTTTTTTTGCATATTCATCTCTGCAGAAGTTCGCCCTCTACTGGAGATTACCCAGATGTCATGAAGAAGAAAGTGGAGTGTATGGCACACTCATAATACCCGTTTTAAAGGTGAGTACTCACAAAACGGTATTTTTAGGGGTTTCTGATTGGGACAATGCGTTTCGATGAAAACGTAGTTACAGCTCTGCAACTATCATTTCAGAGGTGTTTCACAAATACATGTGTACCAGTGGGTATTTGAAGGGTTGTTTCCTCACTTTTTCAGATCGTACTAGAAATTTACACCAATATAAACGGTGAATGCAGCTCGGCAGAAGTTGACTTTTGTCTAGGTGTGCTGCTGATTTGTGACAATGAATAAAGGGTGTACAGGCAATGGTCACTGTGGCTCCAGCTATCTGATCTTACTAAAGAAGGCATACGTGTTTTCCAAATTCAAATAGGGACATGTTTGATTTGAACATACAGATCCTACTGTACATCTGTAAATGTTGCTTCTCCCTTGGCAAATGTACAGCATTTCTGCATCTCTAGCTTTTAACACTCCTGTGATAGGTCTCAATCGTTTTTAAACTTTTTAAAAAATGTCAGTCCTCTGCCCAACCCTTGCACTGGAAATCATGTGCAGAACCATGTGTATGTAAGCCTCATCATGAAAATGCATATTTACTCTGTCAACCCTGTAAATCAGTAAAAGGGCGCCCAAATACTCACCACTTCTGGTCCCCTTCTATGGCTACTGTGGAGCAGCCTACCTTCTTTCAGAGCCAGCACCAACCAGCGCTGATTGGCTCGGCAGCTAGTTGTGCTGATAGGCTGCTCAGGGTGACGCACTCACATGACCGTGGGAAGCCTGTCACGCTGGTCCTGCTACACAGCAGTGTAGAAGAGGCCCCATTGCATTTGGAAAGTGAATAATAACACTATATATAGATATATGAATGAATAAATTTCACTGCAGACTTTGAATTCTGTATGAAATTATAATGTATTATGGGTCTCCCCCCCCCCCCCCCGTCACTGGTTTCTTCTATTGCCCACACCTCCAGTGCACCCACTCTCTAGATAGAAGAGACGGCCATTGTTAGAATTACTTTAGTATATTTCACATATTTAGCATACGGCCACCTAATTTATTCCAGACAGGAGACACTCCATATAGATGGAATACCGTGGATGGTTCTGATTTTAAAACCTTACTGTACCTGTACCTGTACTTTATGTAAAAGTTGTGTTCAATGTGGGTTCTAAATCGTCTCTTAGTGTTTAAATATTCTAATATTCTTAGTATACAGTACGTCCTGCTCCAAATCTAATACTTACAGTTGGGATATACTCCGCCAGATGACGCTGGACTGCAGAGACATTGAAAATAGGCTCCTCCCGGCCCCTCAAATACCCAGGGACCTCCCAAAAATCCCCAGAATTTCTCTGCAGTCTGGCTGCGAAGGACGAGAAATTGGCTCTCTACTCGCAGGTGAGCGGGGTTATTAACCTGCGGCCCTGTAGGACTATTCCCACCCGTTCCACTAGTAATATGCCTCCCAGCCTTGGCTGCGCTGGTCGGGTGAAGGTAGGCAGCGCCACTGTCAGGTGTTTAGAAGCGCTGCTCCCACCGCAATCCCCCACCAAAGGGTAGGCGGTTCAGGCTTATGGTGAGCGCCTCTATGGGATGCCCCTCCCACACTATTGCCCCTGCCTATCGGTGGGCCCTATTTAAGTGGCCGCCGTCCTCCCTCATCCTCCTTGTAGTCTTTGGGGGGAAAAGAGGGGTGGGGGTGTATATGTGTAGACATGTATGTTATGCAGTCTGTGCTTTCACTTTTCACATGTCTTTTTCTTGTGTCAGCCGCCGCGCTGACTGGTCTTTATCGCTTTTAAATTTGCCGCCGCCGCGCGCTGACTTGGTTCCGCGCTTGGCGGCGGCATTACCTCAGGCGCTGGTGCGCCATCATTGGCTGTTGGCCTTCTGGCTTTGCGCTCTTCGGGGGGGGGGGGGGGTTGGCGCCTTCCGCGTCATCGCTATTAATGGCCCGCCCCTCGGGGTATACAGACGCCATCTTTTCTGACTTGGATGGCCTATGCACGACGGACTCCTACCTACCGCATTCCGTAAGGGCCCTCTCGGGCGGCTTTATCTCCTTCACTTTTGTTACGATGTATGGCACCTTGATAAAGTGACAATCCGTCACGGAACGCGTGGGTGGCTTATTATCTGGCTCAGCAGAGGGTTACTTTTTATATCTTTCATTGAGGTGAAATTTCTTGTTATTTTCAATTGTTTACACTGTTCAGCACTTTACTATTGGCACATAGGCACTTTAATACATGTTTGAGATGTATATATTTGTATGGTGTAATACTACTATATCTTTGCACAGGGAATGGCTTAATTAGGGTTCCTTCTGCTGGGGTGGGTTTTACAGGTATATGTGTTTTTTAAATGTCTTGTGATCATTAGTGTACTGTATGTATATATTTTTTTACTTTGATGAATTAAAAATCCTTTTTGATACGAAGTTATAAGATTTTGATGGTTTATTAGGTGAGGAGGAGTGGTGCTGTGTAGAACAAATTCCCTGTTTTTTGTGGTACACTGGGCCACAAAATTCTTTTCTTTGTGTGTATTACATAGCAGTTTTGGGATTCTTTCATTGGCACACCCTCACTCATTTACATATTTGATTGATGGTGCTGAATTGCTGATTGCACTACGTGCAGGTTTTGTTACGATGTACTTGTCTGCTTGTCTTGTCTGCTTATGTCTTTCAGGCGGGACGAACCCTTTTTGGCTTCTCCCGGCCCTGTTTTTAGTATATTACTTGTAGACCTTGTAAAAATTATACTCCCACGTGCCTAGCGGGTTATTGGGGCATCCAGGGTTGCTATACAGCGTTATTCCCTATCGGTGTATAACGCCGCTATAATCACCATATGGAGGCATCCCAGGATTATGTTACCGGGGTCTCTTTGGGACAAGACCGGCTGTGTGTAGCGTGTGGGCAGCCTCATGCTGACGCTGACAAGGGGTGGGTCTGTGTACCCTGCGCTGAGCAGGTGCTTGCATTGCAATCTGGCCTGCCAGTGGCTGCACCTCGTTTCACTTCACCTACTCCCCCAAGCTTAAATCTCACTCCTGCTGAGTTGCATACTAGTGGGGATTCTCAGCCTGATGTGTCTTCAAGACTGGCTACTGTTGAACAGATTATTGCGAAGTCTTTAGCGCATAAGGCCCCTGCTAAGAAGCGGCACTTGACGCCTAATGTTACTGTTTTCCCTATGGGAACTGAGGAGTTTTGGAATCTGTGTGGCTATACACCGTCTGATGAAGGGGAGCTCTTTTCTGATTCAGGCTCATCTGATGAGAGACCAAGGGGTCTGGCTCTGACCCCTGGGCCCCGGATGACACTGACAGATTATTGACCCAGATTTTTGAGGTTTTGTCTATCTCTCTCCCTGTTGAGGCTCCCAGAGGGGAGCTTTTCCATAAAGCAAGATCACGTTTGGAATTTCCAGAGCAGGCACATTTCCATAACCTTGTGCTCAAGGAATGGGATTTCGGATAGGAAGTATCCCTTTCCTACTGAGGTGGTTAAATGTTGGTCATCCCTTCCGAGGTGGATGCCCCGATCCTAGGGCTATCTAACACCTCTGTCATGAATTCCCCTGATTCTACTACCCTGCGGGATGCCGAAGACCGGCGTATTGATCAGCTGGCATCCCACGCCTTTGCATGTGCGGGGACGGCGCTGCGCCCGGTCTGTGGCCACTAGAACCCTTATCAGAAATATGCTTGATAGTGCCCCTTATGATTTGCCTTGTGAGGTGTTTAATGCACTCTCCAGTTGTGATGTTTTTGTAAATTTTGTCCTATCAGCATTGGATGACACCATCAGAATGTGTGCCAGAACTTCTGCCCTCGTGGTGGCTATACGCCGCTTGGTTTGGCTGCGCCAGTGGGCTGCTGCCAAGAAGGCCCTCACTGGGTTCCCCTTTAAAGGTCTGCGTATGTTTGGAGACCGCCTGGACCTTTTTGCTAAGGGAGGCAGGTTACCCCAGCGCAGGCGGCAACCTCGGCCCTTTCGGGGTCAGGGTTCCTTCTCCCCTTACCGTGGTGCAAGTCTTTCCCTGGGGCCCGGGGAGATTTCTGGGGTAGAGGCAGAGGACGTGGACGTCCTGGCTCCTCCTGGGGTCCCAAAGCTAAATGCTCTCCCAAGCTCCCTCAGGCATGATGGGGCGCCCTCACCCATCCGGGTGGGGGGACGGCTGCAGCACTTCGCTCACGTCTGGAGGCTTCGTGTCTCAGACCGGTGGATTCAGGAGGTAGTGACCTCCGGTTACAAGTTGGAGTTTGCTGCCAATCCCCCTCCAAGATTCATCAGATCCCGGATTCCTCAGGACCCTGTGTTAGGAGCTAGTGCAAGCAGTGCAAGGCCTCCTGGAGCTGTGGGTCATCTGCCAGGTCCCTTTAAGAGAAAAAGGCAAGGGCTTTTATTCCAACCTATTCACAGTACCCAAAAAGGATGGTTCTGTCAGGCCCATCCTGGACTTAAAGATTCTCAACAAGTTTGTCAGGGGCAGGCGCTTTCGCATGGAGACTCTGCGCTCTGCCATCAGTTCCCTGCGCCAAGGGGATTTCATGACTTCTGTGGACATCAAAGATGCTTACCTTCATATTCTTGTGTTCCCAGGTCATCAAAGGTTCCTCAGGTTCGCTCTGATGGATCAACACTACCAATTTGTGGCCTTGCCCTTCGGCCTCACTTCAGCTCCCAGGGTGTTCGCCAAGGTGCTGGCTGGCGTGATGTCTCTGCTCAGATGTCAGGGCGTCCGCGTGCTCCCCTATCTGGACGACATCCTCATCACTTCCCAGTCTCTACATCAGGCAGAGTTGGATACTCAGCTGGAGGTGTCCACTCTGGAGTCATTTGGATGGGTGATCAACCACCCCAAGTCCTCACTGTCCCCTTCCTTGGTAACCCCATTCCTAGGAATGAATCTGGATACAGTTCAGGCAAGGATCTTCCTTCCTTAGCAGAAGGTGGGCAGTCTGATTGCACAGGCTCAGTCCCTCCTAGCTTGTCCCCATCCCTCCATCAGGCAGGGGATGCAGCTGGTGGGCCTGATGGTGGCGTGCTTCGAAGCGGTCCCTTATGCTCAGTTCCACTTGAGGCCTCTGCAACGTCACCTATTGTCTGTATGGGACAAGGACCCAGCGTCCCTGGACAGGGTCTGTGTGCTCTCCCCCCTGGCCAGGAGGTCCCTCTTGTGGTGGATGGACTCAAGGAACCTGTTGGGGGGGCAGATCCTTTCTTGCCCCTTCCTGGGAGACGGTCACCACGGATGCCAGTCTGTCAGGTTGGGGGGGTTTCTGGAAGTCTCTGCGGTTCCAGGGGAGGTGGGGCCCTCAGGAGGCCCACACACCTATCAATGTCTTGGAGCTGCGAGCGATCAGGTTAGTTCTGGCTCGCTTGACTACTCATCTTCAGGGCCTGCCTGTTCAGGTGCGCTCGGACAACCAGACGGCAGTTGCCTACATCAATCATCAGGGAGGGACCTGGAGCAAGGGGGCCCTCCAGGAAGCGTCTCTGATCCTGACTTGGGCGGAGGCCAATGTCCCCTGCATTTCAGCTGTGTACATCCCAGGGGTGGAAAATCACCTGGCGGACTCTCTGAGCAGGGGGACCTCTCGCCAGGGAGAATGGTCCCTATGCAGCAGGGTGTTTCAATCTCTGTGTCACCGTTGAGGGCCAACCAGATGTGGATCTGTTTGCGTCCCGCCACAAGCTTCCAGCTTTTGTGTCTCTGTCCAGGGATCCTCTGGCCCTGACCTCGGAATGCGCTAGCAATGTCATGGAAGGACTTTCAGTTCCTGTATGTCTTCCCCCCCCCCCCCCCCCCCCCCAATTCCCCTGCTGGGCAGGGTTCTGCGCAAGATTGCTCTGGAAGGGGTGCCAGCAATTCTGGTGGCCCCCAGGTGGCCAAGAAGAGTGTGGTTCGCAGACGTGGTACGGCTTGCAGTAGATCAGTACGCTCTGCCCTTGGTGCCAGATCTGCTCACTCAGGGCTCACTACGCCATCCCAGTTTACAAATTCTGGCTTTGACGGCTTGGCTGCTGAAACCTCCATCTTGATGGAGAAGGGGCTGTCTTCCTCAGTTGTGGATACTTTGATTAAAGCTAGGAAGAAGTCTTCCTCTTCCATTTATTACAGGGTTTGGCGTGCCTACATTTACTGGTGTGAGTCTGTCTCTTCCCTGTTGTGTGTTCTCTATTCCCAGGATTCTGGAGTTGCTGCAGCACGGGTTGGAGATGGGGCTCCAACTCAGTACTCTGAAGGGTCAGGTTTCTGCCCTGGCTATTTTTTTCCAGAAGTCCTTTGCTCAGCACCCTCTGATCAGGACTTTTTTTCCAGGGGGTCACTCGTGCGTCCCCCATGAAAACCTATGGTGCCTGTTTTGGATTTAAACTTGGTCCTGTCCAGCTTGCAGGGTGCTCCCATTGAACCTATGCAGGATGCTGCCTTGGCCATTGTTACGCTCAAGGTTGTGTTTCTAGTGGCTATCACTTCTGTCAGGCGTGTGTCTGAGTTGGCGGCGCTGTCCATTCAGCCCCCCTACTATGAGAGGCACCAGGACAAGGTGGTGTTTCGTTTCAAACCTGATTTTCTGCCTAAGGTAGTGTCTGCCTTTCATTTGAATCAGGATATTGTTCTTCCTTCTTTGTGCCCTATTCCTAGCAATGCTAAGGAGAGAGTTTTGCACTCTTTGGATGTGGTTAGGTGTCTGAAGTACTATCTGGTGGCTACTGCACCTTTCAGGAAAACTGATGCTCTTTTTGTGGACCCTTCTGGTCCTAGGAAGGGTTTGGCTCCTGCCAAGTCTACTATCAGCAAGTGGATTTGTCAGGCTGTGATTCAGGCCTACTCTGCTAAGGGGAAGAATCCTCCCTTCCGCCTTACTGCTCATTCCACTCGTGCTATTGGTGCCTCTTGGGCTTTTCAGCACCAGGCTTCTGTTGAACAGGTTTGCAAGGCTGCTACTTGGTCTTCTGTTCATACCTTTTCAAAGTTTTACAAGGTTGATGTTAGGGCCTCAGCTGACGCTGTTTTTGGCCGAAAGGTTCTGCAGGCGGCAGTGGTTTAAACTGCCTGCTGCTGACTTTTCTTGGGGATCCCACCCTATTTTATGGACACTGCTATTGGATGTCCCAACTGTAAGTATTAGATTTGGAGCAGGACGTACTGTATACTAAGAATAATACAATTCTGTGATTACTCACCTGTAGAATTGGTATTATGAGTGTACAGTACGTCCTGCTCCAACCCACCCTTGGTTTGCATTTTCTTGGATCCCCTGTATGGTGATTGTTATCATTGTTATAGTTGATAGTTTGGATTGTTTAATTCTCCCGGCTTCTCCTTAACTGCTTTTCAATGCTGGGGATTTGTGGGAGGTCCCCGGGTATTTGAGGGGCCGGGAGGAGCCTATTTTCGATGTCTCTGCAGTCCAGCGCCATCTGGCGGAGTATATCCCAACTGTAAGTATTAGATTTGGAGCAGGACGTACTGTATACTCATAATACCAATTCTACAGGTGAAGAATCAGAGTTGTATTTTTCAAAATATAGTTCCATGTAAGTATCAGTTTACTAGTTGGTGAAAGAATCGATCAGTATATCAATATACCAGCTTCTAGTAAATGGATTTGATGGATCTGAATACATAACAGAATCCACTGTCCTGTGTAAAATAACCTTACAAATGTTCATAATGATATGAACTGTCATCTGTATTGCACAAGCCTATTAATGTGGACCAACATCCGTTTGCCTGCTAAGTGGTGTTGGTCCCCGTGTGGGCGCAATAAGACAGGCGGGGGGAAGGGGGCATCCAAAATGCCACCGTTTTTACCTGTCCCCTGATCTTCTACAGGGAATGCAGCTATTGGTCACGTGAGCAGGATCTATCGCCATCCGGAACAGAGGAAGCAGCTCTGACACACATGACCGCTGGTGGCCAATCGCAGGCTGCATTTCCTGGCGAGGATCTCGGGACAGGTAAGAATTGCAGGTGTTCTGGACCCCCAAACCGTTCTTATTGCAGCCAGAAGCAGACCAACACCCGTTAGCGGGCAAAGAGGTCTTGGTCCACTTTTATTAGCGACAATCATGGAGCTGCTTACTGAGAAGCATGGGGAACTGTAAGTTGAAGGTACATTGAAGCATTGAATGAAGGATGTATGGAGACTGCCATTCCTGGCTTCTATCTAAAAATGTCATTTTTGACATGCTTCTTGGCCAACAACAGCTACTGCCACAGCTCTGGAGTAATCCTGGTGCCAGTAAAGTCTGGAAAGAGTCAGAACTTGCTCTGATTCCAAATTAATGGCTGATAAAGCATGTATACTGCTGGAACAGCCTGCTGCCTAAAAAGCCAAGTAAGTAACCTGAGACCCGCAATGGAAGCTCCCATGTTTCTTAGCTTCAAGCCATTCACTGCAATAAACCGGCTCCATCTTCGTCATTGCTATTCCTGGCAGTATAGGCCAGCGTTTCTTTTCTTGCAGTTGTTTATTTTTTCTGCTTTTTTTTACCTGCAGTTTCATTTCATGCTCCATTTTTGCTTTTCTGTTTTTATTTTTACATATCTCAATGTGTATCAACTACTCTAATACATTTTTCTTTCAAGGTCCTACCAAAGATTTTGATGAAGCTCTCTTCCTGTCTTAGTAATCTTACTCTTTGCAGTAACTGGGCATTTCTTCTATTACTCTAATGCTGTATCTTTTCTCTGAAACCTGTCTCTTCCTCTCCCTCAACTTCATTTTGCTCTCCTTCCTTCATTTCTGTTTGAATGCTGTGGATTTTGGTGTGAAATGTGGGAAGTTTAATCGCCTGTGTTGCTTGCCGCTATTGTATTGTTTACACTGTAGGCAAGCGTAGGCATGCAACCTACTATTTCAGTTAGATAATTCCTGCCACTACCATTGTAAAACAAGGTGTGAATATTGCTTTGTCCAACTCCACCATTTTCTGTGCTGAAAAAAATGCCACCCTTTCCCCTGTGTTTCAGAAAGCCTATTGCTAATGTGTCATACTTTTTGCAGAGCAAAAAATAAAACCTTTATAAAGTGCATGAAATTGTAGTTGGCAAAGGAAAACACACATGGGCTGACATAGCTGATCTCCCTCTAAATGTGATGTATGTTGGACTGCAAAGCTGTCCCACCTGCATGGAGTCTTTGGGACCTTGGAATAGATGTGCAAAACAGTAGCTCTGACTTTCCAAGACACTTGTCTTATTTGAGGTGCGTGGCTGTGTAAGCATCGGTTAGATGATCACCATTGCAACCAGCCAACCAGGAGGAGTGCAGCCATAAAAGCTTAATGTCACTAGACCTAATATCTACATAGCCAGGAGGAAAAAAATCAACCTATTCTTCAGTAGAGGGAGAGTGAAAATTTGATCCTATTTAATGGTATATATGATTGACCAAAAAAAGAGAGCTGAAAACTGTCCCTAGTATAAGCTCCAACATAAAAGAAAATCCTGTTGCATAAATAAATCCTTGAATTTCCTTCTGTACCATTTACTATATGGGTGAGAGGTTGGGCAGGAAGATGACAGGATGAATCCATATTAAAGCCAGGATCACTTTCTAAGAGAGGCAGAGAAATGGCCAAACTTTCTACCTTTTAAGGCTGTTTGTTTGACTTACCAGAAGTCAGTGGAGTAGGCCTTCTGTTAAACAAAGCAATGCCTATGCTTAAAGGAGCTGTATCACAAAATTGTGTAATATTGAAAATCCATATAAACACATTGGTTAATGAGAGGAGGGGTCACTTACACACCCAAAATAAATAAAGCTCCCGCCAAGCTTGTGGTTTTCTTCTCCTGGTAGAAATAAAATCCAGGGGTGACTCTTTCTGCCATTAAAAGAAAGAAACAAGCCTGGCTGAATATTTCTTTATGCTGGGTGTGTAAGTCACCACCCTCCTCCCATCATCCAGCATATTTATATGGATTTCTGTCATTGGGCCATTTTATCATGATAGTCCTTTAGGTTGGTTCAAGGTTTGAAACCCATAGGGGAGGACCAAATCTGTTAATGTCCAATCTTCTCTTAGGTAGAATCTGTAAATGGCTGTTTATCACAATGCATAATGGAGAAATGGCCGAGTCGCATGCTGGCTATTGTCATACCAGAAACCTTTATGGTTTTCCTGTGCTGACTAACTTTTGGGCATTTAGTGGCCTCCAGGGAATCAGTGATAAAAATTGGTTTGCAATCCTTGTAGATTATAGTAAGACTTCTAAGCATTTCAAAGCCAACGTGATATTTAAAATGTAGACAATATCCTATTACATGCCTTCCCTGTGTAAAAAGAAATGACTGCTTTGTTTTCTCCAATATGAATGTGTTTTCTCATACTTGTCTTGGATGATTACATTTGAGTTCTTCTTGTACAGTACATAAGCCAGCCATTTTTATTTCTTACCAAATTCCTGCATTTCCTTTGTACTGACCTTTATTTTATTTTCTCCCGCTTCTTTTTTTATTCTGCATCGTCCCTTCCCCCTCCCCCTTCCCTTTGTGTTGTGTTCATCCTTTTCCTCAATGTCTTCCAAACTGATGTCTGTTTCATCTTCTGTGTTTGTCCTTACCCTCCCCTTCCCCAATTCCCTATGTTCATGCTTCTTTGCTTGAACAAATGTGTTCCTCGGACCAACTTGCCCCAAATAACTGCCTTGAACCATGATCCATGACCACCTTCACCATTCTACGGGAACCACCCTTCGTTATGGATGATCTGTTCATCTCCGCTCTTCCTCGACTCTTCTATCTTCTTGTCTTACGCTGCTTGCTCTTCTCTCCTTCTAAAGATGGTTTCGCCCCAAAGTCTGTTTACCCTCTTCGGTATGTTATTGTTAGCACTATACTTTTTATTATTTCATTTTTATTTCACCTTAATTTTTTTATTTGTAGCTAGCACTTTGGCGTAAAATATGAGTAGTAATTATTTCTTTTTTTATGCTTTTATTTTTTTCTTTTTTTTTTTACATTTTTTTATTCTCACCATAGTCACATTTTGTTAATGCATGTGATTTTTATTTTGCATGGTCTTTAATTTTGTTGTCATTCACATAGCTTTGAGGGTATATCCAATATATTCTTACCCAGAATTCAATGTTCAAAATCTTGATCCGCTATTCATTCTTGTGAATGTCAGGGCTGGTTGAACGGTTCTTTGGTGTTTGGTTGTTCTTTTTGATCTTGGAAGATGTAATATTTTACCATAACTTACCATTTTAATGTTCTCACTCATTCCCTGTTTGTTTCCCTGTAAATTTAATGTAAAGGTGTTTATGGTGATGTGCAGCGTGTGAAAATTCTCTACAATAAGAAGGACAGTGCACTCATACAGATGGCTGATGGAAACCAGTCACAACTGGGTAAGCAATTCTTTGGCTTCTGCATATGATTTCTAGTTACTGGAGCAGATCTGACCTGTAACTGGAGGTGCTTTTAAGTTTATCTACAGTTTAAGGTAGGTGAATGACCTAGCTCAGTTGTCTGCTGTCTGGCATTTACTTCCAATTTAGGTTGGACTTCGAGTGCAAAGCACTAAAGTGTATCCACCCCCTCCTCTTGGGCTACTGATGCTTTTTCTAAAGTTGGTTAGGTATCATCCAATTGGAATGGGAATCTAGAATCCAGTTTCAGGAGAAAACATAAACTTATACATTGTATCTTTTGGTTACTACTACAAATTGTTACATGGTCAGCTAGAGAAGGTGACTCATGTCTTTTAACTCAAACTTTGCCCACAGACATAAAGTCTGCATCTTTTTGTAGACTTGCATCTATATTTATAAGTACATGCAAGGTCTAACTGGAAAGCTCTAACATGATTTCTGACTATAAAGAGAGACAGACCTATTCAGTATAATCCTATCTCTATATAGTCAGACATCATGTTCTTACAGCTTTCCAGCAACACTTCTCATTTGTATATACAAAATATACAAACGGTGAGCACAGAGATGCAGAACCTTTTTATTTTTTTAGGCCTATAGATATTGGGTACAACCTACAAAGTTTTCTAGTGACCAACCCCCCTCCCCCCCCCCCCCTACACATACTGTCAGCACAGCCTTTATTTCTTATCCTTTCCATTCCTGGGCACCACCATCAACGTGTGGGTTAACCTCAGCCATAAACGGGAACTGCAAGAAACAAACTAAGCACCTCCCGGCCTATATAGGGCAGGTTGTGGCAGGACCTCCTCAGTTCTTTTTTGCAGTTGACGGGACTGTAAAGTGGTTCAGAAGATATATTTGCTTCCTTTTTATTTTGGATGACAATGCTGACCAGGAACGGGGGCTTTGAATCAGTCTGCCCCCCACCCCCTTACCGTCTGTATTTTCCTGGGATCTCATGCAGATGCCTGAAGTCAGTCCTAAGCCGTTAGCTTAGGATTGTGCAATGTGAGGGGAGCGCACACGGGTCAAGGCAAGCAAGCTGGGACATGGCCAAAAGCATTAATTCTGTGTTCACTTGCTGGCCTGCGTTCTCCATGGTGGTGTTGGCCATGCAGCCGGCTTGCACCACATCCATGGCAGCTATGGTGGTCAAGGCCTGGATGAAGTGGCAGAGGAGGCGTCTGCGAAATGTTGCTTCATGATCTTCCGCCCTCCAGTTGAACTCCTTGGCAGGTACAGGTTGAGTGCGTCCGGTGGATAGGGGTCTGGCCTTGTTGGTCACCTTGCAACTTCATGGATGCCTCCATGAAGACTCCCCCCTTCTCTGGGGTTCGCCTTTCTGGCGAAACACTGAATGGCCTGGTCAGGAAGGTTTATGGGGGGGGGGGGGGGGTAGTCGACTGGACTTCTGCAGAAGCGGAAACCGCGGATCTTGTTTCAGAATTCGCCCAATTCTGTCCTTGTCGGAGGTGCAACAGACTTCAGGCGCTGCAAGGATGATTCAGAGAAGCGAAGCTGATGACTTATACTAGCGTAAGAGGTCCAACACTTGGCTTGTTAAAAATTTTTTTAAAGGAGCCAAAATAAAAGATAAGCCACCCAGCATGGGAACAGCAGGAAGAAGCTAAAATTGCCCTTTGCCTGGAATGTCACCAAAACCACCTATACCTCTGTATTGTTCCTGCAAATTGCAGTCCTTTCAAGATGATGGAAGGAGTATTTGTGAAAAGGTCTTAGTGCAACCTCTGCTCCAGTATATAAGCCTGTGGCCCTATAGCCTGCTATAACGTGGACTATTTATGTATGGGAGAAGTCCTTCCAGTTGCTCCGTTGGTTCTTCCACTAGCACACTCCGTACATTGCTGGTCTTCTCCATGTCTGTTGTTCATGCTCTCCTTTTAGCCAATAACACTGAATGCAACATTTCCACAAATGTCTTGGCTGTTCTGCCCTGCAAATGATACAGCAAAAGCATCAGAAAAATATGTTCAAGATGTTTGAAGTATGAAGTGCAGGTTTCTAAAAAGCCATCTACCTACTAATGCAGTTTTAATGCTAGCATACGTGGATTGCATTTGTAGCTATTCTAAGTATACAGCACGTCCTGCTCCAGAGATAATTCCTTACTTTTGGGTTATACATCCACAAGATGGCGCTGGACTGCAGAGACGGCAAACAAGTGGCTCCTCCCGGCCCCTTATATTCCAGGGACCTCCCACAAAATCCCCAGTTCTTCTCTGCAGGCGCTGCGAAGGCAAGAAGATGGCTCTCTCTACTTGCAGGTGAGCGGGGCTATTAGCCTGCGGCCCTGTAGGACTATTGCCACCCGTTCCTCCTTTTTTTCTGCCTCCCAGCTTTGGCTGCACTGGTCGGGTGACGGTAGGCAGCACCGCTGTCAGGTGCTTAAGGAGCGCTGCTCCGACCGCAATCCCTCCCACGCTATCGCCCCTCGCCCCCTGTCCATCAGTGGGCTCCTGTTAGGTTGGCCGCTGCCCTCCCTCGCTCTCACTGGTATTTCTCAGGGGAGGGGGGGGGGTGTATGTGTATTGGCCGCTGCCCTCCCTCGCTCTCCCTGGTATTTCTCGGGGGGGGGGGGGGTGTATGTGTATTCTTGACTCCTTGGGATTGTATTCCGTGGTATGCTTTGGCTTTGTGTTGCCGCGTGTGTTGGTTGCACTGGTTGCTTTTTTAAAAAATGGCGCCACGCGCGCTTGTACAGCGTTCCGCGGTTGGCAGCGACTTTTCCTCAGGCGCTGCTGCGCCATCATTGGCTGACATGTTCATGTGGGCGCCTTCGCGCTCTTGGGGGGGGGGGCCTTGCGGATTGCGCGCTCCGCATCACTGTCTCCATGGCTCGTCCCTCGAGGTATCTGCGGGCGCCATTTTACTCTCCTCGTGCTGCGTGGCTGGGTCTCCCTACCGCGGTCCGTAAGTGCTCCTGCGGGCTGGCTTATTTTTTATATATATTATGCATGCATACCGCTTACGGGACCTCTCTGTTTATGTCTTGCAGGCGGGTCAAACTTAATTGTTGTTTCTCCCGGCTTATCCCCTCTATTTAGTTTGCTATTAGAGGCCTATTCTGCCTTAACTCCCACTTCCCTAGCGCGCTATTGGGGCATCCCGGGTGGCCTTATAGCGTAAATCCCTATTGGCAGGTGGGCCGCGATAATCACCTTATGGAGGCTTCTCAGGGTAATGTGCTTGGGGTTCCTTCGGGACAAGCCCGGCTGTGTGTGGGGTGTCCCCTACAAGTGATGACAATGTGCTTGTGCTGCAATCTGGGTTACCTGTGGCCTGCGCCCCGTGTGGCTTCGCCTACTCCCCCACGCTTACATCTGACTCCCAGTGAGGTGTATACCAGTGGGGAGACTCAGCCTGATTTGTCTACCAGGGTGGCTAGCATTGAGAAGCTGATTGCTGGCTCTACGACGCGTAAGGCCTCTGCTAAGAGGTGCCATCTAGCGCCTGGCGTTAACCTCTTTCCTATGGAGGCTGAGGAATATTCTTAGTATACAGTACGTCCTGCTCCAGATAGATTACTTACACTTGGGTTATCCTCCGCCAGATGGCGCTGCACTGCAGCATGTAAAACAGGCTCCTCCCGGCCCCTCAAATACCCGGGGACCTCCCACAAATCCCCAGATTTCTCTGCAGTGCTTACTGCGAAGACATGAAATTATCATTCTCTTGCAGGTGAGCAGGGCTTTTAGCCTGCGGCCCTGTTGGACTATTCCCACCCGTCCGTCGTGTGATGTGCCTCCCAGCCTGGGCTGCGCTGGTCGGGTGAAGGTAGGCGTCACCATGTGTGTTTAAGGAGTCCTGCTCCACCGCAATCCCCCACCAAAGGGTAGGCGGTATAGGCTGATGGTGAGCCTTTATGGGATGCCCCTCCCGCATTATTGTCCCATGCCCCGTGTATCGGTGGGTCCTGTACAGAGGGCTGCCATACTCTCTCATTCTCCCTGTAGCCTTCGGGAGGGATAAGAAGGGGGGGGGTGTGGTTAGCGTGAATCGTGATTCACATACAGCGTTTTCTCTTGTCTTTTGACTAATATATGTGGCGTCAGCCGCCGCGCTGACTTGTCTTTTTCTTTACTATTGCAAATGCCACCACCGCGCGCCTTTTCCTTCATTTGGATGTTCCGCGCCGGGCGGCGGCGTTACCTCACGCTTCTGCGTTCTCATTGGCTGCTTGTCGGTTGACTTCGCGCTCTTCGTGGGGGCGGGGCCTGGCTTGGCCCGCCCTTCGAGGTACTCTCGGCGCCATGTTGTCAGGTCGCGCGCGTGTGACGTTCTTACCGCGGTCCGTAAGTGCCCTCGCAGGCAGCTTTATACTCATTGTAGTGTGTTTGGTTCTGACACCCCTTCTTCTCATTGTGTCTTTCAGAGGGTGAATCCATTGGTTTCTCCCGGCCCGGTGTAATTGATAGTTGGGCCTTGTGTAATTACTCCCACTTCCCTAGCGGGTCATTGGGGCATCCAGGGTTGCTTCATAGCGTCAATCCCTACTGGCACATTGTGCCTAATAATCACCATATGGAGGCATCTCAGGATAATGTTACCGGGGTCCCCTTGGGACAAGACCGGCTGTGTGTAATGTGTGGACAGCCTCATGCTGACGCTGACAAGACGTGGGTCTGTGTACCCTGTGCTGAGCAGGTGCTTGCATTGCAATCTGGCCTGCCAGTGGCTGCACCTCGTTTCACTTCACCTACTCCTCCCAGCTTAAATCTCACTCCTGTTGAGTTGCATACTTGTGGGGATGCTCAGCCTGATGTGTCTTCTAGACTGCCTACTGCTGAACAGATTATTGCGAGGTCTTTAGCGCGTAAGGTCCCTTGTAAGAAGCGGCACTTGACGCCTAATGTTACTGTTTTCCCTATGGGATCTCAGGAGTTTATGAATCTGTGTGGCTATACCCCATCTGATGGAGAACTCTTTTCTGATTCAGGCTTATCTGATGAGAGACCAATGGGTCATGACAATTCTGGCTCTGACCCCTGGGCCCCGGATGACACTGACAGATTATTGACCCAGATCTTTGATGTTCTGTCCATCTCCCTGGTGCGGCTCCCAGGCAAAAAGAGGAGCTTTTCCATACAGCAACATCACGTTTGGAATTTCTAGAGCAGGCACATTTCCATAACCTTGTGCTCAAGGAATGGGAGTGCCCCAGTAAACTTCCCGGGGTTCCAAGGAGTTGGGATAGGAAGTATCCCTTTCCCCCCTGAGGTGGTTAAATGTTGGTCATCCCCCCCCCCCCCCCCCCCCCCCCCCCCCCGAGGTGGATGTCCCGATCCTAGGGCTATCTAACACCCCTGTCATGCATTCCCCTGTTTCTGCTACCCTGCGGGATGCTGAGGACCGGCGCATTGCCCAGCTGGCCTCCCACGCCTTTGCATGTGTGGGGACTGCGCTTCGCCCGGTCTGTGCCTCTATTACTGCTGTGGCCACTAGAAACCTTATCAGAAATATGCTTGATAGTGCCCCTGATGATCTCCCTTGTGAGGTGTTTAATGCACTCTCCAGTTGTGATGTTTTTGTAAATTTTGTCCTATTACCATTGGATGACACCATCAAAATGTCAGAACTTCTGCCCTCGTGGTGGCTATACGCCGCTTGGTTTGGCTGCGACAGTGGGGGGCTGACAATGCTGCAAAGAAGGCCCTCACTGGGCTTCCTTTTTCAGGGGCTACGCCTGTTTGGGGCCCGTCTAGACCTTTTTGCTAACAGAGGTAAGTTACCCCAGTGCAGACGGCAGTCTCGGCCCTTTCGGGGCCAGGGCTCCCCTTCACCCCCCCTACCATGGTGCTAAACAAGAAGGAGGGGGTGTCCTTCGCGGGGGCTCGTGCAGATTCCTGGCACAGGAGCAGAAGACAACGTCCTGGCTCCTCCTGGGGGGGGCTAAGCCCAAATCCTCTCCCAAGCCCCCTCAGGCATGATGGGGCGCCCTCGCCCGTCAGGGTGGGGGGGGGCGGCTGTGGCACCTTGCTCAAGTCTGGAGGCATCAAGCCTCAGACCGGTGGATTCGGGTGGTAGTGTCCTCCGGCTACAAGATAGTTTGCTATGCGGCCTCCCCCAAGATTCATCAGGTCCCGGATCCTCCAGGACCCTGTCTCAGCTCAGGTGTTGGCGCAGGCCGTGTAAGGCCTGCTGGGTCTGGGGGTCATTTGCAGATTTCCCTTAAGAGACAGAGGCAAGGGGCTCTACTCCAACCTCTTCACAGTTCCCAAAAAGGATGGGTCAGTCAGGCCCATTCTGGATCTAAAGATCTTCAACAAAATTGTCAAGAACAGGCGTTTTCGCATGGAAACTCTGTGCTCGGCCATCAGCTCCTTGTGCCCCGGGTGTTCATGATGTCTGTGAACATCAAAGACTCTTACCTTCTCATCCCTGTGTTTTCAGGACACCATGGTTCCTCAGATTCGCGTTGGAAGATCAACATTGCCAATTTGTGGCCTTGCCATTTGGCCTCTCTTCAGCTCCCAGAGTGCTCACCAAGGTGCTGGCGGGGGTGATGTCTCTAATGAGGCCAAGGGGCATCCGCGTGCTGCCCTACCTGGACGACATACTCATCAGCTCTCGGTCTCTACAGCAGGCAGAGTTGAACACTCAGCTCGTGGTGGCCACCCTGGAGTCCTTCGGCTGGGTGATCAATCACCCCAAGTCTTCTCTGTCCCCTTCCTCGGTAACCCCGTTCCTGGGAATGATTCTGGATACGGTTCAGTCAAGGATATTCCTTCCTCAACAGAAGGTGGAAGCTCTAACTGCGCAGGTGAGGTTCCTGCTGTCGTGTCTCCATCCCTCCCTCAGGCAGGGAATGCAGTTGGTTGGCCTGATGGTGGCGTGCTTCGAGGCAGTGTCTTTTGCTTAGTTCCATTTGAGGCCTCTACATCTTCACCTTCTGTCCGTTTGGGACAAGGACCCAACGTCCTTGGACGAGGTCTGTGTGCTCCCTCTCCCTTGGTCAGGCGGTCTCTTTCGTGGTGGCTGGACTCCAGGAACTTGCTGGGGGGCAGTTCCTTCTGGCCCCCTCCTGGGAGACGGTCACCACGGATGCCAGTCTGTCGGGGGGGGGGTGACTCTGGTAGTCCCTGCGGTGCCAGGGGAGGTGGGGGCCTCAGGAGGCCTACTTACCTATCAACATTTTGGACCCAGGGGCGATCAGATTGGTTCTGGGTCAGTTGACCGACCACCTGCGGGTCTGTCTGTGCAGGTGCGCTCAGACAACAGACGGCGGTTGCATACATCAGCCATCAGGGAGGGACCCGGAGCAGGGGGGCCCTCCAGGAGGTGTTGCGGATTCTGACATGGGCGGAGGCCAATGTTCAATGCATTTCGCCTATGTACATCCCCGGTGGCAGAGAGTCTACTGGCAGACTCTCTGAGCAGGGGGACCTCTCGTCAGGGAGAGTGGTCCCTCTGCAACAGGGTATTCCAGTCCCTGTGTCACCGTTGGGGTCTACCAGATGTGGATCTGTTTGTGTCCCGTCACAATTACAAGTTCCTGGCCCTTGTCTCCCTGTGTCAGGATCCTCTGGCCTGGACCACGGATGCTCTGTCCATGTCATGGCAGGAATTTCGGCTCCTGTATGTCTTTCCTCCATTCCCCTCGCTGGGCAGGGCGCAAGATTGCTATGGAAGGGGTACCAGCGATTCTGGTTGCCCCCAGGTGGCCAAGAAGAGTGTGGTTCACAGACGTGATGCTGATGATAGTAGACCAGTACATTCTGCCAGGGGTGCCAGTTCTGCTCACTCAGGGCCCCTTACGCCATCCCAATTTACAAACTCTGGCTTTGCGGCCTAGCTACTGAAAGCTCCATCTTGATGGAGAAAGGCTTGTTCGCCTTGGTGGTTGATACCATGGTGAAGGCTAGGGAGAAAGCCTCTTCTTCCATCTATCACAGGGTATGACGTACCCACTTTGACTGGTGTGAGTCTAGGTCTCCTCCCTGTCGGGTGTTATCAGTTCCCAGGGTTCTGGAGTTGTTACAGCATGGGTTGGATTCGGGACTCCAACTCAGTGCTCTGTAGGGTCAGGTGTCTGCCCTGTCTGTTTTTTCTTTCAGAAATCTTTTGCTCAGCATTCTTTGGTTAAGACCTTTTTTCCAGGGGGTTACTCAGGTGCGTCCCCCACGTAAACCTATGGCCCCTGTTTGGGATTTGAACTTGGTTTTGTCTGCCTTGCAGGGTGCTCACTTTGAACCTATACAGGATGCTGCTCTGGCTATGCTTACCCTCAAGGTTGTCTTCTGGTGGCCATTACTTCGGTCAGGCCTGTGTCTGAGATGGCGGCTCTGTCTATTCAGCCCCCATACTATGAGAGACACCAGGACAAGGTGGTGTTCCGCTTTAAGCCAGACTTTCTGTCTAAGGCGGTGTCTGCCTTTCATTTAAATCAAGATATTATCCTTCCTTCAGTGTGCCCTACTCATAGCAATGCTTAGGAAAGGGTTCTGCATTCCTTGGATGTGGTCAGGTGTCTGAAGTATTACCTGGTAGTCACTGCGTCCTTCAGGAAAACTGATGCTCTTTTAGTGGTCCATTTGGGCCCAGGAGGGGTTTGGCTCCTGCCAAGTCTACTATTAGCAAATGGATTTGCCAGGCTGTGAGTCAGGCCTATTATGCTAAGGGGAAGAGTCCTCCCTTCCGCCTTACTGCTCATTTTACTCGTGCTATTGGTGCCTCTTGGGCCTTCCAACACCAGGCTTCTGTTGAACAAGTTTGCATGGCCGCTACTTGGTCTTCTGTTCATACCTTTTCTAAGTTTTACAAGGTTGATGTTAGGGCCTCAGCTGATGCTGTTTATGGCCGCAAGGTTTTGCAGGCTGCAGTGGTTTAAATTGTCTGCCGTTACCTTTTTTGTTGGGGATCCCACCCTGCTTTATGGACACTGCTATTGGATGTCCCAAGTGTAAGTAATCTATCTGGAGCAGGACGTACTGTATACTAAGAATAATACAATTCTGTGAAATACTCACCTGTAGAATTGGTATTATAAGTATACAGTACGTCCTGCTCCACCCCACCCTGTTTTTTTTGCATTATTCTGGATCCCCTGTATGGTGATTGTTATCATTGTTATAGTTACCAGTTTTTTGGGTGGTTAAATTCTCCCGGGCTTCTTGTTCACTGCTTTTCAATGCTGGGGATTTGTGGGAGGTCCCCAGGTATTTGAGGGGCCGGGAGGAGCCTGTTTTACATGTCTCTGTAGTGCAGCGCCATCTGGCGGAGGATAACCCAAGTGTAAGTAATCTATCTGGAGCAGGACGTACTGTATACTTATAATAGCAATTCTACAGGTGAGTATTTCACAGAATTGTATTTTTTTGACCTGGCTGGCTATACCCCCCTGAAAGAGGGGGAATTGTTTTCTGATTCAGAATCATCTGATGAGCAGCCTTAGGGTTATGCTGATTCTGGGTCTGACCCATGGGCTCCATATGATACTGACAGGCTTTTGGCTCACATTTTTGAAGTACTTTTTATCTCTCCTCCTGCCGCGGCTCCTCGGCAGCAGGGGGAGTTGTTTCACACTGCTAAGCCACGTTTGGAGTTTCCTGAGCAAACTCACTTTAATAATCTTGTGCTCGGAGTGACCGAACAGGCTCCCTGGGGTGCCTAAGAGTTGGGATAAGAGGTATCCCTTTCCTGCTGAAGTGCTTAAGCGTTGGTCGTCCCCTCCTGAAGTGGATGCACCAATTCTAGGGTTGTCCAACACTTCTGTCATGCATTCCCCTGACTCTACTACACTGAGGGATGGTGAGGACCGGCGCATTGATCAGCTGGCTTCCCATGCCTTTGCCTGTGTGGGGTCCGCGCTGCGTCCGGTTTGCGACTCTGCCATTACAGCTGTGGCTATTAGGACTCTGCTCAAAAGTATTTTAGATGGGGCTCCTGATGATGCTGCTAGTGAAGAGTATAGAGCCCTTCTGCGTTGTGAGGAATTTTTTGCATATGTCCTCTCTGCCTTGGATGATACCATTAGAATGTGTGGCAGGGCTTCTGCCTTGGCGGTGGCTATACGCCTCTCGGTTTGGCTGCGCCAGTGGGCAGCTGACAACGCTGCCAAGAAGGCTCTCCCTGGGTTCCCCTTTAAAGGACTGCGTCTATTTGGGGATCGCCTGGACCTGTTTGCTAAGGGAGGCAGGTTACCCCAGCGCAAGAGACAGTTGGGGTTCTGGCTCTTCTCTTCCCTCTTACCGTGGGTCCAAAATGGGAAGGGGAGCATCATTTGCAGGGGCCCTGGGAGATTTCTGGGGCAGGGGCAGAGGGTGTGGCCGCCCTGGCCCCTCCTGGGGTTCCAAGTCTTAAGTCTTCCCCCAACCCCCCTCAGGCATGAAGGGGCGCCCTCACCCATCCGGGTGGGGGGACGGCTTCGGCTCTTTGCTCACGTCTGGAGGCGTCATGTCTCAGACCAGTGGATTCAGGAGGTAGTGTCCTCCGGTTACAAGATAGAGTTGGCAGCCTGGCCGCCCCCAAGATTCATCAGATTCCGGATGCCTCAAGACCCCCTGTCAGCTCAGGGCCTGTTGCTTGCTGTGCAGAATCTACTGGAGCTGGGGGTCATCTGCCAGGTGCCCTTAAGGGAAAGGGGCAAGGGCTATTATTCTAACCTTTTCACCGTTCCCAAAAGAGATGGGTCTGTCACTTCTGTCATACCCATCCTGGACTTAAAGCTTCTCAACACGTTTGTCAGATCCAGGCGTTTTCGCATGGAGACTCTGCGCTCAGCTGTAAGTTCACTACGCCCAAGGGACTTCATGACCTCTGTGGACATCAAGGATGCTTGCCTCCATATTCCAGTCTTTCCAGGTCATCAGAGATTCCTCAGGTTCGCTCTGGAGGATCAGCATTACCAGTTCGTGGCATTGCCCTTCGGTCTCACGTCGGCTCCCAAGGTATTCACCAAGGTGCTGGCGGGCATTATGGCTCTGCTGAGATCTCAGGGCATTCGCATTCTTCCCTATTTGGACGACATTCTTATCACTTGAGGCTTCTTCAACTCCACCTCTTGTCTGTATGGGAGAGGGGCCCTGTGTCCCTGGATCAGGTTTTGGTTCTGTCCCCCTTAGCCAGGCGGTCCCTCTCGTGGTGGCTGGACTCAAGGAACCTGTTGGTGGGCAGATCCTTTCTGGCCCCTTGCTGGGAGACAGTCACCACAGATGCAAGTCTGACAGGTTGGGGGGGCTTCTGGAGATCCCTAACATTCCAGGGGCAGTGGGGCCCTCAGGAGGCCCACACTCCTATCAACATTCTGGAACTGAGGGCGATCAGGTTGGTTCTAGCCCGCTTGACCCCGCACCTTCGGGGTCGGTCTGTTCAGGTACTGTCCTGTTCGGACACCCAGACGGCGGTTGCCTACATCAATCATCAGGGAGGGACCCGGAGCAAGGGGGCCCTCAAGGAAGTGTCTCTGATCCTGTCCTGGGCAGAGGACAATGTTCCCTGCATCTCAGCTGTGTACATTCCGGGGATGGAGAATCTTGAGGCAGACTCTCTGAGCAGGGGGACTTCTCGCCTGGGGAAATGGTCCCTCAGCAACAGGGTGTTTCGCTCTCTGTGTCACCGTTGGGGTCAGCCAGATGTGGATCTGTTTGCGTCCCGTCACAATCACAAGCTTCCAGTCTTTGTTTCTCTGTCCCGGGACCCTCTGGCCTTGGCCATGGATGCTCTGACAATGACCTGGCAGGGCTTTCAGCTACTGTATGTCTTTCCCCCGTTTCCCCTGTTGGGAAGGGTTCTGCGAAAGATAGCTCAGGAAGGGGTGCCAGCAATCCTGGTGCCCCCCGTTGGCCAAGAAGAGTGTGGTTCGCAGACATCGTGCAGCTGGCGGTAGATCAGTACGCCCTGGCCAAGCATCCAGACCTGCTAACTCGGGCAGCTACGCTACCCCAATTTACAAACGCTGGCTTTAACAGCCTGGCTTCTGAAACCTCCATCTTGATGGAAAAGGGGCTGCCTGCCTCTGTTGTTAACACCATGATCAGGGCTAGGAAACGGTCCTCTTCTTCCATCTACTATAGGGTTTGGCGTACCTACATTGACTGGTGTGAGGCTAAATCTCTTCCCTTTTGCTCAGCATCATCTGGTCAAGACTTTTTTGTATAACCCAAACGTAAGGAATTATCTCTGGGGCAGGACGTGCTGTAAACGTATAATACCAGTTCTACAGGTGAGTAATCACAGAATTGTATTTTTCCATACTTTCCACAAAATATCCTTGAAAACTCCCCCCCCCGCCCAAATATACAGAACTGTAAGCAATAACTTGGGTTTTGCTGTTGATAGTACCTTCGAAAAATAATTTCATGGATATGAATATAGATATTGAATAATAGAATTAGTTGTGGATCTTTGCTAGTATATTATGTTTTTTTTATAAGTCTCTTGCACTAAAGCCCAAATTACCTTTGTGTTCTAACATTCACTTATTTAGTTAGTCATTTTTATGTTCTTTGTGATCTTTTTATTTATTTTTTTTGTTACATAAAATCTGTTGTAATTACATTTCCCTCGGGGTAATACTTGTTTATTTCTACTGGATGACACACTTTTGAATTGTAATTAGATTAATAACCGTTCTTAAATTACATTTCAGTGTCTGTGGGCATAGGGAAGTGAATGTTTAAGTAAATCCATTAAAAAAATAATTTCTTGCTTTTAAACAAATGTATACATCAGAATAGGTGCAATTTTTATCTCTTATCTTTTCTCTTTCCAGCCATGAGCCACCTTAATGGCCAGAAGATGTATGGGAAAATCATCCGGGTTACTCTGTCCAAACATCAAACAGTGCAGCTACCTCGGGAAGGGCTTGATGATCAAGGGCTCACTAAAGATTTTGCCAA
Source organism: Gastrophryne carolinensis (assembly GCA_027917425.1). NCBI lineage: Eukaryota > Metazoa > Chordata > Amphibia > Anura > Microhylidae > Gastrophryne > Gastrophryne carolinensis. Next base: position 460,034,165 of record CM051235.1, read on the forward strand.
CTCTCCTTTACATCGTTTTAAGAAGCCTGGCTCAAAAAACTTTCAAAATATATTTCCACCATCGGCAACTCTTCACTTGTCCAACATTCAGTGAGTAGTGCTCCTGTTACTATTTCTAAACCCCTGCTCCAGCCAAAACAACTCTGTCTATCCCACTTTGAGAGCAACAGCCGTCTGGCCTGTAAAAGGCATGAAGCACCAAGAGTGTCCTTCCTTTGGCTGGCACTGGGGGGGGCCGCCAAGGAAGCAGTTCAGGTAGGACTGTTCATAATATTCTTAGTATACAGTACGTCCTGCTCCAGATAATTATTACACTTGGGTATTACTCCGCCAGATGGCGCTGGACTGCAGAGACAGCGAAATTGGCTCCTCCCGGCCCCTCAAATACCCGGGACCTCCCACAAATCCCCAGATTTTCTCTGCAGTCTGGACTGCGAAGGACAAGAAGATGGCTCTCTCTTCTCGCAGGTGAGCGGGCTATTAGCCTGCAGGCCTTTAGGGCTATTTCCACCCGTTCCATTATTAATGTCCCTCCAGCCTTGGCTGCGCTGGTCCGGGTGATAGGCAGCACCGCTGTCAGGTGCTTAGGAGCGCTGCTCCACCGCAATCCCCCACCAAAGGGTAGGCGGTATAGGCATATGGTGAGCCTCTATGGGATGAGTCAGTGAGTAGTGCTCCTGTTACTATTTCTAAACCCCTGCTCCAGCCAAAACAACTCTGTCTATCCCACTTTGAGAGCAACAGCCGTCTGGCCTGTAAAAGGCATGAAGCACCAAGAGTGTCCTTCCTTTGGCTGGCACTGGGGGGGGCCGCCAAGGAAGCAGTTCAGGTAGGACTGTTCATAATATTCTTAGTATACAGTACGTCCTGCTCCAGATAATTATTACACTTGGGTATTACTCCGCCAGATGGCGCTGGACTGCAGAGACAGCGAAATTGGCTCCTCCTGGCCCCTCAAATACCCGGGACCTCCCACAAATCCCCAGATTTTCTCTGCAGTCTGGACTGCGAAGGACAAGAAGATTGCTCTCTCTTCTCGCAGGTGAGCGGGCTATTAGCCTGCAGGCCTTTAGGGCTATTTCCACCCGTTCCATTATTAATGTCCCTCCAGCCTTGGCTGCGCTGGTCCGGGTGATGATAGGCAGCACCGCTGTCAGGTGCTTAGGAGCGCTGCTCCACCGCAATCCCCCACCAAAGGGTAGGCGGTATAGGCATATGGTGAGCCTCTATGGGATGCTCCTCCCGCCCTATTGCCCCTGTCTATCGGTGGGTCCTATGTTAAGTGGCCGCTGTCCTCCCTCGCTCTCCCTTGTAGCTCTGGGGTGGGGGGGGGGTATATATGCCTTGGTGCTTCACTGCATTATGTTTTGTCTGGTTGGTGTCAGTCGCCGCGCTGACTTGGTTGCACTGGTTGCGTTTTTAAATATGCCGCTGCCGCCATGCGCGCTCCCACTGTGCTCCGCGCTTGGTGGCGGCGTCACCTCAGTCGTTATTGGCTGCTTGTCACGTGTGCTGCTTCGCGCTCTTCGGAGGGGGCGGGGCCCGCGGTTGGCGCGTTCCGCGTCACTGTCTCCACGGCCCGCCCCTCGAGGTACACCCGGCGCCATTTTCTCTGGATTCGTGACTGGCGTCTACCTACCGCGGTCCGTGAGTGCCCTCGCGGGCAGTTTTTATTACCCTATGTCATTATACATGCTTATGTCTTTCAGACGGGCTGACCTCTATTGGTTTCTCCCGGCCCTACTCCCTCTATTTAGTTATTAAACTTGTAAGGCCTAGTGTGTAAATTACTCCTACTTCCCTAGCGGGCTATTGGGGCATCCCAGGTTGCTTTTATAGCGTGAATCCCTATCGGCCTATTGTGCCACTATAATCACCATATGGAGGCGTCTCAAGATAATGTGCTCGGGGTTCCTTCGGGACAAGCCCGGCTGTGTGTAGCTTGTGGGGTGTCCCCTACTAGTGCTGACAATGTGCGGGTCTGTGTACCTTGTGCCCTGCAGGTGCTTGCGCTGCAGCCTGGTTTACCAGTAGCTGGGCCTGCACCTCGTATAGCTTCACCTACTCCCCCAAGCTTAAATTTGACTCCCATTGAGTTGCATACCAGTGGGGATTCTCAGCCTGATGTGTCTTCCAGACTGGCTAGTGTTGAGAAGTTGCTTGCTAATACCTTGGCGCGTAAGGCCTCTGCTAAAAAGCGGCACTTAACGCCTGATGTCACTCTTTTCCCTATGAAGGCTGATGAGTTTTTGGAACTGTCTGGTTATACCGCTTTGGAAGAAGGGGAGTTATTCTCTGACTCGGAGTCATCTGATGAGAGGCCCAGGGGTCATGATGATTCTGGCTCTGACCCCTGGGCCCCAGATGATACTGATAGGCTGTTGGCTCAGATTTTTGAGGTACTGTCTATCTCTCCCCCGGTTGTGGCCCCCAGGCAACAGGGGGAATTGTTTCATACTGCTAAGCCACGGTTAGAGTTTCCTGAGCAAGCCCATTTTAATAATCTCGTGCTCAGGGAATGGGAGTGCCCCAGCAGGCTTCCCGGTGTACCTAAGAGTTGGGATAAGAGGTATCCCTTTCTTGCTGATGTGGTGAAGCGTTGGTCATCCCCTCCTGAGGTGGATGCCCTGGTCCTAGGGTTGTCTAACACCTCTGTCATGCATTTCCCTGACTCTACTACGCTGCGGGATAGTGGGGACCGGCGTATTGATCAGCTGACGCCCCATGCCTTTGCATGTGTGGGGACGGCGCTGCGCCCGGTCTGTGCCTCTGCCATTACTGAGGACTACGCCTACCCCTTACTGAGATGTATGTTGGGATTGATGATGTTGGTGGCTGTCACCCCCTTGAGATGAGGGAGCTCTCCCAGGATTCGGACTCCTCTGGGAACCAGCAGGAGGGTTGCGATAGTGACTCTGGGTCTGCGTCCGGAGAGGAATCATGGTACCCTGAGGACACTGATAATCACATATTTTTGAAATTTTGCACATTGCTGCCCCTGAGGTAGCTAAGAGAAAGCAGGGGGAGCTTTTTTCACCCTGGTAAACAGCGTCTAGAGTTCCCTGAGCAGGAACATTTTACCACCTTGGTGCTTAAAGAATGGGAACGTCCTAACAAGATGCCTGCTGTGCCCAAGGGTTTGGATAAAAGGTATCCCTTTCCTGCTGATCTTGGTCATTTCCCCCTGAAGTGGACGCTCCCGTACTATGCTTGTCCAATACTTCGGTCATGCCTTCCCCTGACACTACCACTCTGCGGAACGGTGAGGACCGGCGCATGGATCAATTGGCCTTCCATGCTTTTACCTGTGTGGGGGCCCTTAAGAAGCTCATTGATGGTGCAACAGCTGGTAGTGTGGGGGAGGAATATAGGACTCTTACTTTGCTCTGATTTTGTGGCCTTTATCCTTACTGCTAAGGATGATGCTGTGCGGCTGTGTGGTAGGGCCTCTGCGCTCTTGGTGGCTATGCGCCGCTCTGTCTGGTTGCACAAGTGGGCAGCTGACGCTGCGGCTAAGAAAGCTCTCATTGGCCTCCCTTTCGTGGGGCTGCGGCTATTTGGGGAGCGCCTTGATGTTCTAGCCAAGGATGGAAGGCTGCCTCAGCGTAGGAGGCAGTCTCGGCCCTTTCCGGGGTCCTCTGCCCCCCTCCCTTCCTTCCGCATTTCCAGAGGGGGCCGTGGCTCCCTCCTCTCCAGTGGTCGCAGAGATTCTTGGGGCCATGGCAGACCCTGTGGTCGTCCCGGTCTCTCCTGGAATCCTATGCCCAAACCCTCTCCCAAGCCCCCTCAGGCACGAAGGGGCACCCTCACCCATCCGGGTGGGGGTGCGGCTTCGGCTCTTTGCTCATGTCTGGAGGCTTTATGTTTCAGACCGGTGGATTACAAGAGTTTGCAGCCTTGCCACAAACCCCCCCCAAGCTTCAACAGATCCCGGATGTCTTTAAACCCCCTGTCCGCTCAAGGGTTGCTTCTGGCGGTTCATTGCCTGTTAGAGGCCGAAGTCATTTGTTTGGTGCCTCATCAAGAAAGGGGTCAGGGGTACTATTGCAATCTTTTCACGGTTCCCAAAAAGGACGGCTCTCTGAGGCCCATTCTGGATCTCAAGGGCCTCAACAAATTTGTCAGATTCAAGCATTTTCGCATGGAGACGCTGTGCTCTGCTGTCAGTACCCTTCGCCCGGGCGACTTCATGACCACTGTGGACATCAAGGATGCTTATCTTCATGTGCCTATCTTTTCAGGTCATCAGAGATTTTTAAGATTCGAGCTGCAGGATCAGTATTACCAGTTTGTGTCTCTACCCTTCGGTATCACCTCGGCACCTCAGGTGTTCACCAAGGTGCTGGTGGGAGTGATGGCTCTGCTAAGGAACCAGGGCATCTGCATCATTCCTTACCTGGACAACATCCTGATTGTGGCCGAGTCTTTTCCTCAGGCCGAGCGGGACACTCAAATGGTGACATCCACTCTGGAGTCTTTCGGCTGGGTGATCAACTATCCCAAGTCTTCTCTGTCTCCGTCCTTGGTGAGGTCCTTTCTGGGCATGACTCTGGATACCCCTCAGGTCAAGCTGTTCCTTCCTCAGCAGAAGGTGGAGAGTCTTCAGCTGCAGGCTCGGGCTCTGCTGTCGTGTCCTCATCCCTCCATCCGTCAGGGGATGCACCTGATGGTGTCCTGCTTCGAGGCAGTCCCCTTTGCTCATTTTCACATGAGACCTCTTCAGTTGCACCTCTTGTCAGTTTGGGATCGGGACCCTGTGTCCCTGGATCAGGAATTTGTTCTGTCTCCCCTGGCCAGACAGTCTCTCTCGTGGCGGCTGGACTCAAGGAACCTTCTGGGGGGCAGTTCCTTCCTGCCCCCGTGCTGGGAAACGGTCACCACGGATGCCAGTCTGACCGGCTGGGGTGGCTTCTGGAAGTCCCTGAGGTTCCAGGGTCGGTGGGGCCCACAAGAGGCCCATGCTTCCATCAACGTCCTGGAATTGAGGGCCATCAGGTTGGTTCTTTCTCACCTATCCACTCATCTTCGGGGTCGGGCTGTTCAGATCCGCACAGACAACCAGACGGCGGTGGCCTATCTCAATCATCAGGGAGGGACTCGGAGCAAGCGAGCCTTTAAGGATGTGTCCCTGATTCTGTCTTGGGCAGAACAGCATGTTCCCTGCATCTCAGCGGTCTACATCCCAGGGGTGGAGAACCAGGTGGCGGACTCCCTGAGCAGGGGGACGTCATGTCTGGGGGAGTGGTCTCTCAACAACCAGGTGTTTCTCTCCCTCTGTCACCGCTGGGGTTAGCCGGATGTGGACCCGTTTGCGTCCCGTCACAATCACAAACTTCCCAGATTTGTCTTTCTGTCTCAGGATCCTCTGGCCTTCGCCACGAATGCCCTGGAAATACCTTGGACGGAGTTTCAGCTTCTCTGTGTTCCCTCCGTTTCCTCTTCTGGGCAGGGTCATGCGCAAGATAGCCCAGGAGCGGGTACCAGCCATCCTGGTGGCGTTGGCCAAGAAGAGTTTGGTTCGCAGACGACGTGCAGTTGGCAGTAGACCGGCACGTCTTGCCCAAGGATCCAGATCTTCTCACTCAGGGGCAGCTACGCCATCCCAATTTACAAACTCTGGCTTTAACGGCTTGGCTGCTGAAACCTCCATCTTGATGGAAAAGGGGCTGCCTGCCTCGGTTGTTGATACCATGATTCGGGCTAGGAAGAAGTCCTCATCCTTTTATCTATTTCAGGGTCTGGCATGCTTACATTGCCTGGTGTGAGTCCAAGTATCTTCCCTGTCGGGTGTTTTCTATTCCCAGGATTCTGGAATTCTTACAACATGGTTTGGATCTGGGCCTTCAACTTAGTACCCTAAAAGGCCATGTTTCAGCTCTGGCAATTTTTTTCCAAAGATCTTTTGCCAATCACCGGTTGGTTAAAACCTTTTTCCAGGGAGTTTCTCATGTGCGTCCACCCCGTAAGCCTTTGCTACCAGTCTGGGATTTGAATCTGGTGTTGTCTGCTCTGCAATGGCCTCCCTTTGAGCCTATCCATGAGGCTGCCTTGTCTATTTTGACTCTTAAAGTGGACCAACACCCAGGGGGGATCGGCCCGGGAATCTATAAGATTCCCGGACCGATCAGATCCCTCCCCGCGGGGCATCCGAAATCGGGATGTCCTGCGGGGAGGAACCCCCCAGGAGGCCCACAATCCTTACCTTATCGGCGATCCAACGGCGCATGCGCGAGACGCGGCCGCGTCTCTCGCTTCCCTCTAGCAGGGCGCGCTCCCGCGCCGGCCGTTTTGTGAATGGCCGGCGCAGGCGCGCTCCCTGTTAGAGGGAAGCGAGAGACGCAGCCAATGACAGCGCTCTGGTATGCGCGTCCAAGCGGCTTTGGACGCGCATACCAGAGCGGCTCTGAGCGCTGTCATTGGCCGGACGAGGTCACGTGGGAGCGGGGAGAGGTGAGTTTTTGTGGCGATCGGGGGGGTTTCACACAGCCCCACGTAAGTGGACCAACACCCAGGATAGTCAAAATCCTGGGTGTTGGTCCACTTTAAGGTAGCCTTTCTGGTGGCTATCACTTCTGTAAGGCAACTTTCTGAGCTAGCGGCGCTTTCCATTAAGCCTCCTCATTTTGAGAGACATCAGGATAAGATTAATTCCAAGGAGCGAACTCTGCATTCTCTGGATGTGGTCAGGGCTCTGAAGTTTTATTTGGTCGTTACTGAGACTTTCACGAAGTCTGATGCTCTTTTTGTTCTCACTTCTGGACCTAGAAAGGGTTTGCCTCCGGCTAAATCCACTATCAGCAAGTGGATCCGTCAGGCGGTGGTTCAAGCCTATTCTGCTAAGGGAAAGGAACCTCCCTTTAGGATTGCTGCTCATTCCACTCGTGCTATTGGTGCCTCTTGGGCCTTCCAGCACCAGGCTTCTGTTGAACAAGTTTGCAAGGCCGCTACTTGGTCTTCTGTTCATACTTTTTCAAAGTTTTACAAGGTTGATGTTAAGGCCTCAGCGGATGCTGCTTTTGGCCGCAAGGTGCTTCAGGCGGTAGTGACTTGAACTACTGGCCGTTACTCTTTGGGGATCCCACCCTACTTTGGACACTGCTTTTGGATGTCCCAACTGTTATGAATACTGAAGCGGGCCGTGCCATGCAATAAAGAAAAAAGCAATTCTGTGAGTACTCACCTGTAGAATTGTTTTTGTTCTTGCATGGCACGGCCCGCTTCGCCCCACCCATGTTAGCGTTATTCTTGGTTGCCTCTTTATGGTGATTGTTCCAAGTTAATTGGGGTTTTTCACCTTTTTCACATTTTTTACTTTATTCTCTCCCGGCTTCTTGTCTCACTGCTTGTCTACGCTGGGGAACTCTATGGTTAATCCTGTTTTTATAGGGAGCCGGGAGATGCCACAGCTTTCTGCAGTACCACCACCTTGTGGCGGAATAACCCAACTGTTATGAATACCGAAGCGGGCCGTGCCATGCAAGAACAAAAACAATTCTACAGGTGAGTACTCACAGAATTGCTTTTCCCAGTTAAATACTCCGATCATATCAGTGACAAATATATACTGGGGTATCCCACAATAAAGTGTAATATCTATGACAAAAAAAATCATATAGCCAAAATAACTAGATTATTTGTGTTACTGCTACTTCCTTGTTACTGCAATGTCCAAGTGCAATCCTGTAACAGAAGTTGGGCATGCTCCCTGTAGATAAAATGTGCTCTTGTGGGAGCGCTTCCCAGACTTGGGGAAACTAGTGATGCGGTCACCACCAAGCCAGCTGCATCACCTGAGGTACTCGGATGGGGAGAGTGGTGTTCAGCTTGGGAGGTGGGGGGAGGGGGGCAAAATGGCGCTCTGTCCAGGCACGCAATTTGTCCCACCTTATTCCTCTGGGAGCAGTGTAAAAAAAATTTCTAAGCCATTTCAAAACCCCTCAAAGTAACAGGTTATATGTATTGTAACTGAAGCTGCTTTCTACGCTTTAATTTCTGTCAAGCCTTAGCTGGGAAGGGTGTGTCATTGCACCACTTTCAGAGTCATGTGCATGCTCTGGTGTGATCAGAGACTGCTGTTGGACCACTGTGGCTTTCCATGCTTGCTCACGCTGAGAGCACAAAGGGGCAAAGTGGCTGTTAAACCCTTACTTTTAACACTTAGCACTTTAGCACTGCAGGAAATGGAGACGAGGCACATGGGACCAGTATCAAATGAGCTGCTTGCTGCCTTCTTAGGGATTGAAACCCAATGGCAATTTCATTGAAAATAGATACAAAATAGAATTTCAGAGAGTATTCACCAGTATCTTTTCATAGTGACCCTCTGAGGGTCATTAAACATGTTCACCTAGAAGAAAAAGCAAGGGGATTGTATTCAACCCTGTTTTGATTCCAAAACCAAATGGATCATTCCGGAGGTTTATACATTTAAAGCCTGTAAATCATGGGGTAGTGTACAAAAAGTCCCAAGATGGAATCAGTAAATTCAGCCATCAACAGAATGGTCACTTAGCGTCCCTAGACCTAAAAGATGCCTATTTTGTCCCCATTCACCCGAACTCGCAAATATTTCTGAGAGCAGTAATTTGGGGCAAATCAAGCCTTATTCATTTACAGTTTCAGGCTCTTCCATTCAGACAATAAGGTGCTGCAGGAATCTTCACAAAGATTATAGTGGAGTTGATGGCAGCACTGCAGTTGCAAAACATATTTATCGTTCCATACCTGGATGACCTCTTGTTCATTTACAACCAAAAACTGGTCTTGGAAATCCAAAAGGTCCTGAAAACATTAGCAGGCCTGGTCAATTAACTATGAAAAGTCAGATTGGTTTCCAGCTTAGCAAAACATTTTTGAGGATTCTCTTAAATTCAGATCTCATACAATTTGTATTGCCCCTAAATATAAAACTGCTAGTAAAAAAGGTAGAAACCTTTATTCCAGCACCAAAGTTGTCTATGAGGGAGGCATTGTCTTTGCTAGGCCGCATGATGGCATGTATGCTGTCTGTACTTTGGGCTCAAAGTCATACGCTGATGCTGCAGCTGCTGTTTCTACCATCCCTAGACAATCCGTAAAAAAAAAAAAAAAAAAAACATTAGCACCATCTAACTTGGTTGACATTTAAAGAACATTTAACGGGGGGGGGGGGGGGCTTGTTGCACATGGTTCCAGTTGCTAACCACAATTTAATCTTCTTTTTTCCAGACAATCAATATCTGAAGATGATTTGCGTACTTTGTTCACCAACACAGGAGGAACAGTCAAAGCATTTAAATTCTTTCAGTATGTTTTATTTAGTTTTATCAATACGTGTACTGTATTTACTACATTTTAATATGGTTTGGTGTTGCCTATCTACATTTCAAACTGAGTGCTGTTTTGAATATGTAGTACTACATTGTGTGAAACATGCCCTACATCACCTTCAAGGCCCGCCAACAGGTGTTGTGTGAATGTTTTGTGGATCTGTACTAAGCTGAATCTCTAGCTTTACTGCGGAACAAGTTACTTCACCAGTGTGTTTTGTCTGAAGATCTGCAAAACCTGATCTGTTGGTGGGCTTTGAGGAGAGGGTTGGGGACTCCAGCCAAACATGATGCAGAAGGCAAGTTAAGTATTGACTGGAAGCCCAATTGATTCTGTACTGTGGGACATTGGGGTACTTTCCTACAGAAGAGACCAGGGTTTTCTAGCTCTGTAATGTGTTGTCTACCTGTTATAATTATGCTTTACAAGTGTGTTGCCCATAATATACAGAGTGCAACGCTAATCAAAGCATGAAAGTAAATTTGTCCTTCCATTTAGGTCAACAAAAACAAAAAGTTAACTTAACAAAACCTCATTGCCCCTTGCTGCGATTAAAAGTTTGTAGTTCAATTGATCTATTTTGAAAGAACCACTAATTCTGTTTTACTTTTGTTTAGAGACCACAAAATGGCTCTTCTTCAGATGTCATCGGTGGAAGAAGCTATACAAGCATTGATTGACCTCCACAACTACAATACTGGTGATAACCACCATCTGAGGGTTTCCTTCTCTAAGTCAACAATTTAAAAGAAAGATGAAAATGTAAAAGCAGAGCGTCTGGGTTTATTGCATTGTTACGTATATATTTTCACTAATAGACTGTTCGGGAAAGTGGGGACCAGAGTCTGGCTTTTTTTCCACCCTGTTATTATCATTCCTTGGTTCATTTAATTAATTGATTTACTGCAGTTATATTTGCTGCAAGGTTTCCAAGGTGACTACAGAAGACATTTTTGGTTATTTTTTTATTTTCAGTTAATCCATGGACATGTGCCTTAAATTGTGTTTTTTTTTTTTTCTTTCTATCCCAACATGTTACCATATGGAATGCAGGCAAATCACAGGCACATTGTTATATGTGAATAGCAGAGTTTTGTCACCAGGAGATGTGTAGAGGTTAAGCTTTGGTTCCTCCTGCTCAGAATTTCAACGCAATCATCAGTCATGTTTTGTCTGTACTTGTGCCCACATCCTGTAAACACACACAGACACACACACACACACACGCATGCACTGTCACGCTTATTCCTTTTTGGGAAGATAACTCCATATTTTTGTTCTTTGTAGGTGTGTGCCCTGTAAATTAGACATGTTCTATTTTTGATGTTAGTAATCAGTAGTGGCTAACATTTTTTTTTTAAAGGCAAAGAAAGTGATCCCTAGATGTTATGGTTCTGTTGTGAAAAATATTGTAGAATCCTTTTTGTATTCTTGTGAAACATATTATTTGTGTTAAAACTAAAGTAACGTCTTGTGGCTGAATATTTTCAGTGTTTTTTAAAGTTGACATGACTGATGTGCATTTAACCCTGTATTTGCCATCTGCTATTTGTAATGCTATATGGTTGTGGATTTCTGAGCATGTGCAGACTGGTCAAGCAAATTATATATATTTTTTTTCTTTCTAAAAAAGGAAATGGTGCATGTACTTGACTATAGCAGGGAGCGCCTTTTGACAAAAAATTAGTGGCAGATTTGGGTAGAAAAAAAACTGCCAACCAGGTGGGACCAAAGTTTATGTGCCTTTAGTCTTAATTTACCTTACATTGTAATATTCTGTTTTAATAAAGAACTTCAAAATATTTTGTATGTAGAAAAACGACCTGACTTAGACATGGCTCAGAATCTGCCTTTTTAGGAACCAAGCAAAGGGCTCCTGTCTGTCATAGAACCGTTTCCTTGGTTCTCTTTGGACAAGTACGTTTTTTTTTTTTTAAATTAATGTATTTGGTTGAAATACATAGATTCTGTGTATCTGTGCAGGAGAAAATAATGGTCATATATCTTTTCTATTAGTTGCGTTTTTACATCTTTAGAATTGTACAATTCAGTCTAGTTGATTGCGGCACAATTAAAAATAATTTTTCTAACAAAGTCAGAAGGTCAATGGTGGTTTTGATTTCATCTTGTATACTCTGCTTACCTCTGTAGCATGCTCAATAAACACTTCTGTAGCTCTGTATCCTCTCTTCTGTCTCTCTCTGCTGCCTCTTCTTTTCTCAGCTCTGTTTCTCTCTGCTGTGCTTTAAACTCACGTCTCCGCCAGGGTGGGAAACACTGATCAGATGATATATTGCCACCTTCAGTTAATAAGCATTATATGGAGGCTTTTTGTCAAAGCTCTTCTTTCTGTCTAATGTTTCCCTAACATTTAAATTGGCTTTCACTTATTTGACAACACTTTCCCACCCTGCTATTTTCTGCTTCAGACATCACCTTCAGCAACTTTTTCTTCTTTTCCGCTGAAGATTTGAGAGGTTAAACATTGTTCAATTGCATCTCGGCAAATAACTGTGGTACCTTTTTTAAAACCATAACTCCAGTGACCCTGACCCCCCCCCCCCAACCATAAAAGCACAAACACAGGGGGTTATGGTTTTTATGGTTAGCAATCAGTGAAGTCCACAGCTAGAATCAGAATCAAGTTTATTCGCCAGATATATATATATATAATTCTACTTGACAGGACAGTGTTGGAAACTTACAGGGAAAGAAAAGAGGGCATATACAACAGCAAAATACTAGGGATAAATTCAATGAGACATCTATTCTAAGTATGTCACACACCCCGCTTCAGAATATCCATAACATGTGGGTAATACCGACCTGAAGGGGCGTTCCTGCAGAGATGATAGCAAAAAAGAAAGCCCCTCCCTGATCCATAAATACCTGGGACCTCCCACTCATTACCCAGTTTTCCATCTCTGCAGACGGCGAGCAAGTCAGAAGATGATGGCTCCTCCTTGCACAGGGGGATTTCAGGTAGCCGGGGTAACTCCCGGCCCGTTATTTATTTATTTCCGTTTGGACCTTTTTCCCCAGAAATCCATATGCCTCCCAGCCTCGGCTGAGGGTCCAGGCGAGGGTATTTCAGCACATTAGGTGCTCAGGAGCTATGCTCTACCGTGAGACCCTATATGAGAGGGTAGGCGGTATTACCGGGTTGGTGACCCCGGTTTGGGATGCCCTGTCCCTTACTTTCATACTTGTCCCTCCCAGGATCCCCTTCCATAGGTGGGGTGGGGGAGTGTTCGTTTGTATACATTCATTAGTTTATTAGTTCATTTATATGGACAGCTTACATGTGTGTGTGTGTGCGTGTGTTTTCACTTTAAATGCAAAACGCTGCAGCCTTTGCGGTGCTGGCTGCCTTCTTCCCTCCTTTCTCCCTTCCTCTCCTGTTAATGGCGGAGGTTTTCACCTCACGCCAAGTTGCTGGGGGGGGGGGGAGGCGGCGGGTGCCGGACCGTTGGCGGGGCCGGGACTTGTCCCTCCCGTTTTTCCCTTGTGTGTGTGTGTGTAAGTGTGGTTTTTACTTGGCCGGGCCGGCGACCGCTTCTTACTATTGCGGCGCCGGCCGGCTCTGTGCACATTTCTTCATGAGGTGATTCAGTTCCCCTTACGCAGGCTGGGGAGGGGCGGGGCCGGAGTGACGACGCGTCACCGCTCCCCGCCTCCTGCCCTCGCTGGTGCCACTGCGGAGCGCTTGGAGGGGAGAGGGGGGGCGTGGCCCGGCCTCGCACGCGTCCCGCGCTGGCCACGCCCCCTTCTCCCTCTCTGACTGCGGCCCTGCCTGTTGCTGTGGAGCGTCTGGATCTTCCCTCACGGTCGCCATTTTGGTCGTTGGATCTGTAAGTGGCCTCTGGCCATTCTTTCTTCCTGTTTGATTGTTGTCTTTTTTTCATTAGACTTATCTAAAAACAGTCTTTCTGTTCTGTGTTTCAGATGGTGGTTCAGGAGGTTCGCCAGTAGCATTTAGGGGGTCCCTCCTGATCCTTATCTCTGGGTTAATTGTTTGCCATAAATCCTCCCACTCGGGACATTAAAGGGGCATCCCGGGTTGTCTAACGGCAAAATTCCCTGGGTCATAGCGACTTTTCCTAAACAAAGTTCACCTTATGGAGGCATCCCCGGATACTGGGCTCGGGGCCCCTTCGGGGCATCCCCGAAAGTGTATGTTATGTGGGGTATCCATTTCTGGGGACGATGTACTTCTGTGTATACCATGTGCACAGCAGACCATCACGCGGCAGTCCGAACCACAGGCGTCTGGGTCAGCACCGCCGGTCGCTTCATCTCCACCTCCCGCTTTGACACGCGCCCCGTGCGATGTCGTCATGGGCAGGGAGCTGCAATCTGAGATGTGCGCCAGATTGGCTAACCTTGAAAAAATTATCTCCAGCTCGGTCGCCCGTAAGGCTCCGACTAAGAGAAAGCATTTGTCGCCGGCTCCGCTGGCGGAGGACCTGGAGGATGTTAATAATCTGGATTGGTCTGATTATTCCCAGCTAGAGGAAGGGGAAGTTTATGAGGATTCTGATTTTTCGGACGATGAGCAGTCCTTTGGCACTGATGCCGAGCTGGGGGATTTGGGGAGATCCTCTGATACTCCCCACGCTCTCTCTCTGATGTTGGAGGTGTTGAATATATCCCCTCCTGAGGAGGTGTCACAGCAGAAGGGTGAATTGTTTGAGGAATCCAAGCCGCGCTTGGAATTCCCTACACAAAGGCATTTTGACAAAATTATTGCCAAAGAATGGGACAGGCCGGCTCGGCTCCCTGGCATCCCTCAGGGATGGGATAGGAAATATCCCTTTCCTTCGGAGGCAGTTAAGCGCTGGGCATCTCCCCCCGAGGTGGATGCGCCGGTTTTGGGGTTGTCCAATTCCTCGGTTTTAAATAGACCTGATTGTTCTATTCTCAAGGATGGAGAGGATAAACGTATTGACCAGATGGCTTGTCATGGTTTTGCTAGCGTTGGGTCAGCCATGCGGCCTGTTTGCGCATCGGCGCTGATGGTGTTGGCTGCTAGGTCCGTGGTTAGGGACCTGTTGACCTCTTCCGGGCTGCGTCCCGGTAGTGCTGAGTTCCTTAGCCTCAAACGGTGTGAGCTGTTTTTATCTTTTGTGTTGACAGCCTTGGATGACACTTTGATGATGTGTGGTAGAACGTCGGCGCTGCTGGTCACTATTCGGCGTTCGGTGTGGCTGCGCCAGTGGGCGGCAGATTTTATGTCCAAAAAGTCACTAACGGCTCTACCCTTTGTTGGGTTACGGCTTTTTGGAGAGACATTGGACTCGGTCACCAAGGGTGGTAGGTTACCCCAACGCAAGAAACAACGTCGCCCCTTTCGAGGGGCGCCCTCCTTTACCCCCTCTTTTCGTGGGGCCAGATCTGGCAGGGGATTTGCATTCCCTTCTTCCAGAGGAGATTCCGGGAGCAGGGGCAGAGGTCGTGCCCGTCCAGGATTCAGTTGGGGCTCTAAGCCCAAGCCGGCTGCCAAGCTGGCTCAGCAATGAGGGGGCGCCCTCACCCTTGCGGGTGGGGGGACGGCTGCGACTCTTTTCCCAAGTTTGGGATCAAGAGGTCTCGGACCGATGGATCCGGGAAGTGGTGTCTTCCGGTTACAAGCTGGAGTTCGAGCTCCGCCCCCCTTCCAGATTTTTCAGGTCTCGGATGCCTTCAGAACCTCTGGCGGCGCAGGGGCTTCTGTTGGCAGTGCAGAACCTTCTGGACATGGCTGTCATTTGCCCAGTGCCTCCTTCGGATCAGGGCAGGGGTTTTTATTCCAATCTGTTCACGGTACCTAAGAAGGACGGATCGGTCCGACCCATCTTGGATCTGAAGTTTCTCAACAGGTTCATCCGGCCACGGAAATTGCGCATGGAAACACTACGTTCGGCCATTCACTCTCTTCGTCAGGGAGACTTTCTGACGTCCATAGACATCAAGGATGCTTATCTACACGTTCCAATTTTTCCAGCACACCAGAGGTTTCTCAGGTTTGTGGTGGAGGATCGGCATTTTCAGTTTGTAGCACTCCCTTTCGGCCTCACCTCGGCCCCTCGGGTGTTCACCAAGGTGCTAGCAGGGGTGATGGCTCTGCTAAGGGTTCAGGGCATCCGCATTGTGCCCTATTTGGACGATCTTCTGATCATGGCCTCCTCCTTCAACCAAGCGGAGTTGGATACCAGAATGGTGGTGTCCACCCTGGAGAGGTTTGGTTGGGTGGTCAACCACCCCAAGTCTTCTCTCACTCCGTCCAGAGTAGTGACCTTTCTGGGAATGTCTCTGGACACTTCGCAGGCCAGGGTGTTTCTGCCTCAGGCCAAGATTCTTTTGATTCAGGAATTAGCTCGGCTTCTCTTGTCGGCCCCTCGTCCGTCCATCCGGCTAGGGATGAGGCTGGTGGGGTTAATGGTGGCTTCATTCGAGGCAGTTCCCTTTGCGCAGTTTCATACAAGGACGCTTCAGCTTCATCTGTTGAAGGTTTGGGACAAGTCTCCTCTATCGTTGGATCAGTCCTTCCTGATGACTCCCAGAGTTCGTCGATCCCTGCAATGGTGGCTGGGGTCGGCCAACCTGTCGCAGGGCAGATCCTTTCTGGCCCCGTGTTGGGAAACTGTCACCACGGACGCCAGTCTGTCAGGTTGGGGGGGTGTTTGGAAGGACCTCCAGTTTCAGGGTCTGTGGAGTCCGCAGGAGGCTCACGAGCCCATCAATGTTCTGGAGTTGAGGGCCATCAGGTTGGTTCTGTTTCGCTTGACTCATCAGTTGAGAGGCCTGCCAGTTCAGGTCCGGTCGGACAACAGGACGGCGGTTGCTTACATCAATCACCAAGGGGGGACTCGCAGCAGGAGTGCCCTCAGGGAAGTGTCTTTGATTCTGGACTGGGCGGAGAGTCACGTCCCGTGTATCTCAGCAGTCTACATTCCGGGAGTGGAGAACACGGAGGCGGACTTGCTGAGCAGAGCCTCCTCTCGTCAGGGGGAGTGGTCTCTCAGTCCCACGGTGTTTCGTTCGATATGTCTCAGGTGGGGGTTCCCAGCGGTGGACCTCTTTGCCTCTCGTCACAATCACAAGCTTCCAGTCTTTGTGTCTCTCTCGCAGGATCCTCTGGCTCTGGCAGTGGATGCCATGTCTCTGAACTGGAGGGATCTGGGGTTCCTTTACCTGTTCCCTCCGTTTCCAATGGTAGCCAGAGTGGTGCGCAAGCTGACTCTGGAGGGCGTGTCGGCGATTCTAGTGGCACCAAGGTGGCCAAGGCAAGTTTGGTTCGCAGACCTGGTAAGACTGGCAGAGGATCAGTTCGTTCTGCCTCTTCTACCGGACCTGCTCACCCAGGGTCGGCTGCGCTATCCCAATTTACCTTCGCTGGCTTTGACGGCGTGGCTGCTGAAACCGCCATCTTAAAGGAAGGTCTTTCTGACGCGGTGGTTCAGACTCTCATTAGCGCCAGGAAGCGCTCTTCCTCTACTATTTACTATAGGACTTGGAGGTCCTATATTGACTGGTGTGAAAGTAGGTCCTTCTCTTGTCGGGAGTTTTCCATTTCCAGAATCCTGGAGTTTCTTCAACATGGTCTGGATTTGGGGCTTCAACTTAGTACCTTGAAGGGGCAGGTTTCTGCCCTGGCGGTGTTCTTTCAAAGGTCATTTGCTCTTCATCCCTTAGTCAAGACCTTTTTCCAAGGAGTTACGCATGTACGGCCTCCTAGGAAGCCCTTTGTTCCAGTTTGGGATTTGAACCTGGTTCTTTCTGCTCTTCAGGGTCCCCCTTTTGAGCCTTTGAATGAGATTGCTTTGTCTTCACTTACCCAAAAGGTGGCCTTTTTGGTGGCCATCACTTCGGTTAGGCGTGTTTCTGAGTTGGCAGCTTTATCCATTAACCCTTTAAGTGCCAGCCTACCTGGAGTTTTTGTCACACTCTGTTGCCAGACCATTTTGCACTATTTTGCGCTCCCCATGTTCAAATGTGATTTGAGTCTGAGTCTGAGCTTTAACATGAAATGTCTTGTTTGTCATTTTTTAGGTGTATTCTCAATATTTTTTGGCGAAATATGTGCAAAAAAATTAAAAAAATCTATTTTTTACAATTTGTAGTGTTTTTTTGTAATAAAAAATGTAAGTTTGTCAATAAAATCTTATTGCGTGTGAAACCCCAATTTCTCACAGTTACAGCGGTACCACATATGTATAGGTAGACACCTTTTCCTGCCCAGGAGACTCCCCCAAACTGAAACAGAGCTTTAGGGGATTTTCAGAAAAAATACAACTGTGATATGCGCTATGCGCACCTTGCAGTTTTTCCGGAAAAACAACCCTTTACATTTGAAATACCCCCAACAAACTATATATTCTCTGGAAGTACACACCTCAGGCTTTCTATTTGTACCAGGCTTGTTGATGTGGCCACAGTTTTCTAGAAGTAATCCCTCAATGTATTCTTTGGTTGCAAAGAGTTTCCCTAAAAAAAGGATAAAAAAGCAGAATCAAAGCCACATTTTCCTAAAAAAAACTATATACAAACAAGAAAAAACCAGTATAATCTGAAAAAGCAACATCCCCCGAACAGAACGACACCCAACATGCATTGCTACTGTCAAGGGAAGAGTTGCCAAACACCCCAAAGTAAAGCATGAGCATAACGGTAATTTTTCTTGAAAATTTCAGCTCTGCAGACAAAGTGCGCACCTTGCGATTTTTCAACCAAAACAACCCTTTACATTTGGAATATCCCCCATAAACCATATATTCCCTGAAAGTACACATGTTAAGCTTTCTAAGCGTACCCAGCTTGTTGTAGTGGGCTCATCTTTCTGGAATTAATCCCTCAAAGAACTCTTTGGTTGCGCAGAGTTTCCCTAAAAAATGTATATAAAAGCAGAATAAAAAAACACCTTTTCCTAAAATATAAATATGCAAACAAGAAAAAACAAGCTAAGTCTGAAAGCGCAAGGTCCCCCGAACAGAACAATACCCAATATGCAGAGGTACTATTAACCCTTTTAATTGCCAGCCTACTTGAGATTTTGTCACCCTCTGTTGACAGGTCATTTTTCCCCATTTTGCGCCATGTTTTGCGTCATTTTTGCTGGAATTTTCAGGAAAATTATATATATATTTTTTGCAGCAGAGTTTAGGCTTTAACATGAAATGTCTTGTTTGTAAATTTTATTTATTATTCATTTTATTTATTATTAAGTAAAAAAAAAAAAAAAAAATTTTTTTTAGAAAATTGCCTCCTTTATTTTAAATAAAAAATGTATTTGATTAGGGAAAACCATATTGCATGTGAAAGCCCCATTTCTACTGATTAGAACGGTACCACATATTTATCGGTAGCCCCCTGTTCCTGCCCAGGAGACCCCTCTAACTGAAACAAGTAATTTTTAACATTTACAAATAAAATACAACTACCATCCACACTACAAAGGGTTAAATTGAGAAAAAAAAAATGACATGGGCCCCCCCTTACCCAAAGTAACCAGCCCGGGACCAGCTATGCAGGGTTTGGAGGAACAGGGCGCGGGGGCCAGCTTTTGTGGCCCCTGGCCCTGCAGGCTACAAGCCCGCATAGCCAGTGGGCCCGGGCTCTTCTGCCCCCCCCCCTGGGCTTTGGGAAGGCAGGTAATGGGGGTGCCGGGGGTTAATGGCAAGTCACCGGCTAGCGCAGGTGACTTACCACCTCCCCCAGCCTTGTGAACTGGTATAGGGGTCATGGACCCCTTACCAGTTCACAAGGGGTTAAATGTAAAAAAAAAACACACAAAGAGAAAAAATATTTTATTATTTTTTTTTTTAATACTTACCTCCCATCCATAGTGGAGCACTCTTTCAGCCTTTTATAGCTGCTGGATGACAGAAAACAAAAGGGTTAATTAAAAAAAAAAATGACATAGGGTTCCCCCTCTTAGGGGGGGGGACCCCATTTTTTTGGGGAATTTTAAGGGTTAAAAACCCTTAAAAATCCCCCCAAAAAAATGACGTAGGGTCCCCCCTACCCAGCATTACCGACCCGGGCCAGCTATGGGGGCTTGTAGAACAGGGCGCAGGGGCCAGCGTTGGTGGCCCCTGGCCCTGCAGGCTACTAGCCCACATAGCCACTAAGTAGCCCGGGCCCTTCTGCCCCCCCCTGGCCGTTGGGGAGGCAGGTAATGGGGGGCTGGGGGTTATGGCAAGTCACCCGCTTGCCGCAGGTGACCTGCCATACCCAGAGCCTTGTGAACTGGTATAAGGGGTCTCATGGACCCCTTACCAGTTCACAAAGGGTTAAATGAAAAAAGACACGACACGAAAGTATTTTATTAAAAAAAAAAAAAATTTTTTTTTTACTGTACTTACCTCCGATTGTAAGCTCCTTTGTCCCGCGCCGCTCTGCTGACAGATGCCGGTGATCGGCATCCAGAGAAGGGGGAGACAGGAGATCAGAGGATCTCCTGCCACCTCCTTCCCCGTTGCCGATCACCGGCATCTGACAGCTGAGAACTTACTTATAATACCCATTTTACAGGTGAGTATTTCACAAAATGGTATTTTTCTAAATTACAATTGCTCATTTCAGTTTAATTTGGCTTGACCAATAACTTCATCACTCCACAGTGCACCCACAAATAGGACCATGAATAATACAATATACCCTCTGCTAATATTTAACAAATATTGGCTTGTGTAGGCATTTTATTTGATTTCAGGGTGCGAAGAATGAAATATATTTACTAAAGCTTGCTTTCTACAAAACGCACCTAGCCCTGAAGCTAGTGTCCAATCTCCATGTACTTGGAGAACTCAAAGCTTAAGCACATATTGGATACCAGCTGCAGCTTCCAATTTCCCATCACTGAAAAGGGTGATTTTTTTTCTTCCAATCCATTCCAGGCCGTCCTTATTCATAACGATTGGGTAATTCCCTGCCTGAAGGGGCGTGACTGCAAGACAAAAGCGTGGCTCCGCCTCACGGCCTATATCCTTCCGGCTGACTTCCTAGGTTCCAGTTTCATTCTTGCAGTTGGGATGACTGCATGGCTCTCTAGACTCCTCTTCCATTTCCTTTTTTTTTTTTTTTGTTTCTCAGATTATACCTTTGAAGCAGGGGCAAGACCCTGTCTGTCTTCTTAGGTCCCTTATGCTGCTCTGATCTGGATTGACCCATTATGCCTCCTCAGTTTTCGGCTTGGCGAAGTTCCGTAAAACTGTATCTGGATCAGGATGGTAAGTTGCGCGCAGGGTCCAGTGTGCGCTTTGTAGTGCTTTGGCACTCTGGCTGAAGGCTTTCATAGAAAAGTATAAGCAGCCACAGGTTTTTTCTGGTGAGCCTGATTGGGGGGTGACCAAGGGAATGATTTTCCCTCTCATTGTTTTTTATTGCTCTTTCCCATGTGTTTCTTTGTTCTCTGGTTGAAAAATTCAAAAATTGCGCCTTTTTTAGGGGGCGGAGATAAAGTTGCAACGAGGAAATGGTCCGTCGCCATGGAAAGATTTTCGGCCTGCCAAAGTACCGAGTACCGGGCGCAGAGTGCTTCCTCTGTCTGCCTCCTGTGGAAAGATTTTCGGCTTGCCAAAGTACCGAGTACCGTGCGCAGAGCGCTTCCTCCGTCCGCCTCTGTGGAAAGATTTTCGGCTTGCCGAAGTACCGAGTACCGGGCGCAGAGAGCTTCCTCCTTCCGCCTCTGTGGAAAGATTTTCAGCTTGGCGAAGTACCGGGCGCAGAGCGCTTTCTCTGTCCGCCTCTGTGGAAAGATTTTCAGCTTAGCGTAGCCGCTAGCTCCTCTGAGATCTCTGGTTCTTTTCAGCGGTACTACGCGTTTTCTCTAGCCGGGGACGTTGGAAGATTTTCGGCTTAGCGATGTCACCAGCTCCACTGAAGTGGCCGGTTCTCCTCCACGACAGGGCATGATTTTCTCGCCGACCAAGCTCAAACATTTTCGTCTAGGCAAGGTGCCTAGCATCGCCAGAGATCGCAAAAGGGCTTCTCTAAGCCGCTACACGGCTACCCTCAAGTGGACCTAAACCTTTTGGTAGGTTATTTTTTATTTAATTTTTTATCTTTATTGATTGGGAAAGTATATAGTGGGGGATCCTAGATTAATCCCCCAAAAAAGATATCCCCATACAGAGGTCACACTCGAAGGATAAAATTACAATATTTTTATTATTGAGAGATTTCCAGCTAATTAAGAATAGACACCACATAACACAATTACACAATTTAAAAAACATATACACAAACACAGGGGTTCCATCATACAAGGTGACTATTGTAGTTCATGGCGTATAATAACATGTAATCAATATATTTACTGGGATTATTTATTAATTAATTGAATACCTGCCTGATAAAATATGAGAAATAACTAGTATTAAAATAGTGATTAAAGTGCTGTACCCATTTCATACAGTGCTAAAGTGCATGATGCCCATGTGCAAAATGAAACAAAACCTAGGTGTGCAGCTCAGCAACAAAGCTGAAAATGAAAAAAACTACTATATACTATTAACCATACAAAACTCACAACTAAGAGCCTTAGAGTGCTAGAGTGTGATACAAGCAAACATGATACTGACCAATCAGGCAGAGTGTAAGTCAATACATTGAACGCCACAGAAATAACAACAAAATAAATTAATTACATTACCTTGTCACTCGAGGATCCCCCGCAGCAGCCGCCACCTCAGCCTCTTCAGATTGGCGAATTCTTTCTTCCAGTACAGTGGAAGATCATCACCACGGATGCCAGTCTATATGGTTGGGGAAGTGTCTTGGAGTCACAAACGATTCAGTGACAATGGAGTCTGAAGGAGAGTAGACTCTCCATAAATATCCTGAAACTGAGTGATTCTATTGTATTTCAGACATACCATCTGAAGGGGCAGCCCGTCCGGATTCAAACAGACAATCGGACGGCGGTGGTATATATCAGCCTGGAGTGGACAATTTGCAGGCCGTTCATCTCAGCAGAACGATCCTGCATCAGAGGGAATGGTCTCTTAGCCAGAGGATTTTTTAATCCCTATGCATCTGCTGGGGGATCCCAGACGTAGTTCTTGCATCAGGGCACAGTCGGAAGATCCGAAGTTTGTCCCGAACAATAGCAACAGATGCATTCAAGCTTCTTTATGCATTTCCCTCCGATTTCACTCCTGGGTCGTGTACTAAAGAAGTTTAGCTCACAAGGAAGTCCCAACCATTCTGGTGACTCCCCTGTGGCCAAGAAGAAGCTGGTTCTCAGACATAATAAGGATGTCAGAGGGCAACTTTTGGAGGCGACGATCCAGATCTTCTCTCACAAGGGCCTCTAAGGCATCCCAATTCACAGTTCTAGCTTGGACTGCCTGGCTATTGAAACCTTTATCTTGGCAGAAGGGTTTTTTTCTGCCAGAGTTATCAAGACTCTGATTCAGGCCAGGAAGAAATCTTTATCAAATGATCTATTATTGAGTGTTGCAAGCAATTATCGGTGAATCCAGGGGTTCGCTTGTAGTGCTGTTATGTTTACAGAATATATTGTGTTCGAGGTCTTGATGAAGGTCTTCAATTGAGGACAAATATCTACTTTCAGAAACTCATAGCTAAGAATGTTTTTATCAGAACTTGTTTTACAAGGAGTCGCTCAGGTGCGGCCTCCTCATAATCCACTTATGCCGCCTTGGGGCCTGAACTTGTATTCTAAGTATGTCACACACCCCACTTCAAGACATTCATTACACTTGGGTATACTGACCTGTAGATGGCGATCTTGCAGAGATGTCAATAAAAAAGGTAAAACCCTCCCGGCCCATAAATACCTGGGACCTCCTACTCATTCCCCAGTCTTTCATCTCAGTCTTTTGTCAGAAGATGATGTCTCCTTGCAGGTAGCCGGGATGACTCCCGGCCTTCTATTCTTCTATTCCTGCCCTGATCCTCTTATTTAAATTACTTGCCTCCCAGCCTAGGCTGCTGGTCCGGGCAAAGGTAGTTGGCACCCCTGGTGTTTAGGAGCCGTGAGACCCCATAACAAGGGCTAGGCGGCTATCCGGGTTGGTGATCCCGGTTTGGGATGCCCCATCCCTTGGCCCTACCCTGGCATGGATTCCCCCTCTCCCGGATACCCTTAGAGGGGGGGGGGGGGCGGGCCCCTTATGGATTCCTCTCATTTATTGTGTGTGTGTTTTTAACTGTGTGTGTGCTTTTACTTATTCTAAGTATGTCACACACCCCGCTTCAAGACATTCATTACTTGGGTATACTGACCTGTAGATGGCAATCTTGCAGAGATGTCAATGAAAAAAGGTAAGACCCTCCCGGCCCATAAATACTTGGGACCTCCCACTCATTCCCCAGTCTTTCATCTCTGCAGTGGCAAGCAAGTCAGAAGATGTCTCCTCCTTGCAGGTAGCCGGGATGACTCCCGGCCTTCTATTCCTGCCCGGATCCCCTTATTTAAATTACTTGCCTCCCAGCCTAGGCTGCTGATCCGGGCAAAGGTAGTTGGCACCCCTGGTGCTTAGGAGCCGTGAGACCCCATAACAAGGGGTAGGCGGCTATCCGGATTGGTGATCCCAGTTTGGGATGCCCCGTCCCTTGGCCCTACCCTGGCATGGATTCCCCCTCTCCCGGATACCCTTAGAGGGGGTCCCTTATGGATTCCTCTCATTTGTGTAGTGTGTGCTTTTACTTTTTGACTGGCGCCGGCCTCCGGCGTGCTGCAATGGCAGCGGTGAGCGCCCATGAGGGCTTCTCCTCTGGGCGGGGGGGGGGGCAGGGCTGGGTGCGCACGCGCCTACGGCCCGCCCCCGTGCTGCGGGCGCATTTTCATGTCCCGGCTTCTGGCCGGGCGCGAACCGCGCCGGCCCAGCCTCCTCCTCCTACTGCACACTGCGCATCTTCACTGTGCCTGGAGTGCGGTACTGAAGGTCAGGTGAGTGGCCTGATGGCCATCAGATTCATCTGTTTTTAACTCTTTATACATTCTAGCATGGTCTGAGCATGTGCTTGTGTTTTGTGTTCCAGGTGGACCATTGATCATATTAAAGGGGGGTTCTCCCGGTCCAGGGACCCTGGGTAAAATTTTAGCTACCTTAAAATCCTCCCACTTGGGACTTAAAGGGGCATCCCGGGTTGCATTATTGCGTAATTCCCTCGGAGCATTGTACACATATATTTATTTATATAAATATATATATATATATATATATATATATATATATATATATAAAAAATCACCATATGGAGGCTTGGGGTGTGGGGTATCCCTTTTGGGGGATGATGTATTTCTATGTGTACCCTGTGCGCAGCTGTCTATTATGCGGCAGACTGGATCTCAGGGTCCGGTTCTGCTCCGTCAGTCTCCTCTCCGTCTCCCCCTCGCTTGACACGTACCCCGTGTGACGTGGTCATTGGCGGGGAGTCGCAATCTGAGGTGTGTGCCAGATTGGCCAATCTTGAAAAAGGGTTTTCCAGCGCCGTTGCTAAAAAGGCCACGGCAAAGAGAAAACATTTGTATACGGCCGCGCAGGGCCTTGATAGGGAGGATTTTGGCGTCTGAGGGCTGCGATGATCAGCAGTTTGTGGACGCTGATACAGAGCAGGGCCAGGGGGACTCCTTAGATACCTCTAGTGTCCTTGCTCATATGTTTGAGGTCTTGGCTATATTCTAAGCATACAGCACGTCCTGCTCCCGAATAGTCATAACATGTGGGTAGTCCTCCGGCGCCGTGCCCTGCAGACATGTAGAAAACAAGCTCCTCCCGCTCCTCGTCCCCCTACATATACCGCGGGACCTGCCACAAATACCCAGATTTCTCTGCAGTGCTGGAACTGCGAAGACATGAAGTATCACGCTCTCGCAGGCGAGCGGGCCTTACGGCCCAAGGTCCTGTGGGACTATTTCCACCCGTCCTCTTCAGAAGAAATATGCCTCCCAGCCTAGGCTGCGCGGGTCGGGTGAAGGTAGGTAGCACCTGGTGTGCTGAATGGAGCCATGCTCCACCGCAATCCCCCTCCATAGGCTAGGCGGTCAGGCCGTTGGTGAGCCTCTAGAGGATGCCCCTCCCGCAATTTTGCCTGTGCCCCTCATAGACTCAGTCCATGGACACCGTCAGCTTCTCCCCTCGATCCCTCCGGTAACTCGGGGGGGAAAAGAAAGGGGGGGGGGTGTGGCAGCCCTAGCGCCCATCCGCCATTAGACCTTGTTCCTTAATCGGGGGTCAGTGTTGCGCATCACTGTACAGTGTGAGCTGTCTTTTCTCACTATCAGTCTGCCTCGGCAGATTCATTCCAGCGTGTCAGCATTAGATGTTACTTATTTTCCGCTGCTGCATTGCTGTCGGTTAGAGCTTCGCGCTCTTTGGGGGAGGCGGAGACTTGGCATGACGCGTCTTGCGTCACAACCTGGCCTGGCCCTCCCCTCGAGGTTCGCTGGCGCCATTTTCTCTATCTTTGTGCGCGTGGTGTGGCTCGTCTCCTCCCTCGGTCATGTAAGTGCCCTCCGGGGCGGTATGGTTTCTAGGTTTTTCAAACAGAGCATGGCACTGACTCCTCTCCCCTTGTCCCATTGTGTCTTTCAGAAGCCAAGACTTCGTTACCGGCCCCGGCCTAACGTATATTACAACGGGTCCTCCTTACAAATTCTCCCACATTACTAGCGGGTTTGGGGTATCCAGGGTTGCTTATTGCATAATTCCCTGCGTATACTGCATAAAAATCACCATATGGAGGCATTTCAGAATTATGGAACCGGGGTCCCTCTGGGACGTGGCCGGCTGTGTGCAGTGTGTGGCCAGCCCCTGGCTGAGGCCGACAGGGCACAGGTCTGCGGACAGTGTGCAGCACAGGCATTGCTAGCAGAGGATCCTCCCTTCCTCACCCCCGTCTCCCCGCTCCCAAACATCACTCATGATGAGTCCCACTCCAGCGGCGATGACCTGCAAGAGGTGCCGCGAGCGTTGCCCACGGCGGAGCAGGTGCTTTCTGGATTGGTGTATGGGCCCTGGTAAAAAGCGGTCCCTGACGCCCCCAGGCTCTCCGGTTCCTGACGATACCGATGATTCTGCTGATATGCAGGACCCGGACCCTTCTGAGGAAGGTGAGCTATTCTCAGACTCGGGCTCCTCCCATGGGATGCCCGCAGGCCGTGAGGAATCCGAGCATGGCTCCTGGGGTCTGTGTGACACGGATGAAATCCTGATCAAGATTTTTGAGGTCTTGTCAATCTCTCCTCCTGGGGAGATCCCCAAGCCTAAAAGGGAGAGTTTCCATACAGCGCCGCCGCGCTTGGAGTTCCTACAACAGGAACATTTCCAGAATATTATATCCCAGGAATGGGAATCGCCTGGTAAGCTTAAAGGGATTCCAGGGGTCTGGGAATGGAAGTACCCCTTTCCCCCTGATGTGGTCAATTTATGGTCAGCTCCCCTGGTGGTGGACGCGTCGGTTATAGGGGTCACAAACCCCCCTTTCATGACTGCCCCCTTTTATCGTACCCTTCGGGATGCTGAGGACCGGCGCATTGACAGACTGGCCTCACATGCCTTCTCGTGTGCTGGGACGGCCCTGCGCCCGGTTTGTGCCGCGGCCATCACTGCGGTGGTCGCCAGGACTCTTGTCAGAAAGATCCTGGATCACCGCCCTGAGGATCTCCCTTGGGGGGTGTTTAGTGCGCTATCAGACTGCGAAGCCTTTGTGAAGTTTATACTATTGGCACTGGATGACACCATTAAGATGTGTGCTAGGAGCTCAGCACTTGCGGTAGCCATTCGCCGCCTGGTCTGGCTGCGACAGTGGGGCACTGATGGAGCTACAAAAAAGGCTCTCACTTGCCTTCCATTCAGAGGACGGCGGTTATTTGGGGCCCGCTTGGACCTTTTTGGCAAAAAGGCTATAGCACCCTTCCGCAGAAGGCCGCTCCGGCCTCCACGAGGCAGGGTCACCCCTCCACCTCCCTACGTTAGTGTCAAACCTGAATCTGAGGTGTGTTTCCAGCTGTTCGACGTGGATTTCCAACATGGTGCGGGCAGACAGCGCCCTGGGCCTTCTGGCAGGACCAAGTCCAAATCTGCCAAAACCTCGCAAGCATGAAGGGGCGCCCTAGCCCGTCTGGCCGAGGGGGCGACTGCACAGCTGTCTCACATCCAGGAATATGCCTTCCCCTTCTGGTGGTTCTGGGATGTAACCCACCTGGCCTCAGGATGGGCTCTCGCTGGACGGTCCCCCCTCAGTTTTTTGTCAGGGTGTTTTTAGTCCCTGCTCTCCCTTCTGAAACTGGCGCAGGCCGGACTGGGCCTCCAGTGTTGGGCGCGCTTGTTAATCGCCTTAACGGTATGGGGCCATGGCCTCTGTATATAATTTTTCCATCCTCCCCCCTCATCAGTATGAGGTAGTCTGGACCCTGTTGGCCTATGACAGGCTTAGCAATTCCACCATTCGCAAGTAGCCCATATATGACAACTGTCTTGGGTCACGGGTCCCCTGCGCGGGGGGGGGGGGGTCGGCCTATTACGAAGATCTAGCTCTTCTTAGTTTATCTGGGGTCGGCTGGACGCCTAAGACTATTTCTAGTCAGTGTCACAGGATCAACCCTGCGGCTTGAGGCACTATTGGGGCCTTTCTTTCGGCCCAGGCTACTAGCCTGGCGTGTCTGGGGACACGCCTGAGGTGGGGCTTATGCGTTGGGACCTACTGGGTCGTCTCCCTTACGCCCCAGCCTTTGCATCAGACGGAGTGGGTCGGTTGACCGACAGTGTCCCCCGGAAGCTACTGGATGGTTGCTTGAACACTCATCCCCTCACGGTCACTTATCCACGATCCCCCGTCCCTGGGAAATCGGTTCAGGCTTGCTGCCTTCTTTTCTGGCATTAGGGGACCCCTGGTTACGGGGCTCTGCCCCCCCCCCTTTACTGGCGCCTTGCCTTCACCAGGCGGGTTGGCAGCTGGTGGGCCTGTTGGGGGCACATCAAGATGATGTCATTTATATGCCGGGCTCTTCAGCGCAGTAGGTTACTAAACCTACATTTGTCCCAGCACCCCGGTGCTTGGTCTGTACTCCTGCCTTCTTGGTAAGGCGGTTCCCCTGGAGCTTCCCATATGCAAGGGCCCCGTCAGGGGGGCACTCCCCTTCCTTACCAGCACCTCCTAGAGTATGGTCACCCTGGGTACCAAGTCTCGCTGGTTTGGCAGGGGAAAGGTAAATCTCTTCCACGACCCCCGTGGTTCTAGGTTGAGCCCCTTAGAGGGTCCATCTTACCTGCTGGGCTTGTTGAAACGGTGGCCCCCTTTGATTCTATGTGGTGGGCCTTCCCCTCCTTCAGGACCGGTCGGTTTATGGGGGACTCCTGGTCTGTTGAAAGACGATGGCATGTTTTTAATGCTGGTCTAAAGATTGTGACAGGTTGCTACCTCTGGAGGGGGTCTGTTCCTGGCCTGGGTGGGGTTCTCCCCCCCCCCCCCCCCCCCCAGCTTCTCAGCGGTATTCGCTTCTATGGATGCCCTTAATGGCAGGATGTGCTATCCCGGGTTGCCCGGGGAGCCTAGCCTGGCTCTGAGGGGTCCCCCTCCTGACACAGGGCCTCTGCCCTTGTCTCTACCGTCCCAGGATATTCTGACTCCGGCCGGGGGGCCTGAGTATTTAGGCATAGCCTTGTTATTTCATATGCCTTCCTTTCATCATCCTACCTTTGGGTTCTGCGCACGGCTGGCCGGATAGTGAGTCCCATGGGATCTATGGCCTAGGCGGCCCTGGGAGTAATGGTTCGCAGAGGCCTCTGCTGAAGGCTGCTGAATTGTGATATCTCTGATGGGGTGCGGTTCTGCCTTTATCAGGTCTCTTCCTGTTTCCAATCAAAGGTCTCCTGTCTGGGGATTGATTGCTAATCGCCCCTTGGGGGCGGGCCTCATCTTCTGGGTGACTTAGTATAAGTGGAGGTTTGGGAGCTAGCTCCCCAGCTTCCCTTTACTCCGCCTATAATGGCTTGGTGGTATCCCATATTGACTGGCATGGGCCTTAGTCTCTTCCCTGTGAGACGTTATCGGTTCCCAGGGCCTTAAAGCCATCACAGCATAAATTGGGGTTGGTTCCCCATCTGGGGACTCTGATGGTGTAGGCCTGTCTTGGCCTTCCTGCAGGAGTCTGGTTATGTCACCCTTATAGAGTATTCTCTTTGTGTTTGCTTAACTGCACCTCCCCAGTAGTTCCGTAGTCCCTGTGGGGATCAACTTTTTCATTCTGTTACCCTGCGGACTTCCTGGGGACCCTGCCTGGATGCGGTCTCAGCTGCCCTGTAGGCCAGACCGCTCTTCTGGGGCCTCCTGACTCCGTCAGACAGGTACCTGAGACGATGGTTCTGGTTAATTATTCCCTGATGCTATGTATACACATATATACATGTACAGCTATATACGGCTACAGGTACCCCATGCCTGGGGGTGTTCCCTTTACGCTGGGCTTCTGGTCCAGGTGGTCTGTTGGACCCTTGGTTCAGCCCCTTAGTATAGCCATGGGCTGATTATTAATACTAAATATGAGGGCCTACATCCCTCCACAGGTTTTGCACTTCTCCCCATTCCGGCCTTCTTGGCCTTTAGGGGGACTGCTATTCTTAGAGTCTACGGGCGCCTCCTTAGGTATGTGCCTGATCTCTATTCCAGCGCCATTGTGCCTTTGGATCGATCCTTCTGGATGCTCTCTGATCCTGGGGAAGCCTTGGCTTCCTGATAATTAAGAGTTTGTATTCCCGCCTTGGTCGGGTGACCTGATTTTGTTCCCCGTGGGGGTGTTACAAGAGTTGCCACAGGGCTTCCTTGCCTGTGAGCTGGTTGGGTCACTACACTGACCTATGTTCCTTCAGGGGAGCGTTTCTTCCCCGTTACTGTTACTCTGTTATCATGGGTGCTTGGGTATCACTGACCCTTCAGCACCAAGGTTTTTTCTCTGTTAGTTCAATTACTTGACTTATGGCCTGTCTCTGTTCATACCTTCTTGGTTCTGTTATGAGACTGACGTTGGAGCCTCTGCTCTTGTCATGCCTGTTGCAAGTTTTGCAGGTGACAGCGCCTTTACTGTCCGCTGTGCCTTGCTTTTTCTGGGGATCCCACCCTGCTTATGGACACTGCTATTGGATGTCCCGCATGTTATGACTATTCAGGAGCAGGACGTGCTGTATGATTAGAATAATACAACTCTGTGAAGTACTCACCTGTAGAGTTATTATATGCATACAGCACGTCCTGCTCCACCCCACCCTGATTTCACTAATTCTGGATCCCCTGTATGGTGATTATTATCATTAAGATATTGCTACCAGTTATTCTGGGTGGTTGGTTCCTCCTGGCTTCTCTTCTCACTGCTTTTCAATGCTGGGGATTTGTGGGAGGTCCCGCGGTATATGTAGGGCCGGGAGGAGCTTGTTTTTCTACATGTCTGCAGTGCACGGCGCCGGAGGCGGAGGACTACCCACATGTTATGACTATTCGGGAGCAGGACGTGCTGTATGCATATAATATCAACTCTACAGGTGAGTACTTCACAGAGTTGTATTTTCTCCCCCCGAGGCGGCTCCTCCGCTGAAGGGGGAGTTCTTTGAAGTGACCAAGCCGCGCTTGGAATTTCCTTATCAAAAGCATTTTGATGGTATCATTCTTAAGGAATGGGAGAGGCCGACTCGGCTTCCGGGTGTCCCACACACAGGAAATATCCCTTTCCGGCAGACGCGCTGAGGCACTGGTCGTCCCCCCCCCCCGAGGTGGATGCTCTTGTTTTGGGGTTGTCCAGGTCCTCAGTCCTCCATTCTCCGGAGTGCACTACTCTCAAAGATGGTCAGGATAAACGCATTGACCAGATGGCTTGTCATGGTTTTGCCAGTGTTGGATCGGCCTTGCGGCCGGTTTGTGCTTCTGCTCTTTTATTGGTAGCTGCCAGGTCGGTTGTTAGAGGACTGTTGGCCTCTTCCGGGTTTGACCCGGCTAGTGAGGAGTTTGCCGACCTTAAGCGCTGTGAGTTATTTTTGTCCTTTGTGCTGTCCGCCTTGGACGACACATTGGTGATGTGTAGCAGAGCTGCGGCCCTGCTTGTGGCTATCCGGCGGTCGGTTTGGCTACGCCAGTGGGCGGCTGATTTTGTGTCCAAAAAGTCGCTTACGGCCCTTCCCTTTGTGGGGTTTGCGGCTCTTTGGAGAGAGGTGGCAAAGGGAGGTAAGTTACCTCAGCGTAAAAAGGCAGCGTCGCCCCTTTCTCTCAGTCCTTTCGTGGGGCTAGAGTCGGCAGGGGTTTGGCTTTCCCCTCGTCCAGAGGTGATTCCTGGACCAGGGGCAGGGGTTGGGCCCATCCAGGACACAGTTGGGGCTCCAAGCCTAGAGCCGTTGCCAAGCCGGCTCAGAAATGAGGGGGCGCCCTCACCCTTGCGGGTGGGGGGACGGCTGCTACTCTTCTCCCAGGTTTGGGTCCAAGAGGTCTCGGACAGGTGGATTCAGGAAGTGGTGTCTTCCGGCTACAAGTTCGAGTTCCGGCCCCCTCCCAGATTCTTCAGTTTTGGGTGCCGTCAGATCCTCTGTCCGCCCAGGGGCTTCGGGCGGCAGTAGCAAGTCTTTTGGACATGGCTGTCATCTGTCCGGTGCCCCACTCAGACCGGGGCCTGGGCTTCTATTCCAATTTGTTTACGGTGCCCAAGAAGGACGGATCCGTTCATCCCATTCTGGATCTGAAGTTGCTCAACGGGTTCATTCGTCCCCGGAAGTTCCGTATGGAAACTCTGCGCTCCATCCACTCACTTCATCAGGGGGACTTCATGACGTCCATAGACATCAAGGATGCTTACCTGCATATTCCAATATTTCCGGCACACAAGAGATTCCTCAGGTTTGTTGTGGACAATCAACATTTTCAGCTTGTGGCTCTTCCGTTTGGCCTTACCTCGGCTCCAAGGGTTTTTACCAAGGTGTTGGCAGGAGTGATGGCCATCCCCAGGGGTATTCGCATCGTGCCCTATCTGGACGATCTTCTCATCATGGCGTCTTCTCTCAGTCAGGCACAGCTGGATACCAGGACAGTGGTGTCCACTCTGGAGAGTTTCGGTTGGGTGATCAACTATCCCAAGTCCTGCCTCACTCCCTCCTGGGTGGTGGAGTTCCTGGGAATGTCTCTGGATACTTCTCAGGCCAGGGTGTTCCTCCCCCGAGCCAAGGCTCTTCTGATTCAGGAATTGACTCAGCGTCTCCTATCCATCCCCCGCCCATCCATCCGGCTAGGGATGCGACTGGTGGGATTGATGGTGGCATCGTTTCGAGGCGGATCCCTTTGCCCAGTTTCACACAAGGACGCTCCAGCTCCATCTCTTGGCGGCCTGGGACGGGTCCCCGTTGTCATTGGATCAGTCCTTTCTGATGTCCCCCCGGATGCGGCGTTCCCTTCGTTGGTGGCTGAAACCGAGCAATCTGACGAAGGGGCAGGTCTTTTCTGACCCCTCGTTGGGAGACAGTCACCACGGATGCCAGCCTTTCAGGTTGGGGGGTTTTTGGAAGGATCTTCAGTTTCAGGGGCTGTGGGGGCCTCAGGAGGCTCACGATCCCATCAATGTTCTGGAGCTGAGAGCCATCAGGTTGGTTCTGGCTCACTTGACTCATCAGTTACGGGGACTACCGGTTCAAGTTCGGTCGGACAATCGGACGGCGGTCGCCTACATCAATCACCAGGGAGGGACTCGCAGCAGGCGTGCCCTCAGGGAAGTGTCTTTGATTCTGGATTGGGCAGAGGGCAATGTCCCATGCATCTCGGTAGTGTACATTCCGGGGGAGGGGAGAACACGGAGGCGGACTCCCTGAGCAGGGGGTCATCTCGCCGGGGGGAATGGTCGCTCTGCCCCAAGGTTTTTCGGTCGCTTTTCCTCCGGTGGGGGACTCCGGAGGTGGACCTCTTTGCCTCTTGTCACAATCACAAGCTTCCGGCAATTGTGTCTCTCTTGCGGGATCCGCTGGCTCTGGCAGCGGATGCCATGTCTCTGAACTGGAGGGATCTGGGGTTTCTATACCTGTTCCCTCCGTTTCCCATGGTGGGCAAAGTGGTGCGCAAGCTGGCGCTAGAGGGTGCGTCAGCAATCCTGGTGGCTCCAAGGTGGCCAAGACAGGTTTGGTTCGCAGACGTGGTAAGGTTGGCAGAGGATCAGTTAGTTCTGCCCTTTTTGCTGGATCTACTCACTCAGGGTCCCCTGCTCTACCCCAATTTACCAACGCTGGCTTTGACGGCGTGGCTGCTGAAACCTCCATCTTGAAGGAGGAAGCTCTTTCTGATGCTGTCATTCAGACTCTGGTTAGGGCTAGAAAGAAGTCTTCCTCTGCCATCTACTATAGGATTTGGAGGTCTTATATTGATTGGTGTGAAGTCAGGGCCTTGCCTTGCAGGGCGTTTTCTATCCCTAGGATCTTGGAATTTTTGCAACATGGTCTGGACCTAGGTTTGAAGCTTAGTACGCTGAAAGAGCATGTTTCTGCCCTGGCGGTTTTCTTTCAAAAGTCTTTTGCTCTTCATCCTCTGGTTAAGACCTTTTTCCAGGGGGTTACGCATGTGCAGCCTCCTAGGAAGACGTTGCTCCCAGTTTAGGATTTGAATTTGGTTTTGTCTGCCTTGCAGGGTCCTCCTTTTGAACCTTTACAGGATATTGCACTTTCTACGCTTACTCAGAAGGTTGTTTTTCTGGTTGCCATCACTTCTGTTCGGCGTGTTTCGGAGTTGGCAGCCTTGTCCATTAAGGCCCCTTACTTTGAGAGGCATCAGGACAAGGTTGTTTTCCACTTCAAGCCAGATTTCCTTCCTAAGGTGGTCTTGGCTTTTCATCTTAATCGGGATATTGTTCTACCCTCCTTGTGTCCTAATCCTTGCAATGACAAAGAGAGGGTTTTGCATTCTTTGGTTGTGGTTCGCTGTGTGAAGTACTATTTGGTGGCTACTTCTCCTTTTCGTAGGACTGACACCCTTTTTGTGGTGCCCTCTGGGCCTAGGAAGGGTTTGGCTCCTGCCAAATCTTCCATTAGTAATTGGATTCGCCAGGCCATTGTTGGGGCCTATTCTGCTAAGTGGAAGATTCCCCCTTTTCGTGTTACTGCTCATTCTACTCGTGCTGTTGGGGCGTCCTGGGCCTTCCAGCACCAGGCTTCTGTTGAGCAGGTTTGTAAGGCTGCTACTTGGTCTTCTGTTCACACTTTTTCCAAGTTTTACAAGGTTGATGTTCGGGCCTCAGCGGATGCTGTTTTTGGCCGCAAAGTTCTGCAAGCTGCAGTGGTTTAGGTTTGTGCCTTGTTTTTTTTGGATCCCCGCCCTTTATGGACACTGCTATTGGATGTCCCAAGTGTAATGAATGTCTTGAAGCGGGGTGTGTGACATACTTAGAATAATACCATTTTGTGAATACTCACCTGTAAAATGGGTATTATAAGTATGTCACACATTCCGCTTCACCCTGCCCTTTTGTATTCTGGATCCTTTATATGGTGAACCTTTGTTAGTTTTAATTGGCTTTCCTGGTCCCTTTCTCTTACTGCTATCTTTATACTGGGGAATGAGTGGGAGGTCCTAGGTATTTATGGGCCGGGAGGGTCTTACCTTTTTTTATTGATCGCCATCTACAGGTCAGTATCCCCAAGTGTAATGAATGTTTTGAAGCGGGGTGTGTGACATATAATACCCATTTTACAGGTGAGTATTCACAAAATGGTATTTTTGACTGGCGCCGGCGGTCCCACGGTGCCGGCCTCCGGCGTGCTGCAATGGCGGCGGTGAGCGCCCATGAGGGCTTCTTCTCCTCTGGGCTGGGCCGGGCGCGCGCGCCTACAGCCCGCCCCCGTGCTGCGGGCGCATTTTCATGTCCCGGCTTCTGGCCGGGAGAGACTGGGGAGGGACGGGACAGGCGCGACGTGCGAACCGCCGCCGGCCCTCCCTCCTCCTACTGCACGTCTTCACTGTGCCTGGCGTGCGGTACTGAAGGTCGGGTGAGTGGCCTGATGGCCATCAGATTCATCTGTTTTTAACTCTTTATACTTTCTAGCATGGTCTGAGCGTGTGCTTGTGTTTTGTGTTCCAGGTGGACCATTGATCATATTAAAGAGGGTTCTCCCCGTCCAGGGTCCCTGGCTTAAAATCCTCCCACTCGGGCCCTAAAGGGGCATCCCGGGTTGCATTATTGCTTAATTCCCTCGGAGCATTGTACATATATATATATATATATATATATATATATATATATATATTAATCACCATATGGAGGCTTCCCCGGATACTGGGCGTGTGTCCCCCTCGGGGCAATCCAGGCAGTTTGGGCTAGGGGTATCCCTTTTGGGGGATGATGTATTTCTATGTGTACCCTGTGCGCAGCAGTCTATTACGCGGCAGACCGGATCTCAGGGTCCGGTTCTGCTCCGCCAGTCTCCTCTCCGTCTCCCCCTCGCTTGACACGTACCCCGTGTGACGTGGTCATTGGCGGGGAGTCGCAATCTGAGGTGTGTGCCAGATTGGCCAATCTTGAAAAAGGGTTTTCCAGTGCCGTTGCTAAAAAGGCCACGGCAAAGAGAAAACATTTGTATACGGCCGCGCAGGGTCTTGATAGGGAGGATTTTGACTCCCTGGATTGGTCTGATTGTTCTCCGCGTGAGGAAGGGGAGCTGTATGAGGAGTCTGAGGGCTCCAATGATCAGCAGTTTGTGGGCGCTGATACAGAGCAGGGCCAGGGGGACTGCTTGGATACCTCTAGGGTCCTGGCTCATATGTTTGAGGTCTTGGCTATTTTGACGGTATCATTCTTAAGGAATGGGAGAGACCGACTCGGCTTCCGGGTGTCCCCGGGTTGGGACAGGAAATATCCCTTTCTGGCGGACGCGGTGAAGCACTGGTCGTTCCCCCCCCCCCCCCCCCCGAAGTGGATGCTCCTGTTTTGGGGTTGTCCAGCTCCTCAGTCCTCCATTCTCCGGAGTGCACTGCTCTCAAGGATGGTGAGGATAAACGCATTGACCAGATGGCTTGTCATGGTTTTGCCAGTGTTGGATTGGCCTTGCGGCCGGTTTGTGCTTCTGCGCTTTTATTGGTAGCTGCCAGGTCGGTTGTTAGAGGACTGTTGGCCTCTTCCGGGCTTGACCCGGCTAGTGAGGAGTTTGCCGACCTTAAAGTGGACCAACACCCAGGGGTGATCGGCCCGGGAATCTATAAGATTCCCGGGCCGATCACCTCACTCACCGCGGGACATCCGAGATCGGGATGTCCCACGGGGTGAAACCCCCCAAACTCCTTACCTGATCCGCCGCTGCCTCCCACGCGCCCCTCTAGACGTGCGTGCGCCCGCGCCGGCCGTCTGTGAATGGCCGGCGCACGCACGCCAAGAGTGCCGCGCGGGAGGCGGCGGACGCGCTGTCTTGGACGCCGCTGTCACCCGCTTGGACGTCGGCGGGGATTGGACGGCGCGGTCACGTGGGAGCGGCTTCCTTCTCTCAGTCCTTTCGTGGGGCTAGAGTCGGCAGGGGTTCGGCTTTCCCCTCGTCCAGAGGTGATTCCTGGACCAGGGGCAGGGTTCGGGCCCGTCCAGGACACAGTTGGGGCCCCAAGCCTAGAGCCGCTGCCAAGCTGGCTCAGCAATGAGGGGGCGCCCTCACCCTTGCGGGCGGGGGACGGCTGCTACTCTTCTCCCAGGTTTGGGTCCAATAGGTCTCGGATAGGTGGATTCAGGAAGTGGTGTCTTCCGGTTACAAGCTGGAGTTTGAGTTCCGGCCCCCTCCCAGATACTTCAGTTTTCAGGTGCCGTCAAATCCTCTGGCCGCCCAGGGGCTTCGGGCGGCAGTAGCAAGTTTTTTGGACATGGCTGTCATCTGTCCGGTGCCCCACTCAGACCGGGGCCTGGGCTTCTATTCCAATTTGTTCACGGTGCCCAAGAAGGACGGATCCGTTCGTCCCATTCTGGATCTGAAGTTGCTCAACAGATTCGTTCGTCCCCGGAAGTTCCGTATGGAAACTCTGCGCTCAGCCATCCACTCACTTCGTCAGGGGGACTTCATGACGTCCATAGACATCAAGGATGCTTACCTGCATATTCCAATAATTCCTCAGGTTTGTCGTGGACAATCAACATTTTCAGCTTGTGGCTCTTCCGTTTGGCCTTACCTCGGCTCCAAGGGTTTTTACCAAGGTGTTGGCAGGAGTGATGGCCATCCTCAGAGCCAGGGGTATTCGCATCATGCCCTATCTGGACGATCTTCTCATCATGGCGTCTTCTCTCAGTCAGGCGCAGCTGGATACCAGGACAGTGGTGTCCACTCTGGAGAGTTTCGGTTGGGTGATCAACTATCGCAAGTCCTGCCTCACTCCCTCCAGGGTGGTGGAGTTCCTGGGAATGTCTCTGGATACTTCTCAGGCCAGGGTGTTCCTCCCCCGAGCCAAGGTTTTTCTGATTCAGGAATTGACTAAGCGTCTTCTATCCATCCCCCGCCCATCCATCCGGCTAGGGATGCGACTGGGGGGATTGATGGTGGCATCGTTCGAGGCGGTTCCCTTTGCCCAGTTTCACACAAGGACGCTCCAGCTCCATCTCTTGGCGGCCTGGGACGGGTCCCCGTTGTCATTGGATCAGTCCTTTCTGATGTCCCCCCGGGTACGACGTTCCCTTCGGTGGTGGCTGAAACCAAGCAATCTGACGAGAGGCAGGTCTTTTCTGACCCCTCTTTGGGAGACGGTCACCACGGATGCCAGCCTGTCAGGTTGGGGGGGGATTTTGGAAGGATCTTCAGTTTCAGGGGCTGTGGGGGCCTCAGGAGGCTCACAATCCCATCAATGTTCTGGAGCTGAGAGCCATCAGGTTGGTTCTGGCTCGCTTGACTCATCAGTTATGGGGACTACCAGTTCAAGTTCGGTCGGACAATCGGACGGCGGTCGCCTACATCAATCACCAGGGAGGGACTCGCAGCAGGCGTGCCCTCAGGTAAGTGTCTTTGATTTTGGATTGGGCAGAGGGCAATGTTCCATGCATCTCGGCAGTGTACATTCCGGGAGTGGAGAACACGGAGGCGGACTCCCTGAGCAGGGGGTCATCTCACCGGGGGGAATGGTCGCTCTGCCCCAAGGTTTTTCTGTCACTTTGCCTCCGGTGGGGGACTCCGGAGGTGGACCTCTTTGCCTCTCGTCACAATCACAAGCTTCCGGCATTTGTGTCTCTCTCGCGGGATCCGCTGGCTCTGGCAGCGGATGCCATGTCTCTGAACTGGAGAGATCTGGGGTTTCTATACCTGTTCCCTCCATTTCCCATGGTGGGCAAAGTGGTGCACAAGCTGGCCCTAGAGGGTGCGTCAGCAATCCTGGTGGCTCCAAGGTGGCCAAGACAGGTTTGGTTTGCAGACGTGGTAAGGTTGGCAGAGGATCAGTTAGTTCTGCCCTTTCTGCTGGATCTACTCAATCAGGGTCCCCTGCTGTACCCCAATTTACCAACGCTGGCTTTGACGGCGTGGCTGCTGAAACCTCCATCTTGTAGGAGGAAGGTCTTTCTGATGCTGTCATTCAGACTCTGGTTAGGGCTAGAAAGAAGTCTTCTTCTGCCATCTACTATAGGATTTGGAGGTCTTATATTGATTGGTGTGAGGTCAGGGCCTTGCCTTGCAGGGCGTTTTCTATCCCTAGGATCTTGGAATTTTTGCAACATGGTCTGGACCTAGGTTTTAAGCTTAGTACACTGAAAGAGCATGTTTCTGCCCTGGCGGTTTTCTTTCAAAAGTCTTTTGCTCTTCATCCTCTGGTTAAGACCTTTTTCCAGGGGGTTACGCATGTGCGGCCTCCTAGGAAGCTTTTGCTCCCAGTTTGGGATTTGAATTTGGTTTTGTCTGCCTTGCAGGGTCCTCCTTTTGAACCTTTGCAGGATATTGCACTTTCTACGCTTACTCAGAAGGTTGTTTTTCTGGTTGCCATCACTTCTGTTCGGCGTGTTTTGGAGTTGGCAGCCTTGTCCATTAAGGCCTTTTACTTTGAGAGGCATCAGGACAAGGTTGTTTTCCACTTCAAGCCAGATTTCCTTCCTAAGTTGGTCTCGGCTTTTTATCTTAATCAGGATATTGTTCCACCCTCCTTGTGTCCTAAGCCTAGCAATGACAAGGAGAGGGTTTTGCATTCTTTTGATGTGGTTCGCTGTGTGAAGTACTATTTGGTGGCTACTTCTCCTTTTCGTAGAACTGACACCCTTTTTGTGGTGCCCTCTGGGCCTAGGAAGGGTTTGGCTCCTGCCAAGTCTTCCATTAGTAAATGGATTCGCCAGGCCATTGTTGGGGCCTATTCTGCTAAGGGGAAGATTCCCCCTTTTCGTGTTACTGCTCATTCTACTCGTGCTGTTGGGGCGTCCTGGGCCTTCCAGCACCGGGCTTCTGTTGAGCAGGTTTGTAAGGCTGCTACTTGGTCTTTGGTTCACACTTTTTCCAAGTTTTACAAGGTTGATGTTCGGGCCTCAGCGGATGCTGTTTTTAGCCGCAAAGTTCTGCAAGCTGCAGTGGTTTAAGTTTGTGCCTTTTTTTTTGGTTCCCGCCCTTTATGGACACTGCTATTGGATGTCCTAAGTCTAATGAATGTCTTGAAGCAGGGTGGACCCTGAAAAATACCATTTTGTGAATACTCACCTGTAAAATGGGTATTATATGTCACACACCCCGCTTCAAGACATTCATTACACTTGGGTATACTGACCTGTAGATGTCGATCTTGCAGAGATGTCAATAAAAAAAAGGTAAGACCCTCCCGGCCCATAAATACCTGGGACCTCCCACTCATTTTCCAGTATAAAGATAGCAGTAAGAGAAAGGGACCAGGAAAGCCAATTAAAACTAACAAAGGTTCACCATATAAAGGATCCAGAATACAAAAGGGCAGGGTGAAGTGGGGTGTGTGACATACTTATAATACTCATTTTACAGGTGAGTATTCACAAAATGGTATTATTCTAAGTATGTCACACACCCCGCTTCAGAATACTGTCATTACACTTGGGTTATACTGTCCTGTTGAGGGCGATCTTGCAGAGATGTAAAGAAAAAAGTGAGCCCCTCCCAGTCCATAAATACCTGGGACCTCCCACTCATTCCCCAGTTTTTCATCTCTGCAGTCGGCGAGCAAGTTAGAAGATGGATGTCTCCTTGCGGGTAGCCGGGGTGACTCCCGGCCCTCTTTTTGATCTATTTCTGCCCGGACCCCCCCTCTCCCTTTTGAATTTACCTTGCCTCCCAGCCTAGGCTGCTGGTCCGGACAAGGGTAGACGGCACTTTATGGTGCTTAGGAGCTAAGCTCCACCGTGAGACCCCATACCAAGGGGTAGGTGGTTCGCCGGGTTGGTGATCCCGGCTTGGGATGCCCCGTCCCTTGCCTTCCACCTCCAGTGTGGATTCCCCCTCTCCCGGTTCGCTCTTGCTCCCTAGGGGGGGGGGGCCCTATCTCCCGTTGGGTAACTTGGTAGTAATCCTTCAGAACGGCCACATGAGAGAATCTGTGTGTGTGTTTTACTTATGTTGTGTGTGTGTGCTTCACTTGTTTATTGGAGCCGGCGCCGGCCGTTGCTAGCAGAGCTGACGGTGGGGGAGCTTCTTCCCCTCAGGTGCGGTGATGGGGGGCCGGGCGCTCGGCGCGTTCGTCTTCGGGACGCCCCGCGTGATGCTGGCATCTCTACGGAGTCCGGCCACTGGCTGGGAGCTGCGTTGTGTAAGAGGAGGGGGTGGGGCCGGGTGCTGCGCGCGAACCGCGCTGGCCCGCCCTTCTTCTTCTTCTCCTCTCTCTGCTCTTTACTTTGTTTCCGCGCTGGACGGCCGCCATTGTGTTGTGAGTGGCCCTCTGTGCCTCATTTGCTCTGCATCTTGTCATATGTGAAATTGTGTATATGCTTTGGTTGTGGGACATAGACTTGTGTGCTGAATTGCCTACTATTATGTCTTCCAGGTGGACCCTTATTGCTCATAAAGGGGGTTCTCCCGGTCCTAGGGTCCCTGGGTTAAATTGGGTTCATATAAAAATCCTCCCACTTGGGACTTAAAGGGGCATCCCGGGTTGCATTAATGCGTAATTCCCTCTGGTCATTGCGACACCTATAAATCACCTTATGGAGGCTTCCCAGGATACCGGGCTTGGGCTCCCTTGGGGGCGGTCCCGGCAGTGTGTGGGGTGTCCCTTCCGGGGGATAATGTATTACTTTGTATACCATGTGCTCAGCAGCCTATAACGCGGCAGTCGGGGGCCCAGGCGTCTGGGTCAGCACCGCTGGCCTCATCACCTACACCACCCAGTCTGATCCGTACCCCAAGTGATGTCACGGGTGGAGTGTCGCAATCTGATGTGTGTGCCAGATTGGCCAATCTTGAGAAATTATTTTCTAGCGCTGTGGCCAGAAAGGCCACGGCTAAGAGAAAGCACTTGCTTTCAGCCGCGCCGGCCTTTGATCTTGATGAGTTTGACTCACTTGACTCACTCGCTCTGATTATTCCCCGCTAGAGGAAGGGGAATTATTTGAGGAATCTGAGGTTCTGACGATCAGCAATTTGCTGGCGCTGATACCGAGCAGGGATACGGGGATGCCGTGGATACCCCTAAGGTCCTGGCTCATCTTTTTGAGGTTCTGGCTATTTTTCCTCCAGAGGAGGCTCCTCCGCAGAAGGGGGAGTTCTTTGGGACTTCTAAGCCGCGCTTGGAATTCACAAATCAAAAGCATTTTGATGGCATCATTCTTAAGGAATGGGAGAGGCCTACTCGGCTTCCGGGTGTTCCTCAGGGCTGGGATGAGAAATATACCTTTCCAGTGGATGTGGTGAAGCGCTTGTTGTTCCCTCCTGAGGTTGATGCCCTCGTGTTGGGGTTGTCTAATTCTTCTATTTTGCATTCTCCTGACTCTGCCACCCTAAACGATGGTGAGGACAAGCGCATTGATCAGATGGCTTGTCACGGTTTTGCCAGTGTCGTTTCGGCCTTGCGGCCTGTTTGTGCCTCGGCGCTTTTGGCGGTAGCTACCAGGTCGGTTGTTAGGGACCTGTTGACTACTTCCAGGCTTGACCCGACTAGTGATGAGTTCACCGCCCTTAAGCGGTGCGAATTGTTCATGTCCTTTGTGCTAGCCGCCCTGGATGACACCATGGTGATGTGTAGTAGAACTTCGGCCTTGCTGGTGGCTATCGGTCGCGAAAGGAGACAAGTTACCTCAGCGAAAGAAGCAGCGTCGTCCCTTTCCGGGGGTGGCCTCCTTTAACTCTTCCTTTCGCGGGGCCAGAGCGGACGGGGGATTGGCCTTCTCTTCCTCCAGAAGTGATTCCTGGAACAGGGGCAGAGGACGTGCCCGTCCGGGTCACACCTGGGGTTCTAAACCCAGCCCGCTGACAAGCCAGCTCTGCAATGAGGGGGCACCCTCACCCTTGCGGGTGGGGGGACGGCTGCGACACTTCTTCCAGGTCTGGGACTAGGGGGTCTCAGACAGATGGATTCTGGAAGTGGTGTCTTCGAGCTCCGGCCCCCTCCCAGATTCTTCAGGTCTCGGGTGTCTTCGGATCCTCTGGCTGCGCAAGGGCTCCGAGCGGCAGTAAGGAATCTTCTGGACATGGCTGTCATTTGCCCGGTGCCTTCCTCGGAAAGGGGCCTGGGCTACTATTCCATTCTGTTCACGGTGCCCAAGAAGGACGGCTCCGTTCGTCCCATCCTGGATCTGATGCTTCTCAACAGGTTTATCCATTCCGCATGGAAACTCTGCGTTCAGCCATAAATTCACTTCGTCAGGGGGACTTCATGGCGTCCATAGACATCAAGGATGCTTATCTGCATGTTCCTATCTTCCCGGCATACCAGAGATTTCTCAAGTTCGTGGTGGAAAATCTGCATTTTCAGTTTGTGGCCCTTCCTTTCGGCCTTACCTCGGCTCCAAGGGTTTTCACCAAGGTGCTGGCAGGGGTGATGGCCCTTTTCAGAGCCTAGGGTATTTGGATCATGGCATATCTGGACGACCTTCTCATTATGGCATCTTCTCTCAGCCAAGCGGAGCTAGACACCAGAGCTGTGGTATCCACTCTGGAGAGATTCGGCTGGTTGATCAACTATCCCAAGTCTTCCCTCTCCCCGTCCAGGGTGGTGTCATTTCTGGGAATGTCTCTGGATACTTCTCAGGCCAGGGTGTTCCTTCCTCGTCCCAAGGTTCTGTTGCTTCAGGAATTGATTCGGCTTCTTCTGTCCCACCCTCGTACGTCAATCTGGCTGGGGATGAGACTGGTGGGATTGATGGTGGCTTCCTTCGAGGCAGTTCCCTTTGCTCAGTTTCACACCAGGACGCTCCAGCTCCATCTTTTGGCGGGTTGGGACAGGTGTCCGCTGTCATTGGATCAGTCTTTTCTAATGTCCCCCCGGGTTCAGCATTCCCTTCGGTGGTGGATGGAACCAAGCTGATGAGGGGCAGATCCTTTCTGACCCTTCTTCTCACCACGGATGCCAGATTTTCAGGTTGGGGGGGTTTCTGGAAGGATTTTCAGTTTCAGGGACTGTGGGGGCCTCAGGAGGCTCCTGACCCCATCAATGTTTTGGAGCTGAGAGCCATCAGATTGGTTCTTTTTCACTTGACTCTTCAGTTACAGGGCTTACCGGTTCAAGTTCGGTTGGACAATCGGACGGTGGTCGTCTACATCTATCACCAGGGAGGGATTTGCAGCAGGAGCGCCCTCAGAGAAGTGTACTTGATTCTTGCCTGGGCGGAGACCAATGTCCCATGCTTCTTGGCGGTGTACATTCCGGGAGTGGAGAACACGGAGGCGGACTCCCTGAGCAGGGGGTCATCTCACCGGGGGGAATGGTCGCTCTGCCCCAAGGTTTTTCTGTCACTTTGCCTCCGGTGGGGGACTCCGGAGGTGGACCTCTTTGCCTCTCGTCACAATCACAAGCTTCCGGCATTTGTGTCTCTCTCGCGGGATCCGCTGGCTCTGGCAGCGGATGCCATGTCTCTGAACTGGAGAGATCTGGGGTTTCTATACCTGTTCCCTCCATTTCCCATGGTGGGCAAAGTGGTGCACAAGCTGGCCCTAGAGGGTGCGTCAGCAATCCTGGTGGCTCCAAGGTGGCCAAGACAGGTTTGGTTTGCAGACGTGGTAAGGTTGGCAGAGGATCAGTTAGTTCTGCCCTTTCTGCTGGATCTACTCAATCAGGGTCCCCTGCTGTACCCCAATTTACCAACGCTGGCTTTGACGGCGTGGCTGCTGAAACCT
Organism: Gastrophryne carolinensis; assembly: GCA_027917425.1. Classification (NCBI taxonomy): domain Eukaryota; kingdom Metazoa; phylum Chordata; class Amphibia; order Anura; family Microhylidae; genus Gastrophryne; species Gastrophryne carolinensis. Next base: position 460,078,660 of record CM051235.1, read on the forward strand.
CCATCTTGTAGGAGGAAGGTCTTTCTGATGCTGTCATTCAGACTCTGGTTAGGGCTAGAAAGAAGTCTTCTTCTGCCATCTACTATAGGATTTGGAGGTCTTATATTGATTGGTGTGAGGTCAGGGCCTTGCCTTGCAGGGCGTTTTCTATCCCTAGGATCTTGGAATTTTTGCAACATGGTCTGGACCTAGGTTTTAAGCTTAGTACACTGAAAGAGCATGTTTCTGCCCTGGCGGTTTTCTTTCAAAAGTCTTTTGCTCTTCATCCTCTGGTTAAGACCTTTTTCCAGGGGGTTACGCATGTGCGGCCTCCTAGGAAGCTTTTGCTCCCAGTTTGGGATTTGAATTTGGTTTTGTCTGCCTTGCAGGGTCCTCCTTTTGAACCTTTGCAGGATATTGCACTTTCTACGCTTACTCAGAAGGTTGTTTTTCTGGTTGCCATCACTTCTGTTCGGCGTGTTTTGGAGTTGGCAGCCTTGTCCATTAAGGCCTTTTACTTTGAGAGGCATCAGGACAAGGTTGTTTTCCACTTCAAGCCAGATTTCCTTCCTAAGTTGGTCTCGGCTTTTTATCTTAATCAGGATATTGTTCCACCCTCCTTGTGTCCTAAGCCTAGCAATGACAAGGAGAGGGTTTTGCATTCTTTTGATGTGGTTCGCTGTGTGAAGTACTATTTGGTGGCTACTTCTCCTTTTCGTAGAACTGACACCCTTTTTGTGGTGCCCTCTGGGCCTAGGAAGGGTTTGGCTCCTGCCAAGTCTTCCATTAGTAAATGGATTCGCCAGGCCATTGTTGGGGCCTATTCTGCTAAGGGGAAGATTCCCCCTTTTCGTGTTACTGCTCATTCTACTCGTGCTGTTGGGGCGTCCTGGGCCTTCCAGCACCGGGCTTCTGTTGAGCAGGTTTGTAAGGCTGCTACTTGGTCTTTGGTTCACACTTTTTCCAAGTTTTACAAGGTTGATGTTCGGGCCTCAGCGGATGCTGTTTTTAGCCGCAAAGTTCTGCAAGCTGCAGTGGTTTAAGTTTGTGCCTTTTTTTTTGGTTCCCGCCCTTTATGGACACTGCTATTGGATGTCCTAAGTCTAATGAATGTCTTGAAGCAGGGTGGACCCTGAAAAATACCATTTTGTGAATACTCACCTGTAAAATGGGTATTATATGTCACACACCCCGCTTCAAGACATTCATTACACTTGGGTATACTGACCTGTAGATGTCGATCTTGCAGAGATGTCAATAAAAAAAAGGTAAGACCCTCCCGGCCCATAAATACCTGGGACCTCCCACTCATTTTCCAGTATAAAGATAGCAGTAAGAGAAAGGGACCAGGAAAGCCAATTAAAACTAACAAAGGTTCACCATATAAAGGATCCAGAATACAAAAGGGCAGGGTGAAGTGGGGTGTGTGACATACTTATAATACTCATTTTACAGGTGAGTATTCACAAAATGGTATTATTCTAAGTATGTCACACACCCCGCTTCAGAATACTGTCATTACACTTGGGTTATACTGTCCTGTTGAGGGCGATCTTGCAGAGATGTAAAGAAAAAAGTGAGCCCCTCCCAGTCCATAAATACCTGGGACCTCCCACTCATTCCCCAGTTTTTCATCTCTGCAGTCGGCGAGCAAGTTAGAAGATGGATGTCTCCTTGCGGGTAGCCGGGGTGACTCCCGGCCCTCTTTTTGATCTATTTCTGCCCGGACCCCCCCTCTCCCTTTTGAATTTACCTTGCCTCCCAGCCTAGGCTGCTGGTCCGGACAAGGGTAGACGGCACTTTATGGTGCTTAGGAGCTAAGCTCCACCGTGAGACCCCATACCAAGGGGTAGGTGGTTCGCCGGGTTGGTGATCCCGGCTTGGGATGCCCCGTCCCTTGCCTTCCACCTCCAGTGTGGATTCCCCCTCTCCCGGTTCGCTCTTGCTCCCTAGGGGGGGGGGGCCCTATCTCCCGTTGGGTAACTTGGTAGTAATCCTTCAGAACGGCCACATGAGAGAATCTGTGTGTGTGTTTTACTTATGTTGTGTGTGTGTGCTTCACTTGTTTATTGGAGCCGGCGCCGGCCGTTGCTAGCAGAGCTGACGGTGGGGGAGCTTCTTCCCCTCAGGTGCGGTGATGGGGGGCCGGGCGCTCGGCGCGTTCGTCTTCGGGACGCCCCGCGTGATGCTGGCATCTCTGCGGAGTCCGGCCACTGGCTGGGAGCTGCGTTGTGTAAGAGGAGGGGGTGGGGCCGGGTGCTGCGCGCGAACCGCGCTGGCCCGCCCTTCTTCTTCTTCTCCTCTCTCTGCTCTTTACTTTGTTTCCGCGCTGGACGGCCGCCATTGTGTTGTGAGTGGCCCTCTGTGCCTCATTTGCTCTGCATCTTGTCATATGTGAAATTGTGTATATGCTTTGGTTGTGGGACATAGACTTGTGTGCTGAATTGCCTACTATTATGTCTTCCAGGTGGACCCTTATTGCTCATAAAGGGGGTTCTCCCGGTCCTAGGGTCCCTGGGTTAAATTGGGTTCATATAAAAATCCTCCCACTTGGGACTTAAAGGGGCATCCCGGGTTGCATTAATGCGTAATTCCCTCTGGTCATTGCGACACCTATAAATCACCTTATGGAGGCTTCCCAGGATACCGGGCTTGGGCTCCCTTGGGGGCGGTCCCGGCAGTGTGTGGGGTGTCCCTTCCGGGGGATAATGTATTACTTTGTATACCATGTGCTCAGCAGCCTATAACGCGGCAGTCGGGGGCCCAGGCGTCTGGGTCAGCACCGCTGGCCTCATCACCTACACCACCCAGTCTGATCCGTACCCCAAGTGATGTCACGGGTGGAGTGTCGCAATCTGATGTGTGTGCCAGATTGGCCAATCTTGAGAAATTATTTTCTAGCGCTGTGGCCAGAAAGGCCACGGCTAAGAGAAAGCACTTGCTTTCAGCCGCGCCGGCCTTTGATCTTGATGAGTTTGACTCACTTGACTCACTCGCTCTGATTATTCCCCGCTAGAGGAAGGGGAATTATTTGAGGAATCTGAGGTTCTGACGATCAGCAATTTGCTGGCGCTGATACCGAGCAGGGATACGGGGATGCCGTGGATACCCCTAAGGTCCTGGCTCATCTTTTTGAGGTTCTGGCTATTTTTCCTCCAGAGGAGGCTCCTCCGCAGAAGGGGGAGTTCTTTGGGACTTCTAAGCCGCGCTTGGAATTCACAAATCAAAAGCATTTTGATGGCATCATTCTTAAGGAATGGGAGAGGCCTACTCGGCTTCCGGGTGTTCCTCAGGGCTGGGATGAGAAATATACCTTTCCGGTGGATGTGGTGAAGCGCTTGTTGTTCCCTCCTGAGGTTGATGCCCTCGTGTTGGGGTTGTCTAATTCTTCTATTTTGCATTCTCCTGACTCTGCCACCCTAAACGATGGTGAGGACAAGCGCATTGATCAGATGGCTTGTCACGGTTTTGCCAGTGTCGTTTCGGCCTTGCGGCCTGTTTGTGCCTCGGCGCTTTTGGCGGTAGCTACCAGGTCGGTTGTTAGGGACCTGTTGACTACTTCCAGGCTTGACCCGACTAGTGATGAGTTCACCGCCCTTAAGCGGTGCGAATTGTTCATGTCCTTTGTGCTAGCCGCCCTGGATGACACCATGGTGATGTGTAGTAGAACTTCGGCCTTGCTGGTGGCTATCGGTCGCGAAAGGAGACAAGTTACCTCAGCGAAAGAAGCAGCGTCGTCCCTTTCCGGGGGTGGCCTCCTTTAACTCTTCCTTTCGCGGGGCCAGAGCGGACGGGGGATTGGCCTTCTCTTCCTCCAGAAGTGATTCCTGGAACAGGGGCAGAGGACGTGCCCGTCCGGGTCACACCTGGGGTTCTAAACCCAGCCCGCTGACAAGCCAGCTCTGCAATGAGGGGGCACCCTCACCCTTGCGGGTGGGGGGACGGCTGCGACACTTCTTCCAGGTCTGGGACTAGGGGGTCTCAGACAGATGGATTCTGGAAGTGGTGTCTTCGAGCTCCGGCCCCCTCCCAGATTCTTCAGGTCTCGGGTGTCTTCGGATCCTCTGGCTGCGCAAGGGCTCCGAGCGGCAGTAAGGAATCTTCTGGACATGGCTGTCATTTGCCCGGTGCCTTCCTCGGAAAGGGGCCTGGGCTACTATTCCATTCTGTTCACGGTGCCCAAGAAGGACGGCTCCGTTCGTCCCATCCTGGATCTGATGCTTCTCAACAGGTTTATCCATTCCGCATGGAAACTCTGCGTTCAGCCATAAATTCACTTCGTCAGGGGGACTTCATGGCGTCCATAGACATCAAGGATGCTTATCTGCATGTTCCTATCTTCCCGGCATACCAGAGATTTCTCAAGTTCGTGGTGGAAAATCTGCATTTTCAGTTTGTGGCCCTTCCTTTCGGCCTTACCTCGGCTCCAAGGGTTTTCACCAAGGTGCTGGCAGGGGTGATGGCCCTTTTCAGAGCCTAGGGTATTTGGATCATGGCATATCTGGACGACCTTCTCATTATGGCATCTTCTCTCAGCCAAGCGGAGCTAGACACCAGAGCTGTGGTATCCACTCTGGAGAGATTCGGCTGGTTGATCAACTATCCCAAGTCTTCCCTCTCCCCGTCCAGGGTGGTGTCATTTCTGGGAATGTCTCTGGATACTTCTCAGGCCAGGGTGTTCCTTCCTCGTCCCAAGGTTCTGTTGCTTCAGGAATTGATTCGGCTTCTTCTGTCCCACCCTCGTACGTCAATCTGGCTGGGGATGAGACTGGTGGGATTGATGGTGGCTTCCTTCGAGGCAGTTCCCTTTGCTCAGTTTCACACCAGGACGCTCCAGCTCCATCTTTTGGCGGGTTGGGACAGGTGTCCGCTGTCATTGGATCAGTCTTTTCTAATGTCCCCCCGGGTTCAGCATTCCCTTCGGTGGTGGATGGAACCAAGCTGATGAGGGGCAGATCCTTTCTGACCCTTCTTCTCACCACGGATGCCAGATTTTCAGGTTGGGGGGGTTTCTGGAAGGATTTTCAGTTTCAGGGACTGTGGGGGCCTCAGGAGGCTCCTGACCCCATCAATGTTTTGGAGCTGAGAGCCATCAGATTGGTTCTTTTTCACTTGACTCTTCAGTTACAGGGCTTACCGGTTCAAGTTCGGTTGGACAATCGGACGGTGGTCGTCTACATCTATCACCAGGGAGGGATTTGCAGCAGGAGCGCCCTCAGAGAAGTGTACTTGATTCTTGCCTGGGCGGAGACCAATGTCCCATGCTTCTTGGCGGTGTACATTCCGGGAGTGGAGAACACGGAGGCGGACTCCCTGAGCAGGGGGTCATCTCACCGGGGGGAATGGTCGCTCTGCCCCAAGGTTTTTCTGTCACTTTGCCTCCGGTGGGGGACTCCGGAGGTGGACCTCTTTGCCTCTCGTCACAATCACAAGCTTCCGGCATTTGTGTCTCTCTCGCGGGATCCGCTGGCTCTGGCAGCGGATGCCATGTCTCTGAACTGGAGAGATCTGGGGTTTCTATACCTGTTCCCTCCATTTCCCATGGTGGGCAAAGTGGTGCACAAGCTGGCCCTAGAGGGTGCGTCAGCAATCCTGGTGGCTCCAAGGTGGCCAAGACAGGTTTGGTTTGCAGACGTGGTAAGGTTGGCAGAGGATCAGTTAGTTCTGCCCTTTCTGCTGGATCTACTCAATCAGGGTCCCCTGCTGTACCCCAATTTACCAACGCTGGCTTTGACGGCGTGGCTGCTGAAACCTCCATCTTGTAGGAGGAAGGTCTTTCTGATGCTGTCATTCAGACTCTGGTTAGGGCTAGAAAGAAGTCTTCTTCTGCCATCTACTATAGGATTTGGAGGTCTTATATTGATTGGTGTGAGGTCAGGGCCTTGCCTTGCAGGGCGTTTTCTATCCCTAGGATCTTGGAATTTTTGCAACATGGTCTGGACCTAGGTTTTAAGCTTAGTACACTGAAAGAGCATGTTTCTGCCCTGGCGGTTTTCTTTCAAAAGTCTTTTGCTCTTCATCCTCTGGTTAAGACCTTTTTCCAGGGGGTTACGCATGTGCGGCCTCCTAGGAAGCTTTTGCTCCCAGTTTGGGATTTGAATTTGGTTTTGTCTGCCTTGCAGGGTCCTCCTTTTGAACCTTTGCAGGATATTGCACTTTCTACGCTTACTCAGAAGGTTGTTTTTCTGGTTGCCATCACTTCTGTTCGGCGTGTTTTGGAGTTGGCAGCCTTGTCCATTAAGGCCTTTTACTTTGAGAGGCATCAGGACAAGGTTGTTTTCCACTTCAAGCCAGATTTCCTTCCTAAGTTGGTCTCGGCTTTTTATCTTAATCAGGATATTGTTCCACCCTCCTTGTGTCCTAAGCCTAGCAATGACAAGGAGAGGGTTTTGCATTCTTTTGATGTGGTTCGCTGTGTGAAGTACTATTTGGTGGCTACTTCTCCTTTTCGTAGAACTGACACCCTTTTTGTGGTGCCCTCTGGGCCTAGGAAGGGTTTGGCTCCTGCCAAGTCTTCCATTAGTAAATGGATTCGCCAGGCCATTGTTGGGGCCTATTCTGCTAAGGGGAAGATTCCCCCTTTTCGTGTTACTGCTCATTCTACTCGTGCTGTTGGGGCGTCCTGGGCCTTCCAGCACCGGGCTTCTGTTGAGCAGGTTTGTAAGGCTGCTACTTGGTCTTTGGTTCACACTTTTTCCAAGTTTTACAAGGTTGATGTTCGGGCCTCAGCGGATGCTGTTTTTAGCCGCAAAGTTCTGCAAGCTGCAGTGGTTTAAGTTTGTGCCTTTTTTTTTGGTTCCCGCCCTTTATGGACACTGCTATTGGATGTCCTAAGTCTAATGAATGTCTTGAAGCAGGGTGGACCCTGAAAAATACCATTTTGTGAATACTCACCTGTAAAATGGGTATTATATGTCACACACCCCGCTTCAAGACATTCATTACACTTGGGTATACTGACCTGTAGATGTCGATCTTGCAGAGATGTCAATAAAAAAAAGGTAAGACCCTCCCGGCCCATAAATACCTGGGACCTCCCACTCATTTTCCAGTATAAAGATAGCAGTAAGAGAAAGGGACCAGGAAAGCCAATTAAAACTAACAAAGGTTCACCATATAAAGGATCCAGAATACAAAAGGGCAGGGTGAAGTGGGGTGTGTGACATACTTATAATACTCATTTTACAGGTGAGTATTCACAAAATGGTATTATTCTAAGTATGTCACACACCCCGCTTCAGAATACTGTCATTACACTTGGGTTATACTGTCCTGTTGAGGGCGATCTTGCAGAGATGTAAAGAAAAAAGTGAGCCCCTCCCAGTCCATAAATACCTGGGACCTCCCACTCATTCCCCAGTTTTTCATCTCTGCAGTCGGCGAGCAAGTTAGAAGATGGATGTCTCCTTGCGGGTAGCCGGGGTGACTCCCGGCCCTCTTTTTGATCTATTTCTGCCCGGACCCCCCCTCTCCCTTTTGAATTTACCTTGCCTCCCAGCCTAGGCTGCTGGTCCGGACAAGGGTAGACGGCACTTTATGGTGCTTAGGAGCTAAGCTCCACCGTGAGACCCCATACCAAGGGGTAGGTGGTTCGCCGGGTTGGTGATCCCGGCTTGGGATGCCCCGTCCCTTGCCTTCCACCTCCAGTGTGGATTCCCCCTCTCCCGGTTCGCTCTTGCTCCCTAGGGGGGGGGGGCCCTATCTCCCGTTGGGTAACTTGGTAGTAATCCTTCAGAACGGCCACATGAGAGAATCTGTGTGTGTGTTTTACTTATGTTGTGTGTGTGTGCTTCACTTGTTTATTGGAGCCGGCGCCGGCCGTTGCTAGCAGAGCTGACGGTGGGGGAGCTTCTTCCCCTCAGGTGCGGTGATGGGGGGCCGGGCGCTCGGCGCGTTCGTCTTCGGGACGCCCCGCGTGATGCTGGCATCTCTGCGGAGTCCGGCCACTGGCTGGGAGCTGCGTTGTGTAAGAGGAGGGGGTGGGGCCGGGTGCTGCGCGCGAACCGCGCTGGCCCGCCCTTCTTCTTCTTCTCCTCTCTCTGCTCTTTACTTTGTTTCCGCGCTGGACGGCCGCCATTGTGTTGTGAGTGGCCCTCTGTGCCTCATTTGCTCTGCATCTTGTCATATGTGAAATTGTGTATATGCTTTGGTTGTGGGACATAGACTTGTGTGCTGAATTGCCTACTATTATGTCTTCCAGGTGGACCCTTATTGCTCATAAAGGGGGTTCTCCCGGTCCTAGGGTCCCTGGGTTAAATTGGGTTCATATAAAAATCCTCCCACTTGGGACTTAAAGGGGCATCCCGGGTTGCATTAATGCGTAATTCCCTCTGGTCATTGCGACACCTATAAATCACCTTATGGAGGCTTCCCAGGATACCGGGCTTGGGCTCCCTTGGGGGCGGTCCCGGCAGTGTGTGGGGTGTCCCTTCCGGGGGATAATGTATTACTTTGTATACCATGTGCTCAGCAGCCTATAACGCGGCAGTCGGGGGCCCAGGCGTCTGGGTCAGCACCGCTGGCCTCATCACCTACACCACCCAGTCTGATCCGTACCCCAAGTGATGTCACGGGTGGAGTGTCGCAATCTGATGTGTGTGCCAGATTGGCCAATCTTGAGAAATTATTTTCTAGCGCTGTGGCCAGAAAGGCCACGGCTAAGAGAAAGCACTTGCTTTCAGCCGCGCCGGCCTTTGATCTTGATGAGTTTGACTCACTTGACTCACTCGCTCTGATTATTCCCCGCTAGAGGAAGGGGAATTATTTGAGGAATCTGAGGTTCTGACGATCAGCAATTTGCTGGCGCTGATACCGAGCAGGGATACGGGGATGCCGTGGATACCCCTAAGGTCCTGGCTCATCTTTTTGAGGTTCTGGCTATTTTTCCTCCAGAGGAGGCTCCTCCGCAGAAGGGGGAGTTCTTTGGGACTTCTAAGCCGCGCTTGGAATTCACAAATCAAAAGCATTTTGATGGCATCATTCTTAAGGAATGGGAGAGGCCTACTCGGCTTCCGGGTGTTCCTCAGGGCTGGGATGAGAAATATACCTTTCCGGTGGATGTGGTGAAGCGCTTGTTGTTCCCTCCTGAGGTTGATGCCCTCGTGTTGGGGTTGTCTAATTCTTCTATTTTGCATTCTCCTGACTCTGCCACCCTAAACGATGGTGAGGACAAGCGCATTGATCAGATGGCTTGTCACGGTTTTGCCAGTGTCGTTTCGGCCTTGCGGCCTGTTTGTGCCTCGGCGCTTTTGGCGGTAGCTACCAGGTCGGTTGTTAGGGACCTGTTGACTACTTCCAGGCTTGACCCGACTAGTGATGAGTTCACCGCCCTTAAGCGGTGCGAATTGTTCATGTCCTTTGTGCTAGCCGCCCTGGATGACACCATGGTGATGTGTAGTAGAACTTCGGCCTTGCTGGTGGCTATCGGTCGCGAAAGGAGACAAGTTACCTCAGCGAAAGAAGCAGCGTCGTCCCTTTCCGGGGGTGGCCTCCTTTAACTCTTCCTTTCGCGGGGCCAGAGCGGACGGGGGATTGGCCTTCTCTTCCTCCAGAAGTGATTCCTGGAACAGGGGCAGAGGACGTGCCCGTCCGGGTCACACCTGGGGTTCTAAACCCAGCCCGCTGACAAGCCAGCTCTGCAATGAGGGGGCACCCTCACCCTTGCGGGTGGGGGGACGGCTGCGACACTTCTTCCAGGTCTGGGACTAGGGGGTCTCAGACAGATGGATTCTGGAAGTGGTGTCTTCGAGCTCCGGCCCCCTCCCAGATTCTTCAGGTCTCGGGTGTCTTCGGATCCTCTGGCTGCGCAAGGGCTCCGAGCGGCAGTAAGGAATCTTCTGGACATGGCTGTCATTTGCCCGGTGCCTTCCTCGGAAAGGGGCCTGGGCTACTATTCCATTCTGTTCACGGTGCCCAAGAAGGACGGCTCCGTTCGTCCCATCCTGGATCTGATGCTTCTCAACAGGTTTATCCATTCCGCATGGAAACTCTGCGTTCAGCCATAAATTCACTTCGTCAGGGGGACTTCATGGCGTCCATAGACATCAAGGATGCTTATCTGCATGTTCCTATCTTCCCGGCATACCAGAGATTTCTCAAGTTCGTGGTGGAAAATCTGCATTTTCAGTTTGTGGCCCTTCCTTTCGGCCTTACCTCGGCTCCAAGGGTTTTCACCAAGGTGCTGGCAGGGGTGATGGCCCTTTTCAGAGCCTAGGGTATTTGGATCATGGCATATCTGGACGACCTTCTCATTATGGCATCTTCTCTCAGCCAAGCGGAGCTAGACACCAGAGCTGTGGTATCCACTCTGGAGAGATTCGGCTGGTTGATCAACTATCCCAAGTCTTCCCTCTCCCCGTCCAGGGTGGTGTCATTTCTGGGAATGTCTCTGGATACTTCTCAGGCCAGGGTGTTCCTTCCTCGTCCCAAGGTTCTGTTGCTTCAGGAATTGATTCGGCTTCTTCTGTCCCACCCTCGTACGTCAATCTGGCTGGGGATGAGACTGGTGGGATTGATGGTGGCTTCCTTCGAGGCAGTTCCCTTTGCTCAGTTTCACACCAGGACGCTCCAGCTCCATCTTTTGGCGGGTTGGGACAGGTGTCCGCTGTCATTGGATCAGTCTTTTCTAATGTCCCCCCGGGTTCAGCATTCCCTTCGGTGGTGGATGGAACCAAGCTGATGAGGGGCAGATCCTTTCTGACCCTTCTTCTCACCACGGATGCCAGATTTTCAGGTTGGGGGGGTTTCTGGAAGGATTTTCAGTTTCAGGGACTGTGGGGGCCTCAGGAGGCTCCTGACCCCATCAATGTTTTGGAGCTGAGAGCCATCAGATTGGTTCTTTTTCACTTGACTCTTCAGTTACAGGGCTTACCGGTTCAAGTTCGGTTGGACAATCGGACGGTGGTCGTCTACATCTATCACCAGGGAGGGATTTGCAGCAGGAGCGCCCTCAGAGAAGTGTACTTGATTCTTGCCTGGGCGGAGACCAATGTCCCATGCTTCTTGGCGGTGTACATTCCGGGAGTGGAGAACACGGAGGCGGACTCCCTGAGCAGGTGCTCATCTCGCCGGGGGGAATGGTCTCTCAATCCCAAGGTTTTTCGGTCTCTGCCACAAGTGGGGGACACCGGAGGTGGATCTCTTTGCCTCTCGTCACAAGCTTCCGGCATTTGTGTCTCTCTAGTGGGATTCTTTGGCTTTGGCAGTGAATGCCATGTCTCTGAGCTGGAGGGATCTGGGTTTCCTGTACCTGTTCCCTCCGTTCCCTATGGTGGGCATGGTGGTGCGCCAGGTGGCTCTAGAAGGGGCGCCAGCAATCCTGGTGGCTCCAAGATGGCCAAGGCAGGTTTGGTTCGCAGACGTCGTTCGGCTGGCAGTGGATCAGTTTGATCTGCCCTTTCTGCCGGATCTGCTCACTCAGGGTCAACTACTTTACCCCAATTTTCCAACGCTGGCTTTGACGGCGTGGCTGCTGAAACCTCCATCTTAAAGGAGGAAGGTCTTTCTGATGCTGTGATTCAGACTCTTGTTAGCGCTAGGAAGAAGTCTTCCTCTACCATCTACTATAGGACTTGGAGGTCTTATATTGCTTGGTGTGAGGTCAGGGCCTTGCCTTGCAGGGTGTTTTTTCTATCCCTAGGATTTTGGAATTTCTGCAACATGGTCTGGTCTTGGGGTTCCAGCTTAGTACCTTAAAAGGGCAGGTTTCTGCCCTGGCGGTTTTCTTTCAAAGGTCTTTTGCTTTTTATCCTTTGGTTAAGACTTTTTTCCAGGGGGTTACGCATGTGCGGCCTCCTAGGAAGCCTCTGCTCCCAGTTGGGATTTGAATTTGGTTCTTTCTGCTCTTCAGGGTCCTCCTTTTGAGCCATTGCAGGATATTTCTCTTTCTATGCTCACTCAAAAGGTTGCCTTTTTGGTTGCTATCACCTTAGTTTGGCGTGTCTCAGAGTTGGCGACTTTGTCCATTCAGGCCCCTCCTTTGAGAGGCATCAGGACAAGGTTGTTTTTCCACTTCAAGCTAGATTTCTTCCTAAAGTGGTTTCTGTCTTTCATCTTAATCAGGATATTGTTCTTCCCGCCTTGTGTCCTAAGCCCAGCAATGACAAGGAGAGGGTTTTGCATTCCTTGGATGTGGCTCGCTGTGTGAGTATTATTTGGTGACTACTTCTTCCTTTCGTAAGACTGACGCCTTTTTTGCGTGGTGCCCTCCGGGCCTAGGAAAGGTTTGGCGCCCGCCAAGTCTTCCATTAGTAGATCTCTGCCAAGAGGAAGATTCCCCCTTTTCGTGTTACTGCTCATTCTACTCGTGCTGTTGGGGCTTCCAGGGTCTTTCAGCATCAGGCTTCTGTTGAACAAGTTTATAAGGCTGCTACTTGGTCTTCTGCTCACACTTTTTCCAGGTTTTATAAGGTTGATGTGCGGGCCTCAGCGGATGCTGTATTTGGCCGCAAAGTTCTGCAAGCTGCAGCGGTTTAAGTTTGTGCATTATTGCCTTGTTTTGGATCCCCGCCCTTTATGGATGTCCCAAGTGTAGTGACTATTCTGAAGCGGGGTGTGTGACATACTTAGAATAATACCATTTTGTGATTACTCACCTGTAAAATGGGTATTATAAGAGTGTCACTCACCCCGCTTCACCCCGCCCTTTGGTATTCTGGATCCTTGATATGGTGAACCTTTTTAGTATTACTGTTTATCTTTGGCTCTTCCTGATCCCTTTACTGCTGTCTTAATACTGGGGAATGAGTGGGAGGTCCCAGGTATTTATGGACTGGGAGGGGCTCACTTTTTTTCTTTACATCTCTGCAAGATCGCCCTCTACAGGACAGTATAACCCAAGTGTAATGACTATTCTGAAGCGGGGTGTGTGACATACTTATAATACCCATTTTACAGGTGAGTAATCACAAAATGGTATTTTTCTTCGCTGCCGCTTTGTACAATGCGCCACGGTGGGCGGCGCTCCTGTTGAGGCATTTTTCGGTGTCATGGTGCTGGCGCAGGTCACGTGAGCGCGTTATTCTTGGTATACAGTACGTCCTGCTCCAAAGATAATACTTACACTTGGGTTATCTTCCGCCAGATGGCGCTGTACTGCAGAAGCATATGAAACCCAGGGACCTCCCACGAATCCCCAGATTTCTCTGCAGTGCTGACTGCGAAGACATGAAGTATCACTCTCTCGCATCAAGTCTGCGGCCCTGTTGGACTATTCCCACTCGTCCTTCCTGTGATGTGCCTCCCAGCTTGGGCTGCGTCGGTCGGGTGAAGGTAGGCAGCACCTTGTGTGCTTATGGAGCCATGCTCCACCGCAGTCCCCCACCAAAGGGTAGGCGGTTTAGGCTAATGGTGTGCCTCTAGAGGATGCCCTCCCGCACTAATTATCCCATGATCCGTGTAGCGGTGGGCCCTATACAAAGGGTCGCCATCCTCTCCCGTTCCCCCCGTAGTCCAGGGGGAAAGAAAGGGGGGGGTATGTGTTTGTGTAGCAAGGTCTTGTGTATGTTTTACACGTTATGGCCTTAGTCTGACCGGACTAGTATCCCAGGGGACAGAACCGCGCAGTTAGTTCCTTTTGTGTAATTGTCGCCACCGCGCGCACTTCTTCCTTGCTAGGATGTGCTGCACCGGGCGGCGACATCGCCTCAGACACTGCGGCGTCTTCATTGGCAAATCATCTCATCCAGTGTCTCATTCACTCCGCACCTCAGAGCTTCGCGCTCTTCGGGGGGGGGGCAGGGACATAGGTTGGCGCGCTCTGCGTCAGGGGACGCTCTGGCCCGCCCTTTGAGGCTCGCTTGGCGCCATTTTGATGCTGGTCGCACGCACGCGTGGTGGCGGTCCTCCTCCTCCCTTGGTCTGTAAGTGCCCTAGCGGGCAATTTTCATGATCCTTTTTACTGCGCATGGTTCTGACACCCTTTATTCCCATTATGTCTTTCAGACTGGTGAACACCATTGGCTTCTCCTGGGCCGGTGTTAAATTATAGCGGGCCTTGTTAAATTCTCCCACTTCCATAGCGTTATTGGGGCATCCAGGGTTACTTATAGTGTAAATCCCTACCGGCATAATGCCTTTGATTAATCACCATATGGAGGCATCTCAGAATTATGTAACCGGGGTTCCCCCCGGGACAAGACCGGCGGTGTATAGCGTGTGGACAACCCCATGCTGATGCTGGCAGGGCACGGGTCTGCGTACCCTGCGCCGAGCAAGCACTGGCCCTGCAATTGGGTAGGCCAGTGGCTACACCTAGCTTCAATTCACCTATCTCCCCAGGCATAAATCTCTCTCCTGCTGAGTCGCCTACAAGTGGGGAATTGCAGCCTGCCGGCCCTTCCAGGCATCCTACAGCTGAACAGATTATTGCTAGGTTGTCAGAGCGTATGGGCCCTGGTAGGAAGCGGCACCTGTCGCCCCATGTTTCTGTATGCTCTATGAGAACTGAGGGGTTTGCTACTCCGTGTGACTATACCCCTTCTGAAGAAGGGGAATTGTTCTCTGACTCCAGCTCTTCTGATGAGATGACGAGGACTCACGATGATTCTGGCCCGGAATACTGGGGCCAGTGTGAAACTGACGACCTGTTGCTTAAGGTCTTTAAGGCACTGTCTATCTCTCCCCCCGGTCAGGTCCCCAAGCCTAGAGGGGAGCGTTTCCATACTGCGACTGCACGTTTGGAATTTTTAGAGCAGGCTCATTTCAATGATCTTGTCCTCAAAGAATGGGAATGCCCCAGTAAACTTCCAGGGGTTCCAGGGGACTGGGACAGGAAATACCCATTTCCCCCTGAGGTGGTTAATTGCTGGTCGTCACCCCCCGTGGTGGATGCACCGATCATAGGGGTCCCTAACCCCCCTTTATTACAACCCCTGCCTATAGCGCCCTTCGGGATGCTGAGGACCGACGCATTGAGCTGCTTGCCTCCCATGCCTTTTCCTGTGCCTGGACAGTGCTGCGTCCGGCCTGTGCCGCAGCCATTACTGCGGTGGCCGCTAGAACACTCATCAAAAAATTGCTCGATCATCACCCCGAGGATCTCCCTTGGGAGGTGTTCAATGCACTCTCCAATTGTGATGTATTTGTGAAGTTTATTCTATTGGCGCTAGAGGACGCGATTAGAATGTGTGCAAGAACTTCCGCCCTTGCGGTGGCTGTTCGTCGCCTGCTCTGGCTGCGACAGTGGGGTGCCGATGATGCCACAAAAAAGACTCTTACTGGGCTCCCCTTCAGAGGGCGACGCCTATTTGGGGCCCGTCTAGACCTGTTCGGAAAAAAGGGCAAATCACCCCTTCGCAGACGGTCATCCCGGCCCCCTCGAGGCAGGAGCACCCCCCCCTCCCCCCTACCTTAGTGTTAAACAGGAACCAGGGGTGTCTTTCTGGATTTTTGGGGCAGACTCTTTTCCCACGAGCAGCAGGCAACGCTCTGGCCCCTCCGGCGGGGCTAAGCCCAAATCTTCCACCAAACCCCCTCAAGCATGAAGGGGATGACTGCAGCACCTTGCTCTTATCAGGAGGCATTTCGCCTCACTCCGGCAGATCAGGAGGTGGTTTCCTCCAGATACAGGTTAGTTTGCTGCACTGCCTTCCCCCGTTCTTTATCAGACCCCAGGTACTCCTGGTCTCTGCCCCTGTTTGGTTGCTGGCTCAGCCATGTTAGGCCTGCAAGGTCTGAGGGTCTCTTGCAGATTTCCCGTAATAGGCAGAGGCAAGGGCCGATATACCACCTCCCTCAGCCCCCCAAAGGATGGATCAGGTGGCCCATTCTGGATTCACTGCAATTCTCTAGTTACAGGCAGTTTACTGCATGGATACTCTTGAGTTTGGCCATCAGCACCTTGCGCCCAGTGGGCATCTTGCCGCCCGGGGCACTCTTCAATGCTTATGTTTACACCCCTGTGCCCTCAGATCTCTGAGGCTCTCCAGGTTCGTGTTGAAAGTCCAACACTGTTATTGGTGGCCCTGCTATCTGGCCTCTCTTCAATTCCTAGAGTGTCACTCAGGTACTGTCTATAGTGATGTCTCTGATGAGACCAAGGGACGTCCGCGCAATGCTTACCCGGACATCCTTCTTCGCTTCCCTATCTCTGAGTCAGGATAGTTGGATACCCGGCTGGCGGGCCATTGGGAGTCATTTGGATGGGTGTTCAATCACCTTGAGTCCTCGCTGTTCCCTAAAGTGGTGACTTCATTAATAGGAATGATTCTGGATCAGGTTCAAACCAGATTCTCCCCCTTTCAGCAATTAGGTGGGCATTCTGGTCTCATGGGCCCAGTCCCTCACTACTGTCCCGGTTTCTTAACACCAGGCAGGGATGCAACTGATGGGCCGTTGTTAACTTGCTCGGCAGGAGCCCGAGTAGCTAAAGAGGTCCCTTATGCTCAGTTCCCCTTGAGCCCGTCTGCGACTTCTATTGGTAACATAGGACAGGGATCCAGCACCCCTGGAGCAGGGCCTGTGGGTCTTCCCACCTGTATGACGGTTTTCTCTTGAAAGTGGATGAACTCGAGGGACCTGTCTGGGGGCAGTTCCCCCTTGCCCTTTTCTGGAAACGGCCACCATGGATGCCAACCTTTCAGGTTGAAGGGGATGGTTTCCTCCAAAACCCCCTGCGATTCTGGTGTTGGTGGGGCCTTTAGAGGGTCCTTACGCCTATCGAAGTCTAAACAGTGAGCGTTTTTCAGTTGACTCTTCTCGCTTGACCGCTCCCCTTCTGGAATTGCCAGGCTGGGGGTGCTTGGTCCGTCTGACAACAGACGTACTACATTAACCATTGGAAGGGGCCTGGAGCTGGCGGACCTTCCAGGGAGTGTCTATGTTCCCTTCTGGGCGGAGACAATGCTCCCTGCATGCTAGTGATATTAGCTCCGGCGAAGCCCCTCTGCGACAGGATGTGCTAATCCCCGTGTCGTTATGGAGTCCAACCAGTCGTGGATCTGTTGGGTTCCGTCACCTTCACAGGCTATCGGCCTTTGTTTCCCTGTCCCAGGATCCTATGTCAGTGGTCCGGATGCCTTTAGTACCGTCTTGACAGGACGTTTGGTTCTGTATGTCCTTCTCCATCCCCTCTGCTAGGAAGGGTTATGTGGAAAATTACTCTGGTAAGGGGACCAGTGATTCTGGTGGCCCCCAGTTGACCTAGTATAGTGTGGTTGCAGACATGGTACTGTGGTCAGTAGTTCTGCACCTTGCCAGGAGTGCCAGTTGATCACTCAGGGCCCCTTTACGTCACTATAGTTCATGGACCTTGGCCTAGTCGATCTGTCTGCTGAAACATACATGTTAGAGACAAGTTTTAGCTGTCTTGGTGTTGGTGACTGCGGGAAGGCTAGGAGTAAGCCTCTTCCTCGTCTTCTTCTATTGTTGTTGAGTATGGCATACCCACATTTTTTGGGGCGAGTCTAGTTCTCTTATTGTTGAACGTTCTCGGTTCCCAGGCTCCGGTGTGGCTTTTAGCATGAATTGGAGTTGGTTTCCCAGCTCAGTGCTCTGAGGGGTCAGGCTCTGCCCTGTCCACCTTGCCTTAGCAGTCTCTGGTTCAGTCTTACCTGGTTAAGACTTCCTTCAGGGGGAGCTCATGTGCGTCCTCCATGTACTCCTATGGTCCCTGTTGGGCTTGAAGTTGTATTCATTCCGTCTGCTTGCAGGATTGTCCCTTGGTCCTATTCAGGACGCTGTCTGGATGTCTTTAACCTCAAGGTTGTCCTTCTGGTGACTGTTGCCTTGGTCAGGCGTGTGTTAGCGGGCGTTTTCGGTCTACTTAGCTCTCCTTCCTTGAGATACACCAAGATAAGGTGGAGTTCCGCCTGAAGCCGGATTCTCTACCTCTGTAGGTGTCGTATGTTCAATTATCTGAGATATTGTTTTACACGGCTGTCCCCCTTCCTTGCAACATCGAGGAAGTGATTCTGCATTCCTTATGCAGGTGTTGGCAGTTTTTTCTTAGAAGGCACTGTGTCGCTTAGGGGAACTGAGGTTCCTTGGGGGCTTGGGGTCATTACATCCTGAATGTGCTCATTCTCGCCGCTCTCGGAGTAGGGCGGTTTGGTCCTGGTTGTTACCTTAATGGATGTTTCTCCTAGGACCTTGTTTTTGGCCTTGGCTTCTGCCAAATTCATTGCTAATCGGATTGTGAGGCTATTACTCAGGCCTATTCAGGCAAGGGGGAGAACCTCCCTTGTCGCCTTGATTCCTTATATGCGGGCTTATGCCTCTTGGGGCTTCTGCTCCGGTTTTGCTGTTAAACTGATCGGTTAGGCCTCTACCATTGGCCTTCTGTTCATACCTTTTGCAAGGGTTCTTTTTACAACGTTGATTTTAGGGCCTCAGCTCATGCTGTCTTGGCCGTATGGTTCTGCAGGTGACAGTGCTTTAAACTGTCTGCTGTTGTCATTTTTTGTTGGGTATCCCACCCTACTTTATGGACACTGCTTTTGGATGTCCCAAGTGTAAGTATTATCTTGTAAGCAGGACGTACTGTATACCAAGAATAATACAATTCTGTGAAATACTCACCTGTAGAATTGGTATTATTGGTATACAGTACGTCCTGCTCCACCCCACCATGTTGTTGCCTTTTTCTGGATCCCCTGTATGGTGATTTTTATCATGGTTATCTTACCAGTTGTTTCTGGGTGGTTTAATTCTCCCGGCTTCTTGTTCACTGCTTGTCAATGCTGGGGATTAGTGGGAGGTCTCTGGGTATTTGAAGGGCCGGGAGGAGCCTGTTTTCGCATGCTTCTGCAGTACAGCGCCATCTGGTGGAGGATAACCCAAGTGTAAGTATTATCTTTGGAGCAGAACGTACTGTATACCAATAATACCAATTCTACAGGTGAGTATTTCACAGAATTGTATTTTTGGGGGCGGTGCCGATCGATGACGCGTATCGTGTCATGCCCCCGCGGCTCGCCCCTCGAGGTTCTGGCTCCGGCGCCATTTTGAGGCTGCTGCGCGTCTAAGGGCCTTCTGCTACGTGGGCTGCGGCGGTGACTGTTTCCTTTTCTCTATCACTCGTGGTCTGGCGACTTGGTGTTCCTCTGCGTGCGCTGCACGTTCGGTCTCCTTGGTCCGTGAGTCTCCTTTGGGGGTTGATTGTTTTTTGGGGGGCATGCGCTGCGGGATGCTTAAGTGTATTTTGCTTATGTCTTTCAGGCAGGATAACTGTGTGTTGTGGTTTCTCCCGGTCCTATTCCCCCCCCACTGTTTTTCCCTCCTGGCCCTCTCTGCGGGCATCCCTTGGGGGGCATCCCGGGTGGCTTTTATTAGCCCGTACCCTGTCCTGGCCTATTGCGCCTGTGTTAATCACCATATGGAGGCATCTGGGGATAGCTGCTCGAGGGTCCTTCGGGGCAATTCCGGCTGTGTGTCATGTGCGGGGCATCCCCTTTGAGTGGTGGTGGCGCGGTTTGTGTGCCATGGGCCCAAGGTATTATTGCGGCACAGACCTGGATGGGCACTTCCCTTCCCGGTTCTGTGCTTCCTCCGGCATCTCCTACTCCCCCGCGCCTGCAATTTAGCCCCCAGTGAGGGGGATACTAGCAGGGGGTCCCCATCTGATCTGGCTCTGCAGGTGGCCAGCATTGAAAGGCGGTTGGCTCGTCCTGTGTCGGGCAAGGCCTCTGGCAAGAAGCGGCACCTAGACGTCGCGCCTTCCCTCTTTGCTGAGAAGGATGTGGGCCTGGATCTGTTTGGGGGCCGTGACTCCCTAGAGGAGGGGGAACTTATCCATGATTCAGACTCCTCTGGGGGCCCTCAGGTGGGGTACGACAGTGACCTGGGGTCTGTCTCTGATGATGATACCTGGTTACCTGATGACACTGATAGACTGTTGTCGGATATTTTTGAGACTTTGCACATCGTCCCCCCTGAGGTGGCGAAGAGGAAACGGGGTGAGCTCTTTCGCCCTGACAAGCAACGCTTGGAGTTCCCGGAGCAGGGCCACTTCTCCGATATGGTGCTCAAGGAGTGGGAACGTCCTAACAAATTGCCCACGGTACCCAAGGGATTGGACAAGAGGTATCCCTTTTCTGCTGACCTGGTCAAACACTGGTCGGGGCCCCCCGAGGTGGACGCTCCTGTTCTAGGCCTGGCCAACACCTCGGTCATGCCATCCCCTGACACTACTACCCTGCGTGACGGCGCGGACTGTCGTTTGGATCAGCTGGCCTGTCATGCCTTTACCTTTGTGGGGGCAGGCCTGCGTCCGGTTTGTACCGCAGCTATTACTGCCATTGCTCTGAGAAAGAAACTCAAACGCCTTGCGGATGGCGCCATGGCTGGTAGAAGGAGGGAGGATTATAGGGCCCTTCTGCTTTGCTCTGATTTTGTTGCCTTTGTACTGACTGCCATGGATGATGCCATCCGGCTGGGCGGTAGAGCTTCGGCTCTCTTGGTGGCTATGCGTCGGTCTGTTTGGTTGCGCCAGTGGGCAGCTGACACTGCTGCTAAGAAGTCTCTCACCGGGCTTCCATTCACGGGGCTTCGTCTCTTTGGGGAACGTCTGGATGTTTTGGCCAAGGATGGTAGTCTCCCTCAGCATAGGAGGCAGTCGCGTCCCTTTCGAGGGCCCCCTCTTCATCTTCCTCTTCCTTTTGTGCCCCCAGAGGAGGTTGTGGCTCTCTTCTCGGGTAGCCGCAGAGATTCTTGGGGCCGTGGCAGGTTGTGCAGTCGCCCCGGCCTCTCCTGGGGTTCCAAGCCCAAACCCCCTACCAAGGCCCCTCAGGCATGAGGAGGCGCCCTCACCTGTCCGGGTGGGGGGATGGCTTCGGCTCTTTGCTCACGTCTGGAGGCTTCACGTCTCCGGGTGGATTCAGGAGGTGGTGTTCTCCGGTTACAAGATAGTTTGCAGCCTGGCCGCCCCCGAGATTTCTCATATCCCGGATGTCTCAGAATCCTCTGTCTGCCCAGGGGTTGCGTCTAGCAGTTCAACACCTTCTGGAGTCAGGAGTCATCTGTCTGGTACCTTATCAGGAACAGGGTCTCTGAGGCCCATCCTGGACTTGAAGGGTCTCAACAGGTTTGTCCGGTTCAAGCACTTTCGCATGGAGACCCTACGCTCGGCTGTCAGTACCCTGCGGCCGGGCGACTTCATGACCACCGTGAACATCAAGGATGCCTATCTTCATGTACCAATATTTCCAGGCCTCAGAGATTTCTGAGGTTTGCCCTGGAGGATCAGCACTACCAGTTCACCTCGGCGCCTCGGGTGTTCACCAAGGTCCTGGCGGGCGTAATGGCTCTTCTGAGGAACCAGGATCCTCCCTACCCCTTACCTGGACGGCATTCTTATTGCTGCTCGGTCTTTTCATCAGGCCGAGGAGGATACTCAGGTAGTGACCCCCACTCTCGAGTCCTTCGGCTAGGTGATCAACTATCCCAAGTCTTCACTGTCTCCCTCTTTGGTGACGTCCTTTCTGGGCATGACTCTGGATACCTCTCAGGTCAAGGTTTTTCTCCCTCAGCAGAAAGTGGAGGGCCTTCTGATGCAGGCACGGGCTCTTCTCTTGTGTCTTCATCCCTCCATTCGGCAGGGAATGCAGTTAGTGGGCCTGATGGTGTCCTGCTTCGAGGCGGTTCCCTTTGCTCAGTTTCACATGAGGCCTCTTCAGATGCATCTCTTGTCAGTTTGGGATCGGGACCCTGTGTCCCTGGATCAGGATTTTGCTCTGTCCCCTCTGGCCAGAAGGTCCATCTCGTGGTGGCTGGACTCGAGGAATCTTCTAGTGGGCAGGACCTTTCTGCCGCCGTGCTGGGAGATCGTCACCACAGATGCCAGTCTAACCAGTTGGGGGGGAGTTTGGAAGTCTTTGAAATTTCAGGGTCAGTGGGGTCCCCAGGAGGCCCATGCACCCATCAACATTCTGGAACTGCGGGCGATCAGGTTGGTTCTCCTTCTGTTGACCCCCCACCTTCGGGGTCGGGCTGTTCAGATTCGCTCGGAAAACCAGACGGCGGTTGCCTACATCAATCATCAGGGAGGGACTCGGAACAAGCGAGCCCTCAAGGAAGTGTCCCTGATTCTGTCCTGGGCGGAAGAGAATGTCCCTTGCATCTCGGCAGTCTACATTCCGGGAGTGGAGAACCAGGAGGCAGACTCCCTGAGCAGGGGGATATCTCGGCTGGGGGAATGGTCCCTCAGCAACAAGGTATTTCACTCTCTGTGTCACCGTTGGGGTCAGCCGGATGTGGACCTATTTGCGTCCCGCCACAATCACAAGCTTCCAAGATTTGTCTCCCTGTCTCAGGATCCTCTGGCCTTCGCCACGGATGCTCTAGCAATTCCTTGGACGGAGTTTTGGCTCCTCTATGTGTTCCCTCCTTTTCCTCTGCTGGGCAGGGTGCTGCGCAAGATAGCCCAGGAGGGGGTACCAGCCATTCTGGTGGCCCCCTGTTGGCCAAGGAGGGTGTGGTTCGCAGACTTCATGCAGTTGGCAGTAGATCGGTACGTCTTGCCCAAGGATCCAGATCTTCTCTCTCAGGGACAATTGTGCCATCCCAATTTACAAACGCTGGCTTTAACGGCTTGGCTGCTGAAACCTCCATCTTGATGGACAAGGGGTTGCTGGTCTCTGTGGTTGATTCCATGATTCGGGCTCAGAAGAAGTTCTCGTCCTTTATTTACTACAGGGTCTGGCATGCTTACATTGCCTGGTGTGAGTCCAAGTCTCTTCCTTGTCGGGTGTTTTCTATCCCCAGGATTCTGGAGTTTTTGCAACATGGTTTGAATTTGGGCCTTCAACTTAGTACACTCAAGGGACAGGTGTCGGCTCTGGCTATTTTTTTCCAAAGATCCTTTGCCAATCACCAGTTGGTTAAGACCTTCTTCCAGGGAGTTACTCATGTGGGTCCGCCGTGTAAGCCCATGCTCCCGGTTTGGGACTTAAATTTGGTGTTGTCTGCTCTGCAGGGTCCTCCCTTTGAGCCTATCCGTGGGGCTGAGTTGCCCATTCTGACGCTTAAGGTAGCCTTTTTCCCAATGCATGGCACGGCCTGCTTCACAAAGTCATTACATCTGGGTAATCCGCCACAAGGTGGTGCAGTGCACTGCAGAAGAGTTGTGGCTCTGCCCGGTACCATATAAAAACAGAATCACCATAGACTTATCCAGTTGTTCTCTGCATTGCTTACTGCGAAGATAGAAAATGGCTCTTATATACTTTGCGCAGGTTTGCGGGGCAACCATGCCTGCGGCCCTGCATATCTATTTCCACCCGTTTCCGGACCCTCTGTGCCTTCCAGCCTCGGCTGACAGATCGGGTGAAGGTAGCGGAGCACTAGGGTCAAGTGCTCAAGGAGCGCTGCTCCAAGCCGCAGACCCTGTACCACAAAAGGGGGTGAGTGTTTTGGGGAGTATTTGGAATGTTTTCTGGGTCCCCCCCCCACTAGCCTGGGCTTCGCCGCTGCCTGCTCGCTCTCCTCCCCCCCTTCCCTCCACGACGGGTGTTCGGGGGGGAGGGGAGCAGGTGGTAGTTTGTGTGTTTTAAACTGTTTTTTGTATACTTTTACTGCCACCGCTGCTTTGTACTGTGCTCCACGGCGGGCGGTGCTATATCTGTGAGGCGTTTTTTACTGTGTGGATGACGTCGGCCAGGTTACGTGAAAGCTGTTTTCGCGCTCTTGGGGGGGGGGGGGGGCGGGGCCGGTGGATTACGCGTATCGCGTCGTTCTCCTGCGGCCAGCCCCTCAAGGTTCCTCTGCCGGCGCCATCTTGCCTTTGCTGCATGTCTGGGGCCCTCTTCATCTCTGGGCTACGGCGGTGATTTCTGACTGTGTCGCGTCCTCCGGTGGTCTGGTGGCTGGCGATCCTTGTCCTGCTTGGTCCGTGAGTCCCCTCTTGGTTTTTTTTTTGTTGTACTTGGGGCATGGGCTGCAGGATACCTATGTATTTTGTTTATGTCTTTGAGGCGGGACACCTGTGGGTTGTGGTTCTCCTGGTCCTGCTCCTTACTCCCCCCTTCATCTCCCTTTATTATTCCGGGGGCATCCCGGGGGGGGCTTTCATTAGCTATTACCCTGTGCTGGCATATTGCGCCTGTATTAATCACCATATGGAGGCTTCTGGGGATAACGTGCTCGGGGGTCCTTCGGGACAATCCCGGCTGTGTTGCATGTTTGGGGTATCCCCTATCAGTAATGACATCACGGTGTGGGCCGTGCGCCCATGCTGTCCTTACGCTTCAGTCTGGGCTGCCTGCCTCTCTCCCAAGCTCTGCGCCCCCTTCGGCATCGCCTACCCCGCCACACCTGCATTTAGCCCCCAGTGTAGGGGATTCTAGCAGGGGGTCTCAATCTGATCTGGCACTTTGTGTGGCCAGCATTGAAAAACAGCTTGCCAGGCCTGTTCCATGTAAGGCCTCTAGCAAGAAGTGGCACCTGGCTCCCATGCCTGCACAGTTTACTGAGGAGCAGGAGGAAATTGATCTTTTTGATGACCGTTACTTCCTAGAAGAGGGGGAGCTTTTCCCGGGCTCTGATTCCTCTGGGGACCAGTAGGTGGGCTGCAACAGTGACCCTGGGTCTGGGTCTGAGGGTTCCTGGTTCCCTGAGGACACTGCTAATCTGTTGTCTCACAAATTCTAAGTATACAGCACTTCCTGTTCCAGAATATTCCCTACACATGGGTAATACATCCACAAGATGGTGCTGGACTGCAGAAAACAGCTTGTGGCTCCTATATAAGTCAGTGATCTCCCACAAAATCCCCAGTTTTAATCTGCAGTCTGGACTGCGAAGATAGAAGATGGCTCTCTATATACGCAGGCGAGTGGGGCTTACCAGCCTGCGGCCCTGCAGGACTATTACCACCCGTTCTGGACCCACTGACTCCCTGCCTCGGCTGACCAGTTCGGGTGAAGGGAGGACAGCATCCGGGTTAGGTGCTTTGGGAGCACTGCTCTGAACCGCAGTCCCTGCTTTGACAGGGTAGGCGGTATAGGCCTGTGGTGAGCCTTGTGGGATGCCCGCTCCCGGGGTTCCCCTTTAATCCCTACTTCCCTTAGGTATCTGCCCCCTCCTCTCATTTTGTTTCACTGAGCAGCCCCCTTCCTTTGCTCTCCCTGGAGATCTCGGGGGGGGGGGGGGGTTGGGGTCGTGTGTGGGGTATGTCAAGCAGCCTGAATGTTCACTTTCTTGTGCCAGAATGGATATTTGTTGTATTCTGCATGTCTTGCTTAATGTGTTTTTTACTGGCAGCCGCCGCCGCATGTTTGTACATCGCTCCGCGGACGGCGGCGACATTACCTCAGGCTCTGCCGCGCCGTCATTGGATGGCAGGATCATGTGGGCGCGATTCGCGCTCTTCGGGGGGCTCTGCGGATGATGTTTTCCGCATCACTTCTCTAGTGGCCCGCCCCTCGAGGTATATGCGGGCGCCATTTTTGCCTCCCTCGTGCTGCGTGTCTGCTGTTTCCTACCGCGGTCTGTGAGTGCCCCTGCGGGGTGGATTGTTATATATATATATATATATATATATTTTACTGTATTCTTATGGGGATGTCTTCTTATGTCTTTCAGGCGGGTAGACCTCATTGTGGTTTCTCCCGGTCCTCCCCTTTTAGTTTTGGGCTATTCACATCCCTAGCGGGCTGTTGCTATCATTAGCGTTTACCCTATATTGGCCTATTGTGCCACTATAATCACCATATGGAGGCTTCTGGGTATAATGTGCTTGGGGTTCCTTCGGGACAAGCCCGGCTTTGTGTTGTGTGTAAAGTATCCCCTATAAGTGATGATGTCAGGGTGTGTGTACCCTGCGCCCAGCAGGTGCTTGCACTGCAGCCTGGGTTGCCTGTTACTAGTGCGGCGCACCCTCGGGCTTCGCCTACCTCCCCCACGCTTACATCTGACCCCCTCTGAGGGGCATAATAGTGGGGAGTCTCAACCTGATTTAGCTGCACGGGTGGCCAGCATTGAAAAACATCTTGCTGGATCTGCCCCGCGTAAGGCTTCTGCTAAGAAGCGGCATTTATCACCCACGGTTTCCCTCTTCCCTGCAGAAGACGAGGGCCCTTACTCTCAGGTCCTTACCCCCTTGAGGAGGGGGAATTCTTTTCTGATTCGGAATCCTCTGAGGAACAACCTAAGATTTACGGTAGTACTGGGACTCCTTTTGGGGAAGACCTGTGGTCCCCTGATGACACTGACAGGCTGCTGAGTCATATTTTTGAAGTGCTTTGTATTTCTCCCCCGGCAGTGGCCCTGCTGGGCAAGCTTTTTCATATGGTTAAGCCACGATGGGAGTTCCCTGAGCAGTCTCACTTTAATAATCTAGTGCTCAAGGAATAGGAACGGCCTAGCAAGCTGCCAGGAGTGCCTAAGAGTTGGGACAAGAGGTATCCCTTTCCTGCTGATGTTGTTAACCATTCGTCATTTGCTTCCGAGGTGGATGCGCCCGTTCTCGGGTTGTCCAATACATCTGTCATGCATTCTCCTGATACTACTACCCTGTGGGATGGGGAGGAACGGCGCTTGGACCAACTGGCCTGTCACGCCTTTGCCTGTGTGGGGACGGCTCTGTGCCCGATTTGTGCCTCTGCTATTACGGCTATTGTCATTAAAGGGGTGCTTAAGTGTCTCTTGGACGGGGCATCTGAGGATGCGGCTAGAGAAGAGTATAGATCTCTACTGCTTTGTGAGGAATTTATTGCATATATTCTGTCTGCTATGGATGATGCCATTAGAATGTGTGGTAGAACTTCTGCTTTGTTGGTGGCTATACGCCGCTCTGTCTGGCTACGTCAATGGGTAGCTGATAATGCTGCTAAGAAAGCCCTCACTGGCTTCCCTTTCAAGGGCCTGCGTCTCTTTGGGGAGCGTTTGGATTTGTTTGCCAGAGGTGGCAGGTTACCTCAACGTAGGAGGCCGTCCCGGTCCATTCGGGGGATGGGTGCCTTTCTCCCATCCTTCCGTGGTTCCAGAACTGGCAGAGGAGTCTCCTTTACTGGGGTCCGAGGAGATCACTGGGAACGGGGCAGAGGACGTGGCCGTCCTGGCCTCTCCTGGGGTCCCAAGCCAAAATCTCCACCCAAGCCCCCTCAGGCATGAAGGGGCGCCCTCACCCATCCGGGTGGGGGGACGGCTCCGGCTTTTTGCTCACGTCTGGAGGCTTCACGTCTCAGACCGGTGGATTCAGGTTACAAGATAGAGTTTGCTGCCTGGCCGCCCCCAAGATTCATGAAATCCCGGATGGCTCAAAACCCCCTGTCAGCTCAGGGTCCATCAGACCTATCCTGGATTTAAAGTGCCTCAACAAATTTGTCAGATCCAGACACTTTTGCATGGAGACTCTGCGCTCAGCTGTCAATTTCCTACGCCCGGGAGACTTCATGACCTCTGTAAACATCAAAGACGCTTACCTTCATGTACCAATCTTTCCAGGTCATCGGAGATTCCTCAGGTTCACTCTGGAGGATCAGCACTATCAATTTGTGGCCTTACCTTTCGGTCTCACCTCGGCTCCCAGGGTATTCACCAAGGTGGCGTACTGGCTCTGCTGAGATCTCAGGGCATCCGCATCCTTCCTTCCTTAGAAGACATTCTCATCACTTCTCAGTCCTTCCAGCAGGCCGAGCTGGATATCCAGCTGGTGGTGTCCACACTGGAGTACTTCGGCTGGGTGATCAACCACCCCAAGTCTTTCCTGTCACCGTCAATGGTGAGGTCCTTTCTGGGCATAACTCTGGATACATATCAGGTCAAGATCCTTCTCCCTCAGCAGAAGGTGGAGAATCTTCAGGCCCTAGCCAGGCATCTTCTGTCTTCCCTCCATCCGACAGGGGATGCAGTTGGTGGGACTGATGGTGTCCTGCTTTGAGGCAGTTCCATACGCTCAGTTTCACATGAGACCCCTTCAAATTCTCCTTTTGTCAGTTTGGG
Source organism: Gastrophryne carolinensis (assembly GCA_027917425.1). Lineage (NCBI taxonomy): Eukaryota > Metazoa > Chordata > Amphibia > Anura > Microhylidae > Gastrophryne > Gastrophryne carolinensis. The sequence continues at coordinate 460,106,515 of CM051235.1, forward strand.
ATCAGGACCCTCGGTCCCTGGATCAGGTGCTGGTTCTGTCCCGCCTGGCCAGACGGTCTCTCTCGTTGTGGCTGGACTCAAGAAACCTGTTGGTGGGCAGATCCTTTCTCCCTCCGTGCTGGGAGACAGTCACCACAGATGCCAGCCTGACAGGTTGGGGGGGCTTCTGGAAATCCCTGAAATTCCAGGGTCAGTGGGGCCCTCAGGAGGCCTACACCCCTATCAACATTCTGGAATTGAGGGCGATAAGGTTGGTTCTCGCCCAACTGACTCCACACCTCGGTCGGGCGGTTCAGGTCCGCTCGGACAACCAGACGGCGATTGCCTACATCAATCATCAGGGAGGGACCTGGAGCAAGAGGGCTCTCAAGGAAGTGTCCCTGATACTGTCTTGGGCGGAGGAGAATGTTCCCTGCATCTCAGCCGTGTATATCCCGGGGGTGAAGACCACCGTTGTGGTCAGCCAGATGTGGATCTGTTTGCGTCCAGTCACAATCACAAGCTTCCAGTCTTTGTCTCTCTGTCACAAGACCCTCTGGCCTTGGCCACGGATGCTCTAGCAATGTCTTGGAAGAGCTTTCAGCTTCTCTATGTGTTTCCTCCTTTCCCTCTGCTGGGCATGGTGTTGCGCAAGATTGCTCAGGAAGGGGTGCCAGCCATTCTGGTGGCCTAACGTTGGCCAAGAAGGGTGTGGTTCGCAGACGTCGTGCAGTTGGCAGTAGATCAGTATGCTCTGCCCAAGGATCCAGACCTGCTCACTCAGGGGCAGCTACGCCATCCCAATTTACAAACGCTGGCTTTGACGGCCTGGCTGCTGAAACCTCCATCCTGATGGAGAAGGGGCTGCCTGCCTCTGTAGTTCATACTATGATTTGGGCTAGGAAGCAGTCCTCGTCATCCATCTACTATAGGGTATGGCATGCTTACATTGACTGGTGTGAGTCTAAGTCGCTTCCATGTCAGGTGTTTTCTATCCCCAGGATTCTGGAATTTTTACAACATGGTTTCGATTTGGGTCTTCAACTTAGTACCCTCAAAGGTCATGTTTCTGCTTTGGCAATATTCTTCCAAAGATCCTTTGCTCACCATCATCTGGTCAAGACCTTCTTCCAGGGGGTTACTCACATGCGTCCGCCACGTAAGCCTATGTTACCAGTCTGGGATTTGAACTTGATCTTATCTGCATTACAAGGGTCTCCCTTTGAGCCTTTGCGTTAGGCCCCTTTGTCCATATTGACTCTTAAGGTAGCCTTTTTGGTGGCTATCACTTCTGTTAGGTGTGTTTCTGAGTTGGCAGCGCTTTCCATCAAACCTCCTTTCTTTGAGAGACACCAGTACAAGGTGGTGTTTCATTTAAAGCCAGATTTTCTGCCTAAGGTTGTGTCTGCTTTTCATCTCAATCAGGACATTAGGCTCGATTCAGAGACACATTCGTCTGTACTTCCGTAGCTGTCTGTGAAAGTTTTTGTGGGTGTTTGTCATTTTTTTTCGTTCATTTTTCATTCGTGCGAACGTTCGGGAAAATGCGTATATGCTCTTTCGATGAACGAATGCAAATCGGAACATTTGCGTTAGTTCGGATCATTTTCCCCACCAAATCTGATTTTTCGTTCGTTCAGATAACTTACGTTATTGCTATGGGCTTGCGTCTCATTTAGAGAGCTGATTGCCAAAGGACCACCACCCTATAAAACCGTTTCTTTTGCGATCCCCTTACGGGAACATTTTGACCTTGAGACTAGCAGCTATGGATGACTCTAGGGTATTTGAGGAGCATGAGGATCTGCAGCTCATGGGCATTGAAATTGTCCGGAGGGCTGAGACCAGATTGTACCGGCGATGCATGCACATTGATGGCATGCATGACGTTGAGCTGTTCGAGCTCACCAGACTTAATCACGCTTCCCTCCATAAATTGTATAGTGAGCTGCGGCCATGATTAGCCCGCACCACAAGGAAGGGGCAAGCAATTTCAGGTATGACCAAGATGCTTGGCAGCCTGCAATTTTTGGAGAACGGCTCGTTCCAGAGGCTGGGTGCCCTCTCTGTGGGGATCTCCCAGCCTACGCTGAGTCGCGCACTATCCAAGTTTTTGGAAGGCATGGCTACCATTACTCGGAAATATATTTGTTTTCCTGGCGACATGGTAGCCAGAAACGCGATTAAGCTGGCATTTTATAACATCGCCGACATGCCCAACGTCATGGATGCCATTGACTGCACCCACGTTGCCCTGGTGCCTCCGGCAGCCGACGAGTATATCTACAGGCAAGTACAATCTGTCATTTGTTTTTTGGTGTTTCATTTTTTAATACTTTTTTATTTTACAAAATTTTTTGAAAAAGCCCTCCTTGTCATTTATCCCTCCTTGTCATGTATCCCTCCTTGTCATGTGTACCTCCTTTTAATTATTCCCTCCTTGTAAAGAGTCCCTGTGAAACAATGGACCGTATTTAGTTTCATAAAAATTTCACGTGTTCACCAAGGAAACATTTTAATGTGTACCTGAAATAGACACTTTAAAGTTAATCTTTACTTTTTCAAACATATTCTTTTTTAGCAAAACAAAATACTTAGGTACTTGGTTATTGTTATTTGTATTGGGCCACAGGTTTTGCTTAGGGTGTGATTAGTTCGTGTTTCCCTAGTTTTCCAAGCCTTGCTAATGGTTTTTTTTTGGGGGGATCCCAGGAACCGCAAAATGGGCCACTCAATAAATGTCCAAGCAGTGGTGGCCCCGGACATGCGGTTCCTTAGTCTGCTCGCCGGGTTCCCAGGCTCATCCCATGATGCCTACATTCTTCGAAGATCTGGATTGTATGGTCGATTTGAGTCTGGGGAATTTTCGGGTGGATGGCTCCTTGGTAAGTTGACGCCAATAACGTAAGTTTTTGGTCGATGTATGGCTATGACTTTAGTTTGTGTCCCATGTATGAAACTATGCCTATTTTTAACACCTTGTTTACATGTGAAACACGACCTTAACCATTAGAAATTTCAAACAACAAAGCTTTGCCAAATGTTAGTCCTGCATTAGCAAAATGTTAAAATTGAATTTCGAGTAATAAGAATTAGTCTTCCCCCACTAATAGGGTCTGCGCCATCTTTGATTAGATGCATTACACTTACTGAGTAGAGGAGAGCAGGATAAAGTGCAGGGGGTGGGTTAGAGATGTTTTGGACTCACAGAAAGCAGATACAGGGTCCTGAAAAGTTAAGACATCCAAGAATGCTGAGCAGCACAGTCCTAAACCAATACCTGTTAGCAGTCTGGCTGATTGGCCATCATCCGCCATCTTGGATGTTTAATTTGTTCCCACATCTATTTGCTGTTTGTTGGCTTTTTATTTGCCTGGGCAATATGTATGCTCATGCTGTGTAGCAAATGTGACTTAGCCTATTAGTCATGTTGATGGCCCATTTTTTGGATTCCATTTATGGAGTAATGTGTAATTTATGTTTTTAATAATACATTTTGGCAGGTGATTCTGGCTATCCACTCCTTCCGTGGCTGTTGACGCCCATCCTCCGGCCCCAGAATGCAGCCGAGGAGGCATATAATAGGGCGCACAGGAAGACCAGGGCTGTGGTGGAGAGGGCGTTTGGCCTGTTGAAGACCCGCTTCCGATGCTTGGACCATACCGGGGGAGCACTTCAGTATGACCCCAAAAAGGTCATAGATATTATAATGGCCTGTGCAGTGTTGCATAATTTTGCTATATTGCAGCGTGTCCCCCGGTATGTGGATTTGCCCCCCTCTCCACCCACCGATGACCCAGAGGAGGACTATCGTGGCCCAAGTGCATCTGCCCAAGCCGTGCGGTCTAATTTTGCTTAATTTGGTGTTCCTTTGTTTGTTTTGTCCCTTTATTGTTTGTTATTTGTGTTTTTGGACCTTTGTGTTTGTATGTTTGTTTCTTACTTTTACAAACAGTAACAAATTAATTACAAACAACCTCACACCTGATTTTAGACTTGCTTTTTTTGTTCCCAATTTGTTAGTGCTAACTTTAAGTCATCTTTATTCACCAAAAAGCTAAAGGCATAAACTTAGTCAACAACAGGTTAATTACTAATTTTTTGTGTTTATTTGAAAACCAAACTTTGGAGTAGATGTTCACTCCCATAGTTCCAGAAAATACATGGTCAAACCACAAATGAAATGTTTTGCAAATCGGGCCACATCGCTATTGCACACAGGCAGGAGTTTTAAAGTAAGGCACTCCTGTCAAAAGTTAAATACAAATGTCAAAAACAAATGTGACAAGCATTGCCATGTCCAGATTTGTCAGCAAACAAATAGGCCCAGACACACCCTCTCCTGCTTTGCCACATTTGTCACAGGCACAGGCGTAAAGCAGCCAGATCTATGCCACATCTACACCTGTTACTCAGTGGGCCACCCAAACAAGAACCCTCAGTCCCAATCCAAGTCCAGTTCAATCTCAGCCAGGGTTCAAGGTAGTAGTTGGCCATGCCAGAATGTCCCACAATCATGCCTACAAACAGGAGGAGCCAGAACCAATGTAATTCGCCACAAGCATGCAGCGCAAAAGCTTGAGTGGCAGGTTCATTGAGGCTTCACCTCCGGCATTGGCTAGTGGGCTACCTCAGCGCTCTAATGAGCTATATGGGCGCAAATCCAAAGCAAACAAGCAAAGCCATACCAAAAGGGTATATTGGTAGGGCTCACCAGACAGGTCAATACAGTGGGGATGTAGAGCAAAGATGTGGAGCAGATACAGGCCAAATGGGCCTTAAAATGGGGGATGCCCATAAAACCCAGGTTGGGGCCCATGGAGGTGGGCCCTCACCTGGGCCTGTGTGGCATTCAGAATCTGCAACTGTTCCAACATGTTTCTATTTGAAGTTCGAAATTCAGCCATCATGGCACTGAGATTGTTAGTAAAGATGGCCATGTGGCTGTTGCTATTTCGAACTTCCTCAAGCATGGCACTGTAATAATTGGATAAGGTGGCCATGTGGCTGTTGTTGGACCTAAATTCAGTCAGCATGGAGTTTAAGGTGTTGGCTCAGTCTCCGCATGCTGCCCATGATGGGCTGGCAGCATGCAGCCAGCTTCACTCTGCTGCTGAGGATTTGGTGTAGAAACATGTTGGGACAGTTGCAGATTCTGTCCCAGGGGGAGCTGTTCAGAAGGTCCAATGAAGGGTCCATCCTCCTCCAGCTCCTGGATTTCCTCCATCAGTGTGTAGGTCTGTTGGGACATGTAAATAAAAAAGGTTCAGTTTGGGGAATACATATGTAATTCAGCAAAAAGAAACATGGCAAGGCACATGCATAAGCAACATCAGAAAAAGACACTTACCGTATATATCGGATCCTGGGTCCGAGGCAGCACGGAAGTAGACGGCATGGTAAAACTGGCCGAGGATTCCCCACTAGCTGAGGGATGATGCTGGGCTGCATTGTGGAAAAGAAGGCATGTTAACACACAACTAGGCATTGCTGATGTGTAATAACACATATGGTTCACTAAAACACGGACCCATGCATGAATGGCAACTCCCCCAACGGAACAAGTTTAACTTGACTATGAATGCCATTATCTGTTAGATGTATTAGTCAACAAGTACATACACATTGGTCTCCTTAACCAAAATAAACATGCATGTACTGGCTGTTCTGAGGCTTCACACATCCCTAAAAGCCCATTATGGGACCACACTCAGCTTGCAAATAGCATTTGCCATTAGATTAGGCTGTTTGCCATTCTGTCTAGGTCAAACTTTCAAGCACCTCAGATCAAGTCTTGCTGAGCAAAGCACAGCTCAAACCCAAATTGGCTACAGATAAAGATGGAAGTGTTGTATGTAATTGACTCAATACATAACAGGCAGTCCTTTGCTAATCTCAGTAGTGTTCCTCAAGACTGTCCAAACTCATGTATGGCCAAGGAAATAAGCAAATGATGAGTCGCCACACATAACACACCCTGTTTAAATTGTTACCTCCACTACAAGGCACACCCTAGTGGCATGTGTTAATATATGGCTTTGTGCCTCATTTTACACGTAGATCACATTTCACATACACACTAACATTACTAACCGTCAGGAATAGCCGGAATGTCCGTGTCCTGTCGTGCTGAGTATCCCTATAAGGCCACAGGATGTAGCAGGCCCAGCACCATCTCCTCAGCTCGGGTAAATTGCAGTTTTGTGGGGAATCCTCCGCCAGTTTGTAAGCTGAAAAAGAAAGTAGGACACATTTAGCTAAATGTTGCCAATACAAGACGAAGACAAATCCACAAAGTATATATGTACCTGTAATGACGCAGTTTATTTTCTTTCTTCCGTGCGGCATACTTGAGGTCCGATATTTTCCTTTGTATCTGCTCCACATCTTTGAGCTCTTCCCCCGCTGCATTGACCTGTCTGGTGAGCTCCTCCAAAATCTCGGCTTAGCGCTGCTTGCTTGTAGCTTTGGATCTGCGCCCATATAGCTCATCATAATACAAGGTGAGGCCACTAGCCAATGCCAGAGTTTGTGCCTCACCAAACCTGCCACTCAACTGGCCTCTGCGCAATGTGCGCTCTGTTGGTTGTGGTTCTGGCTCCTCAGTGTTTGGCGCGAAATCAGGGGGCATTCTGGCCTGGCTGTGTGGGTGTGAAATTATGGACTGCTGGCTGGCTGCAGATTGAACTGGACTTGGAAAGGGACTGGGTGAGCATGGATGGGTGGCCACTGAAGTCGCAGGTGTAGATGTGGCATATTCAGCCTGCCTTGACATCTGTGCCGGTGGAGAATGTGGCCGAGGAGGAGAGCGTGTTGTGGAGGAAGTCGGGCTTGGGGCCCTGTGCCTCTGTGGGCCCTTAAAAGACCCATGCCCCTTGGGGGTAGACGGCCAGTCCAGGGGTGACCCAGAGCTTGGGCTTCGGGGCCTGTGCCTTGCCCTCATGAGCCTTGTGGCCCTGTGAGGGTGGTGTTGATGGTGAGGTTGAGCTGCTGGGGCTTCTTTCCCAGCGTCTCCTTTTTGTAGGCTTGCCATGGTAGCCACGTGGGTGGGGTGATGGGGACCTGGGGGGCTGGGGCTTCGCACCCTCTTGGTCCCTTTTTCCCCTCCATTGGGTTTGGCTTTTTGGCCTGTGGCTTCCTTTTTCCCACGGCCTGCTTTTTTTCGGTCGTTGTGGTGGGTGCCTTTGGCTGTGCAATGCGGGTTGGCCGCAACTTCGTTTTGGGCATCTGTGACCGAGTCTTTGGCCCTTCAGCAGGCTCCTGCCGCTTGGATGCCTGTTTGCTGCTGACCTCCTTTGCTGCTTTGTTTTGTGTTTTTTTCAGTGCCATTGCTCATGGACTCTGAAAGAGAATGAGCTGTGTTTCCAGGACACTTTAATTAAGCTTGGCGGGGTCTCACGCTACGCGTACGCGTGTACGGATGTTTGTCCGGCCGCGCGGAACCCGGAAACCGCAGGGGCATTACTTATCTGCTGCAGACAAGAGGCAAGATGGCGCCCACAATCTTCAACCGCCAACAAGAAGAGATCATGCTTGTAAGTGTGTTTTAATGCCTTTGATTTGCCATTTAAATGCATGCCTAGTCCTTAAGAAAGCGCAGGAAGAAATGGTTTGTTTAAAAAGTGTCTAAAACTCCATGCAAAACCGAACACTGAGGCCAGCTTCAAGGATTGGATTAGGCTAGAAATGTGTCTGTTAATGTCATTTAGTCAAATGATCGATTGTTGACAGATATTTGTATGCAGTTTGAAGTAAATCCTATGTTTATTTTGTGTTTTGTAGACCATGCTTGGAGCACAGGTACGACTACCTGCCCAACTCTTTTGAGAAGCGCACCATTGCCCCGGAGATCATTGGGAAAATACAACATCAGACGGACACCACCTTCACCCACACTCAGATCATGCAGCATTGGTCGGACCTGAAACAGCTGCACATGCCCTGGGTGCGGCGGTTTTTCGGCCTCCATTTCCTTAGTAAGTACATAGCATGCCATACACATTGCATGCCAGATGTAACTCATGCAGAAGGTAGGCATTTATTTATAATTGTTTTTCTTTTCTAGTGTAGGAAATGGATTATCGAATCCGGCGCACAGGCCGACCAGTGCTGCATGAATCTGCAGCTGGAAGTGAAGGTGGTGGATCTCCAGGGCGACGGTCCTACCCCTCCTGTGTTGGGTCCTCCGACCAGCCCCTGGACCTTTCCACAGAGGAGGGGCGGCACGGCGTGGGCAGGGAGTCGTACCCAGCGACGCAGGCGGGAGCCTCGGCCACCAACCAAGTAAGTTGTAATGTCATTCTTTGCAGTATGTGGTAATTGACATGATCACCCAGATACATCAAGCCATAGTCAATGGCATTAGCAGAATGACCTGTGCCCACTTCCTTAGATTAATTACTTAGCAGAATGACCTCTGCCCACTTCCTTAGATTAATTACTTAGGAGAATGACCTGTGGCCACTTCCTTAGATTAATTACTTAGCAGAATGACCTCTGCCCACTTCCTTAGATTAATTACTTAGCAGACTGACATATGTCGTCATGATTTAAGTTGCCAACTAACATTCCATCCACAGGTGAGAAACATGTATTTGTCTCAAACTAATTTTTTCACAAAAATTTGATACAGGGACCACACAGGCAAGAGTGGAAGAAATGAATCGAAGGGTCCTTGAGTTGGTTGCCGATATGCAGCTGCTGCGTGACTCGTTGGGGACAACAGAAGAAGAGTAGTGTCCTGGGTCCTGTCACTGTTTTTGTGCTTTTGTAAATAGTTTTAACATTTTAAATTTTAAAATTATTTTAATGTCTTTCAAAAAACAAAAAAAAGTTTGTTAGATTTATATTTTAAAAAAAAATGTAAAAGAAGCCACCAAAAATGGCCTTCGAATATAAAAAAAAAAAAAAATTCAGTGTCATTTTTTTGCACAAATACATTAACAAACGAAGGGTGAAATAAATATTTAGAGATGAAGATTCAGATGACCGGGAAGCGGTTTGGGTAAGTTTTAGGGGCCTAAAATGGAAGAACCTAACCGCCAAGTGATTTGGGTAAGTTTAGGGGCCTAAAATGGAAGAACCTAACCGCCAAGTGATTTGGGTAAGTTTTAGGGGCCTAAAATGGAAGAACCACCTAACCGCCAAGTGATTTGGGTAAGTTTTAGGGGCCTAAAATGGAAGAAGAACCTAACCGGGAAGTGGTTTGGGTAAGTTTTAGGAGCCTAAAATGGAAGAAGAACCTAACCGGGAAGGGATTTGGGTAAGTTTTAGGGGCCTAAAATGGAAGAAGAACCTAACCGCCAAGTGATTTGGGTAAGTTTTAGGGGCCTAAAATGGAAGAACAACCTAACCGCAAAGTGATTTGGGTAAGTTTTAGGGGCCTAAAATGGAAGAAGAACCTAACCGCGAAGTGGTTTCGGTAAGTTTTAAGGGTCCAAAAGGGAAGATGTAGGATAGTGCTAAGTGATTGGGGTGAGCTTTAAGGGTCCAAAAGGGAAGATGGAGGATAGTGCTAAGTGGTTGGGGTGAGCTTTAAGGGTCCAAAGGGGAAGATGGAGGATAGTGCTAAGTGATTGGGGTGAGCTTTAAGGGTCCAAAAGGGAAGATGGAGGATAGTGCTAAGTGATTTAGCTAAACATTGTAGTAGAAGTGAGGGGGGCAAATATGTAGGCGAGCACTATAATGAGTTAAGTTTGTAGTGCTCAGGCGCTAGATCGTAAGGATTTTCGTCTGGACGATTATTTATTGAAAAAGGGAAACAATCTATCGGGAAACGTAAAGGATTCGTTGGAGGAGACGATGGGAAAAGGGCAAAAGCGAAAGGCTACGTTGTAACATGAGAAAATGAAACAGAAAAGTCACGCTGGAAAATGACATCCTCGTACTCGTACTCTGCCGTACGAACGGATGAAAACTTTACAGAAGGAATGCAATGCATGCATAGAATCGCTCGCACACTCATACGAAAGCGGGAAAAGTCTTTTTTGGTCTCTCTGAATCGAGCCTATTGTGTTGCCTTCTCTTTGCCCTAATCCTAGTAATCCTAAGGAGCGGGTTTTACATTCTCTGGATGTGGTCAGAACTCTGAAGTTCTATTTGGTGGCTACTGAATGCTTCAGGAAGACTGATGCTCTTTTTGTGCTCCTGTCTGGACCTAAGAAAGGTCTGGCTCCAGCTAAGTCCACTATCAGCAAGTGGATCCGTCAGTCCTACAGCCCTACTCTGGTAAGGGGAAGGAGCCTCCCTTCCGCCTTACTGCTCATTCTACTTGTGCTATTGGTGCCTCTTGGGCTTTTCAGCACCAAGCTTCTTTTGAACAAGTTTGCAAGGCCGCCACTTGGTCTTCTGTTCATACTTTTTCTAAATTTTACAAGGTTGATGTTAAGGCCTCAGCTGCTTTTGGTCGCAAAGTTCTGCAGGCGGCAGAGGTTTAAACTGTCTGCTGTTACTTTTGGGGATCCCACCCTACCTTACGGACACTGCTATTGGATGTCCCATGTGGAAGGAATATTCTGGAACAGGACGTGCTGTATACTTAGAATAATACAATTCTGTGATTACTCACCTGTAGAATTGGTATTATACGTATACAGCACGTCCTGTTCCACCCCACCCTTGTTATCATTATCTTTAGTTACCTCTGTATGGTGATTGTTCATATGTTCATTTTTGAAGTTATTGTTCTCCCGGCTTCTTGTTAACTGCTTGTAAATACTGGGGATTTTGTGGGAGGTCCCTGACTTATATAGGGCTGGGAGGAGCCACAAGCTGTTTTCTGCAGTCCAGCGCCATCTTGTGGATGTATTACCCATGTGTAAGGAATATTCTGGAACAGGACGTGCTGTATACGTATAATACCAATTCTACAGGTGAGTAATCACAGAATTGTATTTTTTGAAATCTTGCACATTGTCCCCCCTGAGGTGGCTAAGAGGAAACAGGGTGAGCTTTTTCGTACTGTTAAGCAGCGTCTGGAGTTCCCTGAGCAGAGTCATTTCACTAATTTGGTGCTCAAGGAGTGGGAACATCCTAGTAGTTTGCCCGCGGTGCCCAAAGGGTTGGATAAGAAATTCCTATTTCCTGCTGAACTGGTTAAGCGATGGTCGGGTCCCCCTGATGTGGACGCTCCCGTTCTAGGGTTGTCCAACACCTCAGCCATGCCTTCCCCTGACATTACTACACTGCAGGACAGTGAGGACCGACGTATGGATCAGCTGGCCTGCCATGCTTTTACATTTGTGGGGGCTGGGCTGCGTCCGGCCTGTGCCTCTGCCATTGCAGCCATTGCTCTTAAGAGACAGATCAATTGTCTCCTTAATGGCGCTACAGCTGGTAGGGAGGAGTATAGGGCCCTCTTGCTTTGCTCTGAATTTGTTGCCTTTATCCTTACTGCCATAGATGATGTGGTACGACTGAGTAGTAGGGCCTCTGCCCTTTTGGTGGCTATGCGCCGCTCTGTTTGGTTGCGTTAGTGGCCAGCTGACGCTGCTGCTAAGAAGGCTCTTACTGGGCTCCCCTTTGTGGGGCTGCGGCTCTTTGGTGAGCGTCTGGATGTTTTAGCCAAGTATGGTGGGCTGCCTCAGCGTAGGAGGCAGCCTCGGCCTTTTCCGGGGCCCTCCGCTTCCTTCTTCTTTCGTGCCCCTAGAGGAGGTCAAGGCCCCCTCTTTTCAGGTATCCGCAGGGGTTCTTGGGGCCGTGGCAGATCCCGTGGTTGACCCGGGCTCTCATGGGACCCCAAGCCCAAACCTTTTCCCAAGCCCCCTCAGGCATGAGGAGGCGCCCTCACCCATTCGGGTGGGGGGTTTGCTTCGGCTCTTTGCTCATGTCTGGAGGCTCCGTGTCTCAGACCGGTGGATTCAGGAGGCGGTGTCCTCCGGTTACAAGATAGTTTGCAGCCTGGCCGCCCCCCCCCAGATTCATCAGATCCCAGACGTCTCACAACCCTCTGTCAACTCAGGGGTTGCGCCTTGCGGTTCAACGTCTGTTGGAGTCAGAAGTCATTTACCTGGTTCCTCCCCAGGAACGGGGTCAGGGTTTCTATTCCAATCTGTTCACGGTCCCCAAAAAGGACCGGTCCTTAAGGCCCATCCTGGACCTGAAGGGTCTCAACAGGTTTGTCAGGTTCAAGCACTTTCGCATGGAGACCCTTCGCTCGGCTTTCAGTACCCTTCACCCAGGCGATTTCATGACCTCAGTGGACATCAATGATGCTTATCTCCACGTGCCAATCTTCCCAGGTCATCAGAGATTTCTCAGGTTTGCTCTGGAGGATCAGCATTACCAGTTTGTGGCCTTACCGTTTGGTATCACCTCGGCGCCTCGGGTGTTCACCAAGGTGCTGGCGGGCGTGATGGCTCTGTTGCGGCATCAGGGTATTCGCATTCTTCCTTACCTGGACGACATTCTGATTGCGGCTCAGTCTCTTCCTCAGGCCGAGAGGGATACTCAGCTGGTGACCTCCACGCTCAAATCCTTCGGCTGGGTGATCAACTACCCCAAATCTTCACTGTCTCCGTCTTTGGTGAGGTCTTTTCTGGGCATGACTCTGGATACTTCTCAGGTCAAGGTATTCCTGCCTCAGCAGAAGGTGGAGGGCCTTCAGCAGCAGGCACGGGCTCTGCTCTTGTCCCCATTCCTCCATCCGGCAAGGGATGCAGTTGCTGGGCCTGATGGTGTCCTGCTTCGAGGCGGTCCCCTTTGCTCAGTTTCACATGAGACCTCTTCAGTTGCACCTCTTGTCAGTTTGGCATCGGGACTCTGTGTCCCTGGATCAGGATTTTGCTCTGTCCTTTCTGGCCAGACAGTCCTTCTCGTGGTGGCTGGACTCAAGGAACCTCCTGGTGGGCAGGACATTTCTGCCCCCGTGTTGAGAGACGGTCACAACAGATGCCAGTCTGACCGGTTGGGGGGGCTTTTGGAAGTCTCTGCAGTTCCAAGGATAGTGGGGCCCCCAGGAGGCCCATGCTCCCATCAATGTCCTGGAATGGAGGGCGATCAGGTTGGTTCTTTCTCAGCTGACCTCACACCTTCGGGGTCGGGCTGTTCAGATCCGCTCGGACAACCAAAGGCGGTTGCCTATATCAATCATCAGGGAGGGACTCGGAGAAAGCCCTCCAGGAAGTGTCTCTAATACTGTCTTGAGCGGAAGAGAATGTCCCTTGCATCTCGGCGGTTTACATTCCGGGAGTGGAGAACCAGGAGGCAGACTCCCTGAGCAGGGGGACTTCTCGGCTGGGGGAATGGTCCCTCAGCAACAAGGTTTTTCACTCCCTGTGTCACCGCTGGGGTCAGCCGGATGTGGACCTGTTTGTGTCCCGCCACAACCACAAGCTTACCAGGTTTGTCTCTCTGTCACAGGACCCTCTGGCCTTCTCCACGGATGCGATAGCAATGCCTTGGACGGAGTTTCAGCTTCTCTATGTGTTCCCTCGGCTGGGCAGGGTGCTGCGCAAGATAGCCCAGGAAGGGGTACCAGCCATTCTGGTGGCCCCCTGTTGGCCAAGGAGGGTGTGGTTCGCAGACGTCGTGCAGTTGGTAGTAGATCAGTATGCCCTGCCCAAGGATCCAGATCTGCTCACTCAGGGACAGCTGTGCCATCCCAATTTACAAACGCTGGCTTTAACGGCTTGGCTGCTGAAACCTCCATCTTGATGGATAAGGGTTTGCCGGCTTCTGTTGTTGATACCATTATTAGGGCTAGGAAGAAGTCCTCGTCCTTTATCTACTACAGGATCTGGCATGCTTACATTGCCTGGTGTGAGTCCAAGTCTCACACCTATGCTACCCGTTTGGGACCTGAATCTAGTGCTGTCTGCTCTGCAGGGTCCTCCCTTTGAGCCTATACGTGGGGCTGCCTTGCCCACTCTGACTCTTAAGGTGGCCTTTTTGGTTGCCATTACTTCTGTCAGGCGATTTTCTGAGCTGGCGGCGCTTTCCATCAAACCTCCTTATTTTGAAAGGCATCAGGATAAGGTGGTGTTTCGGCTTAAGCTGGATTTCTTGCCTAAGGTTGTGTCTGCTTTTCATCTCAATCAGGACATTGTTTTGCCTTCTTTGTGTCCTAAACCTGCTAATGCCAAGGAGCGGACCCTTCATTCTCTGGATGTTGTTAGGGCTCTGAAGTTTTATTGAAGTTTTATTTGGTTGCTACTGAGTCTTTCAGGAAATCTGACTCTCTTTTTGTTCTTCCTTCTGGACCTAGGAAGGGTTTGCCTTCGGTTAAATCCACTATCAGCAAGTGGATCCGTCAGGCAGTGTTACAGGCCTATTCTGCTAAAGAGAGGATTCTTCCTTTTGGGGTTACTGCTCATTCCACTCATGCTATTGGCGCCTCTTGGGCTTTTCAGCACCAAGCTTCTGTTGATCAAGTTTGTAAGGCCACTACTTGGTCTTCTGTTCATACTTTTTCCAAGTTTTACAAGGTTGATGTTAGGGCCTCAGCTGATGCTGCTTTTGGCCTCAAGATACTTCAGGCGGTAGTGGTTTAAACTGCCTGCCTTTACTCTTTGGGGATCCCACCCTACCTTACGCACACTGCTTTTGGATGTCCCAAACGTAAGGACTTCATGAAACAGGTCGTGCCATGCACTAGGAAAAATACAATTCTGTGAGTACTCACCTGTAGAATTGTTTTTACTATGCATGGTACGGCCTGTTTCATCTCACCCTTGTTATCGTTATTCTTGGTTGCCTCTTTATGGTGATTGTTCCAAGTTTTTTATAGGGTTTTTTACCATTTTTATCTTTATTACCTCCCAGCTTCTTGTATAACTGCTTGTCAACACTGGAGAGGTCTATGATGATTCCTGTTTTTATATGGGGCCGGGAGGAGGCACAACTTTTCTGCAGTGCACTGCGCCACCTTGTGGCGGAATGGTGGTCTGCGTCTGGTCTGCGCCGCGGCTATTGTCGACTTTGCTCTTAAGAAGAAGGTTTAGCGCCTTGTTGAGGCTGCATGTTCCCGCGAGCGTGCGGATGATTACAAGGAGCTTCTGCTTTGTACTTATTTTATTGCCTATGTGCTTTCTGCCATGGGCGATGCCGTCCGGCTTGGCGGTAGGGCCTCAGCCCTGCTGGTTGCCCTGCGTCGGTCTATCTGGCTGCGACAGTGGGCGGCTGATGCTGCTGCCAAAAAGTCCCTCATTGGGCTTCCCTTCCTGGGACTCTGTCTCTTCAGAGAGCGGCTTGTTGTCTTGGCCAAGGATGGTCGGCTCCCTCAGCGTAGAAAGCCTTCTCGGCCTTTGGGGGGTCTTCTTCCTTTCGCCCCTCCCATGGGGGACGTGGCTCTTCCTTCCCTGGCAGTCGCAGGGATTCCTGGGGACGAGGTAGATCCCGTGGTCGTCCCGGTCTCTCCTGGGGGTCCAAGCCCAAACCCCCCACCAAGCCCCCTCAGGCATGAGGAGGCGCCCACACCCCTCCGGGTGGGGGGGACGGTTTCTGCTCTTTGCTCACGTCTGGAGACAGCATGTCTCGGACCAGTGGATTCGGGAGGTGGCGTCCTTCCAAAACCCCGTGATGGCGCAGGGACTGAGGTTGGCCGTCCAACGTCTTCTCAACAGATTCTCAGGCTCAAACACTTCCGCATGGAGTCCTTGCGGTCCGCGGTGAGCTCCGTGCGACCAGGCGATTTTATGACCAAGGTGGACATCAAGGATGCCTTTCTGCACGTTCCTATCTTCCTGGGTCATCACAAGTTCCTGAGGTTCGCCCTGGAGGATCGACACTATCAGTTTGTGGCCTTATAGTTCGGTATCTCTTCGATCCCTCGAGTGTTCACCTAGGTGATGGCGGGTGTCTTGGCCCTACTGAGGAGCCAGGGCATTCGCATCCTTCCTTACCTGGACGACTTGTTGATTGCTGCTCAATTCTTTCCTCAGGCCGAGAGGGATACTCAGATGGTAGTGTCCACCCTCGACTCCTTCGGTTGGGTGATCAATTATCCCAAGTCTTCGCTCACTCTGTCGTTGGTGAGGTCCTTCCTGGGCATGACGCTGGATACTTCCCAGGTCAAGGTGTTTCTTCCTCAGCAGAAGGTGGAGGGCCTTCAGATGCAGGCGAGGGACCTGTTATCGTGCCCTCATCCCTCCATCCGTTTGGGGATGCAGTTGGTGGGACTCATGGTGTCTTGCTTTGAGGCTGTGCCCTTCGTTCAGTTCCACATGAGACCTCTTCAAATGAATCTTTTGTATGTTTGGGATCGGACTCAGTAGTCCCTGGGACAGGAATTTGCTCTGTCTCCCCTGGCCAGTCCCTCTCGTGGTGGTTGGACTCGAGAAATCTGCTAGTGGGCAAGTCCTTTCTCCCTCCGTGCTGGGAGATTGTGACCACAGATGCCAGTCTGACAGGTTGGGGGGGTTTCTGGCAATCTCTGAAGTTCCAGGGCCAGTGGGGTCCTCAGGAGGCTTATTTTGCCCATCAATCTCTTGGAGCTGAGAGCGATCAGGCTGGTCCTCTCTCAGTTGATTTCTCACTTACAGGGTTGTGCGATCCAGGTCTGCTCAGATAATCAGACGGCAGTCGCTTACATCAATCATCAGGGAGGGACTCTGAGCAAGCGAGCCCTCAAGGAAGTGTCTCTGATCCTGTCTTGGGCGGAGGAGAATGTTTCCTGCATCTCAGTGGTTTACATCCTGTGGGTGGAGAACAAGGAGGCGGACTCCCTGAGCAGGGGTACATCTCACCTGGGGGAATAGTCCCTCAGCAGCTAGATGTTTTTCCCGACCTGTGTCGCCACTGGGGTCAGCCGGACGTGGACCTGTTTGCGTCCCGTCACAATCACTAGCTTCCAGGATTTGTCTCCCTGTCAAGAGGTCCTCTGGCCTTCGCCATGGACGCGTTAGCAATTCCTTGGACGGAGTTTCGACTCCTCTACACATTTCCTCTCTTTCCTCTGCTGGGTCGTGTGCTGCGCAAGATAGCCCAGGAGGGGGTACCGACCATCCTGGTGGCTCCCCGCTGGCCGAGGAGGGCATGGTTCGCGGATGTCATCCAGATGGAGGTGGATCAGTAAGTCATGCTGATGATCCAGAGCTCCTCACTTAGGGACAGCTGCGCCATCCCAGTTTATAAACGCTGGCTTTATCGGCTTGGCTGCTGAAACCTCTATCCTGATGGATAAGGGTTTGCCGGTTTCTGTTGTCAGTATTATGATTCAGGCTAGAAAGAAGTCCTCTTCTATGATTTATTATAGGGTCTGGCATGTTTACATTGCCTGGTGTGAGTCTAAGTCTTTTCCGTGTCGCTCTTTCTCCATTTCCAGGGTTTTGGAGTGTCTTCAACAATGGTCTGGAGTTGGGTCTACAACTGAGTACCCTCAAAGGACAGGCTTTAGCCTTGGCAATTTTTTTCCAAAGATCCTTCGGCAATCATAGGCTGGTCAAGACTCATGTACGTCCACCACGTAAGCCTCTGCTACCAGTGTGGGATTTGAATTTGGTGCTCTCTGCTCTCCAGGGTCCACCATTTGAACCCTTGTGCGATGCCTCTCTATCCATTCTGACTTAAGGTGGCCTTCTTGGTCGCTATCACTTCGGTGCGTCGCGTCTCAGAACTGGCATCAGGATAAGGTGGTGTTCCGTCTTAAGCCGGAATTCTTGCCCAAGGTTGTTTTTGCTTTTCATCTCAATGAGGACATTGTTTTGTCTTCTTTGTGTCCTGCCCTTTCTAATTCTAAGGAACGGACTCTTCATTCCCTGGATGTGGTCAGGGCGCTCAAATATTATTATATATTATTATATATATATTATTTTTTGATCGCCACTTGGAAGTCGGAAGTCGGAGTCTTTTTGGAAGTCGGATTCTCTGTTTGTCATCCCTGCTGGGCCTAGGAAGGGCTTGCCTCCAGCCAAATCCACTATCAGCAAGTGGATCAGACAGGCGGTTGTCCAAGGGGAAGGACCCTCCTTTTCGTGTTACTGCTCACTCCACTAGGGCTATTGGTGCCTCTTGGGCTTTTCAGCACCAGGCTTCAGTTGAACAAGTTTGTAAGGCCGCTACTTGGTCTTCCGTTCAAGTTTTACAAGGTTGATGTTAGGGCCTCAGCTGATGCTGTTTTTGGCCGCAAGGTGCTTCAGGCCATAGTGGCTTGAACTACCTGCTGTTGCTCACTGGGGATCCCACCCTTTTTCTTGGACACTGCTGTTGGATATCCCAAATGTAAAGGATTACAGATGAAGCAACCCGTGCTGGATTCCAGAAAAATAGAATTCTGTGATTACTCACCTGTAGAATTGATTTTATGGAATCCAGCACGGGTTGCTTCATCCTTGTTATAGTTATCTTATAGTTATCCTCTTTTGCATTGTTATGGTGATTTTTGTTGAGAGAGTTCTGTTTTTGGCTATATTTTTCTAACGTGTATTGCCTCCCGACTTCTTGCATTACTGCTTTTCAAACACTGGGGTTTCTGGGTAATTCCTGCCCTTTTATGGGCCGGGAGGAGCCACAAATCTTTCTGCAGTCAACTGCGCCACCTTGTAGTGGATTACCCAAATGTAAAGGATTACAGATGAAGCAACCCGTGCTGGATTCTACAGGTGAGTAATCACAGAATTGTATTATCGGGGCTTTCAGGATCCTAAAACTCTTTTTTGTGTCCGTGACTCTATTAAGGAGATGGTTTCAAGGGAGTGGAGGAACGCAGAAGCCAGGTACTCCCCCCCCCCCCCCCCCAAATCTTTAAAATACAGGTTCCCCTTTAAGGAAGCAGACATATCACCTTGGGCTAAGGCTCCCAGAGTAAATGCTCCCTTAGCCCATGCCCCTATAAGATCTGACCTGTCCTTTGAAGACATGGGGTCTTTAAAGGACCCTATGGATAAACGGGCAGATATTCTCCTTAGAAGAGTCTGCGACACTGATGCATTTAATTTGAAAGCCTTTAATTGCCACGGACTGTGTGGGCCGTGAATAATGTGTCTCAGGAGTGATCTTATTTAGGGATCCCCCAGAAAGGCCTTACCTTATGTCTCTCAAGCCATATCATTTATTGTGGAAGCAATCAGGGCAAATGCAAACAGCCTGTGTTGCTTTTGGCATGAAGTTCGATTCCGTTGTTTCCCATTCTTTGGAAAAAGGAAATACGTTTCTGGTTAAAAGAAAGGCACTCAGAGATGCTATAGCTCTGGCCTATCACACATTGGGTTCCCCACCCCTTAGGTATTAGACCGTATTCCACTAGGGAAGTGTCAGCTTCTTTGGCTCATAATGGCAGCATCTCATTGTAGGAAATATGTAAGGCCCCACCTGGTCTTCACCACACACATGTGGCACTACAGGTCGGACTTGTGTAATAACAAGGAGCAGAATTTGGGAAAACCTTCTGGAAATCTGCCAACCCTGAGGTAGAATGCTTTGTGCTTGCTTGCCTTCTTTGGCTAAGCCGTCCTGGAGGGCGCCTGGTTAAAGCCCCAATTAATCTTACTGGTAATGTTATATCCAATGGTCCTCTAGGATGGAGTCCTACACCCCACCCCATTTTTTCATGTCTGTTCTAGCTTGGTTGCACAGTTGTTACTTCTTAGCTGTCTTTTTCCACTTCGGGTCTCGGATTATTCCTGTATGATTGCCTAAAAACACTGAGGGCCAAGGGGTGGGGCTTTAATTCTCAGTTTGTATTTCCTGTTTAGAGAGATGAAGTTAGTGGCTAAGCCATCCTGGAAGTCTTGGAAATTACCATTACCAGTTTGACGAGCTGGAGTTTTTGACTTTCCTGGGTTTTGTTCCCTGCCCCAGGCCATTGTGATTTGGGATGCCCTGCTGTGTGAAATCTCCCAGATCGCCTATACAAACTCTCTATTCCCTGGTCCTAGGGTGGATGCGCAGACTCTCGACCAATCAGAGCTGTTTGCTGTGCATACTTAATGTTTGGCAAACGGCTCTGTACTCGGCAATTGGGAGAAAGAGGAATGGCTGGGGGGGGGCAGGAGCATTTGCACGGCCCAAAGATGCTGGGGATGCGGCGGTACCTACTCCCTATTGTTTGCAGCTCCCAGAATAGGTTGGTTTTGCGGGGGGGGGGGGGGGGTTACACTGTGTGGCTGTGATTTTGGATGCCTCAATTGGAAGCCAAGCCGCATATTTTGAGATTCCAGGACCAGCTGTGTTGGGTATTCCACTGTAAAGATGGGTCCAAGCTTTTTGCAACACCCACAGTGAATGGTAGATGCATCCATTTTAAGGAGCTATTAGTGTCTTGCTGCGACATGGCTTGTTTCTGGAACAAGGCCATTTTTCCATGAACAGAAATAAAGAGGGAAAATTGGGGGAATGTTCAGAAAATCAACTCACTCAATACACAATTAAGTATATCAGACTCTGCAAGACATGAAAAGAAGTATATATATATATATAAATTACATTACCATACATAATGCATATGACAGCAGCAGCATAAAATATAATATAAATTACCTTATGGAAGTTACAGGAAATATCTGAAAAGATAGACAGCATTTTTTTTTGAGTTCCAAAATCATGTCCAAAAGCATAAAACCCTTCCTCTATATGTGTGAATGGAATCGGACACCACACAAGTCCTTCAAGAAAGTGTAGCAACAATGTACGAGAGACAGAGCTAATCCCTTTTTGTCACAGAACACTTAGTTCCAGCTTGGGAAGAAGGCAGATCTAACTGCCAAAAAGAACTCTCCTCCTCACAGAATGGAAGCCGCCAATGAGCAGCCCTACTACTTGATGATCCTCCAGTCAGCAGCATCTCTAAGATCCCGCATTAAAAATCGTACAACTTAAAGTGGACCAACACCCAGGATTTTGACTATCCTGGGTTTTGGTCCACTTCAGGGGGGCACCCCGATTAGGGGTGCCCCGCTGTTTAAAACCCCCCAGAAACCCCCAAACTCACCTCACCACGCTCCCACGGACAAGCGGCGGACAAGGCAGCGCGTCCGCCGCCGCCTCCCGCGCGCCCCTCTGACAGTGCGCGCGCCCGCGCCGGCCATTCACAAACGGCCGGCGCGGGCGCGCGCACGGCTAGAGGAGCGCGCGGGAGGCGGCAGTGGCCAGGTGAGTTCTTTTGGGGTTTTGGGGGGGGTCCCTCACCGCGGGACATCCCGATCTCGGATGTCCCGCGGTGAGGGGGGTGATCGGCCCGGGAATCTTATAGATTCCCGGGCCGATCACCCATGGGTGACGGTCCACTTTAAAAACCTAAAAATGGCAGTGCCACAGCGCGAACACACACACGTAGACAGCAGCATGTCTCCAGATGAAAACTCCGCTTTGGAGACAGAAAAATGTCTCACCACAGTGACCAGATCGAGGAATATGAAAAAATATAAAATTAACCCAGAAGAAAAAGTATTTACTTAACTTATACATGATTACAAAAATTATTTGCAAGTGTTCTCAGGTCCGATATCTACAAATTATTACCATTAAAAACACAGATTATATCTAAATCCATGTACTCACCGACCTAATATATGCTCCGAGGCAAGTTAGGTGCTCCTTGATGGATCAGCTTTGGGGGAGAGTTTTCAGGGCGCACCTCTAGTGCAGACTAGGTGAGTAATACAATATATTGTCAGGATCTGGGGTGCTAACAGCAATGACTCTGGAAACAGTTCTTAATTGAAATAATAAGTGGTTTATTAAAGACAAAGTCCAACAGAAAAATCTCTTAAATTCAGAGTATAATGCAGGGTCTCATAGGTACAGATTATTGCAAGTCCTCGTTATCACAGGTCCACTTTCAGGGCATACAAGCCCAGGCTGCTAATCCACAGGTTAAAAAAACATAACACATAAAGTCCTTCGGATGCAGTTCAGACCTGTAGGTTTTGGGAGCAGCAAGGCTCCTTATCCCAGTCTCTCCTTCTCCACACTGGAAGCCTCAGCAGCTCCTTTTATTAGGCTTCCTTTAATTAGTCTAATCACCTGGAAAGACCTGGAAGTAGGGGGAAAAGCCATAGAGGACTGGGAATGTGGACTGGATCTCTGTTATCCCAGCATGGATCGCGCCTGGCTGAAAAAACCAAGGGAAATATAGACACCATCCACTGCTTTTCCATACACTTTACCACATAATCCCCCCCAAAAATAGCTGTAAAATAGAGCAGTTCTGCCAATGTCCAATTTCCTCAAGACACTCTTTACAATTGAATATGGTTGCTGGGGGAGGCTGGGATATGCCCAGGTTTGAATCAAAATTATTACCATTAGAAACACAGATTATATCTAAATCCATGTACTCACCAACCTAATATATGCTAAAAGTTTTTCTTTCCTGTTTCCTTATGATAATTTGTGTTTTTTCAACCTATCTTGCATGAAATTCAAGTAGGTCTTGATATCACAGCTGTTGTTTGCTGCAAGATCCTGCAGATGCCTGTTTAGTGGTTATATTGAGCTACTTAGTTCATGTCAATTTTTAAATTATTGCAGCCTTATATCTAGTTACTGTATGTAGTACCCAACTTTGTTCTTTTTAGAATATCCAGTCAATCTAGAATAAAGAATAAGCATCTTCCACATAATGCAAAGGAAAGAAAGATACTTTTTTCAAGTCATATGGAAAAGGCAGACCCCGAGCTGGTGGTGCCTTCTTAAAGGGATACAGAAGGCAAAGGCAACAGTTAGAAGATTGTACCAGGCTACATTTGGCACTGTCCTAAACTGTTTTTCGTTTTTAAATTGAATAAGATATGGCCAAGGTTTACGGTTTCATCTTATGATTTCTCTTCTGAAGCATGTGGGTGTGGCCCTTGGCTCTGTAAACCTGCATAATAATCAGCATAATGGGTGCGATCTGTAAGACAGGCATTCACAGTCTGATGATGTGGAGCTTTAGACCACCAGCTTAGCCCTATTATTGGTGGTATGTGGCAAAGGAATTCAGGGGATGTGCCACTACTCTTTACCTTGTTTCTTCTTTTAGAAGCAAATTCAAAACTATTTCCTAGTTAGAATTACTACCTACAAAAAGTACTTTTCTCAGTGGGATGATGCATCCATGGACGTAACAACTTTAATGTTTATTCACCTTGAAGACTTTTAGCATTACCCATCAGTAAACGATAAATAAGAAAATACCTGAATATCCAGGTGTCTTTTAATTTTTTTTCCTACTCCCTAGGAAACATTCATTTGCAGATTTGTGAAAAAAATATATGTATATATCTGGAAAAGAAATCTTTGCCTTACATGTAGAGCCACTCGGCAAATACTTATCAGCTGCAGTATTTTCACTGAGACATACAAAATAGGTCATGCAAATCCAATATGTTTTACCCATGGTCACCACCAGCTTGCAATCTGGATTTTTTTTTTATGTAAACCACTTTGATCATGTTTTTAATTTGTATTTTGTTTGTATTTCATGCAACATTTGCTTATTAATGAATCTCCTGCCAAAAGGAGATCAGAGCTGGTTGAAGCCAAAGATGAAACTAATTTGAATTTATGGAACTCAAACTTAGCCTAACTTAAATCTTTTTTTTTGTTAATAAACAAAACATCTAGAGATTAGTGTTACATATGTGGTTTTCCATTTTCATTAGAATTCAACTCTTCTGTCACCTTTTTTACCGTCCATTTAAGTAACGTAATTAAATCAGCAATTTTATAACTTCTGCTATGTCAGTCGACATTATGTTAATGAACTGAATAGCATTGCTCAGCCAGGTGAGCCAGTTTTAAATGTAAATAAGTCTAGGTACCATGAATTTAGCTGATGAAGAGCAAATTTTAATGTTGATTTATTGGAAACTTTTCCCTGATTAGTAATTGCCTTAAAGCCTGTTCTTTAAAGCCTAATTTATGTTTGTGTTAGGAGAGTATTTAAATCTTTAAAGTCTTTTTATTGAAGTTATTAATTATTAATATCAAATGGTACATTGGCACATCTTGTTCTATTTTTGGTATAAAAAAAGATTTGGAAACCATGCAAGTTTGCTTCTATACAGTATGAGAAAGTCTAATAATATTTACTCAGAACAAAAAAGCAGAAGCAACAAAATGTCAGAAAAAAAACATCATTTAGATAAAAATGATATTAAGGAAAACACAAATTAAAGAATTTGTTCAACAGATACAATGCCCTCAGGGAGTCCTGCAGGGTTTCTACACCCTCACATCTGAAGCTGAGAGCACCCTCCCAATAACCCTCATACCCTGTTTCCCCGAAAATAAGACATCCTCCGAAAATAAGGCCTAGTGCCTGCTTTCGGAGGATATCGTTATATAAGTCATCCCCCGAAAATTGTATTGTAACCACTAGGGGGCGTAATGACGGGGCACGTAAGGGGGGAGCTCCAGGGAGGTGGAGTAGACGCTGCGCTGTCAAGACATCCCCCAAAAATAAGGGCAAGTGCCATATTTCCAGGGAAAAATTAATATAAGACAGTGTCTTATTTTCGGGGAAACAGGGTAGCTGGTATTCAAGTGGTGCATTTTTTGCAGCCAATCAATAAAAAAGTAGAGACTGAGGAATCAAGGCTGGACAGGGACTGCTTTAGCTCTTTGGACTGTGTGGGATTAAGCCTGTGATTTGTAAGTAAGTGTAGTTTTTTTTCTACCTAGACAAATGATTTAGGTTTATGACCAAGAGGGCAATTCTCAATGCTTTGGAGGCTGGTCCTAATGGTGGTTGCTTTTAAAATCCAATTTTCTTTATTTGACAGCCGTTTAATTGCCTACACCCAACACCAGTAGTATACACCATTGCCTTCAATTTAAAGTATTTTGAACAGGTCTATATATGTGTGAAGCTCTAGTATATTTGGTAAGATTGATTCTCTAATTCAGGTGACTATAGTGTATTGCTTATTGTATCCACATTTTGGACACCAATCATTTCCTACGAATCATATGTAACAAAAGTAAACAAATTCTCTGGTTGGTGTTGTGAAGCCTAGGGTTAGCGGAATCTGGTTTCTAACCGCTAACATTGCTGCCGTAATAACACAAATTATAGTCCAGGGGTAAAAGCTAAGAACGCCACCCTGGGAAAAGGGTGTGGCATCATTATTCAACCTGAACATCTACTTTTTGTTTTGCCTCTTTTTTGTTTGTTATTGTGGATGCAGTTGCTACTTCCAACACTATTAGCAGTTGTCAGGCTTTAAAGTTTAATAATAAGCCATCTCAACAAAAATGCAAGATCTTGTTTGAATGGCCTTTGGACCTACTTACTAGAGATGTGCGAATTTTTGAAACATTCGATTCTCCCGATTCACTGAATTTTCCGGAAAAATAGTTTTAGTCTGAATTTATTTGCTGCTGCTACAAATGGCTATTTCTGGCCTACCAAGAGCCTTAATATGGTCGTAGAACATTTTGCCTTGCAGTAACATGCATAGGATGTGTGCTGGGTTAGTGAAATGATTCTGTAAAGAAATATGACATGCAAATCAGAGGCATCGCTATTAGAATCGCTGTCGCAGAGCGGCACAATGACAGAACCTTGTGGCATGAGCATGAGGAGCCCATTTTTGATTGAAAACTATCCTTTATATATATAGTTGCACATATAAATACATAAGACAGTACATTCTTACCATGTATTGCGTCGCAGCGCACAAGTCACTACAATACAGATACACTTCAATACTTACAATAAATTACATTCATGTTTAGCGGCAGGACGCCTGATGTGCGGTGCCTGGCTAAGGGCCCTGAACCTCACATCCTGCGTGCCACTGCCTCTACTCATATACAAAGTGGGCCATGCCTAATGTGTAGTCATGGACTAAGGGTCCTCGACCTCACATCATTCATGAGTCTACCGCATTCATACCGCAACTATCAGAATATTTTTACATTGTGGGCAATGCATGATGTGCCGCCCTAGACAAAGGTCCCTGGCAGCACATCATTCATGGGTCCACCATACATTATACACAATACAAAGCGTGAAGACATAACGGTTTGTATATACAGTGTGGGCCATGCCTGATGTGCCGTCCTGGACAAGGGTCTCTGACTGCACATCATTCATGAGTCCACCAATTCAAAATGTACATGAAATAAAGCGACGATCTGTGAGGGGGGTTGGGGGTGGGAGAGGAGGGTAAGGCAGGGGGAAACACAGGGCCGAAGCTTTATCTAAGAAATGGAACATGGAGGGGAGGGAGGGGGAAGGGAGAAAAACAATTAAGACCACTCAATCGTCTTCCTCATCTTCCACACTGTCCATCAAGGAGTAGTCTCTGAGCAGGCTGTGGATCAGCCTGCGACAGTCCTCGATTTTCATCCACTCCCGCCTTAGGATGAAGCGGTTTCAAGCACACCAGATAGGGTCCTTAAAGCAGTTCATAAGGCGCCAGGTGTGCTCTACTTCCTCTTCAGCGAAGTTGCCATGAAATAGTCCGTATAAAACGCCGCAGTGAGTAACTGCGTTCCTTGGCACTCCACAGTCTTTCAGTTCCGACCCTAGGGCGTTCAACAAGGCCTGAGCGTAGGAGCAATCCCAAACGAGGTGACGGGAGGTTTCCTCGCAGACGACACACAGCGGGCAGTGTCTGTATCTGCTCAAGCCCCGGTCGTGCATGAAGGTCCTGATGAGCAGACCTCCCTGGATCGCTTGCCACGCCAGGTCCTTGTGTTGGTTGGACAGTCTCCTGGAGGACGCGTTCTTCCACACGAACCTACACATGTCCAGCGGGAGCCCCATGATCGGTTCGGTCTCATCCTTGGCTCGGAAGAGCCTGTAGACTGTCTTGGGCTTCCACAAATCAGCCTTAACTCCTGCCAGTTGTTGCTCCAGGATGAAGTCCTCCACATCCTTGTAGAACCATGGGAGGTTCCAGGTGTATGGCACGGAGCTGTCCCATTTGGCCCAGCCAAGTTTCCTCCACACCTGGAGAAGGAAAAAACGGGACATGGCATGACCTGCGGAAGCCGGTTCACAGTTCTTTGCTGTTCTTTGGACGCAGGTGCTGCATGAGGAGCCCATATATTGCCTGAAAGACAAACCCTGGAGTTGTCAGCAGCATGATGAGCCCATATATTGCCTGAAAGACACACCCTGGAGTTGGCAAGCAGCATGAGGAGAACATATTAAAATTTTGGGTACATATATGTTATCCTAAGAATATTATTAAAAGTTAAGTTTTAGGTAATGTATTACCTCAATACTTACTTGAGGTCTGATGCAGAGGAATATCTGTAACTGGGAAACAGCACAGTAAATCTGTTTTTCACTATCCATATTTGTGAAGTGTTGGTGTGGCACCATGATCAATCTACTCTGATGCATCAGGCATTGGTGGGTGGAAATCCTGGCTGATTCATGCCTGATTCATCTTCACAAAGGTGAGTCTCTCCACATTTTTCGTGGACAGGCAAGTTCTCCTTGGAGTTACTATGGCCCCCGCCGCACTAAACATCCACTCTGATGGCACACTACTGTCCAGGCAGGACAGCATTCCCAGGGCAAACTCTGCTAGTTGCAGCCACGAATCAGGTTTGGTTGCTCAGAGGTCCAGAAGATCCTCAAGGTATGTTGGCATGGTTATGTCAAGGTATGCCACCACCTGCTGGTTCAGGTCCTGCTCCAGGGTGGGTGAAAAAAGCTACTCATCAGCGACTGTAGACTCAGCAACAGCATGAGGAGCCCATATATTGCCTGAAAGACACCCTGGAGTTGGCAGTAGCATGAGGAGGCCATATATGACCTGAAAGACACACTGGAGTAGGCAGCAGAATGAGGAGCTCATATATTGCCTGAAAGACACAGGGAGCGGTGTACCACAGAGTGATGCAGCTGGCTGGACCACCACTTCAGAGCCTCGTTTCTCCTAGGCCACTTTATTATGACGCATATGTTGACGCAGGGCCGTGGTGCCAACACTGGAGCCCTGGCCATGCTTCACCTTCTGCACCCGGCTCCCAAGTGTGATCAGCTTCATCATAATCGAGTTGTGCCGGCAAGTCACTGATGTCCTCCTCAGGTTCCTCAACAGTGCTGCTGCAGGAGCCAGAACGCTCACAACACCACCTCCCATGCCACTCTCTATATCACTTTTGGCTGCCTAGCAAAGATAGCGAAGTGGAGGATGTCTCCTTCACTTCTCGGCTGGGCAGTAGCTGCTGACTGTCCTTTATCAGATCGTCCTCACTGAATAGCAGAGCTGAACCCAAAGCATAACATACGTCACTAAGGGAGGGAACGGCATTTGACAGAGGCAATGGGAGGGCAGGGACTGCTCCCAGGCCATGCCAACTGAGGGTTGTTGCCGAGGAACCTACCGACCTACCTAGGGGTGTCAGATGTCACTTCTGATGAAGTGGGTGACCGCTTTAACGCTAAAGATGCTGGTCGAGACACGACCGCTAGGTGATACCCGGACATCAGGCCTCGCACTGCGACTCCTGCTTCCAATCGCCCATAGTCTGCTGTGACCTCTGCCTGATAAATTTAGGCCTCTGCCACCCTTCTGTGCACATCCTGGCATTACTCTGCCTGACATACTTAGTGTGTATATGAGGGGAAAACAATACGCTACACTACACTTAAAACATTATTTTTGGGACAGCGGCAGGTGTGCAGTTTTGTGTGGCTTTCAACACCTGGGCATAAAACAAAATGCAAAAATGCTCAGATGCACTTGAATGGGATGCCCTGATTAGGCCAGTTAAATGCGCTACAGCAAGCTTTAAAACAAGGTTTGGGTACAAAAGCAATAGCTCTATATTTTTGGGGAGGTGCGTGGCTTTGTGTGGCCTTTAACACCAACTAGGCTTTCAACACCTGGACATGAAACAAAATACAAAAACTCTCAGATGCACTTGAATGGGATGCCCTGATTAGACCAGTTAAATGCGCTACAGCAAGCTTTAAAACAAGGTTTTGGTACAACAGCAAGAGCTCTTTTGGGCAGGTGTGTGACTTTGTGTGGCCATTTACACTAAATAGGCTATCAACACCTGGGCATAAAACAAAATGCAAAAACTGTCAGATGCGCTTACATGGGATACCCTGGTGAGGGCCAGTTACACAGACTACAGCAGACTTAAAAACAGGGCAAGAGGTGGATTTCATTGGGCAGGTGTGTGCCCTTTCACACTAACTGGCCCATGAACACTTGAACATTAAACAAAATGCAAAAACTGTCAGATGCACTTAAATGGGAGGCCATGGTGAGGGCCAGTTACACAGGCAACAGCAGACTACAGCAGAATCGCGGCAATTCATTGTGAATCGATTTTTTTTCTGAAATTGGACGGAGGAACCACTGTTACCTTTGCTGTTGTGCATTTCTTGGGGTGAGTCTTTTATTGGGAACTGTTTGTGTGGGGGACTCTCATTAATGGGGGCTCCGTCCCCCCCCTTCCTTACTGGGCCGGTTGCTCCCACATGGTGTGCGCTCTCTCCTTCCCATTCCCCCCTCTCTCCCCCCCTCACCTCCCACTTCCCTATTCCGCGGTCCTGCCGCGGTGGTGCGGGGAGGTATGCAGTCGGGGTCGGGCGCACGCTGGCTCTCCGCCGCTCAATGCGGTTGTTTAACTCGGGAGACATTGAGGACCTGGGCATGGCTGATGTCGGCGCCATTACCAGTATGGGTATGCCGCTTTTCACGTCATCCCCCTGTGGCCCACCCCACGAGGATATTTGTCGGCGCCATTTTTAAGGGCTCCACGCTCTCCTGCTGGGGCTCTCTCCGCTGCCTGGTCCCTCTCACCTCGTCGCTGGTGATCTTCGTGTGGTGTCCTGGCTCCTGCGCATGCTGCGGTGCGGCTCAGCTGGTCCGTGAGTTGATATGACGGGGGTTGGGTTCGGTACATGTGCTGTGGGATGCTCATGATTGTATTGCTTATGTTTTGCAGGCGGGATTCAGCATTGTGGTTTCGCCCGGTCCAATACCCCTCCCCCCCTCCGCCTGTCTGTGGGGCATCCCTTGGGGGCATCCTGGGTGGGCTCTGATTTAGCCATTATTCCTGGTGGGCTGACTGTGCCATGTTTTGATAATCACCATATGGAGGCTTCTGGGGATAGCGAGCTTTGGGGCCCCTCGGGGCAGCCTCGGCTGTGTGTCATGTGTGGGGGCATCCCCTTTGAGTGGTGGTGGCGTGGTTTGTGTGCCGTGCGCCCAAAGTATTATTGCGGATCAGGCTGGGCCGAGCGCTTCTCTTTCCAGTCCTGCGTTCCCTACGGCATCTCCTGCCCCTCTGTGCCTGAATTTAGCCCCCAGTGAGGGGGATACTAGCAGGGGGTTGCAATCAGATCGGGCAAGGCCTCTAGCAAGAAGCGGCACCTTGACGCCGCGCTGTCCCTATTTGCAGAGGAGGAAGAGTGCCTTGATGTGTATGGCGGCCGCGACTCCCTGGAGGAGGGGGAGCTTTTCCGTGACTCGGACTCCTCTGGGGATAGTCAGGTCGGTTACGACAGTGACCTAGGGTCCTCCTCTGATGAGGATACCTGGCTCCCGGATGATACCGATAGGCTCTTGTCGGCAATTTTCGAGACATTGCACATTGCCCCCCCTAAGGCGCCGAAGAAGAAGCAGGGCGAACTTTTCCGCCCTGGCAAACAATGCTTGGAGTTCCTGGAACAGGGCCATTTCTCCAATATGGTGCTTAAGGAGTGGGAACGTCCTAATAGATTACCATCGGTGCCCAAGGGCTTGGATAGAAGGTATCCCTTTTCGGCTGATTTGGTTAAGCGCTGGTCGTGCCCTCCTGAGGTGGCCGCTCCGGTCCTGGGACTATCTAACACCTCGGTCATGCCGTCCTCCGACACTACTACTCTGCGTGATAGCGCGGACTGGCGTATGGATCAGTTGGCTTGTCATGCTTTCACCTTTGTAGCGGCAGGCTTGCGCCCAGTCTGCGCCTCGGCCATTACGGCCATTGCCATTAAGAGGAAGGTCAGGCACCTTGCTGAGGCCGCCAGGTCTGGTAAGAGGACAGAGGATTATAGGGACCACTTGCTTTGTTCTAATTTCATCGCCTTTGTGCTGGCTGCCATGGACGATGCCGTCCGGCTGGGCGGTAGGGCCTCGGCCCTCTTGGTGGCTATGCATCGGTCTGTTTGGTTGCGTCAGTGGGCGGCGGACACTGCTGCTAAGAAGTCTCTCACCAGGCTTCCCTTCACGGGTCTCCGGCTTTTTGGTGAGCGTCTGGATGTTCTGGCCAAGGATGGTAGGCTCCCCCCGCGTAGGAAGCAGACTCGGGCCTTTCAGGGATCCTCCTCCTTTCGTCCTTCAAGGGGAGGTCGTGGCCCCCTTTTCTCAGGTAGTCGCAGAGACTCTTGGGGCCAACATGGTCTCTCCTGGGGGACCAAGCCCAAACCCCCTCCCAAGGCCCCTCAGGCAGGAGGAGGCGCCCTCACCCAACCGGGTGGGGGGACGGCTTCGGTTTTTTGGTCAGGTATGGAGGCTTCGCGTCTCAGACCGGTGGATTCAGGAGGTGGTGTCCTCCGGTTGCAAGTGGATTAGACAGGCAGTGGTGCGAGCTTATTCTGCCAAAGGGAAGGAACCTCCCTTCCGCATTACTGCTCACTCTACTAGGGCTATTGGTGCCTCTTGGGCGTTTCAGCACCAGGCTTCTGTTGAACAAGTTTGTAAGGCTGCTACATGGTCTTCTGTTCTGTTTTTCAAAGTTTTACAAGGTTGATGTTAGGGCCGCTATGTGGTCTTCTGTTCTGTTTTTCAAAGTTTTACAAGGTTGATGTTAGGGCCTCAGCTGCTGCTGTTTTCGGCCGCAAGGTGCTTCAGGCTGTGGTGGTCTGAACTGCCTGCCGTTACTCATTGGGGATCCCACCCTACTTTAAGGACACTGCTATTGGATGTCCTAGAAGTAATGATTGAAATGAAACAGGCCATGCTGTACACTTGGAAAAATACAATTCTGTGATTACTCACCTGTAGAATTGATTTTTCTGTGTACAGCACGGCCTGTTTCATCCCTCCCTTGTTATCGTTGTCCTTGGTTGCCTCTTTATGGTGATTTGTTTTAGTGTTAGCCTTTTTGGGGCTGTGTATTCTTTTATCATGGTTTATCTCCCAGCTTCTTGCATAACTGCTTTTCAACACTGGGGGTCTAGGAGTGATTCCTGGCTTTTTATACGGCCGGGAGGAGCCACAAGTCTTCTGCAGTCAACTGAGCCACCTTGTGGCGGAATACCCAGAAGTAATGATTGAAATGAAACAGTAAACAGTACACAGTAAAATCAATTGCACATGACTCGTCTGTATGAAAGGCTGGATTATGCGTCTGGCAGCCATACTCAAGTGTAGGAAGAGGCGCAGATCCAGATAAGGGACATTGTTAGGTTTTTGATTCACAGTGATATAGCAGCAGCCTGAAGTGGTCCCTGAGCTCAGCACCCCACAGCAGCTTAAATGGGTCCCTGCACCCACCCCCAGAGCAGCTTAAAGGAGTCCTGCACCCAGAACCCCACAGCAGTCAAAAGGGGTCCCAGTACCCTATAGCAGCCTAAAGGGCTCCCTGCTCCCACCATCTCACAGCAGCTTAAAAGGGTCACTTCACCTAGCATCTCACAGAAGCACCCCTGAACCAAGCACCCCAAAGCAGCTCAAAGGGTACCCTGCCACCGAAACCCCACAGCAGCTTAAAAGAGATCCTGGCACCCAGCATCCCACAGCTGTGGCCATGGTGCTGCTTGTAGAGCTGCTACATGGAGAGGAAGTGATCGATCTGTGCCTGCTATGCGCCCAAATAAAAAACCTTCCTTTGGTTTACACAGATGATTGGATGTTCTGCGTAATTTAGCAGGCACAAATACAATTGTACGAGTGCAGAGGCCAGAACAAGTAGAAGCGGTTGTACATTGGATAACTGAGAGTGTGTCAAGTTCCATTACTTTGTCAAGCCACTGCCTTGCAGCCATGGGCATCTGTCATCCACCTTAATCCCTTGCAAATCAGTCAAGCAGTCTGAGCCATGCAGCAGTCACTTCTGATTTTTGATGACTACATTTGCTGTGTTTCCGTGATCATCCACCTTGCCCTGCCCCAGGAGTTGAAGAGATTGAGAGCACTTATGTCCAACCACTTGTTCCATTTGAGGATGAGCACAGGGGAGGACTAGTGCACACGATTAGCAGACCACCACTGCTATACTCTGATGCTGAAGCATGGCTGCTGATTGCTGTGGCTTTCTGCATTGTGAGGACAGACAGGGAGGGCAGGGTTGAGGAGTGGGTGGAAGATAATGGTGAGGACCTGAACCCCACATGGCGGCAAGGCCATCTGAGTGACATATACTGCTCAGAGGAAGAGGTTGTGGTCATGCTGCCCCACCCATAAAGCAAAAAGAGGGAGCAGGGTCCAAATCACAGAGGCTTCCCCCCCTAGCCAGTACATCAGCTGCTACTGCCCACCATGCTGAGGGACTGAGCACTCCAAAGGAGCTCCCTGCCATGGGCTGATGATAAGACATGGGTGGTTTGCACTCTGTGCCATCTCAGCCTAAAGCAGGGCATAAATCTAATTAACCTGATGACCTGTACACACCTGATAAACACAGGTAAGATCTGAGGCTCCTCCTGCTCCCTCTTGGGCTATGGTCTCGGCCTCTTCCCCTTCAAAGAGTGGCTGTGACAAAATCACCACCAGCAGTGTCACCAAGCATCTTCACAACTTCCCATGGATGCGTTTAGCTGTCCACCCCCAAAACACTGGTGAGAAAAGTTCCCCCCCTACCCACCCACGAGCCCTGGTCCTTAATGGCAGCAGTTTACAATTCCTTGAAATGCTGCCATCTGATAAAGACTGGGAAAGACTGACAGTTTTAAAAACGTATGGTGGTGGCTGTCCCATAGTATGTGGTTCCCAGCCGCCACCATTTTCCAGGTATGCACTGCGCAATCGGTAGCAAGGTCCACATAACCACTGATACATGGACCAGTAAGCAAGGTTATATCTACCTAACTGCACACTGGATAAATATAGTGGTGGCTGGCCTGAGGCGGAATGCATTTTGGCGCATATCTTCCCACCATTGATGATTGCTGGGCATTTATCTGACCGTGTTGCCTCCTCCTCTTACTGTGCTTCCTCCTCTTACTGTGCTTCCTCCTTTACCGTCTCCTCATCCAGTCAGCGTAACACCTGCATGGCCAACTTTAGGACAGCCAGGGGGAAACAACAGCAGACTGTTCTGAAACTCATCTGTTCGAGGGGGAAACCACAAACCATGCAGGAGCTGTGAACAGGGATGGAGCAACAAACTGATGAGTGGTTGGTTCTGCTTAACCTTATGTCCATCCTGGCGGTGTTTGATAATGGTTGATATCTCTTAGCAGCTGTTTTATGGAAGCAGTTTTCATATGTTGCCATTGACAATGTTCACTAGGTGAAAACTTGGTGTGCATTGCCAATAGCAACAGATTGCAGATAGTTGCACAGAATGCTGCTGTTGAGCATGTGTAAGTGTAAGTGCAGTGTTCTTTGAGTACAGGTCTTACTCCTCTCTTCATGGTGTACGTTGCTAATAGCAACAGATTGCAGATGAAAACTGCTTCAATAAAACACACAATTGCGGTGGTACAGGAGGAAGAGGAGGAGGAACACAGGTTTCAACATTCAAATGGTTGTCAGGCCAGATGTCCACACACTGCTCACAGGGTGGGTTCCTGAACCAACATCGCCCAAGTACACAACTGTCTAGCCAAGGGACAGATTTGGAGCAGAAGGAGAAACTGTGTTCACAGCAAAGTGCCAACCCAGCTCACACGCATCCCTGGAGCGCAGCTGGGGAGATGTAGAGGACACAGAGGATACAACTCCCTTAGAGGACAGATTGTCATTGCTTCTGGGCAGCTTGGCACACAAGTGAATACATGCTGCAGTGCCCGTGAAATGACCGTCGAGTTGCCCGCATTGTCACCAGTTCTGATTACTGAATGGCCACCCTGGTGGATTCCCACTACAAGGACAAAGTGCCTTATATGTGATAATACAAATGCACACTGGTAGATGCACTACAGGCGCTGTTCTCACCTGACAGTGGGGGATCAGTGGAAGCAAAAGTTAGAAGGAGGAGGTGGTTCCTCACCCTCTGGAAACATACTCTGTGCCACCAATTTTTAAATTTACGGTTAAATGTACCCTTTGTAAACAGGCTTTAGGGTGGTTCTTTCCTCTGTAAATAGGCCCTTGGCGCCAATCTTAACATATATGGTGGTCCCTCACCCTCTGTAAACAGGCCCTTGGGGCCAATCTTAAAATGTATGATGTTTGCTTGCCCTCTGTAAGCCGGCTGTTTATTGATATGCCACCAATGAGGGCCCTAGCCCTTTTAACCATTTTACAACCATTGTACACCACCAAAGTTTGGGTCCCCATTGACATCTATGAAATCGGGGTCGACAGGTCCATTCACCTTTATTTATAGACCCTTATAAACTACAAATGTCAAGGCAACGCAGGCATGCTACTATGCATCACAAACACCTTGATGTAATAGCTATGTGTGTGTGAGCGTGCCCCAAATGACTTTGTTTGTCTTATACATTAATTTTCTTTATTTAAAGAGAAGCCTCAAGTTTCCTAAATAAAATCAAGCCATTAGAAGAGAAAACATTACACCAACTAGGGAATCCAAAGCAGCTGCATCATGACTGGTCTGTAGCTGCTTGGCATCCAAATTAATGATGATGATTATTTTGGCAAACATTGCATTTAGATGCCAATAGCCTGTGGTGTGTTCTGTTTTAGCAATCCTCTTTATTGTTGAAAGACATTATAACGGCTCCATTAGTGGCTAGCATTGTGCCAAGTGCATTAGAAACAAAAGCAAAGACGACATCTTTAGGAGGTCTCTGCTTATTTTATTGTTAACCCCAGATACCTCATCATTGTTGCCATAAGAGTATTTCTGGTTGGCCTGAAGCAAAATTATCCTTAGAGCAAAGCTATAAGACGCGCCATATATCTGACTTTAGGATGACTTTTTTTAGTCACATAACTAGTCAAATAACAGTACTAGCAATTACTTCCAGAACAATTATTAGGACAGACTCTGCTATGGCTTTTTGGAGATGCATCAAATGTGAAGATCACTTACCTAACTCATTTATGCCAAGTTTCTGTATTCAAGAAAGTTTGCAGCAACACTCCTTATGTAGCATGAAAGTTTAGTAAATCCATGCTGTGCTTGCATGCACATCCAGGGGTGCAGCTGACAGCAGGGTCCAGTTTTGACCGCTTTAAAGGCTTGTTTTTTTTCCTTTGCTGGTGCTTTTTTATTTGGGTGATGGAAGACACAACCCACATACAGATAATACATAAAACCATATGTAGAACTAGACAGGTGGCTAGCCATTCTTAAAACTGCTTATGTTTATTTACTATAGCTGCCTTTTTTTCAAATAAGACTCCACCTACCTGACATGTGTATATTAATCTTCTGACTTTTTTAAGCCATATTATTCTTTAGCATGACACAGAAATGTGTTACTTTCATCCTGAATCCTCCTGTTTTGTTGCATTGCTGGGGGACTGCTTTTGCTCTTAAGACCTGAGACCTATATTTTTTTAGAACTATTGGACACAGGCACAGTGGCTGACAGCCCATTTTTAAAAATTGCTAACATTGGTCAGTTTTTTAACTGATGTATAGACCCAGCCTTTAGATGAGCTGCCGCACTAGACTTATACCAGAGACAACACAGGGTAGGGCATGTTCTGCAAGTGTGCCATTGTATAATTCATGTGCCAAGTCATATAATGCTACCATGTTTTGTTGTACCACACCATCTCACGCAAGGGAGAAACAGATAATTTTCTAAATGTGGTAAGTTCTGTCTCTTGTTGTGATTCCAGATTCTAGGCATTAGTAAATGGAAATGACTGGTGACTAAGGATTACCCACACCACACCCCAATCACCTTCATAACTGCCAGTATGTCCATGTCTACCACCACCCCCACTGCCACAGCTATGCATCTCGGACCTTTCACCTCCACAACACACTCCAAAGGCTGGCTGTTGTCAAATTCTTCTCACCAATATCCATAGAAAAGCTGGTGCCCCACTAGCGGGGGGGGGGGGGGGGGGGGGGGAGAGATGATGGAAGAGAAAGGCTTCTTTTTCTGTGACGTGTAGCTGTAGTGCAGAAGGAATCCACTGAAACCTGGCTCAAAGTCATTGAGTCAGAGTCCACAATGGATGATAGTCCGAATTAATATGCCCCTGGAGGAAATGGACAACTCTCGCTTGTTGATGCTACTACTATGTACATTACTGCTGCTGCTGCTGCTACTACCGTGTACCTTGCTGCTGCTGCTACTACTAGCAGTGGAGGGCCTGGGCAAATGGATGCTGCCACTGCTATGGCTTGTACTGGTGAAATGGCTGGTGCTAATTTTACTGAACCTGGACACATGGCTGCTGACCGCAGTGTTGGCACTGGCACCAACATCCATTTCCTTAGTGGCAGAAGGAATACCAGGGATGTCTCTTCCTCTACCCCATCCTTTCCCAAACATTTGACTTAGTATTAAAGAAAAAAGTATGCAAACAGCACAAGAAACGCAATGACACATTTGCATAGCCCATCTAAAACAGACAGATGTGCCATAAAATATCGCATGGCCGGTATTTTAAGAGGCACTGTGTACCCCAACTTAAAGAGGGACAGGACCTGCCCAGGTTAAACAGAGCTGCCCCCTTGTTTTTTTTAAACTGTATAAGGCAAAGAGGCACCATGGACCCCAACTTAGAATGAGCAGGGGACTGCACACTTCAAACTGTATTTAACAAAGAGGTACCAGGGACCCCAACTTAGAGAAAGACAGGGCCTGCACAGCTAAAAGAGATCTGCCCCCCCCCCCCCAAAAAAAAACCTTGGCAGATGAAAAAGATTGTTTTATCAATTTAACAAAGATGCACCGCGGGGTCCGTGGTGTCTGTTTGTTAAAGAGAACCAAAACCCACCCTAGAGTCTATGATGGTGCCCCGCTATGTGAAGCCCCCCAGGTCACCTAAAACTCACCTATATTCCTGGTCCAATGGCGCATGTGTGAGCAGTGGCTGCATCCCCACATCCCTTTAGCAGGACTGTCTACAAGATCATCCCAGATATTTGTGCACAATAGAACACCCTGTTTACTATTGCATAGGTTATAAGTAGGAAAACAACCATAAATGATCAGATCACTAGTGGGTGGCTGGCTTAACTAATTAACCGGACTCCAAACAGGTAAAAACCTTTATGCTAAAGTTTAGTTAATGCAGTGACAAATAAGGAGGGAAATGAGCTCAGTATGCAGTGCCAAATTATTATAATACTGTTTAGGTTAAAGAGAGTATGATTCTAAGAGATCAAAGCACAATCTTCTTTTCTGTGATGGAAATGACTGAGCACATTTGTACAGGATAAATTGTTTACCTTGCCCATGCCCTCAAGCAAAATGTGATGTGCACTGGCCACTGAGTCTTTATGACAATTGTCCAAGTTATGCGTCACAAGGTGAAATCATCTGAGCTGACTTGTCTGTACAAGGAAATGTCTTCAATAGCTTTTATTTGTTTTATTGCTTTAAAATGTTCAGTTTTATGTTCAATGAATATTTTCATTTGGAAATGTCTTGTTCACCCATGTCACAATATATATTTAGCATTAACTTGCTATAATGGCTTGAAGACACATTGCTATCCATCATGCTATCCTATCTGCGTTGTCAATAATTTTTTTTGTTCCCCAGGCCATTTTTTCATCTTACAAAATTGAATTATATTGGTGGATTGTATTAATGAAGCTTTTGGCTAAATATTAAAGGGGGTGGGCAGTTGTGTATTGATGATTGTATTGATGAAAAGCCGGACCCAGGGCATTTATGGGATATATAGTAGATCAGAACCCAGGATGCAGGTACAAATTATCTTTGTACAAATTACTGTAAGACCACACTTTAAATAAAGGGTACAATTTTGGGGCCCGTGATAGAAAAGAACATATTCAGAGTGAATATGACGTAGAAGAGGGTACCTAGATTAATAAGTCAGATGGGAGTTCTCTCTTACAAATAAAAGGTTGGGGAAATTAATTATTTTCATTTTAGAAAATTAATGCCTTGGAGGGAATCTAATCAACATGTATAAATACTGCGTACACAAGGCTAATACACTGAACTGGAATAGGATTTCTTTTATTTTTATGTCCCCCTGGAGCATTTTGTATCAAAAACATCCAAAGCTATAACTTGTACATTTATCTTGGTTTAGGAATCTAACAAACGTAGCAAACGTTATCCACCCAATTCTACTATGGAACCTGATTTTTTTTTAAATTGACTTGCCAGATTAGGCAAGAAAATGTCTGACCACTTTAATACTTTGATTAGCACATGCTAAGGGGGGAAGGGTCTGTGCTTAGCAGAGAGGACCCTTTGGTGGGAGTATTTAGTAGTTACACAGGAGATAGAAGCATTAAACACCAAAGGCGTTAGACCAAAAAACTTTACATCTGCACAAAAACAGGCCCTCAAAGAATTGGAAGAAAATAGAGAGATAGAAATTAAACCTGCGGATAAAGGGGGCAATACAGTAGTGATGACCAAGACACAGTATGCAGAAATGTGCCATAAGATACTTGAAAATAAGGAATGGTATCAAAAAACTCTCCCACACCAATTGAAAAAAGATCAAGATGAATATAGTACAATTATAAACACAGCCTATTCACATAAATTTATAGACAAACCTACATGGGAATTTCTGACGGTCACGGACCCGGTAGTACAAACCTTCTACGCATTACCCAAAATTCATAAAGCAAAAAATAATCCCCCAGGCCGTCCAATAGTTGTGGGGATAGGATCATTGACAAGCAAGGCCAGTGAGTACATCGACACCTTCCTCAGACCCTTTGTGGAATCACTTTCTTCCTATGTTAAAGACACCCCCCATTTATTAAAAATCTTATAAGACATGACCGTCCCCCCACATTCACATTTAGTCACATTGGATGTTGAGGCATTGTACTCTAGCATCCCACACAACTTGGGCCTCCAGGCAGTTAAACATTATTTGGACCAATTAGATATAACAGAACACGATCATAACCTTTTTCTCTTGGAATTACTAAGATTCATACTTACACACAATACCTTCCTCTTTGATAACCAACTCTTTCACCAATGACAAGGCACCGCTATGGGCACTGTAGGCTCGATTCAGAGAGACAAAAAAAAACTTCAGTTTTAGTGCCGATCTGTTTTTTTGTGTGAAATATTTCAGTTCTCATATGAGCGTACGAGCGATTCTATGCATGCATTGAAAACCTTCTGTAAAGGTTCCGTCCGTTCGTACGGCAGATTACAAATACGATGTCATTTTCCATCCAGACTTTTCCGTTTCATTTCCACATGTTACAAAGTAGGCTTTCGTTTTACCCTTTTCCCATCATATCCTTTACGTTTTCCCATCATATCCATATCCTTTACGTTTCCCGTTCGATTCTGTTTCCCTTTTTCAATAAATATTCGTCCAGGCGGAAATCCTTACGATCTTGCGCCTGCGCACTACAAACTTAACTCATTAAAGTGCTCGCCTACATATTTGCCACCCTCACTTCTACTACAATGTTAGCACTATCCTCCATCTTCCCTTTTGGAACCTTAAAGCTCACCCAAACCACTTAGCAATATCCTCCATCTTCCCTTTTGGAACCTTAAAGCTCACCCAAATCACTTCTCGGTCATGTGAATATTCATCTTTAAATATTAAAATTGTTAATGTATTTTCTAAATGAAATGACACTGCAACATTTTTTTTTTTTGGTTTCCATCATAAAATATAAAATTTATAAAAATTTAGAAAATTTCAAATACAACTAAAAAACAAAATGCATAGCAATTACATAGGCCACAGAACATTATTCTTCATCTGTGGTCCCCAACGAGTTGCGCACCTCCTGCATCTCTCCCCACCAACTGAAGAACCCTGACACTCTGGCATGTATTATGGGTATAACCTTGTTGGGGGTCATACTGCAGTGCCCCCCCCCCCCCTGTATGGTCCAAACACCTAAATCTGGACTTCAAAAGCCAGAGGGCCCTTGCCACCACGGGCTGGGTTTTGCATAGTGCCCGATTAGAGAACCCCTGGCCCGCATTCTGCAGGCAAAGAATGGGCATCAGGAGCAAGGGCAGGAGTGGATATCCAGAATCCCCTGAAAGAATTTAAAAATACTAACATAAAATACACATTCTAAGCTACAATATTGTTTAACATGTCATCAAGGGCTAAAAACAACAATAGGTTAAGTCATGAGTCATCAACGATATTCATTGCAATACAGTGAAAATGGATTGATGGAATGTGAGCAAACTTACCCTGGAGCCATCCACCAGATAATTCTCCTGACTCAAACTGACGAAATAAGCCGGAGCTCCGCAATATATAAGCATCATGGGACGACCCTGGATGCCCTGCAAGAACACTGAGGAATCGCATAGCTGGACCAATCACTGCTTTTATTTTGTGTGAGTGGCACATCTTGCGGTTCCTGCAACTAAATATAAAATAATTACACAAAGCAAAGGTAACCGACTAAAACAATAACTCCTACAACAAATTCAGATTCAAGTTCAACATTCCAAATATAATTCACAAAGGACATAAGTCTAAAAAAATATAGCAATTATATGGATGTGTGGGAAAATAAATGTTTACATGCTAAGGACTAATTAAGGTCAGCATTAAAATGCATCTATAAGGCATACATGAAATGTATTGATTCAGGTATGCATTGCTGCACAATTTATGGCCTCGGCCATGCTGATACATGCAATGCCTTGGTGCTAAAGGCGCGCAGACTCCTCCACATAGCCGCAAAACATGTTCAACAATAGCAATCTGAGCCCTCAAAGGTCTCGTAAGTGGATCGGAAATGAAACGGATTTATAGGGTGGTGGTCCGTCGGAAATCAGCTCTCTGAATCAGACGGAAACCCATCCCAACAACGGAAGTTTTCTGAAAGAACGGGAAATTTCCGATTTTGTTTGGAAAATGATCCTAACTAACGGAAATGTTCCGATTTGCTTCCGTTCATCGAAAGCGCATTCCCGAACGTTCGTACGAATTAAAAATGAATGAAAAAAAAGCAAAAAAATAACAAACACCCACCAAAACTTTCACAGACAGCTACAGAAGTCCGGACGAATGTGTCTTTGAATCTTGGCTTATATGTGCACCCTCCTTTGCAAACCTCTACTTGGGTTGGTGGGAGGGAAAAATTTGGGAAGAGGAATCAACTAGCAAATATATGGACCATATAATAACTTGGTTCCGATATATAGATGATATTGTCATTATCTGGGACGGCCCCACCCCCACATTAGAAGAATTTGTAAAGACACTCAATGAGAACACCTTCAACCTGAAATTTACACTCGAACATGACCAACAGGAAATTAGTTATCTGGACTTGAAAATCCGACTAGATCCAAATGGCATAATATCCACAAACTTCTACAGAAAACCAACAATATACTAAGGGCCACTAGCGCACACCCCATTCCACTAAAAAATAGCATCCCGTATGGGGAGTATCTAAGGGCAAAGCGTAACTGCACCACACCAGAGGACTACAAAATAGCTGCGGAAGGCATTAGACGAAGATTAAAAGAACGGGGGTACTCGAACAAAACACTTAAAAGAGCATACAACAGGGTGCTGACAAGAGATAGGGACTCCTTACTCAATACCGAGACTAACAAAACAAAAAAGAAACAACTTGAATATACTCCATTCATACTCACATACAACGCCCAACACCAAACAATCAGGAAAATCTTGCAAGAACATTGGCACATCCTTAAACGAGACCCCGAAGTAGGTCCATTCACTACAGATGCCCCAAGATTGACTTTCAGAAAAGGCAGATCTATTAAAGACCAATTAGTCAATAGCCACTTCACAAGAGAAGGCAAACAAAAATGCTGTAAGGTACAAGGCACGTATAGGTGTGAGGGTTGCTCTACCTGCCAGTATATTAGAACTGGTAGAGATATCGTACTCCCTACAGGTAGAACAATTAAACAACAACACTACGCCAACTGCGACACCACAGATGTGGTATACATACTTACCTGTGACTGTCCCAATTTCTATAACGGGAAAACCAATAGGAAGTTGAAAACCCGAATCTACGAGCACACCAGGGATATAAAGAAACAGAATTTACTCACCCCTGTAGGGAGACACTGGACCCTCCACCATAAGAACGGGGGTACTCGAACAAAAGACTTAAAAGAGCATACAACAGGGTGCTGACAAGAGATAGGGACTCCTTACTCAATACCGGGACTAACAAAACAAAAAAGAAACAACTTGAATATACTCCATTCATACTCACATACAACGCCCAACACCAAACAATCAGGAAAATCTTGCAAGAACATTGGCACATCCTTAAACGAGACCCCGAAGTAGGTCCATTCACTACAGATGCCCCAAGATTGACTTTCAGAAAAGGCAGATCTATTAAAGACCAATTAGTCAATAGCCACTTCACAAGAGAAGGCAAACAAAAATGCTGTAAGGTACAAGGCACGTATAGGTGTGAGGGTTGCTCTACCTGCCAGTATATTAGAACTGGTAGAGATATCGTACTCCCTACAGGTAGAACAATTAAACAACAACACTACGCCAACTGCGACACCACAGATGTGGTATACATACTTACCTGTGACTGTCCCAATTTCTATAACGGGAAACCAATAGGAAGTTGAAAA
Organism: Gastrophryne carolinensis; assembly: GCA_027917425.1. Classification (NCBI taxonomy): domain Eukaryota; kingdom Metazoa; phylum Chordata; class Amphibia; order Anura; family Microhylidae; genus Gastrophryne; species Gastrophryne carolinensis. The sequence continues at coordinate 460,150,160 of CM051235.1, forward strand.
CCCGAATCTACGAGCACACCAGGGATATAAAGAAACAGAATTTACTCACCCCTGTAGGAAGACACTGGACCCTCCACCATAAGGGTTCTTTGACAGGTATATATTTTCAAGTTCTAGATAGGATTCACCGACACCCCAGGAGGAGGTATCTGTAAAGGAGATATCTGTAAAAAGACATTGCAACAGGAAACTAAGTGGATAGTCACACTAAGGGCTTGCAACCCCCCCCCCCCCCCAGGGATGAATGATGCCTGTAGCTATGCCCCATTCCTGAAATAATCTCAAAAATATCATTTTCCTAATTAGTATTGTTATTTATTACTATTATTGTTATCTTTTCATTTTTCATTTTTTTTCTTCTTTTTTGCCTCATGATGTTCTCTTGTAATTTTCCTATATACCTGGTCCCCCTTTAACTAAATACCCTCCCTCCCCCAGAAAGAGTAATATGGACAGATAACTAAAATATAATAATACAAGCTACATTGTGTACTATTACTGAATTAGTTATACAGACCAAAGACTATAACCATACCAAAATCTGATTATGTAATTTATAACATGGTGAAACAATAAAAATATATAAATAGCAGGAGGAAGTGCTAACTTTTCCGGTTTGGGTGTTTTTAAATTTTGATTTGCCCCCCCCCCAAAAAATGGCAATTGCCAGCTTCTCCTTAGTCCACAACGAAATGGAGGTTTGTTTACTTCCTGCTGGGTGGGGCCGCCCAGCCCGGAAGTGACCTTTTCCACCCCTCGTCACTCCCTATTGCCATTATTAGGCAGACTGACGTCACCGCTAGCCGCTCAAGCGGCCGCAACAAACGCCAGAGAGCGGCAGCGTAACCCCACCCCCCAGTGCTCTCCCCCGGACAAGGAAGCGTGATATACTACAGTCTGCGCTCTGCTCCGGAGGCAGCAGAAGCGGGAGAGGGACACGACGCCACCCGCCCCAGTATAAAAGGGCCGGGTCCAGGGAGAAGGAAATGACCCCTTGACTAGGTGAGAAAACTTTCCTTTATATACTAAACATTTATTGTTTGACCCCACTACTATGAAGCCAATCATTTGAATCATTTCGTCTTATTTCATAGCCCCAGCACAGCCTCTTAAATGGGACCACAGCGCCACCTACTGAGGTAATTCTAAACCTATTTACATATTACTCATACCATTACTTATATAGTACTCTATTTATTTATTCATCATAGGAAATTATAAAGTTTTATACCGGAAAAGCAAGCGCTCCCTCCCATACTGATCATTTAAAAGGTACATTGGTAAAAGTAAAACACTTTCTAGCTCGCTATAAACTGTCTATTTCAATATTAATATGAGATATCATGTATTGTTAGAACGTGCACTGAAGAAACTATTGCGAAATGTCTGCACAAGTTTACTTGCTACAACTGAGACTGACAGATGTCATGCTTGCTACAAACTGTAGCATATTACTTATCATATAGGGAGTAGGGACATGGAAACTGGATTGGCTTAGTTTCTCCCAGGGAATGGAAACTAATACCAACCCCTGAGGGAAACCCCCCCTTTCACTTTGATTAGCACACTATGGCCTCGATTCAATAAAGGTAGAGAAAAATTCTCATGGTAGTAAAAGATTCAATTCATGAGAAAAAAACCCTGAGAATGTCACTGTTGCTGAATCACCAGTTAAGAAAACAATGAAAGTAAATGGCACGTTTTTACTACTAAGAAAAGTAGAGAACTGTTAACTCCTTTCTACACTGTAGTAAAAGCTGCCATTGACTTTCATTGTCTTTTTATCTGGTGATTCAGTAACATTGACATGCTTTTCTCTCATGAATTGAATTTTTTACTACCATGAGAATTTTTCCCTACCTTTATTGAATCGAGGCCTAAGCCCTTGATTCAATAACAGTTAAAAAAAATTCTCACGGTAGTAAAAAATTCAATTCATGAGAGAAAAGCATGAGAATGTCAATGTTACTGAATCACCAGATAAAAAGACAATGAAAGTCAATGCCAGCTTTTACTACAGTGTAGAAAGGAGTTAACAGTCCTCTACTTTTCTTAGGAGTAAAAAAGTGCCTTTCATTGTTTTCCTAGCTGGTGATTCAACAGTGAAATTCTTAGACTTTTTTCTCATAAAGTGAATTTTTGACTACCCTGAGAATTTTTTCAACTCTTATTGAATCGAGGCCTTTATGTTTATTGCCTATTGTAATTAAGGTGTGGCACCTTGTTTTTCCCTCTGTCAGGAAAGATTGGCTGCAGTTGGGGGTTTGTTGGGGGTTTGTTTGGCTAATTAGCCCATGGGCTAATATCAGCCCATGGGCTAATATCAGAATCAGGTTTTATTTTGTTGTAGCAAGATTTTTTTTTTTATTTACGGAAATGTGTGGCAATCCTCCACCCCCACCAATTCCCCATAGGCAAAAGTAAAAAAAAAAAAAGTAAACACCTCTTCTCTGTGGCGCCAGCACACACAGAGCAAACACCCAGCTCCGTACAGCGGTGGGCATGGCTGATGCTCGAGCGTCAGCCATGCCCACTCGCTGTATGAAGCGGGGTGTCTGTGTGTGCTGTGCCACACAGAAGAAGCGGCGGGGACACTTATACTGCCCCCCCGCTTCTTATCTGTGGCGCCAGCAAACACAGACACCTGGCTTCATACTGCGGTGGGCATGCCTGATGCTCGAGCGTTGGCCTCGTCCACCTGCTTTACGAAGCCGGATGTATGTGTGTGCATGTGCCGTGGAGAAGGCAGCAGATACAGCGAAGACGGCGGCGACAGCGCGAATGGGAAGGATAGAAAGGTGAGTTGACTTTTTTCCTTTTTACATTTTTTTTCCACCCACACAAGCAAGACTCACTGACTTCCCCCCCACTTTTGGGGAAAAATAAGTGCGTCTTATAGGGCAAAAGTATGATATATATATAACTATATATATATATATATATATATATATATATATATATATATATATACACACACACACACATAATGAGGATTAAACCAATTATTTTGAGGAGCATGATTAAAACTGATTGCACTTTTGTGTGTGAATTGAAACTTATATCTTGGAGAGCTTTTTAACTTTAAGACACAAACAATTGGATTTTTTTATTTTTTTTGTTTTTTTTGTTCTATTTTCTCACAAAAAATCACTACATGCGATATGGCATTTTGATGGGGAGAAGTATCCATTTTTGACAGTTTGAATAAAACGGCACTCTATGAGGTGGATAAGCATTTGTTCTGCATATCCCATAGGGGGCTGTTGTATTCAAAAAGTATCTTTATCTGACTGGAAAAATAATGTACCTCATCTGTAAAATTGCCCCATCACACGTGCATGTGATTTTTTGGGATACATTAGAAAAAAATGTTTTGCACTTTTTTGTGTGTGAAAGTTCAAAAGCTCACCAAGATGCAGGTTGCAGTTTACCTAAATGTGCCCCCAGAGTTGTATACATGGAATTTATTTGGGCAAGTTATGTTTAAGTTGGCAAGGTGTTTTTGGGTGTGACAGGCCCTGATGTTTATTTGAGCCTCTGATTGCAGTCCATTCTAAGGTGGAACCGGTAGTTCCGCAAACCAACCTATATAGCAAACTAATAATATTCTCCCCAGTTTATAATGTTATTTATAATATTGTATGCAATGTTTTGCACCTAAAACAGTAAAAAAAAAGTTTAGTAAATGTCGACCCAAAATCCCCCTCTGATGATAAGTAATACTGCACTTCTGAACTTCATCTTACTACAGATCTGACAGTCCTGCTTACAAATGCGCATGAGGGAAGCTGAGCCAGCAGCAATTCACACCAAATTGAGAGAGATGCCTCAGAAACACGGATCATCATGTCTATCATGTCAACACATATACACAAACCCACACAGGTGGTTGAGGGTAACCTGCTAGAGGGCTAAAAAAATGACTGCATGCTAAGCAATCTGGAAAAGCTGTGTGATGAGAAAAAGAGCCTGATTTATCAAACCCTAGGTGCCAGACTATGCCACTTCGGTGCCAATTGGAGTGGTGCAAAGTATTATTTATAACTTTTTTTAACACTGGCACATGTTGCTGCACTTGAAATAACACATTTACTAAAATATTAGAAGTGCATGCTGAAAACGTATACATTATATTTTTTTACTCTAATTTGCATGTGGCATAGACTGGCGTATTGTAGACTTGCTAAACTGCGACTAAAACCCAATCTGTGTTTGTGTGTAACACTGGATGGGAAAAATTGATGTTGCTGTTGATTCTTCCTTTTGCATGCTGAAATGCAGTAAATTTATTTTAGACTTGGTACTCAAATAAACTGCACTATAATTTGAAGTGTTTCCAGATTTTACCATTGCCAGTAGCAACCCTGATCTCTGACAGGGGGAAGCTGTTACATTGTTTCCTTATCAACCTTATCGCCCGGCAGCCACTGAGCATTCAGTGTAATGTATGTATCTAAAATGTATCTAGGAGATTTCTGCTGAGAGATGATTGGTCAATACAGCTTTTGGCTAGAAATGAGGGATGATTGCAGATTTGAGGCAACTTCGATTTTTAGTCTTTTAGAAGCAGAGCTATGATGTGTGAATCAAGATAGCTGCTCCCATGCAGTTCAGGAGCACTGAATCTGCCTGCTATTTCAAAATACCTGCATTGGGTTAAGCCCTCTCAAATAACTTACCTCACTGATTCCCCCCACCCCCCCTGTGTACACTCCAGTGGCACCAATGTTTATCTGAGATTCCTACATCTTTTAAGTAAATCATTATTCGAGCAACCTGGAGTCATTTAGAGTTTGTCATGAGGTATATTACTATAAATGTGATGATATATGGTAAATTATGTTTCAAATAAAAAGAACCTTCCTTATCCTTCATTTCTTTCTCCTTTATTCCTATTCTCACTGCTCCCCTTTCTGCCCTCCCTGTTCCCCTAAAGTTTAGATAAATACATTTGTTTGAATATTTTATGCAAAAGCGTACTCCATAATTCAACCAATGGGGACTGTAAGGCATTCCAACACATTGGTATGCACATCTTTACTGCAATCAAAGCCAAATATGCGATTGTTTAATTCGGAATATTAGTATCAAGTAGGCAATCAGACGGACACTGGTTGATCTTGATGCTAAAGTGTATTCCAATCTGATTCAAAAACTTTCCCCAAAATGAGTTGATCCTATCTCATAACCACCATAAGTGGAGCAGTGTTGCCTGTTTGTCTCTATACCACCAACCACAATGGCGGCATGCAGATATCATGATCAACGGTCAGATATGCACGTGGGATACATTTACAAAAGAGGGTCTTAATATCCAGGGAATGTGGAAAGGTAATGTTCTTTAGTATTATCATCCCAGGTGTTAGGGTTTAGTTCTATTTCCAAGCCACTTTCCCATTTACTGATTGCAGATTTGAGGCAACTTTGCTTTTTAGTTTTTTAGAAGCAGGGTCGCGATGTGTGAAACAAGATTGCTGCTCCCATGCAGTTCAAGAGCACAGAATCTGCCTGCTATTCCATAATATCTGCATTGGGTTAAGCTCTCTCAAATAGCTTACCTCACTGATTTTCTCCCCTTCTGTGTAGACTACAATGGCACAAATGTTTATCTGAGATTCCTCAGTTTTTTAGGTAAACCGTTATTCGGGCAACCTGGAGTCATTTAGAGTTTGTCATTTTGACATACAGTTTTAAATCTAAGTTGATTAGAGAAAATTGGCCAGAAATACAAGCATTGGCAGGGGTCCTTATCCAGTTTTGGAATTAATTTTATCACATCTAAGTTAATGTTTGCAGAAAACAGGGTATCTTTATCTATCTGGTTAAAAAAGTGTTTCAAATGTTCCGCTAACTGATTGAAATTATTTATAAAATTCAGATGGCAGTCCATCTGGGCCCAATAATTTCCTGTTTTTTGAATGCTTTACTGCCTCCAAGATTTCTTTCTGATTGTTTTATCCAATCTTTCAATGTTATTAGCAGATAATTTTGGAAGGGCTGGATTTTTTAGGTTAGCTTGGGTTATCTAATAACCTATTAGTGTCTAGTTGATATAGCTTGTCAAAAAATCTTGAATTCCAATTTGACTTTGTTGAGTGTTTGCTGTGGATCCATCAAGCTTCAATGAAGTTCTGGGCAGTCATGTCTTTATTTATTATTGCTAAGGATTTTCTGGGCATACTTTTTTTAAAACAGAAATAAAAAAATGGGAGATCCTCCTGGTCCAATTATGTGCACTACCCTAGCCAGCATTTAGAACGACCCACTAAGCATATGAAGCATAGACTTAAAACACAATGGATGATTGGTTAGTTGTTGGGCTGGTACTAGGAAAAACCAACAGCAAAATTTGTGCCAAAAACACTATATAATACTTTATTGCACATACACTGGCGATGTCAACTCAGTAGCCAGCAACCAGTAGAAGATGTCCAGCAGCCCAAGATCCTGGCTCCAGGTGCAGTTATGGATTTGGGAACAGAAGTTCTCCAAGACCAGAAATCAGCTGGGAAGAAGCCATCCAAAAAGTGTGGCTCCTGTTCTAGTTATCACGTAGCACACGCATTTCTGTGAAGATTGTTTCTCCATGGGCTTTGAAGCAGATTCTGTAACTTCACTTAAAGATGCAATGGCTTTTTAGATCCAAGATGATATCCACTATGCAGTCATTCAGGAAAGTTGTTTTCAGGAGCCTGCTCCGGATCAGGTTATGATTGCTAACCCTAGCCATAATCCTAACCCTTAGCCCAGTCCAGTCCAGTCCCACATCTGTCACCGGCTGAATCTGTAGCAGACGATGTTGTTCTTGAAGTAGAGTCTGATGTGGAGGAGTCTGGTTCAGTAGTCTATGAAAGCCTACAAGAATATGAGAATCCCACTATTCAGGGGGAAGGGTAGGAGGAACAGGAACCAAGTGGCTCTGCTGCCACACATTTTTTGTTTCCTTCATCAGAAATAGAGGATCTGTTGAAGGTGATCTATTTGGTGAAAAGATTTTTTATTTCTTTAAAAATGGACAGGCCCATAGAAAGCGAAATGGTAGCTCCGTGGTATCTATCTATGGCTCTTAATGGCCTCATCAAGAATCTCCCCCTGAAAAGGTGAATGTCCATTCAACCAGATCGATGTCGGTCTCCTGGGTAGAGAAGTCCAGGGCTTCTTTAGAAGATATCTGCCAGGCCACTATCTGGTCATCCCAGAACACTTTTATTCGTCAATATTGGGTCGTTGTGTTGACCAGTCAAGACTGCACATGCAGACTTTAAGTTCTGCAAGCAGTCATTCCACCATAAGGTATGCACATGGTTATCACTCAGTCATCAATGGGAAGAAGGATAGCTAGGCAAAACTGCGTCCTGGGCTGGAGTGGCCCTTTAATGTGCCTTATAGGGGGTTAAGCATGTTCTGATTTGTAGGTAAATATCTACAGGATTAAGGATATTTTTCAGATTCCTCCTTTGTGTTGGACAATTTCTTGCTTTCCTGGCACAGAGATTTTAGCATTATATGCAAATATTATACTAGTTAAAGGGGCTTCTTTAAATCTACAAATGCATTAGTTTGTTAGGGAAACATTTAGCATAATATATATTTAAGACACCACAAGTTTACATTATATTACATCTAGTGCTGGATTAGACCCTGCGGAGGCCCCTGGGCAGTCAATAGAGGGGGGTTGTCGGGTCTTGACATTCCCCCTCGACTGCAGTCAATAGAGGGATGTATCAGCATTACTGTGACTGATGTGGGAACAGCTCCACGATGGGAAGGAGAAAGCACTGAATGATCAGGAATCATGTGTGCGAGCCAACACCTTATTAGGTGGGCATACAGCTTTATTTTACTTTAGCCCGGACAATTGGGTTGATTCAAAGAAACATGTAACAGCTTGGATTTGGCTCACGATCATCCTATTTTTTACGTCCGCTCGTGCGTTCGTATGAACTTGCGAGTGATTCAATAAGCAAATACGTTTCTATCCTAAAAGATACGTCCGTTCGTATGATATCTCCCGAACTTGCCTCAGTCAGTTGCCAATCGTAAAAATCACGTTCATGTGCTCACCTGTTGCGGCGGCAGCCTGTTTTTTCGGCTGCTTCCATCGTCAACCTCTTCCAATTACTTGCGTTTGCCTCTGGTTTTCATTGGTTTTTGGCCTCTTAGATTCGTGCGTTCGTATGTTTATAAGATCTTGCGCATGCGCACCCTCAACCAGAAACTTACCTAAACCCCTTAGCGCTTGCATCCAACTTTATTTCTCGGTCCCTCAAACTTACCTAAACCCCTTAGCGCTTGCATCCAACTTTATTTCTCGGTCCCTCAAACTTACCTAAACCCCTTAGCGCTTGCATCCAACTTCATTTCTCGGTCCCTCAAACTTACCTAAACCCCTTAGCGCTTGCATCCAACTTCATGTCTCGGTCCCTCAAACTTACCTAAACCCCTTAGCGCTTGCATCCCACTTCATTTATCGGTCCCTAAAACGTAAGAATATCACATAATTTACATATGTCTATATGTTTCTAAGTGTGTTGTTTCTGGTGTGTGTAATTTTTTGGGTGTGTGCATATTAGAAAAGACACATTTCGGAAGGCTTAAAATATAATTTATTTAAAATATTTGCTTAGTTTTTTTTGCAATAATTGTAAAAACTTTTTTTTTTTTTGGCCAAGTAAAAACACTTATAAAAAATTTTGTATTTTTTTTACAGGAAAACACCTTTGTTTTTTTTTTTTTGTTTTTTTTTTTTTTTAAAAACAACTTTTTTGGTTTTTACCCAAAACAATAAACCAAGTTTTAAAATTTGGTAAAATTTACAAACAACTTGAAGAAAGGAGCCAGGACCAAGGGCACTAATCCTCCTCGTCTTCATCATCTGTTGGCCCCAACGTCGCCTGTATGGCCAGCAGCTCGGCCACCAACTCCTTAATTCTTTTTTTTTTTCCGGCCAAGGTTTGGGGGATCATCCCTGTAACCAATAGAGAAAGAAACATAAATAGGACTCCCAGACCGGTTTGTATGCTGGAAATAGATTTAGGGTTAATCAAATACATGTAAATGCATGACATATGTCCTTCTTCAAAGGGATACAGTTAATGCATTTCCCACAGGTAAGTGTTTAAACTCCTTAACCCGGACCTTCCACATTATTTAATGAAAACCAAAAAATATTCACAAATGATTCTGCACCACCTCAAAGTTATTTAGGGCTTTTTTGGGATTACAGCGCCGCCATCTGGACTCTAAAGCATAACACTTAATGAGGAGTGGAGAGTTGGATAAAGTACAGGGGAGTAGGTTACAGTGGTGCGTTGGGAATCCAGAGCATAGCTGGGTGGAGGGAAAGGTCATCACTCCCACAATGCATGGCAGCACCTTCCTTATTTCAATCTGTATCCCATGCTGCCTGTAAATATTGTGCATTCCATCTTCCCCAATATTGGTTTGGGTCTGTCTAATAACATGCATTAGATGGGTGAAGGGTGTTTTTCCATGTTTCTAATCTGTAGGTACAGTGTGATGGCTAAGTCTTTGGTTCTTAATACTAGTTTGGGTCCTCTTTACGCTAACGAAGTGCCCACATGAAAGTGTGAACTACACATTGGCTACGCCTTTAGTTATGTGTGTGTTATTAGCTAACCAAACATTAATATGAATAATGGCATGGAGACTTACGGAGTTGGTGGCCGACAGATGGCTGGTTGGGGCCAACAGGCTGCCCTTGGTCCTGGCTCTGCTGTGAAGAAGTCCCTGGAGAAACATGTGACATTTGGTTAGTATTTGTAGAGAGTCACTATCCCCAACATATCTGGCTCCCAGTCTGGCTGACATCACTCACCTTCGCCAGGATCGACTTCAAGCATCTCTGCTGCCTCCTCCTCCACTATCTCACCCGCTCCTGAAGCTTCTACAAATACATAATAAAGGATAAATTAGTTTTTGGCCTGCCATGTATATCTTTGTGCCTATACATGAAGAGTGACATACCAGAGCCTTCCCCATGCGTGGCCAGGTATGACTCCACGCCCACGCGCCTTGGCCCCTCCTCTGTGGTAAGGTCCAGGGGCTGGTCTGAGGAGGCCACAGAGGAGGGGTAGGTCCGTCGCCCGGGAGATCCACCACCTTCACTCACAGATGCAGAGTCATGCAGCACTGGTCGGCCTGTACGTCTCCGGGTGCGGCGAATTCTGAAATCCATTTCCAACACTACCAAAGAAAAGTCATTATAAATAAAGGCATAACTTAGACATTTGGAACATATACCATGCAATTGCTTTGTACTTACTTGGGAAATGGATCCCAAAAAACCTCCGCACCCGGGGCATGTGCAGACGCTTCAGGTCCGACCAATGCTGCATTATCTGGGTGTGAGTGAAGGTGGTGCTGGTCACACGGTGGATCTCGGCGATGATCTCCCGGGCGATGTCCCTTTTCTCGCACACATTGGGCGCGAAGTCATACCGGCGCTGAAGCATGATCTGAAAAACATAATGGACACAGAGCTTTTACTTTTACACACAGACCCATATGTGTTGCATCACAAGTTGAGTATTTAATGTCATTAACACACACATTTCGAATGGCCGCCATTTTTGGGGAGTGCCTTAAAGAGGACGTTGACTGTGATTGACAGTCTGGTCTTATGTTATATGTATCACACACCATGTACATACAGATAATAGCCAACATCAAGAATCAGGCCACCTGCATCTATGGCATGTTAGGATGGTTTAAACATCCAAGATGTAGCCTAATGCTTAGGCTTTTGGACCACGTGTGTGGCTTCCCGTTGTGTTTTTATGGCTTAGGAAAACAGTGTTCCGCAAACATCCGCATCAATGTCCGAGACAGGCCAGGTTTGACAGCTCGCCCCGCTACTCCACAGGTTAATTAACTGTTGCTAAGCCGGAGCAATTGGCCGAATTAGGACATCAGCATAGACAGGTGAAAACGTGGCCAGGCTCGGCCCTTGAGGATGAAGTGTGAGGAGCCAGTGATTAAACATTAAGAGACCCCAAACTAGTTCCCAACGCATCATTTACATTTAGGCCATCATTGACTATTCTATTAAAATGCACAGGCAGCCACTTACCAGCATGAGGATCTCTTCCTGTTGACGGGTGAAGATAGTGGGCGCCATCTTTAGTCTTCTTCCAGGCAGCAGATAAGTGAAACCCCAGCGGTTTCCTGGTTCCGCTCGAACGTACGTTCGTACGAGCGCGTAGTCGTGCGCATAGGCGTCACACGCTGGGCTCATTATTTAAAGGTCCTTTCCCCCCAAGCTCATTCTCTTTGAGCATTTCTGTACGATGGCACCAAAAAAGGCGATGAGCAAGCGACCCCAGGCAAGCAAGACCGCGGAGGGCCCCACCACAAGGTCCCAGCAAGCTGGCCGAAAACTGAGATCCAAGACTCCCACCTCGGCCCCACCAAGGGACCCTGGACCCTCAGGTACCCAAAAAAGGGGCCCCAAGCCTCGTGCCCCTCCTGCAGCCAAAAAGCTGGCAACTGCAGCACCCACCACCTCTGCCCCCAGAACAGGCAGCACCAGTGAGCCCACACCGGCCATGCCTTCAAGTAGGGCAGTTCGGAAACCCATGCCCCGCAGCAGGGCCCGAACCCCATCCAGGGCCCGAACCCCATCCAGGCCCCGAAGCCCATCCAGAGGCCGCAGATCCAAAACCAGGGCCAGAAGCCCCTACAGGGCCCGCAGATCCCAAACCAGGGCCAGAAGCCCCTACAGGGCCCGCAGATCCCAATCCAGGGCCAGAAGCCCCGACAGGCCCAGAAGAACAGAATCCAGGGCCAGAAGCCCCTACAGGGCCCGACGAACCCAATCCAGGGCCAGAAGCCCCTACATGGCCCGCAGATCCCAATCCAGGGCCAGAAGCCCCGACAGGCCCAGAAGAACAGAATCCAGGGCCAGAAGCCCCGACAGGGCCCGCAGATCCAAAACCAGGGCCAGAAGCCCCGACAGGCCCAGAAGAACAGAATCCAGGGCCAGAAGCCCCGACAGGGCCCGCAGATCCAAAACCAGGGCCAGAAGCCCCGACAGGGCCCGCAGATCCCAATCCAGGGCCAGAAGCCCCTACATGGCCCGCAGATCCCAATCCAGGGCCAGAAGCCCCGACAGGCCCAGAAGAACAGAATCCAGGGCCAGAAGCCCCGACAGGGCCCGCAGATCCAAAACCAGGGCCAGAAGCCCCGACAGGGCCCGCAGATCCCAAACCAGGGCCAGAAGCCCCTACATGGCCCGCAGATCCCAATCCAGGGCCAGAAGCCCCGACAGGCCCAGAAGAACAGAATCCAGGGCCAGAAGCCCCTACAGGGCCCGACGAACCCAATCCAGGGCCAGAAGCCCCTACAGGGCCCGACGAACCCAATCCAGGGCCAGAAGCCCCCGCCCTGGCACCAGCCGGGAACAGAGCCCACGACCTGGCACCAGCCGGGAACCTAGCCCCCCAAGAGGGCCCCGAATTGCCCCCATGACCACATCTACACCTGGAAGTTCGGTGGCCAGCCACGCAAGAACACCCAGTCCCTTGGCCAGTCCAGTCCAGTCATTGGGAAGCCACCAATCCGGCCATTCCCCTACCCAGCCCCAGGCCATAATGTCACCACATGTGTCTGCACACATGGAGGAGCAGCCAAGCCAACCATCTGGCCGCACATTGCGCCGCGGCCAGTTGAGTGGGAGATTCTCCCATGACCAAAATATGGCATTGGCTAGTGGCCTTACATTATACTATGACGAGCTATATGGGAGCAAATCAAAACACACCACCAAGCAGCGCAAGATGGAATTGTTTGAAACCATCCTCCGACAAGTAAATGCAGCGGGGGAAGAGAGGAAAGATGTGTCCCAAATTCAGAAGAAAATCTCTGATCTGAAGTATGCTGTACGGCAAAAAGAAATTAAAAGGCATAATTACAGGTAACTAAATGTTTACGCTAAATCTAATGTTTTGGATGTACTGTATGCACCTTTTCTGAGTACCAAACAATTTTCTCTTTTCAGCCTGAAAACTGGCGGTGGCTTTCCATCTAAATTGGAGTTTACCCCTGCTGAGGAGATTGTGCTTGGACTTCTCCATCCGGTCGCGGTCGGTGGACATGCTGGTCTAAGGGACACAGACTCACCGACCCGTACCCACGGTGAGTACTCTTAAATCTGCATGTTTGCCTGTTTGCTAAATAATCGACAGTTCACTAGTAACAAGCTAACGGGATGCCCCTATGGTTTGCCTTGCTTGGCCTCGCACTACTGTGGCTGTTTGTGTCCTCTTTTTGTCCCTGGGAATCACACATTTAGGCCCACAGCCATTATGGCAAAGTTCAAATGTCCAATTGTATTGTTAAAGTCATGAAGTTTCGCAAGATAACTGAGATATTTGTAATCAATCACAAAACACACATCATTATGTATGGGTTGCCTTTTGCTTGTGTGAGTTGTGTTTGAGTTAACAATTTAATTAGCCACCCACAAACATATGTGACCAAGAGCAGCGAGACTCAACTGGCGGCCCGGGGTCCCAATGCGGACCTTGCCACCACATTCAAGGACCCCTGCCCAGACAGCCCTGCACTCAGTTACTTCTGTGTTGACGTGCTCAGAGCTGCCCCCTTGATCGGCCATGTAGTGGTTGGTCTCCTGCCCAATGTCATGGCTCCGTGAAACATAGCATTGCAATATGAAGTACTGCCCAGGAAGTGGCATTGCAAGGTACACAGTAACTTATTTAAATTTTCACTGGCCACAATCGTGTCCCGCTGCCCCTGCTCTGGCCCATGTGCCACAGTCCCCCCATGCCCCCCCCCACATAAGGCCCATACATTTGTAACAGATTGGCTCCATCCATCCCATCACCATCAATACGTTAACTCCCCCCTTTAGCCATCCAATCCCTGTCCCCTCAGCTCTGGCCCATCCAGCCCAGCAAGGGCAAGCAGCCTTTATTAGTTGGCACTTAGAAATCTCCAGCCCCTCCACCAGTGTCTTTATTTTTAACTAGACACCCCCTGCGTCAGCACCATGGCCAGACATTCACCTCTCACCACATACCTTTAAATGGGCGTTTCAAACAATTGTTTGAGTAGGCCGGACCTAGCGAATGGTAGGCTAAATCCAAAAATGTGCCCTGAAAGTTGGATGCTGACTGGGTACACTTCATGACTTAGAACTGAGGTCACTTAGCAGTTTGTCCGAGCCATTGCACCTATGTAAACTTGCGTGGGTTTGAACAAAGGTCACCATTGCTCTAGAGTTGAATAATATTACAAATAGAGCTATATTTGATTACATATCCAAAAAAAGGTTATGTGTGTGTGTTTACGTGGTTTTTTGTTCTCTTCTTCAGCCCAGCATGATCCCTCAGCAAGGGTAAACTCACCCCCCAGTTTGGTTATGCCTACCAGGTCCGTACAGCATCGGAGCCCAGATCAGAGATTTTCGGTAAGTTAATTTAGTAGCATAAATACTAACAAGTGCTTAATAATGTGTTAAACTGTTGAAATCCAAAATTGGGACGCAAACTTAGCCTTTTTTTTTTTATATGTCCCTACAGACCCGCACACTCATGGAAGAGATCCAGGACATGGAGGAAGATGATGATGTCTCCGTACAGGGCACGTCGGATGAACTCCCCCTGGGTCCCAATTTGGAACTGCTCCATAATGTTTCTCTGGCCAATCCTCAGCAGCAGAGTGAATCTCCATCCATTGTGCTTGCACATGGGGAGACTGACACTACAGTCCCCAGTGTTCACTCTGCTGCTGAGGATTTGCAAAGCAGGCCGGTTGCTGTTGAGGGTACGACACCACGCGGCAGGGCACGCCCAAGAGCCAGGGTAATTGTGCGGCGGACGCCATTACGCCGCCCCACAATTTCCCAGGGGAGGCAGAGTGCCCTGCTTCAATTATGGACCCAAGAAAGGGAGTCTTATCAGGCACAGCTCGTTACAGAGCGTGAGGAAAGGCATGCCGACATGGTGAACATCCATACCAGTCTACAGGGCATCCTCGCGGAGTTGCGTACCCTCAACAGCAACGTGGCCAATGCAAGTAATGGCATCCAGTCAGCCATGGCTGAGATGACCAATATGCAGAGAAACATTGTGGAGCAGTTTCAAATTCACAATGCTGCCATGGCCCAGGCTAGGTCCCATTCCCATGGACCTCCACCTGGACCTCCACCGGGGTATTATGGGCAGCCACCCTATTAAGCCATGGGTGTGTGGGACATCTTTTCTCTTAACCCCCACTGTATTTACTTGTCCTTTGAGGTTTCAAACAATCCATTTTGTGTTGCTCTGGCAGGTTGTGTTTTGTATTTGCTCCCATATAGCTCCTTAGAGTAATGCTTAAGGCCACTAGCCAATGCCATAGGTCTATGTGGAGTTTATCTGGCCACTTATGGCTTTACCTATGTATTTGGTTGGTGCTCCTCCTGTTTGCAGACATGTTTGTGTGACATTATGGCCATGCCCAAATATCCCTGGGCACAGGCAATATTAATGACTGGACTAGGCTGGCCTTTGGACTGGGTGTCCTTGTTTGGTTGTGCCACTCACTTCCAGGTGTAGATGTGCTCGATGTTTTTTTTAATGTTATCCATTTGTTACCACAGATGTATGTGGACTGATTTCTGTTAACCACTATAATTTTTCATTTGCTAAGTAAAACAAAAATTTCACTTCCAATACTTGTGGCGTTTTTAGTGGGAAGACATTTTTAACAGCTTGGGCTAAACCAGATAATTTTGGTTTGAAGAGGTGTAACAATGCAAAGCGAAAGCTAAGGAAACTACATGAAATACATTAGGCAACAATTAAGGTCGAAATGTTTTACTTAGAGGTAATGCCACATTAGGGCAAAACAACATATGTTTCAAAAAGGATAACACAGACATACAGAATGGTGAGACAGGGAAAAAAGTTAACTAAAATGCTGGCTGATCAGGTTGGCTCGAACAGATTGGCCAGACTCACTGGGGGGCCCCTCAAAATTCTCGGCTTCATCCTCGACGGCTGAAGAGGGCAGGCTGCCCACATAACGTGGGACACGTTCCATGATGGCAAAATTGTGCAAAACAGCACATGCCATTATAATGTCGATCACTTTCTTGGGATCATATTGCAGGGCCCCCCCAGTATGGTCAAGGCAACGAAAACGTGTCTTCAGCAGACCAAAGGCCCTCTCCACAACAGCCCGGGTCTTGCGATGCGCACGGTTATACGCTTCCTGAGAGGCATCCTGGGGCCGCAGCACAGGCGTCATGAGCCAGGGTAGAAGTGGGTACCCGGAATCACCTTAAACAGAGAATTAAATGTAATCAAAATTAAAAAGGCAACACAACCAACACCCAAAATTTCACAGATATCATAATGATGTAAGGTAAAGTGTTCCCAAAAAAATACAGGGCACATTAGGGCCCACAAAAATTGCACTAAGGTATCACCTAAATAAAAATGGCACTTCTATATACCAATTAATTAACAAACATCTGCACGGCCAAGGGTATTTGTATTTTACATATATTTGTAGTTTTCAGACATGTTACAATTAGGATGCTGCGGAGGGCCTATCCACATTTCTCTGGAAACTACAATGTATGCAGTTTAAGTCCACTTTGACATTTAACGACCAATAGTCCCAAAGGAGCCAAAGGTCAAAGATCCCTATCCACATTTCACTGGAAACTACAATGTATGCAGTTTAAGTCCACTTTGACATTTAAAGACCAATAGTCCCAAAGGAGCCAAAGGTCAAAGATCCCTATCCACATTTCACTGGAAACTACAATGTATGCAGTTTAAGTCCACTTTGACATTTAAAGACCAATAGTCCCAAAGGAGCCAAAGGTCAAAGATCCCTATCCACATTTCACTGGAAACTACAATGTATGCAGTTTAAGTCCACTTTGACATTTAAAGACCAATAGTCCCAAAGGAGCCAAAGGTCAAAGATCCTTGGGTATAAACTCCAAACCAATATATTTAGGCACAAGGAACTTACAGACATCCTAACTAAAGGGAAAACATTCTGAAGGCCACAGCGAGACAAGGATTTTTAGGGTAAGTTCCTAATATATGAGCCAAGAAAAAGGCAGTTGTACGCTTCTGTAAATTTATCCTTAAAAAACATATCAACAAATACAAGATTAATGCCACATTTAATAACACACAAATAGGACACACTTACCAAGCAGCCATGCCCCCGAAAATTCACCTGCCTCAAATCTCCGAAACAACCCAGATCGCCGGAGGATATAGGAGTCGTGGGACGATCCGGGGTAGCCGGCAAGGACACTCATAAACCGCATATCCGGACCAACCACGGCCTGGACATTAAGTGAGTGTCCCATTTTACGATTCCTTAAGGAAAAAACATACAAAAAGGGTAATTGATATTTGACCAAAACTAATAAATTAACCTCAAAACATGTCTGCACTCTATTGGGAAAGACTAATGAAAAGCCTAGATAAAGCAGCTACACAAATGAGGGATAAACAAATATGCTGGCGCAAAGGAAAACAGGTTACATGACACGTTGGGCAACATAATAACCAATCTCAATACCTATATATATACTCGTCGGCTGCCCTAGGTACGAGTGCCACATGTGTGCAGTCAATTGCACCAATAACGTTGGGCATGTCGGCCACATTATAAAACCCAAGCTTAATGGCGTTTCTGGCTGCCATATCATCAGGAAAATAAATATATTTTTGAGTTATGGCAGCCATGCCTTCCAAAAATTTAGACAGTGCGCGGCTCAGCGTAGGCTGTGACATCCCCACAGAGAGGGCACCCAGCCTCTGGAACGAGCCGTTCGCCAAAAATTGCAGGCAGCCAAGCATCTTGGTCATACCTGAAATTGCATGCCCCTTCCTTGTGGTGCGGGCTAACCATGGCCGCAGCTCACTATATAATTTATGGAGGGAAGCGCGATTAAGCCTGGTCAGCTCGAACAGCTCAACATCATTCATGCTATCGATGTTCATGCGACGACGCAGGGGCAATCTGCTCTCAGACATCTCGATCAACTCAATGCCAAAAAGCATAAGCCCTTGATGTGCCACAAACTCGCTCCGCTCCATCCTACTCCCGAGGCCAAATAGCTGCCGGCAAACATTTCGTAAAGCAGCTCTTTAATGGGCTTCAAAACAATTAGCAATCACCTCTCTGAATTGGGCGCAAGCCCATGTGAAGGACGTAAAAAATAGGATCGGACGCAAATAATACGATTTGGACGGGAAAAACACACGAACTAACGCAAATTATACGATTCTCGTACGAAATGCGTATGTTCATATACGTCTATGCGCGAACGATCGTGCGAATACGAAATGGCCAAAAAAACCAGAAAAAATGACAAACACCCACCCAAACTTACGATTCTCGATACGAAATCACTTAACTTTTGCTCTTTGAATCGAGGGGAATGTCTTTAAATAATAGTTTAAATAGTAGTTTAAAATATTTTATATATAAGGAACAGAAAGTGGCCGCTTACGCGGACGATATGTTGTTTTTTCTCTCCTCTCCTTGGGTCTCTATACCGTGCTTGTTGAGGGAGCTCGAGATTTTTGGGAGAATGTCCAATTTGAAAATAAACTACTCTAAATCAGTAGCATTGAATGTATCACTCCCTGCACAGGAGAAAGAGAATCTAGAGAAATCCTTTCAGTTTAGATGGGAGACACGTAGTATCACCTATCTGGGGATTCAACTGCCCATGGAACTGTCACAGCTATTTCAGCTGAACTTCGCTCCGCTGGTCAGCAAATTAAAAGCGGACCTAAATAGATGGAGATGCCTGAAATTATCGTGGTTCGGGAAGCTAGCGGTTTTGAAAATGAATGTGCTTCCGAGGTTGCTATATCTGATTCAATGCATTCCAATAAAATTCCCTAGCTCTTTTGCTTTAGATATCAGAAAAACTTTCACGAGGGGGATTGGGTCTGCCCTGCATCGACACATATGTGAAGGCCTCGCAATTGGCAAGAATTATTGATTGGCATGTGAATGGCTCCCAAAAAGAATGGGTTTCCATAGAAGATGAAGCATGTGAGGGTACTTTGAGGCAGCTATGGACTTTCAATAGGAGCGCCGTTCCGGAAAGGGTTAGATCCCACCCTTTCATTGGCACCACATTGGAGATGTTTCGGCAGATCTGTAGAAGCTACGAGGGGGTCTCGTCAGTCCCGGGGCCTCTGTTGTTGATTCATGATCACCCGGATTTCCCTCCTGGACGTGAGAGATCCTTTTTGAGGAAATGTAAGAATCTGCGCCCACTAAGGGCCGCTCACTTATTCTCAGGAGGGGTATTTAGGCAGAAGCAGGATCTACAGGACGCTCTTGGAGGGGAGCTCTCTCATTTGGAATATCTACAGGTGAGGCACTTTGTTCAGTCTGAGAGCTTGAAAGGGAAAGTGGATAGGGAGCCAACAGTGTTTGAAAGGGCATGTCTGGGAGAGGGTCCTAGGAACCACCTCCTGTCACGTACATATGGTCTGCTGCTGGAGGGAAGTCCTACCCCGAGGAGACCCTGGGAAGGAAAATGGGAGAGGGACTTGAATCTAGACTTGACGGAAGAAGACTGGAAATGTATATATCAGAGGGCATATAGGGGCTTGGCAAACTCCTCTACGCAAGAGACTAATTACAAGCTAATCACTAGGTGGTACAGGACCCCGAAGATGCTACATAAAATGTTCCCGGCTGTCCCGGACACCTGCTGGAGATGTAATCAGAAGGGTGCAGATGTATTGCATATATGGTGGTCGTGCCCTAGTATCGTCCCTTTCTGGAAGGAGATTCATGGTATGATTGAGAGGGTTGTGGGCCTCTCCCCCGAGTGGGACCCTGCCTTCTATTTGCTGAACTGGCAGAGGAAGGAGTCGGGCGTGCGAGATCTGGGTCCGCTGGGGATCCATCTCACCAACGCGGCTCGGAGGGTGATACCTCGGAGATGGAGATCACCATCAGCCCCAACGGTCAAAGAATGGCTGCAACAACTAAATCATGTAGAGGAAATGGAGGAGATTTTACATTTGAGACAGGATAGGGCCGAGGCTTACAGGAAGATCTGGTCTGTCTGGGCTGTTTTTAAGTCCTCACCTGAGTACAAGGCAGCAATGGAGCGGGTATGAGGAATACAGGATGTTAGTGGGATCGGGAGGAGTGTCTGTATGGTCGTGGGGGGTGCTGGGCTCTCGCGGGTCCCCTGTCTGCTCCCCTCATCCCCCCCTCCCCCGGGGGCCTCTCTTTTTCTATCTCTGTCCTCTTTCTTTTGGTTTTTTGTTTTCTCTTTCTGCCTCTCTGGTTTTGGTTCTACTCCCTCCCTTTTTTGCCCTTCAGGGGCCCTGTTCTTTCCTTGGACGCTTCCGCGGTGTCCAGGGTTCTCTATTAAAATGGAGGATGGGCAGGGTAGCAGGACATTGGAGACGCAGAGGTCTGGGGCTATAGCTACATTGGGTGACTCGGTCCCGGGATCCCATGGCAGGATTCCCGGACAGGCAGCTGTATTGATCCTAGAAGCAATGTATTGATGGTCAGGTTGCATCCTGGACCCAATGGTATGTTGAGTTATTTGCACTACCAATTGTCTGTATACCATGTCTATGACTCTGGAAAAATTTCTAATAAAAACCAGTGTGATATAAAATATTTTATATACAACAATCATATGCTCATGCCTGTTCATCAAGTGAGTGTTGTTCCTTGTAGCTGGCAGTAATCCATGAACTCATCCAATGGTTCTCATAGCACTTTTACAGTAGGGCTCTTAGGTGAATAGAATTATTTGACACCAATTGGT
Organism: Gastrophryne carolinensis; assembly: GCA_027917425.1. Taxonomy (NCBI): domain Eukaryota; kingdom Metazoa; phylum Chordata; class Amphibia; order Anura; family Microhylidae; genus Gastrophryne; species Gastrophryne carolinensis. The sequence continues at coordinate 460,170,981 of CM051235.1, forward strand.
GGTCCAGCGGGGTGGTGGAACATTGTCCCTACTATTAAAGCAGAACCATTGCATATTCATGGTCCATGTGTAAAGTTAGCAAAATGTAATCATGCATATATATATATATAGAACATTAAATAGAAATGGAGAATTTGCGAGAGAAGTAGATTAGGTAAGGTTCCTTGCAGATTAGTTGAGGTTCTTTGTACATGTACTTGCTGTTTGCAAGCTATTGGGCTACAAATCAGACATCCAGCTACCTGTGTTCCATAGACCTCACGCTACTGCTTTCATATGCTGTCATGAAGCACAGCAGGACAGCATTATAAGCTGGAATGGTTTTGTGTGGAATGCCAAATATAGGCCTTCCCAGGATTATTGTGTGGGATGGCTTCATGTACAGTAAATGGACCTCTACAGGTTTAATTCCAGTTCCTTATGCTACTCTAAGCAGCCTGCATGTCATATGTGGTGCAGCAATAGCCTGCAGCATCTCTGGACTGCAGCATCTCTGGACTTGTCTCCCATCAGGGACAACTTTGGACAGCAATTGCAAAGGGAACTGCCAATCTGATCTTTTTCAAGTGCAGTAACATTCCTTAGCCAAACATTCATAACCTCATCACTAGCATGTCAATGTCTGTGAATGTGTGTGTTCCCTGTCAGGTTGTCCATAGAGGGACACAGAGCAATCAAGAATGGGTTAATATAGTAGCTGGAAGGCAGGACTAGAGCAGGGCGTGAGCTGTAATTTCTCCCCATGTGCAGGTTTAAGACCTGGCAAGCCAGTTGGTTTCCTATTCTTCTCTAGTCTTTTTAGGGCAGCATCGCGCTCCCAGGTCCCCACATTCTCATCCAGACGGAAATCTGTCCGACCTTACGCATGCGCACACCAAAATTAACTCATTCATGTGCCCGTCTCAACTTTTTCTCACTCACTTCTGCTACAATGCTTACCTGAATTCCCTCGCTCTTTGTATATTCTTCACTTTGCACACTTAATGCTTATCTCAATTCCCTTGCGGTTTGTATATTCTTCACTTTGTGCACTTAATGCTTACCTCAATTCCCTCGCGCTTTGTATATTCTTCATTTTGCGCACTTAATGCTTACCTCAATTCCATCGCGGTTTGTATATTCTTCACTTTGCGCCCTTAATGCTTACCTCAATTCCATCGCGGATTCATTTTTCTTCCCTTTGCGCCCTTAATGCTTACCTCAATTCCATTGCGGATTCATTTTTCTTCCCTTTGCGCCCTTAATGCTTACCTCAATTCCATTGCGGATTCATTTTTCTTCCCTTTGCGCCCTTAATGCTTAACTCAATTCCCTCGCGGTTTGTATATTCTTCACTGTGCGCACTTAATGCTTACCTCAATTCCATCGCGGATTAATTTTTCTTCCCTTTGCGCTCTTAATGCTTACCTCAATTCCCTCACGGTTTGTATATTCTTCACTGTGCGCACTTAAAGTGGACCAACACCCAGGATTTTGACTATCCTGGGTTTTGGTCCACTTCGGCGGGGCACCCCGATCGGGGGCGTCCCGCTCTCTGAAACCCCCCAGAAACCTCAAAAAACTCACCTCTCCCCGCTCCCACGTGACCGCACCGTCCAATCCCCGCCGACGTCCAAGCGGGTGACAGCGGCGTCCAAGACAGCGTGTCCGCCGCCGCCTCCCGCGCGTCACTCTCGGCGTGCGTGCGCCCGCGCCGGCCATTCACAGACGGCCGGCACGGGCGCGCGCACGTCTAGAGGGGCGCGCGGGAGGTGGCGGAAGCGGCGGCGGATCAGGTAAGGAGTTTGGGTTTTTTTGGGGGGGTTTCACCCCCCGCATCTTATAGATTCCCGGGCCGATCACCCCTGGCTGTTGGTCCACTTTAATGCTTACCTCAATTTCCTCGCGGTTTGTATATTCTTCACTGTGCGCACTTAATGCTTACTACAATTCCATCGCAGATTCATTTTTTTCCCTTTGCGCCCTTAATGCTTACCTCAATTTCCTCACGGTTTCATTTTTCTTCACTTAGTGCTCTTTTCTTTTTAGTTCTTCCAACGTTTTCCTGTAACCAACCCTTAATGAATTTGTCTTTAACATAAAATAGGACAGAAACAAGTTTTTTCTTTTGTTTTTTTATTATGAAATGCAAAATATATTTGCAATTGTTTGAAATTTTTATTTTTTTATGTTTTTATTTAACAATATTTGTTTTTTTTTTGCAATGGCAGGCCCCAGAGAATTATTCTTCATCTGTGGTCCCCATTGAAGCTCTGAGCTCCTGTATATCACCCACCAGCCGAAACACCATTGCAGTGAGTTGTGCTAATCTCTTCTGCAAATACATGTTTCACAGCTGTAGATGGAATGATTATTGGTTGTTAATATAAATCATGTCATTATGCTAAGGAATTGATTAATGGATGAGGCCATATGTCATTATGCTAAAGAATTCATTTATGGATGAGGCCATATGTCATTATGCTAAGGAATTCATTAATGGATGAGACCATATGTCATTATGCTAATTACTTTAGCAAGGGATTTAGGTTTATTGCTGATGATGTCATTTTCCACATACTCCAAATATTTACATTACAACTTACTTCGGTGGTGGGCGACCTCAGCTTCGGGGACCACCCTACGCTCTGGGGTCTGCCACTGCTGGGAATGTGATTGTAACCAAATGACACTTAGAATGTGTGTGTATGACATCACCCACCTTCTCCATGTTCCTCCTGGGCTTGATCTGTTGCACTCTCAGCTCCTGATCTTTCACCCGCTACATATTCATCTATAAAAAGAGATTAAGGGAATCAGTTTTTGTTTAAATAGCATGTACCTGTGTGTGGTAAAATCTGAGTCACATACCAGAGGGTATTGCCTGAGTCGTTTGGTATGACTGCCTGCCCATGCGGTGAGGCCCCTCCTCTGTAGAGAGGTCGAGTGGCTGGTCTGAGGCAGCTACAGAGGTGGGGTAGGAAGTTGGCCCTGGAGATGCACCACCTTCACTTGATGGTGCAGATTCATGCCGCACTGGCCGGACTGCGCGCCTCCGGGTGGGTCGTATGCGATACTCCATTTCAGACACTAGAAAAGAAAAGCATTTCTAAATAAAGGCCTACCTTCTGTGTTTGTTACTAGAGATGAGCGAACTTTTGAAAAATTCGATTCGACTGATTCGCCTAATTTTCCGTCAAAAATCGTTTCGACCCGAATTTATTTGCGACGAATCGCTATTAAAAACGGCTATTTCTGAGCCTCCTAGAGCCTCAATAGGGTTGTAAACCATTCTGCCTTGCTGTAACACGCATAGGACGCGTGCTGGGTTAGTGAAATAATACTGTAAATAATTATCACATGCAGATCGGAGGCATCGCTAATAGAATCGCAAAGCGCCACAATTGCAGAGAGTTAAGGTGCCATCACTATGAGGGGCCCCTATATTGCCTGAAAAACACACCCTGGAGCTGGGAGCAGCAGGAGCCCAAAAATTAGCTGAATCACACCCTGGAGTTGCAAGCAGCAGCAGCAGGAGCCCAACCATTGCTTTAACCCTTTAACCCTTTAAGTGCCAGCCTACCTGGAGTTTTTGTCACACTCTGTTGCCAGACCATTTTGCACTATTATGCGCTCCCCATGTTCAAATGTGATTTTTGAAGGGATTTCCAGGGATTTCCCAGGAAAATGATATATTGTTTTTTTCAGCAGAGTCTGGGCTTTAACATGAAATGTCTTGTTTGTCATTTTTTAGGTGTATTCTCAATATTTTTGGGTGAAATATGTGCAAAAACAATTTGTAGTTTTTTTTTGTAATAAAAAATGTAAGTTTGTCAATAAAATCTTATTGCGTGGGAAATCCCAATTTCTCCCGGTTACAGCGGTACCACATATGTATAGGTAGACACCCTTTCCTGCCCAGGAGACTCCCCCAAACTGAAACAGCGCTTTAGGGGATTTTCAGATAAAATACAACTATGCTACGCAATATGCGCACCTTGCAGTTTTTCCAGAAAAACAACCCTTTACATTTGAAATACCCCCAACAAACTATAGATTCTCTGGAAGTACACACCTCAGGCTTTCTAGGCGTACCAGGCTTGTTGATGTGGCCATAGTTTTCTGGAAGTAATCCCTCAATGGATTCTTTGGTTGCAAAGAGTTTCCCTAAAAAAGGATAAAAAAGCAGAATCAAAGCCACATTTTCCTAAAAAAACTATATACAAACAAGAAAAAACAAGTTTAATCTGAAAACGCAACATCCCCCGAACAGAACAACACCCAACATGCATAGCTACTGTCAAGGGAAGAGTTGCCAAACACCCCAAAGTAAAGCATGAGCGTAACGGTAATTTTACTTGAAAATTTCAGCTCTGCAGACAAAGCGCGCACCTTGCGATTTTTCAACCAAAACAACCCTTGACATTTGGAATATCCCCCATAAACCATATATTCTCTGAAAGTACACACGTTAAGCTTTCTAAGGGTACCCAGCTTGTTCTAGTGGGCTCATCTTTCTGGAATTATTACCTCAAAGAATTCTTTGTTTGCGCAGGGTTTCCCTAAAAAATGTATAAAAAAGCTGAATAAAAAACACCTTTTCCTAAAATATAAATATGCAAACCAGAAAAAACAAGCTAAGTCTGAAAGCGCAAGGTCCCCCAAACAGAACAATACCCAACATGCATAGGTACTATTAACCCTTTTAATTGCCAGCCTACTTGAGATTTTGTCACCCTCTGTTGACAGGCCATTTTTCCCCATTTTGCGTCATGTTTTGCGCCATTTTTGCTGGAACTTTCAGGAAAATTATATATATATTTTTTTGCAGCAGAGTTTAGGCTTTAACATGAAATGTCTTGTTTGTAAATTTTATTTTTTTACAATATTATTAAGTAAAAAAAATAAATAAAAATTTTTTTTTAGAAAATTGACTCCTTTATTTTAAATAAAAAATGTATTTTATTAAGGAAAAGCATATTGCATGTGAAAGCCCCATTTCTACCGATTAGAACGGTACCACATATTTATCGGTAGCCCCCTGTTCCTGCCCAGGAGACCCCTCTAACTGAAACAAGTACTTTATAACATTCACAAATAAAATACAAATACCATCCACAGTACAAAGGGTTAAATCGAGAAAAAAAATGACCTAGGGTCCCCCCTCCCAGGGGAGGGGGACCCCATTTTTTTTTGATTTTTAAGAGTTAAAAACCCTTAAAAATAAAAAAAAAATTGACGTGGGGTCCCCCTTACCCAAAGTAACCAGACCGGGACCAGCTATGCAGGGCTTGTAGGAACAGGGCGCAGGGGCCAGCTTTTGTGGCCCCTGGCCCTGCAGGCTACAAGCCCGCATAGCCCGTGGGCCCGGGCTCTTCTGCCCCCCCCTGGCCTTTGGGGAGGCAGGTAATGGGGGTGCCGGGGGTTAATGGCAAGTCACCCGCTAGCGCAGGTGACTTGCCATCCCCCCAGCCTTGTGAACTGGTATAGGGATCTTTTAGACCCCTTGCCAGTTCACAAGGGGTTAAGTGTAAAAAAAAACACACCACACACAGAGAAAAAAAAATTTATTATTTTTTTTTTAATACTTACCTCCCATCCATCTTGCACTGTGTCCCTCGGCAATCACTGGCTTCTGCTCACCTGCTGGAAGCCTTTTATAGCTGCTGGGCGAAAGAACATAAGGGGTTAATTTAAAAAAAAAAAACGACATAGGGTCCCCCCTCCCGGGGGGGGGGGGGGGGGCGGGGACCCCATTTTTGGGGGGAATTTTAAGGGTTAAAAACCCTTAAAAATCCCCCCCAAAAAATGAAATGGGGTCCCCCTTACCCAGCATTACCAGCCTGGGACCAGCTATGGTGGCTGGTAGGAACAGAGTGGGGGGGCCAGCTTTTGTGGCCCCCCACCCTGCAGCCTACAAGCCCACATAGCCTGTGTGGGCCCGGGCTCTTCTTCCCCCCCCTGGGCTTTGGGGAGGCAGGTAATGAGGGTGCCGGGGGTTAATGGCAAGTCACCTGCAGCTAGCAGGTGACTTGCCAGCCCCCAGCCTTGTGAACTGGTATAAGGGATCTTTTAGACCCCTTGCCAGTTCACAAGGGGTTAAGTGTAAAAAAAAACACACCACACACAGAGAAAAAAAAATTTATTATTTTTTTTTTAATACTTACCTCCCATCCATCTTGCACTGTGTCCCTCGGCAATCACTGGCTTCTGCTCACCTGCTGGAAGCCTTTTATAGCTGCTGGGCGAAAGAACATAAGGGGTTAATTTAAAAAAAAAAAACGACATAGGGTCCCCCCTCCCGGGGGGGGGGGGGGGGGGGGGGGCGGGGACCCCATTTTTGGGGGGAATTTTAAGGGTTAAAAACCCTTAAAAATCCCCCCCAAAAAATGAAATGGGGTCCCCCTTACCCAGCATTACCAGCCTGGGACCAGCTATGGTGGCTGGTAGGAACAGAGTGGGGGGGCCAGCTTTTGTGGCCCCCCACCCTGCAGCCTACAAGCCCACATAGCCTATGTGGGCCCGGGCTCTTCTTCCCCCCCCTGGGCTTTGGGGAGGCAGGTAATGGGGGTGCCGGGGGTTAATGGCAAGTCACCTGCAGCTAGCAGGTGACTTGCCAGCCCCCAGCCTTGTGAACTGGTATAAGGGGTCTCATGGACCCCTTACCAGTTCACAAGGGGTTAACAGTAAAAAAAAACACACTGACACATAAGAAAAAATGACTTTTATTAAAAAATAAAAAATTTTATTTACTTTACTTACCTCCGATCGTCAGCTCCTTTGTCCCTCGAAGTGATGACAGATGCGATCATGCTAGCTGCAGTAGCAGAGGGGCAGGTGATGATCTGATCACCTGCCTCTCTGCTCTTGTGGCCAGCATGATTGCATCTGAATATAGAGCAGCAGGGAGCCAGGACGACACCCGGTGAGTGACATCATAAGGCCCACCCCCAAAGGGGTGGGGCTTAAGCGCAAGATGGCGGCGCCTGTCGGGAGAGGAGGAGGAGAGCCCTTTCAGGCTCTCCCCTGAAGCTGAAGAGCCAGGGGGGGGGCGATCGGAGCCCCCCCAGTTAAGAGGAGACCCGGAGGGAGGCAGCGCGACTGCAGGTAAGTAAATGTAATTTTTAATTTTTTTTTTTTTTACAGTTAGCAACTGCTGCTGCCAAAGCGGGGGGGGGCGCTATTCCAGGGGCTCTCCTGGAGCCATCCGAGCCCCCACGGGGGATCGGATGGCACCAAATGAAAGAGGATATCCGCCGAGATCCAATGAGGGGTTAGGTGAGTAATTTTATTTATTTTTTTGCCCTCTAGCAGGGGTAAATGCCAGGCACGTGAATTTTACATGGCTGGCACTTAAGTGGAGGAGAAGCAACCACGTACATTTTACGTGGCTGGCATTTAAAAGGTTAAAGAGACACTGGAGTTGGCTGCAGGAGCCCAAAAATTTATTGAATTACACCCTGGAGTTGCAAGCAGCAGCAGCAGCAGCAGCCCAAACATAGCTTGAAAGAGACACTGGAGTTGGCAGCAGGAGCCCAAAAATTGGATGATTCCCACCCTGTAGTTGCAAGCAGCAGGAGCCCAAACATAGCTTGAAAGACACACTGGAGTTGGCAGCAGGAGCACAAAAATTGGATGAATCACACCCTGGAGTTGCAAGCAGCAGCAGGAGCACAAACATTGCTTTTAAGAGACACTGGAGTTGCCAGCAGGAGCCCAAAAATTGGATGAATCACACCCTGGAGTTGCAAGCAGCAGCAGGAGCCCAAACATTGCTTTAAAGAGACACTGGAGTTGGCAGCAGGAGCCCAAAAATTGGCTGAATCACACCCTGGAGTTGCAAGCAGCAGCAGCAGCAGCCCAAACATAGCTTGAAAGAGACACTGGCGTTGGCAGCAGGAGCCCAAAAAATGGATGAATCACACCCTGGAGTTGCAAGCAGCAGCAGCAGGACAACAAACATAGCTTGAAAGACACACTGGAGTTTGCAGCAGGAGCCCAAAAATTGGATGAATCCCACCCTGGAGTTGCAAGCAGCAGTAGCAGCAGGAGCCCAAACATTACTTTAAAGAGACACTGGAGTTGGCTTCAGGAGCCCAAAAATTGGATGAATCACACCCTGGAGTTGCAAGCAGCAGCAGGATCCCAAACATAGCTTGAAAGACACACTGGAGTTGGCAGCAGGAGCCCAAAAATTGGATGAATCACACCCTGGAGTTGCAAGCAGCAGCAGCAGCCCAAACATAGCTTGAAAGATACACTGGAGTTGGCAGCAGGAGCCCAAAAATTGGATGAATCACACCCTGGAGTTGCAAGCAGCAGCAGCAGGAGCCCAAACACAGCTTGAAAGACACACTGGAGTTGCCAGCAGGAGCCCAAAAATTGGATGAATCACACCCTGGAGTTGCAAGCAGCAGTAGCAGCAGGAGCCCAAACATTACTTTAAAGAGACACTGGAGTTGGCTTCAGGAGCCCAAAAATTGGATGAATCACACCCTGGAGTTGCAAGCAGCAGCAGGAGCACAAACATTGCTTTAAAGAGACACTGGAGTTGCCAGCAGGAGCCCAAAATTGGATGAATCACACCCTGTAGTTGCAAGCAGCAGCAGGAGCCCAAACATTGCTTTAAAGAGACACTGGAGTTGGCAGCAGGAGCCCAAAAATTGGCTGAATCACACCCTGGGGTTGCAAGCAGCAGCAGCAGCAGCAGCAGCCCAAACATAGCTTGAAAGAGACACTTGAGCTGGCAGCAGGAGCCCAAAAATTGGATGAATCACACCCTGGGGTCGCAAGCAGCAGCAGCAGGAGCCCAAACATAGCTTGAAAGAGACACTGGAGTTGGCAGCAGGAGCCCAAAAATTGGATGAATCACACCCTGGAGTTGCAAGCAGCAGCAGCAGGAGCCCAAACATAGCTTGAAAGAGACACTAGAGTTGGCAGCAGAAGCCCAAAAATTGGATGAATCACACCCTGGAGTGGCAAGCAGCAGCAGAAGCCCAAACATTGCTTTAAAGAGATACTGGAGTTGGCAGCAGGAGCCCAAAAATTGGATGAATCACACCCTGGAGTGGCAAGCAGCAGCAGCAGGAGCCCAAACATAGCTTGAAAGAGACACTGCAGTTGGCAGCAGGAGCCCAAAAATTGGATGAATCACACCCTGGAGTTGCAAACAGCAGCAGCAGCAGCCCAAAAATAGCTTGAAAGAGACACTGGAGTTGGCAGCAGGAGCCCAAAAATTGGATGAATCACACCCTGGAGTTGCAAGCAGCAGCAGCAGGAGCCAAAACATAGCTTGAAAGAGACACTGGAGTTGGCAGCAGGAGCCCAAAAAATTGGATGAATCAAACCCTGGAGTCGCAAGCAGCAGCAGGAGCCCAAACATAGCTTGGAAGAGACACTGGAATTGGCAGCAGGAGCCCAAAAATTGGATGAATCACACCCTGGAGTTGCAAGCATCAGCAGGAGCCCAAACATTACTTTAAAGAGACACTGGAGTTGGCAGCAGGAGCCAAAAAATCGGATGAATCACACCCTGGAGTTGCAAGCAGCAGCAGGAGCCCAAACATTACTTTAAAGAGGCACTGGAGTTGGCAGCAGGAGCCCAAAAATTGGATGAATCACTCCCTGGAGTTGCAAGCAGCAGCATGAGCACAAGCATTACTTTAAAGAGACACTGGAGTTGGCTGCAGGAGCCCAAAAATTGGATGAATCACACCCTGGAGTTGCAAGCAGCAGCAGCAGGAGCCCAAACATAGATTGAAAGAGACACTGGAGTTTGCAGGAGGCCAAAAATTGGATGAATCACACACTGGAGTTGCAAGCAGCAGCAGGAGCACAAACATTACTTTAAAGAGACACTGGAGTTGGCTGCAGGAGGCCAAAAATTGGATAAATCACACCCTGGAGTTGCAAGCTGAAGCAGCAGGAGCCCAAACATAGATTGAAAGAGACACTGGAGTTGGCTGCAGGAGGCCAAAAGTTGGATGAATCACACCCTGGAGTTGCAAGCAGCAGCAGGAGCCCAAACATTACTTTGAAGACACACTGGAGTTGGCAGCAGGAGCCCAAAAATTGGATGAATCACACCCTGGAGTTGCAAGCAGCAGCCCAAACATAGCTTGAAAGAGACACTGGAGTCGGCAGCAGGAGCCCAAAAATTGGATGAATCACACTCTGGAGTTGCAAGCAGCAGCAGCAGGAGCCCAAACATAGCTTGAAAGAGACACTGGAGTTGGCAGCAGGAGCCCAAAAATTGGATGAGTCACACCCTGGAGTTGCAAACAGCAGCAGCAGGAGCCCAAACATAGCTTAAAAGAGACACTGGAGTTGGCAGCAGGAGCCCAAAAATTGGATGAATCACACCCTGGAGTTGCAAGCAGCAGCAGGAGCCCAAACATTACTTTAAAGAGACACTGGAGTTAGCAGCAGGAGCCCAAAAATTGGATGAATCACACCCTGAAGTTGCAAGCAGCAGCAGGAGCCCAAACATTACTTTAAAGAGGCACTGGAGTTGGCAGCAGGAGCCCAAAAATTGGATGAATCACTCCCTGGAGTTGCAAGCAGCAGCATGAGCACAAGCATTACTTTAAAGAGACACTGGAGTTGGCAGCAGGAGCCCAAAAATTGGATGAATCACACCCTGGAGTTGCAAGCAGAAGCAGCAGGAGCCCAAACATAGCTTAAAAGAGACACTGGAGTTGGCAGCAGGAGCCCAAAAATTGGATGAATCACACCCTGGAGTTGCAAGCAACAGCAGGAGCCCAAACATTACTTTAAAGAGACACTGGAGTTGGCAGTAGGATCCCAAAAATTGGATGAATCACTCCCTGGAGTTGCAAGCAGCAGCAGGAGCAAAAGCATTACTGTAAAGAGACCCTGGAGTTGGCTGTGGGAGGCCAAAAATTGGATGAATCACACCCTGGAGTTGCAAGCAGCAGAAGCCCAAGCATAGATTGAAAGAGACACTGGAATTGGGTGCAGAAGGCCAACATTTTGATGAATCACACCCTGGAGTTGCAAGCAGCAGCAGGAGCCCAAACATTACTTTAAAGAGACACTGGAGCTGGCAGCAGAAGCCCAAAAATTGGATGAATCGCACACTGGAGTGGCAAGCAGCAGCAGCAGGAGCCCAAACATAACTTGAAAGAGACACTGGAGTTGGCAGCAGGAGCCCAACAATTGGATGAATCACACACTGGAGTTGCAAGCAGCAGCAGCAGCAGGAGCCCAAACATAGATTGAGAGAGACACTGGAGTTGGCAGCAGGAGCCCAAAAATTGGATGAATCACACCCCGGTGTTGCAAGCAGCAGCAGGAGCCCAAACATTGCTTTAAAGAGACACTGGAGTTGGCAGCATGAGCCCAAAAATTGGATGAATCACACCCTGGAGTCGCAAGCAGCAGCAGCAGGATCCCAAACATAGCTTGAAACAGACACTGGAGTTAGCAGCAGGAGCCCAAAAATTGGATGAATCACACCCTGGAGTTGCAAGCAGCAGCAGCAGCCCAAACATAGCTTGAAAGAGACATTGGAGTCGGCAGCAGGAGCCCAAAAATTGAATGAGTCACACCCTGGAGTTGCAAACAGCAGCAGCAGGAGCCAAAACATAGCTTAAAGGAGACACTGGAGTTGGCAGCAGGAGCCCAAAAATTGGATGAATCACACCCTGGAGTTGCAAGCAGCAGCAGGAGCCCAAACATTACTTTAAAGAGACACTGGAGTTGGCAGCAGGAGCCCAAAAATTGGATGAATCACACCCTGGAGTTGCAAGCAGCAGCAGGAGCTCAAACATAGCTTGAAAGAGACACTGGAATTGGCAGCAGGAGCCCAAACATAGCTTGGAAGAGACACTGGAGTTGGCAGCAGGAGCCCAAAAATTGGATGAATCACACCCTGGAGTTGCAAGCAGCAGCAGCAGCCCAAACATAGCTTGAAAGACACACTGGAGTTGGCTTCAGGAGCCCAAAAATTGGATGTATCACACCCTGGAGTTGCAAGCAGCAGCAGGAGCCCAAACATTAGTTCAAAGAGACACTGGAGTTGGCAGCAGGAGCCCAAAAATTGGATGAATCACACCCTGGAGTTGCAAGCAGCAGCAGCAGCCCAAACATAGCTTGAAAGACACACTGGAGTTGGCTTCAGGAGCCCAAAAATTGGATGAATCACACCCTGGAGTTGCAAGCAGCAGCAGCAGCAGCAGCAGCAGCTGCAGGAGCCCAAACATTGCTTTAAAGAGACACTGGAGTTGGCAGCAGCCGGAGCAGGAGCCCAAAGATTGACTGACACACCCTGGAGTTGGCAGCAGCAGCAGCAGGAACCCAGAAATTGGCTGGAAAGCACCCTGAAGTTGGCAGCAGCAGGAGCACAAACATTAGCTGGAAGGCACACCCTGGAGTTGGCAGCAGCATAAGCAGAAGCCCAAACATTGCTTGAAAGACACCCTGGAGTTGGCAGCAGCAGGAGGCCAAAAATTGGCTGAAAGGCACACCCTGAAGTTGGCATCAGCAGGAGGCCAAAAATTGCCTGGAAGGCACACCCTGAAGTTGGCATTAGCAGGAGCCCAAAAATTGGCCTAAAGACAAAAATATGTTTTGCACCATTTGGAAAGTGTAAAACGTGGCACCATGCTGAATCTAGTCGCATGCATTAGCCATTGGTGGGTGGAAATCCTGGCTGATCCATCCCTGATTCATTTTGACGAAGGTGAATCTCTCCACATTTTTAGTTGACAGACGAGTTCTCCTCGACGTAACTATGGCCCCCGCCGCACTAAACACCCGCTCAGATGGCACGCTACTGGCCGGGCAGGACAGCTTTTCCAGGCCAAACTCTGCTAGTTGATGCCACAAGCCAAGTTTGGCTGCCCAGAAGTCCACCACCTGAAAAGGGAGCGACTGTAGCACCAGCAACTTGAACAGGAGCACATTCAGCTTCTGCGCCGTAGGATGAGTGGGCACATACTGCTGTCTCTTGGACATGGTTTCGCTGATGGATTGCTGGCGGGATGCATGACTTGGAGGAGGAGGAGCAGGAGCGACAGAGGATGGGTATGATGAACAGCTGCCTTCGGCTGAGGTGCTGGAGCCTTGGCTGGCAGAAATTGGGAGCAGCGTGCCACTTGGTGAGGAAGCAGGCTGGACCACCTCTTCGGAGCCTCAGTTCTCCCAGGCCGCTTTATGGTGATGCATCATATGTTGACGCAGGGCCGTGGTGCCAACATTTGGGCCCTGGTCACGCTTCACCTTCTGCCTACATATCTTGCATGTGGCCATGTTACCCTCCTGCGGATGCTTCAGGAAAGACTGCCACACTGCCGAGTAGCTACTTTTCCCACCAACAGGCCGCATTGATTCAATGCTACTGTCGCCAACTCCAGGAACCCCTGCTCCCCTACATCCCGATAAGGTAGTCTGCGGCAAAGCAGGTGCTCTACCCCGGCCCCGGCCCCGTTTGGCTCCAGGCTTTACAATTGTGCCCCCATGCTGACTGCCAACCATGCTGCTAACACCTTGCTGCCTCAGCTGCTGACTCCGGGGCAACCTGCGCCCCTCTTCTCCTGATGATGACGATGAAGCCCCTTCATCCCCCGGTTCCCAAGTGCGATCGGCTTCATCATCATCATCATCATCACCGAGTTGTGGCTGCATGTCACTGATGTTCTCGGTTTCCTCAACAGTGTCTGGTGCAGGAGCTGGAACGCTCACAACACCCACGACACTGTCCACATCACTATTTTTCTGCCTAGCTAAAGAAGCCACCTCCATTTCTTGGCTGGGCAGTAGCAGCTGACTGTCCTCTATCTGATTGTCCTCCTCACTAAAGAGTGGAGCTGAACCCAAAGCATAGGATACGTCACTGGGGGAGGGAACGGCGTAGGACAGAGGCAATGGGAGGACAGGGACTGCTCTCGGGGCATGCCAACTCAGGGTTTTGTCAGAGGAACCTACCAACCCTAGACTGGGGGTGTCAGATGTAACTTGTGATGATGTTGATGAGCGCGTTAACTAATCTACCACGGCAGATGTGTTACTGGTGGAGACACGACAGCTAGCAGATACTGGCAGTTCAGGTCTCTCACCGTGACTCCTGCTGTCACTCGCTCCAAGTCTGCTGCAACCTCTGCCTGCTGAATCTTGGGCTCTGCCACTCCTCTTTGAACATCCTTGCACTTGTCTGCCTGACATTTTTATGTATTTGAAATGCGCAATAGGAACGATAAAAATGTGTTTACTTTAAAAAGAGGAAGCTAAATAAAGTATGGGACTGCTTCTCTGCACCAGATACTATGAAAATTGGCAATATGAGATACCCTGCGGCCTAGTGTTTTGGCAGCAGACCAAAAACTAATTCAAAATGCAGTACTTTGATTAAGCTGAGGAAGGATCAACAAGCGTATTTAGTATAACAGATAGGCTGCCAAGTGCAGGTTTGGGATGCCCTGCGGCCTAGTGTTTTTTTTTGTTTAAGGCAGACCAAAAACCAATTCAAAATGCAATACTTTGATTAAGCTGAGGAAGGATCAACAAGCGTATTTAGTATAACAGATAGGCTGCCTAATGCAGGTTCGGGATGCCCTGCGGCCTGGTGTTTTTTTTGTTAAAGGCAGACCAAAAACCAATTCAAAATGCAATACTTTGATTAAGCTGAGGAAGGATCAACAAGCGTATTTAGTATAACAGATAGGCTGCCTAATGCAGGTTTGGGATGCCCTGCGGCCTGGTGTTTTTTTAGTTAAAGGCAGACCAAAAACCAATTCAAAATGCAATACTTTGATTAAGCTAAGGAAGGATCAACAAGCGCATTTAGTATAACAGATCACACCAGGCCGCAGGGCATCCCAAACCTGCACTTGGCAGCCTATCTGTTTTAATAAATACGCTTGTTCATCCTTCCTCAGCTTAATCAAAGTATTGCATTTTGAATTGGTTTTTGGTCTGCCTTTAACAAAAAAAAACACCAGGACGCAGGGCATCCCAAACCTGCATTAGGCAGCCTATCTGTTATACTAAATACGCTTGTTGATCCTTCCTCAGCTTAATCAAAGTATTGCATTTTGAATTGGTTTTTGGTCTGCTGCCAAAACACTAGGCCGCAGGGTATCTCATATTGCCAATTTTCATAGTATCTGGTGCAGAGAAGCAGTCCCTCACTTTATTTACCTTCTCCTTTTTAAAGTAAACACATTTTTTTTATCGTATCTATTGCGCATTTCAAATACATAAAAATGTCAGGCAGACAAGTGCAAGGATGTTCAAAGAGGAGTGGCAGAGGCCAAGATTCAGCAGGCAGAGGTCGCAGCAGACTAGGAGCGAGTTGCAGCAGGAGTCACGGTGAGAGACCTGAACTGCCAGTATCTGCTAGTGGTCGTGTCTCCACCAGTAACGCATCTGCTGTGGTTAACGTGCTCATCAACATCATCACAAGTTACATCTGACACCCCCAGTCTAGGGTCGGTAGGTTCCTCTGACACAACCCTGAGTTGGCATGCCCCGAGAGCAGTCCCTGTCCTCCCATTGCCTCAGTCTACGCCGTTCACTCCCCCAGCGACGTATCCTATGCTTTAGGTTCAGCTCCACTCTTTAGCGAGGAGCACGATCAGATAGAGGACAGTCAGCAGCTACTGCCCAGCCAAGAAATGGAGGTGGCTTCTTTAGCTAGGCAGACAAATAGTGATGTGGACAGTGTCGTGGGTGTTGCGAGGGTTCCAGCTCCTGCGCCAGACACTGTTGAGGAAACCGAGAATATCAGTGACGTGCAGCTACAACTCGCTGATGATGATGATGATGAAGCCGATCGCACTTGGGAACCGGGGGCTTCATCGTCATCATCAGGAGAAGAGGGGCGCAGGTTGGCCCGGAGTCAGCAGCTGAGGCAGCAAGGTGTTGGCAGCATGGTTGGCAGTCAGCATGGGGGCACAATTGCAAAGCCTGGAGCCAAACGCGGCCGGGGCCGGGGTAAAGCACCTGCTTTGCGGCAGGCTACCTTATTGGGAGGTAGTGGAGCAGGGGTTCCTGGAGTTGGCGACAGTAGCAGTGAATCAGTGCGGCCTGTTGGTGGGAAAAGTAGCTACTCGGCAGTGTGGCAGTTTTTCCTGAAGCATCCGCAGGAGGGTAACATGGCCACATGCAAGATATGTAGGTAGAAGGTGAAGCATGGCCAGGGCCCAAATGTTGGCACCACAACCCTGCGTCAACATATGATGCGTCACCATAAAGCGGCCTGGGAGAACTGAGGCTCCGAAGAGGTGGTCCAGCCTGCTTCCTCACCAAGTGGCACGCCGCTCCCAATTTCTGCCAGTCAAGGCTCCAGCACTTCAGCCGAAGGCAGATGTGCGTCATACCCATCCTCTGTCACTCCTGCTCCTCCACCTCCAAGTCATGCATCCCGCCAGCAATCCATCAGCGAAGCCATTTCCATAAGACAGCAGTATGCACCCACTCATCCTACGATGCAGAAGCTGAATGTGCTCCTGTCCAAGTTGCTGGTGCTGCAGTCGCTCCCTTTTCCGGTGGTGGACTCTGCACCTTTCAGAGAACTGATGGCTTGTGCCGAGCCGAGGTGGAGAGTCCCAAGCCGTCATTTCTTTGCCAAGAAGGCAGTACCAGCGCTGCACACTTTTGTTGAATAGAAGGTGGGCCAGTCCTTGAGCCTGTCGGTGTGTAGCAAAGTGCATGGCAGCGCCGACGTCTGAAGCTGTAACTACGGTCAGGGACAGTACATGTCGTTTACGGCCCACTGGGTGAATGTGGTCCCTTTGCAGCAGCAGTAGCAACTTGGACAGGTCACGCCGCTTCGGCCTCCGCGCTCCCTGCCCGTTGGGCCTGTGACACCATGCGACTCAGCCTCCTCATCCTCCTCCTCCTCATCCTCCGCCATCTCCTCACCCTCCACTGTAGGCTCAAGTCTCAGTGCCCTTCCAGTCTACCATGTGTGCAGGACACGGAGGTGTCACACTGTGCTTCACATGGTTTGTCTTGGCGAACTGAGTCACACAGGGGAGGAACTGCTAAAATTTATTCATCAGGAAATCCAAACATGGCTTACTCCAAGAAAACTTAAAATGGGAATCATGGTTACCGACAATGGGAAGAACATTTTGTCTGCGCTGCGCCAAGGAAGCCTGACCCATGCCCCCTGCATGGCTCACGTCTTCAATCTGGTTGTCAAGTGGTTTCTGAAGTCTTCCCCCCATCTGCAAGACATCCTAACAACTTCAAGGAAACTTTGCATGCACTTCAGCCACTCATACACCGCCAATCACACCTTTCTTGATCTACAGCGTCAGAACGGTAGCCCCCAACATAGTCTGATTTGAGATGTTTCCACCCATTGGAATTCCACCCTTCACATGTTGGACTGATTATATGAACATAGAAAAGCCATCACGGATTTCCTGATGATCCAAGCGGATAGGGGGACTCCCCTGTGTAACTTCAATGTCAACCAGTGGCAGCTCATACGTGGCACCTGGCGTTTGCTCAGGCCCTTTCAGGAAGCCACTTTATTTGTCAGTCGGCAGGATTACGGGATGAACGACGTGATTCCACTGCTTCATGTACTACAGCACATGTTTGGAACCATGGCTGGTCAGGGCAATGGAGACATGGCGTCTACATCTTACGGCCACATGAACCCCGTTGGAGATGAACTGGAGGAGGAGGAGGAGGAAGAGGAGGAGGAGGAGTGGCCCAGTGAAGCACAGTTTAGGCTTGGTGAAATGGCTGGTTTATCTAGTCAGCGGACAGAAGAGGAGGAGCAGGAGCAGCCAGAGGAGCTAGAGGGTTTTGAGGAAGGCGAGACAAAGGACCCGGACACACCGTGGCAGTATGCAGTGGAGATGGAGACAGGTAGTCCCTCCGAGTCACTTGCGCAAATCGCAGGAAGCATGCTCACATGCTTGCGTAGTGACCCCAGAATTGTTTCCATTTGTCGGCGGGATGACTTCTGGCTGTCCACCAAACTGAACTACTACAAAGACATTCTGCGTAGTCAGTTGGCCGATGCCTATCTGCGCCATAGTCCATACTCTCGCAGGTCTGACTCGGGGGGAGCTCTGCGCTCACCTTCCACTGCCATGGCTGCTGGGGGGGTTGGCAGGAGCAGCAGCAGCAGCTCCATCAGCAGCAGCCTCAGTCTTCAGTCGCTAATGAGTAGCTTTCTACACCTGCATAATGAGGCTACTCATGAGCAGCAGGAAGACCTGGAGCAGGACCTCAACCAGCAGGTCATGTCATACCTTGACATGACCATGCCAACACACCTTGAGGATCCGCTGGACTTCTGGGCAGCCAAACTTGGCTTGTGGCCGCAACTAGCAGAGTTTGCCCTGGAAAAGCTGTCCTGCCCGGCCAGTAGCGTGCCATCTGAGCGGGTGTTTAGTGCGGCGGGGGCCATAGTTATGGTGAGGAGAACTCGTCTGTCAACTAAAAATGTGGAGAGACTCACCTTTGTCAAAATGAATCAGGGATGGATCAGCCAGGATTTCCACCCACCAATGGCTGATGCATGCGACTAGATTCAGCATGGTGCCACGTTTTACACTTTCCAAATGGTGCAAAACATATTTATGTCTTTAGGCCAATTTTTGGGCTCCTGCTAATGCCAACTTCAGGGTGTGCCTTCCAGGCAATTTTTGGCCTCCTGCTGATGCCGACTTCAGGGTGTGCCTTTCAGCCAATTTTTGGCCTCCTGCTGCTGCTGCTGCCAACTTCAGGGTGTCTTTCAAGCAATGTTTGGGCTCCTGCTTATGCTGCTGCCAACTCCAGGGTGTGCCTTCCAGCTAATGTTTGTGCTCCTGCTGCTGCCAACTTCAGGGTGCCTTCCAGCCAATTCCTGGGTTCCTGCTGCTGCTGCTGCTTGCAACTCCAGGGTGGGATTCAGCCAATTTTTGGGCTCTTGCTGCCAACTCCAGTGTCTCTTTAAATCAATGTTTGGGCTCCTGCTGCTGCTTGCAACTCCAGGGTGTGATTCATCCAATTTTTGGGCTCCTGCTGCCAACTCCAGTGTCTCTTTCAAGCTATGTTTTGGCTCCTGCTGCTGCTGCTTGCAACTCCAGGGTTTGAATCATCCAATTTTTGGGCTCCTGCTGCCAACTCCAGTGTCTCTTTCAAGCTATGTTTGGGCTCCTGCTGCTGCTGCTTGCAACTCCAGGGTGTGATTCAGTCAATTTTTGGGCTCTGCTGCCAACTTCAGTGTCTCTTTCAAGCAATGTTTGGGGCTCCTGCTGCTGCTTGCAACTCCAGGGTGTGATTCATCCAATTTTTGGGCTCCTGCTGGCAACTCCAGTGTCTCTTTAAAACAATGTTTGTGCTCCTGCTGCTGCTTGCAACTTCAGGGTGTGATTCATCTAATTTTTGGGCTCCTGAAGCCAACTCCAGTGTCTCTTTAAAGTAATGTTTGGGCTGCTGCTGCCGCTGCTGCTTGCAACTCCAGGGTGTGATTCATCCAATTTTTGGGCTCCTGCTGCCAACTCCAGTGTCTCTTTCAAGCTATGTTGGGGCTCCTGTTGCTGCTTGCAACTCTAGGGTGTGATTCATCCAATTTTTGGGCTCCTGAAGCCAACTCCAGTGTCTCTTTAAAGTAATGTTTGGGCTCCTGCTGCTATTGCTGCTTGCAACTCCAGGGTGTGATTCGGCCAATTTTTGGGCTCCTGCTGCCGACTCCAGAGTGTCTTTCAAGCTATGCTTGGGCTCCTGCTGCTGCTGCTTGCAACTCCAGGGTGTGATTCATCCAATTTATGGGCTCCTGCTGCCAACTCCAGTGTCTCTTTCAAGCTATGTTTGTGCTGCTGCTGCTGCTTGCAGCTCCAGGGTGTGATTCAGCCAATTTTTGGGCTCCTGCTGCCAACTCCAGTGCCTTTTTAAAGCAATGTTTGGGGCTCCTGCTTGCAACTCCAGGGTGTGATTCATCCAATTTTCGGGCTCCTGCTGCCAACTCCAGTGTCTCTTTCAAGCAATGTTTGTGCTCCTGCTGCTGCTTGCAACTCCAGGGTGTGATTCATCTAATTTTTGGGCTCCTGCTGCCAACTCCAGTGTCTCTTTAAAGCAATATTTGGGGCTCCTGCTGCTGCTTGAAACTCCAGGGTGTGATTCATCCATTTGTTGGACTCCTGCTGCCAGCTCCAGTGTCTCTTTAAAGCAATGTTTGTGCTCCTGCTGCTGCTTGCAACTCCAGGGTGTGATTCATTCAATTTTTGGGCTCCTGCTGCCAATTCCAGTGTGTCTTTCAAGCTAAGTTTGGGATCCTGCTGCTGCTGCTTGCAACTCCAGGGTTTGAATCATCCAATTTTTGGGCTCCTGCTGACAACTCCAGTGTCTCTTTAAAGTAATGTTTGTGCTCCTGCTGCTGCTTGCAACTCCAGGTGTGATTCATCCAATTTTTGGACTCCTGCTGCCAACTCCAGTGTCTCTTTAAAGCAATGTTTGGGGCTCCTGCTGCTGCTTGCAACTCCAGGGTGTGATTCATCCAATTTTTGGGCTCCTGCTGGCAACTCCAGTGTCTCTTTAAAGTAATGTTTGTGCTCCTGCTGCTGCTTGCAACTCCAGGTGTGATTCATCCATTTTTTTTTTGCTCCTGAAGCCAACGCCAGTGTCCCTTTAAAGTAATGTTTGGGCTCCTGCTGCTACTGCTGCTTGCAACTCCAGGGTGTGATTCAGCCAATTTTTGGGCTCCTGCTACCAACTCCAGAGTGTCTTTCAAGCTATGTTTGGGCTCTTGCTGCTGCTTGCAATCCAGGGTGTGATTCATCCAATTTTTGGGCTCCTGCTGCCAATTCCAGTGTCTCTTTCAAGCTATGTTCGGGCTCCTGCTGCTGCTGCTGCTTGCAACTCCAGGGTGTGATTCATCCAATTTTTGGGCTCCTGCTTCCAACTCCAGTGTCTCTTTCAAACTATGTATGGGCTCCTGCTGCTGCTTGCAACTCCAGGGTGTGATTCATCCAATTTTTGGGCTCCTGCTGCCAACTCCAGTGTCTCTTTCAAGCTATGTTTGCACTCCTGCTGCTGCTTGCAACTCCAGGGTATGATTCATCCAATTTTTGGGCTCCTGATGCCAACTCCAGTGTCTCTTTAAAGTTATGTTTGGGCTCCTGCTGCTACTGCTGCTTGCAACTCCAGGGTGTGATTCAGCCAATTTTTGGGCTCCTGCTGCCAACTCCAGTGTGTCTTTCAAGCTATGTTTGGGCCCCTGCTGCTGCTGCTTGCAACTCCAGGGTGTGATTCATCCAATTTTTGGGCTCCTGCTGCCAACTCCAGTGTCTCTTTCAAGCTATGTTTGGGCTGCTGCTTGCAACTCCAGGGTGTGATTCATCCAATTTTTGGGCTCCTGCAGCCAACTCCATTGTCTCTTTAAATCAATGCTTGGGCTCCTGCAGCTGCTGCTTGCAACTCCAGGGTGTGATTCAGCTAATTTTTGAGCTCCTGCTGCTGCCAGCTCGAGGGTGTGTTTTTCAGGCACTATAGGGGCGCCTCATAGTGATGCCAACTCAACTCTCTGCAATTGTGCCGCTTTGCGATTCTATTAGCGATGCCTCCGATCTGCATGTGATAATTATTTACAGTATTAATTCAATAATCCAGCACGCGTCCTATGCGTGTTACAGCAAGGCAGAATGGTTTACAACCCTATTGAGGCTCTAGAGGCTCAGAAATAGCCGTTTTTAATAGCGATTCGTCACAAATGAATTCGGGTCGAAACGATTTTTGTCGGAAAATTCGGCAAATCAGTCGAATCAAATTTTTCAAAAGTTTGCTCATTTCTATTCACCACCATGCTGACTGGATTTAGGACAAGCAACAGCCAGATGACAGAGCAAATGACCACCTTAAATACAAACTTTACTGCCATGCTAGATGAATTTAGAACTAGCAACATACAGATGCTGGAGTAGTGGCAGATTATGAATGCCACACATGCCCAGGTCTTGGGTCACCTCCAAGGCCCACCACAACCTTATTATGGGCAACATCAATATTAATAATTTGACCTAGATCTGCTAAACATCTTTCCTCTACATCCCAACACTATTTACCTGTGTGGTGAACGCTACCAAGATTGGGTGATTTATGCCTTGGCTGGTTTGTTTTGGAATTCGCCCATAAAGTTCATTAGAGTGCTCACATACCCCACTAGCCAATGGCTGAGTTTAAGCCTCAGTCAAGTGCACGCTCCAGCTCCCACGCAGCAGACTTGGGCCTAAGGAAATGCTGCCTGCCTCACCCTGTTAGTTGGCAATATTGGGGGACATTCTTGGCTGAAGAACATCACCATTTGGCCATGGCAAAGATTGGACTGGACTGGCATGGGGTCTGGCTGTCATAGGGTGGCAAAATTACAAGCAGGAGAGGGTGTGTATGTGGCCCTATGTATTCCTGGCCGATTATTCCCCTTGAAAGTCATGCTCCCTATGGATCTTGATGTTGGTGGGCGGGTAACTTCGGCCTGGAGTAAGTTAGCTTAGAACTCATGGATGTGGGCAATATCTAGGGGTCAGGACTCTGGCCCAATCTATACTTATGTTTGAAAATGGATGTCCATGGAGTCTGCTCTTTCCAAAACATTTGAGATATTTCCTGAAAATGTATGGAATGGGACTTTAGCTGTTCTTGCCTAAGTTGATGCATTCATGTTTGTGTTGTTTTTACATTGATGAAGGTTTGTAATGACAAACATGAGAAAATAAACTGCATTACACTCAAATCAGGTGTAAAATGTTTTGTAATTAAGTCATTACAACATTCTTAAACCAAAAAACAGGCCTTCACATAGGCAACAAATATAACAATCAGACAAAAGCATAAACAAACTAAATGAATTTTAAGAAAAATAAGAATCTATAACATGGACACAGACAGATTGCCCAGAGGCACTCGGGGTGCCATCATATATCTCAGCTCATGCCTGGGTGGAGAGGGGGGCATATCCATGAAACGGGGGACACGCTGCATCAGGGCAAAGTTATGGAGCACGCAGCATGCTAAGATTATTTGTATAACCTTGTTGGGGTCATACTGCAGTGCCCCCCCTGTATGGTCCAAACAACGAAATCTGGACTTCAACAGGCCAAAGGCCCTCTCCACTACGGCCCGGGTCTTGCGGTGGGCCCGATTATAGGACTCCTGGTCCGCATTCTGCAGACGAAGATCGGGCGTCAGGAGCCAGGGCATGAGCGGATATCCAGAATCCCCTGAAAGAATAACAAAATACTAACATAAATTACACATTCTAAGCAACATTATTGTTTAACATGTCATCAAGGGCTAAAAAAAGCCGTAGGTTAATACATGGGTCATCAACTATATTCATAGCCATACAGTGAAAAGGAAATGATGGAATTTGAACAAACTTACCCAGGAGCCATCCACCAGATAATTCTCCAGACTTAAAACTATGAAATAAGCCGGAGCTCCTCAATATATAGGCCTCATGGGTACCCTGCAAGGACACTGAGGAATAGCATGTTAGGACCAACCACTGCTTGTATGTTCAGCGAGTGGCCCATCTTGCAGTTCCTGAAACCAAAAATAAATAAAAATAAATAAATAAATAAAAATAAAAATATTTACACCAAGCCAAGGTAACCAACAAAAGCACTAACTCTAACAACAAATAAAGATTCGAGTTCAACAATCCCAAACATAAGTCTAAAAAAATACAAAAATTATATGGATGTGTTTGAAAATAAAGGTGAACATGCTAAGGACTGATTAAGGTCAGCATTAAAATGCTTTTATAAGGCCTACATGAAAAGTATTGATGAAGGTATGCATTATAAACTGGTTCAAAGGGATACTTGAGAAGGATGGAATAAGGTATGCATTCTAAACTGGTTAAAAGGGACACTTGAGAAGGAGGGATTAAGTTATGCATTCTAAACTGGTTCAAAGGGACACTTGAGAAGGAGAGATTAAGGTATGCATTCTAAACTGGTTCAAAGGGATACTTGAGAAGGAGGGATTAAGGTATGCATTGTAAACTGGTTAAAAGGGACACTTGAGAAGGAGGGATTAAGGTATGCATTCTAAACTGGTTCAAAGGGAAACTTGAGAAGGAGGGATTAATAGATAGTTAAAATTAAGTTTAGCTAAACAATATAAAAAAATAACATAATTAACTTACCGGTAGATGTACTCATCGACTGCGGGAGGGACCGTGGGTGCAATCGATCACACCCATGACGTTAGGCATGTCGGCGATATTATAAAATCCCAACTTAATCGCGTTCCAGGCTACCATGTCGTCCGGAAAGGTAATATATATGCATCAAAGGGTAGCCATGCCATCCAGAAACTTGGATAGCGCGCGGCTCAGTGTAGGCTAGGACATCCCCACGGAGAGGGCACCCAGCCAGGCAGCCAAGCATTTAGTCATACCTGAAATTGCTTGCCCCTTCCTCGTGGTGTGGGCTATCCATGGCCGCAGCTCGCTATATAATTTATGGAGGGAAACGCTATTGAGTCGGGTCAGCTCGAACAGCTCAACGTCATGCATGCGATCGATATTCATGCGTCTCCGGTGCAATCTGGCCTCGGCCATGCTGATGCAGGCTATGCCATTGAGCTGAAGGTGCTCATACTCCTCCACATAACCGCAAAACATTTTCTACAGGAATGCCGAGTCCAAAATGGTCCCGTAAGTGGAGCGGAAATGAAACCGTTTTATAGGGCAGAGGTCCATCGGCAATCAGGTCTCAGTATCAGACGCAAGCCCATACCAATAACGTAACTTATCAGAACTAAGCATTTCCGATTTCAGCATTTCCGATTTCGATCCGTTTATCGAATGCACATTTACGCGTTAACGTAAACGCATATACGCATGAAAAATGTAACGTAAAAAACTAAAAACAAGACAAAAATTCACAAATAATACACATACACATGCAAAAGTGCATGCATATGTGTCTCTGAATCAACTCTATTATCTTTGAAAAGGCTTGCTCTGTTGCAGCTGTTCCCCCCCCCAGCTCATACCTTCTTATGTGGGTTATGAAGCAGCCCCCAGGGACCTCTCTGTATGTACAGATCCTAGTGGCGCTCCATTTTTCTGAAGAAGGATATATACATTTATATATTTAACAAATTAAAAAAAAAGTGTATTATTCTTTTATTTTTATGTACCTACTTATAGGGGTCTGCTTTCTCCTTTTTGTGTTTCAGGAGAAGATCTGAAGGGGACACAGAGTAGAGCCTCTCTCCCTTTAGTTCACTAGGCAGACTGAATCTTAGACCCCACTTACACCTAGCCAAATGCAGTGCATTTGGAAGCTCCTGCATGCACCATTTCCAATGCAATGCAAATGCAGCTCCATAGAAGTCTATGGCAGTGCAAATGAAAGTAAAATGCAACGCAAGTGCAGTTCAAGCACAGATGAAATGCAGCGAAATGAAGGGAGCCTTTGTCTGTGGAAGGATTCACATTTTTTTCATGGATGCCTATTCCCTTTGACACTTTGCTATGTCGTCAGGTGGGCTTTTCTGACTCTGCTATTGGTTACTCATGTATATATAATGTGCTGTGTCTGTGTGCCACTTGTTGTGTGTTGACCCTGATGAAGGGGGCCTGCTGTAACCCCCGAAACGTTGGATTGGATTGAAACTCACTAATATAGTTCTATTTGTGCTTACTACTGGAGTGCTGGTTTTCTCTCGATTTCTGGATTTGCGGTGTCACCGCTAACCGTGCACCCCCTCTCCTACGCTCGATTGGTGTGCGGCGGCATACGATATAGCAAGGCATCGGTTATGGACGCAGTACCCTGGGCACTAAAGCAACTTGTGCTGGGAGTCTAGTATAGCGGACAGAGGGAGAAGGCTAGTTTGTGGGATTCTGCGGGTGTTGTGGCACACATTCTCTCCAGAAAAACCACTAGAAAACCACTTCACTCACAATGGAGTAACTCTGTGGTTGCTTTCACCCCCTCAGGTTCACCTTGGCATCCCTTGGTGTAAGGGTTTCCTCCTCATTGTTGGATCCGTCTCCTGGTGCCCAGTCCCTGGTGTCCCAGTGGAACTGGAAGTTGTCAGTGCTTCACCGCCTTGTGTCACATATCAGCGAGCTCTGCTGGGCAGGCACGGGTTTCCCGGCATACTGTGCAGGTGCAGGTCCCTCGGTGCTCTGCCCATGTGCAGAGTACTCTTTACACTGTGCAGCTGCAAATGCCGACTGCATTACGCAAGCGGCAGTAGCAAGTATTGTGTAGACCTTTAATTAAATGTGCTTTGGCTCTTAGGTGATCTCTGTCACTGACAGGAAAGAGCCAATCACAGGATCTTATAAGGAAGCTGTGGGCTTTGGATCAGTGCCAGAAGAATTCTGTGCAGTTCTTCCTTTGTGTCCATGCGACATCGCTCTGAACCTGTGGAAACTCTGGAACTCTCGTGTATGGTTGACCCTTTGAACTCTGCTGATCCTGTCTTGTATAGACCCTCGCTTTGCTCCATGACCTTGCCTTTCAGGTTAATCCGCCTCCCCCCCAGTGACTCTCTGTCTGTGTATGACCTTCAGCCTGGCCTCTCAGATTACTTTCTCAAAATAACCCCTACAATGGAATGATACCACATGCTCAACCTTGGCTCAAATTCTTGACCCTGAATCTCTGCTTGTAACCTTTGACCTCTGCCGTGCACTTTGTCTGCCTTTCCTTAGTCCACTAACCATTGCTGTCTGCTCAGGCCCTTGTCTCCCCAGGGAGGGACCTGGGACCTCCCAAGCAGCAATCCTATCACCCCTTGTGGGGGACTCTAGAGAACACCTGGGTTGTCCTTAGACTCCATTCCTGAAGGGTCAAGCTTTGTTGCTAGACAGTAGTGTGCCATCCTCAGCAGTGGAAACAAGGACTCTCTGCCCACAGTGCTCTCCCTCTTGGTTAGCAACTGTGACACCTTGTTCTTGATGCTGGAGGGTAAAAGGTGCGCAGAGCATCCTGGACAAGAAGATGGCTTATAGGCATAAACACCTTATGGCGGTCTCCATAGCCAAGTTGGGTTCATAGGAGGGACCTCTTTGATTTTCATGAATCCGCATACCTTCCCCCCTCTGACAGGGAAGCAGTGTCAGATAAACACAATTCTTTGGCTTTTGATCCAGAGATCCCGTGGATAACATAATTCGAATCAGGGGCACCATGACTCTCAAGAAGGATGAGGATGAGAGGGTTCTTGAGGCTTTCCCAGGGCAACGATACTTAATTGGATTATGAGAATGGGAGAAGCTGGACAGAGTCCCTTTAAATCCTAGGATCTTGGTGATCTGCTACTTATTTCTGGACATGGCTCTGTGCAGGTGGATCCATCTGCCTGTGATGGATGATCCCTTTTGTTTTGCAAGCCCATGCTGCTTCCTACTTCTGACAGTACCTCTTTAAAGGATATGGTCAGCAGACTAGATGCGCAACAGGTTAGCAATGGAATGTGCTGCTCTGTGACCTACAATTGCCTCTTCTCTGTTTAGCAGGTAGAGCCTAGGGTTGCAAGAATTCGGATCTCTAGAGGACCCACAGGGCAAGGTGGTGGGTGCTCTTGCAAGATCTGATTAACTTTGTGAGATTTACCAAGATAGCAGTGCTAGACATCGCTAAGCTGCTCTGCAGGACCCTTGCCCTGTCAGTAGCTTTATGTTGTGCGCTGTGACTCAAACAGTAGTCTGCGGATCCTACGTCCAAGAAGACCCTGGCTGCTCTCCCCTTGGGGTAGTCGCTTATTTGGAGAGCAGCTTCATGTCAAGCGAGCCATGGGCAGTAGACTTAACGCGGGCCTACATTTTGATCCTTCCACAGATATGAGTCAGCGTCCTCAAGAGGAGGCAGGAGCACAAGGATCCTTTAAAAAAAAGCCTGCATGTAAGCCTAAGTCTCCCTGATGATCTAAGCCCATGTTAGACCCTATGTCCAGTCAGGATCAAAGGGACGTCCTCACGCTATCAGGTGAGGTGGACATCTATGCCAGTTTACTTACATCTGGCAAGCCGAGGTGACGAGCATATGGGTCAGGGAGGTTGTATCCTTTTGGATAGAAGGTCCAGTTTGATTGGTGGTGTCAGGACTGCTCCATCCAACTATTACATGCTGGAGGTAGTGCTCTAGGGAAGGAGGCACCTGCTTCTATTCCAGATTCCAGATCAGTGTTCCCTCCACTTTTCTAAAAATTAAACCGCACCAAAAGTTATATTAAACTTTTGGTCCACTATTGACAATTCCTAGGGGGGGCATCACAATTTAGGGTGCCCCATAGTATGATTAGCTGTTCAACCCCAGTTTAAGCCACTGCACTTACCAAGCCGTAATTGTGTGCGGTAATTAAATGCAGCACATGAAGTTCACACAGCTGCATACCATGCTTCTCTGCTGTGCGTGCCCCTGTCTGGAAGAGTGTGGAGAAGATGCCCAGCAGAGAAGGTGGGGTATGATGCGTTGGATTGTGGCTTGGTAGGTGCAGGTGCTCGGTCTGGGGTTCGACAGATCCCAATTAGTGATGTTCCCCTTGCAATCATTAATAACGGTCCAAACGTCAAACAAAAATCCATTAGGGTAAAATAACTAGGTTTTGATCCACTTCACAGCTGAGCACACTGGTGGCTGCATCCGCACTGGCCTCTAGCAGGGGACGTGCCTGCCTGGCCCAATCACAAATGCCTGCCTATAGGTTCAGCATAGTGTGGCCTGCACATTCGCAATTTGATTAGGCAGCAGGAAGGTTTTACTGGGGACTCAGGGGGTTTCACACAGTGAGGAATCCCAATTTGGGATGCTCTGGGAAGGGGGAAACCGGCAGCCCCAGAGTCTTATAGATTCCAAAGCTGCCCAACAAGAGTTTTGTTTGACTTAAAACATTCCATTTCCGGGACCTCTACATTTTTGTGGGTAGGAGTAACCCCACACAACAAGCTTGCTTACAGCCAATCAAACCTGATTGGCTTCCAGGAGTTCAGTGACTTCCAGGAAATGGTAAGTATTATGTAGTACTAATGTCCTTGCAGTGAACAGATGATGCAGACATTGATGCACTTACTTGTCTTGGGGCATCTCAGGTAGAGATGTCCCTGTGTGTGTGAGAACCCTGGTTTACAGGTAAAGTGATCTGGCAATCCCATGCCATTGCGGTGGCATCACCTGCTGACTGCAGGCATTTTTAAATGGCCAGTGCAGATGTGCATCAGCTGCAGGGAGGGGCCTGGCACTTCATTAATGCAGAACAGATTGCTGGATGATGCAATCTATATTGATTAGCTGACGTCCTATTCTAATTGGAGGAGGGCTTATGCATGCACTGTAGGATTCCCAGAGAAGAAGAATAGAAAGAGGTTGAAAAGCAAGGGGGCAGCAGCCCAGAGTTGCTGGGCTTCAAAAAAAATGCTACAAGGGCCCATATGAGGGTTTGCTTATACCCTGATGCTCCAGAATGATCCTGGAAGAAAGGTGTTCAACACAGACAAAATAGCAAATCTGGCTTCTAAGCATACAAAATGCTAGCCTGGCCACGGGATAGAAAGAGTTAAGACTCAGAGCACAGTGCTGACCCCTAGTCACTTGTGCTGTATCTGCTGCAAGTCCGGAGGTGAAGTTTCTTCTCCATCAGCCAACATTTTACCTCAGTTGCTGTGTGTGACCTCACTGCCAGCAGTTGGGGGCAGCGCTGGCAGTGTTCCCGGTCATACCATCTACATGTGGGTCTGGGGGGGGCAATCCACAAGAAATAATAAAAATAATGGATAAAAAAAGTACGAAGGGTGATGGCTTGAGCACCGCTGGCAGGCTGCTGTCCCCCTGTCATTTGTATTCCATTAACTGCAGGGCTTAACTGTAATGAGGACTAAGGAGGTGATTCCCAGTGCCACCCCTGCTCTTCATTAGATGGTGCCACCCGAGGGCATGGTCTAACTTGGCCTCATTACATGTGTGGTGCTGTTTGCAATCCCCAAGAAGGATGGGTGTGTACAGCCAATTCTGGGCCCCAGACACCTCAACAACGTCATTCACATAACAAGATTCAAGATGGAATCTCTGCGGTCAGTGTTGGCTCTCAAACTGGGGATTACATTGTGATAACCGTCATCAAGGATGTGTACTTACCCATCTCGATCCCCTGGGGAATCAGCAATATCTTCACCTTCTGCTGGGTCATCACCATTATCGGTTTGTGGCACTCCCATTCGTGATTGCTACAGGAACTCAGAGTCTTCACCAAGCTGGAGGCAGCAATCATGGCGATCTTCCACTGTCAGGGGATTCACATTGCACCACATCAGGATGATCCCCTAATCTGGACCCCTTCTCTTTGGCAGGGATTTGCAAATGGTGTTGGACAACCTGGAGATATTTGACTGGCTGATCAGTTATGCCAAATGCCATTCATTCAGGTTTGATGGTCATCTGACGTGTAGAGACCCTGTCCAATTGGACCAGCAGTCTGCTGGGTTTTTCAGTCAGAATCCAATCAGACAATGTGATTGCCATTGTATATGTCAATCATCTGGGAAACACCAGGAGCCAGAGGACACTTTGGGAAGCTGTCAGGTATATTGCATTGATGGAACAGCATGTTCCTTGAATTCCGGCTTTGCACATCCCAGATGTAGACAACAGTCATGCTGTTCTCAACCATGAAGAGCGAGCTCTCCACTCAGAGATATATTTAGCATGGTTTGTGACAGGTGTGATATTCCCAAGGTACACGTGTTTGTTTCCAGGTGCAATAGGAAGGCGGTGAGTTTTCTAACTATCCCGGGACCCACTAGCATTCAGGGTCAGAGCTTGGCTAGTATATGCCTTCCTGTGGCTTTTGCTACTTCTTCGGTTGATGGAAGAGGTAGGCCTAGAGGGCGTCATGACCAATCTAGTCGCTCCTCATTGGCCAGGATGAACCTGGTTCACAGACATGGTCAGGATGACCTTCGATCAACCTCTTCGACTTCCAGACAGACCAGATCTGGGCTACTGTTTTGTCACAGTCGCTGACTTTGACTGCCTGGCAAATGAATCCCAGATGCAATTGGAAAGAGGGCTCTACCCTTGATTAGTAGCCATTCACCACTGTGTTTTTTTATCTCTCGCCTCTTAGAATATTTTCAGTATGAAGGGTTGCAATTAAGCACCCTTAGGGGTCAAGTTCGGCCTTATCCAATCTGTTTCATTGCCTGAAATCAGAGAATTCTAGTGGATATCCAAGCATCCGCAGACATGGAGTTAGGAACAAGGGTGCTTCAGGCAGCAGTTTAGACCCTGACCGGTGCCTGGTTCTCCACCATAACTTCGTCAGACTGAATATGGCTCCCTTGCACCCTTTTCTTGGTGAAGCTTTTCATTTTTGGATTTGCATTTTTGGGGACTGCTTTGAACATCCCATTCATGATGCCTGGCCAGAAAATAATATTTTCTGTGTGCTCTCACTAGATACCGAATACCTCTTTCTTGGCGTTTTATTTTATTAATACAAGTTTACAATAAGGAATGACTAAAACTATTAATTCAGAAGAGCTGTGGTTGAATGCAGAAATAAAATAATAAAATCTGCAACTCTACAAGATTTTGTTGTTAGCAAGCCAGTAGCTGTTTGAGGGTTTGACAGCAGTCCATTTCTTTAGAAGTACTGCCCTAGTAGGCATTTTTTGTAATCTTTATCCCTTATATCACAGATCTATCTAAACTATTATGGCTAAAATTGTATTTTATATAATTGCCACTAATAATAAAAAATGCTTCCAAGGACAAAGAACTTCACCTAATCTACTTCTCTCTCAATTCAATTAAAGCTTTGTTCAGTGTCTAAGTAGACCTGAAGGAGAAAGATTTCTGTTAAAAGCACAAAAGTAAGATTAGAGGCGAGCTTATCAGAAGTGTGTCTATTTTAATAAGTCTCTGATTAATGTGAAGAATGCGTGGGTGCAGCAAGAAAGAAGATTAATCTTTCTTAGTGCTGGTGTCTCTGCAAATATAATTAAAAAAAAAGTATTGGTCAACAAGATTCTTATTGTAATACCATATTTATAATGGATAACATTAGAAGAAGATTTATTTTCCTGTCAGGTTATCCATGCAGGACCATTGCGATCGGGTATTGCTAGTAGCCGGTGGGTGGGATTAGAGCAGGAAGTGAGCTGTGGATCCTCCCCATCTGCAGGTATAAGGCCAGAATTTTGGTAAATTTCACAGTTCTGCTCTAGTCTTTGTCGATGGAAGATCTAAGAAAAGTATTTTTCATTTTGGTGTGTTCTAGGGCTTTGTTGTGTTTATGCTGTTACTGTTTTTTCTCACAGTATTTTTAGGGCTGGAGGTGTTATCCCAAGCACCCAAGTCATCACATCTGCTGCCCTGGGGGACAAAAATACCAATGTCAGGCCAAGGGTGTTGGGACAGAATATGTATACAGATATGAGGGCTGTTTGGGGGCCCTTCCCTTGGGGCCCATGCTAATCGAACATCAGTTAGTTACAAGGCACAGGACTATAGAGCTTACAGTTCCCTTCTATGGGGAACTTGGCTTTAAGGGGGGCAGTTTTATTGTTATCTACATGGAAGGAGTGAGGGTGCTGCAGACCCAGAGGGAGCCTTACCTAATTTTTCCCTCTCCTCCAGCAATTGCTTCCCAGGGTTTGGGATGGGATATATATATATATATATATATATATATATATATATATATATATATATATATTGTGTGTGTGTTTAACTTTTTTCCTTTGTGCAGCTGGCAGTAAATTGGTGACTATCTTGCAGTCATGTGGAAGTTACTGAACTTCCTTCCTTATTAGACTACAGGCTGCCTTGTGGGCTGGGTGCTACTCTTTCAGCTCATAGGAGAAGGGGCCCACTTGTTACACTGTGACTCTGGGGGAGTCATTGCCCCAGTGCCACGTGGAGAGAGAGACTTTGGTTTCTATGCAGCCTATTATGGCCCTCAGACACGTCACCCCGGGGCTCTGTAGTTGGCCATTTTTCCCCATTTGGATTGGTTTTCTTTGGGGCCTAGAGTTATCATGCACTCTTTAGGGAGTGGTTCAGTCATGCCTGCAGTGGTGGCTCCAGTTCTGATCCCTGAGTCAGTGTTGCTTCCTCCTTATGGTCCATTGCGCCATGATTACTACAGACCCCAGTAAGCTGAGTTGAGTGGGGACCCCAGCTGATGAGTGAGAGGCAGTGTTCATTGGCAGTTTCCTGCTTTCCCATCAATGTCTTGGTTCTCAGGGCAACTTTCTGTCCCTGTCCCTCTGGTGCATCAATTTGTTGGGTCTCTCAGTCAGAATCCAATTGGACAATGTGATGGCAGTCATATGTGTCAACAATTAGGGAGGTACAAAGAGCAAAAAGGCAACATGGGAAGCTGTCAGGATTATTGCATGGGCGGATCAGCATGGTGCTTGCGGATCAGCATGGTCCTTGTATTTCTGCTGTACACATTCCAGGTGTAGACAATACCTGTGTGGATTTTCTCAGCAAAGAAATCATGAATAAGGGTGAATGGGCTCTCCATTTGGATCATGATTTGCAATAGGTGGGGGTCTTCCTGAGGCAGACCTGTTTGCATCCAGACATGACAGGAAGGTGACAACTCAATATCCTCTGGCTGTCGCGGGGGAATGCTCCGGTTGACTCCTTGGTTCCTGTTCCAGCTCTAGTTAGTGCATGCCTTCCTGCCATTGTTGCTGCTCCCTCGGGTAGTGAAAGCCTAGAAGGGTTCACCACCAATCTCGTCGCCCCCCTATTGCCATGGCTAACCTGGTTCACAGACATGGTCAAGCTAGCCGACTTTCAGTCCCTTAATGTTCTGGTCAGACTGACAGTTCCGGCTGTCACATGGATTTCTGTTACACCTTAATACAAGGTCGCTGGCTTTGACAGTGGAGCAATTGAATGTCAGATGCTGTGGGAAAGGAGGCTCTCCCCTTGGGTAATGGTAATCTTGATTTATGCCAAGAAAATTTCATAATCTAAGGTCTACTACCAGGAATAGCGGGCTTACTTCTCTTGGTGGAAATTCTCTGCAATGTTTTTTAATCTCAGGCATCTTGGATTTTTTGCAGAAGGGCCTTGATGATTGTCCTATTGTCTGAATCATGTTTTCTGAATCGGGTCGCATCACGATTAGGTTACAACATAAATTAACTTTATTAATGGCTTAAAGTGGACCAAAACCAATGCTCTGGCTGCCCTGGAATCTATCTGGGTGAAACACGTTGAGCGGGCAAAAAACACCATAAATGGCCAGCATCAAACTGATCCACAGCAACACTCCTAGCGAAAGGAATCTATGTTGATCTAGTCACAATACCTCTTTGCCAATGTTTGTTGAATTATATTGTATTAATGAAAATGAATGAATGACACAATACCATGTTATAATTAAAAATCATTGTTGCATTTAATTCAATTTGGACACTGGTCCAGGCCATTCTTTTATTTATTTTCCTATCCCAATATTATATGCTGTCCAATAGGGAGAGGACAGAGAGCACCAGAGCAAGAACAAAGATGACAAAATATCAATACGAACTTAGGTAAACATCACCAAAGTTTGCAAAGTCCAAATGTGGTCCCCAACATTCTCAGGCTCCCATGCATTCCGAGATGGCTCCACTCACTTCACTGTTTCTACTAAGGGTAAAGAACCCCCTTTACTTGTAACAGCACTAGGCCTCAGTGGTCCAGGTGTGCAATGCTGCCACTTGGTCATCTGTCCACACTATTTCACTTTTTTATAAGCTGGACATGCGAGCATTTATGGGTGTGGTGTTCAGAAGAAAAGTGCTTCAGGGGGCATTTCATTCCCTGACCAGGATTTGATTTATTCTTCATAACTTTGCCAGACTGAATATGGCACATATTTTTGGTAATTTTGGTAATTTTCACTTGTGGGGCACCACAACCCCCCAAGGATGTTGCAGCCCTTCTTAAGTCTTTTGCCTTTGTCGTGGCTGTCTTAGGCTGTTGAGATTCTCTTACCTTTTTTCTGTTAATGCATTTTTATTATTTGGTTATTCCTTCCAGATACCCTGCCTCGACTGCTTGTGTACTGGCAAAGCTAGGGAGGAGCTGCTGTGGAGGGGGAGGAACCACGGCTCACTTACTTCTCTAGTCCCACCTACTGGCTACTAGCAATACCCAGTAATTGCATTTTTATCTGCTTTATGACACGTGTCTTTAGGTAATACAGTTTGAACCACTTGTGTTGAGGGTGTGGTGATGTGATGAGATGAGGCAAAGGTCAGCAACATTGCATGGCACTAGCATGGTTGGACATAAAGTGATTGGGAATGGGTTATCCAGAGACCTAGTAGGTAGATTAGGACAGAAGCTGGGATAGAACAGACAATAAAGTTGGCACCTTGCAGTTTTAGGAGGCAGCATTTAGAACAGGGTCTTCTTCTCATCTTCTTGTGCCCCAGTGACCTGGGTTAAACTGGTAATGTGAGTCAATTTCCCATTGCAAAACAATTACACAAGGTTAAAATACACACACACAAACTCATTTTAAATACCCCTCTGCCAGTTACCCACTTAAAGTGGACCCTGGAATCTAGATTCAAGGGTCCTTTTCCCAGGGCATCCACAATTGGAATACCCCGCTGTGTGAAACCCCCCAGTTTGCGTGGTACACTCACTTTTTCCCCCAGGCAAATGGCGCATGTGTGAGCAGGGGCCACATCCCTGCTATCCATCTAGCAGGGCGTGTGCCCGCACCAGGTTTTTGTGAATGGCTGGCATGGGCACGCTCCATGTTAGAGGTTAGTGGCCATCGGCTCAACGAGCCTAGATGAGCCTGCGTCAGCACAGTCCAGCGTGCTGATTGGATGGGAGGCCACGCATGCACTGTAGAACTGGAGAAAGGTGAGTTGGAGTGGGTGAACTGGGGGTTTTCACACAGCAGGCATCCCACATCGGGGTGCCCCTGGGGCAAGGACCAAAACCCGGAATGGTCAATATACTGGGTTTTGGTCCACTTTTAAATTGATTCCAGCTAAATCATGTTTTGTACAAAGCAGGGCTTAGTTTGCTTTTTGCATAGATTTAAGGCTCGATTCAGAGACACATTCGTCTGGACTTCTGTAGCTGTCTGTGAAAGTTTTAGTGGGTGTTTGTCATTTTTTTGCTTTTTACCGTTTCTCATTCATATGAACGTTTGGGAAAATGTGTATATGCGCTTTCGATGAACGGAAGCAAATCGGATCATTTGCGTTAGTTCGGATCATTTTCCAAACAAAATCTGATATTTTTCGTTCGTTCAGATAACTTACGTTGTTGGGATGGGCTTGCCTCTGATTCAGAGAGCTGATTTCCATATCCACATCCATATAATTGCTATATTTTTTTAGACTTGTGTCCTTTGTGAATTATATTTGGATTGTTGAACTTGAATCTTAATTTGTTGTAGGAGTTCTTGTTTTAGTGGGTTAGCTTTGCTTTGTGCAATTATTTTATATTTGGTTGCAGGAACCACAAGATGTGTTTGGTCCAGCTATGAGATTCCTCAGTGTTCTTGCAGGGCATCCAGGGTCGTCCCATGACGCTTATATATTGCAGAGCTCTGGCTTATATCGTCAGTTTGAGTCAGGAGAATTATCTGGTGGATGGCTCCTGGGTAAGTTTGCTCACATTCCATCAATCCATTTTCACTGTATGGCAATGAATATAGTTGATGACTCATGTCTTAACCTATGGCTGTTTTTAGCCCTTTATGACATGTTAAACAATATTTTTAAATTCTTTCAGGGGATTCTGGATATCCACTCCTGCCCTTGCTCCTGATGCCCATTCTTTGCCTGCAGAATGCGGGCCAGGGGTTCTCTAATCGGGCACTATGCAAAATCCGGGCCGTTGGCGAGGGCCCTCTGGCTTTTGAAGTCCAGATTTAGGTGTTTGGACCATACGGGGGGGGGGGGGGGGGGGCACTGCAGTATGACCCCAACAAGGTTATACTAATATTTTAATTTACGTTTTTTAACAGGGACCACACCTGCCAGAGTGGCACAACTGAGTGTCAGGGTCCTTCAGTTGGTGGGCGAGATGCAGGAGCTGCGCAACTTGTTGGGGACCACAGATGAAGAATAATGTTCTGTGGCCTGCCATTGCTATTAACACAAAGCTAATGGGCCCAGAAATATTTAAAGATGAATATTTACATGACCGAGAAGTGATTTGGGTAAGTTTTAGGGGGCTAAAATGGAAGAAGAACCTAACCGCAAAGTGGTTTGGGTGAGCTTTAAGGGTCCAAAAGGGAAGATGGAGGATAGTGCTAAGTGATTTAGCTAAATATTGTAGTAGAAGTGAGGGTGGCAAATATGTAGGCGAGCAATTTAATGAGTTAAGTTTGTAGTGCGCAGGCGCAAGATCGTAAGGATTTCATCTGGACGATTATTCATTGAAAACGGGAAACAGAAACTAAGGGGAAACTTAAAGGATTCGTGGGAGGATACGATGGGAAAAGGGCAAAAGCGAAAGCCTACGTTGTAACATTTGAAAATGAAACGGAAAATTCACGCTGGAAAATGACATCCTCGTATTCGCAATCTGCCGTACGAACGGACGGTAACTTTACAGAAGGATTGCAATGCATGCATAGAATTGCTCGCACACTCATACAAGAGCGGAAACATTTAATAAAAAACAGATCGGCACTAAAACGAAAGTATTTTTTTGTCTCTCTGAATCGAGCCTTTAGTCCTATATATGTCTGTAGTGACCAAGAGGAAGCCAATCTTGTCATTGATGCTATTAGGGCTAAAGAAGTGCCAAAAAGTTTGTATGAACTTCTTTCTCCACTGCCTTTTGCCGTTAGGAAAATGAGCTCCATTCTTCTCACTTATATTACATGCATACTATAGAAGGTGCTATGTCTAATATGAAATTACCATTCAAACAGATCAGCAGTAAATACATGGAAATAATTTAGCAGAGACCTTTGAAGCATTATGCAACATTTTCCTACTAAGGCTGATGTGCTGGTATCTTAAGAGCAAGGGAACACCCAACAAAATGCAAAGGTCTACTCACTTGCATGTGCCGCTGCAATCCAATTACCTCAGCCCCCTGCAGCAGCATCCTTGGCCGGCACGCTGAGCTGACCGTTGCCTGGCCTATGCATCAGTCTCAGGTGCCGGATTGAGCAGCGCTGGCTAGAGCACCTCTCCTCATCTGGCCACATCCCCGGCATTTCGGCATGGGATTTATGCACTACGGCGGTGCTGGAGACATCGCGACTGCTGGAGGCTGGATTAAATGGGCCAATGAGCCACAACATTATTGTGGGGTGGCCAACCCCTTTGTCTTAGGGGGCAAATCAGCCCTGAAATTGTTTGCGGGGCCAATCAGCCCTAAGTTGCCCCAGCCTATCCCTGCACATCATCCCCTATACAGGTGCCCCAGCCCCTGTCACCAATGCCCATAATAGCTAGTGCCTTGGGTTATGTACAAAGCTCTGTTCTCTTGTTTCCATATATATATATATATATATATATTGCAAAATGCCCTTTCTGTCCCTGGTACAGAATCTATCCCCCATGAGTTTTTTAGAATATCAATTTAGAATATCAAGTTCATACGTGAATCCTTATGTATTTACTTTTCATTTATAGGAAGTCATGCTGGTGACTTCCAAGCAACAAGAGAAATATGGAGCCTTATTTTTTAATTTGTAATTGTCCTCTGTTTTTACAGCTTTGTCAAAATCAGGCTTGGGATACATTTAGCCACATTTTAACAGGTGTACAGAAACAGTAAAGCTGAGTTGTAGTTGTTTTATATCTGCACAGTGGCTGGTTCATTATGGTAAATAAAGATTTAACTGTAGTACTGTACATTGTGTTTATCTTCCAAATAATACTGGGAAAAGCAGGTATCTAGGGCAATGAATACTATTCAGGCCCAGTTTGGAATATCCCTTAAATCATTAAGTACAGTGTGTACTAAAAGTGGAACAAACCCCAGAAGGGCTTGGCATGGAAGTAAGTGCCTTAACCCAAAGATGCTGGGAATGTGGACGATATTGCTCCCCATTGT
Source organism: Gastrophryne carolinensis (assembly GCA_027917425.1). NCBI lineage: Eukaryota > Metazoa > Chordata > Amphibia > Anura > Microhylidae > Gastrophryne > Gastrophryne carolinensis. The sequence continues at coordinate 460,209,944 of CM051235.1, forward strand.
TTACATTGCCAAGGAGGCTGTTGAAAAAGATGAGTTTTGCTTTCACACACTGCAGCTTGCCTGGAAAAGCCACGTAGGGTTTTGTTCAGCTTTAACTACTGCTGAAACATAACCTGGTGTCCATGACCCTTAGAAGTACAGTCATTTTGTAAATTTGCGATCCCCACTATCCAGGACCAGCTATTTGGATGAGCTTTTCTTCCAGATATCAATCCCCTGATTTGTAGCCCAGCCCCCAGATTTTATTTATGCATGACCACCTTTTTGGTGGACCTATCTCCTGTTGCATTTAGACACGGGGAAGCTGATTCATCATTAGCGGCAGGTAGTGACAGATGAGCGTCTGTAGCAGGCATTTTCAGAGCGCCCACTAGTAGTCACTGTGCTCGGCCGCGGGTCGCTACTTTAGTAGTAGTTATATCGCTGTTCAGTAATGTTGAATACATTGTGAGGAGTCGCTATTTGACCAGTACAGCGCTGTATGGGAGCGCATGTTAGCTACTGCTCATAGCGACCGAAAAAAACAGCCTCCCAAATCTCTGCTGCTGAAAAATACTTGTTTGAAGCCCAGAGCGCAGGAGGCGGTGTGTTTAAAGTCTGTTTTCAAGCATCTATCAACTAGTAACAAAGCGAAAACATATGGAATTACATTGTAGCAACATTATAACATGAACACTTTAATAGCAGACCTGTAATGTCATTTCTGAAGAAATATTTAAAAAATGTGAAAAAAACAGCTTTTTCAAAGCCAGAAGAGGTCACAGAATTATTTGTGATTTTTGCGGAAAAAAAAAAAAACAACCCCGTTTAAAGAGAAGAAAAGGTTCGTCCATTGAAATGTATGGCAGAGCGTCAGGTAGCGAGAGGTCATACCTGGCGCTGTGCAAGGCTGAACGCTGGCGCTGTTCGCAGAGGCTTTGAAAATGATGAATCAGACGCTACATGCCGCTATCCCAGACGCTAAACAGATTCTGCTTGATAAATGTGGAATTGCGTGCTGTGTCCAGTGTTGACCAGTCGCTAACTGTCGCTACCTCTCATTAACCAGGCGCTACCTGACGCTATCCTTTCTTAAATAACCCCCTTAATGTCTCTCATAGGTGAGATGTATACTCTTTCTCCTTTTCTCTGTTTTTTAGTTTAGTTGTAAAGTAAACAGCCAGCCAAATAATAAAATCTGCATACAGTTTGCTTCTGATTTCTATGTGCTGAGCAAAATCTTAAAATAAAAGCAGTCAGGAAGAGAGAAAAGTTGTTTCATAGACTGAAATGTAACATTCTGTCTGCAGAGAAATTTGCAGCCACAGCTTTGCAACAGGGGATAAAAACATGTTTGCATTCACCTTATTAATTGCCTGGGCAGTTTTTTTTTTAATTCTGATTGTAAAGTGCTGTAGAAAATGTTGGCGCTATATAAATAAAGAATATTATTATTATTTGTACAATCTGCCCAGTCTCTTCCCCCAGGCCAACTAGTATAACTACTAACCCCCACCCCCACCACCTAAATGACTACACACTTACTTAAGAAAATATCCCCTTATCTCAATCTTTGTAACACCTTCAGGTAAATTTATACCTTCTTAAATATAATATGCCCCACAAACATAAATGAATACATAACATAGCCTCCAAAGAAATGAATTCTTCCATTTTCTTAATCTACAACCCTCACGCCAAATTAACATTCTCCCAATACTTTGAAGACCCATTGGTGAAATAAATAGTCCCCACAAATAGTTAGACATTGTCTCTGGTGTCTCTGCCACTCTAAGACATAGCCTATATTGGTGATTCCAATTGTGTAATTCAGTCCTTTTATCCTAAATGTGAAACGACTTTTGGGAATACTTAGGATTCTGGGCAAATGTATATACTTATATAAAACAAATTGCTTTTTGTGAAATTTGCAGATGTAATCTCATTGGAGTTACAAAAATGATTCTTTTTTTTTCAATCTCACTCAAGATTGATTAACCTAAATTGGAACTTTATATAAAAAAAGCTTTTATAAATTCAAATGGATCAGAAGCTCTGGAAACCTATGGGGTGTTAATTGAAAACACCAAGTTTCCTGGCTTTTCCTCAATCTCAGAGGATGAAATCATATCGAGGCTTTTCTATGTGAACACGTAATATATTTCTTGTGTTTTTTAAATTAGGCTTGGGGTTTTAAGTGGTTGTAGTGTTGTATAACAATATTGATACTGTCACTTCATTATAAGAATTAGATTGCCTGGAAATGTCATTCCTCACATGTCTTCTGCATACATATATTTTTTTAAGGTTAAAAAGATAACATCTGAAATTACTAATCTGTATGCAGTAAGACTTGGATTGGAAAAATATATGTTTTTTAAAGAATACAGTAGCAAATTATAATTTGACACTGTTTGACATTTACAAGGGTGTACTAGAAAATTGAAAATATATATTACATTCCTAAAGATAGGGCAAATGGTGGTGCTTCAAGGCCAAGATAATGGAACTGTGAACCTATTATCAGTTAATTGCAATATAGTCCCAGAATGTACCCTTTGTTCAACCAAGCCCAAAACAGCGATTGTTTCTTGGAATATTGAGGTAGCATGTCACTGGGTTTGGTGAGCATTGTTCAGTTGTCCTTACTCTTCTGTTGCACACATTTTAATATATGTTTGGTAGCCATTTATGTATAGTGTTTCAGTACGAGGAAACTCCCATGTGTGGGACCCTGAGAAATGTAATAGCATGGGCAATCTGATTTCTGTAGTCTAAAAAAACAGACCAAGACTACCTTGTCTCAAACCTACTTTACTGTTTTCTCCAAATTTTATAAAAACCATCTCCGCTTATGGGTCTTTCCAGACGTTCATGTGATGGGGAAAAAACTGTTAAAGCAAACTTAGATCAAGTTTTCTTGGTTTGCTTCTGCAACACTACAGAAAACAGCTGGTTGAGTCTTCAGCCTTCACAAGATTTACACTTTAACTGGAGAAGATAATCACATTTTGGGGAGAAACATGGGGAAAAAAGAACTAAAAGGTAGAAATTGCTAATATGCTGATCAATTGCTCTTAAAGCTCTTATAGTCAAAAGTTTTGACTATCCTGGGTTTTGGTCCTTTCCCCGGGGCACCCACAGGGAGCCTGCCCATGCTGGTCATCCACAAATGCCTGGTGCGGGCATGTACACTGCTAGAGGGAAGCGGAGGAAAGATATGCCCCGAATGGAGTGGACTTTGGAGCCAAGGCCCTATGATGTGGGGGCACCGGCAGGCATGAGCTATGCATTTTAAATAAGGTCTTTTGTTTGAAGACATGAGTAGGTCATAATAGAACTTATATCTATATTTTCCTCCTTTTTGCCCTTTAGCACAGGCACTTGTCATGGGCAATGAGCAAACACACAAAAACATACCTGGATATCCTAAGGTTTTGTCACCAACCGAATGAGGAATACAATCACTCCATTTAAAATTCTAGTTAACAATGAAATCAAAAATTAAGATAAATTCAGGGTAACAATAGCATCCTGCAATTAGCAGTTATGAAATTAGGTCAAAACAAGCCATCATTTGGACATTTGGGAGTGTGTGTAATTAGGCATGGGGTTTCTGCAAGCAGTTTGTCTGGCAGGTGGCTTGCAGGCCTACCTACTTTTTAATTTGGAACAAAGCTCTCTGGTGGACCTGATTTACTTTGGAGTATCCCCCTGCATTGTCTGCAGCATTCCCTGCTGTCATTTTGTTCTTCAAGGAGACAAAGGATGCCTCTTTCATCTATAGCTTGCAGCTAGGGGAATGAGTTACCCCCTTATATAACTCAGGGGTGTGTGTTCTTGGGATTTCCCTAGCATTAGCCTAGCATTAGCGATGCAAGGGGAATAACCCTGTGTTCTGAATTGCAAGGGACTGGAGAACTTCAAGCAAGCTGCATGGACCAGGAGGAAAATGTCTGGATGACTTTCAGACTAGATAGACCCCTGCTTGTGTCATCACTAATGATCACAGTTAGTGGCGCTGTGTAGATTTGTGTAGAAGTTAAATTTACCAAATTTTGCTGATTTGGTTTGGTAAGTCACATACTCCTGCAACGTATGTTATTTTAAGTTTAGTTATTTTCCATCTACTGGTATATCTGCCACATACCTTATTATTTACGCATTATTACGCTTAATGACAGGGATAGCTAAAGCTAATATTAACATGCTGAATAGGCCATTTTTTAGTTCTCTTTATCTTGGTAGGGCTGCTCTGATGCCAGCATCTGTATTGAGGCCCCTTGGGGACAGAGTTCCAAGCTGAAAGATCCATCTGCTCTCACATTGTAGCAGATCCAGATCTCAGTGACCACCATATGGTCTGGGTATGACATGTTTAATTCCACATGCATTTAGGCCACTTGGTGGGCTCTCATGGTGATACATAAAATTCAGGGCAATTGGATTGGTCACATTATTAAAACGAATGACCAAATATTTGTACTTTAAGTGTCTGTGGATCTTGCCCACATATTTCAAACCACAGGGGAAAACAAGTTGATAGATTACCCCGTAAGTGTTGCAGCTGATGAAACTCTGGATTTTATATACCTTTATATTTTACTCCTGTAAAGGTTTTTGTATCATGTACTGGCACAATTTGCAATGACCACACTTGAAAATACCCGTTGAGCGGTTCTTTTCTAATCAAGTTTCAGCAATTGGAGTCCTATATTCGCTCTGCACCAGATGATCCTTTTGATTTCTAGCTCTTCTATTCATTACTAAGGGACGTTTCCCACCTATCTGAGCCAGTTTGAGATTCAATGTCTAGCCAGTATAGATTTCAAGGACTGCCATTGTGCCCCATATGTAGTGATTAAGCATAAACTCCCCGATCCTTCTTCTTTTGGGGCAATTTCTTTCAGGGCAGGTCCATATGCTCACTTTGACCCACGATGTTTCTCCTTTCCAAGTATGAAGCTTTAGCTTTGCAGGCTTTAATAAGTTTATGTGGATATCCATGTTCCTTCTATCTCATGGTTCATTGCCTTCCTTTTGTATTGGTCAAATAATGTACAATTCCTTCTTTATCTTAAGAATTGGCTGTAAAGAATTACATGTCTAAGAGGGAGTGGATGATAGCTATTGCAGTGCAATAGGGTATGCCCCGGTCTTTAGTAAATATTTGTAGCCAGATTTAGACTTTTTAATCTTTATGCCTAGGAATTCCATGGATTGCTGGCTACATGTGTATGTCAATGTGATGTTTCAGTTGTTCTGATTTAATATTGCTACAAAGTTCACAAATCGATGTTCTGAGCCTTTCCATATTATTAGTACATCATCTATAAATCTAAGCCATGGTGGAGGCATGCATATGAGGGCGCACACTCCCATAGCTGTCCCACTCACTTGTCGGAAGAACTGCTTATCAAATATGAAGCAGTTATTCTTCAAAACAATAAGGAGCAAGTCCTCAATGAAACATTTGTATTGTACATCATAGATCCCAGCTTCGGACGAGAAGGACTGGGAGAAGGCGTTCTATCTTACTCACAAAATGGCGAAACCCTGTAAGGCTCAGGAAAAAAACTTTAAACTAATCTCCAGGTGGTACAGAAGCCCAGTCTGTGTACACCAGATCTTCCCCACGGCCCCAGACATGTGTTGGAGGTGTAACAGGGCAAGGGGAATGCTTCTACATGTTTGGTGGGAGTGCCCCAGTATAAACAGATTGTGGGAGAGGGTCCTACTATTATATGGGGAGGCGTTCGGTACTGTGACTCCAAACACTCCTGAGATATCATTGCTATCTATGCTCCTTGGAAGTAGGGAGGCAGGGAAGAAGGGGGCCCTGAGGCATTTCTTGACAGCCATTAGAATGGTGATCCCTAGGCACTGGAAGAGTGTAACGTCTCCTTCTTTACTAGAATGGTACGAGGAGCTTAACAATATCATGAGGATGGAGGAGCTAACGTCAGGTCTAGGGGGTGGGGAGTGAGAAGTTTATGCATAAGTGGGTTGCCTGGATAATGTTCAAGGACTCGGATGCTGGCCAAAAAAAGATATTAAAACTACAGTAGGCGGTACTGCAGAGGGGAGTAGGGAACGGAGGTGGAGACTGGGAAGGGGTCTGGTAGGGGAGTGATGAGTGCCCTGTTCTTCCTCCTTTGTCCTCCCCCCTTCTTCTCCCCTTCTCCGGTCCTAGTGTTTCAGTGTTGGTTGGTGTAGATATGTGTATGTCGGTGTCCTTCTTGTGGTGAGTTTGTCTGTCTCTTCGGCCAAGCGCTGGGAGGTCTCAAGCATCAATAGATCCTTGAAGGGGAGCTGACTTACTGTATTAAATGTGGGGCCCCTCGGGGCTCGGCTCTATGTCTTCTATGTGCTTCTCCTGCAGGGTATGTCATGCCGGTGGGCGACCTCACTCACCTTCCCGGGGTTGGGGGCAGAGGTGGTCCGTCAATATGATGGTCATTACAGGAATTGCTGGACGGGCGAGGGAAGGGAGGCAAGATGGGTGGGAGGTGCGACTTCCGGTGATACAGGTGGCTGCTGTGACTCCCTGGAGGATTAGATATGACATGTGTATTGTATTCTGTTTTGTGTCTTGTAATCTTTTATTTGTGATATTGTATTGTGCCTTAAAATGTAAAACCTAATAAAATAAGATTAAACACAAATTTATGAGCTACTGTAGTAGAAGTCGACTCTGGTTGTCCATTTCTATATATATATATCTTAACAGCACTTTCCTTAAAATAATGTTACCCTTATGCAATGTAAAGGTATCACCTCTTGCAAGTGGGGAAAAAGAAAGGCCTTTACCTAACAGGTAAAGATAATACAATTATGTGATTACTCACCTGTAGAATTGGTATTATATGTATACAGCACGTCCTGTTCAAGAAGATATTCCTTACACTTGGGATATACTCTCCAGTAGATGGCACTGGACTGCAGAGACAGAAAAGTGGCTCCTCCCGGCCCCATAAATACCCGAGTCCTCCCACAAAATCCCCAGTATTGAAAAGCAGTTACCAAGAGACCGGGAGAACTATAACCATTATATGAAAATTTGAACATAAAAACAATCACCATAAAGAGGTAACTAAAGATAATGATAACAAGGGTGGGGTGGAACAGGACGTGCTGTATACATATAATACCAATTCTACAGGTGAGTAATCACACAATTGTATTATTCTAAGTATACAGCATGTCCTGTTCCAGAAGATATTCCTTACACTTGGGACATCCAATAGCAGTGTCCGTAAGGTACGGTGGGATCCCCAAAAGTAAGAGCAGACAGTTCAAACCACTACCGCCTGCAGAACTTTGCGGCCAAAAGCAGCATCAGCTGAGGCCCTAACATCAACCTTGTAAAACTTTGAAAAAGTATGAACAGAAGACCAAATAGCAGCCTTGCAAACTTGGTGCTGAAAAGCCCAAGAGGCACCAATAGCACGAGTAGAATGAGCAGTAAGGCGGAAGGGAGGTTCCTTCCTCTTAGCAGAGTAGGCCTGAATCACAGCCTGACGTATCCACTTACTGATAGTGGACTTAGCCGGAGCCAGGCCTTTCTTAGGTCCAGACGGAAGCACAAAAAGAGCATCAGTCTTCCTGAAGGATTCAGTAGCCACCAAATAGAACTCTGACTACGTCCAAAGAATGCAAAACCCTTTTCTTAGGGTTACTAGGATTAGGACACAGAGAAGGCAAAATAATGTCCTGATTGAGATGAAAAGCAGAAACAACCTTAGGTAGGAAATCTGGCTTAAAACAAAACACCACCTTGTCCTGGTGTCTCTCAAAATAAGGAGGCTTGATGGAAAGTGCCGCCAACTCAGAAACACGCCTAACAGAAGTGATAGCCACCAAAAAGACCACCTTAAGCGTAAGAATGGACAAAGGGGCCCTTCGCAAGGGCTAAAAGGGAGACCCCTGCAGGCCAGACAAGACCAAGTTCAAGTCCCAGACTGGTAACATAGGCTTACGTGGGGGACGCACGTGAGTAACCCCCTGGAAAAAGGTCTTGACCAGGGGATGCTGAGCAAAGGATCTTTGGAAGAAAATAGCCAAAGCAGACACATGGCCTTTCAGAGTACTGAGCTGAAGACACAGATCCAAACCATGTTGGAGAAACTCCAGAATCCTAGGAATAGAAAACACACGATGTGAGTCAATGTAAGTACGCCAAACCCTGTAATAGATGGAAGAAGAGGACCTCTTCCTAGCCCTGATCAAAGTATTCACCACCGAGGCAGGCAGCCCCTTTTCCATCAAGATGGAGGTTTCAACAGCCAAGCCGTCAAAGCCAGCGTTTGTAAATTGGGGTGGCGTAGGTGTCCCTGAGTGAGCAGATCTGGAACCAGTGGCAGCGCGTACTGATCTACTGCCAACTGCACAATGTCTACGAACCACACTCTTATTGGCCAACAGGGGGCCACCAGGATGGTTGGCACCCCCTCCTGAACTATCTTGCGCAGCACCCTGCCCAGCCGTGGAAACGGGGGAAACACATACAGGAGCTGGAACCTCATCCGGGGCATTGCCAGGGCATCCATGGCCAAGGCCAGAGGATCCTGGGTCAGAGAGACAAAGACTGGAAGCTTGTGATTGTGACGGGACGCAAATAGATCCACGTCCGGTTGACCCCAGCGGTGGCACAGGGAGCGAAACACCCTGCTACCGATGGACCACTCTCCCAGATGAGAGGTCCCCCTGCTCAGAGTCTGCCTCCAGATTCTCCACCCCTGGGATGTACACAGCTGAGATGCAGGGAACATTTTCTTCCGCCCAGGACAGTATCAGGGACACTTCCTTGAGGGCCCTCTTCCTTGAGGGCCCTCTTGCTCCGGGTCCCTCCCTGATGATTGCTGTAGGCAACCACCGTCTGGTTGTCTGAGCGGACCTGAACATCCCCACCCCTCAAGTGAGGGGTTAATTGGGCGAGGACCAACCTGATTGCCCTCAATTCCAGAATATTGATAGGGGCATGGGCCTCCTGAGGGCCCCACTGACCCTGGAATGTCAGGGACTTCCAGAAACCCCCCCAACCTGTCAGACTGGCATCTGTGGTGACAGTCTCCCAGCAGGAGGCCAGAAAGGACCTGCCCCCTAGCAGGTTCCTTGAGACCAACCACCACACTAGAGACCGCCTGACCTGAGGGGACAAGACAAACACCTGATCCAGGGACCCATGGTCCCGATCCCATACTGCCAAGAGGTGAAGCTGAAGAGGCCTCATGTGGAACTGAGGATATGGAACCACCTCGAAGCAGGACACCATCAGGCCCACCAGCTGCATCCCCTGCCTGATGGATGGGGACAAGACAGGAGGAACTGAACTTTCTCTTGAAGGACCTCCACCTTCTGCTGAGGAAGAAAGATCTTGACCTGAGCTGAATCCAGAATCATGCCCAGAAAGGGTTTCACCATGGAAGGAGACAGGGAAGATTTGGAGTGATTGATCACCCAGCCGAATGATTCCAGTGTGGACACCACCCTCTGAGTGTCCAGCTCTGCCTGATGAAAGGACTGAGAAGCAATAAGCATGTCGTCCAGGTAGGGAAGAATGCGAATGCCCTGAGATCTCAGCAGGGCCATCACACCTGCCAGCACCTTGGTGAATACCCTGGTTGGCTGAGGTGAGGCCGAAGGGCAAGGCCACAAATTGGTAGTGCTGATCCTCCAGAGCAAACCTGAGGATCCTCTGATGACCTGGAAAGATAGGGACGTGAAGGTAAGCACCCTTGATGTCTACAGAGGTCATGAAGTCCCCTGGGCATAGGAAAGTCACAGCTGAACACAGAGTCTCCATGTGAAAGTGTCTGAATCTGACAAACTTGTTGAGAAGCTTTAAATCCAGGATAGGTCTTATGGACCCATCCTTTTTGGGCACAATGAAAAGATTGGAATAATAGCCTTTGCCCCTTTCCCTCAAGGGCACCCGGCAGATGACACCTAGGTCTAGAAGGCCTTGGACAGCCAGGGAGAGACACTGAGCCTACAACGGGTTTGGAGCTACACAAGATTTGATGAATCTTGGGGGCGGCCAGGCTGCAAACTCTATCTTGTAACCAGAGGAAACTACCTCCTGAATCCAACGGTCTGAGACATGACGCCTCCAGACGTGAGCCAAGAGCCGAAGCCGTCCCCCCACCCTTCATGCCTGAGGGGGCTTTGGGGAGGACTTAGTCTTGGGACCCCAGGGGGGGGCAGGGTGGCCACGTCCTCGGCCCCTGTCCCAAAAATCTCTACGGGCTCCAGCAAAGGAAGCTCCCCTTCCAATTCTGGAGCCCCTGAAGGAAGGAGAAAAGGCACCTGAACCCCGAAAGGACCGGGGCTGCCTTCTACGCTGAGGTGATCTGCCACCCTTAGCAAATAAGTCCAAACGTTCCCCAAAGAGGCATAGCCCCTTAAAGGGAAAGCCAGTGAGGGCCTTTTTGGTAGCATTGTCAGCTGCCCACTGGTGCAGCCAGACCGATCGGCGTATCGCCACCAACAAGGCAGAAGCCCTGCCACACATTCTAATGGTATCATCCAGGGCAGAGAGAACATATGCAACAAATTCCTCACAACGCAAAAGAGCTCTATACTCTTCACTACCAGCATCATCAGGGGCCCCATCTAAGAGACCCCTGAGCAGGCTTTTAATGGCAACAGCCGTGATAGCAGAGGCACAGACCGGACGAAGCGCGGTCCCAACACAGGCAGAGACATGGCTAGCCAGCTGATCCATGCGCCTGTCTTCCCCATCTCTCAATGTAGTGGTGTCAGGGGAATGCATGACAGATGTGTTAGACAACCCCAGAACTGGTGCATCCACCTCTGGAGGACATGACCAACGTTTAACCATGTCAGCAGGGAAGGGATACTTCTTATTTCTTGGTACCCCAGGAAGCCGGCTAGTCCTTTCCCACTCCTTGAGAATCAGATTATTAAAATGAGTTTGTTCAGGAAACTCCAAACATGGCTTAACAGTATGAAACAGCTCCCCCTGCTGCCGCGGGGCCACGGCAGGAGGAGAGATAAAGAGTACTTCAAATATTTGAGCCAAAAGTCTGTCAGTATCATCTGAAGCCCATGGGTCAGACCCAGACTCAGCATAACCCCTAGGCTGATCCTCAGATGATTCTGAATCAGAGAATATTTCCCCTTTTTCTAGGGGGGTATAGCCAGTAACATAAAAAAACTCCTCAGCTTCCATAAGAAAGAGAGTAACACCGGTTGCCAGATGCCGCCCCTTAGCAGGAGCCTTACGCGGACCAGAACCAGCAATATGCCTTTTAATGCTGGCCACCCGGGTAGCCAAATCAGGTTGAGTCTCCCCACTGTTATGCACCTTACTGGGAGTCAGGTGTAAGCGTGGGGGGGGGGTAGGCGAAGCCAGAGGGGGCGCAGAACTAGGCCCAGCCGCAGGTAAACCAGACTGCAGGGCAAGAACTTGCTGGGTGCAGGGTACACAGACCCTAACATCATATAGGGGTTACCCCACACGCCACACACAGCCGGGCTTGTCCCGAAGGAACCCCAAGGACATTATCCCGAGAAGCCTCCATATGGTGATTATCACGGCACAACAGACCAATAGGGATTGACGCTAGTAAAAGCAGCCCGGGATGCCCCGATAACCCACTAGGGAAGTGGGAGTAATGGTATGTAATAGCCCTCCAATAAGAGTTAACACTAAATAGAGGGGATAGGACCACGAGAAACCACAAAGTTTGACCCACCTGCAAGACATAAGCAAAAGAACCCATAATCGATATGCAATACAGATATGTACATAAAAAATCAGCCCGCAGGGGCAGTTACGGACCTCGATAGTAAGACGCCAGGCACACGCAGCAGAGAATTAAAATGGCGCCTGCATATACCTCGAGGGGCCCGCCCCCCCAAAGAGCGCGAAAACGCGCCCACCTGACAAGACCAGCCAATGATGGCGCAGCAGCGCCTGAGGCGATGCTGCCGCCGACCGCGGAGCGCAGTACAAACGTGCGGTGGCGGCAGAAGAAGAAACCAGTGCAATCGATTCACAGGGATCAGACACAACACACACACACAGTAAATACAAGGACATGCACCCCCCCGAAAACTACAAGGGAGGGCGTGGGAAGCAACGGCTTGCTTAAAGGGAGCCAACTGTGGGTACAGGGGGCAAGGGGCATAAAGTGCAGGAGGGGCATCCCATAAGGCGAACCCGAACCAGGGCAGCCTGAGCTGGGAGGCAGTAGAAGGAAACGGGTGGGAATAGTCCTACAGGGCCGCAGGCTAATAGCCCCTCTCACCTGCGAGTAGAGAGAGCCATCTTCTAGTCATCGCAGCCAGGACTGCAGAGAAGAACTGGGGATTTTGTGGGAGGTCCCGGGTATTTATGGGGCCGGGAGGAGCCACTTTTCTGTCTCTGCAGTCCAGCGCCATCTACTGGAGTATATCCCAAGTGTAAGGAATATCTTCTGGAACAGGACGTGCTGTGTACTTAGAATATTTATACAACCGAAAATCTGTCAGATGAATCACATTCAATCCTTGATTGTCCGTCATGTTCTTTTCTGTGAGCTTCTGAGAGTTCTTTGGGTACTGTTCCTGGTGTTTGTGTTCCCTTTCTTTGTGGGGTTCTTGGTTTGGTCTAAAAGACTGACATTGTTTTGTGCATAATAGAATGTTTTCATCCGAGGTTTCACTCTCCTATCCTGAGAGGTCACTAGATATTTCCTTGAGGTTTTGTCTTCTCAGGTGTTTTCTATCTGATGCAGCTAATGAGAAGTTGAATGTCAGTCTAAATTATACAATGCTCAACGAGCAAACAAATTCTAGCTCATCACTAGATCTCAGCGGTCATTTCTGCGGAAATGTCTTGTCTGATTTTGAATTTTAGTAATCTTTCATTCTAATGAAGCATAAATGATAACTTAAACACCCTATCCTTTATTCTTTGAAAATGTAATAACTCCAGAACAAGGCCAGCAGTTGCCAACACAGATGGATTGAATCATACATAGGTAGTATGACTAAGAGCTCTGAAGCGCTTGCGTTACTGCATCCATCTGTTTTTGCTTTTCTTATTCGTGATTTATTTAAATCTCAGACAACAAAGGTTTAAGTGCTTTAAAGTTCCTGTCCAGGTGTAAACAAGAAAAAGTCATAATCACTTCTGTCTCCTGCAGCTGCTCTGACCTGCTTATCACATCAGTCACAGTGACTATAGCATGTCAAGTCATTCACTAGAGTAGGTGTGCTTCAGGCATTGTGACTGATGCTAGGGCCACTGGCCATCTTTGCCATAAGTGAACAGTGGACAATCATACGTGCCACAGGACTGGATCTCAGGCCCTGAAAAGTTTTTTCAACTGGAGCAGGATAGACCAGCTGTTGGTGACAAAGGGTTAGTATTATTTTGATTTTGTTCATACTTGGGCAGTCTCTTTATGTTAAGTGTTGACAAATTGTTATCTTTGTTCAGTAGATGCTTGGCATGAGCTACCTAGTTGTCCCACTGTTGTGTACCACTTTATTTGAGGAAGGATCCATAAGTGCAGGCGTTGTTTCATTGAAAGTAACTAGGAAACAACAGCATAGTCTTTTGGAATTTTCAGAAGAGGGAGGAGTGTACTAGACAGGGCCGGATTAAGTGTGGTGGAGGCCCCTGGGCACAACATCTGGTGGAGGCCCCAGGCACAGTTTTTTTTTGTTTTTCTTTAAAATAATATGCCCAGCCAAGTAACTGATTGGTGGTTGTCTGGCACCTGCCTACTTACTGGAAAGACAGTTCGAGTCCCTTGTGCCACCCTTGTGCGGGGGTGCATGCTGCTCGGGAACTCCTGCTTTGCCATTCTGGGCAGGGGGTAGTGTAGCTGGTCCAGCAGAAAACAGTTCCCTGCATTGAGCTGCCAGGGGCTGTGCTTGGTGGCTTATGTGCAGTTGAAGCACTGCATACCCCCATTACTGTAGGGTTGCTCACAGCGGCTTTGCTGCTCTAGACTCTCCATCCTGCCCTGTGGTGGCTTTGGTTGCAGGTTTGCAAAAACAAAAAAAGGCTTGCCCAGGTGCTCCCCCACTGCCGCTGATAACTTTGTTGCCGGCCCCGCAGCCCATCAGACCAGAGACCAGCTTCCTGGATCAGACCATAACCCAAGGTTAGTGGAGGCCTCCTTTGCAGGGCAAGTGGTGGAGGCCCCGGGGATCTAGCCCCTTGCACCCACCTCATAATCCTGCCCTGGTACTAGATGTCCTCTAATGCTACCACTGCCTTAGCACCCTCCCTCTATTGTAGAGGGTGAAATCTGGGACTGTGACTGATGCAGAACCAGAGCCAGGACTAATAGCCAGCATTGGTCCCGCACCCATGGAATTCCCGGTCCCATGCTTGCTGCAGGACTTGTTCCTAGAAACCTGCTGTGGAGGAGAAAAGGTGAGTAACTCTTTATATGTTGGCAAATAGTTTACAGTCCCTTAATTGTATACAAATTATTACATTCATTAATTATCCAGGGCATAGCTAAAATGCAGAAATATAAATTATGTATAATGTATTATAGGCCAGATTAACAAGGATGAACAATAAAGGGTACCAGCTCAGAATTTTTTTAAAATAATTTTTAATATAGTAAGGATATTATATGTGGCAGGCATTTTCCTAGGAAGCATTTTTTATGCCCCAAGCACTTAGGTTTGCCACATCATGTAGGTAAGTTTATTAATATTTCGAATACAGAAATGTATTGTATGAGTTCAGCGATTAATGCTATTGTACTTAATTACTTGATTATACTTAGCTGTCTCTTATGGTAGTGAATGCTTAACCTACATTGTACAGTGATAAGCTAAACTATTCTTGCATTTTTGATATGTAAACATTGTTCCTGGAATGAGCACTTAGTTTATGACATTTTTTGTACATTTTATAGTACTCAATAAACTAATTGTTTTATATTTTGTGGTATTTTGGTTGATTCAAGTTTTGTTGCACTTTGGTTGCTTTAAATGGGTTTGGGGATTGTTTGTATGTTATGATAGCATGTGATAAAATACAATCAAAAGTTACTGTACTTGGTGCCGGGGTGTTGTGTTATGGGGACAATTTGTGGCTTTCAGTGAGTATCGTCTTCCTTGGGTGCACTGTGTGTGAGAGGGGAAAATTGGGCAAACAGAGCTAAAACTAAAGCAGTGAACACAGTTGGCAAAAAACTTTAGCCTCGATTCAGAGAGACAAAAAAAAACTTCCGTTTTAGTTCCGATCTGTGAAATGTTTCCGTTCTCGTATGAGCGTACGAGCGATTCAATGCATGCATTGAAAACCTTCTGTAAAGTTTCCGTCCGTTCGTACGGCAGATTACGAATTACGAGGATGTCATTTTCCATCCAGACTTTTCCGTTTCATTTTCACACGTTACAACGTAGGCTTTAGTTTTTGCCCTTTTCCCATCGTATCCTCCAACGAATCCTTTACGTTTCCCGTTCGATTCTGTTTCCCTTTTTCAATAAATATTCATCCAAACAGAAATCCTTACGATCTTGCGCCTGCGCACTACAAACTTAACTCATTAAAGTGCTCGCCTACATATTTGCCACCCTCACTTCTACTACAATGTTTAGCTAAATCACTTAGCACTGTCCTCCATCTTCCCTTTTTGACCCTTAAAGCTCACCCAAACCACTTAGCACTGTCCTCCATCTTCCCTTTTTGACCCTTAAAGCTCACCCAAATCACTTGTGAATATTCACTTGTGAATATTCATCTTTAAATATTTCTGGGCCCATTAGTTTTGTGTTAATGTATTTTGTAAATTAAATGACAATGTAACATTTTTTTTTATTCCATCATAAAATATAAAATTGTTAAAAATTTTGAAAATTTCAAATGTTAACAACTATAAAAAACAAAATACATAGCAATGGCAGGCCACTGAACATTATTCTTCGTCTGTGGCCCCCAACGAGTTGCGCAGCTCCTGCATCTCGCCCACCAACTGAAGGACCCTGACACTCAGTTGTGCCACTCTGGCACGTGTGGTCCCTGTTAAAAAACGTAAATTAAAATATTGGTATAACCTTGTTGGGGTCGGCCCGGGTTTTGCATAGTGCCCGATTAGAGAACCCCTGGCCCGCATTCTGCAGGCAAAGAACGGGCATCAGGAGCAAGGGCGAGTGGCACATCTTGCAGTTCCTGCAACCAAATATAAAATAATTACACAAAGCAAAGGTAACCGACTAAAACAAGAACTCTTACAACAAATTAAGATTCAAGTTCAACAATCCAAATATAATTCACAAAGGACATAAGTCTAAAAAAATATAGCAATTATATGGATGTGTGGGAAAATTAATGTTTACATGCTAAGGACTAATTAAGGTCAGCATTAAAATGCTTCTATAAGGCATACATGAAATTTATTGATTTAGGTATGCATTGCTATACAATTTATGGCCTCGGCCATGCTGATACATGCAATGCCTTGGTGCTGAAGGCGCGCAGACTCCTCCACAAAACCTGTTCAACAATAGCAATCCGAGCCCTCAAAGGTCTCGTAAGTGGATTGGAAATGAAACGGATTTGTAGGGTGGTGAACCGTCGGAAATCAGCTCTCTGAATCAACGGAAGTTTTCTGAACGAACGGAAAATTTCCGATTTTGTTTGGAAAATGATCCGAAGTAACGGAAGCGCATTCCCGAACGTTCGTGCGAGTAGAAAATGGACGAAAAAAAGCAAAAAAATGACAAACACCCACCAAAACTTTCACAGACAGCTACGGAAGTAGTTGTGTCTCTGAATCGAGGCTTTTCTGTCGCCATTTTGCTGGTGCTATTGACTTGGAAAAATGGTTTGCCAAACTCTGAACAGATGAACTGCTGTGGTGGATTTGGTTTAGATATCATATGTCAGGATGGTATGGGTCTCAGGGTATATGTGGGGGGTCATGGGAGTGTCTGGGCTGTTTGAAAAGCCTTAAGAAAAGTTGATTTAAAAATATAAGTAATGTGATAAAAAAAAAAGTATAGATGGTCCAACAGCACATGCACAAGCAGTGTATGTATCCCCATTATCCTTTTAGCAGGGCGAGTGCCCATGCCAGGCATTTCTGAATGGCTGACCCTGTTAGAAATTAGCAGGAGATGTGGCTGCCAGTGCACTCGAATCCCCTTGCCTTAGATGAGATGTTAGATGTGCAATCTTTTAGAGTGTGTCTTTCACAATTTCTACTTCGATAATCCGTTTGACTAGGCATCTTCCAACATATGCCAACTTCCAGGATATCCCCAATATGGTTCCCTCGCTGTTCACCCACAAAATGCCTGCATTTGCATGCAATTAGGAATGGGTTTAGTTAATCCGGGCCGCAAGTGTATAGCCATTCAGGCAGATCGGGCATAGCTAGTCAGGGGCCCAAGTGTCTAGGAAGGCAGGGTGGAAAGAACGCCACCATTTGCAGAATAACACAGGCAAAGGCAAGTGCGCACATGGGTACCATGTTTGGGGTAAGGGGATCTCTTGGTGCATATCTGGGTGTAGCAGCCACATACTGGGGGGTAGCCCAGGTGTTACAAACACCGCCCAATAAGATCCTGACCAGGATGGCAAAATACCTTAATGCTGAACTAAAGTGTATGAGGCATGTGGCCTAGTAACCACCTGCTAGGCTTATTTTTAATATGTATATATATTAAAAATTAGAGAACCCCTGGCCCGCATTCTGCAGGCAAAGAACGGGCATCAGGAGCAAGGGCGAGTGGCACATCTTGCAGTTCCTGCAACCAAATATAAAATAATTACACAAAGCAAAGGTAACCGACTAAAACAAGAACTCCTACAACAAATTAAGATTCAAGTTCAACAATCCAAATATAATTCACAAAGGACATAAGTCTAAAAAAATATAGCAATTATATGGATGTGTGGGAAAATTAATGTTTACATGCTAAGGACTAATTAAGGTCAGCATTAAAATGCTTCTATAAGGCATACATGAAATTTATTGATTTAGGTATGCATTGCTATACAATTTATGGCCTCGGCCATGCTGATACATGCAATGCCTTGGTTCTAAAGGCGCGCAGACTCCTCCACATAGCCACAAAACCTGTTCAACAATAGCAATCCGAGCCCTCAAAGGTCTCGTAAGTGGATTGGAAATGAAACGGATTTGTAGGGTGGTGAACCTTCGGAAATCAGCTCTCTGAATCAACGGAAGTTTTCTGAACGAACGGAAAATTTCCGATTTTGTTTGGAAAATGATCCGAACTAACAGAAGCGCATTCCCGAACGTTCGTGCGAGTAGAAAATGGACGAAAAAAAGCAAAAAAATGACAAACACCCACCAAAACTTTCACAGACAGCTACGGAAGTAGTTGTGTCTCTGAATCGAGGCTTTTCTGTCGCCATTTTGCTGGTGCTATTGACTTGGAAAAATGGTTTGCCAAACTCTGAACAGATAAACTGCTGTGGTGGATTTGGTTTAGATATCATATGTCAGGATGGTATGGGTCTCAGGGTATATGTGGGGGGTCATGGGAGTGTCTGGGCTGTTTGAAAAGCCTTAAGAAAAGTTGATTTAAAAATATAAGTAATGTGATAAAAAAAAAGTATAGATGGTCCAACAGCACATGCACAAGCAGTGTATGTATCCCCATTATCCTTTTAGCAGGGCGAGTGCCCATGCCAGGCATTTCTGAATGGCTGACCCTGTTAGAAATTAGCAGGAGATGTGGCTGCCAGTGCACTCGAATCCCCTTGCCTTAGATGAGATGTTAGATGTGCAATCTTTTAGAGTGTGTCTTTCACAATTTCTACTTCGATAATCCGTTTGACTAGGCATCTTCCAACATATGCCAACTTCCAGGATATCCCCAATATGGTTCCCTCGCTGTTCACCCACAAAATGCCTGCATTTGCATGCAATTAGGAATGGGTTTAGTTAATCCGGGCCGCAAGTGTATAGCCATTCAGGCAGATCGGGCATAGCTAGTCAGGGGCCCAAGTGTCTAGGAAGGCAGGGTGGAAAGAACGCCACCATTTGCAGAATAACACAGGCAAAGGCAAGTGCGCACATGGGTACCATGTTTGGGGTAAGGGGATCTCTTGGTGCATATCTGGGTGTAGCAGCCACATACTGGGGGGTAGCCCAGGTGTTACAAACACCGCCCAATAAGATCCTGACCAGGATGGCAAAATACCTTAATGCTGAACTAAAGTGTATGAGGCATGTGGCCTAGTAACCACCTGCTAGGCTTATTTTTAATATGTATATATATTTTTTTAATTTTATGTATGTTCTACAGTTTAGATGATGATGACATACCAATTTGACTTCCTGCCTGACATATATGTAAAGAGGACGTTGGCACTTGACATCGTAGCAATGCTGGAGGAGGAGCCAGACACCACCTACACTTGCACAAAGATCATGCAGCTCCTGAAAAGGAGGAAGAAGCCCCGGGTGAGGACGTTTTTAGAAAACTATTCCCAAGCAAGTGACAATTCTTGCCTAAACATTCACTCTTACAATCACATTAGACAGGTCTGTGTTTAAAACAATGCTATTCTCTTCTACTTCCAGAGTTCGCCAAAGAGTGCGGCCCACTCGGACGTGACGAGTCTAGTCAAAGCTGGCAAGATCTGGTGGACATGGAGGTGGTGGCGGACTGGTCCTCACCCTCCTCTGCAGGTGAGCCAAGCTCACCTGGACCAACCTGCGGAGAAGGAGGCCCAGATGTCAGGCAGGGAGTCTGAGGATGGTGGCCATGATGACTCAGGTATGAGCATCACACATAAACACACACAGGAAGACACAGACTACAGAAGACACACATATGCATCTGTAATGTGGAATTTTGTGAAATTTCCTTCTAGATGGCCAAAATGTGAGCAGCGAGGGGATGGAGGTGCTCCAATCCCGCCTCAAAAAGATGCACCACACACAAAACACAAGCCAAATAACTGTCAGTCTCCTCGCCTTTCCTGCCCTTGAGCGCGCCATACCACGGACTGCATGCAGCAGCAGACATGCTCAGCTGCATGGTTTTAACAGAGCAGGCTCTTCTTCTGTCGCATGCTCCACAGTGACACCTGCTGTTCAGCCCATTGGAAGTGCACAAGGCCTAGAGTGTAAGCTCTTGGACTTGATTTCACCTCCTGGTGTCCTGAGTTTGAATGGACAGGAAGTGACTTCACCAGACTCTGGCACATCCCTCCCTGTGCTGATTGATAGCCCTATTTAAGAGGACAGCTGGCCTACAGCCAATGCTGTGTTATCAGCTTACTTCCTGGACCTTGTTTTTCCTGATTCCTGAATACCTGATCGAATACCTGGATTTATATACGGACGGATAACCTGATTTTTGACGTGGATTGCTTATGGACTTTGCCTGTTTTCTGCCTGCCTCTGACCCCGGATTCACCATTGGACTCTGCTCAGACTTTTTATTTGCTCTTTGGAGTTTTTTCTGCTTCACTTCGCCCCATACCTGGAGCTCAGCTCAGCTCTCCCCATGATTGTAGCCAGGAGGCTTGACAGTATAACACAGCCATAACATGAGCTTCGGTGGGGAACCCTGTCAATTTGATAATTTGATGCAGCAAGTCTTTTCCCTCTGTGCAGCCGTCCAGGGCTTACAGGGAGGCTTTACTCAGCTTGTGGATCGGCTAAATCAACTCACGCCCCCGACAGTATCTTCTGCTACAGCTGTTCCTAACACACAGGGGGCAGATTCTGGGGTCACCCCTGAACCCCAAGTTCCTTTCCCGGAATTTTTCTCAGGAAATCGCCAGAAGTTTCGTGCTTTTAGGAACAGTTGTCAGTTATTATTTTCTCTGCAACCACAAACCTATGCTGCTGAGGAAGTCCGGGTCAGAATTGTTATTTCCCTTCGGCAAGGGCCTCCCCAAACATGGGCCCATTGTCTTCTGGAGCAAAATCATCCTTGTCTGGCCTCTGTTGATCTTTTCTTTTCTGCTATGGCAGCCATCTATGATGATCCCGGACATGTTGCATCAGCAGAGGCAGCTCTCCGTAATTTGCGACAGGGTCGCCGTCCAGTTGAGGAGTATGTTGCCGATTTTCATTGCTGGAGTTTTGACACCCTGTGGAATGAGCCAGCTTTAAAACATCAGTTTCGTTTAGGTCTTTCTGAACTGATTAAGGATGAACTGGCCCACTTCGACACTCCTGAAACTTTAAATGAACTTATTCTTGCAGCCATTCAGGTGGATCGCCGGATGCGGGAACGCCGTGAAGAGCGTTCAGCCCTAGCCCAATGGTTTACTCCACGGTCCTCGCCTGCATCACCTGACTCTCCGCAGACCGATTCGGGGGTTATCAAGCCCATGCAACTGGGAACCATCCGGGCTGCTTTGTCCCAAGAGGAAAGACTGCGCCGGAGGCGGCTAAACCTTTGCATGTACTGCGGGAACCCCGGACACTTTCGGGTTAATTGTCCCACCAGACCCGCAGCTATGAAGAGATCAACACCTCTTATTAAGAGCACACCACTTCCTGTGCCTGGTTCTCACCTCTCTGTGCTTCTTAGTTTACAACTTCCTGGAGGAAGGGTTGAGACCAGGGCCATGATTGACTCCGGGGCCTGCAGCTGTTTCATGGACTTAGAATTCGCACAGACTCACAATATTCCATGTGAAGTTCGGCCTACCCCTCTGCTTCTCACTTTGGCCGACGGATCTACCGTCAAGTCTGGACCGGTGTCCCATAGAACTAAATCGCTTGGCTGCTCTACTCCTGATGGACACTCAGAATTAATACACTTTGATTTAATGCACTCTCCTTTTTACCCTATTATTTTGGGTTTCCCGTGGCTCTCTATACATAACCCCGTCATCGACTGGTCTTCCGGTTCAGTTTCTTTGTTCTCTCCCTATTGCAACCAATTTTGCAGACAGCAGGAGAGTAACCTCTCTGTAGTAACCCTTAATCCACCGGATTCCCTTCCGCCTGCGTATCTAGAGTTCCAGGATGTGTTTGACAAAAAAGGTGCAGACCAGCTACCTCCTCACCGCTCTTATGACTGTCCAATAGACCTTCTACCTGGGTCGGCCATCCCTTTTGGACGTCTTTATCCGTTGTCTGAAGCCGAGTTACAGACTCTCCGTGAATATATTGATGAAAACCTGGCTAAGGGTTTTATTAGACATTCCACTTCGCCTGCAGGAGCAGGGATATTCTTCGTGGAGAAGAAGGATGGGTCTCTGAGACCCTGTATAGATTACCGGGCCCTCAATCAAATTACAGTCAAGAACCGATACCCTTTGCCCTTGATTTCTGAACTCTTCCAGCGTTTGGGGTCCGCTCGGTTCTTTACCAAGTTGGACTTGAGGGGAGCCTACAACTTAATTCGGATCCGTCAAGGTGACGAATGGAAGACGGCCTTCCGCACACGATATGGTCACTTTGAATACCTGGTCATGCCGTTCGGACTCTGTAATGCCCCTGCAACCTTCCAGCACTTTGTAAATGACGTGTTCCGGGACTATCTTGATATTTTCGTCATCATCTACCTGGATGATATACTAATCTTCTCTTCCTCCCTCTCGGAACATCGGGAACATGTCCGTCGTGTCCTTCTGCGTCTTCGAGAGCATCAATTATACGCCAAACTGGAGAAATGTCAGTTTGAACAACCTTCTATTCAGTTCCTGGGGTTACTTATCACCAGTACCGGCATTGTGATGGATCCTGAGAAGGTGGCTGCCGTCTTGGACTGGCCACAACCTATGAATCGCAAGGAAGTACAGCGTTTCATTGGCTTCGCCAACTTTTACAGACGTTTTATTAAAGATTTCTCACAGATAGTCCGCCCTATCACCGATCTCACCCGTAAGAATACTCCATTTGTCTGGTCTGAAGCTGCTGAGGAGGCCTTCTCTCATCTCAAGGAGCGTTTCACTTCTGCCCCTATCTTGAGACATGCCGACCCCGAGCTCCCTTTTGTACTTGAAGTAGATGCCTCCGTCAATGCTGTAGGAGCAGTACTCTCTCAACGAGAATCTGAGCAAGGAGAACTCCATCCCGTAGCCTTCTTTTCCAGAAAACTGTCTTCAGCAGAGCAAAACTATGATGTTTGTGACCGAGAACTTCTTGCTATCAAACTTGCCCTGGAGGAATGGCGTTATCTATTGGAAGCTGCCAGACATCCAATTTTGATCCTCACGGACCACAAGAACCTGGAGTACCTTCGGTCTGCAAAAAGACTCCGGCCACGTCAGGCAAGGTGGTCACTATTCTTTTCCAGATTCTCTTTTCATATTTCTTACCGTCCAGGAAACAAAAATACTAAACCTGATGCACTCTCCCGTCTTCATCCTTCTGACCAAAGGTCCTGAACCTGTGGAACCCACTATTTTGCAACCGAACCATTTTTTGTTACTTGAATCTGAACTCATTGCTGAGATTCGACGAGCATCCGATTCTATCCCAGAGAACCTACAATCTGGTCCATCAAGAAAAGATTTTTGTTCCTGAATCTTTACGTTCCAGGGTTCTGGCCGAATTCCATGATCACCCCTTGGCAGGCCATTTCGGGCTCAAGAAGACGCTACATCTGATTCAACGTCATTTCTGGTAGCCCACCTTAAGAGCAGACTGTATATCATATGTTTCTTCTTGTGGGACGTGTGCCCGGAATAAACACATAACCACCAAACCTGCAGGTCTTCTCATGCCTCTCCCAGTGCCAGAACGTCCCTGGGAACATATTTCTATGGACTTTATTGTAGAACTTCCACCTTCGGACAACAACAACACTATCTTGGTGGTTGTGGACTATTTAACCAAGTTTGCTCATTTTATAGCTCTCCCCAGCCTTCCTTCGGCCTCAAAGTTAGCACAAGTTTTTGTGAAAGAGATTGTCCGCTTACACGGCCTGCCGTCTAAGATTGTGTCTGACCGCAGTTCTCAATTTACTGCCCGGTTCTGGACAGCGCTCTGTAGGAGTTTACGGATCACTTTGGCCCACTCATCGGCCTATCATCCCCAGACCAACGGACAAACTGAACGGGTGAATCAATCACTGGAGCAGTACATACGATGCTACTCCTCGGCCCTGCAGGACAATTGGACACAGTTACTCCCATTAGCTGAACTGGCTTATAATAACTCTGTCCATTCTTCGACCCGCCTCACTCCGTTTGCTGCAAATTATGGATTTGATGCCAAGACCTTGCCTGATACCTGCATCCCAGTGAATGTACCGGCAGCTGCAGATTTAGGAGCTCATCTAACTGCCACTCATCAGATGCTCCGAACAACCCTTCGAGCTGCCCAAGAACGTTACAAAAGGACAGCAGACACTCATCGGTCTTCAGCTTCCAATTTTGCAGTAGGAGATCAAGTCCTGCTCTCTACCACTCATCTAAGGCTTCATCTTCCCTCTAAGAAGTTGGGTCCTAAGTTTATCGGGCCTTTTAAGATTAAGAGAGCTATTAATGAAGTTGCCTTTGAATTGGAATTACCTAATCGCCTGAAGATACACCCAGTTTTTCACGTGTCCCTTTTAAAGAAAGGAACTTTTAGAGATTCCCAAGACAAACCTCCTGATCCAATTATTGTGGATGGTGAAGAGGAATATGAGGTTGAACAGATCCTGGATTCACGGAAGAGAGGTGCCTCCATTCAGTATCTTGTTCGTTGGAAAGGTTACGGCCCAGAGGAAGATTCCTGGGAGCCATCTAGTAATCTCAATGCTCAACAATTAATCAGAGCTTTTCAGCGAAGACTCTCTAGATCGGCCGCCCAGAGGCGTCCTTTAAGGGGAGGGCAATGTCAGTCTCCTCGCCTTTCCTGCCCTTTAAGGCATCGTGAGCGCACCATACCACGGACTGCATGCAGCAGCAGACATGCTCAGCTGCATGGTTTTAACAGAGCAGGCTCTTCTTCTGTCGCATGCTCCACAGTGACACCTGCTGTTCAGCCCATTGGAAGTGCACAAGGCCTAGAGTGTAAGCTCTTGGACTTGATTTCACCTCCTGGTGTCCTGAGTTTGAATGGACAGGAAGTGACATCACCAGACTCTGGCACATCCCTCCCTGTGCTGATTGATAGCCCTATTTAAGAGGACAGCTGGCCTACAGCCAATGCTGTGTTATCAGCTTACTTCCTGGACCTTGTTTTTCCTGATTCCTGAATACCTGATCGAATACCTGGATTTATATACGGACGGATAACCTGATTTTTGACACGGATTGCTTATGGACTTTGCCTGTTTTCTGCCTGCCTCTGACCCCGGATTCACCATTGGACTCTGCTCAGACTTTTTATTTGCTCTTTGGAGTTTTTTCTGCTTCACTTCGCCCCATACCTGGAGCTCAGCTCAGCTCTCCCCATGATTGTAGCCAGGAGGCTTGACAATAACACCTCCAACAAATTCACCAACAATTGTTTTTGTTTTCTTCTACAGACTTGGGTGGCTCCCCAACCTCAAATCCCCCACCAGCCTAGTGAGTTTATAGACATATTTACTATTTACTATCTACTTTACTAACATGCCTTCCTCAACAGGTTTGCAGGAGGCAGAGGCTAGACACTAAGGCCTCGATTCAATAAAGGTAGAAAAAAAATTCTCATGGCAGTAAAAAATTCAATTCATGGGAAAAAAGCCTGAGAATTTTACTGTTGCTGAATCAACAGCTAAGAAAACAATGAAAGTCAATGGCATGATTCAGTAACAGTGACATTCTCAGCCTTTTTTTTCATGAATTGAATTTTGTACTACCATGAGAATTTTTTCCTACCTTTATTGAATTGAGGCCTAATTGTTTGTTTTTTGTTTTTTTACAGTCCACAGAGAAGATCAACAGAAGTGCCTGGAGGAACTCACAGCTGCTGTGCATGGGCTGGTGGGAGAGCTTGATGAGCTGGCCACAGCATGGGGAGCCTGCTACCTTAAGGTACTGGGAGCCTGCCATCTTCTTTTACGCCCCCCTCCTTTTTTTTATTTTCTATGTTTTATTAAAAAAAAAAAAAAAAAGATATATATATATATATATATATATATATATATATATATATATATTGTGAGCGATTTGGGCGAACGGCAGTGACACGGATGACAGTTCTTTAGCAGCAAAGGCAGTTTTATTCAGAAAATAAAGTGGTCATCAGCAAAACAAAACTTATCTCTTACGTCAAAGAACTTTGCAGCACAAATGCAATACATCAAGCGGTTTACTTCACCAGCTCCTGAGAAAGTCCTTGGTTTGACAGACCAATAAACTATAAGTCCAGGTTACAGGGGTGTTACCAGCCCACGCTGCTCATCCAGAACTCCAAGTGCAAAGTCACAAGCAAAGTCCTTCCACTGCATACAGGTCTGTCATTCATTTTCAGCAGGTACGGCCTGGCGCTCCTTCCTCCAGGCTATTCAACAGCACACTGACAGGCTCAGCGGCTCCTTTTATTCAGGCTTCCCCTGCAATCAGCCTCATCATCTGTTCAAGGCCTGAGATCAGGGAACAAACCTGTAAAGGACTGGGGAATGTGACCTGGGTTCTGAAAACCCAGCATAAGGATTCACGATCCTTCCACGGCTTGATCAGACTTATCTGGTAGATCTGGTAGGGCTTTCTTCTACCAGGTTGATGAACCTTGTAGTTCACCTCACTCACCTTCTCTATGACCTCATAGGGACCCCGCCACTTTGCAGGAAATTTACCTTCACCCTTGGGTACTAATACCAGAACCCGGTCTCCAGGATTAAAGGCCTTCACCCTGGCCGGCCTATTGTATATGCTGCTCTGGGCCACATGTTCAACTTTCCCACAAGTCCCAGAACAAGGGAAAATCATGACCGATTATTGCATCATACATAAGGCGTTTTACCACGCCGACTTTATGGGTCAATGTCCCAGCGGGGGTCTCAAACTTACCCATGGCTACAGGGTAAGCCACGATATTCCCGTGGATGCAAAGCACATTAAGATTTTTCTTTGGTTTATAACCTCTACGCACAAGGTTGGCCTGGACCAAAGTTACCCGGCTACCTGAGTCCAACAGCGTCTTCACTGGGCAACCATTCATTCTCACCATCACAACCTGTGTCTCAGTCTCTGACCGCTGAATGGCGGCACAACCCGGTTCTGCAAACAGAGACCTTCTGCGGGCAGCGTCACACTCCATGGGCTCAGGGGAGAGGGGGCAATCAGCCACCATGTGTCCCCACTCATGACACCTCCAACACTGGGGACCCCAGAGCCTCCTTGCCCGGGTGTCCTCCCTAGGATTAGGGGGCCTCCGGGGTTCAGGGTCTTACACGCTTGCACACACCTCCAAGGGGGACTTGCTTACCCACCGAAGACAACGGTCTGCTGGTCTTGGAGGTTGCTGGTGCGGCAGGGGCATCCCGAAGGTGGTCCTTGGTGGTCCTTGGTCGCAAGAAACCTCTCCACCATGTTGACCATTTGCTTAGCAGTCTGCGGGTCGCTTTGTCCCACCCACCGTTGTAGTTCTGGCGGCAGGGTCCGACAAAAATGGTCCACCACAACCTTCTTGACGATATGCGCAGGTGTGGAATGCTCCTACATCTGCGACCGAGCAGGCTTCTCAACGGAAAATGTCCAATTATGTACCCTCCAGGCCCGAACTGTTGGTATAACACCCAGGCAAGCAAGAATCTCCAGTTTAAGTTTGGCATAGTCCCGTACCTCTTGCTCCCTGAGGTCAAAATACGCTTTTTGGGGTTCATCTGCCAGAAACAGTGCAATCACGTCTGCCCACTCGGCAACTGGCAGCTGGTCTCTCTCAGCCATGCGCTGGAACACCGTGAGGTAGGCCTCAACATCATCCTCAAGGGTCATTTTTTGTAGGACCTGCTCTACGGCTCTCCTTGCACCACTCGTCTCAACCGGGCTTCTCTCCGGTTGTAAGGCTTGAGCCACCACAGTCTCTCTGAGTGCAGCAATCTGTTGTATCAACAGGCGGTTTGTCTCCTGCTGGTTTGCCTTGGTCTGCTGCTGCGCTTGGTGCTGCTGTGCCATGGCTTGGTGCTGCTGTTCCAGGGCCCGCTGCTGCTGGAGGTTAGCCTAGATTAGCTGCTTAATCACCTCCTCCATTTGAGACTTCTTGGTTGCCGCTTTCGCCCAGGACATCCAAAATGCAGCGTTTTTGTCACTCCATTGCCCCTAGCAACAGTCACTGTGCCCGCATCCTCCACCAATTGTGAGCGATTGGGGCAAACGGCAGTGACACGGATGACGTTCTTTAGCAGCAAAGGCAGTTTTATTCAGAAAATAAAGGTCATCAGCAAAACAAAACTTATCTCTTACGTCAGAGAACTTTGCAGCACAAATGCAATACATCAAGCGGTTTACTTCACCAGCTCCTGTGACAGTCCTTGGTTTGACAGACCAATAAATAAAGTCCAGGTTACAGGGGTGTACCAGCCCATGCTGCTCATCCAGAACTCCAAGTGCAAAGTCACAAGCAAATGCCTTCCACTGCATACAGGTCTGTCATTCACTTTCAGCAGGTACTGCCTGGGTTCCTTCCTCCAGGCTATTCAACAGCATACTGACAGGCTCAGTGGCTCATTTTATTCAGGCTTCCTCGGCAATCAGCCTCATCACCTTTGCAAGGCCTGAGATCAGGGAACAAACCTGTAAAGGACTGGGAAATGTGACCTAGGTCCTGAAAACCCGGCATGGATCGTGTCTGATACAGTATAGCAGGGGAGAATTACACACCATTTATGACATTTCCATACACTTTACCACATAATATATATATATATATATATATATATATATATATATTACAAAGAAATAAGCAAATAATATAATATAGTAGTATAGTATATTAATATAATATACTATATTTTAAACATAAAAAACAATTACAAATAAAAATCAAGAATTAAATAATGTAGTGGTGTTTTTCATTTTATAGAATTTGCAACCATAGTAATGGTGACATTATATCCATGTGGGCATCCCAAATATACAACTATCAAGGAGAATGAGCTTCACTGGAGCGTGGTTAAGGTAAGCAGGGCCGGCGCCAGCACAGGGCAAACCTGGGCAATTGCCAGGGGTCCTAGCATCTTCAGGGGCCCACTCAGGCTCACACTTGCCCATGGTATTATTTTACAGTGGACCCAAACCACAGAACACAGGGTGTTGTGTGCAGACCTACTCATGGCTGGCCTTAGCGACAGGGGATGATCTGCAACACTGGAGAAGTTGGCATGGAATGGAGGGCAATTGATGGAAGCTCAGAAGGTGGCGAGAACCAGGTGACAGCTGACAAGGACTGGATTGTGATCAGCAGCAGGAGATGACCCATTTGTGGCAGCAAAAATGAAAGTTTACTCACTACTTTGGGGCCCACTAAGACTCTCTTGCCCAAGGGCCCCCACAAACCTGGAGCCGGCTCTGAAGGTAAGAATTAGTAAGAAGAAAAGATGAATGCATGTCTAACATGAACGTGGTTAAGGTAAGCATTAGAAAGGAGAAAAGAAGTATGCATGCCAAGCATGAAAGTGATTAAGGTAAGCATTAGGAAGAAGAAAGCATGAAAATGGTTAAACCGGACCTTAAGCATGATTTAATGAAAAGCCCAAATCCTTAAAAAACTATTCCCCAGCATCTAAAATTAATATATATCAAGTTTTTAGTCACTTATTATTCTTTCCCCCACTGGGCTGCAACTCTGCTCAGGACTCTAGGATATGAGCGCCGCCATCTTGACTCAGTAGCATCATATACTGAGGAGAGGAGAGTGGGATAAAGTACATGGGGTGAGGTTATAGCTGTGCTCTGCCCAGATAGAGCAGAGCTGGGGTCAGGGAATGGACAGAAATCCCAGAATGCAGAGCGACACAGTCAGAAGACACTTCCTATTTGCAGGCTGCCTGATGCTCCATGAGCCGCCATCTTGGATGTTTAACCCTTTAAGTGCCAGCTTTCCTAGAATTTTTGTCACCCTTTGTTGCCAGACCACATTTCACTATTTGGCGCTACATATGTTCAACCTTGATTTTTGAAGGGATTTCCAGGGCTTTTCCAGGAAAATTATATATTGTTTTTTCAGCAGAGTCTGAGCTTCAACATTTTTAATGTATTCTCAATACTTTTGGGTGAAATATGTGCAAAAAAATAAAAAAAAATGTTTTTTTTGCAATTTGTCGTGTTTTTTGTAATAAAAAAATGTAAGTTTGTCAATAAAATCTTATTGCGTGTGAAACCCCAATTTCTCCCGGTCACAGCGGTACCACATATGTATTGGTAGACAGCCTTTCCTGCCCAGAAGACTCCCCCAAACTGAAACAGCGCTTTAGGAGATTTTCAGATAAAATACAACTATTCTACGCGCTAAGCGCACCTTGTAGTTGTTCCAGAAAAACAAACCTTTACATTTGAAATACCCCCACAAACTATATATTCTCTGGAAGTACACAAGCTTTCTAGGCGTACCAGGCTTGCTGACATGGGCGCAGTTTTCTGAAAGTAATCCCTTAATCAATTCTTTGGTTGCACAGAGTTTCCTTAAAAAAGAATAAAAAAGAAGAATCAAAGCCACATTTTCCTAAAAAAAACTATATGCAAACAAGAAAAAAAAAGCAACATCCCCCGACCAGAATGGTACCCAACATGCATAGGTAGTGTCAAGGGAAGAGTTGCCAAACACCCCAAAGTAAAACATGCACATAACGGTAATTTTACTTGAAATTTTCAGCTCTGCTGACAAAGTGCGCACCTTGCAATTTTTCAACCAAAACAACCTTTTACATTTGGAATATCCCCCATAAAGCATATATTCCCTGAAAGTACACATTTTAAGCTTTCTAAGCGTACTGAGCTTATTG
The DNA here is from genome assembly GCA_027917425.1 of Gastrophryne carolinensis. NCBI lineage: Eukaryota > Metazoa > Chordata > Amphibia > Anura > Microhylidae > Gastrophryne > Gastrophryne carolinensis. The sequence goes on from CM051235.1 coordinate 460,240,712, forward strand.
TAGTGGGCTCATCTTTCTGGAAGTAATCCCTTGAAGAATTCTTAGGTTGCACAGGGTTTTCCTAAAAAAAATTATAAAAAAGCAGAATAAAAAACATGTTTTCCTAAAATATCAATATGCAAACAAGAAAAAACAAGCTAAATCTGAAAGCGCAAGGTCCCCCAAGCAGAACAATGCCCAACATGCATAGGTACTATTAACCCTTTTAATTGCCAGCCTACTTGAAGTTTTGTCACCCTCTGTTGACAGGTCATTTTTCCTCATTATGCGCCATGTTTAACCGTGATTTTTGTTGAAATTTCCAGAAAAATTATATACATATTTTTTGCAGCAGAGTTTAGGCTTTAACATGAAATGTCTTGTTTATAATTTTTCTACTGTTTTTTAAATATTTTTGCATAAAAAAACAAAAATATAAATAAAATAATATTTTTTAGACAATTGTCTTCTTTATTTTAAATAAAACATTTGTTTTATTAATGAAAACCATATTGCATGTGATAGCCCCATTTCTCCCGATTACAACAGTACCACATATGTATCAGTAGCCCCCTCCATTCTTGCCCAGGAGACCCCCCGAACTGAAAAGAGCACTTTATAAAATTTACAAATAAAATACAACTACTATCCACACTATAAACATAAGGGGTTAATTTTAAATAAAAATGACATAGGGTTCCCCTCCCCTTTTTTCTGGGAATTTTAAGGGTTAGAGTTATGCTAACCCTAACCCTAACCCTTAAAAATCTCCCCAAAAAATGACATAGGGTCCCCCCTACCCATCATAACCAGCCCGGGACCAGCTATGGGGGCTTGTAGGAACGGGGTGGAGGGGCCAGCTTTTGTGGCCCCCCACCGTGCAGCCTACAAGCCCACATGGATCCCTTACCAATTCACAAGGTGTTAAATGTAAAAATAAACACACAGACACACATAAGAAAAAAAATGACATTTATTTTTTTTTCTACGACAGCTGCTGGAGATTGGTGGAGGAGAGCTGGCAACCAGCCCTCCTCCTCTGAACAGCAACTGAGCTTCAGGTCCCGGCTGCCGGGTGACAGGTGCCCGAGTCATCGATGACGTCACCCGTCCCCAAGAGGCGGGGCTAGCAGTCCCGACCCAGGAAGTGGGAGGAGAGGGTGATTTCTCACCCTCTGCTCACCACGGAAGAGCCCGGATGGGGCCATCGGAGGTGAAGAGGAGAAGGAGAGGAGAATCAACCCTTTGGGTGGGACAGTTTATTATGGTGTGTTTCCTATAAAATGTCTAGAAATGTGATAATAGGTCAATAAACCATTTGGCAATTTGTTTATTAGGGCTTAGTGGCATTTTATTAATTGTCAAAAGGGGACACATCCAATTTGTTGCAATGTTGAATTTATGCTACCATTCATTTTAACTAGTGTTCCTGGAATGTGCCTCTGTCTGTATGTAAGCGAAGCCTGCACCCCCTGTGACTGAATGTCTGTCACAACCGTCGACTGCAAGAGTGACTAAGCTTCCATTTAGCTTCTTGAGCTGCTCATTTATATGCACAGCCTGATTGGAGCAGAGCCGTACCTTTCATATGGGATCACTGACAAGGTTTGTATAATGGGCAACCGACTGTGTTTTACACAACAGGAACAGCAAAATTTGGATCCCCCAACGGTACAAACCAAAAACCAGGATAGTGAAAATTCTGGGTTTGGTCCACTTTAAGTGTAATGACTTTACCTATTTTCTTGTGTAAAATATTTGTAATGCTTGTGTCTCCCCTTATAAAAGGTTTAGGTTAAAGAGAAATCTTTCTTGAAAGTTACTTGGCAGATGTTAACAGAGGTCTCCTTTAGTCAATTATATCTTTATAGAGAGATAAGGGTCGATTCAAAGAAACATGTAACAGCTTGGATTTTGGTGCCGATCATCCTATTTTTCACGTCCGCTCGTGCGTTCGTATGAACTTGCGAGTGATTCTATAAGCAAATACGTTTCTATCCTAAAATATACGTCCGTTCGTATGGCAGTTCGGGAATCAGACCTATGTCAGTTTCCATCCTGAATTTTCCGTTTCATTTCTCAGGTTGCAACATTGGTTTTGCCCTTTTTCCTTTTTTGTCTGGACGTAAATCCTTCTGATCTTGCGGCTGCGCACTACAAACTTACCTCATTAAAGTGCATTCTAAATATTTGGTCTTTTATTTTTCTTTATTTCATTCATTTTGTAGTAACCAACCATTAATGAATGCATTTGCATAAGTAAATCTTACTTTGTTTAATTTTTAGTTAACTTGCATTTTTTACTTGTGGATTTAATTTTAATATTTAGGCTTCAAATGGTACAACTTAAAATGTTGTGTGTGGTTACCCACACCCTCTACATACAGATTGCTCTCAAATATTAAAAAACACCCAGCAACTTCTGCATGTTATGAGCCTAGAAACAGCCAAGATGGCGGCTCAGGTATTATCGGGCAGCCTGCAAACAGAAAGGGCCTTGTGACTGTGTTGCTCTGGATTCTTTGATTTCTGACCTTTCCGTGCCCCCAGCTCTGCTGTGTCTGTGCAAAATACAGCAGTAACCCACATCCTGCACTTTATCCCGCTCTCCTCTCCTAAGTAAGTGTGATGCATCTGACCAAAGATGTGCTTAAATAATTAAACAAAGCAAAGGTAAACAACTACACCAATAAATGCAATCTAAAAATATTATTCTAGTACATCAATTTAAAAATAAATACCAAAGGACATAAGTTTCTTTAATTAACGCAAATATATTGCCAAATAAAGGTTTACATGCAAAGGACTAATTAAGGTCCACATTAAAATGCTTTTATAAGGCATACATGAATCAGGTATGCATTGCTATACAATTTATGGCCTCGGCCATGCTGATACATGCAGTTCATTGGAGCTCAAGACGCGCAGACTCCTCCACATAGCCAAAAAACCTGTTCAAGAACAGCAATACGACTGCTAAAAGGTGTCGGCAGTGGCTTTCTTTTAAAACGTATTTAGAGGTTTGAAAACTGTTCTCTGAATCACACCTAAACACATCCAATTAACCTAAGTTTTACGTTTTGATCCTAAGTTTTAGGATTTGATCCTAAGTTTTACGTTTTGATCCTAAAATTTACGAACGAACTTGCGATGATCGTAAGAGCATATACGCATTCGAACGTAGGCTCGTGCGAGTCGGAAATGGCCAAAAAAACAGGAAAAAATGACTAACACCCACCCAAACTTACGATTCTCGATCCGAAATCAATTAACTTTTGCTCTTTGAATCGAGGGGATAGAGTAGTAAACTTTAGTAACCGTCTTTTAAAACTAGTTTTATCGTAAAAGTAAAAGTATTAAAAGAGAAATGTAATGTACAACTAAAAGTGAAAATGTTATTGAAGTGTGATACCTGTTTTTCTACAAAAATACATTAGTTGCCTAAAGGTTAATAACTGCTCATTTTTCTAAAAAAACAACGTCAGAATATGTATAATTATCTGCAAACAAATAACTGAAGCTAAAAGGAGCTTTGTGATAAAATATTATTTCATTAAAAGGGAACTCTGGTTTTATACACAGATGTTTTACTGTGGTTAAAAGGAGCTTCCTCTATCTTTTGTTCAATCTAGTGTTGGGATCTAGATTCAGCTTAAATTAGACCTGCCCAAAACAGAATATTGTATATAAAGAAGGTCACCATTAGCTAACTAATATATCTGAAAGAGGGAGAAGAAAAAAAGACCTTCTAACTGTAAAGAATAATCTCTTTTCACCTGGTTGTGGTCTTTTAGCATTACATACAAATAAAAAGGGATACATTTGCTGTTAAAGTGGAACAAAACACTTTCTTCCTCCTCTGTGCTCCCCTCCCCACCTGAATACCTTGGGTGATGCATATGACTGCTGCTACTATTGACTAGACATAGAGGTAAATGTTTCTGTGTAGTCACATTCCAGGACAACATGTGCGCCTCTTGCAATGGTGACTATTCTATAGACAATTTTATCCCCAAATCTCAGGGTTAGTCTTCTAATGATTCATATATAGTATATAGAGAATTCCACTATGGCAGGGAATGGATGAGGTTCTATATTTTTGGAGTCTGCCTCAAAGATTAGTTCTTGATTTTCTCTTTTTAGGTGGAGATGGGCAGGAAGCTTGGCAGTGGTAAATAGTGGACTGCTAAATCCAGATATGTTGGACACTTTTAATGTGTTAGGGTTGCAAGTATTAGAAAATGACCCTGCCAAGGCAAAGCTGAGTCCATTTCAAGGAGTGGAAACTTTCTTAGAGTTTGTTCAGCACCCATAGATTACGGTTAGGGATGAGCGAATCGATCCGGACGAACCCGGATTCGTTCTGAATTTCATGGAAAATTAGATTCTGAACGAATCCGAATTTCCCCGCAATTCGATCGATCGAAGTTTTCCTTTAAACTCCATATATTTCAATTTCAGGCATTCTAAAATGGTGAAGGAAGAACAATTCTTCTAAACCGCGCTAAAAATATTACAGTGCATTAAGATTAAATTGAATCATATTATAAAGGCAATCCTTTCTTCCGCTGGAGTTTAGTAAGACCGTATTGGTGCAGTCTTCAAACAATAGTAATTTTGTGTATTAATACACTAATGGCTCCGCGGGAAATGTTAGTAGTAAAATATTTCAATCAACAACAACACCTTCAGTGTGGACAATCAATTGCAGGCTTTGTGAGTCCCAACACCACTTATGATTAAATCACGTACCAGATTCCTTAGTTAGATAATGCCAAAAAATTGTAACTTCTCTCAGGCAACACTTTGTAATAAACAACAGGTGTAATCTTCCAGGGTAACAATGAATTACTCAGCTTTTGGTTTCTCCGTCGGATCAGATAGAAATCAAATATAATAAACGTGCTTCTTTAGAGATCAATCCCCTCCAATTGCGCAATTCACATGTAAAAAAATGGACTAAAATAGCATAAGATCCTTAAAACAATAGGCGCCGTGCCCACTTTTAAGAACAAAATAAGTAACTTGCATATCAGATAGTTTCCCTTAAGTGAGACTGCACTCACAGCTTAAGCTGTGAGTGAAGTCTCACTTAAGGGAAACTATCTGAAGGCTCACAACCTTTGATCAATGTCTATTTGTGATATGCAAGTTACTTATTTTGTTCTGGTAAGCAACTATTAAAAGTGGGCATGGCGCCTATTGTTTTAAGGATCTTATGCTATTTTAGTCCATTTTTTTACATGTGAATTGCGCAATTGGAGGGGATTGATCTCTAAAGAAGCACGTTTATTATATTTGATTTCTATCTGATCCGACGGAGAAACCAAAAGCTGAGTAATTCATTGTTACCCTGGAAGATTACACCTGTTGTTTATTACAAAGTGTTCCCTGAGAGAAGTTACAATTTTTGGCATTATCTAACTAAGGAATCTGGTACGTGATTTAATCATAAGTGGTGTTGGGACTCACAAAGCCTGCAATTGATTGTCCACACTGAAGGTGTTGTTGTTGATTGAAATATTTTACTCGTCATCATCAGGAGAAGAGGGGCACAGGTTGCCCCGGAGTCAGCAGCTGAGGCAGCAAGGTGTTAGCAGCATGGTTGCCAGTCAGCATGGGGGCACAATTGTAAAGCCTGGAGCCAAACAGGGCCGGGCCGGGGTAGAGCACCTGCTGCGTGGCAGGCTACCTTATCGGGAGGTAGCGGAGAAGGGGTTCCTGAAGTTGGTGACAGTAGCAGTGAATCAGTGCGGCCTGTTGGTGGGAAAAGTAGCTACTCGGCAGTGTGGCAGTTTTTCCTGAAGCATCCGCAGGAGGGTAACATGGCCACATGCAAGATATGTAGGCAGAAGGTGAAGCGTGGCCAGGGCCCAAATGTTGGCACCACGGCCCTGCGTCAACATATGATGCATCACCATAAAGCAGCCTGGGAGAACCGAGGCTCCGAAGAGGTGGTCCAGCCTGCTTCCTCACCGAGTGGCACGCCGCTCCCAATTTCTGCCAGCCAAGGCTCCAGCACCTCAGCCGAAGGCAGCTGTGCGTCATACCCATCCTCTGTCGCTCCTGCTCCTCCTCCTCCAAGTCATGCATCCCGCCAGCAAAGCCATGTCCAAGAGACAGCAGTATGCACCCACTCATCCTACGGCGCAGAAGCTGAATGTGCTCCTGTCCAAGTTGCTGGTGCTGCAGTCGCTCGCTTTTCAGGTGGTGGACTCTGCACCTTTCAGAGAACTGATGGCTTGTGCCGAGCCGAGGTGGAGAGTCCCAAGCCGTCATTCCTTTGCCAAAAAGGCAGTACCAGCGCTGCACACTTTTGTTGAACAGAAGGTGGGCCAGTCTTTGAGCCTGTCGGTGTGTAGCAAAGTGCATGGCAGCGCCGATGTCTGGAGCTGTAACTACGGTCAGGGACAGTACATGTCATTTACGGCCCACTGGGTGAATGTGGTCCCTTTGCAGCAGCAACTTGAACAGGTGACACCGCTTCGGCCTCCACGCTCCCTGCCCGTTGGGCCTGTGACACCGTGCGACTCGGCCTCCTCATCCTCCGCCATCTCCTCACCCTCCACTGTAGGCTCAAGTCTCAGTGCCCCACCAGTCTAGCATGTGTGCAGGGCACGGAGGTGTCACGCTGTGCTTCACAGGGGAGGAACTGCTTAAATTTATTCATCAGGAAATCCAAACATGGCTTACTCGAAGAAAACTTAAAATGGGAATCATGGTTACCGACAATGGGAAGAACATTCTGTCTGCGCTGCGCCAAGGAAGCCTGACCCATGCCCCCTGCATGGCTCACATCTTCAATCTGGTTGTCAAGCGGTTTCTGAAGTCTTCCCCCCCATCTGCAAGACATCCTAACAACTTCAAGGAAACTTTGCATGCACTTCAGCCACTCATACACCGCCAAACACACCCTTCTTGAGCTACAGCGTCAGAACGGTAGCCCCCAACATAGTCTGATTTGCGATGTTTCCGCCCGTTAGAATTCCACCCTTCACATGTTGGACTGATTATATGAACAGAGAAAAGCCATCATGGATTTCCTGATGATCCAAGTGGATAGGGGGACTCCCCTGTGTAACTTCAATGTCAACCAGTGGCAGCTCATACGTGACACCTGCCGTTTGCTCAGGCCCTTTGAGGAAGCCACTTTATTTGTCATTCGGCAGGATTACGGGACGAACAACGTGATTCCACTGCTTCATGTTCTAAAGCACATGTTGGAAACCATAGCTGGTCAGGGCAATGGAGACATGGCGTCTACATCTTACGGCCACATGAACCCCGTTGGAGCTGAACTGGAAAAGGAGGAGGAAGAGGAGGAGGAGTGGCCCAGTGAAGCACAGTTTAGGCTTGGCAAAATGGCTGGTTTATCTAGTCCGCGGACAGGAGAGGAGGAGCAGGAGCAGCCAGAGGAGCTAGAGGGTTTTGAGGAAGGCGAGACAGAGGACCTGGACACACCGTGGCAGTATGCAGTGGAGATGGAGACAGGTAGTCCCTCCGAGTCACTTGCGCTAATGGCAGGAAGCATGCTCACGTGCTTGCGTAGTGACCCCAGAATTGTTTCCATTTGTCGGTGGGATGACTTCTGGCTGTCCACCTTATTGGACCCTCGCATCAGGCAAAAAATGGGGGCATTTTTTAAACCCGCCGAGAGGGAGAACAAACTGAACTCTGCGCTCACCTTCCACTGCCATGGCTGCTGGGGGGGGGTTGGTAGGAGCAACAGCAGCAGCTCCATCAGCAGCAGCCTCAGTCTTCAGTCGCTAATGAGTAGCTTTCTACACCCGCATAGTGAGGCTACTCATGAGCAGCAGGAAGACCTGGAGCAGGACCTCAACCAGCAGGTCATGTCATACCTTGACATGACCATGCCAACACACCGCTGGACTTCTGGAGGATCCGCTGGAGTTCTGGGCAGCCAAATTTGGCTTGTGGCCACAACTAGCAGAGTTTGCCCTGGAAAAGCTGTCCTGCCCGGCCAGTAGCGTGCCATCTGAGCGGGTGTTTAGTGTGGTGGGGGCCATAGTTACGGCGAGGAGAACTCATCTGTCAACTAAAAATGTGGAGAGACTCACCTTTGTCAAAATGAATCAGGGATGGATCAGCCAGGATTTCCACCCACCAATGGCTGATGCATGCGACTAGATTCAGCATGGTGCCACGTTTTACACTTTCCAAATGGTGCAAAACATATTTATGTCTTTAGGCCAATTTTTGGGCTCCTGCTGATGCCAACTTCAGGGTGTGCCTTCCAGCTAATGTTTGTGCTGCTGCTGCTGCCAACTTCAGGGTGCCTTCCAGCCAATTTCTGGGTTCCTGCTGCTGCTGCTGCCAACTCCAGGGTGTGTCAGTCAATTTTTAGGCTCATGCTGCGGCTGCTGCCAACTCCAGTGTCTCTTTAAAGCAATGTTTGGGCTCCTGCAGCTGCTGCTGCTGCTGCTTGCAACTCCAGGGTGTGATTAATCCAATTTTTGGGCTCCTGCTGCCAACTTCAGTGTCTCTTTAAAGTAATGTTTGGGCTACTTGCAACTCCAGGGTGTGATTCATCCAATTTTTGGTCTCCTGAATCCAACTCCAGTGTGTCTTTCAAGCTATGTTTGGGCTGCTGATGCTGCTGCTTGCAACTCCAGGGTGTGATTCATCCAATTTTTGGGCTCCTGCTGGCTACTTCAGTGTCTCTTTCAAGCTATGTTTGGGCTGCTGCTGCTTGCAACTCCAGGGTGTGATTCGTCCAATTATTGGACTCCTGCTGCCAACTCCAGTGTCTCTTTCAAGCTATGTTAGAGCTCCTGCTGCTGCTTGCAACTCCAGGGTGGTGATTCATCCAATTTTTGGGCTCCTGCTGCCAACTCCAGTGTCTCTTTAAAGTAATGTTTGGGCTCCTGCTGCTGCTTGCAACTCCAGGGTGTGATTCATCCAATTTTTGGGCTCCTGCTGCCAACTCCAGTTTCTCTTTCAAGCTATGTTTGGGCTCCTGCTGCTGCTGCTGCTTGCAACTCCAGGGTGTGATTCATCCAATTTTTGGGCTCCTGCTGCCAACTCCAGTGTCTCTTTTAAGCTATGTTTGGGCTCCTGCTGCTTGCAACTCCAGGGTGTGATTTATCCAATTTTTGGGCTCCTGCTGCCAACTCCAGTGTGTCTTTCAAGCTATGTTTGGGCTCCTGCTGCTGCTGCTGCTGCTTGCAACTCCAGGATGTGATTCATCCACTTTGTGGGCTCCTGCTGCCAACTCCAGTGTCTCTTTCAAGCTATGTTTGGGCTCCTGCTGCTGCTTGCAACTCCAGGGTGTGATTCATCCAATGTTTGGGCTCCTGTTGCCAACTCCAGTGTCTCTTTCAAGCTCTGTTTGGGCTCCTGCTGCTGCTTGCAACTCCAGGGTGTGATTCATCCAATTTTGGGCTCCTGCTGCCAACTCCAGTGTCTCTTTCTAGCTATGTTTGGGCTCCTGCTGCTGCTGCTTGCAACTTCAGGGTGTGATTCATCCAATTTGTGGGCTCCTGCTTCCAACTCCAGTGTCTCTTTCAAGCTATGTTTGGGCTCCTGCTGCTGCTGCTTGAACTTCCAGGGTGTGATTCATCCAATTTTTGGCTCCTGCTGCCAACTCCAGTGTCTTTTTCAAGCTATGTTTGGGCTCCTGCTGCTGCTGCTTGCAACTCCAGGGTGTGATTCATCCAATGTTTGGGCTCCTGCTTCCAACTCCAGTGTCTCTTTCAAGCTCTGTTTGGGCTCCTGCTGCTGCTTGCAACTCCAGGGTGTGATTCATCCAATTTTGGGCTCCTGCTGCCAACTCCAGTGTCTCTTTCTAGCTATGTTTGGGCTCCTGCTGCTGCTGCTTGCAACTTCAGGGTGTGATTCATCCAATGTTTGGGCTCCTGCTTCCAACTCCAGTGTCTCTTTCAAGCTATGTTTGGGCTTCTGCTGCTGCTGCTTGAACTTCCAGGGTGTGATTCATCCAATTTTTGGCTCCTGCTGCCAACTCCAGTGTCTTTTTCAAGCTATGTTTGGGCTCCTGCTGCTTGCAACTCAAGGGTGTGAATCATCCAATTTTTGGGCTCCTGCTGCCAAATCCAGTGTCTCTTTAAAGCAATGTTTGGGCTCCTGCTGCTGCTTGCAACTCCAGGGTGTGATTCATCCAATTTTTGGGCTTCTGTTGCCAACTCCAGTGTCTCTTTAAAGTAATGTTTTGGCTCCTGCTTCTGCTTGCAACTCCAGGGTGTGATTCATCCAATTTTTGGGCTCCTGCTGCCAACTCCAGTGTCTCTTTCAAGCTATGTTTGGGCTCCTGCTGCTTGCAATTCCAGGGTGTGATTCATCCAATTTTTGGGCTCCTGAAGCCAACTCCAGTGTCTCTTTCAAGCTATGTTCCGGGTCCCGGTGCTGCTTTCAACTCCAGGGTGTGATTCATCCAATTTTTGGGCTCCTGTTGCCAACTCCAGTGTCTCTTTCACAGTCTCTTTGCAGTTTGGGCTGCTGCTGCTTGCAACTCCAGGGTGTGATTCATCCAATTTTGGGCTCCTGCTGCCAACTCCAGTGTCTCTTTCAAGCTATGTTTGGGCTCCTGCTGCTGCTGCTTGCAACTTCAGGGTGTGATTCATCCAATTTTTGGGCTCCTGCTGCCAACTCCAGTGTGTCTTTCAAGCTATGTTCGGGCTCCTGCTGCTGCTTGCAACTCCAGGGTGTGAATCTTCCAATTTTTGGGCTCCTGCTGCCAACTCCAGTGTCTCTTTCATGCTACGTTTGGGCTGCTGCTTGCAACTCCAGGGTGTGATTCATCCAATTTTTGGGCTCCTGAAGCCAACTCCAGTGTCTCTTTAAAGTAATGTTTGGGCTCCTGCTGCTACTGCTGCTTGCAACTCCAGGGTGTGATTCATTCAATTTTTGGGTTCCTGCTGCCAACTCCAGTGTCTCTTTCAAGCTATGTTTGGGCTTCTGCTGCTGCTGCTTGCAACTCCAGGGTGCGATTCATCCAATTTGTGGGCTCCTGCTGCCAACTCTAGTGTCTCTTTCAAGCTATGCTTGGGCTGCTGCTGCTCCTGCTGCCAACTCCAGTGTCTCTTTAAAGCAATGTTTGGGCTCCTGCTGCTGATTGCAACTCCAGGGTGTGATTCATCCAATGTTTGGGCTCCTGCTGGCAACTCCAGTGTCTCTTTAAAGCAATGTTTGTGATCCCGCTGCTGCTTGCAACTCCAGAGTGTGATTCATCCAATTTTTGGGCTCCTGAAGCCAACTCCAGTGTCTCTTTAAAGTAATGTTTGGGCTCCTGCTGCTACTGCTGCTTGCAACTCCAGGGTGTGATTCATCCAATTTTTGGGCTCCTGCTGCCAACTCCAGTGTGTCTTTCAAGCTATGTTCGGGCTCCTGCTGCTGCTTGCAACTCAAGGGTGTGAATCTTCCAATTTTTGGGCTCCTGCTGTCAACTCCAGTGTCTCTTTCATGCTACGTTTGGGCTGCTGCTGCTGCTTGCAAGTCCAGGGTGTGATTCATCCAATTTTTGGGCTCCTGCAGCCAACTCCAGTGTCTCTTTAAAGCAATGATTGGGCTCCTGCAGCTGCTGCTGCCGCTGCTGCTTGCAACTCCAGGGTGTGATTGAGCTAATTTTTGGGCTCCTGCTGCTGCCAGCTCAAGGGTGTGTTTTTCAGGCACCAAAAGGGCCCCTCATAGTGATGCCACCTCAACTCTCTGCAATTGTGCCGCTTTGCGATTCTATTAGCGATGCCTTCGATCTTCATGTGATAATTATTTACAGTATTATTTCAATAACCCAGCACGCGTCCTATGCGTGTTACAGCAAGGCAGAATGGTTTACAACCCTATTGAGGCTCTAGGAGGCTCAGAATTAGCCATTTTTAATAGCGATTCGCCGCAAATAAATTCGGGTCGAAACGATTTTTGTCGGAAAATTCGGCGAATCAGTCGAATCAAATTTTTCAAAAGCTCGCTCATCTGTAATTACGGTGATTTCCTGCATCACCGCAAAAAAGCTATTGACGGAGTTGGTAGACCAGCTGGTTCAGATCGCAAGTAGATCCACAGAGCCTCTTTAAGCCTCCTATTTGTGTCAATATTCAGCTTGGGAGATGGCATTGGCAGTAGCACATCCAAAGGCTAAAGATCTGGTTGGCAGAACTCAGTTGGAAGACCTCAGTTAAAACTTACAGTTTTAATCGGAGAGGGGAGTATTCAATCACCAGATATATGTTCCCATGAAAGGTTAACATCATGGTTTCAGTTGGTTAATCACCTTTCTGTGTTCTCTGGCTGTCAGTATCGGCTGCGCATCCCCGACATACCTATAGGCATGCTATCTCCTTTTATGGCCATGATTTGCTAGTTTTGGAGGTCATCTTCCCCACAGGTATTGCTGTGGTTAAGGTGTGGGCTGACTCTGGCCTCCTGTCCTGATTGGCCCATGGCCACATAAAACCAGGCCTCTCCCAGCATGCATTGCCATTATATCGTTTGCTGGGTGTTATAGTACCACTGTTAGCTAGATTCTGATTATCACTGCCTGGACCAACGCCTGCCTTTCTGACCTTGAGCTTGTCTACTCATCTGTACCATGAACCCTCTGACAACCCGGCTTGATCCCAGTCTTGATCGTTGATCATTCTCCTGTGTATCCCTTTGGAACTTTGAATCAGAAGGACTGTAATTCCGTCTATGACTTCAGCCAGCCCGAATTCCGCCCAGCCTCATCTCTGGTTCATCAGCCTTCACCATGTAAGTTTGCATCCTTTGTTCTATCTAAGACCTGGGGGCACCCATGTCCGGTGAGGCATATTCAGCATCCAGGCAAACAGGGGATTTTCTTTAGGCAGAAGCAGCAGCAGAGTTTGGGGGTTGCGGACTCACTTGATGGTGGGTGTCTCAAGGGGCCTGACAGTAAACCTTTCTGGAAACAGAAGAACAAGTATGGGACAAAACAAGGTCAGATTTAAAAGGCCTCCTAAATGAGAAGAAAACTGGCAAACAACTGTTTTCAGACACCTGGTTACTGGTCTTACACACCTTTGCCAATTAGGTTTTACACTTTAGCTGCATGATCAGATTTGGATATGAAGATGGGAGAATTCCCAAGGAAGGTCCAACTTTAAAGTAGATTACTTTAACATTCCAGAAGGTTCCTCTAGGTGCGTCTTAAGGTCAAATGCATTTTATAGGTAATGTATCAGACACGAAAACTACAGTAATGTAGTTCCCTCCAACTAGCTTCAAGTTGTTAAAAAAACATATTTATGACTTTTTGCGCCATTTGGTGTAAACTAGAGATGAGCGAACCAAACTGGTAAAACCCAGTTTCAGCCTGAATTTCAGGAAAAGTTTGGTTCGCTGCAAATCTAGTGGTCAGTGGCAAAACGTTTCACCGGCCCCATCCCACAGATCACGGGCAGGCAAGGAGAAGCAGAGAGACATGGTCACATGGTTGCAGCTTAAGAGGTCAGGGTAGCTGGGCCAATCAGGAGGTGCTATTGCAGGAGATGATGCACTGTCTATCCACCATTATCAAGCTGGCTATTCTTAGAGTAGAGAAAGTTTAGGGCAGTATGAACCAAAGCATAGGAGAAAAGATGGGACAGGAAAAGAAGTGGGCACAGTGGGATGCTGGGGGGGATGTGCTGCACAGAAAAACTGCATCTGCCTGGGCTGGGATCTGCTGGCCATTGTAGTCCCCCCTGTAAAATCTGAAAAACTTCAGTAAGATTTTTTTTTAATTTTTTGGCCATATCTGTCTGGTTTAGCTGGCCCCTGTCATGTTGGTGAATATGGGGTACACAGTGCCTCAGTTTAAAAAGAATCTGTATTTTTCACCTGCCATGGAGTTTTTGAAAAGTTGGGGTCCACGGTGCCTCTTTGTTAAATACAGTTAAAAAAATCTTTTTCATCTGCCAAGGAATTTTTTGGGGGGGAGCAGCTCTGTTTTAGCTGTGCAGGCCCTGTCTCTCTAAGTTGAGGTCCATGGTGCCTCTTTGTTAAAGAAGAACATCGGGGGAGGTTTAAACCTCCCCCAAACCTCACAATCTGCTGCCCCCCCCTCTGGTTTTACCTTTGGACATTATTTACTCACCTCACCAAGGGATCCATCTTCTGGGCCCCTCGGTTTCCGGCCGACCTTCCGACAGGCAGCGCCGTCTTGCATCCCATCAGGCACTGCGCCTGGCCCCCAATCTCGTGCCTGCGCAGTGCCCATGAATAGGATACAATGGGGCCACCCGAAACTCCAGAGACTTTGCTGACCTGTGAGATCGCCGTGGGACATTGACGAGCATGACTAAGGCCGTGCTTGTCATTAACAGATGGCTAACCAGGTGGTGGGTTGAGGATAGGGTCCTGAAGCAGCTGGATGTCACTGCTGCCTCCTTTCTCCAAAAGGTAAGTAGGGGCCGATGGGCCTGGAATTGGCCCCTTTTTAATTTAGGTTCAATGTTCCTCTTTAAATACAGTTTAAAACAAAAAAACAAGGAGGGCAGCTCTGTTTTAAGTGTGCATGCACCGTTTCTCCCTGAGTTGAGGTCCACTGTGCCTAAGCATTTAATACAGTTTAAGAAAAAAACGTTTTACCTGGTGATACTTTAGAGCACACCTGTCTGTTTTAGCTGGGCTGTGCAAGTGTGTCATTTTGGTGTGTCTGCTCCAAATATATATTTTTTAATCCTAAAATGTCTGGGAAAGGAAGGGGTGGGAAAGAATAGGGTACAAGAAAAGACATCCCTGCACTTCCTTTTGCCACTAAGCATAAGGATGTTGGTGCAAGTACCAACACTGTGGTCAGCAGCCATGTGCCCAAGCCCAGTAAAACTAGCACTAACCATTTTCCCAGGCCCAGCCATAGTAGTGGTAGCATCCATTAGCCCAGGCCCAACACTGCTATTAGCAGCAGCAGCAATGTACGCAGCAGCAGCAATATACGTGGTAGTAGTAGCAGCATCAGCATCATTATCCTCCAACAAGGCCATTCCCGTCTTGCACAGTTATGCGGAAGAGAAAAGGGGCTGTTTATGCAACTGTGCGCAGCACCATGCGTTCAACAGTAGATGCTTGGAGCAGTAGCTACGGCCAAGGGCAATACATGTGTGTCACGGCCCACTGGGTCAACCTTGTGCAGCACGATGCTCCAACACAACAAGGTTTGACATTTGTGCCAATCTGCTTTAGCTTTGAACATTGAACAACTATCCTCCTTCTCCTCAACAGATGGGAGACAGCAGGGCATAACTTCTCCTCCTCTTCCTTCATCCTTTCATCACTGCAAGGCACAGCACTGCCATGCCATATTACACATGCTGAGCCTGGGTGTGAAAAGCCACACTGTCAAGGAGTTGCTGCCATACATGCATGATGAAATCTTCCACTATCTGTCTCCACATCAACTTAGATTGGGCAATGTGGTTGCAGATAATGGGGTGAACATTGTGGCTGCTCTGTGCCTAGATCCCATGACACATGCCCCATGCCTGGTGCGTATGATCAATCTGGTTGTCAAATGGTCCTTAAAAACATATGTTTGTTTGGCGGATGTTCTGGCCATGTCCAGGAGGGTATGTGTTTGCTATAGCCGATCCTATGCCTTCAAACATGCTCTCCTAGACTTGCAGCACCAGAATGGTCTTCCCGAACACTGCCTAATCTGCGATACCCCACACGCTGGAATTCCACCTTACATATGCTGGACCTCCTCTACCACCAGCGCAAAGTGGTGAATGATTTCTTCATGCAGCAAATGGACAGCCTTTCCAGCCAGTGGGATTTTCAGCTCCTGCATTGGTAGATGATCAGAGAGACTTGTCTTTTACAAAAATTTTATTGGGTTTTCATATAAAATATACATGAATCAGACATTACTTATGCATCAATGTTGACAGGTGAACAGGCTTACAAAATGTGCATTATGACACAGTATTAAATCGTTATCAAAAAAGATATTGAACTTCCTGAGTGTGTTTACTCTTGCATAATAAACAATAGGTATTAAAC
Organism: Gastrophryne carolinensis; assembly: GCA_027917425.1. Classification (NCBI taxonomy): domain Eukaryota; kingdom Metazoa; phylum Chordata; class Amphibia; order Anura; family Microhylidae; genus Gastrophryne; species Gastrophryne carolinensis. The sequence goes on from CM051235.1 coordinate 460,256,666, forward strand.
AGGTTGTAAAGGTTCCTGAGTGTTATTTCTCTAAAATTAGGTATTAGCTATTAAGATCAGCTTCTGGCACAAAACAACAAGTGCTTGAGGTACCATGAGTTACAGTCTGAGCAGGATAGCCTGCACCAGAGGAGAATGTCTATCTTTACAATTCTCAGCTGGTGCTAAGGATCCACGCCCAAGGTTTAACATTAATGCATAGTCGAACGAAATGATTGACAGTAGAATAGGAAGAGAAGAAAAAGGCGGGGCAGAGAGGGAGGAAGAGAAGGGAAGGGACTGAGGAGAGGGAAGAGGGGTAGGGGTGGGTCCCAGGTTGGGGGCCAAGCCCAAGGTGAAATTAGGTATTTTTTTATACTCAAACTGGGTGGACCGGGTCTGTCTGGTGGTGGTCAACATCTATATATTCAAGCCAAGGGGTCCATATGTCAAGGTATCTTTTATAAGCGTCGCTATTTATTGCTGTAATTTTTTCATTACACAGTGTATCTGAGATTCTATTCAGGATCTCTTGCCAAGGGATTCTAGGCGATTTCCAGTTTCTGGCAATGGTGAGGCGGACAGAAGCTAAGATGTGCTGAATTAATTTCCAGTGGTTTTTAGAGTATTTGCCTGATTTGTGAGAAAGTAATGCCTCTTTAGGGTTCTTGGTCATCGGGAGATGGAGGATATCAGAAAGCAGTCTATACACCCTGTTCCATGTGGCCGAGACTATAGGGCAGTCCCACCAGATGTGAGCCATTGATCCCACAGAAGGGCATCCCCTAAAGCAGAGCGGGGAAGTCGATGGGGAAAACTTATGGATCCGGTCGGGCGTGAGATACCATCTGAAGAGTGTCTTGTAAGCATTTTCTAACACTACTGTGTTACAGGAAATCTTCTTTGTGTTATCCCATATTCTTTGCCACTCGTCTTCCTCCACATCGCACCCCAGCTCTCTCTCCCACTGAGCCATGTAATTGTGCCCAATAGGTGATGGTGGGGACACCAGAGTTGCATAAAGGCTCGATATCAAGCCCCCACTGAAGTGGTTCCTGATACACCGGGACTCAAAGTCAGTACTCTGATATGGAGGAGGAGAGCGGGCCAGCATGCTGTTAACAAAATGTTTGATCTGTAAGAATCTAAAGGTTTCAGCCGGGGGCAGGTTCTCTCCTGAGTTAAAGTCTGGAGCTGTTTTCATCCCCCGTGTGGTGCAGAAGTTCTCCACCATGGTATAGCCCCTCTTCACCCACCATCTAAAGTTATTGGAATGAGTAACACCTGGGGGGAACAAGGGGTTCCCGAGTAACGGGGAGGCCGGTCCCAAGGAGGAGGTAAAGTGGGTTTTCACCCCATCCCAGATAGAAAGGGAAAACGCCAAGGTAGGAGGCAGGGACTTAGGTCGGGAAGTCTTCGGAATCCATAATAGCGAGGCTGGGGAGATGGGTGAGCATTTAAGGAAGTCATTCGATACCCAGATCGGCCTATCATGTGTCGCATGGAGCAAGACCAGAGGCGCCACCTGGGCTGCTAAATAATACTTTTTATTTCAATATATCTTTATTGAGTTTTGCAAAGAAAATATAAAACAGTACAGAAAAGGAGTAATTAACATACAAAGAGAGTTACGGGAACGGGGCGGAACAGCAGTCAATCAATAATACATCCAGGACAAACCAAGGAGGCCAGGCCCAATAACATACTTGAGAGATCAGGGGTAGCAGGGGCGCAGTCCCAACACCGAGGCCCGCGGCCCCCGCCCATCACCTAGGCTTAAGGCCAACCCAAGTTCATCCCCCGTGGATGCCAACCTCCGGCCTAACAGAGCATCGTGACCACACCTGTCCCTCCCGCGGCCCCAAGAGTAAGGAAAGCTATAGAAGAGAGAAAGCTAGAAAGGTATAGGGGGGAAAGAGAAAGGGAGAGCGTAGGAACAGACAAGAACAAGAAAGAAGAAAAAAAAAAAAAAAAAAGGGGAAAAAACAACAGGGAAGACAAAAACGCCAGACTAACCAGACAGACAAACTCGGGGAGTACGAATACACTGACAATACAACACATCACATCACATCCCCGCTCCAACCCACCCCGGGAATCCCAACCAACCAACCTCCAGACGACCCAATTCTCCCCCAACACCACCTGGAGCTCAGTCACGCTCCAGTAGCGTCCGAAAAGCAAGAGATTCTCGGGAGACCTCCCAGAGAGTCCAAGTCTCAAGGAACCGCCGGGTACCCCCCTCCACCCCCTCCAGTGATAGCTCCTCCATCCTTTTAATAGACTCTACCTCCCCATACCACTCCAGTACAGATGGAACAGCAGAAGTGCGCCAGTGTCTGGGGATCACTGACCTAGCAGCAGTAAGAAGGTGCCTCAACAGCCCCTTCTTGCAAGATGACACTGACCCCGGGAGCATGGATAACAGGGCAACCTGTGGAGTCCGGGGAAGCCCCTCAAGAGACAGGTGCTCATACATTTCAAACACCCGTTCCCAAAAAGTCCTCACCAGCGGGCACTCCCACCAAATATGCAGCATGGTTCCAGGGGCCCCGGTGCATCTCCAGCAATCACCTGAGTCCACCCCGCCAAACTTAATAAGGTCTGAGGGGCATCTGTACCATCTTGCAAGGATCTTATAGTTACGCTCCTGAGCTCGAGATGCTACTGAAAGTTTGTGGGTTAGTGCAAAGGACTTCTCCCAGTCCTCGGGCTCGAACATCTGTCCCAGGTCCTCCTCCCATTTCCGGCAAAATCGTGGCAGGCCCTCACCCTCTTCCTCATCCCGGAGAATCTTATACAAAGCAGAAATCACATGTGTAGGGGGAGAGGGGTCCCGGAGAAAGTTTTCCATGGGAGTCAATGAGCGAGAAAGATTCGGGAGTGGACCGAGAGACCTGACAAAGTCCACCAGTTGAGCATGTAAGAGCCATGAGATGTTACGCAGCCCGCTCCTAACTCCCAGATCGGGCAGGGAAGGGGGGCCCGCCTCCGTCATTATGTCCCGGAGCCTAGTATCCCGAGAGGCCTCCCACACAAGAAAGGACCTAGAGTGTAAGCCCGGGGGGAAGGCTGGGTTGTCAAACAACGGGGTAAGGGGGCCCGGTCTTAGTGAGAGTTTTCCTCGCCTCAAGAATCCATCCCAAACCTTCAGCAACGGAACAGCCAAGTATGGCAGCTCCTGGGGTCCGGGCCTATCTAGGGGGGTCACCCAAGGAAGGGCCATCGGGTTGAGAGGAGAGACCGCCCTCTCAATAGCCACCCAGCCCTTGTCATCCTGGTGATGAAACCAGTCCGACAAGCGCACTAGTACCGAAGCAGCGTGATAGGTCCTAATATCCGGGACCCCCAGTCCTCCCCCAAGCTTGGATCTAAAGAGTGTATCCCTCCCGACTCTGGATCTCCCATTACCCCAAATAAATTTAAAAAAGCATCTTTGTAAAGATTGGAAGAACCCTCGTTCAGGGGCTAAAGGAATTGTCTGAAATATGTAGAGGAATCGGGGGAGGATGTCCATCTTAAGGATGTTAATACGGCCTAACCATGAGTACTGCTTCTTGTTGTAGGAGGCAAGGGAGGTGGCCGTAGAATGGAGAAGTGGAGCGTAATTAAGCTGGTATAGCTTCCCTAAATCTGAGGGCAGCTGGACCCCCAAGTACGTGATGGCCTCCCTCTGCCACTTGAAGGGGAAGTTAGCCTGCATGAGGAGCCGGGTCTGAGCGTTCAAAGATACATTCAGGATCTCAGACTTGGACAAGTTCACCTTAAAGTTGCTCAAGTCGCCAAAGCGCCCGAACTCAGATAAAATAGAAGGCATAGAGATGTGGGGCGAAGTCACATACATGAGTAAATCATCCGCGAAGAGAGAGAGCTTGTGCTCACTCCCTCCACACACGACCCCATGCACCGATGGATTGGCCCTTAGTGCATTGGCAAGATGTTCCATCACCAATACGTACAGCAACGGGGACAAAGGGCAACCCTGCCGGGTGCCATTCCGAATCGGGAAGGAACCCGACAGAGAGCCATTCACCTTCACTCTCGCAGTGGGCTCTCGGTAAAGGGCCATTATTCTGGATAACATGACCGGGCCCACCCCAATCTGACTCAGAGTAGCCTCCAGGAATCCCCAGTGTACCCGGTCAAATGCTTTCTCCGCATCAACCGCCAGTAGACATGTCGGTATGTTACGTGACTGCGCATGATTGACCAGAGATATCGCCTTAATGGTGTTGTCTCTCGCCTCCCTTCCCGAGACAAACCCCACCTGATCTAAGTGGATCAAAGTGGAGAGCAGAGGTTGCATCCGCAGAGCGATGATTTTAGCGTAAATTTTAAGATCCACATTAATTAGTGAAATCGGTCTATAGCTTCCAGGCACGGTGGCATCTTTACCAGGCTTCAAGATGACCGCAATGTGTGCCTCCAGGGCCTGTCTCGGGAAGGGGCAGTCAACTGAAATGGAGTTAAATACCTTAACTAGAAAGGGGTTGAGGAGAGCCCCAAGCGTTTTGTAGAATCTGGGGGTGAACCCATCAGGGCCGGGACTTTTACCTACAGGGGCCCCCTTGACTACCCGACTCACCTCCTCCAGGTCAAATGGAGCCTCTAAAAATTCACCGTCTGCTGAAGGCAGTGTTGGGAGGGCCGTCTCCTGAACATAAGCTGAGATTGCGCCACTGCTCCCCACCCTCCCATCTCGCGTGGAGGGGCACCCGAGATTATAGAGTTTGGAGTAGAAGGCCTGGAATTCACCCGCTATCTGTGGCGTCTTGTGAGATTCCGTGCCGTCACTCCCTTTTAGGACCGGAATGAAAGTACAACCTTGTCTAGGGTGAAGAGATCTAGCAAGCATCCTGCCGCATTTATCAGAATGCTCGTAGATACGGGCTCTGAACCTATCACGATACTTAAGAAAGCACTGATCGTACAGGGTCTTAAGGCCCTGCCTAGCATCCAGTAACTCCCTCAAAACAGTGCCTGTGGGAGAGGCCTTGTGCGCCTCCTCCAACTCCCCAATGCGCGTCAGTGCCTCCCTAATCCGATGCGCCCTGTCCCTCTTGAGCCTAGACCCATGTTTGATAAAAATTCCACGCAACACACATTTAAGGGCCTCCCACTGCAATGGCAGCGGGGTCGGATCAATCGCATGGTCAGAGAAGAAATGTCTAATGGACGTCTTCACGTCAGCTAAACAAACGGCATCTTTTAATAAATTGTCGTTCAGGCGCCAATTGTATTGTCTAGGAATCATGTCTGGGATCGGGAGGCTCAAGAAGACAGGGGCATGGTCCGACCAGAGGATCCGACCTATAGAGGTATCAGGGTCATACGAGAGTGCGTGGTGGCTAAGGAAGATGTAATCTAGCCTACTATACGTGTTATGGGGGTGGGAGAAGAACGTGTAATCCCGAGCCCCCCCATGCTGGATCCTCCAGGTGTCAACCACCTGAAGGGCACGGAGAGCGCTCCGGAGGCTGTTTAATTTAGAAAAAGGTATGGCTGACTTACCCTGGGAGGAATCAAGTCTCGGGTCTAGGGCCAGATTGAGATCGCCCCCGATCACCAAGGTGCCCTCCGCAAATCCCTCCAACACATGCAAAATCTCAATGCCCGCCTCCACCTGAGCCTGGTTGGGAAGATAAAGGTTAGCAAGGGTATACATAGCCCCACACATTGTAAAACGGAGGAATATAAATCTACCATTGGGGTCTATTTTAGATTCTAATGTTTCCAAGGGGACAGCTTTATGGATACCTATAGAGACCCCTTTAGATTTGTTTTCCGGGTTCGGACTATGAAACCATTTATCATAGTATCTACTTTTGAGCTCTGGGATTTTCCCCTGACAGAAATGAGTCTCCTGAAGTAGGAGAATGTCGACCCGTTCCTTATGAAAACCGTACAATATTTTTGCCCTCTTTTCCGGGATATTCAGCCCCTTGGCGTTGAAAGTGCAAATCTTAAGGCCTGCCATACCCGTCATAGGCCAGGGCTATAGGGCAAAGGAAGTGTACCACAATGCCCTATAGAAGCAGAAGGCTAGGGGTACCGGAGGGGCGAGACCCGCGGCAGGGACCACTTCCCAGGGGGGGGGGCGAAGCGGGACACTGAACAAACACACACCAGGAAATGGACCTAAGGCCCAGAGGAAAACAGAGATAAGAAAAGAAAGGAGTAGGAAAGGAAGGGGAAAGGAACAACAGTAAGATTAGAGAAAGCCCAAAGAGCCCTTCCTTACAGAGGAGGGCAGGCAAAAGTAATGAGGATGGTGTCCTCAACCACCACGCACTATTCACCGGTCAGAATCCGGCAGAGCAGTGCGGGGAAACTTGTTGTGGAAGGTGGCCAAGCAACTCAGGAGCCAACCCAATTATACCCAACCATCAATCAACCCACCTGACCAACCCTCCCACCCAGGATGAGAAGAGATCCATTCACTTAAGAAAAGCCACTGCCAAACCACGAGCCTCCCGCAGCCCTCAACGAGCAGGGGGAAGAAATCTCCACAACTTACCAAGTCCCCGAAACCGTCCCACAACAATTATAATCGAATTGACCCTCCCCCTCCCAGAGGGATACCAGTAACAGAAAATCAGAAAGGACCCCCCCTCCTCTCGGCAACCAGGGCGTAACCCACTAGGCGTCCCCCAACCCCACCACCCGCCCCGATAGGCATGCCGTCCACCCCCCAGCCCACCGCGACAGCCGCACAGTGGACCGCGGGGAGGAAGGGAAGCCCGGGTATCCACACCAGCCAGGGCATAGGGCTCTTCAAGTAACAAGATTAAACTATAATACGCAAGCCAACTCAAAGACCCTTAAAAATGCAAAGTCCATAGCAGAATGTCCAAAAAAAGGGGGGGGGAGGACAAAGGAGCAAGGGGGCATCAGAGTAATCAGAGTCCCGTCAGGAATCGCCCACAAGACATGAGTTGGGGGGAGGTAACGTGAAAAGTCCCGGAACAGGGGTTATAGTGATTAGCGGCCCCGGATCGGGCCAGGGGCACCTCGCGCTCGATCCCGAGCCGGCCGAGGCCTCCGCGGAGCTCGCTGCGGCAGAGGGGGCAGGGGGTCAAAAGCCAACCAGTCCGGTATCGGGAAAGGATCCAGGCCTAGAAAAATAAACACTCCGGGCAAATCTGCCTTGCTTCTGAGGGTGTACGAGGAATTGTCCTTCCGAACAATAAGATGAAATGGATGTCCCCACTTATAGGAAGCTCCAACTTCCCGTATCCCATCGAGGAGGGGCCGTAGCACACGTCTCATCAGCAAGGTTCGACGAGAGACATCAGGCAGAACTGCGATTTGTGATCCCTTCCAGGCGATTCTCCCCCTCTCCCAGGCAGATCGCAGGATGTCTTCTTTAATGAGGAAAAAATGAACCCTACAGAGAACGTCTCTGGGGGCCTGAGGGTCACCGGCCGGGCGTCCGTTGACCCGATGAATCCGGTCTAGAATCAACTCAGTGTCCAGCGGGCGCCCCAACAAATCGTTGAATAACTCCGTTGCCCATGAGCGTAGATCCTCCGATCTGACCGATTCCGGGATGCCCCGGAGCTTCAAGTTGTTACGTCTGTTCCTATTTTCTTGATCATCCGTCTGGAGTCTAACCTCCACCAGTTGCTGGTGGAGCAGCTCCTGATTTCTTTCAAGGTTTGACAGGCGCGAGTCATGATCTAGGCGGGACTCTTCCAAAGAAACAACTTTAGTGTCCAAGGCGGAGGACTTCTGTTGCAAATCTTCGATTTCCCGGCGCAAGGCGCGTTCAATTCTGGTAGCTACGGCCTCCAGGTCAGCCTTTAGTTCAGCTTTGGTCGGAAGACTATGAAGTAAGTCTCTCAGGGAGGTATCAATAGTAGGCTGCGGAAACTGTTTCGCTGTGGAAGTGTGGATCGAGGGCATCCCGTATGAGGATTCACCAGGCGCCATGCCTGTGGAGGGCAATTCTGCAGGGTTCGGTCCTCCTGGATTCACCCCGCCCACATAGGAGGGGAACGCTTCACTCGGGGGATCATCACCGGGACCCGGGGACCACTCCAGGGGCACAGCATCTACAGAGGACTGAGGGGATTGGCCAGATCCAGGCCACTCAGGGGCCCGATGGACATCCGCCCACACAGTTCTTGTGCTTGGACCCGGACTGTCTCCCCAGGAGTGTGGGGTATGATTGGGCTGCGCTGGCGACGGCCACTCCGGAGCTGAGGGGTCCAGCCAGAAAGGGGATTTCAGGGCGTCCTGCCCCTTTAAGTCGTCTGCTGAGGATTGCAGCCCCACATTGGTGGCAGTGGGAGAAGCTGTGCTCCGCTGGGGCTGGGGAACAGCAGCAGGCAGCGAGGGGCACATAGGCAGCAGCCCAGCACAGCTCGGATCCCCAGCTCCCTGCTCGCCGATGACGTCACCACCCTCCGCCGGCGTCTTCTCCCGGCCACCGCCGGTCTCCACGAGGGCTCTCTTCGACGGGGCAGGGGGGACGGAGGTCTGCTGGGGTCCCAGCAGGGAAGATCCCGAGCCGCCTCCAGTCTCAGCACGGCTCCCGCTCTCAGGGTCCATCCGCCGACATGACGGCGGCGTTACTCCGGCGCCACCCGCGTCCGCCTCAGCCGCCGGGCACATGGAGGGGGACACCCGACCCACGGCAGGTAATGGGGACAGAGCATCGAGGGGCATCTCACCTCCTGGGTCCACTCCTGTTTTCCTGCGGCGGGCCCCCGAGCGTTCCTTCTCCGCACATGGATGACCAGACGCCATCTTGGTCTGCTGGGCTCCTCGGTCTGCCAGGTCCTTGCGGCTGAAATATGCCCCAATATCCTTCCTGGAAGGCTTCCGGGTGGAGGTCCCGGGTTTCCTCTTCTTCCCACTTCCCATGGCTCCGGGCAGGGGGGCCAGAGGGGTCTATAATCAGCTAATTAGTCCGGGTATGAGGCAGAGCTAGCAGCAGCACGTCCTCACTCCTTCATGGCCAGGCCACGCCCCCTAAATAATACTTTTTGATTGAGGGGAACGCCAGGCCCCCCTTCTCCCTTTTACACATCAGGGTTGCTTTATTAATTCTGGGCCTAGCCTTGTTCCACGCGAAGTGCATGAATTTTTGTTGAAGAGAGTCCAATGTTTTTTGGGGGACACGGACTGGAAGTACTCTGAATAGATATAGAATTTTGGGTAGAATCGTCATTTTAAGAGCAGCAATGCGGCCCAGCCAGGAGAGCTTTACATAATGCCAGGCATGGAGCAGGGAGTCAATTTTTTTAATAATTCCCGGGTAGTTTGCTTTAAAAATGTCATTAATATTTGCTGTCAGAATGATTCCCAGGAAAGGCAGGCGCTGTGTCCATGTCCATGAGAAGTTGTGTGAGAGGGTTTGTCTAGTGGTATCAGACAGGGACATGTCAAGCGCCATGGACTTGGAAGTATTCAGCCGGAGCCCAGAGATCCGACTAAACTCAGCCAAATCCTGAAGTGCATTCGGGGCTGAGACGTGGGGGTTAGACAGCATAAGTAACATATCGTCTGCGAACAGCGAGATTTTTTGCTCTGTGGAGCCCATTGGGATGCCCTTAACCGTCGGGTTCTGTCTAAGTTTTTGGGCAAGGGGTTCGAGTGCTAATATAAACAGGATGGGGGAAAGGGGGCAACCCTGTCTAGTCCCCCTCTGGATTGAGAAAGTGGTCGAAGAGAAGCCAGCATATTTGACACAAGCAGTGGGGCAGGAGTAAAGCGCCCCTATCCAAGAAAGGAAGCCTGTGCCAAATCCCCACCTCTCAAGGGAACAACGGAGATATTGCCAAGATAGGGAGTCAAATGCCTTCTCCACGTCCAGAGAGAGAAGCATTGACTCAACCCCACTATCCTTCGCCTCCTGTATTAACTGCATGACCCGTCTCACCCCATCCCCCGCTTGTCTCCTGGGCACAAAACCCACCTGGTCTTTATAAATCATCTCGGACAAAAACATGTTAATTCTGGTGGCTAGGATTTTGGTAAGGATTTTGAGATCTATGTTCAGTAAAGAGATGGGTCTAAAATTAGTCCACTTTCGGTGGTCCTTTCCGGGTTTCGGAATCATGACTATGGATGCTCTAAGCATCTCTGGGTCAAAGTGGTTCCCCTTTTTGACATGGTTGAAAACTGCTGCTAATCTGGGGGCCACTATGGGGCCATGTTTTTTGTAGAATAGAGCGGTAAATCCGTCCGGCCCGGGCCTCTTATTATTTTTCAGGGTTTTAATAGCCTTCAGGACCTCATCTGTGGTGATGTCTCCATCTATAAAAGATCTTTGATCTTCCGAGATGTGTGGGGTATTAATGCCATCAAAAAATGTATGCGCCCGTTGTAAGTCCAGGGGCGGGGGGGCCTCATATAAGCTGGCTAATCCCTCTGAGAACTCCTTCACCACTGCCAGGGGGCTGCTGGTTTCTATACCCTCCCTGGTTTGTAATTTGACAGGAGCTATGTATTGGTCCTGACATTTCAGCTGTGAGGCTAGGAGTGTCCCTGGTTTGTTGGCGGAGGTGTAGTAAAGATGTTTGGAGCGCCTATATCGCTTCTCGGCCTGTTCTGTTTGTAAGAGATTTAATTTCGTTCTGGAGGTCTCCAGCTGGCGAAGACGCTTTGAGGAGGGGTTTGCCTTAAAGGCCTGAGCGTCCGCTAAGTATTGGTCATTAAGTGCTGTTGCTAGCGCCATCCTCTCTTTCTTTTTCCGAGAGGAGAGAGCTATGTAGTGGCCTCTCATTACAGCTTTAAAGGCGCCCCAAACCATTGTTGGGGGGGAGTCTGGGGATTCATTCAACACGAAAAAGTCTCTGGCTCGTGTACAGGAATCTTCCACCAGGGTGGCTGAGGAAAGCAAAGAGTCATTAAGCGACCACGAGGGGGATCTGGATCCAGAAATCAGTGATTTACAAGAGATTGAGACCAATTCGTGGTCAGACCAGGGTATAGGATGGATTCTAGCAGCAGTGATCTGGGGGAGAAAAGAGGTCTGCACAAAAATATGGTCTATTCTCGTAAAAAGTTTATGGGGGGCAGAATAGTGAGTGAAGTCTTTCTTATGGGGGTGTTGGTCTCGCCAGGGATCCACTAAGTTAGAATTATTAATTATGTCCTGGAATTGTTTTCCCTCCTGCCTGGACTGTGTATTTGGGGGGAGAGATCTATATCAGGTTTTAAAGTTAGATTTGAGTCTCCACATAGGAAGATAGTGCCTTTCCCATGTGTCTGGATCATGGAACACATTTGTGATATAAAGGGTAACTGCTTAGTGTTGGGAGCGTAATAGTTCAGAAAGGTTACCTCTGAGTCTTGAAGTGTTCCCTGGAGTAGAATGTACCTGCCGCCAGGGTCTGCGATTTGTTTGTGGCAAATAAAGGGGACCTCTTTACGGAAGGCGATGAGAACACCTCTCTGTTTGCTATGCCCCACTGCTTGGAAGAAGAGAGGAAATTTGTAGTTAAGAGTTTTAGGTGTGGAGGACTTCGTATAATGGGTCTCCTGAAGACATACCACGTCTGCATGGATGGAGTTAAAGTGTTTAAAAGCTCTAGACCGCTTATTAGGTGAGTTCAGACCCTGAACATTGAGTGACACTACTTTAAGTGACATTTTTGGGAGGATAGGGCAGCTGCCCCCAAGTATATGCTAGGATTTGAGCCCAAAACCCCGGCTGGGACGGGACAGGAGGAGGGGGGGTAGGAAAGGAGGGGAGGGGAAGGAAGAAAAGGAGAGAGGGGGGGGGGGAAGAGGGAGGAGAGAAGGAAGTACATAGAACATTTAAAATTAACATACAATTTAAAGCTCTATTGAAACTGCACAGCCGTGCAGGGTGGTGTCCCTGAGGCTCAGACCACAAAAAGGTTGAAACCAAAGGGAGTTGGGGGTGCGCCAGAGTGAGTCGGGAGGCAAAACTGGCACAAACATATGAACATATAACAACACAACAACATATTTCAATACAGTAAAAAGTGCAGAAGGCTACAGTTAGAACACAGGTGTCCCCCTTCTCCGTGGACACGCAGGGGGCGCACAACCCGCAGTCCCGGGAGGGCCCACCTCACGGTCCCAGGAGCGGAGGAGACGTAACTACTTATGGGAAAGGGGTGGCCATATAATGGAAGGGAGCTATCCACCTTTATATGCCAGCTTGGGGGCCTGGAGGTGGAGAAGCTCTCCAGGACCTGTTAGGGTTCTCCTGCTTCCGGCCATACAGCAAGTGATTAAGGGGGAATAGGGTCCTGCTATTGCCCCAGGGGGGGCATGTAGTGGCAAGTATAAGTTTTTTCTGTTAATTAACTACAGGGGTTTCCGCTACTGGGGAGATCCGTTTTCAAGGAGTGAGTTAAATAAATTCACTGTTATAATAAAGTGAAGTCCCCTGCAGCGGCCCAGTTTTGACAGCTAGTGTTGGCCAAAGTATTCCAGCTGTAAGGCTGGTAGTTCACCGGTTGAGGGGCAACAGCAGTAACGACAGCATTAAAGTTACAGAGGGGGTTCCCACAGTGACATATTTCAGCTCATGAGGATTTTAGTATTAACCAAAGCATTTCAACTGTAAGGCAGGTAAATCACTGATTGAAATATAACAGCAGCAATAACAACATTAAAGATACAGAAGGGGCTCCTACAGTGACATGTTTCAGCTCGCGGAGAGCAGCAATGACTGCTCATGACATGAGGGGAAATGGTCTGCAAGAGGTAAAGATACAAACAGGGTGAATCTGAGCATATTTTATAGGGAGCAGATAGGTGTTAGTGAGCATAGTATGACCCCAGTAATTGGGGCATTGCGCAGTGATCAATTACTGAATCACACCAGGCGTGGGGGCTAATACAAAGAAACCTGATGCAGGGATATGTTTCAAACTTTGGAGACTAGGTAGGAGGGCTAAGGTGGGGGTCACTTTTATAGCTGGTCCCCTTATTAAAGGTGTTGAACACTGTGTGGTCTTCTACAGCAACATGTTTCAGCTCTTGAAAATGACAGTGGCCACGCCTGGCATGAAGGGGAGCAATAACAGAGCAAAAACAATGCAATGAAAAAAGAGTCCAAGTATGGTCTGTAAGGAGCAAAAAATGTGAGTAATCATAGCTTGATTCAGATAACTGGGTTTTTGTACAGTGATAAGATATTAGACCTTAACTAGCATATAGGTGAATACAAAAGGATATTGCGGGGGCTTATCAGCCCTTGGAGACCGGCTGAAATGACTGAGATAGTAGCCGCTTGATTGCTTGGTTGATTCTCGGATGAGGTTCCACTCTTGGAGAGGGGGTGGCCTGGGGGGTAGATCTGCGGGGCAGTCCTGGGGTTCTCGGAGTAGTGGGGAGTGATGAGGTTGTAGGATCCATGTCTGGGATTCTAATGTCCAGGGCTTTAAGCTTGGCCAGGAGTTCTGGGGGCGAAGAGACCTGGATCTGCTTGGATTGATATGTAAATGATAGTTTAAAGGGGAATCCCCAGCGGTAGCGGATCCCCTGTGCTTGCAAGACTTGGAGTAAGGGTCTGAAGGCCCGCCTCTTCAGGATAGTGGTCTGGGAGAGATCTGCAAAAATTTGGTAGCTGTACTTCTGAAAATATAGGGGAGATTTTTCTCTAGAGGCCTTGAGTACAGCTTCTTTTGTTAAGTAGTGATGGAACTTGACGATGATGTCTCGCGGTGGGCCCTCTGTGGGTTTTCTTGCTAGGGCCCTGTGTGCTCTGTCCAGCTCAAGCCTGGCTACCGGTATATCTGGGACCAGCTCCTGGAGGAGAGCGGTGATAGTGGCTGTGGCGTCCTCCATCGTTTCAGGGAGGCCGCGGAATCGCAAGTTAGATCTGCGATTTCTATTCTCGAGTTCCTCGTTTAAACTTTTAAGTGAGGTAATCTCGTCCTGCATTTGGCCCAGCAGGGAATTGTGATTATCAAGGATCAATGTGGAGTCATCCATGCGGGATTCTAGGGCGTCAGTGCGGGTCCCAATGTCCCTGATTTCTTTTAAGAGTGTCTCTGTGTGCTTTGCTGACACTGCTGTGACCTCTTCTCTGATAACAGCTCTGAGCTGTGTGATCAGGGTCTGATTTTCTGAGGAGAGCTGAGCTGGGGCTTTGTGAGCTGAGCTGTGTGGGGAGGGGGGGAATTGTGGCCAGCTATCATTAGATTCTTGGGAGAGATCATCTGCACTCACCCTCAGGGCTTCATCTCTGTCCTCTCCAGCTCTGGAACATGCTGCGTCCTCAGAAGCTGCAGTCTCCTCAGCTAGCTGCCTTGCTGCGGCCGCCATCTTGGATCCTGGGGCTGCCGACTTCCGACCTTCCTTGTGGCCTCTCCTTTTAGCTGGAGTGGCAGACATCTGGTCCAGGTAAGTCCTGGGGTCCTCCGCAGTCGACCTGGGTGCAAATTTGGGGATCTGGCGATGTTGGTTGGGCTCTGTGCCTCCCGACTGCACGGAGCTCACTCAGCAGACGTCCATGCTGCGCGGTCACGTGCGCGCGCCCCCGATCAGAGAGACTTGTCGTGTGCTGAGGCCTGAAGTGACAAGATTTGTCAGCAGGGACAATGGCGGAATGAATGATGTTATGCCGCTAATATTTATTTTGGAGCAAACTCTCATGGCCATGATTCAGAAGCAGGATGCTGTCTGTTTCCGCGCTCTTTGCATCTACAAGAAGAGGTGGAGGAGAGTGAGAAGGAGGAAATCAGAGCCCGAGAGGTATATTTGGAGATGAAAACAACCAAAGTATCACAGGAAGTGATAGGGGAGGAGGCACGCAATGATGATGATTATTAGAGATGATCGAATTTTTGAAAAATGTGATTTATCCGACTTGACTAATTTTTCCAAAAATGTATTTTCGCTCCGAATTTATTTGCAGCAAATCCCTATTAAAAACAGCTATTTCTGGCATACAGAGAGCCTCAATAGGGTTGTAGAACACTTTGCCTTGCTGTGACACACATAGGGTGTGTGCTGGCTTAGTGAAATAATACTGTTATACAGTATGACGTCGCTATTAAAATCACATTAATAAGGTGGCATCAGTATGAGGAGACCATATAGGGGCTGAATGACAGTGTGGAGTTGGCGGAAGCATATAGTGACACAGCATGAAGGTGGTGGCAGCATGAAGAGACTATATAATGGCTAAATGACACAGCCTGGAGATGGCAGCAGCATATAGTGGCTGAATCACACAGCCTGGAGGTGGCAGCAGCATGAGGAGACCATATAGTGGTTGAATGACACAGCCTGGAGGTGGCGGCAGCATGAGGAGACTATAAAGTGCCTGAATGACACAGCGTGGAGGTGGTGACAACATGATGAGACCGTATAGTGTCTGAATGATGCAGCGTGAAGATGGCAGCAGCATGATGAGAACATATAGTACCTAAATGAAACACCCTGGAGTTGGCGGCAGCATGAGGAGAATATATAGTGCCCAAGTGACAAACCCTGGAGTTGGTGGCCTGAATGACACACCCTGGAGTTGGCTGCAGCATGAAGAGACCATATATGGCCTGATGCAGAGCCTCCCCCAATCTGACCTTATTTTGTTCCATTTTTCCTATGGCCCGTTTTCCTTCCATTTGTCTCGGGGTTCAAATGTGATTCAGAGCCGCCGTCGGGAGAGCTCTGTTACTGATCCGTTTATGTGTCTTCATTCTGGAAGTGGTTTTTCCCCTCTCGGGTGCTTTCCGTGTGGTCGTGGGTTCCGTTGCCGTTCACACGGACGATCCGTTTTTGGCTCCTTTTTAATGCGTTTCCAAACATACCTTCTTGCCATCTGTTTCCGTTTTCACCCCGATTCCGATTGTTTTTCCATGTATACTTACATTTCCATGGATTTCCTGTTGACAATCTGGGTCCACGCAAGCGCACATCCCTAGTCCTCCCTCAAGCTTCCCTCATACATCAAACTGACACTTTTACCAACACCAAAACTTACCTTAATCTCTTCTCCTTCTTCTTCTTTATCTTCTTCCCTGTGTTTAATGCTTACCTTAATCTCTTCTCCTTCTTCTTTTTCTTCTTCTCCTTCTTCTTCCTCCTATTCCTTGTCCCATATACTTACCTTTTGGGACATGTAACTGTATGGTTATGTTGTGAGAACGTACAGTGCCATGAAAGAGAACACACCACAAATTGTTTTTAGTTTTTTTTTACTTAAACTTTTTTTAAGAACATTTAAAAGATTCTTGTTTAAAATTGAAAAAAATATTTTTTGGTATTTATAAATTTAAAACAACAGCACAGGCAGGAGGCTCTTCTTCGTGTTCATTGTTGCCCTTTTCTTGGATCTGTGAATGAAAAACATCATCAGTTTTGCCTTGTAAGTATTTAGCTTATCTAGGGGTTTTGGTTTGGTCCATTATTAGGGTTACATTTTCCCTAACTTTACATTAATGTGTATTGGACCATGTTTTTGTTGTTTTTGGCCGGAGTTTAAACTACATGTATGATATATTTAACAAACTTACAAGGCTTGGGGCCAACAGGGCGTCGGGGGCACAGCCTCCTCCCTGGGTCCACCATCTCGTCCTGGTGTGAAGCTGTTGGGATCCCAAACACAAGGATATTATTGACTGATTGTGCCTCCTGAATGTCAGATTAGGTTAGGCTTCTATGCATCAAATCACTCACCTTCACCAGGCATCTCTTGAGGTTGGCCTGCTTCCTCCACTATCCTTTGGGATGGTCCTGCGACGTCATCATCTAAAAATTACAATAGTGCACTGGTCTAGTAGTTTACTTAAACAAGTCAGTTGGCCCTCACTAATCTAAGCCTGCCATTGCTATTTTTTGCTTAGCGCCTTGTGTGCACGCTCGCCTACTCACATCCATGATTATTTTGTCCTGCTCCTCAGTATAGATGGCTGGCGACATCTTGCTCTTCCTTCCGGGTGTGGTTATAACGTTCCCCCTTTGTAACAGGATGTAACACTTATTAGGTGTGCTTTAATCTTCCCCAGCCTGCAGACAGGGGGTGGAATCCCAAATAAAATCATCCTAACACCAGCAGAAGAACATGTGTTTACATATATTCACCCGGCAACCCTTCAGGGCCTGCCAGGGGGCCAAGACACAGACAGGAATGTCAGGTCCGGAGGTGAGTATGTTTTTACATTGAGCCTTTTATATGGGTACCCAAACAGTTTTAGAATCCTTAATACACACTGGCCTTTGCTGAAACACTAAAAGTACATTCTCTCGTCCCAGAACCAACTCAAGACACGCCACTAAGCCAAACTACCCCTGGGTTGTCCCGGAGGACCATGCAACAACTGCCTTCAGTCCACACAAACCAACCTGAGTGTTTGGATGAGGTAAGTCAATGGTCCACTGTGTAGACTTATGAAATTGCTAGAGATGAGCGAACCGGTTCGGACGAACCGGAATTCGCTCCGAATTTCAGGAAATATTCGATTCGGCACGAACCCGAATATTTTGTGGTTCGTGCCGATCGAATTTTTCCTGAAATTAAAAAAAAAAAATGGCGGCATGGTGGGAGCCGGCCGGCGGGCCGGTAAAGCCGGCCGGCCCGCTCCCACCATGCCGGCATTTAAAAAGAAAAAAAAAAAAAAAAAAAAAAGCATTTTTGCCGGCATGGTGGGAGCGGGCCACTTACCTGCAGGTCCGGAGCGTGGAGGCCGGCGCCGCTCTCAGCTGTCATCTGAGGGCGCGTCATCAGAGGCCCGCTCCCACCATGCCGGCAAAAATGCTTTTTTTTTTTTTCTGTTTTTTAAATGCCGGCATGGTGGGAGCGGGCCGGCCGGCTTTACCGGCCCGCCGGCCCGCTGACAGCGGAACCGGCCGGCCCGCTCCCACCATGCCGGCATTTTTGATGGGGAACTTCGTAAAAGTTCGATTCGGCCGAACCCGAATTTCTTTGTGAAATTCGGCGAATCGGCCGAATCGAACTTTTCAAAAGTTCGCTCATCTCTAGAAATTGCACTTGCATCCATTTAATGTAAATAGTGGACTCAATACCTGCTACATTTCTTGGCAGAACCTACCCAGTCCACCAATTATAGAAGACATTCGTGATTTGGAGGAGGAGGACACAATTCAGATGCAGCCAAGGGCAACCAAACCAGTGTGCGAACATCAGACCCAACAGGCCCAGCAACTTCAGCCCCTGGTGTCCTCTAACCCAACCTCTGTGGCACCAACCTCTTCTGCCGTCCGCACAACAGACTCTGCGCCAAGGCAGCCACCTGCAGCCACTCAATCTGGAGCAGAACCACCCACCTGTGCCAGTGGCAGAACACATCCAAGGCAACATATCAGCCAGAGGAGACAGCTGCAGATCATGGAGGAAGCCTGGCACCAGGAGAATGTTGAATTTTCAGCAAACACACAGAGATTTAATGAAACTGTGTGTACCCAAATCACCTCGATGTCTACCCAATTAGAGGTTTTAAACCAAAATGTCTCTGGGCTGCTGCAAGAAACCAGACAACTAACCAGACATATGGGTGAAATGGTCCACCAATGGCAGCTCATTAATCAGAGCCTTGCACATATTGCCGCAAACATTCACCCACACCAGCCATCAACTGCCACCTCATACTCTTCATACCACTAAATGGATGAGTTTATGTATTTGACCCCACGTTAAGCTTTACAGAATACAACCAAAACTTTTGTATCTTAGGCCACGAGAACGTCGGCTCCCCTCCGCAATCACACATTTATCAAGCCGATCCTGCTTAGCGACTGACAGAGCGCCAGATAGCGAATCATTCATCATTATTCCAGCCTCACCCCACAGCGCCAGCGAGCGACCTTGAACAGCGACAGGTATGACCTCTCGCTACCTGGCGCTCTCCAATGCATTTCAATGGAGCAATCTTTAAATATTCTTAATTAATTGCTATTAATGTTTTTTTTTTTTTTAAATGTCAAAAATTCTGTGACCACTTCGGCAATGTTAGATATTTTTTTTAAGGTAAAAAAAAAAATAAATAAAAATGTGTGCAGAATTGATATTACAGGTCTGATATTAATGTATTCATATTACAAAATGTTTTGAAAAACTAGTTTTTTTTTTTTATCCAAAAATATGGTTGTTTGGGGGTTAAAAAACGACTTTTAACCCATGGCCGCCAGCGCTCTGGGGTTTAAACAAGCATTTCACTGCGCGAGAATTTTTTGAGCGTGATTTGTTAATGAATATGCTGGGAGCCGTTCTCTATGGCCATTCGCTGTCATGCGCTCCCATACAGCGCGGAACCTGTCAAATAGCGACTCCTCACCCAATATTCAACATTACGGCAAACCGACTGAGTCGCTATCAACTACAGAACAACGGCCAAGCACAGCGACTACTAGCGGGCGCTCTGAAAATGCCGCTACTGTCGCTCATCTGTCGCTACCTGGCGCTATTAATGAATCGGCCTCTTAATTTTTCCGGGATCCCCAAAGATTAAACCAAACCAAACAAACAAAGGAATTTTATTGATGATAAAACATTGTCCACAAGTTGTGAACAGATCGCCTGTGCTGTGCCACTTTGGGATCTGGAGTAGGGAGGTGTGACTTCTTCCGAAATCTGTAAAGTGGCTTCAGGCAGGTCAGTGTATCTTGATATCCGGCTTTGTATGGCCAGGTTGTGCATGAACCCACACGCAATTATTATTTTGATGACCTGGGCGGCCTCATACAGCAGGCCAACCCCAGTCTGGTCCAGACAGCGGAAGCGCATCTTCATCAAGCCAAAGGCCCGTTCCACCACTGAGCGAGTCCTCCTATGTGCAGTGTTATACCGCTCCTGGGCCTGCGAGGATGGGTGGAGGATGGAGGTGAGTAACCAGGGGAGCAATGGATAGCCAGAATCACCTGCCAAAAAAAAAACACAAAATAAGCACACACCATAATCCAAAAAACAAATGGGCCCCTTTGCCACATATGTAGTGGCAGGCCCCATAACTAGCCGAGACAGAGAAACCTAAACAACAACCATCTAAAGTGTATCTAAACAAGTACCATCATGCTACTAAGGAAGAGCCACAAGTACCTTACATGCTACTTACAAATACTGCATGTTAGGTTACTTTAAACTGCTAAGAACAGGGAACAACAGACAGAGGCCTAAGGGGAAGAGGCTCAATAATGTGCTGTTTAGCATTCCAGCATTAGTGAACAGGGACAATAGGTGAGCTGTGCAGTGTCAGTGCAAAGCACAGTTCTGATGAGGCAACATGCACATCCACCCAGCACACTCCTGTACAATGACTCTGGGATGTAACATAGCTAAAAGGCCCAGGACAGAAAGGTATAGTGGCGAATCACAAACAAAGCCATAGGAGGAAATTCTGGTAAGTAAGTGAGGGCTAACTTCTACTGTTTCATTGGAGTCTATAACAGATTAGTGGGGTACAGGCATGGAGCAATCGGAAAAATCATGCTGGATGGCACAAACTATTTTTAAACACATACGTTGGCATGTCGGCTATATTATAAAAGCCCAACTTAACCGCATTGCAGGCTTCCGCTGTGTCAGGGAAAAAAATTAATTTTGGTGCCAGGGTAGCCATGCCATCCAAAAACTTGGTAAGGCTGCGGCTCAGCGTAGACTGGGACATCCCCATGGAGAAGGCACCCAGTCTCTGGAACGAGCCATTTGCCAAAAACTGCAGGCAGCCAACCAATTTGTTCATACCTGCAATCGCATGCCCCTTCCTTGTGGTGCGGGCTAAACATAGCCGCAGCTGGCTATGCAAGTCCTGGAGAGAAACACGGTTAAGGCGGGTGAGCTCGAATGCCATGGATGTCCAAACGTGTTCGGTGCAGCCTGGTTTCTGCCATGCTCAAAAGAACCAGCCCGCGGAGATGACGCCTTGGATGATCGCGCACAGAAGAATGCATTTCAAACTCCCGGAGAGCAAATACGGCTGCTAAGACTGCCCGTAAGTGAAGCGTCGACACCCTCGTTAAATTGGGCTGGTTTCAATCGGAAATCAAGGCTCTGAATCAATTAAAAAACGGACCAATCAACGGGCCGTCTGTTTTCACGGAGTTCAGCCGATTGCGAGCCGTCAATCGGAAAGGTGCATGCTGACACACCTGAGCGCATAAACGCACACAAAAACCAACGTAGCACCCTTTCATGACCCGATCACAGCCCAAAACCAACGGGAAAACGTACAGGATAGCTGAATCATCTCTGCATCAGGCCAATAGTGCCTGAATAACACAGCATAGAGGGGCTCGGCAACATGAGGAGAGCATATAGTGCCTGAATTACACACCCTGGAGTTGGCGGCAGCAGCATGAGGAGAATATATATAGTGCCTGAATGACACACCCTGGAGTTGGCAGAAGCATGAGGAGACTATATAGTGCCTGCATAAAACAGCATGGAGGTGGCAGCAGCATGAGGAGAACATATAGTGCCTAAATGACACACCCTGGAGTTGGTGGCAGCATGAGGTGAATATATAGTACCCAAATGACAAACCCTGGAGTTGGCGGCAGCATGAGGGGAACATATAGTGCCTGAATGACACACTCTGAAGTTGGCAGCAGCATGAAGAGAACATATAGTGCCTGAATTACACACCCTGGAGTTGGCGGCAGCAGCATGAGGAGAATATATATAGTGCCTGAATGACACACCCTGGAGTTGGCAGAAGCATGAGGAGACTATATAGTGCCTGCATAAAACAGCATGGAGGTGGCAGCAGCATGAGGAGAACATATAGTGCCTAAATGACACACCCTGGAGTTGGTGGCAGCATGAGGTGAATATATAGTACCCAAATGACAAACCCTGGAGTTGGCGGCAGCATGAGGGGAACATATAGTGCCTGAATGACACACTTTGAAGTTGGCAGCAGCATGAAGAGAACATATAGTGCCTGAATGGCACACCCTGGAATTGGCAGCAGCATGATGAGAACATATAGTGCCTGAATGACACACCCTGGATTTGGTAGCAGCATGAGAAGAACATATAGTGCCTGAATGACACATGCTCAAATTGGCGGCAGCGTAAGGAGACCATATAGTGTCTGAATGACGCAGCGTCGAGGTGGCAGCAGCATGATGAGAACATACCGTACCTTAATATAGTACCTTAATGAATATATAGTGCCCAAATGACAAACCCTGGAGTTGGCGGCCTGAATGACACACCCTGGAGTTGGCTGCAGCATGAAGAGACCATATAGTGCCTGAATGACACAGCATGGAATGGTCGGCAACATGAGGAGAACATATAGTGCCTGAATGACACACCCTGGAGTTGGTGGCAGCAGCATGAGGAGAATAAATAATGCCTGAATGACACACCCTGGAGTTGGCAGCAGCACGAGGAGACCATATAGTGGCTGAATGACGCAGTTTGGAGATGGCAGTAGCATGAGAACATATAGTGCCTGAATGACACACCCTGGAGTTAGTGGCAATATG
This sequence comes from Gastrophryne carolinensis, assembly GCA_027917425.1. Classification (NCBI taxonomy): domain Eukaryota; kingdom Metazoa; phylum Chordata; class Amphibia; order Anura; family Microhylidae; genus Gastrophryne; species Gastrophryne carolinensis. The sequence goes on from CM051235.1 coordinate 460,279,031, forward strand.
AGAAGAATATATAGTGCCCGAATGACAAACCCTGGAGTTGGCGGCAGCATGAGGAGAACATATACCCCTCGATTCAAAGAGCAAAAGTTAATTGATTTCGTATCGAGAATCGTAAGTTTGGGTGGGTGTTTGTCATTTTTTCTTGTTTTTTTGCCCATTTCGTATTCGCACGATCGTTCGCGCATAGACGTATATGAACATACGCATTTCGTACGAGAATCGTATAATTTGCGTTAGTTCGTGTGTTTTTCCCGTCCAAATCGTATTATTTGCGTCCGATCCTATTTTTTACGTCCTTCACATGGGCTTGCGACCAATTCAGAGAGGTGATTGCTAATTGTTTGGAAGCCCATTAAAGAGCTGCTTTACGAAATGTTTGCCGGCAGCTATTTGGCCTCGGGAGTAGGATGGAGCGGAGCGAGTTTGTGGCACATCAAGGGCTTATGCTTTTTGGCATTGAGTTGATCGAGATGTCTGAGAGCAGATTGCCCCTGCGTCGTCGCATGAACATCGATAGCATGAATGATGTTGAGCTGTTCGAGCTGACCAGGCTTAATCGCGCTTCCCTCCATAAATTATATAGTGAGCTGCGGCCATGGTTAGCCCGCACCACAAGGAAGGGGCATGCAATTTCAGGTATGACCAAGATGCTTGGCTGCCTGCAATTTTTGGCGAACGGCTCGTTCCAGAGGCTGGGTGCCCTCTCCGTGGGGATGTCACAGCCTACGCTGAGCCGCGCACTCTCTAAATTTTTGGAAGGCATGGCTGCCATAACTCCAAAATATATTTATTTTCCGGATGATATGGCAGCCAGAAACGCCATTAAGCTTGGGTTTTATAATGTGGCCGACATGCCCAACGTTATTGGTGCTATTGACTGCACACATGTGGCACTCGTACCTAGGGCTGCCGACGAGTATATATATAGGTATTGAGATTGGTTATTATGTTGGCCAACGTGTCATGTAACCTGTTTTCCTTTGCGGCAGCATATTTGTTTATCCCTCATTTGTGTAGCTGCTTTATCTAGGCTTTTCATTAGTATTTCCCAATAGAGTGCAGACATGTTTTGTTGTTAATTTTTTATTTTGGGTCAAATATCAATTACCCTTTTTGTATGTTTTTGCCTTAAGGAATCGTAAAATGGGACACTCACTTAATGTCCAGGCCGTGGTTGGTCCGGACATGCGGTTTATGAGTGTCCTTGCCGGCTACCCAGGATCGTCCCACGACTCCTATATCCTCAGGCGATCTGGGTTGTTTCGGAGATTTGAGGCAGGTGAATTTTCGGGGGCATGGCTGCTTGGTAAGTGTGTCCTATTTGTGTGTTATTAAATGTTGCATTAATCTTGTATTTGTTGATATGTTTTTATTTGAATTCTTTACATAAGCCTCAAACAGCCTTTTTCTTGGGTCATATATTAGGAACTTACCCTAAAAATCCTTGTCTTTCAGAATGTTTTCCCTTTAGTTAGGATGTCTGTAAGTTCCTTGTCCCTAAATATATTGGTTTGGAGTTTATACCCAAGGATCTTTGAGCTTTGGCTCCTTTTGTACTATTGGTCTTTAAATGTCAAAGTGGACTTAAACTGCATACATTGTAGTTTCCAGATAAATGTGGATAGCCCCTCAGCAGCATCCTAATTGTAACTAAAAATATATTTAAATTCCAAATACCCTTGGGCGTGCAGATGTTTGTTAATTAATTGGTATATTGAAGTGCCATTTTTAATTAGGTAATACATTAGTGGAAAGATTTATTTGGCTAATGTGCCCTTTTTTTTTTTTGGGCCACTTTACCTTACATCATTATGATCTATGTTAATTTTTTTGTGTTTGTTGTGTTGCCTTTTTAATTTTGATTACATTTAATTCTCTGTTTAAGGTGATTCCGGGTACCCACTTCTACCCTGGCTCATGACGCCTGTGCTGCGGCCCCAGGATGCCTCTCAGGAAGCGTACAACCGTGCGCATCGCAAGACCCGGGCTGTTGTGGAGAGGGCCTTTGGGCTGCTGAAGACACGTTTTCGTTGCCTTGACCATACTGGGGGCGCCCTGCAATATGATCCCAAGAAAGTGATCGACATTATCATGGCATGTGCTGTTTTGCACAATTTTGCCATCCTGGAACGTGTCCCACGTTATGTGGACAGCCTGCCCTCTTCAGCCGTCGAGGATGAAGTCGAGAATTTTGTGGGGCCCCCCAGTGAGTCTGGCCAATCTGTTAGAGCCAACCTGATCATGCAGCATTTTACTTAACTTTTTTCCCTGTCTCAACATTCTGTGTGTCTGTGTTCTCCTTTTTGTTAAATATGTTGTTTTGCCGTAATGTGGCATTACCTCAAAGTAAAACATTTAGACCTTAATTGTTGCCTAATGTATTTCATGTAGTTTCCTTAGCTTTAGATTTGCATTGTTACACCTCTTCAAACAAAAATTATCTGGTTTAGCCCAAGCTGTTTAAAATGTGTTCCCACTAAAAACGCCACAAGTATTGTAAGTGAGATTTTTTTTTTACTTAGAAAAGGAAAAATTATAGTGCTTAACAGAAAACATTCCACATACATCTGTGGTTACAAATGGATAACATTACAAAAAAAACATCGAACACATCTACACCTGGAAGTGAGTGGCACAACCAAACAAGGACACCCAGTCCAAAGGCCAGCCTAGTCCAGTCATTAATATTGCCTGTGCCCAGGGATATTTGGGCATGGCCATAATGTCACACAAACATGTCTGCAAACAGGAGGAGCACCAACCAAATCCATATTTAAAGCCATAAGTGGCCAGATACCCTCCACATAGACCTATGGCATTGGCTAGTGGCCTTAAGCATTACTCTAAGGAGCTATATGGGAGCAAATACAAAACACAACCTGCATGAGCAACACAAAATGGATTGTTTGAAACCTCAAAGGACAAGTAAATACAGTGGGGGTTAAGAGAAAAGATGTCCCACACACCCATGGCTTAATAGGGTGGCTGCCCATAATACCCAGGTGGAGGTCCATGTGAATGGGACCTAGCCTGGGCCATGGCAGCATTGTGAATTTGAAACTGCTCCACAATGTTTCTCTGCATATTGGTCATCTCAGCCATGGCTGACTGGATGCCATTACTTGCATTGACCACGTTGCTGTTGAGGGTACGCAACTCCGCGAGGATGCCCTGTAGACTGGTATGGATGTTGACCATGTCGGCATGCCTTTGCTCACGCTCTGTTACGAGCTGTGCGTCATAAGAGTCCCTTTGTTGGGTCCATAATTGAAGCAGGGCACTCTGCCTCCCCTGGGAAATTGTGGGGCGGCGTAATGGAGTCCGCCGCACAATTACCCTGGCTCTTGGGCGTGCCCTGCCGCGTGGTGTCGTCCCCTCAACAGCAACAGGCCTGCTTTGCAAATCCTCAGCAGCAGAGTGAACACTGGGGACTGTAGTGTCAGTCTCCCCATGTGCATGCACAATGGATGGAGATTCACTCTGCTGCTGAGGATTGGCCAGAGAAACATTATGGAGCAGTTCCAAATTGGGACCCAGGGGGAGGTCATCCGACGTGCCCTGCATGGAGACATCATCATCTTCCTCCATGTCCTGGATCTCTTCCATGAGTGTGCGGGTCTGTAGGGACATATAAAAAAAAAAGGGTAAGTTGGCGTCCAAATTTGGGATTCCAACAGTTTAACACATTCTTAAGCACTTGGTAGTATTTATGGTACTAAATTAACTTACCGGAAATCTCTGATCTGGGCTCCTATGCTGTACGGACCTGGTAGGCATAACCAAACTGGGGGGTGAGTTTACCCTTGCTGAGGGATCATGCTGGGCTGAAGAAGAGAAAAACAAACCACGTAAACACACACATAACCATTTTTGGGATAGGTAATCAAATATAGCTCTATTTGTAATATTAATCAACTCTAGAGCAATGGGGACATTTGTTAAAAGACACGCAAGTTTAGATAGGTGCAATGGCTCGCGAAAACTGCTAACTGACCTCAGTTCGAAGTCAGGAAGTGTACCCAGTCAGCATACAACTTTCAACGCACATTTTTGGATTTAGCCTACCATTCGCTAGGTCCGGGGTACTCAAACAATTGTTTGAAAGGCCCATTTAAAGGTATGTGGTGAGAGGTGAATGTCTGGCCATGGTGCTGACGCAGGGGGTGTCTAGTTAGAAATAAACACACTGGTGGAGGGCCTGGAGATTTCAAAGTGCAAACTAATAAAGGCTGCTTGCCCTTGCTGGGCTGGATGGGGCAGAGCTGAGGGGACAGGGATTGGATGGCTAAAGGGGGGAGTTAACGTATTGATGGTGATGGGATGGATGGAGCAAATCTGTTACAAATGTATGGGGCTTATGTGGGGGGGGGCATGGGGGGACTGTGGCAGATGGGCCAGAGCAGGGGCAGCGGGACACGATTGTGCCAAGAGAAAGTTTTACCAAGTTACTGTGTACCTTGCAATGCCACTTCCTGTGCAGTACTTCATATTGCAATGCTATGTTTCAGGGAGCCATCACATTGGGCAGGAGAACAACCACTACATCGCCGATCAAGGGGGCAGCTCTGAGCACGTCAACACAGAAGTAACTGAGTGCAGGGCTGTCTGGGCAGGGGTCCTGGAATCTGGTGCCAAGGTCCGCATTGGGACCCCGGGCCGCCAGTTGAGTCTCGCTGCTCTAGGTCAGATATGTTTGGGGGTGGCTAATGACATTGTTAACTCAAACACAACTCACACAACAAAAAGGCAACCCATACATAATGATGTGTGTTTTGTGATTGATTCAAAATATATCACTTTTCTGGAGCAACTTCATGACTTTAACAATCCAATTGGAAATTTGATCTTTGCCATAATGGCTGTGGGCCTAAATGTGTTATTCCCAGGGACCAAAAGAGGACACAAACAGGCACAGTAGTGCGAGGCCAAGCAAGGCAAACCATAGGGGCATCCCGTTATCTTGTTACTAGTGAACTGTAGATTATTTATCAAACAGGCAAACATGCAGATTTAAGAGTACTCACCGTGGGTACGGGTCGGTGAGTCTGTGTCCCTTAGACCAGCATGTCCACCGACCGCGACCGGATGGAGAAGTCCAAGCACAATCTCCTCAGCAGGGGTAAACTCCAATTTAGAAGGCAAGCCACCTCCAGTTTTCAGGCTGAAAAGAGAAAATCGTTTGGTACTCAGAAAAGGTGCATACAGTACATCCTAAACATTATATTTAGAGAAAACATTTATTTACCTGTAATTATGCCTTTTAATTTCTTTTTGCCGTACAGCATACTTCAGATCAGAGATTTTCTTCTGAATTTGGGACACATCTTTCCTCTCTTCCCCCGCTGCATTTACTTGTCGGAGGATGGTTTCAAACAATTCCATCTTGCGCTGCTTTGTGGTGTGTTTTGATTTGCTCCCATAGAGCTCGTCATAGTATAATGTAAGGCCACTAGCCAATGCCATATTTTGGTCATGGGAGAATCTCCCACTCAACTGGCCGCGGCGCAATGTGCGGCCAGATGGTTGGCTTGGCTGCTCCTCCATGTGTGCAGACACATGTGGTGACATTATGGCCTGGGGCTGGGTAGGGGAATGGCCGGATTGGTGGCTTCCCAATGACTGGACTGGACTGGCCAAGGGACTGGGTGTTCTGGCGTGGCTGGCCACCGAACTTCCAGGTGTAGATGTGGTCATGGTTGCAATTCTGGGCCCTCTTGGGGGGCTAGGTTCCCGGCTGGTGCAAGGTCGGGGGCTCTGTTCCCGGCTGGTGCCAGGTCGGGGGCTTCTGGCCCTGGATGGGGTTCTTCGGGCCCTGTAGGGGCTTCTGGCCCTGGATGGTGTTCTTCTGGCCCTGTAGGGGCTTCTGGCCCTGGATGGGGTTCGGCGGGCCCTGTAGGGGCTTCTGGCCCTGGATGGGGTTCGGCGGGCCCTGTAGGGGCTTCTGGCCCTGGATGGGGTTCGGCGGCCTCTGGCTGGGCTTCTGGCCCTGGATGGGGTTCGGCGGCCTCTGGCTGGGCTTCTGGCCCTGGATGGGGTTCGGCGGCCTCTGGCTGGGCTTCTGGCCCTGGATGGGGTTCGGCGGCCTCTGGCTGGGCTTCTGGCCCTGGATGGGGTTCGGCGGCCTCTGGCTGGGCTTCTGGCCCTGGATGGGGTTCGGCGGCCTCTGGCTGGGCTTCGGGCCCTGGATGGGCTTCTGGCCCTGGATGGGGTTCGGGCCCTGCTGCGGGGCCTGGGTTGCCGAACTGCCCTACTTGAAGCCATGGCCGGTGTGGGCTCCCTTGTGCGGCCTCTTCTGGGGGCAGAGGTGGTGGGTGCTGCAGTTGGCTGCTTTTTGGCTGCAGGGGCACGTGGCTTTGGGACCCTTTTTTGGGTTTCTGAGGGTCCAGGGTCCCTTGGTGGGGCCGAGGTGGTAGTCTTGCCTCTCAGCTTTCTCCTACCTTGCTGGGACCTTGTTGTTGGGCCCTCCGCGGTCTTGCTTTGCTGGGGTCGCTTGCTCATAGGCTTTTTCGGTGCCATCTTACACAAATGCTCAAAGAGAATGAGCTTTGGGTGCAGGGACCTTTAAATAATGAGCCCAGCGTGTGACGCCTATGCGCACGACTACGCGCTCGTACGAACGTACGTTCGAGCGGAACCAGGAAACCGCTGGGGTTTCACTTATCTGCTGCCTTGAAGAAGCATAAAGATGGCGCCCACTATCTTCACCCGTCAACAGGAAGAGATCCTCATGCTGGTAAGTGGCTGCCTGTGCATTTTAATCTAATAGTCAATGATGGCCTAAATGTAAATGATGCGTTTGGAACCAGTTTTGGGTCTCTTAATGTTTAATCACTGGCTCCTCACACTTCATCCTCAAGGGCCGAGCCTGGCCACGTTTTCACCTGTCTATGCTGATGTCCTAATTCGGCCAATTGCTCCGGCTTAGCAACAGTTAATTAACCTGTGGAGTAGCGGGGCTAGCTGGCAAACCTGGGCTGTCTCGGACCTTGATGCGGATGTTTGAGGAACACTGTTTTCCTAAGCCATAAAAACACAACGGGAAGCCACACACGTGGTCCAAAAGCCTAAGCATTAGCCTACATCTTGGATGTTTAAACCATCCTAACATGCCATAGATGCAGGTGGGCTGATTCTGGATGTTGGCTATTATCTGTATGTACATGGTGTGTGATACATATAACATAAGACCAGACTCTCATTCACAGTCAACGTCCTCTTTAAGGCACTCCCCAAAAATGGCTGCCACTCTAAATGTGTGTGTTAATGACATGAAATTCTCAACTTGTGATGCAACACATATGTGTGTGTGTGTAAAAGTAAAATCTCTGTGTCCATTATGTTTTTCAGATCATGCTTCAGCGCCGGTATGACTTCGCGCCCAATGTGTGCGAGAAAAGGGACATCGCCCGGGAGATCATCGCGGAGATACACCGTGTGACTAGCACCACCTTCACTCACACCCAGATAATGCAGCATTGGTCGGACCTGAAACGTCTGCACATGCCCCGGGTGCGGAGGTTTTTTGGAATCCATTTCCCAAGTAAGTACAAAGCAATTGCATGGTATATGTTCCAAATGTATAAGTTATGCCTTTATTTATAATGACTTTTCTTTGGTAGTGTTGGAAATGGATTTCAGAATTCGCCGCACCCGGAGGCGTACAGGCCGACCAGTGCTGCATGAGTCTGCATCTGTGAGTGAAGGTGGTGGATCTCCCGGGCGACGGACCTACCCCTCCTCTGTGGCCTCCTCAGACCAGCCCCTGGACCTTACCACAGAGGAGGGGCCAAACCGCGTGGGCGTGGAGTCATACCTGGCCAGGCATGGGGAAGGCTCTGGTATGTCACTCTTCATGTATAGGCACAAAGATATACATGGCAGGCCAAAAACTAAGTTATCCTTTATTATGTATTTGTAGAAGCTTCTGGTGCGGGTGAAATAGTGGAGGAGGAGGCAGCAGAGATGCTGGAAGTCGATCCTGGCGAAGGTGAGTGATGTCAGCCAGACTGGGAGCCAGATATGTTGGGAATAGTGACTCTCTACAAGTACTAACCAAATGTCACATGTTTCTCCAGGGACTTCTTCACAGCAGAGCCAGGACCAAGGGCAGCCTGTTGGCCCCAACCAGCCATCTGTCGGCCACCAACTCCGTAAGTCTCCATGCCATTATTCATATTAATGTTTGGTTAGCTAATAACACACACATAACTAAAGGCGTAGCCAATGTGTAGTTCACACTTTCATGTGGGCACTTCGTTAGCTTAAAGAGGACCCTAACTTGTATTAAGAACCAAAGAATTAGCCATCACACTGTACCTACAGATTAGAAACATGGAAAAACACCCTTCACCCATCTAATGCATGTTATTAGACTGAACAAAACCAATATTGCGGAATATGGAATGCGCAATATTTACAGGCAGCATGGGATACAGATTGAAAAAAGGAAGGTGCTGCCATGCATTGTGTGAGTGATGACCTTTCCCTCAACCCAGCTATGCTCGGGATTCCCAACGCACCACTGTAACCTACTCCCCTGTACTTTATCCAACTCTCCACTCCTCATTAAGTGTTATGCTTCAGAGTCCAGATGGCGGCGCTGTAATCCAAAAAAAACCCAAATTTACTTTGATCTGGTGCAGAATCATTTGGGAATAGTTAGTGGTTTTCATTAAATAATGTTGAAGGTCCGGTTTAAGGAGTTTAAAGACTTACCTGTGGGAAATGCATTAACTGTATCCCTTGGAAGAATGACATATGTCATGCATTTACATGTATTTCATTAACCCCAAATCTATTTCCAGCATACAAACCGGTCTGGGACTCCTATTTATGTTTCTTTCTCTATTGGTTACAGGGATGATCCCCAAAACTTTGGCGGAGAAAAAAAAAAGAATGAAGGAGTTGGTGGCCGAGCTGCTGGCCATACAGGCGACGTTGGGGCCAACAGATGAAGAAGACGAGGAGGATTAGTGCCCTTGGTCCTGGCTACTTTGGTTTAAAGTTTTAACAACTTTGTTCGATTTTTAAAGTTTTTAAAGTTTTGCCTTTTTAAAAAAAAAAAAAATATTTTAATCTGTTTTTAAGGCAAGCCACCCAAAATTTTGTCTTTAAAAAAATAAAAATGTTTGTATTTAAAAAAAAACAAATGTTTGTATTTAAAAAAAAAAAAAAGTTTGTATTTTAAAAAAAAAAAAAAAAAAAAAAAAAAGGGGTTTGCAAACAAACACCCCAATAAAAACTAAAAATTACCCCAAAAAAATATCCCAAATCACCCAAAAAATTTAAAATAAATTATCTTTTAATACTTCATAAATGTGTCTTTTCTAATATGCGCAAACACAAACAATTACACAAACCAGAAAAAACACGGTTAGAAACATATAGACATATGTACATTATGTGGTTTGGGTAAGTTTTAGGGTCGTCAACATGAAGAAGGATGCAAGCGCCAAGGGGTTTAGGTAAGTTTGAGGGACCGAGAAATGAAGTTGGATGCAGGCGCTAAGGTGTTTGGGTAAGTTTTAGGGACCGAGAAATGAAGTTGGATGCAGCCGCTAAGGTGTTTGGGTAAGTTTTAGGGACCGAGAAATGAAGTTGGATGCAGCCGCTAAGGGGTTTAGGTAAGTTTTAGGGACCGAGAAATGAAGTTGGATGCAGCCGCTAAGGTGTTTGGGTAAGTTTTAGGGACCGAAAAATGAAGTTGGATGCAGCCGCTAAGGTGTTTGGGTAAGTTTTAGGGACCGAGAAATGAAGTTGGATGCAAGCGCTAAGGGGTTTAGGTAAGTTTTAGGGACCGAGAAATGAAGTTGGATGCAAGCGCTAAGGGGTTTAGGTAAGTTTTAGGGTCGTCAACATGAAGAAGGATGCAAGCGCCAAGGGGTTTAGGTAAGTTTGAGGGACCGAGAAATGAAGTTGGATGCAGCCGCTAAGGGGTTTAGGTAAGTTTGAGGGACCGAGAAATGAAGTTGGATGCAGCCGCTAAGGGGTTTAGGTAAGTTTGAGGGACCGAGAAATGAAGTTGGATGCAAGCGCTAAGAGGTTTAGGTAAGTTTGAGGGACCGAGAAATGAAGTTGGATGCAGCCGCTAAGGGGTTTAGGTAAGTTTGAGGGACCGAGAAATGAAGTTGGATGCAGCCGCTAAGGGGTTTAGGTAAGTTTGAGGGACCGAGAAATGAAGTTGGATGCAGCCGCTAAGGGGTTTAGGTAAGTTTGAGGGACCGAGAAATGAAGTTGGATGCAAGCGCTAAGAGGTTTAGGTAAGTTTGAGGGACCGAGAAATGAAGTTGGATGCAGCCGCTAAGAGGTTTAGGTAAGTTTGAGGGACCGAGAAATGAAGTTGGATGCAGCCGCTAAGAGGTTTAGGTAAGTTTGAGGGACCGAGAAATGAAGTTGGATGCTGCCGCTAAGAGGTTTAGGTAAGTTTGAGGGACCGAGAAATGAAGTTGGATGCAAGCGCTAAGGGGTTTAGGTAAGTTTTAAGGTCGTCAACATGAAGAAGGATGCAAGCGCCAAGGGGTTTAGGTAAGTTTGAGGGACCGAGAAATGAAGTTGGATGCAAGCGCTAAGAGGTTTAGGTAAGTTTCTGGTTGAGGGTGCGCATGCGCAAGATCTTATAAACATACGAACGCACGAATCTAAGAGGCCAAAAACCAATGAAAGCCAGAGGCAAACGCAAGTAATTGGAAGAGGTGGACGATGGAAGCAGCCGAAAAAACAGGCTGCCGCCGCAACAGGTGAGCACATGAACGTGATTTTTACGATTGCCAACTGACTGAGGCAAGTTCGGGAGATATCATACGAACGGACGTATCTTTTAGGATAGAAACGTATTTGCTTATTGAATCACTCGCAAGTTCATACGAACGCACGAGCGGACGTGAAAAATAGGATGATCGTGAGCCAAATCCAAGCTGTTACATGTTTCTTTGAATCAACCCAATAGTGCCTGAATAACACACTCTGGAATTGGCAGCAGCATGAAGAGAACATATATGGGTTGATTCAAAGAAACATGTAACAGCTTGGATTTGGCTCACGATCATCCTATTTTTTACGTCCGCTCGTGCGTTCGTATGAACTTGCGAGTGATTCAATAAGCAAATACGTTTCTATCCTAAAATATACGTCCGTTCGTATGATATCTCCCGAACTTGCCTCAGTCAGTTGTCAATCGTAAAAATCACGTTCATGTGCTCACCTGTTGCGGCGGCAGCCTGTTTTTTCGGCTGCTTCCATCGTCCAGCTCTTCCAATTACTTGCGTTTGCCTCTGGTTTTCATTGGTTTTTGGCCTCTTAGATTCGTGCGTTCGTATGTTTATAAGATCTTGCGCATGCGCACCCTCAACCAGAAACTTACATAAACCCCGTAGCGGCTGCATCCAACTTCATTTCTCGGTCCCTCAAACTTACCTAAACCCTTTAGCGCTTGCATCCAACTTCATTTCTCGGTCCCTCAAACTTACCTAAACCCCTTAGCGCCTGCATCCAACTTCATTTCTCGGTCCCTACAACTTACCTAAACCCCTTAGCGCTTGCATCCAACTTCATTTCTCGGTCCCTCAAACTTACCTAAACCCCTTAGCGGCTGCATCCAACTTCATTTCTCGGTCCCTCAAACTTACCTAAACCCCTTAGCGGCTGCATCCAACTTCATTTCTCGGTCCCTCAAACTTACCTAAACCCTTTAGCGCTTGCATCCAACTTCATTTCTCGGTCCCTCAAACTTACCTAAACCCCTTAGCGCCTGCATCCAACTTCATTTCTCGGTCCCTACAACTTACCTAAACCCCTTAGCGCCTGCATCCAACTTCATTTCTCGGTCCCTACAACTTACCTAAACCCCTTAGCGCTTGCATCCAACTTCATTTCTCGGTCCCTCAAACTTACCTAAACCCCTTAGCGGCTGCATCCAACTTCATTTCTCGGTCCCTCAAACTTACCTAAACCCTTTAGCGCTTGCATCCAACTTCATTTCTCGGTCCCTCAAACTTACCTAAACCCCTTAGCGCCTGCATCCAACTTCATTTCTCGGTCCCTACAACTTACCTAAACCCCTTAGCGCCTGCATCCAACTTCATTTCTCGGTCCCTACAACTTACCTAAACCCCTTAGCGCTTGCATCCAACTTCATTTCTCGGTCCCTCAAACTTACCTAAACCCCTTAGCGGCTGCATCCAACTTCATTTCTCGGTCCCTACAACTTACCTAAACCCCTTAGCGCCTGCATCCAACTTCATTTCTCGGTCCCTACAACTTACCTAAACCCCTTAGCGCTTGCATCCAACTTCATTTCTCGGTCCCTCAAACTTACCTAAACCCCTTAGCGGCTGCATCCAACTTCATTTCTCGGTCCCTCAAACTTACCTAAACCCTTTAGCGCTTGCATCCAACTTCATTTCTCGGTCCCTCAAACTTACCTAAACCCCTTAGCGCCTGCATCCAACTTCATTTCTCGGTCCCTACAACTTACCTAAACCCTTTAGCGCTTGCATCCAACTTCATTTCTCGGTCCCTACAACTTCCCTAAACCCCTTAGCGCTTGCATCCAACTTCATTTCTCGGTCCCTCAAACTTACCTAAACCCCTTAGCGCTTGCATCCAACTTCATTTCTCGGTCCCTACAACTTACCTAAACCCCTTGGCGCTTGCATCCTTCTTCATGTTGACGACCCTAAAACTTACACAAACCACATAATGTACATATGTCTATATGTTTCTAAGCGTGTTTTTTCTTGTTTGTGTAATTGTTTTTGTTTGCGCATATTAGAAAAGACACATTTATGAAGTCTTAAAATATAATTTATTTAAATTATTTGTTTTTTTTTTGGGATATTTTTGGTTTAAACATAATTTTTTTAATGGGGTGTTTTGTTTAAAACCCCTTTTTTTTTTTTTTTTTTTTTTTTTTTGGTACAAACATATTAAAATTTTTGTTTTTTTTTCCTTAAAAACAGAGATAAAATTTTTTTTTTTTTTTAAAACCAAAAACTTTAAAAAATTTGAACCAATTTTAAAATTTTAAAACATTTTAACAAAAGTAGCCAGGACCAAGGGCACTAATCCTCCTCCTCTTCTTCATCTGTTGGCCCCAACGTCGCCTGTATGGCCAGCAGCTCGGCCACCAACTCCTTTATTCTTTTTTTTTTCCCAGCCAATGTTTTTGGGATCATCCCTGTAACCAATAGAGAATTAAACATAAATAGGAGTCCCAGACCGGTTTGTATGCTGGAAATAGATTTGGGGTTAATCAAATACATGTAAATGCATGACATATGTCATTCTTCCAAGGGATAAAGTTAATGCATTTCCCACAGGTAAGTCTTTAAACTCCTTAAAGCGGACCTTCCACATTATTTAATGAAAACCAATAACTATTCCCAAATGATTCTGCACCAGATCAAAGTAAATTTGGGATGTTTTTTGATTACAGCGCCGCCATCTGGACTCTGAAGCATAACACTTAATGAGGAGTGGAGAGTTGGATAAAGTACAGGGGAGTAGGTTACAGTGGTGCGTTGGGATTCCAGAGCATAGCTGGGTTGAGGGAAAGGTCATCACTCCCACAATGTATGGCAGCACCTTCCTTTTTTCAATCTGTATCCCATGCTGCCTGTAAATATTGCGCATTCCATATTCCGCAATATTGGTTTTGTTCAGTCTAATAACATGCATTAGATGGCTGAAGGGTGTTTTTCCATGTTTCTAATCTGTAGGTACAGTGTGTTGGCTAATTCTTAGGTTCTTAATACAAGTTAGGGTCCTCTTTAAGCTAACGAAGTGCCCACATGAAAGTGTGAACTACACATTGGCTACGCCTTTAGTTATGTGTGTGTTATTAGCTAAGCAAACATTAATATGAATAATGGCATGGAGACTTACGGAGTTGGTGGCCGACAGATGGCTGGTTGGGGCCAACAGGCTGCCCTTGGTCCTGGCTCTGCTGTGAAGAAGTCCCTGGAGAAACATGTGACATTTGGTTAGTATTTGTAGAGAGTCACTATCCCCAACATATCTGGCTCCCAGTCTGGCTGACATCACTCACCTTCGCCAGGATCTCCTTCCAGCATCTCTGCTGCCTCCTCCTCCACTATCTCACCCGCTCCAGAAGCTTCTACAAATACATAATAAAGGATAACTTAGTTTTTGGCCTGCCATGTATATCTTTGTGCCTATACATGAAGAGTGACATACCAGAGCCTTCCCCATGCCTGGCCAGGTATGACTCCACGCCCACGCGCCTTGGCCCCTCCTCTGTGGTAAGGTCCAGGGGCTGGTCTGAGGAGGCCACAGAGGAGGGGTAGGTCCGTCGCCCGGGAGATCCACCACCTTCACTCACAGATGCAGAGTCATGCAGCACTGGTCGGCCTGTACGTCTCCGGGTGCGGCGAATTCTGAAATCCATTTCCAACACTACCAAAGAAAAGTCATTATAAATAAAGGCATAACTTAGACATTTGGAACATATACCATGCAATTGCTTTGTACTTACTTGGGAAATGGATCCCAAAAAACCTCCGCACCCGGGGCATGTGCAGACGCTTCAGGTCCGACCAATGCTGCATTATCTGGGTGTGAGTGAAGGTGGTGCTGGTCACACGGTGGATCTCGGCGATGATCTCCCGGGCGATGTCCCTTTTCTCGCACACATTGGGCGCGAAGTCATACCGGCGCTGAAGCATGATCTGAAAAACATAATGGACACAGAGCTTTTACTTTTACACACAGACCCATATGTGTTGCATCACAAGTTGAGTATTTAATGTCATTAACACACACATTTCGAATGGCCGCCATTTTTGGGGAGTGCCTTAAAGAGGACGTTGACTGTGATTGTCAGTCTGGTCTTATGTTATATGTATCACACACCATGTACATACAGATAATAGCCAACATCAAGAATCAGGCCACCTGCATCTATGGCATGTTAGGATGGTTTAAACATCCAAGATGTAGCCTAATGCTTAGGCTTTTGGACCACGTGTGTGGCTTCCCGTTGTGTTTTTATGGCTTAGGACAACAGTGTTCCGCAAACATCCGCATCAAGGTCCGAGACAGGCCAGGTTTGACAGCTCGCCCCGCTACTCCACAGGTTAATTAACTGTTGCTAAGCCGGAGCAATTGGGCGAATTAGGACATCAGCATAGACAGGTGAAAACGTGGCCAGGCTCGGCCCTTGAGGATGAAGTGTGAGGAGCCAGTGATTAAACATTAAGAGACCCCAAACTAGTTCCCAACGCATCATTTACATTTAGGCCATCATTGACTATTCTATTAAAATGCACAGGCAGCCACTTACCAGCATGAGGATCTCTTCCTGTTGACGGGTGAAGATAGTGGGCGCCATCTTTAGTCTTCTTCCAGGCAGCAGATAAGTGAAACCCCAGCGGTTTCCTGGTTCCGCTCGAACGTACGTTCGTACGAGCGCGTAGTCGTGCGCATAGGCGTCACACGCTGGGCTCATTATTTAAAGGTCCCTTCCCCCCAAGCTCATTCTCTTTGAGCATTTCTGTACGATGGCACCAAAAAAGGCGATCAGCAAGCGACCCCAGGCAAGCAAGACCGCGGAGGGCCCCACCACAAGGTCCCAGCAAGCTGGCCGAAAACTGAGATCCAAGACTCCCACCTCGGCCCCACCAAGGGACCCTGGACCCTCAGGTACCCAAAAAAGGGGCCCCAAGCCTCGTGCCCCTCCTGCAGCCAAAAAGCTGGCAACTGCAGCACCCACCACCTCTGCCCCCAGAACAGGCAGCACCAGTGAGCCCACACCGGCCATGCCTTCAAGTAGGGCAGTTCGGAAACCCATGCCCCGCAGCAGGGCCCGAACCCCATCCAGGGCCCGAAGTACAGCCAGAGGGCGAAGAACACAATCCAGGGCACGAAGCCCAGACAGGGCCCGAACCCCATCCAGGGCCCGAACCCCATCCAGGCCCCGAAGCCCATCCAGAGGCCGCAGATCACAAACCAGGGCCAGAAGCCCCTACAGGCCCAGACGAACCCAATCCAGGGCCAGAAGCCCCTACAGGGCCCGCAGATCACAAACCAGGGCCAGAAGCCCCGACAGGCCCAGAAGAACCCCATCCAGGGCCAGAAGCCCCTACAGGCCCAGACGAACCCAATCCAGGGCCAGAAGCCCCCGACCTGGCACCAGCCGGGAACAGAGCCCCCGACCTGGCACCAGCCGGGAACCTAGCCCCCCAAGAGGGCCCCGAATTGCCCCCATGACCACATCTACACCTGGAAGTTCGGTGGCCAGCCACGCAAGAACACCCAGTCCCTTGGCCAGTCCAGTCCAGTCATTGGGAAGCCACCAATCCGGCCATTCCCCTACCCAGCCCCAGGCCATAATGTCACCACATGTGTCTGCACACATGGAGGAGCAGCCAAGCCAACCATCTGGCCGCACATTGCGCCGCGGCCAGTTGAGTGGGAGATTCTCCCATGACCAAAATATGGCATTGGCTAGTGGCCTTACATTATACTATGACGAGCTATATGGGAGCAAATCCAAACACACCACCAAGCAGCGCAAGATGGAATTGTTTGAAACCATCCTCCGACAAGTAAATGCAGCGGGGGAAGAGAGGAAAGATGTGTCCCAAATTCAGAAGAAAATCTCTGATCTGAAGTATGCTGTACGGCAAAAAGAAATTAAAAGGCATAATTACAGGTAACTAAATGTTTACGCTAAATCTAATGTTTTGGATGTACTGTATGCACCTTTTCTGACGACCAAACGCTTTTCTCTTTTCAGCATGAAAACTGGCGGTGGCTTTCCATCTAAATTGGAGTTTACCCCTGCTGAGGAGATTGTGCTTGGACTTCTCCATCCGGTCGCGGTCGGTGGACATGCTGGTCTAAGGGACACAGACTCACCGACCCGTACCCACGGTGAGTACTCTTAAATCTGCATGTTTGCCTGTTTGCTAAATAATCTACAGTTCACTAGTAACAAGCTAACGGGATGCCCCTATGGTTTGCCTTGCTTGGCCTCGCACTACTGTGGCTGTTTGTGTCCTCTTTTTGGCCCTGGGAATCACACATTTAGGCCCACAGCCATTATGGCAAAGTTCAAATGTCCAATTGTATTGTTAAAGTCATGAAGTTTCGCAAGATAAGTGAGAAATTTTGAATCAATCACAAAACACACATCATTATGTATGGGTTGCCTTTTGCTTGTGTGAGTTGTGTTTGAGTTAACAATTTAATTAGCCACCCACAAACATATGTGACCAAGAGCAGCGAGACTCAAATGGCGGCCCGTGGTCCCAATGCGGACCTTGCCACCACATTCAAGGACCCCGGCCCAGACAGCCCTGCACTCAGTTACTTCTGTGTTGACGTGCTCAGAGCTGCCCCCTTGATCGGCCATGTAGTGGTTGGTCTCCTGCCCAATGTCATGGCTCCGTGAAACATAGCATTGCAATATGAAGTACTGCCCAGGAAGTGGCATTGCAAGGTACACAGTAACTTATTTAAATTTTCACTGGCCACAATCGTGTCCCGCTGCCCCTGCTCTGGCCCATGTGCCACAGTCCCCCCATGCCCCCCCCCACATAAGCCCCATACATTTGTAACAGATTGGCTCCATCCATCCCATCACCATCAATACGTTAACTCCCCCCTTTAGACATCCAATCCCTGTCCCCTCAGCTCTGGCCCATCCAGCCCAGCAAGGGCAAGCAGCCTTTATTAGTTGGCACTTAGAAATCTCCAGCCCCTCCACCAGTGTCTTTATTTTTAACTAGACACCCCCTGCGTCAGCACCATGGCCAGACATTCACCTCTCACCACATACCTTTAAATGGGCGTTTCAAACAATTGTTTGAGTACCCCGGACCTAGCGAATGGTAGGCTAAATCCAAAAATGTGCCTTGAAAGTTGGATGCTGACTGGGTACACTTCATGACTTAGAACTGAGGTCACTTAGCAGTTTGTCCGAGCCATTGCACCTATGTAAACTTGCGTGGGTTTGAACAAAGGTCACCATTGCTCTAGAGTTGAATAATATTACAAATAGAGCTATATTTGATTACCTATCAAAAAAAAGGTTATGTGTGTGTGTTTACGTGGTATTTTTTTCTCTTCTTCAGCCCAGCATGATCCCTCAGCAAGGGTAAACTCACCCCCCAGTTTGGTTATGCCTACCAGGTCCGTACAGCATCGGAGCCCAGATCAGAGATTTTCGGTAAGTTAATTTAGTAGCATAAATACTAACAAGTGCTTAAGAATGTGTTAAACTGTTGAAATCCTAAATTGGGACGCAAACTTAGCCTTTTTTTTTTTGATATGTCCCTACAGACCCGCACACTCATGGAAGAGATCCAGGACATGGAGGAAGATGATGATGTCTCCGTACAGGGCACGTCGGATGAACTCCCCCTGGGTCCCAATTTGGAACTGCTCGATAATGTTTCTCTGGCCAATCCTCAGCAGCAGAGTGAATCTCCATCCATTGTGCTTGCACATGGGGAGACTGACACTACAGTCCCCAGTGTTCACTCTGCTGCTGAGGATTTGCAAAGCAGGCCGGTTGCTGTTGAGGGTACGACACCACGCGGCAGGGCACGCCCAAGAGCCAGGGTAATTGTGCGGCGGACGCCATTACGCCGCCCCACAATTTCCCAGGGGAGGCAGAGTGCCCTGCTTCAATTATGGACCCAACAAAGGGACTCTTATGACGCCCAGCTCGTTACAGAGCGTGAGCAAAGGCATGCCGACATGGTGAACATCCATACCAGTCTACAGGGCATCCTCGCGGAGTTGCGTACCCTCAACAGCAACGTGGCCAATGCAAGTAATGGCATCCAGTCAGCCATGGCTGAGATGACCAATATGCAGAGAAACATTGTGGAGCAGTTTCAAATTCACAATGCTGCCATGGCCCAGGCTAGGTCCCATTCCCATGGACCTCCACCTGGACCTCCACCTGGGTATTATGGGCAGCCACCCTATTAAGCCATGGGTGTGTGGGACATCTTTTCTCTTAACCCCCACTGTATTTACTTGTCCTTTGAGGTTTCAAACAATCCATTTTGTGTTGCTCTGGCAGGTTGTGTTTTGTATTTGCTCCCATATAGCTCCTTAGAGTAATGCTTAAGGCCACTAGCCAATGCCATAGGTCTATGTGGAGTTTATCTGGCCACTTATGGCTTTACCTATGTATTTGGTTGGTGCTCCTCCTGTTTGCAGACATGTTTGTGTGACATTATGGCCATGCCCAAATATCCCTGGGCACAGGCAATATTAATGACTGGACTAGGCTGGCCTTTGGACTGGGTGTCCTTGTTTGGTTGTGCCACTAACTTCCAGGTGTAGATGTGCTCGATGTTTTTTTTAATGTTATCCATTTGTTACCACAGATGTATGTGGACTGATTTCTGTTAACCACTATAATTTTTCATTTGCTAAGTAAAACAAAAATTTCACTTCCAATACTTGTGGCGTTTTTAGTGGGAAGACATTTTTAACAGCTTGGGCTAAACCAGATAATTTTGGTTGGAAGAGGTGTAACAATGCACAGCGAAAGCTAAGGAAACTACATGAAATACATTAGGCAACAATTAAGGTCGAAATGTTTTACTTAGAGGTAATGCCACATTAGGGCAAAACAACATATGTTTCAAAAAGGATAACACAGACATACAGAATGGTGAGACAGGGAAAAAAGTTAACTAAAATGCTGGCTGATCAGGTTGGCTCGAACAGATTGGCCAGACTCACTGGGGGGCCCCTCAAAATTCTCGGCTTCATCCTCGACGGCTGAAGAGGGCAGGCTGTCCACATAACGTGGGACACGTTCCATGATGGCAAAATTGTGCAAAACAGCACATGCCATTATAATGTCGATCACTTTCTTGGGATCATATTGCAGGGCCCCCCCAGTATGGTCAAGGCAACGAAAACGTGTCTTCAGCAGACCAAAGGCCCTCTCCACAACAGCCCGGGTCTTGCGATGCGCACGGTTATACGCTTCCTGAGAGGCATCCTGGGGCCGCAGCACAGGCGTCATGAGCCAGGGTAGAAGTGGGTACCCGGAATCACCTTAAACAGAGAATTAAATGTAATCAAAATTAAAAAGGCAACACAACCAACACCCAAAATTTCACAGATATCATAATGATGTAAGGTAAAGTGTTCCCAAAAAAATACAGGGCACATTAGGGCCCACAAAAATTGCACTAAGGTATCACCTAAATAAAAATGGCACTTCTATATACCAATTAATTAACAAACATCTGCACGGCCAAGGGTATTTGTATTTTACATATATTTGTAGTTTTCAGACATGTTACAATTAGGATGCTGCGGAGGGCCTATCCACATTTCTCTGGAAACTACAATGTATGCAGTTTAAGTCCACTTTGACATTTAACGACCAATAGTCCCAAAGGAGCCAAAGGTCAAAGATCCCTATCCACATTTCACTGGAAACTACAATGTATGCAGTTTAAGTCCACTTTGACATTTAAAGACCAATAGTCCCAAAGGAGCCAAAGGTCAAAAGATCCTTGGGTATAAACTCCAAACCAATATATTTAGGCACAAGGAACTTACAGACATCCTAACTAAAGGGAAAACATTCTGAAGGCCACAGCGAGACAAGGATTTTTAGGGTAAGTTCCTAATATATGAGCCAAGAAAAAGGCAGTTGTACGCTTCTGTAAATTTATCCTTAAAAAACATATCAACAAATACAAGATTAATGCCACATTTAATAACACACAAATAGGACACACTTACCAAGCAGCCATGCCCCCGAAAATTCACCTGCCTCAAATCTCCGAAACAACCCAGATCGCCGGAGGATATAGGAGTCGTGGGACGATCCGGGGTAGCCGGCAAGGACACTCATAAACCGCATATCCGGACCAACCACGGCCTGGACATTAAGTGAGTGTCCCATTTTACGATTCCTTAAGGAAAAAACATACAAAAAGGGTAATTGATATTTGAGCCAAACTAATAAATTAACCTCCAAACATGTCTGCACTCTATTGGGAAAGACTAATGAAAAGCCGAGATAAAGCAGCTACACAAATGAGGGATAAACAAATATGCTGGCGCAAAGGAAAACAGGTTACATGACACGTTGGGCAACATAATAACCAATCTCAATACCTATATATATACTCGTCGGCTGCCCTAGGTACGAGTGCCACATGTGTGCAGTCAATTGCACCAATAACGTTGGGCATGTCGGCCACATTATAAAACCCAAGCTTAATGGCGTTTCTGGCTGCCATATCATCAGGAAAATAAATATATTTTTGAGTTATGGCAGCCATGCCTTCCAAAAATTTAGATAGTGCGCGGCTCAGCGTAGGCTGTGACATCCCCACGGAGAGGGCACCCAGCCTCTGGAACGAGCCGTTCGCCAAAAATTGCAGGCAGCCAAGCATCTTGGTCATACCTGAAATTGCATGCCCCTTCCTTGTGGTGCGGGCTAACCATGGCCGCAGCTCACTATATAATTTATGGAGGGAAGCGCGATTAAGCCTGGTCAGCTCGAACAGCTCAACATCATTCATGCTATCGATGTTCATGCGACGACGCAGGGGCAATCTGCTCTCAGACATCTCGATCAACTCAATGCCAAAAAGCATAAGCCCTTGATGTGCCACAAACTCGCTCCGCTCCATCCTACTCCCGAGGCCAAATAGCTGCCGGCAAACATTTCGTAAAGCAGCTCTTTAATGGGCTTCAAAACAATTAGCAATCACCTCTCTGAATTGGGCGCAAGCCCATGTGAAGGACGTAAAAAATAGGATCGGACGCAAATAATACGATTTGGACGGGAAAAACACACGAACTAACGCAAATTATACGATTCTCGTACGAAATGCGTATGTTCATATACGTCTATGCGCGAACGATCGTGCGAATACGAAATGGCCAAAAAAACCAGAAAAAATGACAAACACCCACCCAAACTTACGATTCTCGATACGAAATCACTTAACTTTTGCTCTTTGAATCGAGGGGATAGTGCCTGAAGCAGCACGAGGAGAACATATGGTGGCAGAATGAGACCTCCTGGAGGTGGCAGCAACAACACCAGGAGTCCTGAAAGTGACCTGGTGATGAAAGTGGGTGAAAAAAGGAAAACTTGGCATCAGATGTGTGGCATCAGGCAGGTGGCAGGATCAGAATAGTAGCTGAGGAATTTAGGCAGAAGAAAACGGTCTCTTTTGTAAAAGTGTTATAGTGTAAATATTGATGCTATGCAAGCAAGTATTCAGGAATAACAGGGGAAGTTTTTATCCCCACCGGTAACAATGGACCATACGTTGTTCCCTTCCACCTTTTAGAGGTCTTTGCATCACATCAATACTTTGGACAGACAAGTTCTCCTCGGGGTTAGTATGGCCCCCGCTACACTAAACACCCGTTCTGATGGCACACTACTGGCCGGGCAGGACACCTTTCCTAGGGCAAACCCTGCTAGTTGCAGCCACAAATCAAGTTTAGGTGCCCAGAAGTCCAGGGGATGTTCAAGATGTGTTGGCATGGTCATGGCAAGGTATGCCACGACATGCTGGTTCAGGTCCTGCTCCAGGTCTACTGGCTGCTGATGAGTTGCTTCACTATGAGGGTGAAGAAAGCTGCTCATCGGCAACTGTAGACTCAGGCTGCTGCTGATAGGGCTGGTACTGCTCCTGCCACACTACCCCTCCCTAGCAGCCATGGCAGTTGAAGATGAGCGCAGAGGAACCCCGTGTCAGACCTGCAAGAGGATGGACTATGTTGCAGATAGGCATCAGCCCTCTTAGTGGATGTAAAAAAGGCCCCCATTTTGTGTCGGTAGCAAGGGTCCAATAAGGTGGAAGAGCCAGAAGTCATCCCACTGCCGAATGGTGACAATTCAGCAGTCACTACACAAGCCTGTGAGCATGCATCGTAACATTTGTGAAAGTGACTCGGAGGGACTACCTGCCCCCATCTCTACTGCATACTGCCACAGTGTGTCTGGGTCCTCTGTCTCACCTTCCTCATAACCCTAATTTCACGGAACCTAAACTGTACTCCACTGCGCTCCTCCCCCCCTTCCTGCTCCTTCTTCAGTTCAGCCCTCACAGGGCTCATGTGGGACGTGAGATGTAGGCGCCACGTCTCCAGTGCCCTGACCAGCCATGGTTTCCAACATGTGTTGTAGTAGATGAAGCAGTGGAATTATGTTCCCGTAATAATGGCGACTGTCTAATAAAGTGACTTCCTTCTAGGGCATGAGCAAATGGCAGGTGTCACATATGAGCTGCCACTGGTTGCCACATTGAAGTTACACAGGGGAGTCCCCCTATCTGCTTGGATCATCAGGAAATTGGTGATGGCTTTTCTCTGTTCGTATAGTCGGTCCAACATATGGAGGGTGGAATTCCAACAGGTGGAAATGTTGCAAATCAGAAATGCTAGGGGTAACACTCTGAAGCTGCAGCTCAAGAAGGGTGTGCTTTGCGGTGTATGAGTGGCTGAAGTGCATGCAAAGTTTCCTTCCCATTGTTAGGATGTCTTGCAGTTGGTGGGAAGACCTCAGGAAATGCTTGACAACCAGATTGAACACGTGTGCCACGCAGGGCGCATGGCTCAGGCTTCCTTGTTGCAGCGCAGACAAGATGTACTTCCCATTGTCGGTCACCATGGTTCCCATTTACAGCTTTCATGGAGTAAGCCATGATTTGATTTCTTGATTAATGACTTTTAGCAGTTCCTCCCCTGTGTGACTCTGTTCGCCAAGGAAAACTATGTGAAGAACAGAGTAACATCGCCATGCCCTGCACACATGGTAGGCTGGGGGGGCACTGAGATTTGTCCGTGCAGTGGAGGATGAGGGGGTGGAGTCGCACATTGCCACAGGAACAACGGAGAGCGTGGTGGCGTGACCTGTCCAATTTGATGGAACATGTATTGTCCCTGACTGTAGTTACAGCTCCACATGCTGGACCACCATATCAGAGCCACGGTTCTCCCAGGCCGCTTTATGGTGATGCTTCATATGTTGACGCAGGGCCATGGTGCCAACATTGGGACCCTGGCCAGACTTTGCCTTCTGCCGACACATCTTGCATGTGGCCATATTAACCTTCTCTGGATGCTTGATGAAAAACTGCCACACCGCTGAGTACCTGATTTTCCCATCAACAGTCTGCACAATTTTATTGCTACTGCCGCCGACTCCAGGAACCCCAGTTCCACTACGTGCCGTGAAGGTAGGCTGCCGCAAAGCAGGTCATCTACCCCGCGCCTGGACAGGTTTGGCTCCAGATTTTCAACTTATGCCACCTTGCTGACTGCCAACCATGCTACCACCTTGCTGGCCTGGAACACTCTTCTCCTGATAATGATGAAGCCCCTTCTGCACCAGGCTCCCAAGTGCGATCGGCTTCATTATCATCGAGTTGTGTCTGCACGTCACTGATGTCCTCCTCAGGTTCCTCAACAGTGTCTTCTTCAGGAGCCTGAACGCTTACAACACCACCTCCCACGCCACTCTCCTCATCACTACTTTGCCGCCTAGCAGAAGGAAGCGGCGGATGTCTCCTCTACTTCTTGGCTGGGCAGTAGCTGCTGACTATCCTCTATCAGGTCGTCCTCACTGAATAGTAGAGTTGAACCCAAAGCAAAAGATACTTCTCTGGGGGAGGGAACAGCATAGGACAGAGGCAATGGGAGGACAGGGACTGCTCCTGGACCATGTCAACTGAGGGTTATGTCTGAGGAACCCACTGACTGTTGCCTGGGGGTGTCAGATGTCACTTGTGATGAAGTGGATGACCGTGTTAACCAATCGATGATGGCAGATGGGTTGCTGATCGAGACACAACCGCTAGCTGATACCAGGAGATCAGGCCTATCACTGCGACTCCTACTGCCACTCGCCCCTAGTCTGCTGCGATCTCTGCTTGATGAATTTAGGCCTCTGCCACTCCTCTATGCACGTCCTTGTACTTCTCTGCCTGACATACTTGGTGCATATAAGAGGGAAGGACAATTAGCTACACTATGCTTAAAACAGTAATTGTCTACAACAGCAGCAAGTGGGTAATTTTCTCTTGTCTTTCAAAGTAACTAGGCCCTGAATACTTTAACAGGAACAAAATGGTACAACACTTAGATGTACCTATGTGGTATGCACGGATGAGTGCATTTCAATGGCTTTAAAACTGGATTTCTCTACAACAGCAACAGGTGTGTACTTTTGGGCAGGTGTGTAATTTTGTCTGGCCTTTCACAGTAAATAGGCCCTGAACACAAATTGGTACACCACTTAGATGTACATACAGGTTACACTTAATAGAGGACAATACACTTTTAGTGCTCTGCTCACCCTAACTGGCTGACTACTATTAGCTTTTGTGACCAAAAATCCTTTTGAGTTGTACACACCAGTGCCACGGCACACTGTGTCCCAAGTAGAGATGAGCGAACTTTTGAAAAATTCGATTCGGCTAATTCGACGAATTTGCCGGGAAAAATCATTTCTGGGCGTCCGAGAGCCTCCATAGGGTTGCAGAACTTGGCTGTAACATGCATAGGATGCATGCTGGGTTAGTGAAATACTATTGTAAAGAAGTATGACATGCAGATCAGAGGCGTCGCTATTAGATTCACTGACGCAGAGCGGCACAATTACAGAGCATTGTAGTGGCATCACCATGATGAGCCCATATATTGCCTGAAAGACACACAGTGGAGTTGGCAGCAGCATAGGGAGCCCATATATTGCATGAAAAACACACACAGGAGTTGGCAGCAGCATAGGGAGCTCATATATTGCCTGAAAAACACATTGGAGTTGGCAGCACCATTAGGAGCCCATATATTGCATGAAAGACACACACTGGAGTTGGCAGCAGCATTAGGAGCCCAAAAATTGCCTGAAAGACACACCCAGGAGTTGGCAGCAGCAGCATGGGGAGCTCATATATTGCCTGAAAGACACACATTGGAGTTGGCAGCAGCATTAGGAGCCCATATATTGCCTGAAAAACACATTGGAGTTGGCAGCAGCATTAGAAGCCCATATATTGCCTGAAAGACACACCCTAGGGTTGGCAGCAGCATGAAGAGAACATTCGGCACATATATCTTATCCGAAGAATATTAATAAAAATTAAGCTTAACGTAAAGCATTTTCTCAATAATTACTTGTGATCTGATGCGGAGGAATGTCTGTAACTGGAGAGCAGCGCCTTAAATCTGTTTTGCACTATCCATATTTCTTTAGTGTTGGTCTGGCCCCATGATCAATCTACTCTAATGCATCAGGCATTGGTGGGTGGAAATCTTGGCTGATCCATGCCCGATTCATTTCCATGCAGGCCAGTCTCTCAAAAAAACATTTTTCAAGCGTACTGGAGTACATTGAATTGCTCTCATCAGAGCATCACATGCGCACATCTAAGAGTTTCATCACTTTGTTCCTGTTAAAATCTTCAGGGCCTAGTTACTACTTAGTAAAATGCCATAGATAGTTACACACCTGCTGCTGTTATCGACAAATCCTGTTTTAAGTGTAGTGTAGCGTTTTGTCCTCCCCTCATATACGCACTAAGTATGTCAGGCAGAGAAGTGCCAGGATGGGCACAGAGAAGTTGCAGAGGCCTAAATTCATCAAGCAGAGGTCTCAGCAGACTAGGGTTGAGTGGCAGCAGGAGTCTCAGTGAGAGGCCTGATCTCCCGGTATCAGCTAGCGGTCGTGTCTTGACCAGCAACCCATCTGTCATCCATTGGTTAACACTAGGGATGAGCGAATCGATCCGGACGAACCCGGATTCGATCCGAATTTCAGGAAAAATTCGATTCGGATCGAATCCGAATTTCCCCGCGATTCGATCACTCGAAGTTTTCCTTTAACATCCATTCATTTACATTACAGGCATTCTAAGATGGCGGGCGGGACATGTCTGGACATGTATCCCGCGCCAGTGCAAGCTGGGGCAGTCACATGCAGCCTATCAGCAGCCAGCAAGCCCGGTGACGTCACACAGCGGTATTTAACGGCGGCCATCTTGCTTTTCCTCATTTCTCTATTGCATTCGTGACAGACAGACAGAACGCTGTGTAGCTGAGGCAGTTAGACAGGCTGGAGACAGGCTGGAGACAGGGACAGACAGGGACAGGCTGGAGACAGGCAGGAGACAGGCAGGAGACAGACAGGAGACAGACAGAAAGCCAGGGAAAGGTAGGAAAAACGGAGCTGGCTGACAGGGAGATTTTTTTTTTTTCATCCAGCCTTTGTTAGCGTTTTCAGGCTGCTTATAGTAACTAACTGTGCATATATACTGAACTGATCTTAAGTCTGCTGTGAGGCATCCCATTCTGTGACTAAAGCAGCCTCTGTTTAAGACCATATAAGCATTTGCTCTAATCATATTTGAAATTAGGCCTGATAAAGACACTTTTGCTGGCCAAAGCACTACTGTACCCTGGCAGCTCGATTCCTGCCCGGGGCATCCCATTCTGTGACTAAAGCAGCCTCTGTTTAAGACCATATAAGCATTTGCTCTAAT
Organism: Gastrophryne carolinensis; assembly: GCA_027917425.1. Taxonomy (NCBI): domain Eukaryota; kingdom Metazoa; phylum Chordata; class Amphibia; order Anura; family Microhylidae; genus Gastrophryne; species Gastrophryne carolinensis. The sequence continues at coordinate 460,306,540 of CM051235.1, forward strand.
CATATTTGAAATTAGGCCTGATAAAGACACTTTTGCTGGCCAAAGCACTACTGTACCCTGGCAGCTCGATTCCTGCCCGGGGCATCCCATTCTGTGACTAAAGCAGCCTCTGTTTAAGACCATATAAGCATTTGCTCTAATCATATTTGAAATTAGGCCTGATAAAGACACTTTTGCTGGCCAAAGCACTACTGTACCCTGGCAGCTCGATTCCTGCCCGGGGCATCCCATTCTGTGACTAAAGCAGCCTCTGTTTAAGACCATATAAGCATTTGCTCTAATCATATTTGAAATTAGGCCTGATAAAGACACTTTTGCTGGCCAAAGCACTACTGTACCCTGGCAGCTCGATTCCTGCCCGGGGCATCCCATTCTGTGACTAAAGCAGCCTCTGTTTAAGACCATATAAGCATTTGCTCTAATCATATTTGAAATTAGGCCTGATAAAGACACTTTTGCTGGCCAAAGCACTACTGTACCCTGGCAGCTCGATTCCTGCCCGGGGCATCCCATTCTGTGACTAAAGCAGCCTCTGTTTAAGACCATATAAGCATTTGCTCTAATCATATTTGAAATTAGGCCTGATAAAGACACTTTTGCTGGCCAAAGCACTACTGTACCCTGGCAGCTCGATTCCTGCCCGGGGCATCCCATTCTGTGACTAAAGCAGCCTCTGTTTAAGACCATATAAGCATTTGCTCTAATCATATTTGAAATTAGGCCTGATAAAGACACTTTTGCTGGCCAAAGCACTACTGTACCCTGGCAGCTCGATTCCTGCCCGGGGCATCCCATTCTGTGACTAAAGCAGCCTCTGTTTAAGACCATATAAGCATTTGCTCTAATCATATTTGAAATTAGGCCTGATAAAGACACTTTTGCTGGCCAAAGCACTACTGTACCCTGGCAGCTCGATTCCTGCCCGGGGCATCCCATTCTGTGACTAAAGCAGCCTCTGTTTAAGACCATATAAGCATTTGCTCTAATCATATTTGAAATTAGGCCTGATAAAGACACTTTTGCTGGCCAAAGCACTACTGTACCCTGGCAGCTCGATTCCTGCCCGGGGCATCCCATTCTGTGACTAAAGCAGCCTCTGTTTAAGACCATATAAGCATTTGCTCTAATCATATTTGAAATTAGGCCTGATAAAGACACTTTTGCTGGCCAAAGCACTACTGTACCCTGGCAGCTCGATTCCTGCCCGGGGCATCCCATTCTGTGACTAAAGCAGCCTCTGTTTAAGACCATATAAGCATTTGCTCTAATCATATTTGAAATTAGGCCTGATAAAGACACTTTTGCTGGCCAAAGCACTACTGTACCCTGGCAGCTCGATTCCTGCCCGGGGCATCCCATTCTGTGACTAAAGCAGCCTCTGTTTAAGACCATATAAGCATTTGCTCTAATCATATTTGAAATTAGGCCTGATAAAGACACTTTTGCTGGCCAAAGCACTACTGTACCCTGGCAGCTCGATTCCTGCCCGGGGCATCCCATTCTGTGACTAAAGCAGCCTCTGTTTAAGACCATATAACCATTTGCTCTAATCATATTTGAAATTAGGCCTGATAAAGACACTTTTGCTGGCCAAAGCACTACTGTACCCTGGCAGCTCGATTCCTGCCCGGGGCATCCCATTCTGTGACTAAAGCAGCCTCTGTTTAAGACCATATAAGCATTTGCTCTAATCATATTTGAAATTAGGCCTGATAAAGACACTTTTGCTGGCCAAAGCACTACTGTACCCTGGCAGCTCGATTCCTGCCCGGGGCATCCCATTCTGTGACTAAAGCAGCCTCTGTTTAAGACCATATAAGCATTTGCTCTAATCATATTTGAAATTAGGCCTGATAAAGACACTTTTGCTGGCCAAAGCACTACTGTACCCTGGCAGCTCGATTCCTGCCCGGGGCATCCCATTCTGTGACTAAAGCAGCCTCTGTTTAAGACCATATAAGCATTTGCTCTAATCATATTTGAAATTAGGCCTGATAAAGACACTTTTGCTGGCCAAAGCACTACTGTACCCTGGCAGCTCGATTCCTGCCCGGGGCATCCCATTCTGTGACTAAAGCAGCCTCTGTTTAAGACCATATAAGCATTTGCTCTAATCATATTTGAAATTAGGCCTGATAAAGACACTTTTGCTGGCCAAAGCACTACTGTACCCTGGCAGCTCGATTCCTGCCCGGGGCATCCCATTCTGTGACTAAAGCAGCCTCTGTTTAAGACCATATAAGCATTTGCTCTAATCATATTTGAAATTAGGCCTGATAAAGACACTTTTGCTGGCCAAAGCACTACTGTACCCTGGCAGCTCGATTCCTGCCCGGGGCATCCCATTCTGTGACTAAAGCAGCCTCTGTTTAAGACCATATAAGCATTTGCTCTAATCATATTTGAAATTAGGCCTGATAAAGACACTTTTGCTGGCCAAAGCACTACTGTACCCTGGCAGCTCGATTCCTGCCCGGGGCATCCCATTCTGTGACTAAAGCAGCCTCTGTTTAAGACCATATAAGCATTTGCTCTAATCATATTTGAAATTAGGCCTGATAAAGACACTTTTGCTGGCCAAAGCACTACTGTACCCTGGCAGCTCGATTCCTGCCCGGGGCATCCCATTCTGTGACTAAAGCAGCCTCTGTTTAAGACCATATAAGCATTTGCTCTAATCATATTTGAAATTAGGCCTGATAAAGACACTTTTGCTGGCCAAAGCACTACTGTACCCTGGCAGCTCGATTCCTGCCCGGGGCATCCCATTCTGTGACTAAAGCAGCCTCTGTTTAAGACCATATAAGCATTTGCTCTAATCATATTTGAAATTAGGCCTGATAAAGACACTTTTGCTGGCCAAAGCACTACTGTACCCTGGCAGCTCGATTCCTGCCCGGGGCATCCCATTCTGTGACTAAAGCAGCCTCTGTTTAAGACCATATAAGCATTTGCTCTAATCATATTTGAAATTAGGCCTGATAAAGACACTTTTGCTGGCCAAAGCACTACTGTACCCTGGCAGCTCGATTCCTGCCCGGGGCATCCCATTCTGTGACTAAAGCAGCCTCTGTTTAAGACCATATAAGCATTTGCTCTAATCATATTTGAAATTAGGCCTGATAAAGACACTTTTGCTGGCCAAAGCACTACTGTACCCTGGCAGCTCGATTCCTGCCCGGGGCATCCCATTCTGTGACTAAAGCAGCCTCTGTTTAAGACCATATAAGCATTTGCTCTAATCATATTTGAAATTAGGCCTGATAAAGACACTTTTGCTGGCCAAAGCACTACTGTACCCTGGCAGCTCGATTCCTGCCCGGGGCATCCCATTCTGTGACTAAAGCAGCCTCTGTTTAAGACCATATAAGCATTTGCTCTAATCATATTTGAAATTAGGCCTGATAAAGACACTTTTGCTGGCCAAAGCACTACTGTACCCTGGCAGCTCGATTCCTGCCCGGGGCATCCCATTCTGTGACTAAAGCAGCCTCTGTTTAAGACCATATAAGCATTTGCTCTAATCATATTTGAAATTAGGCCTGATAAAGACACTTTTGCTGGCCAAAGCACTACTGTACCCTGGCAGCTCGATTCCTGCCCGGGGCATCCCATTCTGTGACTAAAGCAGCCTCTGTTTAAGACCATATAAGCATTTGCTCTAATCATATTTGAAATTAGGCCTGATAAAGACACTTTTGCTGGCCAAAGCACTACTGTACCCTGGCAGCTCGATTCCTGCCCGGGGCATCCCATTCTGTGACTAAAGCAGCCTCTGTTTAAGACCATATAAGCATTTGCTCTAATCATATTTGAAATTAGGCCTGATAAAGACACTTTTGCTGGCCAAAGCACTACTGTACCCTGGCAGCTCGATTCCTGCCCGGGGCATCCCATTCTGTGACTAAAGCAGCCTCTGTTTAAGACCATATAAGCATTTGCTCTAATCATATTTGAAATTAGGCCTGATAAAGACACTTTTGCTGGCCAAAGCACTACTGTACCCTGGCAGCTCGATTCCTGCCCGGGGCATCCCATTCTGTGACTAAAGCAGCCTCTGTTTAAGACCATATAAGCATTTGCTCTAATCATATTTGAAATTAGGCCTGATAAAGACACTTTTGCTGGCCAAAGCACTACTGTACCCTGGCAGCTCGATTCCTGCCCGGGGCATCCCATTCTGTGACTAAAGCAGCCTCTGTTTAAGACCATATAAGCATTTGCTCTAATCATATTTGAAATTAGGCCTGATAAAGACACTTTTGCTGGCCAAAGCACTACTGTACCCTGGCAGCTCGATTCCTGCCCGGGGCATCCCATTCTGTGACTAAAGCAGCCTCTGTTTAAGACCATATAAGCATTTGCTCTAATCATATTTGAAATTAGGCCTGATAAAGACACTTTTGCTGGCCAAAGCACTACTGTACCCTGGCAGCTCGATTCCTGCCCGGGGCATCCCATTCTGTGACTAAAGCAGCCTCTGTTTAAGACCATATAAGCATTTGCTCTAATCATATTTGAAATTAGGCCTGATAAAGACACTTTTGCTGGCCAAAGCACTACTGTACCCTGGCAGCTCGATTCCTGCCCGGGGCATCCCATTCTGTGACTAAAGCAGCCTCTGTTTAAGACCATATAAGCATTTGCTCTAATCATATTTGAAATTAGGCCTGATAAAGACACTTTTGCTGGCCAAAGCACTACTGTACCCTGGCAGCTCGATTCCTGCCCGGGGCATCCCATTCTGTGACTAAAGCAGCCTCTGTTTAAGACCATATAAGCATTTGCTCTAATCATATTTGAAATTAGGCCTGATAAAGACACTTTTGCTGGCCAAAGCACTACTGTACCCTGGCAGCTCGATTCCTGCCCGGGGCATCCCATTCTGTGACTAAAGCAGCCTCTGTTTAAGACCATATAAGCATTTGCTCTAATCATATTTGAAATTAGGCCTGATAAAGACACTTTTGCTGGCCAAAGCACTACTGTACCCTGGCAGCTCGATTCCTGCCCGGGGCATCCCATTCTGTGACTAAAGCAGCCTCTGTTTAAGACCATATAAGCATTTGCTCTAATCATATTTGAAATTAGGCCTGATAAAGACACTTTTGCTGGCCAAAGCACTACTGTACCCTGGCAGCTCGATTCCTGCCCGGGGCATCCCATTCTGTGACTAAAGCAGCCTCTGTTTAAGACCATATAAGCATTTGCTCTAATCATATTTGAAATTAGGCCTGATAAAGACACTTTTGCTGGCCAAAGCACTACTGTACCCTGGCAGCTCGATTCCTGCCCGGGGCATCCCATTCTGTGACTAAAGCAGCCTCTGTTTAAGACCATATAAGCATTTGCTCTAATCATATTTGAAATTAGGCCTGATAAAGACACTTTTGCTGGCCAAAGCACTACTGTACCCTGGCAGCTCGATTCCTGCCCGGGGCATCCCATTCTGTGACTAAAGCAGCCTCTGTTTAAGACCATATAAGCATTTGCTCTAATCATATTTGAAATTAGGCCTGATAAAGACACTTTTGCTGGCCAAAGCACTACTGTACCCTGGCAGCTCGATTCCTGCCCGGGGCATCCCATTCTGTGACTAAAGCAGCCTCTGTTTAAGACCATATAAGCATTTGCTCTAATCATATTTGAAATTAGGCCTGATAAAGACACTTTTGCTGGCCAAAGCACTACTGTACCCTGGCAGCTCGATTCCTGCCCGGGGCATCCCATTCTGTGACTAAAGCAGCCTCTGTTTAAGACCATATAAGCATTTGCTCTAATCATATTTGAAATTAGGCCTGATAAAGACACTTTTGCTGGCCAAAGCACTACTGTACCCTGGCAGCTCGATTCCTGCCCGGGGCATCCCATTCTGTGACTAAAGCAGCCTCTGTTTAAGACCATATAAGCATTTGCTCTAATCATATTTGAAATTAGGCCTGATAAAGACACTTTTGCTGGCCAAAGCACTACTGTACCCTGGCAGCTCGATTCCTGCCCGGGGCATCCCATTCTGTGACTAAAGCAGCCTCTGTTTAAGACCATATAAGCATTTGCTCTAATCATATTTGAAATTAGGCCTGATAAAGACACTTTTGCTGGCCAAAGCACTACTGTACCCTGGCAGCTCGATTCCTGCCCGGGGCATCCCATTCTGTGACTAAAGCAGCCTCTGTTTAAGACCATATAAGCATTTGCTCTAATCATATTTGAAATTAGGCCTGATAAAGACACTTTTGCTGGCCAAAGCACTACTGTACCCTGGCAGCTCGATTCCTGCCCGGGGCATCCCATTCTGTGACTAAAGCAGCCTCTGTTTAAGACCATATAAGCATTTGCTCTAATCATATTTGAAATTAGGCCTGATAAAGACACTTTTGCTGGCCAAAGCACTACTGTACCCTGGCAGCTCGATTCCTGCCCGGGGCATCCCATTCTGTGACTAAAGCAGCCTCTGTTTAAGACCATATAAGCATTTGCTCTAATCATATTTGAAATTAGGCCTGATAAAGACACTTTTGCTGGCCAAAGCACTACTGTACCCTGGCAGCTCGATTCCTGCCCGGGGCATCCCATTCTGTGACTAAAGCAGCCTCTGTTTAAGACCATATAAGCATTTGCTCTAATCATATTTGAAATTAGGCCTGATAAAGACACTTTTGCTGGCCAAAGCACTACTGTACCCTGGCAGCTCGATTCCTGCCCGGGGCATCCCATTCTGTGACTAAAGCAGCCTCTGTTTAAGACCATATAAGCATTTGCTCTTATCATATTTGAAATTAGGCCTGATAAAGACACTTTTGCTGGCCAAAGCACTACTGTACCCTGGCAGCTCGATTCCTGCCCGGGGCATCCCATTCTGTGACTAAAGCAGCCTCTGTTTAAGACCATATAAGCATTTGCTCTTATCATATTTGAAATTAGGCCTGATAAAGACACTTTTGCTGGCCAAAGCACTACTGTACCCTGGCAGCTCGATTCCTGCCCGGGGCATCCCATTCTGTGACTAAAGCAGCCTCTGTTTAAGACCATATAAGCATTTGCTCTAATCATATTTGAAATTAGGCCTGATAAAGACACTTTTGCTGGCCAAAGCACTACTGTACCCTGCCAGCTCGATTCCTGCCCGGGGCATCCCATTCTGTGACTAAAGCAGCCTCTGTTTAAGACCATATAAGCATTTGCTCTTATTATATTTATATTATAAGACACTTTTGCTGGGCATAGGCTTACTGCTGCCTGCCAGGTGCACTTCTGTTGAGGCATCCCATTCTGTAACATAGCATACCCCTCTTTATTTACACTAAGCAGCTCTCTTATTTACACTAAGCAGGCCTGTTGGAGGCTGAGTGTTACTGCTCACTTTTGGTGTGCATTATATTCTGTTTCATATAGACCCACCGCTGCCCGGGGTTTTTTTAAATATCACCTACTACCACGCCAGTTAGACTATGTCGGGCAGACAAGTGCCTGGAAGTGAAAAGAGGAGTGGCAGAGGCCAAGATTCCGCAGGAAGAGCTCGCATCAGACTGGGGGCCAGTAGCAGCAGGAGTCACGCTGAGAGACCTAATCTGCCAGTATCTGCTAGCGGTCGGGTCTCCACCAGTAACGCATCTGCCGTGGTAGATTGGTTGACGCGCTCATCAACAACATCATCACAACTTACGTCTGAGACCCCCAGTCTAGGGTCGGTAGGTTCCTCTGACACAACCCTGAGTTGGCATGCCCCGAGAGCAGTCCCTGTCCTCCCATTGCCTCTGGCCTACGCCGTTCCCTCCCCCAGCGACGTATCCTATGCTTTGGGTTCAGCTCCACTCTTTAGTGAGGAGGACCATCAGATAGAGGACAGTCAGCAGCTACTGCCCAGCCAAGAAATGGAGGTGGCTTCTTTAGCTAGGCAGACAAATAGTGATGTGGACAGTGTCGTGGGTGCTGCGAGCGTTCCAGCTCCTGCGCCAGACACTGTTGACGAATCCACGAACATCAGTGACGTACAGCCACAACCCGGTGATGATGATGATGATGACGATGAAGCCGATCGCACTTGGGAGCCGGGTGATGAAGGGGCTTCATCGTCATCATCAGGAGAAGAGGGGTGCAGGTTGCCCCGGAGTCAGCAGCTGAGGCAGCAAAGTGGTAGCAGTCAGCATGGGGGCACAATTCCAAAGGCTGGAGCCGGCCGGGGCCGGGGCCGGGGTAGAGCACCTGCTGTGCGGCAGTCTACCTTATCGGGAGGTAGTGGAGCAGGGGTTCCTGGAGTTGGCAACAGCAGCAGTGAATCAGTGAGGCCAGGGGGTGGGAAAAGTAGCTACTCGGCAGTGTGGCAGTTTTTCCTGAGGCATCCGCAGGAGGGTAACATGGCCACATGCAAGATATGTAGGCAAAAGGTGAAGCGTGGCCAGGGTCCAAATGTTGGCACCACGGCCCTGCGTCAACATATGATGCGTCACCATAAAACGACCTGGGAGAACCGAGGCTCCCAAGGGGTGGTCCAGTCTGCTTCCTCACCAAGTGAGCTCCCAATTTCTGCCAGCCAAGGCTCCAGCACCTCAGCCGAAGGCAGCTGTGCGTCATACCCATCCTCTGTCGCTCCTGCTCCTCCTCCTCCTCCTCCAAGTCATGCATCCCGCCAGCAATCCATCAGCGAAGCCATGTCCAAGAGACAGCAGTATGCGCCCACTCATCCTACGGCGCAGAAGCTGAATGTGCTCCTGTCCAAGTTGCTGGTGCTGCAGTCGCTCCCTTTTCAGGTGGTGGAATCTGCACCTTTCAGAGAACTGATGGCTTGTGCCGAGCCGAGGTGGAGAGTCCCAAGCCGTCATTTCTTTGCCAAGAAGGCAGTACCAGCGCTGCACACTTTTGTTGAACAGAAGGTGGGCCAGTCCTTGAGCCTGTCGGTGTGTAGCAAAATACATGGCAGCGCCGACATCTGGAGCTGTAACTACGGTCAGGGGCAGTACATGTCGTTTACGGCCCACTGGGTGAATGTGGTCCCTTTGCAGCAGCAACTTGGACAGGTCACGCCGCTTCGGCCTCCGCGCTCTCTGCCCATTGGGCCTGTGACACCGTGCGACTCGGCCTCCTCATCCTCCGCCATCTCCTCACCCTCCACTGTAGGCTCAAGTCTCAGTGCCCCTCCAGTCTACCATGTGTGCAGGGCACGGAGGTGTCACGCAGTGCTTCACATGGTTTGTCTTGGCGAACTTAAATGTATTCATCAGGAAATCCAAACATGGCTTACTCCGAGAAAACTTAAAATGGGAATCATGGTTACCGACAATGGGAAGAACATTTTGTCTGCGCTGCGCCAAGGAAGCCTGACCCATGCCCCCTGCATGGCTCACGTCTTCAATCTGGTTGTCAAGCGGTTTCTGAAGTGTTCCCCCCATCTGCAGGACATCCTAACAACTTCACGGAAACTTTGCATGCACTTCAGCCACTCCTACACTGCCAAACACACCCTTCTTGAGCTACAGCGTCAGAATGGTATCCCCCAACATAGTCTGATTTGCGATGTTTCCACCCGTTGGAATTCCACCCTTCACATGTTGGACCGATTATATGAACAGAGAAAAGCCATCACGGATTTCCTGATGATCCAAGCAGATAGGGGGACTCCCCTGTGTAACTTCAATGTCAACCAGTGGCAGCTCATACGTGACACCTGCCGTTTGCTCAGGCCCTTTGAGGAAGCCACTTTATTTGTCAGTCGGCAGGATTACGGGATGAACGACGTGATTCCACTGCTTCATGTACTGCAGCACATGTTGGAAACCATGGCTGGTCAGGGCACTGGAGACATGGCGTTTACATCTTACGGCCACATGAACCCCCTTGGAGCTGAACTGGAGGAGGAGGAGGAGGAAGAGGAGGAGGAGGAGTTGCCCAGCGAAACACAGTTTAGGCTTGGCGAAATGGCTGGTTTATCTAGTCAGCGGACAGGAGAGGAGGAGCAGGAGCAGCCAGAGGAGCTAGAGGTTTTTGAGGAAGGAGAGACAGAGGACCCGGGCACACCGTGGCAGTATGCAGTGGAGATGGAGACAGGTAGTCCATCCGAGTCACTTGCGCAAATGGCACGAAGCATGCTCACGTGCTTGCGTAGTGACCCCAGAATTGTTTCCATCTGTCGGCGGGATGACTTCTGGCTGTCCACCTTATTGGACCCTCGCTTCCGGCACAAAATGGGGGCATTTTTTAAACCCACCGAGAGGGAGGACAAACTCAACTACTACAAAGACATTCTACGTAGGCAGTTGGCCGATGCCTATCTGCGCCATGGTCCATACTCTCGCAGGTCTGACTCGAGGGGACCTCTGCGCTCACCTTCCACTGCCATGGCCGCTGGGGGGGTTGGCAGCAGCAGCAGCAGAAGCTCCATCAGCAGCAGCAGCCTCAGTCTTCAGTCGCTAATGAGTAGCTTTCTACACCCGCATAGTGAGGCTACTCATGAGCAGCAGGAAGACCTGGAGCAGGACCTGAACCAGCAGGTCATGTCATACTTTGACATGACCATGCCAACACACCTTGAGGATCCGCTGGACTTCTGGGCAGCCAAACTTGATTTGTGGCCGCAACTAGCAGAGTTTGCCCTGGAAAAGCTGTCCTGCCCGGCAAGTAGCGTGCCATCTGAGCGGGTGTTTAGTGCGGCGGGGGCCATAGTTACGGCGAGGAGAACTCGTCTGTCAACTAAAAATGTGGAGAGACTCACCTTTGTCAAAATGAATCAGGGATGGATCAGCCAGGATTTCCACCCACCAATGCCTGATGCATGCGACTAGATTCAGCATGGTGCCACGTTTTACACTTTCCAAATGGTGCAAAACATATTTATGTCTTTAGGCCATTTTTTGGGCTCCTGCTGCTGCTACTGTCAACTCCTGCCAACTCCAGGGTGTGATTCATCCAATTTTTGGGCTCCTGAAGCCAACTCCAGTGTATATTTGGGCTCCTGCTGCTGCTGCTGCCAACTTCTGCCAACTCCAGGGTGTGATTCATCCAATTTTTGGGCTCCTGAAGCCAACTCCAGTGTATATTTGGGCTCCTGCTGCTGCTACTGTCAACTCCTGCCAACTCCAGGGTGTGATTCATCCAATTTTTGGGCTCCTGAAGCCAACTCCAGTGTATATTTGGGCTCCTGCTGCTGCTGCTGCCAACTTCTGCCAACTCCAGGGTGTGATTCATCCAATTTTTGGGCTCCTGAAGCCAACTCCAGTGTATATTTGGGCTCCTGCTGCTGCTGCTGCCAACTTCTGCCAACTCCAGGGTGTGATTCATCCAATTTTTGGGCTCCTGAAGCCAACTCCAGTGTATATTTGGGCTCCTGCTGCTGCTGCTGTCAACTCCTGCCAACTCCAGGGTGTGATTCATCCAATTTTTGGGCTCCTGAAGCCAACTCCAGTGTATATTTGGGCTCCTGCTGCTGCTACTGTCAACTCCTGCCAACTCCAGGGTGTGATTCATCCAATTTTTGGGCTCCTGAAGCCAACTCCAGTGTATATTTGGGCTCCTGCTGCTGCTGCTGCCAACTTCTGCCAACTCCAGGGTGTGATTCATCCAATTTTTGGGCTCCTGAAGCCAACTCCAGTGTATATTTGGGCTCCTGCTGCTGCTGCTGTCAACTCCTGCCAACTCCAGGGTGTGATTCATCCAATTTTTGGGCTCCTGAAGCCAACTCCAGTGTATATTTGGGCTCCTGCTGCTGCTGCTGCCAACTTCTGCCAACTCCAGGGTGTGATTCATCCAATTTTTGGGCTCCTGAAGCCAACTCCAGTGTATATTTGGGCTCCTGCTGCTGCTGCTGCCAACTTCTGCCAACTCCAGGGTGTGATTCATCCAATTTTTGGGCTCCTGAAGCCAACTCCAGTGTATATTTGGGCTCCTGCTGCTGCTGCTGTCAACTCCTGCCAACTCCAGGGTGTGATTCATCCAATTTTTGGGCTCCTGAAGCCAACTCCAGTGTATATTTGGGCTCCTGCTGCTGCTGCTGTCAACTCCTGCCAACTCCAGGGTGTGATTCATCCAATTTTTGGGCTCCTGAAGCCAACTCCAGTGTATATTTGGGCTCCTGCTGCTGCTGCTGTCAACTCCTGCCAACTCCAGGGTGTGATTCATCCAATTTTTGGGCTCCTGAAGCCAACTCCAGTGTATATTTGGGCTCCTGCTGCTGCTGCTGCCAACTTCTGCCAACTCCAGGGTGTGATTCATCCAATTTTTGGGCTCCTGAAGCCAACTCCAGTGTATATTTGGGCTCCTGCTGCTGCTGCTGCCAACTTCTGCCAACTCCAGGGTGTGATTCATCCAATTTTTGGGCTCCTGAAGCCAACTCCAGTGTATATTTGGGCTCCTGCTGCTGCTGCTGTCAACTCCTGCCAACTCCAGGGTGTGATTCATCCAATTTTTGGGCTCCTGAAGCCAACTCCAGTGTATATTTGGGCTCCTGCTGCTGCTGCTGCCAACTTCTGCCAACTCCAGGGTGTGATTCATCCAATTTTTGGGCTCCTGAAGCCAACTCCAGTGTATATTTGGGCTCCTGCTGCTGCTGCTGTCAACTCCTGCCAACTCCAGGGTGTGATTCATCCAATTTTTGGGCTCCTGAAGCCAACTCCAGTGTATATTTGGGCTCCTGCTGCTGCTGCTGCCAACTTCTGCCAACTCCAGGGTGTGATTCATCCAATTTTTGGGCTCCTGAAGCCAACTCCAGTGTATATTTGGGCTCCTGCTGCTGCTGCTGTCAACTCCTGCCAACTCCAGGGTGTGATTCATCCAATTTTTGGGCTCCTGAAGCCAACTCCAGTGTATATTTGGGCTCCTGCTGCTGCTGCTGTCAACTCCTGCCAACTCCAGGGTGTGATTCATCCAATTTTTGGGCTCCTGAAGCCAACTCCAGTGTATATTTGGGCTCCTTCTGCCCCTCATAGTGATGCCACTTCAACTCTCTGCAATTGTGCCGCTCTGCGATTCTATTAGCGATGCCTCTGATCTGCATGTGATATTTCTTAAAAGTATTATTTAACTAACCCAGCACGCATCCTGTGCGTGTTACAGCAAGGCTGAATGGTTTACAACCCTATTGAGGCTGTAGGAGGCTCAGAAATAGCCGTTTTTAATAGCGATTCGTCGCGAATTTATTCGGGTCGAAACGATTTTTGTCGGAAAATTCGGCGAATCAGTCGAATCGAATTTTTCAAAAGTTCGCTCATCTCTAGTTAACACGATCATCCACTTCATCACAAGTGACATCTGACACCCCCAGGCAACTGTCAGTTATATCTTATGCTTTGGGTTCAGCTCCACTATTCAGTGAGGACGATCTGATAATCAGAAAAATCAGCAGCTACTGCCCAGCCAAGAAGTGGAGGAGACACTCGCCGCTTCTTCCACTAGGCGGGCAAGTAGTGATGAGGAGAGTGGCGTGGGAGGTGGTGTTGCAAGCATTTTGGCTCCTTAAGCAGACACTGTTGAGGAACCTGAGGAGGACATCAGTGAGTTTTGAGAGCACTTTTAAAGGCTTGGAGTGATGGAGAGTGATGGATTTAGCGGTCAGCATGGTGGCAGAAGAGGAAAGTATGGAGGCAAATGTGCTTCGGGTAGACCACTTGCTGCGCGGCAGGCTACCTTCCCAGGAGGTAGTGGAAGAGGGTCCCTGGAGTCGACGGCGGCGGCGGCAGCAGCAGTGAATTAGTGGGGACTGTTGATACGAAAATCAGCTACTCTGCGATGTGGCAGTTTTTCATCAAGCATCCGCAGGAGGTTAACATGGCTATATGAAAGATGTGTAGGCAGAAGGTGAAGTGTGGCCAGGGTCCCAATGTTGGACCCACAGCCCTGCATCAACATTTGCAGCGTCACCATAAAGTGGCCTGGGAGAGTTGGCTCCAGAGTGGTGGTCCAGCCTGCTGCATTACCCAGTGGCACTCCGCTCCCTGTTCCAGCCAGCCAAGGCTCCACCACCTCCTGTTTGTCATACCCATCCTCTGTCGCTCCAGATGCTCCTCCTCCTCTTAATCCGAGTCAGTCATTCCGCCAGCAATCCATTGTCCAAGCCATGTCGAAGAGACAGTATGTGCCCACTCATCCAACGTGCAGAAGCTAAATGTGGTCCTCTATAAGTTGCTGGTGCTGCAGTCCCTCCCTTTTGAGGTGGTGGACCTTTCAGAGAACTGATGGCTTGTGCCGAGCTGAGGTGGAGAGTCCCATGCTGTCGTTTCTTTGCGAAGAAGGCCGTACCAGCCCTGTGCCTACGTCTGGAGCTGTAACTGCGGTCGCGGATATACATACCCTTTAAGCCCCACTGGGTGATTGTGGTTCCTGCACAACCACAACAGCTACTTGGACAGGTCCCTCCGCTGTGGCCTCCACGCTCCTAGGCCGTTGTGCCTGTGACAGTGCACTTGCACTTAGCAATGGTGTCACAGAAAAAAGTGCCTAATTGTATCCAATTTTTTTTTTGGTTAATTTTGTATTTTTTTTTTCATTTTCTTTTTTTTTAATATTTTGCATTTTTTTAAAAATATATATTTTTTATTTTATTATTTTTTTGTTATTTTTTTATATATATTTTTCCCATTGCCTTTTTTAAATATTTTTTTATTTTTTTTTTACACATTTTTCTGTTCATTTTTTATTTTATGTTTTTGGTATTTTGTTTATATTTTTTTAATTTTTTATTTATTTATTTTTATTTTTATTTTTTTTCAGTGCCCTTCCAGCCTACCATGTGTGCAGGACACGGCGGTTTCACGCTGTTCTTAACATGGTTTGCCTTGAGCCACGGAGTCACACATGGGAGGAACTGCTAAAAATCATAAATCTCCACCAAAACTGCAAATGGGAACCATGGTGACTGACAATGGGAAGAACATCTGCGCTGCGACAGGGAAGCCGTGTATGTCACACGTGTTCAACCTAGTTGTCAAGCATTTTCTGAAGTCTTCCCCCCATCTTCAAGACATCCTAACAATGGGAAGGAAACTTTGCATGCACCTCAGCCACACCTACACCACCAAGCACACCCTTCTAGAGCTACAGTGTCAGAACGGTATCCCCCAACATAGTCTGATTTGCAATGTTTCCACCCTCCATATGTTGGATCGACTATACGAACTGAGAAAAGCCATCACTGATTTCTTGATGGTCCAAGCGAATAGGGGGACTCCCCTGTGTAACTTCAATGTTAACCAGTGGCAGCTCATCGTGACACCTGTCGTTTGCTCAGGCCCTTTGAGGAAGGCAATTATTAGTCAGTCGCCAGGACTATGGGATGAACGATGTGATTCCACTGCTTCATGTACTACAACACATGTTGGAAACCATGGCTGGTCAGGGCACAGGAGACAAGGCGCCTACATTTCATGGCCACATGAAGCCTGTGGGGGCTGAAGTGAAGGAGGAGGAGGGGGTGGGGCACAGCAAAGCACAGTTTAGGTTTGACAAAAGGGCCATTTTATCTAGTCATCTGACAGGAGAGGAGGAGCAGGAGCAGCCAGAGGAGCTAGAGGGTTGTGAGGAAGGTGAGACAGTGGACCCAGACACACCGTGGCAGTATGCAGTGGAGATGGAGACAGGTAGTCCCTCCGAGTCACTTGCACAAATGGCATGATGCATGCTCACGTGCTTGCGTAGTGACCACAGAATTGTCTCCATTTGTAAGCGGGATGACTTCTGTCTCTCCACCTTATTGGACCCTCGCTACCGGCACAAAATGGGGGCATTTTTTACACCCACTGAGAGGGAGGACAAACTGACCTACTACAGAGACATTCTACGTAGTCAGTTGGCCGATGCCTATCTGCGCCATGGTCCATACTGTGATGCCCAGCGGGACACCAGCCTTCTGTAAGCAGCCAACCCCCAATCTCCACCGTCGCTTCTGCCTATAGTCAAGCCCCCGTTTGCCGGGACGCTAGGTACGCCTCACCGGACACGGTTGCCCCCAGGTCTTTATAGGCGCAAAGGATGGCTGCTTACGGTGAAGGCCGATGAACCACGAGGGTATCCCGAAGCCGAGGTCGTTCACAGGTAGTCAATCCGGAGGGTGCGTCAGAGTACAGGGATGAGACAGGTGCGTAGTCAGGAGTAGCCAAAGGGTCAAGCCGGGAGGTCAGCGATCGCGGGGTATCCAGAGGGGCAGGCAGGTTCGTGGTCAGACAAAGCAGAGGTTGGTACAGGCAGCAGACAGGAATGGTAGATCAAGCCGGGTCGGAATCAGATAACAACTAACAGAATCACACCCTAATCACAAGGGACCCGCATAGTGAGGCTAATCATGAGCAGCAGAAAGACCTGGAGCAGGCCCTGAACCAGCAGGTAGTGTCATACCTTGACATGGCCATGCCAATGCACCTTGAGGGCCCGCTGGACTTTTGGGCAGCCAAACTTGACTTGTGGCCGCAACTGGCAGAGTTTGCCCTGGGAAAGCTGTCCTGCCCAGCGAGTAGTGTGCCATCTGAGCGGGTGTTTAGTGCGGCGGGGGCCATAGTAATGCCAAGGAGAACTCCTCTGTCCACGAAAAATGTGGAGAGACTCCCCTTTCTGAAGATGAATCAGGCATGGTTCAGCCAGGATTTTCAGCCACCAATGGCTGGTCCACGGTAGTAGATGATGCATGGTAGCTTCTTATGCTGCTGCCAACTCCAGGGTGTGTCTTTCAGGCAATATATGGGCTCCCTATGCTGCTGCCAACTCCTGGGTGTGTCTTTCAGGCAATATATGGGCTCCCTATGTTGCTGCTGCTGCCAGCTCATATGTGTGTCTTTCAGGCAATATATGGGCTCCTAATGCTGCTGCTGCCAACTCCAATGTGAGTTCTCTTAAAAGACACATGCTAGCATATTTGGGATGCTCCCCGGTTAAAGGCAATGGCTGCTGGCAATTTGACAACGTGACTTTATTTAAAAAATGCAACCAGTTAAAAGACAGGTACTCTTAAAATATTTATGCTAGTATTTGGGATGCCCCCCCGGCGAAAGGCAAATTTTGCTTAAAAGGTGACTTTGCTTACAAAATGCAACCAGTTATTAGACAGGTAGTCTTGAAATATTTATGCTAGTGTTTGGGATGCCCCCTGCTCACATACAGAGGAGGCCTCCCTTGATTGTGGAAAAGTGACGTTAATTATAAAATGCAAGCAGTTATTAGACAGGTAGTCTTGAAATATTAATGCTAGTGTTTGGGATGCCCCCTCCTAACATACAGAGGAGGCCTCCCTTGATTGTGGAAAAGTGACTTTGCTTATAAAATGCAAGAAGTTATTAGACAGGTAGTCTTGAAATATTAATGCTAGTGTTTGGAATGCCCCCTCCTCACATACAGAGCAGGCCTCCCTTGATTGTGGAAAAGTGACGTTAATTATAAAATGCAAGCAGTTATTAGACAGGTAGTCTTGAAATATTTATGCTAATGTTTGGGATGCCCCCTCCTCACATACAGAGCAGGCCTCCCTTGATTGTGGAAAAGTGACTTTGCTTATAAAATGCAAGCAGTTATTAGACAGGTAGTCTTGAAATATTTATGCTAATGTTTGGGATGCCCCCTGCTCACATACAGAGCAGGCCTCCCTTAATTGTGGTAAAGTGACGTTGATTATGAAATGCAAGCAGTTAATAGACAGGAAGTCTTGAAATATTTATGCTAGTGTTTGGGATGCCCCCTCCTCACATACAGAGCAGGCCTCCCTTGATTGTGGTAAAGTGACGTTGATTATAAAATGCAAGCAATTATTAGACAGGTAGTCTTGAAATATTTATGCTAGTGTTTGGGATGCCCCCTCCTCACATACAAAGGTGGGTTCCTTTGATTGTGGTAAAGTGACGTTGATTTTAAAATGCAAGCAGTTAATAGACAGGTAGTCTTGAAATATTAATGCTAGTGTTTGGGATGCCCCCTCCTCACATACAGAGGAGGCCTCCCTTGATTGTGGTAAAGTGACGTTGATTATAAAATGTAAGCAGTTAATAGACAGGTAGTCTTGAAATATTTTTGCTAGTGTTTGGGATGCCCCCTCCTCACATACAGAGCAGGCCTCCCTTGATTGTGGTAAAGTGACGTTGATTATAAAATGTAAGCAGTTAATAGATAGGTAGTCTTAAAATATTAATGCTAATGTTTGAGATGCCCCCTCCTCACATACAGAGGAGGCCTCCCTTGATTGTGGCAAATTGACGTTGATTATAAAATGCAAGCAGTTATTACACAGGTAGTCTTGAAATATTAATGCTAGTGTTTGGGATGCCCCCTCCTCACATACAGAGCAGGCCTCCCTTGATTGTGAGAAAGTGACTTTGCTTATAAAATGCAAGCAGTTATTAGAGAGGTAGTCTTGAAATATTTATGCTAGTGTTTGGGATGCCTCCCCCTCACATACAGAGGAGGCCTCCCTTGATTGTGGTAAAGTGACGTTGATTATAAAATGCAATCAGTTATTAGACAGGTAGTCTTGAAATATTAATGCTAGTGTTTGGGATGCCCCCTGCTCACATTCAGAGCTGGCCTCCCTTGATTGTGGAAAAGTGACGTTAATTATAAAATGCAAGCAGTTATTAGACAGGTAGTCTTGAAATAATTATGCTAGTGTTTGGGATGCCCCCTGCTCACATAGAAAGCAGGCCTCCCTTGATTGTGGAAAAGTGACGTTAATTATAAAATGCAAGCAGTTATTAAACAGGTGGTCTTGAAATATTAATGCTAGTGTTTGGGATGCCCCCCCCCCCCCCCCACATACAGAGGAGGCCTCCCTTGATTGTGGAAAAGTGACGTTGATTATAAAATGCAAGCAGTTATTAGACATGTAGTCTTGAAATGTTAATGCTAGTGTTTGGGATGCCCCCTCCTCACATACAGAGCAGGCCTCCCTTGATTGTGGAAAAGTGACGTTAATTATAAAATGCAAGCAGTTATTAGACAGGTAGTCTTGAAATATTTATGCTAGTGTTTGGGATGCCCCCTGCTCACATACAGAGGAGGCCTCCCTTGATTGTGGAAAAGTGACGTTAATTATAAGATGCAAGCAGTTATTACACAGGTAGTTTTGAAATATTAATGCTAGCACGCTTTTTAAAGAATGACACCAGGTAAGGGAAAAGCTAAATAGGCAGGAGTGTTATTAACACTAAATAGGCTTGTAAGCTAATGCAAACAGTTTAAACTGTCCCTGTCTTTATCTGTCACTGTCACAGGCTCTCTCCTTCTCTATCTGTCCCGCGCTTCTTCTGTTCCATCTATCTATCTATCTATATTCTGCTCTGGCCTCAATACAGTGTCAGAATGATCTTCCGCAAGATGGCCGCTGTTTCTATGGGGCTGTGACATCATCTGTAAGCCTGTCTGCTGATAGGTAGCATGTGACACCTACCCAGCATTCCTTGCCCCATGGGACATGTCTTGGCATATGGATCCACCATTTTAGATGGACTGTATAGCAGTAAATGGAGTTTTAAGGAAGCTGTGACATCAACGGTTGGCTGCTGATAGGCTGCATGCTTCATGTGATTCAGCATCATTCCGCTGTGCCACCTTTCCAGGATTCCTTGCCCCATGTCCTGGCATGTGGATCTGCCATTTTAGATGGCCTGAACTGCACTAAATGGAGTTTAATGAATCGACTGGCACAATCGAATCACGGCGATATTCGTATTCATTGCAAACCAGTTTTTTTCCTGAAGTTCATAACGAATTTGGATTCATCAGATTCGATTCGCTTATAACTAATGATGATGGAGGAGGTGATGACGATGCTCAACAAATATAGTAATATGGAGCGGAGGTGGAACCACCCGGACCCTCGGAAATGCTGGCGAGGATGGGGATCTGTATGCTCAAATGCTTGCCGCAATGTTAGCATGAAGCAAAAAGGCGAGTACTGGATTGCTACACTTTTAGACCTTGGGGGAATTTTCTACACCTTCCGAGAGGAATACAAAAATGGCTTATTTTAGAGAGAAGACATGCAGCCAGTTAGCCATGGCTTTCAAACAGCAGACACATGCTGCAAGCATGTTTGACCGGGTGTCCACTCTCTGCTCCCCGCCAAGTCAATGTGCTACCTGCCTAACAGGTGGCAGCAGCAGCACACAATTCACTCTTGAGAATATGATGTACAAGTTTTTCATCCCATAATCCCACCTGACAAACATCATCATGGAAGGAATTTTCATCACCAGCAACATCACCACCACCTGAACAGCCAGATGCACTAGTACCTGGAATGTGCCCTTTCTCCAGGTGATACACTGATCTCAGACCCCTTGAACTTCTGGATGAGCAAAATGGACCATTGGCCAGAGCTAGCACAGTTTGTCATTGGGGTCCTGTCTTGTCTACCCTCAAGCGTAGCACCAGAAATGGTTTTCAGCATGGCAGTTGGTGTAGGCACCCCTAAGAAGACAAGGTTTAAAACCCCTGTGCCACTGATTAGCATGCCACTGCATCCACCAACAGCACCTCCCCTGCCTCCCTCTGCTCCTACTAGGCCTGCACAGCCACAAGTCTATGCTGTGATGCACAAAATGGGTACATTTATCAAAGCTTGTTAAAAAAACATTGTCTGGTCTTCTTCAACTAAGTTGTCAAGATGTCAATCCCGCTGCTGAAAAAATATGATCACTACTGCAAGCCGTACAAAAACCACCACAGGTCTCCTGTCTCTCTGCCTAGTCTTTCTGGACTGCTGATGACACTACTACCACCAACAGCGCCTCCGCTGCCACCCTCTGCTACTACTAGGCCTACACAACCACAGGTCTAAGCCAGGATGCACACAATAGGTAAATTTATTAAGGCTTGTTAGAAAAAACATTGTTTGGTCTTCCTCAACTAAGTTGTGAAGATGCCAATCCCACTGCTACCACTGTAAAAATTGGATCATTTTGGGGGGGGCCTGACCGCTTCTGCAAGCCCTACAAAATCACCACAGCTCCCCTTTCTCTCTGCCTATTCTTTCTGTACTGCTAATGCCACTACTACTACCACCAACAGCACCTCTGCTGCTACTCTCTGCTACTTCCAGGCCAACACAACCACAGTTTAACCCTGCACATTTTTCAGCCCTTGTAAAAAGCCATTGCTTCTTCTGCAGCTAAAATTTAAGGGTGCCAATTCCGTGGCTATCCCCATAACAGATGGGATAATTTTTGGAGGGCTTGTCTGCTACTGCCAGCCCCATACAACCGCAGGTCTACCCCCTGTGATCCCCAAAATGGGTACATTTTCAATGCTTGTAAAAAAACATTGCTTCTTTTCATTTTGCCAGAAAGCAAACCCTGTTGCTTCTCCCCATTTGTTGAGTGAGTGATTTATATGCTAATTAGTCCACTAAAACATGTTTTATATAGCCTTGGGTGACTTTTAGGGCCGTCAGCCATTGTTTTACAAAAATGTTGTTCATCTCTAGTGTATATGCATGCCTTGGAGTGACCACATCTTTTTATAGTTTTGCGATTCTATTTTTTCAGAATGGTGCTACAAGTCCAAAAGCCTGATGGTAAATAATCAGCTTGGATTGGTGCCCTAGATATTGGCCGACCTTTGTCAGTACCAGTTCGCCCATTTTGCTACGTTCACACCTGTCCTGCTTGCTGCGTTACAACCGAACTGCAAATGCAGATGCATTCTAGCTCTATTCTGTGGAAGACGTAGAGACATAAATGCGCCCGGTGTGAATATATCCTTATGCAGATTCTAACAGCACAAGTGAGCTCCACTCTGTTTCAACAAATTTAATACACCAGATTTAATACATTTTTACACAGGAAATATTGGCACTGAATTTAATAGGCGCTGTTTGGTATTTCTTTTTTTAAAGTTAAAAGATTTCACTGCTGTGAACAAAGGGAACAAACTTAAGAGTTCTCACCAAAGTACACATTGGTGAGAAACAACAGGTGTGATAAAAGTTTTTACAAGAAATTAATAAAATGATAACTGGCAAAGTCCTGCATTTACATTCATGACAAGTCACCAAAGCAAATTCTGTACAAAAAATTTGTTTTAGGAAAAAAAACCATCAGTACATTTCTGCCCATCGTTTATCGGATCTTAATCTACAATGCCATTATAAACTGGTGCAGTTTAAACACCACATACAAAAAGCTACAAGTGATAAATTAGACGCAGGGCAGTGGACATATCACACAGTGTGTTTTTGGCTTCTTAATTCAATCACCCCTTGAGGCCTGATAATCGCGGCTCCAAGTTTCTTCTTAATAACACTTCCCTCCTTAACCTTATTCAATCCCTTTACATATTTAAAGGTATCAGTCCCTGCTTTCTTTTGGGCTGTACAAATTAAGTTCTTAAAGGCTCTCCTGATAAGTTTTAGGTTTAAGTCCTTACACCATTTTTGTTGCCTACCTTCTGACCCATTCTATTTTAATAATGAATTTTGTATGAAAAGTCTCCATAACTGCACACAGTATTATATCTGTGGCCTATACAGCTGAATCACATCTTCTTTCTGGTTATGCATTGAGCTATGCAGCCTAGCATCCTAGTTGCTCTCCCTACCACCTGGCTACAGTGTCGATATCCACAGTACCACTTTCATATGACACTTTAGTAACGAAGTCAAAGAAATCAATAATATTAGTCTGACATGATCTGCCCTCAGTAAAGCCGTGCTATTTTGGGTCCAACAGGTTGTTTTTTTTTAGATGATAAATGATCTACAGATGTTAAACTAACATGCCTGTAGTTACTGGCTTCTTCTCTACTCTTCTTATGGATAGGTATAACATCTGGACCCATTGCATTTTTACCTTTAACCCTTTAACTGCCAGCCTACCTAGAGTTTTTGTCATCCTCTGTTCCCAGATAATTTTTCACTATTTTGCGCTACACATGTACAACTATGATTTTTCAATGAATTTCCAGGGATTTACCAGCAGGACATTTTTTAAGCTTATTCTTAATATTTTTGGCTGAAATATGCGCAAAAACAATTAAAAATATGTTTTTATAATTTGTAGTGTTTTTTGTAATAAAAAATGTAGATTTTCAATAAAATCTTATTACATGTAAGAACCCCATTTCTCCTGGTTCCAACGGTACCACATATGTATTGGTAGACACCCTTTTCTGCCCAGGAGACTCCCCCAAACTGAAACAGCACTCTAGGAGATTTTCAGATGAAATATAATTGCTATGCGCACCTTGCAGTTTGTTTAAAAAACAACCCTTTACATTTTAAATACCCCCAACAATCTATACACACGCTTTCACACAAGCTTTCTATGTGTACCAGGCTTGTTGATGTGGGCACAGTTTTCTGGAAGTAATCCCTCAATTAATTATTTGGTTGCACAGGGTTTCCCTAAAAAAAGAATAAACAGCAGAATCAAAGCCACATTTTCCTTAAAAAAATATACATACAAGAAAAAACAAGTTAAACCTGAAAAATGAATGTTCTCCCAAACAGAACAATACCCAGCATGCATAGGTACTGTCAAGGAAAGAGTTGCCAAACACCCCAAAGTAAAGCATGAAAATTTCAGCTCTGCAGACAAACCAAAACAACTTTACATATATTCCCTATATATATATTCCCTTACACACATTAAGCTTTCTAGGCATGCCCAACTTCTTGTAGTGGCGTCATCTTTCTGGAAGTAATTGCTTGAAGAATTCATTGGTTGCACAGGGTTTCATATGTAAAAAAGCAAAATAAAAAACACATTTCCCTAAAATATCAATATGCAATAAAAAAAACAACCTAAATCTGAAAGCACAAGCTCCTCCGAACAGAACAATACCCAACTTTAGATTTTGTCACCCTCTGTTGACAGGTCATTTTTCACCATATTGCGCAATGTTTAACTGTTTCACTGTGATTTTTGCAGGAATTTCAAGGAAAATTACATATTTTGTTTTTGTTTTTTTTTTTGTGGCAGAGTTTATACTTTAAATGTTTTGTTTGTAATCTTGTAATTAAAGACAACCATATTGCATGTGAAAGCCCCATTTCTCCTGATTACAACGGTAACACATATGTATCGGTAGCCCCGTTCCTGCCCAGGAGACCCCCCAAACTGAAAAGAGCTATTTATTACATTTACAAATAAAATAAAATAAATTGGAAGGGGAGGGGCATTTTTGGGGCATTTTAAGGTTTTAAAATTCTTAAAAATCCCCAAAAATGGTGTGAGATTCCCCCTACCCAACATAACCACCCTGGGGATCAACTATGGAGGCTTCTACAACAGAGCACAGGTGCCAGCCTTGGTGGCTCCCCGCCGTGCAGGCTACAAACTAAACTGAGATCTTCTGCTCCCCTGGGCTTTGGGGGAGCAGGTAATGGAGGGATGGGCGGTTAATGGCAAGTTACCAGCTAGCTGCAGGTGAATTGTCAGCCCTCTAAGCCTTGTGAACTGCTATAGGGGTCTAGAAGAAGGGGGTAAACATGCCAGCTCTGCTAAGATATCTGTCCTCAAAATCTCTGTAGCTAGACTCTCCCAGCTGGATGCTGTGCTATGGACATAAATGGCATGCGATTGAAAGCCACTACCTGAAAAGAGAAACTCCCTCTTAATATGCGGCAGCCCCGATCGCTGTGCATTGCCATCTGGCTACACACCTCCTATAGGACCCCTCTACGGGTGCTGTGGAAAAGCCTATCAGCTAGGCTGCCCCGCTGCTGCATATTGAAGAAGGAGTCTGGTCAGAATGACTTGAGTTCCTCTTTAATAAAAGTAGCTATTTAGATGGTTGGCCACAGTCTTAGCCCCATTATTATAATTATTCTCCCTATTTTTAACTTTTGAAACAGCACTGTTATTCTTCTTTCTGTCGCCAGTCAGAAAAAGCTATTATCCCCTCCTCTTCACAGATTTGCCCATTTCTTCCTCCTTTTGCCCTTTAGCAGCATTTATAATCAGTTTTGCTTCCCCCTGTTTAATTTGATACATCTTTCTCTCAGCTACACTTCTATTCTCATTCTATCTCTCATAAACAGACTTTTTTTATTTTCCTATAGTGCTGACATCCCTAGTAAACCAGAGTGGTTTCTTTATGTTTCCAATCCTCTTGACGGGGGCACACTGTGGCTGTGCCCCCATTAAAACTGACAAAAAATCCCCCTAAATAATATGTCTTTGTCATTGGTACACACTATATTTGCCTTTGAAAATTCAGATTTACATATGTAAAAATTTATATTTGAACATTTTACATTTTTTTCATTTTCTACCCCCCCTTTTAATTTATTTTGGCAAACAGCTACTGTGCAGTTGGTAGTAGTTGCTTTTGAATATATTTTAACACAAGAAATAAATGGTTGCCATATAATTACAAAATATTATAAACCACTATTATTGACAAAAGTGTCTATAGACTGATTGCAGGCTAATGCGCCATCATTTCCTTACAGTTTTCTATTTCAAGAAACAATCATTAAATGCAAATATTCCTCATTTTAGACTTTCTTGTGTAACTATGCCTTTACTCCCTCATTTTAATCAGGTTTTTCCGTGTTTTTGAAAAAAAAAAAATACAATAAATTGCATGGTTATCAATGTGCATAATAATTGTCGTTCCTTAGAGGCTGATATTCACTATTAAATTTCCATTAGGTGACATTTGAAAAGCTTTAAAGAAAACATAAAAAAAAACATGGCTATTTCAACTATATCTGTGGGACTCTGTGTACTTCTAATTCCAGGTCTGTCATTTCAACAGGATGACATGTCACCCTGTTAGCTGAGCACAATAGGCTTTTCCCTGCATGCTTGCAATTTTCTTTATTCCATCTTAATTTGGTTTCATGGAGTCGAACATGAGCAAAGTATCCGTGACACCTGCTGAACTTTGAATTGAAAGAGGAAGAATTAATTGACTGGGAACAGTCTTGGAAAGTATATTCTCCCCTTGTTATTTAGATTTAGGTGACTCTGATCAAGGGGGGGTTCAGGTCTTTGGGCTTCACCTAGGTTTTTTCAGGTTGCTAAAGACTGTACGATTGGTTTTCCTGTTCATCAGAGTTGTCAGGGATTCCTGTGAAGATGACAATATCTTCTCCAATGTCTAATCCTTTGTATTACAAACAAAATGGCCTAAAAGTAAGAATGGCCATAAAGTGTTTTGCTCATGATTTTGAAAAGAATCTGATGACCCTAATTCTTTATTGCAAATCAGCACCATCTATAGGTAAATAACAGAGGTTACTGGAGTCAAGGTACAGGTCTTGTTCATCAAATGATGGCACATAAAGGATCACTGCAAAATAAAATAAAGGAATCAGTAGCAAAAAAGTGAAATGACAAAGATATTGTTATTTGACTGGAATAAATATACTGTACATGATTTGTCTATTTAATGGCGATATAGCCATCTGTCTATATTTTCACTTGTCAGAAACTCAAAATTCTCAAAAATAGTAGAATCTAGTTATGACTCACAAATGATACACAATGATATATATATATATATATATATATATATATATATATATATATATATATATATTATATTCACATTTTTCTATTCAAAGTTTTCCATTCTCAATAGACAAGAACGCTGTATTGGACTAACAATGGCTGGCTGTTTGTCCAGAAAGAGATGACCAGCCATGGATGCCTTTCCTTGATGCTTATTCAAGACTTGTACACTCAAGCATGCAGCAATTATGGGCATTTGTAGGAAACATTGACAGAACTGATGACTGGACTGGACCAGACAGAAACACACTTGGAAACTTTAACCAGGCCCCAGAATCATCTTGATCCCATACCTTAACATTTCCAAAAGTCTAAAAAGGCTGTAATGCCATACAATGTACAAATAAGAAAAAAAAAAAAAAAAAAACAACCTCTGGCTCCCAAATCGAGATGTCCCTGAAGGTTCTATTGGGCACTGTGAAGCAGTCCTAGGTCCTTTCAAATTTGTAGATACAGTATGCTTTGCTATCTATTAGCATAGCTTAATAGTCAAGTCATGTGTGCAGATATGGCTTAGGTGGCCGGACACACTGGGACATTAGAAGTGGAGGCAGTGGGGGAAGTATTGGACTAAAGGATTTATGCATGTGTGCAAATATAAAAAGCTTCAGGAGTCACATGCGGTGGAATGATGTGCTGGAGGTTCTCCATTTAGTCAATGTGTCTGTTCTCTACAGGTTTGTTCCACATGAGTGCACCTTTAATGTTTGATAGGAAAAATTCATACCGTGCCATATCTGTAATGAGGTTGAAAGTCTGGGTCAGTGGTGTAGAGAACACAATCTGATTCTTAGTATGGGCAAGATGGTAGAAATGATGAGGCATCTGACTGAGGTCTTGCCATTCAAAATCAAAGAAATAAATGTGAACTGTATAGCTTGACATAACCACCTCTTGGAGCTTAAAGTGGGAGAATAATTCCAAGGCAATAATGAAAAAGGACCATCAGAAACTATTATCTATGGCAGCTGAGGAGTTAGTTATTGCCTTGTTGGGAAATAGTAATGCCTAACTACCTCACTTGACAAAGGGAAACCCTCCGAAACCCGTAGTGCTAGATAGGAGAGCGGGACCACTTCTATGGTTGGATGATAGCACACAGTTTTTTAACTGTGCAAGTAATGGTTATATTTTAATTCTTCAATTACTTCAATTCTCACTTTTTGGCTGGTTGCATTTGTGCTGGACTTCTATTTGTTCATGTTTGTCCATGATTAGTTGGCTTGAGGTAGCCCTCACTTTGCACTTTTGCTGGATTAATTCTTAAAGGGGTCAAGCCGTGGAGTTGCATAAATCTCTCTCCACATATCTAACTACCTCCCTTACTGTCTGGTATCAGGGTGTGACCAAAAAGGACAAAACTTGTCTCAAAACGATTATCAGAAAGAGAAGATAATAATTTTTGCCAGATGTTGCAGATAGAGCAGTTAAAAAAACAAACTACTTAACCATGCATTGAAGATAAGCAAAGATCATTCACACAGATCATCACTAAAGGCAACAGAATTCAGGACTCCAAAACTAAGAACAGAGAGACTAAAGAACAGCGTATACTTCCTAGTTGAACAAGCATCTAAAGGGCAATATAGGAGCACCCCCACCTCAGGTTGCAGTTTTCTACAAATGAGGCCTCTTTGTTGAACACTGGCACAGAAAGGGCATTATCTTATATGTATCTTTTGCCTCTTCTTCTGTACATGGGGTGCACAAGCTGGGATAAAGCTGTTGGTATGGTAAGCATGTTAAAATACATACCAATTTACCAATATGAGCCATGCATTAGGCTTTGCAGTATTGTGCCCTTAGCTTCTGCTAGTACTGCAGGAGCCAAATTCTGCATGACAGACATTCGGCCAGGAGCCACAATCAATGCAAATATCTCAAATCACACTACCCTTAAATCGGACCTACACTTCTGCTGATAGCAAGAACCTTGGGGGGGGGGGGGGGGTCTCGCTGAGAATACTCACCTTCATTGCGACCCAGCTCCGGGGAAAGGAGTCCAGGTTCGGAAGGTCCTGCCGGCACAGAGGACACGACTACGACCCACATGACCGCCCGGTTTAAAGAACAACTGAAGACAGTTTCAGATAGCACTGGTCATTATTTACCCCCTTCCCAACTGCTAAACCTACTCAAGTGTTTTGGTCATTCTGAGAGCAACACAGCAGGTATCTGTCAGCCACATATTTTACCCAGGCTAGGTTGGGGGCCCCTGGTCTAGAGACAACGAAGGGAGTGCTGGGTAAAAATTTGTGTCAAAGCCAATATTTCACAATAATTTTAATATCTATAGTTGGCACTATAGATAACATTTTTTCTTACCCGATTAAAGCTTGTTTTATGCTTAGTAAATGTGTCCTAAATACATGACAGATATGTTGGGCAAACATGACTAAGGTTTGACTAAGGTCAACAAAGTCCTGTATTAAACCTGTAGCAAACAGGTCTATGATGTCCTTTACACATTCATTTCTTTTAGCAGGCCTTCCTGGGGAGGATTAAGAAATGTGAAAATCTTTGTTTGTCCAAAATCATTTACCCAGATAAAGCCACTTTTTACTGTTTTTATTCTCATCAAGTACCTAGTGTGTATCTAAGGGAAGAGGCTTCAATAGGCTCTTCAGTTGTTAATGTTGGGACATAGCCTATATGGAGTTGACAACAAACATAACCCTGTTAAGTGTTTGAATGCAATATAAGCATATATTAGGCTTTCAATAAATTATGTACTAAATACATATTATGCATACATCAAAGCCACCTGTCATGTTGTTTTAACAGAATAATTTAGATGGAACTCCGTAATGTAACAGCCAAATGTCACTAAGATCTTTGAAGACACTTTGTATTGATTTTAATGCCTTCAGTGTCACCTGGCAAATGTGAAAATGTCATGCAATAATCCTGTTGAGGATTTACAAAAATATGCTAATCATGTATTGTTGTCAGCTCTCGGCATTTATCAGTGGTACATTGTGCATTCAGTGTGTTGAGGTTCCATATTAGATTTCCCCTTTGACCTAATATATAGAACAGAAGTGCAACCTGAGAAGGAATTAATCGTGAGGCCTGAACATTGCTGTCTTTCCTCTGTGATAAATTATTTTTCATTTTGACAATGGCACCAAGGTTGAACGAATGATATCTATTCTATTTTCACACTCCTCTTTCATGCTTGTATTTTTGTACCATGCTATACTTTAGCTGTCTGGTGTGGATCTCTGAATTCGCCGCAGTTGTAGTCGCTGCTGGACTCCATTCATCAATGCCCAGTTGAAAGGAGAGACTGAGCTTTTGGCTGCCATTAAATAATCACTTTTTGAAAAGGCCATGAATGTCTGACAGCCAAATCAAAAGTCTCCTGTTCTGCTGTAATAAAATCATTTAGGAGAATACGTCTGGCAGATGTACCTAGCTGGAAACTTTTATGTATGTACATGCTTGTTTATGCACATGTTGGGGTTTTATACATTTATAACACATTGATATGTTTTTATTTGGACAGAAGAATTCTGGATGTGGAGCAGCATTATAGGTGTCATTCATGTTATTAAAAATCTGCATTTTAAATTGGTTTCATTTTTTGAATTTCTTATCATAGTCGCAAGCCAGTATGTGGAGAGACCCATGTTAGGCTTAATATAGGGGGGCTAAAGAGACCAAAAAACCCTCTACTTAGGTAAAGGAAAAGAGTGGCTTTCCTAGAACGGAAATTATTTGCACAGTACCCAGTCCAAGGAGAGATAGCATTACCCATCTACCCTTGCAGTAGGCGGAGCTATGCAAATCATCTCTTTATGTCTCTGTGCCATCCAAGGCTCTTAGAAACGCTAAGGGTGCAATGTCAAGGATTAGCTTTAAATTTTACACAGCCAGACACATCCAACTAGTGGACACGTGTTTCGAGCTTTAGGCTCTCATCAGCCCTAGGGCGGATGCCTCTGGCTGTAGGGGGGTGAGACTTGGTGAGTACCATTTTTCTTATGGTACTTTTTCACTTTATTTTTTATGTTTTAAAGAGAAAATATTTTTAAACTCCTGCATTTCTTTTTCATTGAGAAAAATATACTATTAATCTATTAAACGTGTAAATTCACAGTTAATGGGGGACATCGTGCCATCCACCTGTTTGCTTGTAAATGGTGGGCAGCCTTTAAAAGAATTGGTGTGCAAGGTGAGGGACCCAATCTTCAAACAGTCAGGCAAAGTGACAGCTGCTCTGAAAGATTGAAGAACTGACTTTTTCTTTAGATTTTGAGCAGTGCTGCACACTTCCTCCTCCTCCTAGATCCCCGGCTCTTCTTGAATTTCTTATCTAAAGACAATCTTAGCTAGTTTTTGTTTTGCATAAAACTGAAAGACCAACTAATGACTTGAGCAACATAGCAAAGCAAAGGCAACACCAAAATACATGTACAGGTGGTGGTGCTAAAGCCAGGATGTAAAGTGCACAGGCAAAGAGACAATGACATAAGGCTAAAATTTACTATACAATACAATACAATACAATACAAGGGGAAGGGGTAATAACTAATAGGAGCATACATATTTTAAATAAACAATACACTTATTTATAAATTACATCTAAATGGTTGACATGCAAAAAGGGAATACACAAATAAATTTATCTAGCATACAGAGACAATGATGAACAAGAAAATAAACCGACAGTCTATTTGTGTAACATATAGACTGTCAGAGAAAATCACTCACCTCATCCTCGGACCAGCAATGTCCTCTGAGCTGACCTTCACCCAACACATCAGTCTCAGGCAGCAGCTCAAACGAACTGAGATGCCAGGGGTTCTAGGAGGAGGAAGCGTGCAGCACCGCTCGAGTTGGCGCTACTCGAGCTGGTGCCTGAGACACGTTGGCTGGGCGATGTTCAGCTCAGCTCGCTGACTGAAGATACCAATGGAACAAGGATGAGGTGAGTGATTCCATCTAACAGTCTGTATGTAACACAAATAGTCTGTAGGTTTATGTCTAGCCTAGTCTGTGTAAGGATCACCAGCTAGCAGGTCCAGGCTAGTAAATAATGCCCAATCTCCACCAATGGCTTCACCTATAGACAAGCCTATGTGTACCGGTGCCCAAGCAGGCCTCACGAGACATGAGTGCATGGGAGGTCAGGCGAAGCAAGGGTCATACAAGGAAGATCTGTTCAACTGGTGTTAAGCAGAAGGATTACTGGAGGCAAGGTCAGATTCTCACACAGCGTCACCTACACTTTCTTTTGCTTACAGATTACAGCACTGCCAGAGGGCATAAAGCTCTCGTGAACGCACATATAAGCCGAGGAGCCGGGGATCTAGGAGGAGAAGGAAGTGTGCAGCACTGCTCAAAATCTAAAGAAAAAGTCAGTCCTTCAATCTTTCAGAGCAGCTGTCACTTTGCCTGACTGTTTGAAGTTCGGGACCCTCATCTTGCACACCAATTCTTTTAAAGGCTGCCTGCCATTTACAAGCAAACAGGTGGATGGCACAATGTCCCCCATTAACTGTGAATATACACGTTTAATAGTATATTTTTCTCAATGAAAAAGAAATGCAGGAGTTTAAAAATGTTTTCTCTTTAAAACATAAAAAATAAAGTGAAAAAGTGTGCTCCCCTCCCAGAGTGAACCAGCCTGGGCACCAGGCATAATTGCTGGCAAATAGGGCTCTGAGGTCCGACATCTGGCCCTGCCAACTTATCAAACCCTATGCTTTTCAGAACAGACACTGGGCTGTTCCACACTCCTGGTGCCTAAGAGAGATTGGAAGTAAAAGGGCAGCAAGGTATCAGCATGGCATCAATTGGGTCCTCTGTAGTGTTTCTCTCCCCTAGATCCCTTGGGGGATGTCAGAGAAGGAGGAGGGAGAACCCTTTAACTCCAGATGCTGGTGGGGCATCTGCAGTAGACGCCACCACTGGCATCAGAAAAACATACCTGGTGCCATAGAGGGTTAATTATAGTAGAATTTCATTGAATATTAACATTAACATTTTTTGTGTGGTCTTTTTTTGAACTAGTAAGGAGTCAAAAGGACCCCTTTACCATTTCAAAGGACTTACATGAGCTTCCAAAACACATACTGCAAAAATAGGGGGTGGTAACCCATGGCTTAAGGCCAAACTGCCCTTATGCCCTTTGGCACAGGTCTAATGCTGGGCACTGCATCCCTTTGCACTCCCCTATCATTGGGAGTGCAGGTAATTGGGCTGCGGTACCTGCTGGATAAAAAAAAACACAGTCCACACAACAAACTATTTTATTCAATTACATTTTACAATACTTACCTCATCTGTGCCCTCTGTTTCATGCTGGGTATGTGTTATTGTTTCCAATGGCGGCATATGTAGGGAAGGAGGACACAGGTCCACCCTCTTCGTTCATTGGCATCCCCCGGAGGCCAGGGAGGAAAGCTTTTATAGAGGCGGAACAGTGTTTTTTTATTGTACTCCAGCACTCTGTAGAATCTTCCCATGTGACTCTTACATTACTAGAGGGGAGGGAAAATCCAGGAAATCCCTCTCCATGCCCCCTGTTGTCCCCCTGTTTAAGAGTTGCCAGCAGTGCCTCTGCTTTAGATGCCCCCAATGGCATCAGAAGACCCCAGGACTGGACAAGAATGGAGCTCCATACCTGGTGAACCAGGATGAGGGCACTGTCCAGTAGAGGAGCGGACATGGATTGGTTACTTAATGGTGGGTTTAATTTACAATATTAATGTTTTTTTCTGTTGCATATTACTTTTAATTACTATTTGTGAATTGTTCTGGGGTCCAGGTTACCCCTAAACCAGTTCACAGGGTACAAGGACATGCTGATACCCTACTGCCCTATAAACCACCCCCCCTTGGGAGCTGGGGATGTGGAAGAGCCCCTGAAGGAGCTCCGGACATGTTCTGAGGGTATAGGGGCCAGTGAAATGGCAGGGACGGATGTTTGGCCCCTGAGCCTTGGGTTGCCATCTCTTATGCCTGGTGCCCGGGCTGGTTCAGAAAGGGGAAGTCAGCAGATGCCAGGGTAAAATAAAAAAACTTTCATCTTCCATCTCACACAGGTAAGAAATGTTTGGATTGCCCCGGAACTCAAATATTTCTCAAATCCGAACTTAGCTGAGAATTTTAGGAGAGCACTCTCGCCCCGTGCTGGATCGTGCCCCATCTTGCAGAAGTCCCAGCAGTGAAGAAGTCATTTTAACAAATTTAAGAAAATATCTGTCAATTGAGCTGTTATTATTCTGAGTAGAAATGTAACCTTTTCATAAATGCAATTATCATAGTAACATATTGATCAAAACATTATATTGTTACATTATAATGCAAATGTCATTCAGTACTTAGCTGATGTCAACATTAGTATACAGCAAACCATCTCCCACAAGCAAGTTTAATTAAACATGTTCAGTGGATAATTTACAAAGACCATACTTACATATTATAAATATTAATATGCATTAATCAGCACACCTAACAACATTGATGTACTATGGTCCAAAAACATAATTTGCTAATTTTTACAAATACACTGTTGATAAATTCAGATTGTGTGGAATACTTTTTTTATGCAGATTTCTAAAATACCAGCCATGTTCCCCCCTTATAATCTCTTTTAGAGCCATTATTCCACTTTTGGCTCTAGCCAGCACAAAGCATAGAGTTTATGATTCTATAGGTAGGATTGAGCTTGAGAAGTGTTGGAGATGCAGTGGTGCCTTACAGGTGCAGACTGGGGCAAAATCAGCTCAGGATTCTAATTGTCCTCTGACCAACCTATGACAGCTAAGCCTTGCCCCCCCACCTGCTATGCTTTCCCACTAGTGAATGAGTAAGCACCATAGCTTAGGTTACAATATTAAAGAGGCAGAAAATGGACTGGGGTGTCTTGGCTGTGGGGGGCTGTGTACAGAGGGTGTGACAGAACTAGATTGAGTGATTTCTGGCACAGGCTCTGGGTGAAGTGTTATACTCCATTGCAGTGCTGCCTAACAGAAAGTCTTGCTATTGCCAGTCCACCCCTCATTCCTAATGACTATGAAAAAGTTTGGGGCTCCATTGCAGGGTCCCATCACTGCCCCCCCATCATCAGCCGCCCCCCTTGGGAACAATCACCAGCCCCTCACTGCTGATCGGAGGTGCGCGGAGTATAGCATGCTCAAGGTGGCGATGTGTGTGCATCCTGTGCACAGAGGCACACACATGGAGGCTTAGGTTGCACAGGGTTTCACTAAAAATGTATAAAAAAGGAAAAACAAGCTAAATCTGAAAGCGCAAGGTCCCCCAAGCAGAACAATACCCAACATGCATAGCTACCTTCCCGGGAGGGGGCATTTTTTGGGGAATTTAAAGGATTAAAAACCCTTTAAATTCCCCCAAAATGGCATGAGGTTCCCCCTTCCCAGCATAACCAGCCTGGGACCAGTTATGTGGCCTGTAGAACAGGGTGCAGGGTCCAGCTTTGTTGCCCCCCACCCTGCCAGCTAAAAGCCCCAAAGTCTAATAGCCACTGGCTCTTCTGCCCCCCGGGCTTTGGGGAGGCAGGTAATGGGGGGCTGGGGGTGAATAGCAAGTCACCCGCTAGCCGCAGGTGACTTGCCAGACCCAGAGCCTTGTAAACTGTTATAGGGGTTTCATAGATCCCTTACTAGTTCACAAAGGGTTATCAGTAAAAAAAGACATGGACAGAGTAAAATAAAATTTATTATAAAAAAAAAAGTATTTACTCACCTCCTATCGTCAGCTCCTGTGTCCCTCGCCGATCCAATGACAGATGCAGTGATCGACGGTGATCACCGGCCTCTCTCCTCTGCCCAGCAATCACCGGGTGTCTGGGAGCTGAGAGGCCTGGAGCCAGGATGACACCCGCTGGGTGACGTAGCAGTAAACATGGCGGCAACCATCGGAGAAACGGAGGGATGAGGGCTGTCGGGCCCTCTCCTTAAGTCAGAAGAGCCCCGGAGGGGGGGGGGGAATCGGAGACCCCTCCGGGAGAAGAGGAGAGCCGGAGGCACAAAAGTGAGTAAATGTCATTTTTATTTATTTTTTTACAGTAAATTCTGGCGGCTGTTAAAATGGTGGTGACCCTATTCTGGGCACTCCCCTGCAGCTGGAGGAGCCCCAACGGGGGATCGGAGCCCCCCAGGTGAAGAGGAGACCCAGCCAGATCGAACAAGGGGTCAGGTAAGTGGCTTTTTTTTTACTTTGTCTGCTAGCATGGGAAAAAATCAGGCATGTAGAATTTGCGTGGTTGGCAGTTAATGGCAGGAGAGGCAGCCACGTATATTTTATGTAGCTGGCAGTTAAAGGGTTAAAATACATGAAAACATGTGTAAGCCACCTGGACATAGTGCCTGGAAATGGTGGTCTTACTGAAAATTGTAGCATAATTCTTGATCAGCACTTACAGATACATGGGATCTGCTCATTTGTTATCCCAAATGAAGGAAGTTATTGTATCAGAGGAGAGATTATTACTATCATGTGATGTTGAATCCCTATACACTGTAATTGAACCATGGGTAACAAGCTGTTTTTTGAACATGGAAAGCAGCATTGGAAGGGAGAGACAACAATTTATTTTGAAACTTCTTAGGTTCGTTCTTCACCACAACGACTTCATTTTCAATCATGCATACAGACATCAGGGGTAGCTATGGGGGTGTGTTGCCTCATATGCAAATCCCTTTTTGGGCTTGTGGGAACGAGAAGTAGTTTTTCATATTGGGGTGGTACCGCTATATAGATGACATTTTATTCTTGTGGCAAGGACCCATACAGCTATATGAAGAATACATCAGTATCCTAAACCAGAATGATCTTCATGTTAATTTGACCAGCTGCATTTCAACTGAGCGAGTCAACTTTTTTAGATCTGACATTGCAGAAAACTGGCAATGGTGCAATCATTTCTGAGACCGTTCAGGAACTCACTGCTACTAATAGCCTCCTCTATTATAAAAGCACCCCACCCGGTGTGCCCTAAAAAATGCATACAGTGGGACAATTTTTGAGCATTAGGCGCATCTGTACCAAGGATGATACTTGGCAAAGGAACTAACAACAAGGTTTTAACAATGAGGATATCCCCATAGTGTCGTATCACAGACCTACCAACAGGCTAAACACACAGATCGGGCTGATTTG
The DNA here is from genome assembly GCA_027917425.1 of Gastrophryne carolinensis. Lineage (NCBI taxonomy): Eukaryota > Metazoa > Chordata > Amphibia > Anura > Microhylidae > Gastrophryne > Gastrophryne carolinensis. Next base: position 460,343,094 of record CM051235.1, read on the forward strand.
TTTTACAGTAGACCTAAATGCAATGATGGTAAGATCCATTTTATAACCACCTTTAACAATCAATGGGCAGAAGTCTGGCAAATTTTGAGCAAGCATTGGGACATACTGAAAACGGACAAAGACATTTGTGACTCCTTAGCGGAATATCCCAACATGACGGCCAGGAGGGGCCAGAATATCGGGGACTTAGTATATGGTAACCTCTACCAATGTCCCACGTACAACATTAGTTCTGGCAGGCCCATTCAGGGTAGTTATTCTTATGGGAAATGCAAAATGTGTCAATCTATGCCAGTATCCAAGGTGAATCACAATGCACCCTGGTCTGAACAATATGCTATTAAATGCTATTGAATATGCAATATGCTATTAAACAGCAATTGTGGAACCAAAGATGTCATTGTTTTCTTGTACACCGGTTGTATGTTGTTATCTGTTTATGATATCACTCACATTCGTATGTTTTTCCACATTATACACTCTGGATGTGGCCTGGAATATATTTGTTATTCACTGATTTGTGATGTACAGGAATCTGGATACCATGCCAACACAATATGGAGCAGGATGAAGCAGCAATCTCAACAATATAAACTGCTAGAAGACATGTGTTATCTAAAGGATTAAGTTATTTTTGTTTTTATTATATTATTTTATTATTGCTGTGTGAAATATTGAATTAATACTAACATGTAAGAGATCTGAATGCATTTTGAAGCCATCTTCTTTCCTATATCCCCTTCCCTCTGCAATACAACTTCTTTGTGTTGAAAACTGTATAAAATAGTTAAATACAGTCAAAAATAATCTCTTCTGCCACTATAAGTTTGATCCTCTGCTATCGTTACTGTTATCTTTAGGATCTTAATGAATTATATATATAGTGCCAATCTCTTTAATTTTAGTTATTAGATTGAATAGTAAGTATTAATCTATTAATAAAGAAATGGTATTTTTGATGTATGTATCTAGAGACCATATAGAGCTCATTAAACAGCGTCCCCTTTGCTTAGAGGCCTGCCTGCATTTATAGAGTGAGCTGGTGCTCACATGAGTCTATTTCCTCGCCTTGCAGCAACGTGTTATCTTCTCTTCACACTGCCTTCTATTTTTCTATTGGCTGTTTGATCTTGTTCCTTCTTCATATTGGTGACGTGCGGCTGTCCGACATGTTTTTTTGTGAGGAGTGCGCTGATAATTACACCGCTGGTGCATTTCCTCCTCTGTCAACCAATTTTAGACATGCCTTGAGGCCTCTTATAAGGCTATGTGGATGCTGTTCTCCACTCCCCCTTCTGAAGCAGGTCACCTGCAACACGGGCAGGGGAGCAAGGGCGATAAGCTCAGCTTTCCCACGGTCATTTTGTAAGTACTGTGATACACTGCTTTTATTTATTGTTTTTTTGAGTTGACACTCTTTTGGTTTTGTCTCAAAATTATCCATAGACACTTGCCTCTATTTTGAACTAGGCTTATCTCAATATTGCATATTTGGGGATTTTTGATATCACGTATTGTTGTCTAATTTACTGTTCTATTGAGGCATGGCCATGGCTAACTGCATTCCATCTGCCTGACATCTGGCTGATTCTAGCCTTTTTAAGTGGTTTTAAATGTATTTAGCTTGTAGTACTATAAATAATAAATTGATATATATTTTTCAATAAATGTTATATTTTTATACATAAATTGGTTTTTGGTGTATAGGATTTTTCCTAGTTTAGTTGCATATAGTTTGCACCTCGGTGATTGATACAAGAGATACAAGAGACCCAGTGTGAATCGTTAACCTCACTTATCCCCTCACACATCAGTGCATTAGAGAGGTACCTTTTCCTAACAGAAAACATTCTGATGTAGTGGATGGAAGCAGTTTTCACTACCTGCAATCTGTTGCTATTGGCAACCTACACCAAGTCTGTACACCAAGAAGAGAGAAGTGAGCCCACACACAGAACATGACTGCTGGGCATGTATAAGGTTGAATGAACTCCCTCGCCACTCTCTCTTCCTGTTGTACAGACTTGGTGTACAAACAAATTGCAGGTGGGGAAAACTGCTTTTATAAAATGCCCATTTTCTAAAAGGCAAAAAGGTACTAAATCAGCATCTTTTGGCACACAAAAATATACAAAAATTCTATTAAAAGCGAACTTATCCTTTGAATACATTAAATTTAAATGTAGGACAAAGAGATAGACCCCTAGACAGCATTCAGGCTTACCTCATCCTTGGACAAAGGGTGTGAGGCCAGGTTCACGACTGGAAGTGTCTCCCACCACCCCTTCTGCTTCGTCTTTTTTTCTGTGGCCACTTGAAAGGGGGTGGTCCATGTCTCACTTAGAGGTTTCCTATCTGTAGAGGTGTCGCTGTCTGATGATGTTTGACCCCTTGTTGGTTGTCTGCCAAACCATTGTCTATAACGCTGCAGTCTTTTACGCAATAATTGGTGCCACCCCATCTCTTTCGGCTTTAGTGGCTGTGGATTATTTACCCCCTCTGCTCTATTTCCCACCCAAGGGGAATTATTACCATTCCCTGCTATACATGCCCATTATTGTGTTCCTACCATCTTTATTTAGTTGTGGGGCAAGAGCTCACAATAATGCTAAGTAACTCCATCTATTTTCTGACATTTTATCTGCCCATATACCATTGAGCATGGCATGCAACAATACTGCAACTGTTTCCATAATTACATAGTTAGCTTTCTATGTAGTTTTCTGGAAGGGAACATTTCTTTTTTGACTGCCTGCATTTAGGAATGTTAGATGAGGTTTTATGTTTCTGTTACAAAAGAAATGTTTGGTCACCAGCTTCTACTAATCTTTAGTAACAGGAGTGTTTAATTTATAGACTGCCCAGCAGAACTGTGACCAATATAACATCAGCAACATCATAAAATATATTCTCATGAAGGAGTCTACACTTGTCATTAGAATGTGCGGTGAGGATCATTAACTGTGGGGAAGCTACATTAAGTCATGCTTTACATAGCAGACTACTATATTAAGTATATGTAGAGCTGGCAGTTGTTAATTAGAATTGACCAGGTTTTATTTCCTGAGAATTAACTCTAAAATTAGCAGACAGAAATATTGATGTGATTGACTGAGGATGTATATCCTTTTCTAATTTATAGTATCAAGTTCTTTTTTCCCTTCAGCTGGTGATGTTATCTATTTAGAAGATTGTTTTAAGTTTCAGTAAAATAAAGAAATTAAGGGCATAAAAGAAGATCCCCTGTGCCCAAATTCACATTCCCCCTATACCCAAACTCACATTCCCACGATGCCCAAATTTACATAACTCCTGTGCCAACATTTATATTACCCCAATAGTTTAAATTCTCCTTAAGCCCAAATTTACATTTCCCCTATAATTTGCATTCCCCCTATGCCCAAATTTACATGTCCTTGTGACCAAATTCACATCCTCCCCCATGCCAGAATTTACATTCCCCAGTGCCCAAATGTACATCCTTCCTCATATGCCAAAAATTGCATCCCCCCTATTTACATTCTGCGACCTATGACCAAATTACCATTCCCCCTATGTCCAAATGTAAATTTTCCTTATGCCCATATTAACATTTCCCCATGTCCAAATTTACATTTGCCTCATGACCAAATTTACATTCCCCTATGCCCAAAATTAATTCCCCCATGCCCAAATGTATATTTCTCTTATGTCCAGATTTACATCAAATGTGCTCAACCCTTTGCAGATCTCCACACGGATGCACAGGTGAAGTAATTAGTGCTCAGACGGAGCTCTTGAATGAGCCTTAAATACGTCACTGTGATTTGGAAATCTGCAAAACCTGGCCTGTTAGTGTCCGTTAAGGAGGAAGGTTGAGCACCTACATTCTCTCATGCCCAAAATTACACCCCCATGTCCAAATTTACATTCCGTCTATGTCCAAATTTACATTCCCACATGCCCAAATTGACATCCTTCCTCCTATGCCCAAATTCACATTCCACATGTGTCCAAAATTTACATTCCACTTATGTTCAAATTTACATTCATCCTATGCCTAAATTCCCCGATACCCAAATGTACTCCCCCCTTGCTCAAATATACATTCGCCTATTCCCCCAAGCCCATTGTTATATTCCCCTTTTACCCAAATTGACATTCCCCCTTTTACCAAATGTAAACCTCCCTTAGTCCAAATGTACTGTCAGGGATCGCCGGACACCTTTCTTGCATGAGCCAACAATCCCCAATCTCCACCGCCTCTTGTGTCTATAGTCAAGCCCCCGCTCGCTGGAGACACGGGTTATGCCTCTCCAGACTCGGTTGCCCCCAGGACTTACTGGCGCAAAGATTGCTGGCTTATGGAGAAAACGGGTGAACTGCGGGGTATCCCAAATCAGGAGTTCAAGCAAACAGAGTCCGAAACATCAATCCAAGGGGTTAGGCAGAGAATAGTCGAGACGGGCAGGGGTCAAAAGCCGGGTGGTCACAGAAGAGTGGTATCCAAGGGGTAAGCAGAAGCAAGGTCAGACAGGCAGAAGGTCGGTGCGGGCAGCAGACAGGAGTGGTCAAAGATGAAGCCGAACCAAACACACAATTCCAACAGCACACCCAAGTGAATAATGGCTATAACGGGCACTGGTGGTCAGAGCAAGGACATATTTAAAGGGGAACTGGCCAATGGGAAGGGGGGAATGACTGATTGGTGCAACTTGATTTGTGATTGGTGCAACTTAGGAACTTGCTGCTAATAGGAGCAGCCCCAGGGACTGGACCGCCCTGACCAGTCAGGCTGTCCAGTCCCTGGGTTCATCAGAACCAGACTTCTAGGACCCGATTGGTTCATTCAATTCTGCCCCCGGCGAATGCGCTGGGAGCAGCGCCGCCGGGGGGCATGATATGAACGCTCGCAGCACGGAAGCACGTGACCACGAGCCAGGCGCGCCCCCCCAGAGGGAAGGAGCGGGCGCCACGCCGGGCGAAGAGGCGGAGAAGCCGCCCAAGACGCCGGAGACTGCAACCGCCGATGCAGAGGAGGTGGCGGAGGCCGAAGCCCCAGCAGAGGAGGAGGAGACGACTGCCCGGCGCGGCCGCCAGAAGACCAGAGCCGCTCAAGAGCGCACCGCGGCGCCGCGGGAACGGGTCCCAGGTGAGATTCTTACATGTACATTCCCTATCATGCGCTAATGGACCTCCCCCCATGCACAAATTTAAATTCCCCTATGTCCAAATGAATTTCCCCTCCAGCTCCTAATTTCATTCCCTCTATGTCCAAATTTCATTCCCCCATGTCCACATTTTCATTCCCCATAGCCCAAATTAACAATGTAAGTAGGATTTTTAAATTAATTGAAATGTGAGCTTTTTGGTCTCCTTTGTCTTTTAGTCAAGTAATTAAAGTCAAGTAATTAAAGGGCAACTGTTGGCTTAATATTACAAAATCAGAAAACATTTCTTTATGGGTAGGATTCATCAAGTTTCCCCAGTTCTAAAGCACCACCTGGTGCACTAGGGTTTTGGTCCCCTTTTATGTAAAATAAAAATATATAAAAGCATGCAATTTGCTTGCAGTTTAGGAATAGGGAACCTCCAGTCTGGTAAACCATGGTGACCATCAGGGTTGCTACAGCCCCCACCCACTCACCATACTCATTTAGGATGCCTATGCTTTAATGCTTATAGGATGACCAACAATCAGGGTGCTTTGAAGTTAAGTTAGTATATAGAATTTATATATTGTTCCTTAACTAAACTGATCCATCCACTCTGTGGAATATGGTGGTTCCTGGAAATTTATTATTGTAAGAGCATATCTCGTTTCCCCCACCCTGTACATACAGATTGCGCACATTAAAATCATCCTACCTGCATCTACTGCTTTTTTTGAGCCTTTAAACATCCAAGATGGTGGCACATGGAGCCTCAGACTTCTGATTGTGCCACTCTGCATTCTGGGATTGCTGTCCTTTTCCTGACCCCAGCTCTGCTCTGTCTGTGCAAAGCACAGCTATAACCCCACCCCCTGCACTTTTCACCCCTCTCCTCAGTATGTGATGCTTCTGAGGCAAGATGGCGGTGCCTGTATTCTAGAGTGCTGAACAGAGTTGCAGCTCAGTGGGGGAAAGAATAAAAAGTATGCAACTAAAATTGTAAAATATATTGATGTTAGATGTTGGGGAATAGTTTTTTAAGGGTTTGGGATTTTCATTAAATGATGCTGAAGGTCCGGCGTAACTACATTGCTTTAGTCTAATGTTTTAGTCTTTTATTTCATACACATGAACTGAATACTTAAACAATATAACAAAGATGAGTATAGTGGATTAGGATACCCAACATATTTACTTTCCCCCAATTTAAATATGATTCTTGTCCTCTGTTCGAAGGTTTGCAACCCTTGGCTGCTGCATAACTTGAGCTCAGCATAGAAACTGGCAACACCCATACCCTGAAAATATGCAACAAAGCTAAACCTGTTTCAATCATTCCTAATATCGATTTAACTAATGTTCACAGCAGGGCAGTGCTAAAACTGTAGCAGTGCAATATCCAATATGGTAAAACACAAAAACATTTGTTTTTTGCCAGCTAAAATAAATATCTCAAGAGTCCATAAAAGAAGATCGTCAGTGATGGCTTTCCACTGGATATAGCAACTAGCAGGCTGCCCTCAATAAATGTTTGCAGTGTCTGTGTTTAAAGTGCGATAAAAGCAACAGGGTCAAATACCTTGTAAAGCAAGTACGAGTTGGTATCCTGTGTGTTTATTTATAATTTTGCTGTTGGAATAATGCACAGAAAACATATTACAGGTACATAATATGAATAGCTGATATTGCATTACTATTAATTGTTATCTAAAATTGTCTGGCTCCATGAGTCACAGTATAGCACTCACCTGACCAAGTCTTCACAGTGGCACTGCCAGTAGCATCATGGGCATCATGGCCTTGTTGCAGACAACTTTCAAGTCTGACCATGTCCTGGGCTGCTGTTCCTTGTTGTTGACTATGGTCATGTCTGACCTCAACTTGAGCTTATTGCTGATCACTGCCAAGTTTGGCCAAGTCCTGAGCTGCTGTTCCTAGTTACAGATAACTGCCAGGTCTGAAAATATTCTGAGCTGCTGTTCCCTGTTGCCAACCACTGTCATGCTTGACCACATTCTGAGCTGCTGTTCCCTGTTGCTTACCACTGCCATGTCTAACCACATACTGGGCATCTGTTCCTTGTTGCAGACAACTGCCAAGTCTGACAGTCCTGAGCTTCTGTATCACTCCCAAGTCTACATCCTGAGCTGCTTTACCCAGTTGCTGACCACTGCCAAGTCTAACCACGTTCTGAGCCTCTGTTCCATGTTACTGACCACTGCCACACCTGATCATGTCTCGCTGTTCCCCCAAAAGACACATGCAGAAGCACTCTGATACCTATTCCACCACTGTGCAGACAACTATGAGGCAACAAAAGTAACTATTTAAGCACAAACAGGTTTATGCCACAGGGCAATAACCAAGTCTCATATATATGTGTACTTGCACTACTGACATAACAATGTGACATAACAATTCACAGTTCCCAGTTATGCCTGATGCCTGCCACATCTGATCACAGCCTAGGCCATCTTTTCCTGTTGCCAACTACAGTCACAGCAGACAATGTCCTGAGCCACACTGATCACTGTTTTGACTATTACCACCTCCTCAATTTCACATCTTTTTGTTCTACTTGAGTTGATGATGGATTTATGGACTTTAGGCCTTTTCTAAAACCCCAAGCAAGTAGCCTCCTTTAAAAATGATTTGCCCAAAAAATAAATACATGTAACTGTTCCTAGAATTTCAGGGTCTAGCAATTCCTCTAGCTCACAAGTGTTAATTTGCTGTCAGCTATTGTTTAAAACGCTGTTCTATGCTAATGTGCATGGTGTAACCAACAAGGGAATATGTCCTTGGCTAACACTAAACGCTTGCCTTTCCTCTGGGTAGACATGAGGGATTTTCGTGTTGCATCTGATTCAGCTACAACCCGTGATATACAATAGCTAGTGACACCGCTATTGATGACTAGTTTGCAAGGTGTCCAGCGCGCAGAAAAGAATTCCTCTGAATATGAACAGTGTTGCCATAGTAACGCATAAAAAAGTTCTATCTTTGTGACAATATAATTACTTGTTTTAGATGTCTATTTATTTCACATGCAGAATGATTTTTCACTAGATAACAAAGAACAATGATAAGGAACTTGTTCGGAAAAAGGTGTCATATATTATTTGACATTGTTGGAACCATTGTTGGAGTTGCAGCAGCCAGTTACAAGAATAGAAACTGTGAAATTGCATTATATTTAATATAGCTGTCCTACTCTGACTTAATGATTTCAATAGGTGACAGTAAAAACACGCTGGTAGTGTCTGACCTCTTCTACTAACCTTATTCTGAGGAAGCCCATTAGGCACAAATATTAATGTCCATGGGCTGGTGTTCTGGTTTAGCTCTTGTGATGCTTGAATCCAGTCAAAAATTGACTTAAGCCCAGATTAAATTTCATCCAACAACTATCACGCTTTGGATATAAAGTCTTATCTACGACTGAAATACGTATTATCTGACCAGAGATAAGTTCTACCGTGGCAGCCACAGCCATAGACTTCAATTGAGATAATGCCAATTGATTCCCCCCGCATCCCCATGGTCTGATTCTTTTTCTTGAAGAAGCGAAAAATGGCCCAATGATAAAGAATCCATATAAACCTGATGGATGGTGGGAGGAGGGGTCATTTATACACCCAGCATCAAGAAATATCAAGCCATTGCGATTCTGTCTCTGGGGGCACCAGAGGCAGAATCATCACTGAGACTGTAGAAAATAAAGAAATGTGATGGGTGTGAATTTCAGAATTGCCCCCCCCCCCCCAAGTTTAGGTACCCATTGATTTAAATGGGGACTGAGTTTGGGTCAAGTTTGGGCACTCGACCCAGACTTTTGTTCAAAGCTTGGCCAAACTTGCCGAATCTGAATCTTTAGGGGTTCGCCCAACACTGTTTGTGTTAGTTTGGGTTGATTCAGAGTCTGGTGAGAAAACTCACTTATTTTTTAGAGAAAATTTCTATTTGCTTTCATTGTCTACCAGGTGCATTTTTACCTATCACTGAATCAACCCCAAGGTAGACAAATAAATTGAATGGCAATTTTCTCTCCTAAAAAATACGTTTTCTCACCAGGCTCTGAATAAATCCTATTGTGAAGATTTTTAATTGGTCCTCTGTGGAAAGAGAATGGGCTATGTCTGTCTCCTATCTGGATAAGTAGTTAAGGTTGGATTAGTGATGTGAAATCTCAGAGATCACTTGACTTGCTCCCAGAGTTTGTGTAGATAAACTATTGAAAGGTGTCAGTGGCAGAATTGCCTTCATTTGAAGGCTATTAGATTAAATGAAAGCTTCTAATGGTCTATGAAGTGAGCAAGATAGATGTTGGAGTTGAGACTAGCTGTTGAGAGTCACAAGGCAGAGGACCTTACCCTCTACAAAGATGTTTCCAATTCTGGTATCATCAGATGATTGCCACTCTAAGAACTGAGAAATATGGGATGAATTACGAGCACTGGGGTAAAAGGCTCTAACCTGTAACACTTCATGTTTCCTTAGCAGGCCATTCAATGTCATGAGGAATTGTTGGCATAAAATCAGAAAGCTCTTCTTTCTGGCTGGTTTCAGGGGGGGGAGGGCAACTATGGTAAGGAGTGTAAGCTGAGTGGCATGAAGTCTCATTCCAGTTGCACCATCAACTTATCCTTTTCTCTATGGAGCCAATCCACTAGTCTCATATGCAGCCCCCTTGGGCATCCCGATTTGCACATTTGCAGCTCGACCGCTGTTGCTGCAGCCCCACTGAGCATGAAACCTACTATATCCCTACTCAATTGTCCCTATGCACCTGTCGGCAGGCATACTGGTCTGGTGGATGTGGTGAGTGCATTCCGAGAGGCAAAATACACAAATACTCAATGGGACTAGGGAAGGGGTGAATTTATTTCCATTTTTTTTGACAATGAGAAAGCTAAATATGAAAGAGAGGTAGAAAGGATCACAAGCTGATGCATGTGGCACCTGTCTACAACATTGCTAAAAATGGTGGCAGGTTTCAGGAAAAAGCCTGTGTCCCTCAACCCATGCTTATCTATTGTGAAGAAGAGAAGATGGTTGGCAAAATTCCTTCGGTGTACACAGTGACTAACTGGTGCCAAAAATCAGTGCATAATTTTATCAGCACCTGGCCTGCCCATGACCAGCCAGTGGCATGTCTGCTGCTTCCTGGCCAGACAACCAGTGTGTTCCAAAGCTGAGGCTAAAATATTAGGGCTGGGGTTGCTTGGCTGAAGGGGTAGAGTGGTGAAGGGGATGGGGGGCTGAGGGGAGGCAGGGATTGAATGGGAATGTTAGTAAAGCAGCCCAGACTACCCCAAAGCAGTGCAGCCCACCGGGCATTTGCCCAGGTCTCCCTATGGCCTGTCAGCGCCTGGGTGTACAACATCCAGCAACCTGAAATGGGAGTGTATCTAACCAGTTGGCAGTGAACTTTTTTTAACCCTGTTCTCTTCCTTGACAACTTGGGTTGGATACATGTCTTACAGTAATAGGAAACTATTACAAAAGACTAATAGGAAATGAACATTAAAATCACTGTGCGTGTTTTTGTCCCGTGTAAAGTGTTCATGTTACAATGTAATAACAATGTCATTCCATGTGTTTTTGCTTTATTACTAGTGGATACATGTTCAAAAACAGACTTTGGGCCTTATTCATGAAGGGATAGCGTCAGGTAGTGCCTTGTAAATGACAGGTAGCGACAGGTAGCGGCAGGTGAACGCCGGACATGGCATGCAATTACACATTTATCAAGCGGATTCTGGTGAGAGACTGGAACAACGCCATGTAGCGTACGATTCATCATTATCCCAGGCTCAGCGTACAGTGCCGGTGTTCAGCCTTGCAGAACGACACGCATTACCTCTCGCTACCTGCCGCTCTCCCATACATTTCAATGGACGTTCTTTGACTTCTCTTTAAACAGGGGGGGTTTATTATTATTATTTTTATTTTATTCTCAAATAATGTTGTGACCTCTCCTGGCCTTGAAAAAGACATTTTTTCCAACTTTTTTCTTTTTTTATATATTTATGCAGAATTGACATGACAGGTCTGGCATTTATGTGTTCATGTCACAATGTTATAACAATGTAATTCCATATATTTTCGCTTTGTTACTGGTGGATACTTGTTCAAAAACAGCCTTTAATCCCACAGCCTCCGGCGCTCTGGGCCGGCGGTGTGTGAGGCTGTTTTTTTTATGAATATGGTGTGAGTCGCACTGACCAGCCGCTACCATTCGCTCCCATACAGCGCTGTACTGCTCATATAGCGACTCCCCACAAGGTATTCATCAATGCTGCACAGCGACTGAGACGCTCTGAACTAGCAAACCATGGCCAAGCACAGCGACTACTATCAGTCGCTCTGAAATCCGCTCCACAGACGCTCATCTGTCGCTACCTGCCACTAGTAATGAATCAGCCTGCCCAATCACACAGCTTCTGGCGCTGTGGGCTACATCGACCCGATTTTGAGCGCCGGCAATGTTTGAGGCTGATTTTTTGAGGAATGTGGTGTGAGTCAGTCGCTTTGAGCTGGCGCTCCTATTCGGTCCCATACAGCGTAGTACTGCGGCTCACACATGATATTCATCAATTCCGGACAGCGACTGAGGCGCTCTGACACAACGAATCATGGCCAAGCACAGCGACTACTAGCATTCGCTCTGAAATCCTTGCTACAGACACTCATCTGTCGCTACCTGGCGTTAGTAATGAATCAGTCTGCCAGTATGTTGCACTGATGGGCTTGGCTCATAAAGCAAATCATTTTTTTGTTAGGTAATGTAGGATGGGAATGTGCATATACCTTTGGCTTTGTAGTGCATCTAAATTAAGTATACTGATTTTAGCATTTTATAGTCTAGATCAGACCTGGGCAATGTACGGCCCGCGGGCCGTATACGGCCCTTTGCTAGGCTCTTACCGGCCCGGGCTGAGCTGGCCAGTAAGAGACGCAGAGGAAGGGAAAACATGCCAGACTCGACGAGCCGAGTGGCCGATCGGCTGCTGCTTAACTTAGGTGATCGCCTGTGTACAGTGTGAGAGGCTTAGGTTAAGCAGCAGCTGATCGGCCGCTCGGCTCGTCGGGTCTGGCACATTCTCCCTTCCTCTGAGGAAGCCAGACCCGATGAGCAGGTGATAGAGACCTGGGGACTTTGGAAGGACAGAGTAGGAGCTCCAGAGCATCAGTAAGTCTGCTCAGAAAGATTATGTCGTTTGCTTGTGTTTTCCCTTCCTGCCTGCTGTCTCTTTTTCACCATGTACCTGCCCACCATGCTCTCACCATGTCCCCTTCCTGCTGTCAACCATGCTCTCACCATGCCCCCTTCCTGCTGTCCACCATGCTCTCACTATGTCCCCTTCCTGCTGTCCACATGCTCTCACCATGTCCCCTTCCTGCTGTCCACCATGCTCTCACCATGCCCCCTTCCTGCTGTCCACATGCTCTCACCATGCCCCCTTCCTACTGTCCACATGCTCTCACCATGCCCCCTTCTTGCTGTCCACATGCTCTCACCATGTCCCCTTCCTGCTGTCCACATGCTCTCACCATGCCCCCTTCCTGCTGTCCACATGCTCTCACCATGCCCCCTTCCTGCTGTCCACATGCTCTGACCATGTCCCCTTCCTGCTGTCAACCATGCTCTCACCATGCCCCCTTCCTGCTGTCCACATGCTCTCACCATGCCCCCTTCCTGCTGTCCACATGCTCTCACCATGCCCCCTTCCTGCTGTCCACATGCTCCCACCATGTCCCCTTCCTGCTGTCCACATGCTCTCACCATGCCCCCTTCCTGCTGTCCACCATGCTCTCACCATGTCCCCTTCCTGCTGCCCACCATGCTCTCACCATGCCCCCTTCCTGCTGTCCACCATGCTCTCACCATGCCCCCTTCCTGCTGTCCACATGCTCTCACCATGCCCCCTTCCTGCTGTCCACATGCTCTCACCATGCCCCCTTCTTGCTGTCCACATGCTCTCACCATTCCCCCTTCCTGCTGCCCACCATTCTTACACTTTGCCCCAGCTGATATGAGCTCTCCTTCCAGACTGCCAGAAGCCAAGGGCTTCTCTGATTGGCTGGGAAATTATCACATCAGAACGTTTGAAGTGGACCAAAACCCTGCTTTATCAGCCTGGGAATCTTATAGGTCCCCTCCCCGCGGGGCATCCAAAATCGGGATGCCCCGCTGTCTGAAACCCCCAGGTCGCCCATAAACTCACCTTCTTTCCCAGTTCAACGGCGCATGCACGAGCTGCGGCCGCATGCCCGCTATCCCTCTAGCAGGGCGCGTGTCTGTGTCAGCCATTTGAGAATGGCCAGCGCGGGCGCGCTCCCTGTTAGAGAGAAGCGTGAGATGCAGCCGCCAGCGCACTCAGAGCCGCTGAGCTTAGACGTCGCTTAGACGCCCATAGCTCAGCGGCCCTCCACAATATTTTTAGTTTCTCATGTGGCCCCATGGAAAAAATAATTGCCCACCCCTGGTCTAGATACATTGTTTTTTGTTTGTCTCAAATATAAATGGCAAATTGCAAGGAATATTCATAGCTTCATCATAATGGAAAAGGCGCCACTTTGCATTCACATCTCGGGAAGCAGCATTTGAAATAAATAAATAATGGTAAAATATATATTAATTACACTCTCTCAATATCACTTTAAATTATAACCATACAGAGCAAAATAAAAGATCCACCATAAAATTTACCTGCAAAACATTATTTCCTTTTACGTCACTAGGTGGCATTGAAGGGTTAACTACAAAGCCTTGATGCTTGTGTGTTTTTTTTATTGACTTTGCTAGATGTGACAGTTGTAGCTTGTGTGTTTCTTGGGTTTCTGTGGATCTAGGACAAGGTAAATCAGTAGCTGCAGAACTGATCAAGAATCACTTCATCACCATGGAACAAATGATTTATAATCTTCTCCTAATGACCACCATCGTGCTTTCTGGTGTGCTGAGCACAGCCATGTTGCTGACTAACCTAAAACAGTCTATCAGGGATGACAGCCTGTCACCCTGGATGTCCTTTTCCTTCTATTAAAAGAAATAAAAACAAACCTGGCTGGATATTTCTTGATACCGGGTGTATAAATGACTCGTCCTACCGCCATCCGGCATATTTATATGGATTTTTATCATTGGGCCATTTTTGTGATAGTGCTCCTTTACAGTTGACCTAATATATAAACTGAACTTAGGTACCCCACTCCCCTGGCCAATGATCCCTTTCTGCTTTTAAGAGCCAAATTATTGGGGTTCACTGGGTAACAATGCACCCACCCAGCGAACCTGACTGGACTACCAGAGAACGGAACATGCAACGGGGAGGCCGATTCATTAATAGCGCCAGGTAGCGACAGTAGCAGCATTTTCAGAGCGCCCGCTAGTAGTCGCTGTGCTTGGCCGTTGTTCTGTAGTTGATAGCGACTCAGTCGGTTTGCCGTAATGTTGAATATTGGGTGAGGAGTCGCTATTTGACAGGTTCCGCGCTGTATGGGAGCGCATGACAGCGAATGGCCATAGCGAACGGCTCCCACCATATTCATGAACAAATCGCGCTCAAAAAAATCTCGCGCAGTGAAATGCTTGTTTAAACCCCAGAGCGCTGGCGGCGATGGGTTAAAAGTAGTTTTTTAACCCCCAAACAACCATATTTTTTGAAAAAAAAACAAAAACATGATTTTGTAATATGAATACATTAATATCAGACCTGAAATATCAATTCTGCACAATTTTTTTTTTTTTTTACCTTAAAAAAAATCTAACATTGCAGAAGTGGTCACAGAATTTTTGACATTTAAAAAAAAAAAAAAAAAAAAAACATTAATAGCAATTAATTAAGAATATTTAAAGATTGCTCCATTGAAATGCATTGGAGAGCGCCAGGTAGCGAGAGGTCATACCTGTCGTTGTTCAAGGTCGCTCGCTGGCGCTGTGGGGTGAGGCTGGAATAATGATGAATGATTCGCTATCTGGCGCTCTGTCAGTCGCTAAGCAGGATTGGCTTGATAAATGTGTGATTGCGGAGGGGAGCCGGCGTACTCGTGGCGGTGACCGTCATTACCGTTCGCTCACCATTCGCTACCTGGCGCTATCCCTTGTTAAATAAGGGCCCGAGATTGTTGCAGCCCTTTGAATGGGGATTGTCTCAAGTATAAAGCAACGTTTCAGTGAGGGGCAGAATGGCCATAGGGAGACCCTGGAGAATTTCCAGTGGGCTGCACTGCTTTGGTACCAGTTGGGCTGCTGCTTCTAACACCCCATCCAATCCCTGCCTTCCAGTTACTGTGTACCCACTCTGCTCCAATGTACCCCCAAGGCAAGAAACCTCAGCCCATGTCCACTGCTATAGCTTTAGCGTCATGTCTGTGGGGGCCATAGCCTGCCACATTATTTGCCCCTAAAATAAGTATTACTGATTCCAGAGTGGGCATATCAACCTCTGCCCATGATGGTTCTATGAAATGCTTTAGCCTCAGCATTGTGCCTACTTGATAACCAAGGACGTACACAGGGGGCCTAAGAAAGGACACCACAGTCTGATCATGGGCTGGCAAAATCCGTGGCTGATTTTAGTCCAGGGTCCCGGTGGATCTTAAAGTGAGGGGCACACCAAATCACAATGCTTCATGGCTGGGGGTTAAAAGAGACCAAAAGTCATTTTGCTTTAGGTCCACTTTAAATTGCAGTCAAGCCATTGGAAGCAGCAGTGCACTGACAGGGCCTTGACTATATTCCAACACAGGGTATGTGATGTGGGGATATGAGCTGTGTGATGGGGGCTTGAGAACTCACTGCCCAGCTGTCTCATATACACAGTGCCCCACCAGGAATTCTCCTGGCTCTCCTTATGGCCAGTCCACCCCTGGCTGTAAATGAAACCTGAATATTCTAGCATTGGATTTAGATTTTGGATCTTTAGACATTTATTGCCATTGTATGATTGCACATAGGAATGTTTCCTCTGTATTTATCCATCCATGCAATGAGACAAACACAAGTAGTAAGTACACACATGCAGTGGGCGGTGGGTTGTAATGCTGACAGTTCGATGGTAGGCTTGTTAGTCACTGTTTTTTCATGTAGCTTCTATGAGGCCATGTTAGGTATGGAGCTTGATTAGAAGCAAAACTGAAGCTCAAATTGTTTATGTTTATTTTGTGCTAAGTTGGGCATGATGTGTAGAGATGAGCAAACTTTTGAAAAATTCGATTCGACTGATTCGCCGAATTTTCCGACAAAAATCGTTTCGATCCGAATTTATTCGCGACGAATCGCTATTAAAAACGGCTATTTCTGAGCCTCCTAGAGCCTCAATAGGGTTGTAAACCATTCTGCCTTGCTGTAACACGCACAGGATGCGTGCTGGGTTAGTTAAATAATACTTTGAATAAATATCACATGCAGATCAGAGGCATCGCTAATAGAATCGCAGAGCGGCACAATTGCAGAGAGTTGAAGTGGCATCACTATGAGGGTCAGGAGCCCAAACATTGCTTTAAAGAGACACTGGAGTTGGCAGCAGCAGGAGCCCAAAAATTGGATGAATCACACCCTGGAGTTGCAAGCAGCAGCAGCAGGAGCCCAAACATTACTTTAAAGAGACACTGGGGTTGGCTTCAGGAGCCCAAAAATTGGATGAATCACACCCTGGAGTTGGCAGCAGCAGCAGCAGCAGGAGCCCAAACATTACTTTAAAGAGACACTGGGGTTGGCTTCAGGAGCCCAAAAATTGGATGAATCACACCCTGGAGTTGGCAGCAGCAGCAGCAGGAGCCCAAATATTACTTTAAAGAGACACTGGAGTTGGCTTCAGGAGCCCAAAAATTGGATGAATCACACCCTGGAGTTGGCAGCAGCAGCAGCAGCAGCAGGAGCCCAAACATTACTTTAAAGAGACACTGGAGTTGGCTTCAGGAGCCCAAAAATTGGATGAATCACACCCTGGAGTTGGCAGGAGTTGGCAGCAGCAGCAGCAGGAGCCCAAATATTACTTTAAAGAGACTCTGGGGTTGGCTTCAGGAGCCCAAAAATTGGATGAATCACACCCTGGAGTTGCAAGCAGCAGCAGGAGCCCAAACATTACTTTAAAGAGACACTGGGGTTGGCTTCAGGAGCCCAAAAATTGGATGAATCACACCCTGGAGTTGGCAGTCGCAGCAGGAGCCCAAACATTACTTTAAAGAGACACTGGAGTTGGCTTCAGGAGCCCAAAAATTGGATGAATCACACCCTGGAGTTGGCAGGAGTTGGCAGCAGCAGCAGCAGGGGCCCAAATATTACTTTAAAGAGACCCTGGGGTTGGCTTCAGGAGCCCAAAAATTGGATGAATCACACCCTGGAGTTGGCAGGAGTTGGCAGCAGCAGCAGGAGCCCAAATATTACTTTAAAGAGACACTGGAGTTGGCTTCAGGAGCCCAAAAATTGGATGATTCACACCCTGGAGTTGGCAGCAGCAGCAGGAGCCCAAATATTACGTTAAAGAGACACTGGGGTTGGCTTCAGGAGCCCAAAAATTGGATGAATCACACCCTGGAGTTGGCAGCAGCAGCAGCAGGAGCCCAAACATTACTTTAAAGAGACACTGGGGTTGGCTTCAGGAGCCCAAAAATTGGATGAATCACACCCTGGAGTTGGCAGCAGCAGCAGGAGGCCAAATATTACTTTAAAGAGACACTGGGGTTGGCTTCAGGAGCCCAAAAATTGGATGAATCACACCCTGGAGTTGGCAGCAGCAGCAGCAGGAGCCCAAACATTACTTTAAAGAGACACTGGAGTTGGCTTCAGGAGCCCAAAAATTGGATGAATCACACCCTGGAGTTGGCAGCAGCAGGAGCCCAAACATTACTTTAAAGAGACACTGGAGTTGGCTTCAAGAGCCCAAAAATTGGATGAATCACACCCTGGAGTTGGCAGGAGTTGGCAGCAGCAGCAGCAGGAGCCCAAATATTACTTTAAAGAGACACTGGAGTTGGCTTCAGGAGCCCAAAAATTGGATGATTCACACCCTGGGGTTGGCAGCAGCAGCAGGAGCCCAAATATTACTTTAAAGAGACACTGGGGTTTGCTTCAGGAGCCCAAAAGTTGGATGATTCACACCCTGGAGTTGGCAGCAGCAGCAGGAGCCCAAATATTACTTTAAAGAGACACTGGGGTTGGCTTCAGGAGCCCAAAAATTGGATGAATCCCACCCTGGAGTTGGCAGCAGCAGCAGGAGGCCAAATATTACTTTAAAGAGACACTGGGGTTGGCTTCAGGAGCCCAAAAATTGGATGAATCACACCCTGGAGTTGGCAGCAGCAGCAGGAGCCCGAATATACACTGGAGTTGGCTTCAGGAGCCCAAAAATTGGATGAATCACACCCTGGAGTTGGCAGCAGCAGCAGCGGGAGCCCAAATATTACTTTAAAGAGACACTGGAGTTGGCTTCAGGAGCCCAAAAATTGGATGATTCACACCCTGGAGTTGGCAGCAGCAGCAGCAGGAGCCCAAACATTACTTTAAAGAGACACTGGGGTTGGTTTCAGGAGCCCAAAAATTGGATGAATCACACCCTGGAGTTGGCAGGAGTTGGCAGCAGCAGCAGCAGCAGGAGCCCAAATATTACTTTAAAGAGACCCTGGGGTTGGCTTCAGGAGCCCAAAAATTGGATGAATCACACCCTGGAGTTGGCATCAGCAGGAGCCCAAAAATTGGCCTAAAGACATAAATATGTTTTGCACCATTTGGAAAGTGTAAAACGTGGCACCATGCTGAATCTAGTCGCATGCATCAGGCATTGGTGGGTGGAAATCCTGGCTGATCCATCCCTGATTCATTTTGACAAAGGTGAGTCTCTCCACATTTTTAGTTGACAAACGAGTTCTCCTCGCCGTAACTATGGCCCCCGCCGCACTAAACACCCGCTCAGATGGCACGCTACTTGCCGGGCAGGACAGCTCTTCTAGGGCAAACTCTGCTAGTTGCGGCCACAAATCAAGTTTGGCTGCCCAGAAGTCCAGCAGATCCTCAAGGTGTGTTGGCATGGTCATGTCAAAGTATGACATGACCTGCTGGTTGAGGTCCTGCTCCAGGTCTTCCTGCTGCTCATGAGTAGCCTCACTATGCGGGTGTAGAAAGCTACTCATTAGCGACTGAAGACTGAGGCTGCTGCTGATGGAGCTGCTGCTGCTGCTCCGGCCAACCCCCCCAGCGGCCATGGCAGTGGAAGGTGAGCGCAGAGGTCCCCTCGAGTCAGACCTGCGAGAGTATGGACCATGGCGCAGATAGGCATCGGCCAACTGCCTACGTAGAATGTCTTTGTAGTAGTTCAGTTTGTCCTCCCTCTCGGTGGGGTTAAAAAATGCCCCCATTTTTTGCCGGAAGCGAGGGTCCAATAAGGTGGACAGCCAGAAGTCATCCCGCCTACAGATGGAAACAATTCTGGGGTCACTACGCAAGCACGTGAGCATGCTTCGTGCCATTGGCGCAAGTGACTCGGATGGACTACCTGTCTCCATCTCCACTGCATACTGCCACGGTGTGCCCGGGTCCTCTGTCTCGCCTTCCGCAAAAACCTCTAGCTCCTCTGGCTGCTCCTGCTCCTCCTCTCCTGTCTGCTGACTAGATAAACCAGCCATTTCGCCAAGCCTAAACTGTGTTTCGCTGGGCAACTCCTCCTCCTCCTCTTCCTCCTCCTCCAGTTCAGCTCCAACGGGGTTCATGTGGCCGTAAGATGTAAACGCCATGTCTCCAGTGCCCTGACCAGCCATGGTTTCCAACATGTGCTGTAGTACATTTAGCAGTGGAATCACGTCGTTCATCCCGTAATCCTGCCGACTGACAAATAAAGTGGCTTCCTCAAAGGGCCTGAGCAAACGGCAGGTGTCACGTATGAGCTGCCACTGGTTGACATTGAAGTTACACAGGGGAGTCCCCCTATCTGCTTGGATCATCAGGAAATCCGTGATGGCTTTTCTCTGTTCATATAATCGGTCCAACATGTGAAGGGTGGAATTCCAACGGGTGGAAACATCGCAAATCAGACTATGTTGGGGGATACCATTCTGACGCTGTAGCTCAAGAAGGGTGTGTTTGGCGGTGTAGGAGTGGCTGAAGTGCATGCAAAGTTTCCTTGAAGTTGTTAGGATGTCTTGCAGATGGAGGGAACACTTCAGAAACCGCTTGACAACCAGATTGAAGACGTGAGCCATGCAGGGGGCATGGGTCAGGCTTCCTTGGCGCAGCGCAGACAAAATGTTCTTCCCATTGTCGGTAACCATGATTCCCATTTTAAGTTTTCTTGGAGTAAGCCATGTTTGGATTTCCTGATGAATACATTTAAGCAGTTCCTCCCCTGTGTGACTCCGTTCGCCAAGACAAACCATGTGAAGCACTGCGTGACACCTCCGTGCCCTGCACACATGGTAGACTGGAGGGGCACTGAGACTTGAGCCTACAGTGGAGGGTGAGGAGATGGCGGAGGATGAGGAGGCCGAGTCGCACGGTGTCACAGGCCCAACGGGCAGGGAGCGTGGAGGCCGAATCGGCGTGACCTGTCCAAGTTGCTGCTGCTGCTGCAAAGGGACCACATTCACCCAGTGGGCCGTAAACGACATGTACTGTCCCTGACCGTAGTTACAGCTCCAGATGTCGGCGCTGCCATGCACTTTGCTACACACCGACAGGCTCAAGGACTGGCCCACCTTCTGTTCAACAAAAGTGTGCAGCGCTGGTACTGCCTTCTTGGCAAAGAAATGACGGCTTGGGACTCTCCACCTCGGCTCGGCACAAGCCATCAGTTCTCTGAAAGGTGCAGATTCCACCACCTGAAAAGGGAGCGACTGCAGCACCAGCAACTTGGACAGGAGCACATTCAGCTTCTGCGCCGTAGGGCGCATACTGCTGTCTCTTGGACATGGCTTCGCTGATGGATTGCTGGCGGGATGCATGACTTGGAGGAGGAGGAGGAGCAGGAGCGATAGAGGATGGGTATGACGCACAGCTGCCTTCGGCTGAGGTGCTGGAGCCTTGGCTGGCAGAAATTGGGAGCGGCGTGCCACTTGGTGAGGAAGCAGACTGGGCCACCCCTTGGGAGCCTCGGTTCTCCCAGGTCGCTTTATGGTGACGCATCATATGTTGACGCAGGGCTGTGGTGCCAACATTTGGACCCTGGCCACGCTTCACCTTTTGCCTACATATCTTGCATGTGGCCATGTTACCCTCCTGCGGATGCTTCAGGAAAAACTGCCACACTGCCGAGTAGCTACTTTTCCCACCCCCTGGCCTCACTGATTCACTGCTGCTGTTGCCAACTCCAGGAACCCCTGCTCCACTACCTCCCGATAAGGTAGACTGCCGCACAGCAGGTGCTCTACCCCGGCCCCGGCCGGCTCCAGCCTTTGGAATTGTGCCCCCATGCTGACTGCTACCACCTTGCTACCTGAGCTGCTGACTCCGGGGCAACCTGCGCCCCTCTTCTCCTGATGATGACGATGAAGCCCCTTCATCACCCGGCTCCCAAGTGCGATCGGCTTCATCTTCATCATCATTATCACCGAGTTGTGGCTGTACGTCACTGATGTTCGTGGATTCGTCAACAGTGTTTGGCGCAGGAGCTGGAACGCTCGCAGCACCCACAACACTGTCCACATCACTATTTGTCTGCCTAGCTAAAGAAGCCACCTCCATTTCTTGGCTGGGCAGTAGCTGTTGACTGTCCTCTATCTGATCGTCCTCTTCACTAAAGAGTGGAGCTGAACCCAAAGCATTGGATACGTCGCTGGGGGAGGGAACGGCGTAGGACAGAGGCAATGGGAGGACAGGGACTGCTCTCGGGGCATGCCAACTCAGGGTTGTGTCAGAGGAACCTACCGACCCTAGACTGGGGGTCTCAGACGTAAGTTGTGATGATGTTGTTGATGAGCGCGTCAACCAATCTACCACGGCAGATGCGTTGCTGGTGGAGACCCGACCGCTAGCAGATACTGGCAGATAAGGTCTCTCAGCGTGACTCCTGCTGCTACTGGCCCCCAGTCTGCTGTGAGCTCTGCCTGCGGAATCTTGGCCTCTGCCACTCCTCTTTTCACTTCCAGGCACTTGTCTGCCCGACATAGTCTAATTGGCGTGGTAGTAGGTGATATTTTAAGAACCCCCAGGCAGCGGTGGGTCTATATGAAACAGAATATAATGCACACCAAAAGTGAGCAGTACACTCAGCCTCCAACAGGCCTGCCTAGTGTAAATAAGAGAGCTGCTTAGTGTAAATAAAGAGGGGTATGCTATGTTACAGAATGGGATGCCCCAACAGCCAGCAGTGCACCTGTGAGCAGTACTACTATGCACAGCAAAAGTGTCTTTATCAGGCCTAATTTCAATTAGAATAGGTGCAAATGGTTATGGTCTTAAATAGAGGATGGTGTAGTCACAGAATGGGATGCCACAAAAACCAACAGGAGTGCACCTGGCAGGCAGTAGGTCTATGCACAGCAAAAGTGTCTTTATCAGGCCTAATTTCAATTAGAATAGGTGCAAATGGTTATGGTCTTAAATAGAGGCTGGTGTAGTCACAGAATGGGATGCCACAAAAACCAACAGGAGTGCACCTGGCAGGCAGTAGGTCTATGCACAGCAAAAGTGTCTTTATCAGGCCTAATTTCAATTAGAATAGGTGCAAATGGTTATGGTCTTAAATAGAGGCTGGTGTAGTCACAGAATGGGATGCCCCAAAAACCAACAGGAGTGCAAATGGCAGACAGTAGGTCTATGCACAGCAAAAGTGTCTTTATCAGGCCTAATTTCAATTAGAATAAGTGCAAATGGTTATGGTCTTAAATAGAGGCTGGTGTAGTCACAGAATGGGATGCCCCAAAAACCAACATGAGTGCACCTGGCAGGCAGTAGTGCTATGCACAGCAAAAGTGTCTTTATCAGGCCTAATTTCAATTAGAATAGGTGCAAATGGTTATGGTCTTAAATAGAGGCTGGTGTAGTCACAGAATGGGATGCCCCAAAAACCAACAGGAGTGCACCTGGCAGGCAGTAGGTCTATGCACAGCAAAAGTGTCTTTATCAGGCCTAATTTCAATTAGAATAGGTGCAAATGGTTATGGTCTTAAATAGAGGCTGGTGTAGTCACAGAATGGGATGCCACAACAGGAGTGCACCTGGGACCAGTAGTGCTATGCACAGCAAAAGTGTCTTTATCAGGTCTAATTTCAATTAGAATAAGTGCAAATGGTTATGGTCTTAAATAGAGGCTGGTGTAGTCACAGAATGGGATGCCCCAAAAACCAACAGGAGTGCACCTGGCAGGCAGTAGGTCTATGCACAGCAAAAGTGTCTTTATCAGGCCTAATTTCAATTAGAATAGGTGCAAATGGTTATGGTCTTAAATAGAGGCTGGTGTAGTCACAGAATGGGATGCCACAGCAGGAGTGCACCTGGGACCAGTAGTGCTATGCACAGCAAAAGTGTCTTTATCAGGCCTAATTTCAATTAGAATAGGTGCACATGGTTATGGTCTTAAATAGAGGCTGGTGTAGTCACAGAATGGGATGCCACAAAAACCAGAGAGCATGCACAGCAAAAGTGTCTTTATCAGGCCTAATTTCAATTAGAATAAGTGCAAATGGTTATGGTCTTAAATAGAGGCTGGTGTAGTCACAGAATGGGATGCCACAAAAACCAACAGGGGTGCACCTGGCAGGCAGTAGGTCTATGCACAGCAAAAGTGTCTTTATCAGGCCTAATTTCAATTAGAATAGGTGCAAATGATTATGGTCTTAAATAGAGGCTGGTGTAGTCACAGAATGGGATGCCACAAAAACCAACAGGAGTGCACCTGGCAGGCAGTAGGTCTATGCACAGCAAAAGTGTCTTTATCAGGCCTAATTTCAATTAGAATAAGTGCAAATGGTTATGGTCTTAAATAGAGGCTGATGTAGTCACAGAATGGGATGCCACAAAAACCAGAGAGCATGCACAGCAAAAGTGTCTTTATCAGGCCTAATTTCAATTAGAATAAGTGCAAATGGTTATGGTCTTAAATAGAGGCTGGTGTAGTCACAGAATGGGATGCCACAAAAACCAACAGGAGTGCACCTGGCAGGCAGTAGGTCTATGCACAGCAAAAGTGTCTTTATCAGGCCTAATTTCAATTAGAATAGGTGCAAATGGTTATGGTCTTAAATAGAGGCTGGTGTAGTCACAGAATGGGATGCCACAAAAACCAACAGGAGTGCACCTGGCAGGCAGTAGGTCTATGCACAGCAAAAGTGTCTTTATCAGGCCTAATTTCAATTAGAATAGGTGCAAATGGTTATGGTCTTAAATAGAGGCTGGTGTAGTCATAGAATGGGATGCCTCAAAAACCAACAGGAGTGCACCTGGCAGGCAGTAGGTCTATGCACAGCAAAAGTGTCTTTATCAGGCCTAATTTCAATTAGAATAAGTGCAAATGGTTATGGTCTTAAATAGAGGCTGGTGTAGTCACAGAATGGGATGCCCCAAAAACCAACAGGAGTGCACCTGGCAGGCAGTAGTGCTATGCACAGCAAAAGTGTCTTTATCAGGCCTAATTTCAATTAGAATAAGTGCAAATGGTTATGGTCTTAAATAGAGGCTGGTGTAGTCACAGAATGGGATGCCCCAAAAACCAACAGGAGTGCACCTGGCAGGCAGTAGGTCTATGCACAGCAAAAGTGTCTTTATCAGGCCTAATTTCAATTAGAATAGGTGCAAATGGTTATGGTCTTAAATAGAGGCTGGTGTAGTCACAGAATGGGATGCCACAACAGGAGTGCACCTGGCAGGCAGCAGTAAGTCTATGCACAGCAAAAGTGTCTTTATCAGGCCTAATTTCAATTAGAATAAGTGCAAATGGTTATGGTCTTAAATAGAGGCTGGTGTAGTCACAGAATGGGATGCCACAACAGGAGTGCACCTGGGACCAGTAGTAGCATGCACAGCAAAAGTGTCTTTATCAGGCCTAATTTCAATTAGAATAAGTGCAAATGGTTATGGTCTTAAATAGAGGCTGGTGTAGTCACAGAATGGAATGCCACAAAAACCAACAGGAGTGCACCTAGCAGGCAGTAGGTCTATGCACAGCAAAAGTGTCTTTATCAGGCCTAATTTCAATTAGAATAGGTGCAAATGGTTATGGTCTTAAATAGAGGCTGGTGTAGTCACAGAATGGGATGCCACAAAAACCAACAGGAGTGCACCTGGCAGGCAGTAGGTCTATGCACAGCAAAAGTGTCTTTATCAGGCCTAATTTCAATTAGAATAGGTGCAAATGGTTATGGTCTTAAATAGAGGCTGGTGTAGTCACAGAATGGGATGCCCCAAAAACCAACAGGAGTGCACCTGGCAGGCAGTAGGTCTATGCACAGCAAAAGTGTCTTTATCAGGCCTAATTTCAATTAGAATAAGTGCAAATGGTTATGGTCTTAAATAGAGGCTGGTGTAGTCACAGAATGGGATGCCACAACAGGAGTGCACCTGGCAGGCAGTAGTGCTATGCACAGCAAAAGTGTCTTTATCAGGCCTAATTTCAATTAGAATAAGTGCAAATGGTTATGGTCTTAAATAGAGGCTGGTGTAGTCACAGAATGGGATGCCCCAAAAACCAACAGGAGTGCATCTGGCAGGCAGTAGGTCTATGCACAGCAAAAGTGTCTTTATCAGGCCTAATTTCAATTAGAATAGGTGCAAATGGTTATGGTCTTAAATAGAGGCTGGTGTAGTCACAGAATGGGATGCCACAACAGGAGTGCACCTGGCAGGCAGCAGTAAGTCTATGCACAGCAAAAGTGTCTTTATCAGGCCTAATTTCAATTAGAGTAAGTGCAAATGGTTATGGTCTTAAATAGAGGCTGGTGTAGTCACAGAATGGGATGCCACAACAGGAGTGCACCTGGGACCAGTAGTAGCATGCACAGCAAAAGTGTCTTTATCAGGCCTAATTTCAATTAGAATAAGTGCAAATGGTTATGGTCTTAAATAGAGGCTGGTGTAGTCACAGAATGGGATACCACAACAGGAGTGCACCTGGGACCAGTAGTAGCATGCACAGCAAAAGTGTCTTTATCAGGCCTAATTTCAATTAGAATAAGTGCAAATGGTTATGGTCTTAAATAGAGGCTGGTGTAGTCACAGAAAGGGATGCCACAACAGGAGTGCACCTGGGACCAGTAGTAGCATGCACAGCAAAAGTGTCTTTATCAGGCCTAATTTCAATTAGAATAGGTGCAAATGGTTATGGTCTTAAATAGAGGCTGGTGTAGTCACAGAATGGGATGCCACAAAAACCAACAGGAGTGCACCTGGCAGGCAGTAGGTCTATGCACAGCAAAAGTGTCTTTATCAGGCCTAATTTCAATTAGAATAAGTGCAAATGGTTATGGTCTTAAATAGAGGCTGGTGTAGTCACAGAATGGGATGCCCCAAAAACCAACAGGAGTGCACCTGGCAGGCAGTAGTGCTATGCACAGCAAAAGTGTCTTTATCAGGCCTAATTTCAATTAGAATAAGTGCAAATGGTTATGGTCTTAAATAGAGGCTGGTGTAGTCACAGAATGGGATGCCACAAAAACCAACAGGAGTGCACCTGGCAGGCAGCAGTAAGTCTATGCACAGCAAAAGTGTCTTTATCAGGCCTAATTTCAATTAGAATAAGTGCAAATGGTTATGGTCTTAAATAGAGGCTGGTGTAGTCACAGAATGGGGTGCCACAACAGGAGTGCACCTGGGACCAGTAGTAGCATGCACAGCAAAAGTGTCTTTATCAGGCCTAATTTCAATTAGAATAAGTGCAAATGGTTATGGTCTTAAATAGAGGCTGGTGTAGTCACAGAATGGGATGCCACAACAGGAGTGCACCTGGGACCAGTAGTAGCATGCACAGCAAAAATGTCTTTATCAGGCCTAATTTCAATTAGAATAAGTGCAAATGGTTATGGTCTTAAATAGAGGCTGGTGTAGTCACAGAATGGGATGCCACAACAGGAGTGCACCTGGGACCAGTAGTAGCATGCACAGCAAAAGTGTCTTTATCAGGCCTAATTTCAATTAGAATAAGTGCAAATGGTTATGGTCTTAAATAGAGGCTGGTGTAGTCACAGAATGGGATGCCACAACAGGAGTGCACCTGGCAGGCAGCAGTAAGTCTATGCACAGCAAAAGTGTCTTTATCAGGCCTAATTTCAATTAGAATACGTGCAAATGGTTATGGTCTTAAATAGAGGCTGGTGTAGTCACAGAATGGGATGCCACAACAGGAGTGCACCTGGGACCAGTAGTAGCATGCACAGCAAAAGCGTCTTTATCAGGCCTAATTTCAATTAGAATAAGTGCAAATGGTTATGGTCTTAAATAGAGGCTGGTGTAGTCACAGAATGGGATGCCACAAAAACCAGCAGTGCACCTGGCAGGGACCAGTAGTGCTATGCACAGCAAAAGTGTCTTTATCAGGCCTAATTTCAATTAGAATAAGTGCAAATGGTTATAGTCTTAAATAGAGGCTGGTGTAGTCACAGAATGGGATGCCACAAAAACCAGCAGTGCACCTGGCAGGGACCAGTAGTGCTATGCACAGCAAAAGTGTCTTTATCAGGCCTAATTTCAATTAGAATAAGTGCAAATGGTTATATGGTCTTAAATAGAGGCTGGTGTAGTCACAGAATGGGATGCCTCACAGCAGACTTAAGATCAGTTCAGTATATATGCACAGTTAGTGTATAAGCAGCCTGAAAACGCTAACAAAGCCAGTCAGCCAGCCAGCCAGTAACAAACACTCAGGCTGGATGAAAAAAAAAAAAATCTCCCTGTGACTGCCTCCGATTTTTCCTAACTTTCCCTGTTTTTCGCAGACTTTCTGTCTGTCTCCTGCCTGTCTCCTGCCTTTCTCCAGCCTGTCCCTGTCTGTCCCTGTCTGTCTAACTGTCTCTCTCTCTCTGCCTACAGCAGCGTTCTGTCTCTCACGAATGCAATACAGAAATGAAGAAAAGCAAGATGGCCGCCGGCCTTAAATAGCGCTGTGACGTCACCGGGCTTGCTGGCTGCTGATAGGCTGCATGTGACTGCCCCAGCTTGCACTGGCGCGGGGTAGATGTCTGGACATGTCCCGTCCGCCATCTTAGAATGCCTGTATGTAAATGAATGGATGTTAAAGGAAAACTTCGAGCGATCGAATCGCGGGGAAATTCGGATTCGATCCGAATCGAATTTTTCATGAAATTCGGATAGAATCCGGGTTCGTCCGGATCGATTCGCTCATCCCTAGTGATGATGTTATTTTACACATACTCAAAATATTTACATTTCAACTTACTTTGGTGGTGGGCGACCTCTGCTTGGGTGACCACCCTAAGGTCTGGGGCCTTCCACTGCTGGGAATGTGAGGCTGTAGAGACATTTAAAATAGGCTCACTTCTAATGTCTGATTCAACAGTAAGTAAATGACACTTAGAATGTGTGTGTGATACATGCAATGCCTTGGAGCTGAAAGCGCTCATACTCCTCCACATAGCCGGAAAACATGTTCAACAATAGCAATCCGAGGCAAAAATGGTCCCGTAAGTGGAGCAGAAATGAAACTGTTTTATAGGGCGGTGGACCATCGGCAATCAGGTCTCAGAATCAGACGCAAGCCCATCCCAATTATGTAAGTTATCTGAACGAACGCAAAATATCAGATTTAGATGCGAAAATGATCCAAACTAACGCAAATGATGAGATTTAGATCCGTCCATCGAAAGCGCATATACACATTAGTGGGAACGAACATACGCATGGAAAAAGGAACATAAAAAAAAAAAACAAGGCCAAACAGACACAAAAACATACACAGACACATACGAAAGTATCTGTCTCTGAATCGAGCCTATTGTCCCAATTCATCGAAGAGAATCTTAAGAAGTGGTTCACTCAGCCTGTCTCCTCTCCTGCTTGGACGGGCATCTCTTCTTGTGGGCAAGAAGGACAGAACCTAACAACCATGCATTGACTATGAGGAACTCAACAATGAGACGATAAAAAATTGATACCCTTTTGCTACTGATCTCTGATATCTTCCAGTGCCTTAAGTCTAATCAATTTTTTAACAAGCCCAGTCTACAGGGTGCTTTTAATATGGTTTGGATAAGAAAGAGGGACCAGTGGAAGACTGTGTTTCACACCCGCTATGGCCATTACGAATACTTGGTCATGCCATTTGGCCTATGCAATGTCCCTAGCACCTTATAACACTACAAATAACATATTTGGGGACTATTTAGACATCTTTGTAATAATTTACCAGCATACCTTATCTTCTCCACCAATCTCACACCACTATGAGATCTTGTAAAATTGGTTCTTGCAAGGCTTTGTAAACATCAGCTAAATGCAAAAGTAGACAAATGTGAGTTCTATTTCTTTCATTGGGATTCCAGATCAAGGATTTTCCCTGACCTACAGCTAGGTCTCTGGAGTCCTATAATGATCTGCACCTACCTCTCACAACAATTAGGAAATAAAGCAATCTTACATACTTTCACCTTCTTCTCACTTTGGAGTCTTTGCTGTTTAATAACAAATATTAGTGGAGTGCCCACTTGTTCAGGCCTCGTGGGGTCACTGCTGTTTTATAACAAATATTAGTGGAGTATCCACTTGCACAGGACACTACAAAAACACATTTTTGTAGGCCCCAATACTGCTGCCAGAGTGGTGAGGCCAGAACAAGTTAAGGCAGTCATAGACTATATGGCACGCAGTGCTACCAGTTCCATGTGATTGTCTTTCACCCACTCCTCTTCTGCCGAGTGCAGAGCCCTCCTTCTCACCCCAGCATTTAGCAAGGCCATTCCAGCCACAAGTCATGGAGTCACTAATTCTCTATGATGATACTCCGAGCTGGGATACCATGGGCCATCCACCTTACCTGGTAGCAGTTGCAGACCTCAGGTTCCTAGATGACCAACAACTTATATTGGAGGATGAGGACGTGCCCAATGGACCATCGCAGGACACCTAAGATGTTGATGATACCCTAGTACCAAATGCTGCAGCTTTCTGCAAAGTTGAGGCTGAGAGGGAGCCTAGTGAAAAGGAGTGGGTGAAAGTCAGTGTCAGGGGTGATGACGAGGTCCTGGACCCAATTCAGACTGAGGGCCATCAGAATTCAAAGGAAGAGGCGGTGGTTCGTATCTTAGTTTGTGAGTTTAAGTTCCCAAACCCGAACATGGACTTCAGCCAGAAGTCCGTGTTCAAGTTCGGTATCTGGTCCGAACACAGAAACGCTGGTTTATGGGCTGCTGAACCTAAGAGTGCAACAGCAGGGAGCTTCTGTAATTCACTTGAGCCCTGGTCAGAGGTAGCTCTATGTTGGAGTGGTCCCTAGCTGGGGCCATATAAAGATGGACACCACTCCCCATGAGTGAGGACACTCCACACTGAGGTGTTCCCCTTAATTTGCAACCCTTTAACCCTTGCCACCCCAATTATACAGCCATTTTTGGGCCCCCAAGTTCGGGTCCCCATTGATTTCAATGGTGTTTGGGTACAGGTCAAGTTCGGGAACCCTAACCAAACTTTCCCGCCAAGTTCGGTCGAACTTGGTGAACCGGAACTTCTATGGGTCCCTTCTTGCCAGTCATTTTGGGCCTCCTGATATTGTAGGCTTAAGCCGCTGCCTTTTTTGGTGGCTCTCACTAGGTAAGGACTTTGCTCAGTTCATTGCCTAATAGCATATTTGTGCCAAAAAGGTCCATCTTTCAGTCCTATGGGACTTTTATACCCCCTTTCGGTTTCCCAGGATCCAACATATCTATGGATATGTCCACATATTCATAGTAGAACTTCCTCTCCAAGGGATTTAATACTATCATAATGGATGTAGACCAATTCTCTAATATGGCACACTCTGTTGCTCTCTAGGGCATCCTCTCTGCATATTTTCTTTCTCAGGTGTTTATCAGGGAAGTGTTCTGCACTCATGGTCTACCTACTGAGCTTGTTTATGATCGAGGATCCTAGTTTACTTCACCGGATTCTAGACCTCGCTTCCTCTGCTTAAACTGCGATCTATTTGTGGGACCATTTGCGATCAGAAAAATTTGGTGATTCCGTGGCCTACGTGCTTTGCCTCCCTACATCTCTTCACATTCATCTTGTGTTTTACTTATCTTTGCTCAAACGAACCACATGCGGTAAGACAACTACTTCCATTCCAGACTAAATTTTTGAGAGTGACTCCGAGGTATATGAAGTAGTGCAAATGAGTTGGGCTGCAATACCTATTTAAATAAAGAGATTACTGACCTGAGGGTTATTCATGGTATCCCGCAAGGAATGTTCATGCTCTCCATTTAATTAAAAACTTTCACAAGACTAAGCCCCTAAGAAACCATCTCTAAGAGTTGACTGGAGGCCTACCTTGGGTGGGGG
The DNA here is from genome assembly GCA_027917425.1 of Gastrophryne carolinensis. Classification (NCBI taxonomy): domain Eukaryota; kingdom Metazoa; phylum Chordata; class Amphibia; order Anura; family Microhylidae; genus Gastrophryne; species Gastrophryne carolinensis. Next base: position 460,374,648 of record CM051235.1, read on the forward strand.
AGTAATGTCACAGAACTAAGACTCTTTTCTCTGTTCGACAGTGCGCATCAATGCATCAGCCTAAAGCAAGTGATCGTGCTTGTAGTGACACTTCTTGTCATTGCGGACGTGCAAATGCCTGCACATGCACTAATGTGCGTGCTCTACCTGAATATGTGCAAGTGCGAATGTACACATACACAATGTACACAAAACCACAATTTCTTTTGTCTTGAAATAAAGGTGAGTCAGGATTAGCATTACCAGTAGAGCTTACCACAGATGGAGGGAGGATGGGTAGGGTAATCACCCACTTGCTTAGAAGGACTATACCCACCAATTATTTTGCAACTAGGGAATCAAGACAAAGATTGAGGTGAGTGGCCAGCACTTTTCCCAAGGTTTTCACATAAAAATGAACTAAAACTGTCTTTAGCCTACATTACAATTTGACTTGGGGGCTAAATGATTCAACCAGAAATGCTATTACTATATTCTGAAACTGTTTAGTATCAGCTATGGAGTGATCGGAACCAGGCTACCTTAAGAGGACCAACAGCCATTTTTGACGAATGGGGGCAACTTGATAGATGATGCCACGCCATGCATACCCCCCAGTGAAAATCCAATTTGACACAACATACTTATTGATTAAAAATTTACTTGTTCTGATGACTGAGACCCTAACCTATGTGGCCGCTAACAGCAAATTACATTTACCATTCTGTGCAAGTCAAGTGAGATAAGGTAGGGATCTTTAGGGAACCCTGAACTGGTATTGTTTGGACCATCTGGTACTGGCCTTGCAGGGTGTTTGTGTGGGATGGCATCCTGATTTTGGATGACCTGTGGCTTCAGACTCCTATTATACAGACTGCAACAACAACATTGATTGTTTGGTCTGGTTTAGCTACCCTGCATCTGACTGCATGTTCTACTCTCCAGGAACCAGCAGTAAGGCCTAAAGGCTGGGGATGGATCTTTTAAATGGTCAGCCAGCATACCTGAACCAATCATCTTCTAAATGGTCAGCCAGCAAACCTGAACCAATCATCGGTGGGGGATTTAAGGCCAGTATCTTTTTTTTATTTTAAAGGCCTACAGTTACAATTTAAGAAATAAAGAAAGCTTTCTCTAATTAGTAAACATTCAATTATCAGAAATATTTCACATAAAAATAGCAATATGTTTACAGTTTCTTCAAACTTCTGAAAACAAAAAATCAGTAGGATTTCAGAGCATAGAAGATAGAAGCTCATTTTTTTCCTTCGTGGTACACAAATAGATTCCTTACTTTGAGGCTCAGTCGTTGCACATTTCTGCAAATCATTTGATAAAAATAATGATATGTTTAAATCTCAAGCACTAAACATAGCATTATATGTGGCGGGCTTTTCTTAAACAGCTGGAATATACATTATCTCCAGTGACTATGCAAAGAAACATCACACACAGGCATCTGTAGTAATTATGCGAAGGCGATAATTAGATTTTAGATTTAAGATCAGATCTACTCTCTTAATATTACATATTGATGAGATTTTACATGTGGTGGAGAGGTGACATGAGCACAGGCAGACCTTTCAAAAGAATTTATAATAATAATAATTATATCATATTTATTTATATAGCACCAACATATTCTGCAGTGCTTTACAATATACAATAAAATAAGAAATAAATGCTTTGTGCCATACTCCATCCATCCACAAGTAAAAATAAGAGTATGTACAATCCGTATGGGCCAGCCACAAGTTAATTTATTGCTTTTCAATGGCAAAGGTTGTGGTGCATAGTGTCTGATATTGGATCGGGTTCAGAAAAATAATGCAGACAATTGATTTGAGAGGAGGCGTTTTAGGAGACTAGAGGATATGGTAGGCTCCCCTAAAAATATGCATTTTTACAGAGCGTCTAAAGCTACTGATGTTTTGAATCAATCTAATTGTTGGGGTTAGAGCATTCCAGAGAATTGGTGCAGCTCGGGAAAAATGTTGTAGGCGGGAGTAGGAGGTTCGAACTAAGGTAGAAGTAAGTTGTATATCATTAGCAGAGTGCAGGGCGTGTGTAGGGCAGATATTAGGAAAGACATGTAGGGGAGTGGAGCACCATGGATAGCTTTGTGGTTGAGAATGAACAGTTTCTGAATCCATACTGCATGCATATGATAGACCTATACCTTAAAGTGAAGCCTGTGCCTAATGCTTAGGCTTACCTCCAATGCCTGGTAGCATTGGAGGTATTTCTCTCCATTATGGTTCTCTCCATTTCTCTCCATTATGGTACACAGCTCTGTTAAAAGCAAATCTGCTTGTGCTTGCTCAACGTAGTCACCAATCATAGGGAAAATGCTGCCAAGTATCAGCTGTGTTGGCCAGTAGATGTCTATGGCAACACGAGCATAACAGACAGCCTTTGGGCTGTGCAGATGGAGTGCCACAAAGGGCCCTGTCCTCCTAAGGGAGCAAATGTGACAGCAGAATTGCTTCTCTTTATTAAGGTGTGTTTGTAGCAAAATCTTCTTTTCAGGGTAGATTAAGTGTATCCTTAATATATAGCATCACAAGCAAGTTTTAAAGGGCCATTCCAGCTAGTTTAAGCAATTTTAACACCCCCCCTAGCCCTGCCTCCCTCCGTTAAAGCTGATTCAGGGCTAATAAGTTAAAAAAAAAAATGTAGGTACTTGCACCAGGAATCCAGCGATGAAGTCGGGCAGTGCCACACATTTCGTCTGATCTTCCGCTGCTATTGTTCTGAAGCCCAGGACAGCTGCTGGTCGCCGACTTTCCCCACGTCAGGAGGCAGATGTTAAAGTTGCTAAAGCTGGCTCGAATTTCCCTTTAAACACTCTGGATGCCCTCCCTATAATCTGGCCCTGGGCTTAAATATCTTAAGCTATACATTACATCTTAAATATAATCTGGCTCTGGTTTTATACCTGTGGATACCACACATGGAAATGTATCACAACTCCAGTCCCGGTTGGGAGCTACTTGCCTCTGAACCTGAACTGCTCATCTCCTCATCTGAACTGAAAAACTGGAGCATGACTCTTCTGCATCCCATTTTGAAGTGTGAGGACCCAGCAGCCATACCAGACACATTCACCTCCTATCAGATCACGTGGTATAAGCCCCTAGCTATGGCAAACATTTGAAGTCCTAGGTGCCCTCTCTCTCACCATGGGTGATAATGGTGCTGAGGGGGCAGGGTGGTCCCTGAGCTGAGGAGGCCCAAAGCAAAAAATCCATTGCACCAATTATAACCTGGCTCTGTTTCTTTTACTTTTTTTCCCACATTCTCCTTTTTCTTTCAGTTCAACATTTCCGTCTTCTTTCTTTCTTTTTCACAATCCCTTGTTTGTTCTCTGTCTTCCACATTTCCTCTGCTCATCCCTTTTATATCCACATTCTCTCCATATTTCCCTCTTTTCCACATTCCATTCATATTTATTTTCTCCGCATTTCATCATTTCTCTTTTTTTCCACATTTCACCCAGCTTTTTTATTGCCACATTCACTCCAGTGTTCACTTTGTCACACTCCCACAATTATTCTATTTCCACTGCCTCCTTATTTCCCCTATTGCTTTTCCGCATTCCATTCATGTTTCACACTTTTCTATATTGCATCCATCTTTCTCCCATCTTTTTTTTTTTCACAGTTTCTTCACTTTTATCATTCTCCTATTTTTCAAATTCCCTCTATTGTTCTCTTATGTCCACATTCAATGAGCCTCCCTTTTTTCTCCACATGCTCTCCATCTCTCCAGCCTTCTCTCCTTCTTATTTCCGTTCTCACTTTATCTCTCATTGTCCATTATTTTTCATCTTTTTTGCTCTCTTTTACATTATTTCAATCTCTTCTTCAGAGATTTTCCCTCTTTTGTACACAGTGCAATATGTCCTACCTGTGCTGTGCTTGTGCTGTGTTAGCACCACAGGTGGACTTTATCATTCACTTACAGTGCACAATAAAAATTGTTCACAAAATGCAACGCAAACGCAATCTTTAAAGCACAATTGTAGTTAAAAATTGAAAATCTGAAACTAATGACAGCATTTAATAAACATAAACAAGAAAGTAAATAAAAATATTGTTTTAAAAATAAATTATAAACGCTAAAATAAATACAATAGCATAGATGGATTTACCGGTATGTGGCTCACAATATAATTTCTCAAAATATAAAATATGTTAGCAAATACCTAATGGAGGTGACTTCAAGCAACACACTTGCACCCAACACAATAAGCAAGCCTAATAAAAGTGATAAATCCAATAAAGCACAAATTGGTAGGATTATACAAATACAAATACAATTACATTCTCTGTGCAATTGTGTCAACAGATTTTAAAATTGAGGTGTATCAAAACAAATAACCCTGCTATAACAATCAAACAAAATGTGAAGTTAAATAAACACCATATAAATGAAGTCACCACCTGAAATGCCCTAGTTGATCCTACACACTCAAGGCACAAAATTGCCACTTCTTACCAGGATATCCAAATAACCTATATTAAACCAGTGAGCTACATTAATCTTCTTCAGCTGCTATATTGATTTTAGTGTTTTTATTATATTTACTAAAGTATTGCTTTATTTAGTGATCTGTAGATGTTTATTTACTGACGTAAATAGGCAGGAAAAGTGTATACCGTATTATTTGTCCCATAAGACACACATTTACTCCCCAAAATATGTGTGTGGGGGTGAACGCGTCTTATGGGGCGAATATAAGAAAAGAAAAGTATACTCACATGTCCTGGCTCTCCTGCTCTCCTGGCTGGGCTGCCACAGGCAATGGGAGGCCAAAAGATCGAGGAGCAGATACTTTTTTTAATAAGATATTAAAATAGAGAAATGTCTTTATTCCAAAAGCTAGATACATAATCCTGTCTTTCTGCTATGTACACACATGTGGGCTCCTCCAAAATGGCGTCAAGCTGGCGACTTCCAACTGTAGACGGGGCTGGCGTGCAGGAGGCGGGGAGATATACACCACATCCGCCAGAAGCTGGATGTGACGGCTGCACTCCACTATGTGGAGCACAAAAGACAGACACACCCACCTATTTTGAGAAGGTGGAGGGATACACTAGCTTGTGTGTTAATTGAATATTTTTTTTTACCAGGGGAATGGGAGGGGCAAGGCCTCACTGCCTATGGGGAATGGGAGGGGAAAATGCCACACTGCCTATGAGGAATGTAGGGGGTATGCCACACTGTCTATGGGGAATGAGAGGGGGGAATGCCACACTGCCTATGGTGAATGCCTCACTGCCTATGGGGAATGCCACACTGTCTATGGGGAATGGGAGGGGAGAATGCAACACTGCCTATGAGGAATGTAGGGGGGATGCCACACTGTCTATGAGGAATGTAGGGGGAATGCCACACTGCCTATGGGAATAGGAGGGGGAAATGCCACACTGCCTATGGGAATGCGATGGGAGAATGTCACACTACCTATGGGAATGGGCGAGGGTAATGCCACACTGCCTATATGGGGAATGTGAGGGGGGAATGCCTAACTGCCTATGGGAATGGGAGGGGAAATTCCACACTGCCTATGAGGAATGAGAGGGGGAGTGCCATACTACATATGGGGATTAGGAGGGAGGAATGCCATACTGCCTATATGGAATGGGATAGGGAAATGCCACACTGCTTATTGGGAATAGAAGGTGGGGAATGCCACACTGACTATATGGGGAATGGGAGGGGAGAGAAAGCCACGCTGCCTGTAATTGGAGGATTCTGCACCTTGCCTGATATTTGGTCCTTGGGAGGACGGTGTTTTAGTACATTTGGTTCAGAATTTTTTTTTATCTTATTTTCCTGCTCCATATCCTCTTATAGGGTGAAAAAGAAACGATTTCATCTGGTTCCCAGTAACTGATCAGTTTAAAAAAAAATTATTGGTCCAGGCTTTCATTTCCACTGACTGACAACTATGGTGCAGCAAAGTCATCACCCCCGAGACTTGCCACAGACAATTGTTCAACATAGGCCTCACCAGTGATTTTAAAGGCAGGTGTTCAACACTGTGAATTATGTAAGTTTTATTCAACCAGACTAGGATTTATTAGCTGGAGGAAGAAAAGGAGGAAAAAAAATGTTTTATGTTGTTTTTTCTGCCTGGACAGATACATAAGCACACTACCCAGTAAGCACCCATGACGACTAAAGAAGCATAGGCAAACCAAAAGTCAAACAACTAAAAATACTGTATTCTGCAGGCAATAAAGCTAATAACAATAATGTTTTTGCTCCCTTTAGTAACATTTGTATTTGTTACAATAATAGATAGCAAAAGGGGAGAGTTGCTTACATATACACCCAGCATAAAAAAGCTCCAGCCAAACTTGTTTCCTTATTTTAGTGGATGAAAGAATAATCGGGGTGACAGGGTTTCAATGTACTGATCTGGAAAAGAGATGCCTTCCTAAAACGGAAAGTATTTGCACAGTACCCAATACAAGGACAGATAGCATTACCCATCAGTCCTTGCAGCAGGTGGAGCTATGCAAATCATCTGTTTATGTCTCTGCCATCCAAGGCCCTTCGAAACGCTGAGGGTGCAATGCCAAGGATTAGCTTTAAATATACACAGCCATACACATCCTCGTGGACCAGCCTGTGCTAATGTTTTATTGCTATTGCAATGGTTCTGGTTTGTGGCGATGCTTTTACCCAGTCACTGTCACTAGCCTTGCCTGCTGCATTCACTGCAATGGAGGAGGTGTGGCCAGTCACTGTGACTGAAGAAGAGGTGGCAGGACTATGACATCTTCAGTCTTGGGAACTGGTAAGTGTAATTTAACTGTAGTAGGAAGGAAGTGCTGTGGGGGAGAAAGCATGAGTATCCATGCTTAGTTTTTCCTGCCTGGACAGGGACGTTAATGCTGCTGCTCCCCACAAGCTATCTCAGGAGATAGGCATTGGAATAGAGTAGATCACCCCTGAAAAGTGCAACGATACACTTAAAATCTGCCACCCATATCCGAAGAAGAAAACTGCAAGCTGGGATGTAGCTTCCCCCTCTCACTATCCAGATTGTTTATATGGTTTTCAAAATTAGACAATTTTGTGATTCAGTTCCTTTAAATATTGTTCAATGTTTAATGAATGCAATTAGCAGCGCAGCTCCACGGTACTCTTATTTCCCCCTTCATTTATCTCCTCAGTAGGTTATGATTTACAGACAGAATAGTTGGATTTCGAGATTAATCAAATATACACGACAGCTGAAAAATTGCAGAAAAAAAGATTATCTGTCAGAGGATTATTTCAGATCAAAAGTGAAAACCTTTGTAAGGAAACCTTTATGGTGAAAGTGGGATAAGGTGACATTGATAGAGATTACACAGCAGTCTCTGAGAGACAGGTGAAGCGTCTGCTACTAATGGCCCTGCCGCAAGAAAAAAAAATAGGAAATTGCCACCAAGACAGTGTCATGTTCAAATGAGTCCTGTGCTATTCTTATAACAAAAGTACATGCTACTGTGCGATCAAATAACATCTTGTTGCATGCTCAGATGTGTGAAAGAAAGGTATGTAACCTTTTATGATACATTTCTTTATTATTTTCTATGATTTCAGCCAGTGAACAGGGTGTAATAGCGGTATTAGTCATCAAAGACAACTGTCACTGACACATATTAACTGAATGCATATAACTACAATAACTTTCCTAACACACACAATAATAAAAAAGAAGTTGCATACTCCAGGGCCGGAGTCAACAGTGCAAAGAAAAAAGTCAGCTCTACCTTATAACAGTATCCTCCTGCCCAGAGTATTAGGAAAATCGGCACTGCTAATAGCGCTTAACTCCAATTATACAGATCATAAACAGATATCCAGCCAGAAGTTCCCATAAAATCAGCAAAAAACTTTATTACAAAAATCTATAAAAATCACATGAAAGGCAATTCCCAGTAAAAGATCAAACACGTCAACGCGTTTCAGACCGCGAGGGGTCCTTAATCAAGAGTCGACAGTGTTGGTATCAGACCGGAACATTGCAGGCCCATGCAATATCTGAAGAGGTAAGTGTAGTTTTTTTATATGTCTGGACAGGAACTTTAAAGGGCCAATCCAGCCAGCCTGCCAGTTTGCTGTTTGTGTCATACTGATTGTTTTTGAGTTCTGGCATCAATTTCTATTTTAGCACTGCTATTTGTACAGAATGGCTCTGCAAGTCACAACACCCAATGTTACATATTCAGCTTGGGTTGGGCCGTTAGGTATTGGCCAGCCTGTGTCAGCGCCTGTTGGACTCTTATGACGATTAGAACAGCTCCAGTGAGTGCCACTCTGTACTGCCTTAAACCTTTAAGCTCTGCACACCGTATTTATTATTTTCTAGCATGCCGAAAATACTGACACTATTTTTAACTGCCTCTGGTCTGCGTTTTATCATTACAATTACAGGATATAATTGTTGGGGTTAAATTGTACAGTGCGTTTAGGCTGCATTTTAGTTGTTGTGCTCCTAAGGACACATTGGTAGGGCAAAAAAGCAGAGGTGTTAGTTAACAAACACAGGCATAAATTAATTAACACAAACACACACACTTAGACAGGCACTAAATAATTAGCACACATGCAAATACAAACAAACATTAACAGACACTTTCATAGAATTTTCCAAAAGACTCTAGGGCCGGCGAGTACTAGAGGTAACACAAAGATTCACCTACGTCACTGCGGTTCTCACACCGCCCATCGTCAGTGTACTGTGTATCCCTAAATGTACAGAGATCGCAACCACCCACCATCCAGAACCTGAATGCACAACTCCTGGCTTCATAACTTGAGCTACAGGAGGTTGATCAGCAACGCGGGAGCCACGGTAAGGTAAGTGGTCCTTCTTGTGACCCCTGGCAATCGTTGGCCCGGGACTTTTTGAAAAAGATCCAGAAGTGGACACATTTCTTTTAAAAAATACTTTTACCCATTGCAAGTGGGAAGGTCAGGCGCCAGTGGGTTGGAAGCATGGGGGAAAGATCAGCATGATCCTGCGGTCTACTAAGCTAAACAAGTAATTTGCTTCTTTGCTCTATTAATAGGGACACATTGGGCACAAACTACTAGAAGCTTAATTTCCAGTCTTCACCTAAATAACTTACAGTCCCAGCCACTAGATACAGATCAACTGACATCAGCTGCTGTAGCTGTGCAGGTGTCAGCCCACTGTGAGAAGTATGGCTTCTGGAGAGGAGCATCCACTTGTGATACATATTTCGATAGCTGTATAAATATTAAAGTTGATGTCCAGTCTGGGACATACTAATTTAAGAAACCCCAAAATATGAAATAGTGAATATTGGTTACTCTGATGAAAGTTGATTGGCAGCAGTAACTGGTCTTTGTTCACATCTCCTGCTCTATTGCTGATCAAAATTGTTTGCAGGTGAACAAACACCACTGTCAGCCAACAGTACCATTGGACTCAAGAACATGAACCCATTGGGTAATTTCCCCTGATTTCTGTCCATTTGTTAATTATTTTTTAACCAAAGAGACATCACAATTTGGGATGCACTGGGGTTGGGTGTGTAATTCCTTACGTGGCTTCTGAGTGGCTTCCTTAAACACCACAGGATATATAGCATTGAAGCATAATAAATGAGCACATACCACTTAATCAAGGGGCCTTGTCCCTGTAGTTTATTGTGATTTTAAAAAAAACAAGACTCCCTTGAAGAAATTTAAAGAGACTGTGTAGGCAAAGTGCATAAACTGTCATTCAGCAACTCACCTCATCATGGTTGCCTTCTCTCTTCCTGTCAGAACACAGCTGCTTCTGAAAGTAGAAACAAGGCAAAGAGTAGTGGCACACCCCCTGAATTTTGCCACCAATAATAGGGTTAAGCTGGTGGGCTAAAACCCCACATCATCAGATTGTGGACATTGGGGGAGAAGGAGAACAGCCAGGGTGATGAGAATGCCTGTCTTACAGGCCCCGCCCATTATGCTGATTATTATGTGGCATCACAGAGCCAAGGGCCACGGACAAATATTTTGAAAGATAAATCAAAAAGTGAAACTGTAAATCTTGATATCTCGGCCATTTCTTCTTCAATTTAAAAACAGAAAACAGTTTAGGGCAGTGCCAAATGTTGTCAGAATAACGGGACTCTAGACTTGCCCCATATCCCCTCTAAATCTGCCGCACACTCAAAAAATCACTATTATAGTTTTCAAAATAATTATAAAAAATATAAATTTATTAAGCCATCCTTAAAAACATCACAGAAGACTCATTAAAAAACATAAACACATATAGAGCGCTGGGGGGGATATTGAAACCCTATGTAGACTCTCTTATTAATATAAATTCAATAGTTCATCCATTATTAAATAAATAAACAAATTAATACATTATTCACAATACTTCATCCATAATGTGTAAAAAATATATCATATAGAGGAAAAAAAGCAAAACAATGGCAAAAAAGTGCAAAAAAGTATATAAATATATATATCAAAATAAATATTGCAATACACAATTATATATTGGATAGTGCAATAGGGAGGGAAAAGGGAGTGTAAGTGCTGACTGAAATCAGCAGATCAATAGAACTGCTGTGTGCAATAATGCAGTGTTATTGATTAAAGTGTATCAGTGCATAGTGCAAAAAATTACAAATATAACAAAGAAGTACTTCAAAGGCTCAAATCACCAATATAAATATTTAACAAATGTAATTGCCATATAGAAAAAACACATCATTTATAAGGATGAACGTAAGATTACATCACCAGGTATATGGAGTCAGGGTCCCCCGAACAGCGGCCCGCCACGACGTGTGCGTGGCCTATCGCCACTTCGCCAGGGTGAAATAGTGCCAAATGTTGCACGACACAACGGTCTAACAAATGCCTTTGCCTTCTGTATGCCTTAAGTGGTATGTGCGCATTATTACTTCAAAAACTATATCCAAGCAAAGAGTAGCAAAGAGATGTAAAGAGATATTTTTCAGGGCTACACCTATTTGCAAATAGGGACGGGTAATCCTCTTATTTTGAGTAAGTATGTGCCATATCTATTTTCTCCATTTTCTCTCGATGAAAGCACTTTTTTTGTTTTCACCTTTGAAATGGGCGATTTTTGGTCTATTTAGCTTTATTCTATATTAAACCTAACATGGGTCTCTCCCTAAGGTGGCTTACTAATGTATATAGACAAGGCACTCCCCAATGTAGTTAGTAAACGAGATCAACAGCCTGGCATAGTTAGAAAAAGAAAAATGCACAAAACTCACTTGCAAGCCATCTGCAGGCATAATACTGCATCATTGTTAGCACTTTTGCTCCTGCATCCACTCCTGCTAAAACACCGCCTCACAGATTTTTTACTGGTAGCATTTTGGAGCTTCCTTTCCCAGCATCTCAGGCGAGCTGCTGCCTGATATAACTAACAATCCACAGTAACAGGAAACCCAGCAGCACTTCCTGTTTTCAGGTAGCTTTCAGCCATTTTGTTTGAAAAATTGACCACAGCAGAAGTTAGAAAAAGGTAAATTAATTGTCATGTGCAGCAATCAGGATTGCCTTGAGGAGGGATGCTGTTTGTTGTTGGTGTTGGGATGCTGTTTGTTGTAGGGTGTTGGTCTAGCTTAAGCTATTGCCTTGTGCTGATGAGGACCCGTGGTCTGAAACATGTGTTTACAAGTAAGTGACTGTATAAATATTAAACGTTATAGCCAGATATTGCAAACTCAACTCAGCACTCAGACAGAAAGAGATCATTTTAATGGCTCCACCCATTTGCAAAGAGTGATGGGTAATCTTGGTATTATTGTTTAGAATGTGCTATTTAATTTTTTTCAGTTTTTTTAAATTAGTGCTTTATAATGTGAGGACTTGCAAATCCAATGTTTTTCTCTACCAGGGGCTAGAGCTGCTCTAGCCTATCGTTATCGCTCTATCGCTAGTGACGAAGTGGCCCCGTTATTCAATTATTAGGCTGTTTGGGGACTGGATCAGGCTCTTCAGGCCAAAATTCTAAAGGGGAAAATATTGACCAATTCATTAGACCAATTTTTTACATTTCATTTAAAGCATGCCCCCCTCCATCTTACCCAACCCTATGCCATTCGATATAGATCTTCCACCCCTGGAAGAACACGGTCTCATGCTGATAGACAAGTTCCTCTGAAGCCCCTGTGGCCAGGAGGGGATGCGGGTAATAAGGCGTGGGGTATTGGCTAGTCACTGGCCCCAGGTAACCTGCCAGACCCACAACCTTTGAGGTAAAATAGGAGATTCCCCCAAGAAAAATAATTTACAGTACTGCGATGATCCTGTCTACAGAATTGCTGGCTGGTGCAGGGCTTTTTTTCTGCCCAAAAGGCACGGTCTGGTCCCCTGACAGCAGCTGGAGTAGCCACCTAGTGACCATCTGAAGTCCAAGGAGGACAGAGCTTCACCAATCCTTGCACCCTGGCATTACACCAGGGAAATGCCCTGCCACTAGGAGAAAAGTCTGTGCATCACTGCAATGGTGGAAGTCGCCATGACACAGAAGAGGGAATACTACAGAAAAAGTTTTTCAAATTCTCTTTAATAAAATGTTACACCACCTCACCAATTTTCTCCTGGTTTTCTTCTGGCCATTTTGCAGTTTTCCTTCCCAGCACCCTGGCCATTCTGCTGCCTCAATTTAACTGACATAACCCACAATGCACAGTGGCAGGAAACTCAGCAGCACTTCCTATTTGCAGGCAACCTGCAACTCCATGAGATGTTATTCTGTTCGTAAAATTGACCACACTAGGAGTCACAAAAAATAATTTTTATGTACAGCAGTCTGATTTCCCTTTCATTTGAGCACTGTTTCTTGTAAGGGTGTTTGTGCAGTTTAAGGCTCCATTTACCAGTTGAAATTGTAGGAGGCTGACAAAAGTCACTTGCTGGCATGCAGCGGCTGCTATTACTACAAGCCAAATCACCTGCACCCCCACTGGCCAGAGGCGGTGAGATACAGCCCATGTATAGGGGCTGGTGTATTGCCAGGACTGGGGAACCCTCCTAGCCCTTCCTATGGCCAGTTTGCTTCTGCTTAAATGGAGCTGCATTATGAAAAAGGCTGTGAGTCTGTGATCATGGTATATGTTTGCCAGGCTTTCAGAAAAGACATGAAAAATGTTTCTATTGGGTCAAACCATATCAAGGATCTTGGACTATAATGTATGTCTGCCACACTGTTTGGCCAAAGTATAAAGGGAGAAGATATTTTTTTTTATCACATTGCATGAGCATTTCTCATTTTATCAACTAAATTTTGTTCTGTTTCTCCTCTAATATTTCTTGTTATATATTCTGGATGTGTAGCTAACAACTATTCTCAAAAGCCATTTACTTTCTGCTATGTAATGGATTTCCCTATAGCTTTAATACTATATTATGCCGTGTTCCAACAGACATGCTTTATGGAAGTCTATTTCCTGGGTAACAATATTTTCAACAGCACTGTTCCACCAATTAGTTGTTTCGCTGGGTTACATTTATCGTGCACCAAGTACGTGCAGTCATCAGTCAGTTCACAAGCTATTAGTCACAACCATGCGAGTCTGGTTCTCAATCATTTTAGCTCAAGTTACTGCTGGTAGACTGTTAACAAATTACTTTTTATGGTACAGAGCACAACAACAGGTAAGAATACCACTATGGACAAAATAATGTGGACCGTTTAAAATAGAGCTAAGCCCTCTCTTACAACTTTGTTCCTGGCCTGCAGGGCTCCAAACAAAGCTTATTAATATACTTGGTGATGAGGGGTCTGAAAACAGCAGTACACAAGTGGGGTAGCCATACCTCTACCAAAAGAGTCCATGTGAACTGCTGTGTGCAGTCTGGTGTTTATATCAGGCAGAGCTATGATAAGTGTTACCTGCACATGTTAGTTGGCAGTACAGTGTAGGGTACAGGTTTTTCTCCCTCCCCCATTTAGGATGTCTCAATGTATGAAAACCATGGGATTGCCCAAAAACTCATCTTTCCCTGTCTCCTATTAGGCATGCGTCAAATCTCTGCTTCTACCTAGGTGTACTCACACCAGTCATTCAGAAAAGCCTGTCGCAGGTACATGCTGAGTAGTGGGGGTGTGGCCAATGGAGCTCTTTCCATCTTAGCTTTGCTTGCCACTCTGAGGCTAGGATGGCAAAGCAAAAGCTGAATAGAATGTGCGTTGGTAATTGGATGAAAGCGATGAAAAGGGGAGTTTATTGTGAATACAGTCGGTGACTCTAGTGCCTAATGAATGCCCCACCCCAATGGGTGCTATTAACACACTTCATTGTTGGGGGTATTGGAGTGGGAATACCATGGGCTGGAACAACTGACATCATCCTTGCCCCCTCCACCCTACATGCTTTGCCAGCAGAGCAGTGTTTGCGGGAGATGAAGGCTTTGCATGCACAATGAAGGATGTGCATTTTTAGCGAACCAACGGGGATTTACATTGTGGGGAACCCCCAGCCAAAGTGGTTTCATTTGCTTGCCTCACTCAAACTGGTAACGCAGATGGACAGTGACAGTCATGCAATCATTATGCATGGTTATGTAGGAATGGAAGGAAAGGAAAACTTTGGAGACGTGCTATGGCATCTGCAACGTACTGCAAGATAATAGAGGAGAGGTGCCTAGGACAGGCTTCAGATGAGCTACTTGCTACCTTATTTTTGTTATTGCCTAACTGTCCCTTTAACTATTGTTACTGTAATCCTGTATTAAACAGTGGGATTAACTCAGGCAGCATTTTCTTCCTGCCAGCGCCACCTGATCACCCCTTTCCCCTTCCAGATGTCAAGCATTTGTGGCTGCCATGGTTTAGGCACCGCAGAGGATCATGGGTGCAGAGTCACTGCTAGGGTTATGAGAGTGGCATGTGCCAAATCAGGGTTAGCAAGAAAAGGGAGGGGAGTCTTTCAAAAAAGACCTGTGGATCCTGTGGGGGCCTTAAATTGTTTCTGCACACACCTACCCTGTGCCCATCTGAATCTAGCACTTACTTGGTGCCTGTTGTCACAGTGCTGGTCTGAAGCTGATTAACATTACTGTACATTTAGAGGCACCAGTTTCCTGGGCAAACAGCATCTCCCCTAACATCCCATCCCCCAATCAGGTTGCCAGAGTGGAGCCGGCATTGCTGGCCCCATTACCATAATAATCTCCAGTGCTGCCCCCCTTCTTCCTGATAGTGTGGCTCCTCCATCTTTGCTCTCCCCCCCAGCCAGTGCCGGTGACAAGAGGTGCGGCGGCTCCCCCCTGCCTCACTCTCCTGCCGGCCAATGGCGGGAGCAAGAGATCTGGTGGCTCACCCCTTCCCTGCCCTTCTCCCAGCTGGTGCCGGGAGCAAGCGATGCAGTGGTTCCCCCTTTCCTTGCCTTCCTCCAGGCCAGTGCCAGGGGGGGAAGAGCAGCAGCATCCCCCCACCTGTAGAACACTGCCCCCATTCATTCGCTTACGAGTGCGCTCATGCACTTTAGGAGTGCACTTTGAGATTGCACACATGTGCTTTGGGAGTATGCACATGCCTGTTTGGGGGTACGAGCATACACTTTGGGAGTGCACATGTGGACTTTTTGGAGAACGTGCACATGCATGTTTAGGAGTGTGTGCATGCACTTTGGGAGTGCGCGCATGCATTTTAGGAGTAGTCATATGCCCTTTGGGAGTGCGCATATGTACGTTGAGGGCTGCACACATGTGCTTTGGGAGTACGCGAAGGCACGTTTGGGAGCGCCTGTATGCACTTTGGGAGAGCACGCATGTGACTTGGAAGTGTGTGCATGCATGTTTGGAAGAGCACGCATCTGATTTGCGAGTGTGCGCATGCATGTTTGTGAGTGCACACATGCACCTTTTAGAGTACATACATGCGGTTTGGGAGTGCACGCTATGGTGATTGGGATCGTGCGCATGCGCTTTGGGGGTGTGCACATGACATGTGTGTCTGGGAGTGCTGTTCTAGGCTCCAATGTTGCCCAGCAACAGGGGGAGAGGGGGGAAGCACAGTCAAGGTGTCTGAAGCAAGTTCTGTGAATCTTACAGACCCCGCCCATTATGCTGATTATTATGCTGACTATTATGCAGCTTCACATATCCAAAGGCCACACACTTGCTTCAGAATAGAAATCATAATGTAAACCTGTAAACATCAACCTCTCGGCCATTTCTCCTTCAATTTAATAATGAAAAACACTTTAGGACGTCAAATGCACTACAAATGTAACCTGACACAATGGTATAACAACTGTCTGCTGTAGCACTTTAACTAACACATGACCCTGGATTGCAATTAAAAAGCTGTTAAAAAAACAGGACCAGCTTTCATTACAGCATTTTTTTCTGGTGCACTTAATAAAAAAGAATCTCTGCATGCATGACTTAGGCTACTTTCACGCCAGTACAGTTTTGGGGTGAAAGCAAACTGTTTTTGATCTTCCTTCCCTAAATTGCTGCCCATAGAAACCTATGGACCCTTACACATATTTGAACAGCGGGCCAATCAAAGGTCCGGCTCGTCCTCCAGAGGAACTTGCATCGGATCCATAGAAAATCGCTAGATTAAGAAAGTAGCCTTATAGATTGAGATTACCTCTATCAAGATAAGGCAAGTTGATTCTAGGATCTGAAAAAGAATATTTATTTAAAACTGAATAGAACCTTTGAGCAAGATATTAAATAACCGAAACAATATCATAATAAACTAAACATCCATTGTAGCATTACCTCTATGCAGAACACTTATCCTTTTTTTATTCTTACATTTTGAGCAGCTGTTTCTTTTTCCCAACTAAATAGGGCTATATAATGAGCTGTGGCCATGGAGATGCTTTTCACAGTACTAATGTTAGCTTATTGACTCCAAACTGAAAGATAGCTTCATAATAAATGCCAATAACATAGCAACCACTGCTGACAATAAACTACCGCCAGTCAAACATCCCCTTATTGTACCAGTAAAGGTCAAGATGCGGGTTACTGAATTGTATCATATATAGACTCTGTTAATTATCGCGTTTGGGTAACAAGATGACAGCACAGGTATGAAAAGCATTTTGGATAGTGACAATTAGAACATATAGCATATTAATTATAGAGGTTTCATTGATATAACAATCACTTTCACTCATCTATTAAAGTGTAAGATTTTGCTTGTTTTTCACATTATGTAGCAGATTGCTCTTTTTATGGTTGCTGTTTCATTATATTTTTTATTCATATTAAAATGGAATAGGTAATAATAAGTCAACAGGCCTTTTTTTAAATGGACACAAAAAACCCTGTTCTTCCAACCCTAGAGTCTAAAGGACTTCAGGGCTTGGGAAAATCTCTCCCCCCCCCCCCCCCCCCGGTTATCACAATTTCATCATATAATCTACTTGCAGACTGATTCATTACTAGTAGAGATGAGCGAATCGATTCTGACGAACCCGAATTAGTTACGAATTTCAGGAAATATTCGTTTCGTTACGATTCTGAATATCGCCGCAATTCGATCGCTCGAACCGCTTCCTTAAAATTCCATTTACTGCTATACAGCCCATTTAAAATGGTGGATCCACATGTTAGAACATGTCCCATGGGGCAAGGAATCCTGGGTAAGTGCCACATGCTACCTATCAGCAGATAGGCTTACCGATGATGTCACAGCCCCATATAAACGGCGGCCATTTTGCGGGAGATCATTCTGACACTGTATTGCGGCCAGAACAGATCAGGCAGGGAGAGAGCGAGGGACAGATAGACAGAAAGACAGACAGACAGATAGACAGATAGGTAGATACAGTGAGGGAGAGAGAGATAGATAGAACAGAAGAAGTGACAGAGAAAGACAGGGAAAGTTTAAAGTGTTTACATTAGCTTTCAAGCCTATTTAGTGGTAATAACACACGTGGCGATTTAGCTTTTCCTGGTGTCATTCTTTAAAAAGCGTGCTAGCATAAATATTTCAAGAGTACCTGTCTACTAACTGGTTGCATTTTGTAATCAAAGTCACTTTTCCACTATCAAAGCAGCCAACCTGTGTATTTGAACAGGGGGCATCCCAAACACTAGCATAAGTATTTCAAGAGTACCTGTCTACTAACTGGTTGCATTTTGTAATCAAAGTCACTTTTCCACTATCAAAGCAGCCAACCTGTGTATTTGAAGAGGGGGCATCCCAAACACTAGCATAAATATTTCAAGAGTACCTGTCTATTAACTGGTTGCATTTTGTAATCAAAGTCACTTTTCCACTATCAAAGCAACCAACCTGTGTATATGAAGAGGGGGCATCCCAAACACTAGCATAAATATTTAAGGAGTACCTGTCTACTAACTGGTTGCATTTTGTAATCAAAGTCACTTTTCCACTATCGAAGCAGCCATCCTGTGCATTTGAAGAGGAGGTATCCCAAATACTTGCATAAATATTTCAAGAGTACCTGTCTATTAACTGGTTGCATTTTGTAATCAAAGTCCCTTTTCCACTATCAAAGCAGCCAACCTGTGTAGTTGAAGAGTGGGAATCCCAAACACTAGCATAAATATTTCAAGAGTACCTGTCTATTAACTTGTTGCATTTTATAATCAAAGTCACTTTTCCACTATCAAAGCAGCCAACCTGTGTATTTGAAGAGGGGGCATCCCAAACACTAACATAAATATTTCAAAAGTACCTGTCTACTAACTGCTTGCATTTTGTAATCAAAGTCACTTTTCCACTATCAAAGCAGCCAACCTGTGTATTTGAAGAGGGGGCAACCCAAATACTAGCATAAATATTTCAAGAGTACCTGTCTATTTACTGGTTGCATTTTGTGATCAAAATCACTTTTCCACTATCAAAGCAGCCAACCTGTGTATTTGAAGAGGGGGCATCCCAAACTCTAGCATAAATATTTCAAGACTACCTGTCTATTAACTGGTTGCATTTTGTAATCAAAGTCACTTTTCCACTATCAAAGCAGCCAACCTGTGTATTTGAAGAGTGGGCATCCCAAACACTAGCATAAATATTTCAAGAGTACCTGTCTATTAACTGGTTGCATTTTCTAATCAAAGTCACTTTTCCACTATCAAAGCAGCCAACCTGTGTATTTGCAGAGGGGGCATCCCAAACACTAGCATAAATATTTCAAGAGTACCTGTCTATTAACTGGTTGCATTTTGTAATCAAAGTCACTTTTCCACTATCAAAGCAGCCAACCTGTATATTTGAAGAGGGGGCATCCCAATTATTTGCATACATATTTCAAGAGTACCTGTCCGTTAACTGGTTGCATTTTGTAATTAATGTCACTTTTCCACTATCAAAGCAGCCAACCTGTGTATTTGAAGAGGGGGCATCCCAAACACTAGCATAAATATTTCAAGAGTACCTGTCTACTAACTGGTTGCATTTTGCAATCAAAGTCCCTTTTTCACTATCAAAGCAGCCAGCCTGTATATTTGAAGAGGGGGAATCCCAAACACTAGCATAAATATTTAAAGAGTACCTGTCTACTAACTGGTTGCATTTTGTAATCAAAGTCACTTTTCCACTATCAAAGCAGCCAACATGCAAATTTGAAGAGAGGGCATCCCAAATACTTGCATAAATATTTCAAGAGTACCTGTCTATTAACTGGTTGCATTTTGTAACCAAAGTCACTTTTCCACTATCAAAGCAGCCAACCTGTATATTTGAAGAGGGGGAATCCCAAACACTAGCATAAATATTTCAAGACTACCTGTCTAATAACTTGTTGCATTTTGTAATCAAAGTCACTTTTCCACTATCAAAGCAGCCAACCTGTTTATTTGAAGAGGGGGCATCCCGAACACTAGCATAAATATTTCAAGAGTACCTGTCTATTAACTGGTTGCATTTTGTAATCAAAGTCACTTTTCCACTATCAAAGCAGCCAACCTGTGTATTTGAAGAGGGGGCATCCCAAACACTAGCATAAATATTTCAAGAGTACCTGTCTACTAACTGGTTGCATTTTGTAATCAACGTCACTTTTCCACTATCAAAGCAGTCAACCTGTGTATTTGAAGAGGGGGCATCCCAAACACTAGCATAAATATTTCAAGACTACATGTCAACTAACTGGTTGCATTTTGTAATCAAAGTCACTTTTTAAGCAAACTTTGCCTTTCGCGGGGAGGGGGGGCATCCCAAATACTAGCACTTATCTTTTAAGAGTACCGGCCGACTTACCTATTGCCTTTTGTATAAAAAAGTCTGGTTTACAAGTTTAAAGCACCCATTGCCTTTCACTGGGGCCATCGTCAGTGCTAGCACTTATCTTTTAAGAGTACCTGCCTACTAACCTTTTGCCTTTTTTAAAAAAAAGTCTGGTTTACAAGTTTAAAGCACCCATTGCCTTTCACTGGGGCCATTGTCAGTGCTACAACTTATCTTTTAAGAATACCGGCCGACTTACTTTTTGCCTTTTGTATAAAAAAGTCTGGTTTACAATTTTAATGGACCCATTGCCTTTCACCGGGGGCCATTGTCAGTGCTAGAACTTTTAAGAGTACAGGCCGACTTACCTTTTGCCTTTTGTGTAAGAAAGTCTGGTTTACAAGTTTAAAGCACTCATTGCCTTTCACTGAGAGCCATTGTCAGTGCTACCACTTATCATTTAAGAGTACCGGCAGACTTACCTTTTGCCTTTTGTATAAAAAATTCTGGTTTACAAGTGTAAAGCACCCATTGCATTTCACTGGGGGCCATTGTCAGTGCTAGCACTTATCTTTTAAGAGTACCTGCCTACTAACCTTTTGCCAATTGTATAAAAAAGTATTTTTTACAAGTTTAAAGCACTCATTGCCTTTCACTGGGGACCATTGTCAGTGCTAGCACTTATCTTTTAAGAGTACTGGCCGACTTACCTTTTGCCTTTTGTATAAAAAAGTCTGGTTTACAAGTTTAAAGCACCCATTGCCTTTCACTGTGGGCCATTGTCAGTGCTAGCACTTATCTTTTAAGAGTACCGGCCGACTTACCTTTTGCCTTTTGTATAAAAAATTCTGGTTTACAAGTGTAAAGCACCCATTGCATTTCACTGGGGGCCATTGTCAGTGCTAGCACTTATCTTTTAAGAGTACCTGCCTACTAACCTTTTGCCAATTGTATAAAAAAGTCTGGTTTACAAGTTTAAAGCACCCATTGCCTTTCACTGTGGGCCATTGTCAGTGCTACCACTTATCTTTTACGAGTACCGGCCGACTTACCTTTTGTCTTTTGTATAAAAAAGTCTGTTTTTCAAGTTTAAAGCACCCATTGCCTTTCACCGGGGGGGGCATCCCGAATACTAGCATTTAGATTTTAAGAGCATCTGCATCTTTACCTTTTTTACATTTTGAAATGTTTTTTGAATCTGCCTGTGGTGCATTTAACTCTGACCAGGGGCATCCTGTGTAAGACCATTTGACAGTGTCTATTTGCATTAGATTTTAGCTACAGTGTCTGCCAATTTTGATATAACTTTTCTACACACCTGCTGTTACAAAAATACTGTTGTAGGTGTAGTGTAGCGTATTGTTTTCCCCTCCTAAACGCAGTAAAAATGCCAGGCAGAGATGTGCCAGGATGTGCACCGAGGAGAGGCCCAGATTCATCAGGCAGAGGTCGCAGCAGACTAGGGGTGAGTGGCAGCAGGAGTCGCGGTGAGAGGCCTGATATCCCGGTATCTGCTAGCGGTCGTTTCTCGACCAGCAACGCATCTGCCGTCATCGATTGGTTAACACGGTCATCGACCTCATCACAAGTGACATCTGACACCCCCAGTCAACAGTCGATAGGTTCCTCGGACACAACTCTGAGTTGGCATGGCCGGGGAGCAGCCCCTGTCTTTCCATTGCCTCTGTCCTACGCCCCCGCTGGGTTCAGCTCCACTATTCAGTGAGGACGATGTGTTAGAGGACAGTCAGCAACTACTGTCCAGCCAAGAAATGGAGGAGACATCCGCCGCTTCTTTCACTAGGCAGACAAACACTGAGGAGGAGAGTGGTGTGGGAGGTGTTGGTACCACGGCCCTGCAGCAACACATGCAGCGTCACCATAAAGCGGCCTGGGAGAACCGAGGCTCCAAAGTGCCTCGCCAGCCAGTGCCACGCCACTTCCAATTTCACCCAGTCAAGGCTCCAGCACCTCAGCCGCAGGTAGCTGTGCATCATACCCATCCTCTGCCACTTCAGATGCTCCTGCTCCTCCTACTAAAAGTCAGTCATCCCGCCAGCAATCCATCAGGGAAGCCATGTCCAAGAGACAACAGTATGCGCCCACTCATCCTATGGCGCAGAAGCTAAATGTGCTCCTGTCCAAGTTGTTGGTGCTGCAGTCCCTCCCTTTTACGGTGGTGGACTCTGCACCTTTCTGAGACCTGATGGCTAGTGCCAAGCCGAGGTGGAGAGTCCCAAGCCATCATTTCTTTGCAAAGAATGCAGTACCAGCCCTGCACAAATTTGTTGAGTAGAAGGTGGGCCAGTCCTTGAGCTTGTCGGTGTGCACCAAAGTGCATGGCAGCGCTGACATCTGGGGCTGTAACTATGGACAGGGACAATACATGTCCTTTAAGGCCCACTGGGTGAATGTGGTTCCTGCACAGCAACTTGGACAGGTCAAACTGCTTTGGCCTCCACGCTCCCAGGCCATTTTGCCTGTCACAGTGTGTGACTCGGCCTCCTCATCCTCCGCCGTCTCCTCAGCCTCCACTGTACGGTCAATTCTCAATACCCCTTCAGCCTACCATGTGTCGAGGGCACAGCGGTGTCACGCTGTGCTTCACATAGTTTGCCTTGGTGAACTGAGTCCCACAGGGGATGAGCTCCTGAAATTCATTCATCAAGAAATCAAAACATGGCTTACTCCACGAAATTAGAAATGGGAACCATGGTGACTGACAATGGGAGTAACATCTTGTCTGCACTGCGACAAGGAAGGCTGAGCCATGCGCCCTGTATGGCACACATGTTCAACCTAGTTGTCAATCGTTTTCTTCCCCCCATCTGCAAGGCATCCTAACAACGGGAAGGAAACTTTGTATGCACTTCAGCCACTCCTACACCGCCAAGCACACCCTTCTTGAGCTACAGCGTCAGAACGGTATCCCCCAACATAGTTTGATTTGCGATGTTCCCACCCATTGGAATTCCACCCTACATATGTTAGATCGACTATACGAACAGAGAAAAAACATCAATGATTTCTTGATGATCCAAGCAGATAGGGGGACTCCCCTGTGTAACTTTAATGTGAACCAGTGGCAGCTTATATGTGAAACCTGCCATTTGCTCAGGCACTTTGAGGAAGCCACTATTTGTCAGTCGCCAGGATTACGGCGTGAACGACGTAATTCCGCTGCTTCATGTAATACAACACATGTTGGAAACCATGGCTGGTCAGGGCACTGGAGACATGGCGCATACATTTCACGGCCACATAAACCCCATGGGAGCTGAGGAGGAGGAGCACAGTGAAGCACAGTTTAGTTTTGGCAAAATGGGCGGTTTATCTAGTCATCTGACAGGAGGGGAGGAGCAGAAGCAGCCAGAGGAGCTAGAGGGTTGTGAGGAAGGCGAGACAGAGGACCCAGACACACCGTGGCAGTATGCAGTGGAGATGGAGACAGGTAGTCCCTCCGAGTCACTTGCACAAATGGCACGATGCATGTTCACGTGCTTGCGTATTGACTGCAGAATTGTCTCCATTTGTCAGCGGGAAAACTTCTGGCTCTCCACCTTATTGGACCCTCGCTACCGGCACAAAATGGGGGCATTTTTTACACCCACTGAGAGGGAGGATAAACTGACCTACTACAAAGACATTCTACGTAGTCAGTTGGCCGATGCCTATCTGTGCCATGGGCCATACTCTCGCAGGTCTGACTCGGGGGGACCTTTGCGCTCACCTTCCACTGCCATGGCTGCTGAGGGGTGGCAGGAGCAGCAGCAGCAGCTCCATCAGCAGCAGCCTCAGTCTTCAGTCGCTAATAAGTAGCTTTCTGCACCCGCATAGTGAGGCTACTCATGAGCAGCAGGAAGACCTGGAGCAGGGCCTGAACCAGCAGGTCGTGTCATACCTTGAAATGACATTGCCAACGCACCTTGAGGATCTGCTGGACTTCTGGGCGGCCAAACTTGACTTGTGGCCGCAACTGTCAGAGTTTGCCCTGGGAAAGCTGTCCTGCCCGGCCAGTAGTGTGACATCTGAGCGGGTCTTTAGTGCTGCGGGGGCCATAGTAACGCCAAGTAGAACTTGTCTGTCCACAAAAAATGTGGAGAGACTCATCTTTGTGACCCACCAATAGCTGATGCATGCGAGTAGCTGATGCATGGTAGCTCCTTCTGCTGCTGCCAACTCCTGGGTGTGTCTTTCAGGCAATATATGGGCTCATAATGCTGCTGCTGCTGCCAACTCAAGGGTGTGTCTTTCAGGCAATATATGGGCTCCTAACGCTGCTGCTGCTGCCAACCCCAGCGTGTGTCTTTTAGGCAATATATAAGCTCCTAATACTGCTGCCAACCACAATGTGTTTTTCAGGCAATATATGGGCTCCTAACGCTGCTGCCAATTCCTGGGTGTGTCTTTCAGGCAATATATGGGCTCCCTATGCTGCTTCCAACTCCAGGGTGTGTTTTTCAGGCAATATATAAGCTCCTAATGCTGCTGCCAACTCCTGGGTGTATCTTTCAGGCAATATATGGGCTCTTAATGCTGCTGCCAACACCTGGGTGTGTCTTTCAGGCAATATATAGGCTCCTAATGCTGCTGCGAACTCCTGGGTGTGTCTTTCAGGCAATATATGGGCTCCCTATGCTGCTGCCAACTCCAGGGTGTGTTTTTCAGGCAATATATGGGCTCCTAATGCTGCTGCCAATTCCAATGTGTTTTTCAGGCAATATATGAGCTCCTAATACTGCTGCCAAATCCAATGTGTTTTTCAGGCAATATATGGGCTCCTAATGCTGCTGCCAACTCCATAGTCTATTTCAGGCAATAAATGGGCTCCCTATGCTGCTGCCAACTCCACTGTTTGTCTTTCAGGCAATATATGGGCTCCCTATGCTGCTGCCAAATTTCAGGCAATATATGGGCTCATCATGCCGATGCCACCTCAAGGTAATTGTGCCGCTCTGCCACAGAGAATCTAATAGCGATGCCTCTGATCTGCATGTCATACTTCTTTACAATATTATTTCATTAACCCAGCATGCATCCTATGCATGTTACAGCCAAGCAAAACGTTCTGCAACCCCATGGAGGCTCTCGGAAGCCCAGAAATAGTCATTCTTAATAGCGATTCGTTGCAAATAAATTCGGACTGAAACGTTTTTTCCGGAAAATTCGGCGAATCGTCCGAATCAAATTTTTTTAAAAGTTCACTCATCTCTAATTACTAGCTCCAGCTATTGGCAGATGAGCATTTGTACAGAGGCTCTAAGAGCGACCGCTAGTATAGGCTGTGATAGGCTATTGGGCGCTGTAACAGAGCGCCTCAGACGCTGTAATAACCTGGCCAGCATTGATGAATGAGATGTATCTCGGGCATTCTAACACCAGCACAGCGTTGCAGGGAGGAAAAGGTAGCGCCAGCTCATTGCGACCGAATCTCAGCGACTCACACCATATTCAACAAAAAAATAGACACATAGAGCTATAGCATAGAGCGCCAGATGCTGTGTGATTAAAGTCTGTTTTTGAACACATATCCACCAGTAACAAAGCGAAAACACATGGAATTACATTGTTGTAACATTGTGACATTAATACTTTAATGCCTGATCTGTAATGACAATTCTGCATAAAAATATAAAAAAAAAAGTTTCCACAAATGACTTTTTATAGGCCAGGAGAGGTCACATAATTATTTGAGATAAAATAAATGTAAAACCCTGTTTAAACAGAAGAAAAGGAATGTCCACTGAAATGTATGGGAGAGCGACAGGTAAGATTGCCGCCGCTATACACTGAGCTGCCTGTAATTATAAATTGTACGGTACATATTGCTCACCAGAATCGGCCTCATAAATGTGGTTTTGCGTACAGCACTCAGTGTTCACCAGACGCTGCTTGCCGCTTCGAGGAACTACCTGCCACTATCCCTTGATGAATAAACCCCTATGTATTCGATCATATGGTGCATGCATGGTCCTCCATCAGCATCCCCAGGAATGGAGGCATCTGATGTGTGTACCCCCAATAGCTCATCTAAATGGTTGGTGCAGCCAGAGCCAGTGGGAGACACCCCCAGCAAACCATTCATTCAGAATAGATTGCTGTGCATTAAAATAAATGAAAGCATGGATGGATGGACCTTTTAGATTCCAGGGCTGGCTGCCAGCCTCTCCCCTGGGGGAATGCAATAGTGGGATGCACCCCTGTGTGAAACTCCTGGGGTTGCTGGTAAACTTACCCATACCAGCAGCTCCCACAATGCTGCAATTGCTAGCTGCCGCATCCCTGCCTTTGCTGTAGCTGCACGTACTCCTACACCCAGTCTATATGTATGGCAGTGTGCAGGAGTGTGCACAGCCACCTAGAAAGATGGGGATAAGGCCAGCTAGCGATTGCCGCATCATACAGCACTTCAGCCAATCTGCAGTCTCAAAACTCCCACTGGGCGTGGCTTTGGCAGTTTTATTTGAGTGGGGGGTCAGGGGGGTTAAATATAGGGTTTTGATCTACCTGACAATATATCTCTGACAATATAATCTGATTGGAGGAGAGCCCATTCATGTGTCATAGGAGCGAGGTAAGATTTGTGGAATGCCCCTGTAAAGTGGGCATTGGACTAGATTAATTTTGTGTTTGTGAATATGAACAAATAACAGACAATAGCCTCGATTCATAGACACATTCTTCTGGACTTTCGTAGCTGTCTGTGTATGTTTTTGTGTGTGTTTGTCATTTTTTTTGTTTTTTTCGTTCCATTTTCCATTCGTACGAACGTTCGGGCTAATGCGTATATGCGCTTTCGAAGAACGAAAGCAAATCTGATATTTTGCGTTCGTTCAGATAACTTACGTTATTGGTATGGGCTTGCATCTCATTGAGAGAGCTGATTGCCGAGGGACCACCGCCCTGTAAAACCGTTTCATTTGCGATCCCCTTACGGGACCATTTTGACCTCGGATACCCTTGCTATGAACCTGTTTTGTGCCTTTGTGGAGGAGCATTACGAACTCCAGCTAATGGGCATAGAATGCATCAGCAGGACCGAGACCAGATTGCATCGGCGACGCATGCATATCGATGGCATGCATGACGTTGAGCTGTTCGAGCTGACCAGACTTAATCGCGCTTCCCTCCATAAGTTGTATAGTGAGATACGGCCACGGCTAGTCCACACCACAAGGAAGGGGCAAGCAATTTCAGGTATGACCAAGATGCTTGGCTGCCTGCAATTTTTGGCGAACGGCTCATTTCAGAGGCTGGGTGCCCTCTCTGTGGGGATCTCCCAGCCTACGCTGAGCCGCGCGCTATCCAAGTTTTTGGAAGGCATGGCTACCATTAGGCAGAAACATATTTATTTTCCAGACGACATGGTAGCCTTGAACGCGTTTAAGCTGGCATTTTATAATATCGCCGACATGCCCAACGTCATGGGTGCCATTGATTGCACCCATGTTGCATTCTTCACTCCGGCAGCCGCCGAGTACATCTATAGGTAAGTTCAACATTTGCCTGTCTTTAGCTTCATCAATGTTTTTCATGTCAGCCAAAGCCAAACATTTTCATGTGGACCTTAATTAGTCATTTTCAAGGTAATCTTTAGTTGATCCAACATACATATCCTTTTTTGGGCTAAAAAATACTTAGGTACTTAGTTATTGCTATTTGTATTGCCCAACATGTTTTTGGAGGGTGTTAGGAGTTAGTGTTTGAGTAGTTTACCTTGCCTTGCTAATTTTTGTTGTTTTTCTTTTTTCCCAGGAACCGCAAAATGGGCCACTCACTGAATGTCCAGGCAGTGGTGGCCCTGGACATGCGGATCCTTAGTGTTCTCGCCAGGTTTCCAGGCTCAGTCCCATGACGCTTACATCTTGTGACAATCTGGATTGTACTGTCGGTTTTAGTCTGGAGAATTCTCCGGTGGATGGCTCCTTGGTAAGTGGACGCAAATAACGTCATTCACTTTTCAATGTATGCCTAGGAATATTGTTGATGACCCATGTCTGAACCTATGGGTGTTTTAACCCCTTGATGACATGTTAAACCGGACCTTAACCATGATCTTTAGCACAAACCCTTACAAAATTCAATCCATTTCTAAATAATATATTCCTACTTTCTAGTAAATAACTTATTCTTCCCCACACTCGGCTGCAGTTCTGTTCTTGCCTTTATGATAGGGTCTGCGCCATCTTTGCTCAGAAGCATGACACTTACTGAGTAAAGGACAGCGGGATAAAGTGCAGGGGGTGGGTTAGAGCTGTGCTTGGCTCAGACAAAGCAGATCTGGGGTCCTGAAAAGGTAAGACATCCAAGAATGCTGAGCAGCACAGTCCTAACCCAATTCCTGTTTGCATTCTGCCTGATTTGCCCTCATCTGCCATCTTGGATTTTTAAAGGCTCAGAACATGCAGTAGATGGTGTTAGGCTCTTTTTTAAGGTGAGCAATCTGTATGTACAGGGTGTTGCAAAAATATAAGATAGGCTCTTAGTCAGGGGGAACGACCGCTTGTCTCAAAATTTTTTTGTTGGATTGGGTAATTAATCTAAGTATTTTATAATTCTTTCAGGGGTTTCCGGCTATCCGCTTCTTCCCCGGCTGATGATGCCCATCCTTCGGCCACAGAATGCAGCCCAGGACGCCTACAATCGGGCCCACCGAAAAACCCGGGCCATTGTGGAGAGGGCCTTTGGCCTCCTAAAAACTAGGTTCAGATGTTTGAACCATACCGGGGGGGCACTCCAGTATCACCCCAAAAAGGTGATTGATATAATACTGGTCTGCTGTGTGCTACACAACTTTGCCATAATGCAGCGTGTCCCCCGGTATGTGGACCTTCCCCCCTCTCCACCCAGCCAGGAGCCTGATGCCAATTACCGTGGCACACCTAGTGCCTCTGGGCAAGCTGTGAGGGCAAATTTGATTTGGACCCATTTTGCCTAATTTTGTTTTCCTGTTTTTGTTTGTTGTATGTATTTGTTGTTTTGTACTCTAATTTGCCGTTGTGAAGGCTTGGTTATTTTATTATTTAGAAATAGTAATGAATGAATTACTAAAATTTTCAAACTTCATCTGAGCCTCATTCATTATTTTCTCACATGTTTGATTCAAAAAACCTTCAATAATCTCCAAATAACCCAAACATTAATGCATCAACTTAGTCCACAACAGCTAAAGTCACATTCAATATATTTAATATAAATATGTCAATTATTAATTGAAGGGCACTCGCAGACTTCATGTATATACATAGTACAACATAAATATACATTGGTGCAGAATCATGGCACCTAGCAATTGGCCACATCCAGGCCTGCATTTGCAGGTCAATATTTGTGCAGTAATACATAGGGCAACATACACACCCTCTCCTGCTTGGCCACATTTGCCACAGGCACAGGTGGAAAGCAGCCATACCCATGCCACATCCACACCTGTAAGTCAGTGGCCCACCCAAACAATAACCCCCAGTCCAAATCCAAGTCCAGTCCAATCTTTGCCAGGGTTCAAGGTCGTAGTTTGCCAGCCCAGAATGTCCCCCCAATCATGCCTACAAACAGGATGAGCCAGACACAATTTCATTAGGCCAAAGCCTGCAGCGTGGCAGCTTGAGTGGCAGGTTCAGTGAGGACTGAGCTCAGGCATTGGCTAGTGGGGTATCTCAGCACTCTAATGAGCTATATGGGCGAAAATCCAAATCACAATGGTGTCAATGGTGAAAACCAAAAACGCAGAACCGCGCTAAATAAATTCTAACCCAAATAATGTGAAAAAATCTTTTTGCTCGACGTGATAAGATCCCTATCTCCAAAAGAATCCAAAGAATACAATAAACAATAAACACAGAGCATAAATGTGAACTACAACCCTCAGGTCAGTTAAATGTTGAAATAAACAGAAAAAAAGTCCAAAACATTCAAAAAATATTTTTTCTTTGATCAGATGAAAAAAATTGTTGAATATCCCACGGTGCATGCACTTCACATGTATATGTGCAAATATATCCACCACCAAATGTGCAAACTCTTACCAACTTCAATGAGAATAGAACGCCTTCAATTAATGCTGTGCAGTATTATTGCCACCAATGGACTTCAATGTAGACAATATCCTCAAACAATAATCAGACTGTATGTAAACTCCCCGTGGATAAAACGCTTCCAGAAGATATATACACAAAGGCACCAATTCCCAGAGACCTCAGTCTCAGCAATTAGATGTAACTCAGATGATGTCAATTCATTAATGCAGAGAACAGAAAACGAATATAGTGTAATTCTGTAAAACTTTGACACTTTAATAAAAATCAAGAATTGCACTCACATAATAGATCAATGAGGTAAGCATAAAAGCACAGTGACACTCTCACCGGCGCTGGAATAAAACGATCCTCGGCTGCGTCCCGAGTCCCGGCCAATATTGTTCCAAATGTTAAAAACTTGCAAGATAAAAAGGATCCTGGGTCCACCGCTCGCCACCGCCGACGCGTTTCGTCGCCGTAAGGCAACTTTAACTAGGCTGGTGGCGCGGCAGAGCGGTGGGAAATAAATACAAAAACAGAGTCCGGTCACGTGATCAAGGTCCTTCAGTAACTTGAGCAAAATATAACATAGCTGTGCAAACAAATATCTAAAGAAGGTAGCGGATGCCTAATAAAAAATTTAAGGGCTATTAAAGGAATAATTATATATGTCTAAACAGGTAACCTATTCAAAAGCAATACCGTTTCAGGTAAAGGTAAGGCACAAGGACCTGCGACAGCCTTCTAACAAAGCCGAACACGTGAGTCCGGCAGCCAATGAAGAGAGCACCAATAAGAGGCCAGTTTGGCCGGTTGCCTAGCAGCATCAGACTGCCGCACGTACACAGAACTTCAATGTCAAACACAATAGCAGTATGACGCTGTCCGCACCTAACCGCAAATGACAGCTCAGCTGCAGTCAGCACTAGAGGGACATTTGAACACTGCAGCATGACGCTGTCCGCGCCTAGCCGCAAATGACAGCTCAGCCGCAGTGAACACTAGAGGGGCATTTGAACAATGCTGCTGCCAGCACAGCCACAACCAGTGCTTTCATTATTGGTCAATGGCTTCAATACAAGCCGCAGCACAACACTATCAGTCCACTCATATGCCCAATAATTTTGGCCATAACTAACAACACATATAATTAGGATTTAACGACTTAATGCCCAAAAAGACTTATAAAACAACTTAACACATGACGCCTTATCAAAAGTTATTCTAAAAAATATTATTGTTATAGATAGATCAACATAGCAAAAATTAAATTAAAATTTAGAGCCCTATTTACATCAAATATGACTAAAAGGTATGAACCGCCCAGGAATAAAAATTGTTAAAAAACTACAAAAAACATTACAAAAAAAATATTCTTTTAAATTGTAAAAATGTTTTTAGGATGAGCGTCTGATTCCAGCACCAGAGAGATACATAAAATACACATAACAACACTAATAATGAATAGTATATCATATAAAACACCTATTACATCATCAGGGTCCAAAGGTAATAAGCCCAAGAGCAATGATAAAAATCTAAGATGCAATAAAACCATTAAGATCAAAATCTATGTTCAAGCCAGCTGGGTATAGGGTATCTAATGTGAAGATCCACCAACCCTCTTTTTTAGAAATATCATTGACTACATCGGACCCTCGCCAATTCGGTTCAACGTAGTCAATCCCCATGAAGGACATAAAGGTGGGATCACAGTTGTGATATTTTTTAAAATGTGCCGATAAACTATGGGATTCATAACCACGTTTGACGTTGTAAATGTGCTCACGGATACGAATCCTGAGCTCCCGAATGGTACGCCCTACATATAATAGTTTACAGGGGCACCAAATAATGTAGATCACACCTTTGGACCAACAGGAAATAAATTTAGAAATAGTGAATGTTCTTCCTGTTTTAAAATTTTGAAAGGAGGTTTTAGGTTTATCTAACACGGTACAACTCTTACACCCTGCACAGACCCCACATCTATAGAAACCAACAGGTAAGTTATTGCCCACCGATCTGGTTTGTGGTGGGTCCACGTAACTTCTCACCAGTCGGTCCCTAAGATTAGGGGCCTTTCGAAAGATCACTCTCGGGCATTCTGGTAAAATTGGGCCCAATATAGTGTCTGCTTTTAATATGTGCCAATGCTTCTTCAACAAAGTTCGAATTGCTTTATGCTGAACATTAAACCCAGTGACAAATGGAACTTCGTTTTCTATCTTGTTTGCAGCTAATGCCGTCCCATCTTTATCCTTATTGAAAAAGGATGATCTAGGACAATTACGAATCATTCCTCTCTGTTCACTGATTGTTTGCTTGTTATAACCTTTATCTATGAAACGCCGCATAAGCATTGCTGATTGGTTATCATAATCTTCCAAGTGAGTACAGTTGCGTCTTAGACGGGTGAACTGTCCCCTGGGTATTGCTTGTAACCAATTGGGGTGATGACAACTCCCAAAAGGTACATACCCATTACGGTCGGTACTTTTAAAGTGAGTAAGGGTAACTAATTTCTGAGCTTCCTTTTTGATCACTAGATCTAAAAAGTTTACCTCTACAGAGCTAACATCTGCTGTGAATTCAAGGTTAAATGAATTCTGGTTGATTTCATGACAGAATCTATTAAGATCTTCACAGGGGCCCTCCCAGATGAAGAGGACATCGTCAATATAACGATGCCAACAGCGCAATTGCGGTGGGGTCTGATGGTAAATAAATTGCTCCTCCCACCACCCAACGTAAAGGTTAGCCATACTGGGCGCAAATTTTGCGCCCATGGCAACTCCTTTCTTCTGGAGATAGAAGTTATTTTCAAACCAGAAGTAATTTCGTTCAAGGGCGAAGATGAGGCACCTAATTAAAAAATCAACCTGTTCAGCAGGTAAGGAAGACTTAGAAACTAAATAGTGATGCACTGCTGCAACTCCCTTTTCGTGAGGTATTACTGTGTATAAAGAAGTCACATCTGCAGTGACTAGAAATGACTCTTCCTTAACTTCCAAACTCTTACAAATATCCAAAATGAAAATCCAAATCAGACAAGCAAAGCCATAAAAAAGGCTATCTTGGTAGCGCTCAACAGACAGGTCAATACAGTGGGGATGTAGAGGAAAGATGTGGAGCAGATACAGGTCAAATAGCTGTTAAAATGGGTGTTGCCCATAAAACCCTGGTGGTGGGCCTTGGGGATGGCCCCTCACCTGGGCATGTGTGGCATTTAGAATCTGCCACTGTTCCAACATGTGTCTATTGCTAGTTCTAACTTCCTCGAGCATGCCTGTCAAATTATTAGTTAAGGTGGCCATGTGGCTGTTGCTCGTCCTAAATTCTGTCAGCATGGAGGTGAATGTATTATTTAATGTATCTAATTGTGCAGAAAACTGCTCGGTGGTTCTTTGAGTCAACTGGTGAAATGAACGCCTCTCATGGTGCCACGCTGACTCCAGCATCGGCATGCGCCTCCCCTGGGAAACTGGGCGACGTTGCTGACTACGCCTCCCAATTCCCCGGCTTTGAGCGCCTGCAGATGCAGGACTTCTAGGGCGAGCAAGAGTCGCAGTTATGCTCGGCAAATCCTCTGCAGCAGACCTACCACTGGGGATTGTAGGCTCAGTCTCTGCATGCTGCACACGAGGGGCTGGCAGCATGTGTCCAGCTTCACTCTGCTGCAGAGGATTTGGTGCAGTAGCATGTTGGGACCGTGGCAGATTCTTTTCCAGGGGGGTCAGTTGTGAAGGTCCCATCAAGGTGCCATCCTCCTCCATCTCCTGGATTTCCTCCATCAGTGTGTGGGTCTGTTGGGACATGTGCAAAAAAGGTTCAGTTTGGTCCCAAAATATATTACTTATGCTAATTATTGATGTACATTAACATGCATCAGCAGATTCAGCAAAATACACTTACCGTATATATCTGCTCCTGGCTCCTAGGCAGCACGGAAGTTGACGGCGTGGTCAAACTGGATGAGGCTTCCACACTTGCTGAGGGTTGATGCTGGGCTGTATTGTAAAAAAAAAGGCACGTAAACACTCAAATGTCCATTGATGATCTGTATAACTACAGATGCTTCACTAAAACATGTGGGCAAGCAGGAATGTCAACTCCCCCAACGGTCCAAGGTGACCTTCACTATGAATGTCATTATCTGTTATATGTATGACTGACATACACATTGCTCACCTTAAATAATACAAACATGCATGTACTGCATGTTATGAGGCTTCACACATCCCTAAAGGGCCATTAGGGACCCACACTCAGCTTGCAAATAGCATTTGGCTTAAGAGTATGCTGGTGGGCATTCTTCCTATGTAGACCTTTCCCTGACCCCAAATCAAGTATTTGAGAGCAACGCACAGCTAAAACCCAAGTGGCCTAAAGACAAAGAAGGAAGTGTTGGATATGATTGAGTAGAATCACATAACAGGCAGTGCTTTGCTAATATTAAGACTTTAATAGTGACCATAAATACTGTCCAAGGTCATGTATGGGCTGGCAAATTAGAAAATGAACATTCCGCACACATTACACACCCTGCTAAAACAGTAGCCTCTCCTACAAGGCACTCCCTAGGGGCATGTTTTTATATATGCCTATGAACCTAATTTTACACCTTAAAAACATTTCACATACACACTAACATTACTAACCTGCAGGAATAGTAGGGATGTCCGTGTCCCATCACCCCGAGTGGCCCTCTAATGCCATGGGATGTATCAGCCCCAGCACCATCTCCTCAACTCGGGAAAACTGTCATTTTGTGGGGAAGCCTCCGCCAGTTTGTAAGCTGAAAAATATAGGTTTGCAAATTTAGGAAATTTTTGACAATACAAGAAGCAGACAAATGCACAACTCAAATATGTACCTGTAATTGCGCCGTTTATTTTCTTTTTTCCGTGCTGCATACTTCAGGTCAGAAATTTTGCGTTGAATCTGCTCCACATCTTTAAGCTCCTCCCCCGCTGCATTGACCTGTCAGGTGAGCTCCTCCAAGAGTTCAGTTTTTACGCAATTTGCTTGTTGATTTGGATTTTCGCCCATATAGCTCATCATAATGTAAG
The DNA here is from genome assembly GCA_027917425.1 of Gastrophryne carolinensis. NCBI lineage: Eukaryota > Metazoa > Chordata > Amphibia > Anura > Microhylidae > Gastrophryne > Gastrophryne carolinensis. The sequence continues at coordinate 460,409,894 of CM051235.1, forward strand.
GTCAGCCCACTTACCAATGCCAGAGTTTGGGCCTCACCAAACCTGCAACTCAACTGTCCTCGGCGCAATGTCCGGCCTATTGCTTGATATTCTGGCTCATCTCTGGATGTAGGCAATTCGGGGGACATTCTGGGCTGGCTCTGTTGTGTAGAAATGTTGGACAGGTGGCTGGATAAAGAATGGACTGGACTTGGAAATGGACTTGGGGCCATTGTCTGTGTGTCTACTGAACTTGCAGGCGTCGATGTAGCATATGGATAGTTGCTTGCCACCTGTGCCGGTGGCAAATGTGGCCAAGGAGGAGAGGGTGTGCTTGAGGGGGTTGTGCTTCTGGCCCTGTGCCTCTTTGTGCCCTTGCCACTTGTGGTTCCATGCCCCTGGGAGGTACTTGCACGTGGCTCTGGAGATGCTTAGCTTGGGGGGCTGGGGCTTCTGGGCCTGTGGCTTTTACTGGCCTTGCCAGTGGAGCGTTCTTTCAGAACGGATGTGGTAGGAGAGGAAGGGGGGTGTTTTTTGGGGGCTGGGGCTTCTCAGCCTCTTAGTGGCCTTTTTTGTGGGTGTACCTGCCTGCTTGGTTGAGGTCTTCTTCTTCTCCGCTGCCTCCTTTGCTGTGCTGATTGTTTTTGGCTTAGCAGACTTGGTTGGTATTGTCGCCTTGGCCTGGCCACTGTGGCTGCGTGTTTCCCGCACCTTCGCCGTTGGAATTTGGGACCGAGTGGTCGGCCTTGAAGAAGCCTCCTCAGGCCGCTGTGTAATTTTGCTGCTGCCCTCCTTGCTTGGTTTTGGCTTTTTTAGCTGGCATGTTGAGACTCTGAAAGAGATTGAGCTGTGTGTCCAGGACCCTTTAAATACTAATGCCTGGGTATGACGCTTATGCGTTCGCATACTCGTGCGTACGGCTGTTCTTCCGGCTGTGTGGAACCCGGAAACCGCTGGGGCATTACTTATCTGCTGCGGACAAGAAGAAAGATGGCACCCACGATCTTCACCCACCAACAAGAAGAGCTGATTAGTGTATTGTAATGACTTTGATTTGCCATCTAAATGCATGCCTAGGCCTTAAGGAAGTGCAGGAAGAAACAGTTATGTGTAAAAGTGTGTAAACCTCTGTGCAAAACAGAAGTTAGTGCGCACATGTGCGAACCAACTCACTAATATCTAGAAGGATAGTTTGAGGCTAGAAATGTGTCTGGCAATGTCATTTAGTCAACTGATCTAATTGTGACAGATATTTGTATGCAGTTTGATCCAACAACTGTCACGCTCGGGGTAACTCCACCCCTCTTAATAAGCTCACAACCCCCAATCTCCACAGCCAGCTTCACCTGTAGGAGCCCCCGCTTGCCGGGACGCAAGATACGCCTACCCGGGATCGGTTGCCCCCAGGACTTAATGGCTCAAAGGATGTAAGCTTATATGTGGGAGGACTGGAGAACCAATAGCAAGAGCGTGAGTGACGGAAGTCCAGAGACAGGCAATAGGTCGATAACGGGAAGGCAGAGATCGTAGCAGCACCAGAGGTCAGGCAAGACGTAGTCGGGGTTCAGGCAGAGGTCAGCAACTGGGGATCAGGATCTAGAAGCGTCAGTTCAGGCAAAGGTCGGCAACAAGGATTCAGGATCGAGAGTGGTCGTACAATCAAATCGGCAACAGGCTAGACTTCACAGGAGTAGGTAACACAGGGTTCTGAGCGCTATCACAGGCAATTCACAACTGAGAGGGAATTGCCTTTATAGGGACAGGTCTGAGGGAAGCAGTGTACTGATTGGAGCACATAGGATTCCAAGGGTAATTGGCTGGCAACAAGGGAGGAGGTAAGGCCAAGATATCAATGGGGCTGATTGGCCTGCAGAGCAGAAGAGGGCGAAGCCCTCAATCCCCTAGGATTCATTAACCCTTTAATTGATCCTCCGGCGGGTGCGCGCAGCACAGCGCCGCCGGAGGGCATAACAGACACGTGCTCGCGGCCGCGCGCGAGCACGTCTACTGGAGGAGGAAGCGGGGGCGTGGCTGAGCTGGGCGCCGCTCGAGCCGACGCTGCTCGAGCCGACGCTGCCCAGCGCGGCCGCCGCACAGTGACAGCTGCAGCTGGCCGCCTGGAGACGTCTCTGGAACGGGGATCAGGTAAGCGGTTCCTGACACTATCCCCCCCTTCAGGAGGGGCCTCCGGACCCTCACCCGGTTTCACTGGATTGTCACGATGGAACCTTCTTACAAGAGCCTTGGCATGAACATTCCTCGCTGCCACCCAGCATCTTTCCTCCGGACCATAGCCAACCCAATCCACCAAATACTGTAAAGAATTACACACTTTACGTGAATCCAAGATCTTATTCACTTCATACTCGGGCTCATTATTAAGAAGAATTGGTGCAGGACCAGCAAGAGGAGCATTCTTCGCCAGTTTTAACAGTGAAACGTGAAAGGAATTAGGTATTTTCATAGTCGGCGGGAGTTGAACTTTAAAAGACACATTATTCAACTTCTTGACGATCGGAAAAGGACCAATACATTTTGGACCTAATTTGCTAGATGGCTGACGGAGCGCAATATTTTTAGTGGAGACCCAAACTAGATCGCCTACTCGAAGAGTAGGTTCCTGTGATCTGCGGCGGTCGGCAAATTTCTTATACCTCAAACCAGTGGTCTTAAGAATCTCCTGAACGTGTGTCCAGATATTCTTCTGTTCTTGAAGCCACTCCTCCAACGCCGGCAGATTGGAAGGTGACCCTGAAAGGAAAGAAGCTCTAGGATTTTTCCCTAAGTTACAATAAAAAGGAGATACCTTGGTACTCTCACTAGGCGCGTTATTGTAAGCAAATTCGTCGAAATCAATAAATTCCGCCCATTGTTCTTGGGCATCAGAAACATAACACCTTAAGTATTGTTCCAAAGTTTGATTAGTTCTTTCCGTCTGCCCATTAGTCTGGGGATGGTAGGCAGAAGAAAGAGAGATCTGTATTCCCAACCGCGAACAGAAGTGTTTCCAAAAACGGGAAGTAAATTGAACACCCCGATCAGAGACTATATTGGACGGAATACCATGAATACGAAAAATATGGGAAGTAAACAGCCGCGAAAGCTCAGGTGCAGAAGGAAGTTTGGCCAAAGGAACGAAATGTGCCATCTTACTGAAACGATCTACGACCACCCAAATTACAGTATTACCATGTGAGAGAGGCAAATCTACAATAAAATCCATAGAAATATGGGTCCATGGCTCAGCAGGAATTTCAAGAGGAACCAAACTGCCACTAGGAGCCTTGTGAACTCCTTTACTTCGAGCACAAATAGCACAAGCGTTGATAAAGGCAGTGATATCGCGTCTCATGGTAGGCCACCATACATGACGACGGGCAAGCATAAACGTCTTACGGTTACCCAAATGACCAGCAGTTTTGGCATCGTGAAATTCGCGAATTACATCCGAACGCAGGTGCAGCAGAACAAACTGGCACCCCAAGGGTACATCACTAGGAGATTCATCTTGAAACGGCGCCAAGGTATTGGAGAGATCAGGAAGTAACGCCCCGACCACACAACCTGTGGGTAAAATTGGTTCACCAGAATCACCCCGATCCTTACATTCACCGAACATGCGAGATAGAGCATCAGCTTTAGTATTTTTTACACCCGGCTTGAAAGTAATAATAAAATTGAAGCGCGAGAAGAATAATGCCCAACGTGCCTGACGAGAGTTCAGCCTCTTGGCAGAACCTATGTATTCAAGATTGTTATGATCGGTATACACAGTTATAGGATGTAATGAACCCTCCAACCAGTGTCGCCATTCATCAAATGCCAGTTTAATAGCTAATAGTTCCCTATTGCCAACATCATAATTTTGTTCCGCGGTACTGAATTTACGCTCAGGGTTACCAGAATATTGTGACAAAACTGCACCCACTCCCAGCTCAGAAGCATCTACTTCTAAAACGAAGGCTTTATGAATATCTGGATGAATTAACACAGGTGCCGAAGTAAAGGCCCGTTTCAAGGTTAGAAAGGCCTCACAGGCAGAGGGGGACCAGTTAGCAGTAAAAGCCCCCTTGTGGGTAAGGTTGGTAAGGGGTGCAACAACATGGGAAAAGCATTTTATGAAACGCCGATAAAAATTTGCAAAACCTAGAAAACGTTGCAATTCCTTTAAAGTTTTGGGTTGGACCCAATCCTGAACTGCTGAAACCTTCCCCGCGTCCATCTCCAAACCCTGGTTGGTAATAACATACCCTAGGAAGGGAACTGTAGTGACTTCAAACACAAACTTAGACAGTTTAGCAAATAAGTTGTTCTCTCTTAATTTTTGTAGCACCAACTTAACATGGTGTCTGTGCTCCGGTAAAGAATTAGAAAAAATGAGAATATCATCCAAGTAGATGACTACAAATCTACCGAGATATTCCCTGAATATATCATTAACAAAATCTTGGAAAACGGCTGGCGCATTACAAAGACCGGAGGGCATGACCAGGTACTCATAGTGCCCATCCTTCACATTAAATGCAGTTTTCCACTTGTCCCCCTGTCGGATGCGAATCAGATTGTAAGCCCCTCTCAAATCCAATTTGGAGAAAATTCGAGCTCCTGTGACTTGATTGAACAGATCCCCAATCAAGGGTAAGGGGTATCGGTTTTTTACAGTGATCTTATTCAAGGCTCGATAATCTATGCACGGTTTCAAGCCACCATCTTTTTTCTCTATAAAAAAGAACCCGGCCCCAGCAGGCGAGGTAGAGGGACGGATAAATCCTTTCCTAAGATTTTCGGTAATATACTCCCTCATTGCTTGCTCCTCGGGCAGGGTAAGGTTATAGATCTTTCCCCTCGGGGGAATAGTGCCAGGCAGCAAGTCAATGGGGCAGTCATAGGACCGATGTGGAGGAAGAGTATCAGCAGAGCGTTCAGAGAATACATCGATCCAATCAGCGTATGGCTGAGGTAATTCCTGTGGTAAGACTTGAACGCTTCTGAGACCTGTATTAAAACAGTGACCTTTACAGTGGTCACTCCACTTGACCAACTCCCCAGCCCGCCAATCTAACACAGGGTTATGGAGTTGCAACCAGGGGTATCCCAAAACCACCGGAGTTTCCGGACAATCAAAAATAAAGAATTCTAAGAATTCAGAGTGAGAAGAGCCGACAATTAGTCTGAGAGGTGGGGTCTTGGTATTTATAGGACCTCCCTGGATTGCCTTCCCATTGATAGCTAAAACTTGTAGGGATCTTTCAAGAGGAACTACAGGGATCCCTAAGGTGGAGATCATGCTCCTGTCCAAAAAGTTTCCAGCCGCACCACTGTCTATGAAGGCGGACTCTGTCTGCTTAGAGGACCCCCAAAACAAATCAATAGGTACAAGCATCTTATTCTGGCGAGAGTTTCAAACTGACTCACCCAGATCAGTACTCTCTACCTTGTCTGGGTGCGGAAGTTTTCCGCCGGTTTCCCCTTGTTGGGACAGGACCCAGCAAAATGACCAGAATTCCCGCAATACAGGCATAACCCCTCGGATCGCCTACGCTGTTTCTCCTCTTGGGATAAGCGGGTTCTCCCTAATTGCATAGGTTCTTCCTGGGAAGATGATGAGGTATTTTCTCCACGGGGAACCGGGGATCTATGACTCTGGACTGGTCTAAAGGACGTGGGAGCCCCGACTCTCTCCCTGGCCCTTTCTCTAAGACGTCGGTCTATTTTAATGGAGACCTGCATTAATTGATCTAGGTCCGCTGGCGGAGGAAAATTGACTAAGGCATCCTTGATGCTATCCGACAATCCCACCCTGAACTGACTACACAAAGCTGGATCGTTCCACCTAGCTTCGATAGCCCATCGGCGGAATTCAGCACAGTAGTCTTCAGCCGAATTCCGTCCTTGTTTTAAGGCCCGAAGCCTATTCTCTGCGGTAGACTGTATATCTGGATCGGTGTATAAAACGCCCATAGCATTGAAGAAGGGAGTCACTGATTGTAGAGCAATGTCATGGGACGGTAAACTAAAGGCCCAGGACTGTGGGTCTCCTTGAAGCAAGGAAATGACTAGGCCTACTCGTTGGACCTCTGTGCCAGAGGAGATAGGTCTTAACTTAAAATATAGTTCGCAGGCATTCTTGAAATTGGAAAATTTTGCTCGTTCTCCAAAAAATTTCTCAGGCAGTGGAATCTTAGGTTCGGAGATATGAGGTGGTACAGAGGAAGTCGGCACTTGACGAGATTCCTGAGTGGCCACTCTTTGAGCGAGTTGGTTGATCGCTGTGGCCATAGCTTGCACCTGCTGTACCAGGTCATCCATTTTTTGGCCTGTGATAATGTCACGCTCGAGGTAACTCCAGCCCTCTTAATAAGCTCACAACCCCCAATCTCCACAGCCAGCTTCACCTGTAGGAGCCCCCGCTTGCCGGGACGCAAGATACGCCTACCCGGGATCGGTTGCCCCCAGGACTTAATGGCTCAAAGGATGTAAGCTTATATGTGGGAGGACTGGAGAACCAATAGCAAGAGCGTGAGTGACGGAAGTCCAGAGACAGGCAATAGGTCGATAACGGTAAGGCAGAGATCGTAGCGGCACCAGGGGTCAGGCAAGACGTAGTCGGGGTTCAGGCAGAGGTCAGCAACTGGGGATCAGGATCTAGAGGCGTCAATACAGGCAAAGGTCGGCAACAAGGATTCAGGATCGAGAGTGGTCGTACAATCAAATCGGCAACAGGCTAGACTTCACAGGAGTAGGTAACACAGGGTTCTGAGCGCTATCACAGGCAATTCACAACTGAGAGGGAATTGCCTTTATAGGGACAGGTCTGAGGGAAGCAGTGTACTGATTGGAGCACATAGGATTCCAAGGGTAATTGGCTGGCAACAAGGGAGGAGGTAAGGCCAAGATATCAATGGGGCTGATTGGCCTGCAGAGCAGAAGAGGGCGAAGCCCTCAATCCCCTAGGATTCATTAACCCTTTAATTGATCCTCCGGCGGGTGCGCGCAGCACAGCGCCGCCGGAGGGCATAACAGACACGTGCTCACGGCCGCGCGCGAGCACGTCTACTGGAGGAGGAAGCGGGGGGCGTGGCTGAGCTGGGCGCCGCTCGAGCCGACGCTGCTCGAGCCGACGCCGCCTGGCGTGGCCGCCGCACAGTGGCAGCTGCAGCTGGCCGCCTGGAGACGTCGCTGGAACGGGGATCAGGTAAGCGGTTCCTGACAACAACTATGTTTATTTTGTGTTTTTTAGACGATGCTTCAGTGCAGGTAAGACTACCTGCCCAACTCTTTTGAGAAGAGGACTGTCGCCCTGGAGATCGTTTCCAGGATCCAGCACAAGACTGACACCACCTTCACCCATACGCAGATCATGCAGCCCTGGTCGGACCTGAAACGGCTCCACATGCCCCGGGTGCGGCGATTTTTCGGACTCCATTTCCCAAGTAAGTACATAGTGATTGCATGCTAGCTGTAACTAATACAGAAGGTAGGCCTTTATTTATAAATGCTTTTCTTTTCTAGTGCTGGAAATGGAGTACCGAATCCGACTCACCTGGAGGCACAAAGGCCGACCAGTGCTGCATGATTCTGCAGCACAAAGTGAAGGTGGTGTATATCCAGGGCGACGGTCCTACCCCTCCTCTGTAGCGGCCTCCGACCAGCCCCTGGACCTTTCTACAGAGGAGGGGCATCATGGCGTGGGCAGGGAGTTGTACCCAGCAACGGAGCCATTAGCCTCTGGTATGTGACTCTTCATGTAACCGCACACACATACATGCTTTTTAAAACAAAGCTGATTCCCTTAATCTCTTTTTCTAGATGTTAATGTAGAGGGTGAAGGATCTGGAGCAGGGACTGCAGCAGATCAGGCCCAGGAAGCACATGTAGAAGGTGGGTGATGTCACACACACATTCAAATTGTCATTTGCTTACTGTTGACTGAGATATTAGAAGTGACCCTATTTGACTTGTCTCTACAGCCTCAACTTCCCAGCAATGGCAAGTCCCAGAACCCAGGGTGGTCCCCAACGCACACGTAGGCCACCAACGAGTTGTAATGTCATTCTTTTGAGTAAGTGGTGATTGACATGATCACCAAGATACCTAAAGCCATAGTCAATGGCATTAGCATAATGACATATGCCCACTTCCTTAGATTAAATACTTAGCATAATGACATATGCCCACTTCCTTTGATAAATTACTTAGCATAATGACATATGCCCACTTCCTTTGATTAATTACTTAGCATAATGGCATATGCCCACTTCCTTTGATTAATTACTTAGCATAATGACATATGCCTACTTCCTTTGATTAATTAGCATAATGACATATGCCCACTTCCTTTGATTAATTACTTAGCATAATGGCATATGCCCACTTCCTTTGATTAATTACTTAGCATAATGACATATGCCTACTTCCTTTGATTAATTACTTAGCATAATGACATATGCCCACTTCCTTTGATTAATTACTTAGCATAATGGCATATGCCCACTTCCTTTGATTAATTACTTAGCATAATGGCATATGCCCACTTCCTTTGATTAATTACTTAGCATAATGGCATATGCCCACTTCCTTTGATTAATTACTTAGCATAATGACATATGCCCACTTCCTTTGATTAATTACTTAGCATAATGGCATATGCCCACTTCCTTTGATTAATTACTTAGCATAATGACATATACCTACTTCCTTTGATTAATTACTTAGCATAATGACATATGGCGTCATGAGTTAGCTTGCCACCTAAAAACATTCCATCCACAGGTGAGAAACATCCATTTGCCAACAAATAATGTTTGTTTCTTTTTTTATACAGGGACCACACGTGCCAGAGTGGCAGCAATGAGTGAAAGGGTCCTTCAGTTGGTGTCCGACATGCAGGAGCTGCGTGACTCGTTGGGGACCACAGAAGAAGACTAATGTTCTGGGTCCTGCCATTGCTTTGTAAATAGTTTTAAAGTTTAATACTTTTAAACATTTTAAAATTTTTACAATTTTATATTTTCTATTAAAAAAAATTTTATACATTTTTGTGAAAAACTAATTAAGCCATCAAAAAATGGCAGTTTGGAATAAACAAAAAAAAAACAAAAACTGTTTCAGTGTCATTTGATTTTCAAAATACATTAACACCAAACGAATGGGCCAAGAAATATTTAGAGATAAAGATTCACATGACCGCGAAGGGATTTAGGTAAGTTTTAGGGGTCCAAAATGGAAGAAGAACCTAAGCGCGAAGTGGTTTGTTTAAGTTTTAGGGGTCAGAAATGGAAGAAGAACCTAAGCACGAAGGGGTTTGGGTAAGTTTTAGGGGTCAGAAATGGAAGAAGAACCTAAGCGTGAAGTGGTTTGGGTAAGTTTTAGCGGTCAGAAATGGAAGAAGAACCTAAGTGCAAAATAATCTAGGTGAGTTTTAGGGGTCAGCAATGGAAGAAGAATGAAAGCGCAAAGTGATTTAGCTAAGCATTGTAGCACAGATGAGTGAACCAAATATTTAGGCAAGGACTTTAATGAGTAAAGTTTGTAATGCGCAGGCATAAGGATTTTTGTCTGGACGATTATTTATTGAAAAAGGAATTCAGAATCTAACCGGAAACGTAAAGGATTCGTGGGAGGAGACGATGGAAAAAGGGCAAAAACAGAAGCCTATGTTGTAACATGTGTAAAAAATACGGAAAATGAAAGCTGGAAAATGACATTTTCGTACTCGTACTCTGGCATATGAACGGACGAAGACTTTACAGAAGGCTTGCAATGCATGCATAGAATCGCTTGTACACTCATACGAGAGCGGGAAAATAAAAAAAATTAAAAAAAAAACAGATCGACACAAAAACGAAAGTTTTTTTTTTGTCTCTCTGAATCAACCTAATTGTTCCAAGCTGTTTTGTAGGCATTTGTAGGCATTATTAACATACTTCCCTGGCATCCTGTTGCCTTGATCCATTATAGTTCTGCCACCGGTAGCTCGCCCAGCTGAGATGCACCCCCACTGATCAGATTCAGAGCATGCGATCAGCAACAAAGCTAGTAGCATCAAATGGCCGAGTTGCGGGACCCCGGATAAGAAAAGATCAAGGCAGGGTGAGTGCAAGTAAGATTATAGCTGGAAAAATGCCTACATTGTAGCTTTAATATTAAGCAAGAATGATGCAAAGACATCGAAGCAAAAACTGCCTTCTTTCACAAGAGATAAGGTGTTTTGAACATTAGCTCCACATTTTCCCATGCTTAAGCCTAATATAGTGGGCTAAAAGAGACTGAAAGAGTTTTTACATGGCACATACAAACCAAGAATAACAGGACTACCCATGTTTATTCATGATTAAGCAGAACAATGCAAATTAAGGTGCTTAAAACAGATAAAACGCCATGTACCCATTTATAATGTCTCATTTATGTATAGAGGCTGATTCATTACTAGCGCTAGGTATCGGCAGAAGAGCATCTGTATAGCAGCGCTTAGAGCGACTGCTAGTATAAGCTGTGGCCGGCTATTGGGCGCTGTAACAGGGCCCCTCAGTCGCTGTAGTAACCTGGCCAGCATTGATGAATGAGATGTATGCACCAATACAGCGCTGCAGGGAGCGAAAGGTAGCGCCAGCGCAGTGCGACCGACTCTCAGTGACTCACACCATATTCAACAAAAAAACAGACACACATGGCCTGATGCATAGCCTCCTCGTTCAGCTATCCCATGCATTTTCCCGTTGTTTTTGGGTTGTGATCGGGTCAGGAAAGGGTGCTACATTGCTTTTTGTGTGCGTGTATGTGCTCAGGTGTTTCTACAGGCGCCTTTCTGATTGTCGGCTCGCAAGAGGCTGAAAACGGACTGGCCGTTGATTGGTCCGGTTTTTAATTGATTCAGAGCCTTGATTTCCGATTGAAACAAGCCCAATTTAACGAGGGTGTCGACGCTTCCCTTACTGGCAGTCTTAGCAGCCGTATTTGATCTTTGTGACTTGGAAATGCATTCTGCTGTGCGTGAGCATCAAAGGCGTCAGCTACGCGGCCTGGTCCGTTTGAGCCTGGCAGAAACCAGGCTGCACCGCACACGTCTGGACATCGATGGCATGCATGACCTTGAGCTATTCGAGCTCACCCGCCTTAACCGTGTTTCTCTCCAGGACTTGTATAGGCAGCTGCGGCCAATGGGTAGCCCGCACCACAAGGAAGGGGCATGCAGTTGCAGGTATGACCAAATTGGTTGGCTGCCAGCAGTTTTTGGCAAACGGCTCGTTCCAGAGACTGGGGGCCTTCTCCGTGGGGATGTCCCAGTCTACGCTGAGCGGCAGCCTTACCAAGTTTTTGGATGGCATGGCTACCCTGGCATCCAAATATATATTTTTCCCTGACACAGCGGAAGCCTGGAATGCGGTTAAGTTGTGCTTTTATAATATAGCCGACGTGCCAACGTATGTGTTTAAAAATAGTTGTTGCCGTCCAGCATAATTTTTCTGATTGGTTTGTGCCTGTACCCCACTAATCTGTTATAGACTCCAATGAAACAGTAGAAGATAACCCTCACTTACTTACCAGTATTTCCTCCTATGGCTTTGTTTGTGATTCACCACTATACCTTTCTGTCCTGGCCCTATTAGCTATGTTTCATCCCAGAGTCATTGTACAGGAGTGTGCTGGCTGGGTGCATGTTGCCTCACCAGAACTGTGCTTTGCACTGACACTGCCCAGCTGACCTATTGTCCCTGTTCACTAATGCTGGAATGCTAAACAGCCCATTATTGAGCCTCTTCCCCTTAGGCCTCTGTCTGTTGTTCCCTGTTCTTAGCAGTTTAAAGTAACCTAACATGCCGTATTTGTAAGTAGCATGTAAGGTACTTGTGGCTCTTCCTTAGTAGCATGATGGTACTGGCTTAGATACACTTTAGATGTTTGTTGTTTAGGTTTCTCTGTCTCGGCTAGTTATGGGGCCTGCCACTACATATGTGGCAAAGGGGCCCATTTGTCATGTGTTTTTTTGTATTATGGTGTGTGCTTATTTTTTGTATCTTTTTTGGCAGGTCATTCTGGCTATCCATTGCTCCCCTGGTTACTCACCCCCATCCTCCACCCATCCTCGCAGGCCCAGGAGCGGTATAACACTGCACATAGGAGGACTCGCTCAGTGGTGGAACGTGCCTTTGGCTTGTTGAAGATGCGCTTCCGTTGTCTGGACCAGACTGGGGGTGCCTGGCAGTATGAGTCCGCCAAGGTCCTCCAAATAATTGTTGCGTGTGGGGACCTGCACAACCTCGCCATCCGTAGCCAGGTTCCCAGATACAGTGACCTGGCTGAGGACGCTTTAGTCATTTCAGAAGATGTAATACCTCCCTATTCTGGAACACAAAGTGGTTCGCCACAGGCGATCCGTTCACAGCTTGTGGACAATGTTTTTGCTTTATTTTCATGCATTTTAGGCAATGTGTGCCTTTTTTATTTTGTGTGATCCCCACCAAAAAAAAAGGGACAAACGTGGAAAAATGTTTAGGCTGTTAATGTGGGGTTGTGGAAGAGCATGTGTTTGGGGTTACGGTAGTCTTGTGTCCTGCTCCCCAGAATCAATACATGCCTTCAGTGGTAGGTAGAGTAGGAGGTTGAAGTTGATGGATGGGGTTGCTGCATGTTAGCGGCAATATGAGCAAGGCTCTGATTCATTAACTGCCATTGCTGTACCATTATCCGCCATATGCCTGCTTTGTTGTCTTGTTTCTGCAAGCAGGCCGGACACATTTAGATTCCAAACCTCTAGTTGTTGTGACATAGAGGTGATTTGTGAACACACTGTCTTGTTAAACCTCTGTGTGTTAGCTGCAAACTCCACGTTTTCCTGGTGCCATGCTTCCTCCATTATCTGCAGATGTCTCCTCTGGCTGATATGGCGACGTTGCTGGGTTCCGCCACTGGCACGGGTGGGTGCGTCTGAGTGGCTGCAGGTGACTGGCTGGGCGCAGAGTCTGTTGTGCGGCCAATGTCCACGGCAGCAGATGTTTGTGCCCCTGAGGTATGGGTAGTGGACATCAGGGGCTGCACTTGCTGGGGCTGGTGTGTTGGATGTTGTCCCACTGGGTCTGGTGGCCTTGGATGCAGCAGACTTGTGTCCTCCTCCTCCAAATTACTTCAAAAATGTGTGGGCTGGGTAGGGGACCTGTGGGACTCAGGGACAAAAAGAAACACCTCTATAACTTTTCTCTGACTAGTTACATTCAATTCACAATCATATTCTGTTGTCGGTACATTGAGTGATAATACTTGTTCAAATAATAATTGTGCATGATTTATTTTAAATATTTACAACAAGTAGTGTTTTAGCCTATTGGCTCAATGTCCAATGGTCAGTCTCTGTGTGGGACTGTAATGAGTAGGAGGGGTTTGGTTACTTGCCCGTCCATATACTGTCTTTTCCTGTTGGTGTTCTCCATTTGTAGCAATAGGTGGGTGATTTTTCCTCAGTTTGTAGCAAACTGTTTTTCCTCAAGGTTTGTAGCAAAATTGTTGGGACTCCTTCACAGACGCGTTTCGCCTATGGCTTCCTCAGTGTGAGAGTCCATAATTTATTGTTTCCATATGAGGATACCTCGGTGCCTGGAGTCCTGGCATGCTGAGTAGTTTTTTGTAGAATGTGGCTTTTCTCCTCTATGAGTGTCTTAGATCTGGAGATCAGTACCCTCCGTATCCAGTGGATGGTGGAGGGTAGCGCTGCCGGTTGTATTGCGCTTGGTTGCGGTGTAAGGGGTGTATGCGCCCAATTGGCGTATTTATCTCCGGGGGGAGCGAGTCCCCTGTTTAGATCAGAGCAGCATTTTAACTTAAATGTAGTCAAGTGCTATTTCATTTGGGTGGGCGAATATAGGTCAACACATGCTCTTCCGCTGGTGTTAGGAAGATTTTAGTAGGGCTATCACCCCCTGTCTGCAGGCTGGGGAAGAGTAAAGCCCACCTAATAAGTGTTACATCTAGTTAGAAAGCAGCCTATACATGCATTTCCACTCTAAGGCCCTTATTCATCAAGCGATAGCGCCAGGTAGTGTCTGACGAGCGCCAGGTAGCGGCAGCTAACGGCGACTACCGTCTCAAGTACGCCCGGCGGCGGTCACAATGACGCATTTATCAAGCAAAATGAGGCTAGCGCCGGCGAGAGCGACGGCTAGCGCGGCATTCATCATGAAGCCGGCTGGCCCGAACAGCGCCGCTGCAAATTCCTTCACAGTGACAGGTATGACCTGGCGCTATCTGCCGCTCTCCCATACATTTCAATGGCAGACGCTGCAATGATTGTTTTTAGTGGTTTTTGGGTTCTTTTCTTTGGCACAAAATTCAACACATGTTTATATTGATATGTTTTATTAATCTGGCTGGTTATTTCTATGTTTTTGACGTTTTTATTATTTTTCACAATGTAATGTTGTGATTGACATGGGAATTGCATCTCCTCCACCCAAACTCATTGGCATCAAAATCGCTTGTTTTCACCACAAACGGGGCTTGTAAAGCTATTTTGTAGCCTTTCAGGTTGGGCGGTCACGTTCGCTCTTCGAAATTGTCAGCGCCAAAGCTATTCGGCAGCCCTGTCCTTGATGAATCTGTGTTGGTCAGTGTTTGTGCAGTCGCTGTTTTAATTCGCTATGTGGCGGCGCGAGCGTCGCTGTGCCTCGCTGCGCTGCGTTGTGCGGCGCTGTGCTGTTCATACATGTGCCCTTCTGCCATTTGCAAGGAATTCACTTCCCGCGACCCCAGTCGTTGTTAATGAATACACTGTAGTTGTGAGCGTGCCTGGCCACATATTGCAGGATTAACATTCAGTCGTACCAGCTCATAACAACCCGTTATGCATTCTCATGTGTGCCACATTTTCATGTAGTTGTCTAGTTTGATTGTGTGATGACTTTGGGAAGGAATAAGATTTGTATATTTAAGCACAACGGTGTATGCTTTATAAGGACCTATGCATTACAGTATGTAGAACCCCCTGCTAAATCAAGCTAATAATTCGTGGCGCCTTGGGCCCTAGCTTGTTTTCAAGCGTCATTTTAATTTTTTGCCGCCACTTAGCTTGCACATAGCTGATATTAGCTTGTCCCTGGTGCGTGCATGTTTGTTTTTGAATTTTGAATCACAGTTGCTGGCGTCATATCCGGTTCCGGTATCCTCCTTTGCGTTTCAACGCCACCTTAAGGTAAAAATGTCTAGCGCTTATGCCAATAGCTTGTTTTCAAGCGTCATTTTAATTTTTTGCCGCCACTTAGCTTGCACATAGCTGATATTAGCTTGTCCCTGTTGCGCGCATGTTTGTTTTTGAATTTTGAATCACAGTTGCTTGCGTCATATCCGGTTCCGGTATCCTCCTTTGCGTTTCAACGCCACCTTAAGGTAAAAATGTCTAGCGCTTATGCCAATAGCTTGTTTTCAAGCGTCATTTTAGTTTTTCCGCCACTTAGCTTGCACATAGCTGAGAATAGCTTGTTGCTGGTGCGCGGAGCGTTTTTTTTTCTTTTTTTACATTTTTCCAATGTCGCTTTGGTCATTTCCGGTTCCTGTTTCCTCCTTAGCGTTTCCACAATGCTGCCCAGACGGCGAGTGATGCGCCTCCCCAGCTCCTCCTCCGACTCTGACCCCACCACCCCTCCCCCACCTCCCCCACCTACCTCACCTCCCCCACCTAGCACCCCTCCCACCCCTTCCCCTCCTGGGCCGGCCAAGAAAAGGCGCAACCGTGTGGATAGCCGTGTTAATGGCCAGGTGGTCAAAGTGAGTATTTGGTTTGTGTATTTTTAGCCTTAAAGTTGCAGAACACACAGGGGGGATTGGCCCTGAAACTTCTTAGTTTTCTGGCCAAATTGGATCACTCCCCGTGGGGCATCCCCATTCTGGATGTCCTGCGGGGATGCCCCCCCCTGGAGGGCCCTAAAAATTACCTCAGCCCCGTCCCATCTGTGCATGCGTGAGGTGCGGATGCCTCTTGCGCTTACCTCTAGCAGGGTGTACCCCTGCGCCAGACATATTTTAATTTTGTGTGCAGGCGCACTCCCTGTTAGAGTCAAACGCCACATGCGTATTTTGCCGTGCAGACCCAGCTGAGCTGGTATGCACGTCCAAACGGCCTTGTATGCGCATACCACAGCGGCGCAGAGCGCTGTGCTCGGCTGGCACAGTCACGTGGGAGCGTCCTCAGTGGTGTATTTGTGGCCTTCCAAGGGGGTTGCAGACAGCGGACCACCCACAATTGGTGCACACAAACCCAGAATAGTGATAATCCTGGGTGTGGGTCCACTTTGATCTGGTCTCTGTATAACTGTTTATGCCATTGTTCTGATGTCATGTATTTATTTGTGTTTTTTTTTTTCATTTTTCATAGGACTTCTGCGTGGCCGAATACGACTATGCCCGTGGAGGAAAAAAACGAATTGCCATGGAGGTGAAGGCCACAGTGTCCCGGCGCTTCCACACCGAGCTCTCAATCAGAGCCATTCAGCAGAAGTGGTCCGATTTTAAGCGCCGGGACCCTGAAGGCGTGTACCGCCTATATGATGCCTACGCATCAGGTAAGTTAAAGCTTATGCTCTGTTTATACTTTGCCCAGAATCATCTGCTAAGCTGTGTCCATTTGTGCTCTTTATATTAATTATTTTCTTTCACCCCCCTCAACACAGATAAGCGTCCTCCCCTGGGGAAACGTGGGAAGGGATTCCTCCCCCGAACCAGGCAGGCGGACTCGGGGGAGTCATCGGGGGAGGGTCCCTCCCGCGGGTCCTATTTAGAGGACCCAGGGGAGGAAGGGGATGACGCCCCAGAGGAGTGTGCTGCTGGGGGGCTGGCAGGATCAAGCCTCAGCTCCTCACACTCTGAGTCTGAGGACTCTCACCAGGCAAGGGGCCACTCTCAAGTGGGGAGTCCAAGTGGGGTGGTAGAAATGGACTCGCCCACACTCCCTGAAGGAGCAGGGAGTGAGAGGGAGGAGGGTGGCCCTTTGCCTGGTGGATCTTCCGACCAGAGTGTGAGGAGCCGAGGCTCCCCGCCTCCTCCTCAGAGCCCTCCCTGGGCTTCAAGTGGCGGTTCATCCCCTGGTGAGTGTCCTTTTTTTCATTGTTAGTCTGTGACAGGTTTCATCTTGCAATTTGTACTTAGCCCTTGCCATTCCTCTCTAATTTGCAGGGCATCATATAGGCGGCACCTCCATGGCCTTTTGGAGAAGCATTCTCCACGGGCATAGTCGTGGTAAGTGTTTGTTGTTATCCATCACATTCCCTATGTTATGACATTCATTAAAGTGGCCCCACAAACATTGATAGTGCTTGGATTCTCGAAGGTTCCCTGAAAAATCACAGCCCTCACCCAGGGCACCCCCCCAAAAAACAACCCCACAAACTCCTTACCTCTTTGGGGGTTGCCAAAGCCACCGTCCCAGCCTCCTGTGTGACACTCTATATGTGTGTGCGCCTGCGCTCTGTTTCCTAATGGGCTGCGCGTGCGCACACACTCGAGGAGTGATGTGTGGAAGGCAGCGGCGGCGGAGTACGTTGTCTCACTCAAATTGTGGTGCTCTGCCAAAGCGGACCCAAACCCAGATTTGCTGCAATCCTGTGTATTGGCCCACTTTTAACAGACACATGTTTCCTGGTCCATTGTCACAGCTGGTTTGATAATGTACCTTAACCTCACAAACCCCACTACAGTGCTAGCCAAATGGCAACCACCCCTATGTTTCTGCCCACACCATGATGGTTGTTCTCATTTCTTTTCTTGGGTTAAGTTGTTCCCGCTAAAACATGTGGCACACTAGTAACATTAGCCAATCAACTGCTAATGAGTGCTTTACATAGCACTGTCTATGTTATTTGCACATTATCTTTAGGGATACATGTTGCAACCCTAACTAATTGACATTAACTCATGGACCAGGAAATATGCTAATTTTGGACAACCTGTATGTAACCATGCAAGCCTTTGATTTTTCAGACTCAATAACCAGATGGATGTCAAATAGTCAGGTGTCATTGGCCCACTAATTGTGTTTTTGTCTTTTGCTTTCTGTTGACAGATGTTGCTACGCAGACGGAGCCAGAGAACCTCCTCCCCACCCCAGCTCCAGGGACGGCCAGCAGCATGGGCCCCCGCCACAGCTGCGATGGTGAGTACATCCCACTTCATATGCCTAAAGACTTGTGAAACCTATGTCTTATAGTCACATCTGCAGACATTTAAAATGTACCTATGTGTTAATTTCACACACATCTAGATTCCATGTGTTTGTACAATAATCCAACATGCCTGTTTGCATGCTTGATTGTTGCCTCACATTCTTCATTTGGCCACATAGAGACTATTTTTGCCTTAGACACAACCAAATGGGCCGTATTAGGTCCGGACCTCTAACATTATAGGGCAAACTCGTGTACTCGTTAGGACTTAGGCCCTGAGGTTTGGCTGTGACTAAACACAAAAATGGACACACTGGGACTTATACCTTCTTTGCTTCCCCAGAGTTAAAGTGGAACAACAACCAGGAGTTTGACTTTCCTGGGTCTTGTTCCACTACGGTGGGGCACCCCTGATCGTCACCGCTGTGTGACAACCCCCTGAACTCACTTTTACTCCAGCAAACATACAAGCCACAGCAAATTGGCTCCTCCTCCGCCTCCCCCGCGCCCCTTTTTACGCGCGCGTGCCTGCGCCGGCCAATCACAGACGGCCGGCGCAGGCACGCACACGTCTAGAGGGGCGCAAGGGAGGGCCCGGCGGCCGTGCCACAACGAAACTGAGTTAGGGATTTTGGGGTGTTGGGGGGGTTTCACCCCGAGGGACATCCCGATCTCGGATGTCCCGCGGGGAGGGAGGTGATCGGGCCGGGAATCTGATAGATTCCAGGGCCAATCACCGGTGGGTGTTGGTACACTTTAAGAGTAAATGTATGCTTGGGATGTGTTGTTCACATTCCTGCCAGTCAATAGTACTCATATCATGTTAACCAATAAGCGCACAGTGGTCAACAATGTTAATGTGAGTGTCACCTAATTGGACACACTGACATTACATTGCTACATCTGTGTCTGTTGAGGTCACATTCAATTTATTAATAAATTGTTGTTTCTACATCTCTACAGCTTGTGAAAACCAGCATCGCAGACTGTGGCGGGAGATCAGGCTCCTGAAGCTGATGCTGCTGGCCAAGAAGAGGCGCCGGCGGCGTCGTTAGGGTGGGGGGAAGGCTGGCCTGTTTACGCCCTTTGTTGGGCAATGTTGGCCCTGTTGGCCCTGTGTTTTCATTAAATATTTTGATGAACATCATTACAGTGTGGTGCCTTGCAAAGCATAGTTTAACTGTTTCAAAACCCATTTGTGTGTCAATTTAGCCATACCTTTGGAGCCATTTCATGTGTTAACCATAGTAAGCTATGGTCTCAAATGTGTGGGCTAAATTTACCAATACATTGACATATCTAGATCAAGATACTCATCCCTGACTGTGTTATTAGCTAGGTCTTATGAAAAACACAATTTAGAGGTGGGTTAAGCAAATATATTTACACAAACCAAAACAAACAAAATTAATATTCTTGGCTGGGTGGCCGGGGAGGTTGGGAGTCATTGCTAGGGGCGGTGTTGGGGGACAACAGTGCAGTAAAAAATATAGACTGCTGTTGTATGAGCTGTTGTATCAACAACAAAGTTTGTTCCTGTCGCTGGAGAGATTGCTCCATTAGATTGCCCAGGCGACCAAGTTCCTGGTTCTGCTGTTGGTTTAGGAGCAACTGGTCGATCTGGCGCTGCTGGGCCTCATTTTGTTGCTGACACATCAGCACCTGATTTTCCAACGCCGCAATGCGCTCATTAGTTCCATCACGCGGCTGTTGGTGACTGTAGTCCTCCAGCATCCGGACCCCTAGCTCATAAAAATCAGCACTGGTTGGTGCCACACCTCCTCTTGCTGTGGTTTGAGCCTAACAAAATAGAAAACAACATTTTAGTCAAAACGAACCAATGCAGGTATGCCCCTCAAAATAATTACCCTAAACAGTCACTATACAACTTACCCTTGTCTGAGCCTCGGAAGCTTGGCCACATGGGACTTGGGAAGAGGTCCCAGCTTGGGGTTCTGGTTCCGCCTCCTGCAAAACCAACAATGAAAGGAAATGTGACATGTTGCTTCATCCAGTATCCACGAACATGCCAATGTGGTTCTAGGTCGTCTACATCAGCCATGTTACCTGCGTGTCCTCCGGCACAGGTAGGCTCGAGGTATCGCTGCCAGAGAGTGGCAATTCCACATCCGAGATGTCCGGCAAGTTGGCATATGCTAAACAGGAAAATCAGGTTAGTAGGTCAGTGGCCCAAACTCAAATGTAACCTGGCTAGGCTATCGAGGCCATACCTCAACAAAGTGCAAAATTACACACTAGACCAAAGGTATCTGTTAAACTCAGATTGTTAACATGTATGTTACAGGACTAAGAGGCAATAATTTTGGCAAATAACATCAGAAACATTGCTTAAATTACACATACCCGCAATCTCCCAGATGTCTGGAGTGGGGCCCTCACTCGAGCTTGGACCTTGAAAATACATGTGGACACAAAAGTTGCCAGAAGCAAGTGCAACAAAAGTAGAGCCAAAATACAGACTAGAGCAAGGCAAAACAACTTACCCTCATCTCTGGCAGCCTGAACTTGAGGGGCCCTTTCTGGACAGCCACTTCCGATATTCGGGTCAACTAAAAAACACAAGTAATGGCTCTAAATATTCCTCAAACTACTACCGGGAATGTTTGGCCAAAAATATGTCCTCCCAAATACATTGCTATCACTCCAATAACTATTAGACTGACCCTGGGGAGGCAACAAGCACTCCCAAGAGGCATCTTCAAGTTGACAAAGCAAACATGTAGATTATTAGACTAACCAAATTGAACCAGTGTAACAGAAACAGCATAAAGGATACATTATGTATTGCTATACACACCAACAGGGTCCTGTTGACCTGCAACATCGGAAGTGGGGTCCAAAGATGAACCAGTCACTTGGCCTACCAAGAAAAAAGAGGAATGAGACACATGCACTTGGGTAAAAGTGGATAAAGCAAGGTGGACACATGCACTTACCGACATCCAAAGAGTAGCTTGGATCCGGAGGAGATGCTGGGGCCAATGGCATGGGAGCTAGGCAAAAATCAAGCAAACATTGAGCCATAGTTAATGTGCGTGCAAAAATACAACATGCATTAAGGTGTGTGTGAGCAGCTCTTTCACTAATATTCACTAATCAAGGCCAGTGTGGCTTCCACATTTATATGCAGATATATGGCCACACATCTCTGGCTTCAAACATATCTACACATGTTAGGGCCTTGTTAGTTAGTTGCTGTGAGTGTTACAGTGGGCGTGAAATTAGGCCGCAGGCCCATATTATTAATACTCAACAGTGCAACACTCGATTGTTTGAGCTGCTCCCACACCCATTTGTTCCCCAAACAACCAGCACCAAAATTAGGGGTAAATACCTTCAATGGCAGACTGGGGTAGCCTTGAGGTTGCTGGAAGGGCAGGAGTTTGGGTGTCCTGAGGCACATCCCGGACAGCAGCATGTGCACCTATGCAGAAAGCAACAGACAGAAAAGTAAAAAATGTTTGAGCTCTAATGTACTACTTCACAGGTCCTACTGTTAGTTGGTCAGAAAGACAAAATGCTAATCACATACATTAACAGTAGCTTTTGAAAAAAGGCAGAAAATATGTACCTTCAGTCCAACCTGTGGTGTCATCCCCAGGATCCACACCCTGCAGCCGAGCCAGTGGAATTTTGGCCTTCAGCATCTCCTCATACGGCCTGTAGGTACTCTTTGGAGCCTGGATGGTCCCACTGTCCACATCAAGATCGTGATTCATCTTTTTCATAAGGGCCCCTCTCAAAGTGTAGAAGCGTTTCCTGCAGGATGGGCCACTACGTGGGTGTTGAGCAGTGCTACTAAGCTCCACACCAATGGCATCCCACAGTTTGCTTCTTTCTTGTTTGCCTATGGACTTGCTTTGGGAGCCAAATATCAGCTCCCATTTAGCAAGGGTAAGGCGCACAAGATGATTATTCTCCGCCAAATTAAATTCAGGCTCCCTCTTGGCACCTGGGCGCTTAGCCTGGGGTGCTGCCCCACCTTCAGGCTGGGCCCTTTTCCGTAAGGGAGGTCTGCGCACAGCACCCACCAAACTCCTACTTGGGCCTGCTGTGGCCGGCAGATGTCCTGAATTTGGCTCCATCCTGTAGCTGCACACACACACAAATACACACCCAACAAGCACGCATGCAGACTACAGAATGGCATCGCAATCTGTTAGGGTTGGCCAGGTTTTATGTGCTCTAACAGCCAATCAAAAACCAGGCCACTTAATTGATTCACACATACAGCCCAGTTCCTTCTAGCCACACCTCCACTGCACTGACTGAAGCATGTGTGTTAGCCAATTAACTCATTACAGACCTCATTAACCAAACAACACACACCCAAATACAACAATGGACTGATGTATCTGAACCCCTCGTGACATGTGGCTAGCCTAACGGCTATTGAAATAAACAGCAGCTTACCTTTCATTGGCCCACCACTGATTTTTCGGCCATGTCCGTTAATTCACGCAAGTTTCGGCTCACGTACGCTAGTAGCGCTACTAGCGTGCGCGTGCGCACTCCGTTTTACGCACA
The DNA here is from genome assembly GCA_027917425.1 of Gastrophryne carolinensis. Classification (NCBI taxonomy): domain Eukaryota; kingdom Metazoa; phylum Chordata; class Amphibia; order Anura; family Microhylidae; genus Gastrophryne; species Gastrophryne carolinensis. The sequence continues at coordinate 460,432,564 of CM051235.1, forward strand.
CCTGGGTCAGCTAATTGGCGCCCGGAAATAGCAGAGCAACGCAAAAGGCGGCAAAGCGGACCTGTCCTTTTTGAAAGAGAAGTGTAAATGGAAGGAATTTTCAAGCTTCTGGTATTCTGACACTGTGGCAAAGGCTGTGGTGTGGTGCGGTGCTCGCTTGCTTCCCTTAGCTCATTTGAGCCTCTGTCTGGGTTCTGTCCTCACTCTCTGTGGCTTGTTGGGTGATTTCTGACATCAGTGCTGTTTCTTTAGGAGCTTGTTTTTGGTGGCATCTGCAAATATTGTGTAGCATACAGCAAGTGAGGCTTGATTTTGGGGCCTTTTGTGGGCTGTGCAGCAACTCCCCTCTTGGTTGTGCCTAACTTAGAAAGCTGTTTTTCAGCAGGCTGGTGGTTTGGACCACTATAGTTCTGGTTTTGTGGTGAGCTGCATTGTAGCGGGTGTGTGTGGAGTGTGATTGTTTGTGTGTGTGTGGTGTGTTTGTGGTTTTGTTTTTTTTTTGGTTTATTTTGTATATATCTTGAGTGTGTGTGATGGATAAGAGGGTGATGTATGGTGTCTGGGTGGATGGATGTATGTGTATGCTGAAAGAGCAGGAGGAAAGGGAGCGGGGTATTGTGAGGCTTAGGGCACCCCGCTCCTTTGCAATTCGCCTTTCAGTATGGGACTTAAGTGACGAGCAGATCAGGAGCCGCTTCCGTCTGAATCGTGCTGCACTACAGTCCCTATATGATCAGATTAAGCACAAAATCGAGCCATCCACCAAACGCACTCAATCCATTCCAGGCATAGTACGCCTGTGTGCCACTCTTAATATTTTGGCACGAGGGACCTTCCAGGCAACCTCCGCCCTCCTCAGCGGGATAAGCCAGGCTACTATGAGCCGCATACTAATCCAGGTAGTTCTGGCGATTTGTGATTTAATCCCAATTTACATCAAGTTTCCTGAGGATGAGGAAGAGGTTGCCAAAATAAAACATGCTTTCTATCTGATGGGAGGGATCCCGAATGTGCTAGGGTGCGTTGATGGTACACATATCCCTTTCCGCCCTCCCCGTGCACAGGAGTTGTCTTACAGAAACCGTAAGCATTTCCATTCGATCAATATCATGGTTGTCTGTGACCCAGACATGAGGCTGCGGGCGGTGAGATCGGGGTTCCCCGGCTCATGCCACGATTCTTACGTCTTGCAGCGGACAGTCCTGTGCCGGAAGTTTGATAACAACGAAATGCCAGCTGGCTGGCTACTGGGTAATAAATTAACCATGTCAATGTATTTAGCAAATATGTGGCCTAGTAAGCCAAATTTATCAAAACCCCAAAAAAAACATGTACTAGTACTAATTGCTGTCTCTCTCCTTGTGTTTTTTCTACAGCGGACAAGGGATATGGGCAGAGAACGTGGGTCATGACTCCGGTCAGGAACCCACGGACCTCTGCCCATGAACGCTACAATGCAGCGCATCGCAAGACCAGAAGCATTGTGGAAAGAACCATCGGCCTGCTGAAAGCACGCTTTCTCTGTTTGGCACGGCCAGGAGGAGAGATGCTCTACAGCCCACAGAAGGTCTCCAAGATCATCCTTGCCTGCTGTGTGCTACACAACATTTGCATTTGCCACCGAATTCAAGCCCCCGAGGAGACAGCACTGGTGCCAGAAATCCCCAACATGCCCGCAGAAAGAAGTGAGGACACCCAGACTGGCGATGAGCTAAGGGAAAGGATGATCACTTCTTTTTTTGCGGTAAACTAACTACCCTTCACTCTAATGCAAGTACTGCACTACTGGGTAAATGTATTTGACCTCCCATCAAAATGAGCAAAAAAAAAACACTAAGGGGGGTGTAAGATGACCCAAACCACTCTAAGGGGGGTGTAAGATGACCCAAACCACTCTAAGGGGGGTGTAAGATGACCCAAACCACTCTAAGGGGGGTGTAAGATGACCCAGACCACTCTAAGGGGGGTGTAAGATGACCCAAACCACTCTAAGGGGGGTGTAAGATGAGCCAAACCACTCTAAGGGGGGGTGTAAGATGACCCAAACCACTCTAAGGGGGGTGTAAGATGACCCAAACCACTCTAAGGGGGGTGTAAGATGACCCAAACCACTCTAAGGGGGGTGTAAGATGACCCAAACCACTCTAAGGGGGGTGTAAGATGACCCAAACCACTCTAAGGGGGGTGTAAGATGACCCAAACCACTCTAAGGGGGGTGTAAGATGACCAAAACCACTCTAAGGGGGGTGTAAGATGACCCAAACCACTCTAAGGGGGGTGTAAGATGACCCAAACCACTCTAAGGGGGGTGTAAGATGACCCAAACCACTCTAAGGGGGGTGTAAGATGACCCAAACCACTCTAAGGGGGGTGTAAGATGACCCAAACCACTCTAAGGGGGGTGTAAGATGACCCAAACCACTCTAAGGGGGGTGTAAGATGACCCAAACCACTCTAAGGGGGGTGTAAGATGACCAAAACCACTCTAAGGGGGGTGTAAGATGACCCAAACCACTCTAAGGGGGGTGTAAGATGACCCAAACCACTCTAAGGGGGGTGTAAGATGACCCAAACCACTTTAAGGGGGGGTGTAAGACGCCAATGTTGGTTATCAAGTAATGCATTTTTTTTTTTTCAACGACAAAACAACTTTAAAGATATATACTAACTGCACTTTTCTTATTTTTTCAGGCACCAAGAGATGCACCCTGATCCCTACTTTCCATTTCCCAAACTTTCCTGCACTTTACTTTGCTTTATAATTTCTGTTGGACTTTTCAATTTCAATTTCATTTCTGTTTTATTTTTTTTTTTTTTTTAGTGTAAAAATAAAAACAACAATATATAGATACATGTGGCTATGTGTTTAATTCTGTTGTAAGTTTCCTTTGCATTCTAATTCCTATTTTAATTTTCCTTTTCTTTCTCAGTTCTGTTTTTATTTTCCTTTTCTTTCTCAGTTCTGTTTTTATTTTCCTTTTCTTTCTCAGTTCTGTTTTTATTTTCCTTTTCTATTTTCCTTTTCTTTTTCAGTTCTGTTTTTATTTTCCTTTTCTATTTTCCTTTTCTTTCTCAGTTCTGTTTTTATTTTCCTTTTCTATTTTCCTTTTCTTTCTCATTTCTGTTTTTATTTTCCTTTTCTTTCTCAGTTCTGTTTTTATTTTCCTTTTCTTTCTCAGTTCTGTTTTTATTTTCCTTTTCTTTCTCAGTTCTGTTTTTATTTTCCTTTTCTATTTTCCTTTTCTTTCTCATTTCTGTTTTTATTTTCCTTTTCTTTCTCAGTTCTGTTTTTATTTTCCTTTTCTATTTTCATTTTCTTTGTCATTTCTGTTTTTATTTTCCTTTTCTTTCTCAGTTCTGTTTTTATTTTCCTTTTCTTTCTCAGTTCTGTTTTTATTTTCCTTTTCTTTCTCATTGGTGGTTTAATTGTATTTCCTTTTTCTTTAAAAAAAAAACAAAAAAAAAACATGTGGCTATGTGTTTAATTATGTTTTATTTTGCATTTACATTCTAATATCTGGTTTAATTTAATTTCCTTTTCAACACAAAATAAAAACTAAAAAAAGTAAAGAAACATGTTGCAATGTGTTTTATTCTGAAGGTACTTGATTCCCAGCCCACAGCAAAGCAAAGCGCAGGCGCTGTGTTGAATAGCGTGGTCAAACTGACTGACAGCGCCTACAAAGCTGAGGGCCAACATCATATTCAGCAATGTAGGCGTTGTTCCCAACAACGCCAGGTAGCGACTGAGGAGGCCTGCTATAGCGAATCGCTACCGCCCGCGGCTGACGCTAGCGGCGCTCATAGCGCCATACTTCAGTCGCTCATCTGTCGCTACCTGGCGCTATTGATGAATCGGCCTCCCCATGTCATTTACCTCTGCGCTGGCGGCGCATGTCCATTTTTTTTATCCAATAATATTTTAGGTCCCCAAATTTTCACTTAATTTGCTCAACATCCCTCCTCACAGAACCAACACTATTCACTTGGCGGCAAATCTTATCCCAAAGCTCCTGCTTGGCCTGCTTGGTTGTGGATTTGGAATAACACAAGCAATAACAATAACAATAACGCACGCACGTCACCGCGAGGGAACGTCATAGCCATACCCGGAAGCTCAACCAAGATGTCGCCAGCAATATATACTGAGGAGCAGGACAACATAATAATGGATGTGAGTAGGCGAGCGTGCGTTTATGTGCGCGCACAAGCTGCTAAATAAAAAATAGCTAGGGCAGGGCAAGATTAGTGAGGAACAACGGACTTGTTAAAGTAAACTACTATATCAGCTTAGTTTTAAACATGTGCGCAGCAGCACACTAGCCTAGAGGCAGATTGAATAAGTAGGCCCATGTGAGTAGGAATGAGGGGCATAAACTGCCTTTAGATAGGGCATGAGACTTTGACATGTATTTGTGTGACTAATGCTGTACCATTGTGTTTTTGGCAAACAGATGATGTTGAGGAACCGGTACGATTCATCATTATCCCAGCCTCAGCATACAGCGCCGACGTTCATCCTTGCAGAGCGCCACGTCTAACCTGTCGTTACCTGGTGCTCTCCCATACATTTCTATGGACGATCCTTAAATCACTTTCCTGATTGTCCCTAAAGAAAAACACAAACCTACTGACATGTATTCTGGGCAAGAAAATGACATTCTTGAAAACTTTTTGGATTAAGAATATTCAGGTTTGCTGGTGTCATTTAGCACGCACACGTGCACTTTGAGTATATCTTTATTGTTTCCATTCACTTATAACTGTTTGAACTGGGCGAGTCTGCCAATATATTCTCTGTGGAATTTGGTTTTTTATTCATTTTCAATTATGAGGTATTGTTGTTAAGAGTTGATATTTATTAGAGGTTGTACACTTTGAGGGTTTACACATACAATTTTTATGCCAGCATAAAATAACTGTTATAATAGGATCTAATAAGCGCACATAGGGTCTTTTGATGCATTGTTCCCCTTAGGGTTTTTTTTCATTAATATTATTGTGACCATGGGGTCATCCATGTGATTTTAATTGTCCAGTGTGTTTTTGTGTATTTTAATAGTATCTCCTTTTTCATAATAAAGAATTTTGTATCCATATTGATATTGGTGCTCCTTTTTGAAGAAAGGTGTGTAATTGGACACGTCCACTTCAGTCTTAAAGTTTTGTAGCATATTTGAAACTGGAGCAAATGTCATCATAGAACTTCCATATTTTTGGAAATATCCCTTGGGTACCAGTCTTTTTTTGTATCATTCAACTGTGCCATCTACATTGCACTTAACTTTAAAAGACCGTTTACAACCTAAGGATTTCCTTCCAGGTGGTAGTTCTTGCAGTGTCATGCAAGGATTTTATTTCTTCTTTTGCAGCCTTTATCCATTTACTGGTTTTCCCTTAAGAGCTGAGCTGAGATATGTCTTCCCAAGTTGCAGGTTCACTGCTCTTTGGTTCTGGTAGGGTCTGCACTCACCTATTTGCTCAGAAGTTATAGATGGCAGTTTTCTCTTCTGTTCTTACTTACTCTCTTGTCATCACATTATCTCAGAATATAGTAGGCAACCAGCACTCCAGAAACAATGATTATGCAAAAGAATACAATTTAATATGAAAGAAATAAACTATATGGAATAGTATATACAGTACCTTACAAAAATCAGAAATTGCCTATAGGAGATATATACATCTCATATCCCATTTGGGGATCAATTAGTATAAAGATCACATAGAAGAATAGGCAGTTGTTACAGTAAATGGTTAAACTTAAGTTTCCTGGCTGCTAAGCAGTGTCAAGGAGTATAACCAAGAACACACAGTGCATCAATAGCCATAAGCAAAGCAGTAAATAATGGCTTACATGTACTCCAGGCATTTCAGGCTCAAAATAGCCTTTCTTAAGGGGAAAGTAAAGCATCCCTTTCACAGCTTCCACCCCCTTTTATGTTTATACTTTATATCCATGGGTTGTACTTTTTTAAAATACTAGTCATCACATTATCTCCCAGATCTTCAACAAAAGTTATGCTGTCCCTAATGGTAACATTGGCTGTTTGGGGATTTAGGATTCTGTAACCCTTGACTCCGTCACTGTATCCAACAAAGATACCTTCTACTACTCTGTTTTGGAGTTTGGTGTGTTTTTTCTTCTGGAACGTAGATGAACGCGTTGCAGCCTAAAACTCTCAGGTGAGTTTCTTGCACCTGGCTCCTCATTGTGCCACAGTTCATATGGAGTTTTCTCCACTGTTCTAGAAAAGAATCTGTACTGCAAATAGGTGGCTGTCATTGTTGCCTTGCCTCAATCATTTTGTGGTAGTCCATAGTCTGTCGGAATACATCTGATCATTTCAGTCAGAGTTCTGTTCTTCCTTCCAGAGTTCTAAGTACTTCATGTTAAAGGAGCGCTACCGTGAAACTGGAATGAATTAATATTAAAAATACATACAAACACGTCAGCCAATGAGAGAAGGGGTCACTTATACACCCGAACTGAATAAAACTCCCGCCAAGCTTGTAGTTTATTTTCACATGGCAGGAATAAAATGCAAAGGTGACAGGTTTAGTCTATCAGGAGTGACAGATGCTGTCACCCTGGATGTCCTTTTCCTTTTATTAAAAGAAAGAAAAACAAGCCTGGTTGGATATTTCTTGATGCTGGGTGTATAAGCCATTTTTGAGATAGTGCTCCTTTAAGTACTCTTGTATTTTATTCCCTGGGAATTCACCTCCATTATCACTTCGGAGTATGAGGGGTTTCCTCTAAAACGTATTACTTGTCTTTACTACACAGTCCTTTAATTTGTGAAGAACTTCGCTCTTGTGTTGTATTAGGTGAGTGACTGTGTATCTTGAGTAGTCATCTATGAAAATCATTATGTACCTGTTGCCTCTAGGTACAGGTGTGTTTAGGGGACCACCTACATCCCTGTAAACTAGGTCAAGTGGTTTTGACGCTCCATTCTGATGTATTTTAGGCAGTGCTGCTCATGTAGCTTTGGATTTGATGCAGCATTCACATTTAACAACAACTGGACAGGGGATACTGTTATGTCATTTTCCTATCTTGCAGTTCCTGCATGCATTGTGGTTGTTTGTGACCTAAATAGCTGTGCCACATGTGTATACAGTAATTGTGCTTATTTGTGCACAGCCTCATCTGTTGCCTCACTGTGTTAAGGTGATACAAATGATCACCCAGCTTGGCACCATCTGCTTGCAATCTAGGATAGAACACTTTACATTGAGTCCTTTAGCTGTCAGACACCTTACAGATAAGTCCTTACTCTAGTTCAGGAACATTAATCATATCTTTCACTCTAAGGCTAAATTTCATCTCACATCATTGGGGAACACTATGGTTCTGTGTCCATATCCTTTTGCACATATTTTACTTCCATCTGCAATATAAATAGTCTCTTTGTTATTCAGATCAAGTTCTGTGAAAAAAGCTTCTATCACTTGTCATGTGACTGTTTAAATGGGGTATTTTAGTTCCCATCACTTGAATAAGAGATTATGGCTTTGCCCCTCTGTTTAGTAAAAGATGGACACCATTTTATTTGCTCTGCTTTACTTATATTACAGTTTTTCTTTATGTGTACCTTTTTGTAGCATCTAAAACACACCCTGGTCTCCTTCATGTGTGTCTTTGAGAGCTGTTCTTGTGTCAGTTTCTGTGGAATCATGTGCAAGTTCATTTCTTCTGTGATGCTCATCTTTGAGCCTACTCTTTACAAGTGCTCAGGCCTTGCCTCCAGCACATTGATCAGGGAATTAAAGCCTGACTAATTTATAGAAGGTCCCTTTGGATGGAACTCAATGAGGAAAGATGTTACAGGGACTTAAAACCCAATAGCAAAAATAAGGCAGTAAGCAGCTCACCTGATGCCTGTCCCATGTGCCTCTTCTCCATTTCCATTTTTTTCAGGATCACACAGAAATGTGGTCTAACAGCCACTTTGTCCCTTGGTGCACTCAGTGCAAGCGATCACCGCAAGCCACAGTGGACCTGCAATGGTCTCTGACCACATCCATGCATAAACCTGTACCATTACATGCGTTGCCCAGCTCAGCCAGAAATTAAAGCTCAGCCATGTCCAGAAAGGGATTCTTTGAAATGGCTAATTTTACACTCTTCCTAAGGTAGATAAGGTGGGAGGAAATCATGTGCCTGGACAGGGACTTTAATTAGTTTCCTACATTTAGGGGCCAAGGAAACAGAGGTTGCTTAGCTACAGTAGGTTCTGAAGACAACGAAAAGTAGATGGATACTATGAAAAGGAATGAAAAATAATTCAAAGCCCTGTTTTCTGCATCCCATTTCCAGGGGCTTTCCTCACTTTTCTGTAAAATGCCTGTTTCGTTAGCCTAAACATAGTTATTTGTTTTGAATATTTGAATGCAACAGATAACAGGTGCCAGCAGTAAAAAGAGAATAAAAGCCTGGTGTCCCAACCTTTAGCTTTATCTCTGATTCCCTTTAGTTTACCGTTCCAGACAATGAAAACAAAGGTGCATCTACTTTATGCCAATGTGTTTACAGATCTGTGAACTTATTAAAATATCAACCAAATAAGTTGACAGTGTTCAAGGCCACAGCTTTTTGTTTTTCTTGACTTCTCTTGAAAGCTGTAGAGGTGAGACCATTAAAAAGAAGATGATTTGCACACTGTGCTATTTACAGAAAAGAAATACTTGTTTGGTCAACCTTGTTATAAAACTTCAATTCATTTGTCAAAGAATACTATGAAAAGAACGTTGGTAATGGGAAACACAATGTCCTAAGCTCAAATCAATGCGTTAAAAATGCCTACGCAAACCTAGTATTATATTAGTTTAATATTTTACAGCAAATTCGGGGCACCACTTCATGTTGTGTGACCTTTAATTTATAATTGTGCTTTTGTCTACACAACCAACGAACTTCTCATTAAGCGGCCACTCCACCACATGAAAAGTACATTTTATGCCATACACTGAATGAACATTATTGTTCATTCATTACAGAGGTAATGAAATGATAAACTGCACTACATTTAGTGTACAAACTTGTCTTTGAAAATCATCTCATTAGGAACAGACTCCACTCTGGGATAATTGATGAGTAAACATAATCAGTAAAAAAAATGGTGGTACTATTCCATTGTATACACACTTACTGACAGTTTTGATATTGCAGATTGTCAACAACAATTCCACTCTATTCTTTTAGCTTGAGCTCCTAAATGTTTAATCACACTCTGCATAGTATGATTGCCCATTCAATGTCTTCTAACCCACCAGCTCTCATTCAAATGTTCCTGTTTACTGTAGTTGGTTAACTCATACTAACTGTTTTAATTATTAAAAGTAACAAAACAGAACAGCTGGAAAATAATGTATTCCCCAGCAGCAATGTGTTGATTTTAATGTGAATTGAGAACAGGGAAGTGGGTGGTAGAAGTTGATTTCAGGAAACATAGTTACAACAAAAACTGAACTGTCAAAGAGAGAAAATATCAGTTGGGGCATCATTACCAACAGCAGGCCAGACAAATGTTCAAACACAGTGACTCCCTCTAAAGGTTTAATGCTTAGGTTTTATAACTCTGGAAGTACTGTATGAAGGAACAAAAACCTTTCTAGCACTAACCACAACTGTATATGGTAGATTAGGCAGACCACCCTGTGGAAAGCCACTCAAATGTCTTCTGGATAGTTGTTTCATGGGTGGATCACATTCCTTAATAGAGATGAGCAGCTGGTGCTCGGAATTTCAGGGAATAAAAAAATGACATGCCTTCTTTTTAATTTTTAAGGGTTAAAGGGTAAAATGACCACACACAATGCTGAATGAAAACATACATATTATAATATAATTAAAGAGTATCAGCCTAACTAATAACTGCCCCAGTTGGAGTTGGGCTAAAGCTTAGGTGTGAGGATTAAGGCTAAACTATTTGGCAGGTCCTGCATGTAAGACACAAGATCACATGCCTAACCAACATTTTTGGATTCACCCCCTCCTCCACAACATAAAATGACTAACTCCACTTCCATTAATGAACATCAAATTAATATATTATTATTAAATGTATTATTGCCCTTTCAGCATCATATAATAAATACCCCCCCTATCTTTTTTCCTGCATGGATCACAGAATATGATCACATGTCTAATCATAATAACTCTAACTCTACAAAGCTAGCAGGTAAGCAAATTAATAACCCCCCCATTAAAAATAAAATGACTAACCGTCTCATTCCCCTTCCTGCAACATCAAATGATGCCTCACCCAGCATCAAACCAATAACAGTTATTCTTCGCAACATTGACATCTGCTGCTCCAAAGGTTGTTTGCATGGAGATTGCCTTGTCAATCTTCATCTGATGTGACAGCAGGATGCATGGCTAAGTCCAAAGCTGGGATTCACTTAAAGGGTAAGTACTGAAGCAAAAGAGTGGCCAGCAGCAGATTGTAAGCATGAACAGTGGTAACAAGGAAAAGGTAAGTTTACAGGAGATCCTGGAAATACACAGAGTGGGGCATCCCAAGTGCCCCAGCAGGGAGGAACAAAACCCAGGAAAGTCAATTTCTTATGGGGTGTTCCTCTTAAAGTTGAGGGAGAGAGACTAATGTATATCCTTCTATGAGATTTTGTCAAAAGATCTGTACGATTTAACATTGAGGCTTACTACCAACCTCCTGTGATCACTTTTCAACAGGGACCTACTAAAAAAATTACTTCTTATTGTTCTTTTTATGAAATAGAAGTCACTGTCCTGGTCCACCATACATCTGTTTACTGCAGGCATCAAGTCTATCTAAAACCACATTTCCAAGTAAGGGTCTCCTTTAATTTGGTGAACATATACTGTGGGAGAAATTTTAAACCTGATAAAACTGTGTCTGAATCAACCATCATCAACAACACCATCACATCCCAAAACACTGGTGTCATTGCAATCTTGGGGTTAATGTGTCACAGTCAATGTTTTTTGAGTAAAGAAGGTTGAGGGTTAACCTAATTTTAACTTGACTGCCACTTCACAACTGTGGACCATGCAAGGAAACTGTCATGTCTTCAATATATGAACCTGAATCTCACTATGAAAAAGGGGGGAACAACTTTCAGGATAAATATGATAGTTCTGACTATAATATGGGCTATTTATAATCACTGTAGCACAGTCAAATCATTCACATCTCTTAATCTTGATCTTCCCACTAGTTGTGGCAAAGCACTATAACAGCAAGCAAGGAAAATACTATAATTCAGCCCATTTCTTTTACTACAGATTTCCTTTAATGTGTTGTTCATGTCTCTATATCAGCATAGCCCAGCAGTAAATATTTCTCAATGTGTATTTATTGAAAGGAATGCATTTTTATTGTTGTCTATATGGTACATTAAAATGAATGGCCTTGTAGCTTTCCTTTCATTTAATAAAAAGTGCAGTTTAGATTTCCTTGGCAGAAAAGCAACAGAAGGAAAAATATTACCACATAGATATAACATTATAATGTAGCATTATTTACTGGGGGTGGGATGGTGGACATGGATTGCTTTCATTTTGAAAACTCCAGAGTAAAATCTGTTGCATGGAGTAAAATTACAATGCAAAGTAAATAAAATCTTGGAAAAATCAAACAACAGCATGTAATGGAAGCTTAGTTTTGCACAAAGTAAAACAACAAGCAGATTGTTGTACATGTCCCTTAAAAGAATGATGCTTGAGGAATCGACACTGATGCCGTTTAGGTAATCATTTTCTTAGAGACAAAAACATGTATTTACTTTACCTATAGGGCCATAAGTTTCAACAATCTATATGATATTTTGTTTTACTTAGTTATAACATTTAACAGCTTGAAATATTGAACCATGCTCACTGGAAGGTCAAGACTTTGTAGGGGAGAATGTGGTTAGGAAGGAGGGGAGTGCAAACCATAGAGGCATGGCAGGCAGCTGCTAGTGTCCATGGCAGAAGTGGACCTAGGGCAAGCTGTCTTGCCCTGCCTTTCAGCACCTGTGGCAACAGTGTTGGTGCACTGTCTATAGGGAATGTTGGTGGCCAGACCCTTGGGTTCTACAGGACAGAGCTAAGATGCCAGGGTATTGTTTTGCCTGATGCACTGTTAAGAATGTTATGAAAAATATGGAACCTACAGCTACAGACAGTGTATCAACACTGTCATCGATTCATGCATGAACACTGCCTTAAACTCCACACAGACCATAGTCATGTTTTTTTTTTGGGGGGGGGCACTATGACTATGAAAACCTAGGTTCACTCCTGCTAAGAAGATAAGTGCTTTTGAAAAGGCCGTTAACGTTGGCCTTGTATCACTTAGAGCTTTCAGAAGTCAGACTCAATGAATATACAGGTTACACAGCAAAGCATTAGCAGAAACTAATTCTGAAGAGGTCATGCAAGGTTACATTTTAGACCTCCTAGGGAAATGCTGAGTTCTGAAGACTGAGGAATAAGGTTGATTAAATAGTGCCATGTTCCGTTTTGGAGCAGTGACTGGAAATATATGGAATAAAAGACACTTGAATCCAAATTGGGGATGTGTGTTTTGGTCTTTGGAAAACACCTAAAGCATGCAAATGCCCCTAAAGTGCATGGAAAGACAACCAAAGTAAAATATGGGCAATGTTTATGTGGCATAGGTGTCCCCAGGAGCATAGAGGGACGTCTTGTAAAAGATAAACATGGATAGATGTTACTGCTCATAATAACTTGAGTGATACCATAGCCCCCCATCCTAAAAGATTCATTTTCATTAGGCATTTCCTACAACCCTGGCCACATACTCACCTACTTGTAGGTGCATAGTGACCAGTTCCTGAACAGCATATCAATGAACAGCACTGTGCAGGAGTGAAGGGGTGCGATGCATTCCACTTTGGGTGACCCCTTGGGGGGTGAGGGTTCAGACATGCCTATATTCTTTTATACTATTGTTCCGGCTGCACTGCAGTTTCTATCTATTCTGTCTTCAACTTTTGCATAACCATTAATCTTGTTTACAAAATAATCCAGTCCTCGTCTGAAGAATGACTTTTATTTCCAGTCACCAAATGCCCCCCTTGTCCTTTGAGGTGATTTTACATGGAATAGCTTTCCTCAATGATTTCTGTATGGACCACATATATTTATGCAAGTAAATATCACTGTTCAGACAAAAAAAATAAAGAAACACGGATATTCACCTCCTGCCCCCCACAGCAGCAGAAATTGTGTTTACGTTGCTCAGAAACATAGTGGGTTCTAAAAATGTGCCTTTGGCTAGCTTCAGAATCAGGATCATGTATAACGTGCAAGGCAACAATCACAACATTCTCTTATAACAAGTAAAATTGGTGATATAGATCATAGGTTGCCGGTATTTATTTTTCTGGCCAGGTTTGGTTTGTTCTATAAGTAGGTGGCATATAGGGTATCATTTGCACATATGGGTAATTTACTATGAGACGGGGAGGCTGAATCATTATTAGTGGCACGTAGCGACAGATGAGTGTCTGGAGTGCGGCGCTATGAGCGACCGCTATTGTCCGCCCCGATCGGCTGTCAGTCGCTATTGCAGGGCTCCTCAGTCGCTATCTGCCATTCTTGGGAATCACGCTGACATTGGTGAATGTGATGTTAAAGATCTGTTTTATAGGCGCTGTTGAGTTTACACCGTGTTCAATACAGCGCCTGAGAGTTTTTTTGCTGTTGCCTAGAAATCAATCTGTTAGAACATTCTGCAGTAAACACATTGAACCATGTATGTTTTGTTAACTTTTACTTATATTAAATTGTATTTTCTTATATTTACATAAATCAAATTCTGGGTTTTGAATCTTCATGGTGCCTAAAAAAGAAACAAAATTGTAGTTTTTTTTTAATACTTCCCTATTTTTTTGGTTGTTGCATTTAATTACATACCAAACACCCTTTTTTTTTTTTGGTTTTTGTTTTTTTTGTCATTTCCCATATAAGTAGACCAATTTTTTGGGTTTGGATTAGGAGTTTTGGGCCCCATTTTTTGGTTTGGATTAGGAGTTTTGGGCCCCATTTTTTGGTTTGGATTAGGAGTTTTGGGACCCATTTTTTGGTTTGGATTAGGAGTTTTGGGACTCATTTTTTGGTTTGGATTAGGAGTTTTGGGACCCATTTTTTGGTTTGGATTAGGAGTTTTGGGACCCATTTTTTGGTTTGGATTAGGAGTTTTGGGACCCATTTTTTGGTTTGGATTAGGAGTTTTGGGACCCATTTTTTTTTTTTTTGGGTGGAACTTGAAGACCAACCACATTTGTTGGTTTTGTTTTTTTGAAGTGCCCTCTAGTACAGTAGGTGTTTTAGAGATAAGGTGACCTAGCTTACCAAAAAAAAAGAGGTAATCATGCTTTCCCGTCACTCAAATCCTGTCTGGGTGTCCTCAGTACTGTCTGCGGCCATGTTGGGGACTTCTGGCACCAGTGCTGTATCTTCAGGGGGTTCAATTCGGTGACATATGCAAATATTGTGTAGGACACAGCATGCGAGTATTATTTTGGAGACCTTTTGTGGACTGTACAACATCTCTCCTCCTGGACGTGCCAAACAGAGAAAGCGTGCTTTCAGCAGGCCGATGGTTCTTTCCACAATGCATCTGGTTTTGCGATGTGCTGCATTGTAGCGTCCTTGGGCAGAGGTCTGTGGATTTCTGACCGGAGTCATTAGCCACGTTTTCTGCCCATATCCCTTGTCCGCTGTTGAATAAACAGATTGAGAGAGCGAGCAATTAGCAATTTTCAAACAACATAATGTAAACAGTCTAGGTTCAGTTATATATTTGGTTCAGTTAATAGTCCACATATTAAACTTGTAAATAGATGTCATGGATTAGTAATTACCCAGTAGCCAGCCAGGTGGCATTTCATTGTTCTCAAACTTCCGGCACAGGACTGATTGCTGGAGCACGTAAGAATCACGGCATGAGTCGGGGAAGCCAGATCTCACGGCCCGCAGCTTTATGTCATGGTCACATACAACCATGACATTCATGGAATGGAACTGTTTCCGATTCTGGTAATGCAGCTCCTGTGCACGGGGAGGGCGGAAAGGGATATGTGTACCATCCATGCACCCTAGCACATTAGGGATCCCTCCCATGCGGTAGAACGCACGTTTGATTTTTGCAACCTCCTCCTCATCCTCAGGAAATTTTATATAAACAGGGATAAGGTCACAAATAGCCAGGACTAACTGGTAAAATATGCGGCTCATTGTAGCCTGACTGATCCCGCTGAGGAGGGCAGAGGTTGCCTGGAAATTCCCCCGTGCCACAATATAAAGCATGGCATTGGATGGATTGGGTGCGTCTGGTGGATGGATTGATTTTGGTCTTAATCTGATCATATAGGGACTGTAGTGCTGCACGATTCAGACGAAATCTGCTTCTGATCTGCTTGTCACTTAAATCCCAGACAGAGAGGTGGATGGCAAAGGATCGGGGTGCCCTAAGCCTCACAGCACCCTCCTCCCTTGCCTCCTGACCTTCCTGTATGCTGCCACAACAATACATCCATAACCCAAACATCACCCTCTCATCCATCTCACAATCACTGGCTAGAGCTCAGGCACTGCCCCAAAAACCAAAAACAATATCAACACACAGACCAACCACTCCACATACACAATCACAATCCACACACAATCACACAAATGCAGCTCACCACAAAACCAGATGTATAGTGGTTAGAACCATCAGCCTGCTGCAAGTATGCTTTCAAAGTTTGGCACAACCAAGAGGGGAGTTGATGCACAACCCACAAAAGGTCCCCAAAACAATCCTCACTTGCTGAATTCAACACAATATTTGCATATGCCACCAAAAAAAAAGCTCCCAAAGAAACAACACTGATGCCAGAAAACCTCAACAAAGCCACAGACAGTAAGCAAGAAACACAGCCAGCCACTTATTGCAAGCTAGGGCTAAGTAAACCAAGACACCACAGCCTTTGCCACAGTGTATCAATAAAAGAATGCTTAAGAAAAGAGGTATTTATACTTATCCAAAGGACTGGTCCGCTTAGCCGCCTCTTGGGTTTGTTAGCTGTTTCCGGTCTGTTATTAGCTTACCACAGGTGTGTTGGAAACTGCTAGCGCAAGCATAATAGCGTACTTTTGCGGATCTGTTTGCTCAGACATCTTTTGGCCAATGAAAGTTATGTGGCTGCAAATTCAAATAGCCGTTTTTGACACCACATTTCCAATGTTGTTAAGAGACATGGTTCACATTTCTTCCTAATGTCTGTCTGCCTTGTTAAGTAGGTCATTAATTAGTTCATTGCCTGACACACATGTTTGCCAGAAACCTCAGTCATTGGAGTCAAGATGTAGCTACAAATACCTGGCCAGTATGTGTGAAGCAATTAACTGGGCCTGTTTGTGATTGGTTCTTACACCACATAAAATCTGGCACACTCAAACAGCAGTTGTTGCCATTTTGTAGTCTGCATGTGTGCTGGTGTGTGTTGTTTTGTGGTGTGTGCAGCTACAGGATGGAGCCAAATTCTGGACATCTGCCGGCCACTGCTGGACCGAGTACCAGTGGGGTGGGTGCTGGCCGGAGACCTTCCTTAAGGAAAAGGGCACTGCCGGAAGGTGAAGCACCACCCAAGGGCAAGCGTCCATTTGCCAAGAAGGAGCCAGAATTTAATTTGGCAGATAACAATACTCTTGTGCGTCTGACACTGGCTAAATGGGACTTAATATTTGGTTACCAAAGTCAGTGTTTAGGCAAACAAGAAAGGGGCAAATTGTGGGATGCCATTGGTGAGCAGCTTACTAGCACTGCTCAATACCCACGTAGTGGCACATCCTGCAAGAAACGCTTCTACACTTTGAAAAGGGCCCTTATGCTAAAGATGAAGAATGATCTAATTGTAAACAGTGGGACCAAGCAGGGTCCAAAGAGTAAATACAGGCTATATGAGGAGATGCTGAAGTGCAAGATTCCTCTCAGTCGCCTGCAGGGTGTGTATGCTGGGGATGACACCACAGGTTGGGGTGAAGGTACATTGTTTTAACATTGCAAATTATGGTTGGTTTAATGTATCTTCTTATTTGTTAACCAATTCTTTGCAATACTAACAGTAGGACATGTTAAGTAGCAGATTAAACCTCTGTAATATTTTAACTTCCTGTCTCTTGCTTTATGCATAGTGGCACATGATGACTCACATGATTCGCCTGATGAGGTCACCCGGAATCCTGCCCTTCCCCCACCCTCAAGCTTAACACAGTCTGATATTGAAGGTTTGTTTTTTTGGGTTGTTTTCTTTTTTGCTTGTTTGTCACACATTAACAATGCATAATTCATTTCTTTGCTTTATCATAGTTGCCCTCAAAATTGCACCAGCATCTCCTCATGAGGATGCCAGTAAGTGCATGTGTCAACCTTGATTTTGCCATTGTCATATAAATGTGCATGGCTTTCAGTCATGTTATTTCATTGTAGGCCAAGTCCCTGCTTCATCTTTGGACCCCACTTCCTGTGTTGCAGGTCAACAGGACCCTGTTGGTGTGTATTGCAAAGCACACTGTATCCTTTCTGTTGTTTGAGTTCCAGTGCGTATATTTTGTTAGTTGAAAATTCAAAATCATGTTAATTCTCACTTCAAGCTGGATAGTTAAAGGGGATTGGGCATCAACCGGATCCTAAATGATAATGTTGTAATGTTGTCCATGCTAAGTTATTGAGCTTAAATAAGTCATTATTTCTGAAATGCAAACATTAACAATACTATGGTGGCTAATATTGATATCCATTGTGGCTTGCATTAGACCCAAATACAGGAAGTGGGCGTCCGGAAAGGGTCCTTTACCGTGCGGCTGCTAGGGATGAGGGTAAGACTGATTCTTGAGGGGTTCTAGTAAGGATGTTGTTTTCAATGAAATGATGTTTGTGTCTTGACATTTGTTTTTAAACATGTTATTTTAGGGCAAAGCTCGACTGAGGCCCTAGGTCTGGACATCTTTGAGGTGGCGGGTATGTGTAATTTGACCTATGTGTGTATGTTCTAGTTTGGCAAACTGATTTCCTCATCTTGCTCTTCCATACATCTTCAGAATATGTTAGAAACCAAAAGCTTTTGTGTCTTGCACAATCAGTCACTTGGGAGAGGTATGGGCTTGATAATGTGAAGAAATAGTCACGCAATATCAAATGACACACTAACACGACTTTCCTGTTTAGCATATGCGAGCTTGCCACATCTCTCAGATGATGATTTGCCCCTTTCTGGCAGTCAGACACCGGAACTATTTGTGGAGGAGCACACTCAGGTACCATGGATGAATGTTTTAGAGATTAACCACGATTACCTGTTTGGGGGTCAATCAGGTCCCACCATGTAACATACAACATACTTTGTTGTTAGCAGGACTCCTTCCCTGAAACACAGGATGTGCCCTCCACACAAGTGCCATGTGCGCAGGCTGCAGAGGCTGGACCAACGGTAAATTCTAATGGAGCCATACTTTTTTTTTTTTTTTCTTACCTGCATTATTCAAGCTTGACTACAATATTGCATTTTTTGTTATAGGCTGCTCAACCAACAACTGGGTGAAGTGCACCAACAAGTGCTGAGCTTTATGAGCTAGGGTCCCGGATGCTGGAGGCCTACAGTTGTCAACAGCCGTGTGATGGAACTCTGGAGCGCATTGCGGCGTTGGAAAATCAGTCGCTGCTGGACCAACAACAAATTAATGAACTGCGCCAACAACTTAATGAAATGCAGACTCAACAGCAGTCTGGAGTGCTGCATGCCATGCAAGAAATGATGCATGGCATCCAGCAATCTTTACAGCGCCAGGACCAAACTTTGTTGTTGTTACAGCAGCTAATTCAGCAGCAGTCTATTTTTTTACTGCACTGTTGTCCCCCAACACCGCCCCTAGCTATGAGTCGCAACCTCCCCGCCCACCCAGGGACTAATTGGTCCAGTTGTTAGCCATTTGAAAGGCTTTAATTTGTATTGACTTGATTGACTTAAATAAATGTATTTGTAAACGCTAGAATTTGTGTGGGTTACCAAAAGACATACGTACAAACACAGTCAGGGATACCTCTCTATATCTAGATATGGTAATGTTGACTGAAAATTACTACCGTCATTGTTTGCCATACATTACTATGTATACAAAATGAAATGCAGAACAATGTGTTTAAGAAACACCCAAAAAATGGGTTAATATACACTTAACATATGGTTTAAAAGGCACGACACACTGAAAATAGAAACATAAAAAACATTTATTTTTTATAAAAGAGGCCAACATGGCAAAAATTACTCCGCACAGCGGATAAAACCATACCCCCCACCCTACCGCTGATTCTTCTTTCCCAGCAGCATAAGTCGCGTCCGCTGGATGTACTGCCACAGTCTGCGATGCTCATTAACGCTAGCTGTATGGAGACCAAAAAATGGATTAGTCAAGAGAACGTGAGACAATCGTACACAGATGATTTCACATTATCTAGTTTGGTCTCATAATGTGACCAACTACATTAACATTTGTGCAAACTGGGCCCTTATGTGGGTCCATTATATGAGTACTAGTGCCTTACATGTGCATTTATCAGCAATACCCTACATATTGAAGTAACTGTTTGTACTAAATGAAGGGTAAAGTAAGATTGTGGGCATTGATTGGGTTATTTTGGTCCAAACATCATGTTCAAAGTACTAAAGATTCTAACCCTTCGGATATTCCTATTCTAGTTCTCAACCTTATTTTTATAAAAATCTAATTTGGACACCAACATTTTGGAAACAAAATGTATTATGGGTTTGAAAGTAAACAAAGGGGATGCAACAATCTAGCATGCAGACATGCATTTATGATTGTGGGTCACGCAAATGTCAGCTAAATGTGTGCTAATTAACCACATAGGGACATTGCCAATTATTCTAGCTTTTAGGGTGACACATAGGTGGCCAAAGTATGTTTGGATATGAAGTTAGTGTACTCACCATCGCAGCTGTGGCTCGGGCCCATGCTGCTGGGTGTCCCTGGAGCTTGGGTGGGGAGTATGGTCACAGGGTCCGTCTGCGTGGAAACATCTGTTTTGAAAAAACAAACCAAAAACAATCATAAGGTTTGCGCTTACAAATTAAGATTATACATCCACCTGTTTAGGGAGTTTGGTAAATCATGCTACCATGTTTACACACGTTTGCTATACATTAGCATATTTACAGGTCCGTGAGGTCAGGTGAATAATTTAGGTGTGCAACATGGACACATCAATATAATATATTATATAATGTAACATTTACAGTGTAATGCTAATGCAGTAATTTAAGTTGAGCTGATCATATTCATAGTAGAGTGTGCAACATGTGTTTGCATTAAACAAATAAAAAAAAAATGGCTAGGCAGCATCATGGTGTACACATTAACATTGGGGTTGGTTGCATTTGGATTGAACTGGAGTGGGGTTCCAGAATATTCTTCTAATTAGACAAAAAAATTATGCTATGTAGCAGCAAACATGTGTATGCAGTTTGTAATGTCATTACATATGCCATGTGAGTGAGAACAACAAACACTTACCACGACTATGCCCGCGGGCAAGGGCTGGTGCATAGCTGCTGGAGGTTCTATGATGCCCTAAAAAACAGATAACAAGGGCAGAGGATTATTGAACATGCACCGATTCCACCTGTAACATACAAACAACAATTAGAAATGCACTCACCAGGGGATAAACTGCCACTGGTATCCCAGGGAGGACTCCAGGCGTGGAGCCTCGACTCCTCACAATCGGCCCAGAAGATCCCAAAACACATGGGCCACCCTCCTCCCTCTCACTCCCAGATCCTTGAGGGAGTGTGGGTGAGTCCAACTCCACCTCCCCACTTGGACTCCCCACTTGAGAGGGGCCCACAGGGTTTGGAGACTCAACTGAGTCCGATTGTGAGGAGCTGAGGCTCCAGACTGCCCTCCCCCCAGCAGCACGCTCCTCTGGGGAGTCATCCCCTTCCTCCCCTGGGTCCTCAAGATAGGACTGGCGAGAGCGCCCCTCCCCCGCAGTAGAGTGGTGGGGTCGGATGAATCTGCGGGGGAGGGGCGCTCTCGCCAGTCCTATCTTTGCCCAGGGGAGGACGCTTATCTGTGTAGAAGGTAAAAAAATAAGGACACCTTTAAAAATAAACCCAAAAATGTACTACATTATAATACAACATTATTGTATGGATTTACATGTGGTGAGGTGACACTTACCTGAAGCATAGGCATCATAGAGCCTATAAACGCCCTCTGGGTCCCAGCGCTTGAAATCCGACCACTTCTGTATAATTGACCGGACACTGAGCCGGGACACAGTGGCCTTCACCTCCAACGCTATGTGCCTCTTTGCACCACGGGCATAGTCATATTCCGCTATACAAAAATCCAATAAAAAAAACACATTTAAAAAAAAACCCATCAATACATATATATATATATATATATATATATATATATATATATATATAGTAATAAACATATATAACAAGCTATATTCTTGCACAACATAAATGGACCATATACTGACTTTAACCACCTGGCCGTTAACACGCGGATCCACCATTTTGCGGCACAGTTTGCTGGTTGTGGGGGGAACAGGGGATGTTGAGGGGCCAGGGGAGACAGGGAGGGGAGGGTGGGGAGGGGTTGGGGGTCAAAGAATCAGAGGTGTAGCTGGGGAGGCGTGTGGCAGGGCGTCTAGGCCGTATGGTGAATCCTCAGAGGTAGAAACCGGAAGTTGCAAAACGAAAGTGAAAGGCAAAAAAAAAAGGACACTCAAAGCTAAAATACGCTAACATACGCTTTCCAAATCACTAGCATACGCAAAACAAAAAACAAAAAAACGCAACAGTCATGCTAGTGATGAGTCAGATGTGCCCGTGTCTGCTGCGTATTCAACAACAGCGACTGTGGGCGTTAAAAGAACATTCAACCAAAAAAAAACACATGTATGGTGAGCACAGCGCCGCCACCTGTGACACATAGCGACTCGGCATAGCGACTGGCCCTCGCCGCAACACCACTGATTCAATAAAGAAAGTTCAAGGATATAGGGCCTGATACAGAGCCTCCCCCGATCTGACCTTATTTTGTTCCGTTTCTCCTATGGCCTGTTTTGCTTACATTTGTCTCGGGGTTCAAATGTGATTCAGAGCCGCCGTCGGGAGAGCTCCGTTACTGATCCGTGTATGTGTCTTCAATCGCGAAGTGTTTTTTCCCCTCACGTGTGCTTTCCGTGTGGTCGTGGGTTCCGTTGCCGTTCACACGGACGATCCGTTTTTTGGTCCTTTTTCTTGCGTTTCCGAACGTAGCTTCTTGCCATCTGTTTCCGTTTTCATCCCGATTCCGACTGTTTTTCCATGTATACTTACATTTCCATGGTTTTCCTGTTGTCAATCTGGGTCCACGCAAGCGCACATCCCTAGTCCTCCCTCAAGCTTTCACCATACAACAAACTGACACTTTTAGCCACACCAAAACTTACCTTCAAATAATATCCTTCTTCTTCTTCCTCCTCCTCCTCCCTGTGTTTAATGCTTACCTTAATCTGTTCTCCTTCTTCCTCCTCCTCCTCCTCCCTGTGTTTAATGCTTACCTTAATTTGTTCTCCTTCTTCTTTTTCTTCTTCTTCCCTGTGTTTAATGCTTACCTTAATCTGTTCTCCTTCTTCTTTTTCTTCTTCTTCCCTGTGTTTAATGCTTACCTTAACCCTTTAAGTGCCAGCCTACCTGGAGTTTTTGTCACACTCTGTTGCCAGACCATTTTGCACTATTTTGCACTCCCCATGTTCAAATGTGATTTTTGAAGGGATTTCCAGGGATTTCCCAGGAAAATGATATATTGTTTTTTTCAGCAGAGTCTGAGCTTTAACATGAAATGTCTTTTTTGTCATTTTTTAGGTGTATTCTCAATATTTTTTGGTGAAATATGTGCAAAAAAATTAAAAAAATAAATTTTTTACAATTTGTGGTGTTTTTTTGTAATAAAAAATGTAAGTTTGTCAATTAAATCTTATTGCGTGTGAAACCCCAATTTCTCACAGTTACAGCGGTACCACATATGTATAGGTAGACACCTTTTCCTGCCCAGGAGACTCCCCCAAACTGAAACAGAGCTTTAGGGGATTTTCAGAAAAAATACAACTGTGATATGCGCTATGCGCACCTTGCAGTTTTTCCAGAAAAACAACCCTTTACATTTGAAATACCCCCCACAAACTATATATTCTCTGGAAGTACACACCTCAGGCTTTCTATTTGTACCAGGCTTGTTGATGTGGCCACAGTTTTCTAGAAGTAATCCCTCAATGTATTCTTTGGTTGCAAAGAGTTTCCGTTAAAAAAAGGATAAAAAAGCAGAATCAAAGCCACATTTTCCTAAAAAAACTATATACAAACAAGAAAAAACAAGTATAATCTGAAAAAGCAACATCCCCCGAAAAGAACGATACCCAACATGCATAGGTTCTGTCAAGGGAAGAGTTGCCAAACACCCCAAAGTAAAGCATGAGCATAACGGTAATTTTTCTTGAAAATTTCAGCTCTGCAGACAAAGTGCGCACCTTGCGATTTTTCAACCAAAACAACCCTTTACATGTGGAATATCCCCCATAAACCATATATTCCCTGAAAGTACACATGTTAAGCTTTCTAAGCGTACCCAGCTTGTTGTAGTGGGCTCATCTTTCTGGAATTAATCCCTCAAAGAACTCTTTGGTTGCACAGAGTTTCCCTAAAAAATGTATAAAAAAGCAGAATAAAAAACACCTTTTCCTAAAATATAGTCTGAAAGCGCAAGGTCCCCCGAACAGAACAATACCCAACATGCAGAGGTACTATTAACCCTTTTAATTGCCAGCTTACTTGAGATTTTGTCACCCTCTGTTGACAGGTCATTTTTCCCCATTTTGCGCCATGTTTTGCGCCATGTTTTGCGTCATTTTTGCTGGAATTTTCAGGAAAATTATATATATATTTTTTGCAGCAGAGTTTAGGCTTTAACATGAAATGTCTTGTTTGTAAATTTTATTTATTATTAATTTTATTTATTATTAAGTAAAAAAAAAAAAATAAATAACATTTTGTTTTAGAAAATTGCCTTCTTTATTTTAAATAAAAAATGTATTTGATTAGGGAAAACCATATTGCATGTGAAAGCCCCATTTCTACCGATTAGAACGGTACCACATATTTATCGGTAGCCCCCTGTTCCTGCCCAGGAGACCCCCCTAACTGAAACAAGTAATTTTTAACATTTACAAATAAAATACTACCATCCACACTACAAAGTGTTAAATCGAGAAAAAAAAATGACATAGGGTCCCCCCTCCCGGGCATTTTTTGGGGGGATTTTTAAGGGTTAAAAATCCTTAAAAAATAAAAAAAAAAATGACATGGGCCCCCCCTTACCCAAACTAACCAGCCCGGGACCAGCTATGCAGGGTTTGGAGGAACAGGGCGCAGGGGCCAGCTTTTGTGGCTCCTGGCCCTGCAGGCTACAAGCCCGCATAGCCAGTGGGCCCGGGCTCTTCTGCCCCCCCCCCCTGGGCTTTGGGGAGGCAGGTAATGGGGGTGCCGGGGGTTAATGGCAAGTCACCGGCTAGCGCAGGTGACTTGCCACCTCCCCCAGCCTTGTGAACTGGTATAGGGGTCATGGACCCCTTAACAGTTCACAAGGGGTTAAATGTAAAAAAAAACACAGATACACAAAAAGAAAAAATATATATATTTTTTTTTTAATACTTACCTCCCATCCATAGTGGAGCACTCTTTCAGCCTTTTATAGCTGCTGGATGACAGAAAACAAAAGGGTTAATTAAAAAAAAAATGACATAGGGTTCCCCCTCCTAGGGGGGGGGGACCCCATTTTTTTTTGGGAATTTTAAGGGTTAAAAACCCTTAAAAATCCCCCCAAAAATGACGTAGGGTCCCCCCTACCCAGCATTACCGACCCGGGCCAGCTATTGGGGCTTGTAGAACAGGGCGCAGGGGCCAGCGTTGGTGGCCCCTGACCCTGCAGGCTACTAGCCCACATAGCCACTAAGTGGCCTGGGCCCTTCTGCCCCCCCCTGGACGTTCGGGAGGCAGGTAATGGGGGGCTGGGGGTTATGGCAAGTCACCCGCTTGCCGCAGGTGACCTGCCATACCCAGAGCCTTGTGAACTGGTATAAGGGGTCTCATGGACCCCTTACCAGTTCACAAAGGGTTAAATGAAAAAAAACACCACACAAAAGTATTTTATTAAAAAAAAAAAAATTTTTTTTACTATACTTACCTCCGATTGTAAGCTCCTTTGTCCCGCGCCGCTCTGCTGACAGATGCCGGTGATCGGCATCCAGAGAAGGGGGAGGCAGGAGATCAGAGGATCTCCTGCCACCTCCTTCCCCGTTGCCGATCACCGGCATCTGACAGCTGAGAACGCTGAAGCCAGTGATCGGGGCCGGGATGACGTCATAGCCCCGCCCCCTTGGGCCCGTTAGCGGCAAGATGGCGGCCGCCATCGAGGAG
The DNA here is from genome assembly GCA_027917425.1 of Gastrophryne carolinensis. Taxonomy (NCBI): domain Eukaryota; kingdom Metazoa; phylum Chordata; class Amphibia; order Anura; family Microhylidae; genus Gastrophryne; species Gastrophryne carolinensis. The sequence continues at coordinate 460,458,103 of CM051235.1, forward strand.
GAGAGAGCCTCCCGGGCTCTCTCCTGAAGACCGGTAAGTCCTGGGGGGCGATCGGAGGCCCCCTAGGTGAAGAGGAGGGACAGCGGGAGCCAGCGCACACACAGGTAAGTGAATGTCATTTTTATTTTATTTTTTTTTTTACAGTTAGCAGCTGCTGCTGCAGAAGCGGGGGGGGGCCTATTCCGGGGGCTCTCCTGGAGCCATCCGACCCCCCACGGGGGATCGGATGGCACCAAATTAAAGAGGAGACCCGGCCGGATCCAACGAGGGGTCAGGTGAGTAATTTTTTTTTTTTTTTTGCCCACTAGCAGGGGTAAATGCCAGGCACGTAAATTTTACGTGGCTGGCACTTAAGTGACGGAGAGGCAACCACGTAAATTTTATGTGGCTGGCATTTAAAGGGTTAATCTGTTCTCCTTCTTCTTTTTCTTCTTCTTCCCTGTGTTTAATGCTTACCTTAATCTGTTCTCCTTCTTCTTTTTCTTCTTCTTCCCTGTGTTTAATGCTTACCTTAATCTGTTCTCCTTCTTCTTTTTCTTCTCCTTCTTCTTCCTCCTATTCCTTGTCCCATATACTTACCTTTTGGGACATGTAACTGTATGGTTATGTTGTGAGAACGTACAGTGGCAGGAAAGAGAACACACCACAATTTTTTTATTTTTTTTTTTACTTTTACTTTTTTTCATAAAATTTAAAATACTTTTTGGTAAAATTGTAAAACATTTTTTTAATTTTTAAAATTTGGAAGAACAGCACAGGAGGCTCTTTTTGTTCTTCATTGTTGGCCTTTTCTTTGATCTGTGAATGAAAAACATCATCAGTTTTGCCTTGTAAATATTTTGTGCTTATCTAGGGGTTTTTTTTTTTTGGTCCATTTCTAGGGTTCATTTTGCCCTAAGTTATTTCATTAATGTGTCTTGGACCATATTTTTTTAGTTTTGGGCAGGAGTTTAAACTACATGTATGATATCTAGGATAAACTTACAAGGCCTGTGGCCAACAGTGCGTCTGGGGCGCAACCTCCTCCCTGGGTCCACCATCTCTTGCTGCTGTGAAGCTGTTTGGATCAAAAATACAAGGATATTATTGACTCTTTGTGCCTCCTGAATGTCAGATTAGGTTAGGCTTCTATGCATCAAATCACTCACCTTCCCCAGGCACCTCTTCAGCTTGCCCTGCTTCATCCACTCTCCTTTTGGATGGTCCTGCGACGTCATCATCTAAAAATAACAATAGTGCTCATTAGTATATGTCTTTATTCCATGTATCTGGACAATTGTAGGTTTGAGAGTCTTACCGGACTCAGGTTGCTGCTGTGGCTGGATTGACTCCCTGCCGTGCGCCTCCCCCCTGTATACTGAGGCCCAGTGGCACCTCAAAGTCCCTGGCAGAGAAGGGGGTGGGCGTTGGCACTGGCGTGGCACCACCTATACCTTCCCCAGTACCTCCCAACACTGGGCTGCGGGTTCTTGTCCGGGTGGGGCGGAAACGATAATTCCATTTATGCGCTGCAATATAAACACAATCATAAACACAGGCCCAGGCAAGGGCAGTGTGATTATTGCATGTCATGTATCAACACTTGCCTGGAAAGTGCTTGGCAAAGTACCGCCTCACCCGGGGCCTATGCCTCATCTTCAAATCAGACCAGTGTGTTGGGCGATCTGGGTGAAGGTATAGGTGGTTCCCGAAATCCTGGCAATCGCGTCCACCACCGCCAGTGCCAACGTCCTCTTTTCGAAGTCGCACGGCAGGAAATCGTAACGGTTTCTCAGCATCATCTGTTTGAAAAAAAGCACAAACGCACAGCATTAGTGATACAAATAGATGACAAAGTCTCATGCCCTATCTAAAGCCAGTTTCTGACCCTCATTCCTACTCACATATGCCTACTTAGTCTATCAGCCTCTAGGCTAGTGTGCTGCTGCGCACATGTTTACAACTAAGGTGGTCTAGTAGTTTAGTTTAACAAGTCAGTTTTTCCTCACTAATCTTGCCCTGCCATGGCTATTTTTTGTTTAGCGGCTTGTGCGCGCACATACACGCACGCTCGCCTACTCACATCCATGATAATTTTGTCCTGCTCCTCCGTATTTATAGCGGGCGACATGTTTGGGCAGCTTCCGTATCAGGTTATGACGTTCCACACGCACGCACACGCAGCCGCACACGCTGCAGAACACACCCTCACGGGAAAACTATTTAAAGTTCAAGGCACTCAGCTCTGTGTTGTTTACCATATCACAATGCACAGGCCAAAAGGGAGCCATAAGACCCCCAAAAGCCCAGAGCAACATGCTCGCCGCACAGAGAGACATCAGGAACAACCACACAAGAGCAGGCACAGGAGCCGGCCACACAGGCCGGGATAAGCCAGCCACACAGGCTGCTCGGACCAAACGCAGTAGCAAGGAGCCCTTGGCCCAGTCACCCCCACCTACTAAATCATCCAGGGCTCACAAGGGACACAAAGCTTGAGCAACTCAGCAGCCTCCACCTCCTCCACCCAGAAAGCATGTGGCTAAATCCAGCCACACCACAAAGGGTAAGCGTAGGGCCAAAACCACTAGCCCACCCAGGCCAACCACCCCTCCTCCTCGGCTCTCTGTGTCCCCAAGTACCACCAGCACGGGGTCAAAAGAGAGCTCCACAGGTGCCAGCTCGACAGGCACCCTGCCATTATCACATAGCACCCACCATAGTCCATCACAGTCACCCATCAGCCCAAGAAACCTAAACTACTCCCCAGACAGCCAGCCATCAATGTCGTCTGCTGCTGGGGACACCACACACCCATGTGGGCACCAGATGCGACGTGGCTCACTTACAGCCCGTTTTTGTGATGTGCAAAGCATGGCTGTAGCCACTGGTGTTTGTGAGCACTATGATGCCCTATTTGGGCGTCATTCAAAGTCAACCCCAAAGCATGCCAAGCAGGAGATTTGGGAGCACATTTGCCAGCAAGTGAATAGTGTAGGTTCTGTGAGGAGGGATGTGGAGCAAAAAAGAAAAGGTAGGTAAAGCCCATTTAAAGTGTAACTGAATGGACAGGCTGTTTTGTAGCAGGATGTAACACTTATTATGTGTGCTTTACTATTCCCCAGCCTGCAGACAGGGGGTGGAATCCCAAATAAAATCATACTAACACCAGCAGAAGAGCATGTGTTGACCTATATTCACCCGACAACCCTTCATGGCCTGCCAGGGGGACAAGACACAGACAGAAATGTCACGTCCAGAGGTGAGTATTTTTTGACATTGAGACTTTTTAATGTGGACCCAAACTGTTGTATACTCCTTACAACACACTTGTCTTTCCTGAAACCCAAAAAGTACATTATCTCGTCCCAGAACCAACAGATGCCACGCCACAAGGACAAGCTACCCCTGCATTGGGCTGGAGGAACACGCCACAACAGCTTTGTGTCAACACCAACCAACCTGAGTGTACTGATGAGGTAAGTCAATGGACCACTGTGTTGCCAAATGAAATTGCACTTGCCTACATTTAAGTGAAAATAGTGGCCTCACTACCTGCTACCTTTCTTGGCAGACCCGAACCATCCCACCCATTATAGAAGTTATTCGGGATTTGGAGGAGGAGGACACAAGTCTGCTGCAGCCAAGGCCACCAGACCCAGTGGGACAACAGCCAACACAACAGCCCCAGCAAGTGCAGCCCCTGCTGGCCACTACCCATACCTCAGGGTCACAAACCTCTGCTGCCGTGGACAGTGGCCGCACAACAGATTCAGCGACCAGCCAGCAACCTGCAGCCACTCCATCAGTACCAGACGCACCCACCCGTGCCAGTGGTGGAACACAGCCACGTCGCCATATCAGCCAGAGGAGGCATCTGCAGCTAATGGAGGAAGCATGCCACCAGGAGAACGCGGAGTTCACAGCTAACACACAGAGGTTTAATGAAACAGTGTGTTCACAAATCACCTCGATGTCCCAACAACTTGATTTTATGAATCAAAATTTGTCTGGCCTGCTTGGCGAAACAAGAGAAATAAGCAGGCAGATGGCAGGAATTGTCCAGCAATGGCAGTTTATCAATCAGAGCCTTGCTCATATTGCCGCTAACATGCAGCAACCTCATACATCAACTTCCTCCTCCTACTCTACTTACCACTGAAGGCATGTGTTTATGGATTGATTCTGGTGAGCAGTCCTCAACACTACCCAAACACAAAACACATGCTCTTACACAACCCCACATTAAACGTTAAAAAAATAGTCAACAATGTTTGTCACATTCATTTTTATTTTTAAGCAAACAAAAGAAAAAAGGCACACATTTGCCAAAATGAAAGAAAAGTATGCAAAAACATGGTCCACAAGCTGGGCACAGATCGCCTGTGCCGACCCACTTTGTGTGCCAGAGTATGGAGGTGTTGATCCTGGGAAAGGTCCAAAGCGTCCTCAGGAATGGAAACGTATCTTTGGACACGGCTCAGGATGGCAACCCCCAGTCTGGTCCAGACAACGGAACCGCATCTTGAGTAAACCAAAGCCACGTTCCACCACAGAGCGAGTCCTCCTATGGGCAGAGTTATAATGCTCCTGGGCCGGCGAGGATGGGTGGAGGATGGGGGTAAGCAACCAAGGAAGCAAAGGATACCCCGAATCACCTGCAAAAAAACTAAAAAAAAATAAGGACTCACCATAATGCAAACATCACATGACAAATGGGCCCCTTTGCCACATATGTAGTGGCAGGCCCCATAACTAGCCTAGACATACAAAACAAAACAACAAAGCTATAAAGTAGAGCTAAACAAGTCCCATCCTGCAAATAAGGAAGAGCCACAAGTACATTACATGCTACTTCCTAATACTGCGTGTTAGGTTACTTAACAATGCTAACAACAGGGAGCAACAGACAGAGGGCTAAGGGGAAGCGGATCATTAATGTGCTGATTAGCATTCAAGAATTAAGGAACAGGGACATAGGTCAGCTGTGCAGTGTCAGTGCGAAGCACAGTTCTGATGAGGCAACATGCACATCCACCCAGCACACTCCTATACAATGACTCTGGGATGAAACATAGCTAAGAGGGCGAGGACACAAATGTATGGAATCACAAGCAAGGCCATAGGAGGAAATGCTAGTAAGTAAGTGAGTGGAAAATTCTACTGTTTCATTGGAGTGTCTAACAGATTAGTGGGGTACAAGCACAGACCAAACAGAAAAATCATGCAGGACGGCAACAAAAATTTGTTAGCACATACCCAGTAGCCATCCTCCAGACAGATCTCCAGATTCAAACCGACCAAAGAGGCTGGAGTTCCTCAAAATGTGGGAGTCGTGGGAGGACCCAAGAAACGCAGCAAATAGGCTCAGAAACTGAAGATCGGGGCCGGACACTGCCTGAACATTAATTGAGTGGCCCATCTTCCTGTTCCTGCAAAAGCACAATAAAAATGGAATTAGTGGGCCCAAAAGGAAAAAATTAAAAAAAAAGATGCATTCACATAAGCAACATTTTAAACCACTGGAGGTTGGGTATACACAGGATGCAGCTCTGCTTTCAGACAATTAATAAAAAACCACATTGAAAAAATGAAAATGTATGTGCTACATTGCAGACACATGCTGACCTAAACCACATACCTGAACAGATATTCCTGAGCAGCAGGCGGAACCAACGCAAAGTGGGTACAATCGATGGACCCCCATGACATTGGGCATGTCGGCTATATTATAAAAGGCCAGCTTAACCGCATTCCAGGCTTCCGCTGTGTCTGGGAAAAAGATGTAGTTTGGTGCCAGGGAAGCCATGCCATCCAAAAACTTTGTAAGGCTGCGGCTCAGCGTAGACTGGAACATCCCCATGGAGAAGGCACCCAGTCTCTGGAACGAGCCGTTTGCACAAAACTGCAGGCAGCCAACCAATTTGGTCATACCTGCAATTGCATGCCCCTTCCTTGTGGTGCGGGCTAACCATGGCCGCAGCTGACTATACAAGTCCTGGAGAGAAACACGGTTAAGGCGGGTGAGCTCAAATAGCTCAAGGTCATGCATGCCATCGATGTCTAGACGTGTGCCGTGCAGCCGGGTTTCTGCCATGCTCAAGCGGACCAGGCCGCATAGCCGGCGTCTTTGATGCTCGCGCACAGCAGAATGCATCACGGAACACAGATACGGCTGCTAACACTGGCCGTAAGTTGAGCGCCCACACCCTCGTTTTATTGGGCTGATTTCAATCGGAAACAAGGCTTGGAATCAGTTTGAAAAACAGAACAATTAACGGCCAGTCCGTTTTCACGGAGTTCTGCCTCTTGTGAGCCGACACACGTAAAGGTGCGTGCAGGAACACCTGAACGCATACACGCACACAAAAAGCACGGGATAGCTGAACGAGGAGGCTCTGCATCAGGCCAATAGCGTGGGCGCTGTTTTTAGCTGACTGCGGCATAGAGCGCCTGTAACGCTTTAAAAAGATTGATTATTTGGGTGGTTTGACACCTTCGAAAACGCTAACAATAACTGAAATGACATTGGTAGAGGGCTGTGACTTTTACATCCAAGTGACACATTCCTAAATACATTTTCAGAAAAAATAAAAAATACATTGGAAACATTCAAGACAATTCATAAATAATGCTTAATACATTATATGTAAAAAAAAAAAAAAAAAAAAAAAAAAAAAAACAAACATTGTGTTTGCCATAGAAATGTATGGGAGAGCGACTGGTAGCGAGAGGTAATACCTGGCACTGTGCAAGGCAGAACAATGGCGCTGTTCGCTGAGGCTGTGAAATTGATGAATCATCCGCTACATGTCGCTATTCCAGTCGCTAAACAGATTCTGCTTGATAAATGTGTAATTGCGTGCCGTGTCCGGCGTTGACCAGTCGCTATCTGTCGCTACCTCTCATTAACCAGGCGCTACCTGACGCTATCCCTTCTTAAATAAGAGCCTATGTCCATTATGGGAAAGGACACTAGGCTAAATATTTTCTCCTTCAGCAACCAATAATAATTAGTCTTTTACTAATTACTGTCTGCTAAGCATTTCTGCTTGATGCATGTTTCCATCATCATCATTTGTACTGCCCTACTGAATTTTCCTGCATCAGTCTAATTGTTTAATGTTTGGTTGTGTTAAATGCATGAACAGTTTTAGAGCTAAAACACCCAGTTGTGTATTTAACTAACAAAAAAATGGATTGCTCAAAAATGTACTAAACCAAAACTAATGAATTTGATGCATTGCAAGGTTACATAAATTTCAGACATGGCAATTACATCAAAAGTAATTAAGCTAAGATTTCAGAGTCTGATACTATAACTGTTCTTTATTCTCAGAATCAGTTTTGCGTCAGTCAAATATGGATTTCAAAACAACCAGCAGGACAGCAGAGAGGTTTTTTTAGTCGAACCTTCCTGTGTATGAATTAGTCTTCCTTGTTAACTGGTCACTCGCTTCCTTTGTCAGCCAGCAAGGCTGATTGGGGGGGGGGGGGGGTCCTCACACTGCTTGTTTTGAGATGATTGGGGGAGGATTCTGCACACTGCTGTTATGGGGTGATTGAGGGGAGATTCTCCACACTGCCTGCTTTGGGGTGATGGGGGGATTCTGCATGCTGCCTGTTGTGGGGAAATGATCACTATAAATCAAAATTAATATTCTAGGGAGGTCTGGAATGATACTCAAAATCAAAGTGGAAATTCAAATTACAAGCTGATCCAACTTCAGTGGAAATGCCTCAAGACAAGGATATGAGGCTAAGTAGTGGATGTGTCCTCCACGTGTTCTTCACGTCCCTACAATGCATGGGCATGCTCCTGATGAAGCAGTGAATGTTCTCCTGAGGGATCTCCTCCCAAACCTAAATTAAAACATTAGTCAACTACTGGATAGTTTGTAATGCAACGTGGCATTGGAGGATGGAACGAGACATGTCACAGGCTCAACTGGATTCAGATCTGGGGAGCAGGCAGAGTAGTCCAATGCATCATGCAGGAGCTGCTGACACACTTCAGCCACATGAGCCCTAGCATTGTCATGCATAAGAGGGAACTTAGGGCCCACTGCACCCACATATAGTCTCATAATGGGTCTGAGAATCTCATCCCAGTACCTAATGGCAATGAGGGTACCTCTGGCTTGCACATAGAGGACTGTGTGGCCCTCCAAAAAAATCCCTCCCCACACCATTATTGACCAACTGCTAAACCGGTCACACTGGACAATGTTGCAGGCTTGTGAACATTGGGTCCTCACAGAGTCCGTTTAGGACAGTTTGGATAGACACGGATTAGTGGCCTGTTAGAGGTCATTTCGAAGGGCTCTGGTATTGCTTCTCCTGTTTCTCTTTGCACAAAGGAGAGGTAGCAGTCCTGCTGCTGGGTCGTTTGCTATGCCCCCTCCACATCTCCTGGTGTGCAGGAGATGTGGAGAATGCTCTAGAAACTGTGCTGACAGACACAGCTAATCTTCATGCCACAGCTCACATTTATGGCCTAGAGGTAGGGAAGCGAGCTAGTGACTGTAAGGTGGCAGTTTCGATTCTGTGAGAGCAATGACAAAATGCTACCAAAAAGTTACCAAAACAACAGCCATAAAGAATAAGAGCAGAGAAATGATCTGTGGTCACAACCTGGAGAACCACTCCTTTATAGGGATTGTCTTGCTAACTGCCTATAATATCCTGGCTCAAAGCTGCTCAACATGCCTAGAACTATTGGCAGTCAACTGCAGACCCTTCTACGCCCCAAGAGAATTTTCTTGATTGGCGTCTACATTGCGCCACAGGTATCTGGAAAATCCGCCTTAGAGGGCTTGGTCAACTGTATTAGTGAATGTAAAAGGAAACACCCCCAGACCCTCATCATCATACTGGGAGACTTTAACCAGGCTAAGCTCAACTGTTGAAGTTCATCCAGCACATTACCTGTCCAACCAGAGGTAAGAATTCCCTAGACCATTGCTATACTACAATCAAAGGAGCCCATAGTCAAAGCAGCACTTGGCCATTCAGATCACGCCCTTATCCACCTGGTACCAGCATACAGACAGCAACTGAAATCCTGCAAGCCTTCCCTTATTAATACAAAGAGATGGACAGCGGAAGCAAAATCTAATCTACAAGCATGCTTCGATTTCACTAACTGGGAAATATTTGAGAACGCAGGAAACATCAGTGACTGGACTGATAAGGTCACGTCATACATTCTGTGAGGACATGCTGATTCCAACCAGGACCTTTAGGAAACAGATGCACAACAAACCATGGTTCAACAGCTCAATCAAAGCCCTTAGGAAGAAAAAGGAGACAGCCCACAAACATGGTAATCTCACTGGTTATAGAAAATTTAGGAATCTACTCACAAAGGAGATTAGGGATGAGCGAATCGGTTCTAACGAACCTGAATTTGCCCCGAATTTGCCACCGGCAAAGTGTCAGCTGGAGCGGAGAGACGGGGCTGGTCGGATCGCGACGGGAGAGGAGAGAGGACCAGAGGCGGGGACCCGAGCACAGATAGAGGAGGCAGCAGACGGGAGAAGTAACATGGCGCCCGGCCGCGGAACGCCGCAGGTACCTCCCCCTAGGCAACGAGCAGCTTCGCCTGTGGCAGCTGGGGCGAGACAGGCACCCGCAACAGCGGCCCCTCGGGACGGAGAGGACAGCCCTTATACACGGCCACAGACGGGGCTGGGGGAAACTGCATACCACAGTGGGAGGCACATAATGGCGCCGGAAGACGCAGCAGTATGGGGTCCCGGGGATGTGGGGCAAGCCGGCCCATGGGAACAGAGTTCCCAGCAAAACTTAAGGAGGCACTGTGAGGAGGGGGGGCGGAAAGAGGACCTATCCGGAGAAGGGGATAGTGGCACGGAGGAAGGAGAGAGGCACCCCAGGCAGAGTAGCCCAATGGAAGCAGGCCTGCTATCCAGAAGAGTTGTGGAGGGGAGAGGCTTGAACGTCCGGGATCCGGGAGGCAATTCAACTAACTGACTCTCATGTTATGCATATTCCCAAAGAGAGGGCAGCCTGGGGAGCAGAGAACCCCCCAAAGAGTCAGAAGCGGGGCCCCACAAGTCGACCCAAAGAGGTGATACCCTGCGGAGCATAAAACGCTGGATAGCTGTAGCTAATCTTGCTAGAAGACACTGCACACACATGGCTAATTAGTATTCACTGCACAGGGTCCGGCAGGCTCCAATCATCACCAGACACGTCATTGGAAAACACACAAGCACATGGCTAATTGATATTCACTTCACTGTGTAAACGTCACAGACTGAAGATCAATCAGGGCTTCCTAAATAGGTTTACACACAGCATGGTGGAAACGGGGAGGCTGGCTGCGCTGTCAGCTGGTGGCGGAAGCCGGCTTCCGCCGCCCGTTGACAGCGCAGCCAGCCTCCCCGCTTCCACCATGCCGGCATTTTTTTTTTAATTCCAGGGCTTGGTGGGAGCGGGGAGGCCGGCTGTGCTGTCAGCGGGCGGCGGAAGTCGTCTTCCGCCGCCCGCTGACAGCACAGCCGGCCTCCCCGGTCCCACCAGAGATGAGCGATTTGTTAAAGTTCGATTCGGACGAAACCAAATTTCTTGGAGAAATTCGGCGAATCGTCCGAATCGAATTTTTAAGAAGTTCGCTCATCTCTAAAGGAGATAAAAGCTGCAAAAAGGTCATACTCATCCAAATTAGAGGAGACATTTTCTTCATCCAATTCCAGAACACTTTGGTCGGGCTTAAAGCAAATCACAAACTTCAAAGGCACCGCCCCTACCATCAATCCGAGCAAGGATCTCGCTGAGGAACTGAATCAGTTCTACTGCAGGTTTGATGCAATGAAGCTGGGAAAAGGACCTGTAAGCCCCCCTCCGATGGCAAGCAGGACATCCTACCCATTGATTTCGTCCACACTGAACCTTGAAGTGTCAGATGTCTACTGACCCTCAACACCAGGAAAGCATCTGGCCCTGATGGGATTTCCACAAAGCCTTAAAGTATGTGCGGAACAGATTGCCCCAGTCCTTACTGACATCTTCAGGAGTTCACTTGAGGTTGGAATAGTCCCTGACTGTCTGAAGAACTCATCATTTCAATCCCAAAGTCGTCATCAGCTTCAGCCTTGAAAGACTATAGACCCATTGCTCTGACCCCAGTGGTCATGAAAGTCTTCGAACGACTGGTAATACCATTCCTCAAGGAGGCTATTGGCTCACAGTGGGATCCACTGCAGTTTGCTTACAAAGCAAACAGATCTGCAGAAGACGCGGTCAATCTGGCAATCAAGCTAACATTAGACCATGTTGATCGACCCAGTTCATACACCAGACTCTTATTTGTGGATTTCTCATCCGCCTTCAACACCATTGACCCACAAATTCTCCATGGGACCATGGGAAAATGCTTTCACTGGGCATCTCACCAGGTTTATCTGGCTGGATTACTAACTTTCTCACGAACAGGACCCAGAGAGTCAAACTGGGTCCCTTTATTTCCTCATCAAGATCAACAAATATAGGTGCACCACACGGATGTGTTCTGTCTCCCCTTCTCTTTTCCATCTACACAAATGACTTCAAATCCTCAGACCCATCTATCAAGATCATCAAGTATGCAGATGATACCACCTTGGTAGGCCTCATCAATGACAATGATGAGTCTCCCTACCAAACACAAGTAAAAAACCTGGAAGCCTGGTGCGAAGAGAACAACCTTATCCTGAACATCCAGAAAACAGTTGAACTCGTAGTTGACTTCAGACGTTCCCACCTAACGCATCGTCCCATTTCCATCGGTAATGGCGTAGTCAATATCGCTACCAGCACAAAATTTCTTGGCACTGTGATCACGCAAGACTTGAAGTGGAGCAGGCAAGCTACCGTCATCTTGAAGAAGGCCCAACAGAGACTATACTTCTTGAGACAACTAGCAAGATACGGTATGTCTAAAAGGATCCTAAAGACCTTTCACAATGGTGCAATAGGCTCACTTCTGACCTCCTCCTTCACGGTATGGTATTGCGGGATCACAGCCAAGGACAAAAACAGGCTGAAGAGGATTACTAGGACTGCTGAGTGAATCATTGGATGCCCCTTACCATCCCTGGGGGAACAATTCACGGAAATGATTCGCTCAAAGGCAAAAAAGCCCAACACACCCAGGTCATTCTTTTTTCAAACTCTTGGCCTCCTGCCGGAGGTACCTGGCTCTCTCAACCAGAACCTAGGTACAAAAACAGTTTTTCTCTCTAGCCGTTAAGGCGCTAAATAACCACCACTGACTAACCTACCACGAACTTCCTGTCTCTACCATATCACTGAGTTACCAGCAACATCATATGTATATATATATTAAAATGTATAATATGTATAATATGTAAAAATGTTTAATTTTATATTTAATGTTTATATCTCTAAAGGGGTACCTCCCTTCCAAAAACCATTCCTTGTATGTATCCTGTACTTACTTGGCGGTCAATAAAGTATTCGTAGTATTCATAGTATAATTGTATCTGTTGTCTGTTCCATTTGCACAACAGCAGGAGATATTGATTCTCATTCATTGTTGCTTCAAAACTGGACAGGCTGATTTCATTGATGTGTGATTGACTTGGAGTTTAATTGTGATTAGGGATGAGCGAATCGATCCGGACGAACCCGGATTTGATCCGAATTTCATGAAAAATTCGATTCGGATCGAATCCGAATTTCCCCGTGCTTCGATCGCTCGAAGTTTTCCTTTAAAGTGGACCAACACCCAGGATTTTGACTATCCTGGGTCTTGGTCCACTTCAGTGGGGCACCCCCGATCGGGGTGCCCCGCTGTGTGAAACCCCTCCGAACCCCCCGAACTCACCTCTCCCCACGCCGACGGACAAGCCGCGGACAAGCGGCTCCTCCGCCGCCGCCTCCCGCGCGTCCCTCTTGACGCGCGCGTTCCCGCGCCGGCCATTCACAGACGGCCGGCACGGGCGCGCGCACGTCTAGAGGGGCGCGAGGGAGGCGGCGGCGGCCGGCTGCCGCCGAAGATAAGGTAAGGAGTTTGGGGTGTTTGTGGGGGTTTCACCCCGCGGGACATCCCGATCTCGGATGTCCGGCGGGGAGGGAGGTGATCGGCCCGGGAATCTTATAGATCACCCGTGGGTGTTGGTCCACTTTAACATCCATTCATTTACATTACAGGCATTCTAAGATGGCGGACGGGACATGTCCAGACATCTACCCCGCACCAGTGCAAGCTGGGGCAGTCACATGCAGCCTATCAGCAGCCAGCAAGCCCGGTGGCGTCACATCGCTATTTAAGGCTGCGGACATCTTGCTTTTCCTCATTTCTCTATTGCATTCGTGAGAGACAGGACGCTGCTGTAGTCAGGGAGAGACAGTTAGACAGACAGGGACAGACAGGAACAGGCAGGAGACAGGTAGGAAGTCAGCGAGAAGCAGGGAAAGTTAGGAAAAATCGGAGGCAGTCACAGGGAGATTTTTTTTTTTTCATCCAGCCTGAGTGTTACTGGCTGGCTGACTGGCTTTGTTAGCGTTTTCAGGCTGCTTATACACTTACTGTGCATATATACTGAACTGATCTCAAGTCTGCTGTGAGGCATCCCATTCTGTGACTACACCAGCCTCTATTTACTATAACCCTTTGCACTTATTCTAAAAGTAATTTGGCCTGATAAAGACACTTTTGCTGTACATAGTACTATTGCTGCCAGGTGCACTCCGGTTGGGGCATCCCATTCTGTGACTACACCAGCCTCTATTTACTATAACCCTTTGCACTTATTCTAAAAGTAATTTGGCCTGATAAAGACACTTTTGGTGTGCATAGTACTACTGCTGCCAGGTGCACTCCGGTTGTGGCATCCCATTCTGTGACTACACCAGCCTCTATTTACTATAACCCTTTGCACTTATTCTAAAAGTAATTTGGCCTGATAAAGACACTTTTGCTGTGCATAGTACTACTGCTGCCAGGTGCACTGCGGTTGTGGCATCCCATTCTGTGACTACACCAGCCTCTATTTAATATAACCCTTTGCACTTATTATAAAAGTAATTTGGCCTGATAAAGACACTTTTGCTGTGCATCGTACTACTGCTGCCAGGTGCACTCCGGTTGGGGCATCCCATTCTGTGACTACACCAGCCTCTATTTAATATAACACTTTGCACTTATTCTAAAAGTAATTTGGCCTGATAAAGACACTTTTGCTGTGCATAGTACTACTGCTGCCAGGTGCACTGCGGTTGTGGCATCCCATTCTGTGACTACACCAGCCTCTATTTAATATAACCCTTTGCACTTATTCTAAAAGTAATTTGGCCTGATAAAGACACTTTTGCTGTGCATCGTTCTACTGCTGCCAGGTGCACTCCGTTTGTGGCATCCCATTCTGTGACTACAACAGCCTCTATTTAATATAACCATTTGCACTTATTCTAAAAGTAATTTGGCCTGATAAAGACACTTTTGCTGTGCATAGTACTACTGCTGCCAGGTGCACTCCGGTTGTGGCATCCCATTCTGTGACTACAGCAGCCTCTATTTAATATAACCCTTTGCACTTATTCTAAAAGTAATTTGGCCTGATAAAGACACTTTTGCTGTGCATAGTACTACTGCTGCCAGGTGCACTCCGGTTGGGGCATCCCATTCTGTGACTACGCCAGCCTCTATTTACTATAACCCTTTGAACTTATTCTAAAAGTAATTTGGCCTGATAAAGACACTTTTGCTGTGCATAGTACTACTGCTGCAAGGTGCACTCCGGTTGGGGCATCCCATTCTGTGACTACACCAGCCTCTATTTACTAGAACCCTTTGCACTTATTCTAAAAGTAATTTGGCCTGATAAAGACACTTTTGCTGTGCATAGTACTACTGCTGCCAGGTGCACTCCGGTTGTGGCATCCCATTCTGTGACTACACCAGCCTCTATTTACTATAACCCTTTGCACTTATTCTAAAAGTAATTTGGCCTGATAAAGACACTTTTGCTGTGCATAGTACTACTGCTGCCAGGTGCACTCCGGTTGTGGCATCCCATTCTGTGACTACACCAGCCTCTATTTAATATAACCCTTTGCACTTATTTTAAAAGTAATTTGGCCTGATAAAGACACTTTTGCTGTGCATAGTACTACTGCTGCCAGGTGCACTCCGGTTGGGGCATCCCATTCTGTGACTACACCAGCCTCTATTTACTATAACCCTTTGCACTTATTCTAAAAGTAATTTGGCCTGATAAAGACACTTTTGCTGTGCATAGTACTACTGCTGCCAGGTGCACTGCGGTTGGGGCATCCCATTCTGTGACTACACCAGCCTCTATTTACTATAACCCTTTGCACTTATTCTAAAAGTAATTTGGCCTGATAGAGACACTTGTGCTGTGCATAGTACTACTGCTGCCAGGTGCACTCCGGTTGGGGCATCCAATTCTGTGACTACACCAGCCTCTATTTAATATAACCCTTTGCACTTATTCTAAAAGTAATTTGGCCTGATAAAGACACTTTTGCTGTGCATAGTACTACTGCTGCCAGGTGCACTCCGGTTGTGGCATCCCATTCTGTGACTACACCAGCCTCTAATTAATATAACCCTTTGCACTTATTCTAAAAGTAATTTGGCCTGATAAAGACACTTTTGCTTTGCATAGTACTACTGCTGCCAGGTGCACTCCGGTTGTGGCATCCCATTCTGTGACTACACCAGCCTCTATTTACTATAACCCTTTGCACTTATTTTAAAAGTAATTTGGCCTGATAAAGACACTTTTGCTGTGCATAGTACTACTGCTGCCAGGTGCACTCCGGTTGTGGCATCCCATTCTGTGACTACACCAGCCTCTATTTAATATAACCCTTTGCACTTATTCTAAAAGTAATTTGGCCTGATAAAGACACTTTTGCTGTGCATAGTACTACTGCTCCCAGGTGCACTCCGGTTGTGGCATCCCATTCTGTGACTACACCAGCCTCTATTTAATATAACCCTTTGCACTTACTCTAAAAGTAATTTGGCCTGATAAAGACACTTTTGCTGTGCATAGTACTACTGCTGCCAGGTGCACTGCGGTTGGGGCATCCCATTCTGTGACTACACCAGCCTCTATTTACTATAACCCTTTGCACTTATTCTAAAAGTAATTTGGCCTGATAAAGACACTTTTGCTGTGCATAGTACTACTGCTGCCAGGTGCACTCCGGTTGGGGCATCCCATTCTGTGACTACACCAGCCTCTATTTACTGTAACCCTTTGCACTTATTCTAAAAGTAATTTGGCCTGATAAAGACACTTTTGCTGTGCATAGTACTACTGCTGCCAGGTGCACTCCGGTTGTGGCATCCCATTCTGTGACTACACCAGCCTCTATTTAATATAACCCTTTGCACTTATTCTAAAAGTAATTTGGCCTGATAAAGACACTTTTGCTGTGCATAGTACTACTGCTGCCAGGTGCACTCCGGTTGTGGCATCCCATTCTGTGACTACACCAGCCTCTATTTAATATAACCCTTTGCACTTATTCTAAAAGTAATTTGGCCTGATAAAGACACTTTTGCTGTGCATAGTACTACTGCTGCCAGGTGCACTCCGGTTGGGGCATCCCATTCTGTGACTACACCAGCCTCTATTTACTATAACCCTTTGCACTTATTCTAAAAGTAATTTGGCCTGATAAAGACACTTTTGCTGTGCATAGTACTATTGCTGCCAGGTGCACTCCCGTTGTGGCATCCCATTCTGTGACTACACCAGCCTCTATTTAATATAACCCTTTGCACTTATTCTAAAAGTAATTTGGCCTGATAAAGACACTTTTGCTGTGCATAGTACTACTGCTGCCAGGTGCACTGCGGTTGGGGCATCCCATTCTGTGACTACACCAGCCTCTATTTAATATAACCCTTTGCACTTATTCTAAAAGTAATTTGGCCTGATAAAGACACTTTTGCTGTGCATAGTACTACTGCTGCCAGGTGCACTCCGGTTGGGGCATCCCATTCTGTGACTACACCAGCCTCTATTTAATATAACCCTTTGCACTTATTCTAAAAGTAATTTGGCCTGATAAAGACACTTTTGCTGTGCATAGTACTACTGCTCCCAGGTGCACTCCGGTTGGGGCATCCCATTCTGTGACTACACCAGCCTCTATTTACTATAACCCTTTGCACTTATTCTAAAAGTAATTTGGCCTGATAAAGACACTTTTGCTGTGCATAGTACTACTGCTGCCAGGTGCACTCCGGTTGGGGCATCCCATTCTGTGACTACACCATCCTCTATTTACTATAACCCTTTGAACTTATTCTAAAAGTAATTTGGCCTGATAAAGACACTTTTGCTGTGCATAGTACTACTGCTGCCAGGTGCACTCCGGTTGTGGCATCCCATTCTGTGACTACACCAGCCTCTATTTAATATAACCCTTTGCACTTATTCTAAAAGTAATTTGGCCTGATAAAGACACTTTTGCTGTGCATAGTACTACTGCTGCCAGGTGCACTCCGGTTGTGGCATCCCATTCTGTGACTACACCAGCCTCTATTTAATATAACCCTTTGCACTTACTCTAAAAGTAATTTGGCCTGATAAAGACACTTTTGCTGTGCATAGTACTACTGCTGCCAGGTGCACTGCGGTTGGGGCATCCCATTCTGTGACTACACCAGCCTCTATTTACTATAACCCTTTGCACTTATTCTAAAAGTAATTTGGCCTGATAAAGACACTTTTGCTGTGCATAGTACTACTGCTGCCAGGTGCACTCCGGTTGGGGCATCCCATTCTGTGACTACACCAGCCTCTATTTACTGTAACCCTTTGCACTTATTCTAAAAGTAATTTGGCCTGATAAAGACACTTTTGCTGTGCATAGTACTACTGCTGCCAGGTGCACTCCGGTTGTGGCATCCCATTCTGTGACTACACCAGCCTCTATTTAATATAACCCTTTGCACTTATTCTAAAAGTAATTTGGCCTGATAAAGACACTTTTGCTGTGCATAGTACTACTGCTGCCAGGTGCACTCCGGTTGTGGCATCCCATTCTGTGACTACACCAGCCTCTATTTAATATAACCCTTTGCACTTATTCTAAAAGTAATTTGGCCTGATAAAGACACTTTTGCTGTGCATAGTACTACTGCTGCCAGGTGCACTCCGGTTGGGGCATCCCATTCTGTGACTACACCAGCCTCTATTTACTATAACCCTTTGCACTTATTCTAAAAGTAATTTGGCCTGATAAAGACACTTTTGCTGTGCATAGTACTACTGCTGCCAGGTGCACTCCGGTTGGGGCATCCCATTCTGTGACTACACCAGCCTCTATTTACTATAACCCTTTGCACTTATTCGAAAAGTAATTTGGCCTTATAAAGACACTTTTGCTGTGCATAGTACTACTGCTCCCAGGTGCACTCCGGTTGGGGCATCCCATTCTGTGACTACACCAGCCTCTATTTACTATAACCCTTTGCACTTATTCTAAAAGTAATTTGGCCTGATAAAGACACTTTTGCTGTGCATAGTACTACTGCTGCCAGGTGCACTCCGGTTGGGGCATCCCATTCTGTGACTACACCAGCCTCTATTTAATATAACCCTTTGCACTTATTCTAAAAGTAATTTGGCCTGATAAAGACACTTTTGCTGTGCATAGTACTACTGCTCCCAGGTGCACTCCGGTTGGGGCATCCCATTCTGTGACTACACCAGCCTCTATTTACTATAACCCTTTGCACTTATTCTAAAAGTAATTTGGCCTGATAAAGACACTTTTGCTGTACATAGTACTACTGCTCCCAGGTGCACTCCGGTTGGGGCATCCCATTCTGTGACTACACCAGCCTCTATTTACTATAACCCTTTGCACTTATTCTAAAAGTAATTTGGCCTGATAAAGACACTTTTGCTGTGCATAGTACTACTGCTGCCAGGTGCACTCCGGTTGGGGCATCCCATTCTGTGACTACACCATCCTCTATTTACTATAACCCTTTGCACTTATTCTAAAAGTAATTTGGCCTGATAAAGACACTTTTGCTCTGCATAGTACTACTGCTGCCAGGTGCACTCTGGTTGTGGCATCCCATTCTGTGACTACACCAGCCTCTATTTAATATAACCCTTTGCACTTATTCTAAAAGTAATTTGGCCTGATAAAGACACTTTTGCTGTGCATAGTACTACTGCTGCCAGGTGCACTCCGGTTGTGGCATCCCATTCTGTGACTACACCAGCCTCTATTTAATATAACCCTTTGCACTTATTCTAAAAGTAATTTGGCCTGATAAAGACACTTTTGCTGTGCATAGTACTACTGCTGCCAGGTGCACTGCGGTTGGGGCATCCCATTCTGTGACTACACCAGCCTCTATTTACTATAACCCTTTGCACTTATTCTAAAAGTAATTTGGCCTGATAAAGACACTTTTGCTGTGCATAGTACTACTGCTCCCAGGTGCTCTGCTGTTGGGGTATCCCATTCTGTAACATACCATACCCCTCTTTATTTACACTAAGCAGCTCTCTTATTTACACTAAGCAGGCCTGTTGGAGGCTGAGTGTTACTGCTCACTTTTGGTGTGCATTATATTCTGTTTCATATAGACCCACCGCTGCCTGGGGGTTCTTAAAATATCACCTACTACCACGCCAGTTAGACTATGTCGGGCAGACAAGTTCCTGGAAGTGAAAAGAGGAGTGGCAGAGGCCAAGATTCCGCAGGCAGAGGTCGCAGCAGACTGGGGGCCAGTAGCAGCAGGAATCACGCTGAGAGACCTAATCTGCCAGTATCTGCTAGCGGTCAGGTCTCCACCAGTAACGCATCTGCCGTGGTAGATTGGTTAATGCGCTCATCAACAACATCATCACAACTTACGTCTGAGACCCCCATTCTAGGGTCGGTAGGTTCCTCTGACACAACCCTGAGTTGGCATGCCCCGAGAGCAGTCCCTGTCCTCCCATTGCCTCTGTCCTACACCGTTCCCTCCCCCAGCGACGTATCCTATGCTTTGGGTTCAGCTCCACTCTTTAGTGAGGAGGACGATCAGATAGAGGACAGTCAGCAGCTACTGCCCAGCCAAGAAATGGAGGTGGCTTCTTTAGCTAGGCAGACAAATAGTGATGTGGACAGTGTCGTGGGTGCTGCGAGCGTTCCAGCTCCTGCGCCAGACACTGTTGACGAATCCACGAACATCAGTGACGTACAGCCACAACTCGGTGATAATGATGATGACGATGAAGCCGATCGCACTTGGGAGCCGGGTGATGAAGGGGCTTCCTCGTCATCATCAGGAGAAGAGGGGCGCAGGTTGCCCCGGAGTCAGCAGCTCAGGCAGCAAGGTGTTAGCAGCATGGTTGGCAGGCAGCATGGGGGCACAATTGTAAAGCCTGGAGCCAAACGGGGCCAGGGCCAGGGTAGAGCACCTGCTGCGCGGCAGGCTACCTTATCGGGAGGTAGTAGGGCAGGGGTTCCTGGAGTTGGCGACAATAGCAGCGAATCAGTGAGGCCTGTTGGTGGGAAAAGTAGCTACTCGGCAGTGTGGCAGTTTTTCCTGAAGCATCCGCAGGAGGGTAACATGGCCACATGCAAGATATATAGGCAGAAGGTGAAGCGTGGCCAGGGTCCAAATGTTGGCACCACGGCCCTGCGTCAACATATGCAGCGTCACCATAAAGCGGCCTGGGAGAACCTAGGCTCCGGAGAGGTGGGCCAGACTGCTTCCTCACCGAGTGGCACGCCACTCCCAATTTCTGCCAGCCAAGCTCCAGCACCTCAGCCGAAGGCAGCTGTGCGTCATACCCATCCTCTGTCGCTCCTGCTCCTCCTCCTCCAAGTCATGCATCCCGCCAGCAATCCATCAGCGAAGCCATGTCCAAGAGACAGCAGTATGCGCCCACTCATCCTACGGCGCAGAAGCTGAATGTGCTCCTGTCCAAGTTGCTGGTGCTGCAGTCGCTCCCTTTTCAGGTGGTGGACTCTGCACCTTTCAGAGAACTGATGGCTTGTGCCGAGCCGAGGTGGAGAGTCCCAAGCCGTCATTTCTTTGCCAAGAAGGCAGTACCAGCGCTGCACACTTTTGTTGAACAGAAGGTGGGCCAGTCCTTGAGCCTGTCGGTGTGTAGCAAAGTGCATGGCAGCGCCGACGTCTGGAGCTGTAACTACGGTCAGGGACAGTACATGTCGTTTACGGCCCTCTGGGTGAATGTGGTCCCTTTGCAGCAGCAACTTGGACAGGTCACCCCGCTTCGGCCTCCGCGTTCCCTGCCCGTTGGGCCTGTGACACTGTGCGACTCGGCCTCCTCATCCTCCGCCATCTCCTCACCCTCCACTGTAGGCTCAAGTCTCAGTGCCCCTCCAGTCTACCATGTGTGCAGGGCACGGAGGTGTCACGCAGTGCTTCACATGGTTTGTCTTGGCGAACGGAGTCACACAGGGGAGGAACTGCTTAAATTTATTCATCAGGAAATCCAAACATGGCTTACTCCAAGAAAACTTAAAATGGGAATCATGGTTACCGACAATGGGAAGAACATTTTGTCTGCGCTGCGCCAAGGAAGCCTGACCCATGCCCCCTGCATGGCTCACGTCTTCAATCTGGTTGTCAAGCGGTTTCTGAAGTGTTCCCCCCATCTGCAAGACATCCTAACAACTTCAAGGAAACTTTGCATGCACTTCAGCCACTCATACACCGTCAAACACACCCTTCTTGAGCTACAGCGTCAGAATGGTATCCCCCAACATAGTCTGATTTGCGATGTTTCCACCCGTTGGAATTCCACCCTTCACATGTTGGACCGATTATATGAACAGAGAAAAGCCATCACGGATTTCCTGATGATCCAAGCAGATAGGGAGACTCCCCTGTGTAACTTCAATGTCAACCAGTGGCAGCTCATACGTGACACCTGCCGTTTGCTCAGGCCCTTTGAGGAAGCCACTTTATTTGTCAGTCGGCAGGATTACGGGATGAACGACGTGATTCCACTGCTTCATGTACTACAGCACATGTTGGAAACCATGGCTGGTCAGGGCACTGGAGACATGGCGTTTACATCTTACGGCCACATGAACCCCGTTGGAGCTGAACTGGAGGAGGAAGAGGAGGAGGAGTTGCCCAGCGAAACACAGTTTAGGCTTGGCGAAATGGCTGGTTTATCTAGTCAGCGGACAGGAGAGGAGGAGCAGGAGCAGCCAGAGGAGCTAGAGGGTTTTGAGGAAGGCGAGACAGAGGACCCGGGCACACCGTGGCAGTATGCAGTGGAGATGGAGACAGGTAGTCCATCCGAGTCACTTGCGCAAATGGCAGGAAGCATGCTCACGTGCTTGCGTAGTGACCCCAGAATTGTTTCCATCTGTCGGCGGGATGACTTCTGGCTGTCCACCTTATTGGACCCTCGCTTCCGGCACAAAATGGGGGCATTTTTTAAACCCACCAAGAGGGAGGACAAACTGAACTACTACAAAGACATTCTACGTAGGCAGTTGGCCGATGCCTATCTGTGCCATGGTCCATACTCTCGCAGGTCTGACTCGAGGGGACCTCTGCGCTCACCTTCCACTGTCATGGCTGCTGGGGGGGTTGGCAGGAGCAGCAGCAGCAGCTCCATCAGCAGCAGCCTCAGTCTTCAGTCGTTAATGAGTAGCTTTCTACACCCGCATAGTGAGGCTACTCATGAGCAGCAGGAAGACCTGGAGCAGGACCTGAACCAGCAGGTCATGTCATACTTTGACATGACCATGCCAACACACCTTGCGGATCCGCTGGACTTCTGGGCAGCCAAACTTGATTTGTGGCCGCAACTAGCAGAGTTTGCCCTGGAAAAGCTGTCTTGCCCGGCAAGTAGCGTGCCATCTGAGCGGGTGTTTAGTGCGGCAGGCGCCATAGTTACGGCAAGGAGAACTCGTCTGTCAACTAAAAATGTGGAGAGACTCACCTTTGTCAAAATGAATCAGGAATGGATCAGCCAGGATTTCCACCCACCAATGGCTGATGCATGCGACTAGATTCAGCATGGTGCCACGTTTTACACTTTCCAAATGGTGCAAAACATATTTATGTCTTTAGGCCAATTTTTGGGCTCCTGCTGCTGCCAACTCCAGGGTGTGATTCATCCAATTTTTGGGCTCCTGAAGCCAACTCCAGTGTCTCTTTAAAGTTATGTTTGGGCTCCTGCTGCTGCTGCTGCCAACTCCAGGGTGTGATTCATCCAATTTTTGGGCTCCTGAAGCCAACCCCAGTGTCTCTTTAAAGTAATGTTTGGGCTCCTGCTGCTGCCAACTCCAGGGTGTGATTCATCCAATCTTTGGGCTCCTGCTGCTAACCCCAGTGTCTCTTTAAAGTAATATTTGGGCTCCTGCTGCTGCTGCTGCCAACTCCAGGGTGTGATTCATCCAATCTTTGGGCTCCTGCTGTCAACCCCAGTGTCTCTTTAAAGTAATGCTTGGGCTCCTGCTGCTGCTGCCAACTCCAGGGTGTGATTCATCCAATTTTTGGGCTGCTGAAGCCAACTCCAGTGTCTCTTTAAAGTAATGTTTGGGCTCCTGCTGCTGCTGCTGCTGCTGCCAACTCCAGGGTGTGATTCATCCAATTTTTGGGCTCCCGAAGCCAACCCCAGTGTCTCTTTAAAGTAATATTTGGGCTCCTGCTGCCGCTGCTGCCAACTCCAGGGTGTGATTCATCCAATTTTTGGGCTCCTGAAGCCAACCCCAGTGTCTCTTTAAAGTAATGTTTGGGCTCCTGCTGCTGTTGCTGCTGCCAACTCCAGGGTGTGAATCATCCAATTTTTGGGCTCCTGAAGCCAACTCCAGTGTCTCTTTAAAGTAATATTTGGGCTCCTGCTGCTGCTGCTGTCAACTCCAGGGAGTGATTCATCCAATTTTTGGGCTCCTGAAGCCAACCCCAGTGTCTCTTTAAAGTAATGTTTGGCTCCTGCTGCTGCTGCTGCCAACTCCAGGGTGTGAATCATCCAATTTTTGGGCTCCTGAAGCCAACTCCAGTGTCACTTTAAAGTTATGTTTGGGCTCCTGCTGCTGCTGCTGCCAACTCCTGGGTGTGATTCATCCAATTTTTGGGCTCCTGAAGCCAACCCCAGTGTCTCTTTAAAGTAATGTTTGGGCTCCTGCTGCTGCTGCTGCTGCCAACTCCAGGGTGTGATTCATCCAATCTTTGGGCTCCTGCTGCCAACCCCAGTGTCTCTTTAAAGTAATGTTTGGGCTCCTGCTGCTGCTGCTGCCAACTCCAGGGTGTGATTCATCCAATCTTTGGGCTCCTGCTGTCAACCCCAGTGTCTCTTTAAAGTAATGTTTGGGCTCCTGCTGCTGCTGCCAACTCCAGGGTGTGATTCATCCAATTTTTGGGCTCCTGAAGCCAACTCCAGTGTCTCTTTAAAGTAATGTTTGGGCTCCTGCTGCTGCTGCCAACTCCAGGGTGTGATTCATCCAATTTTTGGGCTCCTGAAGCCAACCCCAGTGTCTCTTTAAAGTAATATTTGGGCTCCTGCTGCTGCTAACTCCAGGGTGTGATTCATCCAATTTTTGGGCTCCTGAAGCCAACCCCAGTGTCTCTTTAAAGTAATATTTGGGCTCCTGCTGCTGCTAACTCCAGGGTGTGATTCATCCAATTTTTGGGCTCCTGAAGCCAACCCCAGTGTCTCTTTAAAGTAATGTTTGGGCTCCTGCTACTGCTGCTGCTGCTGCTGCTGCTGCCAACTCCAGGGTGTGATTCATCCAATTTTGGGCTCCTGCTGCCAAATCCAGTGTCTCTTTAAAGTAATATTTGGGCTCCTACTGCTGCTGCTTGCAACTGCAGGGTGTGATTCATCCAATCTTTGGGCTCCTGCAGCCAACTCCAGTGTCTCTTTCAAGCTATGTTTGGGCTCCTGCTGCTGCTGCTGCTTGAAACTCCAGGGTGTGTCAGTCAATTTTTGGGCTCCTGCTGCTGCCAACTCCAGTGTCTCTTTCAGCCAATGTTTGGGCTCCTGCTGCTGCTTGCAACTCCAGGGTGTGATTCATCCAATTTTTGGGCTCCTGCTGCTGCCAACTCCAGTGTCTCTTTAAAGCAATATTTGGGCTCCTGCCCTTCTTAGTGATGCCACTTCAATTATCTGCAATTGTGCCGCTCTGCAATTCTATTAGCGATGCCTCTGATCTGCATGTGATATTTATTTACAGTATTATTTAACTAACCCAGCACGCATCCTATGCGTGTTACAGCAAGGCAGAATGGTTTACAACCCTATTGAGGCTCTAGGAGGCTCAGAAATAGCCGTTTTTAATAGCGATTCGTCGCAAATAAATTCGGGTCGAAATGATTTTTGTCGGAAAATTCGGCGAATCAGTTGAATCGAATTTTTCAAAAGTTCGCTCATCTCTAATTGTGATGTTTAAGTGATTCCCTCATTTTTTTGAGCAGGGTATTTTTGTGGTGGGGGAGCAGGGATTTTGGGCTTTCCTTTTATGTAACTTAATGCTCTGTTTTTGTTATGTTTTTTTCAATAAAAATGTATAATAAAATTGTTTATTTTAAGTCTGAACTCTCCAGACAAAATATATTCATCTTGATATTAACAGAGTTTTCACATTGTATTAAGGCATGGTGCTTGCCCTAGGGGGCTTGGAGGGCATCCTTGTGTCTTTTTTTATCTTCCTTGCCATCTCTATCTTTTCTCTCTTTTTAGTCTACCCCTTGTTTTTTCAGTTTTTCCAAATATGTAAGTAAATAAGAAAAAGTCATGTTTAGTTCATTTAACCTTACTTTATTAGATATTTGAAGGGTTTGAGACCAACACTTCAGAAGAATAGCTTAGAGTGATCTTAATGTATATTGACCTAGGTTTACCTCTCCTTTTTCGATATTTGACAAAACAAAAGGAAATGCTATGTCTGCTTAAATTAAACCACATAAAAAAGAAAAAAACACTCTTGGCCAGTCTGCCCCTCAGAAAGCTTCTGATTTGAGAACAGATTCACCACCACCCTTGTGTAATGCCCTTCCCCCTCACATAAGTCACAGTGACTGTATTTTTCCTCTATTTATTGCAATGGAGGGGGTGTGCACAGGCACTGTGACTGGCACAAAGAAGCAAGGCCACAACCGACAGCTTTAATATTGACCCAAGGAATTATGGCACATGCTCACATCCCTTCTTGTTCTCAGAAACCAGGTTTCTGAGCAGGGGGATAGACGGCTTCTGCAGTTGGGGAGAGAAGGTAAGTGGCTTTTTGTTTTTTTTAATTTGGGTTTAGAGGTGCTTTAATGTTATTTCCTGCATATTATTATTATTGCTTATTTCTAAATCACCATTATATTCATGCCTCATACCAGACAGAATGTGTATGTTTAGATGAAAAGCCTTACAAATGCTTACAAATATTGTAAAATTAAATTATGTATTTCATTTAGCACTTTATTCCCTTTTATGAGGGTACATTGTTGTAATTGTGCCATTCAGTTGATTATTTTAGATTTCGCCAAGGGTTATGCATGTTGTTTATGTGTTGTTTATTGTTCCATTTAAGTTTTTTTTTTGAGTAATAATTAAAAAAGCCCACAGCGCTAAAAAAACCCTTCACGCTAACTAACTATCTCCTCTCAAGCAGGCTGTCCTGTCTAGCTAAGACTAGAACATTTCTTTTTTTATACTGCACCGTGTGTATGGCCAATTACCAGGTTATGTATGGATCCAATACCTGCTACTCCCCAGATGGAGGACAAACCTACTTACTTGTTCTTGGCTGCTGATTGGTTTACTTATGTATTACAAGAGAGTCCACTGAATATAGACAATATTGGATTCTGATGACACTAAATTAAAATTAAAATAGTTGGAATTCAAAATGCACCATTGCCTATATTTATTATCAGTAACCCATTTTCACCCTAAAGAACTGACCAATAATATATCAACTATCCACTATAAATATACTTACCTTTTGATACCACCATATCCCTGGGACTTTTAGACTCTTTACAGCCTCATTTATTTGTGTTTGGAGACTTATTTCAGGCTTGTCTTTAAAAAGAAATAAATTTGCATTTCTTAGGATAGAAATCAACAAAACCTAACAAAAAGTTCAAAAATGTTACTTTTGAACATTCAGATATTTATACTTGTGTAAAAATATAATATATAACAAGTCAGTCGTTATTGCTTAATGCGTCAAAAGGCACTGTGCATAAAAAGTAACCTTTCCGTCATGCGCCTAGTGAGAAATCACAGACCTTGTTGACAAATTTCATGCTTAGTCAAGATGAAAATATCTAATTTCATGCTTTGCCACAATTTAATGAAAAAAATACACAAAAGAATTATTTATTTCAAAACGTATGATGTTAACAAATATCATACATGATCTGAAGCCACAAACAGGATGTAACATGAGAAAACCCCATGAAACAAGAGATGCATGTCATACGTTTTATATGAAATTAGGTTTTGCTTTTATATATTGATAAATTTTTAATGATGTGTTTAATTTACCATTCTCTAGCATTATTATTTCTTGATTAGGCTGACAAAAGATTTTGCAGACTGGACATAAAGAATCAATGACCTGTCTTAGTAACAGTAAAAAAAATAGGGTCCTTTTTAAAATGGTCTAAAGAAAATTGTATCTAAAGGTGCATCCGGATTTGAGATGACCCACTGTGTAAAACTAGATTCCCCTGCTCTCGGCAATCAGCAGTTCACGCTGCTTTGCAGCATCTCCACTGTGCAGGCAGATCAGAATATCTGCTGGCGGGTGCAGAAAAAAGGAAAAAATGGAAGGGAATGTGAATGTCACAGGAAAACAAGGTGATCTGCTGAGGGATTCCAGGACTGGGTAAGATTAACACAGCTGGGCATCACACCTCCAAGGGACATTTCAAGTTTACAAGTAGGCCACAAGAATTTTTAGACTAAAGGCCAACATTAACCTCACTAATAGAACGTGAGGTTTGGTACTTGACAGAGAGCCCTAACCAACCCATGTCTTCAACTGAGCTTTGAATGGCAGAGGATGCAGAAGGTACCTGGAAGTCGTTGTTGGTCGCAATCTTGGGGAAGGGGAAACAAAGATCAGAAAGTAGACAGCACAGTGGACAAACTTACAGAAAATGGAGGGCAAGGGTATCAGAAGGCCTAAAGCCCCCCCCCCCCCCCAAAAAAAGGCCTGATAGCAGCACAGGATTGTTAGTGCAAACATGGATAACAGGTCCTGTATGTTCTATTGAGAGCAGATAGGTAGTTTGATGCAATGATCCAGCAGGGTGTCGGGGTTCAGAGAAATTACACAGAACAATTGTATTAAGGCTCCTTAAAGTGGGCTATTTAACTTCAGAGTCAAGTCCACTGATTTGTTCCAAACTGTGTTCTCAGCAGCAGTGTATATTACTCTTACCTGAACTGGTTTTTAGGCCACAATAACAAATATTTCCTCCAATGTAGCAAAATCAGTGATCCTTGAACTCTTAAAACGTATCCATTAAAGCCAGTTAACTTAGAGCATATCAAAAATAAAAGCATATCAAGCATTATCGTGTATTAGGCCTCATCCTTAAGCCAGGGCATGTAAAAACAAAGGATTGATAAAATCTAGTATAATACTGTATAATAACGGGGTATTTAATAAAGTCATTTGCCCACAAGTAAAAATCACAAATGTGACCATAGAAGTAAACACAGGAAGAGCGCAAAGTTCTTTAACACAACCCACTCCAATACTTGTCCGATAAAGGAAGGGGGGGTATGAACCCAACTCCAGCACACTATCCCCGAAAGCTGCTCGAGCTCACAAACACACATAACTACAGACTAGATTCAAACCCCTACCTGAATTGGAACTTAAACAGCAACTGTAGCTCTGAGAATCTAGCCTTATAGAGCAGAAAAAGTCTGAAGACACCTGTGAGAGGGCTGGGAGCACCAGACAATACAGGGGAGAACTAGTTTTTCACAAAATCCAGATATACACACTACAGCAGTTGAAGTAACGATGAACACATTGGATTAAAACAAAGATGGACGGGGGCGTGGCTTGCCGATGGCGGAGTAGGTTGTGAAACGCCGGAGCTCTGCACAGGACCACCTGGACCAACGACTAAAGAGCCAGACACCATCACACATACCTCAATGTCCAGGCGCAGGAAGACCTCGACCACCACCAGGAGACAGCAGCCGGCCTCCATTACACGCTATTTTGGGGCAGCCAGCCAGGAGGAGAAAGGAGGTGGCGCCGGCAAGATGGCGGCGGCGCGGCGAGGGCCAGCGCACGTGGAGCGGAGGGAAGTGGAGACGGGACCCGAGTTTCCCTCCGTGCTGCAGGCAGGGGCGGAAGAGCCCGAACAGGAGCCCCGGGAAGCGTCTGTCTCTGTCGGCACCCAGAGCAGACTGACAGCGGAGGAGGCGGCGGCGGCGCGCCCGCTGACAGCTGGTGGGACGCCGGCTGCTCAGGTGAGAGGGGCGGCGGGGAGCTGCGGCTCGACCTTCCCCGCTCGGGGAGAGGGGGGGAGAGCCCCCTCGCTTACGTCCCAGCCATCAATGGGGCGGAACACTCGGAGTGGGGGGACCGCAGGAGGGCCATACAATGGAGTGGGCCCAACACCTAGCATGAGGCTCCCTGATAGTCCCTCTGATCGGGGAACAGAACCCTGCCAGACAGAAGGAAGGGGAGACAGCCCCCCCCCCCCCGGACCAAGTTAACGCACCCGCACACAGGCTTAGCCCCCTGGCCAGCCCATGGGCCCCAACACATGCCCTGGAGAGGGTGAATACGGGATGCCCCTCGTACCGAGATGACCCGGAGGGACCCCTGAGAGACTCCCCATTAGGAGATGCCACTTCCCTCCAGCAAGCAAGATCATTGCCGTCGGCCGACCCTGTGGCGCGCCTTTGGGATGCCCCTGACGTGACAGATAGGGACACCGCA
Organism: Gastrophryne carolinensis; assembly: GCA_027917425.1. Lineage (NCBI taxonomy): Eukaryota > Metazoa > Chordata > Amphibia > Anura > Microhylidae > Gastrophryne > Gastrophryne carolinensis. The sequence continues at coordinate 460,488,007 of CM051235.1, forward strand.
CACTCCAGCTGTCAGTCCCCGGAGAGACCCTGGGATGCGGAGCTCACCAGCTGGGGCGGGGCCCCTGAAACCCCTCCTCCCAGGTGCGATGGCGGAAGCTCAGTGGTGACGACTGCAGCCCCCTCAGGCGGGATGCCCCCAGCAATGCAACATATACCCCCGTCCCTGCTCTCGGCCTTGGCGGACGTGGTTCGTACCAACGTTTCAGACGCCTTACGGGCGCTCCCTTCCCGATCTGATTTTGATGGATACATCGTGCAAATGGAGAACACACTCCGGAGAGAACTCAGCACGCTACAGAACTCCATTTCTGAAGTTTCCCACAGAGTGGACACGATTGAGCAAGACCAATCTACGCTGGCCCGAAGAGTGGCGACCCTGGAGCAGCTACAGCGGGAAGATAGAGGACACGCCTCCGCCCTGTACCTCCACCTAGATGACCTCGAGAACCGAGGCAGACGCAACAACGTCAGGCTGAGGGGGCTCCCGGAGACTGTCACCCAGCCGGAGCTAGAGAACACAGCTAAAAACATATTCAACACGATCCTGGACTCCCCTCCTACTAGCGATATAGTCATCGACAGAATTCATCGCGCCCTTGGCCCCAGACCGACGGATCTGCAGCGCCCAAGAGATGTGATCTGTAGAATCCATTTTTACAAGACCAAGGAAGACATCCTGAGAAAGGCGTGGGAAAAGGGACCAACCAGATTCGAGGATTCATCCGTGGTGGTCCTCCCTGACCTCTCATCCAGGACACTTCAAATGAGGCGAGCACTGAGACCCCTGTTGGCGGTGATCCAACGTCAGGGGGCCTCCTACCGCTGGGGGTTCCCCTTCCATCTTATTGTTCGACGGAACGGCAGAACATTTGCTTTGAAAACCCCTGACCAACTTCCTCAGCTTTTTGCCTTCCTGGATGTTGATCCAGTACAGATTCCGAACTGGCTTGCACCGACCCTGGAGGCCCAGCCTGGTGGGCCTATGGTGAGGAGACGACGCGGACTGCCTGGGGGAGCGGGGGGAGGTCCGGGACGCCGGAGACCCCCACCCGCTAACAGAGACTGAAAGCCAATCCGTCGCTGAGCCGTGGCCCCCCCTTGCTGAGTTCCAACTTGAAATACTAACCGATACCCGTCCCCCTCGGCTGGGCCCGCCGGGGCTGATTGTCTTCTGGGCCTCCTCCCCCGGGGGCGAGCTGCGCCAACTGGGGATGTGGGGCCCCGTGAGGTTGAGGGCGGGGGCCCGGGTGGGCTCGGGAGGCCCTTGGGGGTGAGCCCGTGGTAGGTTTGCGGGCCTTAAGCGGGACACATGCCCCGGGGGGAGCCCGGCTCAATTTGTTCTACCAGTTATAATGCTGTAGTTAAGTGCCTCATTACTCTTGGTCCGCAACCATGTGGTGGACCCGATGGGCGATCAAAGATATGGGTGCCGTATGTGTGTGGGGGGGGGCCCGCGGGGTCCGGGGCGCCGCCGCGGCCACCGGGCCCTACACGGGGGTTGCCCGGTGGGGGGTGCGGGTGGCCGCGGGGGCGCCTGGCCCGGCGCAGCACCCGGGCTGGCTCCTGGGTGCACCCCCTCGTGTAGCTGGCGCCAACGGGTCCGGGACTGTTGTGGTTTGAGAGTTTGGATTGTTGCCCGCGCCTGCTCCGGGGCTGCTACTCAGCCGCGGAGCACGCCAGTAATGAGGTATAGATGTGGGTGTCCTCTGGGTTCGGGGCTTGGCGGCTTGAAGCGGACCGGGGCAGTGCCTCCTGCCCCTAGGACCGGGCGGGCCCGGGCCTCCCCTCTTTGTCCTCCCACCCAGATTGGTGGGGGACGGGAGACGGGAGCTCGGCCACGGTTTCGGCGTGACGCGGGGGTTGCAGCCCTGCGCCCGTGCGTGCCGACCGAGGGCGCCCGCTTTGGGCCCTGAGCTCACAGGACACCATAATTTTGCACTGTTGTTTCTGCTTTTTATAAAGTTATAAAGTTATAAAAATGTTTCCTCTCGTTGGTCCTTTCACGATGTGACAATGTTTTCCAGTGTGTGCATCTCCTACACCTGTACTGTTTTCGGCTTCCATTTCCCCAATTTAGGAGTCCCTGGTTGGGTTCTGTGCTAGCTTACCTGGCGCTACCCCAAACAGGGAAACGAGGGTACCTGTGGTCCTTGTGTATCGCGGGGCCCCTCGTAGTAGAGTTCGTTGCGGTTTCACCTAACCCCGGTGTCCCGCTATCCTGATTATCCCCTTCCTGAACGACAGCCCCCCTAATTATTTCCCTCCCCTACCCGGCCCTACCCCCTACAGGTTCTCCGCCCCACCTACCTAGCCCTGACTGTACAATCCTCCCTTACTACTCTTTCCCCCTTTCCTCTTCCTCTTCGCCGCTAGCCCTTCTCTCCGGGCCCCCTCCCTCCTGCCCCCGGGGCTTGGGCCTCCTCCTCTTGGCGCCGGGCCGCCCGCCTCCGCCCACTGCTCCCTGCCGGGCCATTTGATAGGCTTCCCTGACCCCTACGGCGATCAGTGTCTGCGTTCACGCCGGCGCCCCCTATGTGAGATGGCTAAGCTGACGGTCTGCTCCCTGAACGTCAAAGGATTCAATGTCCCTGAAAAGCGCTCCAAGGTCCTGTACGATCTGCATAAGCAGAGAGTGGACGTCCTTCTCCTCCAGGAGACCCACTTCCAGGAGGGTAATGTCCCTGCCCTGCGCCATAGGTACTTTACATCCTGGTTCCATAGCACTAATCCACAGAGCAAATCTCGGGGCGCATCTATAGCAATTCATAAATCCCTGCCCTTTACGGAGGTGGACCACCTGGCAGACCCCGAGGGAAGATTCATCTTCCTCAAGCTGCAGATACACCAAAAAACCTACACAGTGGCAAACCTGTATTTACCAAACTATGACCAGGCTAGGATGCTCCAGAGGTACCTCAGGAAACTGGAGGAGTTCGCTGACGGAATCCTAATTCTCGGTGGAGACTTCAACCTTACGCTGAATCCCCCCCTAGATTCCTCATCTGGGAAATCCTCAGTGCCGCTTGGGAAATTGCAGTCCCTGAGGAGGACACTGCATGACATGCAACTGATGGACGTATGGAGACTGGAACATGGACAGGATAGGGATTATACTTACTTTTCGCCCTTGCACGGCTCCTATAGCCGTATCGATTATATCCTTCTAAGCCACCATGCTTTGCAGTGGCACCCTGAATCTCGCATTGGTCCCTTTCTATGGTCCGACCATGCGCCGGTATTTGTATCGTTTGTCCTACCTAATGCTGTGCCGAGGTGCTGGAACTGGCGCCTGAATGATAATCTCCTAAAGGACACAGTATGTATGAACAAAGTGAAGGAGGCAATCGCCAACTTTACAGTTGATCACGAACAGGATGACTGCACACCACCAGTTCAGTGGGAGGCCTTAAAATGTGTCCTAAGGGGTATCTTTATTCAGGAGGGGTCAAGGCTGAAACGCGAGAGGGCGGCTTTGATCACCAAGACCCTGCAGACCATCAGTGACCTGGAGTCTAAACATAAGAAAGATCTCGCGCCGGAGGTGCTGGCTGAGCTTTCGCTCAACAGACACAAGCTGCTTGGGCTCTACGATCAAGCTCACCTTCGGTTCAGGGACAGACGACGTGCTACCATGTATGAGCACGCAAACAAATGCGGGAAGCTCTTGGCCAGGTCGCTTCACTGCAGGTCGACAACAACATTCATCCCAAGCATCAACACGGGTAGAGGAGAGAACATCACGGACCCCTCTAAGATCCCGGAGGTGTTTAAAAGCTTCTACAGCAAACTTTATAACCTTCAACCAGACCTCACCCGAATATCGGCCGCAACACTGGATACGAACATAGATAACTATATAGCAGAGACTCCACTTCCAACGATTTCAGAGGACTCCTCAGCAGACTTGGAGGTGCCATTTACCGAAACGGAGGTCCTGAAGGCGATTAAGGACGCTCCTGCGGGAAAGAGCCCGGGACCAGACGGCCTCACTCCGAGATTTTTCAAGGCTCTGGCCCCCCAGCTCGTCCCTTGGTTGCTGAGAGCCTACAACCACATAGGTGCTGACAGCCCTTTCCCGAAACAGACCCTGGAAGCCACGATCACAGTGATCCCTAAACCAGACAAGGACCCCTCGGCGTGTGGCAGTTACAGGCCCATCTCCCTGCTCAATGTGGACGTGAAATTATATGCAAAAATGCTAGCCACCAGGCTTAAACCATTGCTCCCTCAACTAATACATTTGGATCAAGTGGGCTTTGTCCCTGGCCGTGAGGCCAGAGACAACACCAATAAATTGCTCGACCTGATTGCCCATGTCCAGAGTAATAACATACCAGCCTGTCTTCTGTCCTGCGATGCCGAGAAGGCATTTGATAGGGTAAGCTGGCGCTTCCTCAGAGCAACCCTTGGTCAGATTGGCTTGGGCCCTATCATCATCTCCAAAATACTGGCACTGTACCAGGAACCTTCGGCCCGTGTCAGAGCCAACGGGGTGCTCTCAAGCCCCTTTACAATCTCAAATGGCACTCGCCAGGGATGCCCTCTCTCGCCCCTGCTGTACATATTAACCATGGAACACTTAGCGATAGCAATAAGAAACAACCCGGATGTCAAAGGGATTGTATGCGGAGGCAGGCATTACAAGGCCTCAATTTTTGCAGACGACTTGCTCCTCCACCTGACATCTCCAGCCATATCCTTCCCGGCGGTTCTCAGGGAGTTTGAGAGGTTCGGTCAGCTGTCCAATTTCCGCATTAATTATGCAAAGTCGGAAGCGCTGAACCTTACCCTACCGCAACCCCTAGTGGAGAGACTCCGGAGCAGCTTCGCCTTTAAGTGGCAACCCACCGCAATAAAATATCTGGGCGCCCTCATACCATCTGACTTGGATAATCTATACGAGCTAAATTTCAAGACACTGCAGGCTAAAGTTCATCAAGACCTGACGAAGTATGACAGAGGTCGATATTCATGGTTTGGTAGGATCAATATCCTGAAAATGGATATACTCCCCCGGTTTTTATACCTCTTCCAAACCATACCAATCACGCTCCCCAGACACTTTTTCAAAACAATACAGATGGATTTCTTGAAATTCATATGGGGCTCGCGGAGGCCACGCATCAGATTCAATATACTGGCCAGACCGAAAAGCGCCGGCGGAACTGGGGCCCCCGACCTAAAGCTTTACCATGCTGCGGCAGTCATTGCAAGGATGGCGGACTGGGTGTACAGGAGAGAGGATAAGCTCTGGGTCCAACTGGAGCACGATATCGTGGGATTTGACCCGTGCTCCCTCCCATGGATCTCCACCGCAGTGGATGCCAGCAAAAAAGGATTCCCTTACCTGACCCGACACTTTCTCTCTAGCTGGGACAGATTGCAGCGACAGGGAGAGCTGGTGAACAGGCCGGGACCCCTCACCCCTCTGTTCAACAATCCGGAGTTCGTACCGGGACAGAACACCTCCCGATTCCTGATCTGGAGAGCAGCCGAGGATGTTAGGCTACGCGACATCTTGGTGAGGGGGAGACTGCCTACCCTGACGGAGCTGAGGGCACGGGCTGAGGGCGGCCACCTGTCTTGGCTACACCATTGGCAGTTGGAGGCGTTCCTTTCTTCGGGGGGGCGTCTCAGAAGTGCGTCCCTACCCTTAACGCCCCTAGAGGAATGCCTGACACAGGCGCAGCCGCTGGAGCATGTGGTATCAGCTTTCTACAGGATGTTGGTGGCTGCCAGAAATACTTCAGAGCTGGAGTTCATGTCCAGGTGGGAGAGGGACCTGGGCACGACGATTACAGAGGAAGACACTCAGAAGATCTTTTTGCTGACACATAAACTAGCGGGGGCCAGTTCAGCCCAGGAGAAAAACTACAAAGTTCTTACCAGGTGGTATAGATGCCCACTGGACATTGCTTTGTACACACCGGGGGGATCGGACGCGTGTTGGAGATGCGGGGCACCCCGGGGAGGAATCCTGCACATCTGGTGGGAATGCCCCCCGATTAGGCAACTCTGGGAGACGGTTCTCAAGATTCATACGGAAGTAGAGGGCTTTGTAGTGCCGAACAAACCGGAGGTTGCTCTGCTTTCCCTGATCCCTGGCCCCATTGCCAGGGCTAAGAAAGGAGTCCTCAAATTCTTTCTGACTGCTGTACGGTCAATTATCCCCAGACATTGGAAGTCCCCCCTCCCGCCAAACCTAGCGGAATGGTTTGCTGAAATGGATCACATCTTAAGGATGGAGGAGCTGGTGACGGAGGGTGACGGGGAGCATTGGACAACCTGGATGAATTGGATCAGATTCAGGGAGTCAGACGAGGCTGGGGCCCTCCTGGCACTGGGCGGGGGCCGGAGCTGACGCGACCTACGGGCGGGGCCGTGGCGGCCTGGTGGCGGGGGGGACTTTCCTATAGCGTGGCCCCTCCCCGGTCCACCTCTTCCCTCCTGTCCCCCTCCCCATCTCCCCTTCCCCCCTTGACCTCATCCCCCCTCTTGTCCGATCCTCCTCCGCACCACCCTCATTCCTTACTCACCTCTTCTCCTCATGATGGGCTCCCGGTCTTTCCCCGTCCCGCCTTGGACCTGCCCCCTGGTCTCGCTTTGAGCGGAAACCCTGCCCCTTGAAGAGGCAGACAAAGGGACTTGTACGCCCCGGGTCCTTAGCCTTTAGCCCTCTATCGGGCTTCGGGTGGGGAGGCCGGGGTTTCGGTCCAATGTGACGCGACATAGGCGGTCCCCTTTCACGAGCTCCGAACAAGATGCTGATTACTCCCCCGTGAGATTGCCCCTGCCCATCGAGGCCTAGCTACCTTCCTCTCGGAAAATTCTAACTCTCGCCATTAGGGGTAAGAGATGCAAGCACAGTGTGCAATTTATGGGGTGTTCGCTGGGGGGTGCTGCCTGTGGGTGGGGGGGGGGACCTGGGGTGGGCTGCTGCTCCAGTTGCGCCTGGGGGCGGGGGGGATGCGGGAGCCCGGATTGTCTCCATCTTCATGTCTGTACTGCCTTTCCCCCTGTACCTTTTATTGTATTGATTTTTGAAAATCTTAATAAACAAGAGTTTAAACAAAAAAAAAAACAAAGATGGACCACAAATCGCTGGTTCAAAGCCCTGTCAAGGCAATCCTTACAACTATACATATTAATAAAGTCTATAATATAATAATCTCATTATATATATGTATGGAGAGAATAAAATAAAACATTCAAATTGGGTGAACTGAAATAAGACATCTACACAATAGGCTCGATTCAGAGGCACATTCGTCTGGACTTCCGTAGCTGTCTGTGAAAGTTTTTGTGTGTGTTAGTCATTTTTTTTTTCGTTCATTTTTCATTCGTACGAACGTTCGGGCAAATGTGTATATGCGCTTTCGATGAACGAAAGCAAATCGGATCATTTGCGTTAGTTCGGATCATTTTCCCATCAAAATCTGATATTTTTCGTTTGTTCAGATAACTTACGTTATTGGTATGGGCTTGCGTCTCATTCAGAGAGCTGATTGCCGACAGACCACCACCCTATAAACTCGTTTCCTTTGCGATCCCCTTACGGGACCATTTTGACCTCGAGACTAGCAGCTATGGACGACTCTAGTGCATTTGAGGAGCATGAGGATCTGCAGCTCATGGGCATTGAAATTGTCCGGAGGGCTGAGACCAGATTGCACCGGCGATGCATGTACATCGATGGCATGCATGACGTTGAGCTTTTCGAGCTCACCAGACTTAATCGCGCTTCCCTCCATAAATTGTATAGTGAACTGCGGCCATGGTTAGCCCGCACCACAAGGAAGGGGCAAGCAATTTCAGGTATGACCAAGATGCTTGGCTGCCTGCAATTTTTGGCAAACAGCTCGTTCCAGAGGCTGAGTGCCCTGTCCGTGGGGATTACCCAGCCTTTGCTGAGCCGCGTTTTTGGAAGGCATGGCTACCATTACTCGGAAATATATTTGTTTATCTGACGACATGGTAGCCAGAAACGCAATTAAGCTGGCATTTTATGCAACAAAAAAACTAAAGTAATGCACAGCTAATCAAATACACATATGGGTGCAGGCCTCAAAAGCACCCAGGTACACAGTACCACCCTATTGATACACCAAAGCAGTGAGCCAACCAGCACAGGCTCCAACGAGTGCCTTACAAATGAGGCCGCACAAACCAGAAATATTAAAAATAAAGTTTTTATATATATCCAACAAGTACCCTCTAGTGGCAAACCTTATTATGACTCTAACAATTTAAATTTAAGTACACTGCCTGTCTAAAAAATGCATATCATAAAAACTTCAATACATAATAGAATGATACAAGTGAAAAATATATTCAAACAAAAAGGAAATTTGATGATCTAAAACATCCAAACGGATCAACAACATCTAATGTGGATATAAGTGCACCAGGTACACTAGTAACCCGGCATTTAACAAAAAAAGTGCTATGTGCTGTGCATTTCCTGTGTCAATGAACTGACAATGACACAAAGTGCAATGTGCTGTAAACAATGTGTGTAAAGAAGCCTATCTGTGCAAAGTCCTATACAGGTTTCCTACTAATATATACAATTCCTAGTCTCGTTAGAGATATTAAGATAAAGAACCAGGCATAAATAACTATGTCTTATATCACCATAATGGGGTCTCAGGTGCCACAGAGGGGTGGTATCAGCATCGACGCGTTGCGTGGGCGTAGCCCCGCCCACTTCCTCAGGATGCAAGTCTTCCTTTGGTGTAGGCCTTCCTGCCTTATGTATGCCACAGTCCCTCATGATTGGAGCGCGCTGTGATCGCCGCTCGCCCTCCCCGCCGGAAGCGCGGGTGGGCGGTCAGTACCGGCTGCATCAATTACAGCCGTCCTAGGCTGCAATAAGCAATGCGACCTGACGTCAGGTCGACGCACCCGCGCGCGTTCCCGCCGCTCGCCCCCGGCCGCCCACCCCCGCAGTAGGCGGCGTCCGGGCGCGAGCGCAGGGCGCAGCACGCATGCGCCGAAGACCGACGCCAGGCCTCATCCCTTCAATAATATACAATGGGGAAATAGATGATTTCTATTGTTTGTGGCATAACATAAGCCAGGATGGACCAATCCAGCCATAAGCTAGATCTCTTCAACTCTGCTTTTTTACACATCTCTGACAGTACTGTGGAATATATATTCAAAATAGAAAAATTCTTATAAACCTATATTCTGCATATGTATTTACAACTAAATATAAAAGAGAGACATATATTGTATATACAAATCATGCTGAGTATACAGGGCACTATAATTAATACCCGGGGGAACCAGACGGTCTGTCCTTATTTGACAAACAGGACAGCCAATCTTGCATATCTACTAATGATAAGCCATAAATATGGCTATAGCATGTCCTCTACTATTACATAATGCTCGGTCTCAGATCTTTTCTTTGCTTTATTCCTTCCTTTCTTCTTCTTACTTTCCTCTTTCTTTCTTTGATAGCAATAACCTTTAAGCTACTTAAACGATCAAAATAGGGAGCTAAATCCTTTTGTCATGTTCCAATTTTTCACAACAAGAACAAAGGAAGGGAGTCACTCCGAATTCCAGAATGGCGTTCTTGAGAAGCCCAAGACGATATTACAGAATGACCTTATCGGGAGTGTTGCCGGTATCCTTCCGGTTACTTAAATTCGTGTATATAGTCTTAGTTATTCCAGATGTTGATTGGGACAGGGGGAGTTCAAAATTTCTTCTCTCCTAATCCAAGATCCTCAGGGACCCCATGGTTGTCAGCATCCACCATATTATGTGCATTAACTCCAGAATACTCCTCATGCTGAGCTTTTACTTCATGAAGAGGAGAATATATAATTAAGAACTCCTATGTAGGGGGTATCTGAAGAATATTACAAATCTCTAAAATATTGAGTGAACAACAAAGAATATAAATTAGTACCATGATAAAATTCAAAAATAATTCCATGTGACAGTACCACCACCACGATGACCAAAAAGTGCAAAACAAAACTTAAATCCAAAACCACCCAGTGCTTATACCAAGACTACCACCTGTGAATAATATGCATCAACCATCCCGTCCCAAAAAAGGAGAAAATTAAAAGTCCTCATTGATGCCAAAAGGTGCCCGAGTGTTTAGATTGAATATCCACTCGAGTTCCCTCTGTTCCAATCTTCTTTTGAGGTTACCTCCTCTACCACCCAATGTGACCTTTTCAATGAATGTAACTTTCAGATTGTCCCAACTGCCATTGTGTTTGGTTAAAAAGTGTGTAGCCACAGGAGTAAGTGTTTTACCTGCCTCCCTATCCCTCTTTGACAATTTGATATTTGATAAATGACCTTGTATACGTACCTTAACGGCGTTTTTTGTCTCACCGACGTATTGCAGAGGGCAGGGGCATTGTAATATATAGATGACCCCCTCAGTGCGACAATTTAAATGTTGCTTGATAGTATATTGTTTTGAAGAATTTAATCCCTGAAAGGACTCACAGGTCACTACATAACGGCACACACTGCACTGGCCACATGGCCTGCTAGAACCTCTATCTGGTTTAGGAGTGAGCCACATCCTTGGACGTGTATAGTGGCTCTTACACAGCCGGTCACGTAAGTTGGGGGCTCGTGTTGGGGTCATAAGAGGGCCCCTTTTGACCCATCTTGTTAGGCAAGGGTCCGTCTGTAACACGGGCCAATGTCTCGCCAGAATAGCTCGAATAGAGGGCCAATCATTGTTGAAACTGGAGATAAACCTTACCTCATCCTTGGACTCCCGTTTCTTATATTGCAACAGTGTCTCCCTGGGTGTTATGTCAGCTCTCCTTGCCGCCTTCTTAATTGTACCACTTGGATATCCACGTCGCTTGAATCGTTCCCGTAGTTCTCTTTTGGCAGTCCTATAATCTGCAATTTCTGAACAGTTTCTCTTGATCCTCAAAAATTGGCCCACAGGTATCCCCCTTTTCTGATTTGTGGGGTGTGCACTAGAGAAGTGCAAAAAACTATTTGTGGCCGTCGCCTTCCTAAATAGTTTAGTCTGTATACTTCCATCTTCTGTCACAATCACCGTTAAATCCAGGAAAGTAGTCTGGTGGGGGGAGATTGTATGGGTCAGAAAAATATTCAAATTGTTAGCATTTAAATTGGAAATAAAAGCATTTCCCATATCCATGGAGCCACCCCACAAGATTAGGATATCGTGTTGGTGGAATGGGTCCATGTTGTCTGCCCATACAATCTCCCGCTCCCACCAGCCCAAAAAGAGATTCGCCACGGAGGGAGCGCATCGGGCTCCCATGGCGACCCCCCGTATCTGTTTGTAATAACAAAGATCAAACAGGAACACATTGTGACTAAGCACAAAGTCTAACAGTTCCAAGATGAAAGTATAAAATTGACTCCTATCAGTAGATTCCATCTATGGTGTGAGAGATATTAGTATATAGGGACTCCACGTCACATGCAATTAACAAGGTCCCCTGTGGTACAGTGACCGAGCTGAGTCTATTGAGGACGTCCGTGGAATCCCTAATATACAAATCCAGGGCCACTACGTGTGGTTGTAAGACTGAATCGATCAATGAACAAGCGTGTTCAGTGAGGCTACCAACCCCAGATACAATTGGACGACCAGGAGGATTTGTGGCATTCTTGTGGATCTTGGGGAGGAGATAAAAAGTAGGGGTACGTGGATAGTCAACCCTCAAATAATCATATTGGGTTCGATTTATTGCCCCTTCCGTCAGCCCTTTTAACAAAAGATCATCATATTCCTGTTTATATTGGGGTAATGGATTTTTTTGTATCTTTTGATAGGTATTATTATCCCCCAGTTGTCTTAAAGCCTCTTTCTGATAGTTAATTTTATCCAAGATGACAATATTCCCCCCCTTGTCTGCTTCCTTGATTATTAAATCATCCCTATCTTGGAGAGACCGTAAAGCGTCTCGTTCCAGTTTAGTTAAGTTGTTGTTTCGTGTATTAGGTGTAAGTTCACGAATGTCTTTACTTACGAGACCGAAAAACATTTGTAATATCGCCGACATGCCCAACGTCATGGGTGCCATTGACTGCACCCACGTTTCCCTGGTGCCTCCGGCAGCCGACGAGTATATCTACAGGCGAGTTCAATCTGTCATTTTGGTTTTTCTTTTTTTTTTAAGAAAATTTTTTTTGTTTAAATTTAAAAAATTGCCAAAAGTCCCTCCTTGTAAAAAGTCCCTCCTTGTAACTAATCCCTCCTTGTAATTATTCCCTCCTTGTAAAGAGTGCCTGTGAAACAATCGACCGTATTTAGTTTCATAAAAATTTCACATGTGGTCACAAAGGAAACATTTTAATGTGTACCTGAAATAGACACTTCAAAGTTAATCTTTACTTTTTCAAACATACATATTCTTTTTTTGCTGTACAAAATACTAATGTACTTGGTTATTGTTATTTGTATTGGGAAGTATATACTTCCGCCGCCCGCTGACAGCGCAGCCGGCTTCCCCGCTGCCACCAAGCCCTGAAATGGAAAAAAAAAATGCCGACATGGTGGGAGCGGGGAGGTTGGCTGCGCTGTCAGCGGGCACTGACAGCGTAGCCGGTCTCCCCACTCCCACCATGCCGGCATTTTCTTTTTTTATTTCAGGGAAAATTCGATCGGCACGAACCACTAAAAATTTGGGTTCGTGCTGAATCGAATTTTCCCTGAAATTCAGAGCAATTTCAGGTTCGTTAGAACCGATTCGCTCATCCCTAAACACGGCCATAACCATTAGATTTGTCAAACAACAAAGCCTTGACAAATGTTAGTCCTGCATTAGCAAAATGTAAAATTTGAATTTATAGTAAAGTAATCATTAGTCTTCCCCACACTCTGCTGAAATTATGTTCTTGAATTTATGATAGGGTCTGCGCCATCTTTGATTAGATGCATTACACTTACTGAGTAGAGGAGAGCGGGATAAAGTGCAGCGGGCGGGTTAGAGCTGTTTTTGACTCAGACAAAGCAGATACAGGGTCCTGAAAAGTTAATACATCCAAGAATGCTGAGCAGCACAGTCCTAAACCAATACCTGTTAGCAGTCTGGCTGATTGGCCATCATCCGCCATCTTGGATGTTTAATTTGTTCCCACATCTATTAGATGTTTTTTGGTTATTTTTTTGCCTGTGCAATATGTATGCTCATGCTGTGTAGCAAATGTGACCTAGCCTCTTAGTCATGTTGATGGCCCGTTTTTTGGATTCCATTTATGGAGTAATGTGCAATTTATGTTTTTAATATTAAATTTTGGCAGGTGATTCCGGCTATCCACTGCTTCCGTGGCTGTTGACGCCCATCCTCCGGCCCCAGAATGCAGCTGAGGAGGCATATAATAGGGCGCACAGGAAGACCAGGGCTGTGGTGGAGAGGGCGTTTGGCCTATTGAAGACCCGCTTCCGATGCTTGGACCATACCGGGGGAGCACTTCAGTATGACCCCAAAAAGGTCATAGATATTATAATGGCCTGTGCACACATGACACACATTTTTCTTAATTTGGTGTTCCTTTGTTTGTTTTGTCCCTTTATTGTTTGTTAATTGTGTTTTTTGCCCTTTGTGTTTGTATGTTTGTTTATTACTTTTACAAACAGTAATGAATTAGTTACAAACCACCTCAAACCTGATTTGAGACTCTTGTTTTTTTTTTTGTTCCAAATTTGTTAGTGCAAACTTTAAGTCATCTTTATTCCCCAAAAACCTAAAGGCATCAACTTAGTCAACAACAGGTTAAGTAAAAATGTATGGGGTTTATTTGAAAAGCAAACATTGGAGTTGATGGTCACTCCCATAGTTCATTTAAATACATGGTCAAACAACAAATGTCATTTTGGGCAAATCATGCCACATAGCAATTGCCCACAGGCAGGAGTTTCAAAGTTTCCAGGCCAAAGTTTAATACAAAATTTCCAAACCAACACATATGTGACAACCATTGGCATGTACAGATTTTAAACCAAAAAAATAGGGCCACAGACACACCCTCTCCTGCTTGGCCACATTTGCCACAGGCACAGGTGTAAAGCAGCCAGACCTATGCCACATCTACACCTGTTACTCAGTGGGCCACCCAAACAAGAACCCCCAGTCCCAATCCAAGTCCTGCTCAATCTCAGCCAGGGGTCAAGGTATTATTTGTTAAGCCCAGAATGTCCCACAATCATGTCTACAAACATGAGGAGCCAGAACCAATGTAATTAGGCCCAAGCCTGCAGCGCAACAGCTTGAGTGGCAGGTTCAGTGAGGCTTGAGCTCCGGCATTGACTAGTGGGCTACCTCAGCACTCTAATGAGCTATATGGGCGCAAATCCAAAGCATACAAGCAAAGCCATACACAAAGGGTATATTGGTAGGGCTCACCAGACAGGTCAATACAGTGGGGATGTAGAGCAAAGATGTGGAGCAGTTACAGGCCAAATAGGCCTTAAAATGGGGGATGCCCATAAAACCCAGGTTGGGGCCCTTGGAGCTGGGCCCTCACCTGGGCCTGTGTGGCATTCAGAATTTGCAACTGTTCCAACGTGTTTCTATTGGTAGTTCGAAAATCAGCCATCATGGCACTGAGATTGTTAGTTAAGGTGGCCATGTGGCTGTTGCTATTTTGAACTTCCTCAAGCATAGCACTGTAATAATTCGATAATGTGGCCATGTGGCTGTTGTTGGACCTAAGTTCAGTCAGCATGGAGTTTAAGGTGTTATTTAATGTCTCTAATTGTCCATGAAGATGCTCGTGGTTTCGTTGATTTTGTAGGCGATATAACCGCCTCTCATGGTGCCATGCTGACTCCATCACAGCCACAGGTCTGCTCGGAAAATCCTCAGCAGCAGCTGAGGATTTGTTGGAGAAACATATTGGGACAGTTGCAGATTCTGTCCCAGGGGGTGCTGTTCAGAAGGTCCCCTGAAGGTTCCATCCTCCTCCAGCTCCTGGATTTCCTCCATCAGTGTGTGGGTCTGTTGGGACACGTAAAATAAAAAGGTTCAGTTTGGGCAATACATATGTAATTCCGCAAAAAGAAACATGGCAAGTCACATGCATAAGCAAAATCAGAAAAAGACACTTACCGTATATATTGGATCCTGGGTCCGAGGCAGCACAGAAGTTGACGGCATGGTCAAACTGGCTGAGGATTCCCCACTAGCTGAGGGATGATGCTGGGCTGCATTGTGGAAAAGAAGGCATGTTAACACACAACTAGGCATTGCTGATGTGTAATAACACATATGGTTCACTAAAACACCGGGCCACGCATGAATGGCAACTCCCCCAACGGACCAAGTTGACCTTGACTATGAATGCCATTATCTGTTAGATGTATTAGTCAACAAGTACATACACACTGGTCTCCTTAACCCAAATAAACATGCATGTACTGGCTGTTCTGAGGCTTCACAAATCCCTAAAAGCCCATTAGGGGACTACACTCAGCTTGCAAATAGCATTTGCCATCAGATTATGCTGGTTGCCATTCTTTCTAGGTCAAACTTTCAAGCACCCCAGATCAAGTCTTTCTGACCAAAGCACAGCTCCAACCCAAGTGGCCTACAGATAAAGATGGAAGTGTTGGATGTAATTGACTCCATTGAATACATAATACATTAGCAAAGACATAGTCCTTTGCTAATCTCAATAGTGTTCCTCAAGACTCTCCAAACTCATGTATGGGCAAGAAAATTAGCAAATGATGAGTCCACACACATAACACACCCTGTTTAAATTGTTACCTCCACTACAAGGCACACCCTAGGGGCATGTGTTAATATATGGCTTGGAGCCTCATTTTACACGTAGCTCACATTTCACATACACACTAACATTACTAACCTGTACGAATAGTCGGAATGTCCATGTCCTGTCGGGCCGAGTGTCCCTCTAAGGCCACAGGATGTAGCAGGCTCAGCACCATGTCCTCAGCTCGGGTAAATTGCAGTTTAGTGGGGAATCCTCCGCCAGTTTGTAAGCTGCAAAATATAGTTGGACGCATTTAGCAAAATGGTGCCAATACAAGACAAAGACAAATCCACCAAGTATATATGTACCTATAATTGCGCCGTTTATTTTCTTTCTTCCATGCTGCATACTTGAGGTCCGATATTTTCCTTTGAATCTGCTCCACATCTTTGAGCTCTTCCCCCGCTGCATTGACCTGTCTGGTGAGCTCCTCCAAAATTTCCTTTGCGCTGCTTGCTTGTAGCTTTGGATCTGCGCCCATATAGCTCATCATAATACAACGTGAGGCCACTAGTCAATGCCAGAGTTTGGGCCTCCCCAAACTTGCCACTCAACTGGCCTATGCGCAATATACGCCCTGTTGGTTGCGGTTCTGGCTCCTCAGTGTTTGGCGGAAAATCAGGGGGCATTCTGGGCTGGCTGTGTGGGTGTGAAATTACGGACTGCTGGCTGGCTGCAGATTGAACCGGACTTCGAAAGGGACTGGGTGTCCGTGGATGGGTGGCCATTGAAGTCGCAGGGGTAGATGTGGCATATTCTGAGCGCCTTAACACCTGTGCCGGTGGAGAATGTGGCCGAGGAGGAGAGGGTGTTGTTGAGGAAGTCGGGCTTGGGGCCCTGTGCCTCTGTGGGCCCTTAGAAGAACCATGCCCCTTGGGGGTAGTCGGCCGGTCCAGGGGTGAGCCAGAGCTTTGGCTTCTTGGGTGGTGCCTTGCCCTCTTGCCATGAGACTTGTGGCCACGTGCGGGTGGTGGGGATGTCGAGCTGCTTGGGCTTCTGGGACATGTTTGCCGGTGCCTTTGGCTCTTGGAATTTTTTTCACCACGTGCAGGTGGTGGTGATGGCGAGCTAGAGCTGCTGGGGCTTCTTTCCCATTGTGTCCTTTTTTTAGCCTTGTTGGTAGACACGTGGGTGGGGTGATGGTGACCTGGGGGGGCTGGGGGCTCCGCACCCTCTTGGTACCTTTTTTGTAGCCCTTGGTTGTTGCCTTGCTGGCCTGTGGCTTCCTCTTGGCCGCTGGATACTTTTTTGGCCTGGATTTTGGAGGAGGCTTCAGCTGAGCACTGCGGGTTGCCTGCAGCTTGCTTTTTGGCATGTTTGAGCGAGTTGTTGGCCCTGCACATTACTCCTGCCGCTTGGATGGCAGTTTGCTGCTGCTGGCGTCCTTTGCTGTTTTTTTCAAATTTTTTTTGGGTGACATAATGTTGAGACTCTCTAAGAGAATGAGCTGTGTGTCCAGGACCCTTTAAATAAGATTGGCGGGGTCTGACGCTTACACGTACGCGTGCGTACAGACGTGCATACGGACGTGCATACGGACGTGCATACGGACGTGCGTACGGACGTTCGTTCAGCCGTGCTGAACACAGAAACCACAGGAGCATTACTTATCTGCTTGTAAGTGTCTTTTAATGCCTTTGATTTGCCATCTAAATGCATGCCTACCCCTTAAGGAAGCGCAGGAAGAAACGGTTTGTTTACAAAGTGTCTAAAACTCTGTGCCAAACCGACGTGAGGACCCACACGTGCGAAACAACACTGAGCCCAGCTTCAAGGATTGGATTAGCCTAGAATTGTGTCTGTTAATGTCATTTATTCCAAAGATCGATTGGTAACAGATATTTGTATGCAGTTTTACCTGCATCCTATGTTTCGGCTGTGTTTTGTAGACCATGCTGGAGCGCAGGTACGAATACCTGCCCAACTCTTTTGAGAAGCGCACCGTCGCCCTGGAGATCATTGGCCAAATCCAACAGCCGACGGACACCACCTTAACCCACACTCAGATCATGCAGCACTGGTCAGACCTGAAAGGGCTGCACATGCCCCAGGATTTTCGGCCTCCATTTCCCTAGTAAGTACATAGCGATTGCATGCCAGATGTAACTCATGCAGAAGGTAGCCATTTATTTATAATTGCTTTTCTTTTCTAGTGTTGGAAATGGATTACCGCACCCGGAGGCGCACAGGCCAACCAGTGCTGCATGAATCTGCAGCTGGAAGTGAAGGGGGTGGATCTCCAGGGCGACGGTCATACCCCTCCTCTGTTGGGTCCTCCGACCAGCCCCTGGACCTTTCCACAGAAGAGGGGTGTCACGGCGTGGGAAGGGAGTTGTACCCAGCGACGCAGGCGAGAGCCTCTGGTATGTGACTCTTCATGTAACCGCACACACATATATATGCTATTTACTACAAAGCTAAGTCCCTTAATCTGTTTTTCTAGATGCTTCTGGAGCAGGTGAAGATATGCAGTCTGCAGCAGATCTCGCCCAGGAGGCACAGGGAGAAGGTGAGTGATGTGACACACACATTGAAATTTACATTTGATTACTGTTGACTAAGACATTAAAAGTGACCCTATTTGCCATGTCTCGACAGCCTCTACTTCACAACAGTGGCAGGGCCCAGGGCGTAGAGTTGTCCCCAACGAGGCATCCGTCGGCCACCAACCAAGTAAGTTGTAATGTCATTCTTTGCAGTATGTGGTAATTGACATGATCACCCAGATACATCAAGCCATAGTCAATGGCATTAGCAGAATGACCTCTGCCCACTTCCTTAGATTAATGACTTAGCAGAATTACATATGTCGTCCTGATTTAATCTGCCAACTAACAAACATTCCATCCACAGGTGAGAAACATGTATTTGTCTCAAACTAATGTATTTTTTCTAATTTTATCCAGGGACCACACGTGCAAGAGTGGAAGCAATGAATCGAAGGGTCCTTGAGTTGGTGGCCGATATGCAGCAGCTGGTTGACTCTTTGGGGACAACAGAAGAAGATTAGTGTCCTGGGTCCTGTCACTGAATTTTTATAATGTAAATAGTTGTCTAATTTTAAATTTTCCAAATATTTTAATGTATTTAAAAAAAAAAACAAAAGTTTGTTATATTTTTTATCCCTAAATTTTTTTCAACAAAAAAAATTATGGGCTTCTAATATAAACAAAAAAAAAAATACAAGTTTCAGAGTAATTTTTTGCCACAAATACATTAACAACAAACAAAGGCTAAAAAAAATATTTAGAGATGAAGATTCAGATGACCGGGAAGTGGTTTGGGTACGTTTTAGGGGCCTAAAATGGAAGAAGAACCTAACCGGGAAGTGGTTTGGGTAAGTTTTAGGGGCATAAAATGGAAGAAGAACCTAACCGGGAAGTGGTTTGGGTAAGTTTTAGGGACCTAAAATGGAAGAAGTTTTAAGGGTCCAAAAGGGAATAGGGGGGATAGCGCTAAGTGGTTGGGGTGAGCTTTAAGGGTCCAAAAGGGAAGATGGAGGATAGCTCTAAGTGGTTGGGGTGAGCTTTAAGGGTCCAAAAGGGAAGATGGAGGATAGCGCTAAGTGATTTAGCTAAACATTGTAGTAGAAGTGAGGGTGGCAAATATGTAGGCGAGCACTTTAATGAGTTAAGTTTGTAGTGCGCAGGCGCAAGATCGTAAGGATTTACGTCCGGACGATTATTTATTGAAAAAGGAAAACAGAATCTAACGGGAAACATAAAGGATTCGTGGAAGGAGACGATGGAAAAAGGCCAAAATCGATAGCCGAAGTTGTAACTAGAGATGAGCGAATCGATCTGGATGAACCCGAATTCGTTCCGAATTTCATAAAAAATTCGATTCTGAATGAATCCGAATTTCCCCACGATCGATCAAAGTTTTCCTTTAAACTCCATTTACTTCAATTACAGGCATTCTAAAATGGTGGATGAACATGTCCAGACATATCCCCTGGGGCAAGTTATCATGAGAAGGTCACATGCAGCCTATCAGCAGCCAGGAAGCCCGGTGACGTCACAGTGCTATATAAACGGCGGCCATTTTCCTTTTGCGCATTTCAGCCTTGCATTCCAGAAACAGCGGTGGTTGCTGCAAACAGGGAGAGACTTAGAGATAGGCAGGGACAGTCGTTGAGACCCACAGAGAGGCAGACAGAACCAGGGAAAGATAGGGAAAGATAGGGAAAAATCGTGAACGATCCAGGCAGATGCCAGATCAGTTTTCAATCGGTGTTCTTTGTGCTGTAAATATTCCTTGCCACTGTGCATCCCATCTTGGCAGTGGCATATTTAACCCTATCTGTTATACACAAGCATTTCTCATAACTGGATTATTTTAATTTTTTTTTTGTCTGCTGTAAAAACCCCAGGCCACATGGCCATTCCATTTCAGCACATGTGACCCTATCTTTTATACTAACTCAGCTTGTTCAGCCTCAGGTTTATTAAGCTATTGCATTTTGATTTGGTTTTTGGCCTCCTGTAAAAACCCAAGCCCACATGGGCATCCCAAACTAGCACATGTGACCCTATCTTTTATACTAAATCAGCTTGTTCATCCTCAGCTTTATTAAGCTATTGCATGTTGAATTGGTTTTTGTCTGCTTTAAAAACATTAGCCCACATGGGCATCCCAAACAAGCACATGCCACCCTATCTGTTATACTAAGTAAGCTTGTTCAGCCTCAGCTTTATTAAGCTATTGCATTTTGAATTGGTTTTTGTCCTGCTGTCAAAACACCAGGCCACAGGGTATCCCAAACCACCACGTTGCACTCTATCTTTTATACTAAATCAGCTTGTTCATCCTCTGCTTTATTAAGCTATTGCATTTTGAATTGGTTTTTGTCCTGCTCTCTAAACACCAGGCCGCAGGGTATCCCAAACCACCACATTGCACCCTATCTGTTATACTAAATAAGCTTGTTCATCCTTAGCTTTATTAAGCTATTGCATTTTGAATTGGTTTTTGTCCTGCTGTCAAAACACCACCAGGCCGCAGGGTATCCCAAACCACCACGTTGCACCCTATCTGTTATACTAAATAAGCTTGTTCAGCCTCAGCTTTATTAAGCTATTGCATTTTGAATTGGTTTTTGTCCTGCTGTCAAAATACCACCAGGCCGCAGGGTATCCCAAACCAACCACGTTGCACCCCATCTGTTATACTAAATAAGCCTGTTCAGCCTCAGCTTTATTTAGCTATTGCATTTTGAATTGATTTATGTCCTGCTGTCAAAACACCAGGCCGCAGGGTATCCCAAACCACCACGTTGCACCCTATCTGTTATACTAAATAAGCTTGTTCAGCCTCAGCTTTATTAAGCTATTGCATTTTGAATTGGTTTTTGTCCTGCTGTCTAAACACCAGGCTGCAGGGTATCCCAAACCACTACGTTGCACCCTATCTGTTATACTAAATAAGCTTGTTTATCCTCAGCTTTATTAAGCTATTGCATTTTGAATTGGGTTTTGTCTGCTTTAAAAACACCAGCCCACATGGGCATCCCAAACCAGCACATGCCACCCTATCTGTTATACTAAATAAGCTTGTTCAGCCTCAGCTTTATTAAGCTATTGCATTTTGAATTGGTTGTTGTCCTGCTGTCAAAAACACCAGGCCGCAGGGTATCCCAAACCACCACGTTGCACCCTATCTGTTATACTAAATAAGCTTGTTCAGCCTCAGATTTATTAAGCTATTGCATTTTGAATTGTTTTTTGTCCTGCTGTCAAAATACCAGGCCGCAAGGTATCCCAAACCACCACGTTGCACCCTATCTTTTATACTAAATAAGCTTGTTCAGCCTCAGCTTTATTAAGCTATTGCATTTTGAATTGGTTTTTGTCCTGCTGTCAAAACACCAGGCTGCAGGGTATCCCAAACCACCACGTTGCACTCTATCTTTTATACTAAATCAGCTTGTTCATCCTCAGCTTTATTAAGCTATTGCATTTTGAATTGGTTTTTGTCCTGCTGTCTAAACACCAGGCCGCAGGGGATCCCAAACCACCACGTTGCACCCTATCTGTTATGCTAAATAAGCTTGTTCATCCTCAGCTTTATTAAGCTATTGCATTTTGAATTGGTTTTTGCCCTGCTGTCAAAACACCAGCCCACATGGGCATCCCAAACCAGCACATGCAACCCTATCTGTTATACTAAGTAAGCTTGTTCATCCTTAGCTTTATTAAGCTATTGCATTTTGAATTGGTTTTTGTCCTGCTGTCAAAACATCAGGCCGCAGGGTATCCCAAACCACTACGTTGCACCCTATCTGTTATACTAAATAAGCTTGTTCAGCCTCAGCTTTATTAAGCTATTGCATTTTGAATAGTTTTTTGTCCTGCTGTCAAAACACCACCAGGCCGCAGGGTATCCCAAACCACCACGTTGCACTCTATCTTTTATACTAAATCAGCTTGTTCATCCTCAGCTTTATTAAGCTATTGCACTTTGAATTGTTTTTTGTCCTGCTGTCTAAACACCAGGCCGCAGGGGATCCTAAACCACCACGTTGCACCCTATCTGTTATACTAAATAAGCTTGTTCAGCCTCAGCTTTATTAAGCTATTGTATTTTGAATTGTTTTTTGTCCTGCTGTCAAAACACCAGGCCGCAGGGTATCCCAAACCACCACGTTGCACCCTATCTGTTATACTAAATCAGCTTGTTCATCCTCAGCTTTATTAAGCTATTGCATTTTTAATTGGTTTTTGTCCTGCTGGCCAAACACCAGGCCGCAGGGTATCCCAAACCACCACGTTGCACCCTATCTTTTATACTAAATCAGCTTGTTCATCCTCAACTTTAATAAGCTATTGCATTTTGAATTGGTTTTTGTCCTGCTGTCTAAACACCAGGTCGCAGGGTATCCCAAACCACCACGTTGCACCCTATCTTTTATACTAAATAAGCTTGTTCAGCCTCAGCTTTATTAAGCTATTGCATTTTGAATTAGATTTTGTCCTGCTGTCAAAACACCAGGCCGCAGGGTATCCCATATTGCCAATTTTCATAGTATCTGGTGCAGAGAAGCAGTTCCTCACTTTATTTAGCTTCTGATTTTTAAAGTAAACACATTTTTTAAAGTACCTATTGCGCATTTCAAATACATAAAAATGTCAGGCAGACAAGTGCCAGGATGTTCAAAGAGGAGTGGCAGAGGCCAAGATTCAGCAGGCAGAGGTCGCAGCAGACTATGGGCGAGTGGCAGCAGGAGTCACGGTGAGAGACCTGATCTGCCAGTATCTGCTAGCGGTTGTGTCTCCACCAGTAACGCATCTGCCGTGGTAGATTGGTTAATGCGGTCATCCACATCATCACAAGTTACATCTGACACCCCCAGTCTAGGGTCGGTAGGTTCCTCTGACACAACCCTGAGTTGGCATGCCCCGAGAGCAGTCCCTGTCCTCCCATTGCCTCTGTCCTATGCCGTTCCCTCCCCCAGCGACGTATCCTATGCTTTGGGTTCAGCTCCACTCTTTAGTGAGGAGGACGATCAGATAGAGGACAGTCAGCAGCTACTGCCCAGCCAAGAAATGGAGGTGGCTTCTTTAGCTAGGCAGACAAATAGTGATGTGGAGAGTGTCGTGGTTGTTGCAAGCGTTCCAGCTCCTGCGGCAGACACTGTTGAGGAAACCGAGAACATCAGTGACGTGCAGCCACAACTCAGTGATGATGATGATGAAGAAGCCAATCTCACTTGGGAGCCGGGTGCAGAAGGGGCTTCATCGTCATCATCAGGAGAAGAGGGGCGCAGGTTGCCCCAGAGTCAGCAGCTGAGGCAGCAAGGTGTTGGCAGCATGGTTGGCAGTCAGCATGGGGGCACAATTGTAAAGCCTGGAGCCAAACGGGGCCGGGGTAGAGCACCTGCTGCACGGCAGCCTACCTTATCGGGAGGTAGTGGAGCAGGGGTTCCTGGAGTTGGCGACAGTAGCAGTGAATCAGTGCGGCCTGTTGGTGGGAAAAGTAGCTACTCGGCACTGTGGCAGTTTTTCCTGAAGCATCCGCAGGAGGGTAACATGGCCACATGCAAGATATGTAGGCAGAAGGTGAAGCATGGCCAGGGCCCAAATGTTGGCACCACGGGCCTGCGTCAACATATGATGCGTCACCATAAAGCGGCCTGGGAGAACCGAGGCTCGGAAGAGGTGGTCCAGCCTGCTTCCTCACCAAGTGGCACGCCGCTCCCAATTTCTGCCAGCCAAGGCTCCAGCACCTCAGCCGAAGGCAGCTGTGCGTCATACCCATCCTCTGTCACTCCTGATGCTCCTGCTCCTCCTCCTCCTCCAAGTCATGCATCCCGCCAGCAATCCATCAGCGAAGCCATGTCCAAGAGACAGCAGTATGCACCAACTCATCCTACGGCGCAGAAGCTGAATGTGCTCCTGTCCAAGTTGCTGGTGCTGCAGTCGCTCCCTTTGCAGGTAGTGGACTATGCACCTTTCAGAGAACTGATGGCTCGTGCCGAGCCGAGGTGGAGAGTCCCAAGCCGTCATTTCTTTGCCAAGAAGGCCTTGAGCCTGTCGGTGTGTAGCAAAGTGCATAGCAGCGCTGACGTCTGGAGCTGTAACTACGGTCAGGGACAGTACATGTCATTTACGTCCCACTGGGTGAATGTGGTCACGCCGCTTCGGCCTCCGCTCTCCCTGGCTGTCAACCAGTGGCAGCTCATACGTGACACCTGCCATTTGCTCAGGCCCTTTGAGGAAGCCACTTTATTTGTCAGTCGGCAGGATTACGGGATGAAAAACGTGATTCCACTGCTTCATGTACTACAGCACATGTTGGAAACCATGGCTGGTCAGGGCACTGGAGACATGGAGTCTACATCTTACGGCCACATGAACCCCGTTGGAGCTGAACTGGAGGAGGAGGAGGAAGAGGAGGAGGAGTGGCCCAGTGAAGCACAGTTTAGGCTTGGCGAAATGGCTGGTTTATCTAGTCAGCGGACAGGAGAGGAGGAGCAGGAGCAGCCAGAGGAGCTAGAGGGTGGTGAGGAAGGTGAGACAGAGGACCCAGACACACCGTGGCAGTATGCAGTGGAGATGGAGACAGGTAGTCCCTCCGAGTCACTTGCGCAAATGGCAGGAAGCATGCTCACGTGCTTGCGTAGTGATCCCAGAATTGTTTCCATTTGTCGGCGGGATGACTTCTGGCTCTCCACCTTATTGGACCCCCGCTTCCGGCACAAAATGGGGGCATTTTTAAACCCGCCGAGAGGGAGGACAAACTGAACTACTACAAGGACATTCTACGTAGTCAGTTGGCCGATGCCTATCTGCGCCATGGTCCATACTCTCGCAGGTCTGACTCGGGGGGACCTCTGCGCTCACATTCCACTGCCATGGCTGCTGGGGGGGTTGGCAGGAGCAGCAGCAGCAGCTCCATCAGCAGCAGCCTCAGTTTTCAGTCACTAATGAGTAGCTTTCTACACCCGCATAGTGAGGCTACTCATGAGCAGCAGGAAGACCTGGAGCAGGACCTGAACCAGTAGGTCATGTCATACCTTGACATGACCATGCCAACACACCTTGAGGATCCGCTGGACTTCTGGGCAGCCAAACTTGGCTTGTGGCCGCAACTAGTAGAGTTTGCCCTGGAAAAGCTGTCCTGCCAGGCAAGTAGCATGCCATCTGAGCGGGTGTTTAGCGCGGGCCATAATTACGGCGAGGAGAACTCGTCTGTCAACTAAAAATGTGGAGAAACTCACCTTTGTGAAAATGAATCAGGGATGGATCAGCAAGGATTTCCACCCACCAATGGCTGATGCATGTGACTAGATTCAGTATGGTGCCACGTTTTACACTTTCCAAATGGTGCAAAACATATTTATGTCTTTAGGCCAATTTTTGGGCTCCTGCTGATGCCAACTTCAGGGTGTGCCTTTCAGCCAATTTTGGGCCTCTTGCTGCTGCTGCTGCCAACTGCAGTGTGTCTTTTAAGCTATGTTTGAGCTCATGCTGCTGCTGCTTGCAACTCCAGGGTGTGATTCATCCAATTTTTGGCCTCCTGCTGCAAACTCCAGTGTCTCTTTAAAGCAATGTTTGGGCTCCTGCTGCTTGCAACTCCAGTGTGTGATTCATACAATTTTTGGCCTCCTGCAGCCAACTCCAGTGTCTCTTTCACGCAATGCTTGGGCTCCTGCTGCTGCTTACAATTCCAGGGTGTGATTCATCCAATTTTTGGGCTCCTGCAGCCAACTCCAGTGCCTCTTTCAAGCTATGCTTGGGCTCCTGCTGCTGCTGCTGCTTGCAACTCCAGGGTGTGATTTATCCAATTTTTGGCCTCCTGCAGCCAACTTTAGTGTCTCTTTCAAGCTATGTTTGGGCTCCTGCTGCTGCTGTTGCTTGACACTCCAGGGTGTGAGTCATCCAATTTTTGGGCTCCTGCAGCCAACTTCAGTGTCTCTTTCGAGCTATGTTTGGGCTCCTGCTGCTGCTGCTGCTTGCAACTCCAGGGCGTGATTCATCCAGCTTTTGGGCTCCTGCAGCCAACTCCAGTGTCTCTTTCAAGCTATGTTTGGGCTCCTGCTGCTGCTGTTGCTGCTGCTGCTTGCAACTCCAGGGTGTGATTCATCCAATTTTTGGGCTCCTGCTGCTGCTGCTTGCAACTCCAGGGTGTGATTCAGACAATTTTTGGGCTCCTGCAGCCAACTCCAGTGTCTCTTTCAAGCTATGCTTGGGCTCCTGCTGCTGCTGCTTGCAGCTCCAGGGTGTGATTCAGACAATTTTTGGGCTCCTGCAGCCAACTCCAGTGTCTCTTTCAAGCTATGTTTGGGCTCCTGCTGCTGCTGCTTGCAACTCCAGGGTGTGATTCATCCAATTTTTGGGCTCCTGCAGCCAACTCCAGTGTCTCTTTGAAGCTATGTTTGGGCTCCTGCTGCTGCTGCTGCTGCTTGCAACTCCAGGGTGTGATTCATCCAATTTTTGGGCTGCTGCAGCAAACTCCAGTGTCTCTTTCAAGCTATGTTTGGTCTCCTGCTGCTGCTGCTGCTGCTTGCAACTGCAGGGTGTGAATCATCCAATTTTTGGGCTCCTGCAGCCAACTCCATTGTCTCTTTCAAGCTATGTTTGGGCTCCTGCTGCCGCTGCTTGCAACTCCAGGGTGTGATTCAGACAATTTTTGGGCTCCTGCAGCCAACTCCAGTGTCTCTTTTAAGCTATGTTTGGGCTCCTGCTGCTGCTGCTTGCAGCTCCAGGGTGTGATTCAGACAATTTTTGGGCTCCTGCAGCCAACTCCAGTGTCTCTTTCAAGCTATGTTTGGGCTCCTGCTGCTGCTGCTTGCAACTCCAGGGTGTGATTCATCCAATTTTTGGGCTCCTGCAGCCAACTCCAGTGTCTCTTTGAAGCTATGTTTGGGCTCCTGCTGCTGCTGCTGCTGCTTGCAACTCCAGGGTGTGATTCATCCAATTTTTGGGCTGCTGCAGCCAACTCCAGTGTCTCTTTCAAGCTATGTTTGGTCTCCTGCTGCTGCTGCTGCTGCTTGCAACTGCAGGGTGTGAATCATCCAATTTTTGGGCTCCTGCAGCCAACTCCATTGTCTCTTTAAAGCAATGTTTGGGCTCCTGCTGCTTGCAACTTCAAGGTGTGATTCATACAATTTTTGGCCTCCTGCAGCCAACTCCAGTGTCTCTTTCACGCAATGCTTGGGCTCCTGCTGCTGCTTACAATTCCAGGGTGTGATTCATCCAATTTTTGGGCTCCTGCAGCCAACTCCAGTGCCTCTTTCAAGCTATGCTTGGGCTCCTGCTGCTGCTGCTGCTTGCAACTCCAGGGTGTGATTTATCCAATTTTTGGCCTCCTGCAGCCAACTTTAGTGTCTCTTTCAAGCTATGTTTGGTCTCCTGCTGCTGCTGTTGCTTGACACTCCAGGGTGTGAGTCATCCAATTTTTGGGCTCCTGCAGCCAACTTCAGTGTCTCTTTCGAGCTATGTTTGGGCTCCTGCTGCTGCTGCTGCTTGCAACTCCAGGGCGTGATTCATCCAGCTTTTGGGCTCCTGCAGCCAACTCCAGTGTCTCTTTCAAGCTATGTTTGGGCTCCTGCTGCTGCTGTTGCTGCTGCTGCTTGCAACTCCAGGGTGTGATTCATCCAATTTCTGGGCTCCTGCTGCTGCTGCTTGCAACTCCAGGGTGTGATTCAGACAATTTTTGGGCTCCTGCAGCCAACTCCAGTGTCTCTTTCAAGCTATGCTTGGGCTCCTGCTGCTGCTGCTTGCAGCTCCAGGGTGTGATTCAGACAATTTTTGGGCTCCTGCAGCCAACTCCAGTGTCTCTTTCAAGCTATGTTTGGGCTCCTGCTGCTGCTGCTTGCAACTCCAGGGTGTGATTCATCCAATTTTTGGGCTCCTGCAGCCAACTCCAGTGTCTCTTTGAAGCTATGTTTGGGCTCCTGCTGCTGCTGCTTGCAACTCCAGGGTGTGATTCATCCAATTTTTGGGCTGCTGCAGCCAACTCCAGTGTCTCTTTCAAGCTATGTTTGGTCTCCTGCTGCTGCTGCTGCTGCTTGCAACTGCAGGGTGTGAATCATCCAATTTTTGGGCTCCTGCAGCCAACTCCATTGTCTCTTTCAAGCTATGTTTGGGCTCCTGCTGCCGCTGCTTGCAACTCCAGGGTGTGATTCAGACAATTTTTGGGCTCCTGCAGCCAACTCCAGTGTCTCTTTTAAGCTATGTTTGGGCTCCTGCTGCTGCTGCTTGCAGCTCCAGGGTGTGATTCAGACAATTTTTGGGCTCCTGCAGCCAACTCCAGTGTCTCTTTCAAGCTATGTTTGGGCTCCTGCTGCTGCTGCTTGCAACTCCAGGGTGTGATTCATCCAATTTTTGGGCTCCTGCAGCCAACTCCAGTGTCTCTTTGAAGCTATGTTTGGGCTCCTGCTGCTGCTGCTGCTGCTTGCAACTCCAGGGTGTGATTCATCCAATTTTTGGGCTGCTGCAGCCAACTCCAGTGTCTCTTTCAAGCTATGATTGGTCTCCTGCTGCTGCTGCTGCTGCTGCTTGCAACTGCAGGGTGTGAATCATCCAATTTTTGGGCTCCTGCAGCCAACTCCATTGTCTCTTTCAAGCTATGTTTGGGCTCCTGCTGCCGCTGCTTGCAACTCCAGGGTGTGATTCAGACAATTTTGGGGCTCCTGCAGCCAACTCCAGTGTCTCTTTTAAGCTATGTTTGGGCTCCTGCTGCTGCTGCTTGCAACTCCAGGGTGTGATACATCCAATTTTTGGGCTCCTGCATCCAACTCCAGTTTCTCTTTAAAGCAATGTTTGGGCTCCTGCTGCTACTTGAAACTCCAGGGTGTGATTCATCCAATTTTTGGGCTACTGCAGCCAACTCCAGTGTCTCTTTCAAGCTATGCCTGGGCTCCTGCTGCTGCTGCTTGCAGCTCCAGGGTGTGATTCAGACAATTTTTGGGCTCCTGCAGCCAACTCCAGTGTCTCTTTAAAGCAATGTTTGGGCTCCTGCTGCTGCTGCTTGCAACTCCAGGGTGTGATTCATCCAATTTTTGGGCTGCTGCAGCCAACTCCAGTGTCTCTTTCAAGCTATGTTTGGTCTCCTGCTGCTGTTGCTGCTGCTTGCAACTGCAGGGTGTGAATCATCCAGCTTTTGGGCTCCTGCAGCCAACTCCATTGTCTCTTTCAAGCTATGTTTGGGCTCCTGCTGCCGCTGCTTGCAACTCCAGGGTGTGATTCAAACAATTTTTGGGCTCCTGCAGCCAACTCCAGTGTCTCTTTTAAGCTATGTTTGGGCTCCTGCTTCTGCTGCTTGCAACTCCAGGATTTGATTCATCCAATTTTTGAGCTCCTGCGGCCAACTCCAGTGTCTCTTTCAAGCTATGTTTGGGCTCCTGCTGCTGCTGCTGCTTGCAACTCCAGGGTGTGATTCATCCAATTTTTGGGCTCCTATAGCCAACTCCAGTGTCTCTTTCAAGCTATGTTTGGGCTCCTGCTGCTGCTTGCAACTCCAGGGTGTGAATCATCCAATTTTTGGGCTCCTGCAGCCAACTCCAGTGTCTCTTTCAAGCTATGTTTGGGCTCCTGCTGCTGCTGCTTGCAACTCCAGGGTGTGATTCATCCAATTTTTGGGCTCCTGAAGCCAACTCCAGTGTCTCTTTAAAGCAATGTTTGGGCTCCTTCTGCTGCTTGCAACTCCAGGGTGTGATTCATCCAATTTTTGGGCTCCTGCAGCCAACTCCAGTGTCTCTTTCAAGCTATGTTTGGGCGGCTGCTGCTGCTGCTTGCAACTCCAGGGTGTGATTCATCCAATTTTTGGGCTCCTGCAGCCAACTCCAGTGTCTCTTTCAAGCTATGTTTGGGCTCCTGCTGCTGCTACTTGCAACTCCAGGGTGTGATTCATACAATTTTTGGGCTCCTGCTGCCAACTCCAGTGTCTCTTTCAAGCTATGATCGGGCTCCTGCTGCTGCTGCTGCTGCTTGCATCTCCAGGGTGTGATTCAGCCAATTTTTGGGCTCCTGCAGCCAACTCCAGTGCCTCTTTCAAGCTATGCTTGGGCTTCTGCTGCTGCTGCTGCTGCTTGCAACTCCAGGGTGTGATTCATCCAATTTTTGGCCTCCTGCAGCCAACTTTAGTGTCTCTTT
This sequence comes from Gastrophryne carolinensis, assembly GCA_027917425.1. Lineage (NCBI taxonomy): Eukaryota > Metazoa > Chordata > Amphibia > Anura > Microhylidae > Gastrophryne > Gastrophryne carolinensis. Next base: position 460,518,356 of record CM051235.1, read on the forward strand.
TAAGCTATGTTTGGGCTCCTGCTGCTGCTGCTGCTTGCAGCTCCAGGGTGTGATTCAGACAATTTTTGGGCTCCTGCTGCCAACTCCAGTGTCTCTTTCAAGCTAAGTTTTGGCTCCTGCTGCTGCTGCTTGCAATTCCAGGGTGTGATTCATCCAATTTTTGGGCTCCTGCAGCCAACTCCAGTGTCTCTTTCAAGCTATGTTTGGGCTCCTGCTGCTGCTGCTGCTGCTGCTGCTTGCAACTCCAGGGTGTGATTCATCCAATTTTTGGGCTGCTGCAGCCAACTCCAGTGTCTCTTTCAAGCTATGTTTGGTCTCCTGCTGCTGCTGTTGCTGCTGCTGCTTGCAACTGCAGGGTGTGAATCATCCAATTTTTGGGCTCCTGCTGCTGCTGCTTGCATATCCAGGGTGTGATTCAGCCAATTTTTGGGCTCCTGTAGCCAACTCCAGTGCCTCTTTCAAGCTATGCTTGGGCTTCTGCTGCTGCTGCTGCTTGCAACTCCAGGGTGTGATTCATCCAATTTTTGGCCTCCTGCAGCCAACTTTAGTGTCTCTTTTAAGCTATGTTTGGGCTCCTGCTGCTGCTGCTGCTGCTTGCAACTCCAGGGTGTAATTCATCCAATTTTTGGGCTCCTGCAACCAACTCCAGTGTCTCTTTCGAGCTATGTTTGGGCTCCTGCTGCTGCTGCTGCTTGCAACTCCAGGGCATGATTCATCCAGTTTTTGGGCTCCTGCAGCCAACTCCAGTGTCTCTTTCAAGCTATGTTTGGGCTCCTGCTGCTGCTGTTGCTGCTGCTGCTGCTTGCAACTCCAGGGTTTGATTCATCCAATTTTTGGGCTCCTGCAGCCAACTCCAGTGTCTCTTTCAAGCTATGTTTGGGCTCCTGCTGCTGCTACTTGCAACTCCAGGGTGTGATTCAGACAATTTTTGGGCTCCTGCAGCCAACTTCAGTGTCTCTTTCAAGCTAGGTTTGGGCTCCTGCTGCTGCTGCTTGCAGCTCCAGGGTGTGATTCAGACAATTTTTGGGCTCCTGCAGCCAACTCCAGTGTCTCTTTCAAGCTAAGTTTTGTCTCCTGCTGCTGCTGCTGCTTGCAACTCCAGGGTGTGATTCATCCAATTTTTGGGCTCCTGCAGCCAACTCCAGTGTCTCTTTCAAGCTATGTTTGGGCTCCTGCTGCTGCTGCTTGCAACTCCAGGGTGTGATTCATCCAATTTTTGGGCTGCTGCAGCCAACTCCAGTGTCTCTTTCAAGCTATGTCTGGTCTTCTGCTGTTGCTGCTGCTGCTTGCAACTGCAGGGTGTGAATCATCCAATTTTTGGGCTCCTGCTGCTGCTGCTGCTTGCAACTCCAGGGTGTGATTCAGACAATTTTTGGGCTCCTGCAGCCAACTCCAGTGTCTCTTTTAAGCTATGTTTGGGCTCCTGCTGCTGCTGTTTGCAACTCCAGGGTGTGATACATCCAATTTTTGGGCTACTGCAGCCAACTCCAGTGTCTCTTTCAAGCTATGTTTGGGCTCCTGCTTCTGCTGCTTGCAACTCCAGGGTTTGATTCATCCAATTTTTGGGCTCCTGCGGCCAATTCCAGTGTCTCTTTCAAGCTATGTCTGGGCTCCTGCTGCTGCTGCTTGCAACTCCAGGGTGTGAATTATCCAATTTTTGGGCTACTGCAGCCAACTCCAGTGTCTCTTTCAAGCTATGTTTGGGCTCCTGCCGCTGCTGCCTGCAACTCCAGGGTTTGATTCATCCAATTTTTGGGCTCCTGCAGCCAACTCCAGTGTCTCTTTCAAGCTATGTTTGGGCTCCTGCTGCTGCTGCTTGCAACTCCAGGGTGTGATTCATCCAATTTTTGGGCTCCTGAAGCCAACTCCAGTGTCTCTTTCGAGCTATGTTTGGGCTCCTGCTGCTGCTGCTGCTGGCAACTCCAGGGCATGATTCATCCAGTTTTTGGGCTCCTGCAGCCAACTCCAGTGTCTCTTTCAAGCTATGTTTGGGCTCCTGCTGCTGCTGTTGCTGCTGCTGCTTGCAACTCCAGGGTTTGATTCATCCAATTTTTGGGCTCCTGCAGCCAACTCCAGTGTCTCTTTCAAGCTATGTTTGGGCTGCTGCTGCTACTTGCAACTCCAGGGTGTGATTCAGACAATTTTTGGGCTCCTGCAGCCAACTCCAGTGTCTCTTTCAAGCTAGGTTTGGGCTCCTGCTGCTGCTGCTTGCAGCTCCAGGGTGTGATTCAGACAATTTTTGGGCTCCTGCAGCCAACTCCAGTGTCTCTGTCAAGCTAAGTTCTGGCTCCTGCTGCTGCTGCTGCTTGCAACTCCAGGGTGTGATTCATCCAATTTTTGGGCTCCTGCAGCCAACTCCAGTGTCTCTTTCAAGCTATGTTTGGGCTCCTGCTGCTGCTGCTTGCAACTCCAGGGTGTGATTCATCCAATTTTTGGGCTGCTGCAGCCAACTCCAGTGTCTCTTTCAAGCTATGTCTGGTCTTCTGCTGTTGCTGCTGCTGCTTGCAACTGCAGGGTGTGAATCATCCAATTTTTTGGCTCCTGCTGCTGCTGCTGCTTGCAACTCCAGGGTGTGATTCAGACAATTTTTGGGCTCCTGCAGCCAACTCCAGTGTCTCTTTTAAGCTATGTTTGGGCTCCTGCTGCTGCTGTTTGCAACTCCAGGGTGTGATATATCCAATTTTTGGGCTACTGCAGCCAACTCCAGTGTCTCTTTCAAGCTATGTTTGGGCTCCTGCTTCTGCTGCTTGCAACTCCAGGGTTTGATTCATCCAATTTTTGGGCTCCTGCGGCCAATTCCAGTGTCTCTTTCAAGCTATGTCTGGGCTCCTGCTGCTGCTGCTGCTGCTTGCAACTCCAGGGTGTGAATTATCCAATTTTTGGGCTCCTATAGCCAACTCCAGTGTCTCTTTCAAGCTATGTTTGGGCACCTGCTGCTGCTTGCAACTCCAGGGTGTGATTCATCCAATTTTTGGGCTCCTGCTGCCAATTCCAGTGTCTCTTTCAAGCTATGTTTGGGCTCCTGCCGCTGCTGCCTGCAACTCCAGGGTTTGATTCATCCAATTTTTGGGCTCCTGCAGCCAACTCCAGTGTCTCTTTCAAGCTATGTTTGGGCTCCTGCTTCTGCTGCTTGCAACTCCAGGGTTTGATTCATCCAATTTTTGGGCTCCTGCGGCCAATTCCAGTGTCTCTTTCAAGCTATGTCTGGGCTCCTGCTGCTGCTGCTGCTTGCAACTCCAGGGTGTGAATTATCCAATTTTTGGGCTCCTATAGCCAACTCCAGTGTCTCTTTCAAGCTATGTTTGGGCACCTGCTGCTGCTTGCAACTCCAGGGTGTGATTCATCCAATTTTTGGGCTCCTGCTGCCAATTCCAGTGTCTCTTTCAAGCTATGTTTGGGCTCCTGCCGCTGCTGCCTGCAACTCCAGGGTTTGATTCATCCAATTTTTGGGCTCCTGCAGCCAACTCCAGTGTCTCTTTCAAGCTATGTCTGGGCTCCTGCTGCTGCTGCTGCTGCTGCTTGCAACTCCAGGGTGTGAATTATCCAATTTTTGGGCTCCTATAGCCAACTCCAGTGTCTCTTTCAAGCTATGTTTGGGCACCTGCTGCTGCTTGCAACTCCAGGGTGTGATTCATCCAATTTTTGGGCTCCTGCTGCCAATTCCAGTGTCTCTTTCAAGCTATGTTTGGGCTCCTGCCGCTGCTGCCTGCAACTCCAGGGTTTGATTCATCCAATTTTTGGGCTCCTGCAGCCAACTCCAGTGTCTCTTTCAAGCTATGTTTGGGCTCCTGCTGCTGCTGCTTGCAACTCCAGGATGTGATTCATCCAATTTTTGGGCTCCTGAAGCCAACTCCAGTGTCTCTTTCGAGCTATGTTTGGGCTCCTGCTGCTGCTGCTGCTGGCAACTCCAGGGCATGATTCATCCAGTTTTTGGGCTCCTGCATTCAACTCCAGTGTCTCTTTCAAGCTATGTTTGGGCTCCTGCTGCTGCTGTTGCTGCTGCTGCTTGCAACTCCAGGGTTTGATTCATCCAATTTTTGGGCTCCTGCAGCCAACTCCAGTGTCTCTTTCAAGCTATGTTTGGGCTGCTGCTGCTACTTGCAACTCCAGGGTGTGATTCAGACAATTTTTGGGCTCCTGCAGCCAACTCCAGTGTCTCTTTCAAGCTAGGTTTCGGCTCCTGCTGCTGCTGCTTGCAGCTCCAGGGTGTGATTCAGACAATTTTTGGGCTCCTGCAGCCAACTCCAGTGTCTCTTTCAAGCTAAGTTTTGGCTCCTGCTGCTGCTGCTGCTTGCAACTCCAGGGTGTGATTCATCCAATTTTTGGGCTCCTGCAGCTAACTCCAGTGTCTCTTTCAAGCTATGTTTGGGCTCCTGCTGCTGCTGCTTGCAACTCCAGGGTGTGATTCATCCAATTTTTGGGCTGCTGCAGCCAACTCCAGTGTCTCTTTCAAGCTATGTCTGGTCTTCTGCTGTTGCTGCTGCTGCTTGCAACTGCAGGGTGTGAATCATCCAATTTTTGGGCTCCTGCTGCTGCTGCTGCTTGCAACTCCAGGGTGTGATTCAGACAATTTTTGGGCTCCTGCAGCCAACTCCAGTGTCTCTTTTAAGCTATGTTTGGGCTCCTGCTGCTGCTGTTTGCAACTCCAGGGTGTGATATATCCAATTTTTGGGCTACTGCAGCCAACTCCAGTGTCTCTTTCAAGCTATGTTTGGGCTCCTGCTTCTGCTGCTTGCAACTCCAGGGTTTGATTCATCCAATTTTTGGGCTCCTGCGGCCAATTCCAGTGTCTCTTTCAAGCTATGTCTGGGCTCCTGCTGCTGCTGCTGCTGCTTGCAACTCCAGGGTGTGAATTATCCAATTTTTGGGCTCCTATAGCCAACTCCAGTGTCTCTTTCAAGCTATGTTTGGGCACCTGCTGCTGCTTGCAACTCCAGGGTGTGATTCATCCAATTTTTGGGCTCCTGCTGCCAATTCCAGTGTCTCTTTCAAGCTATGTTTGGGCTCCTGCCGCTGCTGCCTGCAACTCCAGGGTTTGATTCATCCAATTTTTGGGCTCCTGCAGCCAACTTCAGTGTCTCTTTCAAGCTATGTTTGGGCTCCTGCTTCTGCTGCTTGCAACTCCAGGGTTTGATTCATCCAATTTTTGGGCTCCTGCGGCCAATTCCAGTGTCTCTTTCAAGCTATGTCTGGGCTCCTGCTGCTGCTGCTGCTGCTTGCAACTCCAGGGTGTGAATTATCCAATTTTTGGGCTCCTATAGCCAACTCCAGTGTCTCTTTCAAGCTATGTTTGGGCACCTGCTGCTGCTTGCAACTCCAGGGTGTGATTCATCCAATTTTTGGGCTCCTGCTGCCAATTCCAGTGTCTCTTTCAAGCTATGTTTGGGCTCCTGCCGCTGCTGCCTGCAACTCCAGGGTTTGATTCATCCAATTTTTGGGCTCCTGCAGCCAACTCCAGTGTCTCTTTCAAGCTATGTTTGGGCTCCTGCTGCTGCTGCTTGCAACTCCAGGGTGTGATTCATCCAATTTTTGGGCTCCTGAAGCCAACTCCAGTGTCTCTTTAAAGCAATGTTTGGGCTCCTGCTGCTGCTGCTTGCAACTCCAGGGTGTGATTCATCCAATTTTTTGGCTCCTGCAGCCAACTCCAGCGTCTCTTTCAAGCTATGTTTGGGCGGCTGCTGCTGCTGCTTGCAACTACAGGGTGTGATTCATCCAATTTTTGGGCTCCTGCAGCCAACTCCAGTGTCTCTTTGAAGCTATGTTTGGGCTCCTGCTGCTGCTGCTGCTGCTGCTTGCAACTCAAGGGTGTGATTCATCCAATTTCTGGGCTCCTGCTGCCAACTCCAATGTCTCTTTCAAGCTATGATCGGGCTCCTGCTGCTGCTGCTGCTTCTTGCATCTCCAGGGTGTGATTCAGCCAATTTGTGGGCTCCTGCAGCCAACTCCAGTGTCTCTTTCAAGCTATGTTTGGGCTCCTGCTGCTGCTGCTTGCAACTCCAGGGTGTGATTCATCCAATTTTTGGCCTCCTGCAGCCAACTCCAGTGTCTCTTTCAACCAATGTTTGGGCGGCTGCTGCTGCTTGCAACTCCAGGGTGTGATTCAGCTAATTTTTGTTCTCCTGCTGCTGCCAGCTCAACCCCCCTCATAGTGATGCCACCTCAACTCTCTGCAATTGTGCCGCTCTGCGATTCTATTAGCGATGCCTCTGATCTGCATGTCATAAATATTTACAGTATTATTTCACTAACCCAGCACGCATCATATGCGTGTTACAGCAAGGCAGAATGGTTTACAACCCTACTGAGGCTCTAGGAAGCTCAGAAATAGCCGTTTTTAATAGCGATTCATCGCGAATAAATTCGGACCGAAACAAATTTTGTCTGAAAATTCGGCGAATCAGCCGAATTGAATTTTTAAAAAGTTCGCTCATCTCTAGTTGTAACATGTGAAAATGAAACCAAAAAGTCACACTGGAAAATGACATCCCCGTACTCATACTCTGGCATACGAACAGACGGAAACTTTACTGTAGGTTAGCAATGCATGCATAGAATCGCTCGCACACTCATACGAGAGCGGGAAAATTTGTAAAAAATATGAAAACGGCACAAAAACTAAAGTCTTTTTTTGTCTCTCTGAATCGAGCCTAATGTACAAATGCAGCATTCTTTAAAATTAAAGTTAATGCACTGGCAAACCTCTTCCATGCTTTTCAATAGCTTATGTGCTGACATTACCCAATTCGTTAAACTGGACCAACAGCCTGGCACAGTGGGAAAAGAAAGCTGCCATTTTGGAGCTTCCTCCTTCAGCATCTCGGCCATGCTGCTGCCTGGATTCAACTGCCATAACTGACATTGCACAGTAACAGGAAGCCCAGCAGCAATTCATGTTTGCAGATTCTATGGTGTTGCTTCTCCTACCATCAACTGCCAAGCCCATAGAATCAATGCCAGGGGCATATGCTTCTCTTCCAGGATCTTCATCAGGGCAGAGAATACCCACTCCAGTGGTGGTGACTGCCAGGGTAGGAGGGGCTGGCGAGTCACCTGCTTGCTGGCTGGACTTGTCAGCCCCTCCTGCCCTGTGAAGTGATTGTCTTATGGACCCCTTACTTGTTCACACAAGTTAAATCTAAATGAACACACAGACACATTAAAAAATATTTTATTAGGTTTTTTTCTACTTACCTCCTTTCATTATGATCCTACTGTCCCACACCGGGCCATTCGCCACCACTGCTGTCACTGACAGCCAGAAGCCTCCACGCAGGGCAGGGAGTTGCCATTACCCCCCGTCCTATTACTTGCAGGCTTGTAATGGCTATATAGGCTGGTAGCCCTAAGGGCCAGTCAGCCTCCGTGGCCTAGTCTATCAGTGCCCATAGCTGGTGCTCAGCCTGGTTTTGCTTGGATAGGAGGGACCCCACACCATTTTAAAAAAGCATAAAAAAGGTGTGCCCTACCCCGCCCCCCTGGAGGAGGGGGGCCCTTGATAGTGCACATAGTAGCTGTATTTCATCTACAATGTCATAAAATGCTCTTTTCAGTTTGGGGAGTCTTCTGGGCGGGAACGAATGTCTTCTGATACATATGTGGTATCACTGTAATTGGGAGGAATGGGGCATTTACACGCAATGTAATTAAAAAAAAACATACATTTTTTATTTTAAAAAAGTAGACAAATGTATAATTTTTATTTTTTTCCAGATATTTCACCCAAAAATATTATGAAAGAAATACAAACTAGACATTTGTTATGTTTTTTGTTACAGACATGCCTAAACTCTGCTGAATAACAATATATCATTTTCATGGAAATCCCTGCAAAAATCAACAGAGGGTTGACAAAATCTCTAGATAGGCTGGCAGTCAAGGGGTGAAAGACGCTTAAAAATTACCCTTATATTTAAAAATTACCTTTATAACTAGAATGTTCTGTTTTTTTCTTTTCTTCTACAAGCTGTAGCTTTGTGATTTGAAAAGAAAACATTGACACTGGCTAGGTTTCACGTAGCTAAGTTTGTTTCTTTAATAGGCAAACATGTTTAGCCTGTATAAAGGAGGCACACATTTCCAGGCAGAGGAAGGGGTCAGAGTGATGTTACATTTATAGCTATACAGAGGATCAGAGTGTAAATGAATTCTTAAAAGCAAGGAAATAGAAATGTGCAAGTGTAAATAATCTATTAATTATTGACAGCCATGGAACTGAAAGTTCCTACATTGTAAAGGAATGGCTTTTAATTTATGGAGGGGATGCACTGATTTTCTTACATTAACTATTTGCAGATCAGTTTATTTCGATGTCCGTTGGATGGATGTGGTTCAACATTCTTAAACCGGACCTTCACCATGATTTATCGAAAAGCCCAAACCCTTAAAAAACGATTCTCCAGCATCTAAAATTAATATATTTTAAGTTTTTAGTTACTTATTATTCTTTCCCCCACTGGGCTGCAACTCTGTTCAGGACTTTAGGATACGGGCGCCGCCAGCTTCACTCAGAAGTATTACACTTACTGAGGAGAAGAGAGTGGGATAAGGTGCAGGGGGGTGGGCTATAGCTGTGCTTTGGTTAGACAGAGCAGATCTGGGGTCAGGAAAAGGTCAGCAATCCCAGAATGCAGAGCAGCACAGTGAGAAGGCACTTCCTGTTTGCAGGCTGCCTGATGCTCCATGAGCTGCCATCTTGGATGTTTAAAGGCTCATAACATGCAATAGATGCAGGTAGGATGCTTTTTAATGTGAGCAATCTGTATGTACAGGGTGTGGGAAACATATTAGATAGACTCTTATTCAGAGTGAAGGACCGCTTTAAGCTACTAGCTCTATATCCGGAACAACGAATTTGAACTGTAACTATAGGGGGTGCGAGGGTGCAACTGCACCGATGCCCTAAAGGTCAGGGGACCCCATTGTTTTTGATCCTCCACATCATTTATCAGATTTGTGCTCACTTGACATCATATAATGGAAAAAAGCTGAATTATTCTCATCTCAGTCTGTATTTGTCTTGTTGTATCCAAAAGAGTTAAAATAACAGGAAAAAGGCAATGCATGAACCATGACAGAGGCCCATTTAATGTTTGCACCAGGCTCCTTTCACATTTAGTTACGCCACTGGAAATACCTGTCAGAGGGGAGATGCGAAGAAGGAATCATCTGTTTTTTATCAGGTGTATCAGTTTTGAGAATGTCTTCTGTAGATGATGGACAACATATCAGATCTGGTTAGGTATGGCAATATATCAGTAACAGGACAACAGATCAGGCATGGTTAGATCCAGCAATGGGTAAGCAACAGGACATTAGATCAGGCATGGTCAACTGTGGCAATGGGTCAGCAACAGGACTGGTCAAACCCAGCAATGGGCAATTAACAGGACTGGAGAAGTATGGTTAGTTTGGCTTCTCACATTTTTGATGCTAATAAATCTCCTATTCTTGTTTTTTAGCAGAGCTGAGTACTGGGGAAATCTGCTGTCTGTATATTATAACTGCCCCTGCCCCACTCAAGTTAGCTAAATATAATTTAACTGAATTACTTCAAAACCTGATTTTGAGTGTTTTAGGTGATTATAGAATAGATACCCCTGTACAACGTCAGTTGCCTGATCCAGCAATGTATCAACACTCCATGATAGTGAGGGTGCATTTATAAAGACACATTAAATCTAACAAGACATTTCATCAAATGGTGTCATTAAAACTATTTAGCCCTTTCATTTAGCAGCTTTCATTCTTCCACAAGGCCTTGTTTGGTGACATGTGATTTGACTTTAGGTTAACCATGACTAGCCACTAACTGTAAATCTATGACTAGTGAAGTACACATGCAGCAGTTGTTGGATGCATCAACTCTCCAATCTTAATCATTAAGGCTTTTAACTTAATTGAAGTTGTCAAATGTCATGTGGTCACCTCCATCACGAGTAACTCATTTCTAACGGCAGTACAAGCCTGTTCTTGGCAGGTTGACAGCTTTTCCATAATCTTCCATTTACCAATTATTGCTTTAATGATACTCCATGGAATTGTTACAGTATCCATCCCTTGACTTGTGTTTTTCAATTAGGCATTCACCAAGTCACTTGCCGCGGTCTTCTGTCTTCATGGGATAGGTTATTTTATGATACTGACTGGTGTCAGGATGGCATGTATTTTGGATATGGGAGCTAAAGGTAAAATATTACAGCACAAGCAAAGGATAGAGAATTAGAGGCACAAGAAACAATCAGCACAATTGGTAGGTAAAAAAATGACGATCAATTATGACTGATTCTTATCCTTACCTTACTACATTAGTCATTACGTTATGTTGTGTTTTTTTCTTAAATAAACATTTTGTACGTATTAATTGGTGGTGCTCCTTTAGTTTGTGGGCATTGGGGAGACTGTTTATACCCCAAACCTCACTCTTTTTGTATTATTAAGGATGGTTAGTCTGAGCACGCCTTAATTTAGTATTACATCAGTGGTGCACCAGGTGCTACACATTTACTACATTAGTCCTCTCCCTTGTAGTAGAACCCCGACAAATTATAAACCCTATTTTGCCATTCTATGTCTGGGCTCATATGTTATCAGATTGCCACCCTGGGGATGGGCATTTCAAGGTTAATGATCAAAAGGAGGTGTATTATGAAATAAATATAAATCCATATAAACAAATCTGCTAATTAGAGGAGGAGTTACTTATACACCCAAACTAAATAAAACGCCCGCCAAGCCTGTGGTTTTCTTCTTCTGGTAGGATTAAAATCCAGGGGTGACAAGCTTGAGTGTATCGGGGGGGAAGCACCTGCCCCCACATTTCCTCTTCTTTCCATTAAAATAAATAAGCAAGCCAGGCTGGATATTTCTTGATGCTGGGTGTATAAGTGACCCCTACACATCCATCCAGCGACCCATCCAGCTTATTTATGGATTTTTATCATTGGCCCATTTTTTTTGCGTCAGTCCCCTTTTTACCCTTCAATTGCCAAGCACGTAACTCTCACATGGTTGCCTCTCCTGCCTTTAAGTGTCAAGCATGTTAGAGTTCTGTTTCTGGATTTCCCCCATGCTAATGGCCACAAAAAGTAGAAAAAACACTCACCTGACTCCTCCATCGATCTGGTTGGGTCTTTTCTTTTCTTCTTCATCCTAACCCCCCAGACTCTTCCTGCTTCTGGAGAGGGCCTGAAAGATCCCCCCCCCCCCCCCCGGCTTTTACCACCGCCATCGCAGACATCTAGAAAAAAAGGAGGTGAGTCAAGAAAAAAAATGTAATTTTTTCTGCTGTTTTTTTTCTTTTTACTTTTACATTTAACCCTTTGCTGGAGGGAGGACCTTATGTGATTTTTTATAAAAGGTTTCCAGCAGGAGGGCAAAAGCCAGGGTGGTAGGCGTGGGACACAGTGTTTGAGGATGGATCTGAGGTAAGTATTAAAAAAAAATAAACAAAACACAATAAAATCTTTTCCTCTTATGTGTCTGTGTGTTTTTTCACATTTAACCCTTTGTGAACTGGCAGGGGATCCATAAGACCCATATACCAGTTCACAAGTCTTGGGGGTTGGCAAGTCACCTGCGGCTAGCAGGTGACTTGCCATTAACCCCCAGGCCCCCTATTACCTGCCTTCCCAAAGCCGAGGGGGCAGAAAAGCCTGGGGACATTTAGGCTGTGTGAGCTTGTAGCCTGCAGGGAAGGAGGACAGCAAAGCTGACCCCTGTGCCCTGTTCTACAATCCCTGCATAGCTGGTCCTGGGGCTGTTTATGCTTGGTGGGGGGGCTCTACGGCATTTTTGGTGGAATATGTAAGGGTTTTTAACCCTTTAACTCCATTTAAAATAAACAAGCAATTCTGCTTTTTTTTAAATTATTTAGGGAACCCCTGGGCAACCAAATAATTATTTGAGGGATTACTTTCACAAAGATGAAGCCACTACAACAAGCTGGGTACAGCTAGAAAGCTTATCATGTGTACTTTCAGGGAATATATGGTTTGTGGGGGGTATTTCAAATGTAAAGGGTCATTTTGGTTGAAAAAGCGCAAGGTGCGCACTTTGTCTGCAGAGCTAAAATTTTCAAGTGAAATTACCCTTACATGCATGCATTAATTTGGAGTGCTGGCAACTCTTCCCTTGACAATACCTATGCACGCTGGGTATTGTTCTATCGGGAGAGCTTCTTTTTCATATTTAACTTGAAGACACAAAAACAGAAAAAACACAGCGCTAAGTCAAAGAAAGATTCTTAAACCAATGATCTTAATGATGCTCTAAACGTGCAAAGAATACTGTCCACTCCACCAGCAAACACATAAAAATGATAAAAATATAACACAGAGCAAAAAAAAAAATGTTCTTTCACAAAACAGTCCTTAAAACTGTATCAATGAAGAAGGAATCCCACGGTGCATAAATCAAACATGAAGAAAAACGTGACTCAAATCCTCCACCTTCCAAAATGGGTGCTTACCAGATATATCTAGGAAACAGGCATTTAGGGCAATTGATATCCTCCAGCTTTCCCGTTATTTTGATGGTCACAATCCCTATTTGTTTTTAATATACTGTATAGATGACAGGGATGTCTTATCCCTCAGAGAATGAATAACCATAGAGGGGAAGAAACACAGAAGAAAAACCTAGTGCAACTCTGTTATAAAAACATCCAAGATGGCGGCTCATGGAACCTGGTTCCATGAGCCGCCATCTTGGATGTTTAAAGGCCCATAACATGCAGTAGATACAGGAAACTTTTAGCAGTTTGAATCAAGTGGACCACTATTGGCTTGTATATGCGCTGGAGACTGAGAGAAGCAAATCTTCTGTGCAGCCTGTATTTTGGAGTTTTAACACGCTTTTTATTGACATCCGGATTGTGAGTGCAATTCTCTTTATTAAAGTATGTAATGATTTTATAACAGAGTTGCACTAGGTTTTTCTTCTGTGTTTCTTCCCCTCTATAGTTATTCATTCTCTGAGGGATAAGACATCCCTGTCATTTATACAGTATATTAAAAACAAAGAGGGATTGTGACTAGAGATGAGCGAACTTTTGAAAAGTTCGATTCGGCCGATTCGCCGAATTTCACAAAGAAATTCGGGTTCGGCCGAATCGAACTTTTACGAAGTTCCCCATCAAAAATGGCGGCATGGTGGGAGCGGAGCCGGCCGGCGGGCCGGTAAAGCCGGCCGGCGGGCCGGTAAAGCCGGCCGGGCCGCTCCCACCATGCCGGCATTAAAAAAAAAAAAAAAAAAAAAAAGCATTTTTGCCGGCATGGTGGGAGCGGGCCGGCCGGTTCCGCGCTGACAGCGGAACCGGCCGGCCCGCTCCGCTGTCAGCGAAACCGGCCGGCCCGCTCCCACCATGCCAGCATTTAAAAAAAAAGCAAACACTTACCTGCAGGTCCGGAGCGTGGAGGCCGGCGCCGCTCTCAGCTGTCATCTGAGGGCGCGTCATCAGAGGGCGCCTCTGATGACGCGCCCTCAGATGACAGCTGAGAGCGGCGCCGGCCTCCACGCTCCGGACCTGCAGGTAAGTGTTTGCTTTTTTTAAAAATGCCGGCATGGTGGGAGCGGGCCGGCCGGTTCCGCTGACAGCGGAGCGGGCCGGATGGTTCCGCTGTCAGCGCGGAACCGGCCGGCCCGCTCCCACCATGCCGGCAAAAATGCTTTTTTTTGTTTTTGTTTGTTTGTTTTTTAAATGCCGGCATGGTGGGAGCGGGCCGGCCGGTTCCGCGCTGACAGCGGAACCATCCGGCCCGCTCCGCTGTCAGCGGAACCGGCCGGCCCGCTCCCACCATGCCGGCATTTTTTTTTTTTTAATTTCAGGAAAAATTCGATCGGCACGAACCACAAAATATTCGGGTTCGTGCCGAATCGAATATTTCCTGAAATTCGGAGCGAATTCCGGTTCGTCCGAACCGGTTCGCTCATCTCTAATTGTGACCATCAAAATAACGGGAAAGCTGGAGGATATCAATTGCCCTAAATGCCTGTTTCCTAGATATATCTGGTAAGCACCCATTTTGGAAGGTGGAGGATTTGAGACACGCTTTTCTTCATATTTAACTTGCTTTTTCTTATTTGCATTATTGTTTTTTTTAGAAAGGTGTGTCTTTGGTTCTGTTTTTTTATTCTTTTTATTTAGGGAAAGCCTGTGCAACCAAATAATTCATCGAGGGATTACATCTAGAAAACTGTGCCCACATTCCAGTGAATATATGGTTTGCGGGGGGATTTCAAACGTAAAGGATTGATCTTTCTTGAAAAACTGCAAGGCGCGCATAGCAGTTGTATTTTATCTGAAAATCTCGTAAAGCGCTGTTTCAGTTTTGGGGAGTCTCCTGGGCAGGAAAGGGTGTCTACGAATAACCATTTGGTACCAGGACTTTTATTTTTTTTTTTACAAAAACACTACAAATTGTAAAAATAGATTTTGCTTTATTTATTTGCACATATTTCACCCAAAAATATTGAGAATACACTAACGAAAATTACTAACAATACATTTCATGTTAAAGCCCAAACTCCCTATAAATCACAGCTGAACATGTGAAATGCAAAATAGTGAAAAATGGTCTGGCAACAGAGGGTGACAAAATCTCCAGGTAGGCTGGCACTTAACCCTTTAAACGCCAGCCACGAAAAATTTACGTGGCTGCCTCCCCTGCAGTTAACCGCCAGTCACATAAATTTTACTTGCTTGACTTTCCCCACTTACAGAATAAAAAGTTAGAAAAAAGTCACCTACCTGACCCCTCGTTCGATCTGGCTGGGTCTCCTCTTGAGCCAGAGGGTCTCCGATCGCCCATTGGGGCTCCTCCGGCTGCAGGGGAGTGCCCCCCCGTTCCAGCAGCCGCCGGGATTGCCTGCAAAAAAAAAAAAAAAAAAAATGACAGTTACTTACCTTCATGCCCGATGGCTCCCGCCGGCTCTCCTCTTCATGGGGGGGGCTCCAATCACCCCCCCGCTCTTCCATCTTCTGGGAGGGGGCATAACAGCCCTCCTCCCTCCGGAGCTCCGATGGCGGCCGTCATCTTGGATTCCCTTCGGGGGCGGGGCCGATGACGTCACCACCAGGTGTCATTGGGGCACCTGGCAGTTCAGCTCTCAGATGCCAGTGACGGCTGGACAGAGAAGGAGGGAGGTAGGCGATTCTCCGATCGCCTGCCTCCCCCCTTTTCTGCCCAGCCGTCACTGACATCAGATCGCCGCGGGACACAGGAGATGAAGATTGGAGGTGAGTAAAGTAATAAAAAAAAAATTGTTTTTAATAAACTTATTTTGAAAAGTGTGTGTGTCTGTTTTTTTTTTATTGTTAACCATTTGTGAACTGGTAAGGGGTCCATGAGACCCCTTATACCAGTTCACAAGGCTCGGGGGTCTGGCAAGTCACCTGTGGCTAGCGGGTGACTTGCCATTAACCCCTGGCCCCCCAAATTACCTCCCTCCCCAAAGCCCAGGGGGGGGGGCAGAAGAGCCATGGCCCTAGGCTATGACGGCTTGTAGCCGGCAGGGCCAGGGGCCACTAAAGCTGGCCCCTGCGCCCTGCTCTACAAGCCCCCATAGCTGGTCACAGGCTGGTTACGCTGGGTGGGGGGGGGGGGTCTCACGCCATTTTTTGGGGGGATTTTTAAGGATTTTAACCTTAAAAATCCCCCCCAAAAATGGGGTCCCCCTCCCTGGGAGGAGGGACCCTATGTCATTTTTTTTTTTTATTAACCCTATGTTACCTGTAACCCAGTAGGTATAAAAGGCTTCCAGCAGCAGCAGGAGAGCAGAAGCCTAAGTGATCAGCGTGGGACACATGGATGGATGGGAGGTAAGTATTAAAAAAAAATATTAAAAAAACATTTTTTTTTTTTAATAAAGATATTTTTAAAAAGTGTGTTTGTGTTTGTTTTACTTTTAACCCTTTGTGAACTGGTAAGGGGTCCATGTGACCCCTATACCAGTTCACAAGGCTCGGGGGTCTGGCAAGTCACCTAGGGTCACCCCCCAAATTACCTGCCTCCCCAAAGCCCACGGGGGGGGGGCAGAAGAGCCGTGGCCCTAGGCTTGTAGCTTGCAGGGCCAGGGGCCTCTAAAGCTGGCCCCTGTGCCCTGTTCTACAAGCCCCCATAGCTGGTCACAGGCTGGTTACGCTGGGTAGGGGGGACCTCACGCCATTTTTTTTCCCTGGGAGTGGGGACCCTATGTCATTTTTTTTTTAAATTAACCCTATGTTACCTGTAACCCAGTATGTATAAAAGGCTTCCAGCAGCAGCAGGAGAGCAGAAGCCTAAGTGATCGGCGTGGGACACAGGGATGGATGGGAGGTAAGTATTAAAAAAAAAAATTTTTTTTTTGTTTTTTTTAGTAAGTTACTTTTAAAGTGTGTCTCTCTGTGTTTTTCTTTTTACTTTTAACCCTTTGTGAACTGGTAAGGTATCTATACCAGTTCACAAGGCTCTGGGTCTGGCAAGTCACCTGCGGCTAGTGGGTGACTTGCCATTAACCTCGAGACCCCCCCCATTACCTGCCTTCCAAAAAAACCCTTAAAATTCCCCCAAGAAATGGTGTCTCCCCCCCCCCCCCTTTGAAGGGGGACCTCACACCATTTTTTTTTATTTAACCCTTTATTATGTGGATAGTAGTTGTATTTTATTTGTAAATGTTATAAAGTGCTCTTTTCAGTTTAGGGGATCACCTGGACAGGAACGGGGGGCTACCGACACATATGTGGTATCATTGTAATCAGGAGATATGGGGCTTTCACATTCAATGTGGTTTTCTTTAATAAAATTAATGTTTTTGTTAAAATAAAGGAGACAATTTAAAAAAAATATATATATTTGTTTATTTTTATTTTACTTATTTATTTAAAAATATATTTAAAAAAGTAGAAAAAATACAAACAATACATTTCATGTTAAAGCCTAAACTCTGCCACAAAAAGAAAATATGCAATTTTCTTGGAAATTCCTGCAAAAATCACAGTTAAACATCACGCAAAATGGTGAAAAATATCCTGTCAGCAGAGGGTGACAAAAAGTAGGCTGGCAGTTAAAAGGTTACAGGTACCTATGCATGTTGGGTATTGTTCTGCTCGGGGGACCTTGCACTTCCAGATTTAGCTTGTTCTTTCTTATTTGCATATTGATATTTTAGGAAAAGGTGTTTTTTATTCTGCTTTTTTATACATTTTTTTGTGAAACCCTGTGCAAACTAAGAATTCTTCGAGATATTACTTCCAGAAAGATGAGCTCACTACAACAAGCTGGGTACACTTAGAAAGCTTAACATGTGTACTTTCAGGAAATATATGGTTTATGGGGGATATTCCAAATGTAAAGGGTTGGTTTGGTAGAAAAAGCACAAGGTGCGCACTTTGTCTGCAGAGCTGAAATTTTGAAGTAAAATTACCGTTATGCGCATGCTTTACTTTGGTGTGTTTGGCAACTCTTTCCTTGACAGAACCTATGCATGTTGGGTATCGTTCTGTTTGGGGGATGTTGCTTTTTCTGATTTTATGTTTTGATTCTGCTTTTGTATTCATTTTTAGGGAAACCTTGTGCAACCAAAGAATACATTGAGGAATTACTTCCAGAAAACTGCACCCATGTCAACAAGCCTGGTACGCCTAGAAAGCCTGAGGTGTATACTTCTAGGGAATATGTAGTTTGTCGGGGGTATTTCAAATGTAAAGGGTTGTTTACTGCAAGGTGCGCATATTGCATAGCATAGTTGTATTTTATCTGAAAATCTCCTAAAGCGTTGTTTCAGTTTGGGGGAGTCTCCTGGGCAGGAAAGGGTGTCTACCAATACATATGTGGTACCGCTGTAATAGGGAGAAATTGGGGTTTCACATGCAATAAGATTTTATAGACAAACTTACATTTTTTATTACAAAAAAACACTACAAATTGTAAAAAATATATATATATTTTTTTGCACAATTTTCACCCAAAAATATTGAGAATACACTTATAAAATGACAAACAAGACATTTCATGTTAAACCCCAAGCTCTGCTGAAAAAAACAATATATCACTTTCCTGGGAAATCCCTTCAAAAATCACAGTTGAACATGGGGAGCGCAAAATAGTGCAAAATAATCTGGCAACAAAGGGTGACAAAATCTCAAGGTAGGCTGGCGGTTAAAGGGTTAAAGGATTAAGCTGGGTCATATTGCTGGTTCAGAATGAAATCTGGTCCTGCCACTTAAACCAAGGCACCTGGAAATTCAGGGAAATTACCAAACCTATTGCTTGGAAAGAAGAGGGGAAAGGATAGCAAAACTATACAAAAGGTACTGCCTGTGGGGGTGAGAAATGCAAGGAATATAGGTAAAAATAAAAAATAGGCTTGGTCTGCTTTTGGTTGTGCAACTGGAGTTGGGGAATGGGGCAATCGGTCCTAACGTGAGCACTTTCTTTTGATTTTTAAATGCCTGCAGTAAAAGTTAAGCTTTAGTTTATTTCATTAGAGTACGCCTTACAGTTCTGGAATCTTCATGCAGCGAGGGTGTTGGTGCCCACTGCTAAACGACAGTCCGGGGGGGGGGGATCCAGAATGCTGAAGCCCTCTCACACAACCCCCCAGAATGCCTATAAAGATTAATGCCCAGGCTCAAGTACGGCGCTGGATTCACGGCGGAGGATCGAGGTTGAGGTAAGAATTACGGGCATTCTTGGGGCTTATGTACGGGAGGGGCTCTAGCATTCTGGATGCCTCCCCCCCAGCCTGTCTTTTAGCGGCAGGGACCAACATCATCTATTGTAAGGCATGCCTAATAATGTATCATATAGCTGCTGAAATATCTCATATATTTGTATTCTTATGAAATGTATGTTCAATTGAAAAAAAAGCAAAACAAGCATTGAGAAATTGGCACATATACCAAGACATTGAAGTACCCTCTGCTTTCACAACATGAATGGAACATTCTCTGTCTGTCCCATGTCCAGACACAGAAGGCTGCACATGGCTGAATAACAGGAGGCCAGAAATCTTAACAGAGATTCTTCTCTGATAGATCATCTACAAGAAATGTTTCGTTAGATGCCTAGGAAACCCAAAATTAGGCATGGTGTTTTGTAAGACAATAGAAAAGGAACTGGTGCATTTTACAGTGCTGCATGCCTTCTATTGAATGAAGGAGATGGATCTCCCACACGTCATATTAAAGTGTTGAAAATGTAGTTAAAGGTTCCGTTTTATTTAAGTTTTCATTTAAATCGGAGATTTGCTTTTAACATAAAAAATTTCATAGTAATAAAACACATTAAATGTACTGTGATTCAATGTTCAATTCTTATACAGTATAAAAATGAAATTAATACAAGAACATGTTGAAGGGGGTCTGATATAGCTATATATGTCTAAAGACTAACGTGGCAGCTGTAAAAATAGACAATATACCGTATGAAAAATGTGTGTAACATTTTTATAATAATGGCATAAAAGAAAATTGGGATAATAGTGTATATGTTGGTACAAAATGTCAGAGCTTTTCATAGCAGTGAAGAACATCTTCTCTATTATCTTGCAGAATACCACAATGCATTTCCAATTCCTAAAGGAAGACTTTTTTGCCTACATTAATGTGTATTCTGAGTGATTGTATGCAATTCAGGGTATTGTGCGACAAAAGCACCTTTGTTCAGCAACATACTTTTTTCTTTCCTTTTTTCAATTTTCATTTATGAAATAATTGTGCTCCATCTTATCTATAGAGGCTGAACTAAATAATAGAAATGTAATTATTTAAGTTAAATGCTTTAAATCAGAGTGAACTATTGTTCTTTGTTAAAACCTTCTAAGAGTTTTTCACAATTACCCAGAGTCAGACAGTAATCCTTGATTTATAAGACACTAATATAGCCTAATTAAAATTCATGGCATATCAGGTTCAGTTTAATTAGATGTCGTACAATTTACATATGGCATCCAACAAAAGAAAGACAAGGTAAGAACATACCCTTTAAGTGTCACCTAACTTACACCCAGGAACAGGCATTTGCATAACTAAATGTAAGCGGGCCCTGGTGGAGCATTAAATGGATAGGAATGAGCGAACCTGCTGAAACGTGGACTTGCTGCTAAAGTCCGGTTCAGATCCCCAGACTCAACCCAAAACTGAGCCCCAGTGAAGTCAATAGGGACCCAAATTTGGGGGAACATAAAGGGCTGTAAAATGGGGGAAGCAAGGGCTAGAGGGCTGCAAATTTAGGGTAATACCAGGTTGATCGTCCTGCACAAAATATGCTGGGGAATGTAGTCAAAATAAAAACAGAAAACAAAATAAGTTAAAGAAATACATAAATACATTGAACAAAAATTTAAATATTGATCTGATGACTGCTGCCGAGGGGGTTGGGTGATCACTAGAGGAGGGCTAGAGGGGCAGGGTATCACAGCCCCCCACCCCTCCAACCTTTCTCCAGTGATCGTCCTCTGCATCTATCAGTTCCAAACCGGGAGTGGGATGATGTCACAGGAAGACATCATCTGCCCCGCCCACAACAGGTGGGGCCAGCGGTGTTGATGGGGGT
The DNA here is from genome assembly GCA_027917425.1 of Gastrophryne carolinensis. NCBI lineage: Eukaryota > Metazoa > Chordata > Amphibia > Anura > Microhylidae > Gastrophryne > Gastrophryne carolinensis. The sequence continues at coordinate 460,538,887 of CM051235.1, forward strand.
GGGCGGTCTCTCACGGGCCCTCTCCTCACCGTGGAAGAGCCTCGGGGCATCGGAGGCCTCCGCGGTGAAGAGACGACCCGAGGGATCGCGCATGCAAGTAAGCAAATGTCATTTTTTTCCGGGCCCTCTCCTGAAGCCGGAATAGCCCGGAGGGGTGGGATTGGAGCCCCTCGGGTGAAGAAGGAACCCGGCTGAATTCATTGAGGGGTTAAGTCTCTCTGCAGTGCAATACGGCAAGTGGCAGCAGGGTGGAACCCCAAAGGTGCATGCACACACAAGGCACATTAAGCTCTGGCATCTGGATAATGAGCCTGGAAGCTCTGCACCACCAAGTTGAGCATATGCGCCAGACAAGGGATGTGGGTCAACCTGGCTCGTCCCAAGGCTGCTACAAGGTTCTGCCCATTGTCACACCACCTTGCTGGGCTTCAGGTGCAATATCAGCAACCACTAATCTGTCTGCTCCTGCATGCTGGTCCACAGATCCTGGGCAGTGTGGGCTCTTTTGCCCAGACAGATAAGCTTCAGCACTGCATGCTGCCGTTTCCCCATGGCAGTGCTCAAATTGGTTTGAGGAGGAAGTAGAGTAAGAAGCAGAGTAAGAGGAGGAGGCAACAGGAGGCACCAACTGATTTCCAGCAATCTTGGGTGGCAGAAGGATAGTGCTTCCTGCCTCACTCCCAGCCACCACTACATTGACTCAGTGGGCAGTTGATGTAACGTCCCTGCTAGAGATGAGCGAACTTTTGAAAAATTCGATTCGACTGATTCGCCGAATTTTCCGGCAAAAATCGTTTCGCCCCGAATTTATTCGCGACAAATCGCTATTTAAAATGGCTATTTCTGAGCTTCCTAGAGCCTCAATAGGGTTGTAAACCATTCTGCCTTGCTGTAACACGCATAGGATGTGTGCTGGGTTACTGAAATAATACTGTTAATAATTAGGACATGCAGATTAGAGGCATCGCTATTAGAATCACAGAGCGGCACAATTACAGAGAGTTGAGGTGGCATCACTATGAGGGGCCCCTATATTGCCTGAAAAACACACCCTGGAGCTGGCAGCGGCAGGAGCCCAAACATTGGATTTGGCTCAAAGAGACATTGGAGTTGGCAGCAGGAGCCCAAAAATTGGCTGAATGACACCCTGGAGTTGCAAGCAGCAGCAGCAGCAGGAGCCCAAACATAGCCTGAAAGAGACACTGGAGTTGGTAGCAGGAGCCCAAAAATTGGATGAATCACACCCTGGAGTTGCAAGCAGCAGCAGCAGCCCAAACATAGCTTGAAAGAGACACTGGAGTTGGCAGCAGGAGCCCAAAAATTGGATGAATCACACCCTGGAGTTGCAAGCAGCAGCAGCAGCAGCCCAAACATAGCTTGAAAGAGACAGTGGAGTTGGCAGCAGGAGCCCAAAAATTGGATGAATCACACCCTGGAGTTGCAAGCAGCAGCAGCAGGAGCCCAGCATTGGCTGAAAGAGACAATGGAGTTGGCTTCAGGAGACCAAAAATTGGATGAATCACACCCTGGAGTTGCAAGCAGAAGCAGCAGCAGCCCAAACATAGCTTGAAAGAGACACTGGAGTTGGCTTCAGGAGGCCAAAAATTGGATGAATCACACCCTGGAGTTGCAAGCAGCAGCAGGAGCCCAAACAAAAATTGGATGAATCACACCCTGGAGTTGCAAGCAGCAGCAGCAGCCCAAACATAGCTTGAAAGAGACACTGGAGTTGGCAGCAGGAGCCCAAAAATTGGATGAATCACACCCTGGAGTTGCAAGCAGCAGCAGCAGCAGCCCAAACATAGCTTGAAAGAGACAGTGGAGTTGGCAGCAGGAGCCCAAAAATTGGATGAATCACACCCTGGAGTTGCAAGCAGCAGCAGCAGGAGCCCAGCATTGGCTGAAAGAGACAATGGAGTTGGCTTCAGGAGACCAAAAATTGGATGAATCACACCCTGGAGTTGCAAGCAGAAGCAGCAGCAGCCCAAACATAGCTTGAAAGAGACACTGGAGTTGGCTTCAGGAGGCCAAAAATTGGATGAATCACACCCTGGAGTTGCAAGCAGCAGCAGGAGCCCAAACATTGGCTGAAAGAGACACTGGAGTTGGCAGCAGGAGCCCAAAAATTGGATGAATCACACCCTGGAGTTGCAAGGAGCAGAAGCCCAAACATAGCTTGAAAGACACACTGGAGTTGGCTTCAGGAGCCCAAAAATTGGATGAATCACTCCCTGGAGTTGCAAGCAGCAGCAGGAGCCCAAACATTGGCTGAAAGAGACACTGGAGTTGGCAGCAAGAGCCCAAAAATTGGACGAATCACACCCTGGAGTTGCAAGCAGCAGCAGGAGCCCAAACATTGGCTGAAAGAGACACTGGAGTTTGCAGCAGGAGCCCAAAAATTGGATGAATCACACCTTGGAGTTGCAAGCAGCAGCAGCAGCCCAAATATAGCTTGAAAGACACACTGGAGTTGGCTTCAGGAGCCCAAAAATTGGATGAATCACTCCCTGGAGTTGCAAGCAGCAGCAGCAGGAGCCCAAACATTGCTTTAAAGAGACACTGGAGTTTGCAGCAGGAGCCCAAGAATTGGATGAATCACACCCTGGAGTTGCAAGCAGCAGCAGGAGCCCAACATTGGCTGAAAGAGACACTGGAGTTGGCAGCAGGAGCCCAAAAATTGGCTGAATCACACCCTGGAGTTGCAAACAGCGGCAGGAACCTAGAAATTGGCTGGAAGGCACCCTGAAGTTGGCAGCAGCAGGAGCACATACATTAGCTGGAAGGCACACCCTGGAGTTGCAGGAGCCCAAACATTGCTTGAAAGACACCCTGGAGTCAGCAGCAGCAGCAGGAGGCCAAAAATTGGCTGAGAGAAACACTGGAGTTGGCAGCAGGAGCCCAAAAATTGGATGAATCACACCCTGGAGTTGCAAGCAGCAGCAGGAGCCCAAACATTGGCTGAAAGAGACACTGGAGTTGGCAGCAGGAGCCCAATAATTGACTGACACACCCTGGAGTTGGCAGCAGCAGCAGGAACCTAGAAATTGGCTGGAAGGCACCCTGATGTTGGCAGCAGCAGGAGCACATACATTAGCTGGAAGGCACACCCTGGAGTTGGCAGCAGCATAAGCAGGAGCCCAAACATTGCTTGAAAGACACCCTGGAGTTGGCATCAGCAGCAGCAGGAGGCCAAAAATTGGCTGAGAGAGACACTGGAGTTGGCAGCAGGAGCCCAAAAATTGGATGAATCACACCCTGGAGTTGCAAGAAGCAGCAGGAGCCCAAACATTGGCTGAAAGAGACACTGGAGTTGGCAGCAGGAGCCCAATAATTGACTGACACACCCTGGAGTTGGCAGCAGCAGCAGGAACCTAGAAATTGGCTGGAAGGCACCCTGATGTTGGCAGCAGCAGGAGCACATATATTAGCTGGAAGGCACACCCTGGAGTTGGCAGCAGCATAAGCAGGAGCCCAAACATTGCTTGAAAGACACCCTGGAGTTGGCAGCAGCAGCAGCAGGAGGCCAAAAATTGGCTGAGAGAGACACTGGAGCTGGCAGCAGGAGCCCAAAAATTGGATGAATCACACCCTGGAGTTGCAAGAAGCAGCAGGAGCCCAAACATTGGCTGAAAGAGACACTGGAGTTGGCAGCAGGAGCCCAAAAATTGGATGAATCACACCCTGGAGTTGCAAGCAGCAGCAGCAGCAGCCCAAACATTGCTTTAAAGAGACACTGGAGTTGGCAGCAGGAGCCCAAAAATTGGATGAATCACACCCTGGAGTTGCACACAGCAGCAGGAGCCCGAACATTGGCTGAAAGAGACACTGGAGTTGGCAGCAGGAGCCCAAAAAATGGATGAATCACACCCTGGAGTTGCAAGCAGCAGCAGCCCAAACATAGCTTGTAAGACACACTGGAGTTGGCTTCAGGAGCCCAAAAATTGGATGAATCACACCCTGGAGTTGCAAGCAGCAGGAGCCCAAACATAGCTTGAAAGACACACTGGAGTTGGCTTCAGGAGCCCAAAAAGTGGATGAATCACTCCCTGGAGTTGCAAGCAGCTGCAGCAGCAGCCCAAACATAGCTTGAAAGACACACTGGAGTTGGCAGCAGGAGCCCAAAGATTGGATGAATCACACCCTGGAGTTACAAGAAGCAGCAGCAGGAGCCCAAACATTGGCTGAAAGTGACACTGGAGTTTGCAGCAGGAGCCCAAAAATTGGATGAATCGCTCCCTGGAGTTGCAAGCAGCAGCAGGAGCCCAAACATTGGCTGAAAGAGACACTGGAGTTGGCAGCAGGAGCCCAAAAATTGGATGAATCACTCCCTGGAGTTGCAAGCAGCAGCAGGAGCCCAAACATTGGCTGAAAGAGACACTGGAGTTGGCAGCAGGAGCCCAAAAATTGGATGAATCACACCCTGGAGTTGCAAGCAGCAGCAGGAGCCCAAACATTGGCTGAAAGAGACACTGGAGTTGGCAGCAGGAGCCCAAAAATTGGATGAATCATACCCTGGAGTTGCAAGCAGCAGCAGGAGCCCAAACATTGGCTGAAAGAGACACTGGAGTTGGCAGCAGGAGCCCAAAAATTGGATGAATCACACCCTGGAGTTGCAAGCAGCAGCAGCAGCAGCCCAAACATAGCTTGAAAGACGCACTGGAGTTGGCTTCAGGAGCCCAAAAATTGGATGAATCACTCCCTGGAGTTGCAAGCAGCAGCAGCAGGAGCCCAAACATTTCTTTAAAGAGACACTGGAGTTAGCAGCAGGAGCCCAAGAATTGGATGAATCACACCCTGGAGTTGCAAGCAGCAGCAGGAGCCCAACATTGGCTGAAAGAGACACTGGAGTTGGCAGCAGGAGCCCAAAAATTGGCTGAATCACACCCTGGAGTTGCAAGCAGCAGCAGCAGGAGCCCAAACATTGCTTTAAAGAGACACTGGAGTTGGCAGCAGCAGGAGCCCAAAAATTGACTGACACACCCTGGAGTTGGCAGCAGCAGCAGGAACCTAGAAATTGGCTGAAAGGCACCCTGAAGTTGGCAGCAGCAGGAGCACATACATTAGTTGGAAGGCACACCCTGGAGATGGCAGCAGCATAAGCAGGAGCCCAAACATTGCTTGAAAGACACCCTGGAGTTGGCAGCAGCAGCAGCAGGAGGCCAAAAATTGGCTGAGAGAAACACTGGAGTTGGCAGCAGGAGCCCAAAAATTGGATGAATCACACCCTGAAGTTGCAAGCAGCAGCAGGAGCCCAAACATTGGCTTAAACAGACACTGGAGTTGGCAGTGGGAGCCCAATAATTGACTGACACACCCTGGAGTTGGCAGCAGCAGGAACCTAGAAATTGGCTGGAAGGCACCCTGAAGTTGGCAGGAGCACATACATTAGCTGAAAGGCACACTATGGAGTTGGCAGCAGCATAAGCAGGAGCCCAAACATTGCTTGAAAGACACCCTGGAGTTGGCAGCAGCAGCAGCAGGAGGCCAAGAATTGGCTTAGAGAGACACTGGAGTTGGCAGCAGGAGCCCAAAAATTGGATGAATCACACCCTGGAGTTGCAAGCAGCAGCAGGAGCCCAAACATTGGCTAAAAGAGACACTGGAGTTGGCAGCAGGAGCCCAAAAATTGGATGAATCACACCCTGGAGTTGCAAGCAGCAGCAGCCCAAACATTACTTTAAAGAGACACTGGTGTTGGCAGCAGGAGCCCAAAAATTGGATGAATCACACCCTGGAGTTGCAAGCAGCAGCAGGAGCCCAAACATTGGCTGAAAGAGACACTGGAGTTGGCAGCAGGAGCCCAAAAATTGGATGAATCACACCCTGGAGCTGCAAGCAGCAGAAGCCCAAACATAGCTTTAAAGACACACTGGAGTTGGCTTCAGAAGCCCAAAAATTGGATGAATCACACCCTGGAGTTGCATGCAGCAGGAGCCCAAACATAGCTTGAAAAACACACTGGAGTTGGCTTCAGGAGCCCAAAAATTGGATGAATCACTCCCTGGAGTTGCAAGCAGCTGCAGCAGCAGCCCAAACATAGCTTGAAAGACACACTGGAGTTGGCAGCAGGAGCCCAAAAATTGGATGAATCACACCCTGGAGTTGCAAGCAGCAGCAGCAGGAGCCAAAACATTGGCTGAAAGAGACACTGGAGTTGGCAGCAGGAGCCCAGAAATTGGATGAATCACACCCTGGAGTTGCAAGCAGCAGCAGGAGCCCAAACATTGGCTGAAAGAGACACTGGAGTTGGCAGCAGGAGCCCAAAAATTGGATGAATCACTCCCGGGAGTTGCAAGCAGCAGCAGGAGCAGCCCAAACATAGCTTGAAAGACACACTGGAGTTGGCTCCAGGAGCCAAAAAATTGGATGAATCACTCCCTAGAGTTGCAAGCAGCAGCAGCAGGAGCCCAAACATTTCTTTAAAGAGACACTGGAGTTGGCAGCAGGAGTCCAAGAATTGGATGAATCACACCCTGGAGTTGCAAGCAGCAGCAGGAGCCCAACATTGGCTGAAAGAGACACACTGGAGTTGGCAGCAGGAGCCCAAAAATTGGCTGAATCACACCCTGGAGTTGCAAGCAGCAGCAGCAGCAGGAGCCCAAACATTTCTTTAAAGAGACACTGGAGTTGGCAGCAGCAGGAGCCCAAAAATTGACTGACACACCCTGGAGTTGGCAGCAGCAGCAGGAACCTAGAAATTGGCTGAAAGGCACCCTGAAGTTGGCAGCAGCAGGAGCACATACATTAGTTGGAAGGCACACCCTGGAGTTGGCAGCAGCATAAGCAGGAGCCCAAACATTGCTTGAAAGACACCCTGGAGTTGGCAGCAGCAGCAGCAGGAGGCCAAAAATTGGCTGAGAGAGACACTGGAGTTGGCAGCAGGAGCCCAAAAATTGGATGAATCACACCTTGGAGTTGCAAGCAGCAGCAGGAGCCCAAACATTGGCTGAAAGAGACACTGGAGTTGGCAGCAGGAGCCCAAAAATTGGATGAATCACACCCTGGAGTTGCAAGCAGCAGCAGCCCAAACATTGCTTTAAAAAGACACTGGAGTTGGCAGCAGGAGCCCAGAAATTGGATGAATCACACCCTGGAGTTGCAAGCAGCAGGAGGAGCCCAAACATTGGCTGAAAGAGACACTGGAGTTGGCAGCGGGAGCCCAAAAATTGGATGAATCACACCCTGGAGTTGCAAGCAGCAGCAGCAGCCCAACATTGGCTGAAAGGCACACCCTGAAGTTTGCATCAGCAGGAGGCCAAAAATTGGTTGGAAGGCACACCCTGAAGTTGGCATCAGCAGGAGCCCAAAAATTGGCCTAAAGACATAAATATGTTTTGCACCATTTGGAAAGTGTAAAACGTGGCACCATGCTGAATCTAGTCGCATGCATCAGCCATTGGTGGGTGGAAATCCTGGCTGATCGATCTCTGATTCATTTTGACAAAGGTGAGTCTCTCCACATTTTTAGTTGACAGACGAGTTCTCCTCGCCGTAACTATGGCCCCCGCCGCACTAAACACCCGCTCAGATGGCACGCTACTTGCCGGGCAGGACAGCTTTTCCAGGGCAAACTCTGCTAGTTGCGGCCACAAATCAAGTTTGGCTGCCCAGAAGTCCAGCGGATCCTCAAGGTGTGTTGGCATGGTCATGTCAAGGTATGACATGACCTGCTGGTTGAGGTCCTGCTCCAGGTCTTCCTGCTGCTCATGAGTAGCCTTACTATGCGGGTGTAGAAAGCTACTCATTAGCGACTGAAGACTGAGGCTGCTGCTGATGGAGCTGCTGCTGCTGCTCCTGCCAACCCCCCCCCAGCAGCCATGGCAGTGGAAGGTGAGCGCAGAGGTCCCCTCGAGTCAGACCTGCGAGAGTATGGGCCATGGCGCAGATAGGCATCAGCCAACTGCCTACGTAGAATGTCTTTGTAGTAGTTCAGTTTGTCCTCCCTCTCGGCGGGTTTAAAAAATGCCCCCATTTTGTGCCGGAAGCGAGGGTCCAATAAGGTGGACAGCCAGAAGTCATCCCGCCGACAAATGGAAACAATTCTGGGGTCACTACGCAAGCACGTGAGCATGCTTCCTGCCATTTGCGCAAGTGACTCGGATGGACTACCTGTCTCCATCTCCACTGCTTACTGCCACGGTGTGTCCGGGTCCTCTGTCTCGCCTTCCTCAAAACCCTCTAGCTCCTCTGGCTGCTCCTGCTCCTCCTCTCCTGTCCGCTGACTAGATAAACCAGCCATTTCGCCAAGCCTAAACTGTGCTTCACTGTGCCCCTCCTCCTCCTCTTCCTCCTCCTCCTCCTCCAGTTCAGCTCCAACGGGGTTCATGTGGCCGTAAGATGTAGACGCCATGTCTCCAGTGCCCTGACCAGCCATGGTTTCCAACATGTTCTGTAGTACATGAAGCAGTGAAATCACGTCGTTCATCCCGTAATCCTGCCGACTGACAAATAAAGTGGCTTCCTCAAAGGGCCTGAGCAAACGGCAGGTGTCACGTATGAGCTGCCACTGGTTGACATTGAAGTTACACAGGGGAGTCCCCTTATCCGCTTGGATCATCAGGAAATCCGTGATGGCTTTTCTCTGTTCATATAATCGGTCCAACATGTGAAGGGTAGAATTCCAACGAGTGGAAACATCGCAAATCAGACTATGTTGGGGGATACCGTTCTGACGCTGTAGCTCAAGAAGGGTGTGTTTGGCGGTGTATGAGTGGCTGAAGTGCATGCAAAGTTTCCTTGAAGTTGTTAGGATGTCTTGCATATGGGGGGAACACTTCAGAAACTGCTTGACAACCAGATTGAAGACGTGAGCCATGCAGGGGGCATGGGTCAGCCTTCCTTGGCGCAGCGCAGACAAAATGTTCTTCCCATTGTCGGTAACCATGATTCCCATTTTAAGTTTTCTTGGAGTAAGCCATGTTTGGATTTCCTGATGAATAAATTTAAGCAGTTCCTCCCCTGTGTGACTCCGTTCGCCAAGACAAACCATGTGAAGCACTGCGTGACATCTCCGTGCCCTGCACACATGGTAGACTGGAGGGGCACTGAGACTTGAGCCTACAGTGGAGGGTGAGGAGATGGCGGAGGATGAGGAGGCCGAGTCGCACGGTGTCACAGGCCCAACGGGCAGGGAACGCGGAGGCCGAAGCGGCGTGACCTGTCCAAGTTGCTGCTGCAAAGGGACCACATTCACCCAGTGGGCCGTAAACGACATGTACTGTCCCTGACCGTAGTTACAGCTCCAGACGTCGGCGCTGCCATGCACTTTGCTACACACCGACAGGCTCAAGGACTGGCCCACCTTCTGTTCAACAAAAGTGTGCAGCGCTGGTACTGCCTTCTTGGCAAAGAAATGACGGCTTGGGACTCTCCACCTCGGCTCGGCACAAGCCATCAGTTCTCTGAAAGGTGCAGAGTCCACCACCTGAAAAGGGAGCGACTGCAGCACCAGCAACTTGGACAGGAGCACATTCAGCTTCTGCGCCGTAGGATGAGTGGGCGCATACTGCTATCTCTTGGACATGGCTTCGCTGATGGATTGCTGGCGGGATGCATGACTTGGAGGAGGAGGAGCAGGAGCGACAGAGGATGGGTATGACGCACAGCTGCCTTCGGCTGAGGTGCTGGAGCCTTGGCTGGCAGAAATTGGGAGCGGCGTGCCACTTGGTGAGGAAGCAGACTGGACCACCCCTTGGGAGCCTCAGTTCTCCCAGGTCGCTTTATGGTGACGCATCATATGTTGACGCAGGGCCGTGGTGCCAACATTTGGGCCCTGGCCACGCTTCACCTTCTGCCTACATATCTTGCATGTGGCCATGTTACCCTCCTGCGGATGCTTCAGGAAAACCTGCCACACTGCCGAGTAGCTACTTTTCCCACCAACAGGCCTCACTGATTCGCTGCTATTGTCGCCAACTCCAGGAACCCCTGCCCCACTACCTCCCGATAAGGTAGCCTGCCGCGCAGTAGGTGCTCTACCCCGGCCCCGGCCCCGTTTGGCTCCAGGCTTTACAATTGTGCCCCCATGCTGACTGCCAACCATGCTGCTAACACCTTGCTGCCTGAGCTGCTGACTCCGGGGGGCAACCTGCGCCCCTCTTCTCCTGATGATGACGATGAAGCCCCTTCATCACCCGGCTCCCAAGTGCGATCGGCTTCATCATCATCATCATCATCACCGAGTTGTGGCTGTACGTCACTGATGTTCTCGGTTTCCTCAACAGTGTCTGGCGCAGAAGCTGGAAATCTCGCAACACCCACGACACTGTCCACATCACTATTTGTCTGCCGAGCTAAAGAAGCCACCTTCATTTCATGGCTGGGCAGTAGCTGCTGACTGTCCTCTATCTGATCGTCCTCCTCACTAAAGAGTGGAGCTGAACCCAAAGCATAGGATACGTCGCTGGGGGAGGGAACGGCATAGGACAGAGGCAATAGGAGGACAGGGACTGCTCTCAGGGCATGCCAACTCAGGGTTGTGTCAGAGGAACCTACCGACCCTAGACTGGGGGTCTCAGACGTAACTTGTGATGATGTTGATGAGCGCATTAACCAATCTACCACGGCAGATGCGTTACTGGTGGAGACACGACCGCTAGCAGATACTGGCAGATCAGGTCTCTCACCGTGACTCCTGCTGCCACTCGCCCCTAGTCTGCTGCGACCTCTGCCTGCAGAATCTTGGCCTCTGCCACTCCTCTTTGAACATCCTGGCACTTGTCTGCCTGACATTTTTATGTATTTGCTTATTTAGTATAAACAGATAGGGTGCAAGGTGCAGCTTTGGGGTGCCCTGCGGCCTGGTTAATTGAAAGCAGTCAAAAAGGAAGTGCAAACTGAAGTAGCTTAATGAAGCAGCCGATGCTGATCAACGCTTATGTTGTATACCAGATAGGGTTCAAGGTGCAGCTTTGGGGTGCCCTGCGGCCTGGTTTATTGAAAGAAGTAGAAAACAAGTGCAAACTGAAGTAGCTTAATAAAGCAGCTGATGCTGATCAACGCTTCTGTTGTATACCAGATAGGGTTCAAGGTGCAGCTTGGGGGTGCCCTGCGGCCTGGTTTATTAAAAGCAGTCAAAAACAAGTGCAAACTGAAGTAGCTTAATAAAGCAGCTGATGCTGATCAATGCTTATGTTGTATAACAGATAGGGTGCAAGGCGCAGCTTTGGGGTGCCCTGCGGCCTGGTTAATTGAAAGCAGTCAAAAAGGAAGTGCAAACTGAAATAGCTTAATAAAGCAGCTGATGCTGATAAACGCTTATGTTGTATACCAGATAGGGTGCAAGGTGCAGCTTTGGGGTGACCTGCGGCCTGGTTTATTAAAAGCAGTCAAAAACAAGTGCAAACTGAAGTAGCTTAATAAAGCAGCTGATGCTGATTAACGCTTATGTTGTATAACAGATAGGGTGCAAGGTGCAGCTTTGGGGTGCCCTGCGGCCTGGTTAATTGAAAGCAGTCAAAAAGGAAGTGCAAACTGAAGTAGCTTAATGAAGCAGCCGATGCTGATCAACGCTTATGTTGTATACCAGATAGGGTTCAAGGTGCAGCTTTGGGGTGCCCTGCGGCCTGGTTAATTGAAAGCAGTCAAAAAGGAAGTGCAAACTGAAGTAGCTTAATAAAGCAGCTGATGCTGATCAACGCTTATGTTGTATACCAGATAGGGTGCAAGGTGCAGCTTTGGGGTGCCCTGCGGCCTGGTTTATTAAAAGCAGTCAAAAACAAGTGCAAACTGAAGTAGCTTAATAAAGCAGCTGATGCTGATCAACGCTTATGTTGTATAACAGATAGGGTGCAAGGTGCAGCTTTGGGGTGCCCTGCGACCTGGTTTATTAAAAGCAGTCAAAAACAAGTGCAAACTGAAGTAGCTTAATAAAGCAGCTGATGCTGATCAACGCTTATGTTGTATAACAGATAGGGTTCAAGGTGCAGCTTTGGGGTGCCCTGCGGCCTGGTTTATTAAAAGCAGTCAAAAACAAGTGCAAACTTAAGTAGCTTAATAAAGCAGCTGATGCTGATCAACGCTTATGTTGTATAACAGATAGGGTTCAAGGTGCAGCTTTGGGGTGCCCTGCGGCCTGGTTTATTAAAAGCAGTCAAAAACAAGTGCAAACTGAAGTAGCTTAATAAAGCAGCTGATGCTGATCAACGCTTATGTTGTATACCAGATAGGGTGCAAGGTGCAGCTTTGGGGTGCCCTGCGGCCTGGTTTATTAAAAGCAGTCAAAAACAAGTGCAAACTGAAGTAGCTTAATAAAGCAGCTGATGCTGATCAACGCTTATGTTGTATAACAGATAGGGTTCAAGGTGCAGCTTTGGGGTGCCCTGCGGCCTGGTTTATTAAAAGCAGTCAAAAACAAGTGCAAACTGAAGTAGCTTAATAAAGCAGCTGATGCTGATCAACGCTTATGTTGTATAACAGATAGGGTTCAAGGTGCAGCTTTGGGGTGCCCTGCGGCCTGGTTTATTAAAAGCAGTCAAAAACAGGTGGAAACTGAAGTAGCTTAATAAAGCAGCTGATGCTGATCAACGCTTATGTTGTATAACAAATAGGGTGCAAGGTGCAGCTTTGGGGTGCCCTGCAGCCTGGTTTATTGAAAGAAATCAAAAACAAGTGCAAACTGAAGTAGCTTAATAAAGCAGCTGATGCTGATCAACGCTTATGTTGTATAACAGATAGGGTTCAATGTGCAGCTTTGGGGTGCCCTGCGGCCTGGTTTATTAAAAGCAGTCAAAAACAAGTGCAAAATGAAGTAGCTTAATAAAGCAGCTGATGCTGATAAACGATTATGTTGTATAACAGATGGGGTTCAAGGTGCAGCTTTGGGGTGCCCTGCGGCCTGGTTTATTAAAAGCAGTCAAAAACAAGTGCAAACTGAAGTAGCTTAATAAAGCAGCTGATGCTGATCAACGCTTATGTTGTATACCAGATAGGGTTCAAGGTGCAGCTTTGGGGTGCCCTGCGGCCTGGTTTATTAAAAGCAGTCAAAAACAAGTGCAAACTGAAGTAGCTTAATAAAGCAGCTGATGCTGATCAACGCTTATGTTGTATAACAGATAGGGTTCAAGGTGCAGCTTTGGGGTGCCCTGCGGCCTGGTTTATTAAAAGCAGTCAAAAACAATTGCAAACTGAAGTAGTTTATTAAAGCAGCTGATGCTGATCAACGCTTATGTTGTATACCAGATAGGGTTCAAGGTGCAGCTTTGGGGTGCCCAGCGGCCTGGTATATTAAAAGCAGTCAAAAACAAGTGCAAACTGAAGTAGCTTAATAAAGCAGCTGATGCTGATCAACACTTATGTTGTATAACAGATAGGGTTCAAGGTGCAGCTTTGGGGTGCCCTGTGGCCTGGTTTATTAAAAGCAGTCAAAAACAACTGCAAACTGAAGTAGCTTAATAAAGCAGCTGATGCTGATCAACGCTTATGTTGTATAACAGATAGGGTTCAAGGTACAGCTTTGGGGTACCCTGAGGCCTGGTTTATTAAAAGCAGTCAAAAACAAGTGCAAACTGAAGTAGCTTAATAAAGCAGCTGATGCTGATCAACGCTTATGTTGTATAACAGATAGGGTGCAAGGTGCAGCTTTGGGGTGCCCTGCGGCCTGGTTTATTGAAAGAAGTAAAAAACAAGTGCAAACTGAAGTAGCTTAATAAAGCAGCAGATGCTGATCAACGCTTATGTTGTATAACAGATAGGGTTCAAGGTGCAGCTTTGGGGTGCCCTGCGGCCTGGTTTATTAAAAGCAGTCAAAAACAACTGCAAACTGAAGTAGCTTAATAAAGCAGCTGATGCTGATCAACGCTTATGTTGTATAACAGATAGGGTTCAAGGTGCAGCTTTGGGGTACCCTGCGGCCTGGTTTATTAAAAGCAGTCAAAAACAAGTGCAAACTGAAGTAGCTTAATAAAGCAGCTGATGCTGATCAACGCTTATGTTGTATAACAGATAGGGTGCAAGGTGCAGCTTTGGGGTGCCCTGCGGCCTGGTTTATTGAAAGAAGTCAAAAACAAGTGCAAACTGAAGTAGCTTAATAAAGCAGCTGATGCTGATCAACGCTTATGTTGTATAACAGATAGGGTTCAAGGTGCAGCTTTGGGGTACCCTGCGGCCTGGTTAATTGAAAGCAGTCAAAAAGGAAGTGCAAACTGAAATAGCTTAATAAAGCAGCTGATGCTGATAAACGCTTATGTTGTATACCAGATAGGGTGCAAGGTGCAGCTTTGGGGTGACCTGCGGCCTGGTTTATTAAAAGCAGTCAAAAACAAGTGCAAACTGAAGTAGCTTAATAAAGCAGCTGATGCTGATTAACGCTTATGTTGTATAACAGATAGGGTGCAAGGTGCAGCTTTGGGGTGCCCTGCGGCCTGGTTAATTGAAAGCAGTCAAAAAGGAAGTGCAAACTGAAGTAGCTTAATGAAGCAGCCGATGCTGATCAACGCTTATGTTGTATACCAGATAGGGTTCAAGGTGCAGCTTTGGGGTGCCCTGCGGCCTGGTTAATTGAAAGCAGTCAAAAAGGAAGTGCAAACTGAAGTAGCTTAATAAAGCAGCTGATGCTGATCAACGCTTATGTTGTATACCAGATAGGGTGCAAGGTGCAGCTTTGGGGTGCCCTGCGGCCTGGTTTATTAAAAGCAGTCAAAAACAAGTGCAAACTGAAGTAGCTTAATAAAGCAGCTGATGCTGATCAACGCTTATGTTGTATAACAGATAGGGTGCAAGGTGCAGCTTTGGGGTGCCCTGCGACCTGGTTTATTAAAAGCAGTCAAAAACAAGTGCAAACTGAAGTAGCTTAATAAAGCAGCTGATGCTGATCAACGCTTATGTTGTATAACAGATAGGGTTCAAGGTGCAGCTTTGGGGTGCCCTGCGGCCTGGTTTATTAAAAGCAGTCAAAAACAAGTGCAAACTTAAGTAGCTTAATAAAGCAGCTGATGCTGATCAACGCTTATGTTGTATAACAGATAGGGTTCAAGGTGCAGCTTTGGGGTGCCCTGCGGCCTGGTTTATTAAAAGCAGTCAAAAACAAGTGCAAACTGAAGTAGCTTAATAAAGCAGCTGATGCTGATCAACGCTTATGTTGTATACCAGATAGGGTGCAAGGTGCAGCTTTGGGGTGCCCTGCGGCCTGGTTTATTAAAAGCAGTCAAAAACAAGTGCAAACTGAAGTAGCTTAATAAAGCAGCTGATGCTGATCAACGCTTATGTTGTATAACAGATAGGGTTCAAGGTGCAGCTTTGGGGTGCCCTGCGGCCTGGTTTATTAAAAGCAGTCAAAAACAAGTGCAAACTGAAGTAGCTTAATAAAGCAGCTGATGCTGATCAACGCTTATGTTGTATAACAGATAGGGTTCAAGGTGCAGCTTTGGGGTGCCCTGCGGCCTGGTTTATTAAAAGCAGTCAAAAACAGGTGGAAACTGAAGTAGCTTAATAAAGCAGCTGATGCTGATCAACGCTTATGTTGTATAACAAATAGGGTGCAAGGTGCAGCTTTGGGGTGCCCTGCAGCCTGGTTTATTGAAAGAAATCAAAAACAAGTGCAAACTGAAGTAGCTTAATAAAGCAGCTGATGCTGATCAACGCTTATGTTGTATAACAGATAGGGTTCAATGTGCAGCTTTGGGGTGCCCTGCGGCCTGGTTTATTAAAAGCAGTCAAAAACAAGTGCAAAATGAAGTAGCTTAATAAAGCAGCTGATGCTGATAAACGATTATGTTGTATAACAGATGGGGTTCAAGGTGCAGCTTTGGGGTGCCCTGCGGCCTGGTTTATTAAAAGCAGTCAAAAACAAGTGCAAACTGAAGTAGCTTAATAAAGCAGCTGATGCTGATCAACGCTTATGTTGTATACCAGATAGGGTTCAAGGTGCAGCTTTGGGGTGCCCTGCGGCCTGGTTTATTAAAAGCAGTCAAAAACAAGTGCAAACTGAAGTAGCTTAATAAAGCAGCTGATGCTGATCAACGCTTATGTTGTATAACAGATAGGGTTCAAGGTGCAGCTTTGGGGTGCCCTGCGGCCTGGTTTATTAAAAGCAGTCAAAAACAATTGCAAACTGAAGTAGTTTATTAAAGCAGCTGATGCTGATCAACGCTTATGTTGTATACCAGATAGGGTTCAAGGTGCAGCTTTGGGGTGCCCAGCGGCCTGGTATATTAAAAGCAGTCAAAAACAAGTGCAAACTGAAGTAGCTTAATAAAGCAGCTGATGCTGATCAACACTTATGTTGTATAACAGATAGGGTTCAAGGTGCAGCTTTGGGGTGCCCTGTGGCCTGGTTTATTAAAAGCAGTCAAAAACAACTGCAAACTGAAGTAGCTTAATAAAGCAGCTGATGCTGATCAACGCTTATGTTGTATAACAGATAGGGTTCAAGGTACAGCTTTGGGGTACCCTGAGGCCTGGTTTATTAAAAGCAGTCAAAAACAAGTGCAAACTGAAGTAGCTTAATAAAGCAGCTGATGCTGATCAACGCTTATGTTGTATAACAGATAGGGTGCAAGGTGCAGCTTTGGGGTGCCCTGCGGCCTGGTTTATTGAAAGAAGTAAAAAACAAGTGCAAACTGAAGTAGCTTAATAAAGCAGCAGATGCTGATCAACGCTTATGTTGTATAACAGATAGGGTTCAAGGTGCAGCTTTGGGGTGCCCTGCGGCCTGGTTTATTAAAAGCAGTCAAAAACAACTGCAAACTGAAGTAGCTTAATAAAGCAGCTGATGCTGATCAACGCTTATGTTGTATAACAGATAGGGTTCAAGGTGCAGCTTTGGGGTACCCTGCGGCCTGGTTTATTGAAAGCAGTCAAAAACAAGTGCAAACTGAAGTAGCTTAATAAAGCAGCTGATGCTGATCAACGCTTATGTTGTATAACAGATAGGGTGCAAGGTGCAGCTTTGGGGTGCCCTGCGGCCTGGTTTATTGAAAGAAGTCAAAAACAAGTGCAAACTGAAGTAGCTTAATAAAGCAGCTGATGCTGATCAACGCTTATGTTGTATAACAGATAGGGTTCAAGGTGCAGCTTTGGGGTGCCCTGCGGCCTGGTTTATTAAAAGCAGTCAAAAACAAGTGCAAACTGAAGTAGCTTAATAAAGCAGCTGATGCTGATCAACGCTTATGTTGTATAACAGATAGGGTTCAAGGTGCAGCTTTGGGGTGCCCTGCGGCCTGGTTTATTAAAAGCAGTCAAAACAACTGCAAACTGAAGTAGCTTAATAAAGCAGCTGATGCTGATCAACGCTTATGTTGTATAACAGATAGGGTTCAAGGTGCAGCTTTGGGGTACCCTGCGGCCTGGTTTATTAAAAGCAGTCAAAAACAAGTGCAAACTGAAGTAGCTTAATAAAGCAGCTGATGCTGATCAACGCTTATGTTGTATAACAGATAGGGTGCAAGGTGCAGCTTTGGGGTGCCCTGCGGCCTGGTTTATTGAAAGAAGTCAAAAACAAGTGCAAACTGAAGTAGCTTAATAAAGCAGCTGATGCTGCTCAACGCTTATGTTGTATAACAGATAGGGTTCAAGGTGCAGCTTTGGGGTGCCCTGCGGCCTGGTTTATTAAAAGCAGTCGAAAACAACTGCAAACTGAAGTAGCTTAATAAAGCAGCTGATGCTGATCAACGCTTATGTTGTATAACAGATAGGGTTAAAATAGCATGTGCCTTGGGATGCCCGTGTGGCCTAGTATATTTTAAGCTGAACAGAAACTTTTGACACTAATCCAAGTATGAGAAATGCTTTTGCATAACAGATAGGGTTAAAATAGCATGTGCCTTGGGATGCCCATGTGGCCTGGTATATTTTAAGCTGAACAAAAAGTAACAATAATCCAAGTATGAGAAATGCTTGTGCTTAACAAATAGGGTTAAACAGCATGTGCCTTGGGATGCCCGTGTGACCTGGTATATTTTAAGCTGAACAGAAACTTTTGACACTAATCCAAGTATGAGGAATGCTTTTACATAACAGATAGGGTTAAAATAGCATGTGCCTTGGGATGCCCATGTGGCCTGGTATATTTTAAGCTGAACAAAAAGTAACAATAATCCAAGTATGAGAAATGCTTGTGCTTAACAAATAGGGTTAAATAGCATGTGCCTTGGGATGCCCGTGTGGCCTGGTATATTTTAAGCTTAACAAAAAGTAACAATAATCCAAGTATGATAAATGCTTTTGTTTAACAGATAGGGTTAAAATACCATGTGCCTTGGGATGCCCGTGTGGCCTGGTATATTTCAAGCTGAACAAAAAGTAACAATAATCCAAGTATGATAAATGCTTTAGCTTAACATATAGGGTTAATTAGCATGTGTCTTGGGATGCCCGTGTGGCCTGGTATATTTCAAGCTGAACAAAAAGTAACAATAATCCAAGTATGAGAATTGCTTGTGCTTAACAAATAGGGTTAAATAGCATGTGCCTTGGGATGCCTGTGTGGCCTGGTATATTTTAAGCTGAACAAAAAGTAACAATAATCCAAGTATGAGAAATGCTTGTGCTTAACAATAGGGTTAAATAGCATGTGCCTTGGGATGCCAGTGTGGCGTAATGTATTTTAAGCTGAACAAAAAGTATTAACAATAATCCAAGTATGAGAAATGCTTTTGTTTAACAGATAGGGTTAAATAGCATGTGCCTTGGGATGCCAGTGTGGCGTAATGTATTTTAAGCTGAGCAGAAACTTTTAACACTAATCCAAGTATGAGAAATAATTTTGACCTTCTTTACAGCGCCATACTTTCATGCCGATCAATCCAAAGGTCAATGCCCTCTTCCTTCTGGAAGGACGTAACCTTTAGTTTACATGGTTGTGGTAGGTTATATTACAAATTGGGATACCCCAGGCAGCAGTGTCATTGAAAGAGACAGATTGTAATGCAGACCATACGCAAGCAGAGAAACTCAGGCTGCAACAGGCCTCTTTAGTTTACATGGTTGGGGTAGGTTATCTTACAAATTGGGATACCCCACTGTATATGAAACCGAATATAATGCACACCCAAAAGTGGACAATCAGCCTCCAAGAGGCCTGCTTAGTTTAAATAAGAGAGCTGCTTAGCTTAAATAAGAGAGCTGCTAAGTGTAAATAAGAGGCCTGCTTAGTTTAAATAAGAGAGCTGCTTAGTGTAAATAAGAGAGGTAGGTTATGTTATGTTACAGAATGGGATACCCCCAAGCAGGCTTTAGAACAGTATATATGCACAGCAACAGTGGATAAGCAGGCTCTAACAGGCCAAATTACTTTAAATAAGTGTACAGCATAGTGAAGATCAAGAGGGGTATGGTATGTTATAGAGTGGGATACCCCCAAGCAGGCTTTAGAACAGTATATATGCACAGCAACAGTGGATAAGCAGGCTCCAACAGGCCAAATGTCTTTAAATAAGTGTGCAGCTTAGTGAAGATCAAGAGGGGTATGGTATGTTATAGAGTGGGATACCCCCAAGCAGGCTTTAGAACAGTATATATGCACAGCAACAGTGGATAAGCAGCCTGCAACAGGCCAAATGTCTTTAAATAAGTGTGCAGCTTAGAGGAAATACAGAGGCTAATGGGATGTTACAAAACGGGATGCCCCCACAGCAGACTTGAGATCAGTATATATGCACAGTAAAAGTGTCTAAGCAGGCTGCAACAGGCCAGATTTCTTTAAATAAGTGTGCAGCTTAGAGGAAATACAGAGGCTAATGGGATGTTCCAGAATGGGATGCCCCCACAGCAGACTTGAGATCAGTATATATGCACAGTAAAAGTGTCTAAGCAGGCTGCAACAGGCCAAATTACTTTAAATTAGTGTGCAGCTTAGAGGAAATACAGAGGCTAATGGGATGTTACAGAATGGGATACCCCCAAGCAGGCTTTACAACAGTATATATGCACAGAAAATGTGTCTAAGCAGGCTGCAACAGGCCAAATTACTTTAAATAAGTGTGCAGCTTAGAGGAAATACAGAGGCTAATGGGATGTTACAGAATGGGATACCCCCAAGCAGGCTTTAGAACAGTATACATGCACAGAAAAAGTGTCTAAGCAGGCTGCAACAGGCCAAATTACTTTAAATAAGTGTGCAGCTTAGAGGAAATACAGAGGCTAATGGGATGTTACAGAATGGGATGCCCCCACAGCAGACCTGAGATCAGTATATATGCACAGAAAAAGTGTCTAAGCAGGCTGCAACAGGCCAAATTACTTTAAATAAATGTGCAGCTTAGAGGAAATACAGAGGCTAATGGGATGTTACAGAATGGGATACCCCCACAGCAGACCTGAGATCAGTATATATGCACAGAAAAAGTGTCTAAGCAGGCTGCAACAGGCCAAATTACTTTAAATAAGTGTGCAGCTTAGAGGAAATACAGGCTAATGGGATGTTACAGAATGGGATGCCCCCACAGCAGACCTGAGATCAGTATATATGCACAGCAAAAGTGTCTAAGCAGGCTGCAACAGGCCAAATTACTTTAAATAAGTGTGCAGCTTAGAGGAAATACAGAGGCTAATGGGATGTTACAGAATGGGATACCCCCACAGCAGACCTGAGATCAGTTTATATGCACAGAAAAAGTGTCTAAGCAGGCTGCAACAGGCCAAATTACTTTAAATAAGTGTGCAGCTTAGTAAAGATCAAGAGGGGTATGGTATGTTATAGAGTGGGATACCCCCAAGCAGGCTTTAGAACAGTATATATGCACAGAAAAAGTGTCTAAGCAGGCTACAACAGGCCAAATTACTTTAAATAAGTGTGCAGCTTAGAGGAAATACAGAGGCTAATGGGATGTTACAAAATGGGATGCCCCCACAGCAGACCTGAGATCAGTATATATGCACAGTAAAAGTGTCTAAGCAGGCTGCAACAGGCCAAATTACTTTAAATAAGTGTGCAGCTTAGAGGAAATACAGAGGCTAATAGGATGTTACAGAATGGGATGCCCCCACAGCAGACCTGAGATCAGTATATATGTTCAGAAAAAGTGTCTAAGCAGGCTGCAACAGGCCAAATTACTTTAAATAAGTGTGCAGCTTAGAGGAAATACAGAGGCTAATGGGATGTTACAGAACGGGATAACCCCACAGCACACCTGAGATCAGTATATATGCACAGAAAAAGTGTCTAAGCAGGCTGCAACAGGCCAAATTACTTTAAATAAGTGTGCAACTTAGAGGAAATACAGAGGCCAATGCGATGTTACAGAATGGGATACCCCCAAGCAGGCTTTAGAACAGTATATATGCACAGAAAAAGTGTCTAAGCAGGCTGCAATAGGCCAAATTACTTTAAATAAGTGTGCAACTTAGAGGAAATACAGAGGCCAATGCGATGTTACAGAATGGGATACCCCCAAGCAGGCTTTAGAACAGTATATATGCACAGAAAAAGTGTCTAAGCAGGCTGCAACAGGCCAAATTACTTTAAATAAGTGTGAAGCTTAGAGGAAATACAGAGGCTAATGGGATGTTACAGAATGGGATGCCCCCCACAGCAGACTTGAGATTAGTATATATGCACAGTAAAAGTGTCTAAGCAGGCTGCAACAGGCCAAATTACTTTAAATAAGTGTGAAGCTTAGAGGAAATACAGAGGCTAATGGGATGTTACAGAATGGGATACCCCCAAGCAGGCTTTAGAACAGTATATATGCATAGAAAAAGTGTCTAAGCAGGCTGCAACAGGCCAAATTACTTAAAATAAGTGTGCAGCTTAGAGGAAATACAGAGGCTAATGGGATGTTACAGAATGGGATGCCCTCACAGCAGACCTGAGATCAGTATATATGCACAGAAAAAGTGTATAAGCAGGCTGCAACAGGCCAAATTACTTTAAATAAGTGTGCAGCTTAGAGGAAATACAGAGGCTAATGGGATGTTACAGAATGGGATACCCCCAAGCAGGCTTTAGAACAGTATATATGCACAGAAAAAGTGTCTAAGCAGGCTGCAACAGGCCAAATTACTTTAAATAAGTGTGCAGCTTGGAGGAAATACAGAGGCTAATGGGATGTTACAAAATGGGATGCCCCCACAGCAGACTTGAGATCAGTTTATATGCACAGTAAAAGTGTCTAAGCAGGCTGCAACAGGCCAAATTACTTTAAATTAGTGTGCAGCTTAGAGGAAATACAGAGGCTAATGGGATGTTACAAAATGGGATGCCCCCACAGCAGACCTGAGATCAGTATATATGCACAGTAAAAGTGTCTAAGCAGGCTGCAACAGGCCAAATTACTTTAAATAAGTGTGCAGCTTAGAGGAAATACATAGGCTAATGGGATGTTACAGAATGGGATACCCCCACAGCAGACCTGAGATCAGTATATATGCACAGAAAAAGTCCAAATTACTTTAAATAAGTGTGCAGCTTAGAGGAAATGCAGAGGCTAATGGGATGTTACAAAATGGGATGCCCCACAGCAGACCTGAGATCAGTATATATGCACAGCAAAAGTGTCTAAGCAGGCTGCAACAGGCCAAATTACTTTAAATGAGTGTGCAGCTTAGAGGAAATACAAAGTCTAATGAGATTTTACAAAATGGTAATGTTCCCACAGCAGACTTGAGATCAGTTCAGTATATATGCACATCAAAAGTGTATAAGCAGCCTGAAACAGCTAACAAAGCCAGTCAGCCAGCCAGTAACACTCAGGCTGGATGAAAAAAAAAATCTCCCTGTCACTGCCTCCGATTTTTTCCCTGCTTCTCGCTGACTCCCTGCCTGTCTCCTGCCTGTCTACTGGCTGTCCCTGGCTATCCCTGGCTCTCTAACTGTCTCTCCCTGAATACAGCAGTGTCACTGAACACTGAAATACTATTACAGAGTAGTGACACCCTACCTATCTCGCCCTCACTCCAGCAGCTTTCCTTGAATAAATGTCCCGAAAAGGGCAATAGCGGGCTTTAACACTTATTAATCCCAGAATGAAAACGCTTTCCCTAAATAAATGTCCTGAAAAGGACAACTATCATTTTTCTGTCTTTTAAATGAATTGGATGCAACACCGTTGCAAGACAATTAAAGACTGAAACAGCAGAGGCAAACGGTCCTTCATTTCTCTAGATGATGCTATGTGAGCAAAAATATGATAAATAAGGTCGAGGGGCAACAATGATGGGGCCCCTATGACCTCCTAGGCCCTGGTGGGGTCACACCGCCTGAACCCCCTATAATTATGCCCTCATGAGAATTAGAGGCCGATTCATTAATAGCGCCAGGTAGCGACAGATGAGCGACTGTAGCGTGATTTTTTCAGCGCCAGCCAGTATTCGCTGTGCTTGGCCGGCGTTAGCTTGATGACAGCGACTCAGTCGGTGTGCGGTAATGTTGAATACGGGCTGGGGGGTCGCTGTTTCACAGGTCCAGCATTGTATGTGAGCGCCTGACAACGAATGGCCAGAGCGAACGGCTAGCTTCATATTCATCAACAAATCACGCTCCGAATGTGCTGTCGCTGTCCATTCCTTGTTTAAACCCCAGAGCGCTGGCGGCGATCTGTATTAACTAGTTTTTAACCCCTAAACAACCATATTTTTTGAATGTAACATTATACATGTTTTTAGAATCATTTTGTAATATGAATACATTAATCTCAGACCTGTTAGATCAATTCTGCACATATTTTTTTTTAATTTTTTTTTACTTAAAAATAAATCCTAACATTGCAGAAGTGGTCTCCGATTTTTTGACATTAAAAAAATAATAAAAAAAAAATAATAACAATTAATTTGGAATAATTATAGATTGCTCCATTGAAATGCATTGGACATCGCCAGGGAGCGACAGCTCATACCTGGCGCTGTGAGGGAATTTGCAGCGGCGCTGTCCGGTCCAGGCGGCTTCATGATGAATGCCGCGCTAGCCGTCGCTCTCGCCGGCGCTAGCCTCATTTTGCTTGATAAATGCGTCATTGTGACCGCCGCCGGGCGTACTTAAGTCGGTAGTCGCCGTTAGCTGCCGCTACCTGGCGCTCGTCAGACACTACCTGGCGCTATCGCTTGATGAATAAGGGCCTTAGAAGGATCTCGACCTCCTGCGACACACTATTAAGTATGGAGGGAAATCAAGCTGGCGGTTTCTTAGTTCTGCCCCTAGGAACATACAGTCTGCACCCCCACCATATTGAGAGTCTTAATAGCAGTGGTGTAGTTTGCAGTAATTTGTTTAAAAGGAAATTACCCTGTGGTATCCAGGACTCCACAACCACAGACCTGGTTGGCAACAGGGTACTGCCATAGGCCTGGGTGTGAACTATAAGGCCAGCCTAGGCTGGGTTATTAGGCCGGGTCAAGGCTGGCTTGCCAATAGAGTTTACATTCTTGGGCCCTAGATATGGGAAGAATTTAGGTCTGAAAAACAGTCCAGCAAAGGTATATCCATTATGTGTTTTTTTTTCAGAAGAGTAAACAGGAAAAGAGAATCAGAAGATAAATAGGATATTGTATTTGCTGACGACATTCTCCAGGGAACCAGTTTGTACTGCCTTTTGTAAACAAGCTAGAAATGATTACACTAACTCTACTTATGATCATTTAAAAAGGGCAAATGAAAGAGCAGAACAGTCAGTTATAATCACATAATTGTGCCATTGCCTTTGCTTATTTGTTTTAGAAATTGTAGAATGTAAAACTGGAAAAAATTGACCAAAAAGAAATCTGTTCTAAAATGTGCTACATTTTCAACCTGTTTTAAAGCACGTAGAAGGTTTGTAAATGCACAGAAATATTAAAACTATACTTGCAGCTCATTGGCAGCTCAAGAACAGCACCAATTCAGCCCATGGGACTCTTCATGGAATCAAGCCTGTGGGTGGTAATTAAAGTAATGAACAAGATTAAATTTGGTTTCCATTTAACTCTGTGAGTTACAGGTAACACATTTATTCAAATAAACAATTTGAATCTGGCTCTAATGAATAATGGACTTGCACTCAGTTTAGTGAAAAATAGAATATTTTTTTATACTTAGCTTGGATAAATGGATTTCAGAGGACAGTTAAGGGAACCCCACCCACATCCTTGGCCTAGGCATTGAATTAGCTTTGAATAAGCTTTCTCCAGCTACAGGTCATTGCTTCATGTACCAGACTGACTATGGTTAACTAATATGGTTTCCTACTCCTGCCTAACTGAGGTTGAGCTCACAAGCCTGTGTCTGATCAGTAGCCATCACCATAAAATTAATTATTGGAATTTAATAATGTACAAACACAAAGGGATTTAATGGTGTAAAACTCCATATATGAGGAATTACAGAAAATGACCATGCATGAAAACTCAAACAGTAAGAAATCTAGATATTACCTACATACAGTAAATGTACACACATATCAAAACAATGTAAAATGTCTAATAAATAACTTCAATTGTTCCACATTAACCCCCTAAGTGATTCCCCTGTCTCCAGCATGTTCACAGAGAATGTGTGTGGACTGCTGGAGATGTGCTGAAGACGGGTTGAATGGAGGGGCTTTCCCTGAGTCCCTGGAGGCACTAGTGAGGTGGGGGAACTTGCTGGGGGCTAGGCTGAAGTGTTGGGCACATGGGGATTGTTTTTTTTTTAACTCAGCTAGTCTCCTTGCTCCCATGCTGCAGCTTGTTTCCTGTCCATCCCCTACCACCAAAGTACAACTCGCTGAGGTGCCAGCCCCACACCCGCCACTGCTTACTTGATGCCGCTGCTGCTGGGATGTCTCCTGCCTGACACCTCTGGGATGTCCCATTGCAAGCCGCCGCCAAGATGTCCCACAACAGGTCACCACCGAGGTCGCTGCAAATATGTCCCACGCCAGGCCACCACCACTTCCATTGCTGAGCTGTCCGTCGTCGCTGAGATGCCAGTCACTGTCTTCTGCCGCTGAGATGTCGCTTCCCATGGCCCACTGCTCAGATTCCACTCCTCACCACCTACTACTAAGATTGAGGTCCCCACTGCTGAGATGTCTTTCCACGTCTGATGTCCCACACCAGGTTGCCGCCGAGGTCACCGCTGAGATGTCGCTCTCCACTGCCTGCTGCTGAGATTGAGGTCCCTGCTACTGAAATGTTATTCCCGACACCTGCTACTGAGATGCCGGACCCCGCCACTGAGATGTCGGTGCTGCTACTGCCTCTGATTTGTGAGTCCCCAGCTTGCTGTTGCCCTCCCTCCTGGTCAGGCCCTACCTACCCACCCACCTACCTGTCTGACCACTAAGCCATCTACTTGCCTGACCACCCAGCCCACTCTTTGTCCACCCACCTATCTGCCTGCTGCTAACTTACCTACTGACCCACCTGCCTACTACCTACAACCCACCTACCTACCCCTGACCTACCTACCTACTCACCGCCCACTTACCCACCTACTTGCCTGCGTATTTATCTTCCCACCTACATGCCTGCCCACCCACACACCTACCGATCTGTATGCCCACCTACCTGCCTGACCACCCAGCTACCTACCTGTCCACCCACCTACCTGCCTGAATGTTCTTATACCCTCCTGCCCATACACCTGTCCACCTACCTGCCCTTCCACCTGCCTGCCTAATCACTGGAACACAAAGAGGGACAAAAATGTACTGATCCTCCAGGCTAAATTTAGAGAGGTCATTAAGGGGTTAAAATGCATTTCAAAAGCTGGAGATATGCACCAACGTTATTCACATGAGACATAGATTCCAGTTGTGCAATAAAAAAACAGATATTTTTGGTACCACTTCTTAATTTTTTATGTGTCAGTTAAGGGGTTAACTCATTATATAATCTAAAACTAATACCTTGTAAACCATTATTAAATAATAATACAATTGGTTCAAAACACAACAAAATTGACAAAATTGACGTTGACTTTGCAACTGATGCATTTTGTAGGATATGGCTTTTTTTAAGCTTTACAGACTCTATAGGGTTGATTCATGCCCATGTGCCAAAAAGCCACAAAGCTTGCACAACTGCACCCGCATGAGGAAATTTGTGATTTGGCACATGATTCATGAAACTGTGCGAAAGGTTCGCGCACGTGCCCATCGCACCAAATGTCTTGCGTGAAGTGCGATTGCAAATTTTAGATTTGTTGTGCAAACCTTCACATTGCGCATGACATACAGTTTATTTATGCACAAAGGGCCATCCTTTGTGCACATTGTGCAGGCTAAGGCAGTCAAAGTTCCCTGTGGCCCCCATATTTCTCCCCCGTCTTTTCCCTAGCATTGGCAAATTTGTCTCACCAGCTACTGTGTTATAGGTAAGTTTCTATTCTCCAATCTGTAGTGTTGGCACTGTGGCGAATTTGTTATCCTGTTTTTATGTGTAGTGTTTTAGTGGTTGATATCTTGATTTCAGCTGACCTCTAGTGTTGTGCTTCATAATGTCTTTTTTCCAGATGTTCTATGTACCCCTCCCTCCCCATCTGGTTTGTTTAGTGTATTAATGCTAAATAATTGAGCTACTAATATATTATTTCTTAATTTTTGAGGTTGCTTTAATACTAACGCCACGTATTGCCATGTGAGTGTCTGTATAGCGGTGCATAGAGCAACCACTAATAAGCGCTGTAAGCTGGTGTTGAGTGCTACAACCTAGCTGAGCGGGCAGAGAAGTGGCGCTGTACTATCCTGTCCAGCATTGATGAATGTGATGTCTGGTGGGCGCTGTAGAAGCGCTCTCCCTGATTCACTGCAGAGCCAATGGCGAATACTAGGTGGTGTCCCGAGGTCATAGCACCCAAGGCTATGCTACATCTAACAACAGGACAATGCTGCAGCGAGCAATAGGTAGTGCCAGTTAAGTGCATCCAACCCATATTCAACAAAAAACTACACACAAGTAGCACCGGCGCTCTAAAGCTGGGCGCTCTAGCATAGAGCTCCAGACGCTGTGTGAAAAAAAGTCTGTTTTTCAACAAATACACAACAAATACACCTGCCATTGCGTGGCATTACCTGTCGCTAGCAATTCTTAAATAACCGCCTTTTTGTAAATATTTTGTATTCAAATATTTGTGGCCAAATGTCCACGGCGAGTAAGTTGTTTTTTGAAAGAAAATGCTATTTTGTTCCTCTGTGCAATTAAGCACCATATTTAGGAGTGCAAATGTTAAACAAATTGCACAGCTATATATGGTGCTGAATTGAACTTAGGGCAAAAAAACAAAAGTTTTACTCTCAAAAAAACAAAAGTACTCACGATGGTGAATCAACTCTTAAATTTGTAAACTTTTACAACTATTTTTTTTTCAAAAAATTGTAAAAAATAAGTGTAAAAAAGAACAATAACAGGCAGATGACACTTTTATTCATGAAAATATGGCAGCTATTGCCGGCATGTGCCTGGTGTGTTATACTTGCTTTAAGCGCTGGGTGTGTACCCAGTTATGATACTATGTTATATTGCAACTTGTTCTATGCTCCAGAGTTTATCCCTGTTATACTACAACTTGTTCCAGGATCTGGTGTGTACCCTGTTATACTACAATTTGAATCTTAACACTGGTGTGTACCATGTTGTACTACAACTTGTTCCAAGCACTGGTGTGTACCCTGTTATACTACAACTTGTTCTGAGCACTGGTGTGTACCCTGTTATACCACAACTTGTGCCGAGTACTGGTGGGTACCCTGTTATACTACAACTTGCTTTATGCCCTGGTGTGTACCCTGTTATACTACAACTTTCTCTAAGCACTGATGTTTACCCTTTTATACTACAACTTGTTCTAAGTACTGGTGTGTACCCTGATATACTGCAACCGAGCACACCACAGCAGGTTGACAGTATCTCACCAATGTAGCAGTCTTCAGCTGACAAGAGAGGTCAGTTGCAAGCTGTGCCCACATCTGCTGAAGTGAGTAAAATTGCTAATAATCTTTGCAACTCATACATGACCAGGCATCTGCAAGCAAAACATGAGCTGCAGTGGCAGAATCACCAGAAAAGCACATGAGTCTCCCTCTCAGCCTCCAGCTTCACCTCCCCAACAACAATGCCACCTGTCTCCCTTCCAAGGATGGATGTGGGACCCCAACCACCTCAAGCACCAGCAGCAGAACCACCATCACCAAGCCTGTCCACATCATCCCAGGGAAGTGTTCAGCTTTCCATCCCACAAACTTTGGAGAGAAAGTGGAAGTTGGAAGTCTCCCCCACGAGCTCTTTCCCCAAATGGGAGCTTTAAAAAATTGCTGGCCCTTAAAATGCTCCCATTCCGCCTGGTGGAAGCGGAGAATTTTCAAACCTGATGGTGACAGCTGTTCCACAATACTTCATTTCTCATCCGCCACTACTTTTCTGACCAGGCCACCCCTGCACCAACAGGTTGTGAGAAATATGTGCACTGGGCAATGTCATAAGTTTAATTGTTCATTACCCCACTAACACATGGACAAGTTAGCATGGACAGGAACATTATATCTAACTGCCAACTGGGTCAATGTAGTGGCGGCTAGGACTGGGGTGAAAAGCACCACCCAGGACTGTGGGACATCACTCGGTGCCTCCTGTAGGATACTCCTCCTCCTCTGCTTCTTTCTCAAGCAGTCAACGCAGCCCCTGCACCACCAATTTGAGCACTGCCATGGGAAAATCTATATTTCTGATGGTGGTAGAAGGTGATCTGAATGCAGTAGCAGATCAGAGTCAACAGTACTTGGTTCAGAGATTTGGTCAGGTGTGGTAAGGTTGACATCGGTGCTTAGAAGAAAGATGTGGTCAGGTGTATCATGGTCAGCAACAGACTTGGCTAACAGACATGGTCAGGCTTGGCAGGGTTGGAAAAAAGTTTGGCACAGAAACATTGGCAGACATGGTATAGAGTCAGCAGAGTTTGAAACAGGCTTGGCACGCTTGGAAACAAGTTTGCCACAGGGATGCAGTCAGACATGACAGGGACAGCAACATGCTTGGAACAGAGACATGGTCAGATGTAGCAGGGTCAGCAACAGGCTCAACACAAAGATTCGGTCAGACGTTTCTGGGTCAGCAACAGGCTTGGCACAGAGATGTAGTCAGATGTGGCAGGGTCAGCAACAGGCTTGGACAAAGACTTCGACAGATGTGGCAGGGTCACATGTGGCTGAAGTGGCTACAGGCTTGGAACAGAGACATAGTCAGATGCAGCAGGGTCAGCAAGACACTTTAGACAGAGAGATGGGGACAGACTTGGCAGGGTCAGCAATAGGCAACAGGCTTGGCACAGAATCACAGGCCCCAAGCTTTTGGCAGGGAAGGCTGGAACAGCATGCATGCTGAATAATATGGTCAGATATTTTCTTGCCTCCATATTATAGTTTTAAATTACCTGCCCTCCAATTAGTGGACCACCCGGGCTGCTCTACATTGTCGTTGCCTTGCGAACCTTCCAGTGAGTGATGCTGCATGGTGGATGCTAAGTGGATGGTGGATGCTAAGTGATAACGTCGCCCTCCGATGCCAGGACAAACTGAATTTGTGGGAGAGGCCATCAGGTAAGCTGTGTTCTGTGACACTAGCCATCCAACAGGCTTTAATTCAGAATGACTTGTATTAAAAAAGACTGACATGACATGAGTATTGATCCAATAAGTATAATCTATTTATTATAATTAACATGGAGTCAAGGTCCTTATGGGTGTAGGGAGTTAATTGCATTATGATTTCACCCACCTACGCCACACAACATTATGGCATCTGGACAGCAGAAGAAGAAATTACGTTAAAATGTCTTATGGGGACTGCATCTATCTATAATATAGATTCCTTCGACCTGGGACATCCAAAATCGGGATGCCCCACTGTGTGAAACCCCCCCCAGGTTGCCCCATACACTTACCTTGCTTCCCAGTCCAGTGAAAGCCGTGGCCACATCCCCGCTATCCCTCTAGCAGGGATTTGTGAATGGCCGGCATGGGCACGCTCCCTGTTAGAGGGAAGTGGTGGATGTGGCCCACCAACTTGGTAGGAGCCACTGCCTTAGACGAAGCCTTAGATGACTGGATGTCAGCAGCTCCGAGCGTACTGATTGGACAAGCGGCCGCACATGCGCCGTAGAACTGGGAAGAGGTGAGTTAACTTCGGCGATCTGAAGGGTTTCACGCAGCGGAGCACCCCTGAACGTGCGAGCTACAAAGATTAAATGTAACTACCATTTTCCTCCAGTTCCAACCCCCCAAAAATAAAAACCCTCACTTCTATCCTGGATCCTGTACCGGGGGTCTCCTCTTCCCCACGCAAATTCACAGACATTTTTCTTCAGCTGGACAGAAAACGCCAGTTTCCTGCCCTGCATGCTGGCTTCTGGCATCCCAATGCCTTTCATACCAGGAGTGGTCAAATGCTTTCAAATGCAATATGGTTTTCTTGAAAAGAAATACATTTTTTATTTAAAAAATGCAACAAATTTTAAATAATCTTATAATTCTTTTTACTTTTTTTACCCAAAAAATATTATGAAAGCACTGAACGAATAACAAACAAGGTACCTCATGTTAAAGCCCAAACTCTGCCCAAAAAAAAAATATAGTTTTCTTGTAAATTATATGTACAAATCACAGTGAAAGAGTTGGAGGAGGACAATCACAAAAAAATTACCCACTGATTAAAATCCATATAAATATGCTGAATGGTGGGTGGAGGGGTCACTTTTACATCCGCATCAAGAAATATCCAGACATCCTTGTATCTTTTTTTAACCTTTTATCACTCGAAATTTATGGGGCTGCATGCCCGTCTGTTAATTTCCAGCCCTGTAAATTTCACATGGCTGGTGCTTTCCCCCGTTTAGAGCCCCCCCCCCAAAAAAAAAGCTCACCTGCAGTATCTAGCGCTGGGGGTCTTCTCATTCCTCGGGGGGGGGGGGGGTCTTGGATTGGGCCGGGGTCATCGGCGGGACAATGAACACTGATTCTGTGCACCACACTCGCTTGTATTGTATCTTTTATTTTACTGATATTATTATATTTTTAATTGTTTTATTTATTTACCGTATTTTTTTGCCCTGTAAGGGGGCATTCCCTTAGGCAGTGTGGCATTCCCCCATGCATTCCCATACACAGTGTGGCATTCCCCCATCCCATTCCCCATAGGCAGTGTGGCATTCTCCCATCCCATTCCCCATATAGGCAGTGTGGCACCCCCCTCTTTCATTACCGTATAGGCAGTGTGGCTTTTCCCCACTCCCATTCCCCATATAGGTAATGTGGTATCCTCCCTCCCATTCACCCTATTAGGCAGTGTGGCAGTCTCCCACCTCCAATTCCCCATATAGGCAGTGTGGCAGTCTCCCCCTCTTTCATTTCCCATATATGCAGTGCAGCAGTCCCCCCCCTCCTATTCCCCATATAGACAGTGTGGCCTTCTCCATCCTCCAATTCCCCATATAGTCCGTGAGGTAGTATCCCCCTCCTATTCACCATATAGACAGTGTGGCAGTCTCCTTCCTCCAATTCCCCATATAGGCAGTGTGGCAGTATCCCCCTCCTATTCCCCATATAGAAATTGTGGCATTACCCCCCCCCCCATTCCCCATAGGCAGTGGTGCATTCCCCCTTCCAATTTCCCATAGGCAGTGTGGCATTCCCCCATTCCATTCCTCATAGGCAGTGTGGCATTCTCCCATCCTATTCCCCATATAAGCAAGGTGGCATTCTCCCTCCTCCTATTCTCCATATAGGCAGTGTGGCACCCCCTCACATTCCGATATAGGCAGTGCGACAGTCTCCTCCCTTCCATTCCCCAAATAGGTAGTGTTGTATCCTCCCTCCCATTCACCCTATTAAGCAGTGTGGCAGACTCCACACTGCTATTCCCCATATAGACAATGTGGCAGTCTCCCCCCTCTTATTCCTCATATACGCAGTGTGGCAGTCTCCTCCACCCATTCCCCATATAGGCAGTGTAACAGTCTCCCACCCTCTCATTCCCCATATAGGCAGTGTGGCAGCCCCCCCCCCCCCCCCCATTCCCCATATAGGCGGTGTGGCAGTCTCTCCCTCCCTCCATTCCTCATATAGGCAGTGTGGCAGTCTCCATCTTCAGATTCCCCATATAGACAGTGTGGCTTTCCCCTCCCAATCCCCATATAGGTAGTGTCCCATCCTCCCTCCCATTCACCCTGGCACCCTGTTCACGTGGCATCTTCCGATTCCCCATATAGACAGTGTGACACCCCCTCCTATTCCCCATATAGGCAGTGTGACATTTCCCCCTCCTATTCCCCATAGGCAGTGTGGCACACCCCCTCCCATTCCCATATAGACAGTGTGGCATTTCTCCACTCCATTGACCCATAGGCAATGTGGCATTCCCCCCATCCCATTCCCAATTGGTAGTGAGGCATTTCCCCATCCCATTCCCCATAAGCAGTGTGGCATTTCCCCACCCCAATCCCCATAGGCAGTGTGGCATTCCTCCAATCCTATTCCCCATAAGCAGTGTGGCATTCCCCCCACCCCAATCCCCATAGCCAGTGTGGCATTCCTCCAATCCTATTCCCCATAGGCAGCGTGGCATTCCTCCATCCCATTCACCTAAAAGCAGTATAGCATTCCCCCATCCTATGCCCGTATAGGCAGAGTGGCAGTCTCCTCTTCCCATTCCCCATATAGGCAGTGTGGCAGTCTCCCCCCTCCCATTCCTCATATAGGAAATGTGGCAAAAATAAATCTCATCTTTGCAAAATAAGCCTGCTTGTTTCACTGCCTACATCGTAGGAAGTGCTTTATTTGGTCTTTGTCTTCCCCCCTTATAATTTGGCATAAATGGCAGGATTCAAACCTGCGTGAGGAAAAGCCAATGGATTTCCAGCTATGTACCAGAAGTTGTTTTTGCAGGTATCTAAACTGAACAAATGAGTAACCACTGGGAAGCCCTGTTTGCATCAGCTTTTATGAGGAGGTAAGACTGGATCAGGGGGAGTCATTGGATATCATATATCTTGACTTTTCTAAAGCATTTGATATTGTGCCACATAAAAGACTGGTACAAAAGATGACAATGCTTGGACTTGGGGAAAACATGTGCAGATGGTTGAGAAATTGGCTTAATGATCGGAAGCAGAGGGTGGTTATCAATGGTACACACTCAGATTGGGTCACCGTTACTAGCGGAGTACCACAAGGGTCACTTCTGGGACCAATTCTCTTCAATATATATATTAATGACATTGGGTACGGATTAAACAGTAAAGTCAATCTTTGCAGATGATGCTAAGCTGTGTAAAGTAATTAAAACAAAAGAGGACAGCAGGCAGCTACAAACAGATTTAGATAAATTGGAAGCATGGGCAGTTAAATGGTAAATTAAGTTTAATAGATAAATGTAAGGCTATGCACATGGTAAGGAGAAATCTGTGTCATGATTACACACTACAACAAATGGAACTTAACCGTTCTCAAAAACCGGCTAAAATATATACACACTAAACATTTAAATCTCTTCCTCTTAGAATCTCGCTCCAAGTCTTTAGACTGTTGTCACTTCAGTCTCATTACTCAGTACATTCAAATATATGCAGCCCTAAGGCTGTATATCAGGCTCAGCGAAACAAAAGCAGCTTTTTCACCACAGGTGACTACGGCCAGAGGAGGCGGTGGAGACGGTGAGCTGGTACTTGTTTGTTGTACGCTGGAGCATGCGTATTGTGCGGGAAAGTCCTAGATGACGCCTAACCTTTATAATTTTATGCTTAATGCGTGTTTCTTTTGAACATCTGGTGAGCGGCTTTTTAAAGGCCCAGCGGCCATTAAGTTGAATTTACTTGTGTGAGACATATTTACGCTATTGGAGCGCATTGTGCTTTTATCTTTTGCATGTGTTTTAATAAACCTGGAGAGAGGTTCTAAGTTTTTGTGGAAAGTGGCTTTCATTGCCTAATAAGAGCATATTTAAGGGGGTGACTACCCGGGTGCCCAAGTACAACAAGCATTAAATATAGCTAATGGAGAAGGATTCAAAGTGGAGCCATTGAGTGGAATCAGATGTGCCTATAACCTTAGTAAATCTGGTACGTTATATATGAGAAGGTGGGGTGAAGTCACAATTTTGACACGAAGAGCACCTGTGGTGAAAAAGCTGCTTTTGTTTCGCTGAGCCTGATATACAGCCTTAGGGCTGCATTTATTTGAATGTAATGATTACACACTAAATAAAGAAACAACTGGTAAAACAACAATGAAAAAGGAGGTTTTAGGTGTTTTAGTTAACAATAAGCTTAACTGTAGTAATCAATGCCAGGTAGCAGCTGCCAAAGCAAACATGTGCATGGGGTGCATCAAGAGGGGCATAGGTGCTCATGACCAGACAATCATTTTACCCCTGTACAAGTTACTGGTCAGACCCCATATGGAGTACTGTGTACAGTTCTGTGCCCCTGTGCTTAAGAAGGTCTTATCAGAACTGGAGCACGTTCAAATGAGGGCAACTAAGTTAAAAAAAGGACTGCGGGGACTAGAGTACCCTGAAAGATTGTCAAAGTTTTTTTTTGTTTAGAAAAAAGATGCCTGAGGGTTTAATAACTATGTATAAATATATTTGGGGTCAATACAAG
Source organism: Gastrophryne carolinensis (assembly GCA_027917425.1). NCBI lineage: Eukaryota > Metazoa > Chordata > Amphibia > Anura > Microhylidae > Gastrophryne > Gastrophryne carolinensis. The sequence goes on from CM051235.1 coordinate 460,574,363, forward strand.
ATCTATCTCACAATCTATTTATACCCCGAAGTGTAACCATAACTCAAGGGTATCCACTAAGGTTAGAGGAAAGGCGCTTTCTCCAGTGACATAGGAGGGAATTCTTCTCTGTAAGAGCAGTCAGACTATGGAACTTACTGCCAGAGGAGGTAGTAATGAAGGATACAGTAAAAATGTTCAAAAGTGGCCTGGATGCCTTCCTGGCATGTAATAACATTTCCACCTATGGCTACAAGACCACTGGAAGGAGACAAACAGGCTGAACTGGATGGACTAAAGTCTTTATTCAATCTTACATACGATGATACTATTAGAGATGAGCGAACTTTTGAAAAATTAGATTCGGCCGATTCGCCTAATTTTCCGGGAAAAATCGCTTCGGTCTGAATTTATTTGCGACAAAACGCTATTAAAAACGTCTATTTCTGGGCGTCCGAGAGCCTCCATAGGGTTGCAGAAGGTTTTGCTTGGCTGTAACATGCATAGGATGCATGCTGGGTTAGTGAAATACTATTGTAAAGAAGTATGACATGCAGATCAGAGGCGTCGCTATTAGATTCGCTGCCACAGAGCGGCACAATTACAGAGCCTTGAGGTGGCATCAGCATGATGAGCCCATATATTGCCTGAAAAACACACCTTGAACTTGGCAGCAGCATAGGGAGCCCATATATTGCCTGAAAGACACACCCAGGAGTTGGCAGCAGCATTAGGAGTCCATATATTGCCTGAAAGACACACTCTGGACTTGGCAGCAGCATAGGGAGCTCATATATTACCCGAAAGACACGCCCAGGAGTTGGCAGCAGCATAGGGAGCTCATATATTGCCTGAAAGACACACCCAGGATTTGAGAGCAGCATAGGGAGCCCATAAATTGCCTGAAAGACACACTCTGGAGTTGGCAGCAGCATAGGGAGCCCATATATTGCCTGAAAGACACACCCAGGAGTTGGCAGCAGCATTAGGAGTCCATATATTGCCTGAAAGACACACTCTGGACTTGGCAGCAGCATAGGGAGCTCATATATTACCCGAAAGACACGCCCAGGAGTTGGCAGCAGCATAGGGAGCTCATATATTGCCTGAAAGACACACCCAGGATTTGAGAGCAGCATAGGGAGCCCATAAATTGCCTGAAAGACACACTCTGGAGTTGGCAGCAGCATAGGGAGCCCATATATTGCATGAATGAGACACACCCAGGAGTTAGCAGCAGCATAGGGAGCCCATATATTGACTGAAAACCACATTGGAGTTGGCAGCAGCATTAGGAGCCCATATATTGCCAGAAAAACACACCCAGGAGTTGGCAGCATCATTGGAAGCCCATATATTGACTGAAAGACACACTGAAGTTGGCAGCAGCATAGGGAGCACATATATTGCCTGAAAGAGACACTGGAGTTGGCAGCAGCATTATGAGCCCATATATTGCATGAAAAACATACCCAGGAGTTGACAGCAGCATAGGGAGCCCATATATTGACTGAAAGACACACTCTGGACTTGGCAGCAGCATAGGGAGCCCATATAATGCCCGAAAGAGACACTGGAGTTGGCAGCAGCATTAGGAGCCCATATATTTCCTGAAAAACACACCCTGGAGTTGGCAGCATCATAGGGAGCCCATATATTGACTGACAGACACACCCAGGAGTTGGCAGCAGCATAGAGAGCTCATATATTGCCTGGAAGACACACCCAGGAGTTGGCAGCAGCATAGGGAGCCCATATATTTACTGAAAGACACACTCTTGACTTGGCAGCAGCATAGGGAGCCCATATATTGACTGAAAGACACACTCTGGACTTGGCAGCAGCATAGGGAGCCCATATATTGCCTGAAAGACACACCTGGGAGTTGGCAGCAGCATAGGGAGCTCATATATTGCCTGAAAGACACACCCAGGATTTGGCAGCAGCATAGGGAGCCCATATATTGCCTAAAAGACACACTCTAGACTTGGCAGCAGCATAGGGAGCCCATATATTGACTGAAAGATACACTCTGGACTTGGCAGCAGCATAGGGAGCCCATATATTGCCTGAAAGACACACCCAGGAGTTGGCAGCAGCATTAGGAGCCCATATATTGCCTGAAAAACACACCCTGGAGCTGGCAACAGCATAGGGAGCCCATATATTGACTGAAAGACACACTGGAGTTGGCAGCAGCATAGGGAACTCTTATATTGCCTGAAAGACACGCACAGGAGTTGGCAGCAGCCTAGGGAGCTCATATATTGCCTGAAAGACACACCCAGGATTTGGCAGCAGCATAGGGAGCCCATATATTGACTGAAAGACACACTCTGGACTTGGCAGCAGCATATGGGGTCCATATATTGACTGAAAGACACACTCTGGACTTGGCAGCAGCATAGGGAGCCCATATAATGCCTGAAAGAGACACTGGAGTTGGCAGCAGCATTAGGAGCCCATATATTGCCTGAAAAACACACCCTGGAGTTGTCAGCATCATAGGGAGCCCATATATTGACTGAAAGACACACTCTGTACTTGGCAGCAGCATAGGGAGCCCATATATTGCCTGAAAAACACATTGGAGTTGGCAGCAGCATAGGGAGCTTATATTTTGCCTGAAAAACACATTGGAGTTGGCAGAAGCATAGGGAACTCATATATTGCCTGAAAGACACACCCAGGATTTGGCAGCAGCATAGGGAGTACATATATTGACTGAAAGACACACTCTAGACTTGGCAGCAGCATAGGGAGCCCATATATTGCTTGAAAAAGACACTGGCGTTGGCAGCAGCATTAGGAGCCCATATATTGCCTGAAAGAGACACTGGAGTTGGCAGCAGCATTAGGAGCCCATATATTGCCTGAAAGAGACACTGGAGTTGGCAGCAGCATTAGGAGCCCATATATTGCCTGAAAAACACACCCTGGAGTTGGCAGCATCATAGGGAGCCCATATATTGACTGAAAGACACACTCTGGACTTGGCAGCAGCATAGGGAGCCCATATATTGCCTGAAAAACACATTGGAGTTGGCAGCAGCATAGGGAGCCCATATATTGCCTGAAAAACACACCCAGGAGTTGGCAGCATCCTAGGGAGCCCATATAATGCCTGAAAGAGACACTGGAGTTGGCAGCAGCATTAGGAGCCCATATATAGCCTGAAAGAGACACTGGAGTTGGCAGCAGAATTAGGAGCCCATATATTGCCTGAAAGAGACACTGGAGTTGGCAGCAGCATTAGGAGCCCATATATTGCCTGAAAAACACACCCTGGAGTTGGCAGCATCATAGGGAGCCCATATATTGACTGAAAGACACACTTTGGACTTGGCAGCAGCATAGGGAGCCTATATATTGCCTGAAAGACACACCCAGGAGTTATCAGCAGCATTAGGAGCCCATATATTGCCTGGAGTTGACAGCATCATAGGGAGCCCATATAATGCCTGAAAGCGACACTGGAGTTGGCAGCAGCATTAGGAGCCCATATATTGCCTGAAAAACACACCCTGGAGTTTGCAGCATCATAGGGAGCCAATATATTGACTGAAAGACACACTCTGGACTTGGCAGCAGCATAGGGAGCCCATATATTGCCTGAAAAACACATTGGATTTGGCATCAGCATAGGGAGCTCATATTTTGCCTGGAAAACACATTGGAGTTGGCAGAAGCATAGGGAACTCATATATTGCCTGAAAGACACACTCTAGACTTGGCAGCAGCATAGGGAGCCCATATATTGCCTGAAAGAGACACTGGAGTTGGCAGCAGCATTAGGAGCCCATATATTGCCTGAAAGAGACACTGGAGTTGGCAGCAGCATTAGGAGCCCATATATTGCCTGAAAGAGACACTGGAGTTGGCAGCAGCATTAGGAGCCCATATACTGCCTGAAAAACACACCCTGGAGTTGGTAGCATCATAGGGAGCCCATATATTGACTGAAAGACACACTCTGGACTTGGCAGCAGCATAGGGAGCCCATATATTGCCCGAAAAACACATTGGAGTTGGCAGCAGCACATGGAACTCATATATTGCCTGAAAGACACACCCAGGAGTTGGCAGCAGCATAGGGAGCCCAGATATTGCCTGAAAGAGACACTGGAGTTGGCAGCAGCATTAGGAGCCCATATATTGCTTGAAAAACACACCCTGGAGTTGGCAGCATCATAGGGAGCCCATATATTGACTGAAAGACACACTCCAGACTTGGCAGCAGCATAGGGAGCCCATATATTGCCTGAAAGACACATCCTGGAGTTGGCATCAGCATGAAGAGAACATATACAGATTTTGCGTACATATATCTTATCCTAAGAATATTAATAAAAATTAAGATTAACGTAAAGCATTTCCTCAATAATTACTTGTGGTCTGATGCGGAGGAATGTCTGTAACTGGAGAGCAGCGCCTTAAATCTGTTTTGCACTATCTATATTTCTTTAGTGTTGGTCTGTCACCATGATCAATCTACTCTGATGCATCAGGCATTGGTGGGTGGAAATCTTGGCTGATCCATGCCCGATTCATTTCCACGCAGGCCAGTCTCTCAAAAAAACATTTTTCAAGCGTACTGGAGCACATTGAATTGCCCTCATCAGAGCATCACATATGCACATCTAAGAGTTTCATCACTTTGTTCCTGTTAAAGTCTTCAGGGCCTAGTTACTACTTAGTGAAAGGCCATAGATAGTTACACACCTGCTGCTGTTAACGACAAATCCTGTTTTAAGTGTAGTGTAGCGTTTTGTCCTCCCCTCATATACGCACTTAGTATGTCAGGCAGAGAAGTGCCAGGATGGGCACAGAGAAGTTGCAAAGGCCTGAATTCATCAAGCAGAGGTTGCAGCAGACTAGGGGTTAGTGGCAGCAGGAGTCTCAGTGAGAGGCCTGATCTCCCGGTATCAGCTAGCAGTCGTCTCTTGACCAGCAACCCATCTGCCGTCATCCATTGGTTAACACCATCATCCACTTCATCACAAGTGACATCTGACACCCCCAGTCGGTTATATCTTATGCTTTGGGTTCAGCTCCACTATTCAGTGAGGACGATCTGATAATCTGAAAAATCAGCAGCTACTGCCCAGCCAAGAAGTGGAGGAGACACTCGCCGCTTCTTCCACTAGGCGGGCAAGTAGTGATGAGGAGAGTGGCGTGGGCGGTGGTGTTGCAAGCATTTTGGCTCTTTAAGCAGACACTGTTGAGGAACCTGAGGAGGACATCAGTGAGTTTTGAGGGCACTTTTAAAGGCTTGGAGTGATGGAAAGTGACAGATTAGTAACATATTAGTAACATAGTAACATATTAGGCCAAAATTTATCAAGCAGAGGTCTCAGCAGACTAGGGGTGAGTGGCAGCAGGAGTCTCAGTGAGAGGTCTGATCTCCCGGTATCAGCTAGCGGTCGTGTCTTGACCAGCAACCCATCTGCCATCATCCATTGGTTAACACCATCATCCACTTCATCACAAGTGACATCTGACACCCCCAGTCAACTGTTGGTTATATCTTATGCTTTGGGTTCACCTCCGCTATTCAGTGAGGGCGATCTGATAATCTGAAAAATCAGCAGCTACTGCCCAGCCAAGAAGTGGAGGAGACACTCGCCGCTTCTTCCGCTAGGCGGGCAAGTAGTGATGAGGAGAGTGGCGTGGGAGGTGGTGTTGCAAGCATTTTGGCTCCTTAAGCAGACACTGTTGAGGAACCTGAGGAGGACATCAGTGAGTTTCGAGGGCACTTTGGAAAACTTGGAGTGATGGAGAGTGACAGATTTAGCGGTCAGCATGCTCGCATACAGAGGTGGCCTCACTTGATTGTGGAAAAGTGATGTTAATTATAAAATGCAAGCAGTTATTAGACAGGTAGTCTTGAAATATTAATGCTAGTGTTTGGAATGCCCCCTGCTCACATACAGAGGTGGCCTCCCTTGATTGTGGAAAAGTGACGTTAATTATAAAATGCAAGCAGTTATTAGACAGGTAGTCTTGAAATATTAATGCTAGTGTTTGGAATGCCCCGTGCTCACATACAGAGGTGGCCTCCCTTGATTGTGGAAAAGTGACGTTAATTATAAAATGCAAGTAGTTATTAAACAGGTAGTCTTGAAATATTAATGCTAGTGTTTGGGATTCCCCCTCCTCACATAAAGAGCAGGCCTCCCTTGATTGTGGAAAAGTGACGTTAATTATAAAATGCAAGCAGTTAGTAGACTGTTTTGAAATATTTATGCTAGTGTTTGGGATACCCCCTGCTCACATACAGAGGTGGCCTCCCTTGATTGTGGAAAAGTGACTTTGCTTATAAAATGCAACCAGTTAGTACACAGGTAGTCTTGAAATATTAATGCTAGTGTTTGGGATGCCCCCTGCTCACATACCGAGGTGGCCTCCTTTGATTGTGGAAAAGTGATTTTGCTTTAAAATGCAAGCAGTTATTAGACAGGTAGTCTTGAAATATTTATGCTAGTGTTTGGGATGCCCATGCTCACATACAGAGGTGGTCTCCCTTGATTGTGGAAAAGTGATGTTAATTATAAAATGCAAGCAGTTATTAGACAGGTAGTCTTGAAATATTTATGCTAGTGTTTGGGATGCCCCCTGCTCACATACAGGGGTGGCCTCCCTTGATTGTGGAAAAGTGACTTTGCTTATAAAATGCAACCAGTTAGTACACAGGTAGTCTTGAAATATTAATGCTAGTGTTTAGGATGCCCCCTGCTCACATACCGAGGTGGCCTCCTTTGATTGTGGAAAAGTGATTTTGCTTTAAAATGCAAGCAGTTATTAGACAGGTAGTCTTGAAATATTTATGCTAGTGTTTGGGATGCCCCCTGCTCACATACAGAGCAGGCCTCCCTTGATTGTGGAAAAGTGACGTTAATTATAAAATGCAAGCAGTTATTAGACAGGTAGTCTTGAAATAATTATGCTAGTGTTTGGGATGCCCCCTGCTCACATACAGAGCAGGCCTCCCTTGATTGTGGAAAAGTGACGTTAATTATAAAATGCAAGCAGTTACTAGACAGGTAGTCTTGAAATAATTATGCTAGTGTTTGGGATGCCCCCTGCTCACATACAGAGGTGGCCTCCTTTGATTGTGGAAAAGTGATGTTAATTATAAAATACAAGCCGTTATTACACAGGTAGTCTTGAAATATTTATGTTAGTGTTTGGGATGCCCCCTGCTCACATACAAAGGTGGCCTCCCTTGAATGTGGAAAAGTGACGTTAATTATAAAATGCAAGCAGTTATTAGCCAGGTAGTCTTGAAATATTAATGCTAGTGTTTGGGATGCCCCCTGCTTACATACAGAGGTGGCCTCCTTTGATTGTGGAATAGTGATGTTAATTATAAAATGCAAGCAGTTATTACACAGGTAGTCTTGAAATATTAATGCAAGCATGCTTTTTAATGAATGACACCAGGTAAAGGAAAAGCTAAATAGGCATAACACTAAATAGGCTTGAAAGCTAATGCAAACAGTTTAAACTGTCCCTGTCTTTATCTGTCATTGTCACAGGCTCTCTCCTTCTCTATCTGCCCCTCGCTCTGCTTCTTCTGTTCTTTGTTCTATCTATCTATCTATCTATCTATCTATCTATCTATCTATCTATCTATCTTCCTTGCCCCATGGGACATGTCCTGACATGTGGATCCACCATTTTAGATGGGCTGTATAGCAGTAAATGGAGTTTTAAGGAAGCGATTCGAGTGATCGAATCACGGCATCATAACAAATCGAAAATATTTCATGAAATTCGTAACGAATTCGGGTTCGTCAGAATCGATTCGCTCATCTCTAGTTACTATGTTAATACACAGACAAAGACCACTGTGGGCTTTTAATATGATAATTAGCCATGGATAGGGTGTGATTCATATGCTAATCATCAATGATCTATTCATATGCTAATTAGTATATTCATATACAGTCCAGTGACTTCATAGTGTTATAAAGGACTTTTAGTCTTTAGTCTGGCACAGCGAACTAAACCTTTTCAGAAAAGTTTGGCAAACTGAACTTTTAAAAAGTTTGCTCATCTCTAATCTTTAACATACACATTCATATATTATATGCAAACTAAAGTCTTTAGCATTTGCACTAATAAAACTACAAGCCTTTCATTTTTTTTCCATTTTCATTTACCAGACTACAGAATAGAGGAAGGTATAATCAGTAAAATCTATACCATTATATAAGCAGACGTGTTAAAGTTGCATTTCACAAATAGGCAACCATATTTCGAAACCCTTGGCATTGCAGTTCTATATACCTGTATTTTTGTTCGCTCCTGTGTCTGTATCAAGAGTTGCCTTTAAAAAGAATAAAAATATTACTGAGCAGATTTGGTGGAACTAATGCTTTAAATAAAGAATTGGAACCAACAGTGAAATTGCACTGTGAAATCCGACCAGCAAAGAGGCAGATGGAAGGGACGCATTTCAACTGGTATACCTTAATGATAACTATGGTCAACAAGGCGTGTATTCTCTCGCTAAAAATTCATCTGTTCTGGTGCATGCAACCAAGAGACTGCTATAATGTATGGCCATTTATTGTAACGGAGAGGTCTCAAGAGCCTTCAGTCTGTGACACACATTTAGAAAAATTGCTTTATCTTATAGATACTTATGGTCATTGCAAAGTAACGGATCATATTATATTACTGTTTCTATTGAGCTGATATGATCTAGCACTGTGCTTTGCTGAGAAGAATTATAGTTTACCTGGGAAACAAATGTCTTTACTTAGGAATTACTTACAGGAAAAATATCAATAAGCCTACATGCACATGCTGAGGTTTGCAGAATCTTGTAATTTGAGAGCATCGGAGAACATAGGCAACTAGATATCTGGACATAAAAGAGAAATGGAAAGGTGAACCATTAAAGCATCACAGTAGTGCAATCAACTTTTCTGGAGCGATCGAACAGAAAGTGTATTTAACAGTAGGCTGATGTTTTCAGTCTTAGTATTTATCGGCCATCCCTGGATAAAAGTTGATCCAGGGTTTATTTCTGGCTCCGGGGGTTTAGTGCCATGGGAACAGCCACTCAGCTTAGAGTGTGCACAACATTGCCAACTTATCATGCCAACACTGCTCATGTCTTCTCTTTTAGACACTGCTCATGTCTTCTCTTTTAGGAGGCAAGTAGACCACAGAAGCATATACCAGCTCCCTACAGTTGTGGTGTCATAGCTGGGAGAGGAGCCCTCGAAAACTTATAGGGTAGCCCAGCCATTTTCAGGGCAGCATGAGCAACACAAAGTCATCAGAATGGGAGGATTGCTTCAATGAGGGTCACGCTAATTATTTTGTGAAACAGGTTTAAATCTGGGTGTAGATTTGGGTGTGAATAGAAACTTACTATCTTGGTTTTCTCCCCAAAAAGTACATGTACTTGTGATATGGTATTTTTACATCATTTGACATCATCAATACATCATTTTTCCAATGAGATAAGGATAATTAATAAAGGATATACAACAGCAACCTATGGGGTATGATAACGAATTTGCTTTTTTTGCTAATTTTTCTTAATTCCAGACTGAAACTGAAGTATTTGTTCCTGACAATTTTTTTTAGGTGAACCAAAACCTTTCCCACCCCCATCTGATCCATACAGCTTCCTACTCTAATACCTGGTGGCATCCATCTTCCTCCAGAATTGTTCTGTATGTAAACTGGCTATAGGAACTCCATTGTTTTTAAAGCTCACCTCTTTTTGATCTGGACTGTATTTTCTGCAAAATGACCTTGTAGGTGACTCAACTGGAAGTAGGCTGAACAACAAATTCCCAAATACCAAAAACACCAAAGTGGTTGTAACCCTGCCCAACCTTGCCTGGGGTTGGAAATATTACTGGTTATGGATTATATTAGCTAGCCAAATGCCTTGAGCACAATTCTCAAATTCCCTGTTGGAAAAAAAAGCCATAAACAGAAATTTTAATGTAAGGATGGTAGGTTAAATAGTTACATAGTTACTACGGTTGAAAAAAGATGTGTCCATTAAGTTCAACCAAAAGATGGGGTTGATATTTTTTTTACAGATAACAGCTAATAGTAACTGTTGATGTTATTTTCTTCTAAAAAAACACCTAATGTTTTTTTAAACTATCAGCTGCTGATGCCATATCATGGTTATGTGGGGACTATTCCACAGATTTATAGTTCTTATGGTGAAATGGGATTTTCTCTTCTGGATATTGATTTTTTCCCTCCAGAGGGACTGCCTCCTTGTCTTTAGAGAAGATTTAACTTGAAATACCTTTTCTCCATATTTTCTGTATTGGGCATTTTATTACATCCCTTTCCCGTGATTCCATGACTCTTTTAATACATGATAATATCTTGGTTACCTCAGAAGCAGCTGCCTGACATTGCATGCTGTTATTGAGCCTGTGGTCTACCAGTATCCCCAGATGATTCTCAACAAGTGACTCTCTCAGCTTTCCTCCCCTAAGGACATATGTGGCCTGCAGATTGGTAGACACCAGTGCATGAGATTATGTAATAATACCTTACATTACTCAACATTAGTTGTATTCTGCTTCTGTGATATTCCATATTACTCAATGATATGCTAGATTGACGTATTTTCCCCAAAAGCCGTTTTCCCTCAAAAGCCAGCACACAGAGACACCTATGGCCGATGATCAAGGATCGACCACTTGTGTGTAGGCAGCGGCAGGGACAGCGCTATTGGGAAGGATAGAAAGGTGAGTTTACTTTTTTTTTTAACTTTTGCCTATGGTGAATGCTGCACTGCCTATGGGAATGGGAGGGAAAATTCCACACTGCATATATGGGGACTGGGAGGAGGAATGCTACACTGCCTATATATGAAATGGGAGGGGAGGGAATGCAACACTGCTTATGGGAATGGGAGGGGAGAATGCCACACTGCCTAAGGGCATGGGAGGGGGGATGCCACATTGCCTATGGGAATGGGATGGGGGAATGTCACACTGCCTATGGGAATGGAAGGGGGGAATTCCACACTGCCTATGGGGAATGGGAGGGGGGATGCCACACTGCCTATGGTGAAAGTGAGGGGGGATGCTACACTGGCCTTTGGGAATGGGGGGTGCCAATCTGCCTATAATGGTGGGATTCTACACCTTGCCTATTTTTTGATTCTTGGGTGGATAGTGTTTTTGCACAAAATTTGGTTCAGAATATTTATTTTCTTATTTTCCTCCTCCAAATCCTAGGAGCGTCCTATGGGCAGTCTTTTAGGGCAAAAAATACGGTACTTAATAATTGTCTTAATTAATAACACTGTAGATTACTCAGTGACACTCTGGAAGAGGGGTTCCTAACCAGTGGTAGTACTCAAGACCCTATCAGGTGGTATTGCTAGGTTGCAGACTGATCTATATCCCAATCTGATCTGCCAAAATTACCCAACCTTGATTTGCTTTATAAGTAGCAAACTGCTCCAAAATGTAATGAGAACTATTTATATGCATTTTGAGTATATCATACAACTTTTAACTTTTTAACTCTGTTTTAGGTGCTGACAACCCATACATACCACCCAGGTGATACTTGAGATATTTAGAAAATGGAAAGTGGTACTTGATGAAAAAGTGTTGGGAACCCCTATTCTATACATTGAATGATAGTAGGCCCAGCACTGAGAGTAGGTATCATTAACCACAACTCTCTGCAAACAGTTCTTCAGCCAGTTTTCAGTCATGTGGTGGCACATTCCACACTGCCATTTAGTGTTGTTCTGGAAGTTGAAAAGACAGGTAAGCTGGCACACTTCTCCCTCTGCCCAACTTAATGACCTCAGGCAGTCCACAAGCCACACAGCAAGTATCCACATCGCGAGCTGCAGATGTGGGACCAGTGGTATAGATGATCCACACCGAACGTGATCAACTTCAGGAGAGGAAAAGTGATCTACTACCTTTTTTTAATTTTTGCACAGAGATTTCAAATAAAATAATGGAGCTGGGTTTCAATAACATTAACTCCAAGTCCAACCAATAAAGATATGTTACTTTGTATTTGGCTAAAACCCATTGAAGTGTGTAATACTATTTTTCCCAAGTTAAATGAAAGTAGCTTCTCTTTGATTTCCATGATAATGAATAAAAAAGATGTGAAAATGTGGACTGTAGGAAGATGTAATAGGATAATTATTGTTCTGCGCATAAGATGTAGGTTTAGAAATATCCTTGATAATAGTCGAAGTGGAAGATGCAGAACATTGCCCCCTTAATTCAGTTAATAGGGTCAGACTTTCATCATGGTTGCCATGCATTTAGTCATGTGGAATGCTAGTAACAATCATTATCATTTGTTTCTAAACAGATCAAGAGCTGTTTACCATCTCAGTGTTTTGTGCACAGCTGGGTGACTGGCAAATGTCCAAAATCCATTAACGGAGGAAAAAATGAGTTCCACAATGCATCTTTTCTGTGACTTGAGCAGCCTGTATTGGCACATGTTAGGAACCAATTATATTTGCTCCACTATTAGCTTCCTGCATTGAACTTCTTAGTAAATGAGGAGTAAATTAGTTTCTAGGATAGTGCTTTCACATTCATGAAATGGGCTTGAAAAATCATTCATGCTAAAAGAGAGGCAGAAAAAAACCTTCTTAATTTTTACAATGAAAAATGCAGACCTCAGATGAGTGGAAACATATTCAGCAAATTAAAAAATGTTCCAGACAATTGCCTGTTTTTTCAAGGTACTGCAATTACTTTTTGAATAGAAAAAACATTTATTTTCACAATAAAAAGTACACCCTGGGTATTGGTATTTGAGCTTAAAGTGCCCTCCATGACCCGCTCCTCCACCACACACACAAAGGCCCAGCCATGTTTTGCCAAAACCTACATCAAGTTTGCCAAAAGCTTGAGGGAAGATGAGACCAGGGTTAACGTTTAATCAAAATTCATGTTTGGCATAAAACTAAAACTTGCATCATGAAAAGAGCACCATACCAACAGTGAATCGTGATGGAAGCAGTTATGCTTTGGAGTTGTTTTTCTACAGCCTTAGTCAAGGTGGAGGAAATTATGAACAGTTCTAAATATACTTCAGGCCTCTGCTAAAATGCTTCAATGTTCAGCATGACAACTACAAAAGCACCATACGTACCAACAAAAGAATGGCTTTGACAAAAGATCAACATTTTGGAACGACCCGAAGTCAGAGCCTAGACCCGAAACCATTTGAAAATCTTTGGGTTGACCCCTTATCTTAGTGGATGAGGAAAACAGTTATGAGGAGATATTTATGACTGAAGTAATAAGGAAAAAATTGTATAGAATACAAAGTACTACCCAAAGCTAGGTGCCTGTTCTACTGTGGGGAGCTCATGCGGATAACTAAGTCTTTTTCTGTCTTTTTCATTATCCTCGGCGTGATTGAGGGCACTGCTGTGCCAGAAACTAAGTGCTCTGCGTTTTTTCATTTTTTATTTTTAACTGGACCTGTCGCTGGTTTGAATCATTTGGTAAAAGTAAACTGGACCAACAACCTATGTGCAGATTACTGCACATAAAAAATAATTTGCCAATGTAAGCGCTGTCAATGATTCAGTATCATGCATGTAGATGGGGCAAGTGAGTTTTGGGGTGTCTTTTTTTCAACTGTGCAAGGCTGCTGGTCTGGTTTAATTTCCCTGTCCAGGCAACCACTTACTTCCATCTTCCCCTTTTTAGGAAAAGTGTAAAATAAGGCATTTCAAAGTGTTGGAGCCCTATGGTAAGTGGCATGGAGCTTGTATGCCACCGCTACAGCTGGAGGCCTCGAAGCCCAGGGGATACCAACCTCAAGGCCTGAGGTCCCAGGCTGGTAGTCTTGGGTGCTACAGGCACACTGCTTTTTTATATACAGTAATAAACAAAATGACTGAATTTGACCCAGTTGTTGCCAAAATTTAGGTCTGGAAAAACTGGCATAGTTTGGGCTGAATTAAATTATATTCCAAATATGAAGCTCACTAGTCACTACTACTCACTTGGCAGAGGTGGTGAATGGCACAACCGCTCAGTGAATGAGTTAATAAATGACGAGGCAATATTCGCTCTGTTAATGGTGCATACCATCCTAAAAATGTACATATATGTGCACCCTGCTGAACATGGTCTCCAAGGTTAAGTTTCAAAGAGCGGCACTCTGGAACAGATGTGCGAGATAAAAGTGCACCTGTTTGCAGCCACTGGAAGGGGATCCAGCTGTAAAAGATAAGTACCCCTTTTTGTTGGCATGTTGGTAGGTTAGCTTTGTCTAGGGTCCCTGTGGACTCTCCCTGGCACATAGCTGCATGGTGGTGGATGTTCGGTATTAGCTCTTTTCTACAGCCAATGACAATTCCCTTGTCAGTTGCTGGGCATACCAATGAAATAGGGGGGGGGGGGGGGGTGGTAGGTAGCTTTGTTTAGAGCCCTCCCTGGCACATAGCTGCTAAAGGAGGTTTAAGGTCTTGCTTATGTCTCTTTTAACCGCCTTGGAAGCCCATAAAAGAGATTTGTTCACCAATAATGCACAGCTTTTACTTTTTGTACATTTATGTTTGAATTAAAATAAAATTAAGCTCTCCATCACAATACAGAAACGTAGACTACAGTTAAATTACACTAGACAATAAAATGCCCTTTTTTAAAATGAGCAATTCCTATGTACGTAACATAATTATGTAGCCTTAAACACGGTTTTCAGCAACATTTCATACAAGGACTCTGTAACAAAGTTCTTCAAGTTGGCAAGTTCTACTTGTGGGGACATTGGGACTAGAAAACAATTAGCCTGATTTTCTCTTGAATCTCGAGTTAATGGTGCAGTGTGCCATGTATTAAAAATGAATTCACAAGAATAGCACTAACCAATTCCTTAATCATTTCAAAGTCTCTGCCTCCACAGGTGGAACTGAATAGAATCAGTGGAGTAATCCATTTTAACACCATGGGACCTGTATTGTTCTTAGCCGAAAATGAAAATAAAATAGGATTGAGTCTACAGTCAGGAAAGGAAACCACGTGAAAAGAAATCCAATTTATTTCTTTATTAAATAGAATCAATCAAATTTTATTAAAACAAAGTTGTGCAAAAGAGACTTTGAGTAAAGGGCAGAGAAATCCATTCTTATAAGGACATGCAAGCTCTATAGAAAATTTGTGCCATTTTTTTTTATTTCTTTATTTATTTTTTACATCTTACAAATCGACAATTTTTAAAGTGGACATAAAATGTAAAGGTATGTGATCCCTTCCAACATGGGAAAGGGGAAACATAGGACATGGAATTCTTATAGGTCCACTCAGGGCTGTATGTGCTGTATGATTTGCTTGCACCCTTAAATGCAAAGTCATACAGGCTTCCCAGCTCCAGACACACACGAGGAGTCACATGACCACAACAGTGGATGAAGCGAGGTCCTGTTGACAGCTGGGCCTTGACCTTGTGCCCTCTCAACACAAACAGATACACACACATGCTTGGATTTTTTTTCTTGCGGCTGGGGATGCTTGTGAGAGGGCACTAAAGTACCACTACCGGGGACTTTTTTTTATATAGCAGTAACACATTGCACATTGCAACATCCTCTGAAGGTGGCCATCCTAGGCCTAGGGTTGCCTAATAGGAAATATGACCCTGGGATCACTTTAAAGTAGATCATTATTTAGGAATGATAACAAAAAGCCTTAAGCACTGACTTCCAGAGTATCATGCCCCTAAAAAATCAGGCATTGAATGCTGTATAATGAGGCAAAGGAAATGCACTGGAGCTCCAAGTCCCAATAAAATGGACCCCCATACTAGAAGCTGCAGCTGCTGCAAGTTTGAGTACCTTTCTAAACAGATCTCACTGAAGCATGTGATGTGGTAAGCTAGATTAGTTTGATAGATTGGTGTCTCTGTGAACTAGGACCCTCCCTGGCACAGTGAGCACATGGGTCTGATTTAACAGAGATGCATTCACACTGCCTGTAACCCCAGTCCCTTGCTGCCCATCCTTGCTAAGCCCAATTTCTTTTTGAAATAATAAAAACCATGGCAGGACCTGAGCACTAAAACTCAGCTTCTGTCTTGAAGCTACTGCATAGATCACGAGTGATTGTTGGGGCTGCAGCTGCTACAGTGAATGTGGGAACTAACAGTGACTCACGTTCTAGGCTGCAGGATGCACACATAGAAAGCTTTCAATTTTTATCCCTCTCATGAAGCAGCATATGCATTTCACACCGTGACGCGCACCAGGGTTTAGCTATTAGGGTCCACCATGTGAGACCTGGTCATTTATTGACTTACTGATATTTTGGGGTGCTTGTAATACTTTTTTCATGTATTGTGTTACTATAGTTTTTTTTTATTATGTACTATGCCCTGTACTTGGTTGCTTGCAAGTAATTGTGCAGATATTGTTGAAACTTTGTTCACACAGGAGTGTATTTTGTTTGGAACATATATCTAGTATATCATTTGGGAGTGTAAAGAAGGAATAAGTTTATGTTGACTGGTATCAGGCTTGCAGGGCATCTTGATTTGGGTTCCCTCTTGACTGCGTTGAGCAGACTGACAGTCAAACTTGACATTTGGTTTGATTTAGAGTTTAAAGCTTACCCAGAAATGTGCGTCTATTAAACAGACCGTGCTTAGATCAATCACTTCCTTCTCACCAATACTCACCAGCAATGGATCTTCATTGTCTGCGGGAAGCACACATGTCTGATGCCAACAAAAGGTGCTGTGTGCTGTGGCTTGCTGTCTTTCAGTGCATAGATGTCAGATGCTGAATGAGGTGAGGTTGCCTAACTTCAAGGAGAGTGGGGTTTAGCTGCCAAGGTGAAGGCTTCCAACTAACTCCCACAGGTGTAGATCCATTTTACAACAGATGCCATGCCAGATGCCAAATATAGAGTTATCCCTTTAATGTTTTCAAGTGTTGAATCAGTTATATGCATTTCATCCCCTTAAGCATGTCTAACTGTGATGCCCAGCGGGACACCAGCCTTCTGTAAGCAGACAACCCCCAATCTCCACCGCCGCTTCTGCCTATATCCAAGCCCCCATTTGCCGGGACGCTAGGTACGCCTCACCGGACATGGTTGTCTCCAGGTCTTAATAGGCACAAAGGATGTCTGCTTACACTGAAGGATGAAGGCCGATGAACCACGAGGGTATCCAAAGGCCGAGGTCGTTCACAGGTAGTCAGTCCAGAAGGTGCGTCAGAACACAGGGATGAGACAGGTGCGTAGTCAGAAATAGCAAAAGGCTCAAGCCAGCAGGTTCGAGGTCAGATAAGCAAAGGTCAATTCTGGCAGCAGACAAGGATGGTCGATCAAGCCAGGTCGGAAAACTGGGAATCGCTAGTAGAATCAAACCCAAAGTACAAGAGACTGTAACAGGCAATGAGCACTGGGCTGATGCTGTATTTATTGGGGACTAGACCAATGGCAACCTGGGAAGGAGCGTGTGTGTGGTGATTGGTGCAACCACAACACTTGTGTGTGATTGGTGAACTTTCCAGGGGCTGGTCAGTCTTGGCAGCAACTCGCAGCACAGTGCCTTCTAGCATTAAAACTAACAAAGCGCCTGAGCGCGTGTCCGCACAGCTAGAGAGGAGCAATGGAAGTTGCCAGAGCGGCGCACCATGCTCCCCGTCATCCTGGAGTGGTGGCCGCGCTCAGCAGCAGGAAGCCGTTGAGCGCCACGCCACTCAGCAGACACTCGTCGTGTGCCCCGTATACGGATATGTTGCTTACACTAACATTGACAACTGCTATGATAAAGAAACATTGCAGGGAGGTCCCCTTGAGTCCTGCATCCATTTTCAATACCCCAATGTGCTTTGCTATCGGTCCGTACAACAGCACGGGAGTGCAGGGTCATGATTAACTAGGCATACCAATAAGCTGGTTTGGGTGTGAAGGGGCTGTATTTTAGGTATACTGGCCTACCATAATGGCTTGATATGCAGGTGTTTCCTCTGGGGCTTACATGCGTATATATCCACATCACAATAGTGAATCTATACCCCGAAACGTGTTGTATGCAACTGCTTTTTAAAATGACTGGAATTAAAGATTTTAATTGACGCAAGTAAAAGCTATGTTTTACTGTTTTGTTTTCTCCCTGGGGAGTTTTGTTGGACTTTGTTCAGATTCACTTGTTCATGAGAATACAATCCTTTCCATGCAACTCTCATCAGGGAGTTTTATGGTGGACAAGAGGTAAGGGTGGGAGATAAGTTGCTTTCATTAGTGAGATAGTGCCTGCCTGAATGGTCCCTATTGGGGACATTTAAACTCAATTGTCTGCAGTGGCCAAACAAAATGAAGGAAACATACTGGAGAGTCACTGGTATCTCTGGAATCAGGGGTATTAGCAGAGATACACTATATTTTTTTCTGATTCTTAAAAAAAAAAAAAAAAACTTTTCTTTGACATTCTAACCCTATCCAATTCTTCCTGTGGTAAAGTCATTTGGCTAGGACCAAAACATTTATGTGGTCCAAGCTCTAGGTATTGCCCCTTGTATGGCTGAGCTCCATTCAGCAGAGTTTGCAACAAGAAATTAGTCTGAATTTGTATAAATATATCATATAAAAAAATACTACAGTTTTTTTCAAATTCTCGTGATTCAACAAAGAAAAAACATGTTTCATTTTCTACACTAATTTTTTTGACTTGTCTTCTCTCATGAAGTGAAAAAAAATGTCTAAAGTGAAAAAAATACAACTGTTATTTACAATTGTAAAAAATGAGTGTGATTCAGCAATGTTTTTACTACTCTTATGTTTATTCATTTATTCATTTCTTTACAGCACATTCTCAGCACATTCCCTTATGGTTATTTTACCCAAAAAAGCGAGGTTAGCAAGTGCCAGCATGTTTTTTTTTAATCAGTGTAAAATACTTTATATTTTTTATCACTGTTTTAATTTAAAACTACCAACACCCCAGCACCACAACTGCGCCAAAGGCTAAAGAGTCTAGTGAGCTTTCAGGTACAGACTGGTAATCTGGAGGGATGGGCCATGATTTGTTTTCATTTGGAGTCAACTGAATCCGTTAAAAATAAAATAAATAAATAAAAAACTCCTGTAGGTCAGCAGGAATAAATATATGCAATTGCAATTGTATTTTTTTACTTTGATATGTTTCACAAGTCATCCAGCCACCTTTCCCAATAGGTAATGTTGAATTCACACATACACCCAGTGGGATAAATAAAAGATGTGGAGCAATAGAAAACAGCAAATCCGGTTGCCTTGATCTATTACTCAATACATCTCTTTATTAGTTAATTTTCTAATTTTTAATTACTGTTTTAATAAAATATTAAATCTAAACCTTTGCCAAAGGCTATAGGGGCTGGAAAGTTTCTAGGGCCAGGGGCAGGCTGTTCGCCTTTTTGACCCTGGGCTTACTATGCTTGGTGCACCAGTCTGGTAATCTGGAGGAAGGGCCATGATTCTTTTTTCATTTTATTTGAAACAGTGACAAAATAAAGTGAACCTCTGTAGAAATACATCTATGCAACTGCAATAGCGTTATTTTTTTTTTGCTTCAACACGTTTCCCAAGTCATCCAGCTGCCTTTCCTAATAGTGGGATGATTAACAAAACATGTGAAGCAAAAGAAAACAGTGTGTTCAGTTGCCTTGATCTATTACTAAATGCATACAGTATCTAGCATTACATGCATGTATGAATGTGATCCTTCATAACAAAAAGACTAGTTGCACTAAAAAACTATTGTCACCTGAAATATATTACATAGGGATGTCACCTGACTATTCTAAAGCTGTGTGAAATGTAGAAAACAAATGCACCATTTGGGTTAAAGGCCTCTCAGCACCAGAGATGCTTCCAGAGATTTTCAGATGAAAATTATCCCTTATCCTAAAGCTATTTTCGTATGGAAACGTACATTTTTCACTCGCATTTACGACTAGACAAACTTAATTAGGACCTTATTTAAGAAGGGATAGCGTCAGGCAGTGGCTGGTTAATGACCGGTAGGAACAGGTAGCGACTGGTTAAAGCCGGACACGACACATATATCAAGCAGAATCTGTTTAGCGACTGGGATAGCGCCATGTAGCATCTGATTCATCATTTTCACAGCCTCAGCGAACAGCGCCGGCATTCAGCCTTGCACAGCACCAGGTATGACCTCTCGCTACTTGTCGCTCTCCCATACATTTCAATGGACGATCCTTTTCTTCTCTTTAAACAGGGTTTTTGTTTTTTGTTTTTTTCCCAAAAATCGCAAATAATTCTGTGACCTCTTCTGGCATTGAAATAGCAGTTTTTTTCACAATTTTTTTATTTTTTATATATTTCTTAAGAAATGACATTACAGGTCTGGCATTAAAGTGTTCATGTTACAACGTTGCTACAATGTAATTCCATATGTTTTCTCTTTGTTACTAGTGGATAGATGCTGAAAAACAGACTTTAAACACACCGCCTCCTGCGCTCTGGGATTAAAACAAGCATTTTTCAGCGCCAGAGTTTTGTGAGGCTGTTTTTTTGCTGAATGTGCTGTGAGTCGGTCATATGACCAGTCGCTACCATGCGCTCCTATACAGCGCTGTACTGGTCAAATAGCAACTCCTCACAATGTATGCTACATTACTGAACAGCGACTGAGTCGCTATAAACTAGCGACCCACGGCCGAGCACAGTGACTACTAGCGGGCGCTCTGAAAATACCTGCATCAGACGCTCATCTGTCCCTACCTGGCGTTAGTGATGAATCAGCCTGCCCGTCAGCTTTGTTGGATCACTCGAAGTTTTTTGCATGCAATCCAATTTTCCAACCAAAACAATTTTTTTTTCTATGTTTGTTGAATCAAGCCCGTAATCTAAGCATTTTGTAATCCCCCAGCCACCTCCCTGTGCTTATCTGGATTTGGGCATTAAAATAAGAAAAACAACTCACCAGAATGCTGTGATCCTCCTCTGATGATAAAGTGATTTATTTTGGGGGGGATTTGGTTTTAATTTGATTTTGTCCAAAATTTAAATTTAGAAAATAGACAAATGAATTAGAGCAGCAAAGATATCTACATGTGAGTTGGTAAGTTCTTTTGTTCTTAGATAAACATCGCACTCCTAGGTTCTTAAATAAATAAATTTAAATGAAATAGTTTAAGTGATGCTACAACGTACCAGGCTTTTATCCCAAGTGAGCCCCAAGTGAAATGTATGTTAAATGCGCCACAGTATAACGGGGCGGATCCAGCACGCCAGTACAAAAGCCTTTGAAAAAGCTGTATCATCAGTGAAACGCGTTAGGCGGGGCAGCGGCAAAGTTTTTCCTTTTATTCTTTAAAGGTGAAGTGCATTCTCTTGAGTACAAGTTTAGTTCCTACTACATCCATATCTACTACTGGCCATAGTGGATTAGGGGAAGGAGGACTACTCTACCGGTTTACTCTTTTGTGCATTCTTATTTGGTTGTTTAGTATTATGGATTGAATCTATGGAGGCATTTTGAATTCATGAAATTATCCTTTGAAATTATTCACGGAGCACGTTGATTATAACGAGTTAATTATAAGGAGTTTTGGATGCATAGTTCTGGTAAGCGCACATGGAGTGAAGGGTGATCACCGCCAACGGGTGCATGCTTTTGGGATACCCACCGGATTCTAGCAGCACGGAAAAAAGTCTCTCTCTTTTTTTTGGAGCACTTCAGTATCAGTGCATGTGTTTTGGGACACTTTGAAACATGGACTCATAAAGTTACAATTGTTTAATTTTGAATTTTTTGGTTTTGTGGACAGTTGATGTATCTTGCTTTAGGGGATAGGTTCACATTGTGTGGTTGTTTATATATTATATACTATATTTTATTCTTCATTTCTCACTTGCTCTGTACCTAATTACATACAAGTTCTTTTGTTCACTTATTGTGATGCTATTTTTTATCCATTTTGGGCTGAATCAGGTTTACTTGTTAATTTGCATTGGTAGATGGACACTTTGAACCGAAATGTTTCATAATTAATTTCCAGACTCCTAGCTTCCCTGTACACAATCCACCCCCAAGCTGATGAGACAGCTTGGATGTAGATGCAGAGTGTATTGCTGATAGATGTAGCCAGTAATGAAAGGCCCCAGAGTCTTCTTTACTAGCTGTTGGATGCAGAGTTGAACTGCTGCTACATTTAAAATCTCAAGTTTTTTACCTCCTCAAATTATTTTTACATATATATATATATATATATATATATATATATATATATATTACTAACGCAATAGTGGTTTATATGTAATATCATCTAATTGGGTCCCTTGGGCAGTCTAGACATCTTACTTTTTCTACATAATTAACTACCATCAATGTCATCTTGCTCTATGACTACAATTCAGGTACACGTGGTGTCACATACATGGCTAGTCTAAAGCAAGGAGAGGAACTATCTTTCCTTTCATACTGAAGTTGCCCTGGGATAGGGGACATGGCTTCTTTGTCCACAAATACAGGGATGCCTGAAATTAGACAAAAAAGCTAATTGCAGACTGGCTTAAAGTGGACCAAACCCAGGATTTGGACTATCCTGGGTTTTGGTCCACTCCCCCGGGGCACCATCGATCAGGGGTGTCCCGCTATGTGAAACAACCCAGATCTCCCAGATAAACTCACCTCACGCGGTCCTATAGCGAATGCACCGGCGCTCGTCCCATAAGTGCGCTCGGAGCCACTGAGCTATGCATGTCTTAGCGGCGTCTTAGCTCAGCGGCTCCGAGCACGCTGGCGGCCGCATCTCACGCTTCCCTCTAACAGGGCACGTGCCCTGCTAGAGAGCGGCGTGCGATGTGGCCACAGCCTGCGCATGCGCCGTTGGACCGGGATTAAGGTAAGTGTAGCGGGCGTCCTGGGGGGTTTCACACAGTGGGGCATCCTGATTTTGGATGCCCCGCAGGGAGGAAATGGATCGGCCTGGGAATCTTATAGATTCCCGGGCTGATCCAGCTAGGTTTTGGTCCACTTTAAGAATACTTGTTTTCTGTCAGCAAGACCGGCTTTGACCAACACAGGTCCAGGTCAGCAGCAAGGAAGCCCAATTAAGTGTAGTAACATGGAGGATAGCAGAAGAGAAATTGTTTTCAAAAGGCAAGACAAGCATGTAACCTGGCCTAAGCATAACCTTCACATAGCACATGCCAACAAACTCAGCTCTACCACTTTTAATCCCTCCCCTGGTCTCTAACCCCTATCCTTTAGACTGTAAGCTCACAAGGGCAGGGCTCTCTTTTCTATTGTCTCCAGTTCTCATAGCATACGATCTGAACATTGTAGCATCTAGTTTGTAATGCTCCCTGCACAGTATGGTGCTGTATAAATAAATAATAATATTAATAAAGTGTAGCCAAATCTGTGTAAGCAACAAAGAATATCTAGTAACAGAAGGCAAGACCGAGCAATCTAAGTTAGCAATTTTCACAAGATACAAGAAGCAGGTTAGAGCTGAAAATCAGGCAATGATGCATGCTATACTTTGTGGCAAAAACTGTGGAGATCCGGAGATTTTTTACACTCTGCAGCTGCTCTACTGCTGTCTTCTTATGTGCCTCTTGCCCACTACATCTTCATAGCAGTAGCCATATTGATACATCTTCTACACAGGAGTGAACTGGGGATGAGATTACTCCAGCCAGCCCATGACCAGTCCATGATCTGCTGATCCCTACCACAATGTGCTTCCCAGCCAGTAGATTAGTGATTTCATCAGCTTAAAGCAGACCACCACCCACGCAGCACGAATATTGGTCGCTGTCACTGTAAGATAGGCTGGGGGGGGGGGCATCCAGAATGCTAAAGCCTCTCCACACATAACCCCCCCCCCCCAGAATGCCCATAATTCTTATACTCATTCTTCTACCAGAAATCCAGTGCAGCAATTGCCCTCTCAGGGCATATGTGGGTAGCCAGCGCTGTTATTGTTCTGCCCGCCAGAATGAGCTGCCCATGAGTGCCGATGGCCAATCGCTATACTGGATTCCTATCAGGGGAGAGAGGTTAAGGTGAGGTTTACAGGCATTCTAGGGGGTTATGTGCGGGGGGCTCCAGCATTCTGGAAGCTTATCTTATGGCACCATGTGGGTGTTGGTCCATTTTAAGCTATATCTTTGCAGGTACAGATCATGGACATAGTAGATTAAAGCAATAGTACTGAAGCTTTAGTTTTGTAGGGAAAAGATTGTGGTGGGGTAGGTGTTGCCTCCCACAGACATGATGTTGAGGCTATAAAACTATGGAGGCAGAACACAGGCTAAGGTGTTTTGGCTGGGGGGGGGGGGCAGTGGGGCTGGGTACAGGGTAGTCTTGAAAGTCAGAGCATGGTTGGGGGTGTGGGAATCGTAATGAATGCTTTAATCACAGGCTCCGAGTGAGGTTGGCTGAATGCTGGGGCTACGTCTAGCCCAGTTGCCAGTGCATCCCACCGTGAAATTCACCATGTGCTCTCTATGACTAGTCCACCACTGTTTCTACACCTTGAATATAAAACTACCTCCTACCATCTACACATCATGTCAGATCTGTTGTAGAAGAGTATTGCTGAGATAACATTTTAATCAATACCCTTTTAAATAGTAAGATACAGTATATGGTTTATTAACTACTTCAGCAATACATGTTTTTTTTTTTAAATTAAAATTTTGCTAGCCTGGGTGCAATGAGAGATCCAGGAGGCCTTTTGCTTTAGTGCTTTAAATCACTGAAGCATTTTCTTAAATTTTTCTGGGGTCTGGATTTCTATGGAATGGCAGGTAAGGTTGGTAGTGGGACCTGCCGTTCCCTTCCCTCCAGGCCAGGGTTTTCCTGCTTAGTCTCAGCCGCACAGGTGGATGGGCCTTGCTCATCAGTGGATAGAAAAGCCTGCTTTTGTCCTGCAGACAGTGGTGAAGCCACGTGGTTTAGGCAGACAATCTCAAATGTGGATCATGAGAGAGACTTTGTTTAACCCTTTAATTGCCAGCTTACCTAGAGTTGTTGCCAGACCATTTTTCACTATTTTGCGCTACACATGTTCAACTGTGATTTTTGATGGTATTTTCAGGGATTTATTTTAGCAGAGTCTGAGCTTTAACATTAAATGTCTTGCTTGTCATTTGTTACGTGTATTCTCAATATTTTGGGGTGAGGCTTTTGTGTAATAAAAATGTACGTTTTTCAATAAAATCTTATTGCATGTAAAATCCCCATTTCTCCTGGCTACAACGGTACCACATATGTATTGGTAGACACCCTTTCCTGTCCAGGAGACTCCCCTAAACTGAAACAGTGCTTTAGCAAATTTGCAGATAAAATAGAACTGCTAGGTGCACTTTTTTTTTTTAAATCAACCTTTTACATTTGTTTGTTGATGTTGGCACAGTTTTCTGGAATTAATCCCTCAATTATTTATTTGGTTGCTAAGGGTTTCCCTAAAAAAAGAATAAAAAAGTAGAGTCAAAGCCACATTTTCCTTAAAAAACAATATGCAAACAAGAAAATCAAGTTAAATCTAAAAAAGTAAGGCCCCCCAAACAGAACAATACCCAAAAGCATAGGTATTGTCAAGAGAAAAGTGGCCAAACACCCTAAAGTAAAGCATGAGCGTAAGGATAATTTTACTTGAAAATGTTAGCTCTGCAGACAATATTGATCCTAAAATATCAATATGCAAACAAGAAAAAACAAGCTAAGTACAAGGTCTCCGAGCAGAACAATACCCAACATGCATAGGTACTTTTAACCCTTTTAACTGCCAGCCTACTTGAGACTTTGCCACCTTCTGTTGACAGGTCATTTTTCACCATTTTGAGCTATGTTTAACTTTGATTTTTGCAGGAATTTCCAAGAAAATTACATATTTTTTTGGAGGCAGAGTTTAGGCTTTAACATGAAATATCTTGTATGCAATGTTTCCACTGTTTTTTAAATATCTTTGAGTAAAATAACTGAAAGAAATATATTTTTTTAAAGATTCTCTCGTTAATCTTAAATAAAACATTATTGCATTCCATTTCTCTGGATTACAACTGTACCACATGTGTATAGGTAGCCCTGCCCAGGAGACCCCCCAAACTGAAAAAAGCACTTTATAACATTTACAAATATAATACAACCACTATCCATACTATAAAGTGTTAAATATAAAATACTGACGTGGGGTACCCATTCCATTTTTTTAATTTTAAGGGTTAAAACCCCTTAAAAATCGTGGGCCAGCTATGGGGGCTTGTAGAACAGGGCACAGGGGCCAGCCTCTGTGACTCCCCGCCCTGCAGGCTATAAGCCTGCATAGCCCACATAGCCCCAGGCGTTTCTGCCCTTCCCTGGGCAGGTACTGGAGGGCTGGGGTTAATAGTAAGTCACCCGATAGGCACAGGTGACTTGCCACCTTCTGTTTTACACTGCTGTTTGTTTGGTTTGCAACTACTTCATGTAGTTGCATAGAAAACATGCCGCCATGCAGCATAGAACTAAAATTTTTGTTATGATGGACCAGATCTTGCGACCAGGCAGGGAATACGAGGCTGCCTACTTTGGTGATGTGGTTATTTTCATCTCAGATTGGAAATGTCACCTCTGTAAGATACAGGTGATACTGAAGACCATCATTGATATAGGTCTCACCATCAATCCAGAGAAGTGTTTCCTGGGACATGAGGAGGCCAAATACCTGGGGTACATCATTGGCAGAGAGTTGGTCAGAGTCTTCCTAGGTATCGCTGGGTACTATCACAGGTTTGTACCGAACTTTGCCTCAATTTCAACCCTTTTGACAGATTTAACTAAAGGTGAAAAGTCTGTGATGATAAAGTAAACCCCAGAAGCAGAGAAAGCCTTCCAGGATCTGAAGTCTGGCCAACAGCCAGTGCTAGTCACTCCCGATTTCAAGAAAGAGTTCTTGGTTCAAACAAATGCTTTAAGATTCGGGTTTAGGAGCAGTACTGTCACAAGTTTTGAATAGAGAAGAGCATTCGGTCCTATATTTAAGTAAAAAACTTCCATCGTAGAACGGGAGGCTTTAGCAGTCACATGGGCACTCGAATCACTAAGATACTATCTTCTGGGTAGAAGATTTAATCTGCTATCAGACCATGCGAGAATCACCAAATGGTTCCTGTCACTCCAAAATGTAAATTTCACACTGAAGCATAGGCTGGGAAGGCTCCAGGCAATGAGGATGCTCTCTCCAAAGTTCATTGCATGTGGGCTAGAGTTCCCCTGTCCCCGAGTCTTTTTAGGTAATTGTGCAACCAAAGAATTCTTTGAGGGATTACTTCCAGAAACATTAGCCCACTACAACAAGATGGGTACGCTTAGAAAGATTAATGTGTGTAATTTCAGAGAATATATGAATAGTGGGGGCTATTCTAAGTGTAAAGGGTTGTTTTGGTAGAAAAAGCGCAAGGTTATTCTTACGCACCTGCTTTACTTTGGGGTTTGCCAACTCTTCCCTTGACAGTACCTATGCATGTTGGGTATTGTTCTTTTTGGGGGATATTGCTTTTTCTGATTTACTTGTTTTTTCTTGTTTGCATATAGTTTTTTTTAGGAAAATGTGGCTTTGATTCTGCTTTTTTTTTTAGGAAAACCCTGTGCAACCAAAGAAGTCATTGAGGGATTACTTCCAGAAAACTGCACCCATGTCAACAAGCCTGGTTTGCCTAGAAAGCTTAACGTGGGTACTTCCAGAGAATATATAGTTTGTTGTGGGTATTTAAAATGTAAAGGGTTATATTTCTTGCAAAACTGCAATGTGCGCAAAGCGCCTAGCACAGTTGTATTTTCTTTGAAAATCTCCTGGTTCAGGTTTTCAAAGTCTCCTGGGCAGGAAACTGTGTCTCCCAATACATATGTGGTACCGAAGTAACTGGGAGAAATTAGGCTTTTACACGCAATAAGATTTTTTTGCACATATTTCACCCACAAATATTGAGAATACACATAAAAAATAGCCCTAAACCTCAGGTAAGCCTGCTCCCAATTTATCTATTGCATTGTATGTCCCAAATGGGGCTCTCAGAGATTATAGTTAGGACTGCACCTCACAGGGGCACCTTGGCGCCGGTGGTGCAGCTTAAGCATACTTCTGCAGTGTGTGACCGAGCCCTCTGTTTTTAACCAAGTTTAGAGACAGATTGTATGTTGGTCAGCAAGCCAACTGGTTTGAGTGCTGTGGCTCCTTTAAGACTTCAGAACATAGCATTCCCAAACTATATTCTTTCAAACAACCTGCCGGTAACCCTTTTGTAGCAATATAAAACCACCAGAGGAAGTAATATGCCAGCTTTGTACAAAATTATATTGCAACCTGTTATTTGTCACAATGTATACAAAGTGGACCTCACATCAAAAAGGACTAAAAGCCTGCTCACACCCTCACCACAGGGGCACCCTAATATCAGACAATAGGGCATCCCTATGCATTAAAATAAAATAATCACTGTCATACAGCTAGGTACAAAGTCCGTACATGTGCTCTGCATGTGTATGTCCACTCAGAGAATCTAAATGGTTGCCTGTGCTGAATGAGCAACCCAGTGGCTGCCAACAGGATTTTGGGTGAATGTGTACCGAACCCCTTTGTGGTCTTCCTTTTTGCCAAATTGGGATGTCAGGAAGTGAGTGTGTAAGTGGTCCTTCGGTTATTTTTGACTGGAGACAAGGTTTAAAATGCAAATTTAAATTTGCAGGTTCATACTTGTGTAACACTGTATCATTTGTATTGTCTTTCAATTTTATGAAGTAACTGATTGGCTTTGGATACAATGACATATTCTTTCCTAGCAAATTTTAATTCAAACTTATATTAGTTTTAAAACATCTTCCTGACTCCTCTGAGGATTTTTGACAAATATTAATAACATTTGCTCAGTATCAAACTCCCACATCTCCCTGCAAGTTTATTAAATATCTTCCTTAAGATTAGAATATCCTTTTCACGTTTAAGAGGCTAAATAATGCATTTTCTGTGACATGCTGAAATAGTACCATTCAATGAAATATTAAAAAGACAGTTTGTTACCTGACTACAAGTTCACTCATCCAAATGTCATTTTAAAATGTCTGAATAACCTAAGAGTTATAATTTAGCATTGACTGGTCCTTTCAGATGTCACCTTAATGAGGCTCAGATCTGAGAATAAGAACACAGCAGCATAGCACAGTAATTGGATCAAGCTATAACAGTGGTAGCTGGAGCTGATTGCATTGGGCATTAGGAAAATTTTCGATCATAGAAAGAACTGAAGGGGCTGTCATAAGCCAATCTTCTACAGTGTTTTATATTCCTTGATATACCTTTTATGTCACTCTCTATACCTAAGAATAAATGGAGTTGAGCACGGCACGCCCTGTCTGGATTTTCCTTTCAGTTGTGTAACTCATAAAGGCAATCAAATAAGGCACAGACAATCCAGAGCAAAGGCGTCAATTATTAAAATATGGCAAATTTACCATCATTAAAATAATTTGGGCATGGCAGTTGTGTTAGCAGTCCCTAAATAAAATTGAAATATTCTTAGAAAGTTCTAGAATTTGAATTCAGACCTTAAAAAAAAACAGAAGAAAATGTGACAACACTCTGTACATGGTGGGGCTGGAGCAACGCAGGGATCTAATTAGAGGGAGATACTTTGATTTAATTGATTTTATACCCAGAAAAAAAGTTTATGTAGTCCCCCTCTATCCCCAGCCCAGTAAACAGGTTGTTTCTTTCTTCTTTTTTTTTAGTAAAGACTTCGTACAATAAAAACATTATCAGGAAGCAGTATGATGGCCAAATGGCAGCCATATGACTCCTTGGCCATGCAGCAGCACCTTTTGGGCCCCTTTCATACCTAGCCATTTCCATTGGAAAAGTCCTGCATTTCCAAAGCCAAAGTCTATGGCAAGGCAATGCAAAGCAAAGTGCAAGTTAAACACAACGCAACGCAGCGGTGTTAAAGGAGCCAAAGCGTTCTTCTGCGATTACCTCATTCTGTTACACACAGCTGTAACTCACCGGCTGGGGAGGGGGAAAAGAGCTCAGGTCTTTGAGTTATAATAAGCCCCACAAGCTAAACTGCTGGGGGGGGGGGGGCTGCTGCATGGCCAGGGAGCTATATGACTGTCCCATTCAAACATCAGACTGGATCCAATAAGTGTTTTTATAAATATTGAGAATTGGCTTTAGTAAAAAAAGAAACACAGACAGTTTGCCACTAAACACACAGGGCTCATTGGCCCTTTAACTGCAGCCTCCGGCGGGCGCGCTGCCTGCAGCGCCGCCGGAGGTCGTATGACAGCACAGACTGTCAGTGAGGGCAGATGACGCGGGGAGGGGGCGTGTCTGCCCGGCACAGCTCGCTTCAGCGCCACATGATGGAGACGCGGCTGCCGGGCGGGGACAGAGCCAGACAGCCGCCGGAGCCCGCTCTGCCTGCAGATGCAGCGGGACCGGAGTGAAGGTGAGTTGCTCGTGACACTACCCCCCCTCACGAGGGGCCTCAGGACCCTTCTTA
Source organism: Gastrophryne carolinensis (assembly GCA_027917425.1). NCBI lineage: Eukaryota > Metazoa > Chordata > Amphibia > Anura > Microhylidae > Gastrophryne > Gastrophryne carolinensis. The sequence continues at coordinate 460,604,848 of CM051235.1, forward strand.
GGTTTGTCAGGATTGTTTCTATGGGATTTCTTAATCTAGACGTTGGCATGCACATCCCTAGCTAGAATCCAACATCTCTCTTCAGGATCAAAACCCTTCCAATCTATTAAATATTGTAACAAACTCTGTACCAATCGAGAGTCGAGAATTCTGTTAACCTCGTACTCAGGTTCATCTTCCACCACGACTGGAGGGGGAGATGACACCTGAACATTCCTGGTGGATTTTAACAGTGATACATGAAATGTACTCTGAAATTTCATGGACGGGGGAAGCTTAACTTCAAAGGTGACATTGTTCAGTCTATTAGTGATTGGAAAGGGACAGATATACTTAGGGCCCAACTTCGGCGAGGGTTGTTGAAGAGCAATATTTCTAGTAGATACCCAGACCAAATCTCCCACCTGAAACGGCGGTTCTTGTGACCTATGTCGATCGACAAACACTTTATACCTCACTGAGGTTTCTTTGTGCCTCAGACCATACATTCATTCTTTCTCGCAACCATTCCTCCAAGGCCGGCAAATTGGAGGAAGGGCCAGAGAGAGAAGAGGTCTTGGGATTCTTGCCATAATTACAGAAAAATGGCGAAAACTTCGTTGATTCGCTAGGCGTGTTATTAAAGGCGAATTCCGCAAACTCAATAAATTCCGCCCACTGTTCTTGGCGATACGACACAAAACATCGCAAGTATTGCTCCAAACATTGATTCACCCTCTCAGTCTGCCCGTTAGACTGGGGATGATAGGCTGAGGAAAGTGACACCTTAATACCTAATAATAAACGAGCACAAAACGCTTTCCAGAAGCGGAATACAAACTGAACCCCCCGATCCGAAACTATAGGCTCGATTCAGAGAGACACAAAAAAACTTTCGGTTTGGTGCCGACGTCGTAACATTTTCAAAATTTCCCGCTCTCGTATGAGCGTACGAGCGATTCTATGAATGCATTGAAAACCTTGTGTAAAGTTTCCGTCCGTTCGTACGGCAGATTACGAATTACGCGGATGTCATTTTCCATCCAGACTTTTCCGTTTCATTTCCACATGTTACAACGTAGGCTTTCGTTTTTGCCCTTTTCCCATCGTATCCTCCAACGAATCCTTTACGTTTCCCGATAGATTCTGTTTCCATTTTACCAAAAATAAACGTCCAGACGGAATCCTTACGATCTTGCGCCTGCGCACTACAAACTTAAGTCATGAAAGTGCTCGCCTACATATTTGCCACCCTCACTTCTACTACAATGTTTAGCTAAACCACTTAGCACTCCATCCTCCATCTTCCCTTTTGGACCCTTAAAGCACACCCAAACCACTTATCGTTCATGTGAATATTCATCTTTAAATATTTCTGTGCCTATTAGTTTTGTGTTAATGTAGTTTGTTAATGAAATGACAATGTAACTTTTTAAAAATAATTACCAGCATCAAATATGCATTTTTAAAAAATGTTTTAAATTTCAACTTTTTACAACTATAAATAATTAAATACATAGCAATGGCAGGCCACTGAACATTATTCTTCATCTGTGGTCCCCAACGAGTTGCACAGCTCCTGCATCTCGCCCACCAACTGAAGGACCCTGACACTCAGTTGTGCCACTCTGGCACGTGTGGTCCCTGTAAATTACAATTTTGGGATAACCTTGTTGGGGTCATACTGCAGTGCCCCCCCCCCCCCCCCGTATGGTCCAAACACCTAAATCTGGACTTCATAAGCCAGAGGGCCCTCGCCACCACGGCCCGGGATTTGCATAGTGCCCGATTAGAGAACCCCTGGCCCGCATTCTGCAGGCAAAGAACGGGCATCAGGAGCAAGGGCGAGCAGCACATCTTGCAGTTCCTGCAACCAAATATAAAATAATTACACAAAGCAAAGGTAACCGACTAAAACACTAACTCCTACAACACATTAAGATTCAAGTTCAACAATTCAAATATAATTCACAAAGGACATAAGTCTTCAAAAATATTGCAATTGTGTGGATGTGTGGAAAAATACATTTTTACATGCTAAAGACTAATTTAGGTCAGCATTAAAATGCATCTATAAGGCATACATGAAATGTATTGATTCAGGTATGCATTGCTATACAATTTATGGCCTCGGCCATGCTGATACATGCAATGCCTTGGTGCTAAAGGCGCGCAGACTCCTCCACATAGCCGCAAAACATGTTCAAAAATAGCAATCCGAGTCCTCAGAGGTGTCGGAAGTGGTTTTACAATTATACGATTTTATAGGGTGGTGAGCCGTCGGCAAACAGCTCTCTGAATGTGACGTAAACCATCCCAGCAACGGAAGTTTTCTGAAGGAACGAAAATTTTCCAATTTTGTTTGGAAATGTTCCGAATTGCTTTCGCTAATCGAAAGCGCATATACGCATTCTCCCGAACGTTCGTGCGAGTGAAAAATGTACGAAAAAAAGCCAAAAAATGACAAACACCCAACAAAACTTTCGATTGCAAATACGAACATAATGACATTTGGGATTTTGAATCGAGCCTTATATTCTGGGGTATACCATGGAGACAGAAAACTTGTTTAATGAACAGTTGTACCAGTTCCGGTGCAGATGGAAGCTTTGCCAGGGGAATAACATGTGCCATTTTACTGAAGTGATCGACCACCACCCAGATTACAGTATTACCCTGATACTGTGGCAGATTGACAATGAAATCTATGGATATGTGGGTCCAGGGTTCTCCGGGAATCTCCAGTGGTACTAACAATCCTGCTGGAGATCCATGGATTGCCTTATTACGACCACATACAGAACAGGCTTCGACAAAGGCGGTCACGTCGCTTCTGATGGTAGGCCACCATACATGGCGCTAGGCGAGAGCCAGTGTTTTCCGATATCTCAAATGACCGGCGGTCTTGGCATCATGAAATTCTTCTAAGACGGAGAGACGCAAATGGGGTTGAACGAACTGACATCCAGGGGGTTTCCCCGGAGGAGCATCAACCTGATATGGAATTAACGAGTTAGATAGATCAGGGAGAAGGGCACCGACTACACAACCCAAAGGTAAAATAGGTTCTGTGGGATCGAATCGATCCTTACATTCTCCAAAATTGCGAGATAAGGCGTCAGCTTTGGTATTCTTTGCTCCCGGCTTGAAGGTGATAATGAAATTAAAACAGGAGAAAAAGAGCGCCCAGCGAGCCTGGCGAGAGTTGAGCCTTTTAGCTGATTCTATGTACTCTAAGTTTTTATGGTCGGTAAATACAGTAATGGGATGCAGGGAACCTTCCAGCCAATGTCGCCATTCCTCAAAGGCCAGTTTAATACCCAATAGTTCCCTATTCCCAACATCATAATTCTGTTCAGCAGGAGAGAATTTTCACGAAAAGAAGGCACAGGGATGTAATCTCTCAGGATCACCTGAATACTGAGAGAGGACCTCACCTATGCCAAGTTCGGAGGCGTCTACTTCCAATAGAAACGGGTGATTGATATTGGGGTGGACCAAAACTGGAGCTGATGTGAAAGTTTCTTTTAAAGTCTGAAAGGCGCTTATTGCTGAGAGAGGCCAATTCTCAACAAAAGCCCCCTTCCGAGTTAGGTACGTTAAAGGGGCCACTATGGATGAGAACCCCTTAATAAACCGCCTATAGAAGTTTGCAAATCCTAGAAACCTCTGAAGTGCCTTCAGGGATTTTGATTGTTCCCACTCCAATACAGCGGACACCTTGGAGAGATCCATAACCAACCCATACTTAGAGATCAGATACCCCAAAAACGGAATTTCCGTAACCTCGAATACACACTTCGAAATTTTGGCATACAGACTGTTCTCCCGTAATCTTTGTAATACTGCCTTTACATGCTGGTGGTGTTCCAACACCGAACGGGAGAAAATGAGGATATCGTCTAGATAGACCACCATAAATCGACCCAAATAATCACGATAAATGTCGTTTACAAAATCTTGAAAGACCGCGGGAGCATTGCACAGACCAAAAGGCATAACCAAGTACTCGTAATGCCCATCTTTTACATTAAAGGCTGTCTTCCATTCATCTCCCTGGAGTATGCAAATGAGGTTATACGGCCCTCTAAGATCAAGTTTAGAAAAAATCTGTGCCCCAGATTCTTGGTTAAAGAGGTCATTGATTAAAGGTAACGGATACCTATTCTTTATCGTGATCTTGTTTAGTCCCCGATAATCGATACAGGGACGTAAACCACCATCCTTTTTTTCAACAAAGAAGAACCCGGCGCCAGCAGGGGAGGTAGAGGGACAGATGAAACCTTTCTTAAGATACTCCGCAATGTATTCTTTCATGGCTAGCTCTTTTGAGCAGGTGAGATTGTATATTTTTCCCCTAGGGGGTATGGTACCTGGTAGCAAATTGATGGGACAATCGTAGGCCCTATGTGGGGGAAGAGAGTCAGTGGATAACATCCGCCCAATCTGCATAGGCCGGAGGTAGACCCTCAAAAGCGTCATGAGCCGATCTTAGGGCGGTACAAAAACAATGATCTAAACAAAATGGACTCCATTTAACTAAGTCCCCAGATACCCAATTAACAACCGGGTTGTGGATCTTTAACCATGGAAATCCCAGTACTATAAGAGATACAGGGCTCTCTAAGATAAAAAAAATTCTATCTTCTCGGAATGGGAGGAACCCACCACTAAATTCACAAAAGTGGTTTTATACTTTATACACAATTGGTTCGTTATTGACAGCGAGGACCCGAAGTGAAATTTCTAAGGGGATCAATGGGATATTTAAAGAGGATGCAAGTGACCTATCCATGAAGTTGCCAGCCGCCCCACTATTAATGAAGGCGGTGACAGACATACTGGAAGGTCCCCAAGAGACCATAGTGGGTAAAAGTAATCTATTGATATGAGGGAGTGGTATCTGATCGCCTAGATGAGTTCCCTCAACCGGATCTAGGCGCTGTAGTTTCCCACCGCTGGAGCCTTGTTAGGGCAATTCTTGGTGAAATGGCCAGGATTTCTGCAATACAAGCATAGCCCTTTCGATCTGCATCTTATCTTCTCCGCCTGGGAGAGACGAGTCGCGCCAAGTTGCATGGGCTCTTCGGGTGCCAAAGAAGAAGAGGCAGCAGCACCCCTAGGGCTGAATTCTTGACGGGGAGGACCCCAGGGCTGGTTCTTAACTTTCTCCACACGTCTCTCCCTGAGCCGTCTATCCACTCTGATGGCCAGCTGCATGTACTCATCAAGGCTCTTTGGCTGAGGAAAATTAACCAAGGTGTCCTTGATATTTTGTGAGAGTCCAATTCTGAACTGAGTGCACAGAGCTGGATCATTCCACAGGGAGTCAATGTCCCATCAACGGAACTCTGTGCTGTATTCTTCGGCCGACCTTTTCCCTTGTTTCAAGCTTCGCAACTTGTAGTCGGCCGTAGAAGCTCGGTCTGGGTCCGCATACAGGACCTCCATAGCGGAAAAGAAGGCAGAGACCTATTGCAAGGCCTCATCGGTAGGTGCCAGCCCAAAGGCCCAGGTCTGTGGGTCACCATGAAGAAGCAAAATGACTAGGCCCACTTGTTGTGTCTCAAACCCAGAGGAGTTGGGTCGCAGGTGGAAGTAGAGCTCACACGAATTCTTGAAATTTTAAAACTTCGCACGTTCCCCAAAAATTTTCCTGGAAGGGGAACCTTTGGCTTGACTGAAGAAACAGGTGCCAATGGTGTAGGTAGTTGGCGGCTTTCCTGCGTAGCCACTCGTTGGGCTAGTTGATTGATGGTGGTGGCCATAGCCTGCACCTGTTGCATAAGTTCTTCCATTTTTTGTGGGGTCTGTGATAATATCAGGTCCCGTGGGACACCCGCCTTCTGAGTAAGTCCGCAACCCCCAATCTCCGCTGCTAGCTTCACCTATAGTCAAGCCCCCATCTGCCAGGATGCTTTACACACCTCACCGGGCACGGTTGCCCCCAGGACTTGGTAGCACAAAGGATGCGGACTTACGGGGAGAAAGGCGGATGAACCAGGAACGAGACTGGGCGAGGTCGGGCAAGCAGGGGTCATACACGGGAGATCAGCCCAATCAAGCGCGGCACCAAAGGATGAGTCAAAAGTCGAACCAAGGGTCAAGCCGGAAGGTCACGGGTACGCGGTACAAGGTGCAAATCGTAGTCAGAAACAGGCAATGGTCAGTCCAGGTGGCAATCACAGGATGGTCATAAACAGCAAGATCAAACGAGAAGAATCAATACAGAATATCACGCCAAGCAGCACGCTATCAAGGGCAAGGAACAACTGCGGGGAGCCAACCTTTATTATAAGAGAACTGATGGGATTGGATGGGAAGGGGATTGGTGCACATTTGATCCTTGGGCTGATTGCCCAGTTTAATTCTAAAAGGGTGTTTTCGCCTAGAACCTACTGGCCGATTGGCCACTAAACACACAGGGCTAATTGGCCCTTTAACTGCAGCCTCCGGCGGGCGCGCTGCCTGCAGTGCAGCCGGAGGTCATATGACAGCCGTGCCCTTGCGCGCGCGAGCACGGACTGTCAGTGAGGGTGGATGACACGGGAAGGGGGCGTGTCTGCCCGGCCCAGCTCGCTCCGGCGCCGCCTTATGGAGACGCGGCCGCCGGGCGGGGACGGAGCCAGACAGCCGCCGTTAAGGTGAGTTGCTCGTGACAGTGGCATTCTCCCCTCCCATTCCCATAGGCAAAAGAAAAACAAAACAAAAAGTAAACTCACATATACATTGCTCGCACTCTACTGGCTGGGCAATGCCAGGAACTGTAGGAGCAGAAGGCGGAGGAGCAGGGTAACTGATCTCTGCCCAATGTCAATGCTGTCCATGATCCACGCTGTCTCCGCCGCTGCTTTTTCTCTGGTGGCGCAAGCAAACAGCCCTGGCTCCATGCAGTGGGTTGGCATGGCCTGCACTGAGCGCTGGCCACGCCAACCCACTGCCACCCACTGCCACCAGATGGCTTGCAGTGGTGATGGGGACAACGCAGTTGGCAAAGACATTGGTCAGGGATCAGTTACCCTCCATCATCTGGCCTCCTGTGGCCCGGCCAGCCGTGTGGAAGCGATATATGTGAGTTTATTATTATTTATTTATTTTTACATTTGCAGGATAAGACTCACTGACATTTCTCCCCACTTTTGGGGAAAAAGATGTGCATCTTCTAGGCCAAAAAATATGATATATTATGAACTGTGTGCTAGAGGGGTAGCGGGGAGGCGGCCGCTGCTCACGCATGCATCATTGATCTGGGAAAGAAGGTGAGTTTATGGGCAACCTGGGGGGTTTCACACAATTGGCCATCCAGATTCTGGATGCCCTGGGGGGGGGGGGGATCCATCTTTGTGGGTTTTGGTCCACTTTGATATGCTTACCCTTTGGGTTATAAATTGCTTCTCTCAAGACTCCGGAGCCAACCAATTCCCTTTTCCCAGGGAATCCTTATTTGAACTGCCTGCTATGTGAAATCTCTCAGGTCCCCTCAATATACTAATCAATCCCGCAGTGCATGGGTTGTGGTGGCATCACAGACATTCCCTTTTTTGGACATTAATTTGGACAGTAAATAGTAAGAATTTGCCCCCAGGAGATGAGGTGACACTGGCCTGCATTGGCTGGCTGGCATTCATTGCTGAATAGGGGGAATACACTTAATTCTAATTAGTGAGGTTAACCAGGACAGCTGAACGTCTCTCCTCATCTTTCGTCTCCTCCCAGCAGCGAGTGGAAGCATCTGACACTTAGCAGACATACTTCTTATTTTATTCATGCATGGTTTGTGGAGGGAATATACTTATTGTATTAAGCTGCTGTTTCTCAGATCAGCCAGCAGGTGGCCGCAGTAGCAATTGGAATTCACTGACTGATATCATATTTGTTCTTGATTCAGGCCCATAATATTAAAAGTTTTCTGCGCTAACAAATTACTTATCTAGGTAACACAGATGTAGGAGCATCTGACTCCAGGGTTCGACTTTGAAGCAGTACAGCATTATTTAACCCCATTTATTGTTTAAATTTGACCAAAACCGATCTATATCTAATCTATATGATTCCAGGACTAGATCCCCCCCCCCGGGGCATCCAGAATTGGGATGCCCCACTGTGTGAAAGCGGATCCGGAAAAAGCGCTGATTGGCTGAGGGGCCGCGCATTTGCTGCAGGATTGGGGAAGGGTAAGTCAGATCGGGTGACCTAGGGGGGTTCACATAGTGAGCCTTTACAGGCTCGAAACGCGTCACATGTGCCCTGCCATCTACAGCAACTGGGCCACTTTCTGTCATTTAATGATTTTTCCACATTTGGGCTGAACTTTTTTAATTGAATGAATTGAAAGCTATTTTTTTAATGACCGGCCGGACTACACACTGGATTTGACTTTCATTGTTGGAGGACTGCCTGGGATCTCCAAGTCCGTGCCGAATTGGATGGTGGGTGAGCTGGCAACTTTTCCTTTTCTATCTCGTGTAAATTAGTAAACTGGGTTTGTGTAAGGCCAGGAAAAAATTAGAATGATGTGTTATGTGTAATGCAATTGGATGCTGTTGTGCCTGTTTCCAACTCCACCAGTCTATTTCAGCATTCTAGCCACTTCTTTGCTAACCAGTCACTGTCAGCTTGAACTACCACCATTGGTACTAAATTAACTTGGTGCTTAGAGAGATGGAAAGCACTGCAGGCATAACCCCCATGCCAGTTCCTCACATAATTATTACCAATCCCCTGGACTACTGAATCAGAATGTTATTTTTATATTTGGATTTATATGACCATTGAATGCAAACACAAGCAGTTAGTATACAAACACCTGGAGTGGTGGGATGCCCTAGCAGTTGAATTGTTAGGTGGCATGCTTGAGCACTTCAGTCATGTCTCATGGCTAGGAATTGAACCTGCCACCTTCTTACCTATAGGCTACGACTGCCTTAAAATGTATTTGTGGCCCAAGCTGACCATGTCTGAAATGCAGGCTTCTTTGCCCAGCTTCCAGCATGCCCGTCCCCCCTGAATTTAAAAGCTGCCAGGACCTGTCACTTAAAGTCGATGTCCAGTAAATCCATTACTCTCTCACCCATATCTGGCAGGATGGGTGGTTAAAAAAAAACCTTAATTTGCCCAGGATCCAGCGCTATCGCTGGTGCTCAATACACAGTACACAGAGCAGCTATCCTTACGCTATGCTCTTGCACTCAAGATGGTTGAAACTAGCGCCGGACTCGCTGGTGATTGCCACTGGATCACGGGCGAGATACGGTTTTCTGCTGTTGTAACCTCCCTGCCTCAGCACTATGGAAGGCAGGCAGGTTGTGGGGGTGGGGATTACAATTAGACTTGACATGCACAAGGTGGGCTTTGCACAGGAGGAGGCAGGGTGGAAGGTTACAAAATGCTTGTACTTCCTATTTAAGAGAAACGATCATAAAATTCCAAAGTCAGTTTGCAATATGTTAGTGAGAATTCCAAACTACTTTTTTTCCCTTTATCTTTCAAGACAACCCATGAACAGGCTCAACCCCCTGGGAGGAAACACAAACTGAACAAAGTTAAAACTCCACCCCTTTATCTCTACCTCAGTTCTTTTGTGTTTCCTCCCTAAGAAACCACAGTAGGCTGCAACCATTTCACAGGAAGCCAGGGTAGCCCCCCATAGCCTGACAGCGTACTATTTGTGCTCTGTCCCTTTAAATCCAGCCGATTTGGTGGTTTCCAGTCTTCAGCTATGTACACGGAGAACCTAGCTTTGAGGAATGAGATTGCTTCAATGTTTGAGACTCGCAGTCCTCCTATACACCAAGGGAGATTCACTGCTGACACATTCACTCCCCAGTTGGGACACCCCACTTTGTAGACCTCTGATTTTCCTTACCACATCTATCCTTGCCACTAATACTCCTGTTTCTGCACCTGTTCAAGTTGAAACAGGATCAGAAATAGTGGAGGAGAGTGAAGGTGAACTCTCTTCGTAGGACTCTCTAAATAAGGGTATACAGGTTAAATGGAGCCGAGGTCCTTTGGTTCCAATGGGGCATTAACTGAAGTATTGGCAAGGTTATAAGACAATGTTTATGAGACACAGGGAAGTAAGTGCAAGGATAAACCCCATACATTCAGGATACTATGTGAAAGACATTTTTGGAGAAAAAATCTAAATCATTTCCTGTTCATTCAGCACTTCATAAAATCTGAGTGGGATCACCTAGAAAAAAAATGTTTCATGCCAAGCTCGCGCAAAAGGAAATTCCTCTTGCAGGACATGGAGCCTTGGAGTAAATGCTCCACTGGGTCAGATGTCCAGAGCAGCAGATCTAAGGTATGAAGATATGGGGGCATTACGTGATCCAATGGATCGCAGGATTAAAGGCATCCTAAAAAGTGCTTGAGATGCGACATTATTTACCTTTGACCTACCCTGGCAACAGATGTTGTCATCAGAAGCATGGAAAGGTGGCTCAATAACCTTAAAGCTTATCAGGAGAGTGACACTCCTAAGGTGAGTATTCTAGATATTTTACCTACCCTTTTCAGAGCTGTTTCCTTTTTAGCTAATGCTTCTTCTACTGACTTATTAGCCTGCACCAGAAGCCCTCTTTGTCTTAAAACATGGTCGGTGATCTTGTTTCTAAGGCTAAGTTGTGTGGCATTCCATTCCATGATAATCTCTTATTTGGAGAGGACCTAGACACCATTCTGACTCGTTCCAGCGAAATGGGTAAGAAATTCCCAAATAATAGGCGGAAATTTCAGAGCCGCATCACTATTAGAGGCAATCCCAGGGTAGACAAAATGAGCAGAAAAAGTGTTGGACACAAGTTAGGCCTCAGAAAAGCGGTAGTTTGCAAACTCTGCAAACCCCCAGAAGGCCCTTATTCTTAGTGCTGACAGAGACTACCCAGTGGGGAGAGGGGGGCTCATCTGGCTCGTAGCTGTCTGGAGAGCAATTTGTGCTACAGACATTGGAGAGGGGATATTGATTAGTGTTTTCATCCATCCTTTAGAGTTTTAATTTCAAAATTAATCCTTTTTTATGGTGACCAAGTTACCAAGAGACCACAGAAAGAGGGAAGCCTTTTCGGCTAGTTTAACAAGAATGAATTCACAAGAATGTGATAGAAGTAATTCCATCCCATTCAGAAGGGCGGGGGTTCTATTCTCACGATTTGCTGGTGCAAAAAAAACAGATGATTCTGAATTTGAAGAAATTAAATAATTTTATCAGATACAAAAAGTCCAGAATGGAATTGATTTATTCAGTATGGAATATCCTCATAGAGCAGGCCCTAATGGTCAATTTAGACCTACAAATTGCAAGTTTCTGAGGTTTGCAGCCTTTATCATTATCAGTACAGGGCCCTACCATTCTGCCTGTCGTCAGTCTCACAGATCTTAAAAAAGATATTGGTATTGATATTGGCCGAACCAATGGCGCACCTCAGACAGGAAAAATGACTTCACACCTGGACGATCTACTACTATTAAATAGGACAAAAGAGTTGCTGCTAGCAGACCTAGAAAGGACTCTTCTTCTTTCTTAGAAAAAACAATCTAGCACCATTTCATTTTTTGCAGATTCCTTCACAGGATTCTGCTTCCACAGGAAAAGATACAGAGGATCATAAGATTGACCCTGAAATTCATCAATCTTCCTCAGGTTTCTTTATGAGAAATCATGGTCCTGCCCGGTCTCATGACGGGGCAATCCTGGCAGTTACATGGGCTCACCTCCATATGAGAACCTGCAGAGATTCCTCTTATGTCATTGGGACAGATGCCCAAACTCGCTTGATCAGGTAGTCCAAATGAAAAAAGACGTCCTAGAAAGTCCCCAGGGATATTAAAGAAAGGAAGCAAAGGAATCATGTAGTTATAACAACAGATGCCAACTTCTGGGTTTGAGGAGCCCACTGAGACAGTCAAAGTGTCCATGGGAGGTGGCCACAATACATATCAAGGTAACACTCCAACTTCTGGGAACTATTGGTGGTCAAGCTGGCACTGGATCAGATTTTACCAGTAATCTCAGGCAAAGATGTGCAGATCTGCTTCGACAATGCTTCCACAGTAATATACCTAAATCATCCGGGCCGGACCAGGTGCTTGGCACTGAAAAATCTCTCAGGAACAGGTCCTGTCAATATCAGCAGTTCATTTAAAGCGTACCCTGAACTGAACACAATGGGAGTTGGGTCAGGGTTCAACAGACTGAATGGTGTCTAAACCAGGATGTGTTCCTCCAGATTGTAACCTCATGGGGCTTTCCTCAAATAAATCTTTTCGCCGCTGCCAACAATTCAAAGTGCCAAATGTTTTATTCACTGACGAGAGAGGTGGGTACTTAAGCAGTGGATGCCCTGGCTCATCCTGGAATTTTCATCTAGTTCATGCCTTCCATCCTTTCAGAGTACTGCCACAAGTAACCCGGAAGATAGCACGAGAAGAGATCAACGTTATCCTCATAGCTACATTTTGGCCAAGAAGGTCTTGGTTCTCCAAGCTGAAAAGGATAGTGAAAATGGGCCATAGCATCTACCAAGCATTCCGAATTTGATTCATTGGGGTCCCTTTCTGCATCCAGAATCCAGGTGGATAGGAAGAGGTGAGGTTTGGGTTTCCTCCCGGGGGGTGGAGCCTCTCCATGGGTCATCATGAAGAAAAACCTTTACCGGTAAATCTAAAGGGGATTTTTGTACAGTTGCTTCAGAACTTCATAACTATTCTTTAAAGGACCAACTCCCATTTTTTCTTTAACAGGTGTTGGCCCTGCAGACAGCTAATAGAAACAAGCTCAGGGGCAGAAGGCTGGACCCCTCCCCCCCCCCCCCGCACATAGCAGCATTCTGGATGCCCCCTGAGCTTGTCTTTTTTAGCTGTCTGCAGGATGATCACCCATTAAAGAAAAAACGGGTGCTGATCCGGTTTAAGCTTATGATGTCTACTGTTTCTTGGACTTGAGCTGTTGTTGCTCAGACACATTTCTGCTTCAAAATAACAAAGCCAGAAGATTTAAGCATGTCTAGCAGGGATTGAGAATGAGAATGTTTTGGGAAGGGCGCATCCATTGATTTTCACTGTAATCTGCTGTAAACTCATATTCTAAAGCAACTGTTTCTCCAGGGAAAAGGCATGGCTGTAATCTTGACTTTATGCCCCTGTGAGTAATGGCTGGTTAATAAATACCAATTATATAGAAATAGTACTTTCACACAAATGGAGTGTATTTCTTATTTAGTAGATACTCATTTCACCTTCCACCATCAATGACAAAATGAGGTTAAGATGATCTATACATAATGATGTACTTTCCTTTAATGAAAGAGTGCATTTTGGTCACTTTTGATTTCTAATTACCCATTGCTGACCAGTCAAAATTTCAATGCATCAAGACCCCTTCTCCGGTATAAAAATTCATGAGTGTTTAGCTTTTTAGAAACGCACCACAATAAGCATTAGGCAAATCTGGTGCAAGGGAGTTAATTGGAAATTGAATTGAGGGATGTAGTCTAAATTACACTATTGATTACTATCTGATTTGCTCAATCAGAAGAACATGTATTAAATAATTAGAATTCCCGCATTCCCATAGTACCAAACGTTAAATTATACACTGCAGTGTACATTTACTTTGCCATACAATTTGTGTGTTTAGCATCTTCAGAGGCTCAGAAACACCATATCAGACATAATGTAAATATTTAATGCTTTAGATTAATAAGGATGCAAGAGGCAATGAAAATGGATGAGTTTTTCCAGAGAATAATAAACTTTGCATTTATTTAGGATTGTAGTGTAGGAAATTAATGCACATTTTCTGATGTTAGACTAATATAAAAAATTAGTAGAAAGAAATTAAAATATTTAGCAGCTGGGTGATTGGCTGATCTCAAAGGTGCATGGTGACGTGCAAACACCAGCTGGCTTCATCCCATGTTATAAATGCTGGGCGTGCACGTTCCTGCACCCAACCATTCAGATTGGCTGGGCTCGGGGGCACGCATAGCTAGAGGGAAGCCAGGGATGTGGAAAAATAAATATTTTTGCCTGAGACATTTCTGGTTTAACACAAGCTTGAAGTGATACAAAACCCGGAATAGTATGCTCCTCTGTTTAAAACCCCCCAGAACACCCATAAAAACTCAACTTTCCCCAGTCTTGCGGCCCATGAGCGGGCTCTCATCCAATCAGAGCTGTTTGTTGTGCATATATAATGGCTCTATTTACAAGCAGGGCTCAGCAATCAGGAGTATGAGCAGCCATACTAACCAGCATGTTGTCTGGAGCGTACATATGTGGTACCATTGTAATCCAGAGAAATTGGCCTTTCACATGTAATACGGTTTAATTTAATTATATACATGTTTTAAAATATTCATATTTAAAAATATTAAAAAACAGTGGAAAAATTACAAACAAGACATTTCATGTTAAAGCCTAAGCTCTGCCACAAAAAATATGTAATTTTATTGGAGGTAAAAATCCTCTCACTGAACAAGAATTTGTGCTCAAAGACTTCATAAATTGCAACACAAAGTTGGTGATTTACTTACTACAGTGTTTGTGTCCAAAGCTATATGTTGGAGAAACCAAAAATGTACTGAAAAAACGCATCTAATCACATCTTTCGAATATTCGTCTTGCTAGCCATGATCGGGAGGCAGCATTAGCACTCACTGGTGTACTGGTGAAGAAGATTAGACGTTTGGGTCAGCATTGCCGCTAACATAGAGAAGAACAACATCTGCACCACAGTAGGATTATGATGAAAAACAGAACATTCGGGGCTAGGGAGAGGAGCCTGTGTTTTCCCATTTTTTTTTCCTGAGCCATTATGGGTTAACTATTGTTGCTCTAATTCAGATTTGTTGTTGGAAATTGTATTGTAAGAGATATGTGCCATATAGGTACTTAATTGTATAGAACATGCATTATATGAAAAGGTTCCCACTAAACACATGAAATTCAGAAATTCCATTGTTAGAAATGTGCCATACAGGATATAATAAAACTAATTCGTATTTAAATGTATAGTGTATATAAATGTTCCTATAACATACACCAACCTTCTTGTTTGTATAATAATATAAATAACACATCAGCTGATTTAACATGTTTATAGTTAGTTTGTATAATATATAAATATTCAGCCATTTTTGTCTTAGTAACTGTGCTTTGGTATTTCCATCCCTTCCCTTGTGGTCTCTGGTGAGCGCGGCTGCCACGCCGCCGCGTTGTCTGCCCGGCGGACAGCCTCCCCCATTGGCTGATGACTGTGGCTGGGTCATAGTGGGTGGCGGGCAGGAACGCTGTGCTCCAGAGACTGGATTTCCGGCTGGGGGTGTCGTGCAGCCGGTCAAGGCGTGGCGCTCGGCGGGGAATATAAAGGGAGGACAAGATGAGAAAAATCTTACCCCTCTTTGAAGCTGTTGGCGCATGGTGGAGCATGCAGGGTAGCATTAATACCTACCCGGACCTCCTCACTCATTATCAGGCGGTAGCTATGTACTAGATATAGGTCATGCCTTTTTTTTGGCAAGCCCCTTTTTCTATTTGGTGTATTACGAAAATGTTTTTTGGGGGATTATTATGTTTTGATTTATTTATTCTCATATTGGATTCATGAATTACTTTTTTAACTGATAGATATAATTGATTTTGCACTTTAGAGGATAGTATTTCAAGAGCATTGAGCACTATTAGCAATTTATCATTTAATTGCTATTTATATTTTATGTGTGGTACTATAGGGCACATGAAAAGGTTTATCAGGGGCTGCCCGATTTTCTATTATCAATAATGTATATTGTGTATCTGCCTGAAATATGGATGTATACTTATATTGACTATGTGTATTAGCATGGTCCAGGGTTAGTATGGTCCAGAAAAGTGAGTGTGCTCCCATGCGTTCCTCGTGGAAGGACGTGATGCGGTACTATAGGGCACATGAAAAGGTTTATCAGGGGCTGCCCGATTTTTTATTATCAATAATGTATATTGTGTATCTGCCTGAAATATGGATGTATACTTACGGTATGTTGACTATGTGTATTAGCATGGTCCAGGGTTAGTAATGTTTTTAATAAGTCTTTGTCCTGTCTTGTGTTAATTGTTTTTTATCTATTTTTGGATAACAATATAATTATTTGTGTTTTAAGATAATTTGGGGAGGAGTGCCCTAATTCTAGCCCCATTAGACTCTTCTGTTGTTTCATGGCTTGGGACTAGGGTAGCACCGCCTTATAGATATATTTTTCTTTTTCATCATGTTAATAGTGGTGCCCACATTGCGTTTTTTTGTCACTCCAATAGAAGGGGGTGTCCTGAGGCCTAACTCACCTGCTCCATTGCAATGAATGGAGAGGGCATGGCCATGCCAATGAGAATAACGGTGGAGAGGGACCCATGAGGTGCACCACCAAAAGGCAAAAATGTATTAAATCGAATTAAAATAAACAAAATATCACACTCCCTTTTTTGTTTCGTGTAAATATCACGTAGTAAATGTGCACTACTCCAAAAAGTAATACTATACATTTTTTGGAGTAACAAACTACAAAAATGACCATTGTTGAAAAAAACTGCAGAACAAAAGCAGAACATTCAATAATAGCATAAATAGGGAATTCTAAGCTTTAATTTACACACAAGTGAGTGCCCTTTAAATAATAGTAAGTGCAAATGCAAAGTAATACAAAGTCGTTTGGAATATTCTAAATATAAATATTTTAAAGCCCTTAAGTAAATACTCCAATATCTCCAAAATCAATATATGGGGGATATATTATATACACAGAAAAAGCATGTTTATCATCAAAGACAGAAAACTACAACCACAATGTAAAGTCAAATTGATCAAAATATACCGCCTTGTTACTGAGAATGGCAAGGTTTAATGCTGAAACACAGCAAAGTGAGTGTGCTCCCATGCGTTCCTCGTGGAAGGACGTGATGCGGGCACGGAAGTGTCGGTGACTGGAGTTCTGACCAGGCCTGTCGAGAATGTGATCCAGTGATCGGGTGAATTTCTGATCGCTGGAGTAGAAGCCGTCTGCTGTGGAGGATAAAAGGTGAGCACACTTTGTACACATTGTTTGATTTGGGTGATTAATACCTTTAATGAGTTATTCAGGCAGAGAAGTGTGCTGGCTTATAAACCACTGTGGCTTGCAAAACTCAGGGGGTAATGCTAAACATTTGGTGCAGCCAGTGTGACTTGCAGTGTGGAGTGGATTTCAACCTTCATCCCGGTGAGCTTTTTAGCATTTAGACACAAAAAAGCTAAAGAAAAAGTTTGTTCTACCCCCCCTCCCAAAATGACCTGTACTTCTGATGTACGGAGTATGTATGTTTGTTTTTAAGTTTGGAAACACAGAACCCTATGGGCTATGCAGAAAATGTTGGTGAAGTCTTTTGCATAGCCCATAGAGTGCTGTTATTTTCAAAATCTTAAAAATGTACCATATACAAATACATGTCATTTTGAGGGGAAAATGTTGGACACATTTTATTTTGCACCTTTTTGTGTGTTATGGCAAAAAACTTCACTGGGATGAAGGTTGCAATCCACACCACAATGCACACTTGAAGTCACACTGGCTTCACCAAATATTTAGCATGAACCCCTCACTCTCACTGAGAGCACCAAGGGTTAGAGTGGCTATTAGGCCACTTTTTTGTGTGGTCCTGGAGAAATTGAATTAATAGGAGAACAAACTTTGGATCCCTTCTACGTCTTCTACCCGCTGCTGCAGGAAACAGGGGTTTGGCACATGGGACAGGCATCAAGTATGTGGTTTGCTTCCTTTTTTTTCTAGTTGAGTTTACAGTCCCTTTATGTATGTCACTGCATTGTCAATTTGATGAATTGTCTGTTGTTTCCTGTTCTAATTCAGTTCAAATTCAGTTTTATGGCTTCTATGATCTATCCACATAGAATGTGGAGCCTGACCATCTATCAGTGCTGCATTTCATGCTTATTGTAAGAGATGTCGGGGGACTCTGATCTAAAGCCATGCTGAGCATGATACATCATGCAATGTTATTAGTGTCTGTCGAAAATATCCCCTTTGAGTCCTTGACCAAAAGCAAGACTGTGAACCAGTTTAACAAACCAGAAAAACCTATGTTTAACAAAATAAGTGTTGTAATCCCCCTTTCAAATCACTACCCTGGCGATAAATGAAGCCCCGCGATTGGCAGCTGTGGCTACGTGTTCTGCAGGTCCTACCTGGGTATCTGCCCATCGGTAACCATGTGTCCTCTGTCCTCCAATTGCGGGGCTCGATTTCACACACAAGGTTTTTTTTTTTTCTTTAAATAATGCACGCTTTTGTTTGTCACAATACATATTGGGTCTGTAAGGAAAATCTAGGAAGCCATTTTAAGTCAGCCCACAGAATGTGCCAGCGTCCTATGAGGCAAATGTAAAAAAGAGAAACATACAAAAAAACCCCTCATATAGCCATCAGTCTCGTGCTGCTGGCCAGGCTACCGCAGGAGGACAGGAGATCCAGTAGCGGCAGGCAGTGGAACTGATCCCTGCCAGCTGTCCTTGCTACCACTGCTTCTCCGCCACAGCTGCTTCTCGTGCACACACATGCAAACAGTCTGCAGAGGGTCGGCTGTTTGCGGCATCAGGCAAGGATCAGTTTCCCTGCCCTATGCCACTACTGGATCGCCTGACCTCACGGTGGTTGCAGCACCTAGGCCAGCATTTCAGGAGGGACTATTATGTGAGTTTCTACTTTTTGTTATTTTTTTCTGCCTATGGGGAATGAGAGGGGATATGCCACTCTGCCTAGGGGGGATGGGTTGGGGGGAATGCCATACTGTATATAGGGAATGGGGTGGGGGAATACCTCACTGCCTATAGGGAATTGCAGGGAGGAATGCCACACTGCCTATGGGGAATCGGAGTGGGAATGCCACACTGCCTATGTGTAATGCCATGCTGGGGGGGGGGGGGTTAGCACAGCATTACATTTGGTTCAGAAATTTTATATATATATATATATATATATATATATATATATATATATATATTCCTCCTCCAAATCCTAGGTGCGTCTTATAGAGTAAAATAAATATATAAATTAAAATTAAAATAAAAATTATATATATATATATAATATATATATATATTACAACTTAACCTTTTGACACACAGCCTGTTCTGCTTTGGTTGTTATGAAAAGGCTGCTGCATAAGGAAATATATACTTTTTTCAGCAATTAATGAACTTCTGGTGCTGTCAACGTGCACAATACTGACAGCTTTTACAATAAGAAGCTGATATTGTGGACTGGATAGCTTAGTCTCCATCAGTGGCCTAGTAACAGTCCCAACAGGGTTTTCTCTGTTCTTTCTCTTTGTCTGTACTGCCTGTACTATACAGAGACCTTAGTTTGCTGAGACACACTCTGATTGAATTTCTCTATGGCATGGCTGTCCTGCAGCATAGATGCCTGAAACGTGGTGAGGTTGGGATTTTTCAACATTGTCATGGAAACTATCAATTGCACTCATTTGTCGCTGATTCCCCAGCTGCTCAGAACTATATGCTTCAGGGGCACATTGGTCCTCCTTCTTGACCACTCTCCTGTAATTATTCTAGTCTTCTTTCAGCTCCACAAAACCAGCTTCCATGTTGCCCATGTATCTGCTTTCTTTTTTCCTGTTCCTGAATTTTTGCTAGTCTATTAACCCGAGGCTTTTCTGCTTTAATTCCAGCCGCTAGATGGGCCACTCGCTGAATGTGCAATGCCTCGTGGAGCCAGATTTGAGCTTCTTCAGCATCTTGGCCGGATCCTCAGGATCATCTCACGACGCTATCATCATGACAGTTTAAACTCATACAACAATTTTAAGAGTGGCAAGCTGAGTGGCGGTTGGCTTCTGGGTAGTTGTATGTATTCTTTTAGTTGTTCTGTATTTCTATTGTTAGCCTTGCATTTGCACTTGTGTTTGTATCTGGGCCCCCTATTTATGTTGGGTTGTCTTTTTGTCTTTTGTTGTTGCCTATTTATTTCCCTGGCTTCCTTCTGTACTACTGTGCTTATGTGTCTATTCTCAGTTCCCATTTTCTCTGTTCCTAGTTTAACTCCTTTGTTCTTGCATTGTGCCTTACCTTGATATTTAATTGCCAAGTGTCCGCGTGTTACAACTGTGGGCCCCTATCGCCTCATGTTTCTTTTTATTTAGTGATTGGTTTTCTGCCCATTTGCCCTAGTGGTTCCCTTTATTAGTAGTTCTCTTATTTTTGGATTTTTGTTTTAATGTTTGGATCTTAATTTGGGGTTTTATTCCTTTTAGGTGATTCTGGTTACCCCTTGCTTCCTGGGCTCCTCACGCCCCTTTTTAAGGCCCCAGACACCGGATTGAGTGGATCATGGCCAACACAGAGCCTTTGTGTTTAAAATTAAACATGTTTGCGCCTCCCCAAAAGTTCCCCAAGCCGGCTTATGGGGAGGTCACCTGGTCCACCCTTGAGGTTTGGTTCCTGACCTCCATCAGTGCCAGTTTTTATTGTTTGCCACCACCATTTGGCTCATAAGCGCCTCAAAGGGGCTCTTGGATCAAATTGGTGGCCTGACATACCACTTTAAAATAGCCAATGGAATTTTGCCTATAAGTGTTGCTATTGGCCCGCTAGTTTGCCTCCATGACTTGGCACTTCTGTAACAAGGACAGGTGCCATCTGGCTGCAGAGCAAGGCTGGCTGGCTCTTGGGAGGTGGTGGTATTACCAGACTCCTGTCCATGCTCCAGGTTCTGGGAGATGGGATGTGGGCTGGGCTCCAGTGTGGCTGCAGTTGGCGGTGGAGTCTGCATCACATTCGGAATGAGCTGCACACTCTGCTGTTTGGGTGCATTCTCTAGGTCATGAATATCTTCCAGGAAAGATGTGGTCTGTGTGGAAAAAAAGAAACCTTGTTTGTATTGATTTTTGAGAATGGTCCCACACAGCAAAGAAATGTCTTCATTGCATTTTCCTAAACCTTCACCTCCCTCCTGTTCATTGCCATTTGCTCATTGTGGCCCCACATTTACCTCATCTGAGTCTTGGCTCCCATCGCTGTGGGGGTTGCTGGTTGATGGACCAGGTTTGGGTCTGGGGAGCCACAGTAGATGGTGCAGTAGGAGGCGCAGGGGTTGCCGCAGATGTAGGCCAAAAACATTCCAAAGCAATATAAGGCAAAAACATTCCTCCTTCCTATCCTCAACATGGGTTACACACTTGGCTCCAGTGCTATGTGTGACCACAACACATTTGCTCACACTTCAATGGGCCAGCTGCCATTGTAATTAGAGTTAACCCCATCTGTGTGCTATGTCACCAGGTCATGTGTGTCCCAGGTAAGCACTCGCAGTATGGGCATGCATGGGCCATTTATGTTTGTACCACTTTACAAGCAAGCAAAGGTGTGGACAAGTTACAAACTGGCTGCAAAGTAATGGCAGGGGCATGATATTCAAAAACAGGGTTGACTTGAGTGCGCAAAATAGCCCTAACCCAAACCCTGGCTGCCTGTTGAAGGGCCAGACATTAAACCGGCCAGCACCATTAGCATGCCACCCCACATGTGCCAAAGTGAGAATGCCATTAGGCATACTCACCGGCCACTGTCATTTGCAACTCTTGTCTGTTTGTATAGGATTCTGGGGGCCCAAAGATTCATGTACTCAGAGGGGAATGGAAAACTGTGGCAGGATCAGAAAGGAGAGAGCCCTGAGATTTTACAATCTCCAGTAATGGTGGACTGGAGAGCTGGATGCACCACTTGGCCTTGGTGTGTCAGTGATTTACATCTGCTAGTACTGTCTGCTGAGCTGGGGCCGTCACTTGGCCAAGGTGAATCAGCGACTCCTATCCATCAGTACATTTGGCCTGGAGAGCTGTGAGCGTTTTTCGGATGCCTAGGCGCATGCTTGTTAGGAGTCATGTCATGAGCCTACTCAGTGCTGCATATGCAAATACTGGCGTGGGGATGTGCATTTGCTGGCTGCACATGGGGGGAAATGTAAGAGATGTGAATTTAAAGGGGAAGGCGAGTGTGCACAAAGACCTAAACTATCCAGGGCATGCTGGAAAGTAACATTTGGTTTGTCTGTGCAAACTTTGATAACAGACCGATACAACTTCAAGCCGACACCAAGAGGACATGGCCTTGGAGGTGGTAGCCCATCTGTGCAGGCAGGGGACGTCGGCTTACACCCACACACAATGAATGTTCTTTTTTTCTTCTAGCTGGAGAGTTTTGGCTGAGCATTAAGGCCACTCAGAGGAGAGGGGTCTGACAAGTAAGGCAAGGCAGAAAGGGTTTGGGTGTAATATGTCATCACTAACTGCTGCCAATGTCTTCCTCCTCCTCTTCAGCCTCCCCACCAATAGCCACGGAACCCGCTGAAAAGAAGGAGGCCCAGGTGAAGTAAATGCTGCTACCATTTTGTAGAGGTAGAGATTGCAGTGAGGATTGGATCTCATAGCTTGGATAGAGAGAGAGGAACAGTCAGAAAATATCTTTTTTAAGAAAATATTTTCTTATAGGTTAAGGAAGAATATTCAAACAGCTGGCCGGCTGGGATGTTAGGAAGGTTTTATAAAGAGTGATAGGAGTCAGTAGTGTCACTTATTGTGTTAGGCAGGAGGAGTCAGGTAAGTGGCCATTGCTAGGATTGAGCGATCCCGAGATGCAATTTTTCGGGGGATGGCCACAAGCTGGGATGACAGCTGTCAGCCAGCAAGCAGGCAGGTCCACATCGCGCTGCCTGCTATGGAAAACGGGGGACATTTTATGGGAAAATGAATAACAGGCTTATTTCATTCTGAAAACACATGCTGGCAGCGTATGAAAGTGTTGGCTCCTAAAAAGTTATTTTTAGGGATTAATCAATTTTTTATTTTTGTTCGAAATAAAAGTTGTCAAAAATCACAAATTAAGGTAAAAAAAACAAAAATGTGGATTTTGGGGCCCAAAGTTTAGCAAAAACAATTTAAAAATTATAGTTAAAATATTAAGCATTATTATGCAAACCAATAGGGGAGGCAGGGTTAAAGAAAACATCTGGGAGAAAACATTGGGCAAAACATTAAGGGTTAACAGGAATCAGAATACTCCCTCCCAAAAAAGTACACAAGGTCATCCAGAGAATACACCCCAAAATGGGGACTAGAGCGTCACAGAAAAGACTGGAGAGCTGTTAAGTGCTTAACCAGCCAAATGCGCATGGGGCAGGACCATTTGTCGCCAATGGGGGAGGGAAGAAGGGGATTGGTGAGTATAAGCTAAATTTCCCCATTAAAAACTACAATGATGTAGATCACATCCTTAAAGGGCGCCAACATTCATTCTTGGAGTCAAGATCCCTAGCTGCAATTGCAAAGAACAGCCATAGTCCTTAGAAACCACTTAACAAAAAGGTTGGTTCAACCATGGAATTTTCTGCGTTTGACCATATTCATGAAACCTAGAAGAGTGCCATTCGATCAGGATAATACTATTGCATGGGGTAAAGGGTTGATTCTGCTTAAAATGCAATTGTAACGCCATATTTCTATTCCTGAGCCTTTTCCTTCTTCTACCAGAAGCTAAGACTCAGTGCAACACCCTTAGTTGCAGGATGAAAAATAATATAGTCTGTTAAGTGTCAGGTGTTGCCATGCCTTACACAATCAACACTCCAGCAGCAAACACATTTTGGCTTTGCTGGAAGTTAGTATAGAGAGAAATGACAACAGGCACATCCTCTTGACAGTACAGAACAATTCAGGTGTACCCAGGCCCGTGAAATGTTTTGATTAGAGTCAAGAAAGAGACAAAAACTTTAAAATTAATAATATAATAATAAAGCACTAGAAATAAATTAAGTCAATTAGTAAACAATGACTTTCTTTAAAGTGCTCCACGTGCCAAAAGTAATATTCCAATTATAGTCCTAAATGATAAATGTTCAATAAATGCACAGAACAGTTAGCAAAGCTTCAGGGAGGAAGCATCAAAAAAGGATAAATAGTCCGCCAAGTTCCTCACATCCAGGTGTCCCTCCACCTATTTAGAAGACCCCTACCAGACAAAAATGAAGGGCAGGCCAAAATAATCAAAGGCGGCAGGTTGGTAATTTTGGATAAGCAAGATTACCTCAATGAACTTGGTAGATTATTATCAGATACTGATATGTATGTTAAGCTGGATAAAGATCCTACTAAAGACTTCCAGAAAGGTCTTCTAGATCTTTTACATCAGGGACAAATGTTAGGGATCCTGAATACTAAGGAGTTTGACTATTTAAACATCAAAACTCCCAGGATACCTACTATATACCAGCTTCCCAAAATCCATAAAAGCTTAACTAAACCTCCTGATCGCCCTATAGTCAGTGGGGTCAACTCTATTACATGCCTTCTTGGAGAATAGGTTGATAATTTTTTGCAACCGTTGGTTACTTCCTTACCAGCATATCTCCATGACTCGGGACAGGTTCTCAACTTATGTAATACTCAAGTTGTATCTGATGAATGTCTGCTGGCTACAGCAGACGTTACATCATTATATACAGTAATCCCACATGATCTAGGCATTAAGGCAGTACTCCATTTTTTGGAACATCAGTCGGGTCTCCCTCAGAAACAGGTGGATTTTTTGATCGACTGTTTAGTCTTTGCACTTGATCACAATTATTTTTGGTTTGGGGGTAGTTTCTACCTCCAAATCAAAGGGGTCGTCATGAGGGCAAAATTTGCCCCCAGTATGGCGAACTTCTACGTGGGTTATTGGGAGGCGCACTTTATTTTTGGGATGGAATGGCCTTCCTTGAAACTTTGGCATCGATATATGCGTTGATTATATGGGAAGGAGCTAAGACTAGCCTTGAGGAGTTCCTCTCCTTGACCCTATTCAGGTGAATTTCCTTGACCATTAAAAGGGAAGGACTGTGGTTGTCTACGCTAAATGTTTTTAAAGCCCACCGATAGGAATGGGTAAGTCCCAAGAAACAGTTGCCATCACCCTGACTGGCTGCAGGCTTAGACGTAACTGTAGTAAACTTAGTGATTTTGATGCAAAATCCCAAACTTTATCTAAGAGGTTTATAGAAAAAGGCTATCAAGCTGACATTATTGAACAACAGAATAATATAATTAGGGGACTTGATAGAACCGCTCTCCTTAAACCTAGCGAACCTTTATTTCAAAACAAGCAATGGAATTTCCTGACCGGGTTTAGTCTACAACACCATAAGGTTAAAGGGATTTTAAGGAAATATTGGCATATCCTGAAAGATGACCCAGTGTTGGGTCCTGTCCTACAGAAAAACCAGTATGTGTCTTTAGGCGGGCACCTAACCTCCGCGATCGTTTAGTGCGTAGTTATGTAGACCCGCCAAAACCAATGTCTTCCATTGTGAGTCCTCTAGTCGGCTTTAACCGTTGCGGCACATGCTGTGCTTGCAAGATTTGCCGTAGAGTGGAAAAACTAATGAAAACCTTTAAGGTTGAAGGTTCGGGCAAACTGGTTAAAATTAGGAAATGTATTACCTGTGGCATGAAGTATGTTGTTTATGCTATTTGGTGCCTGTGTGATTTGGTCTACATTGGGAGGACACCTCGCCAATTAAAAACAAGTATACGCTAACATGTGTACAATATTAGGCGGGGTTATGAGGCACATAGCCTTTCCGCTCATTTTAAGAAATCACATGCCTCGGACCCCAGCCTTATGTCCTTCCTTGGTTTAGATAAGATTGAGCCTCATTGGCATGGTACCAATTTGTTAAGAGAGCTTTCACAGTGAGAGAGCCACTGGATTTATGACTTGGACACTTTATCTCCCAGGGGCTTGAACGTTGAGGTCGACGTCAACTGTTTTATTGATAACTCCTGAGGATGACATTTCTTAGGTTTAGTTTGTTATTCCTTTATATTGTTCTTAACTTTCTAATATTTTTTAATCATACATTTATGACCCTGTACTTTTAATGCTTTGTATATGTAAGGCAGCTCTCACTTACAAGTTTCTGGTTGTTAGCATTATTTTTAATGGAATCTATTTTTAGTGTCTCTACCTATAATTCTGGGCCCCTTTTGGTCGGTGGTGATTTCCTGCCTCAATTGTATTTGTGTCACTGGACTTACCCAGTATTGTTTCTTCTTTTTTAAGCCGCTACCTATTGTTATTTAAGGTAAAAAAAATCTTATAATCCATTAATATTACTGCCTTGGCTGCCGCGCCATGTTTTACTAGTCATTTGTTATGCATAATCCAGCCTGTACAGCACCACTTTACTGTGACGCGTCTTGCTCTGTCCTCCGCTAGAGAGGACGGCTTGATGCGGTGTTTGATGGGCCGGTGCAGTTAGTTTTGCTCCCCCCAGTGATAGACGTAGTCTCTATGACGTGGTTTAGAGACTACGCCTCCACCCCTCGCCTCGCACTGGCCGGAAACGGCTGTGTGCATCTTTCCTGGATGACAAGCGCTGGCCGGAAATGGCTGTGCGTGTCCTCTCCTCTCCCTGCTTCTGATATAAATACCAGACTGCATGTACAGCTGACCATCCTGGCTAAAGTCCCGCAGGAGGGACGAATCACATTGGAGGACATCATCTGTATTCTACACCAGCATGCTTTTTATTTCTCTACTATCATTGAAGCCTGATTGAACACCCGGGATGCTTGGCAGTGACAGCTGCTATTCTGTGACTGGATTTTATATGTCCAATGCTTCTTACCTATGGCTGTTTGTGAGTGCATTTTTATCTATTAAAATATATTTTAAAGTCTTGGAAATCTGCACTAGATTTGCCTTTTATCTTTTTCCACATGCTTTAATATTGGGAGTTTTCCCTGTAATATGAATGGATTTGGAAAGTGTTTCCTTGAGCATCATGATCTAAGTCCCATATGAAGATTGTGCTGTACTGTGTATCACGTCTTTTCATGCCAGCCTTCTGGTAAGAGTTTGACCCTACTGGTGGTGGATCACATAATTTACTGAAAGAACCTGGGACTGATCATTACATTTTGGACTCTGATTCTAACATAGCTCTGTGTATCGCTTGTCTTTCAAAATAATCAACAGTCTGCACCCAAATGGTATAAAATTCCTTGAATCAGAACTCCAAAATACAAGTGCTCTTACCAAGATTCGGCAATGGAGACATGCAAGGGAAATAGGGGGCAGAAAGTAGTGTGACTCAGAAGTCTGAAAAAATAAAAGTGCATAAGCCAATACACATTATTATATACAATCCAATGGTTGATAAGGAGAGGGGAGCAGGATGATCTCACCACCGGTGTGATCTTACGTCTCTGGAAAAGGAAGGTTGCTGCAAAGGGCCACTGCCTGATGCATTTCGTCATCATCAAATTTAACAGGCTGGTGGCGCAGCGAACAGAAGAGGTATGTATGGCACCCAGGGGGGAAGAGTCCCTCCACCCCAAACCACAGTCATTACAGGAAGTAAAGAAACACAGCTCCTCCTCTACTATAAAGCAGAGCAGACGGAGGTGCAGTTGCACCACCAAATGAAAAAGTAAAACATTTTAATACAATGGTCATTTCAACCACAATCTTCTACAGAAGGCACCTGAAAGGTGCATCAACTGCCACAGCGCTACAGCGAAAGAGTTGCTGAAGGTAACTTCAGAACCTTGGACAGCGGCAGTATAAATATAGGCGCTATAAAAAGTAGGAGACACTGGCAGGGGTCAAATCTGGTTAGAGAGGTGTACAGAAGGGAATCCAAATGGATTTTTCGGACACCCTAGCTCTCTCTGACCTAAATATTGAGTTGACCTCAACTGTTTTCTTGGAACCACCTAAAGTATTGATACTTCTTAAACCTTTTGAACTTTTTTAAATCGTTTAACATTCTTCCTATTTGTTGTCTAGCATATTTACTACAAGCTTACCCTCTTAGAGCTGTACTGATTATGTTGCCCTTATACTAGAATTTTTTTTTGCTTATATTTTGCTGCCACCTTGTTAATTCATGCTTTATTACAGCTCCTTTTTATAGTGACTATATTTATACTGACACTATCCAAGGTTCATTTTTTTCGTTTTACCTTCAGCACCTCTTTCACTGTAGTGCTGTGGAAATTGATGCACCCTCATGGCTCCTTACCTAAAAGATTGTGGTTGAGTCCATGGTGCTGGAATTATTTACTGTCTCATTTGGTGGCGGTTCTGCGTCTGCACTTTCTCTCCTCTGGCTTCCTTCACTCCCTATGACGTCTGTGGTTTGGGGTGGAGTGACGTGTCAGGCCACGGTCCTGGGCGGTGACCTTCCTGCTTGAGTGGCAGTGGCAGGTTATCATGCTGGTGGTGAGATAATTCTGCTCCCTTCTCCTTATAGGATGTTGTATTGGGTTGTAGTGGGGACATTGGACATGCTTTGTGTATTGGCTTTTGCGCTTTTATTTTTCCTGACTTGTGAGTGCAACTACTTTTATCAACTAAATTTTGTTTTAAACGGTATCACACTACTTCCTTCCCCCTTTTTCCCTTGCATGCCTCCATTACTTAATATTGTTGGAAGCACTTGTGTTTTGGAATTCTGATTCAAGAAATGTTATATAATTTGGATGCAGACTATTGATTCTTTTAGCCTGACCTTCATTTTTGTCTGGTTAGAGTCTTCCAAATTGTTGGAAGGGTACCTGTATGTGAGGAACTTGTCACACGATGGTGGACTAGTCATCCCTTATTGTCATTTCCTCCCTTAAAGTGGTCCACTTCGGCGGGGCACCCCGATCGGGGGTGTCCCGCTCTCTGAAACCCCCCAGAAACCCCAAAAAGCTCACCTCTCCTCGCTCCCACGTGACCGCGCCGTCCAATCCCCGCCAACGTCCAAGCGGGTGACAGCGGCGTCCAAGACAGCGCGTCCGCCACCGCCTCCCGCGC
Organism: Gastrophryne carolinensis; assembly: GCA_027917425.1. NCBI lineage: Eukaryota > Metazoa > Chordata > Amphibia > Anura > Microhylidae > Gastrophryne > Gastrophryne carolinensis. The sequence continues at coordinate 460,633,715 of CM051235.1, forward strand.
GTCACTCTCGCCGTGCGCGCCCGCGCCGACCATTCCCAGACGGCCGGCGCGGGTGCGCACACGTCTAGAGGGGCGTGCGGGAGGCGGCGGCGGCGGAAGCGGCGGCGGATCAGGTAAGGAGTTTGGGGTTTTTTTGGGGGGTTTCATCCCGCGGGACATCCCGATCTCAGATGTCCCGCGGTGAGTGAGGTGATCGGCCCTGGGTGTTGGTCCACTTTAATCTTTACTAACTGTTCTGTGTGTTTATTGAAATTGTATGAGGCCAGTATTTCAGCCATAATATGACGTTGAAGTGTCTGTACAATCAGCTAAAAAACTAACTCAAACTAAAAAAAGTTATTGATAACTAACACGTTCTGCAGAGGAGTAAATAGGGGTCGATTCATGGCTGTGCTTGAACGCTTTTGCATGTGTTGCTTGGAGCTCCAAGTCATGCTCGGGCTTTCATCTGATTCATGGTTGTCCAAATGTATAGCGCATATTTTTTTGCATCAGTTCTCGTCCGTGCACCCATCCAAGTGCAAATTTGTGCCTGTAAACTTTGCACCCCTAAATTTACACGTGCCTGATTTATGGTAGGAAGTTAATTGTCTCAGCTGCCTTAAATTCAGCTGGGAGTGAATTTTCTCCAGCTCTGAGGTGGAGGAAAGGCTTTTGTGGTGACCTGTGGCCATCTTTCCTGTATCTTCCATGCAGCTATCTGAGGAAATCATGGCAGAATGTTTGGCACCATCTCTCAGCTCTGTCTGCCTCAATATCAATGCCCCCACTAATGTATTTACCTGTGTTTCTCCAAGCGGCCAACAACCAAAACTAAATGCTCTCTCTACTTTGCAGACCCACTACAGGTAGCTTCCCCTTAGCCTATTTTTGTTGGTCTCTGCTGTTTGATGTAGCTTGCCTAGTGTATTGGTAGCTAACCAGTTAGCTCAGATGAATCTGTGGCATTGTACATGGACAACAGGGTGGTAATCTGGGTGTTTTGTGGCCCCTTATTCACACTCCTCCCACTCTGAAGATCCGTGCCCCAAAAAGTAGTACTGATTCCTTTTTGCTTCCCACCATTTAACTATCCGCCCTCTTTTGGTTGATGTGCTGATTATGTGTCCTTCCTTGGCTGGACTGGCAGATCATGGCCTAAATGGGTTTTTAACTATAGCTAATTCCGCCTCCCCTAGCTGGTCTTTGCCCCCATATGTGTCCCCTGTTGCATGGATGCTGATGCAATGGGTGGAGATCCCTGTGCAGCAGGATGAGTTGTTGGTGTAGGGTCAGATGGAAGCCCCACTGCATCCACAATAACAAGCATGGAGCCTAACATGAGCCTCTGAATCTTCACTTTTAGCAATTGTGCCGCCTGACTCAGACCCCCCACCCTTGAATATTTTTCAATGTCTGCTGGTGCATGTTGTTTTGGGGGATAGTTTGTATTGCTTGATCGAAGAAGTTGGAAACATGAAGAAATTAAAAATGAATTGCAACCCCATTAGCAATTTATGGCTAGCTAATTGTTCAGTGTAAACACATTATTACAGACAGGAAAAGGAGTGGCAACAACAGTAACTACAAAAAGACAGTGTATGGCACATAAGGAGATGCACAGGCCACTAATTAATTTGTTTAGACCCCCGAAGAGGGCACATCAGCAGGGACCAAGCAAGGAGCCCCGCCAGAATAACACCGCAAGAGCAAGGCCTTAATCAGCCGAATGGGGGTGCCAAATTTCAATAACATTCATGTGGCACACAACAAACAAAGACAGACTTCCATAAGTCTACATGAAGAGTGTGGGGGATTAGGCCAAGGGAGGCTAACAAGCAAAAGGTTAAACATTATGGGGACAGAAGAAGAAAGACCAAAACACAGCCCACACAGGATGTCAGGAAGAATAGCAAAAAATTAAAAACCAAACACGTAGAAGTGATGCACGTTTCAGTTAATTTGCCTGGAGACAGGAATCCTGATGCCATGGAGGAACAAATCATCCAAAGTGCAACCCGACTGATTTGGGTCCCTACAGGAGTTTATGGCCATGCCAAGGCCACGTTTGGGGGAATGGCTCCCCCTCTGTGTTTTGCTGGGAAGTTGGCTACCCCAGGCCCAAGTTGTAGTGGCATGACCTAAGGGACTATTTTAATGTGGGCAACATTGACCAAACCTTACCTTTAAAATTAAAATAGTTTGCTGATATTTCTCACCTCAATCACAACCACACTAGCCAGTGGAGTTAACAAGACACACAAACACTTCACAGACACACGCAAGAGCAACACACGCAAGGGGAAGAAGAAGGATTAGCTAATGCCACTGCTAAAATAACACAGGAGTTGTTGTGTTTGAGCAGCTCCAAGTGTTGTTTGTCCTTTAAAGGACACTTAGTTTGGGAAGAGACTGGAGATGGAGAGCTAACTCTCCAACTCCACTTTGTGACTTCAGTGGCCCTTTACTAGGGAGAAAAAAGGTATGGAGAGCTAACTCTCCAACTCTGCTGGGGATTTCAGTGGGTCTTTACTAGGGAGAAAAGAGGGGCTGGAGAGCTAACTCTACAAATCCCATGTAGGGACTTGAGTGGGTGTTTGTTAGCGAAAAAAAGCAGCTGGAGATCTAACTCTCCAAATCTGGTTCGAGGTGAAAATGGCCCTACAATTGTTATGACATAGGGACAGGCAAGATAACTTTCAAAATCATGGTTAGCTTTTAATATGCCCTTAAACTAGCTTATGGCTCCTCTGTGCTCCTAGCTTCCCAGAATGCCTTCTGTCATGCACACTGAAATGGTGTTCATTGGCTAATTTTGTGCTTGAATCAATGTGGAGGTGTATCCTTTGTACCTGTGGAGGAATTTTGCATTTCTTTCAGACACAAGTGATTTGGTGTGCCTCGCACATGCGCACGCAGTCATGAATCATGCACCTAGGCACATGCAAATTAATTTGTGCTCTGTCCGTGTGGATCAGGGGGAGTTATTGGATATCATATATCTTGACTTTTCTAAAGCATTTGATACTGTGCCACATAAAAGCCTTGTACAAAGATGAGAATGCTTGGACTGCGGGGAAAACATGTGAAGATGGGTGTGAAATTGGCTTAATGATCAGAAGCAGATGGTGGTCATCAATGGTACACACTCAGATTGGGTCACCATTACTAGCAGAGTACCACAAGGGTCAGTTCTGGAACTCTTCAATATGTATATTAAAGATATTGGGTATGGATTAAACAGTAAAGTCTCAATCTTTGCAGATGATACTAAGCTGTGTAAAGTAATTAAAACAAAAGAGGACAGCAGGCTGCTAAAACAGATTTAGATAAATTGGAAGCATGGGCAGTTAAATGGCAAATGAAGTTTAATACAGATAAATGTAAGGTTATGCACATGAGAAAGAGATATCTGTGTCATGATTACACACTAAATAAAGAAATACCTGGTAAAACAACAATGGAAAGGGACCTAGGGGTTTTGGTTAACAATAAGCTCAACTGTAGTAATCAATGACAGGCAGCAGCTGGCAAAGCAAACAGGATCATGGGGTGCATCAGGAGGGGCATAGGTGCTCATGACCAGAGCATCATTTTACCCTTGTACAAGTCACTGGTCCGACCCCATATGGCGTACTGTGTACAGGTCTGGGCACCTGTGCTTAAAAAGGACATATCAGAACTGGAGCGTGTTCAAAGTGGGCAAATAAGTTAATAAAAGGAGTGCGGGGCTAGAGTACTCTGAAAGATTGTAAAAGTTAGGTTTATTTAGTTTAGAAAAAAGGCGCCTGAGGGATGATCTAATAACTCTGTATAAATATATTCAGGGTCAATACAAAGATCTGTCCCACAATCTATTTATACCTCGGAGTGTAACCATAACCCGAGGGCATCCACTAGGGTTAGAGCAAAGGTGCTTTCTCCACTGACATAGGAGGGGATTTTTCTCTGTAAGAGCAGTGAGACTATGGAACTACCAGAGGAGGTAGTAATGAAGAATACAGTAAAAATGTTCAAAAGTGGCCTGAATGCTTTCCTGGCATGTAATAACATTTCCAGCTGTGGCTTCTAGGCCAATGGAAGGAGATAAACAGGCTAAACTGGATGGACTAAAGTCTTTATTCAGCCTTATATACTATGTTACTATGTTATGGCCAAAGCGCATTAACCTCCTGTTTGCAACATCAATGTGTTTCCTTTGCTTGACAATATGGTTGATTCAGCACAGTGAGACTTTTTTCTTTCATGCTTTCTTGAGAGTAAAGTTTTTCTCCATGTGAGAAAAAAAATATAATGGTGCTGAATCAGCCCTAATAAGTTCACTTAAGCTAAAAATGTGTTAAAGGGACCTCAAGGTGGTGATCATCAAAAAAGAGTGGGTTCCTGTTTCAGTGACATCTCTGTTTTCTATGGATGTTTTATTGCAAGAAAATCCTGCTAGGAGACAGGTATTGAGCCAAAAAATCCACTATGGGGATCACAGATAACCAACCAACCAACAGAACATCAATTGAGTATTGAAAGTCAGGTTGCAGAGACAGCAGCGTTCATTGTAGCGAAACCTCACACTTTGCTCTGTTTGTTAGATTTCACAGCGCAAAGTTCTGCTGTTATATTGCAAGTGATCTTGTCTTGTACCTTGTAACAGCAGCATGCTGTTAGAATGTATTCCACTCACAGCTTTTTGTGATGTGTGAGCAATCTCTCTAGAATGTAATCCCCTCACAGTTGCCTCACAGCTTTTTGTGATGTGTGAGCGATCTCTCTATTGCATTTTTACAATGGAGAGATCACTCTGGAGGATGCTACATATAAAGCTCCTATTTTTATTTTTAAAGAGTTGAAGGAATCATTGTGCTCAGCTTCAATACTTTCTATATTGTCAGTTGGACAGTACCCTATGACCTGTGATAACACAAGGTGAGCATGACATGACATCAGAGCAATGTTTCTGCCATTTAAGAATAGGCCAAAGTCAGGGATCTACATGGGCTGTGACACCAGCCATCACTGAAAGCCAGGCTATGATCTCTGAAATTGCTGCTTTCAGGAAAACAACATGCAGCAGTTATCAGTAATTATATTTCCTCCTAAAGCACAGCAATTATATTTAGACAGTTTAATAAAATGTCTGCATCTGACAAGGAAGTGAACTATGTTATCTGATACTTGATAATTAACTTGTTAGGTGGAATTTGTTTCATTGGTGTTTTTTTTAAAGAAAACAAAAACTGTAGAAAAAATCCAACAGCTGAAATAACATGTAGCAATGTGTTAAATAAATACTAATTATGCCCGTTCTTCAACTGTTACTTTTTGCTAAGCTCTAATGCTTTCCATTTTAATGGTTTAAACACCAAAGCAGAGTATGTTGTTCCAAGATAAAGAGGAGTCATATGCTAGAGGGTGTGCAGAGAGTGACTTGCCAATAAAAACAAATAGCAATTTGTTTGTGACCCAATTCTGAGGCTCAGTCGGTGTGTCTCAGTCACTAGTTTAGATGTATTTGGAAGTGATTTCGACACTGGAGTTGCTGTATAAGAAAGCCTTTGATGGTAACATTGGTGTAGCATGGAGCCTTACTAGTTCTCAGACTTTTCCAAAATAACCACGTTGTGGAGTATAGCAACCACCACTACCAAATTGCTGGTCATGTGATCACTATCAGTTCCAAGCAGTACCTCTGTCAATGTTTTTGCAAGGCACCCCTTTACAGAGCTGAACATGTTAAAAGCAGAGCTCCATAAAAAAAATGCATTAAGTAAAATGTTTTGGTACTTTGATCAGTGTCATTAGCTGCTTAAAGTGGACTGAATCTATAAGATTCCTGGTCCAAACAATTCCCTCCCCCGGGGCATCCAAAATCGGGATGCCCGCTGTGTGAAACCCCCCAGGTCGGCCCATACACTTACCTTGTTTCCCAGGGCAACAGCGCATATGCGAGCCGCGGGTGCATCCCTGCTTTCCCTCTAGCAGAGTGTGTGCCCACGCCAGGCTTTTGTGAATGGCTGACATGTGCACGCTCCCTGTTAGAGGGTAGTGGGGGATGTGGCCCTCAGCGCGCAAATATCTAAGTTTAGTAGATTGTGTCCTGAAACTCCCTTAACTCCATGCAGATGTTGTGGAATAGCAGGCAGAATCTTTGCTCCAGATTTGCATGGGAAGGCCATCTTGCCACAATTCTGACAGACTCGGCTCCCTTGCCCCCCTGCAACAGGCTCCGACAATCACTTCCGGCTGTTAGTGACAGAGAGTTTGGCGTTGGATCGGTAGTAAGTAGAGAAAAAAATGTATTTTGATTTTTGATTTTTTTACATTTGTCTTTTTCACGGTGTGTGTTTGTGTGTGTTTTCCATTTAACCCTTTGTGAACTAGTAAGCCCGGCCCCATTCCCTGTCTCAGAAAAGCCTGGGGTTGGTAGCCTTCAGAGCCGGGGATGAGATTGGTTGGCCTGCAAGCACTGGTCTACAATTCCACATAGCTGGTTCTCTGGCTAGATTTACTGAGAAGGGGCGACCCCCAGGCAAAATAAAAAAATAGGGGTTAACTGTTAGAGCCAAGCGTTTACCTGTCCGCACTCTTAACAGCATCCAAACATCACTGCAGAAGCACAGACTGACACGCTTAGGGGCCCGCATCTCATATGCCTTGTGGCGGCGTATTACTGCTCGTTGTGGTAAGCGAAGCTTAAGGGCCAGTTAAGGGTTAACTTAGAGGTTCTGTGTGGCTCACTAGGAGTAGTGTGTCAATTAAGCAACTGCTGCTGTGCAGCCCCAGCGATCCAATCTCCCATTGGTCAGTGTTCACATAAAGCTGTCCAGACTTCAGCACACGCTATCTGTGATAGTGTCTAGCTTATGGTGTGTTTTGTCTGACCCTTTGGAGTCTGCGACCCTCTGATTTATGATTTTGACCTTCGGCTTTCCCTGGACTTCGGCTTTGTTTACTCCTTCTGTCAAGACACTGGTAGGACTAATAACCTGTTACAGACCCAGCTATCTCTGACATCCCCTGTGTATTTGTTACAGTTTTGCGCTGTTGTACATTGGCAGTTCAAGGCCTCAGGTGCCATCCTTTGTGCCCTTAAGTGCTGGGGAGCAACCCTGTTCGGGCAGGCGTGTAGTGTTTCCCATCAAACGGGGGGCTTGACCTTAGGTGAAGACGGTGGTGTTAGATTGTGGTTTGGCATCTTCACAAAGACTGGTAATCAGCTGGGCATTACATTAACCCTTAAAAAAAAAGTGTGGGGAGGGCCCCACACCAATTTTGTATAAGATTGAACGTTTCATAGTGCAGGTATTTTATTTTAAAATGTAAAGTGCTCTTTTCAATTTAGGGTGACTTCTGGGCAGGAACAGCGGCTCCTGAAACATGAGGAGAACGGAAGCTTTTACACGCAATCCCCTCGATTCAAAGAGCAAAAGTTAATTGATTTCGGATCGAGAATCGTAAGTTTGGGTGGATGTTAGTCATTTTTTCCTGTTTTTTTGGCCATTTCCGACTCGCACGAGCCTACGTACGAATGCGTATATGCTCTTACGATCATCGGAAGTTCGTTCCTAAATTTTAGGATCAAAACGTAAAACTTAGGATCAAATCCTAAAACTTAGGATCAAAACGTAAAACTTAGGATAATCGGATGTGTTTAGGTGTGATTCAGAGAACAGTTTTCAAACCTCTAAATACGTTTTAAAAGAAAGCCACTGCCGACACCTTTTAGCAGTCGGATTGCTGTTCGTGAACAGGTTTTTTGGCTATGTGGAGGAGTCTGCGCGTCTTGAGCTCCAATGAACTGCATGTATCAGCATGGCCGAGGCCATAAATTGTATGGCAATGCATACCTTATTCATGTATGCCTTATAAAAGCATTTTAATGTGGACCTTAATTAGTCCTTTGCATGTAAACCTTTATTTTGCAATATATTTGCGTTAATTAAAGAAACTTATGTCCTTTGTTATTTATTTTTAAATTGATGTACTAGAATAATATTTTTAGATTGCATTTATTGGTGTAGTTGTTTACCTTTGCTTTGTTTAATTATTTAAGCACATCTTTGGTCAGATGCATCACACTTACTGAGGAGAGGAGAGCGGGATAAAGTGCAGGATGTGGGTTACTGCTGTATTTTGCACAGACACAGCAGAGCTGGGGGCACGGAAAGGTCAGAAATCAAAGAATGCAGAGCAACACAGTCACAAGGCCCTTTCTGTTTGCAGGCTGCCCGAGAATACCTGTGCCGCCATCTTGGCTGTTTCTAGACTCATAACATGCAGAAGTTGCTGGGTGTTTTTTTATATTTGAGAGCAATCTGTATGTAGAGGGTGTGGGTAACCACATCCAAAATTTAAAGTTGTACCATTTGAAGCCAAAATATTAAAATTAAATCCACAAGTAAAAAATGCAAGTTAACTAAAAATTAAACAAAGTAAGATTTACTTATGCAAATGCATTCATTAATGGTTGGTTACTACAAAATGAATGAAATAAAGAAAAATAAAAGACCAAATATTTAGAATGCACTTTAATGAGGTACGTTTGTAGTGCGCAGCCGCAAGATCAGAAGGATTTACGTCCAGACAAAAAAGGAAAGGGCAAAACCAATGTTGCAACCTGAGAAATGAAACGGAAAATTCAGGATGGAAACTGACATAGGTCTGATTCCCGAACTGCCATACGAACGGACGTAAATTTTAGGATAGAAACGTATTTGCTTATAGAATCACTCGCAAGTTCATACGAACGCACGAGCGTACGGGAAAAATAGGATGATCGGCACCAAAATCCAAGCTGTTACATGTTTCTTTGAATCGACCCTAATATGATATGAGAAGAAAACTATAGAGTCCTGCTACAACTTCCACCCTGCACTGCAAGAAATGGAGGAAAGGCACATTTGCTGATACCTGCCTTTTATTGCTTATGGATTTAAAGTCCCTTTGTCTTAGACTGCCTGTTTCTTACGGTGCTCCACACACACTCCCAATTTGTGAGGTTGACTTTCTGCAGACACAGACAGAGCATTCCTAGAGAGTATTTGATATAACTGTATTGGTTCTATAGTGGCAGTTGCTTCTCAGCTTAACATACTTCTATTTTCAATCTGATAAAATGAGTCATTTTTGGCAGATTAAAGTTCAATAAAATATATTAAAACTACATTTCAAAGAGCCAATCCAGACATGTAATATTCCTTGATCTTATATATCTTCAACACCCAGTGTTAGGTCTAGTAGACTAGGGCGTTTGGACGGCCTTTCTGTGGCACAATTATAACCACCAACCCCCTCTCCTCTTAACACTTCCAAATAATCCTGCCAAGAGGTTTGTACAGTGGAATTGCAATAGTGTAGTAGTTCTAAATAATTGACCAATTCAAATGTATACTCACAAACAATCTCATTAAAAAGCACTAAGTATATGCTCATACAAGGGTACAGCTCCGCGGCGTCCCACTCAGATGTAAAGCGCAGGCATACAGAATGACATGCGGCAGTGACTGCTGTTTTCTTCTTGTTCTCAATCTCCCAGGTATAACGTCAAATCACTTCTTCCATTCACAGGGTTGCGTTCTAGGGACAGATGTTATTGATTACTTGGAAGTGTTAAGTGAAGAAGAGAAACCAGATGGTGGTTAAAATTGTGCCACAGCTATGGGCCATCCAAACGCCCTATTCAAGTAGACCTAAACTCAATAGGCTAAAATGTTATTAGCCCACGAATTCCGGTAAGTAGGACTGCCCCTGTGACTGAGAAATACTTTAAAAGATTGATTCCTAACACTGGGTGATGAAGATATCTAAGATCAAGAATTATTAAATATCTGGACTGGCTCCACTTGAAATATATTAATATAATTTATTGAACTTTTCCTGCTCTTTGAACCAGAGAGCATACGTGTAGAACTCTTATTTACTAAAATTCTTTTTGTGCTGTTAGTAGGTTTATTTATACAAATGTGGCAGATGGCCAATTCGGATATATCCTAGATATGTGGATTGGTATGAAATGGTATTTTAATTTAGTCAATGTTTTGGTATTAAAAGTCCCCTTTAACACTGTACCGGAATCCACCATCCCAATCACTTTTTATCATCAGTGTCTTAGTTTATAGATGGTACTTATTTCCAGTTAGGACATTCAGTGTAAAATGTTTAATTCATTTGGATAATTGTGTAACTGTGAATGATGTAAGCCTGCCCCCACCCAAATGATGATCAGCTCGCTAAGGTATGATTCTAAAAGCAGCAAACTCATGGACCCTGCAAAAATATTAAAAGAAGCAGTTGTCATGTGCAGTCAGTTGAGGGAAGTTGAGTCTATAGTTACAATTACACAATTACTACATCTAGGGACCTTAGCTTTCAAGCATTCTATAACCCATTCCGACAAGGTACTGGCAGTAGTGATGAGCTGAAGCAGGGACAATCCAGTTTGGAAGCATCTGGCAGTAGCAGAAGACAAGCCAATGGCGAACCCCAAAGCCGCCAGAAAATGGGGAAGTATGATGCCTGGTGCCAGATAAAGAGAAGAGGTGAGTATAGTTTAGAAGTAGTTTATTAAAGGATGTGTTTTTTTTTTTTTTTTTTTTTTCATTTATTACATTTTTAACTTGTGAACTGCTAAGATGTCCAAGGGACCTCTTTACTGTGTCAAGGGGTAGATGGTCTGGCATGACAACTGCCTGCATTGGTGGGTGACATGCCTGTATGATTCGACCCAGATCTTGCCAATATCTGGCATGGTCCTAACTGTACCGAATTGAAGCACATTACTTCTTGGCAGCTTTAATTAGTTACGTTTGTCATTTTATTTGTTTTTTTTCGTTTATTTTTAATTCGTACGAACGTTCAGGCTAATGTGTATATGCGCTTTCGAAGAACGAAAGCAAATCGGATAATTTGCGTTAGTTCGGATCATTTTCCCATCAAAATCTGATATTTTGCGTTCGTTCAGATAACTTACGTTATTGCTATGGGCTTGCGTCTCATTCAGAGAGCTGATTGCTGAGGGACCACCACCTTATAAAACCATTTCATTTGCGATCCCCTTACGGGACCATTTTGACCTTGGATACCCTTGCAATGAACCAGTTGTGTGCCTTTGTGGAGGAGCATCACAAGCTCCAGCTAATGGGAATTGAGTGTGTCAGCAGGGCAGAGACCAGATTGCACCGGCGACGCATGCATATCGATGGCATGCATGACGTTGAGCTGTTCGAGCTCACCAGACTTAATCGCGCTTCCCTCCATAAATTGTATAGTGAGCTGCGGCCATGGTTAGCCCGCACCACAAGGAAGGGGCAAGCAATTTCAGGTATGACCAAGATGCTTGGCTGCCTGCAATTTTTGGCGAACGGCTCGTTCCAGAGGCTGGGTGCCCTCTCCGTGGGGATCTCCCAGCCTACGCTGAGACGTGAGTTTTTGAAAGGCATGGCTACCATTAGTCAGATATATATATATTTTTTCCTGACGACATGGTAGCCTGGAACGCGCTTAAGCTGGCATTTTATAATATCGCCGACATGCCCAACGTCATAGGTGCCATTGATTGCACCCATGTTGCGTTGGTCCCTCCGGCAGCCGACGAGTACATCTATAGGCAAGTTCAATCAGTCATTATTTTTTATATAGGTGACATAAATGGTATTTTAAATATCTCTAAATCCCTCCTGGTAAATAGTCCCTGTGAAATAGCTTACACTGTGTATCTGTTAATCACTCCTTGTAAATGGTCCCTGTGAAATAGCTTACACTGTATATATGTTAATCCCTCCTTGTAAATGGTCCCCGTGAAATAGCTTACACTGTATATCTGTTAATCCCTCCTTGTAAATAGTCCCTGTGAAATAGCTTACACTGTATATCTGTTAATCCCTCCTTGTAAATAGTCCCTGTGAAATAGCTTACACTGTATATCTGTTAATCCCTCCTTGTAAATTGTTCATGTGAAATAGCTTACACTGTATATCTGTTAATCCCTCCTTGTAAATAGTCCCTGTGAAATAGCTTACACTGTATATCTGTTAATCCCTCCTTGTAAATTGTTCATGTGAAATAGCTTACACTGTATATCTGTTAATCCCTCCTTGTAAATTGTTCATGTGAAATAGCTTACACTGTATATCTGTTAATCCCTCCTTGTAAATTGTTCATGTGATATATTTGCCCGGATTTAGCGTCATCAATGTTTTTCATGTAGCCCAAAGCCAAGCGTTTGCATGTGGACCTAAATTTGTCATGTGAAAGTTAATATTTAGTTGATCCAACATACATATCCTTTGTAGGCCTAAAAAATAGTTGGGTACTTAGTGTTATTTGTATTGGCCAACATGTTTTTTGGAGGATGTTAGGAGTTATTGTTTGAGTAATTTACCTAGCCTTGCTAATTTTTTTTTTTTTTTTTTTTCCCAGGAACCGAAAAATGGGCCACTCACTGAATGTCCAAGCAGTGGTGGCCCTGGACATGCGGTTCCTTAGTGTCCTTGCCGGGTTTCCATGCTCATCCCATGACGCCTACATTCTGAGATCTGGATTGTACTGGCGGTTTGAGTCTGGAGAATTCTCTGGTGGATGGCTCCTTGGTAAGTTGACGCAAATAACGTAATTCCCTTTATGCCTATGTATGCCTAGGAATATAGTTTCGGACCCATGTCTGAAGCTGTGGCTGTTTTTACCCCTTGATGACATGTTCAATCGGACCTTAACCATGATCTTTAGCAAAACACAAACCCTTACAAAATGATTTCCCACCATTTCTAAATAATATATGTTTACTTTGTAGTAAATTACTTATTATTCTTCCCCACACTCGGCTGCAAATCTGTTCTTGACTTTATGATGGGGTCTGTGCCATCTTTGCTCAGAAGCATGACACTTACTGAGTAGAAGAGAGTGGGATAAAGTGCAGGGGGCGGGTTAGAGCTGTGCTTGGCTCACACAAAGCAGATCTGGTGTCCTGAAAAGGTAAGACATCCAAGAATGCTGAGCAGCACAGTCCTAAGCCAATACCTGTTAGCAGTCTGCCTGATTTGCCCTCATCCGCCATTTTGGATGTTTAAGGGGTCAGAACATGCAGTAGATGGTGTTAGGTTGTTTCTTTAGCAGAGCAATCTGTATGTTCAGGGTGTGTCTAAAATATAAGATAGGCTCTTATTCAGGGTGAACAATCCTTTTTTTTTTTTTTTAATACATTTTTGTCATGTGTAATTTATGTTAGTATTTTCTTATTCTTCCAGGGGATTCCAGCTATCCACTACTTCCCTGACTGCTGAAACCCGTCCTTCGGCCACAGAATGCTGCACAGGACGCCTACAATCGGGCCCCCCGGAAGACCCAGGCCATTGTGGAGAGGGCCTTTGGCCTGTTAAAAACACGCTTCCGGTGTTAGGACCATACTGGGGGAGCACTCCAGTGTGACCCCAAAAAGGTCATAGACATCATACTGGCCTGCTGTGTCTTACATAACTGCCATCATGCAGCGTGTCCCCTGGTATTTGGATCTGCCCCCCTCTCCACCCAGCCAGGACCCAGAAGACCACTACCGTGGCACACCTAGTGCCTCTAGCCAAGCAGTTCGGGCCAATTTGATTTAGATACGTTTTGCATAATTTTTGTTGCCTGTGTTTGTTTTGTGCCTGGAATTATTATTTGCTCCTCTAATTTTGCCTTGTAAATCTTTTATTTTGGGTGTATCAACTAGTAATGAGTTAATTACTAAAATATTCACACATGATCTGAGATTCATGCATTTTTTTTTTGCCCTGTTTGTTTATGAAAACCTTAAGTAATCTAAAAATAACCAAAACATTAATGCATCAACAGGTCAAGTCACATTCAATATTTTTAATTGAAATATGAAAATTTGGAGTTGAAGGGCACTCACATACTTCATGTACATACATCGTACAACATTAAAATACATTTGTGGCAAATCATGGCACCTAGCAATTGGCCACATCCAGGAGTTTGAAAGTAATGCACTCCAGGCCGAAGTTTCAATCCTAAATAAAATACAGACATAGGGAGCAAGAATTTGCATGTCAATACTTGCCCTGTAATAGGGCCACATATACACCCTCTCCTGCTTGGCCACATTTGCCACAGGCACAGGTGGAAAGCAGCAATACCTATGCCACATCCACGCCTGTAAGTCAGTGGCCCACCCAAACAAGAAGCCCCAGTCCAAGTCCAGTACAATCTCTGCCAGGGTTCAAGGTAGTAGTTTGCCAGCCCTGAATGTCCCCCAATCATGCCTACAAACAGGATGAGCCAAAAGAAATGTAATTAGGCCAAAACCTGTAGCACAACAACTTGAGTGGCAGGTTCAGTGAAGCTTGAGCTCAGGCCCTAAATATATTTGTTAGGCCAATTAGTCATGTTCATTCACATGCATCAGCAGATTCAGCAAAATACACTTACCGTATATATCTGGTCCTGGCTCCTAGGCAGCACGGAAGTTGACGGCGTGGTCCAACTGGATGAGGCTTCCACACTAGCTGAGGGTTGATGCTGGGCTGTATTGTAAAAAAAGGCACGTAAACACCCAAATATGCATTGATGATCTGTATTACTACATATGCTTCTATAAAACACGTGGGCAAGCAGGAATGGCAACTCCCCCAACGGTTCAAGTTGACCTTCACTATGTGTCATTATCTGTTATATGTATGAGTCACCCTGTACATTCACATTGGTCACCTTAAATAATACAAACATGCATGTACTGCATGTTATGAGGCTTCACACATCCCTAAAGGGCCATTGGGGACCCACACTCAACTTGCAAAGAGCATTTTGTTTAGGAGTATGCTGGTGGGCATTCTTCCTATGTAGACCTTTCCCTGACCCCAGATCAAGTATTTGAGACCAAAGCACAGCTCAAACCCAAGTGGCCTAAAGACAAAGAAGGAAGTGTTGTATATGATTGAGTAGAATCACATAACGGGCAGTCCTTTGCTAATATTAAGACTATACACCCTGCTAAAACTGTAACCTCCCCTACAAGACACTCCCTAAGGGCATGTGTTCATATATGCCTGCGAGCCTAAATTTAAAAAATTTCACATACACACTAACATTACTAACCTGCTGGAATAGTAGGGATGTCCGTGTCCCGTCGCCCCCAATGGCCCTCTAAGGCCACGGGATGTATCAGGCCCAGCACCATCTCCTCAGCTCTGGTAAATTGTAATTTAGTGGGGAAGCCTCCGCCAGTTTGTAAGCTGAAAAATATAGTTTGGCAAATGTAGGAAAATGTTGACAATGCAAGAAACAGACAAATGCACAAATCATATATGTACCTGTATATATATATGCGCCGTTTATTTTTTTTCTTCCGTGCTGCATACTTCAGGTCCGATATTTTGCGTTGAATCTGCTCCACATCTTTGAGCTCCTCCCCCGCTGCATTGACCTGTCTGAGCTCCTCTAAAATATCTGCTTTGCGCAATTTGCTGGTTGCTTTGGATTTTTGCCCATATAGTTCATCATAATGTAAGGTCAGCCCACTAGCCAATGCCAGAGTTTGGGCCTCCCCAAACCTGCCACTCAACTGTCCTCAGCGCAATGTCCGCCCTATTGCTTTATGTTCGGGCTCATCTGTGGTTGCAGGCAATTCGGGGGACATTCTGGGCTATCTGTGTTGGGTAGAAATGTTGGACAGGTGGCTGGATAAAGAATGTACTGGACTTGGAAATGGACTTGGGGTCCTTGTCTGGGTGGCCACTGAACTTGCAGGCGTGGATGTGGCATATGGAGAGTGCCTTGCCACCTGTGCCGGTGGCAAATGTGGCCGAGGAGGAGAGGGTGTGCTTGATGTTGTTGGGCTTCTTGCCCTGTGCCTCTGTGGGCCCTTGAGACTTGTGCTTGCATGCCCCTGGGAGGTAGTTGCACGTGTCTGTGGTGATGCTGAGCTTGGTGGGCTGGGGCTTCTGGCCCGGTGGCTTTTACTTTTTCCATGCCCGCTTTTTCCACATGTGGTGATGCAGAGCTTTGGGTGCTGGGGCTTCTGGCTCGGTGGCTTTTCCTTTTTCCATGCCTGCTTTTTCCACGTGTATGTGGAGATGCTGAGCTTTGGGGGCTGGGGCTTCTGGCCCGGTGGCTTTTACTGGCCTTGCCAGTGGAGCATTCTTGCAGAACGGATGTGGTCGTCCGGGGAGGAGGGGATGAGTTTTTTGGGGGGGCTGGGGCTTCTTACCCTCTTAGTGGCCTTTTTTGAGGGCGTACCTGTCTGCTTGGTGGCCTGGGGCTTCTTCTTCGCCACTGCCTCCTTTGGTTTGCTGGTTGTTGGTGCCTTAGCAGACTTGGCCTGCCCACTGCGGGTTTCCCGCACCTTCGGCCTTGGAATTTTGGAGCAAGTGGTCGGCCCTGAAGAAGGCTCCTCACGCCGCTCTTGCATTTTGCTGCTGCCCTCCTTGCCTGCTTTTGCCTTCCCAACGGCTTTTTTGGGTGCCATAATGATGCATGATTCTGCAGCACAAAGTGAAGGTGGTGGATCTCCAGGGAAACGTCCCTACCCCCCCGCCCTCTGTAGTGGCCTCCAACCAGCCCCTGGACCTTTCTACAGAGGAGCGGCGTGGGCAGGGAGTCGTACCCAGGGACGGAGCCGTTAGCCTCTGGTATGTGACTCTTCATGTAAGCGCACACACATATACATGCTATTTAAAACAAAGCTGATTCCCTAAATCTCTTTTTCTAGATGTTAATGTAGCGGGTGAAGGATCTGTGGAAGAGTCTGCAGCAGATCAGGCCCAGGAGGCACATGGAGAAGGTGGGTGATGTCACACACACATTGAAATTGTCATTTGCTTACTGTTGACTAAGACATTAGAAGTGACCCTATATGACACGTCTCTACAGCCTCAACTTCCCAGCAGTGGCAGGTCCCAGAACCCAGGGTGGTCCCCGAAGCAGACGTAGGCCACCAACGAAGTAAGTTGTAATGTCATTCTTTGGAGTATGTGGTAACTGACATGATCACCAAGATACCTAAAGCCATAGTCAATGGCATTAGCATAATGACACATGCCCACTTCCTTTGATTAATTACTTAGCATAATGACATATTCCCACTTCCTTTGATTAATTACTTAGCATAATGACATATTCCCACTTCCTTTGATTAGTTACTTAGCATAATGACATATGCCCACTTCCTTTGATTAATTACTTAGCATAATGACATATTCCCACTTCCTTTGATTAATTACTTAGCATAATGACATATGCCCACTTCCTTTGATTTAATTACTTATCATAATGACAAAGAAATATTTAGAGATGAAGATTCACATGACCGCGAAGTGATTTAGGTAAGTTTTAGGGGTCCAAAATGGAAGAAGAACCTAAGCGCGAAGTGGTTTGGGTAAGTTTTAGGGGTCAGAAATGGAAGAAGAATGAAAGCGCAAAGTGATTTAGCTAAGCATTGTAGCACAAGTGAATGAACCAAATACGTAGGCGAGCACTTTAATGAGTTAAGTTTGTAGTGCGCAGGCGTAAGGTCGTAAGGATTTTCGTCTGGACGATTATTTATTGAAAATAGAAATCAGAATCTAACGGGAAACGTAAAGGATTCGTGGGAGGAGACGATGAAAAAAGGGCAAAAACAGAAGCCTATGGGCCTTATTCATCAAGTGATAGCGTCAGACAGTGTCTAAATAGCGCCAGGTATCGGCAGCTATCAGCAGCTACCGGCTCCAAAACGCCATGCTGCGAACACAATCACGCATTTATCATGCTAAATGAGGCTAGCGCCGGCGAAAGCACCAGCTAGCGCTGGATTCATCATGTAGCGGACTTCAGCGAACAGCGCCGCTGCTAATCCCATCACAGCGCCAGGTCAGACCTTTCGCTATCTGCCGCTCTCCCATACATTTCTATGGCAGACACGGCAATGTTTTTTTTAGTGGGTTTTGTGGTTTTGTTTTTTGCCCAAAATGAAACACATGTTGTTTAGGATATGTCTGACGAATCTGTGTTGTTTTTGGTTATTTTTTGATGAAAGATGTAATTTTTCTACTGGAATGTTGTGAGTGAAATGTAAAATGCATCTCCTCCCACAAAACACATTAGCCTCAAATTAGCTTGCTTTCACAACACCCATGGCTTGTAAAGCTATTTTTTAGTCAGTCATGGTTGGCGCTCACGTTCGCTCATTGAAATTTTCAGCGCCCATGCTATTCTGCAGCCCTGTCCTTGTTGAATCTGTGGTGGTCAGTGTTTGTGCAGTCGCTGTTGTGATTCGCTATGTGCCGGCGCTAGCGTCGCTGTGCTGTTCATACATGTGCCTTTCTGCATTTTTTCCTGAATTCACTTGCAGCGACCCCAGTCGTTCTTAATGAATACACTGTAGTTCAGAGCGTGCATATGTCCACATTCAGCAGGATTTTTTCAGGCGTACAAGCTCATAACAACCCGTTATGCATTCTCCTGTGTCCCACATTATCATGTTGTTGTATAGTTATATTGTGTTCTTATTTTATTTAGTAATCCGATTTTAATTTTTAATCAACCAGATCTGTTTTTGCTCTGACCTATGCATTACAGGATATTGAACACCCAGCTAAATCAAGCTAATAATTAATTGCGTCTTGGCCAATAGCTTGTTGTAATGCGTAAATCTACTATTAGCGCAACTTTGCTTGCACGTAGCGGATATTAGCTTCTTCCTAGTGCGCGGAGCGTTTTTGTTTTTGGTTAGCTTTCGTCATATCCACTTCCGGTTTCCTCCTTTGCGTTTCCACCATGCTGCCAAGGAGACGGATCCTGTGCCTCCCCAGCTCCTCCTCTGACTCTGGCCCATGATGGGGGCTAGCAAATGTGTTATTTTTGTAAGTTGCTCCGGCTAACACATGTTGCACACTCTACAAGTAAGATTCTACACTCAACTGAAAATTAGGCCTTAGCATTGCACTGTAAAGGTTATTGGCACATTATCTTGATGTGTCCATGTTGCACACATAAATAATTAACATGAACTCATGGACCAGTAAATATGCTAATGTCGGACAACATGTGTGTAACCATGCAAGCATTTGTCTTGGCAGACTCCCTAAACGGATGTCAAATCGTCATGTGTCATTGGCCAACTAAATTTTGGTTTCTCTTTTGCTTTCTCCTGACAGATGTTGCCACGCAGACGGAGCCGGTCACCATCCTCCCCACCCCAGCTCCCGGGATGGCCAGCAGCATGGGCCCCAGCCACAGCTGCGATGGTGAGTACATCCCACTTCATATGCCTAAAGACTTGGGACCCCTATGTCTTATTGTAAATTCTGGAGACATTTACAATGTACCTATGTCTTTTCTAAGCACACATCTAGGTTCATGTGTTTGTCCGACAATCCTAAATGCATGTCTGCATGCTTGATTGTTGGCTCACATTCTTGTTTTTGCCACATAGTGTAAAATTGTGGTTTGTTCAAAACCAAATTGGCCTGCTAAGGTGGTGACCTCTAATATGCTTGGGCCAAGCAGTTTAATCGTTAGGACTTAGGCCCTGATGTTTGGCTGTAACTAACCAAAGAAATGTACACACTGGGACTTAGACCTTAATTTATTCCCAAGAGTTCAAAGTAAATGTATGCTTGGGATGTTGTAGCCACATTTAAGGCAGCCACTAGTACTCATATAATGGTAACACATAAGGGCACAGTGGCCAACAATGTGAATGTGTGGGTCAGCTAATTTGAGGCAATTACATTGCTACATCTGTGTATGTTGATCTCACATTCTATATTTTGAATATGTTTTTTTTATACTCTCTACAGCTTGTGAAACCGAGCATCGCAGACTGTGGCAGTCTATCCGGCGCCTTCGCCTTATGCTGCTGGCCAAGAAGAGGCGTCGTTAGGGTTGGAGGGATGGTTTTTGCCGCTGTGCGGCGGAATGTTGGCCCTGTTGGCCGCCTTGAGGAATAATAAATATTTTGTATTTTTCTAATTACAGTGTGTTGTGCCTTGTCAAGCATAGTTTAAGTGTCTAGCAACCCATTAGTTTGTAAATGTTGTTGTACCTTTGTAGCCATTTAATGTGTAAACCATAGTAAGATATGGTCACCAATGTGTGTCATACATTTCTGGCTACATGTACATCTCTAGATCTAGAGACTCATCCCTGACTGTGTTCTTAGCTATGTCTTTGAAAAAACACGATTTTGAGGTGGGGTACTCACATTTATTCTCCCAAAATAAATAAAAAATCAAAATTCTTGGCTTGGTGGCCTGGGAGGTTGTGATTCATTGCTAGGGGTGGTGTTGGGGGACAACAGTGCAGTAAAAAAAATAGACTGCTGTTCTATCAGCTGATGGATCAACAACAAAGTTTGGTCCGGGCGCTGTAGCGATTGCTCCATGGCATGTGCAATGCGATCCAGTACCCTTTTTGTTTCCGCTTGTTGCCCATGTTGAACATCATGGAGCTGGCGCTGCAGGTCCGCAATTTGTTACCGATCCACCAGCCCCTGATTTTCCAACGCCGCAATGCGCTCATTAGTTCCATCACATGGCTGTTGGCGACTGTAGTCCTCCAGCATCCGGACCCCTAGCTCATAAAATTCTGCACTTGACGGTGCCAGACCTCCTCTTCTTGTGTGTTCGGCCTAAAAAACCAAAAGAAAAGATTGTAGTGAAGCTGAAACAATGCAGGTATGCCCCTTCCAATCATTTACACAAAGTGTAACAATCAAAGTTACCCTTGCTTGAGCCTCTGTAGCTTGGCCACATGGCACTTGGGCAGACGGCACAGCTTGGGTTTCAGGTATGGCCTCCTGCCAAAACACAAAAGAAATAACATGTTACATGGTGGTTCCTGGACTACCCACGAACATGTCAATGTGGTTATTGTTCCCCAAAATAAGCCATGTTACCTCAGTGTCATCCGCCCAAAGTAGTTCCGGGGTCTGGCTGCCAGAAAGGGGGAAATCCACATCTGAGAGATGGGGCAAGCTGGCATATGCTAAACAGGAAAGTCATGTTAGTAGGTCAGTGGACAAAACTCAAATTTAATATGGATAGACTATCGAGGCCATACCTTGACAAAGTGGCAGATTACACAATAGCCAAAAGGGATCTTGTAAACTCAGATTGCTCACATGTATGTAAGAGGAAGAATAGCCAATAATTGTGCCAAACACTAACAGACACATTGCTCAAATTACACATACCCGCCATCTCACAGATGTCCTGAGTTAGGCCCTCACTCGAGCTTTGCCCTTGAAAATACATGTTTAAACACAAGTTGGACTAATAAATTCAAAAAAAAAGGTTTGCAAACATCCTTACTAGATAATCAAGCAAAACCAACTTACCCTCATCTCTAGCAGCCTCACGGGGAAGGGCCCTTTCCGGACAGCCACTTCCTATATTCCGGCCAACTAAAATACACAATGAATGTCTCTAAATATTCATAACACTACTCGGGTGAATGTTTGTCTTTTAATAGACCAAAAAAATGCATTGCAATCACTCTAAACAGTTTACTAATGAGCCTGGGGGTGGCAAATCCACTAAAACTAGCCATCTTCAAGTTGACATAGCAAACATGTAGATTATTAGACTAACCAAATAGAACCAGTGTAGCATAAAGGATACAGTGTTTGGGGCAATACACACCAACAGGGTCCTGTTGACCTGCAACATAGGAAGTGGTGTCCAAAGATGAAGCAGTGACTTGGCCTACAAAGAAAAAACAGGAATCAAAGACATGCACTTGTGTTAAAGCGGAAAAAGCAAGGTTGACACATGCACTTACCGGCATCCAAAGAGTAGCTTGGCTCTGGAGGAGATGCTGGTGGCAATGGCGGTGCAGCTAGGCAAAAGCAAAGAAAAAATTTAGCCATTGGTAATGTGCGGCACAAAATAAACCATGAATAAAGGTGTGTGTGAGCAGCTCAATCACTAATATTCACTAATAAAGGCCAGTGTGGCTTCCACATGTATATGCAGATATATGCCCACACATCTCTGGCTTCCCACATAGCTACACATGTTAGGGCCTTGTTAGTTAGTTGCTGAGAGGGTTAAAGTGGGCGTGAAATTAGTCACCAGGACCATATTAGTACTCCTCAAAAGTGGGACAAGCTATTGTTTGAGGTGCTCCCACACCCATTTTGTCCTAAAAAAAAACAGCCCATAAATTAGTGATAAATACCTTCAATGGCAGACTGGGTTAGCCTAGAGGTTGGTTGAAGTGCAGGAGTTGGGGTGTCCCCCTCAGCCAAATCCAGGACATCACCATGTGCACCTATGCAGAAAGCAACAGACAGGAAAGGAAAACATTTATGAGGTATAATGTACTACTTCACATGTCCTACTGTTAGTTGCCCAGAAAGAGACAAAGAAAATCACATACATTAACATTACCAGTAAAAAATATGCACAAAATATGTACCTTCAGTCCAACCTGTGGTGTCATCCCCAGCATCAACACCCTGCAGCCGAATGAGTGGAATTTTGGCCTTCAGCATCTCCTAATATGGCCTGTAGGTACTCTTTGGACCCTGGATGGTCCCACTGTCGACCTCAAGATCATGCTTCATCTTTTGCATAAGGGCCCTTCTCAAAGTGTAGAAGCGTTTCTTGCAGGATGGGCCACTACGTGGGTATTGAGCACTGCTAGTATGCTCCTCCCCAATGGCATCCCACAATTTGCTCCTTTCTTGCTTGCCTATAGACTGGCTTTGGGAGCCAAAGATTAGCTCCCATTTGGCCAGGGTAAGACGCACAAGAGTATTGTTCTCCGCCAAATTAAATTCTGGCTCCCTCTTGGCAAATGGGCGGCTGGCCTTGGGTGCAGGCTCACCTTGGGCCTGGGCCCTTTTCCTTAAGGGAGGTCTGCGCACAGCACCCAACACACTCCTACTTGGGCCAGCTGTGGCCGACAGATGTCCAGAATTTGGCTCCATCCTGTAGCTGCACACACACACCACTATACAACACACAAGCACGCATACAGACTACAAAATGGCATCAACCTCTTTTGGGGGTGTGCAGGTTTTATGTGCTCTAACAACCAATCACAAACAGGTCCACTTAATTGCTTCACACATACTGGCCAGGTGCTTGTAGCAACAGCTCCACTGCACTGAGTGAACCATGTGTGGTAGCCAATTAACTAATTACAGAGCTCATTAACCAAACAACACACAACCAAAGACAACAATGTACTCAGGTATATTAAACACTTGTGAAATGTGGCTCTACAAACGGCTATTTAAATTAAGAGCAGCTTACCTTTCATTGGTCCACCACAGAATGTTCAGTCATGTCCGTTAAAGCACGCAAGTACCTGCTCACGTACGCTAGTATGTTTTAGCGTACGCATGCGCAATCCGTTTCAAGCACACCTGGGTCAGCCAATTGCAGACAGGAAATAGCAGAGCAACGCAAAAGGCGGCAAAGCGGACCTGTCCTTTTCCCAAGTTAAGTATAAATGGCTGGATTTGACAACCTTCTGGTATTGTTACACTGTGGCAAAGGCTGTGGTGTGGGGGTGTGGTGGTTTGGTCCCTTAGTCCCTTAGCTCATTTTAGTGTCTGGCTGGGTTTGGTCCTCACTCTCTGTGGCTTGTTGGGTTTCTGACATCAGTGCTGTTTCTTTAGGAGATTGATTTTGTTGGCATATGCAAATATTGTGTAGCATACAGCAATTAAGGCTTGATTTTGGGGCCTTTTGTGGGCTGTGCAGCAACTCCCCTCTTGGTTGTGCCTAACTTAGAAAGCACACTTTCAGCAGTCTGGTGGTTCAGACCACTATACTTCTGGTTTTGTGGTGAGCTGCATTGTAGTGAGTGTGCTTGCTTGTGTGTGTGGTGTGTTTGTGTTTTTTTTTTTGTTTTGCTTCTTTTGTATATCTGTTCAGTGAGTGTGAGATGGATAAGAGAGTGATGTATGGGTTATGGGTGCAGGGATGTGTGAGAATGCTGGAAGAACAGGAGGCCAGGGAGGAGGGTGCTGTGAGGCTTAGGGCACCCCGATCCTTTGGCATCCGCCTTTCAGTGTGGGATTTAAGTGACGAGCAGATCAGAAGCCGCTTCCGTCTGAATCGTGCAGCACTACAGTCCCTATATGATCAGATTAAGACCAAAATCGAGCCATCCACCAAACGCACCCAATCCATTCCAGGCATAGTACGCCTATGTGCCACACTTAATATTGTGGCACGAGGGAACTTCCAGGCAACCTCTGCCCTCCTCAGCGGGATCAGCCAGGCTACAATGAGCCGCATATTTATACAGGTAGTACTGGCTATTTGTGACCTGATCCCTGTTTACATCAAGTTTCCTGAGGATGAGGATGAGGTTGCCCAAATAAAACATGAATTCTATCGCATGGGAGGGATTCCGAATGTGCTAGGGTGCGTGGATGGTACACATATCCCTTTCCGCCCTCCCCGTGCACAGGAGCTGCATTATCGGAACAGAAAGCAGTTCCACTCAATTAATGTCATGGTGGTCTGTGACCATGACATGAAGCTGTGGGCCGTGAGATCTGGCTTCCCCGGCTCATGCCATGACTCTTACGTGCTCCAGCAGTCAGTCCTGTGCCGGAAGTTCGAGAACAACGAAATGCCAGCTGGCTGGCTACTGGGTAAATAACTAACCATGTCAAAGTATTTGGCTTAAAATATGTGGCCTAGTAAGCTAAATTTAAAAAATTGCCAAAAATAACGTGTACTAGTACTAATTGCTGTCTCTCTCATTGTGTTTTTTCCACAGCGGACAAGGGATACGGGCAGAGAACGTGGGTCATGACTCCGGTCAGAAACCCACAGACCTCTGCCCAACAACGCTACAATGCAGCACATCGCAAAACCAGAAGCATTGTGGAACGAACCATTGGACTGCTGAAAGCGCGCTTTCTGTGTTTGGCACGCCCAGGAGGAGAGATGTTGTACAGTCCACAAAAGGTCTCCAAGATTATCCTCGCATGCTGTATGCTACACAATCTTTGCATATGCCACAGAATCCAACCCCCTGAAGAAACAGCACTGGTGCCCGAAATCCCCAACTTGCCCGCAGAAACGAGTGAGGACACCCAGACTAGCTTTGAGCTAAGGGAAAGCATGATCACTTCGTTTTTTGCGGTAAGCTAACTACCCTTCACTATAATCCAAGTACTGCACTACAGGGGAACTATTTGTTGGCTCCAATCATAATTTCTACAAAACCACTATAAGGGGTGTGTAAGATGACCAAAACCCCTATAAGGGGTGTGTAAGATGACCCAAACCACTATAAGGGGTGTGTAAGATGACCCAAACCACTATAAGGGGTGTGTAAGATGACCCAAACCACTATAAGGGGTGTGTAAGATGACCCAAACCACTATAAGGGGTGTGTAAGATGACCAAAACCACTATAAGGGGTATGTAAGATGACCAAAACCACTATAAGGGGTGTGTAAGATGAACAAAACCACTATAAGGGGGGGGGGAAGTTGACCCAAACCACTATAAGGGGTGTGTAAGATGACCCAAACCACTATAAGGGGTGTGTAAGATTACCAAAACCACTATAAGGGGTGTGTAAGATGACCAAAACCACTATAAGGGGGGGGGGGGGGGAGTTGACCAACATAACAATTAGGGGTGTTGTGCAAGTTGGGCAAAACTGTCCCAAACCAAAAATTAAAAATGTAAATAAATGCTAAAAACCAAAATTAGTTATAAATACTAACTACACTTTTTCTTCTTTTTTAGGCACCATGATGAAAAACCACCTTTATTTGTTTTATTTACTTGCACCAAAAAAAAATAAAAATATAAAAAAAAAAATCACCAAAGAAACATGTTGCAATGTGTTTACTACTGAAGGTCCTAACATTGATTTCAATCCAACAGCAAACAAACGCGCAGGCACTGTGTTGAATAGCGTGTGTCAAAATGACAGCGCCTACAAAGCTGATCTGAAACATCATATTCACCAATGTAGGCATTGTTCCCAACAACGCCAAGTAGCGACTGAGGAGGCCTGCTATAGTGAATCGCAGCCGACCGCCATACTTCAGGCGCTCATCTGTCGCTACCTGGCGCTATTACTGAATCGGCCTCTATGTAACATGAGAAAAAAAAACGGAAAACTAACGCTGGAAAATGACATACGAACGGACAAAGACTTTACAGAAGGCTTGCAATGCATGCATAAAATCGCTCGTACACTCATACGAGAGCGAGAACATTAAAAAAAAAAACAGATCGAGACAAAAACGAAAGTCTTTTTTTGTCTCTCTGAATCAACCCTAATATTGGCCAATTGTTTTTTCATATGCTGTTTGAATAGAAACCAAAATATATACAAATTAACAATCCCGTCTGCAAAATGGTTAATCTGCTCTGGACATGGATCTTCAAATTTTCACTTGCAAGCAAAAAGTGTACGTGAAACCCCTTTGCGGAATGCTATCTGGCATTATTTCTCTGTGCAATTAAACTGTGAAATAGGATGTACCTGGGCAGGCTCACATTGTAAAATAATCTTTCCATGGTTGTTTATGGTAATGGGATAATAGTATAACAATGATGGATAATGTGTTCTAACATTTGCTAATCTGTTGCAGAGCATTACAATTACAGTTTCCTTCCTATCTGGTAGGAAAAAAATCTAATTAGCCATGCAACTGCTTTCCTCCAATAAGACAGATAAACCCCCCAAAAGACTTTTGCTTCTATGATGAGAGGTTTAATTCAGGGTGGAGTATTTGTTCAATAATTCTGCCAAAAGCATAGCATTTTCTCTCTTTGGCTATTATATTTTACCGGGTATTGTATCACTAGAAATTACCAAGTGATGCCAAAATATGCTACAAAACATTTACAATCTTCTGGCAAGCTTTAACCTATTAAATTATCGTGGGCTGGTTGCATTTTGCACTCTATGACCAAACCCACTATTATTTTTTCATGCAAATGAATAAACCTCATTTACTGACCCTTCTGCAGATTGCATGGAATAAAACATTTGTAATGCATACTGCCTCATAAATGATGTATAGCCATCTGTTACAGTGCAAGTTTTATAAGTTGTATATATGAGATTAGAAGCCTGATTTATAAAGTGCGCCTTTCTGAGCCAATTTGCATCATTTTGCTGAGCTTTGTTTTTTTTTTTTATTTTTTTTGTTTGCTGCTGTAACCTATCTAGAAGTGTGCATTGGATGGTGCTGCAAGTCAAAACATCTGTTCTTAAATAAACAGTTTGTATTGGCCCACGGGGGGGGTATTTAAGAAGGGATAGTGGCAGGTAGTGTCTCGTAGCGGCAGGCAGCATCTGGTGAGCACCGGGTGCTGTACGTCAAACCACATTTATGAAAGTGAATCTGGTGAGCAACTCTAACAGCGCCATGTAGCGTCCGATGTATTATTATAGGCGGCTCAGCGTATAGCACCAGTGCTCTAGCTTCCAGAGCGCATTGTATTACCTTTCGCTCAGTGTCACTCTCCCATACATTTCAATGGACATTCATTTGTTTGTGTCTAAACAGCGTGTTTGACTAGTTTACATTTTTTTTTGCTTAAATCATTGTGTGGCTGCAAAAAAACATTTTTAGAAACTTTTTTGACTTTTTATATTTTTATGCAGAATTGTCATTACGGGTCTGGCACTAATGTATTAATGTCACAGTGTTAAAACAATGTCATTCCATGTGTTTTCGCTTTGTTACAGGTGGATATGTGTTCAAAAACAGACTTTAATCACACAGCGTTATGCTAAAACGATCAGATTTAGAGCGCCCACACTGTGTGTGTATGGTGTGGAGTGCCGAGAGTCGGTCGCACTGAGCTGGTGCTACCTCTCGCTCGCTGCAGAGCTGTACTGGAGTTAGAGCACCCAACATACATCACATTCATCAATGAGGGCCAGGTTACTACAGCGACTGAGGCACTCTGTTACAGCGCCCAATACCCACTTACAGCGTCTACTAGCGGTCGCTCTAAGCACCGCTATACAGACGCTCATCTGCCGATACCTGGCATTAGTGATGAATCAGCCTCCATGTTTCTGTCCATAGGCCAGCCTGTGTCAGTGCCTGTTTGTGTACCTATTAGTTTTTATGCTGGATGTAACAATCCTAATGTGCGCTATTCTGTTCTTCTTGGCACTGCACGCCATATTTGCTCCATTCTAAGACACAGTTGGTAGTGGATCTTTTGGGCGCTGGCTGCCATAATATTATTAAGTCATCTGGAAACACTGCTGTGATGAAGATATGGCAAACTCTGTAATCCATGTAATTCCTTTTATTAGTTATTGAGGTTAGATGAGCGCATTGGTGTGATGATCAGGAGGAAAGAAGTGATTTTTGACAATTTGTAAAAAAATAAGTAATTTTTATGGTCTTGCTACCAAACGAAAAATCATTCAAAAATGAAAACATTTCACACATTCACAACATTTTCGCAAGTTCTCGCAGAAAAAAGGCTCTGCTGAATCAGACGAGGGGAAAAAATGAACGAGAAGGGAAATATTCACGCAAAAAAAAAAGGTGAGAAAGGGGCTCTGAATCAACCCTTTTATTCTCACTTCTTCTTTCCTCTTGGCTAACGCTGGGTGCACAATAGCAAGGTGGATGCTTGTTTTTTTTTTTTTTTTGCATTGTTATGTCAGTTATTGAAGGGAATTTTAAGGCTAGAATTATTTCAGTGCTGTGTATTTAATGTAGACCAGGGATTCTGGTCTAGTCAGTGCTGTATGCCAGGCATATTTATATATGCCACTCTTTCAGGCAGACCTCTGGCATACTGACAGTGCCATGTTTTTACACCACACAACCCATGCAATTGCATGGTGCCCCTACCTCTAAGAGGGCCCCCAGAATTCTGCAGAATGCACAACAGAAGTGGCTGAGTTCTTACAGTAATACTGGTGCTGACAAAGGAGCAGAGATGGGGGTGTAGCGATGATCAGGGCAAAGATGAGGAGCAGGAAAACCTTAGGTTTTGTTCCTCTTTAATATGGTATTTCGCTAAATAAAAATGCCTTTGAACAGGGCCCCCATACACAACTTTGCATGGGGCCCCAGAATTGATAATCATATCCCTGCATACTGAGCATGGAGCAGCCGCATCCCTGGCCTCCCTGTGGTATGCGTCATTCTCCCATATCCCGCCTATCTGAATGGCTCTTGCACCTCAATCGTGTCGATGACGGAGATGCAGCTGCGGTGTGCGACCTGGGAGAGTGAGTTATTGCAGGCTATCCCAGTTGGTTTTACATAGCCAGGAATCCCAGTTGGGATGCCCCAGAGGCAGTAAGCTAGCCAGTTGGGCCAGCATATAAGGTCGTTGGTCCACTTTAATACTATATATATTCAACCTGCACCAGGTATAACTTAGATATAGATATAAATATATATCAATCAATCAAAGTATAAAAAAAATTCTGCCATTGCTAGGAAACCAAAACGTTAGCATGCTCACCATCTGGCAGCCTTATTTAAAAAGCATCAGCGCTACACAGCGACCACTTATTTGGCCTCGGTGTCCGATTTAACAACTAGAAAAACGCTAATGCTGATGAGGCCGTTGGCTAGTGCCTTATTTAACAGTAGAGCCAAAAAGGATGCAACACTGTGTGTTCTGGTTTTTGCAGCGTCAGATGAAACCTGGTGCCGTAGCTCAATATCTATCCCATAGAGCACAATGGGCAGAACTTGATTGAAGTGTTTTATGCTTATAATTAATATTAAACACATTTTTGTACAGAGCTTACATACAATAACTGAAATACAGGACCTAGATGGAACAAAGCGATTTTTTTTATTACTAAAAAATATTTAAATGGATTCTTTTGCATTACAATGTGTCATATGGTGAACAACAACTAAAAAAGGAAAAATGTCATAATGACACTGTGGAGTGCTGGAAAAGCGGTAGGACAAAGCCTTAAATCCTGAATCCTAAACAAAGTTCCACTATAATACTTTAAGTTTGTTAGCAAACAACCACAAGGTTCCGCTATAACCTTATTTTAACACAGTTCATCTCCATTGAACAGTCCTCACATATTACTATGACATCAGACTAATACTTCAGGTACTGATGAATCGAAGTGGCAGAGACACAAGGGGTGTGTTCCCCTGTAAGAGGATATTCCAACAATCACACACACTAAGCTCTGGTTCTTGGTATACGGTATAATGCAGGGGTCTGCTGAAATCCTATAGATACTGCATCCATTTATTCTCCCCCAGACTGTCCTCAAGTTGATTCTCAGTAGGGATGAGCGAACTTTTGAAAAATTCGATTGAGCTGATTCAGCTGATTCGCCGAATTTTCCGACAAAATTCGGTTCGGTCCGAATTTATTCACGATGAATCGCTATTAAAAACTGCTATTTCTGAGCTTCCTAGAGCCTCAATAGGGTTGTAAACCATTCTGCCTTGCTGTAACACGCATAGGACGCGTGCTGGGTTAGTGAAATAACACTGTAAATGATTATGACATGAAGATCAGAGGCATCGCAATTAGAATCGCAGAGCGGCACAATTGCAGAGAGTTGAGGTGGCATCACTATGAGGGGCCCCTATATTGCCTGAAAAACACACCCTGGAGCTGGCAGCAGCAGGAATGACACCCTGGAGTTGCAAGCAGCAGCAGCCCAAACATAGCTTGAAAGACACACTGGAGTTGGCAGCAGGAGCCCAGAAATTGGATGAATGACACCCTGGAGTTGCAAGCAGCAGCAGCAGCAGCCCAAACCTATCTTGAAAGACAGAACAGACACACACTTGAAAGACAGAAGACTCACTATGCGGGTGTAGAAAGCTACTCATTAGCGACTGAAGACTGAGGCTGCTGCTGATGGAGCTGCTGTTGCTGCTCCTGCCAACCCCCCCAGCAGCCATGGCAGTGGAAGGTGAGTGCCGAGGTCCCCCCGAGTCAGACCTGCGAGAGTATGGACCATGGCGCAGATAGGCATCGGCCAACTGACTACATAGAATGTCTTTGTGGTAGTTCAGTTTTTTTTTGCCTTCCTCACAACCCTCTAGCTCCTCTTGCTGCTCCTGCTCCTCCTCTCCTGTCCGCTGACTAGATAAACCAGCCATTTTGCCAAGCCTAAACTGTGCACTGTGCCACTCCTCCTCCTCTTCCTCCTCCTCCTCCAGTTCAGCTCCAATGGGGTTCATGTGGCCATATGATGTAGACGCCATGTCTCCAGTGCCCTGACCAGCCATGGTTTCCAACATGTGCTGTAGTACATGAAGCAGTGGAATCACGTTGTTCATCCCGTAATCCTGGCGACTCACAAATAAAGTGGCTTCCTCAAAGGGCCTGAGCAAACGGCAGGTGTCACGTATGAGCTGCCACTGGTTGACATTGGAGTTACACAGGGGAGTCCCCCTATCCGCTTGGATCATCAAGAAATCCGTGATGGCTTTTCTCTGTTCGTATAATCTGTCCAACATGTGCAGGGTGGAATTCCAACGGGTGGAAACATTGCAAATCAGACTATGTTGGGGGCTACCGTTCTGACGCTGTAGCTCAAGAAGGGTTTGCTTGGCGGTGTATGAGTGGCTGAAGTGCATGCAAAGTTTCCTTGAAGTTGTTAGGATGTCTTGCAGATGGGGGGAAGACTTCAGAAACCACTTCACAACCAGATTGAAGATGTGAGCCATGCAGGGCGCATGGGTCAGCCTTCCTTGTTGCAACACAGACAAAATGTTCTTCCCATTGTCGGTAACCACGGTTCCCATTTTCAGTTTTCTTGGAGTAAGCCATGTTTGGATTTCTTGATGAATAAATTTAAGCAGTTCCTCCCCTGTGTGACTCCGTTCGCCAAGACAAACCATGTGAAGCACAGCGTGACACCTCCGTGCCCTGCACACATGGTAGGCTGGAGGGGCACTGAGACTTGAGCCTACAGTGGAGGGTGAGGAGATGGCGGAGGATGAGGAGGCCGAGTCGCACGGTGTCACAGGCACAACGGCCAGGGAGAGCGGAGGCCGAAGCGGCGTGACCTTTCCAAGTTGCTGCTGCGGCAAAGGGACCACATTCACCCAGTAGGCCGTAAACGACATGTACTGTCCCTGACCGTAGTTACAGCTCCAGACTTCGGCGCTGCCATGCACTTTGCTACACACCGACAGGCTCAAGGACTGGCCCACCTTCTGTTCAACAAAAGTGTGCAGCGCTGGTACTGCCTTCTTGGCAAAGAAATGACGGCTTGGGACTCTCCACCTGAAAAGGGAGCGACTACAGCACCAGCAACTTGGACAGGAGCACATTCAGCTTCTGCGCCATAGGATGAGTGGGCGCATACTGCTGTCCCTTTGACATGGCTTCGCTGATGGATTGCTGGCGGGATGCATGACTTGGAAGAGGAGGAGTAGCAGGAGCATCTGGAGTGACATAGGATGGGTATGACGCACAGCTGCCTTTGGCTGAGGTGCTGGAGCCTTGGCTGGCAGAAATTGGGAGCGGCTTGCCACTTGGTGAGGGTGCAGCCTGGACCACCTCTTCGGAGCCGCGGTTCTCCCAGGCCGCTTTATGGTGACACATCATATGTTGACTCAGGGCCGTGGTGCCAACATTTGGGCCCTGGCCACGCTTCACCTTCTGCCTACATATCTTGCATGTGGCCATGTTACCCTCCTGCGGATGCTTGAGGAAAAACTGCCACACTGCTGAGTAGCTAGTTTTCCCACCAACAGCCCACACTGATTCACTGCTACTGTCGCCAACTCCAGGAACCCCTGCTCCACTATCTCCCGATAAGGTAGCCTGCCGCTCAGCAGGTGCTCTACCCCAGCCCGGCCCCGTTTGGCTCCAGGCTTTACAATTCTGCCCCCATGCTGACTGCCAATCATGCTGCTAACACCTTGCTGCCTCAGCTGCGGACTCCGGGGCAACCTGCGCCCCTCTTCTCCTGATGATGACGATGAAGCCACTTCTGCACCCAGCTCCCAAGTGCGATCGGCTTCATCATCATCATCATCACCGAGTTGTGGCTGCACGTCACTGATGTTCTCGGTTTCCTCAACAGTGTCTGGAGCAGGAGCTGGAACGCTCGCAACCACACCACACCCACGCCACTCTCCACATCACTATTTGTCTGCCTAGCAAAGTAAGCCACCTCCATTTCTTGGCTGGGCAGTAGCTGCTGACTGTCCTCTATCTGATCGTCCTCCTCACTAAAGAGTGGAGCTGAACCCAAAGCATAGTATATACGTCGCTGGGGGAGGGAACGGTGTAGGACAGAGGCAATGGGAGAACAGGGACTGCTCTTGGGCCATGCCAACTCAGGGTTGTGTCAGAGGAACCTACCGACCCTAGACTGGGGGTGTCAGATGTAACGTGTGATGATGTGGATGACCGCTTTAACCAATCTACCATGGCAGATGCATTACTGGTGGAGACATGACCGCTAGCAGATACTGGCAGATCAGGTCTCTCACCGCGACTCCTGCTGCCACTCGCCCCTCGTCTGTTGCGAACTCTGCCTGCTGAATCTTGGCCTCTGCCACTCCTCTGAACATCCTTGCACTTGTCTGCCTGACATTTTTATGTATTTGAAATGCGCAATAGGCACTTAAAAAAATGTGTTTACTTTAAAAAGCAGAAGCTAAATGAAGTGAGATACTGCTTCTCTGCACCAGATACTATGAAAATTGGCAATATGGGATACCCTGCGGTCTCATGTTTTTACAAGATGCAAAAAAAAATTCAAAATGCAATATATTTATAAAACAGAGCCTGTAGAAGCTGATTTAGTATAACAGATAGGGTGAAATGTTCCGGTTTGGGATACCCTGCGGCCCGGTGTTTTTACAGGATGCTAAGAAACAATTCAAAATGCAATATATTAATAAAACAGAGCCTGTAGAAGCTGATTTAGTATAACAGATAGGGTGAAATGTGCCGGTTTGGGATACCCTGGCGCCTGGTGTTTTTACAGGATGCACAAAACCAATTCAAAATGCAGTATATTAATAAAACAGAGCCTGTAGAAGCTGATTTAGTATAACAGGGTGAAATGTGCCGGTTTGGGATACCCTGGGGCCTGGTGTTTTTACAGGACGCAAAAAAAAAATTCAAAATGCAATATATTAATAAAACAAAGCCTGTAGAATTTGCTTTAGTATAACAGGGTGAAATGTGCTGGTTTGGGATGCCCATGCGGCTTGGTGTTTTTACAGGACGCACAAAACCAATTCAAAATGCAATTTATTAATAAAACAGAGCCTGTAGAATCTGCTTTAGTATAACAGATAGGGTGAAATGTGCCGGTTTGGGATACCCTGCGGCCTGGTGTTTTTACAGGACGCAAAAAACCAATTCAAAATGCAATATATTAATAAAACAGAGCCCATAAAAGCTGCTTTAGTATAACAGGGTGAAATGTGCCGGTTTGGGATACCCTGCAGCCTGGTGTTTTTACAGGACGCAAAAAAAAATTCAAAATGCAATATATTAATAAAACAGAGCCCATAGAAGCTGCTTTAGTATAACAGGGTGAAATGTGCCAGTTTGGGATACCCTGCAGCCTGGTGTTTTTACAGGACGCACAAAACCAATTCAAAATGCAATATATTAATAAAACAGAGCCTGTAGAAGCTGCTTTAGTATACCAGATAGGGTGAAATGTGCCGGTTTGGGATACCCTGCAGCCTCGTGTTTTTAAAGGACGCACAAAACCAATTCAAAATGCAATATATTAATAAAACAGAGCCTTTAGAAGCTGATTTAGTATAACAGATAGGGTGAAATGTGCCAGTTTGGGATGCCTATGTGGCCCGGTGTTTTTACAGGACGCACAAAACCAATTCAAAATGCAATATATTAATAAAACAGAGCCTGTAGAAGCTGCTTTAGTATAACAGGGTGAAATGTGCCGGTTTGGGTTACCCTGCGGCCTGGTGTTTTTACAGGATGCAAAAAACCAATTCAAATGCAATATATTAATAAAACAGAGCCTGTAGAAGCTGCTTTAGTATAACAGGGTGAAATGTGCCGGTTTGGGATACCCTGTGGCCTGATGTTTTTACAGGACGCACAAAACCAATTCAAAATGCAATATATTAATAAAACAGAGCCCGTAGAAGCTGCTTTAGTATAACAGGGTGAAATGTGCCGGTTTGGGATACCCTGCGGCCTGGTGTTTTTACAGGACGCAAAAAAACTATTAAAAATGCAATATATTAATAAAACAGAGCCTGTAGAAGCTGCTTTAGTATAACAGGGTGAAATGTGCCGGTTTGGGACACCCTGCGGCGTGGTGTTTTTACAGGACGCAAAAAAACAATTCAAAATGCAATATATTAATAAAACAGAGCCTGTAGAAGCTGCTTTAGTATAACAGATAGTGTAAAATGTGCTGAAATAGTATGCCCATGTGGGCTGGGGTTTTTACAGCATACAAAAAAAATTAAAACTAATCGAGTTATAAGAAATGCTTGTGTGTAACAGATAAATATGCCACTGCTAAGATGGGATGCACAGTGGCCAGGAATATTTACAGCACAAAAAAAGCAATTTAAAACTGATCTGGCAAATGAAGTGAAGTGAAAATAAAAAAAAAGGTTTCCCTGTCACTTTCTCTGCTGTCCCTGCCTGGACAGTTCCCGATTTTTCCCTATCTTTCCCTATCTTTCTCTGGCTCTCCCCGGCACTGTGTGGGTCTCTGTGGGTCTCCCTGACTCTCCCTGCCTGTCTGTAAGTCTCTCCCTGTCTGCAGCAACCTCCGTTCTGTCTGCAATGCAAGGCTGAAATGCGCACAAGCAAGATGGCCACCTTTTATATAGCACTGTGATGTCACCGGGCTTCCTGGCTGCTGATAGGCTGCATGTGACCTTCCCATGATAACTTGCCCCAGGGGACATGTCCGGACATGTCCATCCACCATTTTACAATGGCTGTAATTGAAATAAATGGAGTTTAAAGGAAAACTTCGATCGATGGAATCGCGGGGAAATTCGGATTCGTTCAGAGTCAAATTTTTCCTGAAATTCGGAACGAATTCGGGTTTGTCCGGATTGATCCGCTCATCCCTAAGGCCTAGGCTTGGACACTCCAGCTCCAGGTGATATCGACCTCAGGCCACCCCACTTTATCCTTGCTTAAGGGGGGTTTCCATCTGATTATCCCTTCTTCTTTTTTTTAATAATCTTTATTTAATCTTTCAAGGATAGAAATACAAGGCAGTATGTGTTACAGAAAATAGTCAGAGACAGGATAAAATACCAACATATGTGTGTGACCTTAGATATAGACACTGACATCCGCACACATATATATGCATGTAACCATATCATATCCCTCAGGTCCCCCAAAGATGACCCAACTCGTTCTGCAGGTAGGCACACATGAAAGAAATATACAGTCTCTGGGAAGTGAAAAATAGATGATGTCCCATGCAAAAAAGAAGACATTTGGATGTGAGGGTGAAAAAGGTAGAAGTGAAACAGAGAAATCAGCAAGAAAATTAAATAGAAAGAGGAGAGGGGGAGTGGGGGGAAGAGAGGAGATGGGGCATCACTATCCCAGCATATGGGGGTCAGATTATCGTGGTCTAGACTGCATGGCACTGTTTCCTGGATCTGTAGCCAGGGAAGCTGTTTGTGTAAAGATGAGATCCCTGTCATTAATTGAAAGAGTCAAGACCTCCATTCCCAAAAATGTGCATTAAAGTGGACCAACCCCCAGGATTTTGACTATCCTGGGTTTTGGTTCACTTCGGTGGGGCACCCCGCTGTCTGAAACCCCCCAGAAAGCCCAAAAAAACTCACCTCTCCTCGCTCCCACGTGACCGCGCCAGCCAATCACAGCGCTCACAGCCGCTGTGGTATGCGCGTCCAAGGCCGCCTGGATGCGCATACCAGCTCAGCTGGCTCTGAGCACTGGAGGCCGCGTCTCGCGCTTCCCTCTAACAGGGAGCGCGCCTGCACCGGCCATTCACAAACGGCCGGCGCGGTTGCGCGCCCTGCTAGAGGGAAGCACGAGACGCGGCCGCGGAACGGGGCTGAGGTAAGGTTTGTGGGCCTCCTGGGGATACCCCGCGGGGAGGGATCTGATCGGTCCGGGAATCTTATAGATTTCCAGGCCGATCCCCCTGGGTGTTGGTCCACTTTTTGGCATCACCAGCAAGTCAATTAAACATCTGGGAACATATTCTTGAGCTTGGCAGCCATGATCCCGTTTGACTGAGGATCACTGCGGCCTCCCTGCGGCCTCCCTGAACTGGTCACACAGGACAATGGGGGGGGGGGGGGACACAGACATCCAGTCAGCTGTCCCTCAATCAAGGCGCTTTCCTGATTTATAACATAGGAAGCTGAGTCTCTCTAATTACCCCAGGCCCCCGGGGCACTCTTCACTCATCCCCTCTCTGAAGATTTTGGCACTCATTTCCTGCGGGTAAGTGTGTCCTAGCACTTGGCCTCACAAAGCTCTCTCCTTGGCCCATGGCCACTGTCTCCCTCTCTCTGCCACACTCCTCTCTTTGATCCAACACAACACCAGGCTCTCTTTCTGAGGCCTTGCTCTTCTTCCAGCAAACCTCACTAATTGTTCCTCAAGATAAAGCTCCCTCATAGGCATAGCAGCCTAGCCTTATATACATTTAAACAGGGTGATACCTAGTGGCTTTTCTTATCGTTGTTATCTATCTCTCTGAAGAAAATCTAAAAAGAAATTGCATGTGTTTTGTGGGATTTTTTACTATTACACCATCACCCCTTCTCCTGCCAAAAGAAGAAAGCATCAGTTGAAATGACTCATCATTGCTCTGCTCAGAACAGAGCGCATAAACTGTTTCAACTGTTTAAATACTCTGTGGCTGATACATAGAGTCACATAGTTACATAGCTTCTTTCACATACACAGCATTCCTTTCCTCCGGCAGATGTTGATTCAGTGTGCCTGTGTGCAGCATGACAGAGGTGCTGTCCCATTTTTCATTTTTCTGAGGCATATAACTCTATCAGTTTGGCACAGCCCCCCCCCCCCCCCCCACTTGCATGTAAGGAAGAGCAAGGCTCTCAAGTGTGTAGCTAGTTGTCAGCTTCCATGTGCAGCACAACAGCTGCATGGCATTAAGGCCTCTCAAACAGCATTGATTATCGGGGGGGGGGGGGGGTCACTGGAAGTCAGATTTAAGGACAGCTTAGCCCCATAAAGTAGAGTAATTATTTAGGCCTCACGCAGTCTAATACAACCCCTATGACAAAGGTAGAGAGAATTACTAAATGCCTCTGAGACATCTGCTTTTAAAGCTGAAAAAGCCATATGCTTGCAAAATTATAATGCCTAAAACTGGGTATATCGGGACTGCAACCCCAGGTAGTAGCACAAAACCCACTTATTCAGTTCAACTACGACCCCAGAAGCTGCCAGATGCTGGTGACGAAGTATATACAATACAATATATTGCAAGAAATATTTAATTATGCTAAGTATATGCTCAAAGAAAGCAAGTTACAATTCCAAACATTTCAGCAGATTTTAATAATCCTATGCTTGGTAGTTGATAAAAACACGTTTGTATGTGTAATAATTTATATAGATATTGATGCAAACCAAAACTAACACCTTAAACAATCAACAGTCCAAGAGCATCTCAAAGGTATGTTAAGGAGCTTGTGAACAGAGGTCAGATCATAAACGTATGCTTCAGAAGCCTTCCTGAGGCTACGAGAGACAGAAACACTACAGGTCTACAACAGCCAGTGAAATCCTTGGCACTAAGGAGGCGCAGGCGTAGAAGCCAATGATCTTTAAGCCTTTACTTATACTTTTCTAATGTTCTCTTTGACGTTTCCAAAGTAATACAGTTAAGGAATACATTTAGAATTGTTGAATTAGGTTTCAAGCATCACTAGAAAAGCTTGATATTGAGGACAAGTTATTCAAGGAACTAAAAGCTCAGTCAGGCACAATACTTCTATGCCACTGAGGGTCCTGGTCCACATGGGCACTAAATTAACCAAACCCACCTATTTCTGCCACTCAAGAGCACCACAATAAAGAGATCTTCCAGACAAAAAACAGTGCTACTCACACTTTGTCCGGTACAGCTCCACTGTTTGGACCCACTGGTATACTGTTTACTGAGATTGGAAATTGAGCACCCGAGGGTTCCTCTCCAGTTCAAGATGGCAGCCATGAACATGTCAAGTTTACACCCAGCAGCCCGCCCATCAATTCATTGTAAGAGAGGATGTATCGGGTGGAGGTTATGAGTTCATGAAGGGTGGGGAGCAGCTAGAAAATCCCTTTATGGATTTTTCTCTCTAATGGGTGACTTGGAAACAGCTATCCATATTATTTAGATGTTAAATATTTGAGGTGCATAATCGGAAGAAATGTGAAAGGACTTTATACCCTTGGCAGCTCTGAATTTAGGCAGCTTTGGATTTAGCCTTTCTGTTAATTCTCTTTGTCATGGCATTTAGGGGGACAAACCACAGATTACAAACTCCAACAATGCCTGACTATTCTCGAGTCAATCAGTTTCTGTTTTACCCTCGTTATCCATTACCCTTTGCAGCCTAAGATGCCATCATTTGTGTGTGTAAGTTGGGTAGATGAATTTTGTCTCCCAGCAAATGAGGGCTTATCTATAGGTGATCATGTGGTTTCAGATTGGAAACTTGATTTGTAAACAATTAAATCTCCTAAAAAATCATAACCAATATCTCCTGTATGGCTGGGCAAATATGTAAACCATTTAATAACTAAAATAATAAATATATATATATATATATAGGCACAACATGCTAGGATTGAGAGTTATATGTCAGGCATATGAATAGTGTATACAGTAGATATTACAGACTAAAGATCATTCAAAGAAAACCTGACAAGCAAAAGATATATTTACTCTTCTGATAGGGGAACCTATAAACGGACCTCCAAGCTGGCAGCATCCTCTCCCTGGCTCTTTGCAGGGCTCTCATCTCCTCCTAAGGAAAAGGGAAGGGAAAGAAAGGTAGTGCCCATTTGGAGCTTCCTCTCCCAGCATCTCAGCCATGCTGCTGTCTGACTTCAACTGACATAACTGACAATGCACAGTAACAGTAAGCCCAGCAGCACTTCCTGTTTGCAGACGGTCTGCACATCCATGAACCACCATTTTGTTTCTAAAATTTACCACAGCAGGTCAGAAAACGATAAAATCATTTTTATGTGCAGCAATCTAATTTAGGCCCTTATTTAACAAGGGATAGCGCCAGGTAGCGAATGGTGAGCGAACGGTAATGACGCTCACCGCCACGAGAACGCCGGCTCCCCTCCACAATCACACATTTATCAAGCCGATCCTGCTTAGCGACTGACAGAGCGCCAGATAGCGAATCATGCATCATTATTCCAGCCTCACCCCACAGCGCTAGGGAGCGACCTTGAACAGCGACAGGTATGACCTCTCGCTACCTGGCGCTCTCCAATGCATTTCAATGGAGCAATCTTTAAATATTCATAATTAATTGCTGTTAATGTTTTTTTTTTAAATGTCAAAAATTCTGTGACCACTTCTGCAATGTTATTTTTTTTTTAAGGTAAAAAAAAAAATTGTGCAGAATTGATATTACAGGTCTGATATTAATGTATTCATATTACAAAATGTTTTGAAAAACATGTTTTTTTTTTTGTCAAAATATGGTTGTTTGGGGGTTAAAAAACTACTTTTAACCCATCGCCGCCAGCGCTCTGGGGTTTAAACAAGCATTTCACAGCGCAAGAATTTTTGGAGCATGATTTGTTAATGAATATTCTGGGAGCCGTTCGCTATGGCCGTTCGCTGTCATGCGCTCCCATACGACGCGGAACCTGTCAAACAGCGACTCCTAACCCCGTATTCAACATTACCGCACACCGACTGAGTCGCTGTCAACAGCTCGAACAACGGCCAAGCACAGCGAATACTAGCGGGCGCTGTGAAAATAACGCTACTGTCGCTCATCTGTCGCTACCTGGCGCTATTAATGAATCAGCCTGTCATTCTCTGACATTATAAATACCCCTGCTACACATTTATCTGATTCCTGACCCTGATATTCACCCCTATATCTCGGGATGGTCATGCTAATTATGGTTTTGCTTTTCAGAATTGTTATAACTTTATAGACAGGATTTATTTATGGTTTTGTGTGGAATACCTTCTATTGATGTGTTTACAATCAGATAGCGGATCTGAAAACCGTTTTTATTAGGG
Source organism: Gastrophryne carolinensis (assembly GCA_027917425.1). Classification (NCBI taxonomy): domain Eukaryota; kingdom Metazoa; phylum Chordata; class Amphibia; order Anura; family Microhylidae; genus Gastrophryne; species Gastrophryne carolinensis. The sequence continues at coordinate 460,674,836 of CM051235.1, forward strand.
TAGGGAAAACAATGTGGACTGAAGAGCCTCTGGACTTGTGGGAAAACATCTTAGCCTGCCTGAATGACCTGACCTATGTATGACTAGTCAAATGCAATTAATTATACATATTGAGAGAGACAAAAATACATATATACATTACATAACATTAACAATACATAACTATACAAACACATTTTAACAATATTAATTTTCTGTAAAGGTCCTTTGTTTATACACTGACACCTGAACAATGGGCAAAGTGGACAAAATAGACCAGAAAACATAAGGGATACATTAGTGGAATTCTGAGATTGCCCAGAGGTTACCAGTGCTTTCAAAATCATATTTCATAAGTACACTTTCAGTCTTTATGGAAAAGGGCTGCTTTTCTGGCCAGCAGTCATGTTGCACTATGGATTAGACACTGGTCCTGATATCCTATTGGCTGATATATTTAAAATGTCAGTATTTCTTTTTCCTTTTTCAGAAACCTCAAAGTGCCAAGTACAAATGATGAAATGACATAAAAATATTGCTCAGGCCAGGAACTTTGACATTTAAAATTCACTAACTTTTAAAATGAAAAATGAAGTCAAATCCTTGTTTTAACATATTAAGGAGAACTCGTGGACCTATATTGGCAGTTAACTTTATATTGCTTTCTTAAAATAGCAAAGCAATTTAATTTTTACTTGGGTGTAGAGGAGGTAATATAAAGCCTGTCATTCTTACAATCCTTTTTTCACTTCCTAATGTGTTTCATTTTTCACAATTAGCTCAATCCCTACTCGCCAGAAGACCAATGAAAGCCTTGGCAACTAAATTCTTAATTTCTCTGTGTAGACCAGATGAAAGGTTAAGGGTAGTTGTTGATGATTTATCCCTCGGGGACATGTCCATAGCCATTAGAGCAATGGATTAACAGTGTATACCATGTAAACGGAAAATTGCAATAAAACAGCCTATTAGAAGTGCATAGGGACACAACAGTGCATTCCATGCTAGTTATTGAACTGGATTTACGAGTATATAATGCAAAAAAGGCAAACAAATATGAGATATTGAACTGATTACCTTTTCTTTACAAACATATATCAACATCAATATCTAAAAATGGTGACGTGACCACTTATTCCTCCGAAAATCATCTTCTCATATGATTTCTATTTTACCCATGCACACAATTCTAACTTGACAAATGTAAATAAATATATATAATCCAAATAGACTGGAGATCCTCCAAAACCAACTGGATGTTGGCGCTCACATGGACATCAGCTGCACATTGGAACTTAAAGTGGACCAACACCCACCCCTGATCGGCCCAGGAATCTATAAGATTCCCGGGCCGATCAGCTCCCTCCCCGCGGGGCATCCAAAATTGGGATGCCCCGCTGTGTGAAACCCCCCAGAAAGCCCCTAAAAACGTACCTTATCGGCGCCGGACAAGCGACGGATAAGCCGCCACAGCCGCCTCCCGCGCGTCCCTCTAGCAGGGCGAGCACCCGCGCCGGCCGCTTGTGAGTGGCCGGCGCCAGAGGCGGCGGCGGCTTGTCCGTCGCCGATAAGGTAAGATTTTAGGGGCTTTCTGGGGGTTTCACACAGCGGGGCATCCCAATTTCGGATGCCCCGCGGGGAGGGAGCTGATCGGGCAGATCAGGGGTGCCCCGCAGAAGTGGACCAACACCCAGGATAGTGAAAATCCTGGGTGTTGGTCCACTTTAAAAGAAGTATGCATCGGGTGCCTGGTATCCAAGCTGGGGTTCCACTTTGCCGGAAAATGTAACAAAAATCCACCTCTAAAGGAGAAGCCCTCTAGTCAGGGACATGACTGCGGGGTGGGGGGTGTAGAGATAGCAAATGCTTTGAGCCTATGAGGTTTGAGGGAGCCATTGTTGCTTCTCCACCTTATTTATCCAATTTGTGAGCAGACAGTATAATGCACATGAAGTGACATTTGCATTAGTGGTTCCAGAGCTTAATAGTCTAATTGTATCCAATTTAGTTAAGACTTGCCATCCTAGGGGCTGAATGTTACCAGAGAAGATTGTTGTTTAAATGAACCTGCAATCTGTTGCTATTGGCAATGGTACACCGAGTCTGCACACAAACAATTACGAATGAGAAGTGAGCCCTGTACACACAGATCACTGCTGCTAAGGCCGCTGCTGAGGTGAGGGAGTTCACTCACTTTCATGAATGCACAGCAGCAGTGTTCTGTGTGTACATGGGTCACTTCTCTCTACTTGCAGCTCTCGGTGTAGAGACTTGATGTACAGTTGCTAATAGCAAGGGCACAGCAATATATACTTTTGAAAGTTCAGTTGAAAATGTACTTTCCTTTAAAGCAATGGCAGGGCTCTGTCTAGTGCTTGCTGTGGCTTTTATTTCTTAAAAAAGAACTTGACCGATCTCAATTTAGGGCTACACTGAAAAATACTTTAAATCCATTTAGCCCACCCCCTCCCTAGACATTTCTGGATGGCATTTAATTTAATGTTAAATAAAAGGCCAGAAAACAGGCTGGGTAACTCACCTGGTCCGTGTTTCTGGGCCTCTCTTGCTTCCCACATGACTAATTACAGCCATTGGGGTATGCACATGCTTGCTCACCTGGGGAACTAAATTGGAGAAGGGAAAGTGATGGCCCCATATGTTGTGTAAATATGTTTTAACCCTGTCTGTGCCAGCCTACCGAGAGATTTTGTCACCCTCTGTTGCCAGACCATTTTTTACTATTTTATGCTATAAAAGTTTCACTGTGGTTTTGTAGGGATTTTGCCAGTTTTCCTTTAAGTTTTGAGTTTGAACGTTTTTCAAAAAATTTAATTGTGTTAACAAGCCCCATTCCTCCCAATACCAACAGTACCATTTATGTAATGGTAGCCCCTTACTGCCTAGGAGACACTGCAAACTGAACCAAGCGCTATATGAGAATTTCAAATAAAATACAACTGCTATGCACACTATAATGGGTTAAATTAAAAATTAAAGCGGACCTTCACTCTGAATAAGAGTCTATCTTATATGTTTCCCACACCCTGTACATACAGATTGTCCACATTAAAAACCATCCTACCTGCATCTACTGCATGTTATGAGCCTTTAAACATCCAAGATGGCGGCTTATGGAAGCCGCCATCTTATCAGGCAGCCTGCAAACAGGAAGTGCCTCCTGACTGTGCTGCTCTGCATTCTGGGACTGCTGACCTTTACCTGACCCCAGCTCTGCTCTGTCTGAGCAAAGCACAGCCATAACCCGCCCCCCTGTACCTTATCCCACTCTCCTCTCCTCAGTAAGTGTGATGCTTCGGAGTCAAGATGGCGGCGCCCGTATCCTAAATTCCTGAACAGAGTTGCAGCCCAGTGGGGGAAAGAATAATAAGTTAGTGACTAAAAACGTAAAATATATTAATTTTAGATGCTGGGGAACCGTTTTTTAAGAGTTTGGGCTTTTCATTAAATCACGCTGAAGGTCCGGTTTAAGGGTCTTCCCTTCCCAGTAAAGCCAGCCCGGGCACCAGCTATGGGGGCTGGTAGGAAAGGCACAGCCCAGGGAGTCGAAGTCCCCTGCCCCACACCCCACCTCCACTGACAGCTCTCCAGTTTTCAGAAGAGGCCTTTTATACTGGCAGAGTGAGATCATCATCTTACTCACCATTTAAAAGGCACCTTCCTGTGGTGGCCGCCGAGCTGTCAGAAGCTGCCGTGCAGGAATAGTAATGGGTGTTCTCTGACCCGATGAAAGGGTGATCAGATGCCCCCCGGAGGAAGAGGAGACACCCAGGGCTGGATCCCGCACAGAGGTGAGCATTTTTTTTGAGCTGCAAATGGGGGAAATGCCAGGCACATGAAATTCACTTGGTTGGCCTTTAATGGTTGGAGAGCCAACCACGTGAAGTTCACGTGCTTGGCGTTTAAATGATTAAATTAGTCCTGTTCACGTCTTTTTTTTCTTCAGCTCAGCAATATCAGACAGGGTCTATTATGAGTGTGAATGGGCAAATTAGGTACACTGCTTTGGGTGTGATTTGAAACCTGCATCTCATTGAGCATTTTTATTTCAATACACAAGAGAGAGTCCCCATGTGTGCTGTGGACTCATTTGAGAGGTAAGAATTATTGGCGTTCCAGAGGCTTTCACACAGTGGACATCCCAAATTGGGATGTCCCACTGGAGAGGGAAAGGAACAGTAACCAGGATAGTAAAATTCCACCATTGCTGCAGCCATCAGCCAGTGGGCATAAAGGCCCAAGGGCCCCTTTAGGATTTTAGACTGGAGGTCTGCTTTAATTCCAGTATTGTGAGTTGAGAAATCAACATCAAAGCACCTGGCTTTGTTATAATCAGAAAATCAATTTCTATGTGAGCAGAAAGATAAATGTTTATCAATTTAGAATATTTGGAAATCAGAAAAACAGCATATGATTAAACAAAGGCAACAGGCTTTTGCATCAAGACACCTTATGGATTCCCAAACACACAAAGTTCTGAACAGTCGTTGTACAATGGTCTATCCTAATTATAACTGTTTACTTTTGGCAGCAGTTTAATCCCACCAGATTTTTATTCCCTGATACTTAAGTCTGCCAAACAAGTCCATCTGCAAGCACTAAAAACATGGTAAAATTAAGTTTAACATCACCCCCATGGATTAACTATTTGGATCTGATATTCGATCAGCAAAGGAAGAAAACGCAAGTATTCTTCACCCTGCTGAGTTTTGAAAAGCAAGGACAAAAATGGAACGTTCATGGTTTCAGTGCCAGCGAAACAGCAGAGAGTAACTCAATGTGGAGGAACATATTTTGGTTTGCTTTTAGTTGATTAGCTTTGTTAGTATGTTTCTAAATGTCAGCTTGAATTAGTGAATTACAATCTAGTTACCTAATTAATTAATTGAGAAATGTCAGTCAGGGTTTCAGCGTGAAGTACTATCTCAGTTTACAGCATGTCTGAACTTTGGAAAATGATTTGATTATTAATATATCATCCTCAGGATCATCCTCATGATGACACAACACAGATATATAGGCGATACTATAAAACAATCTGCAATTCTATAACTTGTTACCAAAGATTATGACCAATCAAACCTGTCCCTTTGAGTAAAAGTAAAGCTATCTAACACTCATTTATTCACAAAATAGATGTTGATCACACCCTGGTGCAAGGTATGGGGCATCGGTCGCGCCCCCCCCCCCTTGCAAAGCCAATGCCTCCTGTCCATATGGTGGAAGAGTCATGAATATGGTATAAAAAGAAAAGGGTTGCAGGGTGTGTTTTCCTTCAGGTGTCTTCCACCTTCATGACTCATGGTGCAATCAGACCCTGCAACTGACCGATAGCTGTGTCAGATTTACCTTCTCGTGGGAGACCAAAAATCATCCTGAGACTTTACTGGCCCTTGGCTAATTCATGACATCATCACAAAGCCCTGCCTCAATGGTGCTTCCCTGCCTGTTTCTCAACCTGCAGTACACATACCCCAGGGGGTTCACTGTAGTGTTCCGGGGCAAACCATCAGGGGGTGTCTGACTGAATTATGTGAAGGTCTCAGGGATAGGTCTCCTCGACCTTTCCCCAAGAAAACAGGCTCCTCCAGTGCTCTACACCCCTCACTCCCTTGGCATTGAATATATGTTGGGGGGGGTCCCAAAGAAATCGGGGAGCCCGGGGTTGGGAGTGTTTAATGTGATTTTGTCAAACAAATATATATTAGTCTCAGATATTTCTTAAATGTGCTGCATTTTATTTACAGGTGTGACATACATGGAGGGACAACATACAACAGTAAAACATATTTCAATCATTCCTATATTCAAATAATCAGATTTATAGGCAGTTAGTCACAGATCACTGTTTATTGTCATGCAATTTGTAGCAAGCAAAAATATTCTGTTTAACAGTTTGTAGCAAGATTACTGTTCTGTAGTTTGTAGCAAGCGAGAAGATCTGTTCCCCTCAGCCGTAGCAAGTGGAGTTTTTAGGTTTAGTGCAAACGTTTCGCAGAAAGCTTCATCAGTGCACGTTCATTCTAGTAATACAATAATAATACAAAAAAGTTTGTAGCAAGCGTAGCTAGTATGTTGCATTGCTTAGTCTGCCCATATATGTTGATTAATTAAAGGTGTATACCTTAATATATTAGATAATGGAGGAGCGCTTGCTAACCAGTTGCCCAAAGTATGCTGCCTGGAGGTTCTTACTCCTATGAGAATATTGAGACTGTAAAGTGGTGCTGTATACGTGTATATTGTAAAATTTATTAGGTATATACAAGCTTTACCTTTGGATAGTAGGTAGCTCTAGGATTGGAGTGGTTCCTCTGGTTGCGGTGTTCAGCTGTGGTGAAAAACATGATCTATCAAGGTTTTTATCCTGAGGTATAGTTTTTTTACATTGGCCTTAGATAGGTTTAGGTTTTACCTGGTTCAGGTTTTCATAGGTAAACTGCATCACTGTATTGTCCCTTTAAGAGCTGTAATTCAGAATACAGTGTATAAGCGCTAGTTTGTTGGCTGTACTATGTTCATTAAATCATATCACTGGTGGAAAAAACTTACCTCCAGTTACTTGTCAAGACCCGTCCTCAACCTGGGGCGGGGGGAGCGGAGTTTCCTGTAGACACGGATCAGCGTGCCGTGTTGCTGGTGAGACGCCGGCTCACTTTTTGTTTCCAGGCACGCTGCTGTATACTGGGCTTCTGCCTCCTGAGGCCGTTCATGGGCGTGTCCTGTGGCTCTGTGAGCCTATCAGGAGCACCTGTATGCTGCTGTGATGTAGCAGCTGGAGTGACGAGATTATAGTGTCACTTCCTATTTGGGCGGCCCCATCTGACAGTAGCAGGAAGTTGTTTAGTGTGGGCCGCCATATTTGTGGTTAGTTAAACTGTATTGCGCCGGCATATTTCTAGCCTGGTTATTCAACCCTATGTTGCAATCGCCGTTTTTTGTGAATGATAACGTTTTATTAAACATTGTATCTCCTATCATATGTAGTTGCCTTTATTTATATTTATAATTATTAATAGTCAATTTATGTTCAGCTGGGCATCTGGTGATAAGCACTCCTCCTTACATCCTTAAACTTTTTTTTGGGAACCCCCCCCCCCCAACATATATGGGTGTTTGACTGGTCTGGTATATTATTTTACAAGTGAAACGGGGAGGCCGATTCATCAATAGCGCCAGGTAGCGACAGATGAGCGACTGTAGCGTGATTTTTTCAGCGCCAGCCAGTATTCGCTGTGCTTGGCCGGCATTAGCTTGATGACAGCGACTCAGTCGGTGTGCGGTAATGTTGAATACGGGCTGGGGGGTCGCTGTTTCACAGGTCCAGCGTTGTATGTGAGCGCCTGACAATGAATGGCCAGAGCGAACGGCTAGCTTCATATTCATCAACAAATCACGCTCCGAATGTGCTGTCGCTGTCCATTCCTTGTTTAAGCCCCAGAGCGCTGGCGGCGATGTGTATTAACTAGTTTTAACCCCTAAACAACCATATTTTTTGAATGTAACATTATACATGTTTTTAGAATCATTTTGTAATATGAATACATTAATCTCAGACCTGTTAGATCAATTCTGCACATATTTTTTTTTTTTTTTTTTTGGACTTAAAAATAAATCCTAACATTGCAGAAGTGTTCTCCGATTTTTTGACATTAAAAAAAAATGAATAATTATAGATTGCTCCATTGAAATGCATTGGACATCGCCAGGGAGCGACAGCTCATACCTGGCGCTGTGAGGGAATTTGCAGCGGCGCTGTTCGGTCCAGGCGGCTTCATGATGAATGCCGCGCTAGCCGTCGCTCTCGCCTGTGCTAGCCTCATTTTGCTTGATAAATGCGTCATTGTGACCGCCGCCGGGCGTACTTGAGTCGGTAGTCGCCGTTAGCTGCCGCTACCTGGCGCTCGTCAGACACTACCTGGCGCTATCGCTTGATGAATAAGGGCCCAAGTCTCTGCTTGCTTTAAAAGTGTCACGAGGCTTATGTTCTACTTATTTTGGTACTTTTTAAAATTAAGCACCCCGTTGAATACTTGCTGTGAACTTCTTGTCGCTAGGGGGTACTTGTAAAAAAGGATGAAAACCAATGCTCTATAGCATAGCATGAACAGGTTATGGGCAGGGGTGTATATGGCCACTCCTAAAGCCTTAGTAATGAAGCTTTAGTATGGCAGGACATTTAATGTAGCAGGAGCCCCCCCAGACATGATGCTGAGGTTACTGCATTGCAGAAGCAAAACATGGGCCAGAATGTTTTGCCTAGGGGCAGAGCAAGTTCTAGGCAAAATAGCAGTCAGTGCTGGAAAAAAAATCTGCCCCTCCTCACACACTCATCTGCAGAAAACCGGATAAAGGGATAAAGGCTCCCCCAATTGGTCCACAGGGTGATTGCCCAGCTTGCCCTCACCCAGAAACATCACAGTGAGGCTAGGTATGGGGGAGAGGGGCTGGGGGGACTGAAGTAGAGTGGGTGGTAGAAGCAGCAGTGGATTGCCCAGCCCTAAAGCACAACCCTCCTTATGGTCAGTTCTCATCTGTCCCCCCCCCCCCCCCCCACTGGACACCCTTATTACTGCTGGGCATTTCCAGAGGGATTTAAAAAGACGGTCGCCATCTCCTGAGCATTAAGTTGCTAAGCTGGCACTTTTGGGCATGGTTCAGCTTTCAAACTACCATGTTGATTCACAAACCAACAGGGAACATATCCCTCTATTCTTCGGGGGAAGGGGGGTACAGTTATTACTTATGTAGGGGCCTGGGTGTAAATAGAAAGATGTCAGTTAGTTAATAGAAAAAAACCCTTGTACATATAGATACCAAACCCTCTTTTGGTTTCTAACCATTAAAGAGTATAGACATTGTAGTACCCTTAATTAGACTCTAGATGGCCAGTGAGACCAGGTCATAGACAATCATTGGGCCATATACTTTAATGGAGACTGTTCTAGAAGGGAAAGTAGAAAAGGTTAATAAGCAGAGCAGGATCCTTGGTAGAGACCTAGTTATAGCCAGGAGGATAGTGATTGGTTGGAAGGTCTCAGAGAACAGCCTATCATATGCTTGACATGTGGACGAACATGTTATGGAAGGTTCTAGGAGGTAGCTAGAGGAACACCCTGTACTGGTGTTCTAGACCAAAGCTCTATACCACAGCTCTATACCACATGAGCAGATTAATGATGATTCCCTGAGTGTGAGATAAAGCTCCAGCCCAACAGCAGTGGCCACCCATAGGAACACAGTGGAAGATAACTGGGAATCCTTCTAGGGGTGTAAGCACTCACTTAGATCACCCTGGGCCCAGAAGAACCTGCTCCCTGCTATCCTCATCCAACACCAGGTGTGTGAGGGCTACACTTACTAATACGTTTTTGTACCGTTTATGTACTCTTCAATATATTTATCTATCGCATACTTTGCAGCACACCCGTATATCTCTAGCTGTTGATGCAATTAGTCAGCTTATAAAACATTTATAACATTTATAGAAATGATTTGCTCTGCAACACTTTTGATTGAAGATGTGAAATATACTGAGTGGTAAAAAAAAATGGTAAAATGCTAAAACAAACTATTTACTAAAGCCAGCATATCAGGAGAAGTGTGGCACACATATCAGCTGCAGCCTCCATGCCGGAGGAACAAGATGTCATGTTCCTCAGCTCTTAGATCTCAACCCTTCAGACAGGAGTCCACTTTCAGACATATTTACAGCTTAGTCTGCACTTCAGCTGCAAATATAAATCGAGGTGAAAGAGCTTTCTAGTGATTGTAATTAGAGATGTACCAGACTGTGCGACAACTCCCACAGCGACTTCCATGCCAAATTCGAGTCCTATATTGTAGGAGTTATTGGCAGAAAAATGTACCCAAAGTCTCTGACATCTGCAGAGATGAATAAAATCATAACTGTGGAGTCTGCAGTTTGAATTAAATAAATCTTTCAAAGTTTTAGTATGATTTTTGCATTGCATTTTCCAATTATCAAAAATAGTTTACACTTAAAGCTCCATTTGACAAAATAACAGCTGAAAAGCTAGCAGCATATCTTTATTGCATTCATTTCTTCCCTCGGGTGGTTCATGAAAGCCTGCAGTTCCAATCACTGTGTGTAGTAATAGTGGTCTTTGGCAGGGGCAGACTGGGGCCAAAAATCATCCCAGGATTTAGCAATCTTGGCCAGTCTATAAGTCAAGCATGTACTATTGAATCCTACCCTCATGTGCATAACAGCTGGAATAAAAGTGCACTCCATCTTTGAGTTCATGGCCGGATCATGGGAAGGGGTAGATACAGCTACTCTGAAAGTAATGGTATTGAAGCTAAGCGCAGATACTATGCCCGTTTGCTGAAAGCTACGTTCACCCAGTTGGCCCCAAAGCAATGCGGTCCACCGGCAATTCTCCCCATACGCACTATGGCCAGTCTGCTCATGGCCCTTGGCGATCCTTAAAATCCAATTCCAGAAAATCCAATTCCTGCGCTGGAAATAGAAAAGTCCTCACTCATGGGAGCCAGCGGCCATCCTTCTGAAGCCCCGGCTGGGGCCAAATTCAAACACTGCTGGATCGTAGGCCTAAAGTTAACCGGGTTAGCCAAGAGGTTGAGTAATGTAGTGTACAGGCTTTGTTGGACCTGCACTGGAGTCAGCCTAAGCAGTAACATTTTATTCATTTGTTCTAATAAGAACAAGGTAAGTAACCTGTTAAAGGAGACCCACACCTGCAGCCTACTTAATGCGTGTGTGCTCAGGCTGAAGAGCATAATGACTGCAATCCTCAACGAAAATGCAGTATGTCAATTGGCCACCGGGGTTGCGTCCTCTGTTCCAAGTGCCAAAAGCGCCGTCCACTGTAACAGTCAGCGAGCAAACACTGGGTCGCATGTCGACCGAGGATCACTGTTAGTGCAAAGATTTGAGGTGCCCTCGCTTTTCTGACACAATGCAGTCTGGCCTGAACCCACATCCCATTCGGTAGGCAGCGGTTGTTTGACTAGCTAACTGCACATAAAATGTCATGGTCCAGTAATTGCCTGACTGTAGCTCTTGCACCACTCTTGGAGAGGAAAGTGGTGCAATGGTAAGTGACAACACTGCTTGCCAACTGCCTGTTAACATTTGACAGGATACACTGCTTCCTGTAATTATTTTTGCAACTTTTTCAGTGGCCACTGTGTCACCGCCAGCGCAGCAACATGTTTGGCATAGCAGCTGATTGGAGGTGGCTAGTTCAAGAGCTGGTTTACGGACAAAAACTACAACATTCTGTGCCAACCTTGTCCCTGTACCCTGGTTTGGCTTGCTACTTTATAAGAATCCTCATTGTCCCCTTCTGAACTTGTCTTGAGCTGTTGTTTTATGTTGCCATCCATTACCACATCTGACCACATCCAGAGCCACTGTGCCGTTTTTGCCGAATATCTATCTGATCAAATCAGCTCCCACCACGCTGTGTGCACTGGTGGCTGTACCCCCGACATTCCTGCTGTACGTGCTCCCAAACCCAGCCATACAGATAAGTTGGGCGTGGGGGAGTGAGCACTTCACAGGGGAGTTGGGGTATTTGGTTGCTGGCGTTCCTTATGCTGAGTCTCAGTCCAAAACAGCAGCTTTATGACGGTCATTAGTATGCATGGCATGAAGTGCTTTTTGGACGAGTGCCCACCCAAGTGCTGTGGAAATGGTGAAAAGGTGAGTGAAGTGGGCGATCTGGGGGGGTTTCACACAGTGGGGCATCCTGCATCGGAATTCCCCCGTTGCAGGGAGCAGTCATCAGGGTATAAATCCTCGTGATTGGTCCACTTTAAAGAAAGTCAGCAGTCAAAAATGACTTTGTCTCAGTTAATAATCTCTCCTGGGGCATCTTCTGGGGGATGCCTCAGCAGTTAAAGATCTTTAGGAAATCAACATCGGACATAGAACCGCTTATAATGGGGGGGGGGGGCAAGAAGTAGTTGCGCACATCAGAAGCATGAAGCTATTAATTGTCCTCCAACTGTATTTCAACGGATGCTGCTAGATAAAAGTCAGTATCTCGCTAATGAAGGCTTGCTGTTGACATGAGGGGGTAGGTTGGGTTAGTTTAGTGACCCAACCTGGCACATAGTTTGCAAGGAAGAATTTAGGTATGTTTTAAGGTCTACTTTCTCCAGTTCTGGCATGAACAGATTTGCCCACAGTATTGCACACCTTGTACCCACTGAGGTTATCACTCACTGAGGTCTCAAATTGTTTTAGTTGGATGACTAGGTTTTGATTTTACAAATGTACCTGACATGCTGCTATTTCATCTTTGCGTGGAATGTGTGTGTACAAGGATTTCACTTCCATAGTGGGCAGAATAGTGGTGTCAGGTAGTGTCACTGCTGAGTCATCCTAAGCACCCTAACCAGGACTGTTGATTTTTGCAACAAGCTAAATAGTGAGAGGAGAAGCAACTTACACACCAACTGAAATCCCATCATGCTGGTTTCTTCTCTAGCATGCAAAGAAACAGATTTTTTTTTAGCATTCCATTCAATTTCTATGGCCTCGATTCAATAAAGGTAGAAAAAAATTCTCATGGTAGTAAAAGATTCAATTCATGAGAAAAAAGCCTGAGAATTTCACTGTTTCTGAATCACCAGCTAAGAAAACAATGAAAGTCAATGGCACTTTTTTACTCCTAAGAAAAGTAGAGAACTGTTTACTCCTTTCTACACTGTAGTAAAAGCTGCCATTGACTTTCATTGTCTTTTTATCTAGTGATTCAGTTACAGTGAAATTCTCAGGCTTTTTACTCATGAATTGAATTTTTTACTACCATGAGAATTTTTTTCTACCTTTATTGAATCGAGGCCATAAGTTTACAGGGGTGATCTGTTCCATTCCAATGCCCGTCTCTAAACAAATGCTCAGAGCAGGGCTGTTTCTAGGGCAGGGTGAGCAGGGCGATTGAGCTGGGCGCCAAGGCAATGGGGGTGACTTTCCCTTATCCCCCCATACTGGACCCAGTTATGGTGAGGGGGCACTGTCTGCTGCTAAGGAAGAGCATAGCGCATACCTATACGGGACAGCATTATCCCCATAGGACAGATGAGGAAGGAGCAGGATTTTCCCCATCCAGCACTATTCTGCCTAGAAACTGCCCTGGCTTGGAGCATTGCATGATGGGTAAACATATCTACGCACATTAGAGGAACTGCAACAACCTGTTTTTTTTTTCAGCGCTGTCTGGCACAGGGGACAGAATGTTGAGAAGTTGGGCAGATTTTGTTTTAGTATTCTAGTCCTTTTTCTTAGGTTTACAGGGGTGATCTGCTCCATTTCATGCCCGTCTCTAAAAAAAAGCTCAGAGCAGGGCTGTTTCTAGGGGACCAAGGCAATGGGGGTGACTTTCTCCCAGCCATCCTGTTTTGTGAAGATGAATCAGGGCCCCTGTAATTGGTGCAGACAAAAGATAGGCCCCTCATACCCCCATACTGGGCCCAGTATGGGAGTATGAGGGGCCTATCTTTTGTCTGGGGGCACTGTCTGCTGCTAAGGAAGAGGCATAGCATAGCACATGCCTATATGGGACAGCATCATCCCCATAGGACAGAGGAAGAAGGGGCAGAATTTTCCCCATCCAGAACTATTCTGTCTAGAAACTGCCCTGGCTTGGAGTATTGCATGATGGGTAAACACATCTACATACATCAGAGGAACTGCAGCAAACTGTTGTTTCAGCGCTGACTGGCACAGGGGACAGAATGTTGAGAAGTTGGGCAGTTCACAGCTGTAAAAGAAGAAAGTATGTTCAAAACCTTTCACCTGGATTTTTCTTCCTTTCATTAAAATAAACAAGCCTGGCAGGAATCTTTTTGATGTTGAGGTTTATACTTCCTATCCCTTATTTATGTGGAATTTTATTCTTGGACCTTTTTTTCACTATAACGCTCGTTCAAGGATTCACTCTTAATGGTCTGTGAGAGAGAGGACCTAAAAAAGAGCCTGTTAGTTAATCCTTATCATTTAAAACAATAGTAATAGTGCTGAATCTCAATGCCCTTTGACTGCCAGGTTTTAAGTCGGGAACACATGCCCAGCGAGAGAGTTACACATGAGGAGGCATCCAGGGTGTACTTTGCTTTAATCTACTGATATTACTTTTTTCATTATACAGTATAAGGAACAGGAGCAAGACACTGTGGAGAACTGTGCCACATCCCTCATTGATTCCTGACACTTAAAAAAAAACACTGTCCTCGGTTGACTAGCTAACTGCTAAGTCTCACAGAAGCTTACCTCAAGCATTAAATTGTTTGTGGCTGGAACAATTAAAACATTAAAACAATTAGGAAAAATGCACTCCCCTTATCAAAGGTTGTCAATGCTTCCTGTCCTTTTTAAGCTCATGGGTGATTGGAGTTGGGGGAATACTGCCCCCATGTGGACAGCAAGCCTCTCTGTTCTGTGCAGAGATAAGGCAATCGCTGATTGTGCTTTACGCAATCTCAGCCAACTGCAATATTTTCTCTTGAATCTCTTTACGACTTGAAAATATGGTGTAACCTAAAGTGTGTTGGGCTCTCTACGCTTTTTAGATCAGCCTCACTAGTCGATATCATTTTTCCCCTGTAAGGGAGTAATCATTTCTTTTATTCACTATGTAACACTGCTCTCATTATGGCAGATGCAGCAGAGACAAATCCTGCAGCAGAACAGTCACACTGTGCTCAATTTGGTACAAGGAAAAAGATGATCTTCATTACATTTAAATAAAAAGATTATTGCAGTGCGTGATGAATCACTGACTGAGGAACTTGACTACAGCTATTGATTCTCAAATGTAAAACTCCGGTTTCATTTAAAATGCTGTAACACAATCAATTTTGTAATTTAATGTTATTAAAATTGCACTTCCATGTACGCCCGCATTCAGCTTGGATTTTTAAAATCCAAATAAGCCTGCATCTGCTACCCAGACATCCCCTATAAACCTTCTAAGAATGGCCAAATATATGGATAGAAACTTGCCCCTTCTGTGCCCATGTGTGTTCCAGGAGTGATCCTATGAACAAAGACTGTAAATAGGGCTCCAGGGAAAGCATGTACAGTCACTGGATTGTTTAGGTATGCTTAGAATATACATCTCTCCCTTCCTGTTATTGACTTACTAGCTTCCTAGAAGTGTTCAGACATATTTAATGTGATCCTAAAGTCTGTATTCGGTGCCTAGGGGGAATCTCATTTTGGGTGTTAAAATAACAGTGTTAAAATAAATAATGCCCCAAAACACCTTTAAAGATAACCAATCAATGCCCAGGCATCCTGGTTTGGGACCCCCTGCTGTGTGACACCCTTCAGATCCCTATCAAAAATCCCTGTGTCCAGCCATTAGATAAGCTGAGGGCAGGAGCACACCACAGACAACAGGGAGTCTGCAAGTGCGGACAAATCTTTTTCTCTATGCCATACATCTGGTTCCAAACAAAGCTGTATGTTGGGCATTAATATACAAGGCATACAGTGCTGTCTAGACAAGAGCCCATGCATGCACTGTGGGACAACCAAAAAGGTGGGTTTTGTGTATGATTTGGGGGGATTCACACAGTGGTGCCTCTCAAATCTGGGAGGCCCTGGGAAAGCAGACTAATAACCAGAATAGTAAAAATCCTATAGTACAGTCTACCAAAAACTGCCCCACCCCGACACCCTCCCCTGGCACTGAGGCAGGGCGGGAGGGGGGGGTTTAAACAATACTCACCCAAGATCCATTGCTTTTCACCCAGCGATTCATACAGCAGCTTCTCTCAATCTGTTTACAGCCCAAGCTGTCCATGCACTTGACCATTACTCAGGGACAGGGGCCTACTAGGGTCCATACCCAAACGTTCCACCAAGAAGGTTGTGCTCAGTAGGTACATGTGCTCCCTTTCTCTCAGGTTTTTTTGTTCTCCCTTATTGTTTCCCTCTTTTAGAATGTAAACTAAACATTTGTGTTAGGCTTGTGCTCCCATACCTGTGATTTACTTACCGGCACAGGTAAGAACACTGCCAGTAACCCTTTAGCTACTGGAATACAAGATTGTGACCCTCCATCTCAAGAGGTTGAATTACTGCAGGAGGGGTAAAGCCTGTGAGTTCAGGAATGTGGAGCATCGTCTCTGCCTCAGCCAATCAGATGATTACCAACTCAGGAAGTCTTGAACAACAGTTGGTGTACATTGCTAAAGTAGACACATTTGTTGCAAGTAAAATTCATTTTCTTTTAAGTTGCAAACAAATAGAAAAAAAAAATAACAGGTAAGATCAGCGCCTTGAGTACATCATTTTGGCCCACAATAATGGAAACTTAAAAAAAAAAAAAGCCATTAAAATTAGAATTATCATTTTAATAATATAATAGAAGTGCACTTCCAGTGGAGGTTGAAAATGATTTTCAGGCTCCTTGGGTGGCCAGTGTCAGACTGTCCTTTCAGAGCACCAGTCAATTCCCTGGTGGGCCCCAGGCATTGACCCAAGGCCACATCAGAGCAGTACAGGAGGTCCAAGATTAAAGCAATGTTTTTGGTTTGCCTGAACTGTTCTGAGTTGTTATTTATTAAAGCTACTTTTTTGTTACTTCTTTGATAAACATCACACTTTCATTGAGAATCAATGAGAGTGGTATTGTACTGTTTCTATCCAGCTGTAGTGCGGGACCCAAGAAAAATATTTCCTGCTGGACCCGAGGTACTGCAGCCTGACTGCTTCAGCCTAATGGTTCATTTACATCATTTTACAGATACACTGACCTTTTCATCGAGTGATCATGTGAGCAGACAATTAATGCTTGGACAAGGCTTATCTGCCTGCGATATGTTCGTTAGAGCGATCATTTACTTGTGCTGTGTGTTCCACATGCTATTTGTGGTTGATTTCTGCTTTTACATGTGAACGGGCATGTGACGAACATCATAGATGATGAAGAGAACTCTCGAAAGCTCATTTTAAAACATATCTAGTTAGCTTACAAAAGGTATCGCCTTATCTCTTTACTTTTTTACTTTGGACAGTTAAGCAATTTTGAAAATTGATTTGTGAAATTATGGAAGTGCTGGTACATTATTTATTGAAACTTTTGCTTTGTTTTATCGCAAAAGTAGCCATTGAGTATTATTTAGCTGTTTTTTACATTATCCTTTTATCTAGTCAAAGGGCTTTGTTCAGACAGCGTCATATGAAAGCATAATGTTTACAGAAGAATTTAGTCGGCTAATGTCTTCAGGGCCAGCTACTGCCTCATCAGCTTCAGCTTATTCGCTTACCAAAAATTGTGAATTAAACTTGATGTTACAATCCTGATTGATTTAGCAATCAATCTAGCATCTAAGTGATCTGGGCAGAAGTGAAAATATAGTTTATGCAAGTAATAAACTCAATATACCTAACCCTAGTTGCATCACATCTTAACTTTACCTAAAGCAGATCTTTGAGCTGATTCCAAGCCTCTCTTGCTTGCATTTCCACATGTAGGAACAATGTTAAAGTCCCAGAGTTAACTGTTTTGCAGGACTTTATGGTACCCGTATGCCAAACTGAGCATTCACCATATTATTTCGGTTCATGCCAAGATTTTCTGTTCATGCGAACATAATTTTACGGGTTTATCCTGAGCTTGCTCATGAGTTGCAGCCCTAATTTTTAGCCCCACAAAAAGCATACGTTTACGGTTCAAAATAACGCCCTCTTTTTGCAAGCGGGAACCAGCATACATGCTAAACATGGAGCCCCTTGACATGTTAAGCGTATGAGCCTTTGCTCAGCTGCGGCTGTTAACCATGTACCTTCCAGGTCTTAGGCTGCAGTCACCTGAATATCAAACAGATGTCCAGTCAGCAGGTGTTCGAACTGACACAACTGAACCGCCTTTCTCTTGAGAAGTTTTACTCAGAGTAGTTGGCCCCTGCCACAAAAAAAGGGGCATGTAATTGGAGGTATGACCAAATTTGCTGGCTGCCTTCAATTTTAGTGAATGGCTCCTTCCATAGGCTAGGGGCACTGTTAGTTGGCATGTCCCAGCCTTCACTGAGCCGCGCCCTGAAAACATTTCTCAATGGCATGGCTGTTCTGCAGGAGAAATACATCTTTTTTCTGGCAGAATGGCGGCCTGGAACGCGGTGATGTTGGGTTTTTTCAACATAGCAAATATGCCAAGTGTCATGGGCGCCATCAACTGCATGCATCTGGCCCTTGTTCCCCCAACTGCTTAGGAGTATATGTTTCGGTATGTTTAGGGCCACTATTGTCACCCTTTTGCCCCCTCTCCTGTAGTTATGCCTTCTAGCCCCCTCTCCTGTAGTTATGCCTTCTAGCCCCCTCTCCTGTCTTTTTACAACACTTGCCTCAGCTCCCCTAAACCAGCTTCCTTGTGTCTGTGTCCTTGTACAATTAATTACTTGGAGACACAGTTTACCCTCTGTTTGTTTTGCTTAGTTCAGAAACTGTAAGATTGGACAACTCTCTTAATATCCAATGCGTTGTAGGGCCGGATCTTAATTTTTTCAGCATTTCGTCCGGCTTCCCGGGCCCGTCCCACAGCGCATTCATCTTGCGTTGAGTTTAGAGTGGTGAGCTGAGTTGCAGTTGGCTTCTGGGTAAGTGTGTCTATTCTTCTCTTTGCTCTGTGTGTCTATTGTTAGCATTGCATGTCCACTCTTTTAGCCATTTTTTAGGTAATCCCCCTTTTTGTGTTTTGGTATGATAAATTAAAGCAGCCAAAACAAGTTGATGTCTGATTTATTTTATTTAGGGGATATATCTACAATGCATTCCTCCATGGGTGTATCAAGGGCCACACAGTGCCCATATTGCTGCAAAATAAAGGTTTGCCCCTTGGCAAAAAGTTCCCAGCCGTGCTTAGGGTGTATTGGCCTTGTTGATACTCTCTGGTGGTTGCCGTACCTCAGGCAGTGGCGCATTCGGGCATTTTGCTGGTTTGCCCCCACCAATTGGCCCTGCTGCTCCTCCACCACTGCATCCATGCCCTCCTGGATCTTCCTGACGATACAGCCCTCCACTTTAAAATAGAGGGTGGAGTTGCATCTCAAAGTTTTGCTATTGGCCTGCCAGTTTGCCTCATGATTTGTCACCACTTTAACAAGAGCAAATGGTGTCTGGGTGCAGGGCATGGCTGGATTCCTACTGTCTGTATGGTGGAGGTGGTGGGCCTGCTGCTGCCAGACTGCTGTTGTGGGTCAAGGTTAGGGAGGTGGGGGGAGGTGGGGCATCAGCTGTTGGAGGCATCAGCAGGTGTGGACCCCACTTACCTGGCTGTCTTCCTCAAGCTCCTGTGTTGCATCCCTTAGATGTGCCGTCTGTTGCTGCAAATTAAATGGTTCACCTTGCATCTAAATAGTTACCCACAACATTTGTGTGTTACTTGGCCCACCATGTGTGTCCCAGGCCAGCCCTCCCACTTTGGGAATGTCTATGGACAACCACATTGTTGTTTTTTTTTGTTTGGGTTCCTCCCCTACCCTCAGCAATAGACATACTAGGTCTGCCACGTGCTGGGTCTGGCATAATTGGCAGACAGGCCTTGGCAGCTATCATTGGGGGGGTAGGGGAGGGATAGATGGGGTCTGGCCTGGCCCTGAGATGAAAGTGCCACACCTTACAGGTATAGTATATTAAGCTGCACCATTTGTTAGATTTTGAAAGTAAAGTGCCTGAAATGCTCCATGATGAAAAAGCTGTACAGCATTATTATTACTAGAGCTTTGGTGACTTCCTATACATAGTGGTGCTAAAGTCCCGCTGATCTACTGGGGGAAACCAGGGGCATAGTACACAGTCCTACTCTCCTATCCTGTCTGGTGGGTAGATCTTTAAAAAAATCTATTGCCCTAATCTTGCTTGCGCCCCTGTCTTAAGTTGGTTCTTTAATTTTTCAGCATTTGCCTAATTTAGATGAGCCTGCAGAAAGTAAAGGTACATTATAATCAATTTAAAGAACCTTAATGAAAGCCCAATTTTTTTCAAGCAAAACATCATAAAGACAATCATAACAACGTGAAATTATTAGTACTGCTGAATGATCGTATGTTTATTTTAGTCAATATTTGTTTCCTAGCCTACAGATATTTAAATAATGTTACAAAACACACCAGCCGTTTACTCTAGCAATACATAGCTAAAAATAACGGAACTGTGTTTCTTCTTGCTTTTCATGTGAGCTGCATAGCAATGTGAAACAAGACCCAAGTGACTGTGTAATATTATTGATGTAAGGAATGCAACCTGATTGGTCCAAAGCCTTCTATGCTGTGGACAAGAGGTGACCCACCACCACCATATTCTACTCTTGTCAGCATAATTCCTTTTATATTGATGTGATTGGCAAAGAGGACAGTAATAAATGGTGTTGTAACATCCTATTATGGGTTTCTGAGTATATAAGGTAATATAGATTTGAATTAGAATGTTTTGCCTACTTACACTGCATTATTGTTGAC
The DNA here is from genome assembly GCA_027917425.1 of Gastrophryne carolinensis. NCBI lineage: Eukaryota > Metazoa > Chordata > Amphibia > Anura > Microhylidae > Gastrophryne > Gastrophryne carolinensis. The sequence goes on from CM051235.1 coordinate 460,695,293, forward strand.
TCATGTAGTCAAATCTCAGTTGTTAGCTGAGTTAATAATTAGAACTCAGCAGTTTCAGGGAACTAAGCTTTTTCTGAATGGCTGTTGTGAATCTATGCAAGGATGCATGAAAAACACTTATTTCCAATAGATGAGTGTTGGGAATGGCTGTATAAACAGCTCTACATCCTTTTGTCAGACAACTTCTGATTCACCCAACAAAATGATTATAGTCATAGCTTCCCTTAAAATATTGGTGAGCAAGTTGGGTAATTTTCTAAAATGTGGCAAGTTCTGCACCTTTTTGTGCAAGAGCCTGTGTCACAGCCTTGGTACACGGTGCTGGTCTTAGCACCTCAGATGACTGATGGTATCTAATTCCAAAGCTTACTTCAGGAACAGCACAGTGTCAATTGTATTGTCGGGCAGCCATGCCATAGTAGTCCAGATGCTGTCTCAGTTAACCTGTCACATTCTGAGGCCCCCTACTGACTACTGACTATGTCAAGTGCCAAGCCCTTGTTCCAAGTCCTCCTTCAACGTGACCACATGGAGAGATTATGCTCCACCCCCTGGGAGGAAACACAAACATGAACAGACATGTTTGTGGCAGCGTGATGTTACCTTAAATCTCGGGCAGGTTGTCCCCACAGCGGGTATGCCAGCCATCTAAAGATGGTCTTCGCACTTGATTCAGGTTTGGATGAGATTAGCTGTTTTTTCTTTCTTTGTGGCTCATTTCCCTCCAAATTTTCTTAATTTGGGGGTGGAGTCTAAAGCCTGTTCTGGCAAGAAACAGGTGCTCCAATCCAGAAGGCAGAGGTGGCATTTCTTCCCTGGCCAGCAGTCATGTCAGAGGGAGAAAGAACAGGTGCACCAGCAGGTGGCGAGATGCAGCATTCGGATGTGAGAGCTCCGCAGACAGCAGCATCGGACAGACCTGCAGCGGCAGCAGAGAGTGTCGGCCTTAAAGGAACAGCAACGGAGGTGGACATATTCCAAAAACCGATAGGACTGTTGCCATTTGTTACGGGCGGTGAGGCTGGTGCAGGACAGTGTAGTAAAGCTTATATTTTGTATGTTTTATTGTTTATTTTAGCCCAAAATGCCTAAAGATAAGGATCCTGCATCCCCCAAACACAGTAAAGTAGTTAAAAAGTCTAAGCACTGTGATGATTGTCACTGTGTGCTTCCGTAAACTTGGCAAAAGCTTCTGTGCCAGGAATGCAGGGAAGTAAAAAGGGACGCAGATGCAGCTGCCCTAATAAAAGAGATCCTAGCAATGAAGCAACAGATTGCTTCAATACAGGATGCTCAGAAAGAGAAGGGGCATCCCGAGCCATCCATCGCTACCGCACCCTCAGTTAGCTTAGTTGTAGAAGGTCTGAGAGAGAATGTTGGGTCATCCTGTATAGCACTGATGTCATCCTGATGTTTTTTCGGACGCAGGTTAATGTGGATTTAGAATCTGGTGAAGAGGACCTGTCCTCTAAGGATTCTTTTGGTGAAGAAAATCTGGATAATGAGGCTCCAGATGGGTTGGATAAGCTGTCAGCGGAACTCATAAAACTATTAGGATACCTCTATGCAATCTGGGGAATCCAGAAGGAAGAAAAGCCCCTATCCATTCAGGTTGAACTGTACAAGATGTTTTTGGAAAAGAAGTTTAAGTTCTTTCCTGTCCACTCAGCCTTAAGGGCCTTGATTATTAATGAATGGGAAAGGCCAGATAATTTTTTTTTATGCCAAGAGAAATTACCATTTTAATGGTCAGGACATAGAACTTTGGAGCTAGTGTCCCAAGGTGGATGCATCATTGGGGCAGATGCCCAGGTCAGCAGACTTAAGTTTTGAGGACATGGGTACACTAAAGGAATTTGCATTTTGGCAAAAATAGCCTGGGATGCGGCCTCCTTTTCATATAGGCCCTCCTTAGCATCTCATGTTATCCTAAGAAGCATGATGTTCTGGCTTAATAACTTAAAAGGTTATATGGAAAGTAATACTCCCAGGGAAAGCCTTTCAAGGTTCTTCCAACTTTTTTACAGAACAGTTACTTTCCTTAACCCTTTAAGTGCCAGAACACGTTTTAGTTTTTTGTGCTACACATGTTCAACCTTGATTTTTGAAGGGATTTCCCAGGAAAATTATATATTGTTTTTTTTTTTCAGCAGAGTCTGAGCTTTAACATGAAATGTCTTGTATGGCCTTTTTGTTAGTGTATTCTCAATAATTTTGGGTGAAATATGTGCAAAAAAATAAGTTTGTCAATAAAATTGTATTGCATGTGAAACCCCAATTTCTCACGGTTACAGCGATACCACTTATGTATAGGTAGACACCCTTATCTGCCCAGGAGACTCCCCCAAACTGAAACAGACCTTTAGGAGATTTTCAGATAAAATACAACTGTGATATGAGCGCCTTGCAGTTTTTCCAGAAAAACAACCCTTTACATTTGAAATACCCCCACAAACTAAATATTCTCTGGAAGTACACGCCTCAGGCTTTCTAGGCATACCAGGCTTGTTTATGTGGGCATACTTTTCTGGGAGTTATCCCTCAATCAATTCTTTGGTTGCAGTTTCCCTACAAAAGAATAAAAAGAATAAAATCAAAGCCACATTTTCCTAAAAAAAAACTATATGCAAACAATAAAAAACAAGTAAAATCTGAAAAAACAAAATGCCCCGAACAGAACAATACCAAACATGCATAGCTACTGTCAATGAAAGAGTTGCCAAACACCACAAAGTAAAGCATGCGCATAACGGCAATTTTACTTGAAAATTTCAGCTCTGCAGACACCTTGCAATTTTTCAACCAAAACAACCCTTTACATTTGGTATATCCCCCATAAACCATATATTCCCTGAAAGTACACATGTTAAGCTTTTATGCGTACCCAGCTTGTTGTAGTGGGCTCATCTTTTTGGAATTAATCCTTCAAAGAATTCTAAGGTTGCACAGGGTTTCCCTAAATAAATGTATAAAAAAGCTGAATAAAAAAATGTTTTCCTAAAATATCAATATGCAAACAAGAAGAAATTGTATTAGTTTGGGGTAACCTCTACACCCCCTGCCAAAAAGCCCAACAGAGACTCACTATTTCACTCAAATAATCAATTTATAAATCCATTTTATTGTAGCATATTATTTAAAACCAATCTAAAAACAATTATACTGAACCATATGCATGGTAAGCCACCAGGGGGCGTACTCTCTCATCAACAATACAATCTCATATACATATAAGTAGTTTCAAAGTGACTCTGTGCTAATCTATCAATAATTTCATATATACAACTATTCTAAAAATTAATATACAATTCACAATTAATATCCTCACCCTAATAAAGTGCCAGTGCTTCCATCACAAATAGTACCTTGTGCAAAATATTTAAGCCCATTCACAGAGAGCAAGGGAACAAAGACAACACACAACAAAAAAGTGCTTACTGTTAGTATGATGAGAGGGAGACCCCCCTTAGGCGAAGACCTACGCGTTTCGAGCCCCCTATGAGCTCTTGCTCACGGTCAGTATGTATGTGGGGACAGAGGGCCACAGCCCCCCCTTAAATACATACCCTCCCGACCGCTCCCTCTCATCATACTAACAGTACGCACTTTTTTTGTTGTGTTTCTGGGTATTACCCCACAGAGCAGAGAGCAGTGCACCTATAGAAATATTGACTAGTGCTGCCCACATTCCTTATCCGTAGCCCAACGGATGTATTTTACTGGTTGAAACTACCTCTGTGACAACTTATTGCACCACTTTGTGACTGCAGCTTGTTGTCAGTGGGCTGGCACAGTATTGAATATAGAATGGCAAGAAATTTTGAAAACAGAGAAAGAATATGGTTAGATAAACTACAACTACTTAAGAATGATGGTGATATGGGACAAAGAGACTCTACACCTGGGTTGAAAGAGCTGTTTAGACAGATTAAACAGGAACAGATACGATTCACAAAGGTATGGTGGAATGTCCACAGTTTGGGCATCTATAAGGAACAACAGTTGATACCGAGAGGGTTGAGATTACAAATTTTCCCCCCATGGGAGATATCAGAGGAACATAGGCCCAGGTGGGAGGCCCATCTACATAGATGTTCTATGGGGCTAATTGATGAGTTAATTGAGATGGATAAAGTAACTTTAGAACAGATCAAAGATAAGCTTAAAATGTTATATGACAAAATACCAAGGGAGGTTCAACAGACTGATATTGATAGACATGAGAATCAAATGAATGAGGAATTGGAGAGAGTGGAAAGGTTAGTAATGGCCCAAAAACAGGACAAACTCCAGAGGGATAGAGCTGATAGAACCAGAGAATGTATAAATGGAAACACACTGGTAATGAGAGGGGTAGACAGGGCTATATCAGTAGAGGGTCTAGCCGCAGTGCCTCCGTCTCAAGTAGAACCTCAGATAGTGGCAACATGCGCCGTTTTTTGGGGCAGGCTGGTGCAAGGGGCCCAGGAGGAGGAGAGAGGGCAAGAGGCGACACAGAACAAATAAGAGACCCCGTGTGGAGGAGCCACCGCAGGCTGAATCAGAGACCTTACAAAAGGTCCAGACCAGAACAGAGCCCCTAGAACAATCCCCAACCCTGACTGAATCACGGATGGGGGAACAGAATGATGAATTAACTGTACTTAATATCTCTGGCAAACCGCTCTCGTTAGCTGAAAGGAAGCTACTACTCAAAAAGCAATTTGAAGCACCCATGGAGCTAGACTCCAATCTATCTTGGCGTGAGGGGCTGGCCCTTGATGATTTGACGGCTCTGCTATATGAGCAAGAAGTAACCTTAGACCCGGATAGGGCACTACGCAAGCCCTCCAAATATATTCCATCTTGGTCCATCTGCCCAGCGGTCCACACATTTTTCAAAGTGGTGTACTTCTTGGACCTTACGATCAATCTTGCTGATGACAGCTCCCTTCAGACTACATTGTTCAGGAAGGAGACGGCGACCAACAGCCTATTACATTATACAAGTTTTCACCAGAAAAAGACTAGGGAAGCCATCCCGGTTGGGCAATTCCTGCGGCTTAAGCGGAATCGCTCTACTATGCAGGAATTTGAATTACAATCAAGGGGGCTCAAGAAGAGATTCCAACATAGGGGTTACCCCGAGAGAACGATCAAGAAGGCCGTGGTAAGAGCAGGTGATACACCACGGGAAGCCTTACTAATTCCAAGGGAGAAAAAAAGAACCATGGAAGAGTAGCAACTGGCTACCTTTTTCATTGGGACGCCCGGGAGTTGATGGGGAATTCTAATATCAGGTGCATTATATGATATTGGCAAGAGGAAGAAGCCGGGCCTCCTGTAAGATGTGCCGGTGGCAAGGAGCAAATTGGATACTGAAGCAGAGAAGAACCTATACACATGGAGAACAGAGTGCACTGTGGATCTCTATTTTTGATTGGATGTAATTAATCACTTAGAGTGACTACTGTAGATATATGCTGATGTTACCGATTCATTGCCACCTCACACAGAGGACTGGACCCCCGGTCCTCTTTAAAGTCTTACCCGCAGCAAAATATAGGACTTACATCAATGTAGATGCTTGAGCCCTATATATATTTTTTAGCTAAACCCCTCCTCCTCCTGTTCTGAGTAAGTTCATGTTGAATACGAGGAAGTTGAACGATAAACAGTTAATAACACCCCCCATACCCCCCTTGCTACACCGATTGGCTGCTTATGTCCTGGGACGCATATCTGAATATATGGATTTTGGATCTTGTTCCCGTTCCCCCCTTTTTCCCTCCCCCCCCCCCCCCCCCCCCACTTGTGCTCTAGAGAGTTCTTAAAGTTTGTATATAGATGCCAAACATGGGGCAATATAGTTATTAATAGGTAGCATTTGCTTCTGCTTATTTGAGCATCTGTACTTCGGATCTTTATCCCGCTTTCCCCCTATTTCTGCTAGGGATCCCATATAGTCTATAAATAGACATCAATAATGTGAGGGATAGTGGTCATTAGATAGTAAGTGTACCTGCAATTTTTTGACTGATTGAGTCGATTCACCTGGGAACTTTATCCCTCTCTCCTCCCCCTTTTTTTGGAGACTCATAACCATGTATATAGATGCTGAACATCAGAACCTTATTTGTAAGAAGCCAACCGATAAAAACTTTGTGGATCTCTATCCCTCTTTCCTCTTGTTATAGAAATTGTGTAAATAGATGCTGAGGAAATCCAGCCGCACTGTGATTGGTAGTTGTAAAGTATACTTACCTGTAAATGTGATGTATATATTAGATGCCGTTAACTGTAATTTTAAACATAGATTATGTGTAAATAAGATATTGTGTTAGGTTAGTAGCAAGAAATGCATAAAGATAAGTGAGGAAGGGGTTAAATGTGTGCCTGAACAACGGTTCCCTCGCCTGGCTGCATCTGGCTCATTACCATCCACCTCCCACCTATCAGCGTGGGGGGATGGGGCCAGTACCAGCTTGTGCTGTGCGTTCCAGCGTGGCGCGCAGGTCCGCATGCGCAGTAGCGGTGATTTGCGTACTTCCGGACTTGGTATGCAATCACCACATACAGCTGGGGCCAGGCGTGGGAGCGGTCGGGAGGGTATGTATTTAAGGGGGGGCTGTGGCCCTCTGTCCCCACATACATACTGACCGTGAGCAAGAGCTCATAGGGGGCTCGAAACGCGTAGGTCTTCGCCTAAGGGGGGTCTCCCTCTCATCATACTAACAGTAAGCACTTTTTTGTTGTGTGTTGTCTGTGTTCTCTTGCTCTCTGTGAATGGGCTTAAATATTTTGCACAAGGTACTATTTGTGATGGAAGCACTGGCACTTTATTAGGGTGAGGATATTAATTGTGAATTGTATATTAATTTTTAGAATAGTTGTATATATGAAATTATTGATAGATTAGCACAGAGTCACTTTGAAACTACTTATATGTATATGAGATTGTATTGTTGATGAGAGAGTACGCCCCCTGGTGGCTTACCATGCATATGGTTCAGTATAATTGTTTTTAGATTGGTTTTAAATAATATGCTACAATAAAATGGATTTATAAATTGATTATTTGAGTGCAATAGTGAGTCTCTGTTGGGCTTTTTGGCAGGGGGTGTAGAGGTTACCCCAAACTAATACAATTGGTTTCTGGGTATTACCCCACAGTGTACCTATAGAAATATTGACTAGTGCTGCCCAACGGATGTATTTTACTGGTTCAAACAAGAAGAAACAAGCTAAATCTGAAAGATCAAGGTCCCCAAGCAGAACAATACCCAACATGCATAGGTACTATTAACCCTTTTAATTGCCCACCTACTTGAAATTTTATCACCCTCTGTTGCCAGGTCATTTTTCCCCATTTTGCGCCCTGTTTAACTGTATTTTTTGCTAGAATTTCCAGGAAAATTATATATATATATATATATATATATATATATATATTTGCAGCAGAGTTTAGGCTTTAACAGGAAATGTCTTGTTTGAAATTTTTCTACTGTTTTTTTTTTATATTTTTTGCGTAAAATAAATAAAAATAAATAACAATTGTCTCCTTTATTTTAAATAAAACATTTGTTTTATTAATGAAAACCATATTGCATATGAAAGCCCCCACCATTCTTGCCCAGGAGACCCCTCAAACTGAAAAGAGCACTTTATAACATTTACAAATAAAATACAACTACTATAAACACTATAAACATAAAGGGTTAATTAAAAAAAAGACATAGGGTCCCCCCCTCCTGGGGGGAACACATTTTTTGGGGAATTTTAAGGGTTGAAAACCCTTAAAAATCCCCAAAAATTACATGGGCTCCCCCTTACCCATCATAAGCAGCCCAGGATCAGCTATGGGGGCTTGTAGGTGGCCCCCCGTCCTGCCAGCTACAAGCTCCATGGGCTGGGCTCTTCTGCTCCCCCCGGGCTTTGGGGTGGCAGGTAATTGGGGGTGCCAGGGGTTAATGGCAAGTCACCCCCTAGCCGCAGGTGACTTGCTAGCCCCCAGCCTTGTGAACTGGTATAGGGGTCTCATGGATCCCTTACCAGTTCACAAAGGGTTAAGTGTAAAAAAAAAACACAGAGACAAGGAGAAAAAATATTTTATTTATTATTTTTTTTTTACTTACCTTTTTTATTTTTTTTTTGATACTTACTTCCCCATCCATCCCTGGGCCACCGTGTGCCATGCTGATCACTCTGGCTTCTGCTCTCCTGCTGCTGCTGGAAGCCTTTTATAGCTGCTGGGCGACAGAGCATTAGGGGTTAATTTAAAGAAAAATGAAATAGGGCCCCCCTCCTGGGGGGGGGGCATTTTTTGGAGTTTTACGGGTTAAACACCCTTATAAATCCCCCCAAAAATGACAGCTATGGGGGCTTGTAGGAACAGGGCGCAGGGGCCAGCTTTGGTGGCCCCCCGCCCTGCCAAAATATAGTTTCCTGTTTTAGGAGAGCTCTGTGGTTAAAAACCTGGTCAGGTGATAAAGTTTCTAGGACCAAGCTGTGTGGGATCCCCTTTCATGATAATGGGGGAGAATTAGATAATATTTTATCCAGGTCTAGTGAAGCTGGTAAGAGATTTCCTTTCAAAGGTTCAGTGCTTGGATAAGAAATAGATGCAGAGGTAGGATGTGTATTACTCAGCCTAGGCAGCCTGAGCAAAGAAAGCAGGGATCCCAGGCAAGGCCTAAATGGAGGTTTAATGTTCAGTTTAAACCTACAGAGGGGCCTAAGCCTCAATCCTGACAATGAGTTACCAGTGGGGGGCAGGCTCTCCAGGTTTGTAGCCACTTGGAGATTAGTTACTCAAAATCAGTTTGTGCTACAATCACTGCAAGAGGGTTATCTTTTAGAATTTTCCTCCCTCCCTAACTCTTCGTTTTTAGTGACCAAACTCGCAAGGGACCCCAAAAAGAGGTTAGCTTTCCCTTTAGTTCATCTAGAGCTTCTGAAGGAAAGGGTGGGGTTCTATTCTCACATTTTTCTGTTTCAGACGCAGCCAAGAAAGTTTTGAATGATTTTGAAACTGAAAAGACAAGTTGATGTGTTAAGAGTCTATTTTTTTGGTCAGGAACATTCTAACAGAGAAGGCATGGATGGTTAACCTGGACCTTCAAGACGCTTACCTTCATGTTCCCATTTTGACTACTCACTGCAAGTACCTGAGATTTGCAGTTCAGCTAGATCAGGAGATTCTGCACGTCCAGTACAGAGCACTGCCCTTCGGCCTGTCCTCATCCCCAAGGATCCTTACAAAGATCCTGGAGTCGATGGCTCATCTCAGACAACAGGACAACTAAGATGGTAGACCAATCCACTAGTACTAAAAAAGGAAAAGGAGTGGAGACAGACCAACCCAGTGGTGATCACAAAAGATGCAAGCATTTGGGGTTGGTGAGCCCATGTAAACAATCTACAGGTACAAGAAAAATGGACAAAGTCCTTGGCATACAGGTCCTCAAACTTCAGAGAGCTCCTGGTGGTCAAACTGGCATTGAGTCATTTTCAGCTGGTCGTAGCAGACCAGAGAGGTACTAGTAAGGTCAAACAATGTCTCAACAGTAGCTTATCTAAATCATCAGGGAGGGACAAGGTCTCTTGCGCTAATGTCAAACAAAATCCTTCTACCCCTTCAAACACAGATTTGGTCCATCGTTGTAATCCATCTGAAGGGAGTCCTCAACAATTTAGCGCATTGTCTAAGCAGAGTACAAGTTCAGCAAACAGAATGGTGCCTGAACCAGGAAGTGTTTCATCAGATTGTATGTGTTTGGTGGCTTCCACAGGTGGATCTTTTTACCAGGGCCAGCAAATGAAAAAAGTTTTTCTCTCTGGCAAGGGGAGAGGGTGCGTTAGTCTCAAATCATCCTGATAGCTCAGTTCTGGCCCAAGAGAGTATGGTTCGCAGGGTTAAGAAGAATGATGAAGAGAGGTCCTTGGCGGATTCCAGATCTTCCAAACATTATTCATCAGGGCGACATCCTACATCCGATTCCACCAAGACTTCAAATGACGGCTTGGATTTTGAAAGGTGTATCTTAAACAGTATGGGCCAGAGTTAACCACTAGAAAGATCTACGGAAAGGTATAGAAACATTTTTCTTTTTGGTTTCAGTGGAGCGCAACACTGTACTGCAACCAAAATGCAAAGGTGTGCCATGGCCTAACATTACTGGGGATTTCAGTGACCTTTCCTCACTATCTCAGTAACTATAGTACTATGACACAAAATACAAGCTGTTTTCTGCCATGCTTCTTCACTCTGAAACGCCCAACATCAACTGCTACTTCCATCACTAAAAATAACAGCAACACCAGATTAAACATTTCTTTCATGGGTAGATCAGTCATACTATCCAGATATAACACCCAGCATCCTCTGCTGCCCAGATTACAGTTTGGGTTCGCCCAACACTACACAGCACTGTTTGATCCCATGGCAGGATCTCAGCACTGTACAGCTCCATTACCACCAGCTGCTGCAGAGAGCATAACTGCTTAAACAGCCAGTCACTTCAGTATTTTTGCAGTGGCTCCCTTCATTAATGTCAGGATTATGATTAACAATCACTCATAATCTCTGCATTATTGAGAGCAGTTGCTGCAAGGTCGGGCAGATAAACTCCAAGTGCTCCAAATTTTGCCTTGGGATAGGGTAGCTAGTGCAGAGCAAGTAGATGATTTTTGATTAAACCCCCAAATGGGTTCAAAGTTGAGGGGGAGTTTTTAAGTTACCAGGAAACTAGAATAGTATATACCACAATACTCTACTCATACATTTTATGAGGCTGGTAATATGGTAACTGACACAAGTCCACTTACAAGAGGTAGCTAAAAATGCTACTGTATATCCTTTTTGAAGTGTCTGTACCCGGGGTGGGGGGGTGTAGGTCCTCTGGGGGGGGGCAAAAATTCTCTCAAAGAGCTGACCTGGAAGAAGTAAGTAGAGATCACTGGTGGAGGGGCAGTGGCATTTAGGTGTAGAGGGGTAGACTGTCACATGGCATGTAACCAACTTTGACATAGCATAATATTTAATTCAGACATTATATAGGACACCAATATCATATCAGGCTGCTAACATACTTTAATTATTCACTTACCAGCCTGCATTTGGGGTGGTACAGATGAGTCTCGGAGGTCAGGCTTTGGTACAGATGAAGCAGCAGTGGATAGGGCACAACACAAACCAGAAGTAGATCGAGGGTGCTGGTTTGGTGCTGCTCACATATGTTATATTTCTGAATCCCATAGACTCTTCCTAACACCTAGCTGTCTTTTTGTTACCTCACCCCCAACCTCTTCCCCCCCCTGCCATCGTTAACTTCTAATCCCCTGAACCCCTGCCCAGTCTCAGACTAGGATGTCTGGGGCCCACCAGCAAAATTGACTCAGGGGATATACCCCACGCTTAGATACAAGTATCACTGGATTATGTTTAGGGCCCAGAAACATTATGATTATACTGTATTGTCTCTGTGTGTGCACTTGGGATGTCAAAAATAAGCTATACATAGTTATATAGTTCAGGTTTTGGTAATGAAAGCCCTCAAAGGGCCCCTGAATCAAGGGGCCACCAGGGCTCGCTGACCCAGTGAGCCATTCCAAGCCTGCCTCTGTCGCATCTTCTCCACAACTCTGTACCCCTTTTCAGTCCTGTAACTCCTCCTGCACATTTCCTCCTAACATCTCCCTGTCACTCTGCACTCCCTAAACTGCCCATGCCTTCCTCCATATGTACTTTTCCTGCAGGTTGGACAAGTCCCCCCCGCCCATATGCTTCGTGTCCCCTCACCATCTCCTCACAAGGCTGTATGCATCACACTACTGGCCACACCATTTGCTCCCTTTTGTGAACAGCAGCTTGCTGTTCACTGTCTTGCATGATGACAAATGGAAGATACTGTACCTCTCTGTGTAATCTTTCCATTTCCCATGGGGAAACTGTGTGATGCTTTCTTTTCCCCCGAGGCAGCCTTGCCCTGTCTCTGCCCCCCCCCCCTTGGGGTTTTTGTCTTATGGTCACATGCAGGGAAAGAGAGATGAGTTGCTGTTGAATCTGTGCACTCAAAAACGTAATTCTCCTCCCTCAAAACTGACTAAAATACATTTTTGTCTTCTGGGCTTTCACTCATCTGGTTGTAAAATAGGCCTGATGCTGGGATGCCATCGGAGCAGTTAGCCAGGTCCTTTACAGAAGTCTTGGCAGAGAGAGCGGGATGACACAAGATACTGCAACAAAATTGAGCGCACTCAAGTCTACTTGATGTGGAAATAAATGCCCTATGGGATCAAGGTCTGGCGTGAGTATACAGGGGGCCCGAGGGTTTCACACTGCAGGGAATCCTGCTTTAGAGTAGGCTTTGTCCCTGTTTTTGGTCTGCTTCAAGCATTGAGCTAAGGTTGAGCTAAGGTTCAGATGCACATTCTGTTTTGTTTAATCTTTTAATAAATTTGTATATATATTCATAAATATTCCTACTGTGTTTTCCCTGCACAACAACAATGTTGTTATCAACTGATTTTTTATGATGATATCCTGCATGTGCTTTACTTTGTAACTTCGGATCATGGGACAGCAACGGGATATCTGGGCTTGTCTTAGTGGGTACCCAGAAAGCTAGGTGGGCATTGTGTGACATTTAATGGCTCATTTTGTAAATAAGGAGGGCAATATTTACAAGGAGATAGTAAGAAGGAGCATATGAACCTTACCCCAAGCATATAAAGAACTAGGGAATCTTGTAAGTGTAATCTTTTAGAGGTAAGCATATGACGTGGCTGCAATTGGTTTCAAAACTTCTGTCAATAGAAACTGCCACTGTTAAGGATCAGACCATTGGAATATATTATACAAAGGTCATACATTTTCCCTATAAGAGCTTCTAAATTATATATTGATAGGTTTATTTAACGCTACGGTAGAAGGCTTCATTTTTAGTTTGCTGTTACTTCCATTGTCTTTAGATTGGTCATCATTTTAAGAAAGGTCAGACTTTGACAGAGGGTGGTATTATTGAACAGTGGATATAATTTTCAATGCAGATCTGATGGTTTTTCAACAATATGCCATCTCCAGCTAATATGATTTATCAGTCGGAATATGGACTTCAAAAGGATCAGGAGATTCAGCACAATATTTGTAATTGAATAAGTTAACAGTAACAGCTTTGAAGACCATTTGGTGATATTATATAAGCTATAAAACTGATTTTAAAATAATAAATCTGCTAAACTCCACAACTTAAATTAAGAAGTTTCAGTTATAAATTGTAGATTTATTAATTACAGTTGAAACAGCCACATTGATTGCATCCTGTGATATCCATTAATGTTTTCTTGGCAATTACATTATGCTAAAAATGTTCTAATTGGTTTTCTTTTGTAGTTTTATTTTCACCTATAGGCAACACCTTACAGACATGATTTGCAATTTAATTAAATGGACAGATACAACCGTCCAGCCAGTCTTTCAGAATGTAATGGCTGTATAAAGTACCTTGTTATTTTTAGTTGGACATTCGAAATAAGGGAATAGGATGATGGAAAGGTTTTTTTTTTTTAAATGACCTTTAGATAATACTTGAAACTCAATAAATTAAATGTGATTTATAATATTTTACTTTAAGGTTCATGAAAGTGGATCATTAATTGTAGAATAACATTTATTTTTGAGAAAACCTAAAGATTGAACATAAATTTACTTGAGCTGACACCTTAGTGTCGGTGTGAAATTATTCGACAAAAATGTTATACTTAGAGATGAGGATATTTCTTTAAAATTTGCTACAGACGGTTCGTTCTGCCCGTCTGGCCTGCATCTCTGGGGGCGGACTTGCTTCTCATGGGCCAGCTTCTAGGGACCATGGCACCAGACCAGAAATGGCCCACTGAAATTGACGTCACCCAGTGGAACGCACAAATGTTATCTTCCGTTCCTTTTGCCTTATTGGCTGATGACCGGGGAGGCCTCCCCTTGGCATGAAAGGCACAGGGTCAAATGGAACCCTTGCATTCACTATTTAAGGTAAGCCCTGTCAATGGATTGAAAGGCAGCAGGTGAGTTTTTTGTACTTGTTTCAGGGAAAATTTTAATTGGCACAGATCCCAAGAAATGTGGATTCATGCTGAATCGATTTATCCTTGAAATATGGAGCAAATTCCAATTCAGACTAATTGGTTTCTCATCTTTTGGTATCCTACAACATTCAGAAAATTGACCAACAATCTAATTCTTCCCATTTAAATGTAACCTGTTCGCATTTGTCAACATGGTAACCAAAAAGTTGTAAATCCAGGGTTTTAAAAAAATCAGTCCTCATCTTTTTGAATAGTGGATATTAGTTAAAATAAGTGAGCTAAAAGGGCCTGAGAATAAATGCAAGAACCTTGTCGGGCTTTTTTTAAATGTTCTGTGAGAAGATGAGATAGACGTTGTTTGGCAGCTTTTTCATGGTCCTTATTCTTTTCTTTTACCAAACTAAATGTTATTATGATTGTTTTGAATGTTTTGAGGTATAATTTGGTTTAATCCTTATTGATTAAACCTATTTGTTCATGTCACTTTGATTCAGCTGACCTCTTGGTTTTACCATTGCACGCTCTCTGGTCAACATTCAAGATATCTGCCAAGTACCTTTGGAATGGTTACTAACAGTGGCAGGGGAGACCCTATATTGTTTATTTTTTTAATTAACCCCATTATATTCTCTCACCCAGCAGCTATAAAAGGCTTCCAGCAGCAGCAGGAGAGCAGCGTGGGACACGGTGCCCGGGGATGGATGGGAGGTAAGTATTCTAAGAAAAAAAAAAAAAAAACCCTATACCAGTTCACAAGGCTGGGGGCTGGCAAGTCACCTGCGGGTAGTGGGTAACTTGCATACTACAAAAGGGGGTGCACCACCTGATAAGTACAATGTGCTACACTTAATACTTACAACCAATATAACAATATGTCCCTGCTGCATTTTCCCCCTCTTCGCATTACTGGAATGGTTGTGCTGTTAACCCCTATGGTGTGGTAATATTGTGCTTTATCGTTTACATGTCTCTGGTTTATGCACTTTGCGCTTTTTTGTGTCCATGATTTCAGGTATATGCACCATTGTATGAATATATATAAATATGTTTTGTAATTGATAATTTTTTACTGACTTAATTAATAGTGTGTCTTTTTTATCACATTAAGTGTTTCTTATGGAACTGATAGCACAGTTGTTTGCACTGGTCACTTTATTTGATTGAATTGGATTGATATCCATTTGTTTGTAGTCATATTTGGGTGTTTTTGTGCCGGCACAAAAAAATACTTATTGAGTTTCCCTCTTTGCTCGTGCATACATTGTTGGGGGTCCCGTTCCTTATATATGTGTATATAGATTCCCAGATATATTTGTCTGTTTATCATCGTGGCAGCACTGGATGGATTTGGGGACAATGCAGTTGTTTTTAATTTGTCTTGTATAGTGTCTTTTGTGTATTTCTCTTGTATAATAAATATGTATAAATATTTAAATATGCACAAGCCCGGAATCCCAAACAACTCTTCAACACTTTCAGTTCCTTACTCCGCCCACAACCTCCTCCTCCAACCTCCCAAATAACAGCAGAAGAATTTTCTACATTCTACAAAGAAAAAATTGACAACATTCGACTTGGCTTTGCCCCTCAGAATCCCTCACCACTTCAAACAATCCCCCTGCCTTACTCTCTTACATTCTTCACTCCAATAACTGAGCTTGGACTAACCTCTCTCATTTCTAGGGCCCACCTACCTACCTGCTCCCTCGATCCTATTCCATCCCACCTTATTCCTCAACTGTCTCCATCCCTCACTCCAGCCTTAACCTCCATATTCAACCTTTCTCTCTCCACTGGTACCTTTCCTTCTTCCTACAAACATGCAGTTATTACTCCGATAATCAAGAAACCCTCTCTCGACCCCTCTGCCCTCTCCAGCTACCGCCCTAGCTCACTACTCCCTTTCTCCTCCAAACTTCTTGAACAACATGTCCACTCAGAACTGTCACAATACTTATTCACTAACAACTTATTTGACCCCTTACAATCAGGATTCCGCCGTAACCACTACACTGAAACTGCCCTCACCAAAGTCACCAATGATCTGCTCACTGCCAAAAGCATTGGTCACTACTCCATCCTCATCCTTCTTGACCTCTCCTCAGCCTTTGATACTGTCGACCACTCTCTGCTTCTTGATATTCTCTCCTCTCTTGGGGTTCAAGGGCTTGCACTCTATTGGCTTACCTCTTACCTCTCTGATAGACCATTCAGTGAATTCTATTCTAACACAGTCTCATCCTCACGTTCCCTTTCTGTTGGTGTGCCGCAAGGTTCTGTTGGTGTGCCGCAAGTAGGCCCCCTACTTTTCTCAGTCTACACCCATGGCCTTGGCAAACTTATAACTTCACTAGGCTTTCAATACCACTTCTATGCGGATGACACTCAGATATATCTCTCAGGCCCCAATCTCTCCTCTCTCCTATCTCGCCTCCCCAACTCCCTCTCAGCTATTTCTTCATTCATGTCATCTCGCTACCTCAAGCTAAACATGGACAAAACAGAACTGGTCATTTTCCCACTCTCTAACTCCCCTCTCTAACACGTCTATTTCTGTCAACGATTACACAATAACAGCAACTCCCCAAGCTCGGTGCCTGGGAGTCATTCTGGACTCTGCCCTCTCTTTCAAACCACATATTCACTCCCTGGCCACCACCTGTCACCTCCAACTTAAAAACATCTCCCGCATTCGTCCTTTCCTCTCACCTGACACCATTAAAATGCTAGTGCACGCCCTGGTCATATCCCGTCTGGATTACTGCAACATCCTTCTTTGTGGCTTACCAACTAACAGACTGGCACCCCTCCAATCTATCCTGAACTCTGCTGCTCGACTCATCCATCTCTCCTCTCGCTCCGCCAGTTCTGCGCCTCTCTGCCAATCCCTACACTGGCTGCCAGTCCCACAGCGAATCTTGTTAAAAACTCTCGCATACAAAGCTCTCTCCAACCAGGCCCCTCCATACATCTCATCTCTAATCCAACAGTATCAACCTAGACGCAGCCTCCGCTCTTCTGCCGACCTTCTGTCCTCCACCCTGGTCACCTCCTCTCACGCCCGCCTCCAGGACTTCTCACGTGCAACTTCAATCTTCTGGAATGCCCTCCTGCACCCAATACGCCACTCCACAACGCTCAAAACCTTCAAAGGCGCCCTTAAAACTCACTTATTCAGACAAGCATATAATCTGGCCTAACCAATCTTCTAAAGGGCACATGCCACAAAGCTCAATACTGACTGTTTGTGATCCTTCCCCCTCATCTTCACCCCTCTTCCTTTAGACTGTAAGCTCGCAAGGGCAGGGATCTCTCCCCTATTGTACCTTGTACTCAGAATATCTATTGTTAACTCTGTAAAACTGCATTTGAAATAGTATATGTACCGTATGTTTCTACCCTGTCTGTAATTACTACTTTGTAAAGTGCTACGGAAGATGATGGCGCTATATAAATAAACAATAATAATAATAATAATAATAATATATAAAATATTATATTTATTTGCTAATATTTTATTGATAATATATCTTTTGGTGCTCCTGCTGTTTGGGTGGCAGTGGTTAGAGATGAGCGAACTTTTGAAAAATTCGATTCGGCCGATTTGCCGAATTTTCCGGGAAAAAACGCTTTGGTCCGAATTTATTTGCGATAAATTGGTATTAAAAATGGCTATTTCTGGGCGTCCGAGAGCCTCCATAGGGTTGCAGAACATTTTGCTTGGCTGTAACATGCATAGGATGCATGCTGGGTTGGTGAAATACTATTGTAAAGAAGTATGACATGCAGATCAGAGGCGTCGCTATTAGATTCGTTGTCGCAGAGCGGCACAATTACAGAGCCTTGAGGTGGCATCAGCATGATGTCTGAAAAACACACCCTGAATTTGGCAGCAGCATAGGGAGTCCATATATTGCCTGAAAGACACACTCTGGACTTGGCAGCAGCATAGGGAGCTCATATATTGCCTGAAAGACACACCCAGGAGTTGGCAGCAGCATAGGGAGCCCATATATTGCCTGAAAGACACACCCAGGAGTTGGCAGCAGCATAGGGAGACCATATATTGCCTGAAAAACACATTGGAGTTGGCAGCAGCATAGGGAGCCCATATTTTGCCTGAAAGATACACCCAGGAGCTGGCAGCAGCAGCAGCAGAATTACGAGCCCATATATTGCCTGAAAAACACATTGGAGTTGTCAGCAGCATAGGGAGCTCATATATTGCCTGAAAAACACATTGGAGTTGGCAGCAGCACAGGGAGCTCATATATTACCTGAAAAACACACCCAGGAGTTGGCAGCAGCATAGGGAGCTAATATATTGCCTTAAAAACACATTAGAGTTGGCAGCAGCATAGGGAGCTCATATATTGCCTGAAAGACACACCCAGGAGTTGGCAGCAGCATAGGGAGCTCATATATTGCCTGAAAAACACACCCAGGAATTGGCAGAAGCAGCATTAGGAGCCCATATATTGCCTGAAAGACACACCCAGGAGTTGGCAGCAGCATTGTGAGCCCATATATTGCCTGAAAAACACATTGGAGTTGGCAGCAGCATAGGGAGCTCATATATTTCCTGAAAAACACATTGGAGTTGGCAACAGCATTAGGAGCCCATATATTTGCCCGAAAGACACACATTGGAGTTGGCAGCAGCATTAGGAGTCCATATATTGCCTGAAAGACACACTCTAGACTTGGCAGCAGCATAGGGAGCACATATATTGCCTGAAAAACACACCCAGGAGTTGGCAGCAGCATAGGGAGCTCATATATTGCCTGAAAAACACATTGGAGTTGGCAACAGCATAGGAAGCTCATATATTGCCTAAAAACACATTGGAGTTGGCAGCAGCATAGGGAGCTCATATATTGCCTGAAAGACACACCCAGGAGTTGGCAGCAGCAGCATAGGGAGCTCATATATTGCCTGGAAAACACACCCAGCAGTTGGCAGCAGCATAGGGAGCTCAAATATTGCCTGAAAAACACATTGGAGTTGGAAGCAGCATAGGGAGCTCATATATTGCCTGAAAGACACGCCCAGGAGTTGGCAGCAGCATTAGGAGCCCATATATTGCTTGAAAGACACACCCAGGAGTTGGCAGCAGCATTAGGAGCTCATATATTTCCTGGAAAACACACCCAGCAGTTGGCAGCAGCATAGGGAGCTCAAATATTGCCTGAAAAGCACATTGGAGTTGGCAGCAGCATAGGAGGCTCATATATTGCCTGAAAAATACATTGGAGTTGGCAGCAGCATTAGGAGCCCATATATTGCTTGAAAGACACATCCAGTAGTTGGCAGCAGCATAGGGAGCTCATATATTGCATGAAAGACACACCCAGGAGTTGGCAGCAGCAGCAGCATTAGGAGCCCATATATTGCCTGAAAGGCACACCCAGGAGTTGGCAGCAGCAGCAGCATTAGGAGCCCATATATTGCCTGAAAACACATTGGAGTTGGCAGCAGCATTAGGAGCCCATATATTGCCTGAAAGACACACCCAGGAGTTGGCATCAGCAACATTGGGAGCCCATATATTGCCTGAAAAACACACCCAGGAGTTGCCAGCATCATTAGGAGCCCATATATTGCCTGAAAGACACACCCAGGAGTTGGCAGCAGCAGCAGCATTAGGAGCCCATATATTGCCTGAAAGACACACTCTGGACTTGGCAGCAGCATAGGGAGCACATATATTGCCTGAAAGACACACCCAGGAGTTGGTAGCAGCAGCAGCATTAGGAGCACATATATTGTCTGAAAAACACTTTGGAGTTGGCAGCAGCATGGGGAGCTCATATATTGCCTGAATGACACACCCAGGAGTTGGCAGCAGCATTAGGAGCCCATATATTGCCTGAAAAACACATTGGAGTTGGCAGCAGCATTAGGAGCCCATAAATTGCTTGAAAGACACACCCAGGAGTTGGCAGCAGCAACAGCATTAGGAGCCCATATATTGCCTGAAAGACACACTCTGGACTTGGCAGCAGCATATGGAGCACATATATTGCCTGAAAAACACACCCAGGAGTTGGCAGCAGCATAGGGAGCTCATATATTGCCTGAAAAACACATTGGACTTGGCAGCAGCATAGGGAGCTCATATATTGCCTGAAAGACACACCCAGGAGTTGGCAGCAGCTGAAGGAGCCCATATATTGCCTAAAAAACACACCCAGGATTTGGCAGCAGCATTAGGAGCCCATATATTGCCTGAAATACACACCCAGGAGTTGGCATCAGCAGCAGCATTAGGAGCCCATATATTGCCTGAAAAACACATCCAGGAGTTGGCAGCTGCATAGGGAGCTCATATATTGCCTTAAAGACACACCCAGGAGTTGGCAGCATCATTAGGAGCCCATATATTGCCTGAAATATACACCCAGGAGTTGGCATCAGCAGCAGCAGCATTAGGAGCCCATATATTGCCTGAAAAACACACTCTGGACTTGGCAGCAGCATAGGGAGCTCATATATTGCCTTAAAGACACACCCAGGAGTTGACAGCAGCAGAAGGAGCCCATACATTTCCTGAAAAACACACCCAGGAGTTGGCAGCAGCATTAGGAGCCCATATATTGCCTGAAAAAAAAGTGGACTTGGCAGCAGCATAGGGAGCTCATATATTGCTTGAAAGAAACACCCATGAGTTGGCAGCAGCAGAAGGAGCTCATATATTGCCTGAAAGACACACCCAGGAGATGGCAGCAGCAGAAGGAGCTACCATGCATCAGCTACTCGCATGCATCAGCTATTGGTGGGTGGAAATCCTGGCTGATCCATGCCTGATTCATATTCACAAAGGTGAGTCTCTCCATATTTTTCATGGACAGATGAGTTCTCCTTCGCGTTACTATGGCCCCCGCAGCACTAAAGACATGCTCAGATGGCACACTACTGGACGGGCAGGACAGCTTTCCCAGGTCTAACTCTGCCAGTTGCGGCCACAAGTCAAGTTTGGCTGTCCAGAAGTCCAGCGGATCCTCAAGGTGTGTTGGTATGGTCATGTCAAGGTATGACACGACCTGCTGGTTCAGGCGCTGCTCCAGGTCTTCCTGCTGCTCATGAGTAGCCTCACTATGCGGGTGCAGAAAGTTATTCATTAGCGACTGAATACTGAGGCTGTTGCTGATGGAGCTGCTGCTCCTGCCACCCCCCTGGCAGCCATGGCAGTGGAAGGTGAGCGCAAAGGTCCCCCCGAGTCAGACCTGCAAGAGTATGGACCATGGCGCAGATAGGCATCGACCAACTGACTACGTAGAATGTCATTGTAGTAGGTCAGTTTGCCCCCATTTTGTGTCAGAAGCGAGGGTCCAATAAGGTGGAGAGCCAGTAGTTATCCCGCAGAAAAATGGAGACAATTCTGTGGTCACTGCGCAAGCACGTGAGCATGCATCGTGCCATTTGTGCAAGTGACTCGGAGGGACTACCTGTCTCCATCTCCACTGCATACTGCCACGGTGTGCCTGGGTCCTCTGTCTCACCTTCCTCACAACCCTCTAGCTCTACTGGCTGCTCCTGCTCCTCCTCTCCTGTCAGATGACTAGATAAACCACCCATTTCGCCAAAACTAAACTGTGCTTCACTGTGCTTCTCCTCCTCCTCCTCAGCTCCCACAGGGTTTATGTGGTCGTGAAATGTATGCGCCATGTCTCCAGTGCCCTGACCAGCCATGGTTTCCAACATGTGTATTACATGAAGCAGCAGAATCACGACGTTCATGCCGTAATCCTGACGACTGACAAATAAAGTGGCTTCCTCAAAGGGCCTGAGCAAATGGCAGGTGTCACGTATGAGCTGCCACTGGTTCACATTAAAGTTAAAGTGCAAGCACATGGTGTGTGGGGTCTAGGCTGTATTGCAAGGTCTTTGACCCTTCCACCCCATGGCTTGCACTTGAGAGGTTTAGGGCAACCTCAGGTAAGCCTGCTCCCAATTTATCTATTGCACTGTATTTCCCAAATGGGCTCTCAGAGAGTTAGGACTGCACCCCACAGAGGCACTTTGGCGTAGTGGTGCAGCTTAAGCATACTTCTGCAGATGTGTGTGACCGAGTCCTCTGTTTTTAACCAAGTTTAGAGACAGATTATAAGCTGGCCTGCAAGCTAACAGGGTTGAGTGTTGTGGCTCCTTTAAGACTTTTGTATCCTAATTGCCCTGCTAACGTGCACCTCCCAGGTTAGTTATAAAATGGTCTGAGCGTCTGCCACCCCCCCCTTTGTTTCACATTAAAGTTACACAGGGGAGTCCCCCTATCTGCTTGGATCATCAAGAAAGGAGGCAGAGTCGCACACTGTGACATGCAAAACAGCCTGGGAGCGCGGAGGCCGAAGCGGTGTGACCTGTCCAAGTTGCTGTGCAGGAACCACATTCACCCAGTAGGCCATAAAGGACATGTATTGTCCCTGACCGTAGTTACAGCTCTAGATGTCGGCGCTGCAGTGCACTTTGGTGCACAACGACCTGCTCAAGAACTGGCCCACCTTCTGCTCAAAAAATTTGTGCAGGGCTGGTACTGCCTTCTTTGCAAAGAAATGACGGCTTGGGACTCTCCACCTCGGCTCGGCACAAGCCATCAGCTCTCTGAAAGGTGTAGAGTCCACCACCTGAAAAGGGAGGAACTGCAGCACCAGCAATTTGGACAGGAGCACATTTAGCTTCTGTGCCATAAGATGAGTGGGCGCATACTGTTGTCTTTTGGACATGGCTTCGCTGATGGATTGCTGGTGGGATAAGTGACTTTTATTAGGAGGAGCAGGAGCATCTGGAGCAGCAGAGGATGGGTATGACGCACAGCTACCTTCGGCTGAGGTGCTGGAGCCTTGGAAGCGGCATGGCACTGGCTGACGCAGCAGGCTGGACCCCCACTTTGGAGCCTCGGTTCTCCCAGGCCGCTTTATGGTGATTCTGCATGTGTTGCTGCAGGGCCGTGGTACCAACATTGGGGCCCTGGCCATGCTTGACCTTCTGTCTACACATCTTGCATGTGGCTAGGTTACCCTCCTGCGTATGCTTGATGATAAAGTGCCACACTGCCGAGTAGCTAATTTTCCCTCCAACAGTCCGCACTAATTCACTGCTACTGCTGCCAACTCCAGGAACCCCTGCTCCACTACCTCCCAGGAAGGCAGCCTGCCGCGCAGCAGGTGGTCTACCCCACCCCGACCATGTGTGGCTCCAGACATCCCAATTCTGCCACCATGCTGACTGCCAACCCTACTGCCACCTTGCTGCCTCAGGTGCTGACTCTGGGGCCACCTGGGACCCTCTTCTGCTGATGATGAAGAAGCCCCTTCTGCACCAGGCTCCCAAGTGTGATCGCTTCATCATCATGTTGTGTCTGCACGTCACTGATGTCCTCCTCGGTTTCCACAAGAGCGTGTGCTGCAGGAGACGGACCACACCACCTCCCACACCACTCTCCTCTTCAGTGTTTGTCTGCCTAGCAGAAGAAGCGGCGAATGACTCCTCCATTTCTTGGCTGGGCAGTTGCTGCTAACTGTCCTCTAACACATCGTCCTCACTGAATAGTAGAGCTGAACCCAAAGCACAAGATACGGCGGCTGGAGGGGGGGCGTAGGATAGAGGCAATGGAAGGACAGGGGCTGCTCCCGGGCCATGCCAACTCAGGGTGGTGTCCGAGGAACCTACAGACTGTTGACTGGGGGTGTAAGTGGTAGCACTGACAATGGCCCCCGGTGAAAGGCAATGGGTGCTTTAAACTTGTAAACCAGACTTTTTTTTTATACAAAAGGAAAAAGGTTAGTAGGCAGGTACTCTTAAAACATAAGTGGTAGCACTGACAATGGCCCCCGGTGAAAGGCAATGGGTGCTTTAAACTTGTAAACCAGACTTTTTTTATACTAAAGGCAAAAGGTTAGTAGGCAGGTACTCTTAAAAGATAAGTGGTAGGACTGACAATGGCCCCCGGTAAAAGGCAATGGGTGCTTTAAACTTGTAAATCAGATTTTTTTATACAAAAGGCAAAAGGTTAGTAGGCAGGTACTCTTAAAAGATAAGTGGTAGCACTGACAATGGCCCCCGGTGAAAAGCAATGGGTGCTTTAAACTTGAAAAACAGACTTTTTTATACAAAAGGCAAAAGATTAGTAGGCAGGTACTCTTAAAAGATAAGTGGTAGCACGGACATTGGCCCCTGGTGAAAGGCAATGGGTGCTTTAAACTTGTAAACCAGACTTTTTTTATACTAAAGGCAAAAGGTTAGTAGGCAGGTAGTCTTAAAAGATAAGTGGTAGCACTGACAATGGCCCCCGGTGAAAGGCAATGGGTGCTTCAAACTTGTAAACCAGACTTTTTTATACAAAAGGCACAACGTAAGTCGGCTGGTACTCTTAAAAGATAAGTGCTAGCACTGACAATGGTGAAAGGCAATGGGTGCTTTAAACTTGTAAACCAGACTTTTTTATACAAAAGGCACAACGTAAGTCGGCTGGTACTCTTAAAAGATAAGTGCTAGCACTGACAATGTCCCCCGGTGAAAGGCAATGGGTGCTTTAAACTTGAAAACCAGACTTGTTATACAAAAGGCAAAAGGTTAGAAGGCAGGTACTCTTAAAAAATCAGTGATAGCACTGACAATGGCCACCGGTGAAAGGCAATGGGTGCTTTAAACTTGTAAACCAGACTTTTTTTTATACAAAAGGCAAAAGTTTAGTAGGTAGGTACTTTTAAAAGACACGTGCTAGTATTTGGGATGCCCCCTGCTCACATAAAGAGGTGGCCTCCTTTGATTGTGGAAAAGTGACTTTTCTTATAAACTGCAAGCAGTTATTAGACAGGTAGTCTTGAAATATTAATGCTAGTGTTTGGGATGCCCCCTGCTCACATACAGAGGTGGCCTCCTTTGATTGTGGAAAAGTGACGTTGATTTTAAAATGCAAGCAGTTAGTACACAAGTAGTCTTGAAATATTTATGCTAGTGTTTGGGATGTCCCCTGCTCACATACAGAGGTGTCCTCCTTTGATTGTGGAAAAGTGACTTTGCTTATAAAATGCAAGCAGTTAGTACACAGGTAGTCTTGAAATATTAATGCTAGTATTTGGGATGTCCCCTGCTCACATACAGAGGTGGCCTCCTTTGATTGTGGAAAAGTGACTTTGCTTACAAAATGCAAGCAGTTAGTACACAGGTAGTCTTGAAATATTAATGCAGGTGTCCTCCTTTGATTATGGAAATGTGACTTTGCTTACAAAATGCAACCAGTTTTTACACAGGTAGTCTTGAAATATTAATGCTAGTGTTTGGGATGCCCCCTGCTCACATACAGAGGTGGCCTCCTTTGATTGTGGAAAAGTGACTTTGCTTATAAAATGCATGCAGTTAGTACACAGGTAGTCTTGAAATATTAATGCTAGTGTTTGGGATGCCCCCTGCTCACATACAGAGCAGGCCTCCTTTGATTGTGGAAATGTGAATTTGCTTACAAAATGCAAGCGGTTAGTACACAGGTAGTCTTGAAATAATAATGCTAGTGTTTGGGAGGCCCCCTCCTCACATACAGAGGTGGCCTCCTTTGATTGTGGAAAAGGGACTTTGCTTAAAAAATGCAACCAGTTATTAGACAGGTAGCCTTCAAATTTTAATGCTAGTGTTTGGGATGCCCCCTGCTCACATACAGAGGTGGCCTCCTTTGATTGTGGAAAAGTGACGTTGATTATAAAATGTTATTAGACAGGTAGTCTTGAAATATTAATGCTAGCACGCTTTTTAAAGAATGACTTGGAAGGCTTGGAAGCTAAAGCAAACACTTTAAACTGTCCCTGTCTTTATCTGTCAATATCACAGGCTCTCTCCTTCTCTATCTGTCCCTCGCTTGTTCTATTCTTTGTTCTATCTATCTATCTCTCCCTTGCTACCTATCTATCTTTCCGTATGTCTGTCTATCTGTTCCTCAGACTATCCCTGGCTGATCTGCTCTGGCCGCAGCACAGTGTCAGAATGATCTTCAGCAAGATGGCCGCTGTGGGCTGTGACATCATCGGAAAGCCTGTCTGCTGATAGGTAGCATGTGACACCTACCCAGCATTCCTTGCCCCATGGGACATGTACTGACATTTGGATCCACCATTTTAGATGGGCTGTATAGCAGTTAATGGAGTTTTAAGAAAGGAATCGCAACAAATCGAATATTTCATGAAATTCGTAACGAATTTGAATTCGTCAGAATCGATTCGCTCATCTCTAGTAGTGGGTAACTTGCCATTAACCCCTGGCACCCCAATTACCCTCCCTCCCAATGACCAGCTTTTTGGGATGGGATCCATGGGACCCCTATACCAGTTCACAAGGCTGGGGGCTGACAAGTCACCTGCGGGTAGTGGGTAACTTGCCATTAACCCCTGGCACCCCAATTACCCTGCCTCCCAATGGCCGGGGGGGGGGCAGAAGGGCACGCTCCCACGGAAGCTATGTGGGCTTGTAGCCATCAGGATGGGGAGGCCACCAAAGCTGGCCCCTGCGCCCTGTTCTCCAAGCCCTGCATTGCTGGTCCCGGGCTGGTTATGCATCACCATGGTACCATTTAATTTTTTTTGGGGGGGGGGGTTATGGGTTTTTAACCCTTAAAATTCCAAAAAAAATGGGGTTCCCTGACCTTATGTAGGTTTTTTTTTTAATTAACCCTTTATGTTCTGTCACCCAGCAGCTATAAAAGGCTTCCAGTGGCAGGAGAGCAGAATCCAGATTGATTGGTGTGGGAAGGCGATGGAATGGGAGTTAAATATATAAAAAAAAAAGAAAAGATTAAAATATTTTTTTCTCAGTGTGTGTGTTTTTATATTTACCCTTTTGTGAACTGGTAAGGGGCCCATGAGACCCCTATACCAGTTCACAAGGCTTAGGGGGCTGGCAAGTCCCCTTCGGCTAGTGGCTGACTTGCTATTCACCCCCAGCCCCATTATTACCAGCCTCCTCAAAGCCAAGGAGGGGCAGAATGGCGTGGTGTGGGCTTGTAGTCGGCAGGGCGGGGATCACCAAAGCTGGCCCCCAAGAAAGGGACCGCCATTTTTTTTAACACTTTATATGATGGATAGTAGTTTTTATTTGTAATTGTTATAAAGTGCTTTTTTCCATTTGTGGGGTCTCCTGGCAAGACTGGGGGGCTTTGATACATATGTGGTACCGTTGTAATCTGGAGAAATGGGGCTTTCACATGCAATATGGTTTTCTTTGATAAAACAAATTATTTATTTAAAATAAAGTAGACAATTTTCTAAAAAAAAATTTTTTTACGCAAAAATATTAAAAAAAAACAATAGAAAAGACATTACATGTTAAAGCCTAAATGAAAAATGACCTGTCAACAGAGGGTGACAAAACATCAAAGAGGCAGACAATTTAAAGGGTTAATAGTACCTATGCATGTTGGATATTGTTCTGTTCAGGGACCTTGAACTTTCAGATTTAGCTTATTTTTGTGGGGTCTCCTGCAAGACTGGGGGGCTTTGATACATATGTGGTACCGTTGTAATCGGGAGAAACACACATTTGCTAAGCTCAGAACCTTGGGACATCCGTTGGGGCATGAACAAAATATACACCTTCAAAAGTACAATATCATGTGGACTTTGCCTTTAAGTAATGTTTACTACCAGATTTGATTGAGGCTGTATAATTGACGGTAATGAATCAGTACATATTTAACAATTTTGTTTATTTAAAACATGCAAATTCACAGGCCGAAAATAATAATGATTAATAATTATCCTTGCGCCTCCTGTCCTTTAAGAGCTTAGCAAATGTCATTTCTTACTCTGATAAAGGCATCAAAAGACATCTTCAGGGCTATATCAAAAATGTTCTGTACTACTATACATATGTATGTTCCACTCACAACTAGCCTGCAGGTACAAGCAAAGAGCATGCCAATCTCTTGGGGTTTGCTTCTTTCAAAAGACAAGGAAGATAATTACACCCTGTCTGTCCTTTCTCTCTTATGGATTTCGGGTACCTGATCCTCGTGCCTTTATGAAGACTTGTGATGTATAGGTATTGTGATTTTTCAAGCTGTTGGGTGTGGATAAGTCAGATCTTAAGAGCAATCTAACAGTCTTTCTTTTTTGTTATTGCAATAATAGGATTTGCCATTTTTGACCTCCTATTAGATATGGTGGTTCCTTGTTGCTGATCACAATTCTTCAGTGCGGTGCCAATAAACGTCCCTTGGGGTGTCGGAAACAAGTGCACCTTTTCACAGTCAGAGGCTCAATAAGAATTAATAACTGCCTAGGCAACTAAACATTTTAGAGAGATTCAGTAATTACTGAGACAGGTTAGAGAAAAATAGTATTGTGCCGTCTAGGGTTTCCCTTGGTCAAACATAGCAAGTGCTAGAGGTAAAAGTTCTGTCATGTTGATAAGCATCCCATGCATCTTTGGAAATTCATATAAGTATCAGGGAAAACATTTTTGGAATAGAATAGCAAACAATAGAATACCTTTATTTACCAAGTGCATTGGAGAAGCACAAAGGATTGATTGGCACAAGATGAACATAAACCTACATACATACAAAAAAACATGCTAACTAGGGATGAGCGAACCGGTTCGGACGAACCGGAATTCGCTCCGAATTTCAGGGAATATTCGATTCGGCACGAACCCAAATTTTTTTGGGTTCGTGCCGATCGAATTTTCCCTGAAATAAAAAAAAAAATGCCAGCATGGTGGGAGCGGGCAGGCCGGCTACGCTGTCAGCGGGCGGCGGAAGGCGGCCCGCTGACAGCGCAGCCGGCCTGCCCGCTCCCACCATGCCGGCATTTGTTTAAAAAGCAAACACTTACCTGCATGGTCGGAGCGTGGAGGCCGGCGCCGCTCTCAGGCGCCCTCTGATGACGCGTCCTCTGATGACAGCTGAGAGCGGCGCCGGCGCATGGAGGCCGGCGCCGCTCTCAGCTGTCATCAGAGGACGCCGGACGGCGGCGGCCCGCTGACAGGCGTAGCCGGCCTGCCTGCTCCCACCATGCCGGCATTTTTTTTTCAGATGAGCGATTCGTGAAAGTTCGATTCGGGCGAACCCGAATTTCTTGGGGAAATCCGGCGAATCGCCCGAATTGAACTTTCAAGAAGTTCGCTCATCTCTAATGCTAACCAGTGAGTTGCATCACAGAAAACAGTAATAATATGTTCAATAGTTACCTGGCTTAGAAATAATTGATTCCCCTGGGTTTAGCGAGTTGTTTATTTAATTCCTGAATGGGCACAGGGAGGAATTCATTTTTTGTCATTAATGTCTTGCAGGGGTGAGGACCTTCTAGATGTAAGTGTATCAGTTCATGACTTGGATAGGATCTCAAGGGTTTCTTCATAGTTCTTATTCTAACTTCATGTGTATCGTCTATGATTGGAAAGAAAGCTCTGATAATTATTTCTGCCACTCTGATTGTTCTTTGAAACCTCAGCTTCTTCCTTTGGCTAGCTCCCTCAAACCAATTAAAGGAGAAGAGCCGAGCACAGACCAGAGCAGAGCACCATACCCCTAGATCCCTCACAAGGTCAATCGCCGTTGTGTCACCTGCAAACTTTAGTACCTTAACCAAGGGTAATGACCAGCCATTTTTGTAATGTTTTGAAGCAGTGTAATTCGTGTGTAATCGGCTGATATTCAAGGGCTTAGGAACCTGTTTATCTAATCAGATACTTGCATTTTGAAATGTTGCATTTTTAAATGAATGATGGACAACATTGCACAGAATATGCATCCTGCTAGACTTTTAAAATAAGTGGTCCACTTTAACTGATGAGTTGTCAAAGTCTTACCCCTCGATTGAAAGAGCAAAAGTTAATTGATTTCGGATCGAGAATCGTAAGTTTGGGTGGGTGTTAGTCATTTTTTCCTGTTTTTTTGGCCATTTCCGACTCGCACGAGCCTACGTACGAATGCGTATATGCTCTTACGATCATCGGAAGTTCGTTCCTAAATTTTAGGATCAAAACGTAAAACTTAGGATCAAATCCTAAAACTTAGGATCAAAACGTAAAACTTAGGATAATCGGATGTGTTTAGGTGTGATTCAGAGAACAGTTTTCAAACCTCTAAATACGTTTTTAAAGAAAGCCACTGCCGACACCTTTTAGCAGTCGGATTGCTGTTCTTGAACAGGTTTTTGGCTATGTGGAGGAGTCTGCGCGTCTTGAGCTCCAATGAACTGCATGTATCAGCATGGCCGAGGCCATAAATTATATGGCAATGCATACCTGATTCATGTATGCCTTATAAAAGCATTTTAATGTGGACCTTAATTAGTCCTTTGCATGTAAACCTTTATTTTGCAATAGATTTGCGTTAATTAAAGAAACTTATGTCCTTTGTTATTTATTTTTAAATTGATGTACTAGAATAATATTTTTAGATTGCATTTATTGGTGTAGTTGTTTACCTTTGCTTTGTTTAATTATTTAAGCACATCTTTGGTCAGATGCATCACACTTACTGAGGAGAGGAGAGCGGGATGCAGGATGTGGGTTACTGCTGTATTTTGCACAGACACAGCAGAGCTGGGGGCACGGAAAGGTCAGAAATCAAAGAATGCAGAGCAACACAGTCACAAGGCCCTTTCTGTTTGCAGGCTGCCCGAGAATACCTGAGTCGCCATCTTGGCTGTTTCAAGGCTCATAACATGCTGAAGTTGCTGGGTGTTTTTTAATTTGTGAGAGCAAATCTGTATGTAGAGGGTGTGGGTAACCACACCCAAAATTTTAAGTTGTACCATTTGAAGCCAAAATATTAAAATTAAATCCACAAGTAAAAAATGCAAGTTAACTAAAAATTAAACAAAGTAAGATTTCATTAATGGTTGGTTACTACAAAATGAATGAAATAAAGAAAAATAAAAGACCAAATATTTAGAATGCACTTTAATGAGGTAAGTTTGTAGTGCGCAGCCACAAGATCAGAAGGATTTACGTCCAGACAAAAAAGGAAAAAGGGCAAAGCCAATGTTGCAACCTGAGAAATGAAACAGAAAATTCAGGATGGAAACTGACATAGGTCTGATTCCCGAACTGCCATACGAACGGACGTACATTTTAGGATAGAAACGTATTTGCTTATAGAATCACTCGCAAGTTCATACGAACGCACGAGCGTACGGGAAAAATAGGATGATCAGCACCAAAATCCAAGCTGTTACATGTTTCTTTGAATCGACCCTTATCTGTAGGCCCTGCACAAAATGGTGTAGGGAAAGTACTCAAAATAATAACTAGGGATGAGCGAATCGATCCGGACGAACCCGGATTCGATCCGAATTTCAGGAAAAATTCGATTCGGATCGAATCCGAATTTCCCCGCGATTCGATCACTCGAAGTTTTCCTTTAACATCCATTCATTTACATTTACAGGCATTCTAAGATGGCGGACGGGACATGTCTGGACATGTATCCCGCGCCAGTGCAAGCTGGGGCAGTCACATGCAGCCTATCAGCAGCCAGCAAGCCCGGTGACGTCACACAGCGGTATTTAACGGCGGCCATCTTGCTTTTCCTCATTTCTCTATTGCATTCGTGACAGACAGACAGAACGCTGTGTAGCTGAGGCAGTTAGACAGGCTGGAGACAGGGACAGACAGGGACAGGCAGGAGACAGGCAGGAGACAGACAGGAGACAGACAGAAAGCCAGGGAAAGGTAGGAAAAACGGAGCTGGCTGACAGGGAGATTTTTTTTTTTTCATCCAGCCTTTGTTAGCGTTTTCAGGCTGCTTATAGTAACTAACTGTGCATATATACTGAACTGATCTTAAGTCTGCTGTGAGGCATCCCATTCTGTGACTAAAGCAGCCTCTGTTTAAGACCATATAAGCATTTGCTCTTATCATATTTGAAATTAGGCCTGATAAAGACACTTTTGCTGGCCAAAGCACTACTGGACCCTGCCAGGTCCATTCCTGCCCAGGGCATCCCATTCTGTGACTACAGCAGCCTCTGTTTAAGACCATATAAGCATTTGCTCTTATCATATTTGAAATTAGCCTGATAAAGACACTTTTGCTGGCCAAAGCACTACTGGACCCTGCCAGGTCCATTCCTGCCCAGGGCATCCCATTCTGTGACTAAAGCAGCCTCTGTTTAAGACCATATAAGCATTTGCTCTTATCATATTTGAAATTAGGCCTGATAAAGACACTTTTGCTGGCCAAAGCACTACTGGACCCTGCCAGGTCGATTCCTGTTGGGGCATCCCATTCTGTGACTACAGCAGCCTCTGTTTAAGACCATATAAGCATTTGCTCTTATCATATTTGAAATTAGCCTGATAAAGACACTTTTGCTGGCCAAAGCACTACTGGACCCTGCCAGGTCCATTCCTGCCCAGGGCATCCCATTCTGTGACTACAGCAGCCTCTGTTTAAGACCATATAAGCATTTGCTCTTATCATATTTGAAATTAGGCCTGATAAAGACACTTTTGCTGGCCAAAGCACTACTGGACCCTGCCAGGTCCATTCCTGCCCGGGGCATCCCATTCTGTGACTACAGCAGCCTCTGTTTAAGACCATATAAGCATTTGCTCTTATCATATTTGAAATTAGGCCTGATAAAGACACTTTTGCTGGCCAAAGCACTACTGAACCCTGCCAGGTCCATTCCTGCCAGGGCATCCCATTCTGTGACTACAGCAGCCTCTGTTTAAGACCATATAAGCATTTGCTCTTATCATATTTGAAATTAGGCCTGATAAAGACACTTTTGCTGGCCAAAGCACTACTGGACCCTGCCAGGTCGATTCCTGTTGGGGCATCCCATTCTGTGACTAAAGCAGCCTCTGTTTAAGACCATATAAGCATTTGCTCTTATCATATTTGAAATTAGGCCTGATAAAGACACTTTTGCTGGCCAAAGCACTACTGGACCCTGCCAGGTCGATTCCTGTTGGGGCATCCCATTCTGTGACTACAGCAGCCTCTGTTTAAGACCATATAAGCATTTGCTCTTATCATATTTGAAATTAGCCTGATAAAGACACTTTTGCTGGCCAAAGCACTACTGGACCCTACCAGGTCCATTCCTGCCCAGGGCATCCCATTCTGTGACTAAAGCAGCCTCTGTTTAAGACCATATAAGCATTTGCTCTTATCATATTTGAAATTAGGCCTGATAAAGACACTTTTGCTGGCCAAAGCACTACTGGACCCTGCCAGGTCCATTCCTGCCCAGGGCATCCCATTCTGTGACTACAGCAGCCTCTGTTTAAGACCATATAAGCATTTGATCTTATCATATTTGAAATTAGGCCTGATAAAGACACTTTTGCTGGCCAAAGCACTACTGGACCCTGCCAGGTCCATTCCTGCCCGGGGCATCCCATTCTGTGACTACAGCAGCCTCTGTTTAAGACCATATAAGCATTTGCTCTTATCATATTTGAAATTAGCCTGATAAAGACACTTTTGCTGGCCAAAGCACTACTGGACCCTGCCAGGTCCATTCCTGCCCAGGGCATCCCATTCTGTGACTAAAGCAGCCTCTGTTTAAGACCATATAAGCATTTGCTCTTATCATATTTGAAATTAGGCCTGATAAAGACACTTTTGCTGGCCAAAGCACTACTGGACCCTGCCAGGTCCATTCCTGCCCAGGGCATCCCATTCTGTGACTACAGCAGCCTCTGTTTAAGACCATATAAGCATTTGCTCTTATCATATTTGAAATTAGGCCTGATAAAGACACTTTTGCTGGCCAAAGCACTACTGGACCCTGCCAGGTCCATTCCTGCCCGGGGCATCCCATTCTGTGACTACAGCAGCCTCTGTTTAAGACCATATAAGCATTTGCTCTTATCATATTTGAAATTAGCCTGATAAAGACACTTTTGCTGGCCAAAGCACTACTGGACCCTGCCAGGTCCATTCCTGCCCAGGGCATCCCATTCTGTGACTAAAGCAGCCTCTGTTTAAGACCATATAAGCATTTGCTCTTATCATATTTGAAATTAGGCCTGATAAAGACACTTTTGCTGGCCAAAGCACTACTGGACCCTGCCAGGTCCATTCCTGCC
The DNA here is from genome assembly GCA_027917425.1 of Gastrophryne carolinensis. Taxonomy (NCBI): domain Eukaryota; kingdom Metazoa; phylum Chordata; class Amphibia; order Anura; family Microhylidae; genus Gastrophryne; species Gastrophryne carolinensis. The sequence goes on from CM051235.1 coordinate 460,729,392, forward strand.
CAGGGCATCCCATTCTGTGACTACAGCAGCCTCTGTTTAAGACCATATAAGCATTTGCTCTTATCATATTTGAAATTAGGCCTGATTAAGACACTTTTGCTGGCCAAAGCACTACTGGACCCTGCCAGGTCCATTCCTGCCCGGGGCATCCCATTCTGTGACTACAGCAGCCTCTGTTTAAGACCATATAAGCATTTGCTCTTATCATATTTGAAATTAGGCCTGATAAAGACACTTTTGCTGGCCAAAGCACTACTGGACCCTGCCAGGTCCATTCCTGCCCAGGGCATCCCATTCTGTGACTAAAGCAGCCTCTGTTTAAGACCATATAAGCATTTGCTCTTATCATATTTGAAATTAGGCCTGATAAAGACACTTTTGCTGGCCAAAGCACTACTGGACCCTGCCAGGTCGATTCCTGTTGGGGCATCCCATTCTGTGACTACAGCAGCCTCTGTTTAAGACCATATAAGCATTTGCTCTTATCATATTTGAAATTAGCCTGATAAAGACACTTTTGCTGGCCAAAGCACTACTGGACCCTGCCAGGTCCATTCCTGCCCAGGGCATCCCATTCTGTGACTAAAGCAGCCTCTGTTTAAGACCATATAAGCATTTGCTCTTATCATATTTGAAATTAGGCCTGATAAAGACACTTTTGCTGGCCAAAGCACTACTGGACCCTGCCAGGTCCATTCCTGCCCGGGGCATCCCATTCTGTGACTACAGCAGCCTCTGTTTAAGACCATATAAGCATTTGCTCTTATCATATTTGAAATTAGGCCTGATAAAGACACTTTTGCTGGCCAAAGCACTACTGGACCCTGCCAGGTCCATTCCTGCCCGGGGCATCCCATTCTGTGACTACAGCAGCCTCTGTTTAAGACCATATAAGCATTTGCTCTTATCATATTTGAAATTAGGCCTGATAAAGACACTTTTGCTGGCCAAAGCACTACTGGACCCTGCCAGGTCGATTCCTGTTGGGGCATCCCATTCTGTGACTAAAGCAGCCTCTGTTTAAGACCATATAAGCATTTGCTCTTATCATATTTGAAATTAGGCCTGATAAAGACACTTTTGCTGGCCAAAGCACTACTGGACCCTGCCAGGTCCATTCCTGCCCAGGGCATCCCATTCTGTGACTACAGCAGCCTCTGTTTAAGACCATATAAGCATTTGCTCTTATCATATTTGAAATTAGGCCTGATAAAGACACTTTTGCTGGCCAAAGCACTACTGGACCCTGCCAGGTCCATTCCTGCCCGGGGCATCCCATTCTGTGACTACAGCAGCCTCTGTTTAAGACCATATAAGCATTTGCTCTTATCATATTTGAAATTAGGCCTGATAAAGACACTTTTGCTGGCCAAAGCACTACTGGACCCTGCCAGGTCCATTCCTGCCCAGGGCATCCCATTCTGTGACTACAGCAGCCTCTGTTTAAGACCATATAAGCATTTGCTCTTATCATATTTGAAATTAGGCCTGATAAAGACACTTTTGCTGGCCAAAGCACTACTGGACCCTGCCAGGTCGATTCCTGTTGGGGCATCCCATTCTGTGACTACAGCAGCCTCTGTTTAAGACCATATAAGCATTTGCTCTTATCATATTTGAAATTAGCCTGATAAAGACACTTTTGCTGGCCAAAGCACTACTGGACCCTGCCAGGTCCATTCCTGCCCAGGGCATCCCATTCTGTGACTAAAGCAGCCTCTGTTTAAGACCATATAAGCATTTGCTCTTATCATATTTGAAATTAGGCCTGATAAAGACACTTTTGCTGGCCAAAGCACTACTGGACCCTGCCAGGTCCATTCCTGCCCGGGGCATCCCATTCTGTGACTACAGCAGCCTCTGTTTAAGACCATATAAGCATTTGCTCTTATCATATTTGAAATTAGGCCTGATAAAGACACTTTTGCTGGCCAAAGCACTACTGGACCCTGCCAGGTCCATTCCTGCCCGGGGCATCCCATTCTGTGACTAAAGCAGCCTCTGTTTAAGACCATATAAGCATTTGCTCTTATCATATTTGAAATTAGGCCTGATAAAGACACTTTTGCTGGCCAAAGCACTACTGGACCCTGCCAGGTCCATTCCTGCCCAGGGCATCCCATTCTGTGACTAAAGCAGCCTCTGTTTAAGACCATATAAGCATTTGCTCTTATCATATTTGAAATTAGGCCTGATAAAGACACTTTTGCTGGCCAAAGCACTACTGGACCCTGCCAGGTCCATTCCTGCCCGGGGCATCCCATTCTGTGACTACAGCAGCCTCTGTTTAAGACCATATAAGCATTTGCTCTTATCATATTTGAAATTAGCCTGATAAAGACACTTTTGCTGGCCAAAGCACTACTGGACCCTGCCAGGTCCATTCCTGCCCAGGGCATCCCATTCTGTGACTACAGCAGCCTCTGTTTAAGACCATATAAGCATTTGCTCTCATCATATTTGAAATTAGGCCTGATAAAGACACTTTTGCTGGCCAAAGCACTACTGGACCCTGCCAGGTCCATTCCTGCCCGGGGCATCCCATTCTGTGACTACAGCAGCCTCTGTTTAAGACCATATAAGCATTTGCTCTTATCATATTTGAAATTAGCCTGATAAAGACACTTTTGCTGGCCAAAGCACTACTGGACCCTGCCAGGTCCATTCCTGCCCAGGGCATCCCATTCTGTGACTAAAGCAGCCTCTGTTTAAGACCATATAAGCATTTGCTCTTATCATATTTGAAATTAGGCCTGATAAAGACACTTTTGCTGGCCAAAGCACTACTGGACCCTGCCAGGTCCATTCCTGCCCAGGGCATCCCATTCTGTGACTACAGCAGCCTCTGTTTAAGACCATATAAGCATTTGCTCTTATCATATTTGAAATTAGGCCTGATAAAGACACTTTTGCTGGCCAAAGCACTACTGGACCCTGCCAGGTCCATTCCTGCCCGGGGCATCCCATTCTGTGACTACAGCAGCCTCTGTTTAAGACCATATAAGCATTTGCTCTTATCATATTTGAAATTAGCCTGATAAAGACACTTTTGCTGGCCAAAGCACTACTGGACCCTGCCAGGTCCATTCCTGCCCAGGGCATCCCATTCTGTGACTAAAGCAGCCTCTGTTTAAGACCATATAAGCATTTGCTCTTATCATATTTGAAATTAGGCCTGATAAAGACACTTTTGCTGGCCAAAGCACTACTGGACCCTGCCAGGTCCATTCCTGCCCAGGGCATCCCATTCTGTGACTAAAGCAGCCTCTGTTTAAGACCATATAAGCATTTGCTCTTATCATATTTGAAATTAGGCCTGATAAAGACACTTTTGCTGGCCAAAGCACTACTGGACCCTGCCAGGTCCATTCCTGCCCGGGGCATCCCATTCTGTGACTACAGCAGCCTCTGTTTAAGACCATATAAGCATTTGCTCTTATCATATTTGAAATTAGCCTGATAAAGACACTTTTGCTGGCCAAAGCACTACTGGACCCTGCCAGGTCCATTCCTGCCCAGGGCATCCCATTCTGTGACTACAGCAGCCTCTGTTTAAGACCATATAAGCATTTGCTCTTATCATATTTGAAATTAGGCCTGATAAAGACACTTTTGCTGGCCAAAGCACTACTGGACCCTGCCAGGTCCATTCCTGCCCGGGGCATCCCATTCTGTGACTACAGCAGCCTCTGTTTAAGACCATATAAGCATTTGCTCTTATCATATTTGAAATTAGCCTGATAAATACACTTTTGCTGGCCAAAGCACTACTGGACCCTGCCAGGTCCATTCCTGCCCAGGGCATCCCATTCTGTGACTAAAGCAGCCTCTGTTTAAGACCATATAAGCATTTGCTCTTATCATATTTGAAATTAGGCCTGATAAAGACACTTTTGCTGGCCAAAGCACTACTGGACCCTGCCAGGTCGATTCCTGCCCGGGGCATCCCATTCTGTGACTACAGCAGCCTCTGTTTAAGACCATATAAGCATTTGCTCTTATCATATTTGAAATTAGCCTGATAAAGACACTTTTGCTGGCCAAAGCACTACTGGACCCTGCCAGGTCCATTCCTGCCCAGGGCATCCCATTCTGTGACTAAAGCAGCCTCTGTTTAAGACCATATAAGCATTTGCTCTTATTATATTTATATTATAAGACACTTTTGCTGGGCATAGGCTTACTGCTGCCTGCCAGGTGCACTTCTGTTGAGGCATCCCATTCTGTAACATAGCATACCCCTCTTTATTTACACTAAGCAGCTCTCTTATTTACACTAAGCAGGCCTGTTGGAGGCTGAGTGTTACTGCTCACTTTTGGTGTGCATTATATTCTGTTTCATATAGACCCACCGCTGCCCGGGGTTTTTTTAAATATCACCTACTACCACGCCAGTTAGACTATGTCGGGCAGACAAGTGCCTGGAAGTGAAAAGAGGAGTGGCAGAGGCCAAGATTCCGCAGGCAGAGCTCGCATCAGACTGGGGGCCAGTAGCAGCAGGAGTCACGCTGAGAGACCTAATCTGCCAGTATCTGCTAGCGGTCGGGTCTCCACCAGTAACGCATCTGCCGTGGTAGATTGGTTGACGCGCTCATCAACAACATCATCACAACTTACGTCTGAGACCCCCAGTCTAGGGTCGGTAGGTTCCTCTGACACAACCCTGAGTTGGCATGCCCCGAGAGCAGTCCCTGTCCTCCCATTGCCTCTGGCCTACGCCGTTCCCTCCCCCAGCGACGTATCCTATGCTTTGGGTTCAGCTCCACTCTTTAGTGAGGAGGACCATCAGATAGAGGACAGTCAGCAGCTACTGCCCAGCCAAGAAATGGAGGTGGCTTCTTTAGCTAGGCAGACAAATAGTGATGTGGACAGTGTCGTGGGTGCTGCGAGCGTTCCAGCTCCTGCGCCAGACACTGTTGACGAATCCACGAACATCAGTGACGTACAGCCACAACTCGGTGATGATGATGACGATGAAGCCGATCGCACTTGGGAGCCGGGTGATGAAGGGGCTTCATCGTCATCATCAGGAGAAGAGGGGTGCAGGTTGCCCCGGAGTCAGCAGCTGAGGCAGCAAGGTGGTAGCAGTCAGCATGGGGGCACAATTCCAAAGGCTGGAGCCGGCCGGGGCCGGGGCCGGGGTAGAGCACCTGCTGTGCGGCAGTCTACCTTATCGGGAGGTAGTGGAGCAGGGGTTCCTGGAGTTGGCAACAGCAGCAGTGAATCAGTGAGGCCAGGGGGTGGGAAAAGTAGCTACTCGGCAGTGTGGCAGTTTTTCCTGAGGCATCCGCAGGAGGGTAACATGGCCACATGCAAGATATGTAGGCAAAAGGTGAAGCGTGGCCAGGGTCCAAATGTTGGCACCACGGCCCTGCGTCAACATATGATGCGTCACCATAAAACGACCTGGGAGAACCGAGGCTCCCAAGGGGTGGTCCAGTCTGCTTCCTCACCAAGTGAGCTCCCAATTTCTGCCAGCCAAGGCTCCAGCACCTCAGCCGAAGGCAGCTGTGCGTCATACCCATCCTCTGTCGCTCCTGCTCCTCCTCCTCCAAGTCATGCATCCCGCCAGCAATCCATCAGCGAAGCCATGTCCAAGAGACAGCAGTATGCGCCCACTCATCCTACGGCGCAGAAGCTGAATGTGCTCCTGTCCAAGTTGCTGGTGCTGCAGTCGCTCCCTTTTCAGGTGGTGGAATCTGCACCTTTCAGAGAACTGATGGCTTGTGCCGAGCCGAGGTGGAGAGTCCCAAGCCGTCATTTCTTTGCCAAGAAGGCAGTACCAGCGCTGCACACTTTTGTTGAACAGAAGGTGGGCCAGTCCTTGAGCCTGTCGGTGTGTAGCAAAATACATGGCAGCGCCGACATCTGGAGCTGTAACTACGGTCAGGGGCAGTACATGTCGTTTACGGCCCACTGGGTGAATGTGGTCCCTTTGCAGCAGCAACTTGGACAGGTCACGCCGCTTCGGCCTCCGCGCTCTCTGCCCATTGGGCCTGTGACACCGTGCGACTCGGCCTCCTCATCCTCCGCCATCTCCTCACCCTCCACTGTAGGCTCAAGTCTCAGTGCCCCTCCAGTCTACCATGTGTGCAGGGCACGGAGGTGTCACGCAGTGCTTCACATGGTTTGTCTTGGCGAACGGAGTCACACAGGGGAGGAACTGCTTAAATGTATTCATCAGGAAATCCAAACATGGCTTACTCCGAGAAAACTTAAAATGGGAATCATGGTTACCGACAATGGGAAGAACATTTTGTCTGCGCTGCGCCAAGGAAGCCTGACCCATGCCCCCTGCATGGCTCACGTCTTCAATCTGGTTGTCAAGCGGTTTCTGAAGTGTTCCCCCCATCTGCAGGACATCCTAACAACTTCACGGAAACTTTGCATGCACTTCAGCCACTCCTACACCGCCAAACACACCCTTCTTGAGCTACAGCGTCAGAATGGTATCCCCCAACATAGTCTGATTTGCGATGTTTCCACCCGTTGGAATTCCACCCTTCACATGTTGGACCGATTATATGAACAGAGAAAAGCCATCACGGATTTCCTGATGATCCAAGCAGATAGGGGGACTCCCCTGTGTAACTTCAATGTCAACCAGTGGCAGCTCATACGTGACACCTGCCGTTTGCTCAGGCCCTTTGAGGAAGCCACTTTATTTGTCAGTCGGCAGGATTACGGGATGAACGACGTGATTCCACTGCTTCATGTACTACAGCACATGTTGGAAACCATGGCTGGTCAGGGCACTGGAGACATGGCGTTTACATCTTACGGCCACATGAACCCCGTTGGAGCTGAACTGGAGGAGGAGGAGGAGGAAGAGGAGGAGGAAGAGTTACCCAGCGAAACACAGTTTAGGCTTGGCGAAATGGCTGGTTTATCTAGTCAGCGGACAGGAGAGGAGGAGCAGGAGCAGCCAGAGGAGCTAGAGGTTTTTGAGGAAGGAAAGACAGAGGACCCGGGCACACCGTGGCAGTATGCAGTGGAGATGGAGACAGGTAGTCCATCCGAGTCACTTGCGCAAATGGCACGAAGCATGCTCACATGCTTGCGTAGTGACCCCAGAATTGTTTCCATCTGTCGGCGGGATGACTTCTGGCTGTCCACCTTATTGGACCCTCGCTTCCGGCACAAAATGGGGGCATTTTTTAAACCCACCGAGAGGGAGGACAAACTCAACTACTACAAAGACATTCTACGTAGGCAGTTGGCCGATGCCTATCTGCGCCATGGTCCATACTCTCGCAGGTCTGACTCGAGGGGACCTCTGCGCTCACCTTCCACTGCCATGGCCGCTGGGGGGGTTGGCAGCAGCAGCAGCAGAAGCTCCATCAGCAGCAGCAGCCTCAGTCTTCAGTCGCTAATGAGTAGCTTTCTACACCCGCATAGTGAGGCTACTCATGAGCAGCAGGAAGACCTGGAGCAGGACCTGAACCAGCAGGTCATGTCATACTTTGACATGACCATGCCAACACACCTTGAGGATCCGCTGGACTTCTGGGCAGCCAAACTTGATTTGTGGCCGCAACTAGCAGAGTTTGCCCTGGAAAAGCTGTCCTGCCCGGCAAGTAGCGTGCCATCTGAGCGGGTGTTTAGTGCGGCGGGGGCCATAGTTACGGCGAGGAGAACTCGTCTGTCAACTAAAAATGTGGAGAGACTCACCTTTGTCAAAATGAATCAGGGATGGATCAGCCAGGATTTCCACCCACCAATGCCTGATGCATGCGACTAGATTCAGCATGGTGCCACGTTTTACACTTTCCAAATGGTGCAAAACATATTTATGTCTTTAGGCCATTTTTTGGGCTCCTGCTGCTGCTGCTGCCAACTCCTGCCAACTCCAGGGTGTGATTCATCCAATTTTTGGGCTCCTGAGGCCAACTCCAGTGTATATTTGGGCTCCTGCTGCTGCTGCTGCCAACTTCTGCCAACTCCAGGGTGTGATTCATCCAATTTTTGGGCTCCTGAGGCCAACTCCAGTGTATATTTGGGCTCCTGCTGCTGCTACTGTCAACTCCTGCCAACTCCAGGGTGTGATTCATCCAATTTTTGGGCTCCTGAGGCCAACTCCAGTGTATATTTGGGCTCCTGCTGCTGCTGCTGCCAGCTTCTGCCAACTCCAGGGTGTGATTCATCCAATTTTTGGGCTCCTGAGGCCAACTCCAGTGTATATTTGGGCTCCTGCTGCTGCTACTGTCAACTCCTGCCAACTCCAGGGTGTGATTCATCCAATTTTTGGGCTCCTGAGGCCAACTCCAGTGTATATTTGGGCTCCTGCTGCTGCTGCTGCCAACTTCTGCCAACTCCAGGGTGTGATTCATCCAATTTTTGGGCTCCTGAAGCCAACTCCAGTGTATATTTGGGCTCCTGCTGCTGCTGGTGTCAACTCCTGCCAACTCCAGGGTGTGATTCATCCAATTTTTGGGCTCCTGAGGCCAACTCCAGTGTATATTTGGGCTCCTGCTGCTGCTGCTGCCAACTTCTGCCAACTCCAGGGTGTGATTCATCCAATTTTTGGGCTCCTGAGGCCAACTCCAGTGTATATTTGGGCTCCTGCTGCTGCTACTGTCAACTCCTGCCAACTCCAGGGTGTGATTCATCCAATTTTTGGGCTCCTGAAGCCAACTCCAGTGTATATTTGGGCTCCTGCTGCTGCTACTGTCAACTCCTGCCAACTCCAGGGTGTGATTCATCCAATTTTTGGGCTCCTGAGGCCAACTCCAGTGTATATTTGGGCTCCTGCTGCTGCTGCTGCCAACTTCTGCCAACTCCAGGGTGTGATTCATCCAATTTTTGGGCTCCTGAGGCCAACTCCAGTGTATATTTGGGCTCCTGCTGCTGCTACTGTCAACTCCTGCCAACTCCAGGGTGTGATTCATCCAATTTTTGGGCTCCTGAGGCCAACTCCAGTGTATATTTGGGCTCCTGCTGCTGCTGCTGCCAACTTCTGCCAACTCCAGGGTGTGATTCATCCAATTTTTGGGCTCCTGAGGCCAACTCCAGTGTATATTTGGGCTCCTGCTGCTGCTACTGTCAACTCCTGCCAACTCCAGGGTGTGATTCATCCAATTTTTGGGCTCCTGAGGCCAACTCCAGTGTATATTTGGGCTCCTGCTGCTGCTGCTGCCAACTTCTGCCAACTCCAGGGTGTGATTCATCCAATTTTTGGGCTCCTGAGGCCAACTCCAGTGTATATTTGGGCTCCTGCTGCTGCTGCTGCCAACTTCTGCCAACTCCAGGGTGTGATTCATCCAATTTTTGGGCTCCTGAGGCCAACTCCAGTGTATATTTGGGCTCCTGCTGCTGCTACTGTCAACTCCTGCCAACTCCAGGGTGTGATTCATCCAATTTTTGGGCTCCTGAGGCCAACTCCAGTGTATATTTGGGCTCCTGCTGCTGCTGCTGCCAACTTCTGCCAACTCCAGGGTGTGATTCATCCAATTTTTGGGCTCCTGAGGCCAACTCCAGTGTATATTTGGGCTCCTGCTGCTGCTGCTGCCAACTTCTGCCAACTCCAGGGTGTGATTCATCCAATTTTTGGGCTCCTGAAGCCAACTCCAGTGTATATTTGGGCTCCTGCTGCTGCTGGTGTCAACTCCTGCCAACTCCAGGGTGTGATTCATCCAATTTTTGGGCTCCTGAAGCCAACTCCAGTGTATATTTGGGCTCCTGCTGCTGCTGCTGCCAACTTCTGCCAACTCCAGGGTGTGATTCATCCAATTTTTGGGCTCCTGAGGCCAACTCCAGTGTATATTTGGGCTCCTGCTGCTGCTGCTGCCAACTTCTGCCAACTCCAGGGTGTGATTCATCCAATTTTTGGGCTCCTGAGGCCAACTCCAGTGTATATTTGGGCTCCTGCTGCTGCTACTGTCAACTCCTGCCAACTCCAGGGTGTGATTCATCCAATTTTTGGGCTCCTGAGGCCAACTCCAGTGTATATTTGGGCCCCTGCTGCTGCTGCTGCCAACTTCTGCCAACTCCAGGGTGTGATTCATCCAATTTTTGGGCTCCTGAAGCCAACTCCAGTGTATATTTGGGCTCCTGCTGCTGCTGGTGTCAACTCCTGCCAACTCCAGGGTGTGATTCATCCAATTTTTGGGCTCCTGAGGCCAACTCCAGTGTATATTTGGGCTCCTGCTGCTGCTGCTGCCAACTTCTGCCAACTCCAGGGTGTGATTCATCCAATTTTTGGGCTCCTGAGGCCAACTCCAGTGTATATTTGGGCTCCTGCTGCTGCTACTGTCAACTCCTGCCAACTCCAGGGTGTGATTCATCCAATTTTTGGGCTCCTGAAGCCAACTCCAGTGTATATTTGGGCTCCTGCTGCTGCTACTGTCAACTCCTGCCAACTCCAGGGTGTGATTCATCCAATTTTTGGGCTCCTGAGGCCAACTCCAGTGTATATTTGGGCTCCTGCTGCTGCTGCTGCCAACTTCTGCCAACTCCAGGGTGTGATTCATCCAATTTTTGGGCTCCTGAGGCCAACTCCAGTGTATATTTGGGCTCCTGCTGCTGCTACTGTCAACTCCTGCCAACTCCAGGGTGTGATTCATCCAATTTTTGGGCTCCTGAGGCCAACTCCAGTGTATATTTGGGCTCCTGCTGCTGCTGCTGCCAACTTCTGCCAACTCCAGGGTGTGATTCATCCAATTTTTGGGCTCCTGAGGCCAACTCCAGTGTATATTTGGGCTCCTGCTGCTGCTACTGTCAACTCCTGCCAACTCCAGGGTGTGATTCATCCAATTTTTGGGCTCCTGAGGCCAACTCCAGTGTATATTTGGGCTCCTGCTGCTGCTGCTGCCAACTTCTGCCAACTCCAGGGTGTGATTCATCCAATTTTTGGGCTCCTGAGGCCAACTCCAGTGTATATTTGGGCTCCTGCTGCTGCTACTGTCAACTCCTGCCAACTCCAGGGTGTGATTCATCCAATTTTTGGGCTCCTGAGGCCAACTCCAGTGTATATTTGGGCTCCTGCTGCTGCTGCTGCCAACTTCTGCCAACTCCAGGGTGTGATTCATCCAATTTTTGGGCTCCTGAGGCCAACTCCAGTGTATATTTGGGCTCCTGCTGCTGCTGCTGCCAACTTCTGCCAACTCCAGGGTGTGATTCATCCAATTTTTGGGCTCCTGAAGCCAACTCCAGTGTATATTTGGGCTCCTGCTGCTGCTGCTGCCAACTTCTGCCAACTCCAGGGTGTGATTCATCCAATTTTTGGGCTCCTGAGGCCAACTCCAGTGTATATTTGGGCTCCTGCTGCTGCTGCTGCCAACTTCTGCCAACTCCAGGGTGTGATTCATCCAATTTTTGGGCTCCTGAAGCCAACTCCAGTGTATATTTGGGCTCCTGCTGCTGCTGGTGTCAACTCCTGCCAACTCCAGGGTGTGATTCATCCAATTTTTGGGCTCCTGAGGCCAACTCCAGTGTATATTTGGGCTCCTGCTGCTGCTGCTGCCAACTTCTGCCAACTCCAGGGTGTGATTCATCCAATTTTTGGGCTCCTGAGGCCAACTCCAGTGTATATTTGGGCTCCTGCTGCTGCTACTGTCAACTCCTGCCAACTCCAGGGTGTGATTCATCCAATTTTTGGGCTCCTGAGGCCAACTCCAGTGTATATTTGGGCTCCTGCTGCTGCTGCTGCCAACTTCTGCCAACTCCAGGGTGTGATTCATCCAATTTTTGGGCTCCTGAAGCCAACTCCAGTGTATATTTGGGCTCCTGCTGCTGCTGCTGCTGCCAACTTCTGCCAACTCCAGGGTGTGATTCATCCAATTTTTGGGCTCCTGAGGCCAACTCCAGTGTATATTTGGGCTCCTTCTGCCCCTCATAGTGATGCCACTTCAACTCTCTGCAATTGTGCCGCTCTGCGATTCTATTAGCGATGCCTCTGATCTGCATGTGATATTTCTTCAAAGTATTATTTAACTAACCCAGCACGCATCCTGTGCGTGTTACAGCAAGGCTGAATGGTTTACAACCCTATTGAGGCTGTAGGAGGCTCAGAAATAGCCGTTTTTAATAGCGATTCGTCGCAAATTTATTCGGGTCGAAACGATTTTTGTCGGAAAATTCGGCGAATCAGTCGAATCGAATTTTTCAAAAGTTCGCTCATCTCTAATAATAACATTTAACAAATACATACATAAATAAAATAAAATTAATATAAATTTTTTATAGGTGTCAGAGGGGAAATCAAGGGGTAACACAGGGAGTTGCTCTGCTCAAAATGGGGTAGGAAAAGTACTCAGAGTAATTACAGAAATAAAAACATTTAATAAATCATAAATAAATAAAAAGTTTTTGCTGTGTTTAATTAATTCCTGATGCAGGCTTTTTATTTTTTTATATTTTGTTGGTAATTTTTTGGCATTTCTGGTTAGATACTATTTTTATCTAATTAAGAATAGCCTAACTTTTTAATTTGTCATTGTATTTTAAAATTTTTAAGTGTTTTACTAAATGCAGATTTTAAATGCACCCCATTTTGTTTAATTGAAGATTTTGGGCTACTATAACTGCAGGTGTCTAAGAATGCAGAAAGCAGCAAAAAGGGACAGGGACGTGGCTGCGATGCTGCTGCTGGTAACAGAGCTGGTGCTGCAAGAAGAGGACATCTTTAATCCTTCCCTGCTACACCTTTCTCTAGTGCAAGGGTTTGGAGCACATTTTTGTGGGCCCCGATACTGCTGGAAAAGTGGTGAGGCCAGAACAAGTTGAGGCAGTTGTAGATTTTTTGGCACGCAGTCATACCAGTTCCACCCACTCCACTTCTGCCAAAAGTGCTGAGCCCTCCACCTCACTCCCCTTCAAATCAGAGGATAAGGACATTGCCCAGTGGACCATCACAGGACTCCCTCAATGATGATGGAACCCTAGGGCCTACTGTTGCAGCTTTCTGCAATGTTGAGGCTGAGAGGGAGGCTGCCAGGGAGGAGTGGGTGGAAGAGGATGCCAGGGGTGATGACAAAGTCCGAGACCTAACTTGGACTGAAGGCAATCAGAGTTTTATCTAGACAAGCCAGAGCTGCTGCATAAAGTGTGTAGCATGCGCATGCACTAGCGACTTTTCCATCCTGCTGTCTCTCGCCTTAACTGCAAAGGAATTTTGGACTACCCACCCATGCCTCATATGTGACTTGCCCACTGGGAGGATTTCCACATTGTATATGCTGAAAAGGTTGTGTGACCAGCAGCAGTCAGTAGTGGAGTTTCAGCTCCAAAATGCCCGGTGAGTAGAAGTGCAGACAAATTGCACCTAACCACCAATGAGTGGGCCTCTATCAGGGACATCTGTGTGGTGATGCAGTGCTTCCAGTATGCCACCAATATGGTCAGCACTGATGACACTATCGTCACCAAACCCTTCAGGGCATGATGGAGGATGTGATGGAAGCGGAGATAGAAGGTCCATTTTCCCAGGCATCAGGGAAGTGCACACGTGACTTGCAGGGGGGTTGTTGGGCCAACAGCAGTCGGGTGTGCCGCTGTCCAGCCAGCAGAAAGTTTGGATGAGGAGGAGAAGGAAAAGGAAGAGAAGGACTTTCTCTCACAGCAGGGTGGCACCCAGCACAGCTCAAGAGGTTGTCAATGGAACGTGGCTGGAGGGAGAAGCAGGAGGAGGAGGAGACACCTGACATGGAGGACAGCTGCATCTTGACTCAGGGCAGCCTGGCTCACATGAGCCACTACATGCTCCAGTGCCTTCTCAACGACCTCAGAGTTGCCCACATAGCCACCAGTGCCGATTACTGGGTGCTGGATCCATGCTAAAAAGGACAACATCACCTCCTGGATTCCAGCACTGGAGCCGGATCGCAAAATGAGAGAGTACAAATGCACTCTGGTGGACACATTATTGGTGGATGGGTACTCCCTGTTCAATTTCTGAGTCACTAAACTGGCTTACCCTCTATGCTTTGAACGTGCTGGTGCTGTCATCACTGGAGGACAGGAGGATCTGCATATTCACAGCCAAGTGAACATCTATAAGATGAACAAGGCGTGGATCTCACGGGACTTGGCTGTGCCAGCACCTAAGTGGTGGTGTTTGCTAACTTCTCCTCCTCCAACACCTCCTCCTCCCCCTGCCCCCTGAGCTCTGACACCTGTAATAAATGTATGATTTTTTTATTAATATATTTGTGTATTTATGTATATAACTATATATTTATGTTTATATTTATTGATGAAATTATTTATATATATATATATATATATATATATATATATATATATATATTTATTTATTGCTGATTTTATTTATTTATTTATCTACTCATTTATGTATGTATTGAGTGATTCATTTATGTATGTATGTATGTATTTAATATTTCAGTTATCGCTCTCCCTAGTCCATTTTGTGCAGGGCAATTTCCCAGGTGCCCCCCCCCCCCCATAATTTGATCTACAACACCCTTAAAAAAATCTATGTATGTATGTCTTTAATTTTTTTGTTTTATGTTATTATTTTGAGTACTTTCCTTAGCCTATTTTGTGCAGGGTAATCACCCAGGCGTTTACACCCCCCCCCAATTTGCCCATTTTGTGCAGCCCTTGCTGCCCACAATTATACAGCCATTTTTGCCCCCCCCCCCCCAAATTCGAGTCACTATTGAATTCAAAAGGGTTCGTAGTCGAGTTTGGGAACCCAAACCGAACTTCAGTGGCAAATTCGGCCGATCTTGTCAAACCCAAATTACATAGGTTTTGCTCATCCCTTGTGAGGATAGTTAAAATCTGACGTGGGACTACAACCCTGTGTAATCATGTGCCTCTAAAAGGATGAGAAAGAAATATGAATCTGAAATGAGACATTTTGTCGAAACAAATTTGTTACTGTTTCCAAGAACTTGCAGACGGTTTCCCTCTTCTGAATGTCATGGACTAGGTTTCTCTATGACATATATTTTTTTAGCTATGCACATAGGTTTATATTTTTCATGGTATATAAAACTGCATGGTGTATACAATTAAAAATATGTTGCCATTAAATACTAACAGGTCCATATAATCAAGCATATGTGGAATTACTTGTACTGAAGAGCTTGGTGTGGCATTGTTATAAGATGTCACCTTTCCCACAAAACAGTTTTTTTCCCGTGATGTGAAAACTGTCTCTGGAAATGCATTTTAATGGGCAAACAGTTATTCACAAGCCTAATATCACACTGAACCATTCTGTTCCATTATTGAATGAAATATACACTGTGCACTTATTTTGTGGTGTCAGATTTATCATTTCTGTTAAAATGTATTCTGTAAAAATCAGAGGAATCTTTTCTTCCAGACATGTGTCCTCTATGGGAAACCAAGTGTCAGGCTCACCAGTTAGCAGGTTCAGGTTAGTCGATAATGCCCAATCTCCACCACTATCTTCTTCACCTCTAGTCAAGCCCCCTTTGCCACAGTGAAAGCTAGCCTCACAGGACACGGTTACCCCCAGGTCTTACAATGCGCAAATGTTATCAACTGAGGGTTGGATCTGCAGGTGGGTGAGCACAACTGGGGCTCACGGAACATTAGACGAAGCATGGATCATACATCATGCAAGGGGGAGAGCAGAAGAGAGGTCAAGGAGTGAACAAGCTTGAAATCAGGCAGACAGGCATCGGTCCAGGCAGCCATCAAAGGAGGGTCAGACAAGGCTAGAGTCGGCAATAGATAATCATAATACAGTAGAGAAAGGCACTATAGCACCCATTAGAATGCTATCACTTGCAGTGAGCTAGTGACATGTGGATACTTTAGGGCTTGGGCGCAGGGGATTGGCAGCTTATACCAAATGGTATATCCGCCCCACAAGGAACAATGGGGCTAATGGGCCCATTTAAAGGCCCATTTAAATCCGCAAAAGCATCAGTATAAATCGGCAGAAACTCTCATGTACGTGTACGCATGTGTACATGAGCAGTGGAGCCAGGGATACAGAAGGGGATGGAGGATTTCAGCGCCACTCTTAATGATGACGACGTGGTGGCCAGGCGACAGACAGCCCAGCATTCCTACTGAGCAGGTGCCGCTCGAGCGGTTGATTAAGGGCGCCGCGGGACTGGGGAGCAGGTGAGCAGATCATCACGACACCTAGTGTTCCCACCCTTCACGGATGGCACTTGCCCTGGGAGCTTGCTTTGTCTTTCTGTAGCTTAAAAACCTGCCTTGTGTCATTTTTCAACATAAATGAATATGGAATGTCTCTTATTTAAAACAATATCACCTTTAAGCTTGCAATTTAAAGCAATATTATTTTCTTGCCCCTTGTGCACTCAAGCGGACTACATTTTTTCAGGAAGATTGCAGCAATCCATCCCGTGATTTAGTGGGGGATAATTTAGGTAGGCATGTCTGTGACTAGAAAAATTAATGATGGATCACGTCAGATTTTAAAGAATAAATCAAATTGCAAATGCTAACCATTCCGTCATCTTGACACACTTGCAAGCTATTTGCCCACCTGCTCCTTTAGCCTCTGTGGTATAAATATAACGGATAGCCAAAAGTGGGATTAGATTCTGATCCTCCTAGGTGCAGTCACACAACAATCACAAATCATTTTAAGATTTTACTCTCTTGAGTGATGGATAGCAGAATCGTTTGATGGATTAGGCAAAATATATTCTTACAGACTTTGGAAACAAAGGACTTGAATGCTATACCGAGTCTAATAACCCATTGTATTTGGAACTGCTTTTCAGCATGTTCAGCCATCCTGGGACTAAGTTAGAAAAGGAGGAAGCTCAGTTAGAAGAGTCATGAATAATATTACTGGGCAATCTAAAACATTGGGAGCGTTTATTATTAAGCGCTTTCTTACCACATTTCTGAAAAATATCCAGTAGAATTTAGATCAGTTAATTTAATGTTTAGAAGGCTAAAAGTGCAAGACAGAAATGGAAAATTTCAATGTACAAAAGGCAACTGAAATGACTTAAAGTTGGCCTTCATCCTATTATCCAAGGTGAGGCATGTACCTATAAACGTGTAGGGACAACAAGGTATTTTATGCTATAATCCTTTCCATGTTAATCATAAAATGCAAAATTTGTACTGTGAACATATGTTTAAAAATTAAGATTGGAATGGTTTGTTAAGAATCTAGCAGGTTTACCACTTACCACCAAATTATCCCAAGTGGTTCATTTTTTAAAAACCATATATTCTTTCCATGGCCTGCCAGTCAGGGCACCAGCATTCATGTAAAGGGTCATGCGGAGGAGACTGACCTACTTCATCTGGAGATTGTCACCTTGGACCATGCCTGCCAACCAGTTGAACGGTGGTTTGATTCTGATGAGTTTAAATAATTACTACAAGGTGGGCCAAATAGCACAATTGGCACCTAACCATTCCAATACAAATCTAATCCTATGGTTTCTTCTAGAACTTCCAAAATAATTCCCTATCCCCTTAGGGTTTTTGTGTGTAAGTCTTGTTCAGTGCATATTAACATCCCTAAGTCCCTTGATGAAGTATTTGCAATGGTTCCCATTCAAGCTTCTAAATAAGCAATCCTTCATCTGGTGGATCCAAAAACATTATACCAAGGTACATCCTCTAATAATGATATAAAAGGGTACCAAACTCTGAATAGTTCTGCTACCTATCATGCATTCACTGCCTGCATCCTAGAGCTCATTTAGACCGCTTCTTTAAAAAATTATTCATAATTTATAAAAAATATTTATAATTTTGATCTAGCAAGTATACATGAATGTGGTGCACCACTTATAAACAACAGTAAAGGCGTGCTCACTCACTGACCATCGACTATTTGAAAGAATTTTTGAAACCTGGGACAATTAATCTCCCAAGGGATCAAGAAAGGGAGAATCACAACCAATAAAAATAGTCTAATAATATTTATTCAAAAGAATTGCACAAAAATTACAAACAACATATAAAAGACAGCATACAAGACATATTAAAAAACCAAGCTGACCCCAATATCCTACTTTCCTCTATATGACCCTCAAATGTGAGGCTGAAGCCAATCTAAATATATTATGTATCCATCCTCATTATAAAATACAAAATGTTGTCCATAAAGCAATGTGTGCTGGGTGGAATATATTTTTTGAAGTTGAAGGAGCCATTTTCCTCTGCAGCACCTGCGGCATTGGATTGAATGGTGTGCAGCCATTGAGGGTACCTGACACCAAATACTTGGGTTCAAACATCTCTCGGGGCTTGAAGTGGAATAAGCACATGAATTTTGTCTTAAGTAAAGCCCAGCAGATACTTTATTTCCTATGCAAACTTATCATGGCATGTCCACAAAGGCCTTGGTAATGTTCTACAGTGCTGCCATTGGGTCTATCATGAGCTCTTCTTTACTGTTTAGTTTGGTTGTGCTACCACCATGGACAAGCAGCGAGTATGGCGAATAACACAAACAGCAGAAAAGAAAGTGCCCCACTCCCTTCACTGCATGAGCACTTTGACTGTAGACTCGAGATTCTACTAGATTCTCGAGTGAAGAAAATATTTATTTGCTATCCTAAACACCCACAATATTCTGCCCTCAGGCT
This sequence comes from Gastrophryne carolinensis, assembly GCA_027917425.1. Classification (NCBI taxonomy): domain Eukaryota; kingdom Metazoa; phylum Chordata; class Amphibia; order Anura; family Microhylidae; genus Gastrophryne; species Gastrophryne carolinensis. The sequence goes on from CM051235.1 coordinate 460,747,922, forward strand.
GTAGATACAGGATCATTGCAACAAATACGATCAGGCACTTGAACAGTTTCTACCCACTAGCTATTAAGAAAATGAACCATAGCTCTGTCATTTCTAACAACTAAACTTTAATATAGGCTCTGTGCGATGTAGATGCAGGTATTTTATAACAAAGAGTTCTGGATATATCTGGTATTACTGTTTACTACTTATTGTCATGGGAGCTCCAGCCACAAAACATTCCTAGTGTTCACTATGTACATATACTGTATTCTTGATGATATAAAGAATCTTGATCCCTTCAGAGCGGACACTCCCCTGCAGCTCCACTATATCAAACCAGAGCACTTCTAGGTTTTGGGTGGCCAGGGGCATATGGCAATGTACTAAACTCAACTAAAGCATCCATAGAAAATAATGGGTGCATCATTCTGGCCACGTGCGCAGGCGCCACGGAGAAGGACCGAGTGCCTGTGTGTGCAGACGCCAGCACACACAGAGTGAACACTGACTCAGTACAGTTGTGGCCGTGGCTATATCGAGCCGGATGTCTGTGTGTGCATGCGGCGGCAGAAACATCGAAGACGGCGGGGACAGCGGGAAGGATGGAAAGGTGAGTTTCCTTTTTTTTTGTTTACTTTTGCCTATGGGGAATGGGAGGGGGGAATACATCACTTCCTATATGGGAATGGGATGGGGAAATGCTACACTGCCTATGGGAATGGGAGGAGGCAATGCCACACTGCCTATGGGAATGGGAGGAGGCAATGCCACACTGCCTATGGGAATGGGAGGAGGCAATGCCACACTGCCTATATGGGAATGGGATGGGGAATGCCACACTGCCTATATGGGATGGGGGAATGCCGCACTGCCTATATGGGAATGGGAGGGGGAATGCCACACTGTCTATATGAAATGGGGGAATGCCACACTGCCTATATGGGAATGGGAGGGGGAATGCCATACTGCATATGGGGAATGGGAGAAGGGAATGCCACACTGCCTATATGGGGAATGCCACATCACTTCCTATATGGGAATGGGAGGGGGGGATGCCACACTGCCTATATGGGAATGGGAGGGGGGAAATGCCACACTATCTATATGGGAATGGGATGGGGGAAATGCCACACTATTAATGGGGAATGGGAGAAGGGAATGCTGCACTGCCTGTATGGGGACTGGGAGGGGAATACTACACTGCCTATATGGGAATGGGATGGGGAGAATGCCACACTGCATATGGGAATGGGATGGGGGGGTTCTGAAGAAGGTTAGTGTCAGGTGTGGCGTTCCTCCACAGCTTCAGAGTGTGCCTCTGTTTAATACTGCTTCTGGCTGGCTCCTTCTCTGAAACTTTTCCCTGCAATATGCTGCTCCACCAGGAGATGGCTCTGTCCTGCGGAGGTGCTGGTAATCAGCCAGCACCTGTGACTTCTTAGTCTATATAAGCTGATCAACTCATTCAGGCAGTGGATCAGCACTGGATTGTCACCTTGAACCCAGAATGCTGTACCCAGATCCCAGGTACCCTAAATCTGTACCCTGAACCCAGGACTCCTGCCTCAGCTATTGCGTTTTGCTTCCCCTAGCTCAGCCATGTTTCCGCCTTGGATTTTGGACTTTCTTTGGATCCTTATGCGTGCTTGTTTCCAGACTCCATCTTGTGTATGTACAGCCAGAGCATGTTTATGTTTTCCAATTTACCTATATTTCTGCATAGCAGCTGTAGCACTCTGTGGTCACTGTATACTTGTATAGTTTCCTTACACATATGTTATATGTTCCACTTGTAATCTGTGCAGCAGTCTGGTTGAAGTGTGCTCTGTTGCCTTATCACTGTTTATCACTATTAAACACGGTTTGCCACATATCCACCTCTGTCTCTCAGTCTCAATTTCTGGTCACTTATTACAATCGGGATTTCCCTGCTGAGAAATCCCTGACAGTTAGTAGAGGCTATTCTTCCTGAGGCAGCTCGGAAAGGCTAGTCTGGCAAAGAACCTGCTTAAGTGTTTTTTTACCGCTGTAATCGAATCTTATGCTTCTCATTCTCAGTTTGGTTTGGAGCAGCAACCAAAAAATTCAAGGATAGACTTCAAAAAACATTCAGAATGGCGGAAGCCCCCTTTCCAACTGTTCAAGATTTGAACCAAATGAGGACTACAACTATAACAGAGAAAATCCAATTGGACTTTACTCACCCAGGGCACCCTTACTTTGAACCAATAAGGTCGGGACAGAGATTCAGAATTATAGACTGAAAAACCTCTAAGTTTAGAAAGAGTTTCTTCTCAGAAGCCATATACCTTCTAAATAACTGCTAGGCTGCTAACTGGAAATCATGAGTTTCAAACACTTGGTAGCAAGAAGCAGTGCACAAATAGCAAATGTCAGGTATAAGATGTTTACAATAATTTGCACATTTTTGTCAATATTTTAGTGTAATAGAAAAAATGCCCCCTTGTTGTCTCTCTTGTTTGTTACTCTCCTCAGTAACCAGCCAAAGAGAATTCCTTGTGTATAACGGCAACTAAACTGATTCTGATTCTGATCACGGGGAAAGGGAAGATATCTTAACAATGCAGAGACATAGGGCAGTATAAGGAAATATGTTTAGATGTCTGGAAAGCCTGTCTGGTTTTCGCTTTTCACCAAACCAAATGTAGGTCCGCTATAAAGCCAATGTTTCAATGCTTAAACAACATTTTATCCTAATTGGTTAACCTATAGTTAATCTGAAAATAAAAATCCTCCAAGCTGTTTATCTATAGCCCAGAGAAACTAGATGAAACATGAGGTCAAAGGGCACAACAACAACCTCGTTTTAAACCACAAATGCTGTACAATATAATGGCCTATTAGCTTCTTTTACCCAGTTGCACTAACACTAGTATTTGTAACATTTTAATGATCTTTCCCTATTATGTTTATAGCTTCTATTTCCCATATCAGGGAGGGAACGAGAAATACATCAACACTTTTCAACCTGACTCAATTATTCTACATGGTAAAATGTTCCTAATCCTATTAAAAATGTTGTGCTGAACCTATTTATGAGCACATTATAAGGGTGTTAGTCACACACATGCTGGGTATTAAAATTCAACTGTTTACGTAGTGTGATTAGTTAGAAGCTGCAAATGCTGGATGTGACATATCAATGTAATTGCTATTTTACGATTTTCAATTCCCCCGGACTTTTTTTTTCCTACCCTACTTCATTATCATCATCATTATTGTCATTTTGCACTTCACCTTTGGTACCACGCCATTAATACTCAGTCTTTTCTCATTCACCAGCTCTTCAGGACTGAAAATAACTCAGCTGAGGCTGTCATAGCTGCTGCAGAGTTATGAACACACCAAAATAAACCTGTTCTAAGAAAAAAAGCAGGTTTCTAAAATGGAAGCCAAGCATTTTATACTATGTCTTGACAAATACTGTAAGATTCACATGCACCTACTAAATAAACAGGGTTTGTTAAGATTTATTTTTTTTTAAATATGCTCCGATGCCTAATTTCTAAATATGTGTTAGAGAAATAAATGGATTTGCACCATCTATTGAGAGTAGCTGCCATCCAGCTGGTAAGTTTGGTGGGGGGCTCAGTCAGGTGACTTTCAGAAAACGGTGACAATCTTGCGCAAATACCAAATCACAACAGATCCCAGCACCTGACTAAATTTGGGAGCGTTCTATATCATTGTCATTGAGTACTTGTATGTAAAGTCTTGCTTGGGATTAAACCTGCGACCTTACGCTCAATTATCACGCTTTGTACGCGGGCAAAATTGTTTTTTGAGATTCAAGTGATTCAGCAGGCACCCTTTTTTGACCAGGTTTTTTTTTGCTTTCTTTCTCTCATGCAGGAAAATTCTCACAAACAGTTAAACTAATTTGGTTCGGGGAGTATTTATTGGTGAGACTTTTTTGCAAGACAGACTTTTTTGTGTAGACTTTTCTCCCCTGCTTGACCCACTGGCATGTTTTTTTCATTAAAAAGGCCATGCCGTGAATGCCAATGTTTTTCTTATAATTAAAATGCGGCAATGCTTTTTTTAATTTAAAAAAATAAATTGTGTTCCCCCTCCGAGAGCTAGGACCCATTGCCAGTTGACCCAAAGTATAAAGAAAAAGTGAAAAACACAAAACAGGCAGAAAAGTGCACAAACAGGTTACAAGCTTTCAGACGCAAGGCCCTTCCTCAGGCCACTGACCTGAAGAAGGACCTTGCACCTGAAAGCTTGTAATCGTTTTCTGTACTTTTCATGTAATTAAAATTGGGATAAGAACCCTCACTAGCAGATAAATACTGGTATGTGACTATTCTTTTACTTCACATTGCTCTGGGCTGTACTCGCAGCAACATCCTGTTCACCAGTGACTCTATGGAATGAGAAGCAGCTGTTGAATGGGAACTAAACTTTGGATGCTTGTGAGCTCCAATCCAAGTTATATAGCTTAATTGACTCAGGCACCCTATATCAGCGATACTCAACTGGCGGACCTCGGCACCAGATTTCTGGACCCCTGCCCTGACAGCCCTGCATTCAGTTGCTTTTGTGTTGCCGTGCTCAGCGCTGCCTCCTTTTCTTGATCGGCGATGTAGTGCTTAGTCTTGGTACCAGTGTCATGACTCCACCTAGCATTGCAATATGAAGTACTGCACGAGCGGGAAGTAGCATTGCAAGGTACACACAAACGTTTCTCGGACTGTTTGCCCAATCCATTCCTGCCCCCCCAGCTTTGCCCCATTCACTCCTGTCCATGCCAGCTCTGCCCCATCCATCCCTATCCCCCCAGCTCTGCCCCATCCATCCCTATCCCCCCAGCTCTACCCCATCCATCGCTGTCCCCCCAGGTCTACCCCATCCAACGCTGTCCCTTCAGCTCTGCCCCATCCAGCCCAGCCTTTTTTAGTTTGCCTGTGAAATTTATAGCCCCCCTCCACGCACAGTGTGCTGGTTTCTAACTACCCACCCCCCATGGCAGCGCTCAGCCTGGACCTTCACTTCTCACCAGATGCCTGTATATGGACCTTTACTATAAGTGGTTGAGTACCCTTGTCCTATATATTTAAAACCTGAAGATCTGTATTTGAGATTTTCAGTGGCAATGCTTAGGTTTTGTGAGAGGTCATGTATATACTGTTTTCACTTTTGCCTCTGACAATTCAGTGCAGAATGAATCATCCTGAATAGCCTTCTGATCCTTTTTTCCCTAGCTTCACCTGACGATTGTCCCATGCTCTGCTCCTCTATTTTCTGCAGCACACTGCAGATGCTGTAGCAGGCCCCCAGATGTAGCCATCCTTTCCATTACATTCTTCCATGACCATGCACATGTGTGTTTTGGACAGCCAGCTGTCCCTCAGCCCCTGGAAGTGACATTCAGCGCCTATGTGGGTGTAGTTCGCGCATGTAACCTAATATGGTAACATTCCCTGGCAGCCCCCAGAAGTGGCAGTGGAACAACTTCTGATGCTGTGCTCATTAAAAGTATAGTTTTATATTTAAGTTTGCCATCCAGCTGTGTCCAGTAGCCTTTTAGAAAGTCCTTTTCAGAAGAATGAAATGCAAAATGTGTCATCTTGGGAAGGCAGTGTTTCAAGCCCCATTGGGAGGAGGTCCCTATTAGCCTGATAGCCCCAGGTTAATGTACAGGAACCTTTGGGAACTTTGTTTGAATTCTCTTTACTTGTGCGACAAATGGCTTTCTTGTAAGTGCATTTTTTATTGTATTAAACATTATGCTATGTCTGCATCCATTTGATCTCTTAACAGTGCACCAAGATATTGCTGGTGCCTATAGAAGTTCAGAAGGATTCTGATGAGTTTATTGAAGTTTTAAAGTGGATCTATACTGGATAACATTGTAAGCTGATGCGCAAGTAAATTTCTGGTAAGAGTCTTTTTGAATATACCTATAGTGGAGGGTGGTGCTTATAATATTGAATTATAATTATTGCAAGATAAACCCCTCTGGCGCCGGGAAAAAGTTTCTAAAAATAACTTATCTTTCAAGGACTTGCTCCAGGCTAAATGTGTGTTTTTTACTCCCAGAATGAGCAAGCCCAGCAAGTGTGACCACTGTAGCGTGCCAGATACGCTCACACTCGGAGCCCTGAGGAACGGGATAGTGAGGAAAAGTGGTGGAGGCAGGGCTTCCAGTGTGGCAGCTCATCAAGCCACAGTGGTGGCACTTGTCTGGCTCATGCTGGAAGTGTTGAGGAATTCTTGTCCAAGTGACCACATTTGTAGAGAGAAGGGGCAAATTTGGAGACCTACTAGCGCATCTGCAGCAACATACTGAAGTAAAAAGAGTAGATGCACATGTGACAGGCTTCATGTGAGCTTCTTGGCACCTTTTTATTGACATTTCTTGGACTAAACATTGCGATCAACTGCCAGCGATTCACTTTCAACACAAAATTCGAGATAAATTCCTAAAACTTTGTGCTTTATCTAAACAAGAAAGTTTTGGCCGCTGTAAAATGCAAATTATAACATAGTTGTGCTTCTTTCAAAAGGGAGGCTAAATTACATTGACAGCTTTAAACAAATATACAGCAAAATTAGCATTATTACCATTTCGAAACTCATGTCTTGCTTTAGATGAAAGCTACCTGTGTCAGCTTATAATAATCACTTAATGTAGCTGGTTAATTGAAGACCTGATACACATTTCACAAAGAAACATACGCCTTTGCAGCAAAGGTGAGCAACAGATCTGTTCTCCAATTATTTTTCTGCTCCACTGAGCAATTTAATGAACTGTGAATTAAAGACATTTTACATGTGTATTTAGGTTTTGGCCAATTTCCATGGGAGGGCTGGTAGAAATTCTGCAGTTAGTTTTCCATTCTCACACTTTTAAACTGCTATGTAGCCAGGCTAACTTTTGTAGTTTATGTGCCTACAGTTTATTTTCTCTCATCATAGTTGGATGCTGTGGGGTAATCGGAAAAACGGTATGACTGGTAGATAGAGAGAAGCAGCAGCCATGAAGAGAAGACCAATCATTTTCAGCCTTCCAAGGGGAAAACAATTGTTTGGTTGCTGTGGTAATTGGTTGTTGTCAATGCTGGCTATAAATAAGAGAGGGAGCCAAGGAACGGTGTTCCCTATTACTGATCTATGAAGTTGTAAGCTGGAACAGTAAGGATGATCATTGGGCCCCTTGATATGGCTCATACTTTAGTAAAGAAGAGCTTATTTTATATGTGTTTAGAGGGAATAGCAGGCAGGAATCTTTTATATGTATAAATAGTAAAGGTACTAAGCACAAACACTGCTATGGCCAAATAAAAATAACCATGAATTTTAATCCAAATCACTAAAAATCTTGAAATGTCAATAAAAATGATTTATGTATCAATAGCAGCAAATCCTTGGATGAGTAAAAAGCAACAATCGCTGTATATAATGGTACATCTATTATTCATTTATACGCTAAAAGCGAAAAGGTCCTTTTCCTACACCTTAATGGGCTACTGCAGGCAAAAGTAATTGTTACACCGTTATGTTGGGCTACATGTGGCACTGTCTTAAACTGTTTTGCGTTTTAAAATTAAAGATATGGCCAAAATATCAGGGTTTACAGTTTCATCTTTTGATCTATCTTCTGAAAATAGTGGGCATGGCCCTTGGATCTGTGGTGCTGCATAATAACCAGCATAATGGACGGGGTCCGGAAGATTTCCAGAGCTTGCATAAGACATCCTGGCTGTGGTTTTCCCCTCTCCCCTTGTTGTTAGGCAGCATTAGAGCCCAGACAAACTCCCAAAGTGCATGTCTTCACCCCCAAAGTGCATGCACATACTCTCAAAGTGCCGGGGAGAGAGGAGGAGGAGGTGGGGTGGCAGGCATTGGAGAGAGAGGAGGAGCTGGGGCAGCAGGCATTGTGCTGCACTTTCCTGGCATTGACCGGGGGAGTGTGGGGCAGCAGGCAGGGTTGGACTGGAGTGTCTTGGACCCACCAGAGATAATCATTCTTGCGGCCCACCCTAAATGAACTGGCAGAATGCACAACTGCACAACTTCCTCTCCCCGCCAGCAAACACTGTCCCCGGCACACAATGTTCCACCAGCACACACTGCCCCCCCAGCACACGCTGCCCCCCAGCACACGCTTCCCCCAGCACACACTGTGAGTCCCCCAGAACACATTGTCACCCCCAGTGCACATTATCACCTCCCCAGCAAACACTGTCTCCTCCAGCACACGCTCACACCCCTGCAATACACACGGTTTTCCCCCAGTTCACAGTCACACCCAGCCTCACCACCCTCCTGATTCCTCCATGACCTTCACAGGTTGTAGTGGCTGTCCCACAGGCTCACCATCAGCCATTGGAATGATATTACCAGTAGAAAGCATCTGAGGTGGCCACAGAGGATGCGGGGCCCCTCTGGGTGGTAGCACATGCAGGTGGTGGCTGATGAGAGGGCCCCTGAGCACTGGACAAAAATAGGGTAGCGGCCAGGCAGGTTAACTGCCTGTCTGCTGCTGCTTACAAAAACGCATTGGACCCACCAGAGAAAAACATTCTTGGGACCCACTCTAAATGAACTGGCAGAATGCACAACTTCAGCCTCCTCTTCCTGCCCAGCACACACTGTCCCCCAGCACACACTGTCCCCCCAGCATACACTGTCACCCCCCAGCTCACACTGTTCCCGTAGCACACACCGTCCCCATAGCACACACCGTCCCCATAGCACACACTGTCCCCATAGTACACACCGTCCCCGTAGCACACACCGTCCCCGTAGCACACACCGTCCCCGTAGCACACACCGTCCCCGTAGCACACACCGTCCCCGTAGCACACACCGTCCCCGTAGCACACACTGTGACCCCCCTAGCACTGCATGTGTGAGCAGTGGGGAGGAGGAACAAGCCACACCGAGTGGCAGTGTAGCTCTCCCCACTGCAGTTAAACTTGCTTCCTGCCTGCTGGTCCTCCAATGTGTGGTGCTCTCAACACACATACACACAAATACACAAACAGTATCTCACAGCACTCCCACGCCACCAGGCTCATACAGTAAACATTTTCCTGTCTTTTAACTCAGTTGGATGCAAGACTAAAACCGCAGAGACAAAGGATGCTTTCTTTCTCTAAATGATGCAAAATGATCATGAATATGCTCCCTCTGATCTCCAGGGCCCTGATGCAGTTGCACCCCCCATAGCTACACCCCTGGGCATATCATGGCAATGCTGCTGGCATATAAATGATATAGGGCTCGATTTACCTTGTTGTTCACCAGCATGTACCGTATTAGTTTACAGTGGCCACATCCTAGCAGCATTTATCAATGTCTGGCAATGTCAGACAATCATTTGCTAAATCAACAGTGTACACATCCTGCTATAGGTGGCACAGCACTCACTGCTGTCATAGGATTAAATGGCCAAGTTACACAGTATGATATTTGGCTGATATTGGTGCATTCGATGAAAAAGCTGTTTAAAACACTGAGATTCTAACTATCCCAGTTTATTTTCTGATTTAGGAGCCTTGCTGTGTTAACGGTGTTAATGTCAAATCTAATCCACCAGTGAACCTGCTCCCTCGTGACCAGTAGACGTGACATGCATCATCAGTAGGGATGGGCAAACCCGAACCACATAGCAGCCCATCGACCACGTTCACCTAAGGGTGCAGCAGCAGGAAGCTGCTGTAACTCACCTCAGCCCGCAATCCTCTTCATTTCAGCAGCGGTGGAGTGGCATCAGGGTTTGAATTTGGCCCCAGTGGGGGATACAGAAAGATGGCCACGGCTCCCATGAGGGAGGACAATTCTAGTGTCAGCGTTGTGACCACGATGAGAGGAAGAGTTTTGTGGGCTGAGGTGAGTTACAGCAGTGTGCTTGCTGTTGTGGGTTAAGCAGAACAAAATGGTTCAGTGGCTGCTACCTTCATGTGCTGGAACTAACACAGATTACATCGTGAAATGCTACTTCTTCTCTTTCAAGGATGATGTTTTTATGATGACCAGCTTATCAATATATTAACATATTAAGGAATAGCAGAGGTCCTGTGAACTGACCATTGTGGCAGATCTCAACTAGTCCTGGTTACCACTGCTGACAAATGAGAACTGCTTGATTAAAGATGGCTGTAGCATTGGCCTTTCTATAAGTTTGGGTCATGTAGCTTGTCATCTACCACCATCATTTATAACCCCCTCATCCGAACTCTCTGATAACCTTGGATAAAAGAGAAAGTGTCACTATATTTCCAAGTAGTCCCTCACATCCTTAGGTCCCCTATGCTCCAATTGAGGTTAAATTGAAGCTTTGCCATTGTAACATGAATGCCCACCAATGGGTGAGAAGGTGTGGTGCTAAGGAAATACTGGCGTGTGCTGCCAAAATGTGCCAAAATGTGAGATCAGGGCACAGGGATAACATGGGCTTTACAGCATCTGGAGGGGTGAAATACAAATAGCTCATTTTCTTAAAGAGATAGCAGCCCTATATAATTATTCACTGGAATGTCATGACTATTTCACACGTGCAATGGCATAGGAGCCTTTGTGGCAGTGGCAGCCCCTGCACACTTCTATTAACACTGGCTTGGGTGCTGATGCATTAGAGCACCTTGCTGTGCAAAGGTGCAGAACTTCCTAGAAGTAATGCCAGCTTTTTGTTCCTGACCTGCAAACTGACCCACAATTTATGATTCCAGCTTGGCCAATGTCCCTAGCTTCTGACCCTGTTGGACGACAACTCTCTGGCCTCTGACGATGGAACTTCTGACCCATCTTGGCTAATAAACGTAGTATCTGCTGAAGTCAACAATTTTGTTACTGTTATAACACTATAAGAGGACCCTGTTGCTTCCCTGTTTCTGGTTTCAGTGGTGCACCCCAGAGCTCCCTGCAGCCAAGTGCATCCACACAACAGGTGCTTAGAGTCACGAACAACTCACGTTCCCGCCGGTCCCGCGGCGTCTGTAGGCGGTGCGGGCTCCAGCGCCTGTCTGCTTTCGTCCCCGTTTGGCGGCTGCGGCTCCAGCAGGCGGCGTCGGAGTGAGAGGGGAAGAGCAGACACGCCCCCTCTCCTCCTCGCTCCTCTCTGACAGCCCGCTCTCGCACGTGCGCATGCAAGCATGGCTGTCTTATGTCCTCCGGTGGTGCTGCAGCCAGCGCACCCGCCGGAGGCTGAGTTTAGGTGGGCCAATGAGCCCTTGTCTTAAGGTGGACCAATGAGTCCTGAGTTCAGGGTGAAATCACCCTTGTAAATTAAACTGGGCAATCAGCCCAAGGTTCATGTTTGTACCAATCACTCCCTCGGGACCTGACGTTATCACAGGCCCGAAAATGGAAGAACTTGTGCAATGGGTGTAGGCAATGGTCATCGTTAGCAATCAACTAGCCCAATGAGTGGCTATGCAGGAAAGTCGCCAACTACTTGCCCCACTGGCACCTGTTTCCTCAGTCGAGCTGAAGGTTCCCGTTCCAGAGACATTTTTGGGGGAACATTTGAAGTTTTAAAACTTCAAGAATACGTGTGAGCTTTACTTTCGCCTGCGGCCCAACTCCTCTGGGTCTGAGACACAACGAGTGGGCCTAGTCATTTCGCTTCTTCAAGGTGACCCACAGTCCTGGGCCTTTGGACTTGCACCTACCAATAAGGCCTTACAGTCAGTCTCCACCTTCTTTGCCGCCATGGAGGTCCTGCATACAGACCCTGACCGGGCTTCTACGTGATTTAAAACAAGGAAAACGGTCGGCCGAAGAATACAGCGCCGAGTTCCATCGATGGGCCATCGACTCCCAATGGAACGATCCAGCCCTGTGCAGTTAGTTCAGAATCGGGCTCTCAGAAAGTATTAAAGATACTTTAGTTAATTTACCGCAGCCAAAGAGCCTTGATGAATACATGGACCTGGCCATCAGAGTGGATAGACGGCTCAGGGAGAGACGTGTAGAAAAAGTTAAGGACCAGCCATGGGGTCCTCCTTGTCAAGAATTCAGCCCTAGGGGACCCGCTGCCTCGTCCTCTTTGACACCCGAGGAGCCCATGCAACTTGGTGTGACTCACCTCTCCCAGGCGGAGAAGATAAGACGCAGATCGCAAGGGCTTTGCCTGTACTGCGGAAACCTTGGTCATTTTGCCAAGAATTGCCCTAATAAAGCCCTGGCGGCGGGAAACTACAGCGCCTAGATCCGGTTGAGGGAACTCATCTAGGCGATCAGGTACTACTCCCTCATACAAATAGATTGCTTTTACCCGCTATGATCTCTTGGGGACCTTCCAGGATGTCTGTCATCGCCTTCATTGATAGTGGGGCGCTGGCAACTTCATGGATAGGTCACTTGCATCCATGTTAAATATCCCGTTGATCCCCTTAGAAAATTCACTTTGGGTCCTGGCTGTCAATAACGAACCAGTTGCGGGAGGATTGGTTTCCTATAAAACCCCGTTTGTGAATTTAGTGGTGGGTTTCTCCCATGCTAAGATGGAACTAAGATGGAAGATGGAAGAGCCCTGTATCTCCTATAGTACTAGGCCTATGCAGATTGGGCGAAAATTTTCTCCGAAAGAACCGCTGACTCTCTTCCTCCACATAGGGCCTATGATTGTCCCATCAATCTGCTATCAGGTACCATGCCCCCTAGGGGGAAAATTTACAATCTCACCCGCTCAGAAGGGATAGCCATGAAAGAATACATTGCGGAGAATATTAAGAAAGGATTCATCCGTCCCTCTACCTCCCCTGCTGGCGCCGGGTTCTTCTTGGTCGAAAAGAAGGATGGTGGTTTACGTCCCTGTATCGATTATCGGGGGTTAAACAAGATCATGGTAAAGAATAGATACCCGTTACCTTTAATCGATGACCTCTTTAACCAAGTATCTGGGGCACAGATTTTTCTAAACTTGATCTTAGAGGGGCGTATAATCTCATTCGCATACGCCAGGGAGATGAATGGAAGACAGCCTTTAATGTAAAAGATGGGCACTACGAATACTTGGTTATGCATTTTGGTCTTTGCAATGCTCCTGCGGTCTTCCAAGATTTTGTAAACAACATATTTCGCGATTATTTGGGCTGATTTATGGTGGTCTATTTAGACAATATCCTCATTTTCTCCCGTTCGGTGCTGGAACACCACCAGCATGTAAAGGCAGTGTTACAAAGATTACGGGAGAACAGGCTATATGCCAAAATTTCAAAATGTTTCTGAAATTCCGTTTTTGGGGTATCTGATCTCTAAGCAGGGGTTGGTTATGGATCCCTCCAAGGTGTCTGCAGTATTGGAGTGGGAGCAACCAAGAACCCTTAAAGTGCTACAGAGGTTTCTAGGATTTGCCAACTTCTATAGGCGGTTTATAAAGGGTTTCTCTTCTATAGTGGGCCTTTAACAGATCTAACTCGGAAAGGGGCTTGCTTTTGTTGAGAATTGGTCTCCCTCAGCAACAAACGCCTTTCAGATTCTAAAAGAGACTTTTACATCTGCCCCAGGTTTAATCCACCCCAATATCAATCGTCGGTTTCTTTTGGAAGTAGATGCCTCTGAACTTGGGTTCGTGGGTGCGGTCCTCTCTCAGTATTCAGGTGATCCTGAGAGACTACATCCCTGTGCGAAAATTCTCGCCTGCTGAACAAAATTACGATGTTGGGAATTGGGAATTGTTGAGTATTAAACTGGCCTTTGAGGAATGACGACATTGGCTGGAAGGCTCTCTGCATCGCATTACTGTATATACCGATCACAAAAACTTAGAGTATATAGAATCAGCCAAAAGGCTCAACTCTCGTCAGGCTCGCTGGGCGCTCTTTTTTTGCCGTTTTAATTTCAATATCACCTTTAAACCGGGAGCAAAGAATACTAGGGATGAGCGAATCGATCCGGACGAACCCGGATTCGATCCGAATTTCATGAAAAATTCGATTCGGATCGAATCCGAATTTCCCCGCAATTCGATCGCTCGAAGTTTTCCTTTAACATTCATTCATTTACATTACAGGCATTCTAAGATGGCGGACGGGACATGTCCAGACATGTAAGCTGGGGCAGTGTATGCTGGGACAGTCACATGCAGCCTATCAGCAGCCAGCAAGCACGGTGACGTCACAGCGCTATTTAAGTCGGCGGACATCTTGCTTTTCCTCATTTCTCCATTGCATTCGTGAGAGACAGGACGCTGCTGTAGTGAGGGAGAGGCAGTTAGACAGACAGGGACAGACAGGGACAGGCTGGAGACAGGCAGGAGACAGGCAGGAGACAGACAGAAAGTCAGCGAAAAGCAGGGAAAGTTAGGAAAAATCGGAGGCAGTCACAGGGAGATTTTTTTTTTTTTTCATCCAGCCTGAGTGTTACTGGCTGGCTGACTGGCTTTGTTAGCGTTTTCAGGCTGCTTATACACTAACTGTGCATATATACTGAACTGATCTCAAGTCTGCTGTGAGGCATCCCATTCTGTGACTACACCAGCCTCTGTTTACTGCTGTAACCCTTTGCACTTTTTCTAATAGAAATTTGGCCTGATAAACACACTTGCTGTGCATAGTAGTACTGCTGCCAGGTGCTCTCTGGTTGTTGGGGCATCCCATTCTGTGACTACACCAGCCTCTATTTAATACCATAACCATTTGCACTTATTCTAATAGAAATTTGGCCTGATAAACACACTTGCTGTGCATAGTAATACTGCTGCCAGGTGCTCTCTGGTTGTTGGGGCATCCCATTCTGTGACTACACCAGCCTCTATTTAATACCTTAACCATTTGCACTTATTCTAATAGAAATTTGGCCTGATAAACACACTTGCTGTGCATAGTAGTACTGCTGCCAGGTGCTCTCTGGTTGTTAGGGCATCCCATTCTGTGCCTACACCAGCCTCTATTTAATACTATAACCCTTTGCACTTATTCTAATAGAAATGTGGCCTGATAAACACACTTGCTGTGCATAGTAGTACTGCTGCCAGGTGCTCTCTATTTGTTGGGGCATCCCATTCTGTGACTACACCAGCCTCTATTTAATACCATAACCATTTGCACTAACTGTGCATATATACTGAACTGATCTCAAGTCTGCTGTGAGGCATCCCATTCTGTGACTACACCAGCCTCTGTTTACTGCTGTAACCCTTTGCACTTTTTCTAATAGAAATTTGGCCTGATAAACACACTTGCTGTGCATAGTAGTACTGCTGCCAGGTGCTCTCTGGTTGTTGGGGCATCCCATTCTGTGACTACACCAGCCTCTATTTAATACCATAACCATTTGCACTTATTCTAATAGAAATTTGGCCTGATAAACACACTTGCTGTGCATAGTAATACTGCTGCCAGGTGCTCTCTGGTTGTTGGGGCATCCCATTCTGTGACTACACCAGCCTCTATTTAATACCTTAACCATTTGCACTTATTCTAATAGAAATTTGGCCTGATAAACACACTTGCTGTGCATAGTAGTACTGCTGCCAGGTGCTCTCTGGTTGTTAGGGCATCCCATTCTGTGCCTACACCAGCCTCTATTTAATACTATAACCCTTTGCACTTATTCTAATAGAAATGTGGCCTGATAAACACACTTGCTGTGCATAGTAGTACTGCTGCCAGGTGCTCTCTAGTTGTTGGGGCATCCCATTCTGTGACTACACCAGCCTCTATTTAATACCATAACCATTTGCACTTATTCTAATAGAAATTTGGCCTGATAAACACACTTGCTGTGCATAGTAGTACTGCTGCCAGGTGCTCTCTGGTTGTTGGGGAATCCCATTCTGTGACTACACCAGCCTCTATTTAATACTATAACCCTTTGCACTTATTCTAATAGAAATTTGGCCCGATAAACACACTTGCTGTGCATAGTATTACTGCTCACAGGTGCACTCCTGTTGGGGCATCCTATTCTGTGACTACACCAGCCTCTATTTACTGCTGTAACCCTTTGCACTTATTCTAATAGAAATTTGGCCTGATAAACACACTTGCTGTGCATAGTAGTACTGCTGCCAGGTGCTCTCTGGTTGTTGGGGCATCCCATTCTGTGACTACACCAGCCTCTATTTAATACCATAACCATTTGCACTTATTCTAATAGAAATTTGGCCTGATAAACACACTTGCTGTGCATAGTAATACTGCTGCCAGGTGCTCTCTGGTTGTTGGGGCATCCCATTCTGTGACTACACCAGCCTCTATTTAATACCATAACCATTTGCACTTATTCTAATAGAAATTTGGCCTGATAAACACACTTGCTGTGCATAGTAGTACTGCTGCCAGGTGCTCTCTGGTTGTTGGGGCATCCCATTCTGTGACTACACCAGCCTCTATTTAATACCATAACCATTTGCACTTATTCTAATAGAAATTTGGCCTGATAAACACACTTGCTGTGCATAGTAGTACTGCTGCCAGGTGCTCTCTGGTTGTTGGGGCATCCCATTCTGTGACTACACCAGCCTCTATTTAATACTATAACCCTTTGCACTTATTCTAATAGAAATGTGGCCTGATAAACACACTTGCTGTGCATAGTAGTACTGCTGCCAGGTGCTCTCTGGTTGTTGGGGCATCCCATTCTGTGACTACACCAGCCTCTATTTAATACCATAACCATTTGCACTTATTCTAATAGAAATTTGGCCTGATAAACACACTTGCTGTGCATAGTAGTACTGCTGCCAGGTGCTCTCTGGTTGTTGGGGCATCCCATTCTGTGACTACACCAGCCTCTATTTAATACTATAACCCTTTGCACTTATTCTAATAGAAATTTGGCCTGATAAACACACTTGCTGTGCATAGTATTACTGCTCACAGGTGCACTCCTGGCTCTTGGGGCATCCCATTCTGTGACTACACCAGCCTCTATTTACTGCTGTAACCCTTTGCACTTATTCTAATAGAAATTTGGCCTGATAAACACACTTGCTGTGCATAGTAGTACTGCTGCCAGGTGCTCTCTGGTTGTTGGGGCATCCCATTCTGTGACTACACCAGCCTCTATTTAATACTATAACCCTTTGCACTTATTCTAATAGAAATTTGGCCTGATAAACACACTTGCTGTGCATAGTAGTACTGCTGCCAGGTGCTCTCTGGTTGTTGGGACATCCCATTCTGTGACTACACCAGCCTCTATTTAATACTATAACCCTTTGCACTTATTCTAATAGAAATTTGGCCTGATAAACACACTTGCTGTGCATAGTATTACTGCTCACAGGTGCACTCCTGTTGGGGCATCCCATTCTGTGACTACACCAGCCTCTATTTAATACCATAACCATTTGCACTTATTCTAATAGAAATTTGGCCTGATAAACACACTTACTGTGCATAGTATTACTGCTCACAGGTGCACTCCTGGCTCTTGGGGCATCCCATTCTGTGACTACACAAGCCTCTATTTACTACTATAACCCTTTGCACTTATTCTAAAAGTCATTTGGCCTGATAAAGACACTTTTGCTGCGCATAGTAGTACTGCTTACAGGTGCACTGCTGGCTGTTGGGGCATCCCATTCTGTAACATACCATTAGCCTCTGCATTTACTGTAAGCTGCACAGTTATTTAAAGTAATTTGGGCTGTATGAGCCTGCTTACACACTGTTGCTGTGTGCATATATACTGATCTCAAGTCAGCTTTGGGGCATCCCATTCTGTAACATACCATTAGCCTCTGCATTCACAGTAAGCTGCACAGTTATTTAAAGTAATTTGGGCTGTTTCAGCCTGCTTACACACTGTTGCTGTGTGCATATATACTGATCTCAAGTCTGCTGTGGGCATCCCATTCTGTAACATAACATAACCTACCTCTCTTATTTACACTAAGCAGCTCTCTTATTTAAACTAAGCAGGCCTCTTATTTTCACTAAGCAGCTCTCTTATTTAAGCTAAGCAGCTCTCTTATTTAAACTAAGCAGGCCTCTTGGATGCTGATTGTCCACTTTTGGGTGTGCATTATATTCGGTTTCATATACAGTGGGGTATCCCAATTTGTAAGATAACCTACCCCAACCATGTAAACTAAAGAGGCCTGTTGCAGCCTGAGTTTCTCTGCTTGCGTATTGCCTGCATTACAATCTGTCTCTTTCAATGACACTGCTGCCTGGGGTATCCCAATTTGTAAGATAACCTACTCCAACCATGTAAACTAAAGGTTACGTCCTTCCAGAAGGAAACTTATGCCGAACACTATTTTTGTTGGGGCATTGACCTTTGGATTGATCGGCATGAAATTAAGGATTTTTTTCAAAGTATGGCGCTGTAAAGAAGGTCAAAATTATTTCTCATACTTGGATTATTGTTACTTTTTGTTCAGCTTAAAATATACCAGGACACACGGGCATCCCAGGCACATGCTGATTAACCCTATATGTTAAGCACAAGCATTTCTCATACTTGGATTATTGTTACTTTTTGTTCAGCTTAAAATATACCAGGCCACACGGGCATCCCAAGGCACATGCTGTTTAACCCTATTTGTTAAGCACAAGCATTTCTCGTACTTGGATTATTGTTACTTTTTGTTCAGCTCAAAATATACCAGGCCACACGGGCATCCCAAGGCACATGCTATTTTAACCCTATCTGTTATACAACATAAGCGTTGATCAGCATCAGCTGCTTTATTAAGCTACTTCAGTTTGCACTTGTTTTTGACTGCTTTTAATAAACCAGGCCGCAGGGCACCCCAAAGCTGCACCTTGCACCCTATCTGGTATACAACATAAGCGTTGATCAGCATCAGCTTCATTAAGCTACTTCAGTTTGCACTTCCTTTTTGACTGCTTTCATTTAACCAGGCCGCAGGGCACCCCAAAGCTGCACGTTGCACCCTATCTGTTTATACTAAATAAGCATCTACAGCCTCAGCTTTATTAAGTTATTGCATTTGGAATTGGTTTTGGTCTGCTTTAAATACACCAGGCCGCAGGGCATCCCAAACCTGCATGTTGCACCCCAACTGTTATACTAAATAAGCGTTGATCAGCATCAGCTTTATTAAGCTATTGCATTTTGCATTGGTTTTTGTACTGCTGCCAAAACACTAGCCCATATGGGCATCCCAAACCAGCACATGTCACCCTATCTGTTATACTAAATAAGCTTCTACAGGCCCTTTTTTATTTATTTATTTTTTTTTATATAGAGCTGTAATAGCTTATATAGTGAGGTAAATTTGCCATTTTGCTGCATTATATAGAGCACCCCCTCTGTAAATCTGAGGGGCAATAGTTTATATTATAAGGTAAATTCATGGTTTTGCACCATTATATAGAGCAGGCCCTGTGTAAATCTGAGGGGCAATAGCTTATATTGTGAGGTAAATTTGCCATTTTGCAGCATAATATAGAGCAGCCCCTGTGTAAATCTGAGGGGCATTAGCTTATATAGTGAGGTACATTTGCCATTTTGCTTCATTATATAGAGCAGCCCCTGTGTAAATCTGAGGGGCAATAGTTAATATTATGAGGTAAATTCATGGTTTTGCACCATTATATGGAGCAGCCCCTGTGTAAATCTGAGGGGCAATAGCTTATATTGTGAGGTAAATTTGCCATTTTGGTTCATTATATAGAGCAGCCCAGTTGCCATCTAAATCAACTACTGTCCGGCCAGTACAGCTTTTCCAGGGCAAACTCTGCTAATTGCGGACACAAGTCAAGTTTGGCTTCCCAGCAAATCCAGTGGATCCTGAAGGTGTGTTGGCATGGTCATGTCAAGGTATGACATGACCTGCTGTTTGAGGTCCAGCTCCAGGTCTTCCTGCTGCTCATGAGTAGACTCACTATGCGGGTGTAGAAAGCTACTCACTAGCGACTGAAGACTGAGGCTGCTGCTGATGGAGCTGCTGCTGCTGCTCCTTCCACCCCCCCAGCAGCCATGGCAGTGGAAGGTGATCGCAGAGGTCCCCCCGAGTCAGACCTGCGGGAGTATGGGCCATGGCACAGATAGACATCGCCCAACTGACCCAACTGTCACGTATTGTCACAATCACCAAGGGGGCCTAAAAGGATATATATTGTCCACCATGAGTCCATAGTTACAGCTCCAGACGTAGACAACACTGTGCACTTTGGTACACACTGACAGGCTAAAGGACTGGCCCACCTTCTGTTCAACAACCATGCCATTGGACTCTCCACCTCGGCTCGGCACAAGCCATCAGTTCTCTGAAAGGTCCACCACTGGGTAATGCAGCAGGCTGGACTTATGGTGACGCTGTCTGAGAGGAGAAATCCCTCAGACATCAAGATTAAAAATTCCAAGAATTTTTGAGGGCTAATTATTCAGAGGCAATGATAGCTAGTTGTTTCTGATTTAATTACAAGGTGGAAACACCCTCAAACAAAACTTCACTTTGGCAATACTATTGCATTTGTCTATTCATAATTTTATGTATATATACTAACTAACCTACTTTTTCTCCACAGGATTGTGGATGCAACATGAAAAACTGACACATCGCTGAGTAGCTGATTTTTCCTATCAACAGTCCCCAATAATTTACTGCTGCTGCTGCTGCCGCCGCCACCACCGCAGACTCCAGGGACCCTCTTCCACTACCTCAGCTTGCAACACCTCCTCCCACGACACTCTTGGCTGGGCAGTAGCTGCTGAATTTTATGATTATCAGATCTTCATCAATGGATAGTGGAGCTGAACCCAAAGCATAACAGACAGACAACAGACAGTTGACTGGGGGTGTCAGATGCCACTTGTGATGCAGTGGACTGCTTTTGTAGCACTTCCAGACAAAGTTGCTTCATTGGCTGACACAATGACTGGTAAAGCTGTGGAACATATGGTTTAAAAGCAAAAATAACCATTTGTTTTTATATGAAAAAGACCCTGGTTTATACATACTTTTTTTTTTCCAGAGACTGCCCTGCGTGGAAATGAATGGCGCATGGATCAGCCAAGCTTTCCTCCCAACAATGCCTGATGTATTCCAGTAGATAGATGACGGGGCCAGACCAACACTAAAGAAAGATGGATCGTGCAAAACAGATTTAAGGCGCTGCTCTCCAGTTACAGACATTCCTCCGCATCGGACCACAAGTAAGTATTGATACAAAATCCTTTACGTTACTCTTACTTTTTATTAATATTCTTCGGATAAGACGGATCAGACATGATTCCAGATTAAAAATTCCAAGAATTTTTGAGGGCTAATTAGTCAGAGGCAATGATACCTTGTTGTTTCTAATTTAATTAAAAGGTGGAAACACACCCTCAAACAAAACTTCTCTTTGGCAATACTTTTGCATTTTTTTATTCAGAATTTTATGTAGATATTACTAACTAAGCTACTTTTTCTCCACATGACTCTCCACAGGGTGTGATTCATCCAATTTTTGGGCTCCTGAAGCTAACCCCAGTGTCTCTTTAAAGTAATGTTTGGGCTCCTGCTGCTGCTTCCAACTCCAGGGTGTGATTCATCCAATTTTTGGGCTCCTGAAGCCAACCCCAGTGTCTCTTTAAAGTAATATTTGGGCTCCTGCTGCTGCTGCTGCCAACTCCAGGGTGTGATTCATCCAATTTTTGGGCTCCTGAAGCCAACCCCAGGGTCTCTTTAAAGTAATATTTGGGCTCCTGCTGCTGCTGCTGCCAACTCCAGGGTGTGATTCATCCAATTTTTGGGCTCCTGAAGCCAACCCCAGGGTCTCTTTAAAGTAATATTTGGGCTCCTGCTGCTGCTGCTGCCAACTCCAGGGTGTGATTCATCCAATTTTTGGGCTCCTGAAGCCAACCCCAGGGTCTCTTTAAAGTAATATTTGGGCTCCTGCTGCTGCTGCTGCCAACTCCAGGGTGTGATTCATCCAATTTTTGGGCTCCTGAAGCCAACCCCAGGGTCTCTATAAAGTAATATTTGGGCTCCTGCTGCTGCTGCTGCCAACTCCAGGGTGTGATTCATCCAATTTTTGGGCTCCTGAAGCCAACCCTAGTGTCTCTTTAAAGTAATGTTTGGGCTCCTGCTGCTGCTGCCAACTCCAGGGTGTGAATCATCCAATTTTTGGGCTCCTGAAGCCAACTCCAGTGTCTCTTTAAAGTAATGTTTGGGCTCCTGCTGCTGCTGCCAACTCCAGGGTGTGATTCATCCAATTTTTGGGCTCCTGAAGCCAACCCCAGGGTCTCTTTAAAGTAATATTTGGGCTCCTGCTGCTGCTGCTGCTGCCAACTCCAGGGTGTGATTCATCCAATTTTTGGGCTCCTGAAGCCAACCCCAGGGTCTCTTTAAAGTAATATTTGGGCTCCTGCTGCTGCTGCTGCCAACTCCAGGGTGTGATTCATCCAATTTTTGGGCTCCTGAAGCCAACCCCAGTGTCTCTTTAAAGTAATGTTTGGGCTCCTGCTGCTGCTGCCAACTCCAGGGTGTGAATCATCCAATGTTTGGGCTCCTGAAGCCAACTCCAGTGTCTCTTTAAAGTAATGTTTGGGCTCCTGCTGCTGCTGCCAACTCCAGGGTGTGATTCATCCAATTTTTGGGCTCCTGAAGCCAACCCCAGGGTCTCTTTAAAGTAATATTTGGGCTCCTGCTGCTGCCAACTCCAGGGTGTGATTCATCCAATTTTTGGGCTCCTGAAGCCAACCCCAGGGTCTCTTTAAAGTAATATTTGGGCTCCTGCTGCTGCTGCTGCCAACTCCAGGGTGTGATTCATCCAATTTTTGGCCTCCTGAAGCCAACCCCAGGGTCTCTTTAAAGTAATATTTGGGCTCCTGCTGCTGCTGCCAACTCCAGGGTGTGATTCATCCAACTTTTGGGCTCCTGCTGCCAACTCCAGTGTTTCTTTCATCCAATATTTGGGCTCCTGCTGCTGCTGCTGCCAACTCCAGGGTGTGATTCATCCAATTTTTGGGCTCCTGAAGCCAACCCCAGTGTCTCTTTAAAGTAATGTTTGGGCTCCTCCTGCTGCTGCTGCCAACTCCAGGGTGTGTCAGTCAATTTTTGGGCTCCTGAAACCAACCCCAGTGTCTCTTTAAAGTAATGTTTGGGCTGCTGCTGCTGCCAACTCCGGGGTGTGATTCATCCAATTTTTGGGCTCCTGCTGCTGCCAACTCCAGTGCCTCTTTAAAGCAATGTTTGGGCTCCTGCCCCTCATAGTGATGCCACTTCAACTCTCTGCAATTGTGCCGCTCTGCAATTCTATTAGCGATGCCTCTGATCTGCATGTGATATTTATTTAAAGTATTATTTAACTAACCCAGCACGCATCATATGTGTGTTACAGCAAGGCAGAATGGTTTACAACCCTATTGAGGCTCTAGGAGGCTCAGAAATAGCCGTTTTAAATAGCGATTCGTCGCGAATAAATTCGGGTCGAAGCGATTTTTGTCGGAAAATTCGGCGAATCAGTCGAATTGAATTTTTCAAAAGTTCGCTCATCTCTAAAGAATACCAGAGCGGACGCCTTATCACGCAATTTCGGAGAGTGTAAGGATCGATTTGATTCCACAGAACCTATTTTACCTTTAGGTTGTGTAGTCAGTGCCCTTCTCCATCAGATGCGACGTGACCTCCTTTGTCGAAGCATGTTCTGTATGTGGTCGTAATAAGGCAATCCATGGATCTCCAGCAGGATTGTTAGTACCATTGGAGATTCCCGGAGAACCTTGGACCCACAAATCCATGGATTTCATTGTCGATCTGCCACGGTCTCAGGGTAATACTGTAATCTGGGTGGTGGTCGATCGCTTCAGTAAGATGGCACATTTTATTCCCCTGGCAAAGCTCCCATCTGCACCGGAGCTGTTGCAACTGTTCATTAAACACGCTTTCCATCTCCATGATCGGGATCCGGATCGGGGGGTTCAGTTTGTATCCCGCTTCTGGAAAGCGTTTTGTGCACGGTTGGGTATTAAGGTGGCTCTTTCCTCAGCCTATCATCCCCAGTCTAACGGGCAGACTGAGAGGGTGAATCAGTGTTTGGATCAATACTTGCACTGCTTTGTGTCGGATCGCCAAGAACAGTGGGCGGAATTTATTGAGTTTGCGGATTTCGCCTTTAATAACACGCCTAGCGAATCGACTAAGTTTTCGCCATTTTTCTGTAATTATGGCAAGAATCCCAAGGCCTCTTCCCACTCTGGCCCTTCCACCAATTTGCCGGCCTTGGAGGAATGGTGACGAGAGAGAATGAATGTATGGTCTGAGGCACAAGGGAACCTTAGGAAAGCCTCAGTGAGGTATAAAGTGTTCGCCAATCGATATCTCGGTGGGAGACTTGGTCTGGGTATCCACTAGAAATATTTCTCTTCGACAACCCTCACCAAAGTTGGGCCCTAAGTATATCGGTCCCTTTCCGATCACTAATAGACTGAGCAATGTTAACTTTGAAGTTAAGCTTCCTCCGTCCATGAAAATTCTGAGTACATTTCACGTATCCCTGTTAAAATCCGCCAGGAATGTTCAGGTGTCAAGTCATGGTAGAAGATGAACCTGAGTTCGAGATTAACAGAATTCTCGACTCTCGATTGGTTCGGAATTCATTACAATATTTAATAGATTGGAAGGGTTTTGGTCCTGAGGAAAGATGTTGGATTCCAGTTAGGGATGTACATGCCAACGCCCTGATTAAGGAATTACATAGAAACAATCTTGACAAACCTAGGAAGGGTCCTGAGGCCCCTCGTGAAGGGGGGGGTAGTGTCACGAACAACTCACCTTCACGCCAGTCCCGCGGCGTCTGTAGGCCGGAGGGAGCAGGGACGAGCAGACATGCCCCCCTCTCCTTCTCGCTCCTCTCTGACAGCTCGTGCTCGCGCGCGCGAGCCTGGCTATCTTATGTCCTGCAGCGCGCCCGCCGGAGGCGGGGTTAAGGTGGGCCAATGAGCCCTTGTCTTAAGGTGGACCAATGAGTCCTGAGTTCAGGGTGAAAACACCCTTGTAAATTAAACTGGGCAATCAGCCCAAGGTTCACGTTTGCACCAATCACTCCATTCCTTCCCATCCAATCCCATCAGTTCCCTCCTAATAAAGTTTTGTTCCCCGCAGTTGTTCCTTGCCCGTGATAGCGTGCTGCTGGGTGTGATTATCCATATCTGTGCTTCCCTTTTTTGATCTTGCTGTGCATTGACCATCCCACTGACCACTGGCGACCACTCCGATTTGCCTGCTCCCTTGTACTGCGTACCCGTGACCTTCCGGCTTGACCCTTGGCTCGACTTTGACTACGCTTCTGTCTCATCCTTTGGTGCCGCGCTTGTCTGGACTGATCTCTTGTGTATGACCCCTGCTTGCCCGACCTCGCCCAGTCTCGTTCCAGGTTCATCCGCCTTCTTCCAAGTCTGCATCCTTTGTGCTACCAAGTACTGGGGGCAACCGTGTGCGGTGAGGCGTAAAAAGCGTCACGGCAGACGGGGGCTTGACTATAGGTGAAGCTAGCAGCGGAGATTGAGGGTTGCGGACTTACTCAGAAGGCGGGTGTCCCTCGGGACCTGACACTTAGGTTGAGGACTAGAACCTCCATACTCTGCACACTGGTTCCTGTACTAATTCCCTGGTTTTTTACACCATCCAGTCACATATTATAGCCTTCTGCCCTTGGCCAATATCCTGTGATTCCAGGTATCTCTGCTGCTTCTGTCAATATCTTCTGAGGCCTGGCATCTTTCAGCTACCTGACACTTCTTTACAAAGGTGTCAACAGCTTATGCTAGAAGGAATAAGGTGCACATGAAGCTGAGGTCCAGGATTCAAAAAGGTATCAACTTAAGTCAAGTCTTGATGGAAGAAGGTACAAATGAAGGTGAGAGGTAATCACTTTTCAGAAGCAAATGAATAGACACAGGTATGCTTTACATGTATTTAGATTAATTTTCAACACTGCTTTAACTATCTTGGGCATGGTGTTCTCTAGAGCTTCACAGGTTGTCACTGGAATCCTCTTCCACTCCTCCATGATGACATGTCAGAACTGGTGTAGATTGGAGACCTTGTGCTCCTTCACCTTCCATTCCAGCATTCGCTATCATATATATATATATATATATATATATATATATATATATATATAATCACTTGCTAAACATGTTTTTTCTGTTTAAGCTTTTCTTATAAAAACAATGTAGATGCATCTTAGTAACTAACCTGTACCTAATTATAGTAAGATGATTTCACAAATAGTATCTTTAGACCACCCTCAACCTAGCACTATCCTGGCCATCATGTTGAGTGTATTTATGAGCTTCGCTTCTAGGTTGTAAAGGCGAGATCACTTTAAGTAGTGACAATCTCAAAGAATGTATAGCAGCAGAGGATGAAAGCATGTTTATTTGCAATGATTTCTATAGCGCCATTTACTTCTTCCAAAGATACATATAGAGAGAGGCTTAGGTCAAGCTTATTTCTCATGTCACCTTGCTTTGCACCCTCTCACACAATCTATACATGCATTATACACTTGTACATGTAAGGACACGAGCCATAGAAACGTGAATCTTCTTTTAGTTTTAATATCAAAAATAGTTAATTCTGTTCCCTTGGAAACTAACAGCTATAATAAAAAGCTAAAGGTCTCTACATAATGCTTGATGCAAGGTCTCTCTAATTCCAAAGCTCATTTTCTTTGCTACAATAGGGGTGATATGTGTTTTCAATATCTTAAGCTTTCATGGCAAATCCTTGGAGCTAATCCAATAAATGGAGTGGAAGCAGACAAAGCATATATGTTTGCACATTAGAAAACTGGTTTATTGCATCTTTGTGCTATCTCGAGAAACAAATAAAAAATTACTGTTTTCTTTATGGAAAAGTCATCTATGAAACCCACAGAGGTCCTTGATAAATATTGCATATTCTTGTTCAATAATTTTATTGATTCAAACATAATGATCAACCAGACCATACATAGCACACTTTGTAACCATGAAAACAGTTTTTCTTATTTTAATCACAACTACATGATGTGATACCCAAGCCATAACCTGACTGGGTAATCAAGACACCCTACACTAAGGAAGTAAGAGTATGAAAAATAAAGAAAGAGGAAGAGAAGAGGGGTAAAAGAAAAAAAAACTCCAAAAGAAGAGGAAAAGAGACAAAGCCATCACTATACCAGTCATACAATCAGGAGATTAACATCAAAGTCGGTAGGTAGATAGTGTTGCACCCAAGGAGCCCATATCTCTCAAAATCTTTCCAAATTCACGTTATGAATAGCGGACATCTTTTCCATACACATGATGTAATAGACTTTGGTTTTAAATTCTCTATAGCTCAGGTCCCATGACTTCCAAGCTTTGGCAATAACCACTTTTGCTCCCGTCAATATATGATAGGTCAGTTGTCTTTGCATCGCAGTACTGTGGGCGATAGATTTATTAAAAAGCACAATCCAGGGATCTTCCTCTATTTGCCTACCATAGACGCAGAGGTGCCAAAAGACAAATATTGCATATTCAATTATCTGTAAGGTAGCATGTTATTTTAAAAGCAGGAAACCCCAAAGGGATTGGTCAACTCTCAACTGATTAGGGACATTATTATTTTAACTAATTTATGAAGTGCCATCGGTAGCCTTGATGAAGGGGTCCAAAAAGGGGATGTGTGTCACGCCCAGGCGAATAATATCACTGGACTTTCAAGGTGTGTTGGGAAATTTCTGGTTTAGGAATCGGAACCTGGGACAGGGAGACAGCTTTCAGCCAGGTAGTTAATCCCTCCCTGGAGGCCATAATCAGGGGTCACTGTCTGGGGACGAAGGAAGATAGGAAGACTGGAAACTGATGAACTGATCTAGGCTACAGTGCAGACTATAGTGAAACTGGGCCCCAGTGCAGGCTGTGGCGGAGCTGGGCCCCAGTGCAGGCTGTGGTGGAGCTGAGCCCCAGTGCAGGCTGTGGCGGAGCTGGGCCCCAGTGCAGGCTATGACAGAGCTGAGTCCCAGTGCAGACTATGATGGAGCTGGGCCCCAGTGCAGGCTATGGTGGAGCGTGGGCCACAGTGCTGGCTATGGTGGAGTGTGGGCCACAGTGCTGGCTATGGTGGAGCGTGGGCCACAGCGCAGGTTTGTGATCTACAACAAAGGGCAGTAGGCCCGAGACACACAGCCAGTCACTGGGAGGGCCACAGGCTCCTATACAGACAAGGACAAAACTGTGGTGAACCACAAGGCCCAGCACATCAAAGACAAAAACTATGAAGGGCAGTAAGCTCAAGTACAGACAGAGACACAAACTATGAAGGACTGTGAGGCCCAGCACAGACAAAACATGAACTAAGGAATGCCCACAAAGACATGAAGGTATGCAGGGAGGTTGAAGAGCACGGTTAGGCTTCGAAGAGACAATGCAATGATCCAACCACAGGGATGGGGCCAAGCATATGCATTAATAGGAACCTCAACAGCATGATTAATGCCAGGTGAGTTTAGACAATGCAGCTCTAGGTTGAAGAACCCCACCACAGTAGGCAGCACAATGGCCAGAACAGTGGACTTGGAGCAATGAAGGCTGGCAGATTGCCGGTTCAATACTATGCCAGTCCTAACAATGTAATTTAAAAATCATGGATAAAAAATTATGTAAATCCACATAGTTTCTATATGAAAGACTAATAATATAATTGTAAATAGAAGCTATGTGTTATTGATTCAGTTTTAGCACCCTATCTTAGGCTTGGGAAGACTGGTGGCATCATAAGTGTAAAATAATAGAAAACATGTCTTACCTACAAGATCTTTCTACTGAGTCAAAGGAGTTTTTCTTGCTGGATTATTATCTAATATTGAATTATTAACAATTGCTTTAATATTACACTTAGCCTGGACAATCCTTTTGAAATGAATTCAGTAACACAGGCATATGGGGGTCCTGCATGCTGCATGCATACAATTCTGACTGCAGAATTACACTTTCTTTTATACACACAAGAAAACAGTACATCTGTAGCGTCTGATATTTCCAGTTTGGTTTCAAGTAACATTGGCTGTCTTCCATGACAGTAATACAATAACATTACATTATCCAACTCAATTATTCGGCATCTGCTCCAAAGCCATTGATGGGAAATGATTAGATACTGTACCAGACTTTCATATTGTAACCTTATCTTGTTGCTAGGAATGTGAAAAAAAATTAAATACCATATAAGCATATATGTTTGATGATCAAAAATATATTTAAAAAATACTTAAAATCTGAAGCATTAGAAGAACCACAATTTTCCAAATGCCTCATTCTCATTCTCCAAACTAACAGGAGTCAAGCAGTGTTCAAATTGGCTGCTTGAATAAATGAATTGTGCGATTCTATTCACACACCCATGTATCAAGAACATATGCAGATTGTATATTTTGCTCAATATGCAAAATATTGACTGCACACTTTAAAACTGCTTTCACCCACACTGTTTAACTGCAGGGCAAGTACACTTTTGTGTACACTAACTTCCTTCCACATTATTCCCCTTGAGAACAAAATCAGCCAGTTCAAAGCTTCTTATAATATCTGATTTTATGTTAAAAGACCATGGCCTCGATTCAATAAGAATTGAAAAGATGGTAGTAAAAAATTGGTAGTAAAAATAGTAAAAAATTCACTTCATGTGAAAAAAGCATGGCAATGTCAGTGCTGCTGGATCACCAGCTAGGAAGCCAATGAAAGTCAATGGCACTTTTATTACTACAGTGTAAAAATGAGTAAAGAGTTTCTTCTTAGGGGTTAAAAATCCCATTTAGATTACCGGTAACAGTATTTCTACAAGTCCTTCAGGATGGCCCATGCAGAGAGGGAGACTCCTCCCTCTGGAGAGGAAACACAACTGGGAAAGATTAAAAGCACCACCCTTCCCCCCATCCTCAGTCTTTAACTAAGCAAGGAACTCATGGAAAACCAGAGAACTAATAAAGGAGGGTTGCAGGGGCCATCATAAAGGACTGAAGTACCGTTAGCAGTCTAAACAGGATATTGTCCCATCGTCCTTCAGGATGGCTCACGTAGAGGATAAACAAGTATTTTATGTTAAAAGACGGGACACAGATTGAAGAACTTTTCTACCAATAGATTGTTGGCTGTCTGATAGGAGATCTAGCCGGTAATGTCTCGAAGGTGTGGGGTGAGGACCAAGTTGATGCCTTGCAGATTTCCTCCAGGGAAGCTCCTGATCTCTCTGCCCATGAAGTAGATACTGCTCTAGTGGAGTGAGCCGATACATGAGGAGCGTTTCCATGAATGTGTATGCTAATGAGACCCCAGTTTTTACCATTAAAGGAGACAAACAGTCTATCCAATTTTCTCCAAGGGTGAGTTTGCTCTAAGTTGAACACCAGGCTTCCAACGTGAACACAAGGCGTGGTGTCATCCTCATCCTCTATGTTCACTAAGAGAGAGGGAAGGGCCATATCTTTGGACCTGTGGAAGGCCGAGGCAATTTCGGCAGGTACACCAGATCGGGTTTCAAGAGGGCTCTGTCTGGGAGGATTGTTTTTTTTTTTTAAGGTCCAGATAACAAAATGGACCCTGAGTCAGGTGGTCTAGTATTAGTGGTAGTACCCACAGATACGACATGTTCTTCATAGATGTGAACCAACTTCTCTTGAACCAAAGAGGTGCTTATAACTTCCTCATAACTTGTAGGAGAATCTGAAAATGAGGGAATGTGTAGGCCAGAGGAAACCTCCAAGACTGTACCAGCGGATCCACGCCCAGTACTCCATCCCCCCGACACAGAAAAAAGAAAAGACTGTATTTTGTGTTTGCTACTGAGGCAAACAGGCTGATCTGAGTTGGTCCCTACCTCTGAACTAGATGAATGTAGACTCTCTGATTCAGCACCTATTCTGATTGGGAAAGCTGTTTTCAAACTCAGAAAATCTGCTGTTACATTTATCAAACCCTTCAGATGTACTGCCAAAAGGGACTTTAGGTGATACTGTAAGGGTAACAGGAAGGAGTAAGCTAGAGTCTGTTAATTTATATATGCTACTGTGGTGGTATTGTTGGAATGTACCTGGACATTCTTCCCACCAACATAAGCCTGAAGTGGTTTTGTGCTAGTTCCACAGCCTGTATCTCCCTGAAGTATCAAAGTATTCAGCCACCAAAGGAGACTGTCTCTGACCAACTTTGGTAGATTCACCTGGAAATCCAGGGAATCCTGAGTTCGATCCCAGATCTGCAGAAGGAAGGATTAGAGCAGTTTGAAGCACAATTGAGCCCATTGCACCGCCGGGATAGCAGATGTCATCAGGCCCACGATTCTCAAGAGACAGTCTCCAGTTCACTTAACCAGCCAATCTGGGCCATCACAATCTGCTGCTTGCTTGAACTGTCTAACCTTAGGGACCTGCATCTCTTAGAAGGTACCAGGTTTAACTTCTCTCTGTTCAATAACCATTCTAGTGTCTGTAAGAGATCCAGAGTCTCGGATAGATTGTTAGACAGAGGGGGTTCTGACTGAGTTCCCAGTAAACAAGATATCATTTAAGTAGGGAATAACCTGAATCCCCCTGAGACTTAGATGGCTCATGACTAAAGTTTTTGTAAATATCCTGTGAGCCGAGGATATTCCAAAGAGCAGGGCTTTGAACTGACAATGCATCACCTCAGAATTCAGGAGAACTGGAAACCTCAGGAAATTGGAAGAGCTAGG
Source organism: Gastrophryne carolinensis (assembly GCA_027917425.1). Lineage (NCBI taxonomy): Eukaryota > Metazoa > Chordata > Amphibia > Anura > Microhylidae > Gastrophryne > Gastrophryne carolinensis. The sequence continues at coordinate 460,779,489 of CM051235.1, forward strand.
CTGAAGGAGAGAGGGGGTGACCATAAGACTAGTAAATACACAGTTAAAACCTAATCTGACATATGGTGAATAATGGCAGAAAGATACAGCTCATCTGTTTATCCTGGTGAGGCATGTCATATTAGGATTGATGCCAGAGCTCTCTTTTGTAGCTCTCTCTGATGTCCTGCTGATGCTGATGCAACCCTGTTTTTCCACTTGCTCGCCTCTGCAGTGAACACTTCCGCAGCTGAGGTAAATAAAGAGCCAGGAGTCTGCTGGAGGGCGCCTTAGCACAGGAAGTGATCCCTGGCCCAGAAGTGAGAATGGCTGAAGGACCCCACCGCCAATCAGGAGCAGGCTTCCTCACACGTCACCGCCACCACCCGGAAGTCAGCTGGGGACACCTCTGGATACTAAAGCCTGCTCCATTCCCCTCCCCCCCGTGCAAGACAGTCCAGCACACCCACCTCCCAATATGGCAGCAGTCAGCAGGTGGGTTGAAGGTGCTCTAGTGGACCTCTATGGCTGCAGGGACATGGCCCTGTGTGTGTAAAGCCCGGGGTTGGTGTAGGAACTCTACAAAAACAAAAAACAAGGAACGAGCATGAGGAAACACAAGTCTACCATTGAGTACCACTGAATTTGATTGTTTTCCTAGACAGTGATACAGCAAAAGTGAACATCTCTTATTAAATCGAGGACGATATATTCTAAGTGAAGCCACGTTCTTTGCCTTATATTTGTGTGCTTAAACATTGCAATAACAATAATTGCCTGTAAGAATACCCTTATACAAACCCACCCCTCTATGCAAATAAAACAAGTATGGTGGGCACTCACACATTCCCTATAATAATATACCAATGATAACATGTCAATCATGCCCACAGTACTCTAGCCAGAATATTAAGATACTAGGTGACACTGAAAGGTCTCAAAACTTAATTATAGTAGAAATATCAAGGCTGTGTGATACATATACCAAAGCCATGGGGTAATTCAATAAGATTTAGAGAGGTCGGCTCCGTTTCGGAGAACTTCTGTAGTCAAATGTTTCACACCTGAAACATCCCTAATTGGAGTGCCATGTCCCCTAAAAGTAAAAATGCCAGGAATTGGTCCAAATTACTCTGGGATCTGGGCTTGGCCCATATGAATGTTGGTGACCAAATGGGTGACTGGACATGTGCACACACAACCAGTCAACCCAACTGTATCCAGCAGCCACGTGGGGTGTGTAATTCTGCCCATTTTCTTACTTTCTACAACCCTTGTGGTGGGGGTGGGGGGTGAGAGTGCCTCCAGTCATTTTCAAGTGAAGATCCACTTCTATAAGTATTTTGTTGAGTTTTCCCAACTCAACAAAAAAAGTGCCAAAATCTTCTGTACCTGATTGGATTTAACAATGGAGCAGAGCAAGTGTGGTCAGAAATGTTAAATGTAGTAGAGATCAATTTTACAAACGTTTAAATATTAGCACCCTATAAGGTATTCATTGAAATGCTAAAAGGCCCTTCAGGCCTCTGCTATCCAAGACCGAGAACCTGGCCAGCCATTCCAGGCCGTTTTTCACTGCTCTCCCCATCTTCTCTAAATTTAAATGAATGCTCCCAAGGATGCTGCCATTTGAAAATACATAAAAACTAATTTGTAACTCACCATAAAATTCCACATGTCACACTGAGAACAACTCTTGCCCATAACTCAATCAGCTGCAGATGAATAAAAGCAAAACATTTTTTGCACTTTAGTGTTTGTTGAGTCACAGGAATTCCAACCTGTGGCCTGCCTATGCAAATCAGTATAGAGATGTTATAATGCACGTAAACCTACTGATTGTGATGTGAAAAAGTAAAAAAAACATTTTTTACTGTAAGAGTTGCTGTAACCGTGATGTATAAAACTGGTTACTGGAGACTGCTAGTTGTGCCATTAGATGCCTAACTTGAAAGGTATTGCCAGATGAGTGTCTGTATAGCAGCGCTTAGAGTGACTGCTAGTAGATGCTGTAAGCGTGTATCGGGCGCAGTAACAGAGTGTCTCGGTCGCTGTATTAACCTGGCCCACATTGATGAATGTGATGTATGTTGGGCGTTCTAACAGTACAGCGCTGCAGCAAGCTAGAGGTAGCGCCAGTTCAGTGCGTCCAGCACTCGGCACTCCACACCATATTTAACAAAACACTAGACACACAGAGCATTGGCGCTCTAAAGTTGGGCGCTCTAGCACAGAGTGCCAGATGCCAGAAGTCTGTTTTCGAACACATATCCACCAGTAGAAAAGCGAAAACATATGGAATGACATTGTTTTAACACCGGGACAATAACACTTTAGTGCAAGACCTGTACATATAATTCTGCATAAAAATATAAAAAGTCAGAAAAGTTTCTAAAAGTGTTTGAATTTTTTTTTTTTTGCTCAAATCATCGCGTGACCCCTCCTGGCCTGCAAACAAGCACGCTATTTATACACAACTAATGAAAGCCTATTCAAATGTATGGGAGAGTGCAACAGAGCGACAGGTACTACATGGCGCTCTGGAACCTAGAGACGCCTGGATTAATACATGTGACACTACATGGTGCTGTTAGAGGAGCTCACCAGAATCGCTTTCTTAAATGTGGCTTTGCGTACAGCGCTCGGCATTCACCAGAGGCTGCCTGCCACTACGAGGCACTACCTGGCACTATCCCTTCTTAAATAACCCCCTTAGTGTTATAGGTGTTATAGAATTATCTCCCTGTAGAAAGAGAAAAGTACAGTTGAATGTTTTAGCACAAGATTGCACTGTACAAAACTATCTTGCCATTACTAAGGCCAACACAGGGACAAAACATTTGACTGTTATGTTAATATTATAATAATGTTTATAAATAGCAATGGATACGAATATATAAAAGATAGAATCCAGTTAAAACCATAATTGTTGAAGTGAAAGAGAAGAAGTATTGAGCTGGGGGAGCAGCCAAAGACTGTGTAAACCTGAGCCAAAGACTAGGCTGGGCAACAGCAACAGGGAGCTAGAATGGAGTTAAAGACTTGGGTACCTATTAATTTGGATCAAACTTTGCTGTTTTCAGTTTGTAGATGTGAAAAGCAACTAGACCTGGTGTTGCTAAGGAGGAATGTACAGTAATTGTGTTATTTGAATACAGCTGAAGAACGTATATTGGAATAGCGTTGCTGGAACAGTTTGCTGTGAATATAACATTGACTCTAATGAAATAAGTAGAACCTTTTTCAGATGCCTTGTATTGCATCTGCACTCCTGCAAAGAGGGTGAAAGAAAACCAGTCAGCTACATCATCTCATAAGTGCACCCACAGTACACCAATCAGAGTCTGAGAAGTCCACACAAGCCTAGAGTAACTTCAAGCTTGTATGTCTACCATAATGGACCTGATCGAGTCATGATATGGATCAGTTATACGGGTGAGGAGTTTTCACCCTAAGAGGGCATTAAAGCGGTCCCACACCTGGGGGAACAGATGGGGGGGCTATTTTGTGACAGGCTTGGGGGGCATTGCTAGAGCCCCCCATGCAATATGCCCCGCAACACCCCAAAATCCTTACCTGAACTTTGATCCTTGTGCAAAATGCGGTCCTCCGATTGGATATTGGTGGTCACATGGGTTGATCTTGTGCAGGTTACTTTTTTAGGAATAATTTCTTCAAAACATTCAGATACAGGTTGCTAGTCCAAATTTAAGGCACACTCAAAGTTAACCTTGCTTCACAAAATAATAGTATGACCCTTAATGTTGGCTTTGCAGGAAACATGTGACTTGAATTCAGACACTCTCCCAGTGGGGGGCACTGGCTGGACTGTGTGTCACAGGCAGACACACCTTATTGAATGAATGCCTGTGTCCCAGGGATGCTCTGTATGCAATGGGTAGTGGGGAGGTTGTCATGAATCTTCCCCTAGGGAAGTTACTACTATTATTGACTGCAGATGTTTTTTTTAATTTAATGGTTGTAGTCAGGCCAGTAAAATGTAAAAATGCTATTTACACAGGACAAAAGAAACCCAAAACACTGGTATTTTTCATTATATGCGCAAGTAGTAAGTGGGAGGGGCTAACTCATGCTATGAGATCAGTTGTTTCTTACTGGACCTTCTGTCACTTGGCCACCTTGGATCAGAGGTTTGGCAAGAATTACAAGTTTGATAAGTTGGCATCATTACAGTATTGGGCTGCAGTATTCTGCAGACAGAATGGGTACATTGATAGTTGTTTGTCTGTTGCAGCCATTACATCATAAACCCACCCTGTTTCTAACTGCCTTAGCGCATCCCACTGTCACAAAGAAAGGAGAATTCCAGGCAGATTCCTCCACATGATTCAGAAAAAAAATATTTTAGTACATATGCATATGTGGAAGACACAGGTCCCTCTCAGTCTCATAGGTGCATATGTTTCCATATACGGTTTTATTTGTTTTACCTTTGCCTGTGTATGTAGAGTAATTCTTATTGCTTGGATTAAACTGGCAACTATTGCTAAGGGAAGAGTCTGAAGTGAAACAACTTTACGACAAGTGTATGCGATCCTGGAGGCAATGCCTTTCATCCTTTGTCAAGTGATAGTGCTGGAAAATGTATATTGCTTCAGAAGCCAAGGCCAATAGTGCACGCTTATGCTCTATTCAGGCCCAAATGAAATGTCATGAAGACAGGATGGGATGAAAACATGTGGAGTACATTAGTAAACAGAGCAGGTTCATTTAAATCAGTTAATAATGCTATGTTCCATGGTGCACATTATAAGCCCTAATGTGCTGGGGACTAAGAAATACATTATGTTTTATCAGGGAACACACTGCACAAAGTACTTAATCCAGTGTTAAATCCTCATTGTAAATTTACACTCTGTATACAAACAGTAATTCTCTGCTTAATTCTCACCCCCAACCATATAACTAATTATGTCTGACAATTCTTAGCCACAAAGAAAATATTAACAGAGAAAGACACTCAAACCTAAATTACACAGCTTTATTATTTTTTCACACATTAACCATTACATATTACACAAATATTAACTAACAATTCTTGAAATGCAGCTATTTTTTCTTTAGACAATTGTCTAGGTCTTCATACGTAATTAAAAATAAATCCCCAATCATTTTACAGCCTAATTGGATTTCACATAATAGATCATTATTAATGGTGCTGATGGTCTTGGAAAAGAGCATGGCATTCTTGAACTGATCACCTTAGCATACTGGATTTACAGTTAAGGGAAGGCCTCTCTTTGGTACATAGGGTGTTGTCCTGGTAACCATCTTGATGCAGTCAATAATAGGACAGACGCTGTAGCACAAAGTGCATCCAGTACAGTTGTCGGTGACAGTGGGCAGGTGAGTCACAGGATCAAACTCAATTGCCTGTAAGTAGAAATAAATGGTTTGAATGCCAAGTTAATGATGGTTGACAGTGTCCCAGTTTAAGTGTCCTCATTTGCCTTGCTAAATCTGTGGGAGATCTATCAGCATTGTTGCCATGATAACAACAAAGCTACATGGTGAATAAAGTCTCAAGAGAAACTACTATGTAATGTATAATCAATCAGTGTAAATTAAGAAATTGTATATAATCTAAAAACCCTTTATCCTTTACTAATACCCAAACGCCTTATTCTCTGGATTGGTGAAGATTTAATGACTATTTGTTTGGACCTCAAAGTGCAACACTTAGCTTAATAGGAAAGTCCTTTTTTGATGGCATTTTTGAAAATGTATATTTTTTGTTTGCCTCAATATCCTGAGTTGATGATGATGATGATGTCCTTCCTCAATGGGCTGAGTTGAACCGATTTTTTAAATGTTTAGCAAATGTGTGCTTTATGGAAGCAGATTTTAATATCTCCAACCTGTTGCTATTAGCAACCATACACCAAGTCTGTGCACCTAGATTAACAATAAAAGAGAGGTGAGCCCTGCACGCACAGAATGCTGCTGTAATGGCTGCTGCTTAGGTGAGGAAGCTCAACCTCTGTGTGCATAGGGCTCTGTTACCTTTTCTTGTAGATCTTGGGGTATATAGACTTAATGTGTACCGTTGCCAATAGTAACAGATTGCAAATAGTGAAAACTGCTTCCATAAAACACACATTTGCTAGTATAAGAAAGCATAAAAACCCCAACACCTTGAGGACATCATTGTGACACACAAAAATATACACTTATATATAAAATTATATTAAAAGTTGACTTTCCCTCATTGCCTTCAATAGGGAGCGTGTGCTGTCGCATCCCTGGCAGAGTGCCCCCCTGTCCTATCTGATTGGCTGGGTTGGGAATACGGCAGTGCGCACTCCCCATTGTAAACAATCAAAGCCGTTTGCCAAAAGGTAAACGGCTCTGATTGGAGGTGCCCATGCATGCACCCTTGAACTGGGGAATGGTGAGTTATCACTGGCTCCCTGGGGGATGTCACACAACAGGGCATCCCAATTTGGGATTCCCCTGGGGAAAGCCAGCCCTGGAATATTTTAGATTCCATGCCGGCTGGTGGTGGATTTTGTTCCTCTTTAAACTGACCTTTAATATTTTAGATTCCATGCCAGCTGCTGGTGGATTTTGTTCCTCTTTAAACTGACCTTTCTTGAAGAGGCAGAGTGGGGCACTTAGATTGTGGCAGCTTCAAAAATCGTGGGGGTAAAATTTTGGCACAAATAGTTTATCATACGTAATTCATAATAATTCCAAATGCAATGCTTTGTTTACTGCACTGACATAACTTATTTATGTATTCAAGTTACATGAAATATTTAACAAATACTTTGATATTTAATGAATTTAAAATCCATTGATTTAGATAAAAATGCCCTCTATTGATGTAATATATGACTTGTATTTTTGAATAATTTTTTGATAGTTGGTATTTATTTTATCTTTCATTGGTGATTTGGGTTCCTGGTTCTAAGAAGGAGCCACCATCCCTGTACTGATCCGTGCTGCTGGCAGTGCTTGTGATAGATTTGGACATCGATTGATTTGGAAGAGACCAGTCCCACTCTTTTATGACATCATTTCCGGCTGCCTGGATTGCCGCCACTTTTGACTTTTCTTGCCATCTCTGCATTTACGTTATGTGTAACACAAGTGACAGGGGTGAGGGAGTGAAGAGAAGACAATGCCTCTCTTCCTGCCTCCGTTTTGTGCATCATGTGAGCCACATCTTAAAGCGTACTAATCCTATATTACTGGCATTGTTCTATTGATTTTATAGACAAGTCCCGCAAAAAGGAGCATTTAAGCCCCCGCAGAGTTTTCTTTAAGGGGGGGGGCCTGTAGTACTTAATGTCTAAAAAATGGTCTATTGTGCTGAATATGGGACGTCCGATTAGTTAATGTTGCATCAATATCAATCAAATATTTGTTAACTTTTTTGGAAAATATTTTCTAATCAATTGTAATAACTTCAATCTGAACAGCAACACACCTTTAGACCATTGCTGTTATCTTAAAAACTGACTAACACCTCTCTTGAAGAGCTGTCAAATCCATGGTCTCTACATATAAGCGGACCAACACTCGTTTGCCCGCTAACGGGTGTTGGTCTCCGCGTCTTGCGGCAATGAGACTCGGGGGGTATGCAGAATGCTGGACCCACCACACACATCACATCCCCGAACGCCCGCAATTCTTACCAGTCCATTGATCCTTGGCTGGGAATGCAGCCCTGTAATTGGCTGCTGGAGGTGGATGGGAACTTTTGAAGGCCGGAACTGAGAAAGCGCCCCTGACCCACATGACCGTTGGTGGCAAATTTAAATAAAAGGGCGGTTCATTTCTCTGCCGGAAGTCCTGTGCAGCTTAATTTGTGCCCACAGCTGCTGCCCTGTTATGACCTTGAGTAACATTTCGGAACTCAATCCCTGCAGCTGAGCCCACCACTACAGAGACTGGGCGACTCAAAGGCCTAGGAGTGCCAGGATTACCATTTCGGAGAGTGCATCATGGCACTTCCTGCAGAGAAGTGCACGTATGGATGAAGTAGGTACATCTATGAATACTTTTCTTTAAAGTGAGGGGTGATCTTTTACATTTCACAGGATGGGGCTACTTTAGGTGGTAATGCTAGTTTGCTTATTGTGTTTTTACTAAAATGCTGAGGGACTTAAGAAAAAGACATACCGTATTTGCCGGCGTATAAGATTACTTTTTCCCCCTGTAAAACATGCCTCCAAGTGGGGGGGGGGGGGGGGGGTTGTCTTATATGCCGGGTGCACCTGGGTCACATACATATAAATGTACTTACCTTCACCAAGCTGGGCAGCACGATCGCCCTCCCCCTCCTGCAGAGCAATGCTCTTGCTCAGGCAGCACTAGTTGATCAGAGCAGGGAGAGACTGAGCAGGCCAGCAGGGTGAGCGCCGAGCAGATCAGCTTTCCTGCTCTCAGGCACTGTGTGGGCAGGCAGGGGGCTGGCTCCTGCCACGCACTCCTGACATCGCCCTCGCTGCTCTCCACTTTCAAGGGGACTCTTTAGCATCTGATCTGAGGTGTGATTTATTTAAGATTTATTCAAAAAAAAAAAAAGTTTCTATGGGGCATCCCCCAGTGTAAAGCCCCTAACTGGCCCCTTTCCCAGACCCCACACATTACACACTATGCTATTAGATGAGACACATTCTAAACAACCCAGGCATGTCCCCAGCTATAGGCGAGCAGGTATGTGGCCGCAGTGTAATGTGGTGTGGACTCTGGGAAACGGGGTCATTAGGGAAGTTTACACAGGGGGCATCCCAACTTGGGGGAGTTTACACAGGGGGCATCCCAACTTGGGGGAGTTTACACAGGGGGCACCCCAACTTGGGATGCCCTACTGGGTTTTGTTCCCTGCATCAGGGGCAGCAAAATGGAATGCCCCCCTGTCTGAATCCCCCGTTTGGCCTTTTTCCCAGACTCCACACCACATTACACTGCGGCCACATTCCTGCTCGCCTTTAGTTGGGGCCTGTGCTGGCTATTCAGAATGTGTCCAATCTAAAGGCATAGTAGGGATGTGGCTGCAGTGTAATGTGGTTTGGGCTCTGGGCCAGTTGGGGGGTTTCACACAGTAGAGGAAACCCAATTTGGCATGCCCCTGGAGTAGGGAACAAACCCACTGGGGCATTCCAATTCGGGATGCCCCACTGTAAAACCCTCCCTATTGGCCCTATTCCCAGAGCCAACACCACATTACCCTGCAGCTGCATCCCTACTATGCCTTTAGCTGGGACGCATTCTGAATAGCCAGCACAGGCACGTCCCCAACTAAAGGCGAGCAGGGATGCGGCTGCAGTGTAATCTGATGTTCTTTTACGTTTTATTCGGTGTGCGGAAGAGGGAGTAGTCTTATACGGCGAGTATATAACAAACTCCATATTTTGAGTGGAAATGTTGGTGGGTCGTCTTATACGCCCAGTCGTCTTATACGCCGGCAAATACGGTAATATATTAAATGTTTTAATAACATTGTTAGGGCGAGCGCTGCGTCTTCCCCGCGCAGCGCCCCCCTCCGTGCCTCTCCTCGGGCGAGCGCTGCGTCCCCTTCCTGCAGCGCTCCCCGCTTCACCGCCATCCGGGCGTCTGCTGCTGGCCCCCCTGGCTGCGGTTCCCCCTTACCTGGTCCCCGCGCTTCCTCCTCTGACCGGCATGGCCGCCGGCTTCCTCCTTCTGTGTCTGTTCCGTCTTCCCTGCGCGCACGTCCCCGGCCACTAGGGGGCGCGCGCGTCAACCTCCCCAGATTTAAAGGGCCAAGGCCCTGTTAATTGGTCTCTGCCATCCAATCTCTTTTTTTGCGCTTCCTATAAATTAAACCCTGCCTTACTTCCTGTGCCGGATCTTCGGTGTTGTTCCCTGAATGATTATCGCTGTATTGCTTGATTCCTCGTGTATGACCTCGGCTCTCCTATTGACCTTCGAACCTGTGCTGCCCGTCCCGACCTCGGCTTGTCTCACCGCTATTGAACCCGCGCTGCCAGTCCCGACCTCGGCTTGTCTCACCGCTACTGAACCCGCGCTGCCAGTCCTGACCTCGACCTTCTCCTCCGACCACTGTTTGTCTCTGCTGCACGTCACTTCAGCAGTTTGTGGAACTGTGCCGCTGTTGGGGGGTAGCGACCTGGGAGTCACCTGCCGCACAAGACCATCCCGCCTTGCGGTGGGCTCTGGTGAAAACCAGTGGCTCCTTAGACTCCGCTCCCCTGACGCGGTATCTGCCAAAACAGTTCTGCAGACCCTGCGGGTCCACTTCTTCGCACCCGGTGCGTAACAGTAAGATCCGGCCATGGATCCCGCTGAGGTGCCCTTGCCGGAGACTTCCGAACTCCCAGCGCTGGTGGCTTTGCAGTCTCGGCAGATTAATCAGCTTACCGCTATGATGCAGCAACTCTTGACCCAGCAGCTGTCGCCTTCTCCACCGCCACCGGTGCCGCCACCGCAGTCTCCAGCAGTTTCCCCATCCAGAATCCGCCTCTCCTTACCAGCAAAATATGAGGGGGACGCGAAGTTGTGCAGAGGCTTTCTAGCCCAGTGCTCTATGCACCTGGAATTATTGTTTGATCAATTTCCCACCGAACGCTCTAAAGTGGCCTTCATCATTAGTCTGCTCTCCGGAAAAGCCTTGGCTTGGGCCACTCCCTTGTGGGACCGTAATGATCCTCTCACCTTCACCGTTCAGGCCTTTGTTACTGAATTCCGTCAGGTTTTTGAAGAACCCGCTCGGGCCTCATCTGCCGAGTCCGCTCTATTGAATTTAACGCAAGGCGATCTTTCGGTTGGTGAATATGCTATTCGATTCCGTACTTTGGCCTCCGAGTTAGCATGGAATAATGAGGCCCTCTGCGCTTGTTTTAAGAAAGGTCTTTCTAGCAAGATCAAAGATGTTCTAGCGGCCCGAGAGATACCTGACTCCCTTTCTGAACTCATTCATCTCGTCACTCGCATTGACATACGCTTTGCTGAGAGGCGTGAGGAACTTCGCCTGGAGAGAGATTCCCAACGTGACAGGAGGATGTTCCGTTTGGCTCCCACCTTTCAGAAACCTTTGTCTGTACCATCTTCTCCAGAGGTGGAAGCCATGCAGGTCGGCCGCTCTCGCCTAACCCCCGTGGAGAGGTCTCGCAGGAGAAATGAAAATCTCTGTCTGTATTGCGCCAGTCCTGATCATTTTCTAAGAGATTGCCCCATTCGTCCTTCTCGACTGGGAAACGGGCGCACCTAGACTCGGTGGGAGAGGCGTCTCTGGGTGTGTGTGCTTCCTCTCCAAGATTTACCGTACCTGCACAGCTTTGTCTCTCATCTGCCTCTGTGCTTAATTTGCCGGTCTTCCTGGATTCTGGTTCGGCGGGCAATTTCATAGAGGCCTCCCTGATCAAGAAATACGACATAGCAGTTAACCGCTTGGCCAAACCGTTATTCATCGCCTCAGTTAATGGAGATAGACTGAATTGTATGGTGCAGTACCGTACCAAGCCTTTGCTCCTTAAGATTGGCCTCTTTCACCAGGAATACTTGGAACTCTTTGTGTTACCCCATTGTACTTCCCCAATCCTATTGGGTCTTCCTTGGCTTCAGCTTCATAATCCTACCCTAGACTGGGTCACTGGGGACATCAAGGCGTGGGGTCCAACCTGCTTCAAGAATTGCTTGAAAGCTTTACCAGTTCGAACCGATCATCCTACCACATCTCTACCGGGCCTACCCGAAGTTTACCGGGCTTACGCTGATGTCTTCTGTAAGAAGCAAGCTGAGACTCTTCCGCCTCATCGCCCTTATGACTGCCCGATCGACCTCCTGCCTGGGACCACTCCTCCTCGTGGCCGTATCTATCCACTATCCGTCCCCGAAACTCAAGCAATGGCTACCTACATACAAGAAAATCTGCAGAGGGGCTTCATCCGGAAGTCCTCTTCTCCCGCTGGGGCTGGCTTTTTTTTTGTACAGAAAAAAGACGGTTCTCTCCGACCCTGTATCGACTATCGGGGTCTTAACAAGATCACGGTAAAGAACCGATACCCCTTACCCTTAATTCCAGAACTCTTCGACCGTCTTCGTGGCTCCAGGATCTTTTCCAAACTGGATCTCCGAGGAGCCTACAATCTGATCCGCATCCGCAAGGGAGACGAATGGAAGACTGCCTTTAATACCCGTGACGGTCATTTCGAGTATTTGGTGATGCCCTTCGGGCTTTGTAATGCCCCTGCCGTATTTCAAGAGTTCGTCAATGACATCTTCCGGGACTTGTTGTACTCCTGTGTCGTGGTCTATTTAGATGATATCCTCATCTTCTCTTCTTCCCTCGAAGAGCATCACCGGCACGTTCGTCTGGTACTATCCCGCCTTCGGCAGCATCATCTTTATGCCAAATTAGAAAAGTGTCTCTTTCACCAAACCGCTCTGCCCTTTTTGGGTTATACTGTTTCAGCCCAAGGACTACAAATGGACCCTAGCAAATTGAGAGCGGTTTTAGATTGGCCTCGGCCTGTTGGTCTGCGTTCCATTCAACGATTTCTGGGCTTCGCCAACTATTACCGTCAATTCATACCCCATTTTTCCACTATCGTGGCCCCCATTGTGGCTCTCACCAAAAAGGGAGCCAACCCCAAGTCATGGCCTCCACAGGCGGAGGCAGCCTTTTTAACTTTGAAAAAGACTTTCTCTATGGCCCCGGTGCTCACCAGACCAGACCCTTCTCGTCCTTTTTCTCTAGAGGTTGACGCTTCTTCCATCGGAGCAGGAGCTGTTCTCACACAGAGGTCTCCTTCAGGGAAAAATCATACTTGTGGGTTCTTTTCTAGGACTTTTTCTTCCGCGGAGCGAAATTATTCTATTGGGGATCGTGAACTCCTGGCTATCAAATTAGCTCTTGAAGAGTGGAGACATCTTCTAGAAGGGTCGCTTCACCCCATATCTATTTTTACCGACCATAAGAACCTTTTGTATCTTCAAACTGCTCAACGCTTGAATCCTCGCCAAGCTCGTTGGTCACTATTTTTCGCGCGGTTTAATTTCCGCATTCATTTTCGACCTGCCTCTAAGAACATCAGGGCAGATGCTCTATCTCGCTCCTCGGACGTCACTGACGTGGACGCTGCTCCTCAGTTCATTATATCTCCTGATCATTTGGTTCATTCCGCTCCTGCCTCCCTAGTGCAGGCTCCGCCTGGGAAAACCTTTGTCCCGGTTCGCCGACGCCTCCAAATATTAAAATGGGGTCATGCTTCCCGTATTGCCGGGCATGCTGGTATCAAAAAGTCTAACGCAATTATTGCCAGATATTATTGGTGGCCCTCCATTGAGAAGGATGTGGCAGAATTCGTGCAAGCTTGTACCACCTGTGCACGTAATAAAACGCCTCGCCAAAGACCGGCGGGTCTTCTTCATCCTCTTCCTATTCCTGAAATCCCTTGGTCTCACATCGCTATGGACTTTATCACGGATCTTCCTCCATCTCAAGGCAATACAGTGATCTGGGTTGTTGTGGATCGTTTTTCAAAAATGGCGCACTTCGTTCCGCTTCCAGGACTCCCATCCGCTCCTCAGTTGGCTAAGAACTTTTTTAAACATATTTTTCGGCTCCATGGACTTCCTTCCCATATTGTCTCCGACAGGGGAGTTCAGTTTGTTTCAAAATTCTGGAGGGCTCTCTGTACTCAGTTAAAGGTGAAATTAGATTTTTCCTCGGCTTACCACCCCCAGTCCAACGGCCAAGTGGAGAGGGTCAATCAGGTTCTAGGACAATATCTACGTCACTTTGTTTCGGCCCGACAAGACGACTGGGTCGATCTCTTGCCATGGGCGGAGTTCTCTTATAATTTCAAAGATTCTGAAGCCACAAAGAAATCTCCATTCTTCATTGTTTATGGCCGCCAACCTTTGCCTCCTCTACCCTTACCTACACAGTCGGGAGTACCCGCCGTGGATGACTTAACACAGTTTTTTTCCTCTATCTGGCGTGAAACACGACATTCTCTTGTTCTAGCCTCTACCCGCATGAAGAGCAGCGCTAATAAAAGAAGGAGAATCGCTCCTGTTTTCTCTCCTGGAGATAAAGTTTGGCTTTCAGCCAAGTACATTCGTTTCAAGATACCCAGTTATAAATTGGGCCCTCGCTATTTAGGGCCGTACAGGATCAAGCAACAAATTAATCCGGTCTGTTACAAACTTCATTTGCCAGCCTCCTTACGTATTCCCAACTCTTTTCATGTTTCATTATTAAAACCTCTGACATCTAATCGATTCTCTTCTAAAACGTTGGAGCCACTTCCGGTCGCGGGTACCGAAGATGCCTTCTCGGTGAGAGAGATTCTGGCTTCCAAAACATCCAGAGGGAGACGATACTTTCTAGTGGATTGGGAGAATTGCGGTCCTGAAGAGAGGTCCTGGGAGCCTGAGGAGAATATCCTCGATCGGAGCCTTATTTCAAACTTCCTCGGTCCCAAAAAGAGGGGGAGACCTAAGGGGGGGGGTACTGTTAGGGCGAGCGCTGCGTCTTCCCCGCGCAGCGCCCCCCTCCGTGCCTCTCCTCGGGCGAGCGCTGCGTCCCCTTCCTGCAGCGCTCCCCGCTTCACCGCCATCCGGGCGTCTGCTGCTGGCCCCCCTGGCTGCGGTTCCCCCTTACCTGGTCCCCGCGCTTCCTCCTCTGACCGGCATGGCCGCCGGCTTCCTCCTTCTGTGTCTGTTCCGTCTTCCCTGCGCGCACGTCCCCGGCCACTAGGGGGCGCGCGCGTCAACCTCCCCAGATTTAAAGGGCCAAGGCCCTGTTAATTGGTCTCTGCCATCCAATCTCTTTTTTTGCGCTTCCTATAAATTAAACCCTGCCTTACTTCCTGTGCCGGATCTTCGGTGTTGTTCCCTGAATGATTATCGCTGTATTGCTTGATTCCTCGTGTATGACCTCGGCTCTCCTATTGACCTTCGAACCTGTGCTGCCCGTCCCGACCTCGGCTTGTCTCACCGCTATTGAACCCGCGCTGCCAGTCCCGACCTCGGCTTGTCTCACCGCTACTGAACCCGCGCTGCCAGTCCTGACCTCGACCTTCTCCTCCGACCACTGTTTGTCTCTGCTGCACGTCACTTCAGCAGTTTGTGGAACTGTGCCGCTGTTGGGGGGTAGCGACCTGGGAGTCACCTGCCGCACAAGACCATCCCGCCTTGCGGTGGGCTCTGGTGAAAACCAGTGGCTCCTTAGACTCCGCTCCCCTGACGCGGTATCTGCCAAAACAGTTCTGCAGACCCTGCGGGTCCACTTCTTCGCACCCGGTGCGTAACAAACATTATGTGAATATGTACAATTTATGTAAGTTATAAGAACTGTAATGACTAGCAGGGCTGAATATGAGATTTGTTACTGTTTTAAATAAAAGTAGATTTAAAATTCTACATTTCCGTTGCTTATTAAAAAAGGCACTTTACCTGATAGCCAGAATCATTGCAAGTCATGTAGCATTTTCCACAGTTAATACACATTTCCTCATCAATAAGAGCTACAACGTGTTCTCTTATGTTTAATTCACCATATGATCCAATATACTGCAGAGCTCTGCCAATTATATCCTAGAAAAACAAGAAAGAGTATGTATGAAATTGCTCTACTTTTGTTCTGCACATTAATTTAACTACCAGTAATTCACACTTAATGGAAAAAAGTGCTCTTGTAGCACATTCCTAGTAGGTTAAAGGATCACCATATGTTCGCAAATCTTAATTATATAACAAATATAGTGTTTGTGTGTGTGTAATATATATATATAAATATATATATATATATATATATACAGAGAGAGAGAGAGAGAGAGAGAGAGAGAGAGAGCAAGCAAAAGCTAGCAAACAAGGAATTAGAACCTGTGCAGCAATTACAATAATTCCCGTGTACAAAACACTGGTGAGGCTTCACCTTGATTTTGGGTTCTATGATAAAACAAGTGGCAGGCAGATTAGAGATGTAGGGAGAGCAATTATCAAATACATTATTCAGGCAAAGGTCATTTTTACACCATTACGTCAGGCTACGTTTGGCACTGTCATAATTTTAAACTGTTTTCTGTTTTTAAATTGAAGAAGAAATAGCCCAGATACGTATGACCCCAATCCCAATTGCACATACTGCCAAAATTCTTGTTCACATCTCCAAAATGCATGTACCCACTCCCAAAGCACATGCACGCACCCCCACACTCCCAAACACATACATGTACCCCCACACTCACAAACACATGAACATACCCCGCACTCCCAAAGACAGGCAAACAGATGCACACACTACCAAACATATGTCAAAAAAAGTAAATAGAAAACACAGAGCACACAATGACAAAGGAATTCCAATTTTCTCTGGTGAGACACAAATAAATGCGTCAAAAAAAGTCCAAAAACGTGAAAAAATAACAGGTATCCCACGGTGCATGCACTTCACATGGAAACGTGCTGAAACCTCCACCAAATGTGCAAATTCTTACCGACTCCGCAGCTAAAAAGAGCCTTCAAACATTGGTAACCAGCGTTACTACCCCCAGTGGGTTTCCGTGTGAATAAAACTCAAAACGATGCTTCAACTTTGAATATCAAATCCAATTCATATGTATGAGGACACCACTTCAAAGAGACCACATTCTCAATAGTACTCCCGGATGTTAACAATTCATTTCATGGATGTAAAAAAGGAAGAGAAATATAGTGTAGTACTGCTAAAAAAATTCCTCTCCTTTATTAGATACTCAAGAAATGCACTCACATGATATACAGGTATACAAAAGCATTCAATATAGTAACGGTCTCACCGGCGCCGGAATCAGACAATCTCTCAATCCTTTCCAAGTGCCTGGCTAAATAATCCCAAACGATAAAAAAGTGTTCCTGGGTCCACCGCTCGCCACCGCCGACGCGTTTCGTTGCCGTGAGGCAACTTTAACTAGGCTGGTGGCGCGGCAGAGCGGTGGGGAATAAGTACACAAGCTATCCAGTCATGTGATCAAGGTCCTATTTCCATATGTGCAAATAAAGCAAAAATAGCTGCAATAGTAGCAGCCAGAAAAAGCACAAGTCATAAACTAAAGGAACCTAAGAGGATGTCAGTGAATAATTAAATCTTTTAACATCCTCACCTTAAGACCAAATAGTAGCAGTTCCGTCGGCTGAAAATGAAGTATTTCTCGAGGACCTGCGCTTTCGTTCTCACGCCGCCTAGCACGTGCAGTAAAGCAGCCAAAGGGCGATCCACCAATAAGGAGACAGCATAATCCGTCGCCTAGCAACGTCCTCACCCGCTCTCAGAAGCCTGTCAGCAAACACTTACGCGCTGGCCGGTTAAAGGCTGTCAGCGTCTCACAGCACAATGACACACTCACAGGACCCTTCCAGCAGAGCCTTACACGCTGGACAACACGGAGCTGTAAAACTTAAACACACACCAACATAATTATAGGTGCCCTCCTTTGCATGACCATGACTCCCCTCGGCCAAAATTAGTAATAATAAAACAATAAAGGACGCCAACAAGTTCTTATGATAAACTAGTCTAGCCTGGCACGCATACAAAGTAGCAGGTATGCGGCTAACACTAAAAGGCCAACGAGATTAGGATAATGAGGGGAAACATTTGCAATAAAGCAAATATTTAAATTAGCGTATTAGTAGCAAAAACTGCATATAAAATTATCCTAAAGAGACTTTAAAATCATAACCGTAACACTGACAACAAGCTACCATCAAGTTTAAATATGATAATGATCTAGCTGGAGCAAGATTAACAATAAAACTTATAAAAAGACTGCACACTACATATAAAATCCTGAAAAGTATGTAAAACACAGTCTGATTACAAAGGAAGGATTTCATAAATGGACATCTGATTCCAGCGCCAGCGAGTTACAATAAGACTAATACTGGACACAATTATATAAACAATGTTACCACAAACTGCTTAACATCCACCTTATAGAACGTGAAGAGTTAAAAATTATTAAAGTGCAGAATATACATTTTTTTAAAAAATTAGGTTTTAAAAAAATATAGGGATAAAATAAACATTAAAAATAAACATTTTAATGTTTATTTTTAATGTTTATTTTATCCCTATATTTTTTTAAAACCTAATTTTTTAAAAAAATGTATATTCTGCACTTTAATAATTTTTAACTCTTCACGTTCTATAAGGTGGATGTTAAGCAGTTTGTGGTAACATTGTTTATATAATTGTGTCCAGTATTAGTCTTATTGTAACTCGCTGGCGCTGGAATCAGATGTCCATTTATGAAATCCTTCCTTTGTAATCAGACTGTGTTTTACATACTTTTCAGGATTTTATATGTAGTGTGCAGTCTTTTTATAAGTTTTATTGTTAATCTTGCTCCAGCTAGATCATTATCATATTTAAACTTGATGGTAGCTTGTTGTCAGTGTTACGGTTATGATTTTAAAGTCTCTTTAGGATAATTTTATATGCAGTTTTTGCTACTAATACGCTAATTTAAATATTTGCTTTATTGCAAATGTTTCCCCTCATTATCCTAATCTCGTTGGCCTTTTAGTGTTAGCCGCATACCTGCTACTTTGTATGCGTGCCAGGCTAGACTAGTTTATCATAAGAACTTGTTGGCGTCCTTTATTGTTTTATTATTACTAATTTTGGCCGAGGGGAGTCATGGTCATGCAAAGGAGGGCACCTATAATTATGTTGGTGTGTGTTTAAGTTTTACAGCTCCGTGTTGTCCAGCGTGTAAGGCTCTGCTGGAAGGGTCCTGTGAGTGTGTCATTGTGCTGTGAGACGCTGACAGCCTTTAACCGGCCAGCGCGTAAGTGTTTGCTGACAGGCTTCTGAGAGCGGGTGAGGACGTTGCTAGGCGACGGATTATGCTGTCTCCTTATTGGTGGATCGCCCTTTGGCTGCTTTACTGCACGTGCTAGGCGGCGTGAGAACGAAAGCGCAGGTCCTCGAGAAATACTTCATTTTCAGCCGACGGAACTGCTACTATTTGGTCTTAAGGTGAGGATGTTAAAAGATTTAATTATTCACTGACATCCTCTTAGGTTCCTTTAGTTTATGACTTGTGCTTTTTCTGGCTGCTACTATTGCAGCTATTTTTGCTTTATTTGCACATATGGAAATAGGACCTTGATCACATGACTGGATAGCTTGTGTACTTATTCCCCACCGCTCTGCCGCGCCACCAGCCTAGTTAAAGTTGCCTCACGGCAACGAAACGCGTCGGCGGTGGCGAGCGGTGGACCCAGGAACACTTTTTTATCGTTTGGGATTATTTAGCCAGGCACTTGGAAAGGATTGAGAGATTGTCTGATTCCGGCGCCGGTGAGACCGTTACTATATTGAATGCTTTTGTATACCTGTATATCATGTGAGTGCATTTCTTGAGTATCTAATAAAGGAGAGGAATTTTTTTAGCAGTACTACACTATATTTCTCTTCCTTTTTTACATCCATGAAATGAATTGTTAACATCCGGGAGTACTATTGAGAATGTGGTCTCTTTGAAGTGGTGTCCTCATACATATGAATTGGATTTGATATTCAAAGTTGAAGCATCGTTTTGAGTTTTATTCACACGGAAACCCACTGGGGGTAGTAACGCTGGTTACCAATGTTTGAAGGCTCTTTTTAGCTGCGGAGTCGGTAAGAATTTGCACATTTGGTGGAGGTTTCAGCACGTTTCCATGTGAAGTGCATGCACCGTGGGATACCTGTTATTTTTTCACGTTTTTGGACTTTTTTTGACGCATTTATTTGTGTCTCACCAGAGAAAATTGGAATTCCTTTGTCATTGTGTGCTCTGTGTTTTCTATTTACTTTTTTTGACAATTGTTTGGGTCTTTTTTTGAGATAAGGACTTTCACACGTTGAGCACTACACGTTTTACTGTTCTTTAGTTCCATTAATTTAGCGCGGTTCTAGGTCTTTGATTTCTCACAGACATCATCTTCACTACCAAACATATACTCGCACCCAGCACTCCCTAACACATGCAAGCTCCCCATCTCTGCCCCGCTGCACCCCCATCTCTACCCCACTGCACCCCCATCTCTACCCCACTGCACCCCCATTTCTGCCCCACTGCACCCCCAGCTACGTGTGGGCTGTGTGGTAATGGTGGGCCCCTTCAGCACTTCTGCTGGCAGGGCCTGGGCTGCCGATAATATATCATGCTGTGGCCAGGTGCAGGGCAGCAGTGATGTGGCATCTGTTTTACTCTTACTTTGTGGACATGCGGCGATGGGCACCTTGTGGGCATTACCATTGGTGGGCATGTGGCGTCCAGCGCTGCTTCTCTGATGCATCTCTGATGCCAGCCAGGGGTTAAGATCCATTTACTGTTGACCACTTCCTGCTTCTTAATATTCTCTCCTCTTTTGGGTCTCAAGGTCTTGCACTCTCTTGGCTCACCTCTTACCTCTCTGACAGATCATTTAGTGTATCCTACTCTAACAAAGATTCTTCCTCCCGTTCTCTTTCTGTCAGTGTGGCGCAAGGTTTTATCCTAGGCCCCCTACTTTTCTCAGTCTGCACTTATGGTCTTATGGCTTTCAATACCACCTCTATGTGGATGATGCTTAGATATTTCTCTCTGTCCTCAATATCTCCTCACTCCTATCTTGCCTCCCCAACTGCTTTGCAACTATTTCTTCATTAATATAATCTCGCTACCTCAAGCTAAACATGGGCAAGACAGACTTGGTCATTTTCCCACCATCTAACTCCCCTCTCTAACACATCACATTTATGTAAAAAATTATACAATAACTGCAACTACCCAAGCTCGGCGTCTGGGAGTCATTCTGGACTCTGCACTCTCATTCAAACCACATATTCACTTCCTAGCCACTTCTTGTCGCCTCCAACTTAAAACCAACTCACACATCAGTCCCTTCCTCTCACCTGGAATCACTAAAATGTTAGTGCATGCCCTGGTCATATGCTGACCAGACTACTGCAACATCCTTCTTTGTGGCTTACCAACTAACAGAGTGGCACCCCTCCAATCTATCCTGAACTCTGCTGCTCGCCTCATCCATCTCTCCTCCCACTAATCCAGCTCTGCTCCTCTCTCCAATCTCTACACTGGCTGCCAGTGCCACAGTGGATCCTGTTCAAAACTCTTGTCTACAAACTCTCTCCAGCCAGGCCCCTCCCTACATCTCATCTCTAATCCAACAATATCAACCGAGATGCAGCCTCCACTTTGCTGCCAACCTTCTGTTGTCCTGCACCCTGGTCACCTCCTCTCATGCTCGCCTCCAGGACTTCACACTTGCCAAAGGTGCCCTTAAAACCCACCTATTCAGACAAGAATATAATCTGACTTAAGCAATTTTCTAAAGGGTGCATGCCACAAAGCTCAATACTGACTGACTGTGATCCTCCCCCTTGTCTTCACCCTTCATCCTTTTGACTGTAAGCTTGCAAGGGCAGGGCTCTCTTTCCTATTGTATCTCACATTCAAAATATTCATTGTAAACTCTGTAACACTGCATTAGTAATGTATGTTTCTACCCTGTCTGTAATTGCTACTTTGTACAGCGCTACGGAAGATGATGGCTCTTTATAAATAAACAATAGTAAATTTCCCTTCCGCCCAGGCACAGGAGGGGGGGTCAGAACATACAGTATTTGAGAGGTAGCAGTGGAAGATAAGACTGCCTCTCATGTTTTATAGAGTACTATTAGGCTGACAATACCTTTAAAAGGGTATGGGAGTATTAAAAATTCAGTTTGGCTTATATAAATTTGATTAGATCCGGATGGAAACTAACCACTAACTGTCACTAGTTATACTGTATACTTATACACCGGGTGTACAAATCTATAAAAAAGTAGTCTGCGGTCCCTACACTGCTCTAAACTATTTGTTCTCCATGTCTTTACAGCTACAATGTCCCATGCAATATCCTGCACAGTGTTCTTTTCCAGTCACCGGAATGTCGCAGATTTTCTAGGTGTCTTGTCTCTGACATCACACAGGGGTTAGCTTACTTCTGATTGGCTGCGTGCAAGGGATTATGGGTGATTCTGTGCTTTCAGTCCTTTCTACTTTCACTTTTGAGCATGTGGCCTACATTTTGGTAACAGCCGATTCGTTATCAAATGTATCACCAGAAATTCTGATTCGGAATAGTTTTATACAATAAAAAGGTTACCGACATAAAATAAGGTTTTCTTAGAGAATTGACTCCTTAGAGAGGATCTAAGCAATATGTATAAGTAAAGATCAATGGTGCAATTAATTTGGACCAAGTCCTGGTGCAGACAATACATTGGTGGGCCACTATTGGGCCCTGATGTGGTTGCTACCTCTAAATCCCCTGTGAATACGACCCTGGTAAAGACCAATACAAATAAATCATTTATTTCTCTAGAATGCTCCAAATGGGGAGCCTGTAGGCTTCATGTGATTGCATTTATTATGTACTTTGTGTGTTTTTATTATATGTGTAAAGCAATAATTTAATGAAGCAATGTATAAAGCCCACTCGGCTTCTGCTGATCTCTTTGGCTTATGACATCTGACCCCGGGAAGGGGCCATTTACACTGATGTCATCTCACTCTCCCAGTATAAAAAGACTACGTCCTTAAAGTGGACCAACACCCACGGGTGATCGGCCCGGGAATCTATAAGATTCCCGGGCCGATCACCTCCCTCCCCGCGGGACATCCGAGATCGGGATGTCCCGCGGGGTGAAACCCCCCAAACTCCTTACCTTAGCCTCCCTCGCGCCGCTCTAGACGTGCGCGCGCCCGCGCCGGCTGCCTGTGAATGGCCGGCGCGGGCACGCGCGCGTCAAGAGGGACGCGCGGGAGGCGGCGGCGGAGGAGCCGCTTGTCCGCGGCTTGTCCGTCGGCGCTGGGAGCGGGGAGAGGTGAGTTGCTCGGGGGGTTCGGGGGGGTTTCACACAGCGGGGCACCCCGATCGGGTGCAGAGAGTACCGCGAGATCCTGTCAAAGGATGAGAGCGTCGCCTGGCACTGAAACAGGGATGGACATAAGCTTTTTTTAATATTTTTTGAGCAAGTTTGTTTAGGGTATGGAAATGTGAATTAACATCATGTCCCATTTTTGGCCAATTAATTTTATACCAGCTTTACTTTTTAAAAAACTATTGGGGCTGGTTACCATCTATCTTGATACAATATCATATATTATAAGTGTAAGTATTCCTGGTAAAAGTTGCACCAGTACAGACTAAACTTTATAGAGACGCGTAGACACTGGGAAAAGTGTTTAAATGAAATGTACTATTAATAATTTCCTGTGCAGTGTTCATCTGCCAGTGTCTGTAACACTACAGCAGTTACAGCTCGCCAGCTTCCGTCATTACGGTTGTGATAAAGCTCCGAGGCGCTCAGCACTGAAAACTGCTCACCCATAAAAGAGTCCGCTCCTAATGCAAGTGTTAGCTTAGCAACTAATGATCCAATAAATGCCTTACCTTAGCTATATTTAATCAGTGCCAGTTTGTTTACTTGACTATCTTTAAAAGGAAGATCAGAGGAATAATCCACTGAATAAGATTTTTTTATGCTTTGATCAAAACACAAACAGCCTTATAATTAAAAGATCTC
This sequence comes from Gastrophryne carolinensis, assembly GCA_027917425.1. Lineage (NCBI taxonomy): Eukaryota > Metazoa > Chordata > Amphibia > Anura > Microhylidae > Gastrophryne > Gastrophryne carolinensis. The sequence goes on from CM051235.1 coordinate 460,803,037, forward strand.
AAAAAATTCCTAAAAGGCACTCTCATTTTACCAAGAGTATGTGTAGTTGTTTTTCTTTCAAATTTAATTGCGCTGTTTAACAAAACTAAAAACAATAACAATGTTTTTTTTATTTTTTTAGAAGTCACAGTATGTAATAGTCAACCTTGTTAGGTACTGCCAGTGTAATTGTAATATCCACTTTAAGTTTTTCTTTTTCTATAGTGGACTGCATCTATTTCTGGTTCAGATGGGCTATATGAAATAAGTCATTTGCGAAATAAGTGACCTCTTGAAAATCAGGCTGCCAAGCAACAAGGTGTTTGATGTTTTGTAATGATAAGCCATTGGTATCCATTATTGATCTTTATAGTGTCATGTCTAGAAATTGTCTCCGCAAAAGCTCAGCCACCTGAAATTTCATTTAGAAGGCTATATTGGAGTATGCTTTTTATTTTAAAGGCTATCTGTGGGTGAATGTATAAAACTAATGATACATATCTTTACTTATTTTAGGTCCAATGATTCTGATTGCTCTTGGTCACTAGATTAAAAAGATGACAAGTTAAAAAGAAAATATGTACAGTGTTATGGCACAGAGCAAAAACATTTCTTATATAGAAAATGCATCAATTGTTAGATGTCCATAGATGTATAGATCATAGGTGTCCCAAGACACATGCACAAATACAAAATTATTTGCAAGTAAAAATGAGATCAATTTTTCTTCGCCTATTGATCTTTGCCTATTGATCTCTTTTTCACTTGAGGATATCTTTTTAATATTGGTGCATGCGTTTTGGGATATTTATGTTCTATAAATTTATGGACATTTGAAATCTGTAAATTGATCTCATTTTTACTTGCAAATAATTTTGTATTTGTGCATGTGTCTTGGGACACCTATGATCTATACATCTATGGACATCTAACAATTGATGCATTTTCTATATAAGAAATGTTTTTGCTCTGTGCCATAACACTGTACATTTTTGCTTAAGACTGGTTGGGATAGAAGTCTGGCACGTGTTAGCATTATCACCATCATTCTGTCGTAATTGTAGAAGCGTGGTGTGAACCACCAAAACATTTACTTAAAAAGAAAAATATGCTTACCCAAACTATGACCCACTGCATTTGTCTGCTGACTCTAACTCATTTTTCCTCTCATCTGTTTAAGCAGACCATTTTGTCTGTGAGGTTTTTTAGTGAGATTTTTCATTGGAGCAGCACCTAAACCATGACCCAAACAGCTATGTATCTATTTGATTCCCGGGCCGATCGATTCCCTCCCCCCCGGGCATCCAAAATCAGGATGTCCTGCTGTGTTAAACCCCCAGGTTGCTCATATACTTACCTTCTTTTCCGGTCCAACGGCGCATGAACGGACCACAGCCGCATCTCTGCTATCCCTCTATCAGGATGCGTGCCCGCACCAGGCATTTGTTAGAGGGTAGCTGGGGATGCGTCTTTCAGCGCACTCTGAGTTGCTCACCTTAGATGAAGGCTTAGACAAAGGTACCTCAGAGGATCAGCTGATTTGATGAGTGGCCGCGCATGCGCCGTAGGACCGGGAAGAGGTGAGTTTGTTTTTGCGACCTGGGGGGTTTCACACAGTGGGGAACCCCCAATCGGGTTCCCCAGGGGCAAGGACCAAAACACAGGATAGTTAGGTTTTGGTCAGCTTTAATGTCAGTCAAGTTTACATTTTTGACAATAAACAAGATACGTTTAAAGAAATAAGCCATTAAATTGAAGAAGCCAAGCCAGGATAGAAGCAGTGGACTATCTGCCATTTACAATGTTGTACTAACACCTTTTTCAAGGTAATTTTAACATCCTATAGTTCCAGGCATGCAATTTCAATTAACATTTATAGCAGGCAGAATATGTGGACTGGAGCTGCTACTTATTGCTGCTAGCTTCTTCTTTCATCAAGTTCTGAGGAGAAGAGGCAACCCCCTGTGCTGGATTCTGGATGGATGTGAGCACCTTTTTTGTAGGGGAAATTGTAGGAGAAGCACACGCATAGATTCTACGGGCTTAGCACTCAAAGGGTTAAAATACTTTTTGCAGTGTTTTTTTTTTCACTTCAACTCTTGGTGATCTGGTATGGGGTCCTTGAGACCCCAATATTAGTTTAAAAGGCAAAAGGGAAAAACTGTATCCCTACTAGCCAGGGGGGGTTCAGTAAAGCCCAGTGACTGTGTGGGCTGGAAGTTTTGGGGGCCAGGGACTAGCCCAGGGCTAAAAACCCACTTAGCTGGTGCCCAGGCTGGTTTTGACAGAAAGGGGGGATCCTTTACATTATAATATACTATGCAGGCAAAACCTGCAATAAACTTCTGGGCTGAAGCTCCCTAAAATGTCCTTCTATAGACAAAGATTTGGAAACAATGAAAGAAAAGAAAGAGTCCCACTATAGATCCTAGATCTCCAGGAGCACCTTTGCTAATTCTTATCTTACTCCTGTAGCAGTTACACTATACTATGATTATGTAAATTCTAAATATTACACAAAGTCTTATTCAGAGATTGTTCATGCAAGGCAAATTATTAAAAGAATCAAAAGCTTTTCTCAAAAAGGAAAATCTGTATTGAGGCGTATTACAATCTCCAACAACTGCTCCTTTAATCTTTTTATCAAAAGTAATACTTTGAAAAGTTTTGAATTCATTGCACATATGCACCATGTGAGAGATATAACTAACACAATGTTATTTAACAATCAAAAGGAAGGAACAAAGGGTGCAGCCATCCTTGAATATTACAAAACTAATTATACCTTAACAGAACATCTGTGATTCTTTATAAATCAGCTCTGCATTTTGACTACAGTCACTCACTTATTTGCAATGTACATTTGAAGACAGAAAGGAATAGCAGGAGGTCTAAATAAACCTTTCTAATTAAAATGTGTCAGAGCTATCTAACAATTTAGGCTTGGCATATATTAGGCACACAGTGAGCATTAGCCAGCCCAGAAAATTATAAATACAGTCACAGTATATTTTTAACTGTTTGAGGAGATGAAAATTAAAAGGTTTTAATTTTGTGACTTGATTCACTAAAACATTTGGCTTCTGTTTGACATCTACCATCAGTGTTGCTGGAATCTGCTTTTTGTGGTTTGATGCACAATAATCTGGTTTGGTAGGTACAAAAATGTGATCACCATTCAAGATTATGGGGAGGAATTTGGTTGATGTGTCTCTGTAAAGCAGCTAAATTTCCAGATACCTTAATGCCCCTTCCTCCCCAAGAGGAATCCTGATTTAAGATTCCCAACCACAATCCTGCTGGTTGGTGGCTTGAAAACCTTTACTACACTGTTTGGTGAGTCCCATTAGAGGTCACATGTGTGGGTAAAGTAAGAGTTACATTGTAGCATGCAATGAAGGCATAGTAATGTCTGATTTTCAGATTTCTTAATAGAAATTTAGCAGGCTGGCATTAAAATCTGAATGCCTAAGGAATAGGGCATGCAGAGCCCCTGAGGGGCTGGAGGTCTGCTTTAATTTGTACATAATGCCTCTATATGTAATATATTCATGTCTAAAGGGGACTTCTACTTGTACTGTTGACTTCAAATGGACTATAGGAACACTTTCAAAATGCTGTATAAATACTGGAAAGACGGCAGCGCCTAGCATCCTAGTTGAAGCCGCCTTAGAGCAACAAAACGCGTTGGAAGCTCGGGACCCATTTTTTTCAACCTGGATGCCTCTTCACTTTATGGACATCAGGGCTGTATGAGATTGGTGGCAGTGAGAGCAGTCCGCACTTTTTCAATTTGTAAAGCGTTTTAAAGTTTGTTTGTTTGTTTGTGAGTGTTTTTAGTACAGAGATTAAAGTTTTCCATATTGTATGGCAGTGTTGCACTAGATTCTTTTCTCTCTTTCTTTCCCACCTGTATGGAATGTAATGAGGAGAATTTTAGGCTACTATGAGCCACTAACAGTTGATTCTGGTGCCTTAAAGCTAGTATAATTAGAAACTAGACGGCCGGACTGGCTCTGTATGAATGTCATTTGCATCATTTATTCGGTAAGAATCTGGCACTTAGTGGTGGCGGGCACATAACAGTGAAGTGGTGCATGCAATTTGGGATGATTTGATCACCTGGACTACTAATAAGCTCTGTGTTTTTTCTGCTGTTAATCTATCTGGACTTAATTTTGGGACTTACACATTGAGCTAATAATTGTTCGATTTATGTTTTAGCGCAGTATTGCATTACATTATTTTTATTGGATAAATGGTATAGTCATTCTTTTTATTTTCATGTTTGAACAAGGACAATATGAATATAATGACGTTTATTAGTTCAGAAATCATCTTTTTTGTTTTTCGTAAAACTTGTTTTAAAAAAATGATTTTTGTAATGCACCTATGCTTTTTTCTTTTACATATTTGTCCATTGTTCATGCTTATACCAATAGCAAACACACCATATAAAATATAACACAAAACATGTAAGCCGTGAAACCATGAATGTCAAAGTATAAAGGCATGAGTCCAGCTATAAGCTTTCAGCTCTAGGGCAGAATTCATGTTCTTTAAATCCTTTGTATAACTATAATCACTTAAGATTGCATTTTTTCCCTTACCTTGACTGCTGGCACTGGTTTCTTTGGCAGAAAATGCTTCTTCTCTTCTTCCATAAGAGCTGGTTTCTCAGAAAGCAATTTCATCTTGTTCGCAGCTATGATCCTCTTCCGTTCCTCTAAAAATGGTCCAAAACTTGGAAGCTTCTGCTCAGAGAGAAAATATAAAAACATGATCCAGCTATCTGCTTTAGCTCAGTCCCATATTTAGTTAATTTTGTCAATTACATGAAGGCCCTAGTAGAGTCAATAACATAAAATACATTTTCATATTCCCCTTAAACCCAAATCTTTTCCCCCTATTGGATTATAAAAAAATTAGCAATTTCCTGTATTAAACTGGTTTAGGTAGATGTAAGTTCACCCCCTTTTCTTATGAGGCAGCATCCATTTATCTCCTGAAATGTCTCACCTAAAAAAAAAACTACTCTCACCTGACCAGGCTTGTGCAGGTAGGTGTCAAAGAAACTGTACAGATGATCACCAATTTATAGCATGTGTATCCCCGATTTACAGTTTAAGTATCCCACCCTCCCCAACAGTTTATTTTCTTATATACAGTTATGCAGACAGGCTGTGAAAAGCAAAGATTGTTCCAAGTGCTTGTGAGGAGGGAGGGAAGTGCCTCTTTTTCTTTATTGCTATAAAGTTTAAACTACCGTATATGAATAAGAATAATAAATCTTGAAAGAGGGTGTATTTATTTTCTGACTGTTAACTTTTCGGTATAGAAAGAAGAAGGGAAAGAACAGACAAGTATAACAAGTTTTGGCAAACTTTACTTGCACACACTAGCATCAGTGTGTCCCACCAATGTTTGATGCGGGTGGTGGAGAGAGGTCCACCTCTCAATGCTAAAAATGGTGTCTATGAATAAATAAAATCCGGGTAGGGGGGTAGAACCCCATCAATATCATCTTTAAATCCTGGGCATAGCAGGTTTTTTTATTTTTAGACTGGGGCCAGTAGGGGGTTAGTTAAAAATCAATAGTCTTTATTTTGGGTTTTCTATATAAATGATAAGCTCCCTGAATAGGAGGATATTTACAAAAGAGCATTCACACTTGAAGGGCAGCACTTCAGCCAAGCAGAATGAAAAGAAACCCACTAATGGGAGCCAGGAATGTTGGAACTGCTGTTTCCCTGCTACATATGCTTTCAGCTCTGCATTCTATATCCCATTACCATCTTCACAGCATCTATCAATAACTAACTCCTAGCAAAGGCTGTAATTAGCTGTCACTTATGCCTGATTACGCGCAGGGTCTTAAAACAAGGTGCACTGAACTTTGTTTAAGGACCTGTCATGTTCTCTAAACTCCAGTAGCTGTTTCTAGTGTTCTGTCACCCTATCTTGTCTGCAATACTGCTAGGACCCCCAGTTACCCGGCTGCTCTGAGTGAGTCTTCCCTTGTCATAGGTTTTATTATAATATATACACCACCTCAGTAACGCTTAAAAAAGCTGATAGAGATGACAAACATTTTACTGTACAAACCTAATATATTATTACTTTATCCAATTAGAGTTAACAAATTGAAAAAAAATTTGCAAAAATGTAAAAGAAAACAATTAAGGAAAACAAAATGTTTATTGTCAAAACAATATAACACAAGTATTAAATATCATGGTATGATGGTATCTACAGTTATTTTTTAAAAATCTTTGATGCTAAACTTCAGGAGAAGGGTAAGCTGAATTACAATATCACCTACTCCTGTAATGGGGCATTTTTAAAGGGTGAGGTACGTTGTTTTTTCAGTGAGGTTAAGTCATATTTTTTTTTACGTTTGGCAACAACAGCCCCATATGGGCTATGCAGAATGATTTGGCAAATTCTGTAGCATATGCTATGGGCATAAGGCGCTGTTTCTAAAAAAATATTTACACTGCTGGAAAATTGATGAACCTCACCTGTAAAAATGCTCCATCACAGGGATAGATGATTTTGGGAAAAAAAGAGCAAGAAATGTTTACAGAATTGTTTAGTGTGTTCAAGTTGAAAAGCTCACACAGATGTAAGCTTCAGTTCACATCTGAAATCACATCAAAGGTAAACTTGCCTAACCACAAAGTGCCTCTGTGAGTTTAAAGCTCAGATTGAAATAGATAGCAGGGCTCTGAAATTAAATCAGGACTAATAGAGTTGACTGCCAAAAAAGGGGGAAGCACAAATATCAATCAGGGGGAGGCAGATATCTGTACTCTTCAAGTGCTCCAATACCAATTTTCCAGAAAATTTGTGCTGGACTCCACTAGGACAGGCTTGGTGGGATGCATTCAAATTGCTGCTGCATATCACTCTGCAACCTAGAGTTTCATTCACGTGAACCACAATCCCCCAGTGAGATGCAGCCCGTGATTTGACGCTAGTCACCGTGGCAATTGCAGGGCCACATTTCACCCCCAAGCATGTCCCATTGCGGTCCAGAACCCATTTGCTGGAAAATGGTTATTGAACATTTTGGCCTATAGTTGTCTTTGACTAATTACCTATAAAGTTTTGCAGCTTCTTTTTTCATCATTATGCAAATATAAATTGAGTCTTTCCCTGTAAAATAAGCTATTATAAATAGAAATCTAAAATGTCCACACACACACGCCAACTGGTGATACATGTGTTGCTGGTACCAAGTACTAGTCAATATTGGATCAAAAGGTTTTTGAAATGCATTTGGGTCACTACTGCTAATATGACAGAAATATAAAGATCGTTATACCAAGCTTATAGGTTAACAAGGCAAAATTTTAGAGCATGGGATTCCCCTTTAGAACACGCAGAGAAAAGATTAAAACTTTAGATAAGGTGTAAGAGGAATTGCAAAAGTTGGTTTAGAACCAGATCGTAAAAAGTGAAAATAAAATATCTGAAACCCCTGGGCTGAAAGTTTGGGTGAGCAATGTTGAGCAATATGAAAAAAGTCCTTAATATGCGAAGAGTCCTGGGTTACCAGATGTGATCCGATGCAGGGCTGGTCTTCAGATACCCTGTGTAGTCCCAACTTGTCCTTCAAATGGACAAGAGAAAGCCTCTGCTTGGGATTGAGAGATGGGACTCCCTCAGCCTCCCCTTCAGTGGGTACTCTAAAGGGTCAGACAGTCTGTGTGCATCCACTGCCATGCCAGGGAGGGAGGAGTCATTTCCACCTATTGCCAAGCGGCCCTAGTTCTAGCTGTTGGCTTATATTGGCCAAGGTGCCTCAGAATCATCCTTGACTGGATTCCTTAGTTCTAATGATACCAGATATGTGGTGTTTTGCTTCTCCAGAACAGCTGCAGCTGTGCAGAGTAAGGTCTGCCCCCCCCCCCCCAGTCCCACTGTGCATACTCTGGCCTTCTCTGCATTCCCTGCACTGTGCACTGAATGCCTTCTGGTGGGTGTGCATGGCAAGAGGCAGTGGACATGCTGCAAGGTGCATGGCAGTGATTCATTCATGTGGTATGTCTACTTTCTATGGCTGCCTGCAGCTTCCTGCAAGTCTGGTTGGTGCAGCCGCGTTGTACCTCTTGATACAAGATCACATCCCAGGGTTAAGGATCTGGACAAATAATTGAGTGAGTTCTGGCCCCCAGATATTAGATTTCACATGATTTGCAGAATCTGCTACTATTTTTCCATCTTGTCTAGATTAAGTGTTGATTGGGGATTGCTTTAGCAGGGAGTTAGTGATTTTGAGAAGCTGTGGTGGCTTTCTGTTCTTGCTGGTCTGCTCACAATCTTTGGCTAGTAAGGGAAATCAGTGGTGGTAGCTAGCAGCAGCTTCATGCTTTTTAATGGGCGCCTGGAAAAGAGGACTGCTTGATTTAGGCTGGGCAGCATTGTGTTGCTTCAATAGTAATCTCTAAAAATGTTAAATAAAAAGTGTTGTGTACAGTGAATATATATGCCATTTGGTTTTGTTCACAATTAGGGCCAAATTCAAAAACAAATATGCTAAAAAAGAAAACAGAATTGAGTTGGGTGGCAGCATGAGGTTTACCGGGGCAGAAAGAGCTTATTCTCCAGTGGCACTGAGCCCAGAGCGAAGAGTGATTGTCGCTGCATTCCCAAGTGATACAGGATTTACCTGTCAGTCACTTTTAATTGGATGTGGTCCTTAATCCAAAGTTGCAATTAAGTAAGATATGTAATTAAGCAATATATTCATATTTCCTAATAAAAAATGTAAAAGATGATTAGTTAATTTAATGAGTGTTCTGGGTTTTATCTGCAGAACAAAAGTTCACATTTAAAAACTCAAATTCTTATGGATGTGGGGCTAATATATACTGTAATGATAAAGAATATAATATAAAAGGGATCCACTCAAAATTTCCAACCCAGGGGGGTTTATGAACATTCTATTACTTAAGAGCTACATGTTCCACACACATACACTGATATTCCTCACTTCCTCCCTTATAAACACACAGATACACATGTTGTTCCTCACAGTGCACTTACACACACATAAATTCTCTATACATTGACATACATCATTATGCCACAATAAAACTCTTTACATTTCCACTACTAGAACTTTCCACAGTTCATTAACCACTGTTTCTTAACAGGACACTATAGCCATTATGACCAAGTCATTACTTACTCATGCACATGTTTGGCAACAAATGGCAACCAATCATGGGACCGCCGGCAAACATTCAATGTGATGTAAAAGCCCACTCCGCAAACCTTTTTGGTCACCATGTTTAAAGATACTAAAGTGTATCAAAACATTTTGGGATGAAGCCCTTAGATCCTGTAGCAAAACTCCAAACTTATATTAACAGGCCTTCCAACCTCCTTTTTCTTTTCTCCTTCAGATTTGTTCCTTTTTCTCTCTTTCTTCCTCACTATCTCTTGCTCTTCCTTCTTACCACTGGGGTGGACTTTGGCTAATAAGACGTAGGGGGACCCTGGAAGTCTGCACTTAATACTTGCAGCTGATAACCCTGAATTCTTACTCCTTTCTCTGAACCCTTCAATTTGATGTCTCATAGATGCAGGTCAGAGAGGCTGAAATATTCTAGGCACAAACATTTTGATAAAATTGAAGAATTGAGATGCACATACTCTTAACTGTGAACAATCCTAACCTCCCCCTGTAGGGGATTTTCTTTAATTAGGAATTTCTTGCTGTTAAAATATATCAAGCTGAACTGTACTGCACTTTCATTTCAAAATATTTAATCACTGGCTGTATTTTGCATTGTGTGTTACTTATCGCAATAAAAGTTTGGATAAAAAAATCTTTATGGGGCTTACTGCTCTGCTGTGTGTATCCCCAGCTGGAGATCCAACGCGGAATACTCATGCCACAGCTGCTGGAGGTGAGCAGAAATACGTCTGGTGGCACATGATTCATTTAGCTTTTCTTGCCGATTTAAACGCAGACCAACAAGAAAAAACTCAATGGAAACAAGTCCCTAATTAGCTGCATGACCTGTGCATGCACCATGGGAATGAAAGAAAGGTGTTTCAGGATGAACACAGGGGATACACACAGCGTGGCGTCCAAAATCCGATTGTTCCAGGCAGGAGAAGCAAAACCAAGTATTGTAAAAATCTTGTGTTTTGTTTGTCTTCGTGCTAAGTTTGTGGTTCCTTTGCAAAAGCAAATTGATAAAATAAACATACAATATTTGTACACTTTGCAAAACACAAAGTCAACCACTTCAACTTAATTGTCTTTAACTTAAGAAATACTTTAAACTTTACAATCACATTTCCATCTTAGAGACTGATCACTAACTTTCACCCTCTCTCACGCGCAATTAATTTTAAGACTAATATTTTAGAGTGTTCTGCATATTTGCCTTAATCGTTCTGGCTTATTAGTTTTTTTTCTGTTGGGTAATGATGGCTTTTGCATATTTACCTAAATGTATCTTTTTATGATCATTTTATTTCCATCAAAATGCTCATTTATTCTTTTTGTAAGCACGCTTGAAGAATCCCTGTTCTTCCCATATCCCTGGAGGTCATTCCATATCACAGCTCTTTAGGTAACGCTGTATGTAGTTAGCAGCTTGTTGCTTGCGTTACGTCTGACTTGCTATACAGGGAATTTCTTACCAATCACTGAACCCTCTTGTGTACAACTGACCCTAAACATTTCATCTGTAATTAATAGCACTTCATTTCCTTGCGCTATAGACCTAATCATCATAGCAATTACATCAAATGCAATAATTGGACAATAGCTTTTCTCCGTTTTATTTTAACCCATTTCTCCAGCCTGCTCTTGATGCTTTTTTACAACGTAGCTCAACAAACTAATTATAAGGAAAACACATATTATAAATAGAGTGCAAAATAGGTCAAGGCCCCTGGACAGGTACATTTTCTGTTCTTTTATTTTCATTCAATTTTTACTTTTTTTTCTTGTTTCTTGTCACAAGGCTACTTGCTATGCAGGATGCTTTTTCTTCACTATTACAAAGATGGATGCAGACATGTACAAAAGCGGTCATCCCCAGATAAGCACCAGACCACTGCCCTGGAAGTGATGTGGGTAGTGTCACAAGGTATAAGCAAGTCACATGTCTTCACGTTTCCCAAGGTATTGGGTATAGCAGTCATTCACACAAAGTAAAAGAAGGTGTAACCCCCACCCCAAAACAATTTAACCCTTTCAGTGCAAAGCACGTAGATTCTACGTGCTCGCTGCCACTCCACTTAAGTGCCAAGCACGTAGAATCTACGTGCCTGACTTTCCCCCCTGCTAGTTAAAAAAATAAAAATAAAAAAGACCCCTTGTTGGATCCGGCCGGGTCTCCTCTTTAATTTGGTGCCATCCAATCCCCCGTGGGGGGTCGGATGGCTCCAGGAGAGCCCCTGGAATAGGCCCCCCCGCTTCGGCAGCAGCAGCTGCTAAATGTGAAAAAAATAAAAAAAAAAATAAAAATGACATTTACTTACCTAAGGCCGTGCTGTCTCCCGACGGGTCTCCTCTTCACTTGGGGGGCCTCCGATCGCCCCCCCCCAGCCTCTTCCATGGCGAGGAGAGGGCAGAAATTGCCCTCCCCCCCACTTCCTGGAACGGGAAGTGGGGGGGAGTAACGTATCAGACACACACTTATACATTTAATTTCTGCTTATTTCTGTTTAATTTAGTTATTTCAATACACTTTAGCTACACGTTGCACTTTTTTTTTTTCTACAATTTAGGTACACTTTTTTGTAATATACTGACTGCATTTTGTTTATTTGAATTACTTAGCTTTGTGTTCTGTTTAGTTGTTTACTGTGCAATTTTATTTTTCTCTGTATATTCCTTTAGTTTCATCCTAGTATTGTAGTTTCGGCCAAGTCTTTTTTTTCTTAGCATTGTAGATTACGTTTTTTATTTTTAAATTTTTTTTTTGGATTGGGTATGGCTGGGAAACGGTACACTGCCCAGGAAGCTGCAGCTTACGTGATGGCCTCTGACTCAGAGGACTTTAGCGAGTCAGGTTCAGAGTATTTGAGTCAGAGAGTGGCTCCTCTAGTGAGGAGACACAGCCACGCAGTGGTACCAGTAGAGGTAGCCATTGTAGAAGGGCTAGTACCGCGCAAGATGACGCCACGCTGGGAGACAGTGTAGAGCAGGTGGAAGCATCAAGTGCTGCTGCTGGTCCAGGAGAGCCGGCATGGAGGCCTCCTAATAATTATTCCCCCAAATTCCCCCTTTTAATTCGGTCCTTGGAGTCAACATTGACACAAGTAACTTAAGTCTTGTTGACTTCTTCCATTTATTTGTAACAGAGGCCATCCTACAGGATATGGTCCTCTATACAAATCGCTATGCTGAGCAGGTCATGGCACAAAACCCCTGACAGAGGCACGCCTGAGCTCAGTCATGGCACCCCACCAATATGAGTGAAATGAAAAACATTTCTATGTTAGTAAATTTCAATAAGATATTTTTTAAACAAAAATAGAGCTGGCTAGGTTTCACCATCAAATTATTTTTAAACTAAACTTAGATAGCACATTTCTGATCAAATTTAAAGTGGATTGAAAGTCTCAATAGTCAGGACTTTCACTTCCGCGATTGTGCATTGCAGAACAAATGTTTCACAATGCTCAATCAGCAGCTACAGATTTTAAGTTGACTAACATCACCCAGTCCACAGCTATTACCCTTGCGCCACCTCCCTGCTGCCACATCAATTCAATAATTAATCACTGTAACCACCATGCAAGTGCGCAAACCTCAAGGCTGCACCAGGAGGATTGTGGGATATATACACCTCTGGGGTGTACCAAGATGGTGGCACAGGTGCACGAACTTTGGAGGCCAATGGCCTGGTAAGGTGAGTAGTTTATTGATAAGCATGCGCAGTTTTTATGCTTATCAATTACCTTTTTTATTTTCCATTTTTAACTAATCAAACCAGATACATAGCAGAACAAAACCCTTGTGGCACAGTCCTGGAATCTAAAGGATTCCAAGGCTGGCTGTTGGCCCTCCACCGGGGCATCTCAGGTCCAGATGTCCCATTGTGTGAAACCCCTGTAGGGCGCCACAACACTCTCCTGCTTCTGAGGCTCCCTAGTCAGTGTAAACACTGGTGGCCCCATCTCTGCATCTTTTGGCTGTGCACCCAACCAATCAGATAGGCTGGGGTGGGAGCCCACAGGCTACAAGACCAATTTGCTGAATATTTATTATGCATGGCGAATGGCTGTGATTGGAAGAGAGCCTACAAATGGGCCGTAGGACTGGGAAGAGGTGAGCTGTTCTGGGCATCCTGGGGGGGGGTACCCATTCAGGATGCCCCTGGAGCAGGGAACAAAACTGATAATACTCCAACTCCTGGGTTTTTGTTCCACTTTAAAGGCAACTAAAAAAATGAAAGCCATACTCACCTTTTGCATTGCATTGCATTGAATGGAGTACATATGCAAATCCACTTGTTGTACTGGTGCACTGTGCTGTCTTGAAATATTAATTGCTTTTTAATGGCTTCTTTGTGAGATATTACAATGTGCTGAGCTGTGATGTGTCAGATAATGATTGCTACATCTGTAGGTATGCTAGAGTCCCTATTACTGATTGCGGAGGGCAGCCATACTTCATGGTGACCGCCAGTGATCTTAGATCAGGCCTGCATGGTGCAGGCAACTTGGAACTTGGAACTGGATCCCAAGACTAGGACTGATCAGCTGCGGGCGATAAAAGGGAGCATGACTTTTTTAGTTGTTAAGAAAGTTCCTTTGTTTTTGTTCTGTACATGTTTTCTTATTTGTAGAGTGCTACCATTTTAATGTAAGATATTTCTAATATGTGTCCTAAAGAGATGTAACTTTGTAGCTACAGTACTCAGAATTGTTTCATCATTCTGTTTACCGAACTGTCCAAACTATCCAGATACTCTACTCTCCATGCACATCTGACTTACAGTTCAAGAAATTGGATGCACTTTTTTTTTTTAAAACACTAATGTTTCATTTTCACAAAAAAAAACATATAACATTTCTCTTCAAGTAAAAACATTACACATTGTCGCTTTTAGCGGGTTTTAAACTAGTTTGTGAACATCTGGCAGCCTGTCACCTATTAGACAACAACATATTCTCTAAACAGAAGAGATTTCAATTCATCAGGGATTAATGTAGAATGTGCTTAACTTAAGTACCTTCTATACTGATTTCCATAGATTATCATATTCATGATACGGTGGAGGAAAAGCTTTCTGCTCAGCCTAACTAGAACATGAAAAAAATTAAAACATTGACAGGCACTTTATCTACATTTTGTTCAGCATGTACAAAAAAATGTGCACATATTTATGTTAATTGAATTCTGTCATCCTTTAACACCGTAATTGGCCATTTACTGCTAGAAATATGGTACATATGCTTATTGTAGAGTATGCAATACCTTTTCCCTAGAGCTCTGCATAATAGAAGTCTGAGTGGGAGATGCAGAGCGGACTGCCAGATTAATCCGGTAAAGCCAACATGTAAAACATAGCAAAAACTGGACAGAATAGTGCACAGATATACTGGTGCTTAAAATATTACTGCTCCCATCCACTTCCACAACTATGCTTAATTGGACGAGCTTTAAATAGACAGACCCTAATGGAGAAGTATAACACAAGTAAAAAGCACTACCCAAAATTATAGGACATTGCTAGTTATATCACTGAATTGTGCAAAGATATATAGAGGTATATAGAGCTGTGTATTCATGGTAGCAAATGTAGCAAAATGGACTGAGGTTCAGGAGTAACAACCTCTGGAAAAGGATTTAAGATTCCTCTTCTTTCCTGTCAATTGCAACAGAGTGGAGCTTTAGCAGACCTGAATAGAGCATATATACACATAGGAAAAAAAAAAAACCAACAGAGGCTTTGCTTCCTAAGACAACTCAGGAAATATGGATCTAGTAAACTGATGACAAGTGAGAATGAGACTCAGTTTTGAGTTATTGTTATATTTGACACAAATTTTACCTATTTCGTTCTGCTTGGACGGACTCAAATATAGGCAATATTCAGATCAACTTATTTGCCCATAATTTTTCTTTTTTATACTAAATACTAAAAACGATGCCCAGTAAGGGGTGTGGGAGTATGCAATGGCACACTTGAGGTGGCTGAACACTGAGGTAAGCATTGGCTTTAGGAGGGGGACAGGGTGGTGGCAGCATCGATGCCATATGAATACTTTGATTACAAATGGGGGCCAGCAAGATCAGACCTTGCTTGATTGATGTGCCATCACCTGCCCCCATCCCTCTGCTGAAGCCCGGCAGCTGGATTTCAAATTGTTACCAGGGCTCATATTTTTAACCCTTTAACCGCCAGCCTACCTTGAGATTTTGTCAGCCTTTGTTGCCAGACCATTTTGCACTATTTTGCGCTCCCCATGTTCAACTGTGATTTTTGAAGGGATTTCCCAGGAAAGTGATATATTGTTTTTTTCAGCAGAGCATGGGCTTTAACATGCAATGTCTTGTTTGTCATTTTCTAAGTGTATTCTCAATATTTTTGGGTGAAAATTGTGCAAAAAAAAAAAAAAAAAATGTTTTTCAATTTGTAGTGTTTTTTTGTAATAAAAAATGTAAGTTTGTCAATAAAATCTTATTGCGTGTGAAACCCCAATTTCTCCCTGTTACAGCGGTACCACATATGTATAGGTAGACACCCTTTCCTGCCCAGGAGACTCCCCCAAACTGTAACAACGCTTTAGGAGATTTTCAGATAAAATACAACTATGTTATGCAATATGCGCGCCTTGCATTTTTTAAGGAAAAACAACCCTTTATATTTGAAATACCCCCAACAAACTATATATTCCCTAGAAGTATACACCTCAGCTTTCTAGGCGTACCAGGCTTGTTGACATGGATGCAGTTTTCTGGAAGTAATCCCTCAATGTATTCTTTGGTTGCACAGGGTTTCCTTAAAAATGAATAAAAAAGCAGAATCAAAACCACATTTTCCTAAAAAAACTAAAAAAAGAAAATCTGAAAAAGCAACATGCCCCGAACAGAATGATACCCAACATGCATAGGTTCTGTCAAGGAAAGAGTTGCCAAACACACCAAAGTAAAGCATGCGCATAACAGTAATTTTACTTCAAAATTTCAGCTCTGCAGACAAAGTGAGCACCTTGTGCTTTTTCTACCAAAACAACCCTTTACATTTGGAATATCCCCAATAAACCATATATTCCCTGAAAGTACACATGTTAAGCTTTCTAAGCGTACCCAGCTTGTTGTAGTGGGCTCATCTTTCTGGAAGTAATATCTCGAAGAATTCTTAGGTTGCACAGGGTTTCACAAAAAAATGTATAAAAAAGCAGAATAAAAAACACCTTTTCCTAAATATCAATATGCAAACAAGAAAAAAAAAGCCAAATCTGAAAGCGCAAGGTCCCCCGAGCAGAACAATACCCAACATGCATAGGTACCTGTAATCTTTTAACTGCCAGCCTACTTGAGATTTTGTCACCCTCTGCTGACAGGATATTTTTCACCATTTTGCGTGATGTTTAACTGTGATTTTTGCAGAAATTTCCAAGAAAATGGCATATTTTCTTTTTGTGGCAGAGTTTAGGCTTTAACATGAAATGTCTTGTTTGCATTTTTTCTACTTTTTTAATATATATTTTTAAGTAAATAAGTAAATATATATATATATATATATATATATATATATATATATATATATATATGTATATAATATATATATAATATTTATAATATATATATATATATATATATATATATATATATATATATATATATATATTTTTTTTTTTTTTTTTTTAAGTTGTCTCCTTTATTTTAACAAAAATATTTATTTTATTAAAGAAAACCATATTGCATGTGAAAGCCCCATTTCTCCCGATTACAATGATACCACATATGTATCGGTAGCACCCCGTTCCTGTCCAGGTGATCCCCTAAACTGAAAAGAGCACTTTATAACATTTACAAATAAAATACAACTACTATCCACATAATAAAGGGTTAAATAAAAAAAAATTGGTGTGGGGTCCCCCTTCACGGGGGGGGGGGACACCATTTCTTGAGGGAATTTTAAGGTTTTTTTTGGGAGGCAGGTAATGGGGGGTCTCGGGGTTAATGGCAAGTACCCGCTAGCTGCAGGTGACTTGCCAGACCCCCGAGTCTTGTGAACTGGTATAGGGGTCACATGGACCACTTACCAGTTCACAAAGGGTTAAAAGTAAAAAAAAACACACAGACACACTTTTTAAAAATAACATTATTAAAAAAAAAAAGTTTTAAATATTTTTTTTTAATACATCCCTGTGTCACACGCTGATCACTTAGGCTTCTGCTCTCCTGCTGCTGCTGGAAGCCTTTTATACCTACTGGGTTACAGATAACATATGGTTAATTAAAAAAAAAAGTACATAGGGTCCCCTATCCCCCAAAAAATGGCGTGAGGTCCCCCCTACCCAGCATAACCAGTCTGTGACCAGCTATGGGGGCTTGTAGAACAGGGCGCAGGGACCAGCTTTAGTGGCCCCTGCGCCCTGCCGGCTACAAGCCATCATAGCCTGGGGCCACGGCTCTTCTGCCGCCCCCTCCGGCTTTGGGGAGGCAGGTAATTTGGGGGGCCACGGGTTAATGGCAAGTCACCCGCTAGCCGCAGGTGACTTGCCAGACCCCCGAGCCTTGTGAACTGGTATAAGGGGTCTCATGGACCCCTTACCAGTTCACAAAGGGTTAACAGTAAAAAAGACACAGACACCTTTTGAAAATAACTTTTATTAAAAAAAAAAAACAAACTTTTTTTTTACTTTACTCACCTCGTCTCTTCGTCTCCTGTGTCCCGCGGCGATCAGATGCAGGTGACGGCTGGGCAGAGGAGGGGGGAGTCAGGCGATCGGAGGATCGCCTACCTCCCTCCTCCTCTGTCCAGCCATCACCGGCATCTGACAGCTGAAGTGCCGGGTGCCCCGACGACACCCGGCGGTGACGTCATCGGCCTGGGCCCCCGAGGGGGCGGGGCCATAATTCAAGATGGCGGCCACCATCGGAGGGAGGCTGTTGTGCCCCCTCCAGAAGACGGAGGAGCGGGGGGGATGATCGGAGCCCCCCCCGTGAAGAGGATAGCTGGCGGGAGCCAGCGGGCACACAGGTAAGTGTCATTTTTTTTTTTTTTGTTTGCAGGCAATCCCGGCGGCTGCTGAAACAGGGGGCACCCTATTTTTGGCACTCCCCTGCAGCCGGAGAAGCCCCAATGGGCGATCGGAGCCCCTCTGGCTGAAGAGGAGACCCGGCCGGATGAAACGAGGGGTCAGGTAAGTGACTTTTTTTTTTACTTTTTTTGCTGTAAGTGGGGAAAGTCAGGCACGTAAAATTTACGTGGATGGCGGTTAACTGAAGGGGAGGCAGCCACGTAAATATTACGTGGCTGGCGTTTAAAGGGTTAAACATTGGCGTAAATGTTGAAAAATCCTACTAGGGCTTATTTACAGGAAATATCTGACCTCAGAACAACAGAACCAAAAATGAAAGGGATTACTCTGAAACCTTCAAATTCCCAGTCAGGATATATAGTCTTTTTTTAAACCTCTTCTCCAACCTCTTCTCCAACAAATATATTGTTGTATGAAATACTATACATAACAAATGTATCACCTGAAGGGACACCTTACCATTAAAGGTGCAGGTTCCACTCAAAATATGTTTAAAGTTTATCTCTCTCTTTGTAAGTACAGTATATGCACCATGTAATAATTTTAGATGCAAATGCCGCTTGGCAATATTGCTGGAAAAATATAGAATGCAGCACCGTAACCATTATCCACAAAAGGTCAATGCAACCTTGATGGCTCTGCTTCTTTTATGCTGCTTTATACAAAATGGCATTCTTACTTTGATTTTCAAACTGCTCCACGTTTCAAACAAATGTATTGACACCATCCAGCCAACGGTAATTAAAATAGAATGTTTTGGCTGCATTGCTTACATGCATCATTCACATTAAAAATTAAAAAGAGGATCTAATCAAATTCTGTTCATTTCCCATTTCTGGCAGGCAAATAGGAAGCTTAGTTTACATTTCAAACAAGTAGATGTTAGATAGTTTAATGTTTGAACAATAATCACAGCTGATTTCATGGTGGGATTGAAATTCCAGACTGCAGAAGTACACGGATATGAGATTACAAATGTTATGTCACAACAGCAAACCCAGATTTAGCAAGGATCCTGCTACCTTTTAAATATTTGCAATTATGGACTAGGCCCTTATCAGTTAATGGCACAGTTACAGAAAGTGTATTTAAAATGCAATTACCACAGTTGCCAGCTTATATTTCAGTAATTTATTTCCAAATCTATAACACTAAAATTGATTTGCTTCATAATTTACTAAACTATAATATGAGACAAGAGACAGGGAATACTAAATCACGCCTTGCTGTGGATGGCTGCTGGCACTCTTTCGGATTGCTATGTTCAATATACAAGTCACATTTCAGATTTTGTATACATAGCAGGAGTGTGTCTTTCAGTATGTATGTATGCTGGATTGAAGGGGAAATTCAACGTTTCTATGCATATGGATACTGATATATTCTACATGGGCAAAAACATTTGGACATGACTTTCAATTAAAAAGCCCACCAGACAGCAGATGCCGGTCTGCTAAATTGAAAATGTCTGAACTTAGGTGTCACCACTCCATGCTCTTGAGCTGCTCACATGATGAGCACCAGCAGCAATAGAGTTTACTGCACAGCCATGTGTGCTGCTACACACAGGTTTGCATGGCCACATCCTTGTAGTCACTGGCATGGACTTGGAACCACAAGTTTGGTTACCCTTTATTGACTGAGTAGCACCTCTAGTCCCCTCGATGTTGATAAAGATGGGGGGTGCTTGGTGGATGTCCTCAGGCCTGGAGAGATGATCAGCCGGTACAGTGGGGTCAGGAGTGGTGGTTTGCAGCAATGTAGGGGTGGCCAGCTGTTTGGAGGATATCAGCCAAGCACCCCTCCCACCAACTTCATCAATATCGAGGGGGCTGGATGTGCTACCAGTGCTTTTGGCTATAAGATGCATAAACTAAAGAATTTGCTTCCATCTAGTGGAAGGTCTCTGCAGAAACGGTAAAAGAAACAGTTGAGGGGATTACCTACTTTTTCATAGTTAAGCTAAAAAAAAACTAAACAAACAAAAAAGCTAATTAGGAAATTTAGCCTCGGTACATTTTTGACACAAACAGGAGGTTTTTCTGATGAATAAATCAGGAGCTAACCTAGGGCCACATAGGTATTTTACTGTGGTCACCATAATTAGATTTTTGAATCTAATAGAACACATGAATACCCAAATAAATAAGCTTAAATAAATAAAGTGGACGAAAATCCATAATTTTGACCCTTCTGGGTTTTGGTCTGCTTCACGTAGGCATCCTGATTTGGTTGGTCCCTGTGTGTAAAATCCCCCAGATTTGCCAATTTTTTAATGTCCTTCTTGCTCCCACTACTCTAGCAATTCCGAGGGTCTCACAAAGAGGGTTTCATCCTAAATCAGGATATCCCTGAAAAGGGGGGTTTAATTGGCCTTGGAATCTAAAAGTAGGCTTTTGGTCAGCTTTAATGCACACTATAATTAATTATACCTAGCAAATATATATTGCTAGGTTTATATTATTAATATTGCCAAGAGTGCATGATTGAGCAAAGGCCAATGTCACACCTTCGTCAAAGTGCATTGATGTACTCCACATAAAGATTATGGCCTCTGGGATGTCAGATGCCACTCTGTCTAATTATTGATGTGGTGTACTTCTGGCTACTATGGTGGCGGGAGATTTTTCTTTTAAAGGATTTGCATTTTGTTTTTTCCACATCATTAGTTTAAGCCTTTGTACTTTATATAGTAAAATTAAGAATAATAATTATAATAAATATGACACTACATGGGCAAAACTCAGTGTGTACTGTGTAAAAGTACTCATTCTCAAAACCCAGATAGCTGAGGAGGGATCGGAACCCCCAGTAAATCACTTGCAAAAGCCCAATTTATTAATATTTATAATTATATTGTCAGTATTTATATTAGCAGGAAAACTAACTTTTAACACAGAAAAGTTTCCAATGAAAGTGACAGCACAACTGAACTGCTGTCATTAAAAGCATTGAGAGCACATATTGCATGTTACCGCAGAGGTTACTGACAAGCCAGATTAAAAATTGCTGTAGCATGGCTCCTCTGATTCCTGTGTCATAAACACTGTGCTGATGTTCTAAGATATCGTCTTGTAATCTAAAAGACTTACAGTATGTGCTTCAGTCAGAATGTGCTGATGCTGTCTGCTGGATCAGCTAGACAATGTCAGCGAGTATCTGAGACTTTCTGCTACTTTCATGATAGCTGTTATGGTGGTGGGCCATCAGGTGCTGCTTGTGCGAATGATTGATTGATAGTAAAAAGTATTATAGAGCCATGCAAGTTCCTTCTGCCTTCATTTAGAGCTTATCCATGTGCACAGTACTTTTGCTAAGAAATGCAATATTTGTGGTTTTTAGGATCATTGGCAACATGCAAAGAATCATAAATACACGTGGTGCAGAGGTAGCAACAGCATCGAGGCCCATGGGGTAAGGGGGGCCCATCATTGTTGCTTCACCACCTTCATTATTCCATATGCGTTCACATGGCAGTGTGTCCAGAAAGAAAGGGCATTTGCTATTTCCTTGCTTAGTTGTCTTATTGTAGACAATTTGGTTGCACACTTACATCTTAGCAGTAATGGGTTTTACCATGTTATCGATTAAGAATAATAACAAAGTGAAGAAATAAGGCAATACCTTTTGAAGGCTAACTGAGTATATTTTCAGGTGAGCTTTTAAGGATATTTTGACCTCTACAGCAGACATGATGGAACATTGGGGCCCTATCTTCAGCTGCAAGGTAAACCTAGGTCCTTGTGAGGCCGTTGCCTCCAGTAAAAATACCATTTAATCATTGATCAATCAGATGTATCATATCAAGCCCTAGGGTCAGAGCTGAAAGACTGTGGAATGTCAAGGAAAGCAGTTACCCACTGCAGCATTTTATATGGACTATTCCATGACAACTTCACTGAAGAGGAAGTACAGCGCACTGGCGCCCGATGTGTTGCTTTAGGGACGCTTCATCCTCATCCGCTTCATCCTCAGACGGGAGTGGATGAAAATCAAGGACTGTCGCAGGCTGATCCACAGCCTGCTCAGAGACTATTCCTTGATGGACTTTGGCATTGAAAACAAGGAAGATGATTGCGTGGCCTTGATTGTTTTTCTCCCTTCCCCCTCCCTCTCATGCTTCGTGTTTTAAATAAAGCTTCAGACCTGTGTTTCCCCCTGCCTTACTCTCCTCTCCCTCCACCAAACCCCCCTCACAGACTGTCGCTTTATGTATGTAACTTTGGAATGGTGGACTCAGGAATGATGTGCAGTCAGTGACCCTTGTCCAGGACGGAACGTCAGGCATCTCCCACACTGTATAAACAAACTGTTATGTCTTTCGCACTTTGTATACTGTATTTGTACGGTGGACCCATGAATGATGTGCAGCCAGGGTACCGTTGTCCAGGACTGCACATCAGGCATTGCCCACAATGTAAAAATATTTTGATAGTTGCAATATGTATGTAGAGGTGGACTCATGAATGATGTGAGGTAGGGACCCTTAGTCCAAGACTACACATTAGGCATGGCCCACTTAGTATACGAGTAGAGGCGGTGGCACGCAGGATGTGAGGTTTAGAGCCCTTAGCCAGGCACCGCACATCAGTCGTCCTGCCGCTAAACATGAATGTAATTTATTGTACGTATTGAAGTGTATCTGTATTGTAGTGACTTGTGCACTGCAACGCAATACATGATGAGAATGTACTGTCCAATGTATTTATATGCGCAACTATATAAATAAAAGATATTTTTCAATAAAAAATAGCAATGTTCTTCTTTTCTATTCAATTTTAAACATTTAATTTAAATATTGGTACAAATTTTCAGTGATTACGGAATACTCAACTCACATTGCAAAAAAATCACCTATTATGCCGCTCTTTGTGGACTTCTTTGGTCGGGTTGCCAGTAAACTCACCTTTACGGGCAGCTCCTACGGTGCTGTCTTTCCTGGCAGCAGCATCTCAAGGCTCCCTGTAGTTGAGGCTCATTATCTGAATGGCAGGGAGAGCTCCCCAGAACATAGGGAAACCGGAGATGTGGCCAGCGGGCTGGATCACATCAGCCAGCAATCTAGAGATCAGCCAATCTGAGAAAGTTTTCCCTTTTTAATAGTTCCTCAAATAAACTGCCATTATCTCTTTCTTACACATAGTCAATAGTCATTTTTTCATAAAGATGGCAAAGCCTACACTACAGATGTGGTAAAGTTTAACCCTTAAAGTGTTAAATAAACAGTAATTGACTTTTTCAATGATGTTTAATGTTGGTTGATGTCATATTGCATCATTTTATTAGATTCAAGGTCAAAGACTGCTGCATTTGTAGCTGAGCCGGGGGGGGGGGGTGGCTAATGACCAAGACATAGTTTACAGGAAATGTACCTTTCTACACCATTAAGCTGGATTGCCAACTGCCAAAGGGTGGAACGTGAGTATTTCTTTTCCTGCCCCCATCTGAACTACTCTAGTAACTCTTTGCCAAAAATATACTGTTAAGCAGTAAAAATCTTTTATTAAAAAATGGCTGCTAAATACATAGCAGATAGTATAGCCCCAGAGTGACTCATTTCAAACTTTGTAAGTAATATCCTCATACTGTCACAAAAAAATATTGATACTATATGAACATGGGGCATTTCAGGTCTTTGAGTCTCAACGCTTATAAAAAAATATTATCATACTAATGAAGGTGATTTTGTGACTTGAGATAAATGTCACGATTTTAATTAACCGGTTCGAAGCATTAACTCAGAAATGTCATATGAGGTCATTGAATAAAAGGGAGGTTTGTCAAAGTATATCAGAAATCTATGGCATAAATAAAAGCAGTTGGGAAATAAAACAATTCCAATTTGATGACAGTGCCTCATTTTAGCATTTGGAAAAAAAAAAGGTTCAGTACCACAAACTGACCTAAATTGCAAACTGCATATTTTTCAGGTGAAATGACTAAGCAAACAAAAAGCTTATAAATGGTATGAAAACAAATCTTATAATTGCTCTGCTCATGGTGTGAAATTGGTAGGTGTTTTTTTAGGGCTGGGGTGGGGGATAAGAGTAAGAAACTTTACAGCAAACTGCTGACTGTTCAACTACTTTAACAGATCATATTATTATTTCCCTGTCTTAACACTTTTACATGTAACTCTGGGAAGGAGTTTGGAAACAGTGGTTGGGTAAGATATAATCTACAATGCTACCAACCTCAAAACAAAATATGAAAAAAAAAATGCTCAGTGTCAAACAGCTGTTCCAAATGTGTATCAGTTAAGATGTTTAAATCATATAATGCATGAGTTGTATTGGCTCTCCCTAACATGTGCAGCACCACATGTTACCCAACCAGGGTTTGATGAGTATCTTAGTGAATAGAACTTATTTTACAGTTTTAGGCTGAACCTTTTAGGTAATCTAAATAAGAATCTTTGTTTTACACCAGGGATATACATTTATAGATACTGAAAAGTATTTGTGGCAGGAATGTGAAGTACAATGGACAACAAGGTAACAATTTCACACAACCATGTCTGGGAGACAAAGCAAAGCAATAAGTGGAGCAAAGAGATTCCAGACCCACACTAAGGTATACTCGTCCTGGTCCAAAAAGTAGAAAGAATAATGCTAGTAAAGATTCAGAGACATAGTAACATAGTATGTAAGGCTGAATAAAGACTTTAGTCCATCCAGTTCAGCCTGTTTAACTGCTTCCAGTGGTGTAGTAGCCATAGCTGGAAATGTAATTACATGCAAGGAGGGCATCCCGGCCACTATAGATCTCCTTCCAGTGGTCTAGTAGCCATAGCTGGAAATGTTATTGCATGCCAGGAAGGCATCAAGACAGATAAGTGGTTAGAACATTAAAACCTTACACTAGAAGCCATCTACCCAAAACAACTAACCTAAGGCGCTATATGAACGGTGCCCTGGTAGTAATGGAAAGGGGGGGGCACAAGGGAAAGTTAGGGATGTGAAAGAGAGAAACAAATAGGAGTGCACAGATGGAGGATTTAGTTTGGGTATGGAGATGTGATGGAATACAGACTGTCTATTTCAGAAATGGCAGATTTATATATGTGTGATGTTATTGTATCTTTTGTCACATTCCCTTTTGGACTGATTTGCATGTGTCAATATTAAGTTGCATTTAACTTAAGTCCTGCTGCCCCTGCTGGTGAATATTTTACAGCAGATAGGGAATGTTCAATTTCCTCTAGCCATACAGTAGTGTTCACCATACCCCCAAGTGAATAATATGATTATATTTATAAATAATTTGCTACGATTCCTATCATGTATTACTATTAAACAAGATAATAAAAATATTTTAATAAAGCCTAGGCTGTCCATTGTGAATGATGCTCATTAACACCTGCTTAAGTTAATGTTTCCTTGGAGACCACAGCACAGAGATTCAAAATGTATTTGTCATTAGTTCTTAATAACTTGTTCATGAAATCTTTGCTGCTGTTTATTCTGCTAAACATCCCTTTGCACATAGATTTTAGGGAAACTATTGTACCATAAGCAATGACTAATGGTCAAAATGTCCAGCTGAAAACTAGGTCAAGATTTCAGGCTGTTCTTCAGGCATAATAATTAAAAGGAGATTGATACTGGCTTCAGAATCATGGAACTATAAAGGAAGCATTCAAACTACAGAATAATATGAGCCAGGTTAATTTATTTAAAGGGAATCATTCATGATTTGTTGAAAACACATGATGTGTTGCATTGCACTGATTTGTGGGACATGTTCCATTTAAATTATTGGAATTGGAGACTCATCTGTAATATTTGTGTTATTTGTCTACACAGAACTCTTGCATAGGCATTGTGTGAAAGCCCAAAGGTTTCAGTTTGTATGTAACCAGATCTACCAATGTATTTGTGAACCTTAATTTACAGAAATAAATATGCCCTGGATTGTAAACTGTTATATTTCTATGTAGCCAAAAAAAATTTCCAGCCATGTATTGTTCATCACTTACTCAGATTTAAACAATCAAGCACACAATCAGCACACATTGTGTACATACATAAATTGGGACCAAATATAAGGCCAATTGCTTTTACGAGGCATTGTCAAATGGTAAAACAAATAGTACCAGAATTAATATGTAGAGATTATAGAGAAAAGGAGGGAGACCTTTAAATACAGTACATCAATGATGTGAATAAAGTCCATGAGTGCAAAAGTGTAAACAATGATATTTTACCGAAGGACTAAAGAATGCTTGGAAATACTGTAGCTTCCAGCTATCATTGTAGGTCAGTTAGCATTGAATGACTGAGAATATGCTTGGTAAACTTGTCCACATATTAAACACTTATTCCAAATTCCATACCCCTAGGTAAGACGTGGAAGGTATTGACACATATTACTCCAAGAAATGTAGTACACTTTTTGCACTTGGTACTTAATAAAAGGGGTAATTCAACACCAGGTACGAATGCACTTGTATCTAATTTCATTTTCTAAAAGAGCACTTTTTTCACATGGTGCTGAATTTTCTTTGATACTCAGATAATGACATACCATTAGCATTAAAAAAATTTTCCCCACCTAAAAAAAACAGGCGCAACAAAGAGGAACTTGAAGTCACTTGAAAAATTCAATTTAGACTAAAAAATCTACAGCTACTTACCCCTCTTGCTGATGCCTACCACGTTTTCAACCAACCAGGGGTAAACTGGGACAAGAAATCAGCCTTTACACAAATATATAGAAGGTAATGATGTGTCATTAGAGTGGTGCTCTTGATCAGACATCTATTGGAAACTCACTGCCTATGATTGTTTGCCTATCGTCCTCCTGTGGAGGCACCCCCCACCATCAAGGTAATTGAAGAAATGTCCTTTCATTGTTTTATGTTTGACACAATACTTTTACGCAATACTTCTTATATGAGCACTGCATATTGATTCTTGCTATTGCATGATCTTTTGTTTTCACTAAACCTTCTGGTGTACAACTTTCTTTATCTCACAATCTTTTTTAACCATTTTGTATTGATAAATATGCTTATGACCAGGTCCCATGCAGTGGTTATTAAAAAAATATCCAATCCCAGTTGGCCCCCCCGGGGTGGACACTCACTGTCAGTATGTGTTTACTGGGGGTGTGGGGGGGCTAGTATGGGGCTAGGGGAAGCATGTACAGGGTGTGAAAGTACCTTGCGCTGGGCCCCCTTTTACCACAGGCCCTGTGCACCTGTCTTCATTGCCTCTATGATATGTACACCCCTGATGATGGAGCTTCAGAAATCAATAATAATAATAATGACTATACTGTGCTTTAAAGCCATTAAAATACTTGAGGAAGGCTCCAGACCACCATTAATAGGAAACCTGTAAGGTCAGCAAGCAATTTGGGTGGCATAGTAGCAATTACATTAGCACTGAAGGGTGGTGTGGCTTGATTAACATGTGCAACTTCTATTTTAAATAAGGTGCATCAATATTTTCTGAGCATTGCAAGGTGGTCACTGGAGTCCTGGGATGGAGAAATGAGCAAAATTAAATTATTTCTGTGTTTTGGGCCACTGGCTAAGAATATTGGGCATATGTCCTTTTTTTCTGCTCCATTTTATATATTTCCATATTCAGAGGTCATTATTTTTACTTGTACATAGACATTTAACAAAATTGTCTCATTGTTTAATTATGTGTCGCTTAACTTAGAACATTACAGACACTTAAACATATCCATAAAACAATAAGATAGGGGGGTGATTTTGCCACATGGTTATATTGTTGTTCCTCTTAAAGAAGAATTATAAAATAGGGTATCATCTATGGCCAAAAAGGAGCTCCTGTCTCGTAAAGCTTGTTTGGTTTGAATGGGATTTTGATTTCTTACAGCCATCAACTTCCCTGTAATTAAATATGTTCTAGCTGGAAACATTTGTCCGGTGAAATGTGTTTATCTTGGGAAGTTACTTGTGCTAAAGAATCCCTGTGGTTTGCAGTTTAGACTATGTGTTACCTTATTTTTACCATGCTGAGAGTTCACCCTGGAATAACCCAGCACAGTAGGCACTGTAAAATGTCAAACGTCATTCTTTAAACTACTTCTGGAAGCATGAGAGAATCACAGAGTGTATGCGGTTCTTATATGGCTTTAGATTTTTTTTTTATTTATACTCAGTTGCAGAGAATTCCTGAGATGTAAAAATAAAAACAACTAGGATTTGTGTACCAGTGGGATTTTCTAAAGCAAATTCATCCACACAAAAAGTAGGTTAAGAGGCTGATTTAATACTAGCGCTACGTATCACCATGTGAACGGCTGTATAGCGATGCTTAGAGCGACCGCTAGTAGTGTCGGGCGCTATAACCTAGCTTAGCGGGCGGACAAGTGACGCTGTACTATCCTGTCCAGCAGTGATAACTGTGATGTCTTCTAGGCGCTGTAGAAGAGCTCTCCCTGATTCACTGCAGAGCCAATTGCTAGGTGGTCTCCCAAGGTCATATGGCCTGATGCAGAGCCTCCTCGTTCAGCTATCCCGTACGTTTTGCCGTTGGTTTTGGGCTGTGGTCGGGTCATTAAAGTGTGCTCCGTTGCTTTGTGTGTGCGTGTTTGTGATCAGGTTTTCCGGCATGCGCCTTTCGTATGTCGGCTCGCAAGAGCCGGACTCCGTGCAAACGGACTTGTCCGTGATTGGTCCGTTTTTTTAACTGATTCCGAGCCTTGATTTCTGATTGAAATCAGCCCAATATAACGAGGGTGTGGGCGCTCAACTTACGGCCAGTGTTAGCAGCCGTATATGCATCCCGTCTCTCAGTCATGCAGTCTGCTGTGCACGATCATCAACGCCGACAGCTACGCAGCCTGGTTCTCTTGAGCCTGGCAGAAACCAGGCTGCACCGCACACGTCTGGACATCGATGGCATGCATGACGTGGAGCTATTCGAGCTCACCCGCCTTAACCGTGTTTCTCTCCAGGACTTGTATAGGCAGCTGCGGCCATGGTTAGCCCGCACCACAAGGAAGGGGCATGCAATTGCAGGTATGACCAAATTGGTTGGCTGCCTGCAGTTTTTGTCTCGTTCCAGAGACTGGGTGCCTTCTCCGTGGGGATGTCCCAGTCTACGCTGAGCCACAGCCTTAAAAAGTTTTTGGATGGCATGGCTACCCTGGCTCCAAAATACATCTTTTTCCCTGATACAGTGGTAGCCTGGAATGCGGTTAAGCTGGGCTTTTATAATACAGCCGACATGCCCAACGTCATAGGTGCCATCGATTGTACACATTTTGCGTTGGTGCCGCCAGCTGCGCAGGAATATCTGTTCAGGTATGTGGTTTAGGTTAGCATGTGTCTGCCATGTAGCACATACATTTACATTTGGCCAATGTGGAGTAGGTTTCAATGGCTGAAAGCAGACATACATCCTTTGTATGCCAAACATCCAGTGGTTTTAAATGTTGCTTATGTGAATGCATCTTTTTTATTGTGTTGGCCCTTTTTGGGCCACTAATTCCTGTTATATTGTGCTATTGCAGGAACAGGAAGATGGGACACTCGATCAATGTGCAGGCAGTGTCCGGGCCAGACCTGCAATTTTTGAGTATATTTGCTGCCTTCCCTGGGTCCACACACGACTCGCACATTTTGAGGAACTCCAGCCTCTTTGTTCACTTTCAATCTGGAGATATGTCTGGCGGATGTCTACTGGGTAAGTGCTAACAAATTGGTGTGGCCGTCCAGCATGAATGTTCTGATTGGTCTGTGCCTGTACCCCACTAATCTGTTAGACACTCCAATGAAACAGTAGAAGTTTCCACTCAATTACTTACCAGTATTTCCTCCTATGGGCTTGCTTGTGATTCTCCACTATACCTTTCTGTCCACACCATCTTAGCTATGTTGCATCCCAGAGTCATTGTAGAGGAGTGTGCTGGGGGGATGGGCATGTTGCTTCATCAGAACTGTGCTTAGCACTGACACTGCACAGCTGACCTATGACCCTGTTCAACAATGCTGGAATGCTAAGCAGCACATTAATGAGCCACTTCCCCTTAGCCCTCTGTTGCTCCCTGTTCTTGCCTGTTTTAATTAACCTAACATGCAGTATTTGTAAGTAGCATGTAACATACTTGTGGCTCTTCATTAGTGGCAGGATGGTACTTGTTTAGATACACTTTATAGCTTTGGTGTTTAGGTTTGTATGTCTAGGCTAGTTATGGGGACTGCCACTACATATGTGGCAAAGGGGCCCATTTGTCAGGGTATGTTTGGATTATGCTGTGCCCTTAATTTGTTTTGTCTGTGTTTTTTTAAGGTGATTCTGGCTATCCCTTGCTCCCCTGGTTACTCACCCCCATCCTCCACCCATCCTCGCAGGCCCAGGACCGGTATAACACAGCACATATGTGCCTCCACATGTGCCTTTAGCTTGTGGAAGACGCGCTTCCGTTGTCTGGACCAGACTGGGGGGGCCCTTTAGTATGACCCGGCCAAGGTTATCAAAATAATTGTGGCGTGTGGGGTCCTGCACAACCTCGCCATCCGTAGCCGGGTTCCCAGATACACTGACCTGCCTGAGGACGCTGTAGCCATTTCTGAAGTTTACACACCTCCCTACTCTGGCCCCCAAAGTGGGTCGGCACAGGCGATCCGGTCCCAGCTTGTGGACAATGTTTTTTCATAAGTTTCATTGATTTTGGCCAATGTGTGCCTTTTTTATTTTGTGATGCAAAAGATCTTTGAAAGAAAATAGCCAAAGCAGAAACCTGCCCCTTCAAAGTACTAATCTCGAAACCCAAATCCAGACCATGTTGCAAAAACTCCAAAATCCTAGGGATAGAAAATACCCTACAGGGCAAGACCCTAGACTCACACCAATCAATATAGGACCTCCAAGTCCTGTAGTAAACAACAGAGGAAGACTTTTTCCTAGCTCTAACAAGAGTCTGAATGACCGTCTCAGAAAGACCTTCCTCTTTTAAGATGGAGATTTCAGCAGCCACGCCGTCAAAGCCAGCGTTGGTAAATTGGGGTAACAGAGTTGACCCTGGGTGATGAGATCTGGAAGAAGAGGCAGATGCAACTGATCCTCTGCCAGCCTTGTGATGTCTGCAAACCACAGACGTCTTGGCCATCTTGGAGCCACCAGGATTGCTGGCGCCCCTTCCAGAACTAGCTTGCGCACCACCCTGCTTATCATGGAGAATGGGGGAAACAGATACAGGAACCCCCAGATCCTTCCAGGCCAGAGACATGGCATCCACTGCCACTGCCAGAGGATCCTGGGATACAAACACTGGAAGTTTGTGGTTGTGACGAGAAGCAAACAGGTCCAACCATGGAGTCCCCCACTTATGACAAAGAAACTAAAAGACCCTGGGATTGAGAGACCACTCTCCCTGTCGAGCGCATGCTCTGCTCAGGGAGT
This sequence comes from Gastrophryne carolinensis, assembly GCA_027917425.1. Taxonomy (NCBI): domain Eukaryota; kingdom Metazoa; phylum Chordata; class Amphibia; order Anura; family Microhylidae; genus Gastrophryne; species Gastrophryne carolinensis. Next base: position 460,834,659 of record CM051235.1, read on the forward strand.
CTGCCTCCACATTCTCTATCCCCGGAATGTAAACTGCCGATATGCAGGGAACATTGATCTCTGCCCAATGGAGGATCAGAGACACTTCCCGGAGAGCACCCCAACTGCGAGTCCCTCCTTGGTGATGTATGCAACCGCTGTTCGGTTGTCTGACCGAATCTGAACCGACAGACCCCGCAAGAAATGAGTTAATCGAAATAGGACTAAACAAATGGCCCGAAGCTCCAATAAATTGATTGGAGAGTGAGCCTCCTGCGGCCCCCACAAACCCTGGAACCGATGTTCCTTCCAGATGCCCCCCCAGCCCATGAGGCTGGCATCTGTGGTGACCAATTCCCAACAGGGGGTCAGAAATGACTTGCCGCTTCTGAGATTGCTCGAAGTCAGCCACCACTGAAGGAACTGCAGAACACGGGGAGACAACAGACAAACCCAATTCAAAGACATCAGGCGCTTGTCCCACCTTGCCAAGAGAAAGAGCTGAAGAGACCTCATGTGAAACTGTGCAAACGGGACCGCTTCGAGTGTGGCCACCATCAGCCCCACTAGCCTCATCCCCAGGTGGATAGGCTGACGAGGATTGGACAAGAACAGACAAATTAAATCCTGAATCAGAACAACCTTGGACTGAGGAAGAAATACCCTGGCCTGAAGGATATCCAGTATCAGACCCAGAAAGGGAATCTCCCTGACGGGGCAAAGAGAAGATTTGGCATGGTTTATCACCCAACCGAATCTCTCTAGTGTCGCCACCACCATTCTGGTGTCCAATTCCGCCTGACTGAAGGACGGGGCTGTGATGAGAAGGTTGTCCAGGAATGGCACAATGCGAATTCCTTGGACCCTGAGAATAGCCATTACTCCTGCCAACACCTTGGTAAACACTCTTGGGGACGAAGTAAGACTGAATGGAAGGGCCACAAACTGAAAATGCTGGTCTTCTACTGTAAACCTGAGAAATCTCTGGTGAGCGGAACTGATGGGAATGTGCAGATAAGAGCATCCTTGATGTCTATAGACATCATAAAGTCTCCCTGACGGAGAGTGTCGACTGTTGAACGCAATGATTCCATGCGTAACTTTCTGAAACGGATAAATAGATTGAGTCGCCTTAGATCTAGAATAGGCCGAACAGAGCCGTCCTTTTTGGGTACCGTAAAAAGGTTGGAATAAAAGCCCAGACCCTTTTCCGCTGGAGGCACGGATGACATCGATGTTTGAGAGGTTCGCCACCGCCGCCCGGAGCCCTTGCGCGATCACCGGATCCGCCGGCATCCGGGACCTGAAAAATCTGGGAGGAGGCCTGAACTCGAATTCCAGCTTGTAACCGGAGGACACAACTTCCAGAATCCATCTGTCTGATACCTCCTTGACCCAAGCCTGGAAGAAAAACCGCAGCCGTCCCCCCACCCGTAAGGGTGGGGGCGCCTCCTCATTGCTGGGCAGGCTTGGAAGTAGACTTAGACTTGGACCCCCAACTCTGACCTGGACACCCACGTCCTCTACCTCTGTTCCATACAGTCCCCCTTGGGGCTGAAAAGGCCGATCCTCTACCAGATCTGGAACCACGAAAGGAAGGGTTAAAGGAGGCCAATCCCCGAAAGGAATGACGCTGCCTCTTACGCTGAGGCAATTTGCCTCCTTTAATGACAGAATCCAACTTTTCACCAAAAAGGCGCAATCCCCCAAAGGGAAGTGCGGTAAGTGACTTCTTAGCCACAGTATCAGCCGCCCACTGGCGTAACCATATAGACCGCCGAATAGCGGAAGGTGGTGTGGGGGAAGAGGCAGAAGCCACCGACCCTGAGGCTTGGGCCCCTGACTGCTGCATTATAACCAAATGAGCACAAGATACACAAAGAAATGCAATCCCCAACAAGGGATGCCCCACAACAGAAGCACTGCCGAGTCTGTCCCGAGGGCACTGAAAGCCCAGTATCCTGAGATGCCTCCATATGGTGTTTATTAAGAAATACTTAATTATTTATAGTCGCCAAGCATGTGGGATTTACGCAAAAAGCTACCCGGGATGCCCCTAAATAATCCCAAGTGGGAGGATTTAATAAAGGACCAGGAGAAACCCCTAATGAAGAGTTTCCACCTAGAAGAAGATACAATAATAAACCTTATGCACATAAAGAGTAAAGAGACCAACAAAAACATCCCTTTAGCAGGGCTAAAGGGTACTCAGAGCACCAGCGACAGGACAGGCGACCGCACCAGGCGACCGGGACCAGCGAACCAGCAGGCAAAACCGCGTGTACGCAGAGAGAAAATGCCATCCATAAGCGGCGCCGTCGAGAAGCGAAGTGCCAGGACTAGGGATGAGCGAATCGATCCGGACGAACCCGGATTCGATCCGAATTTCAGGAAAAATTCGATTCGGATCGAATCCGAATTTCCCCGCGATTCGATCACTCGAAGTTTTCCTTTAACATCCATTCATTTACATTACAGGCATTCTAAGATGGCGGGCGGGACATGTCTGGACATGTATCCCGCGCCAGTGCAAGCTGGGGCAGTCACATGCAGCCTATCAGCAGCCAGCAAGCCCGGTGACGTCACACAGCGGTATTTAACGGCGGCCATCTTGCTTTTCCTCATTTCTCTATTGCATTCGTGACAGACAGACAGAACGCTGTGTAGCTGAGGCAGTTAGACAGGCTGGAGACAGGCTGGAGACAGGGACAGACAGGGACAGGCTGGAGACAGGCAGGAGACAGGCAGGAGACAGACAGGAGACAGACAGAAAGCCAGGGAAAGGTAGGAAAAACGGAGCTGGCTGACAGGGAGATTTTTTTTTTTTCATCCAGCCTTTGTTAGCGTTTTCAGGCTGCTTATAGTAACTAACTGTGCATATATACTGAACTGATCTTAAGTCTGCTGTGAGGCATCCCATTCTGTGACTAAAGCAGCCTCTGTTTAAGACCATATAAGCATTTGCTCTAATCATATTTGAAATTAGGCCTGATAAAGACACTTTTGCTGGCCAAAGCACTACTGTACCCTGGCAGCTCGATTCCTGCCCGGGGCATCCCATTCTGTGACTAAAGCAGCCTCTGTTTAAGACCATATAAGCATTTGCTCTAATCATATTTGAAATTAGGCCTGATAAAGACACTTTTGCTGGCCAAAGCACTACTGTACCCTGGCAGCTCGATTCCTGCCCGGGGCATCCCATTCTGTGACTAAAGCAGCCTCTGTTTAAGACCATATAAGCATTTGCTCTAATCATATTTGAAATTAGGCCTGATAAAGACACTTTTGCTGGCCAAAGCACTACTGTACCCTGGCAGCTCGATTCCTGCCCGGGGCATCCCATTCTGTGACTAAAGCAGCCTCTGTTTAAGACCATATAAGCATTTGCTCTAATCATATTTGAAATTAGGCCTGATAAAGACACTTTTGCTGGCCAAAGCACTACTGTACCCTGGCAGCTCGATTCCTGCCCGGGGCATCCCATTCTGTGACTAAAGCAGCCTCTGTTTAAGACCATATAAGCATTTGCTCTAATCATATTTGAAATTAGGCCTGATAAAGACACTTTTGCTGGCCAAAGCACTACTGTACCCTGGCAGCTCGATTCCTGCCCGGGGCATCCCATTCTGTGACTAAAGCAGCCTCTGTTTAAGACCATATAAGCATTTGCTCTAATCATATTTGAAATTAGGCCTGATAAAGACACTTTTGCTGGCCAAAGCACTACTGTACTCTGGCAGCTCGATTCCTGCCCGGGGCATCCCATTCTGTGACTAAAGCAGCCTCTGTTTAAGACCATATAAGCATTTGCTCTAATCATATTTGAAATTAGGCCTGATAAAGACACTTTTGCTGGCCAAAGCACTACTGTACCCTGGCAGCTCGATTCCTGCCCGGGGCATCCCATTCTGTGACTAAAGCAGCCTCTGTTTAAGACCATATAAGCATTTGCTCTAATCATATTTGAAATTAGGCCTGATAAAGACACTTTTGCTGGCCAAAGCACTACTGTACCCTGGCAGCTCGATTCCTGCCCGGGGCATCCCATTCTGTGACTAAAGCAGCCTCTGTTTAAGACCATATAAGCATTTGCTCTAATCATATTTGAAATTAGGCCTGATAAAGACACTTTTGCTGGCCAAAGCACTACTGTACCCTGGCAGCTCGATTCCTGCCCGGGGCATCCCATTCTGTGACTAAAGCAGCCTCTGTTTAAGACCATATAAGCATTTGCTCTAATCATATTTGAAATTAGGCCTGATAAAGACACTTTTGCTGGCCAAAGCACTACTGTACCCTGGCAGCTCGATTCCTGCCCGGGGCATCCCATTCTGTGACTAAAGCAGCCTCTGTTTAAGACCATATAAGCATTTGCTCTAATCATATTTGAAATTAGGCCTGATAAAGACACTTTTGCTGGCCAAAGCACTACTGTACCCTGGCAGCTCGATTCCTGCCCGGGGCATCCCATTCTGTGACTAAAGCAGCCTCTGTTTAAGACCATATAAGCATTTGCTCTAATCAAATTTGAAATTAGGCCTGATAAAGACACTTTTGCTGGCCAAAGCACTACTGTACCCTGGCAGCTCGATTCCTGCCCGGGGCATCCCATTCTGTGACTAAAGCAGCCTCTGTTTAAGACCATATAAGCATTTGCTCTAATCATATTTGAAATTAGGCCTGATAAAGACACTTTTGCTGGCCAAAGCACTACTGTACCCTGGCAGCTCGATTCCTGCCCGGGGCATCCCATTCTGTGACTAAAGCAGCCTCTGTTTAAGACCATATAAGCATTTGCTCTAATCATATTTGAAATTAGGCCTGATAAAGACACTTTTGCTGGCCAAAGCACTACTGTACCCTGGCAGCTCGATTCCTGCCCGGGGCATCCCATTCTGTGACTAAAGCAGCCTCTGTTTAAGACCATATAAGCATTTGCTCTAATCATATTTGAAATTAGGCCTGATAAAGACACTTTTGCTGGCCAAAGCACTACTGTACCCTGGCAGCTCGATTCCTGCCCGGGGCATCCCATTCTGTGACTAAAGCAGCCTCTGTTTAAGACCATATAAGCATTTGCTCTAATCATATTTGAAATTAGGCCTGATAAAGACACTTTTGCTGGCCAAAGCACTACTGTACCCTGGCAGCTCGATTCCTGCCCGGGGCATCCCATTCTGTGACTAAAGCAGCCTCTGTTTAAGACCATATAAGCATTTGCTCTAATCATATTTGAAATTAGGCCTGATAAAGACACTTTTGCTGGCCAAAGCACTACTGTACCCTGGCAGCTCGATTCCTGCCCGGGGCATCCCATTCTGTGACTAAAGCAGCCTCTGTTTAAGACCATATAAGCATTTGCTCTAATCATATTTGAAATTAGGCCTGATAAAGACACTTTTGCTGGCCAAAGCACTACTGTACCCTGGCAGCTCGATTCCTGCCCGGGGCATCCCATTCTGTGACTAAAGCAGCCTCTGTTTAAGACCATATAAGCATTTGCTCTAATCATATTTGAAATTAGGCCTGATAAAGACACTTTTGCTGGCCAAAGCACTACTGTACCCTGGCAGCTCGATTCCTGCCCGGGGCATCCCATTCTGTGACTAAAGCAGCCTCTGTTTAAGACCATATAAGCATTTGCTCTAATCATATTTGAAATTAGGCCTGATAAAGACACTTTTGCTGGCCAAAGCACTACTGTACCCTGGCAGCTCGATTCCTGCCCGGGGCATCCCATTCTGTGACTAAAGCAGCCTCTGTTTAAGACCATATAAGCATTTGCTCTAATCATATTTGAAATTAGGCCTGATAAAGACACTTTTGCTGGCCAAAGCACTACTGTACCCTGGCAGCTCGATTCCTGCCCGGGGCATCCCATTCTGTGACTAAAGCAGCCTCTGTTTAAGACCATATAAGCATTTGCTCTAATCATATTTGAAATTAGGCCTGATAAAGACACTTTTGCTGGCCAAAGCACTACTGTACCCTGGCAGCTCGATTCCTGCCCGGGGCATCCCATTCTGTGACTAAAGCAGCCTCTGTTTAAGACCATATAAGCATTTGCTCTAATCATATTTGAAATTAGGCCTGATAAAGACACTTTTGCTGGCCAAAGCACTACTGTACCCTGGCAGCTCGATTCCTGCCCGGGGCATCCCATTCTGTGACTAAAGCAGCCTCTGTTTAAGACCATATAAGCATTTGCTCTAATCATATTTGAAATTAGGCCTGATAAAGACACTTTTGCTGGCCAAAGCACTACTGTACCCTGGCAGCTCGATTCCTGCCCGGGGCATCCCATTCTGTGACTAAAGCAGCCTCTGTTTAAGACCATATAAGCATTTGCTCTAATCATATTTGAAATTAGGCCTGATAAAGACACTTTTGCTGGCCAAAGCACTACTGTACCCTGGCAGCTCGATTCCTGCCCGGGGCATCCCATTCTGTGACTAAAGCAGCCTCTGTTTAAGACCATATAAGCATTTGCTCTAATCATATTTGAAATTAGGCCTGATAAAGACACTTTTGCTGGCCAAAGCACTACTGTACCCTGGCAGCTCGATTCCTGCCCGGGGCATCCCATTCTGTGACTAAAGCAGCCTCTGTTTAAGACCATATAAGCATTTGCTCTAATCATATTTGAAATTAGGCCTGATAAAGACACTTTTGCTGGCCAAAGCACTACTGTACCCTGGCAGCTCGATTCCTGCCCGGGGCATCCCATTCTGTGACTAAAGCAGCCTCTGTTTAAGACCATATAAGCATTTGCTCTAATCATATTTGAAATTAGGCCTGATAAAGACACTTTTGCTGGCCAAAGCACTACTGTACCCTGGCAGCTCGATTCCTGCCCGGGGCATCCCATTCTGTGACTAAAGCAGCCTCTGTTTAAGACCATATAAGCATTTGCTCTAATCATATTTGAAATTAGGCCTGATAAAGACACTTTTGCTGGCCAAAGCACTACTGTACCCTGGCAGCTCGATTCCTGCCCGGGGCATCCCATTCTGTGACTAAAGCAGCCTCTGTTTAAGACCATATAAGCATTTGCTCTAATCATATTTGAAATTAGGCCTGATAAAGACACTTTTGCTGGCCAAAGCACTACTGTACCCTGGCAGCTCGATTCCTGCCCGGGGCATCCCATTCTGTGACTAAAGCAGCCTCTGTTTAAGACCATATAAGCATTTGCTCTAATCATATTTGAAATTAGGCCTGATAAAGACACTTTTGCTGGCCAAAGCACTACTGTACCCTGGCAGCTCGATTCCTGCCCGGGGCATCCCATTCTGTGACTAAAGCAGCCTCTGTTTAAGACCATATAAGCATTTGCTCTAATCATATTTGAAATTAGGCCTGATAAAGACACTTTTGCTGGCCAAAGCACTACTGTACCCTGGCAGCTCGATTCCTGCCCGGGGCATCCCATTCTGTGACTAAAGCAGCCTCTGTTTAAGACCATATAAGCATTTGCTCTAATCATATTTGAAATTAGGCCTGATAAAGACACTTTTGCTGGCCAAAGCACTACTGTACCCTGGCAGCTCGATTCCTGCCCGGGGCATCCCATTCTGTGACTAAAGCAGCCTCTGTTTAAGACCATATAAGCATTTGCTCTTATCATATTTGAAATTAGGCCTGATAAAGACACTTTTGCTGGCCAAAGCACTACTGTACCCTGGCAGCTCGATTCCTGCCCGGGGCATCCCATTCTGTGACTAAAGCAGCCTCTGTTTAAGACCATATAAGCATTTGCTCTAATCATATTTGAAATTAGGCCTGATAAAGACACTTTTGCTGGCCAAAGCACTACTGTACCCTGGCAGCTCGATTCCTGCCCGGGGCATCCCATTCTGTGACTAAAGCAGCCTCTGTTTAAGACCATATAAGCATTTGCTCTTATCATATTTGAAATTAGGCCTGATAAAGACACTTTTGCTGGCCAAAGCACTACTGTACCCTGGCAGCTCGATTCCTGCCCGGGGCATCCCATTCTGTGACTAAAGCAGCCTCTGTTTAAGACCATATAAGCATTTGCTCTTATCATATTTGAAATTAGCCTGATAAAGACACTTTTGCTGGGCATAGCACTACTTGTCCCTGCCAGGTGTACTTACTGCTGGTTTTTAGGGCATCCCATTCTGTGACTACACCAGCCTCTATTTAAGAACCTAACCATTTGCACCTATTCTAATTGAAATTAGGCATGATAAAGACACTTTTGCTGTGCATAGTCTTACTGCTGCCTGCCAGGTGCTCTCTGGTTTTTGGGACATCCCATTCTGTAACATACCATTAGCCTCTGCATTTACTGTAAGCTGCACAGTTATTTAAAGAAATTTGGCCTGTATGAGCCTGCTAACACACTGCTGCTGTGTGCATATATACTGATCTCAAGTCAGCTTTGGGGCATCCCATTCTGTAACATACCATTAGCCTTTGCATTTACTGTAAGCTGCACATTTATTTAAAGAAATTTGGCCTGTATGAGCCTGCTAACACACTGCTGCTGTGTGCATATATACTGATCTCAAGTCTGCTTGGGGCATCCCATTCTGTAACATACCATTAGCCTCTGCATTAACTGTAAGCTGCACAGTTATTTAAAGAAATTTGGCCTGTATGAGCCTGCTAACACACTGCTGCTGTGTGCATATATACTGATCTCAAGTCTGCTTGGGGCATCCCATTCTGTAACATACCATTAGCCTCTGCATTAACTGTAAGCTGCACAGTTATTTAAAGAAATTTGGCCTGTATGAGCCTGCTAACACACTGCTGCTGTGTGCATATATACTGATCTCAAGTCTGCTTGGGGCATCCCATTCTGTAACATACCATTAGCCTCTGCATTAACTGTAAGCTGCACAGTTATTTAAAGAAATTTGGCCTGTATGAGCCTGCTAACACACTGCTGCTGTGTGCATATATACTGATCTCAAGTCAGCTCTGGGGCATCCCATTCTGTAACATACCATTAGCCTCTGCATTTACTGTAAGCTGCACATTTATTTAAAGAAATTTGGCCTGTATGAGCCTGCTAACACACTGCTGCTGTGTGCATATATACTGATCTCAAGTCAGCTTTGGGGCATCCCATTCTGTAACATACCATTAGCCTCTGCATTTACTGTAAGCTGCACATTTATTTAAAGAAATTTGGCCTGTATGAGCCTGCTAACACACTGCTGCTGTGTGCATATATACTGATCTCAAGTCAGCTTTGGGGCATCCCATTCTGTAACATACCATTAGCCTCTGCATTAACTGTAAGCTGCACAGTTATTTAAAGAAATTTGGCCTGTATGAGCCTGCTAACACACTGCTGCTGTGTGCATATATACTGATCTCAAGTCAGCTCTGGGGCATCCCATTCTGTAACATACCATTAGCCTCTGCATTTACTGTAAGCTGCACATTTATTTAAAGAAATTTGGCCTGTATGAGCCTGCTAACACACTGCTGCTGTGTGCATATATACTGATCTCAAGTCAGCTTTGGGGCATCCCATTCTGTAACATACCATTAGCCTCTGCATTTACTGTAAGCTGCACATTTATTTAAAGAAATTTGGCCTGTATGAGCCTGCTAACACACTGCTGCTGTGTGCATATATACTGATCTCAAGTCAGCTTTGGGGCATCCCATTCTGTAACATACCATTAGCCTCTGCATTAACTGTAAGCTGCACAGTTATTTAAAGAAATTTGGCCTGTATGAGCCTGCTAACACACTGCTGCTGTGTGCATATATACTGATCTCAAGTCAGCTCTGGGGCATCCCATTCTGTAACATACCATTAGCCTCTGCATTTACTGTAAGCTGCACATTTATTTAAAGAAATTTGGCCTGTATGAGCCTGCTAACACACTGCTGCTGTGTGCATATATACTGATCTCAAGTCAGCTTTGGGGCATCCCATTCTGTAACATACCATTAGCCTCTGCATTTACTGTAAGCTGCACATTTATTTAAAGAAATTTGGCCTGTATGAGCCTGCTAACACACTGCTGCTGTGTGCATATATACTGATCTCAAGTCAGCTTTGGGGCATCCCATTCTGTAACATACCATTAGCCTCTGCATTAACTGTAAGCTGCACAGTTATTTAAAGAAATTTGGCCTGTATGAGCCTGCTAACACACTGCTGCTGTGTGCATATATACTGATCTCAAGTCAGCTCTGGGGCATCCCATTCTGTAACATACCATTAGCCTCTGCATTTACTGTAAGCTGCACATTTATTTAAAGAAATTTGGCCTGTATGAGCCTGCTAACACACTGCTGCTGTGTGCATATATACTGATCTCAAGTCTGCTTGGGGCATCCCATTCTGTAACATACCATTAGCCTCTGCATTAACTGTAAGCTGCACATTTATTTAAAGAAATTTGGCCTGTATGAGCCTGCTAACACACTGCTGCTGTGTGCATATATACTGATCTCAAGTCAGCTCTGGGGCATCCCATTCTGTAACATACCATTAGCCTCTGCATTTACTGTAAGCTGCACAGTTATTTAAAGAAATTTGGCCTGTATGAGCCTGCTAACACACTGCTGCTGTGTGCATATATACTGATCTCAAGTCAGCTTTGGGGCATCCCATTCTGTAACATACCATTAGCCTCTGCATTTACTGTAAGCTGCACATTTATTTAAAGAAATTTGGCCTGTATGAGCCTGCTAACACACTGCTGCTGTGTGCATATATACTGATCTCAAGTCTGCTTGGGGCATCCCATTCTGTAACATAACATAACCTACCTACCATACTAAGCAGCTCTCTTATTTAAACTAAGCAGGCCTCTTGGAGGCTGAGTGTCCACTTTTGGGTGTGCATTTATATTCGGTTTCATATACAGTGGGGTATCCCAATTTGTAAGATAACCTACCCCAACCATGTAAACTAAATAGGCCTGTTGCAGCCTGAGTTTCTCTGCTTGCGTATGGCCTGCATTACAATCTGTCTCTTTCAATGACACTGCTGCCTGGGGTATCCCAATTTGTAAGATAACCTACCCCAACCATGTAAACTAAAGGTTACGTCCTTCCAGAAGGAAAACTTATGCCGAACACTATTTTTGTTAGGGGCATTGACCTTTGGATTGATCGGCATGAAATTAATTTTTTTTTTTCAAAGTATGGCGCTGTGAAGAAGGTCAAAATGATGTCTCATACTTGGATTATTGTTACTTTTTGTTCAGCTTGAAATATAACAGGCCACACGGGCATCCCAAGGCACATGCTATTTTAAACCTATCTGTTATACAACATAAGCGTTGATCAGGCTACTTCAGTTTGCACTTGTTTTTGACTGATTTTAATAAACCAGGCCGCAGGGCACCCCAAAGCTGCACCTTGCACCCTATCTGGTATACAACATAAGCGTTGATCAGCATCAGCTTCATTAAGCTACTTCAGTTTGCACTTCCTTTTTGACTGCTTTCATTTAACCAGGCCGCAGGGCACCCCAAAGCTGCACCTTGCACCCTACCTGTTTATACTAAATAAGCATCTACAGCCTCAGCTTTATTAAGTTATTGCATTTTGAATTGGTTTTGGTCTGCTTTAAATACACCAGGCCGCAGGGCATCCCAAACCTGCATGTTGCACCCCATCTGTTATACTAAATAAGCGTTGATCAGCATCAGCTTTATTAAGCTATTGCATTTTGCATTGGTTTTTGTACTGCTGCCAAAACACTAGCCCATATGGGCATCCCAAACCAGCACATGTCACCCTATCTGTTATACTAAATAAGCTTCTACAGGCCCTTTTTTTATTTATTTATTTTTATTTATATAGAGCTGCAATGGCTTATATTGTGAGGTTAATTTGCCATTTTGCAGCATAATATAGAGCAGCCCCTGTGTAAATCTGAGGGGCAATAGCTTATATAGTGAGGTAAATTTGCCATTTTGCTTCGTTATATAGAGCAGCCCAGTTGCCATCTAAATCAACTACTGTCCGGCCAGTACAGCTTTTCCAGGGCAAACTCTGCTAGTTGCGGGCACAAGTCAAGTTTGGCTTCCCAGCAAATCCAGTGGATCTTGAAGGTGTGTTGGCATGGTCATGTCAAGGTATGACATGACCTGCTGTTTGAGGTCCAGCTCCAGGTCTTCCTGCTTCTCATGAGTAGACTCACTATGCGGGTGTAGAAAGCTACTCACTAGCGACTGAAGACTGAGGTTGCTGCTGATGGAGCTGCTGCTGCTCCTTCCACCCCCCCAGCAGCCATGGCAGTGGAAGGTGATCGCAAAGTTCCCCTAGAGTCAGACCTGCGGGAGTATGGGCCATGGCGCAAATAGACATCGCCCAACTGACTACGTGGGATGTCTCTGTAGTAGGTCAGTTTTTCCTCCCTCTCAGTGGGCGTAAAAAATGCCCCCATTTTGTGCCGGAAGCGAGGGTCCAATAAGTTGGAGAGCCAGAAGTCTTCCCGCTGACAAATGGAGACAATTCTGCGCTCACTAGTACGCATGCATGTGAGCATGCATCGTGCCATTTGTGCAAGTGACTCGGAGGGACTACCTGTCTCCATCTCCACTGTAAACTGCCATAGTGTGTCTGGGTCCTCTGTCTCGCCTTACTCACAACCCTCTAGCTCCTGTGGCTGCACCTCCTCTCCTGTCAGATGACTAGATAAAATGGTCATTTTGTGAAACCTAAACTGTGGTTTGCTGTGCCCCACCCCCTCCTCCTCCTCCACTTCAGCCCCCACAGGCTTCATGTGGCTGTGAAATGTATGTGCCATGTCTCCAGTGCCCTGACCAGCCATGCTTTCCAACATGTGTTGTAGTACATGAAGCAGTGGAATCTCATCGTTCATCTCATAGTCCTGGCAACTGACTAATAATGTAGCTTCCTCAAAGGGCCTGAGCAAACGGTCGGTGTCACGTATGAGCTGCCAATGGTTTACATTGAATTTACACAGGGGTGTCCCCCTATCCGTTTGGATCATCCAGAAATCCGTGATGGCTTTTCTCTGTTCCTATAGTGCAGTGGTCCTCAACCCTGTCCTCAAGGCCCACCAACATGTCATGTTTTTTGGATCTCCAAATAGCCAGCTCTATTGCTCTGCAGCTGCACTAATTACTCCACCTGAGCATCTTTGTGGAGATCTGCAAAGCCTGGCCTGTTGGTGGGCCTTGAGGACAGGGTTGGGGACCACTGCTATAGTGGATCCTGCATATGGAGGGTGGAATTCCAACGGGTGGAAACATCGCAAATCAGACTATGGTGGGGTACACCGTTGTGACGCTGAGGCTCAATAAGGTTGTGCTTGGTGGTGTAGGAGTGCCAGAAGTGCATGCTAACTTTCTTTCCTGTTGTTCGGATGTCTTTCAGATGGGGGCAAGACTTCAAAACTAGACTGAACACGTGTGCCATGTCAGGACGCATGACTCTGGCTTCCTTGTCGCAGCGCAAACAAGATGTTCTTCCAAGTGTCAGTCACCATGGGTCCAAATTTGCAGTTTTCGTGGATTAAGCAATGCTTTCATGGATTGAGTTCTCATTTTTAGTAGTTCCTCCCATGTGTGACTCTGATGGTCAAGGAAAACCATGTGAAGAACAGCGTGAAACCACAATCACCAAGGGGGCCTAAAAGGATATATATTGTCCACCATGAGTCTATAGTTACAGCTCCAGGCGTAGACAACACTGTGCACTTTGGTACACACTGACAGGCTAAAGGACTGGCCCACCTTCTGTTCAACAACCATGCCATGTGACTCTCCACCTCGGCTCGGCACAAGCCATCAGTTCTCTGAAAGGTCCACCACTGGGTAATGCAGCAGGCTGGACTTATGGTGACGCTGTCTGAGAGGAGAAATCCCTCAGACATCAAGATTAAAAATTCCAAGAATTTTTGAGGGCTAATTATTCAGAGGCAAATGATAGCTAGTTGTTTCTGATTTAATTGCAAGGTGGAAACACACCCTCAAACAAAACTTCACTTTCGCAATACTATTGCATTTGTCTATTCATAATTTTATGTATATACACTAACTAACCTACTTTTTCTCCACAGGATGCTGCATGGAACACTGCCACATCGCTGAGTAGCTGATTTTTCCTACCAACAGTCCGCAATAATTCGCTGCTGCTGCCGCCGCCACCGCCGCAGACTCCAGGGACCCTCTTCCACTACCTCGGCTTGCAACACCTCCTCCCACGACACTCTCCTCATCACTAGTTGCCGGATAGTGGAAGAAGAGGCGAGTGTCTCCTCCACTTCTTGGCTGGGCAGTAGCTGCTGAATTTTATGATTATCAGATCTTGGATATCAGATCAATGGATAGTGGAGCTGAACCCAAAGCATAACAGGCAGACAGTTGACTGGGGGTGTCAGATGCCACTTGTGATGCAGTGGACTGCTTTTGCAGCACTTCCAGACAAAGTTGCTTCATTGGCTGACACAATGACTGGTAAAGCTGTGGAACATATGGTTGAAAAGCAAGAATAACCATTTGTTTTTATATGAAAAAGACCCTGGTTTATACAGACTTTTTTTTTCCAGAGACTGCCCTGCGTGGAAATGAATGGCGCATGGATCAGCCAAGCTTTCCTCCCAACAATGCCTGATGTATTCCAGTAGATTGATGACGGGGCCAGACCAAGAAAGATGGATCGTGCAAAACAGATTTAAGGCGCTGCTCTCAAGTTACAGACATTCCTCCGCATCGGACCACAAGTAAGTATTGATAAAAAATCCTTTACGTTACTCTTACTTTTTATTAATATTCTTCGGATAAGACGGATCAGACATGATTCCAGATTAAAAATTCCAAGAATTTTTGAGGGCTAATTAGTCAGAGGCAATGACACCTTCTTGTTTCTGATTTAATTAAAAGGTGGAAACACACCCTCAAACAAAACTTCACTTTGGCAAACTTTTGCATTTGTTTATTCATAATTTTATGTAGATATTACTAACTAAGCTACTTTTTCTCCACATGACTCTCCACAGGGTGTGATTCATCCAATTTTTGGGCTCCTGAGGCCAACCCCAGGGTCTGTTTAAAGTAATGTTTGGGCTCCTGCTGCTGCTGCTGCCAACTTCTGCCAACTCCAGGGTGTGATTCATCCAATTTTTGGGCTCCTGAAGCCAACTCCAGTGTATATTTGGGCTCCTGCTGCTGCTACTGTCAACTCCTGCCAACTCCAGGGTGTGATTCATCCAATTTTTGGGCTCCTGAGGCCAACTCCAGTGTATATTTGGGCTCCTGCTGCTGCTACTGTCAACTCCTGCCAACTCCAGGGTGTGATTCATCCAATTTTTGGGCTCCTGAAGCCAACTCCAGTGTATATTTGGGCTCCTGCTGCTGCTACTGTCAACTCCTGCCAACTCCAGGGTGTGATTCATCCAATTTTTGGGCTCCTGAGGCCAACTCCAGTGTATATTTGGGCTCCTGCTGCTGCTACTGTCAACTCCTGCCAACTCCAGGGTGTGATTCATCCAATTTTTGGGCTCCTGAAGCCAACTCCAGTGTATATTTGGGCTCCTGCTGCTGCTGCTGCCAACTTCTGCCAACTCCAGGGTGTGATTCATCCAATTTTTGGGCTCCTGAAGCCAACTCCAGTGTATATTTGGGCTCCTGCTGCTGCTGGTGTCAACTCCTGCCAACTCCAGGGTGTGATTCATCCAATTTTTGGGCTCCTGAAGCCAACTCCAGTGTATATTTGGGCTCCTGCTGCTGCTACTGTCAACTCCTGCCAACTCCAGGGTGTGATTCATCCAATTTTTGGGCTCCTGAGGCCAACTCCAGTGTATATTTGGGCTCCTGCTGCTGCTGCTGCCAACTTCTGCCAACTCCAGGGTGTGATTCATCCAATTTTTGGGCTCCTGAGGCCAACTCCAGTGTATATTTGGGCTCCTGCTGCTGCTACTGTCAACTCCTGCCAACTCCAGGGTGTGATTCATCCAATTTTTGGGCTCCTGAGGCCAACTCCAGTGTATATTTGGGCTCCTGCTGCTGCTGCTGCCAACTCCAGGGTGTGATTCATCCAATTTTTGGGCTCCTGAAGCCAACTCCAGTGTATATTTGGGCTCCTGCTGCTGCTGCTGCCAACTCCAGGGTGTGATTCATCCAATTTTTGGGCTCCTGAAGCCAACTCCAGTGTATATTTGGGCTCCTGCTGCTGCTACTGTCAACTCCTGCCAACTCCAGGGTGTGATTCATCCAATTTTTGGGCTCCTGAGGCCAACTCCAGTGTATATTTGGGCTCCTGCTGCTGCTACTGTCAACTCCTGCCAACTCCAGGGTGTGATTCATCCAATTTTTGGGCTCCTGAGGCCAACTCCAGTGTATATTTGGGCTCCTGCTGCTGCTACTGTCAACTCCTGCCAACTCCAGGGTGTGATTCATCCAATTTTTGGGCTCCTGAGGCCAACTCCAGTGTATATTTGGGCTCCTGCTGCTGCTGCTGCCAACTCCAGGGTGTGATTCATCCAATTTTTGGGCTCCTGAAGCCAACTCCAGTGTATATTTGGGCTCCTGCTGCTGCTGCTGCCAACTCCAGGGTGTGATTCATCCAATTTTTGGGCTCCTGAAGCCAACTCCAGTGTATATTTGGGCTCCTGCTGCTGCTACTGTCAACTCCTGCCAACTCCAGGGTGTGATTCATCCAATTTTTGGGCTCCTGAGGCCAACTCCAGTGTATATTTGGGCTCCTGCTGCTGCTGCTGCCAACTCCAGGGTGTGATTCATCCAATTTTTGGGCTCCTGAAGCCAACTCCAGTGTATATTTGGGCTCCTGCTGCTGCTGCTGTCAACTCCTGCCAACTCCAGGGTGTGATTCATCCAATTTTTGGGCTCCTGAAGCCAACTCCAGTGTATATTTGGGCTCCTGCTGCTGCTGCTGCCAACTCCTGCCAACTCCAGGGTGTGATTCATCCAATTTTTGGGCTCCTGAAGCCAACTCCAGTGTATATTTGGGCTCCTGCTGCTGCTGCTGCCAACTTCTGCCAACTCCAGGGTGTGATTCATCCAATTTTTGGGCTCCTGAGGCCAACTCCAGTGTATATTTGGGCTCCTTCTGCCCCTCATAGTGATGCCACTTCAACTCTCTGCAATTGTGCCGCTCTGCGATTCTATTAGCGATGCCTCTGATCTGCATGTGATATTTCTTCAAAGTATTATTTAACTAACCCAGCACGCATCCTGTGCGTGTTACAGCAAGGCTGAATGGTTTACAACCCTATTGAGGCTCTAGGAGGCTCAGAAATAGCCGTTTTTAATAGCGATTCGTCGCGAATTTATTCGGGTCGAAACGATTTTTGTCGGAAAATTCAGCGAATCAGTCGAATCGAATTTTTCAAAAGTTCGCTCATCTCTAGCCAGGACGCAATAGAACGGGGCCGGACGCCGCGCGCCAAGCCCCACCCACATCCAGGTCCGCACGCAGCAAATAGAGAGGGAAATTTAAATCCCTCACCAGGAAAGAACCACAGGTAGGCCAGAAAACAAAAGGAAAATCTACCAGATCTTATCCTCTCTACTTTACTCTTTTCACTTATATTTTCAAAAGTGCATAGGACAACAGCACTCCCTTCCAATAAAGACCCCCCCCCCCTTCCTTATCACCCCTGCAGGGCCCAGGAGAGCAAAGGGGGAAGGCACAAGGAAGCACCCTAAGGCACATGGAGTTTTATAGGGATAGGGCATCCCATGCCGGGGGACACCAACCCGGATACTGCCTACCCCTTATTTGAGGTCTCACGGGGGAGAAGCTCCCATATACACCCAAGGGTGTATCTACCCTTGCCCGAGCCCTTCAGCCAAGGCTGGGAGGCATATCGTAAGCATAACAGTAAAAAATGAGGTTCAGGCAGAAATAGAGAAAGGCCGGGAGTTACCCCGGCTACCTGCAAGGAGGAGAGAGTCATCTTCTGACTTGCTTCGCCGATCTGCAGAGACAAAAAGACTGGGGATTAGTGGGAGGTCCCAGGTACTTATGGACCAGGAGGGGCTCCTTTTTTTCCATGTCATCTCTGCAAGATCGGCCTCTACAGGCCGGTTTCCCAAGTGTCATGGATGTTGGAAGCGGGGTGTGTGACATACTAGGAATAAGTCTGTTTCTAAACACATATACACCGGCACCAAAGCAAAACCATATGGAATAACATTGTTTTAACACTGTGACAATGATACTGCAATGTCAGACCTGCACATACAATTCTGCATAAATAAAAAATAAAAAAAACAATAAAAGTGTTAATTTGCTGGGCAGGAGAGGCCACACAATGATTTGGCTCATTACTATAGCAAAACGCTATTCAAACCCAACTAAATGAAACACCATTAAATTGTATGGGAAAGTGCTACGGTGCGAAAGGTATTACATGGCGCTTCGGTGCTATACACTGAGCCGCATCTAGTGATACATGTGACGCTACATGACGCTGTTAGAGGAGCTCACCAGATTCGCTCTCTTAAATGTGGTTTTCACATATAGCGCCCAGCATTCACCTGACGCTATGTGCTGCCACATGGCACTACCTGGCGCTAGCCTTTCTTAAATAACCCCCTAAATTGCCTTAAAGAGATTTACCAGTAAAAATGTAAAATCATTTGCCTGGTAGCTTAGCTAATGCAATGAAGCCAAGCCCAACCCAATCCATTGCAATGCACACAGTGATGACACAGTCCTGACATTTCCATCACAGAGAACATGAGGAACATGAGATAAAAATGCATTATATTATTACTCTATAGTCAATATAGCTTCATTTTCAAAAAAAGGAAAAAAATGAGAAAATTGCCATGTGTAGTCCTGGAAATAAGTGTGACTGGACAATGACTTTTAATATAGATAAGCCGAACAACCACATATTAAATTGGGGGGAAGTCTTATATAGTGTTGGACGAACACGGACTGAAATTTCAGGCTTATACTAAAGTTTGCTATTTCTTGTTCCTGGACATGAAGTCCTGAACCTGAAGTCCATGTTTGGGTTTGGCTAAACATTAAAGCTGGTTGAAGGGGTGCTGGGCAGCCCATCAACCAACTTTTAGCCCTCCCCTTATCCAATCAGATCATTCAGCAGGTTGGCCATCTTGCTGGCTCCTGCCCCCCCCAACCAATCAGGAGGGGGAGCATGCGAGGCATACAAGCCACAGCAATGCACAAGCTGGCATGGACTACAGTGCCCAGCCCGGCCATTGAGCTTTGTCAAACAGCCTGGTATTGGGGGTGTGCTGCCGCAGAGCCTGCTATGGGTTTATGGGGGGGTTCTGTCAAACAGCCTGCTATGGGATGAATGGGGTTTTATTGTACAGTCTGCTATGGTGTAAAAAGGGTGTTCTGTCAAAGTCCTCTATGAGGTGATCATTTTACAGTCAGATTCTTATGAATCTGAGTTGGCAGATTTGTTCTAATCGATTTGGACCTGTAAATAATCTCATAGTCAAATTCAGACAAAATCAGCACAAACTAAATCTCGAGTGATATTCTCATCTCTAATCTTTGGCCAATGCTTTTATTTGGAAGGTAAAGTTCCAAAAGATTGACATATTTCGCTACATCCATTGGGAAAGAAAGCGCATGACAAAAGGGTTAAGCTTGAGCTTTATGAGGAATGTATGTTCATAAACTCCAAGAAGTGTCCGCAAAAAGCAAAAATATGATTGGATTGGATGTTTAAATATGTCTGTATTCCAATCATAAAAGCCACTAAGACATTACTGAATGTGTATCCTGTTTTTCAGGAAATATGCAGAAGAAAAAACATTTTTTAGCATTGTGGACAGGACTCTCATTGGGGCATGTTAAGTAATACATAATAAGCGCCCATAATAAGAAACATACCCCTCGATTCAAAGAGCAAAAGTTAATTGATTTCGGATCGAGAATCGTAAGTTTGGGTGGGTGTTAGTCATTTTTTCCTGTTTTTTTGGCCATTTCCGACTCGCACGAGCCTACGTACGAATGCGTATATGCTCTTACGATCATCGCAAGTTCGTTCCTAAATTTTAGGATCAAAACGTAAAACTTAGGATCAAATCCTAAAACTTAGGATCAAAACGTAAAACTTAGGATAATCGGATGTGTTTAGGTGTGATTCAGAGAACAGTTTTCAAACCTCTAAATACGTTTTAAAAGAAAGCCACTGCCGACACCTTTTAGCAGTCGGATTGCTGTTCTTGAACAGGTTTTTTGGCTATGTGGAGGAGTCTGCGCGTCTTGAGCTCCAATGAACTGCATGTATCAGCATGGCCGAGGCCATAAATTGTATGGCAATGCATACCTGATTCATGTATGCCTTATAAAAGCATTTTAATGTGGACCTTAATTACTCCTTTGCATGTAAACCTTTATTTTGCAATTTATTTGCGTTAATTAAAGAAACTTATGTCCTTTGTTATTTATTTTTAAATTGATGTACTAGAATAATATTTTTAGATTGCATTTATTGGTGGAGCTGTTTACCTTTGCTTTGTTTAATTATTTAAGCACATCTTTGGTCAGATGCATCACACTTACTGAGGAGAGGAGAGCGGGATAAAGTGCAGGATGTGGGTTACTGCTGTATTTTGCACAGACACAGCAGAGCTGGGGGCACGGAAAGGTCAGAAATCAAAGAATGCAGAGCAACACAGTCACAAGGCCCTTTCTGTTTGCAGGCTGCCCGAGAATACCTGAGCCGCCATCTTGGCTGTTTCTAGACTCATAACATGCAGAAGTTGCTGGGTGTTTTTTTATATTTGAGAGCAATCTGTATGTAGAGGGTGTGGGTAACCACACACAACATTTTAAGTTGTACCATTTGAAGCCAAAATATTAAAATTAAATCCACAAGTAAAAAATGCAAGTTAACTAAAAATTAAACAAAGTAAGATTTACTTATGCAAATGCATTCATTAATGGTTGGTTACTACAAAATGAATGAAATAAAGAAAAATAAGACCAAATATTTAGAATGCACTTTAATGAGGTAAGTTTGTAGTGCGCAGCCGCAAGATCAGAAGGATTTACGTCCAGACAAAAAAGGAAAAAGGGCAAAACCAATGTTGCAACCTGAGAAATGAAACGGAAAATTCAGGATGGAAACTGACAGAGGTCTGATTCCCGAACTGCCATACGAACGGACGGACATTTTAGGATAGAAACGTATTTGCTTATAGAATCACTCGCAAGTTCATACGAACGCACGAGCGTACGGGAAAAATAGGATGATCGGCACCAAAATCAAAGCTGTTACATGTTTCTTTGAATCGACCCTATACTGTATGTGAGACAAATGGAAAAGTAATTATTGTGTTACATCAAAGCTATTATCCTCGCTTGCCATTTAAATTGCATTGACTGTTCTGTCCCTGTACCCAATGTCAGTACAGTAGGCGATGCAACTGCCACAACTTCAAGGTTTGTTTTAGGTCCAGACTGCCCTAGGCACTCTTTAACCATTAATTAATACAAAGCACACCCATTATTAACCACACCCCTTAATGATCACTGCCAGAAAATGAAAATCATTGCACTATAAGCCACTATACACTGGGGGCTGCTTCTAAAACTAAAAAAGAAAGAATGTACTATTGAAAATGCAAACTGTTGCAAGAATTAAGGTTTATGGCGGATTAGCTACACCCCCCAAGTTTGACGCTTAGGGGGTTATTTAAGAAGCGATAACGCTAGGTAGTGCCACGTAGCAGCATGTAGCATCTGGTGAACACTGGGCGCTGTATGTGAAAACCACATTTAAGAAAGCAAATCTGGTGAGCGCCTCTAACTGCACCATGTATCATCACATGTATTACTAGTGGCGGCTCAGTGTATTGTGCCGGCGCTATATGTTCAGCAGCGCCATATAGTACCTGACGCTCTCCCATACATGTCAATGGTGTTTCATTTGGTTGTGTATAAATAGCGTGTTGGCGAAGTAAACTGCACATTTTGGGGCTCAAATCACTGTAAATCACTGCACACAAACACTTTTATTGTTTTTGGTTTTTTTTATGCAGAATTGTATGTGCAGGTCTGGCACTGCAGTGTCACTGTCACAGTGTTAAAACAATGTCATTTCATATGTTTTCGCTCTGGTACTGGTGTATATGTGTTGAGAAACAGACTTTTATCACACAGCTTCTGGCGCTCTATGCTAAAGCCCCGGCACTGGGTGAGTGTAGTTTTTTCTTGAATACGGGCTTCAGCGCCGAGTGCCACATGCACTTAACTGCCACTATCTATCCTTGCTGCAGCGTTGTCCTGTTGTTATATGTAGCGTAGTCTTGGGCGCTTTGACCTTGGAGCACCACCTAGCGGTCGCAATTGACCCTGCAGTGAATCAGGGAGAGCGCTTCTACAGCGCCCTGCACACATCACATTTATTACTGCTGGGCAATATACTACAGCGTTGCTTGTCCAGCCGCAATGCTAGGTTAGAGTGCCCAACATCCGCTTGCAGTGTCTACTAGCGGTCGCTCTACATGCTCTAAGCTACACAGACGCTCAAATGGTACTACGTGGCGCTATTGTTAAATCAGCCTCCATATTTCATTCTGTAGGGTAGGACAAGAAAGGTAAATAAACACAGATTTCAACCTGGCAGCTGCCACTCTTTGTGTAGGTCCTTGAAAGCCTAATAGGAGATACTGCCCAGTTTAATTTACACCATTACTATCACCATGTAATGTGCAAGCACGTACATACAGACAGAAAATGAAGGATTTTAGGATCTAAAAAAAAAGATTATTTTCCGATATATATATATATATATATATATATATATATATATATATATATGCAAATCTATAGTTATGTTGTGAACAGTAGCAGAATCGTACATCTTATTTTTGGAGTATCTAAGCAATTGGATATTTTGTGGTAAAAATATGCATCTGCGTTTATCTTTTTAATATATATTGGAAGTTCTCATGTTTCTCATGGTGCCCCTTATGTTAGAAATAATAATCCAGAGACCTTTTAATGCCTCGAAACAGAGAACATCTGTTACATCTATGTCACTGTGGCAACGAGAATCATATTTTTTTTCTTATCAACCATTTTCACTTGTAACTTCCAGCCCAAGGCCAACTATAAGTGTTCACATTTACAGGAGGAAAATAATATTATATATATATATATATATATATATATATATTACAGCTTTGCTAAATATTTAACATAGCTAAAATACAATTGTAACCGTAAATATCTAAAAAAGAAATGCTCTCAAAATGAGGTTCTTATAACAAAAGAACAATGAAGATTGAAGACCTTCCCAGGAGGCATCAGTGAAAGATTTGTAACTTTGAAGATTAAAAGTAGGGTTGGCTAAAACTGACAAGATATCATTTACATATATGTAATTAACTTTTGCCCATTCTAATGTTTAAGCAGAGACGTAACTTGAGGAGTTGCAGGGGGTACGACCACACTGGGGCCCATCATTGCTGCTCCTCTACCTTATTTATCATATCTGGCCTTACTTGGGATCATTTAGATAAATTAAACATCATATTTATCTGCTGTTTCAGTCATTAGTTGTGTAGCTGCATCCAACTGAGTTAAAAGACAGAAAAAGATTTACTGTATGAGCCATGAAAGTGCCCCATTTAATTTTCGCAACAAGGCCCCATCACGTTCAGATACACCACTGTGCGCAAGCATTAGAAATGGACCGAAATCAGTGCAGAGCACGTGATCGCTGGTGACCAATCATGGGGCCAGATTTCACCAAGGGAACAAGGAACAGGTAAGAATAGGTTGGCAGCGGGCTAATTGGTTATGCTCTTCCACGCAGGGACAATACCCATTTAGTCTGAATGGTGCTTTTTAAGTAAGGTTTCCTTACTTTGTTGAAAGCCAACCCTCTTATAAGCAATTGTGAGGTCATTATGGGAAAAATAAAATAGTGATATAAGCATGACTTCTGACATGCTAACATGCATACAAAATCACATCACAATAAATTATCAACTTTGAAACTCCAGTACAGATATAGGTTTGCTTAGTTGCTGTTGCAGATAAGTAAATGTCAGACAGTGTAGGTCTGAATTCTTAATACAATCCCTAATTAATCCTGGGAAAGAAGTGAAAAACTAGATTTCATACTTTGACCTTTTCTATTCTCAGTATAGGGGGAAAACAGTATATTATTTCGGAGTGTCAATATTAAACCACTGACCACTATACTTATTACATTGCCATATGTCACCATTCACCCACATAATTATTAGTCTCTCCCTGAAAACTAAACATGCAAATAAATAGCTTATTGAAATGACTGTATATGTCGCTTCAAAGCCACAAAAGCACAAATCAGCTTGTTTTCTCAGGAAAAAAAATTAAAGTCTGCTTTAATGGCTAGCCATGGCTAGTAATTGCTGTCATTGTGAAATATGCTTACCACTACTGATCTCAATTATCCCTATGCATTTTAGTTGTGTTAGATATTCACCTATATTTCTATATCTATATTTGGAAAAATGCCACTCAGGAGGAGAATGCACAGTGTAGCTTCAACATGCAGTTGCGTGGCAGCTGTTTTTTTACCCATTTTGCCTGTCTCTTTTACCTAGATTTTTGAGACAGATCAATGGATTGATTGCTGACCAACAGGTTTGCGTGCTGAGGCTCTTTTAAAGAGGAACTTAAGAGGCTGTGGATTCTAAATGATTCCAGGGCTATCCGAGGTCCACTCATTGGAGCATCCCAAATTGGGATGCCCTGCAGTGTAAAAACCCCCCAGATCCCCACATCCACTCACCTGATCTTGGAGCCCTTGTCACATCTGGGCACCACAGCCGCAGCCCCACTCACCCCTAGACCTGCGCTGCTCCACGCACGGCCTTTCTGAATGGGTGGTGTGATCACTCCACAGCTATACGCCGAGTGGTCGATGCAGTCGGTGGTACACTCAACTCTTTTCTGCTCTGCTTGGCCACCCAGGAGGCTTAGCCGTAAGCACAGCAAAAGGGACCCGAGTGAAATCAATCGCACTGATTGGCTTAGAAGCCATTCAGCCAATCAGCATGCTCTGTTTTTACTGAACATGTGCCGTGGGAACACCAGGAAGGTGAGTTGAATGGGCAAACTGGGGGATGCACACAGCAGAACATCCCAATTCATGATGCCCCGTCTAAGAGGAACAACACACGGGAAAGTTAAATTCCTTTCTGTTGTTGTTCTTTAAGATTTGTGTTTTCTAATCTACCGGCTCACGTGCATCTCCCAGGTTAGTTATAAACTGGTTGGAGCAGCTGCCACCTTTTGTTTCTTTTGGATTTGTGCAAGCACACAGGGGTCGGGGGGTCCTTAAATAGCATGGTTATCCAACCCCTCCCCCTTCCCCATGTATTGCACTGGAGGTAAAGTGTATCCTCAGGTAAGATGCTCCTACTGTGGGCTCGGATATATTGGGAGTTAGGACTGCACCTACACAAAGGCACCATAGCGTTTGATGGTGCAAATTCAACATACATCTGCAGATGGGTGCCAGCCAAGACCCCTCTGGCTACAGGTTAACAGAGTTACGTAGCTGCTGTGGTTGCTTTAATATTTTTCTATCTCAAGCATAATATTGCTGCCCCTGAGATACTTTCTGCTGTGATTCATTGGTGTACTCCCCAGGGTACATGAACTTCTAGGTGACCTCATGTAATAAGGGTTAAAATCATAGCCCCAGATAACATTTTAGTAAGAAATGTATCTGAACAGATGTACATATTGCTAACAATTGATAAAATCATCTTAAAGTTTTAAGGTCAATTTAAGATGCTATTCCATCTTTTAGTAAGGCCCTTGTCCATCACCCAATGAAGGGGCATAGCCTTATGACCTGCCATGGGGCATAACCATGAAACGTTTTCTACTGCATTTAAATAAGAAATGGGAGCAACACCCATTTGGGCAGCATTATCTGATATGGTATAAATAGTTTTGGTTTGCTTTGCTAGTAACAGTTACCATAGGGGTAAAAACAAACAAACCCAAATGGGTGACACTTTGAAAAAAACATTGTGCAGCATGACACATATCTCCAAATCTGTACTGTACTAAGTTTCGATTAAGGAGCATAGATCCAGAGATTTTCTGCTATTATTAAGCTAACAGTTATAACTGAAATCATTCCCTCCTATTTCAGAAGCCATGCTGAGTCTTTTAAAAGTCAAGTAATTCAGGTACTAGAGAAAAGCCTACTTCTATATTCTCTATAAAGCTCAGAATATACAAACTGTTTTAGAAAACAAAGTACATTTGCACTTCTCACCCACAACACATTTTGTGTGTTGTAAAATGAAACAAGTTTATGACCTATGAACAAAAAGAAAAAAATAACAGAAACCAAAATATCCCTGGGGGATCAGACACAAGTTCCAGCACACTGCACGCTAAGCATATACCATATCATTCCTGATCTCTGCCCTTTCTACTTCATCAGTTTTCCTGAAAGTAATGTTTTGTGCTCAGGTTTTCCAGCATGAACACAAGGCTCTGGGAGGACTGAAGTGTGTAACAGCACAACCAGGGTTGCCACTACATATACGATTATCTTAGGTATCTGTCATTTATTATAAATAAGTTATATATATTAATTTGGACAGAAAGTAACTTTAACATTGGTTTACCCTCCTTTTGCCCTTTGTCTTTGAAGACGACCCTTGCCTCCATGAACATTCTAAAAAAAATGGGCATCTCCACACCTGGTGGTCAGTCCTATAGTTAGAACTTTTTGGTATAGGGTGTTTAGGCTAATTAGGAACATTTTAAAACCTAATTTACAATTCAAAAATAACAGCCACCAGAAATAACAGTGACCCAATGTAAACTAACAAACTACATATCAAATGCAACAAGAATGGCTACTGCAAGTTCATGGAAAAACAGGTCAATTCCTTATAGGCAAATGAAAGCAAAGATCAAATGAATCCAAGCCAAGGAAAAACTTGCTAGTATACTCATGCATAGACAGAAGCAATATGAGAAAGTCTGGCACCCATGGAAGAGGGTGGGGGAATTACCAGTTATGTGACCACTTTGCCTTAAGTGGGTGCTGAGCAGATTTAAGACAGCTGGTACAAATTTAGGTATATCTATAGGTAAGTACATCTATAGGTAAGTTCAATCGGTCATTTTTTTATATAGTTTACATAAATTCTATTTTAACTATCTATTTACCCCTTCTTGTAAATTGTCCCTGTGAAATAGCTTACACTGTATATCTATTAATTCCTCCTTGTAAATTGTCCCTGTGAAATAGCTTACACTGTATATCTATTAATCCCTCCTTGTAAATTGTTCATGTGATACATTTGCCCGTCTTTAGCTTCATCAATGTTTTTCATGTCGGCCAAAGCCAAACATTTTCATGTGGACCTTAATTAGTCATTTTCCTGGTAATCTTTAGTTGATCCAACATACATATCCTTTTTTGGGCTAAAAAATACTTAGGTACTTAGTTAGTGTTATTTGTATTGCCCAA
The DNA here is from genome assembly GCA_027917425.1 of Gastrophryne carolinensis. Classification (NCBI taxonomy): domain Eukaryota; kingdom Metazoa; phylum Chordata; class Amphibia; order Anura; family Microhylidae; genus Gastrophryne; species Gastrophryne carolinensis. The sequence continues at coordinate 460,862,071 of CM051235.1, forward strand.
CATGTTTTTTGGAGGGTGTTAGGAGTTAGTGTTTGAGTAGTTTACCTTGCCTTGCTAATTTTTTTTGTTTTTCTATTTTCTCAGGAACCGCAAAATGGGCCACTCCCTGAATGTCCAAGCAGTGGTGGCCCCGGACATGCGGTTCCTTAGTGTTCTCGCTGGGTTTCCAGGCTCATCCCATGACGCGCACATATTGCGACGATCTGAATTTGTACCGTCGGTTTGAGTCTGGAGATTTCTCTGGTGGATGGCTCCTTGGTAAGTGGACGCAAATAACGTCATTCACTTTTCAATGTATGCCTAGGAATATAGTTGATGACCCATGTCTGAACCTATGGGCGTTTTTACCCCTTGATGACATGTTAAACCGGACCTTAACCATGATCTTTAACAAAGCACAGACCCTTACAAAATGATTTCAAACCATTTTTAAATAATATATTTCTACTTTATAGTAAATACTTATTATTCTTCCCCACACTCGGCTGCAAATCTGTTCTTGACTTTATGATAGGGTCTGCGCCATCTTTTCTCAGAAGCATGACACTTACTGAGTAGAGGAGAGTGGGATTAGAGCTGTGCTTGGCTCAGACAAATCAGATCTGGGGTCCTGAAAAGATAAGACATCCAAGAATGCTGAGCAGCACAGTCCTAACCCAATTTCTGTTTGCATTCTGCCTGATTTGCCCTCATCCGCCATCTTGGATGTTTAAAGGCTCAGAACATGCAGTAGATGGTGTTAGGCTCTTTTTTGAGGTGAGCAATCTGTATGTACAGGGTGTTGCAAAAATATCAGATAATCTCTTAGTCAGGGGGAACGACCGCTTGTCTCAAAACATTTTTGTTGGATTGGGTAATTAATGTAAGTATTTTCTAATTTTTTCAGGGGATTCCGGCTATCCGCTTCTTCCCTGGCTGATGACGCCCGTCCTTCGGCCACAGAATGCCCAGGACGCCTACAATCGGGCCCACTGAAAAACCTGGGCCATTGTGAAGAGGGCCTTTGGCCTCCTAAAAATTAGGCTTAGTTGGACCATACCGGGTGGCACTCCAGTATCACCCCAAAAAGGTGATTGATATAATACTGGCCTGCTGTGTGCTACACAACTTTGCCATAATGCAGCGTGTCCCCCGGTATGTGGATCTTCCCCCCTCTCCACCCAGCCAGGAGCCTGATGCCAATTACCGTGGCACACCTAGTGCCTCTGGGCAAGCTGTGAGTGCAAATTTGTTTCTGACCCATTTTGCCTAATTTTGTTTTCCTGTTTTTGTTTGTTGTATGTATTTGTTGTTTTGTACTCTCATTTGCCTTTGTGAAGGCTTGGTTATTTTATTATTTAGAAATAGTAATGAATGAATTACTAACATTTTCAAACTTGATCTGAGCCTCATTCATTATTTAATTATTCATTATTAAAAACCTTCAATAATCTCCGAATAACCCAAACATTAATGCATCAACTTAGTCCACAACAGCTAAAGTCACATTCAATATATTTAATATAAATATGTCAATTATTAGTTGAAGGGCACTTGCAGACTTCATGTATATACATAGTACAACATAAATATACATTGGTGCAGAATCATGGCACCTAGCAATTGCCCACATCCAGGAGATTTTAAGTAATGCACTCCAGGCTGAAGTTTCAAGAACAAATAAAAGAAACAGACATAGGGAGCAAGCATTTGCAGGTCAATATTTGTGCAGTAATACATAGGGCCACATACACACCCTCCACTGCTTGGCCACATTTGCCACAGGCACAGGTGGAAAGCAGCCATACCTATGCCACATCCACACCTGTAAGTCAGTGGCCCACCCAAACAATAACCCCCAGTCCGAATCCAAATCCAGTCCAATCTTTGCCCGGGTTCAAGGTCGTAATTTGCCAGCCCAGAATGTCCCCCAATCATGTCTACAAACAGGATGAGCCAGACACAATTTCATTAGGCTAAAGCCAGCAGCGTGACAGCTTGAGTGGCAGGTTCAGTGAGGATTGAGCTCAGGCATTGGCTAGTGGGGTATCTCAGCACTCTAATGAGCTATATGGGCAAAAATCCAAATCAGACAAGCAAAGCCATAAAAAAAGGCTATCTTGGTAGCGCTCAACAGACAGGTCAATACAGTAGTGATGTAGAGGAAAGATGAGGAGCATATACAGGGCAAATGGCTGTTAAAATGGGTGTTGCCCATAAAACCCTGGTGGTGGGCCTTGGGGATGGCCCATCACCTGGGCAAGTGTGGCATTAAGAATCTGCCACTGTTCCAACATGAATCTATTGCTGTTTCTAACTTCCTCGAGCATGCCTGTCAAAGTATTAGTTAAGGTGGCCATGTGGCTGTTGCTCGTCCTAAATTCTGGCAGCATGGAGGTGAATGTATTATTTAATGTATCTAATTGTGCAGAAAACTTCTTTGAGTCTTTGAGTCACCTGGCGAAATAAACGCCTCTCATGGTGCCACGCTGACTCCAGGATCAGCACGCACCTCCCCTGGGAAACTGGGCAACGTTGCTGACTACGCCTCCCAATTCCCCGGGTTTGAGTGCCTGCAGGTGCTGGACCTCTAGGGCGAGCAAGAGTCGCAGATGTGCTCGGCAAATCCTCTGCAGCAGACCTACCACTGGGGACTGTAGGCTCAGTCTCTGCATGCTGCACACGATGGGCTGGCAGCATGGGGCCAGCTTCACTCTGCTGCAGTAGCATGTTGGGACCGTGGCAGATTCTGTTCCAGAGGAGTCAGTTGTGAAGGTCCCATCAAGGTGCCATCCTCCGCCATCTCCTGGATTTCCTCCATCAGTGTGTGGGTCTGTTGGGACATGTGCAAAAAAAGGTTCAGTTTGGTCCCTAAATATATTAGTTAGGCTAATTAGTCATGTTCATTCACATGCATCAGCAGATTCAGCAAAATACACTTACCGTATATTTCTGCTCCTGGCTCCTAGGCAGCACGGCGTGGTCCAACTGGATGAGGCTTCCACATTTGCTGAGGGTTGATGCTGGGCTGTATTGTAAATAAAAAGGCACATAAACACCCACACATCCATTGATGATCTGTATAACTACATATGCTTCACTAAAACAAGTGGGCAAGCAGGAATGTCAACTCCCCCAACGGTCCAAGGTGACCTTCACTATGAATGTCATTATCTGTTATATGTATGACTGATCCTGTACATACACATTGCTCACCTTAAATAATAAAAACATGCATGTACTGCATGTTATGAGGCTTCACACATTCCTAAAGGGCCATTAGGGACCCACACTCAGCTTGCAAATAGCATTTGGCTTAAGAGTATGCTGGTGGGCATTCTTCCTATGTAGACCTTTCCCTGACCCCAGATCAAGTATTTGAGAGCAAAGCACAGCTAAAACCCAAGTGGCCTAAAGACAAAGAAGGAAGTGTTGGATATGATTGAGTAGAATCATATAACAGGCAGTGCTTTGCTAATATTAAGACTTTAATAGTGACCATAAATACTGTCCAAGGTCGTGTATGGGCTGGCAAATTAGAAAATTAACATTCCGCACACATTACACACCCTGCTAAAACTGTAGCCTCCCCTACAAGGCACTCCCTAGGGGCATGTGTTCATATATGCCTGTGAGCCTCATTTTACACCTTTAAAACATTTCACATACACACTAACATTACTAACCTGCAGGAATAGTAGGTCTGTCCATGTCCCGTCGCCCCGAGTGGTCCTCTAATGTCACGGGATGTATCAGCCCCAGGACCATCTCCTCAGCTCGGGTAAACTGTAATTTTGTGGGGAAGCCTCCGCTAGTTTGTAAGCTGAAAAATATAGGTTTGCAAATTTAGGAAATTGTTGACGATACAAGAAGCAAACAAATGCACAACTCAAATATGTACCTGTAATTGCGCTGTTTATTTTCTTTCTTCCGTGCTGCATACTTCAGGTCAGAAGTTTTGCATTGAATCTGCTCCTCATCTTTAGGCTCCTCTCCCGCTACATTGACCTGTCTGGTGAGCTCCTCCAAGATTTCAGTTTTTTGCAATTTGCTTGTTGATTTGGATTTTCGCCCATATAGCTCATCATGATGTAAGGTCAGCCCACTTGCCAATGCCAGAGTTTGGGCCTCACCAAACCTGCCACTCAACTGTCCTCTGTGCAATGTCCGGCTTATTGCTTGATGTTCTGGCTCATCTCTGAATGTAGGCAATTCGGGGGATATTCTGGGCTGGCTCTGTTGTGTAGAAATGTAGAAAAGACAGGTGGCTGGATAAAGAATGGACTAGACTTGGAAATGGACTTGAGGTCCTTACCTGGGTGGCCACTGAACTTGCAGGCGTCGATGTGGCATATGGATAGTTGCTTGCCACCTGTGCTGGTGGCAAATGTGGCCGAGGAGGAGAGGGTGTGCTTAAGGGTGTTGTGCTTCTGGCCCTGTGCCTCTTCGTGCCCTTGCCACTTGTGGTTCCATGCCCCTAGGAGGTACTTGCACGTGGCTCTGGAGATGCTGAGCTTGGGGGCTGTGGCTTCTGGACCTGTGGCTTTTGCTCTTTTCATGGGCACATTTCCCATGTGGCTCTGTAGATGCTGAGCTTGGGGGGCTGGGGCTTCTGGGCCTGTGGCTTTTGCTCTTTCCATGGACGCGTTTCCCATGTGCCTCTGGAGATGCTGAGCTTGGGGGGCTGGGGCTTCTGGGCCTGTGGCTTTTACTGGCCTTGCCAATGGAGCATTCTTTCAGAACGGATGTGGTAGGCCGGAGAGGAGGAGATGGTGTTTTTTGGTGGCTGGGGCTTCTCACCCTCTTAGTAGTGTGGGTTTACCTGCCTGCTTGGTTGGGGTCTTCTTCTTCGCCGCTGCCTCCTTTGCTTTGCTGGTTGTTTTTGGCTTAGCAGACTTGGTTGGTATTGCCGTCTTGGACTGGCCACTGTGGCTGCGCGTTTCCCGCACCTTCGCCATTGGAATTTGGGACCGAGTGGTCGGCCGTGAAGAAGCCTCCTCAGGCCACTGTGTCATTTTCTCTTTGCCTGGTTTGGCCTTAGCGATGGCTTTTTTAGCTGGCATGTTGAGACTCTGAAAGAGAATAAGCTGTGTGTCCAGGACCCTTTAAATACTAATGCCTGGGTATGATGCTTACGTGTGTGTTCGCGTAAGCGTGCGTACGGCAGTTCGTTCGGCCGTGCGGAACCCGGAAACCGCTGGGGCATTACTTATCTGCTGCGGACAAGAAGAAAGATGGCGCCCACGATCTTCACCCGCCAACAAGAAGAGCTGATTATGCTTGTAAGTGTATTATAATGACTTTGATTTGCCATCTAAATGCATGCCTAGGCCTTAAGGAAGCGCAGGAAGAAACAGTTATGTGTAAAAGTGTGTAAACCTCCGTGCAAAACAGAAGTTAGTGCGCACATGTGCGAACCAACTCACTAACATCTAGAAGGATAGTTTGAGGCTCGAAATGTGTCTGGTAATGTCATTTAGTCAACTGATCAAATTGTGACAGATATTTGTATGCAGTTTGATCTAACAACTATGTTTATTTTGTGTTTTTTAGACAATGCTTCAGCACAGGTACGACTACCTGCCTAACTCTTCTGAGAAGAGGACCGTCGCCCTGGAGATCGTTTCCAGGATCCAGCACGAGACTGACACCACCTTCACTCATACGCAGATCATGCAGCACTGGTCGGACCTGAAACGGCTCCACATGCCCCGGGTGTGGCGATTTTTGGACTCCATTTCCCAAGTAAGTGCATAGCGATTGCATGCTAGATGTAACTAATACAGAAGGTAGGCCTTGATTTATAAATGCTATTCTTTTCTAGTGCTGGAAATGGAGTACCGAATCCGATGCACCCGGAGGCGCACTGGCCAACCAGTGCTGCATGAATCTGCAGCACAAAATGGAGGTGGTGGATCTCCAGGGCGACGTTCCTACCCCTCCTCTGTAGCGGCCTCCGACCAGCCCCTGGACCTTTCTACAGAGGAGGGGCATAACGGCATGGGAGTCGTACCCAGCAACGGAGCTGTTAGCCTCTGGTATGTGACTCTTCATGTAACCACACACACATACATGCTATTTAGAACAAAGCTTATTCCCTTAATCTATTTTTCTAGATGTTAATGTAGCGGGTGAAGGATCTGGAGCAGGGACTGCAGCAGATCAGGCCCAGGAGGCACATGTAGAAGGTGGGTGATGTCACACACACATTCAAATTGTTATTTGCTTACTGTTGACTAAGACATTAGAAGTGACCCTATTTGACATGTCTCTACAGCCTCAACTTCCCAGCAGTGGCAGGACCCAGAAACCAGGGTAGTCCCCAACGCACACCTCAGCCACCAACGAAGTAAGTTGTAATGTCATTCTTTTGAGTATGTGGTAATTGACATGATCACCAGAATACCTAAAGCCATAGTCAATGGCATTAGCATAGTGACATATGCCCTCTTCCTTAGATTAATTACTTAGCATAATGACATATGCCCTCTTCCTTAGATTAATTACTTAGCATAATGACATATGCTCACTTCCTTTGATTAATTACTTAGCATAATGACATATGCCCGCTTCCTTAGATGAATTACTTAGCATAATGACATATGCCCTCTTCATTAGATTAATTACTTAGAATAATGACATATGCCCACGTCCTTTGATTAATTACTTAGCATAATGACATATGCCCACTTCCTTTGATTAATTACTTAGCATAATGACATATGGCGTCATGAGTTAGCTTGCCACCTAAAAACATTCCATCCACAGGTGAGAAACATGCATTTGCCAACAAATAATGTTTGTTTCTTTTTTATACAGGGACCACACGTGCCAGAGTGGCAGCAATGAGTGAAAGGGTCCTTCAGTTGGTGGCCGACATGCAGGAGCTGCGTGACTCGTTGGGGACCACAGAAGAAGCCTAATGTTCTGGGTCCTGCCATTGCTTTGTAAATAGTTTTAAAGTTTTATATTTTTAAACATTTTAAAATTTTAACAATTTTATATTTTCTATTAAAAAAAAGATTTATACATTTTTCCGAAAAACTAATTTAAACAAAACCCATCAAAAAATGGCAGTTTGGAATAAACCAAAAAAAAAACTGTTTCAGTGTCATTTGATTTTCAAAATACATTAACACCAAATGAATGGTCCAAGAAATATTTAGAGATGAAGATTCACATGACCGCGAAGTGATTTAGGTAAGTTTTAGGGGTCCAAAATGGAAGAAGAACCTAAGCGCAAAGTGGTTTGGGTATGTTTTAGGGGTCAGAAATGGAAGAAGAACCTAAGAGCGAAATGGTTTGGGTAAGTTTTAGGGATCAGAAATGGAAGAAGAACCTAAGCGCGAAGTGGTTTGGGTAAGTTTTAGGGGTCAGAAATGGAAGAAGAACCTAAGCGCAAAGTGGTTTAGGTGAGTTTTAGGGGTCAGAAATGGAAGAAGAACCTAAGCGCAAAGTGGTTTGGGTGTTAGGGGTCAGAAATGGAAGAAGAACCTAAGCGCAAAGTGATTTAGGTGAGTTTTAGGGGTCAGAAATGGAAGAAGAACCTAAGCGCAAAGTGGTTTGGGTAAGTTTTAGGGGTCAGAAATGGAAGAAGAACCTAAGCGCAAAGTGATTTAGGTGAGTTTTAGGGTTCAGAAATGGAAGAAGAACCTAAGCGCGAAGTGGTTTGGGTAAGTGTTAGGGGTCAGAAATGGAAGAAGAACCTAAGCGCAAAGTGATTTAGGTGAATTTTAGGGGTCAGAAATGGAAGAAGAACCTAAGCGCGAAGTGGTCTGTGTAAGTTTTAGGGGTCAGAAATGGAAGAAGAACCTAAGCGCGAAGTGGTTTAGGTGAGTTTTAGGGGTGAGAAATGGAAGAAGAATTAAAGTGCAAAGGGATTTAGGTGAGTTTTAGGGGTCAGAAATGGAAGAAGAATGAGAGCGCGAAGTGATTTAGCTAAGCATTGTAGCACAAGTGAGTGAACCAAATCTTTAGGCAAGGACATTAATGAGTTAAGTTTGTAATGCTCAGGCTTAAGGTCGTAAGGATTTTCGTCTGGACAATTATTTATTGAAAAAGGAAACCAGAATCTAACGGGAAACGCAAAGGATTTGTGGGAGGAGACGATGGAAAAAGGGCAAAAACAGAAGCCTATGTTGTAACATGAGAAAATGAAATGGAAAACGAAAGCTGGAAAATGACATTCTCGTACTCTGGCATATGAACGGACGAAGACTTTACAGAAGGCTTGCAATGCATGCATAGAATCGTTTGTATACTCATACGAGAGCGGGAAAATGTAAAAGAAAAACAGATCGACACAAAAACGAAAGTATTTTTTTGTCTCTCTGAATCAACCCTATTGCACGGAACAGCCCTTAGTTTCATACTGTTTACCTTCTTGAACCTTTCTTGGAAACATACCTCCCCATTTAGGATTTAATACCCCCTTTATGAAGATGAGCTATAGATCTACCTATATACTCTCTTGAATCTCAACTTCGCTCTGTAACTGGTAGGGGCGCTTAGGGGCACTGCAATGTCTGGGAATATTATTTTGGGGATTTAAACTGAGTGGCATCCCATACTGGGATACTGGTAATTTGAGCAGCAAGAAATTTGTCCATTAATCTGCTTTAAAGGTCTCACAGAGGTAAGTCAGTATAATTTACAGTTAGAGGAAATGCAGGGAAGCTAAGGAAGACAAGCCACAAAATAGCATGGCTGTTTATTGGCCTTGGGCATGCCCTACATGAAGTATGACACAGTTTTTCCACATTTCCAACTAATCATGTTTGTCAAATGGATGCCCTATGACAATTGATTCTAGGTACGGAGGATGTATGGATTGTTTTAATTTTTGGATGTCTGGCTGAGCTGCCAAATGCATTTCATGGTGCAGCTTTGTGAGTCCTGTTGTGGTCAGGGACAGCTGCAGGACCACTGGGGTTTGAGGTACTCTCTTGCTGCTGAGAGCACCAAGGGACAGAGTGACATTTAGACCAAGTTCCTGCATTGTCCTGGAGGAATACAATTGAAAGGGTGGAACCCTTGAAAGGAGACAGGCATCAGATGAGCTGCTTGCAGCCTTATTATTGCCATTGGGTTTACAGTCCCTTCGAAAGCTCTTTTTTCTGTCTGTTATCTGGAAAAATTAATTCTAGGTTAATTTTAGTCATTAGAGACAAGAAAGTCTATAGCTCACATTAGGAACCAAAGATAGTGAATAAAGAGGAGTTTTGTCCAGTGACACCCAACTGTTTATTCACCCCTAGCAGAAAAAATGGTACTTTCTTTAAAGATGTACTCGGAAAATTTGTAAAAAAAACCCCAAAAAACTAACAAACCTTAAAATGACAAACCATCTCCACTATAAAAAGAAAAGCATTCATCCTGAATGCTAAACTGCGATCCCCAAACAAACCCTGGTATATTATTCTCCTCTGATTACAGGCATACACCACAGAAGTGAACTAAATTTACAAGCCACTATATAGTGTTTATGTATATTATTTTCTTCCAGCATTGCATTCCTCAATTATTAATACATATATAGTCCTCACTCCATTCAAAGACACACATTGATTACATTTTCCATAATCTAACTGAACAACCTTGACAATAATGATATACAAATTTCTTTCACTGACACAAGGGAGGCAAAATGGGCACAGTTAATAGGAAAAGATATCAAAACTGAAGCATAATAATTGTGCAATTTATGCCAGCTAAATGCATAATAGTGCGTTTTAATTAAATGTGAAAAATGAAATATATCGCCATGTTCAGATGCTGTTAATTTAACAGGATCTACACACGTTCTAATATAATGGCTGAATTTTTTTTGGCTCCTTGTGGAACATATTAAAATGTATATTAGCCTCAAGGTGAATAAACACAAAATAATAGTCTAAAGGTTTTGGCCTGTGGAGAAAGAGATCTGTGCTCAAAGGCCGTCAAGTCTCTGTGATGCCGGGTAGACACTCACTTAGCCTCATTAAGCCAAAGCTCTCTTTTGCTTGTCTTTTGTTCTGCTTGACAGCAGCATTTTTGTTGTATAATAATTCATTCCAAGTTCGTTCCAAGCTACCGAAACTGATGAACTGTGGCCATTTTAATGAGAAGTGTCGGTTATAAGCATAATCTGTAAACCACGTGGGTCAAGCAATCACAAAGAAGTGCAAAAGGCAAAATTAGATATTGTCTAGGACTGTACACTTATCAAGTTGTTTTTGGACAGGGTATAATAATATAGTCAGAAGACTGCATCTTTTTACATTTGTGCTTTCCATCACGCAATGGTAAAGCAAACTATGTTGTTTGTAGAACAAGTGTTCACTTTCAAACAACAGCTAGTTGAGAAAATAAGACTGGGCGCAGAAATTATTTTTTATTTTGTGAACTTACCATTTTGACAAACCAGCAAATGAACAATGAAACAGATTTTAGAGGTCAACTCCAATGTCAGAACTAAGCTCCTCTGGGCATTTTGTCGTAACCCACCAGGGCCAGGCTTGGAGAGACAGGTAAGATGAGGGTTAGGGAAGAGAGTGCTGAGAATTTCAATCAAACGCTTTATTTGAAGATGGAACATGTGGCAATATAAAAGCTAAAGCTAATAAAAACAAGAGAGATCTTGGATAGAAATGTTCTTTTTTATTGCTGTCTGTCCAGACCAATATTAAATAGAAAATTACATTGCTGTTATTCACTGCTTATTGCTATAGTTTGATGAAATAAAAACTTGCTATTAAGAGAATTACTACAAAAAAAGAAAATCTTGATTAGTGTTGCTTAAAGGCCTGAATCCAAACACCATTCAAGGTTACAGGGCTAAAATTATGATTGTGTGTTCTGGTCTCTAGAAAGCAAATAAGGCAGGTATATACTTCTGAATTTCATATGCAGTAATAAACATCCTGGAGGATTATAAAAAGTTTTATTCTGTTTGAAGCACAGTAGAAAACATTTCAGGATGGAGTACTGACAGCCACCATATGTCAACAAGTAAAGTTAAATTTAGGTCTGTAAAACATTTGTTGGGCGCTTCTGCACTGTAGCACTCTGTGCATCTCCTTCTCTGCCCATGACCAATAAGATATGAGGGGCGAGCACACAAATGCTGAGTGTAGCATACGGGTCCCTGAGGGGTTTAGCTCCTCAGGTGTAAGGGGAGTGGGTTCTTTGTTAACGGGCTTGGGGGACCTCCTGGTGTGGGCTTGCATCCAATAACTCCAGATGAGACCAACTTTATGAAAAGGGCACTTACTTTATTAGCAGGGCTTCAGGTACACTTGATGGTTACAGCAGGTCATACAGTCTTTCTACACAACAGTTCCATTAGCAGTTTTCATAGCACAGCATTACATCCAGGTGGACTTCAACAGGTGGTGGGCACTCATCCTGATCCCATAGCAGAATGCTGCGACCTTAAGCTTCCTCCATCAGCATCTCGGGTGGAATGGTTCACCTTTCCTGTGGCCACTTGTTAGGTATGAATGTGGCTCCTCTGCTCTCCCTCTTACACTTCCGACTGCTCACTGCTCCCAGTTGACCCTGCTGGTACCTTCCTCACTCCCGGTTACTACAATAGGGAACTACGTCTGTTCTGTTCATTCTGAGGTAACTCTGCTTCTAGAACCTTCTCTAGCCTTACTCACCTTAGCCAATGGCAGCTCAGCTGTACTCCTATGTGGTTAGGTTTTAGCCAACAGTTTGGTAGACCTGCAGTGTCACAATCCATTAGCTATCCAGCAGTGCCATCCTGTGGTGATGTAGCACAACTGCAGGACAGATATGAACTACCACACTGAAGAACAACAAAGATAATGGCTGAACACTTTCCGCCAGCTACATGAGCCTAGCAGCAATGTGTGCCCACACTGGTGGTTGCTGTCGGCAGACCCGGAGGAGTAATCTGACCTATTTTCAAGCAGCTTATCTTTAAATGGATGCAAATTGAGGCACCCCAGATAAGTGAACTAAACAGGTCTAATATTTTTTTGGCTTTAGGTAGGTTTTAACACATAAACTGTGGGCATTACCCAGGCTTAAAAGTGGTGACCAGGACAAAGATTCTGTTCTGTTCCAGTGACAATCATAGACATTTCTGTTAGAAGAAGCGTATCTGGACACCTAAACTATAAAATGAGGTTAAATCTTTCAGGGGTGCAAAGGGTAAAACATTTAAAAAGAAACTTTTTGCTTTGGATTATATAATATTATTATAATATTATATATAACTATAATAATAATTATATAATTATTATATATATAATATTATTATGTAAACAAGCTCTGCCCTTTAACCCGCTGAAAAATCATATTCCTCTTTTCTCATTTCTGCAAAAGCCTGGAATCCCTATTCAACACCTTTAGTGCCCTGTACGCATTTATGCTTGTGGTTTCTGTTGCTAATACAGTTTCTGTTCCAGTTTGGTTACCTTTACACCTGTACATAACACCTGTTGACAACAGCTAGAACAGAACAAAACAACCCATTTGAATCCAGCTCTCTAACTTGCTGTAGTTTGAGACACTGCACAGGAAGACTCTAAAATCATAATATATTGGGGCATGACTGAAGTGCTCTTGAGCAAGGCACCTAACCCCCCCAATTGCTCCCTGGGCTCGGTGGCCCACCACTCCCGGAACATGTTTACATTCACTGCTCCATAATGTGCTCACTTAGTGTGTAGTCATGTTGTATTTTGCAACATTGGTCATATAAACCCATTATCATTATCTCCCAGACAGTTTATTTCTGCCAGTCTGTACTCTCAGAAGATAATTGTTATGATGATCTCTTTTTTGCTGTTACAAAGGCAAGCTTCAGATTTATTTGTGTCTGTGTGAAAATCAGCCTGGTATTGCTCCAAGAAAGGGGCAAGAGTCCTTTCTCTCACTGATTGTATAGTAAAAACTACTGAGCATAAATATACTTCCAGGATAAAATAGGGTTCCCGCTTTAGCTGTGTTTACTTAGAAGCACAGAAGAGAAAGAAGAACAGAAACACAAGCATTGGTTCGTCACACACAGTCTGATGCAAAAGAGGCTGGATTACAGCCACTTTTCAGGGTGAAAAAAGTGGTCATACAGGAATAAAACCCAGGGCTAGGCTAAAGAAGCAGGACAAGATCTCAGTTTCAACAGCTTTTTATCTGCAACAATATAGGAATATTCTTCTGAAACAAGCAAACACCGACTTTTATTTTACTTGGAGCGCACAATCCATGTAAGGATAATCTGTATCAAGTCATATACAGTAGGTGCCAATGGCAATAGGGGCATCTAAACATTTACTGTAATGTACAGCAGAGGCGTAACTAACTGACGTGACTGTGCCCTAATGTAGATATTTAGTTTGTTTCAAAATGAATTTATGTCATTAGGCAAATGGTGCTTTCTTTTCCTACTGAAATCCACGTAACCATAAATCGAAAAAATAAGTTCAAAGACTGACAATGACACCCCTGACCTCATGAGCATGATGGCCATGCTCCCCTGCCCCCCTGTATTGTAACAGATACTATAGATGCACCTGTTTATTTAGGCAAAATGTATAAACTGAAATATGTTACAATACAATAGATGTACAATGTCCTTGTATTTTAATGAACACTAATTAAGCATCTATGTATTCACAAATTATATAATATATCTATCTATCTATCTATCTATCTATCTATTTGTTTTATTTCATTTTATTTTTTAATTGTTTACCTTCAACCCCCTTTCAGGTCAACCATGGTGGTTTAGAGCATAGCTGCTTTTCTTTTGGGAAATACTGTAAGCCTCTATTACTCAAGAGAAAGGGGTGTATTCTGTTGATATAAACACTGGACTCTACAGGATGCCAATTTAACCAAGTGTCTAAAATCAAATACAACAATTCTCTACCCGGTTTCAAAAAATAATTGGAGGTCAGCTTCACTGAGAACCATCTTTACACCTTTAGTGATGGAACTAAAATACATTTGTCAGCTGCCATGCACAGAATGGGCCATAAAGTCTTTTATTTTGTTGAAAAAAATCTTCTTGAGGCACAATCATCATACTTTTTATTGTTATCATTAAAAATCAATTATGTGTAAAAACCAGCACTTGGTATTGGTGCCAGATATCCAGTTTCCCCTATGTCGGTTTTGAATGCAAAATTACTACATTTAAATTTTTTTTGTATTTCTTGTTATTGCAACAATGGCCCTTTAGGGTGGTACTGTATATGATACATAACTCAAAGGACATTTATAGAAACCCCCTATACTTCCTTAACCCTCTCATGTTTTAAAGAAGCAACATATCCCAAGAACTAATACAGTTCCAAATCTGGCCATTGCTTACTTAAAGTGTGTATTCCCACTTATGCTCTAGGCCAGGGTTTTCCAAACTCTTCCCAAACATCACTTTCCATTATTTAAACCTTTAACTGTCATCCTACCTGGAGATGTTGTCACCCTCTGTTGGAAGACCATTTATAAATATTTTGTGCTGTACATGTTCAACTGTGATTTTTTTTATTGCATCTGTGAAGGTTCTCATTCATGGTAGATCGGTAGTAAGCTGTCACAATGACTAAACTTGCTGAGTTTTTCTTTCTTGAGGATAATTTTTTGCTTATTCAAGCTCATAGGGGTTGCACTAGTTGCAGTTCACCACAGAAATGAAAGCTTACGTAGGAAAAAGTTCAGGATAGCACATAAGCATTCTTGTTTTTCTGGAAAAAGTCAGATATGGTGGAAGACTAGAAAGAGAGGTATATGTAAAACCAACTTACTAGGACCGGTACCTACAGTTTGTAGTTCTCTTTCCAGTAGATTACAAGGTTGGGGGCATTAGAAACACGATCCATCAACCAGAGAAGATAATCGAGGACACTTGGCAGGATCCAAACTTGTTCTCATAAACCTAGCAATTGATTTACTCAACAGTAGTGCTGTTGAAATTGTGCTCTGTTGGGTTCAGACAAAATTTTCCCCAGAATTTAAGATTTATGTCCAAGCAGGGAAAACACAGCTGAATTGAATGATTTAGCTGGTCTTTCATTTTTAATGTTTTTGTTCTTATTTTAATGGTGCAGTACTGTCTGCTTGCCTGATCATATACCAAGAAAGGAAGTTTATGCTGTTACCTTCTGTCCAGTGCCCCTAAAGAGCCTGTGTTTCTTTTTTTACTAAAGCCTTTGCCCAATATTCATGAAAACATTAACAGGGAGCAGTATCACATCTGAATGGCAGCCATATGCTAATTAATGAAGTTAGTTATAAGCTAAACTGTCACATAATTGTAGTTAGGTTGGAGTGCTTTCATATTTATTGTAGTTATTATAACTGATAAGACCTGACCCCCAATGCTGTGCTATGCTGAAGAACTGAATGTATCATCACTGGGAAGCATCGTGGGGCAGAGCTGCTCAGCCAGGGAGCATTTGGCCAACTGTATTCATGTTGTTATGAGATATAAGGCTTTAGGGCAAAGGCTTTAGTAAAAAAAAAAAAGAAACCGTAGGCTGTTTTGGGGCACTGGGTTGGGGATAAAAGATGATGACATAAACTTCCTTTCTGGGTACAGAATAACTTTAAAGGAATGCTAGCATAATAGTGATGCACTGTGACATTAGTAGAATCTCATGGGAGCCTCAGTTTTCATAAATAAACGCCTTTCTTTGCGTATCTGCTTTGTGTTTAAACCTACCCTAGACAGGTTCTTTAAACTGTAGCAGAAAAACAAAACACAGAATGGGGAAGGAGATGGGGTGCACACCAGGCCCTAAAAAATCTATCATCATATACTGCATTCTTCAGTTTACTGCCATCTGTTGACCAAAGCATACATTGCATATTCAATGTCACCCTAGCATATTATGTATGCCACCATCAAACTAAATCAAAGAGAGATAAGCAAAGTGATTCTGACAAATCAGAATTTGTTTCCGAATTCTTAGGGGGAAATCAATTTGGCAAGAAGGCAAACATGTGCTGGTCAAATTTTTCCTTGACATAGTTAAAGAAAAAAAACACAAATTCAATAGTTGCCTGGTTCTCCAGTGTTGGATGACGCCCATCGTACCGGACGGGTATCCCATACCACTCTGTGCTCTGCACCCAAGAAGAGTTCACAGATCACTGAATTTACTGTGAGTGAAAGTGGTGCTCTCAGTCTAGCTGCAGAGCAGGGAGCTGCGAAGGAAACCTACTTTGGATGATGGAATCAGTGAATCATCCAAATTTCTAATCCCAAGGTTAATGCCTGCTACATCTATATGTATTTTTAAAAATGTACTTGTTCAAGCAGCATTGAATAGAGTGGTATATACGTCCAGACACACACTAACTTCCTCTCACCATGGGGACAGTGTAGAATAAGACATTTCAACCCATCGAAATCCCTGATTATATGTAAATTCGTTAATTATTCTAAGTGAAGAAGCTTTTTTTCTTTCATTTCTGTGTCATGACAGAGCTGGGAAGAGTGCAGCTTTATGAATCATTATGAAATAATCACTGCTTTGGTCACAGACAGCTGTGGGACCACTGTGGGTTGGCATACTCCCTCATACTGTGAGCACCAAGAGGTAAAGTGGCTGTTAGACTACTTCTTTTTGTGGCTCTGGAGGAATGAAACTGAAAGGAGGGTCAAATTTTGGAGCCCTTCTAAAACTTCTACCCTGTGCTGCAGGAAATAGAGAATAGGCACATAGGACAGGCATCAGGTGAGCTGTTGCTACCTTATTATTGTTGGTAAGGCATGCTGCATTATTATTTTCAGCTTGCTGTCTTAATATTGTTGTCTACAGTCCCTGTAAAGAACAAATACAGTATTTCACTCTTCAGGATTTTCCTGACGATTATTGGCTTTACTTCTTCTCTGCTTCAGCTAACCTCATTTACAAACTGTACTAACATAGGTAAACATATTATATGCTAAGAAAAAAGATTGCCACATCTTCTACAAATGTATGTATAGGTGCAATATCATCATCTACAATGTAATATAAAGTGATTGCCCTCTCTATTATATGCCCATGACATGTATTAAACTGCATATTTGGCCAAGTGTATTTTCCTGGCTAACTGCATTTAAGGTGACTCCTGCTTGGTTCAGTTTTGCAATCATCACATGGATTGGGTCAGATTTAGCCAGCACTTTCACCTCAGCACGTAATAGTTGGTGTGCTTCCTTTTGACAGCTCTCTGACAGTTGCATATGCAATTGTCTCAGCGGAAAATGGGAAACTAATAATCTGTATTCTATGTCCTGCGGTTGTTATTTCATTCTGTTACAGTTGTGATCCAGAGTGGCTCACTTTTATACAAAATAATAACCATTGTCGAGGAATGATTGAGCAGGAATTCACACTTAAGGCTCCATTTTTTAAAAATAGAAAAACATTTAAATTACAAGTGTCCTTTATCCTGCCTGCCCATCTATTCTGATCTATCTGCCTATCTGTCTGTCTGTCTATCTGTTAATTGTAAAAATGTGAAGTAAAAAGGCAATAACTTTATCTGTTAAGGAAGAACTCCGGCTACTGATTCAAACACTTGATAAAACATACCTTTTACTTGTACAGCAGTCATCAATCTGTTATAGAATGTACATTTATAGCATTACCACTTTATTTCATGTTATGTTAGTGTAAACACAATTACATTTAGTTGTACAATTATTTATTTTAAGTGGACCAAAACCTGTGATTTTCACTATCCCGGGTTTTGGTTCTTCCCACTGGGGCACGCCAGTTTGTGGTGCCCCGCTATGTAGAACCCCCAGAACACTTAGCTAACTTACCTCTCCCCAAGCTCATGGCACAGGCAGGGCCACTCATCCATTCAGCCTTACATATTAATGCACGGCTAGAGAAACTGAATGGAATCCCTAGCTGCACTTATGGGTGGCGTGTGACATCACTTCCTCTGGCACCGGCACCACACCACGGTGATGCGCACATGTGCCGTGGGCTTGGGGGACAGGTGAGTGTACTGGGCGCCCTGGTGGGTTTCACACAGCGGGGCATCTCTGTTCGGGATGCCCCCCGGGGGAGGGAGTAAGTCTGCCTTGGAGTCTGTTTTGGTCAACTTTAAGTATTTTAGGCTTTAAGCTAGATCATTTATTAAACTAATTTATTAGTAGTTCATTGACAATGGCTTTAACTTTTTGAAGAAAATTAATTTATTCCTAAAAGCTGTCTTTTTCACACACAGGACCCAATCAGTGAGAACATGGTACTGATTTCCCTTGATATTTATTCTTTCTGGTATTATGTATCGAAACCACCATGCATCGTTTTTTTTTAAACGTTTTCCAAAAGTTCTGAATGTAGGTCAGTTAGCACTGTCAGCCTGGCTGCCGGGGAGCAAGAAAGCATAGTACAATGAGTCATATTTTAATCACCTGCTCCCTCATGACCAGCATCCATGGCTCCGCTTGGCCTGCTTTTCTCCTCCCCAAAGCGGAGCCAGGAATGCTCATCAGCTTCTGGAGTTTATACAATAACAGTGGGCTTAGCGCCAGTGGGACCAGAAAAATCCCAGGCCATTTATTCTACCCCTAATTAGATTAAAGCCAGGTTTTATAACAGTGGGTGTGAAAAAATGGATTATATGACCATTTAGAATGATACTGGGTAATTACAATAGGCTAGTTATAGCCGAGTATCATATCTGTCATGCTTGGTGGTGGTGAAGGTCTCATTCCAGAGAATGTGGGTCACCCTGTTAAAGGAAATGATCATATTCAACCCAACTAAGAGTCCAGGATCTAAGAGAAAACCTTCTCTCGTGTCCCTGATGAATGGCAATGATTCAGACTCATTAGATAGAGACCAAGTGGGGAAGAAAAAAAAAACCTTGTCTCCATTAGAGCCCCATTCAAGGCAGGATAGGCTGGTCTGCAGGGAAGATCCAGGTCATGCAGCAGAGGCTCTGAACAGGTAGATAGTAATCACCTGATGCTAACTAACTGGCAAGGAGCTGAGTAGGCAGGTAGCAGAGGAACAAGGTAGGTAGCAGAGGAACAAGGTAGGTAGCAGAGGAACAGGTAGCAGAGGAACAAGGTCAAGTCCATAAGCAAAAGTTTGTACATTGTAACTGATGTCCATAAGGGCCTGCTGCAAACATTTCTGTTAACGCACACTTATTTGCACATTATGCATAGACGTTACTGCACATACATTGGAACGAATGTCGGGAGGCATGCATAGGTTGATATTTTGATGTTTCTAACAGGCCCATGACAACGTCCATGATTTGTGTAAAACAATATTTTTCTCTATTTTAACATGGAAGACTTAATTAATGCATTAATTAAAAAAACACAGAGTGGCAGCTACATAAGAAAATTTCTATTCTGCATTTAGAGGAGATCAAGTTTTTGATTCACCTATAGCTGCTCTCATTATAATCTCTGTGGGATTTACCCTTTTTTCTGACATAGGTCAACGGGGAGCATTTCAGAACCCCGCACTGAGCATTTACAAAATTCTACATCTGTACTGGGGGGGGGGGGGGGGGGGACACAGCCTAGTGACACTGCCCTATTTCGTGTTACTACATACCAAACTTTAAAAACTAAAATTTACAAAGCAATGTCAGAGGCTACAATAATGACAAAACATACTATTATGGTAATCACCTCTGCACAACCCAGAAGTCCAGTCTATATAAGTTAAATGTAAGGTTGAAAATAATGTTAATGAGACTACCGCAGAATAACAGTGGTCAACTATGAAAATGTATTACACCTTACATATCCCTTATATCTTCTATTATATCTATTTTCTGCAAATAAAAATATAATTAAGCCCATCAGTTCGGATTTTTCGTCGGGTTGAGCAGGCAGTACACATGGCAGTACTATGGCAATCATGTAAACTTTAAAATCTTCATAGAAAATGTCCTTGGCCAGGAGTGCCCTGAACTAGAAACGCCAATTGTTCAGAGTTAGATCACAGTGGTTGGCTTGATATAAGGTTTGTGTTTGAAAGTTCATTGAAGAAGACTTTCCCTTTAACCCAAGCTAGCGTAAGGTTGGATACATCTGTTCAAGTGTCAGCCTACAGACTTCAATGGGAGTGAAGTCTGTGCTGCACTATACCCTTTCTCTGCATTTGCATTTGAACACTCTACTACTCTATGTTTTTTTCTTAAACCAATACCCCAGTCACTATGGAGTCAGGTGAGAAAGTTCTCTACTTTTTTTTTAAAGAGAAGACTGACATTCACTTTCATTGTCTATGTTGACGATGATTCAGCACCAGGTTATAACTTACATCTGGTAGATGATTCACCTACAAAGGTGACAATTTAAAGTGAATGGCAGTTTTCTTTCCAAAAAGAAGTGAATTTTATCACCTGGTAATGAATTGACATACCTACATAATTGGCGTGTTTCCTTAAAAAAGGGCCCTGTGTGACTTTGAACGTTGGAACTGCTTGCTCTTTATATCTTAATACAGAGTCACATCTGGAATTTTCTGGATATAAATATATATAATTATGGTGGATGTATTTGCTAAATGTATATAACTGTCATGGCTTTATAGTCTTAATATGATATACACATTACATTTAGCAGCGCCCCAGTTGCACATTTGGTAATACTTTATCCCTGAATAAAATCAAGAATACTTCCCAACAAATTATTAAATATATGCAAAGGCAAACTGTCCGAAGAAGCACTAGGAGTATGATAAAGATCTGGAAATCTCAGTAGTTCTAGGAAATCATTTTCTCTGGAAATGGCTTTCATAAAGGTTGTTACTTAGTACAGCTACTAGACAGTCAGCCCTCGAGACCTTCCAACTGTCAGAAGTGTAGACTCTTTTCACCCGATGCAATTTAGACAAACCTTAATGATGTCTTTAACAAAAATATGACTTGACAATAGTGCTCTGCAAAAACAAACACTCAGATCTCTAAGGAGTGTCAAGTGATAGTGTAAAAGATAGCTCAGGCAGATGATGTACAAGCTCTTGTTCAAACTCATAAGAGTGACAGCAAAATCTTTTTGCTTTTTTTCATGCGTTTAACCTTTTGTGAGATTAGTATATGACATGTGGAAACAGTTGGAAAACTGTACGAGATGTCCATAACCTCCAAATGTTATTGTGTAAAGGGTATTTGGTTCATGGCATTGTCATATCATAAAAACTATTTCTACTATGTAGAGCACAGAAGTAGGCTACTTTAAAGGTCAGGACATATTTATATTTACCGGATGTACAGAAAATCTACAAATGTAACTCCCTGCTCAGAATTATCTTTAAACTTTTGTAAGACGTATGTAGGGTGGTAACACAACTGAGACAACAGACAGCCCTCTATTGCTTTAAGAAGACTTACTGTATATCCAACAATAAGATATTCTACTTCTAAATTACTTTATTATTTCAAGTTTATTTCTTGAGGCATCTTTCATTGTTACTGCTTAAAGGAGCACTATGGCATATTTATGATCAGAACACAGATTCAGTCATACTTCTCATGTATTTAAATGTTGTCATGATAAACAAATGTGTGGTAAAAAACAAGCTTAGATGGTGTCATTGCTGATGCATAGTAGCTGGAGGGAAGTCAAAGAGGGGCAGTGCAGGGGAAGCGGGCGGATTTAGATGGGGCTTTTGGGTTGTTTTCTAGTAGGTGGAGAGAGGTAGAGAGGAGGTGCCAGGGACCATTTGCTCTTGTGATGCTGCAGGGTATGTGAATTGCTTGACGGATGAGCGAGAGAAAGAGAGAGTGATTCATAGGGTGGTAGCATGGTTTTATTATATTAAAAGTCTGACTTGGCTGGAGCAGGCTAGATAGCTTAGTTGTTAAAGTGATGGACTCTGGATGAGGGAGTCTAGGGTTCTAATCCCTGCTTGGGTCAGTTGTAGATATTTAAATTTTTTCCCCATTGTTTTTTTCTGTTTTCATCCTCTTTTTGTTGTTCTCCATATTTATTATTTTTACAATATTTCTTTCATGCTACCATTGCGGCTGTCTGCAGTATATTTCGCTTTCCCATTTCCTCTTTATTATTACAAAGCCATTTTCCTTTTTTTCATGTTTTATATGTATTATTCTTTTCAGCTTTGTGTGTTTTAAGCAGAACACAACCCAGGATTTTCACTATCCTGAGTTTGGTTTCTTGCCCCGGGGCATCCCAACCTATGTGAAACCCCCCAGTTCGCCTGTAAAAACCCATAATAATCTGTCCAATGGCACATGCATAGGGCTCTCTTCCACTCAACACTATTTGCTTGGCAAAAGGCTCTGTTTGCAAGTAGAGCTCAGCAATAGAGAGCCAGAGAGGCTGCATCCTTGGGTCCCCAGCCTATCTGAATGCCAAATGCCAGCACCTCACACACAGTTACCACCATGTAGAGTGCCTGCCTGTGAAAAAAGCTGGTGCCAGTTCACTGCAGCTGTTGCTAGGAGAATAGTGGGCTAAATGTTGCAGCTGCCTGCTATCACCTCACTGAATAATACCCAGCAGATCCCCCATTCAGTAAATGGACTGAGCCATTTTCATTTTAAAATGTAAAAGTAAGGCATACATTTTTTCTTTTCTATTGCCACAATATTTAAACACATGTTAGAAGCTTTTTTGTAATGCAAAAATTATTGGGGGGATGCTGCAGATCAGCACCCTGCAAAAAAGTCAGAGAAAGAGTACGGTGAACAGAAAGCCACATGCCTGCCATTCAGCGGTTGGCTAGCCGAGATCTTGTCTGATTACCTGCACACTCTCCTGGGCACCAGACCCTTGTGGTTGGTCATAGTAATCCTGCAGGCACAATGCAAACTGTGAAGACCAGAAAGAAAGATAGTATTGTTAAGTGAGGTAACCTAATTTGTTTCAATAATATTTGTCAACTGCGAAGGTTGGCACCCCTATACTAGTTCAAATGAATGGGAGGCAGCAAGCCACCTGAAGTGGGTGACTTTCTGTAACCCCCCCCATCCCACTTGCCAAAGGTGCGCAGAACACTTGTACTAAAGGGCATAGGGGCATATACACTTGAGGAAAGGCCACGCTGCCTCTGATTACTGGTATCCCAGATCCTATATCTGGTGCAGCCCCAGGAGGAGGGGACAACACTTTTTAATTTTTTCTACACTAGAAAGAAAAATATCGGAATTTCTCTTCCAACAGACTTTAATGGTGTCCAGTATTGAGAAAGTAATGAACTCCAGATAATGGGGTTCTTCTGGCTGGATAGTTGGCAGACCCCTGTATGGCTCAACACTACATCTAAGCATAACGCCATCACTGTGAATAACAAGAGCTTGGGATGTATGGCCATCCATAGAAAGACAGGAAATCAACATAACATAGACATAAGCACTGAAATTTCCCTTTCTGGCGTCAACCAAAATGTTTCTATTTTAGGGTAGGAGCAAAAGGGGATGAATAGGCTAAGGGAATGCAAAGACAGATCGAAGGAAGAAAGCCAGCAGACTCTCCATGTGCATAGTATTTTTACTATGTAAGAGTCATGGTTTGAGCGATGGGGGTTTTCTCTCCAGAACACACACTGTCGCTGCATTGATAAGATGTAGGGATGAAGTCCTCAGTATCTGTAGAATATTTGTAATGGGGAGGTCAGTGAGTTGCAGAAGTCAATATGCTTCAATATGAGGTCCCTGACTCCAGACCAAAAACTCACAAGACTAATACATTCCCCAAAAAAATGTTAAGTAGTCTCCATTAGTCATGTCCATATCCAAAACAAAGTGGGGAGATCCTTCTCATCCCCGTTAAACAAAAGTTCTGGAGATGCCCTATGCTAATAACTCAGGGTGGTCACCACATCCCCACCTCCATCTTAATGCTCAGGAAAACTCATCAATCCTAAAAATGCTTCGGGAAGGATGCTGTCTCTCCCTCCTGCTTGAAAGCTACCTTCTGAAAGAAGACTAAGGGCACAACAAACATGGACATCCAAAAATAAGAATGTTTTTTCCCCATGTGCATAAAGCTACTTAATAGCTGTACATGTCAAATTCCAAGGGACAGCACTCACTATGTATTCTTAATTATTTGGTTCGCTTTCTTTCTTTCTTGGTGTATTTATGGAAAGACTTAATTGTTTAATAACTGTTAAATAGTTGCCTGCCTTATTGTATGCAATGTAAACATGCAAACCTCTGTTCATGCTTGTGCCAGTGGCTTCTGATATCAAGAATGTCGTTGTATATAATGTACTTGGCAAAAAATAAACAGATTACTGATCCTGATTTGGCATTTCCTACTGATTAAATTTTTGTGGCAAAGACTGAAAGCTGGCAGTATTACTCACTACCACTACACTTCTGTGAAAGTACAGTGGCCCAAGTGACTACCAGCAGCCAATAAGTTAGCCAAGCAAACAGGCATCCCATTTAGCAGTCCTGATCCTGTAGTGCTTAGTCTGTTCTTAGTACATCCAAACACTTTGTGGGTTCCTTTTGTCCAAACCTTTAATTTCTGGTAGGTAATTGTTACTACCAGAGGTATTAAAGAAGCTAAATAAAATCAGAAGATAATACTCGAGGCCAAAGACAAGATAATGAATATTGAATACCATAATTATTTTGTGCAGCTTTACCATGGCTAGCAGTTAAACACAAATGTACTCAAAAAGAGCTGCTAAAAAAATGTGTAAGCCAAAAAATATTGATGTAAGCCATAAAAGAATGAGCCCATTAAAGCAACTGGAGATCAAATGAAATATGCAATTGCATTGCTTCTTTTAACACCAATATTCTTTCTAAACCATACCGCTAACAGCTAGTGGCAGTTTAACAATGTTAGTGTATCCCAAAAGATTATTTTGTAAACATTCTGTATGCCTCCTCCTCAGAAAATCCTAGTGTTCTTGCATCTATTTTCTTTGCTATTAATTCACACTGAGATTATTTCCTTGCAAGCACAGTTCTAGGACCAATGGATTTTTTTAATTTCAGGTTGTCTTTAATATTTAGGTTGTTAGCTTGAAATGATAGAATTGGATGCAATTAGGTTTGAAACATTAACATATCCAAGGACTGGTATTTTATAATCAGCAGATTTTACTGTACAGAATATAAAATACTGATGCATGTACTTCCTAACAGTTCTGATCTAAAACGGATATCACTAGTTTTCACGTTTGTGTTCCAAATGCCCTTTAGAATTTTTAGTGCTACCAAACTATTGAATCTGCTACAAAGGCAAGTGATGATATCACACACCCCCATCAGCTTTCTCATAATATAAAATAAACAGATACCTTTGGGAATCCTTTCGAGAAAAACATTAAGTCTGGGGGGGGGGGGGGGGGATTAAGATGGAGCAAAACTGCAGTAAATCCTTCTTTTACCTAGTCCTGGGTTCCTGTTGTGGGCATATTTGGCAATCAGCCAATTGGGTATAGAAGGGCCACCCCACCAATCCGATGACTCGAGGGGCAGGACTGCCCCAGATGGAAAGAAAGGGAGCGCCTTGCAGTCCTGGTTTGTCAGCTCTCTCTGTTGCTAGCCGGCATCTTTCCTGGCTCCCCCCTGAGCTCTGTGTGTTCTCACATGTTCTACACACACTTCTTCAGTCAAAGTTATTGAGGGGTGTTTGCTGTAGACAGTGGATGACGTTGGAAAACATCCAAAAGTTTAGCTTATATCCTTCTATATTGCTGATGTTTCTGGAGCGTCAAAGCCCTTTCTTCACGGAATAACGTGACTTCTACTATGTATCTAACATCATCCTATCTCTATTTCTCTTTTTACAACTCCCCCCCCCCCCCCACCCTTTGTCTACCATTGCAATCACTATCGACATTAAAATCTAAAAGGTATCCACTTTCTAAGGATAGAAAGCAGTACTCTAAGCAGTTACAGATGTAGCAAAGTTTAATTTGACACCTAACATGTAAAATAAGTAATGGCACAGAACATTGTCTTGAAACAGACTTGAACATTTTAAAGGCCTCTGAGTTAACTTAAATGGACAGCCCAAGTAATGTAAAACAAAAACGACACTTACTTTCCTGACTACAGGCCTAAACACTCGTAGTCCTGCAGCTGCAACAATCCTGTTTTAGAGATATCCATCTGTCCCCAGCGCAACAATGAGCATCAGCTCCAATATATACTGTATATGTCATCAAGTTCACATAGCATCCAATTCATTTTTGTACATGTAAATGTAGAATCTGTATGTATTGTAGGGACACAAATCAAAGTCTCGTACAAGGGGCTGTGTATGGCCAGCCCTGGTAAACACATTATAGAGACCACATGATGCATATTGGCAGATAGTAGTATATTTAGCAAATGTATTATCTGCCTGACCTAGACCTGAAAATAACGCCACTGCACTGATCACCTCTACAATTGCACCCCAAACCACCATGAATGTCAAATACTGGCATCACAGAATAAGGTCCCCTTTAATGTTAAAAATACACCACATGCTTTCTTCTATTTTGCACTGTATCCCTTCAGCCGGAAAGCATCTGGGCCAGAATAAAATGACTTAAAATCTCATGGGCTTGACAAGTCGGCAGAAAGATGAAAGCTGTAAATCATGGTTTTGTTGGCTGGTCATTTAACATTACATAGACGCAGCAGGATCTAGGCTGGAGGCCTCACAGGGCACAGCTAAAGCAATGTTTTGTGCTTGACAAAAATTTGCCTTGGAAGTTATTGTTTTACTATATACACAGAAATAGTAAAAAAAAAATAATATAGAGGACATGATTACGTAATGTGTCTGCTATTTGAATTCATGTTTTCATGTGCAATGAGCCTACAAAGTATTCAAAAAAGCTTCCTCGGTCCACTGAAAACAGCGAAAAACATTGGGGAAAAGTGGCAGACCAAGCGGGACAGCACCTGGCAACTGAAGGGGTAAGTATTGGTCTAAAAAAATGTAATTAATGTATTTTTCGTGTGTGTGTTTTTTCCACTAAAACATTTGTGAACTGGTAAGGCCCTTTACCCCCAACTGCTCCCTGGTTGTATTGCTAGGGCAGCCCACTACTCTGGGCATGTATGCATTCACTGCTAATCAAGCGGGGGGCATTACATGAGCAGAAATGACCTAGAAATGGGTTTCACTCTGCTTTAATGATAAAATGTAACAGTTGCTGAAACATTTGTATCCTTGGCTTTATATGCCGAAATTATACCATAAGGAAAAAGTAAATTATTATATTATTCTGATTCAGAGGAGTTATTCTTTCACAATAAAAATACATTATTCTGTTTAAGGGGGATTCTAACATTATTTGTGAAGTGTACTATAGTTCAAGAGGATTTCTTCTATTTTTTCCATGTTCTATGTGTTCACAAGCATACAATAGCCATAGCTGCCCAAACACAATTAAGTAAATAAATCAGGTTCATAGGCCATAGATGACTGTTTATAGAAAATTCTTCCTGAACCTGGACCTTCTTTCTGGACCATACTGACCAATGATCTATTCTCTCTACATATATGTTCAAGTAAAGCATTTGAAACTACTAAAATAATTATCTAAATCTGAAACCCTCTGCTATCCTGCATTTTATTAAGTCTTTAAATAAAGTAATTACCAATATCTCCCAGGTGACAGCCTTTGATTCCAGCTGTAATAGGAACAGAGCCTAGGCTTAGATCCCCCCAAATTCTTCTGCAAATGCACCACTCCTAGAGAATGGTTAAAATAGGATAGATATTTATATTCTGAGGCTTGATCCAAGATGTGGGATAAGGCTATTAAAAGATCTGTGTTTAACAGCAGTTATATTAAGGTACTCGCAAGATGGTATCTAAAACCTACATTTTAAGGGTCTTGCTTTAAGGGGTATTTTTTCCTGGCACTTTTAGACATATACTATATGGTGTGTATGGTGGGACTGTCCTAAAACATAAAATTTATCTTGGAAAAATTATAGAACACTGAAGATTGTGCACAATAAATGGATTAATAGATCCCCAAGCTGCTGGAGCAATTCTGGAGCAGATTTCTCTACTGACTGGAAAGAGATGCAACACCAGGCTTTACAATGTGGATTGTCTTTATTTTGGTATTGTTAGCGGGGAAATGCTAGTATGAAAGTTACATCTGGAGCCAAGGCAGATGACTGACGATGTGTTAATTTGCGCTGTGGTAGATCAATTATTTAAAAGGGGGTGAGTATGGCTTTTTGTCACCATGACTGACACAGAGGGCAGGGACACGTATACCGTGAGCGGTGGGCAACCTTGGAACCCTGGGGTGGGTGTTTACTGCAGGACTTGGTTTAGGGAACAGAGCACCAGACATAGATGCAAAAGTTGCATGGACAGTCTAGGAAATAGCAATAGAAAGGCAGAAACACACTTGCTGTCGCCTGCCCCATATATCTCACAAGCTGAGATTTGCCCTTCTTTCCATTCATCCACAATCATTGGCTAAATATGGTTGCACACCTGCCTGTGCCACAGGCACTACCAGTGCGAGTGAGCCTGGCAAGGGTCACCACTGTGACTTGGCTTGCTCACCCTGGAAACGTTGAGGTACAGGGGCAGCCCTGCCAACCCCATTTATGTGGGGTCATAGAGAATTGAAAACGAAAGGAGGGGCGAACTTTGGAGACCTGCTACACCTCATACAGCAGCACACTGTAGGGAATTCACTTTTTGTAAAACTATGGGTTTCTAACAGAATATGATTTTAGAAATATCCCTTTAATTTAAGTGTAACATCTGTATATAAAGCTAGAGCTCTACTCAGAAACCAAAAGGAACAGCTTCAAAAAACCTTTTTTTTAGCTTGAATAGAAGTGAACTATAGTATCTGTCACTTTGTTTAACCATCAAAGGCTTCTTCGCTTTGTAAATACAATTCTTACACTTAAACACTGTTCTTTTTTAAACTGTGCCACCGTCGAGCTGGCAGCATTGCCTGGCTGATTGGGAGGGGGGCAATAAGGATTAATTGCTTAGACTTCATAGGGTATTTACAAATAATTACAGATTTTGAGATCCTTTAAATGGCTCATTTGACACTGTTCCCAAGAAGAATAAGAGGCGAGAAAAGAGTGTGTCTGTATAGGGACTTTAGTCATTAACTTTATATTTCACAAATATAATAATTTATATATATATAAATTATATTTGTGAAATGTGGCATGATCTAGTGGGTGAGAAGGGAAATTAATGTACCAGCCTGATGATCTGAGCTCAGCTGGCAGTCCAGAGGTCAAACAGTCCCCCCTGGTCCTGACAACTTATCAACCCCTTTACCCTTCAACACAGGACTGTTGCTCTTCCACACCCCTAATTTCCAGGACAGAGTGCAAGAAATCAAGTAGGGGTATCAGCAACACACACACACACATTGTGGGAGCTGTCCTCCATATAGGGTCAGAAGTCTATTTATGGATACCTGGGTCCTCTTCTTAATAGCAACAGTGGTATCTTCCTATGCAGAAATGTTGGGATTGCTAGCCACCACAACGGTGGCTAAATTTTAGGGGGACAGAGGTCCTGAATCTGTTCTTCCTATTATCCTGCCAGGGCCAATGCCTTACATGGTGATTTTTAATCAGCCTTATGCTGAGTCAAGACCAAAATATTATCTGTCCTTGGCTAAATTACATCTTATTAAACTTTCAGCTGACTGAGTTCATTAATAACATAGTCAAGCTCAGTCTCTGTGGGGAAAAGGATGACTTACACCACACAGAGGCCAAGGATTCCTAATCTGTAACTGCTGCTGACAGATCTGAATCTAGCAATATGCATACCATTAGATAAACATAGTTTTGTAAATGACTGTAGTTTTGGCACAAGGCTCAGTTCAGAATAAAAACAAGATGTTACAATCAGTGGCTTATCTAAATGTAACAGGGACCTCATGCAGTAAGCATTATTCTGTCTTTTAACTCAACTAGATGCAGCTAGACAACTAATGACTAAAACAACAGAGATATGGGCATTGATTCACTAAGAGTTAAAAACATTTCATGGTAGCAAAAAATTAAAAAAGCCTGAAAATGTCACTTTTAGGGAATTACCACATAGGAAGTCAATGAAAGTCAATGGCACATTTTTACTCCTGACAAAAATATTTTAAAGTTTTACCCTCTTTTACCTGTAGTAATAAGTGCCATTGACTTTCATTGTCTTCCTATCTGTTGATTCCCAAAAAGTGAAATTATTAGGCTTTTTCTAAATGTCAAGCAAGCACAAACATGATACAAAATGTGAAGGGCCAACAATGATGGGCCCCCTGACCTTCTGGGCCCCAGTGAAGTTGCACCCCCTGCACCCCCTTAAGTTACACCCCTGGTTACAATATTAACAATGGCATCACAGTATTTGTTTTTTTATTTTTATATGTCCTTTGCAGCAGTGCTTTCTTAAGAATTGTAAATGGATTTGTGTATTTCATTAACTACAGATTTAAATATCAAGCCAATAAATCAAAACACTCTCAAAAACAAATAGTAAAATAAAAGTAAAAAAGGACCCTTTTTACAGAATATCTGTTAGAGTTTCATTGTAAAACAAACACATTTACACAGTTAACTCAAAAACCCAAAAGATACATGTAGTTGAAAATGCGTTGAGCTTTTCCACACCAGTGGGGAAAGTAATTTGTCTTTGCCCTTCTCACCTACTGAAGAAATGTTCTCCAAATGAGCTAGTCCTGAAAGTGCTTCTACTCGCTAACTGCTAAAAATTCTGACTCACGAGCAGAAGATTGTGGGGGAAGTGTAAAGGATGCTGAGCCATACCATGTGGTTTTACATGAGAAATCTGAAAACTTTTCAGTGTAAAGCTTCTTTTTGAATGTTGTAAAGATATTAGTTTTATCACCATAATAAATGAGGAAATGTTTTGCTGTCAGTGATATTTTTATCTTTTTCTTCATGTTTAATTCAAGTTTTTATGATTTGCCTAAAGCAAAATAATGTAGGTGGATCTAGCTTCCAAAATATTTGTGCTAAAAAGTAAATCTATTAGACACTAGCAGTCCCCCCTGCCCAACAGGATTCCTGCACAGAGTTGACGATTCTGGCAAATAGTCTGGACTGGCAACAGAGGATGGCAAAATATCTAGGTAAGCTGGCACTGAAAAGGTTAACCACATAAAAGTAGCATGATGATTGGCATCCTGGAAAGTGAAGAAGAAGCTTTTTAAAAAGCGGTGAAAAATGTGCCCATTTGGGCATTATTGAGTGAATCTGTGGTTGTGTAAGCCTGGCAGTGTAAGGGGTCAAAAATGACCCCTTTTGTATGGGGCTATGAGTACACGGGGCCCAGAGGAAATCATTATTGGGGCCTAAAATTAAAATAAACCAAAACCAATGCAGCCTATGGCCGATTCCTTCTCCCTGAGGTATCCCGATTTGAGATGCCCTACTGATCGAAATCCCCTAGGATCACCATAAAATGTACATGCGCAGGTCACAGCAGCATCCCTCCATCTAATGAATGCTCCTGTGACACTACGTGAGCCCGCAAAGTCAGAGCAGAGTGCCTGGCACTTACTCAAAATAGTATGGTGTAAATATTAATGGAAATCTATTCTGAGAGGGTAAGCCTGTACATGCACAATCCCTGGGATTCCACAAACAGCTGCACCTTAAATCAGGATACCCGTTTGTTATCAGATAAGCAACCCATGATAAGCATAGGGAGACGGGGGAAGAAGAGGCTCACACAGAGACTAGGGGAAGGAGAGGCTCACACAGAAAGAGAGACTGGCAGGCTCCTTAAGAGTTAATGCAAGTGCTGAGAGGTACAGGGGGGTGGGCCTTCCTTTTTATAATTTCTGCAGACAGGGCCCTGCTGCACCCCGGGTCTTCCTGGTTGACCTCCCACCCAGTGCGCCTTCTAGATCTGGCAAAGAAGGGAGGGGCCTAAGAATTCTCCAGTGGGCCAGTACGACCCTGATCCAACATGATGGTAGGATTTTTTTTTTCTTCACTAGACCAAAATGTCAGCTATGTCGGCTAAATTCACGTAGCTAGCACTTGAATGACGGAGAGGCAGCTACATATGCAGAGCAGAGCACATTCCAATTGAAATAATGTCATAGCTCAGCATATGATAAAAAGAAGGTGTGCCCTCAAAAATCATTAAGTGGTGAAAGATATTTTATGAATGTCATGGCCCAGCAAACCTTAAACAAGAAGGTTTACCCCCAAAATCCTTGGTTGGTGAAAACTATTTTTTTGTGTATTTTTTTTTAATTGAATATTTAGAGCTAGAGGACACTCCAACTGACAGAATGCCACAGCCCAACAAATTGTAAAGAAAAAGTTGTACCCCCAGATATCCTTGGCTGGTGATAAAGATTTTGTGTGCTTTCTTAAACATAATTTAGAGCATTGCACAGTGCACACCCCTAAATGGTGGACTGACATGGCCTAGCACAGCACAATTGCACACAAAAGACCCCCAGCATCCAGGCAGATTAGACTGTCCGCTATTATCTCTGGCCAACATTCTGCTGTCCTGAGCCCTAATTGCTGTGCTATTCTTTCCCTCAATAATAATAAACTGTCATTCCAGTTTCTATCAGCTCTGTGCTAACACCACCAGGTAACAGCTCTGTCCTAACAGGTCCAGCTCCACACAGAGATCCTCTGTTCAGCAGCCATCTTCAGAATGGTGGATAGCCTACCATGCACATGACCTTCTCCAACTGACACTTCCAGCTCCTCTTAAACCTGACCAACAGCCTGGTACAGTTGGAAAACAAAGGTAGCTGGCATTTTGGAGCATCCTCTACCAACTGACATAACTGACAGCACTTCCTGTTTGCAGGTGGCCTGCAAATGCATGAGTCGCCATTTTGTTTTCAAAATTTATCACAGCAAGAGTTAGAAAAGCGTAAATTCATTTTTATGTTCAGCAATCTAAATTGCCCTGGTGAGGGATGCATATGAGCCCTGTTTGTTGTCTTGGTCTAGTTTAGGTCATTTGTGACTGTTGGTCCACTTTAAGTGCTTCATAATTGGCTGGGGCTACGCCTAACATCATATGTTGTGAGTCACCACGTGACCCTGTTCCTCCCCCCAGGGTTCGGACTTCTCATGAAGTTCAGGTTGAATCCAAGTTCTACCAGTCCGGTTCGCTCATACCTATTCAGAGTCCCTTGTGCTTGTACTGTGGCCTTCCACCTTCCTGCTCAGCCCTGACCCAGAAACTGAAGCAAAGAAATCAGTTTTGCCTAGAATACACGATATTTACATAAATCAGAGATTTTCGGCTGCATTTAAATTGCTTATTTTATACTGTTTACAAGTGGGATAACATGGAAGAAAGTTAGTGTGTGGCTGGACAGGGACTTAAACTTTATTTACTCAGCTCTTTACAACATTAAGGATGGCCATTGCTTATAGTCACTTGTATTGTTTCCTTGAATGTGATGAATGTACTGTAACATCACAGCAGTGTATTTTAAATATATTTTAATCTGTATCTTCAGCTTTTATAGCATATTCACTATGTACAGAATTTGATTTGATTTTTATCTCCTTTTTTTAGTAATCGATGAAATGAACATTTTACATTCTACATGCTGTTTTTATCTATGACACCAGGCAGCTTAATGTTTGCACTGATTCCTTTTGATTGCATTTTTTATATTTAAATATGCATTAGAGTTAGATTTTGTAGACTTTACATGATGGAAAGCTGTGAATGGGAAATGTTTAGCAAGGCCATTACATGGCATTTGATTCTGGAAAAACATTGCTATTCAGAAATAATGAAAAGAAGCATTGTCTATGATCTTCTTGCCTCCTACAGTTTGAAATTTGGTATTGGTGTTATTATTAGACTATTGGCATGTACAAGAAAAACACAAAGAAATCCATGAAAATACAACAAACCTTTCCAATGAGATCAGAGATCTTTGGGATTGGCTTTCCTTTTTGGTGTCGGATAATTGGAGGACTCTGTCCATCCCAATCCTGAAGCTCCTCAATGCTCTTCAGATACAGAAGGGCTTTCAGGCCAGTGCAGTAATCGTCAATCAGTGTAAAGTCTTGATTTTGAACAGCACTGCAAACCTAGAGAATTATTAAAAGAAAACATTTATGTCCCATTTTTCTGGGAAAGTAGTAAAGTTATACATCCAAAGCATCCTATACGCATCCAAAGCAGAAATTCATATTAAAAATGTGTTTCTTTTAACAGAAAACCCCAGTGGAATCAAGGTTTTTTTTTTGTTGCATCTGTACCTAATATCAGGTATAGCAACATATATGATACAAGTGATCTTAGCTGGACAATGCTAAACTTTAATAATAAACGTGAATCTAGAAACTGCAACCATGGCAACCATGTTTCCGAAAAGACTTGAGATCTATCAATTAGAGTCCATTACTGACTTTTAGTTCGCTGCATCCAAAATTCCGGGATAAAAATTCTTGCTGCACTGATCAGATAAATTACTGCAAAAGAAGTAGTGTAGGGCCCCTATGAAAATCTCCTCTCCTAGGTTTTTCCCAGATGCAATGACAACCTTGTCCCAGAAGAATGGTATCCTAGGACAATCCCTAAAGAGTAAATGTATAATGAGTTGAATTCCTTTTTCAGGAAGGCATAAGCTCACTTAGGAGCCATCACTAAAGTTATACAAAAGGTTTATGTGTGTTATTCAATATGATGGGATCAGAATTTCCCCAAAATTATTTCATAACCCAGGGAATTTCAACATTGC
Source organism: Gastrophryne carolinensis (assembly GCA_027917425.1). Lineage (NCBI taxonomy): Eukaryota > Metazoa > Chordata > Amphibia > Anura > Microhylidae > Gastrophryne > Gastrophryne carolinensis. Next base: position 460,896,681 of record CM051235.1, read on the forward strand.
CTGTGAGTAGAGATGAGCGAACTTTTGAAAAGTTCGATTAGGCCGATTCGCCGAATTTCACAAAGAAATTCGGGTTCGGCCGAATCGAACTTTTACGAAGTTCCCCATAAAAAATGCCGGCATGGTGGGAGCCGGCCGGCTTTACCGGCCCGCCGCCCGGCTCCCACCATGCCGGCATTTAAAAAAAAAAAAAAAAAAAAAAAAAAGCATTTTTGCCGGCATGGTGGGAGCAGGCCGGCCGGCTCCGCTGTCAGCGGAACCGGCCGGCCCGCTCCCACCATGCCGGCATTTGAGAAAAAAGGCAAACACTTACCTGCAGGTCCGGAGCGTGGAGGCCGGCGCCGCTCTCAGCTGTCATCTGAGGGCGCGTCATGATGACGCGCCCTCAGATGACAGCTGAGAGCGGCGCCGGCCTCCATGCTCCGGACCTGCAGGTAAGTGTTTGCCTTTTTTTTTAAATGCCGGCATGGTGGGAGCGGGCCGGCCGGTTCCGCTGACAGCGGAGCCGGCCGGCCCGCTCACACCATGCCAGCAAAAATGCTTTTTTTTTTTTTCTTTGTTTTTTAAATGCCGGCATGGTGGAAGCGGGCCGGCCGGCTTTACCGGCCCGCCGGCCGGCTCCGCTCCCACCATGCCGGCATTTTTTTTTTTTAATTTCAGGAAAAATTCGATCGGCACGAACCACAAAATATTCGGGTTCCTGCCGAATCGAATATTTCCTGAAATTCGGAGCGAATTCCGGTTCGTCCGAACCGGTTCGCTCATCTCTACCTGTGAGTAGTAGGTAAGATTTGTACTTACAGCAGTTGTCTGATAAATCTTTACTTGGTAAATTAAAAAATAAATCAATTGGAAATTCATGTGATTTACATTGGCTTTTCTAGCTATGACAATGTATGTATAAGTCTAATAACAGTAGTCTTGAGAAACGGACACCTATTTTGTAACATAACCTGAGTTGGCCTTTAAAAGAGATTTTACTAGGGGCATCCAGATTTGGGATGCACTGCAGTGTGAACCCCACTGGTTTTCCTGTAAAATCACCTTGATCCTGATTCTGAATATATTCTTCCTCCTTCTTCAGCCAATTCTGACCACCAATTCCAGGACCCTTGTTAGTGACTGACAGTGTGAAGGGCTCCATTTTTGCCTGTCAGACACAGCTCAATGCAATCTAATGCATACAGTGCACGTGCATTACATAGCCCTGCCACTCCTATCACACAGGACAGAACAACATGAGGTGACACTTTAATTTAAAATGATTATAGCAATATAGCGTTGTTTTCAAGATAAAAATAGAACATTTGTAGTTTTATACAAAGCTAGCCAGCCAGCTAGCAGTACATAATATCCACAGCTCTGTGGAAATCCAACGGCAATGTGCCACTCCATTTTCCGCCGTGCAGGTCAGAAGCCAAAGCAGCTCTCCAAAGCTTGCCCTCCTTTCAATTCCATTTATCCAGGACCATGCAAAATGTTCTATGCTCATGCATGAGCAAACCTAGAAAGCCACAGTGGTCCCACAGCTGTCTCTGGCCACAGCAGTGTAAGCATATGACTCCTAAAGGTGCCCCATGGCATGCCCTTCTCTGCTCAGCCACAACCCAGGAATTGAAGCAAAGAAAGCAGCTCCGCTTAGAATACATAAGGTATCTACATATAATCTGAGTCTTTGAGATGCTTTGAAAAGGCTCACTTTATATTGTTCCCAAAAGGACAAGGTGGGAGGAAGTTAGTATGTGCCTTGACGGGGATTTTAACTTACAGCAGACTAAGAGTCTGGCATACTAGCCCACACTAGCTTTGGTTTTGAATATCAGAATGACAGAAGTACTTATCAAGTTTGTGCGATGAGTTTTCTCTCCCACCTGAAGTCATGCATCCTTGCATGTTTTTGGGATGGCTGTTAGGAAGGTAAAAGGATGCACACCCCCGTAGGGACTCTTTTATTGCGATACATTTTTATAACAAAACATACACCTTATTTACCAAACCTCTTAATGATTACGGCAAGAACATGAAAATGAGTGCACCACAGAACATCAAGGACAAAAGCTAAGGACTGACTCTAGATTTCATTACAAATATTTAGTATGGGGGGGTGGCTAGCCGATGGCGAGATAGGTCCCCTCTTGCGGGAGCTCTGCACCTAATCATCCCGGACTTGACCCTACAAGCCAACAGCAGTTATAGGGGGCAGATGTCCAGGTGGAGGACAGCGTCAGGAGCAAGGGAGAGGCAGAAATCGGCCCCCATCTCTACTTATTTTTGGACACCGCGAAGCGTGGATGAGGCTCAGAGAAGATGTGGCAGCATGGCGGCGTATGTGAGCGGAGAGAGCAGCCTAGTGAAGGAGAGTCCCCGGCTCACCGGCACTGGCAGGTACCAAGGGAGCTGTGAAGGGGAGAGACACGCAGCGGGGAATCACACCAGCCCCTGCTGCGCCTGTACAAGCGGCTGCCGAGCAGGAGCCGGAGGCCGGCGGGAGTTGGGAGGAGCGAGGCATCGGCCCTAGAGATGTCATTCAGGCGGCGGGGGAGCCTGCCCCGCCGTCTGCAAGCCGCCGGGCGCTCCGCATAGAGCCCACAGAGAATAGGGGCAAAGATTCAGACGGAGCCCGGGAGGTAGGAGGGGGCACAAGTCGGGCCCCCACCCCTGAAGCAGAGCTGATGAGGGAGGGGGGGAGAAGTCTCAGCCACATGGGTGCCATGCTGAGCCGGCTCCTGGAGACCGCAATGCAACAATGAGGTTTCTCCTCGGCCAGCCCTGACAACCTGCTGTGGAGGGAGGGGAGGAGAGAGATGTTCGGGCTGCCCTACATCCAGAAGCCCAAGGAAAAGCGAGTGGCTGCCGAGAAGACCCTGAGGAGGGAAATGTGACCCCCCACCTCTAGAATATAAGTGAGATGCCCCAGACTTGGGATGCCCCCTGCAGAGCAAAGAGCCCCGATGTGCAGGTGATGTCCCCCCCACCAGAGGACCCAGATGAGTGGAGCGAGAGCTGGTGCACGGTAGCAGGGTCGGTCGGATCTGGAATCGGTTCTCCGGTGGGTGGGCGTGTGGACCAAACTCACTTACGCCTGCCCTGCGGGTCGGACGGGTGACGGGACACGATCATCAACCCCAGACCCATGTCTCCCTCACTGATCTCAGCTCTGGCCGAAGTTGTCAGATAAAATATAGCCGACGCCATACGGGCGCTCCCCTCTCGTTCGGACTTCGATGGATACATATCGCAGATGGAAAACACCCTTCGTAGAGAACTCAGCACACTCCAGAACACGGTTTCGGAAATCTCCCACAGAGTCGACACAGTTGAGCAGATCAGTCCTCGCTGGCCCAGCATCTGGAGCAGATGCGGCAAGACGAGAGGCGTCATCTCTGCACCCTTTACCTAAACTTAGAGGTGCTTAATCTCACCCTACCTCAACGCCTCAAGAGCAGCTTCCCGTTCAAGTGGCAACCTGTCGCAATAAAATACCTGGGGATCCGGGTGCCCTCTAAACGAAATGATCTGTTTGAACTCAACTTCAAGGAGCTCAAAATATGATAGCGGACGATACTCTTGGTTTGGAAGAATCAGCATCCTGATAATGGATATTCTTCCCAGATTCCTGTACCTGTTTCAGACAATCCCTATAACTTTCCCGGGATACTTCCTTAAATCCATCCAGTCAACTTTCCTACAATTCATATGGGGCTCTCGGAAGCCACGTGTCCGGTTTGATGTACTGGTGAGGCCCAGGGGTGCCGGGGGGCCGGGCCGCCCGATATGAGGCTCTACCACGCAGCTTCAGTCCTAATGAGATTAACAGACTGGAGATACAGAGGAGGGGATAAGCTCTGGGTTCAGCTGGAGCAGGACCTTGTAGGCTTAAATCCGAGCATACTCCCGTGGATACCCATCCCAGACAAGAGGAGTCTTCCCTTTTTGATTCAGCATTTCATGTCCATTTGGGCTAGGATTCAGAGACAGGGGGAAATGGTGGGCAACCCGGGCCCCCTAACCCCTTTGTTTAACAATCCGGAGTTCGCTCCGGGGCAGCGGGCTGCTCGGTCCCTGATTTGGTGTGAATCCGATGATACCAGACTAAGAGATGTCCTGGTGGGGGGAAGGCTGCCCTCCCTGACTGAGCTTGAGACGCGGAACGAAGGGCATTGGGTGTCATGGCTCCTGCACCACCAACTCGCAGCCTTTCTGGTGCCTCTTGCCCACTGACACCAATGGAGGAATATCTTACGCAGCCTCAGCCGCCAGATCATGTGATATCAAGATTTTACGACCTGCTGGTTGCCTCTAGACATGCCTCGCCACTGGGGTTCCTCGCAAAATGGGAAAGAGACTTGGGGATCTCTATCACAAGTGAGAAGGCCTTTTAAATTTTTGCGCTGACACACGGACTCTCATGTGCCAGCTCGGCTCAGGAAAAGAGCTATAAGGTCCTCGCAAGGTGGTATAGGTGTCCAGCGGACATTGCAATCTTCTCGCCGAATGAGACAGGCGCGTGCTGGAGATGTGGCGCATCCCGGGGGGACATTCTCCACATATGGTGGGATTGCCCCAGAGTCAGAAAGCTCTGGGACGCCGTCTTCCAAATACACGCGAAGGTGGAGGGCGCGGATGTCCCGAATAGGCTCGAGGTCGCTCTTCTGTCCCTGATACCGGGACCATTGTCCAGAGTGAAGGGCATTCTCAAGCACTTTTTGACAGCGGTGAGGATGATCATACCCAGACGCTGGAAGTCCCTTGTGCCTCCAAACCTAATGGAGTGGTTCTTCGAAATGGACCACATACGGAGAATGGAGGAATCGGAAGACAGAGGCACCACAGAGGTGTACCTGTTGACCTGGATGACTTGGTGTCAGGCCCCGAGGGACACTTGCCTTCAGAGTAAGCCCACAACCCCCAATCTCCACTGCTAGCTTCACCTTTAGTCAAGCCCCGTTTGCCGGGACGCTTTATACGCCTCGCCAGACACGGTTGCCCCCAGGACTTAATAATAAACAAAGGATGTGAGCTTACAGGGGTTGAAGGTGGATGAACCAGAGGCCAGACTGGGCAATGTCGGGAAGGTACTGGAAACAGTTCGGGTGCTTCGGAAATAGGTAATACTGGAAGCAATTCGGGTGCTCAGGAAATTCAAGCGAAGTCAGACGTCAAGCCAGGGGTCACACGGGAAGGTCAGAGAGCAGGGATGAGATGAAGACGTGGTCGAGATTCAAGCAGAAAGTCAATAATGATATATACAGGAAAACACAGGAACAATAACAAAGCCAGATAAACGCTATCACAGGCACTGACACACTGAAATGGAAATCCCATTATAGGACTGAACCCGGCTGGATTGGACAGGGAGGCAGTGACTGTGATTGGTGCACTTTGGATCTGTGGTTTGATTGGTGCACTTAAAGAGCTCTGGGCTGATTGCCCCATCTGAACTCCAAAGGCATACTGCCCAGAACTGCACCTCCTAGGTTTAGCTCTTTTAAACAGCCTCCAGTGACCACTCTGTGTATAGCACCACCGGAGGACATAAACTGATTGTACACATGCGCAAGCACGAGTAGAATGACAGTGGACGAGGGAGGAGGGCACGCTCGGCGACACACGCGCCGCTGGAGCTGGCATCTGAGGCAGAAGCGGCTGCTGGGCAGGAGAAACCCTGGCCAGTTGCCTAGGGACACCACGGGCATGGACTGAAGGTAAGTCATTCATGACACTTGGATCATGTACAGAGAGTTGGACACGGCGAAAGCCCCTTTTGGCAGCAGATACATAAGGGGATTGGGGTGGCTCCCTCACTCATCGTGGGGCCGAGTGGTCGAGATGGTGCATTCTGGCCTCTCGGGGGCAGGGGCCTGATGCAGGCTGTTCCCTTCCCTGTCTGTCCCCTCTTCCTCCCTAAAAGTCCTCCTTCTTCTCCCCCTCTATACCCTCCCTCCTTTGCTCCCCCTTTTTTTTTTCTTTCCTCTCTTTCTTCCTCTTTATATCCCCCATCTGCCTCCCTCCATCTCACGCTTTAGACTCCTGTCACCGCCCACATGGCCATCCTTCCCCCCTTGCACTTTTGGTGCTGCGCTCATCCCAGTGACCTCATGGTCCGGCCGCCTCACTCTGCCTTCTCCTCTGTATGCGTTGATATTTGGCTGTGGCCTCCTCCCCCCGTGCCTTCTCCTCCAGGTTGCTCGATGCCACCTCGGTGGGACCTGATGACCTGGGGGGTTGGTGGACCCCCATGGAGGTTGTTTGGACAGGTTGGTGAACATTGGAGCCAGTACTGATTGTCCTACGATGGGGGCGGTAGAGCCTGGTGTACTGTTGTACTCGGGGGGGAATGATAGCACCCTTCCCTCCTTCACACTTCTTAAACTCCCTGCGCACTTGTTATCATCCACAAAAGAAATTGGTTCATAAGCAGTAGATCCGCCCATACTGTAGATATTTGGACCGCAGTGGAGCCTTGGTGGTGGTGTGTGGGGGGCGATCTTATCTGGCCGGACGGAGCCAGCGCCGTCGCATCTCTGGGTGCGCTGGGGTGGGCAGGGAGATCGAGATTGACTTGCCCCTCTTATTTGTTTATATTCCCCAAATGTATTCATTCCTCATGTCTATGTATGCCTATATTATTGGATGTCTTGTTTACCTGTTTTCTCCTGTTAAAACAGAGAGATTAAACTAAAAATATTTAGTATGGTAAGACAAGTATTAGCTTCCCCCCCCCCCACAAAAAAAAGTGTCTAGGTGAGGCATTTGTGTACCTAATGAAAAATACAGCACAGATGTATAGATTGATGGGGAGGTGAAAGGGTCACTTATGGTGGCCACACCGCCATATAAAATTTTGTTTCCCTGATTTTACCAAATTTTGTTATTTTGCATTTTATTCTAAATTTATTTCAATATCATTTATTAAAGTTATGCTTCTGCAGGCTACAGCTTAAGTACAATAATACAGAAAATTATTGCAGATAGTAGTTAGACAATGCTTATACACAAGTGTTCTGTCTCATATGACTTAATCTCCTAAACGACAATTATGAACTGTTATTCACTATTGTGAACCAGGATCACTATCAACACTAGAAATATTACTATCATTACAGAATATTCCATCATTAAAATCTGTGTACATACAATCTTCGTGTTCAAACGAACACGAAGATTGTATGTATATTTATAATATTAGATCATTTTTCTACAATGGAATGGTTTTACTGTTCTGTATGCTCAAGTAAATGTTATTGTCACCATTGCTTGATGAGATAAATCAGCTGAGTTCCTTAAAAAAGTCCATCTGGTCCTGCAATCTTATTCACGTTTAAATTATTTATTCTTTCTTGGATGATATCCATGTGTAGCTTGTTGAGTATTATACTTGGACTATTGCTATCTGTGGCATCTCCTGTGTTGGCTCCTTGCTCCTCTCATGTGTACACAGAGCTAAAAAATCCATTTAATAGCTCTGCCTTCTCTTCATCCCCAATGACAATTTCCACATCATCATTAACTAGGGCAACTTCCTGTTGTGATTTAGTTTTCTTTGAATTGATATATTTAATAAAACGTTTAGGGTTAGTTTTAGTTTTTATTGGCCACATTTGTGCTTTTGCCTTATTTCTTTCTTACATTTTTATTTACTAATTTATACTTTTCAAGGTTTACAGCTGAGAACTCAGCCTTGTAATTTTTAAATGCCTTTTTCCTGTTTTTTATTGCCCTTTTAACCGCAGGTGTCAGCCATGAGGGGTTCAATTCTAGCTGCTTATATTTGTCCATGATTGCACCTAAGTCTAAAATTATAATGTATGTATTATTGTTTTTTTAATTAATATTTGTAAGTATTGATTTGAAATATTTTGTAATAATTGTCTATACAAACACTTGCCTGGGATTGCCTTGAGGGTTTTTTTTTTGGGGGGGGGGGGACTGGCCAAGGGGTCAATGCCCATTGTTCAGCTGTGTCCATGATGACATGGCATGCCCCCTGACCCTCTCTCCACCCCCCCTATGGCACTGCTGTCTGGTGGGCTTTTTATGGTAGAGTGACCCCCTGCTTTATGCAAACATTGTGCGCTGTTCTGCACTTCTCATGTCGAGAGGAGTGACTTTGAGGTCCTGTTCCTCCTTTTCTTGTGATTTCCAGCCCGAGTATATGGTTTGGCCACACCACAGAGCACATGGGGTGGAGTTTTGGGGGCCCCCCTCTGCATACTTGTTTGGCCAAAGTATTGTTGCTATCATGACACATCTCCAATTTTCTCCTCTTTATCTGGTTTGCATACATTTTTTCCTTGTTTTATTATTTGTAGTCACATTGTGATAAGCACTTGCACGTTATTGAGCCACTATAAGGTTTTTTTTGTTTGAATCTTGGAGATTATAATCTGCCAAGGTATTTTTGGTGTGTATTAGTTTCTATTATGGATGTGTGGAAATATTGATATAATTCATGGTCACAAGTGCACTGATATAGCATGGGGGTTAACCCCTTGTTTTTATTCTGTGTATGTTGGTGTTCCTTTTCCATTTAATGGAAAAAAAATAATACCCTTTGTGCAGCTAGTTGTGTGTGTGGGGCTTTTGCGGCTTTTTGAGGCTATGCATCCCAGGCGGTGAAAACGGATATAAACAGTGTTCATCCAGCTTGAATTAACAGCTTAACATTTAACTTTCTCATGTTGTCTATGGAGAAACTGTGGGAATTAAAAAAAAAAATAAAACAAATCTACCGTTCAGAAGAGTGTAAAATGGGGATATATTAGGGTCATTTGCTTTTAACCTCATTCTCACCACCCAAGATATGTAATATCCTTCTTGATATAAGCGTGTCTAATATTGATGAAACAAGTACGTGACTTACAATAAATTATTCAAGACAAGCTAAAGAGCTAGTCATAAACTCACTTTATCCACTTACATCCCAATAAGTACTTAAGACCTCAGGTCTTTTTATCGGTTATATACCATCATCGCTTAAATAGAATTAAACGAACACACACACAAATACTTTTATATCCTCTGAATGCAAAGTTTTTCGAAAAATTGGTAAAAACATAAAAGGCTTTGAAATTTCTTACTAACATTTTAATGTCTCTGCTGCAGTTTGATTTAGACCAGTGTGCATTAGATAGCTGGGCTGTAATTAACTGGATTTCTCTGGAACTGACTGTGGCTCATTATGCAGTGATTACTTGCTTAGAGAGAGAGTCAATAAAGAGTTTAGATTGGAAAGTGTGCCTTATTTTTAGCCCTCCTCTCTCATCCAAACTAAATACATACAATAATAATAATTGGCACAAAAACTTCATATTTGCATCAGGAATTATTTTGTTCTAGTGACACGTGTGATTGTCATTAGATGAACTTGTGTCACTGCGGACTTGAAGTGAGGGTATACTTTCCTAGCTGGGACCCAGGAAAACACAAATCAAAAAATGTGGGCTGCTCATATTACCATTACTACTTTCCCCTGTTAAACAACATTTGTGGACAGAAAATGTATTCACCAGGGTTTGTGGAGGATTATGAGTAGGGTAGGAGTCATTATCCAGATTGCTGGCGCCCCCCCCCCCCCCCCCCCCTTAAAACATTGCATGTCCAGATTCATTGCAAAGTTGTTATGTAAGAGTAATTTTTGGGAAATCCTATGTCAAACCTTATTTCATATACAGAATTCTTTTTCACCAAAGTCATTCAGGTGTTTGATGCATAACTCTCTTTTTAGTAAATCAGAACCCAAAATTATAGGAAAATTTTACTAACTCTCTTTTTAGTAAATCAGAACCCAAAATTATAGGAAAATTTTACTTAATGTTCTCACACTAGGAATTTACAGTCAATTCCATAAAAAGTCATGGCCATAAGTGTTGACACCCTGAAATTTTTCCAGGAAAGGATTTCTCTACAAGAATTATTGTTATTACACGTTTTTATACACATGTTCATTTCAGTAAGACTAAGGAGGTGACCCCCCTCCCGAAACACATTATTGTAATGGCAAGTGGGGCACACTGTAGCCTGTTTTGACAGACACAAGGCTGGGATTTTATGCGGACCTAGATGCATTGGATTCTAGTATCTATTATCTATAATCAAACTTGAAGGCTGTCAGAGAACTTTCCATACACACCAGATACAGCAGAGCACGTAAACTGTCTTTTTCTTCATACATATTATACACATGTCATTTCCTTTGTGTTTATTGGAACCCCACAAAGAAACAGGAACAAGACAAATTGGACACAATTCATACAGAACTCCAGAAACTGGCCAGGCAAAATTGTTGGCATCTTTTCAAAATTGTCTGTAAACAACTTTTTTTTAGCATGTGATGCTAGTTCAAACTCAGCGGTGGAAAGTAGCAGGTGTGGACAATGTACAAATCAAGCCTTAAACTGGAAAAAAAGGGGTGAAGTTCTGCATCTTTTTGTGCCACATTAAGCACGGAGAAAAGAAAGAGGAGAAAAGGACTGTCTAAGGACATGAGAACCAAAATTGTGGAAGAATATAAACAAACTGTCACAGATTTCTCAGCAGAAAAATCCCCTATTATAGAATGACCAGCAATTGAGCGCTGCGAGAGAGAGGCGGATGTGCTGCAAACCGTGTTTAATGGTGATAAACAGAAACAAATATACACAGCACACACCAACCAGGTTGCTGTACAAATACACAAGTGAACATAATAACATACAAATGTTGAAGTAATGGTACAAGAAAAACAGATGAACACTAAGTACTACGACTGCTGTGCAGAAATATAGGTAAACCCAGGAAACATAAACACACTCAGACTGCTGTAAATATACACAGGTGGAGTCTGGAAACATATATACATAGAGATCCAGTGAAAGGCGGATGCAAGGCTGAGACAAGGAAGGCAAATCACAAAGGCTGTGGCAGGAGTCCTGGGTTCTAGGTTCTGGGTTCAAGATTCAGAGTTCAGAGTCTGGGTCCAGGAAGACAATACAATGCTGATCCAATGGCTGCATGCGTGGATCAGTTTATAAAGTCCAGGAAGTGACATGGGTGCTGGCTGATTACCAGCACCTCTGCAGGAGAGGGCCACCTGCTGGCAGAGCAGCATATAGCAGAGGAAAGTCCAGGAAAGGGAGCCAGCAAACGCAGAACATAACAGATGCATGCTGCCATGTTGCAGAGAAACTCCACACCTGACACAAACATCTCAAGGTTACAAGTCCATTCAGAGGTCAAAGGATGTTCCTTTGTTCATGGTGTGCAACATAATCAAGAAGTTTACAACTTCACTTATGAGGGTCGGCTGGCATTTTCCGTTGCCTCAGCTGAGATCAGTTTAAGAACACTGCTGCATTTTTTTTTGTTTAGTTTTATTGCTTTCTTCCTACCCCTCTAGTGCCTTGTCACTTCCCCCCCCCCCCCCCCATTATACGCCAGTAGAACCCATTTCAAAGGAGTTCTGTTTTTTTCTCTTTGAGCCAGTTATGTACAATTTTGTGTATTATTTCATAACAGTTGAGTTTATGTGGTGTACACTGTGAAAAAGCTGTGATTCCGACTGTTATATGCATACTACAGCATTTTTCGATGGGAGAGTATTGTATGACTGTGATTGAATTTTGTCAATAAAAAATTATTGAACGAAAAACATCGCAGCAACCTGGCAGGAAGACGCTTGCGGCTCAGGTGAGTTTAGACAGCGTGCTTCTGCTGCACACTCTGGGTACCAATGTAGAGTCCAGTGTCAGAAAACTGGGTTTGCATCCTAGATCATGGGTCTTTCAGCAAGACAATTTCCCCAAACATTACAAATACTTCAATAAGCATGCAGAAATGGATGAGAAGCGCTGGATGAGTCTAGACGTAAATTCCATTGAACACCTGTGGAGAGATCTTAAATTGCTGTTTGGAGAAGGCACCCCTCAGATGTGAGAGATCTGGAGCAGTTTGCAAAAGAAGAGTGGACCTCCAGGTAAGAGGTGTAAGAAACATGTTAATGGTTATAGAAATCAATTGATTTCATTTATTTATTCCCAACCAAATATAAATCGTGAATGGCAGTACATTTTTATTGCCCATTTTTTGAGTTTTGCACGAAATTATATCACTTTTGGATTTTTTCTCTGTTTTTTTTCCATTATACACAAAGTAAATAAACATGTGTATACCAAAACATGTGTAATTACAATCATTTTCTGGGGGAAATTCTTCATTTTCTGGCAAAATGTCAGGATTATCAATACTTATAGCCCTGACAGTATATGTACAGTATGTGACCAAGGGGAAAACCAGATTCCAGTTGATTGTGCATTCAAATTTTTATGCAATTAAAGGATCAGAATCATCCAATGTATTGCAGACTTCCGCTGGAGACAATTAGAATGAGCTCAAACAACATATAACCTCAGCTAATGAACTTGGTGCCTCTGTGTCCTCCAATCACATTCACAGATTTACATTTTATCCATAATACAGGCACCAAAGCAATTTAGACTTTTCACAAAATTAAATATCGTCCAAGGCAGCTACAAGGATTCATGGCACATAATATATGGCCAATATCCTAAAACCATTTGCTTAATTGTAATTCAACCTTAAACGTGATATAATGTGCTATGAAATTGCTACAGTTAAGGTCACTCTGGTGATTCCATGACCAATTTTAGCTTGATTCATATACCTCTCCTTGCTAAATCTTTCTTCCCCAGCTGCTGAAAGTGCTATTTTATTTGCAGCGTTCATGAGTGTCTTATCCACAATCTACTGTCGTTTGGCTAAAGAATAAGCACTTAGAAAAGCTGTAAATATTTATCGTCGACATTAGTTCTACATCATGAATTCTTGCACTAATCATTAACTGCTACCAGATTAACTTACCTTCGATCCATGAGCATGTAAACAGCAATCTGCTCTTAGCTTCTGCTCTTTGCAGGCTAAGCTGCATTATTCTAACTGGCTAGCCAACACAGTTAATATAACAAATTACAGAAACCATTGCTTTTTTTGTGGATATGTACTACTAACATGACCTTTTATCAAAATAAAATTATTAGCCTGAATGATATATGGTACTGTGATTTAATAGCAGTTATTCCATCCACTGAAAATAATTTGATTGTTACAATAATGATTCAGAAGAGAGATAAACAGACAGGGGGAGCTCTACTGTAATTTCGTAGGTCATATTCTGGTAAATAATATTATATCTGGAGGAGCCCAAAGGAGACTTAACCCCCCCCCCCCCAGGAACTCTGTGTTAAGGAGGGTTCTGGTCCACAGGAACAGCAATCGACCATAACCTTTCCCTGCAAGCAAGCAGTGAGCTTCACATGGGAGAAATACAGTTGTGGCATTCTGTAGAGTTATCTATATATCACAACAGCACATTTACACAATCACTCACACATCTCAAAAAGCTCTGTGTCAGAATCATCAAAGTAGGTGTGTGGTTGCTATACAATGGAACTCAGTAGGGAGCTGCTCTAATTGCATTGTAAACAGCAGTTACAATGTAGCATAGCAGGAAACTGGAAACTGTAGTGGTAGTGTTCCCCTTCTCTTCCAAACAAGCCTTTATCAGTACACCATTTAAATGTGTGTTTAGACATTCCAGGTTGTATATTTTCCCATATTTGGATTGAGTATTTCAAGAGGTTTAGGTATCAAAGGACAGACTTTCAGCGCACCCCATAGCAATAAATTGATAAGATAAGGGCCTTTTGACTGTTGCTCAATATGGACTAATACCAGAGTTTTGCTGTCTTTGCGGAGGGGAACAAGTTGAGCAATTCCAGATATGAGCAATTCTAGATTTGTAGAAATATAATAAGAGATTAGGATTAGGATTAGGATTTAGGCACTACTGTAATGTTAGCCATAGCGCCTCAGAGGTTATGGGGGAGATAGGAGCCCAACATTTAATGCTAATTAACTAAATCTTTAGATGATTCACTAGTTGGGGGCTACATTTTTTATGGTACACACCCATAAAGCCATCAGGTCCTGGGGCCTTGGAGGATTCTAGTGAGGAGATAGCGTTACTGACATTTTCAACTGAGAAATCTTCCTCCTCAATGGAGCTTTGTGACTCTAATAAGTTCTTGATTGGGATCTATTTTAAAATATTATCTGCCTTACTGGCATCAAAGATTGTAGAGCCCTTATATGAATTTCAATAATAATGAAATAATTCTTTGGAAACTCGCTGAGGATTTTAAGTAAATGGAGATTTAAAGAAAAACATTTTTGTCAAGTTTTGGTGTTCTGCCTTTATCCTCTTCTGGGATGTAAAATAAACATTTGTGTTAGGATTGTGCCCCCCTCATACCTGTTATTTACTTATCCACATGCTGTTTCCAAGTTTCCTATATTCCTATGTGTCTGTGACCCTAAGGTGGGAGTGTTTTTTCTGGCCTTGATTCAAAACTACTGACTAAATATCCCAGAATGCTTGCACTGTAACAGGTGAATTCATCACCTGCTTTGGCTAAGACACATATCAGTAATGATACTTCCAGCTGAGAACACCCTTCAGCTACTGAACACTGATCTTCCCTATCTGAATAAGATGAATTACAGCAGAAGGGGTTAAATCTGTTGCCCCTTCCTTAGCCAATCAGATGATAATCAAGTCAGAGTGAAGATGTTTTGTGATCTGTACTTTTAACACACTAGTTGATATGCATTGCTAAGATAAACACATTGTTACTAGGGAAAACTGTTCTCTTTTATAACACAGAATTGCAAAAAAACAGAAAAGAAAAAAACAGATAAGCTTAGCACATTGATTTCATCATTAGTACACAATAATGAAAACTTAAAAAAATGTAATAAAAGGGGAAAAGTAAAAGGGGAATTAACCTTTAATAGAAATTGCAGCAGCGGTACTATGTTTGTAGCCAAAAAGATGCCCTATTTATTTCCCTGTGTATAGAATTTGAACCACCCCCAAAATATGTTGTGTTCCACCCTGTTTGTGAGTAGCAGATCTAAGTCTATCAATTTTCCTAGAACCAAATTGGATAGTTTTGGTTTATGCTCTTTACAAGGAACCCCCAATTAATCACATTAATAACATTTTCCTTGTGTGCTTTGTTCTCAATGCAGGCAGCCAGGACCGGATTAAGTGTGGTGGAGGCCCCTGGGCACAAAATCTGCTGGAGGCTCCAGATACAATATTTTTTGTTTCTTTTAAATTAATAGTCAAACCAAGTAACTGATTAGTGTCTGGTACCCGCCTACTTACTGGAATGTTAGATCTGGTCCCTTGTGCAGGTGCATGCTGCTTGGGAACTCCTGCTTTGCCATTCTGGGTGGGGGGTAGTGTAGTTGCCCAGCCGGTCCAGCAGAAAACAGTTCTCTGCATTGAGCTTCCAGTGGCTGTGCTTGGTGGCTTATGTGCAGTGACAGCTCTGCACGCACCCAGCACTGTAGATTTGCTGACGGTGGCTTTGCTGCTCTAGACTCTTCGTCCTGCCCTGTGGTGGTTTTGGCTGCAGGTTGGAAAATACAAAGAAGGTTTCCCCCCACTGCTGCCGGTAGCTTTGTTGCTGGCCACGGCCCGTCGACCAAAAGCCTCCTAGACCAGACCATAACCTAAAGGTGGTGGAGGCCTCCTTTGCAGGGCAAGTGGTGGAGGCCCCTGGGTAAGCGGCCCTTGCGGTTTGTATAAGCCTGCCTCTTATGGAGCCATATGCACCATTCAATTAATTGAGTGGGAGGTGTCTGAAGTGTTATTAGCCGGAAATAATTCAGCAATTCTTCTCTCACCTCTTCCACCACTGCCTTGTTACTTAGCAATGATTAATTTAATTATCATCCCATGCCCTCTTGGTTTGTCCTAAACATTTTGAAAGACATTGACTTTAATGGGGAGTGCGCTGTCGCATCCCACATATCCCTGGCTTTGTGTGCGCTCCCACCCCAGCCTATCTGAATGGCTGTGGTGGGAGCATATGCACAATGCCAGAGATGCAGGGGATGTGGCAGTGTGCGCACCCCATTCAAAACAATGAGAGCCATCTGCCAAATGCCTGCCAAATGAGAGCAGATGGCTCTCACAGGTATCTAGTAGATTGGATACCCGAGTATCCAAGTCCTGATCCTAGGTCACCTTAAGTGAGCAAGTAGATCAAAACAGATGGAGGTGCAGGACTCACATTCTAACCCATTAGTGAACATGAGTACATAGCTGATAACCTTTTGTATCCTTGAGTCCTTGGGATCCGTATAGTTGGTTTATAACTCAGGTCATATTGGGTACAGATATTAGATAGTAGGCAATTTGCCTTATACCAGGAAGGGAAGAATTTAAAGGGAGTTTTATTAGGAAGGCATATAGCATGCCTAAATGTATTTCTTTTTGCACTGATCCCAAGGCAGTAATTTCCTCAGAAAAATATAGAAAAATAGGAATTTAAGTTAGCACCTATTAACTTATAGAAGGAGTTGAATAATGGGAGGGGTACAGATGGTTGTGACATAATGGAGTAAAAGGGAGGGCGGAGGTGCTTATGGCTCCTCCCAAAAAATGTAAGGTATGGCCTAAGTACTACTTCAGGACCAGTGCTTGACTCCAATAGATTTCTCTGATAACCATTTTCATAAGGTATAGGAAGCTATTTCTACACATTAAGCTTATATCTCAAATCCACAGTTCAAGGGGATCTTGATCTAGGACATATACAATATTTTTGTCCCCTCTATGTAGACTCTTTAGCACCATCTTCATCAGAGAGATTTTCAGTTAAGGTGTACACATATCTAGCAAAAAAAGAGTCAATATGGGTTTGCCAACAGGGCAAATTGCTACATGTAAGATTGCAAAATGTTTATATGATATGTACATAGTTCTTTGATTCATTTAGTTTTCTCTCTTCACCAAATTTTCCTTTCTCTCACTTGCCCTTTCGCACCTTACCTAATTTGTGGTTCATTCAAATTCATGGGTATCTTTCCCTCCTCTCTTGGGATAGTATATTTTTCTTTCTATCTGTCATCTAGTGTGTCTTGGTTAACACTTGACTTGTATGCTTGATTTCTATGTATCTAAATATTTTTTGTGACAGCTGCCAGAATTGACTGCTGTTATTGCCTAACATATTAGACCTTATATTTAGAACCTCATCAGGTCTTTAGAGTAACCCCTAAAGTACAGTCTTTATTCTGGGTTACTAATCTTGTCCTGGCTTTGACCTTCAGTAATAACTTACTTCTGGCCTCATCTGTATTCTGGTTTTGAATCTACATTTCAGAACTTTTTTATGTTCCAAGAAAAACCTGGGAGCCATGGCTCCTGACCTAACAACAGCTTGTATTTTTATGACCATAATAGCAGATATTAGGATGTAATTCATAAAACAAAATAAATGACCTGTGTGAATTTATATATGGAGAGACTTTCTTTTTTCACTTTTAAATACCCAGTAGGCCATAGTATGCGATTACATATGAGAAACTGAAGAATGCTTATCAATAACATTAACATAAATCTTGTTAATTGCCCATGAGCTATATGTTTTCAACATATTTAATATATTGTAGGAAACAGAACTTTGATGAATAAAGCTTAAAAAATTGGCACCAAAATATCCTGCCATGCCTTCATATGATGATCCGATAAACAGATCATAGATCACTTGTGATTTAATTAGTTTCCCCAATTTATTCCTGGAGGTAAAATGCTAGCTTGAGTCGCATCCCGGACACCTTCATGATACTTGGAACTATGACAGAGTGTGATATTTTAGCAGCCGTAAGTACAATCTCTTTTTTATTCTGCTTTAATATATTTATTGCCAAGGCAAGCATAAAGGACGTAACATAAGCAATCAAGGAGCAATAAAAATCCAAGGTGATTTGCTAAGAAGACATAGTCGCTTAGCTGTGTACTTCCCTGGGTATGCTTATTGCTGTAAAGGAGTCTTCTACAAAAGAAGAGTCATTAAACAACAGAAGACACGAGAGACCTGAATGGCAAGACTGTCTTTACTTCATTTCTCTTTATGTGTGAGAGGCTTATATTCCCCACTCAGTGCTAGAAGAAATCTAATATAGATTACTGAAAATAGTTCTACAGCCCATTTCTAAACGCAGGAAGTAAATTAAAAACAAACAATTTACCGTTATTGGCTAGGTGATATGTCATTTTAAACTACCCTTCAAGTGTGTCTTTTTCAGTTAATAAATATTTCTTATAAGAAAGTCGTTTTTGGGTCAGGAAATGCCACCTGGGACTTCAAGCTGTATGTTTTTTAGCAGAGACAAAATAAAGCTATTGGCTTTTGTATCTTGCTGCAACAATTTCCCAAAGGTCTTCCAGTGGTTTGTACAAATACCGTACGGTATGTTTTTAATAAACTCAAAAAATAAAATATAGTCTCCTGAACACAATGAGTGCATTTTATCTCACAATAAAATGTACCAAACAAAAAAACTGAACAGCATTATGACACAATGTAAATTGATTTATACCATTTGTGTTATTGTATTATTCTGCGTGAAAAATTAGCTTTACTTTCTAAACTCTTTTTAATTAGGCATAGAAAAAAGTAGAAATCAAGTCAAGGTGACCATTTTGAATAATGAAGTAAAGCTCTAGAACTTTATTATTTTGGAATTGGATTTCTTTTGGGGAGGGGGTGTTGTGCTGTGTGAGAATTTTGTTGGGGGTTTTAATTCCTTCATAACTCATGCCTACTGTTATAAAACAGAGTGCTCATCCAACAATCCATAGATGTAACCAAGGCTAGAACTATTTTTATTTATAGATGTATAATGAGTCATGAGCCCCATTTAATTTTCGCACCAGGGCCCCATCACATTTAGTTACGCCACTGAATGGCAAATGTAATAAAAAAACATCAGTTCAGCACAGGCTATATTGCCACAATTAAAATAAGATACCAGGTGCCAGGATACCCTACTTCTAAATAATTTTTGACTGTAGTTCCACTTTTAAGGGCGTCTACACTAGCAAAATGAATATCCTCTTAAATTCCTCAATACTCCACTTAAAGTGGACCAACATTGTGAAGTAGATTTGGCCATAGCTCTTGCCTATATTCCCTTCTCAGGGTGTAGAACTAGAAATTTTCATTTTTTGAATCATCCCGGAGCACTGATTTTTTTGCTGTCCCTATCTGTGAGATGGCAGGTGATCAGGCATTACATCAGTGTGGCAATGACATCATTGCCACACACAACAGTGGCAATGAATGGAGGAGGCAGAGCTTTACAGCTAATATAAGGGCCATTATCTGGGATTAGAGTGAAGCAGGAGCACTAAAAATTGCCAAAAGGTGCCCTTCATGGGGATGCTAGTTAAAAATGTGGGTTTTGGTCCGCTTTAAAGCAATGCTTTCATTTTGAGCCTTTAGGTGGCAAAGGATAGCAGTTGGAGCCTGGAACATACAAAAATAAAAAAACAGTACAAAAAGTAGAAGAAAAACTAAACCCTAGTGAATTTATATTATCTATGCTTATATCCCAAAAAACAGGACATTTACTGCAGAGGAGCCAATTGATGATTATAGTCAAGATTAAAAGTCATCTTCCCATACCAGACAATAGTTCAATCCCATCAGATCAATCAGCATAAGTAATCTTGCCCTCTATGCAAGGCTGGGTCCTGGTTAGCAGGAACCACAACTAAGCAACTTCTGCCACTCATGTGCCCCAAATATACCTTTTCATCACCACCTTTTATGTGACAGGGAACTTGAAATGGTTGCAGAGCGGAGCACCTCATGCTTCCCCCTGGAGTTGTCAGGTTAGTTGCTAGCTTAGGCATCAAATTTTGGTTAACTACATACGCTAGGAGTATACAACATTTTTGTCCTTCACATGTGATCATGATACAGATGTTCCTCTGCTTCTCCTCCTCCCTTTTTTCCTTCAACTTGGGCATTGACGCTTAAATGAAGCAATAAGTCACAAAACACAATGTGATCATCATAGGTCAGGGTCAGTTGGGTTGTTTGCACCAAGTGACAAATCTGCTTGGGTGTGTCTAGAAACCCATTTGTTTGTCTTATCAGCCATCCAAAGTATGCAGTATTAGCAGCACCAAAACTCTAAATTTATACTTTTAACGTCTTTCTTTACACTCCAAATATTACATCCTCAACTGGAAAAATAATACGACTTAAATTTCATAATTGTTTGCAGGAACATACAGTAATCTGGTATTTATACATTTTCTCAATGCCTTTTATAGCCCCTCTACCCAGGCTAGCCTTTGGCATATGTCGTGACTTCTGGAACCCTCTTTGATAATTGCGCCCATGAGACTACAGCTGTTGACCACTTTAATACATGAAGAGAAAAACCTGACACATTTTAGCGAATAACCTCCTTATTAGGGACACGTTTCTTTAACCTTTAACACCCAGTCTTGTTGAAATTCCCCAAATCGTATTTATTTTGCACCAAAGGGGCCCGATTCAACAAAGGTAGAAAATCGATTTTTCATGTGTTTTGTGCTTAAAGAGTTGCAATTTTGCCATAGTTATTTTTACAATTCAGCATCTGGAACCATTGTAAAACACGAGTCACTCGAATTCAATTTGATTGCAATTGGAAAAGTGCAAAATAAATTAGTGGATCGAAAAATGTACTACTGCATTTTGTGATTCGAAAATTTTACTACTGATTCAGGTGGACTTGATGAGCCGCACACATGATATAAGTTAGAGTGTTTCACACTAGTTTTTTGATGCAGCTTTCAGCAGGAGAAAACTCATTTTGCTCTTTCTCATAATGGAGCCCTTCTACTTTCTTTGCAATGGTAGTAAACTCTAATGGTAGTAAAAAATTCAATTCATAAGAAAAAGCCTGAGAACTCCACTGTTTGTGAATTACTAGTTAGGAAGACAATTAAAATCAATGGCACTTTTTTACTCCTGAAAAAAATATTGAACTTTTTACCCCTTTGTACTAGTAGTAAAAAGTTCCATAAGAACAGGGGAAGGTACATGGGAGTGGTCGACCTTTAGTTTTTTACACTGCGGGGCACCAAAACCCAGAATAGTCAAAATCCTTGGTTTTGGTCCACTTTACAGTGTAAGCATAAGAATGGCGTACCATGAGGTTAAAGCTAGCAAAGAGTTGCACCCTGCACCCAAGGACACGTGGTGCTATGTGAGCAAGCTTTGTAGAGAAAACAATGGCCACATTTCTGCATTAAAGGAAACATTTTTAATACAGGTCCCTGGCAATCCAACCAACCCGCCCCCAAAAAACATGCCTCTTACAAATATTACTGTTTAATTAGTACTTTCACTACAGCATACCTTGCCTCTTTATTACATGTATCCACAATGTTAGCCATGTACATACAGCTACACAGGCAACTTAAAAAGTTGAAAAAAATTATGCATTTACATTTACCCTTTAAAAAGCCTTACAACACCATGCAACAGTCAGAAAACAATACTAAACAATCGAAAAAAAATTTGAGTACATTTTCCAATGATTTTCACTTGCGACAGCCTTTTTATGAGCATTTTGAAAATTTTACAAGTGATTAGAAAATTTTACGATTGTATTTTCAAGTGCACATATTTAATTCAACCCCTTTTCTGAATCACTCAAAAAAGTTTAAAATTTACGCATGCGATCCGATTTTTCGAGCGACACAAATGTATTTCTACCTTTGTTGAATCGAGCCCAGGGTGTGGTAGGAAAGATTTAGCAGAACTCTTTTTCACTGAAAAGTATTATCTGTTTTTCCTATAGTATGTCATCTATTGCAAATCAATGATTTGACTAGGACTCCCCCAATCCTATATTGCTGCTGGCCATCAGACACCGGTAACTCATGATACACAACATGCTGTGCTATGCCTGTAAATGTTAAAAGACAATGGTGTTTTTGCCACTGCTCAGTTGTAAAGAGACAGAAGGTGGTGGCTCAGGCCAACAACAATAGAAGAGGTGAGTATTGGACTATATGTAGCGACCTAGTTTAAAAGGAGCTTGAGGGGGTAGGTAGACCAAAGGAAAATACAGATAAGAGAGACTACACAGTCTACAGCAGCTGTCTCAAACTATAGGAGGAATGTACATTGGTTAGGAAGTTAGAAGGAATTTGGGATCAATGTAGGAATGCTGGTGCCAGAACTCCGGAGAGATTTCTAGATGTAAAACCGACTAAAAAAACACATATCAACTCCCCTTACTGTCCTGGTGATTAAATTGGATAAATACTCGCAAACAATTTTGGCTTCAAAGGAAAAATTCTGGCGAAAATTAAAGAAAATGAAATCTTCTTTTGCCTCATATCTGCCTTTGAGCACTAATTTAGTAGGCTGTAATTGCTTCCAGCATGAGATTATGGGTAGGGGGCATTAAACCGCTAATTTAGAACAATGGTATCCTGTCAGAAACCAATGGCATATGATAGCATACCTGGGGAAAACAACAAATTAAAATCACTATAACAGGAATACCAAGCAGCATTGTTGAAGGCAGAAAAAATCTAAATGGTAATGGGGGATATATATATATATATATATATATATATATATATATATATATATATGCAAATAGACTCTCCTGGTCTGTAGTGATTACATTTATGCCCTTCGAATGCCGAATCCCAAGTCCTAAGGATCAACGTTTGCTTCCTCCCCTGTTTTATGAGAAATAGCACTTTAGAGAGCCTTGTTTATTGTTCCTTTTGTTTGTTTTGCCTCTTGAATATTTTAATTTTATAAAGGCTTAATAGAATTTTCACCTGGGAAATAATATGTGGAGCTGGGTGGGGAGGATTAATGAGTATACCTCTTACCTCTTCAAGGACACACATAAAAAAATCTTCCTCCTGAGGGTCTGGGAGCTCTCAGAGCAGGAACAAGTCCCTATTATTACTGTATATTGCTGATTTTGGTTCCCCTGCCCATGAAGATCTTATGTTGGAAGCAGATGGGGCCCTGGTGCAAACATCAAATAGGGTTCTTCCTAGGCTCATACAGTCAACTTTTTAATGCCTTTTTATCTCAATTGTATGCAGCTAAACAACTAAAGACTGAAGCAGCATGGACACATGTGCTTCCTTTCGCTAAATGATGTAAAGTGAGCACAAATATGATAAATAAGGTGGAAAAGCAACAATGATGGTGGCCCCTCAACCTCTTGTGCACTGGTCTGGTTGCACCCCTTTAGATACACCCCTGGTTTGAAGAGGTCATTTATTTCCCTTACAGTTTAGGTGCTCTTATAAGTGGGCCTACAAGATTTGTGAACAAAAGAAGACCATCCTGCTTATAACAAACCCAAATTGATATTTCCATATTTCTAGCTGAACCTTCAAGGGATATGAGCAACAGATCCAGATGTACAACTGCAGTTTCTGGTCTACGTTTGAATAAAATGTATCACTCGATGGGGGGGAGGTTAGGCTCACATAACAGAGTGAAGGTCCCCTTTAAATTTTCTGAGAGGAAGTATATCAATGTGGGACAGTGCAACAGACTCATTAGATCTTTTTAAGGGGACCTGCAGCCTATTGATTGCACATCTTCTACTGCCACTACAGAAAACACCATAGCAATAGAAGGTGGCTGCTTCTGCAGTGTTTCCAGCAGTTTCTGGTCTGCCTTTGTAAAATATATCATTCATCAGGGGCTGTTGGTGAGGATTTTACATGCAAGTTATAGAGTGAGGGTCGCCTTTAAATGTTCTAAGAGGAAGCATTTCAGCATGGAATAGTGCAACAGAATTCCACTGAAACTTTTAAAGGGGACATGTAGCCGATTAGGTGCACCTAGAAACACGCATTGTTCCAAATCCTGCTTTTAAACAGCCTGAATGACAAAAATTACTGCTGGTCTGCTTGGATGGCATTCCAGTTTTGGATACCTCACTACACATACCAACAAGCACTCACTTGCTGCTAGTTTCACCACCCCACAACTGACCTAATGGGCTTGCATGCTGGGCTTTCCCCCTTAGCTGCCAGTCATAATGTGGGATAAGCAGAGAACACCAGCAACAAGGTAATGCTTGTAGGTATGTACACCACCCAGCAGTTCAAGCAGACCAATAGTAATCTTTTGGGGGGAAAGTTCCTATGCAAACTTTTTTTTTTATCAATTTTGCCAACCTTACTTTTAGCAGCCTACAGGGACTGCTTTGGGGTTGAGCAGAGATGTAGGACCCTTGCTTTGTGGAGCCACTGTTTGTGCCACTTGTGTCACTTTTTAATAAGGGGTCACTCACTACACACAATAAGCTACCAAGTGATGCTGATGATTGTTCCATGCAGGGGTATGGTTTGCTGCTGTATGTCTGCTTCAGCTTCGATTAGAGGATCACACAGCTGACCTGGAGCCAAATGGATTCCCTGCATAGAGCTGTGACTGGCTTCTCATTGCAGCTAGTGAGCAGGAGCCACTCTTCTATTACAAGGCAACTTGGTGTATCACCTGCCATGACTATACCACTGTTGGTACGTGTACCACCACTTGGTAACCCCTGTTTAAGAACTTGTGAGTTAGTTCAGAACATGTTACTTCTATGCAAATAGTTAGATCTTGCAATATAGAAAGGAGGATACGTAGTTTCTGTAAATGAGGTTTGCAAAGAAGGTGAGGTGGTGGAACCAAACAATCTTTGAACAGAAAGGAGGCTCAGAATTGAAGGGACTGTAAACCCAAAGACAATAATAAGGCAGCAAGAAGCTTACATAATGCCTGTCTCATGTGCCTCTACTTTGTTTCCTAGAGTGAAGAGTAGAATTCATAATAGCCCTTCTTTCATTTTAATTTCTCCAAGATCATGCTTAAACTGGTCCAACTGCTACTATCCTGGAGCTGGAAGCAGCAGGAGCCCAAACATTGCTTTAAAGAGACATTGGAGTTGGCTGCAGGAGGCCAAAAATTGGATGAATCACGCCCTGGAGCTGCAAGCAGCAGCAGGAGCCCAAACATTACCTTAAAGAGACACTGGAGTTGGCTGCAGGAGGCCAAAAATTGGATGAATCACACCCTGGAGCTGCAAGCAGCAGCAGGAGCACAAACATTACTTTAAAGAGACACTGGAGTTGGCTGCAGGAGGCCAAAAATTGGATGAATCACACCCTGGAGTTGAAAGCAGCAGCAGCAGCAGCAGCAGCAGCAGGAGCCGAAACATAGCTTGAAAGAGACACTGGAGTTGGCTGCAGGAGCCCAAAAATTGGATGAATCACACCCTGGAGTTGCAAGCAGCAGCAGCAGGAGCCCAATCATTGGATGAATCACACCATGGAGTTGCAAGTAGCAGCAGCAGGAGCCCAAACATAGCTTGAAAGAGACACTGGAGTTGGCTGCAGGAGCCCAAAAAGTGGATGAATCACACCCTGGAGTTGCAAGCAGCAGCAGAAGCAGGGGCCCAAACAAAGCTTGAAAGAGACACTGGAGTTGGCTGCAGGAGCCCAAAAATTGGATGAATCACACCCTGGAGTTGCAAGCAGCAGCAGGAGCCCAAACATTACTTTAAAGAGACACTGGAGTTGGCTGCAGGAGCCCAAAAATTGGATGAATCACACCCTGGAGTTGCAAGCAGCAGCAGGGGCCCAAACATAGCTTGAAAGAGACACTGGAGTTGGCTGCAGGAGCCCAAAAATTGGATGAATCACACCCTGGAGTTGCAAGCAGCAGCTGCATGAGCCCAAACACAGCTTGAAAGAGGCACTGGAGTTGGCTGCAGGAGGCCAAAAATTGGATGAATCACACCCTGGAGTTGCAAGCAGCAGCAGCAGCAGGAGCCCAAACATTGCGTAAAAGAGACATTGGAGTTGGCTGCAGGAGCCCAAAAATTGGCTGAATCACATCCTGGAGTTGCAAGCAGCAGCAGCAGGAGCCCAAACATAGCTTGAAAGAGACACTGGAGTTGGCTGCAGGAGCCCAAAAATTGGATGGATCACACCCTGGAGTTGCAAGCAGCAGCAGGAGCCCAAACATTACTTTAAAGAGACACTGGAGTTGGCTGCAGGAGCCCAAAAATTGGATGAATCACACCCTGGAGTTGCAAGCAGCAGGAGCCCAAACATAGCTTGAAAGAGACACTGGAGTAGGCTGCAGGAGGCCAAAAATTGGATGAATCACACCCTTGAGTTGCAAGCAGCAGGAGCCCAAACATTGCGTGAAAGAGACACTGGAGTTGGCTGCAGGAGCCCAAAAATTGGATGAATCACACCCTGGAGTTGCAAGCAGCAGGAGCCCAAACTAAGCTTGAAAGAGACACTGGAGTTGGCTGCAGGAGGCCAAAAATTGAATGAATCACACCCTGGAGTTGCAAGCAGCAGCAGCAGGAGCCCAAACATAGCTTGAAAGAGACACTGGAGTTGGCTGCATGAGCCCAAAAATTGGATGAATCACACCCTGGAGTTGCAAGCAGCAGCAGCAGGAGCCCAAACATTGCGTGAGAGAGACACTGGAGTTGGCTGCAGGAGCCCAAAAATTGGCTGAATCACACCCTGGAGTTGCAAGCAGCAGCAGCAGGAGCCCAAACTAAGCTTGAAAGAGACACTGGAGAAGGCTGCAGGAGGCCAAAAATTGGATGAATCACACCCTGGAGTTGCAAGCAGCAGGAGCCCAAACATTGCGTGAAAGAGACACTGGAGTTGGCTGCAGGAGCCCAAAAATTGGATGAATCACACCCTGGAGTTGCAAGCAGCAGCAGTCCAAACATAGCTTGAAAGAGACACTGGAGTTGGCTGCAGGAGCACAAAAATTGGATGAATCACACCATGGAGTTGCAAGCAGCAGCAGGAGCCCAAACATTGCGTGATAGAGACACTGGAGTTGGCTGCAGGAGCCCAAACATTGGATGAATAGCACCCTGGAGTTGCAAGCAGCAGCAGGAGCCCAAACATAGCTTGAAAGAGACACTGGAGCTGGCTGCAGGAGGCCAAAAATTGGATGAATCACACCCTGGAATTGCAAGCAGCAGCAGGAGCCCAAACATAGCTTGAAAGAGACACTGGAGTTGGCTGCAGGAGGCCAAAATTGGATGAATCACACCCTGGAGTTGCAAGCAGCAGCAGGAGCACAAACATTGCTTGAAAGAGACACTGGAGTTGGCTGCAGGAGCCCAAAAATTGGAAGAATCACACCCTGGAGTTGCCAGCAGCAGCAGCAGCCAAAACATTGCTTGAAAAAGACACTGGAGTTGGCTGCAAGATGCCAAAAATTGGATGAATCACACCCTGAAGTTGGCAGCAGCAGGAGCACAAACATTAGCTAGAAGTCACACCCTGGAGTTGGCAGCAGCAGAAGCAGGAGCCCAAACATTGCTTGAAAGACACCCTGGAGTTGGCAGCGGCAGCAGCAGGAGGCCAAAAATTTGCTGAAAGGCACACCCTGAAGTTGGCATCAGCAGGAGGCCAAAAATTGGCTGAAAGGCACATCCTGAAGTTGGCATCAGGAGGAGCCCAAAAATTGACCTAAAGACATAAATATGTTTTTCACCATTTGGAAAGTGTAAAACGTGGCACCATCCAAAATCTAGTCGCATGCATCAGCCATTGGTGGGTGGAAATCCTGGCTGATCCATCCCTGATTCATTTTGACAAAGGTGAGTCTCTCCACATTTTTAGTTGACAGACGAGTTCTCCTCGCCGTAACTATGGCCCCCCGCCGCACTAAACACCCGCTCAGATGGCACGCTACTGGCCGGGCAGGACAGCTTTTCCAGGGCAAACTCTGCTAGTTGCGACCACAAGCCAAGTTTGGCTGCCCAGAAGTCCAGCAGATCCTCAAGGTGTGTTGGCATGGTCATGTCAAGGAATGACATGACCTGCTGGTTGAGGTCCTGCGCCAGGTCTTCCTGCTGCTCATGATTAGCCTCACTATGCGGGTGTAGAAAGATACTCATTAGCGACTGAAGACTGAAGCTGCTGCTGATGGAGCTGCTGCTGCTGCTCCTGCCAGCCCCCCCAGCAGGCATGGCAGTGGAAGGTGAGTGCAGAGGTCCCCCCGAGTCAGACCTGCGAGAGTATGGACCGTGGCGCAGATAGGCATCGGCCAACTGACTACGTAGAATGTCTTTGTAGTAGTTCAGTTTGTCCTCAGGCTCGGCGGGTTTAAAAAATGCCCCCATGGCTGGAGGACCTGCGCTCCGCTGCCGGCTTTTCCGGTAGGGAGCCTTACCTGCCTCGGTGTGCGCTGCGGCTCTCCACCCCCCAGGACGGGTGGCCGAGGTGGAAATCGGGCTGTTGTTTCATCTTTGTTGTTAACTTTTATTTATATGTGGTGAGGCCTCCTACCCAGCCCGTATAACGACTGGGCGGCACGCCAACCGAGGTGCGGCTTGGGTACAGTCCCCGTCAAGCTAAATGGACTTAGAATGGAGTGAACAATGTTGTAAGTGATCTCCCCCCAATGTCTTATTGCCGATATATGCTTGTATAAAATGTCCCCCCCCCTCCTTTTCCCTTGCCTTCTGTATCCCTTCCCTTTTCCCCTCCCCACATGTGCCACTGTTTTTGTAACTGGAAAATCAATAAACTTTGATTACACTAAAAAATGCCCCCATTTTGTGCCGGAAGCGAGGGTCCAATAAGGTGGACAGCCAGAAGTCATCCCGGCGACAAATGGAAACAATTCTGGGATCACTACGAAAGCATGCTACCTGTCTCCATCTCCACTGCATACTGCCACAGTGTGTCTGGGTCCTCACAACCCTCTAGCTGCTCCTCCTCTCCTGTCTGCAGACTAGATAAACCAGCCATGTCGCCAAGCCTAAACTGTGCTTCACTGGGCAACTCCTCCTCCTCTTCCTCCTCCTCCTCCAGTTCAGTTCCAACGGGGTTCATGTGGCCATAAGATGTAGACGCCATGTCTCCAGTGCCCTTACCAGCCATGGTTTCCAACATGTGCTGTAGTACATGAAGCAGTGGAATCACGTCATTCATCCCGTAAGCCTGCCGACTGACAAATAAAGTGGCTTCCTTAAAGAGCCTGAGCAAATGGCAGGTGTCACGTATGAGCTGCCACTGGTTGACATTGAAGTTACACAGGGGAGTCCACCTATCCGCTTAAATCATCAGGAAATCCGTGATGGCATTTCTCTGTTCATATAATCGGTCCAACATGTGAAGGGTGGAATTCTAACGGGTGGAAACATTGCAAATCAGACTATGTTGGGGGCTACCATTCTGATGCTGTAGCTCAAGAAGGGTGTGTTTGACGTATGAGTGGCTGAAGTGCATGCAAAGTTTCCTTGAAGTTGTTAGGATGTCTTGCAGATCGGGGGAACACTTCAGAAACCGCTTGACAATCAGATTGAAGACGTGAGCCATGCAGGGGGCATGGATCAGGCTTCCTTGGCGCAGCGCAGACAAAATGTTCGGATTTTGTGATGAATAAATTTAAGCAGTTCCTCCCCTGTGTGACTCGCCAAGACAAACCATGTGAAGCACAGCGTGACACCTCCGTGCCCTGCACACATGGTAGACTGGAGGGGCACTGAGAATTGAGCCTACAGTGGAGGGTGAGGAGATGGCGGAGGATGAGGAGGCCGAGTCGCACGGTGTCAGAGGCACAACGGCCAGGGAGAGTGGAGGCCTAAGCGGCGTGACCTGTCCAAGTTGCTGCTGCTGCTGCAAAGGGACCACATTCACCCAGTGGGCCGTAAAACGACATATACTGTCCCTGACCGTAGTTACAGCTCCAGACGTCGGCGCTGCCATGCACTTTGCTGCACACCGACAGGCTCAAGGACTGGCCCACCTTCTGTTCAACAAAAGTGTGCAGCGCTGGTACTGCCTTCTTGGCAAAGAAATGACGGCTTGGGACTCTCCACCTCGGCTCGGCACAAGCCATCAGTTCTCTGAAAGGTGCAGAGTCC
The DNA here is from genome assembly GCA_027917425.1 of Gastrophryne carolinensis. Classification (NCBI taxonomy): domain Eukaryota; kingdom Metazoa; phylum Chordata; class Amphibia; order Anura; family Microhylidae; genus Gastrophryne; species Gastrophryne carolinensis. The sequence goes on from CM051235.1 coordinate 460,926,492, forward strand.
ACCACCTGAAAAGGGAGCGACTGCAGCACCAGCAACTTGGACAGGAGCACATTCAGCTTCTGCGCCGTAGGATGAGTGGGCGCATACTGCTGTCTCTTGGACATGGCTTCGCTGATGGATTGCTGGCGGGATGCATGACTTGGAGGAGGAGGAGGAGCACGAGCATCAGGAGCGACAGAGAATGGGTATGACGCACAGCTGCCTTCGGCTGAGGTGCTGGAGCCTTGGCTGGCAGAAATTGGGAGTGGCGTGCCACTTGGTGAGGAAGCAGGATGGACCACCTGATGGATGGAGGATGGAGCCTCGGTTCTCCTAGGTCGTTTTATGGTGACGCATCATATGTTGACGCAGGGCCGTGGTGCCAACATTTGGGCCCTGGCCATGCTTCACCTTCTGCCTACATATCTTGCATGTGGCCATGTTACCCTCCTGTGGATGCTTGAGGAAAAACTGCCACACTGCCGAGTAGCTACTTTTCCCACCAACAGGCCTCACTGATTCACTGCTACTGTCGCCAACTCCAGGAACCCCTGCTCCGCTACCTCCCGATAAGGTAGCCTGCCGTGCAGCAGGTGCTCTACCCCGGCCCCGTTTGGCTCCAGGCTTTACAATTGTGCCCCCATGCTGACTGCCAACCATGCTGCTAACACCTTGCTGCCTCAGCTGCTGACTCCGGGGCAACCTGCGCCCCTCTTCTCCTGATGATGACGATGAAGCCCCTTCTGCACCCGGCTCCCAAGTGCGATCAGCTTCTTCATCATCATCACCGAGTTGTGGCTGCACGTCACTGATGTTCTCAGTTTCCTCAACAGTGTCTGGCGCAGGAGCTGGAATGCTCGCAACACCCACGACACTCTCCACATCACTATTTGCCTGCCTAGCTAAAGAAGCCAACTCCATTTCTTGGCTGGGCAGTAGCTGCTGACTGTCCTCTATCTGATCATTCTCCTCATTAAAGAGTGGAGCTGAACCCAAAGCATAGGATACGTCGCTGGGGGAGGTAACAGCGTAGGACAGCGGCAATGGGAGGACAGGGACTGCTCTCGGGGCATGCCAACTCAGGGTTGTGTCAGAGGAACCTACCGACCCTAGACTGGGGGTCTCAGATGTAACTTGTGATTATGTGGATGACGCGATAACCAATCTACCACGGCAGATGCATTACTGGTGGAGACATGACCGCTAGCAGATAGAGGTAGATCAGGTCTCTCACCGTGACTCCTGCTGCCACTCGCCCCTAGTCTGCTGCGACCTCTGCCTGCTGAATCTTGACCTCTGCCACTCCTCTTTGAACATCCTGGCACTTGTCTGCCTGACATTTTTATGTATTTGAAATGCCCAATAGGTACGTTAAAAATGTGTTTCTTTTAAAAAGCAGAAGCTAAATAAAGTGAGGAACTGCTTCTCTGCACCATATACTATGAAAATTGGTAATATGGGATACCCTGCAGCCTAGTGTTTTGACAGCAGAAAAAAATAATTCAAAATGCAATAGCTTGATTAAGCTGAGGATGAACAAGTGTATTTAGTATAACAGATAGAGTGCTACCTGCAGGTTTGGGATACCCTGCGGCTTAGTGTTTTGGCAGCAGAACAAAAACCAATTCAAAATGCGATATCTTGATTAAGCTGAGGATGAACAAGCGTATTTAGTATAACAGATAGGGTGCTACATGCAGGTTTGGGATACCCTGCGGCCTAGTGTTTTGGCAGTAGACCAAAAACCAATTCAAAATGCGATAGCTTGATTAAGCTGAGGATGAACAAGCGTATTTAGTATAACAGATAGTTTGCTATGTGCAGGTTTGGGATACCCTGCGGCCTGGTGTTTTTTTGACAACAGGACAAAAAACAATTAAAAATGCAATAGCTTGATTAAGCTGAGGATGAACAAGCGTATTTAGTATAACAGATAGGGTGCTACGTGCAGGTTTGGGATACCCTGCGGCCTAGTGTTTTGGCAGCAGGACAAAAACAAATTCAAAATGCGATAGCTTAATTAAGCTGAGGATGAACAAGCGTATTTAGTATAACAGATAGGGTGCTACGTGCAGGTTTGGGATACCCTGCGGCCTAGTGTTTTTTTTTAAAGCAGGACAAAAAACAATTCAAAATGCAATATCTTGATTAAGCTGAGGATGAACAAGCATATTTAGTATAACAGATAGGGTGCTAGGTGTAGGTTTCGGATACCCTGCGGCATAGTGTTTTGGCAGCAGGACAAAAACCAATTCAAAATGCGATAGCTTGATTAAGCTGAGGATGAACAAGCGTATTTAGTATAACAGATAGGGTGCTACGTGCAGGTTTGGGATACCCTGCGCCAGGTGTTTTTTTTGTCAGCAGGACAAAAAACTATTCAAAATGCAATAGCTTGATTAAGCTGAGGATGAACAACGCTTATTTAGTATAACAGATAGGGTGACATGTGCTGGTTTGGGATGCCCATGTGGGCTGGTGTATTTAAAGCAGACAAAAACCAATTCAAAATGCGATAGCTTATTTAAGCTGAGGATGAACAAGGGTATTTAGTATAACAGATAGGGTGCTACGTGCAGGTTTGGGGTACCCTGCGGCCTAGTGTTTTGGCAGCAGGACAAAAACCAATTCAAAATGCGATAGCTTGATTAAGCTGAGGATGAACAAGCATATTTAGTATAACAGATAGGGTGCTACGTGCAGGTTTGGGATACCCTGCGGCCTGGTGTTTTTTTGACAGCAGGACAAAAAACAATTCAAAATGCAATAGCTTGATTAAGCTGAGGTTGAACAAGGGTATTTAGTATAACAGATAGGGTGCTACGTGCAGGTTTGGGATACCCTGCGGCCTAGTGTTTTGGCAGCAGACCAAAAACCAATTCAAAATGTGATAGCTTGATTAAGCTGAGGATGAACAAGCATATTTAGTATAACAGATAGGGTGCTACGTGCAGGTTTGGGATACCCTGCGGCCTGGTGTTTTTTTGACAGCAGGACAAAAAACTATTCAAAATGCAATAGCTTGATTAAGCTGAGGATGAACAAGGGTATTTAGTGTAATAGATAGGGTGCTACGTGCAGGTTTGGGATACCCTGCGGCCTAGTGTTTTGGCAGCAGGACAAAAACCAATTCAAAATGCAATAGCTTGATTAAGCTGAGGATGAACAAGCGTATTTAGTATAACAGATAGGGTGCTACGTGCAGGTTTGGGATACCCTGCGACCTAGTGTTTTGGCAACAGACCAAAAACCAATTCAAAATGCAATAGCTTGATTAAGATGAGGATAAACAACGCTTATTTAGTATAACAGGGTGACATGTGCTGGTTTGGGATGCCCATGTGGGCTGGTGTATTTAAACCAGACAAAAACCAATTCAAAATGCAATAGCTTAATTAAAATGAGGCTGAACAATGCTTATTTAGTATAACAGATAAGGTGACATGTGCTGGTTTGGGATGCTCATGTGGGCTGGTGTATTTAAAGCAGACACAAACCAATTCAAAATGCAATAGCTTAATTAAAATGAGGATGAACAACGCTTATTTAGTATAACAGATAGGGTGACATGTGCAGGTTTGGGATACCCTGCGGCCTAGTGTTTTGTCAGCAGGACAAAAAACAATTCAAAATGCGATAGCTTGATTAAGCTGAGGATGAACAAGCGTATTTAGTATAACAGATAGGGTTCTACGTGCAGGTTTGGGATACCCTTCGGCCTAGTGTTTTGGCAGCAGACCAAAAACAAATTCAAAATGCAATAGCTTGATTAAGCTGAGGATGAACAAGCGTATTTAGTATAACAGATAGGGTACTACGTGCAGGTTTGGGATACCCTGCGGCCTGGTGTTTTTTTGACAGCAGGACAAATAATTCAAAATGCAATAGCTTGATTAAGCTGAGGATGAACAACGCTTATTTAGTATAACAGATAGGGTGACATGTGCTGGTTTGGGATTCCCATATGGGCTGGTGTATTTAAAGCAGACAAAAACCAATTAAAAATGCAATAGCTTAATTAAAATGAGGCTGAACAACGCTTATTTAGTATAACAGATAGGGTGACATGTGCTGGTTTGGGATGCCCATGTAGGCTGGTGTATTTAAACCAGACAAAAACCAATTCAAAATGCAATAGCTTAATTAAAATGAGGCTGAACAACGCTTATTTAGTATAACAGATAGGGTGGTTTGAGATGCCCATGTAGGCTGGTGTATTTAAAGCAGACAAAAAAAAGATTAAAACTAAATTAAAACTAATCCAGTTATGAGAAATGCTTGTGTGTAACAGATAGGGTTAAATATGCCACTGCACAGATGGGATGCACAGTGGCAAGGCAGGTTTACAGCACAAAGAACTGAAATTGAATTGAAAACCGATCTGGCTAATGAAAATAAAAAAAAAATTTCCCTGTCACTTAAATGCTGTCCCTGCCTGGATCGTTCCGGTTTTTCCCTATCTTTCACTATCTTTCCTGGCTCTGTCTACCTCTCTTTCTGCCTCTCTGTTGGTCTCTCTGACTCTCCCTACCTCTATCTAACTCTGTCCCTGTGTGTAACAAGCTGTGCTCTGGCCGCAATAGAACGCTGAACTGCGCACAAGGAAGATGGCCGCCGTTTATATAGCACGGTGACGTCACCGGGCTTCCTGGCTGCTGATAGGCTGCATGTGACTTTCCCATGATACCTTGCCCCAGGGAATATGTCCGGACATGTGCTTCCACCATTTTAGAATGCCTGTAATTGAAATAAATGGAGTTTAAAGGAAAACTTTGATCGATCGAATCGCGGGGAAATTCGGATTCGTTCAGAATCGAATATTTCCTGAAATTCGGAACGAATTTGTGTTCGTCCGGATCGATTCGCTCATCCCTAATAATTACATATAATCAGAGATTTTGAGATGCTTTGAAATGGCTCATTTTACACTGTGGCTGTGGGGGATAAGAGGAAAAAAATTAGTGATTGTCTGGGCAGGGACTCTAAGCAACCTTTAGAATATAAGCCCACAAGGGCAAGGTCCTCTCTTTTAATGTTTTCTTGTATGACTACAGTATATATTTGTGCATTTTTGACACACCTGACTCCTAATTTTTATGCATTTTAGTTGTTTAACTCTGTTTGAAATTCCACATTGTGCTTCATGGAAGATGATGGTGCTTTATAAATAAATAATAATCTGAGATCAATAAACCTAGCCTGAGCAGGATGGCAGCACCAGGGATCCTGTGGAGAAACCTATGTATGAGTGACAGATATCACTGGGACGGCTAAAGGCGCCATAATGCTTTACCCTTAAAGTGTACCATCGAAGTTGGTACAACTGGACTCAAGAAAATGTATTTGTTTATCTGCTTAAAGTGGACCAACACCCAGGATTTTGACTATCCTGGGTCTTGGTCCACTTCGGTGGGGCACCCCCGATCGGGGTGCCCCGCTGTGTGAAACCCTCCCCGATCACCCTAAAAACTCACCTCTCCCCGCTTCCAGCGACGACGGACAAGGGATTTGACAGCCGCGGACAAGCGGCTCCTCCGCTGCTGCCTCCCGCGCGTCCCTCTTGACGCGCGTGCGCCCGCGCCGGCCATTCACGGACGGCCGGCGCGGGCACGCCTAGAGGGGCGCAAGAACATAAGGTAACGGGGTTTGGGGTGTTTGGGGGGGTTCACCCCGCGGGACATCCCGATCTCGGATGTCCCGCGGGGAGGGAGGTGATCGGCCCGGGAATCTAATAGATTTCCGGGCCGATCACCCGAGGGTGATGGTCCACTTTAAGTGTTACACGTGAGTTTTGGTCACATCTACATTCATCATTCCTCACAGGACACACCAGTACCCAAAAGAATCATCCACACTCCACTGACTACCCCTGGTGTCATGGCTGTAACATGTAGTCAAAAATGGTTATACAAGTTCAGTAATGTCCATAATTGTGGGTGACATTCTCATAACCACCACAATCACAACAGTAATATAAAGTATTACACATTTAATAATGTTTTGCATACAGAAGCTTTGCTCGAACACAAGCAGCTAAACACATTTTAGCTTCTGAATAGGGTTAAAAGCAGTGAAAATAAAACAATTCAGAGAAGATTAATGCAGGTGTGACCACCAGGGTTTGGCTTTGGAATCGCATTGACTGGACCTCAAGTCAGTGGACCTGTTTGTAGCTGCTGGAGAACTGCTACTGGAACTTAGGGCCTTATTTAAGAATGGATAGTGTCAGGTAGTGGCTGGTTAATGAGAGGTAGCGTCTGGTAGCGACTGGTGAACGCCGGACACGGCACGCAATTACACATTTATCAAGCAGAATCTGTTTAGCGACTGGGATAGCGCCATGTAGCGTCTGATTCATCATTTTCACAGCCTCAGCAAACAGTGCTGGCGTTCAGTCTTGCACAGCGCCAGGCATGACCTCTCGCTACCTGACGATCTCCCATACATTTCAATGGATGAACCTTTTCTTCTCTTTAAACGGGGTGTTTTTTCCAAAAAATCTCAAATAATTCTGTGACCTCTTCTGGCATTGAAAAAGCAGTTTTTTCATAATTTTTTCATTTTTTATATATTTCCTCAGAAATGACATTACAGGTCGGGCATTAAAGTGTTCATGTTGCAATGTTGTTACAATGTAATTCCATATGTTTTCGCTTTGTTACTAGTGGATAGATGCTGAAAAACACACTTTAAACACACCGCCTCCTGCGCTCTGGGCTTCAAACAAGTATTTTTCAGCGCCAGAGATTTGTGAGGTTGTTTTTTTGCTGAATATGGTGTGAGTCGGTCGCTATGAGCAGTCGCTAACATGCGCTCCCATACAGCGCTGTACTGGTCAAATAGCGACTCCTCACAATGTATTCAACATTACTGAACAGCGACTGAGTCGCTATAAAGTAGCGACCCACGGCTGAGTACAGTGACTACTAGCGGGCGCTCTGAAAATGCCTGCTACAGACGCTCATCTGTCGCTACCTGCCGCTAATGATGAATCAGCCTGCCCGACCGGAGCTCCATTTTTTAAAACGTGCATCTTTTTTACCTTGCCTTTTTCTTATTCCACTTTTAGAAATTGGAATAAAAAAGATTTTGGTGTATGAAAATAAATAGGAAGCAAAGTTATTATTATGAATTGCCATTTTCCTCTTCCATGTATGGGCAAACTTTTGGTAATTGGGCAAAGATAACTAATCATTTGCAGCCTGTAAGTTGTAGATTGTTATTTTATACTTTTCTCAGAATACAGCTTCTATAAAAAGACATTTTCTTGTGAATTAAATATACCTTCCAACACCGCTAAAAAATAACAAACTTGGAACTACATCCTAATAGACATTCAGCTTTGGGGCTAAATGGTTGTCCATACCGAACAAGGAACCTTAGTTCAAACTGCTTTGTGCATTCAAATGACTCTCTGTGATTGCAACATATCGCAATAAATGAAAGTAACCAAGAAAATTACATTTGCAAAGTCTTTAAATAGGGTCATGAAAAATAAATTGTAATAAATAATTTACATTCCCTCTGTACTCAATTCTTCGTGATGATAAAAAAAAGGAATACATTGAAAATCCCTAAATGAAGTTGATGTGTGTTTAGATCTTCTTGCATGTTGGGAGAGGGTGTCTAATTAGGCTTGCTAATACTTATTTGATTCACTAACAACAGAACAATTGCAAGCCTCTGATGCTATTATTTGTGGTACATTCCATGAAATGATCGAGAAAGCTTTGAGGCAATAACGACGAATTATGCTGTACTTTCATTAACCGGTTGCTGTGACCCAGCATTACCCACTATATAAATAAAAATATGTACTATAAGACACTTGACAAGTAAATTGTGCTGCACACACTTGTTAAAACTTAGTGTTTGCTAGGCTATGATACAGTATAGATGCACAATAAATGACCCATGCATTATTTATGAGAATCTCATATCATCACTCCTAGATACCAAGGGCATATTGCCGTCATTATTGCTTCCTCAACAAACGCAGCCTAGTTACAGTGCAACACTCATGTTTTCTAGGGGAGATGAAATTACAGGAAAAATTATATGAACATGTGTTTTTAACCTTTGCTGGCATGATGTTCTTAAAGCTTTACTTTGCAAAAGCATTTTTGCTGTCAACTTTTGTGGGCTTTCCCCACAAACACAAAAACACACACACACACACACCACCACCACCACTAAAAGGAGTACAGAAGAATGAGATTCTTTGCCAGTTCAGAATTTTTCAGTAATTCTGAGATATTTTGAACAGACAGGCATCCCAAATCAGGATGCCCAGTGGGGTGAAGGACACTCTTCAGGAGAAGGAATTAGGGCATATGTTACTTTAAGGCACAAATATGATTACAGTGCCTGAGCCTTTGTACTCTCAAGTAGTGATCACTGTATGGCCTAGTTACTGGTTGGGGAACATATTAAAGGCTTGCCACCTTGCCTTCAGTCTGTTCAATTTGCATTGCATAAAGATGACTAGGGATTCCAGAGTTGTTGGCTATAAAAGCTATAAGATGCTACCTTAATGATAGTCTCTTCGTTTTTTATGGCCATAAGATTTGTATCCTATCCCAGTGCCATTTGGTTTATAAGTTATTAATTATGTTGTTCCTTTTGCTTTTATCTTCTGCTCTTAAAGCGTATTTGCCTTTACTTGTAACTAGATTGAGCACAGGTGGGGCGCCATTTCAAATCTTTGCCCCGGGTGTCAGAAAACCTAGCTGCCTTGATCACTAGTAAGAAACTTAGGGCCTAATTTATCAAGGGATAGCGCCTGGTAGTGTCTCACTAGCGCCAGGTAGCGCCAGCTATCGGCGGCTACCGACTCCAGAACGCCAAGCTGCGGACACAATCACGCATTTATCACGCTAAATGAGGCTAGCGCCGGCGAGAGCGTCAGTTAGCGCGTGATTCATCATGTTGCAGACTTCAGCGAACAGCGCCGCTGCTAATCCCATCACAGCGCCAGGTATGACCTCTCGCTACCTGGAGCTCTCCAATGCATTTCAATGGAGCAATCTTTAAATATTCATAATTAATTGATATTAATGTTTTTTTTTTTTTTTTTTTTTTTTAAATGTCAAAAATTCGGTGACCACTTCTGCAATGTTATTTTTTTTTTTTTTTAAAGTAAAAAAAAAAAATAAAAAATTTGTGCAGAATTGATATTACAGGTCTGATATTAATGTATTCATTACAAAATGTTTCTAAAAACTTGTTTATTATTTTTTCCAAAAAATAAGGTTGTTTGGGGGTTAAAAAACTACTTTAAACACATCGCCGCCAGCGCTCTGGGGTTTAAACATGCATTTTACAGCGCGAGAATTTTTTGAGCGTGATTTGTTAATGAATATGCTGGGAGCCGTTCGCTATGGCCATTCGTTGTCATGCGCTCCCATACAGCGCGGAACCTGTCAAACAGCGACTCCAAACCCCGTATTCAACATTACCGCACACCGACTGAGTCGCTGTCAACAACCGAACAACGGCCAAGCACAGCGAATACTAGCCGGCGCTGTGAAAATCACGCTACTGTCGCTCATCTGTCGCTACCTGGCGCTATTAATAAATCGGCCTCCCCGTGATCAACACAAAATATAATGCTCTCATGCCAGTGACACCCGTCTGAGCCTGTAACCGCTAAAGTGTTTTTATTACTTAAATTAATTTGGTCACTACAAACTAAGTTCTCCACAACAAGATCACAGAATAACACTTGCCCACTCTATTTACAATAAACTGAAAAGAGTTTTAACCTTTCTTACTCTTCCAGGAAGCATATACATATGAGAGGTGTTATAAGTTTTCTACCCAAGTATGTTCTCTCAGCACTAGGGAGCTGAACTCGTCTGCGCAGGTTGAAACATGTCTGGATATGCAACATACAAAATATCAGTTCAGTCTGATGAAAGCACTGGCAGTAGCAGGATGGCAAGTGTAGTACAGTGCAGGTCTACAAAACTGCAGGACTTTGTTCCATTACTCAGTTCCTCACAGAGAAAGAATAGAAGTCTTTAAAGTGGACCAACACCCAGCATGATCCAATCCCTCCCGGCGGGGCATCCAAAATCAGGATGCCCCGCTGTGTGAAACCCCCCAGGACGCCCAGAAACCTTACCTGAGACCCGATCCAACGGCGCATACGCGGGCCGCATCTCGTGCTTCTCTCTAGTAAGGCGTGCTCCCTGTTAGAGGGAAGCGCGAGATGTGGCCGCCAGCGTGCTCAGAGCCGCTGCGGCAGGACGTCTCATTGACGCGCATACCACAGCGGCTCCGAGCGTGCTGATTTGACGAGCGGCTGTGCATGCGCAGTAAGAGTGGGGTGAGGTGAGTTTTTACGTGCAATCTGAGGGATTTCACATAGCGAGGCACCCCCGATTGGGGTGCCCGGGGGAAGCGGTCAAAATCCTGGGTGTTGGCCCACTTTAAGAAATCTATGAAAGGATGACTGCTGTATTCAGCCAAGCAGCTGATTTGGGGTAGGGAATACATTGAAAATTACCCCCTATTAGGTAAGAGCAAAGAAACTCCAGTCAAAAAGCATATTAGTGGCATTTTAACATACACACAGACACTGTACCATTTTGCCAAGAAAAAGTAAAACACAACTCACTGTTAAACCGGACCTTCACTATGATTTATTGAAAAGCCCAAACCCTTAAAAACGATTCCCCGGCATCTAAAATTAATATATTTTTATGTTTTTAGTCACTTACTTAGTATTCTTTCCCCCACTGGGCTGCAACTCTGTTCAGGACTTTAGGATACGGGCGCTGCCATCTTGACTCAGAAGCATCACACTTACTGAGGAGAGTGGGATAAAGTACAGGGGGTGGGGTTATAGCTGTGCTTTGCTCAGACAGAGCAGAGCTGGGGTCAGGAAAATGTTAGTAATCCCAGAATGCAGAGCAGCACAGTCAGAAGCCATGAGCCACCATCTTGGATGTTTAAAGGCTCATAACATGCAGTAGATGCAGGTAGGATGATTTTAAATGTGAGCAATCTGTATGTACAGGGTGTGGGAAACATATAAAAAAGAGAAGCTCTTATTCAGAGTGAAGGACCGCTTTAAGTGCCTCTGCGTGGCCTAGTCCTCAGACTGTCCTGCCATCTTTTGTTTCTGTTATTTGCCTATAAGGTTGGCGCCTCGGCTCTTTTCAGCTATCTCTGTCCACATGCATTTCCACTGGACCCACTGACATTATTTTATTCACTGCTCAGAGAGCTGTGTGAAAATGCAGATACTACTTTGTTTACCCACAGTCTGGGGAAAAATCTTCAATGAATAGACGCACCCAGGCTCACACATGCACCATTCCCAAATAACAACACAGCTTCTATGCCTGCGCTAAAGGTCTCCAAGGCAAACAGCAAGTAGAGAGGAAGGGGCATGTATGAAGGCGGGGGGCAGAGAACTGCAACTACAAGATGCAGGTGAGTTTGCCTTTTTATTAGGGGCTCTGGGCTTGTTGTACACAAAGGGAAAAAGCCAATCCTCTGTTTCTATGGAATTCCGCCTTAAAGCAAGGGCTCATGAATTTTGTATTTTAGTCGTCATGGTTTCCAGTATCATTCATGATGTTTTGATGATGTCAGTGTCCGGTCCCAGTGGTTTCATAGATGTTAATGCCTGAGCAAAACACATGTTGCTAAAATAGAAATTCCAAGAGACTTCTATTCTCAATAGTTACGCATAATGAAACAAGGGTCCATCACTATCCTGAGACTAAACAATGGAATGCAATGCAACGGAAACACACAGGATATTATTATTAGAATTCATGCCATACAGACAAAAAATACTGGAGACACCTATGCTTTAACAATAAAGGCATTATGTGAGAAAATCACATGGTGCTGTCAGGCAATGTGGTTTCATGGAGCTTAATCATTCACCCTACAGTCCAGATCTGGCTCCCAGTGATTAATTTCTGCATAGGCAACAATTTTCTGATGATAATCTAGTCAAACAGGCTGCAGAAGAAATAAGTCTGCTTCTATTCTGAGGACATCCCTCATATAGGTGTGTACAATACAATTTTCATCTTACTGTAGTCAACTTCTGGATACTTTTAGCAATATAGGCCATTATCTATTAAGAATAAAGTTATTTTCATACCAAATCAACTGTGTAGAAAAAAAATGTATATGCTGTTCATGAGAGGTTTCAGTTCTCTCCTTCTTAAATATATCCCTAATATTGAGCCATATCGTAAAGTTGTTTAAAGCTGAACAAAACCCAAAAATTTGACTTTCCCGGGTTTTGTTCCATGCCCCAGGAGAAAAACTCATCTTACCACGCTCCAACAGACAGTTGAGCAGTTATCCCCTGTAAAAGCAGAATGGTAAGTTCATAAACCTGTCATCCCTGATTCTTTTTCCATTCAGTAAAAGAAATAAACAAGCTTGGTGAGTTTTTTTTATTTAAGGTGTATAGGTAACCTCTCCTCTTGCCATCTAGCATATATGTGTAGGTTTCTATTATTGGACTATATGTTTGTGATAAAGCTCCATTAATACTAGAGATGAGCGAACTTTTGAAAAATTCGATTCGACTGATTCGCCGAATTTTCCGACAAAAATCGTTTCGACCCGAATAAATTCGCGACGAATCGCTATTAAAAACGGCTATTTCTGAGCCTCCTAGAGCCTCAATAGGGTTGTAAACCATTCAGCCTTGCTGTAACACGCACAGGATGCGTGCTGGGTTAGTTAAATAATACTTTGAAGAAATATCACATGCAGATCAGAGGCATCGCTAATAGAATCGCAGAGCGACACAATTGCAGAGAGTTGAAGTGGCATCACTATGAGGGGCAGAAGGAGCCCAAATATACACTGGAGTTGGCCTCAGGAGCCCAAAAATTGGATGAATCACACCCTGGAGTTGGCAGAAGTTGGCAGCAGCAGCAGCAGGAGCCCAAATATACACTGGAGTTGGCTTCAGGAGCCCAAAAATTGGATGAATCACACCCTGGAGTTGGCAGGAGTTGACAGTAGCAGCAGCAGGAGCCCAAATATACACTGGAGTTGGCTTCAGGAGCCCAAAAATTGGATGAATCACACCCTGGAGTTGGCAGGAGTTGACAGTAGCAGCAGCAGGAGCCCAAATATACACTGGAGTTGGCTTCAGGAGCCCAAAAGTTGGATGAATCACACCCTGGAGTTGGCAGGAGTTGACAGTAGCAGCAGCAGGAGCCCAAATATACACTGGAGTTGGCTTCAGGAGCCCAAAAATTGGATGAATCACACCCTGGAGTTGGCAGGAGTTGACAGCAGCAGCAGCAGGAGCCCAAATATACACTGGAGTTGGCCTCAGGAGCCCAAAAATTGGATGAATCACACCCTGGAGTTGGCAGAAGTTGGCAGCAGCAGCAGCAGGAGCCCAAATATACACTGGAGTTGGCTTCAGGAGCCCAAAAATTGGATGAATCACACCCTGGAGTTGGCAGGAGTTGACAGTAGCAGCAGCAGGAGCCCAAATATACACTGGAGTTGGCTTCAGGAGCCCAAAAATTGGATGAATCACACCCTGGAGTTGGCAGGAGTTGACAGTAGCAGCAGCAGGAGCCCAAATATACACTGGAGTTGGCTTCAGGAGCCCAAAAGTTGGATGAATCACACCCTGGAGTTGGCAGGAGTTGACAGTAGCAGCAGCAGGAGCCCAAATATACACTGGAGTTGGCTTCAGGAGCCCAAAAATTGGATGAATCACACCCTGGAGTTGGCAGGAGTTGACAGCAGCAGCAGCAGGAGCCCAAATATACACTGGAGTTGGCCTCAGGAGCCCAAAAATTGGATGAATCACACCCTGGAGTTGGCAGAAGTTGGCAGCAGCAGCAGCAGCAGGAGCCCAAATATACACTGGAGTTGGCTTCAGGAGCCCAAAAATTGGATGAATCACACCCTGGAGTTGGCAGGAGTTGACAGTAGCAGCAGCAGGAGCCCAAATATACACTGGAGTTGGCTTCAGGAGCCCAAAAATTGGATGAATCACACCCTGGAGTTGGCAGGAGTTGACAGTAGCAGCAGCAGGAGCCCAAATATACACTGGAGTTGGCTTCAGGAGCCCAAAAATTGGATGAATCACACCCTGGAGTTGGCAGGAGTTGACAGCAGCAGCAGCAGGAGCCCAAATATACACTGGAGTTGGCCTCAGGAGCCCAAAAATTGGATGAATCACACCCTGGAGTTGGCAGAAGTTGGCAGCAGCAGCAGCAGGAGCCCAAATATACACTGGAGTTGGCTTCAGGAGCCCAAAAATTGGACGAATCACACCCTGGAGTTGGCAGGAGTTGACAGTAGCAGCAGCAGGAGCCCAAATATACACTGGAGTTGGCTTCAGGAGCCCAAAAATTGGATGAATCACACCCTGGAGTTGGCAGAAGTTGGCAGCAGCAGCAGCAGGAGCCCAAATATACACTGGAGTTGGCTTCAGGAGCCCAAAAATTGGATGAATCACACCCTGGAGTTGGCAGAAGTTGGCAGCAGCAGCAACAGGAGCCCAAATATACACTGGAGTTGGCCTCAGGAGCCCAAAAATTGGATGAATCACACCCTGGAGTTGGCAGGAGTTGACAGCAGCAGCAGCAGGAGCCCAAATATACACTGGAGTTGGCCTCAGGAGCCCAAAAATTGGATGAATCACACCCTGGAGTTGGCAGGAGTTGACAGTAGCAGCAGCAGGAGCCCAAATATACACTGGAGTTGGCTTCAGGAGCCCAAAAATTGGATGAATCACACCCTGGAGTTGGCAGAAGTTGGCAGCAGCAGCAGCAGGAGCCCAAATATACACTGGAGTTGGCTTCAGGAGCCCAAAAATTGGATGAATCACACCCTGGAGTTGGCAGAAGTTGGCAGCAGCAGGAGCCCAAATATACACTGGAGTTGGCCTCAGGAGCCCAAAAATTGGATGAATCACACCCTGGAGTTGGCAGGAGTTGACAGCAGCAGCAGCAGGAGCCCAGATATACACTGGAGTTGGCCTCAGGAGCCCAAAAATTGGATGAATCACACCCTGGAGTTGGCAGAAGTTGGCAGCAGCAGCAGCAGGAGCCCAAATATACACTGGAGTTGGCTTCAGGAGCCCAAAAATTGGATGAATCACACCCTGGAGTTGGCAGAAGTTGGCAGCAGCAGCAGCAGGAGCCCAAATATACACTGGAGTTGGCCTCAGGAGCCCAAAAATTGGATGAATCACACCCTGGAGTTGGCAGCAGCAGCAGGAGCCCAAACATTACTTTAAAGAGACCCTGGGGTTGGCTTCAGGAGCCCAAAAATTGGATGAATCACACCCTGGAGTTGGCAGAAGTTGACAGTAGCAGCAGCAGGAGCCCAAATATACACTGGAGTTGGCTTCAGGAGCCCAAAAATTGGATGAATCACACCCTGGAGTTGGCAGAAGTTGGCAGCAGCAGCAGCAGGAGCCCAAATATACACTGGAGTTGGCCTCAGGAGCCCAAAAATTGGATGAATCACACCCTGGAGTAGGCAGAAGTTGGCAGCAGCAGCAGCAGGAGCCCAAATATACACTGGATTTGGCTTCAGGAGCCCAAAAATTGGATGAATCACACCCTGGAGTTGGCAGGAGTTGACAGTAGCAGCAGCAGGAGCCCAAATATACACTGGAGTTGGCTTCAGGAGCCCAAAAATTGGATGAATCACACCCTGGAGTTGGCAGAAGTTGGCAGCAGCAGCAGCAGGAGCCCAAATATACACTGGAGTTGGCTTCAGGAGCCCAAAAATTGGATGAATCACACCCTGGAGTTGGCAGAAGTTGGCAGCAGCAGCAGCAGGAGCCCAAATATACACTGGAGTTGGCCTCAGGAGCCCAAAAATTGGATGAATCACACCCTGGAGTTGGCAGGAGTTGACAGCAGCAGCAGCAGGAGCCCAAATATACACTGGAGTTGGCCTCAGGAGCCCAAAAATTGGATGAATCACACCCTGGAGTTGGCAGAAGTTGGCAGCAGCAGCAGCAGGAGCCCAAATATACACTGGAGTTGGCTTCAGGAGCCCAAAAATTGGATGAATCACACCCTGGAGTTGGCAGGAGTTGACAGTAGCAGCAGCAGGAGCCCAAATATACACTGGAGTTGGCTTCAGGAGCCCAAAAATTGGATGAATCACACCCTGGAGTTGGCAGGAGTTGACAGCAGCAGCAGCAGGAGCCCAAATATACACTGGAGTTGGCTTCAGGAGCCCAAAAATTGGATGAATCACACCCTGGAGTTGGCAGGAGTTGACAGAAGCAGCAGCAGGAGCCCAAATATACACTGGAGTTGGCTTCAGGAGCCCAAAATTGGATGAATCACACCCTGGAGTTGGCAGGAGTTGACAGCAGCAGCAGCAGGAGCCCAAATATACACTGGAGTTGGCCTCAGGAGCCCAAAAATTGGATGAATCACACCCTGGAGTTGGCAGGAGTTGACAGAAGCAGCAGCAGGAGCCCAAATATACACTGGAGTTGGCTTCAGGAGCCCAAAAATTGGATGAATCACACCCTGGAGTTGGCAGAAGTTGGCAGCAGCAGCAGCAGGAGCCCAAATATACACTGGAGTTGGCTTCAGGAGCCCAAAAATTGGATGAATCACACCCTGGAGTTGGCAGGAGTTGACAGTAGCAGCAGCAGGAGCCCAAATATACACTGGAGTTGGCTTCAGGAGCCCAAAAATTGGATGAATCACACCCTGGAGTTGGCAGGAGTTGACAGTAGCAGCAGCAGGAGCCCAAATATACACTGGAGTTGGCTTGAGGAGCCCAAAAATTGGATGAATCACACCCTGGAGTTGGCAGATGTTGGCAGCAGCAGCAGCAGGAGCCCAAATATACACTGGAGTTGGCTTCAGGAGCCCAAAAATTGGATGAATCACACCCTGGAGTTGGCAGGAGTTGACAGTAGCAGCAGCAGGAGCCCAAATATACACTGGAGTTGGCTTGAGGAGCCCAAAAATTGGATGAATCACACCCTGGAGTTGGCAGAAGTTGGCAGCAGCAGCAGCAGGAGCCCAAATATACACTGGAGTTGGCTTCAGGAGCCCAAAAATTGGATGAATCACACCCTGGAGTTGGCAGGAGTTGACAGTAGCAGCAGCAGGAGCCCAAAAAATGGCCTAAAGACATAAATATGTTTTGCACCATTTGGAAAGTGTAAAACGTGGCACCATGCTGAATCTAGTCGCATGCATCAGGCATTGGTGGGTGGAAATCCTGGCTGATCCATCCCTGATTCATTTTGACAAAGGTGAGTCTCTCCACATTTTTAGTTGACAGACGAGTTCTCCTCGCCGTAACTATGGCCCCCGCCGCACTAAACACCAGCTCAGATGGCACGCTACTTGCCGGGCAGGACAGCTTTTCCAGGGCAAACTCTGCTAGTTGCGGCCACAAATCAAGTTTGGCTGCCCAGAAGTCCAGCGGATCCTCAAGGTGTGTTGGCATGGTCATGTCAAAGTATGACATGACCTGCTGGTTCAGGTCCTGCTCCAGGTCTTCCTGCTGCTCATGAGTAGCCTCACTATGCGGGTGTAGAAAGCTACTCATTAGCGACTGAAGACTGAGGCTGCTGCTGCTGATGGAGCTTCTGCTGCTGCTGCTGCCAACCCCCCCAGCGGCCATGGCAGTGGAAGGTGAGCGCAGAGGTCCCCTCGAGTCAGACCTGCGAGAGTATGGACCATGGCGCAGATAGGCATCGGCCAACTGCCTACGTAGAATGTCTTTGTAGTAGTTGAGTTTGTCCTCCCTCTCGGTGGGTTTAAAAAATGCCCCCATTTTGTGCCGGAAGCGAGGGTCCAATAAGGTGGACAGCCAGAAGTCATCCCGCCGACAGATGGAAACAATTCTGGGGTCACTACGCAAGCATGTGAGCATGCTTCGTGCCATTTGCGCAAGTGACTCGGATGGACTACCTGTCTCCATCTCCACTGCATACTGCCACGGTGTGCCCGGGTCCTCTGTCTCTCCTTCCTCAAAAACCTCTAGCTCCTCTGGCTGCTCCTGCTCCTCCTCTCCTGTCCGCTGACTAGATAAACCAGCCATTTCGCCAAGCCTAAACTGTGTTTCGCTGGGCAACTCCTCCTCCTCCTCTTCCTCCTCCTCCTCCTCCAGTTCAGCTCCAACGGGGTTCATGTGGCCGTAAGATGTAAACGCCATGTCTCCAGTGCCCTGACCAGCCATGGTTTCCAACATGTGCTGTAGTACATGAAGCAGTGGAATCACGTCGTTCATCCCGTAATCCTGCCGACTGACAAATAAAGTGGCTTCCTCAAAGGGCCTGAGCAAACGGCAGGTGTCACGTATGAGCTGCCACTGGTTGACATTGAAGTTACACAGGGGAGTCCCCCTATCTGCTTGGATCATCAGGAAATCCGTGATGGCTTTTCTCTGTTCATATAATCGGTCCAACATGTGAAGGGTGGAATTCCAACGGGTGGAAACATCGCAAATCAGACTATGTTGGGGGATACCATTCTGACGCTGTAGCTCAAGAAGGGTGTGTTTGGCGGTGTAGGAGTGGCTGAAGTGCATGCAAAGTTTCCGTGAAGTTGTTAGGATGTCCTGCAGATGGGGGGAACACTTCAGAAACCGCTTGACAACCAGATTGAAGACGTGAGCCATGCAGGGGGCATGGGTCAGGCTTCCTTGGCGCAGCGCAGACAAAATGTTCTTCCCATTGTCGGTAACCATGATTCCCATTTTAAGTTTTCTCGGAGTAAGCCATGTTTGGATTTCCTGATGAATACATTTAAGCAGTTCCTCCCCTGTGTGACTCCGTTCGCCAAGACAAACCATGTGAAGCACTGCGTGACACCTCCGTGCCCTGCACACATGGTAGACTGGAGGGGCACTGAGACTTGAGCCTACAGTGGAGGGTGAGGAGATGGCGGAGGATGAGGAGGCCGAGTCGCACGGTGTCACAGGCCCAATGGGCAGAGAGCGCGGAGGCCGAAGCGGCGTGACCTGTCCAAGTTGCTGCTGCAAAGGGACCACATTCACCCAGTGGGCCGTAAACGACATGTACTGCCCCTGACCGTAGTTACAGCTCCAGATGTCGGCGCTGCCATGTATTTTGCTACACACCGACAGGCTCAAGGACTGGCCCACCTTCTGTTCAACAAAAGTGTGCAGCGCTGGTACTGCCTTCTTGGCAAAGAAATGACGGCTTGGGACTCTCCACCTCGGCTCGGCACAAGCCATCAGTTCTCTGAAAGGTGCAGATTCCACCACCTGAAAAGGGAGCGACTGCAGCACCAGCAACTTGGACAGGAGCACATTCAGCTTCTGCGCCGTAGGATGAGTGGGCGCATACTGCTGTCTCTTGGACATGGCTTCGCTGATGGATTGCTGGCGGGATGCATGACTTGGAGGAGGAGGAGGAGGAGCAGGAGCGACAGAGGATGGGTATGACGCACAGCTGCCTTCGGCTGAGGTGCTGGAGCCTTGGCTGGCAGAAATTGGGAGCTCACTTGGTGAGGAAGCAGACTGGACCACCCCTTGGGAGCCTCGGTTCTCCCAGGTCGTTTTATGGTGACGCATCATATGTTGACGCAGGGCCGTGGTGCCAACATTTGGACCCTGGCCACGCTTCACCTTTTGCCTACATATCTTGCATGTGGCCATGTTACCCTCCTGCGGATGCCTCAGGAAAAACTGCCACACTGCCGAGTAGCTACTTTTCCCACCCCCTGGCCTCACTGATTCACTGCTGCTGTTGCCAACTCCAGGAACCCCTGCTCCACTACCTCCCGATAAGGTAGACTGCCGCACAGCAGGTGCTCTACCCCGGCCCCGGCCCCGGCCGGCTCCAGCCTTTGGAATTGTGCCCCCATGCTGACTGCTACCACCTTGCTGCCTCAGCTGCTGACTCCGGGGCAACCTGCGCCCCTCTTCTCCTGATGATGACGATGAAGCCCCTTCATCACCCGGCTCCCAAGTGCGATCGGCTTCATCGTCATCATCATCATCACCGAGTTGTGGCTGTACGTCACTGATGTTCGTGGATTCGTCAACAGTGTCTGGCGCAGGAGCTGGAACGCTCGCAGCACCCACGACACTGTCCACATCACTATCTGTCTGCCTAGCTAGAGAAGCCACCTCCATTTCTTGGCTGGGCAGTAGCTGCTGACTGTCCTCTATCTGATGGTCCTCCTCACTAAAGAGTGGAGCTGAACCCAAAGCATAGGATACGTCGCTGGGGGAAGGAACGGCGTAGGACAGAGGCAATGGGAGGACAGGGACTGCTCTCGGGGCATGCCAACTCAGGGTTGTGTCAGAGGAACCTACCGACCCTAGACTGGGGGTCTCAGACGTAAGTTGTGATGATGTTGTTGATGAGCGCGTCAACCAATCTACCACGGCAGATGCGTTACTGGTGGAGACCCGACCGCTAGCAGATACTGGCAGATTAGGTCTCTCAGCGTGACTCCTGCTGCTACTGGCCCCCAGTCTGATGCGAGCTCTGCCTGCGGAATCTTGGCCTCTGCCACTCCTCTTTTCACTTCCAGGCACTTGTCTGCCCGACATAGTCTAACTGGCGTGGGAGTAGGTGATATTTTAAGATCCCCCGGGCAGCGGTGGGTCTATATGAAACAGAATATAATGCACACCAAAAGTTAGCAGTAACACTCAGCCTCCAACAGGCCTGCTTAGTGTAAATAAGAGAGCTGCTTAGTGTAAATAAAGAGGGGTATGCTATGTTACAGAATGGGATGCCTCAACAGAAGTGCACCTGGCAGGCAGCAGTAAGCCTATGCCCAGCAAAAGTGTCTTATAATATAAATATAATAAGAGCAAATGCTTATATGGTCTTAAACAGAGGCTGCTTTAGTCACAGAATGGGATGCCCCCAAAAAAGATCCAGTAGTACTATGCCCAGCAAAAGTGTCTTTATCAGGCTAATTTCAAATATGATAAGAGCAAATGCTTATATGGTCTTAAACAGAGGCTGCTTTAGTCACAGAATGGGATGCCCTGGCAGGGACAAGTAGTGCTATGCCCAGCAAAAGTGTCTTTATCAGGCCTAATTTCAAATATGATAAGAGCAAATGGTTATATGGTCTTAAACAGAGGCTGCTTTAGTCACAGAATGGGATGCCCCAACAGAAGTGGACCTGGCAGGGTCCAGTAGTGCTATGCCCAGCAAAAGTGTCTTTATCAGGCCTAATTTCAAATATGATAAGAGCAAATGGTTATATGGTCTTAAACAGAGGCTGCTTTAGTCACAGAATGGGATGCCCCAACAGAAGTGGACCTGGCAGGGTCCAGTAGTGCTATGCCCAGCAAAAGTGTCTTTATCAGGCCAAATTTCAAATATGATAAGAGCAAATGCTTATATGGTCTTAAACAGAGGCTGCTTTAGTCACAGAATGGGATGCCCCAACAGAAGTGGACCTGGCAGGGTCCAGTAGTGCTATGCCCAGCAAAAGTGTCTTTATCAGGCCTAATTTCAAATATGATAAGAGCAAATGGTTATATGGTCTTAAACAGAGGCTGCTTTAGTCACAGAATGGGATGCCCCAACAGAAGTGGACCTGGCAGGGTCCAGTAGTGCTATGCCCAGCAAAAGTGTCTTTATCAGGCCTAATTTCAAATATGATAAGAGCAAATGCTTATATGGTCTTAAACAGAGGCTGCTTTAGTCACAGAATGGGATGCCCCAACAGGAATGGACCTGGCAGGGTCCAGTAGTGCTTTGCCCAGCAAAAGTGTCTTTATCAGGCCTAATTTCAAATATGATAAGTGAAAATGGTTATACGGTCTTAAACAGAGGCTGCTGTAGTCACAGAATGGGATGCCCCAACAGAAGTGGACCTGGCAGGGTCCAGTAGTGCTATGCCCAGCAAAAGTGTCTTTATCAGGCCTAATTTCAAATATGATAAGAGCAAATGGTTATATGGTCTTAAACAGAGGCTGCTTTAGTCACAGAATGGGATGCCCCAACAGGAATGGACCTGGCAGGGTCCAGTAGTGCTTTGCCCAGCAAAAGTGTCTTTATCAGGCCTAATTTCAAATATGATAAGTGAAAATGGTTATACGGTCTTAAACAGAGGCTGCTGTAGTCACAGAATGGGATGCCCCAACAGAAGTGGACCTGGCAGGGTCCAGTAGTGCTATGCCCAGCAAAAGTGTCTTTATCAGGCCTAATTTCAAATATGATAAGAGCAAATGGTTATATGGTCTTAAACAGAGGCTGCTTTAGTCACAGAATGGGATGCCCCAACAGAAGTGGACCTGGCAGGGTCCAGTAGGGCTATGCCCAGCAAAAGTGTCTTTATCAGGCCTAATTTCAAATATGATAAGAGCAAATGGTTATATGGTCTTAAACAGAGGCTGCTTTAGTCACAGAATGGGATGCCCCAACAGAAGTGGACCTGGCAGGGTCCAGTAGTGCTATGCCCAGCAAAAGTGTCTTTATCAGGCCTAATTTCAAATATGATAAGAGCAAATGCTTATATGGTCTTAAACAGAGGCTGCTTTAGTCACAGAATGGGATGCCCCAACAGGAATGGACCTGGCAGGGTCCAGTAGTGCTTTGCCCAGCAAAAGTGTCTTTATCAGGCCTAATTTCAAATATGATAAGAGCAAATGGTTATATGGTCTTAAACAGAGGCTGCTTTAGTCACAGAATGGGATGCCCCAACAGAAGTGGACCTGGCAGGGTCCAGTAGTGCTATGCCCAGCAAAAGTGTCTTTATCAGGCCTAATTTCAAATATGATAAGAGCAAATGGTTATATGGTCTTAAACAGAGGCTGCTTTAGTCACAGAATGGGATGCCCCAACAGAAGTGGACCTGGCAGGGTCCAGTAGTGCTATGCCCAGCAAAAGTGTCTTTATCAGGCCTAATTTCAAATATGATAAGAGCAAATGCTTATATGGTCTTAAACAGAGGCTGCTTTAGTCACAGAATGGGATGCCCCAACAGAAGTGGACCTGGCAGGGTCCAGTAGTGCTATGCCCAGCAAAAGTGTCTTTATCAGGCCTAATTTCAAATATGATAAGAGCAAATGCTTATATGGTCTTAAACAGAGGCTGCTTTAGTCACAGAATGGGATGCCCCAACAGGAATGGACCTGGCAGGGTCCAGTAGTGCTTTGCCCAGCAAAAGTGTCTTTATCAGGCCTAATTTCAAATATGATAAGAGCAAATGGTTATATGGTCTTAAACAGAGGCTGCTTTAGTCACAGAATGGGATGCCCCAACAGAAGTGGACCTGGCAGGGTCCAGTAGTGCTATGCCCAGCAAAAGTGTCTTTATCAGGCCTAATTTCAAATATGATAAGAGCAAATGGTTATATGGTCTTAAACAGAGGCTGCTTTAGTCACAGAATGGGATGCCCCAACAGAAGTGGACCTGGCAGGGTCCAGTAGTGCTATGCCCAGCAAAAGTGTCTTTATCAGGCCTAATTTCAAATATGATAAGAGCAAATGCTTATATGGTCTTAAACAGAGGCTGCTTTAGTCACAGAATGGGATGCCCCAACAGAAGTGGACCTGGCAGGGTCCAGTATTGCTATGCCCAGCAAAAGTGTCTTTATCAGGCCTAATTTCAAATATGATAAGAGCAAATGCTTATATGGTCTTAAACAGAGGCTGCTTTAGTCACAGAATGGGATGCCCCAACAGGAATGGACCTGGCAGGGTCCAGTAGTGCTTTGCCCAGCAAAAGTGTCTTTATCAGGCCTAATTTCAAATATGATAAGTGAAAATGGTTATACGGTCTTAAACAGAGGCTGCTGTAGTCACAGAATGGGATGCCCCAACAGAAGTGGACCTGGCAGGGTCCAGTAGTGCTATGCCCAGCAAAAGTGTCTTTATCAGGCCTAATTTCAAATATGATAAGAGCAAATGCTTATATGGTCTTAAACAGAGGCTGCTTTAGTCACAGAATGGGATGCCCCAACAGGAATGGACCTGGCAGGGTCCAGTAGTGCTTTGCCCAGCAAAAGTGTCTTTATCAGGCCTAATTTCAAATATGATAAGTGAAAATGGTTATACGGTCTTAAACAGAGGCTGCTGTAGTCACAGAATGGGATGCCCCAACAGAAGTGGACCTGGCAGGGTCCAGTAGTGCTATGCCCAGCAAAAGTGTCTTTATCAGGCCTAATTTCAAATATGATAAGAGCAAATGCTTATATGGTCTTAAACAGAGGCTGCTTTAGTCACAGAATGGGATGCCCCAACAGGAATGGACCTGGCAGGGTCCAGTAGTGCTTTGCCCAGCAAAAGTGTCTTTATCAGGCCTAATTTCAAATATGATAAGTGAAAATGGTTATACGGTCTTAAACAGAGGCTGCTGTAGTCACAGAATGGGATGCCCCAACAGAAGTGGACCTGGCAGGGTCCAGTAGTGCTATGCCCAGCAAAAGTGTCTTTATCAGGCCTAATTTCAAATATGATAAGAGCAAATGGTTATATGGTCTTAAACAGAGGCTGCTTTAGTCACAGAATGGGATGCCCCAACAGAAGTGGACCTGGCAGGGTCCAGTAGTGCTATGCCCAGCAAAAGTGTCTTTATCAGGCCTAATTTCAAATATGATAAGAGCAAATGCTTATATGGTCTTAAACAGAGGCTGCTTTAGTCACAGAATGGGATGCCCCAACAGGAATGGACCTGGCAGGGTCCAGTAGTGCTTTGCCCAGCAAAAGTGTCTTTATCAGGCCTAATTTCAAATATGATAAGTGAAAATGGTTATATGGTCTTAAACAGAGGCTGCTGTAGTCACAGAATGGGATGCCCCAACAGAAGTGGACCTGGCAGGGTCCAGTAGTGCTATGCCCAGCAAAAGTGTCTTTATCAGGCCTAATTTCAAATATGATAAGAGCAAATGCTTATATGGTCTTAAACAGAGGCTGCTTTAGTCACAGAATGGGATGCCCCAACAGGAATGGACCTGGCAGGGTCCAGTAGTGCTTTGCCCAGCAAAAGTGTCTTTATCAGGCCTAATTTCAAATATGATAAGTGAAAATGGTTATACGGTCTTAAACAGAGGCTGCTGTAGTCACAGAATGGGATGCCCCAACAGAAGTGGACCTGGCAGGGTCCAGTAGTGCTATGCCCAGCAAAAGTGTCTTTATCAGGCCTAATTTCAAATATGATAAGAGCAAATGCTTATATGGTCTTAAACAGAGGCTGCTTTAGTCACAGAATGGGATGCCCCAACAGAAGTGGACCTGGCAGGGTCCAGTTGTGCTATGCCCAGCAAAAGTGTCTTTATCAGGCCTAATTTCAAATATGATAAGAGCAAATGCTTATATGGTCTTAAACAGAGGCTGCTTTAGTCACAGAATGGGATGCCCCAACAGGAATGGACCTGGCAGGGTCCAGTAGTGCTTTGCCCAGCAAAAGTGTCTTTATCAGGCCTAATTTCAAATATGATAAGTGAAAATGGTTATACGGTCTTAAACAGAGGCTTCTGTAGTCACAGAATGGGATGCCCCAACAGAAGTGGACCTGGCAGGGTCCAGTAGTGCTATGCCCAGCAAAAGTGTCTTTATCAGGCCTAATTTCAAATATGATAAGAGCAAATGGTTATATGGTCTTAAACAGAGGCTGCTTTAGTCACAGAATGGGATGCCCCAACAGGAATGGACCTGGCAGGGTCCAGTAGTGCTTTGCCCAGCAAAAGTGTCTTTATCAGGCCTAATTTCAAATATGATAAGTGAAAATGGTTATACGGTCTTAAACAGAGGCTGCTGTAGTCACAGAATGGGATGCCCCAACAGAAGTGGACCTGGCAGGGTCCAGTAGTGCTATGCCCAGCAAAAGTGTCTTTATCAGGCCTAATTTCAAATATGATAAGAGCAAATGGTTATATGGTCTTAAACAGAGGCTGCTTTAGTCACAGAATGGGATGCCCCAACAGAAGTGGACCTGGCAGGGTCCAGTAGTGCTATGCCCAGCAAAAGTGTCTTTATCAGGCCTAATTTCAAATATGATAAGAGCAAATGCTTATATGGTCTTAAACAGAGGCTGCTTTAGTCACAGAATGGGATGCCTCACAGCAGACTTAAGATCAGTTCAGTATATATGCACAGTTAGTTACTATAAGCAGCCTGAAAACGCTAACAAAGCCTGTCAGCCAGCTAGTAACACTCAGGCTGGATGAAAAAAAAAAAAAATCTCCCTGTGACAGCCTCCGTTTTTCCTACCTTTCCCTAGCTTTCTGTCTGTCTCCTGTCTGTCTCCTGCCTGTCTCCAGCCTGTCCCTGTCTGTCCCTGTCTGTCCCTGCCTGTCTAACTGCCTCAGCTACACAGCGTCCTGTCTCTCACGAATGCAATAGAGAAATGAGGAAAAGCAAGATGGCCGCCGTGACGTCACCGGGCTTGCTGGCTGCTGATAGGCTGCATGTGACTGCCCCAGCTTGCACTGGCGCGGGATACATGTCCAGACATGTCCCGTCCGCCATCTTAGAATGCCTGTAAATGTAAATGAATGGATGTTAAAGGAAAACTTCGAGTGATCGAATCGCGGGGAAATTCGGATTCGATCCGAATCGAATTTTTCCTGAAATTCGGATCGAATCCGGGTTCGTCCGGATCGATTCGCTCATCCCTAATTAATACTAACAATAAATGCAAAGCAGTTGAACATTGCAGAAAGGAAACACTACCCAGAGGGCCCAATTTAAATGCAATTAACCTTGTGCACCCATTTGCTAGTGTGGAAAAAGTAGGCACAGCCAGCAGCTAGTCACATTGCCAGACCCCAAAGTGGGGTTGCTTTTTATTTTTATACTGTACAGCATCACACTAGGGAGACTAGTAAGAGGTCCTATGTTCTGACTTGTGGATCACTTAAAGGAAAACATAGACAGATTCAGGCTCAAATGATAAATTGTTTCACAGCCTCATAGGTGTAAGCATTTAAGAAAGTGTATACTCACCCGAAACCTGGACCAGCTGATTTTCTGTCATTATCCTTCTTCTGTAGCTGTTTGTTACCTTGCTGGATCCAGTGAGCACAAGGGCAAATCATGGTCTGGGGTGTCTTGCCTGCAGTGGTGGACTGGGGACAAATATCAGCCCAGAATTTTTCCCTATAAGTGGCCCATAAAACCTGTTTATGATCAGTGGTGGATATGGCCAACTGAGTGGCACCTAAGCTTGAGTATTGTGGGGATAGATAATGTGGCAGGCATGGGAATGCCCCTCACCCACATCCATGCTTCTCAGGCTATATCAGTGGGGCTACAAAATATGGACTGGGGGTTTCCTTGTCTGAAATAGAATAGTGGGGTCGGAAACAGGGGAGAGGAGTGTTGGGAGGAAGACCTGGATGTGGTGTAATAGGCAGCAGCCCAACTGGCCCCAACGCAGTGCGGCCCACCAGCAATTTCTCCAGGTCTCCCTATGGCCAATCTGCCTCGGCTTGGCTGGGAGCACAGTGCGGCTAACTACAGGTGGGTAGATGGGCAGCGGGATTGTCCACATGACGCTGTCCACGTAACACAACCACATGCAAACTGTAAACGAAAATGTGAACTGTTGCCACCTACATGCAGCACAAAACGGCCTATTCATTGCAATGCATGGGTGTAAAAGCACCCTAAAGCTACAAACAATCTACTTGCTGGGGAAGTAGTAAGGCACCAACTGACATAACCTTAAAGTTTAATAAATATGCTAAATAAGCCCTAAAAGTAAACTCAGCTTTAGAGTAAAATGAAAGAGAAAAGCTGTATTGTAAGCTGAATGGCATTTAAATAAACAATTAATATCCAGTCAACATTCCCTTTCACATGCCACTTAGAGCCTCTTCCAGAAATTAAATTATTTTTGCCTTCAAACAATATGCCCCATCTTTGATTTTTTTTATTCAGTTTGGAAGCCTGGTAAAGCCGAAGCATGCTTATAGTCCTTTTAAATCAAGCCCAGCTATGTTTTTTGTTCTGTTTATGAAAGCAAACTCCATGGATAGTGATATAAAAACAAATGCTTAATAGTCAATGTATGGCAGTACCGCTCCAATCATTTTTGTGTGCTGCATTGTTATTGCAGGGGAAAAAAAATATTGAAGGACAAAATCTTTTTGATGCTATTTGAAAGGCTCTTTCAAGCTATTGTTGAATCTGCTACTGAAAGAAAATCGTATATTGCAGATGTCTGAGATATTCTAAAATTTATAAGGATAAACATATACAGAGTAGTGTATCTAGGGAGAAAGTGATATCTCTACATAAACACGAGATGAATGGCTGGAACTTGCTTTTTTGTGGCCAAATCATTATGAATTTAAAGGGCAAATAAAAAAAGATCTGTGATTTCATGAGGGCCAATGTAAGGTAAAAATAATAAGCAGGCATGCATTTCAGTAAAGCGCTTGGTTCTGTACAACCCACAAACGGATTAGTAGTGAGAAATTTAACAGAGCTTTTTCCGTGAAAATGTCAAGTTTTAAAAATAAATAAGGAAGGAGGAGTTACTTATACATCCCGTAAACATAAAAATACCTGCCAGGATTGTTGGCATTTTTTACTGGAAAAAAGAACAATTTTTTTTAAATATACCATTACACAGGCGGGGGGGGGGGGGGGGGGTACTCGCCTTTAGCTGTCTGTTCTCTATACTGTACTGAAGCAATAGTTTCCATCAAATCTGTTCAAAGCATTGGGTGATGGGTAAAAGCATCTACATAGATCAAAGGAACCACAAAAGTAATAAGCCATTATTGCAAAAGAGGGTGCCTACAGGTAGTTAGATTGGAGCAGTCCTTTTTTGTACTCTTCCTGTAAATGCAGAACATTACATCCACAAACCTGTTACTCCAATTCTTCTTCCTTCCAGCAAAGTAAAGAAAAAGCTTGGCTGGAAATGTCTTATGAAGAATTAAAGTAGCCTCTCTTGCTAAGATATCTATGCAGAATTGTATTACTGCATCAATTTGCATGATAGAGCTGTTTTTCTTTTCAGAAATATAATTGACCTTTTCACCTTTGGGAACAAAATCTCAGCTAACCAGATAATGCATGGGTGGGTGCTTGTATATCAGAGGCTGGAATCCCAAACATTGAAACTAAGTGCAAGAACTTCATGTCAATTAGAGATGAGCGAACTTTTGAAAAATTCAATTCGACTGATTCCAAGAATTTTCCGTCAAAAAAAGTTTCGACCCGAATTTATTTGCGACGAATAGCTATTAAAAACGGCTATTTCTGAGCCTCCTAGAGCCACAATAGGGTTGTAAACCATTCTGCCTTCCTGTAACACGCATAGGATGCATGCTGGGTTAGTGAAATAATAATGTAAATAATTATCACATGCAGATCGGAGGCATCGCTAATAGAATTGCAAAGCGGCACAATTTCAGAGAGTTGAGGTGGCATCACTATGAGGGGCCCCTATAGTGCCTGAAAAAAACACCCTGGAGCTGGCAGCAGCAGGAGCCCAAAATTAGCTGAATCACACCCTGGAGTTGCAAGCAGCAGCAGCAGCAGCAGCAGCAGCTGCAGGAGCCCAAACATTTCTTTAAAGAGACACTGGAGTTGGCTGCAGGAGCCCAAAAATTGAATCACACCCTGGAGTTGCAAGCAGCAGCAGGAGCCCAAACATAGCTTGAAAGAGACACTGGAGTTGGCAGCAGGAACCCAAAAATTGGATGAAACACACCCTGGAGTTGCAAGCAGCAGCAGGAGCCCAAACATAGCTTTAAAGAGACACTGGAGTTGGCAGCAGGAGACCAAAAATTGGATGAATCACACCCTGGAGTTGCAAGCAGCAGCAGGGGCCCAAACATTGCTTTAAAGAGACACTGGAGTTGGCAGCAGGAGCCCAAAAATTGTCTGAATCACACCCTGGGGTCGCAAGCAGCAGCAGCAGCCCAAACATAGCTTGAAAGAGACACTGGAATTGGCAGCAGGAGCCCAAAAATTGGATGAATCACACCCTGGAGTCGCAAGCAGCAGCAGCAGGAGCCCAAACATAGCTTGAAAGAGACACTGGAGTCAGCAGCAGGAGCCCAAAAATTGGCTGAATGACACCCTGGAGTTGCAAGCAGCAGCAGGAGCCCAAACATTACTTTAAAGAGACACTGGAGTTGGCAGCAGGAGGCAAAAAATTGGATGAATCACACTCTGGAGTTGCAAGCAGCAGCAGGAGCCCAAACATTGCTTTAAGGAGACACTGGAGTTAGCAGCAGGAGGCCAAAAATTGTCTGAATGACACCCTGGAGTTGCAAGCAGCAGCAGGAGCCCAAACATTGCTTGAAAGAGACACTGAAGTTGGCAGCAGGAGCCCAAAAATTGGATGAATCACACCCTGGAGTTGCAAGCAGCAGTAGCAGCAGGAGCCCAAACATTACTTTAAAGAGACACTGGAGTTGGCTTCAGGAGCCCAAAAATTGGATGAATCACACCCTGGAGTTGCAAGCAGCAGCAGCCCAAACATAGCCTGAAAGAGACACTGGAGTTGGCAGCAGGAGCCCAAAAATTGGATGAATCACACCCTGGAGTAGCAAGGAGCAGCAGGAGCCCAAACATAGCTTGAAATAGACACTGGAGTTGGCAGCAGGAGCCCAAAAATTGGATGAATCACACCCTGGAATTGCAAGCAGCAGCAGCAGCAGCTGCTGCAGGAGCCCAAGCATTGCTTTAAAGAGACACTGGAGTTGGCAGCAGCCACAGCGGGAGCCCAAACATTGACTGACACCCCCTGGAGTTTGCAGCAGCAGCAGGAACCCAGAAATTGGCTGGAAGGCACCCTGAAGTTGGCAGCAGCAGCAGCACAAACATTAGCTGGAAGGCACACCCTGGAGTTGGCAGCAGCATAAGCAGGAGCCCAAACATTGCTTGAAAGACACCCTGGAGTTGGCAGCAGCAGGAGGCCAAAAATTGGCTGAAAGGCACACCCTGAAGTTGGCATCAGCAGGAGCCCAAAAATTGGCTGGAAGGCACACCCTGAAGTTGGCATCAGCAGGAGCCCAAAAATTGGCCTAAAGACATAAATATGTTTTGCACCATTTGGAAAGTGTAAAACGTGGCACCATGCTCAATCTAGTCTGATGCATCAGCCATTGGTGGGTGGAAATCCTGGCTGATCCATCCCTGATTCATTTTGACAAAGGTGAGTCTCTCCACATTTTAAGTTGATAGACGAGTTCTCCTCGCCGTAACTATGGCCCCCGCCGCACTAAACACCCGCTCAGATGGCACGCTACGGGCCGGGCAGGACAGATTTTCCAGGGCAAACTCTGCTAGTTGCGGCCACAAGCCAAGTTTGGCTGCCCAGAAGTCCAGCAGATCCTCAAGGTGTGTTGGCATGGTCATGTCAAGGTATGACATGACCTGCTGGTTGAGGTCCTGCTCCAGGTCTTCCTGCTGCTCATGAGTAGCCTCACTATGCGGGTGTAGAAAGCTACTCATTAGCGACTGAAGATTGGGGCTACTGCTGATGGAGCTGCTGCTGCTGCTCCTGCCAACCCCCCCAGCAGCCATGGCAGTGGAAGGTGAGCACAGAGCACCCCCCGAGTCAGACCTGCGAGAGTATGGACCATGGCGCAGATAGGCATCGACCAACTGACTACGCAGAATGTCTTTGTAGTAGTTCAGTTTGTCCTGCCTCTCGGCGGGTTTAAAAAATGCCCCCATTTTGTGCCGGAAGCGAGGGTCCAATAAGGTGGAAACAATTCTGGGGTCACTACGCAAGCACGTGAGCATGCTTCCTGCCATTTGCGCAAGTGACTCGGAGGGACTACCTGTCTCCATCTCCGCTGCATACTGCCACGGTGTGTCCGGGTCCTCTGTTTCGCCTTCCTCAAAACCCTCTAGCTCCTCTGGCTGCTCCTGCTTCTCCTCTCCTGTCCGCTGACTAGATATACCAGCCATTTCGCCAAGCCTAAACTGTATTTCACTGGGCAACTCCTCTTCCTCCTCCTCCTCCTCTAGTTCAGCTCCAACGGGGTTCATGTGGCCGTAAGATGTAGACGCCATGTCTCCAGTGCCATGACCGGCCATGGTTTCCAACATGTGCTGTAGTACATGAAGCAGTGGAATCACGTTGTTCATCCCGTAATCCTGCCGACTGACAAATAAAGTGGCTTCCTCAAAGGGCCTGAGCAATCAGCAAGTGTCACGTATGAGCTGCCACTGGTTGACATTGAAGTTACACAGGGGAGTCCCCCTATCCGCTTGGATCATCAGGAAATCCATGATGGCTTTTCTCTGTTCATATAATTGGTCCAACATGTGAAGGGTGGAATTCCAACGGGTGGAAACTTCGCAAATCAGACTATGTTGGGGGCTACCGTTCTGACGCTGTAGCTCAAGAAGGGTGTGTTTGGTGGTGTATGAGTGGCTGAAGTGCATGCAAAGTTTCCTTTAAGATGTTAGGATGTCTTGCAGATGGGGGGAAGACTTCAGAAACCGCTTGACAACCAGATTGAAGATGTGAGCCATGCAGGGGACATGGGTCAGGCTTCCTTGGCGCAGAGCAGACAAAATGTTCTTCCTATTGTCGGTAACCATGATTCCCATTTTAAGTTTTCTTGGAGTAAGCCATGTTTGGATTTCCTGATGAATAAATTTAAGCAGTTCCTTCCCTGTGTAACTCCGTTCGCCAAGACAAACCATGTGAAGCACAGCGTGACACCTCCGTGCCCTGCACACATGGTAGACTGGAGGGGCACTGAGACTTGAGCCTACAGTGGAGGGTGAGGAGATGGCGGAGGATGAGGAGGCCGAGTCGCACAGTGTCACAGGCCCAACGGGCAGGGAGCGCGGAGGCCGAAGCGGCGTGACCTGTCCAAGTTGCTGCTGCTGCTGCGAAGGGACCACTTTCACCCAGTGGGCCGTAAACGACATGTATTGTCCCTGACCGTAGTTATAGCTCCAGACGTCGGCGCTGCCATGCACTTTGCTACACATCGACAGGCTCAAGGACTGGCCCACTTTCTGTTCAACAAAAGTGTACAGCGCTGGTACTGCCTTCTTGGCAAAGAAATGATGGCTTGGGACTCTCCACCTCGGCTCGGCACAAGTTATCAGTTCTCTAAAAGGTGCAGAGTCCACCACCTGAAAAGGGAGCGACTGCAGCACCACCAACTTGAACAGGAGCACATTCAGCTTCTGCGCCGTAGGATGAGTGGGCGCATACTGCTGTCTCTTGGACATGGCTTCGCTGATGGATTGCTGGCGGGATGCATGACTTGGAGGAGGAGGAGCAGGAGCGACAGAGGATGGGTATGATGCACAGCTGCCTTCGGCTGAGGTGCTGGAGCCTTGGCTGGCAGAAATTGGGAGCGGCGTGCCACTTGGTGAGGAAGCAGGCTGGACCACCTCTTCGGAGCCTCGGTTCTCCCAGGCCGCTTTATGGTGACGCATCATATGTTGACGCAGGACGTTGTTGCCAACATTTGGGCCCTGGCCATGCTTCAACTTCTGCCTACATATCTTGCATGTGGCCATGTTACCCTCCTGCGGATGCTTCAGGAAAAACTGCCACACTGCCGAGTAGCTACTTTTCTCACCAACAGGCCTCACTGATTCA
Organism: Gastrophryne carolinensis; assembly: GCA_027917425.1. Lineage (NCBI taxonomy): Eukaryota > Metazoa > Chordata > Amphibia > Anura > Microhylidae > Gastrophryne > Gastrophryne carolinensis. The sequence goes on from CM051235.1 coordinate 460,959,955, forward strand.
CTGCTACTGTCGCCAACTCCAGGAACCCCTGCTCCACTATCTCCCAATAAGGTAGCCTGCCGCGCAGCAGGTGCTCTACCCCGGCCCCGTTTGGCTCCAGGCTTTACAATTGTGCCCCCATGCTGACTGCCAACCATGCTGCTTACACCATGCTGCCGAAGCTGCTGACTCTGGGGCAACCTGCGCCCCTCTTCTCCTGATGATGATGATGAAGCCCCTTCATCACCCGGCTCCCAAGTGTGATCGGCTTCATCATCATCATCATCACCGAGTTGTGGCTGCACGTCACTGATGTTCTCGGTTTCCTCAACAGTGTCTGGTGCAGGAGCTGGAACGCTCATAACACCCACGACACTATCCACATCACTATTTTTCTGCCTAGCCAAAGAAGCCACCTCCATTTCTTGGCTGGGCAGTAGCTGCTGACTGTCCTCTATCTGATCGTCCTCCTCACTAAAGAGTGGAGCTGAACCCAAAGCATAGGATACGTCGCTGGAGGAGGGAACGGCGTAGGACAGAGGCAATGGGAGGACAGGGATTGCTCTCGGGGCATGCCAACTCAGGGTTGTGTCAGAGGAACCTACCGACCCTAGACTGGGGGTCTCAGATGTAACTTGTGATGATGTTGATGAGCGCGTTAACCAATCTACCACGGCAGATGCGTTACTGGTGGAGACATGACCGCTAGCAGATACTGGCAGATCAGGTCTCTCACCGTGACTCCTGCTGCCACTCGCTCCTAGTCTGCTGCGACCTCTGCCTGCTGAATCTTGGCCTCTGCCACTCCTCTTTGAACATCCTTGCACTTGTCTGCCTGACATTTTTATGTATTTGAAATGAGCAATAGCTACGATAAAAAATGTGTTTACTTTAAAATGAAGAAGCTAAATAAAGTGAGGGACTGCTTCTCTGCACCAGATACTATAAAAATTGGCAATATGAGACACCCTGTGGCCTAGTGTTTTGGCAGCAGACCAAAAACCAATTCAAAATGCAATACTTTGATTAAGCTGAGGAAGGATCAACAAGCGTATTTAGTATAACAGATAGGCTGCCTAGTGCAGGTTTGGGATGCCCTGCGGCCTGGTGTTTGTTTTGTTAAAGGCAGACCAAAAACCAATACAAAATGCAATACTTTGATTCAGCTGAGGAAGGATCAACAAGCGTATTTAGTATAACAGATAGGCTGCCTAGTGCAGGTTTGGGATGCCCTGTGGCCTAGTGTTTTTTTTGTTAACCCTTTAAATGCCAAGCACGTAGTTTCTACGTGGTTGCCTCTCCTACCGTTAAGTGCCAAGCACGTAGAAACTACGTGCCTGGCATTTCCCACAAACAGTTAAAAAGATAGAAAAAAAAAACACTTACCTCCGGTATCCCCGTGAAGCTTGGGGTCCCCTCTTCCTGCGGGGGGCATCCGATCGCCCCCCCGTCATCCTCCGTCTTCAGGGGGGGGCCCGAAACCAGCCGCCCCCCCCCCGTTTCCAGCGCTGACATCGGCGCTGTAAAAAAAAAAAACAAACAAACTGTCATTTACTCACCTCCGCGCCCGAGCCTTCTGTCCGGGTCTCCTCTTCACCAGGGGGGGGTCCGATCCCCCCCCTGGGCTGCCCAGTCTTCAGGTGAGGACCCTCTTCCGGGTCCTCACCTCTTGTAATGGCGGCGATGGCCGCCGCCGCTTAGCTCCGCCCATTGTGGGAGGAGCGGGATGACGTCATCCCGCTCCTCCTATACCCCCTCCGAGCTCCGGCATCTGTCAGATGCCGGTGGTGATCGGAGCAGGGCGGGTGTCAGGTGAGGAGGCTCCGATCGGAGCCCCCTCGCCTGTCACCCGCCCTGCGCCGATCACTACCGGCATCTGTCAGTGACAGCGGCGCGGGACAGACAGCGGCGAGGGACGTCGGATCGGAGGTGAGTATAGTGTAAAAAAAAGAAAAATAAAATTTTTTTTTCTCTGTGTCTGTCATTTTTTACTATTAACCCCTTGTGAACTGGTAAGGGGTCCATGACCCCTATACCAGTTCACAAGGCTGGGGAGATGGCAAGCCACCTGCGCTAGCGGGTGGCTTGCCATTAACCCCCGGCACCCCCATTACCTGCCTCCCCAAAGGCCAGGGGGGGGCAGAAGAGCCCGGGCCCACATGGGCTATGTGGGCTCGTAGGCTGCAGGGTGGGGGGGCCACAAAAGCTGGTCCCGGGCTGGTTACTGTGGGTAAGGGGGACCCCACGTCAATTTTTTTTTTTATTTTTAAGGGTTTTTAACCCTTAAAAATCAAAAAAAAAATGGGGTCCCCCCCCCTGGGAGGGGGGACCCTATGTCATTTTTTTTTTGATTAACCCTTTGTGTTCTGTCATCCAGCAGCTATAAAAGGCTTCTAGCAAGTGAGCAGAAGCCAGTGATCGCCGAGGGACAGAGGGCTCCAGGATGGATGGGAGGTGAGTACAGTGTAAAAAAAAAAAAAAAATTAATAAAATATTTTTTCTCTGCTTGTGTCTGTGTGATTATTTACATTTAACCCCTTGTGAACTGGTAAGGGGTCCATGACCCCTATACCAGTTCACAAGGCTGGGGGGATGGCAAGCCACCTGCGCTAGCGGGTGGCTTGCCATTAACCCCCGGCACCCCCATTACCTGCCTCCCCAAAGGCCAGGGGGGGCAGAAGAGCCCGGGCCCACATGGGCTATGTGGGCTCGTAGGCTGCAGGGTGGGGGGGCCACATAAGCTGGCCCCCCCACTCTGTGCCTACAAGCCCCCATAGCTGGTCCCGGGCTGGTTACTTTGGGTAAAGGGGACCCCACGTCAATTTTTTTTTTGATTTTTAAGGGTTTTTAACCCTTAAAAATCAAAAAAAAAATGGGGTCTCCCTCCCCTGGGAGGGGGGACCCTATGTCATTTTTTTTCTCGATTTAACCCTTTGTAGTGTGGATGGTAGTTGTATTTTTTTTGTGAATGTTATAAAATACTTGTTTCAGTTAGGGGGGTCTCCTGGGCAGGAACAGGGGGCTACCGATAAATATGTGGTACCGTTCTAATCGGTAGAAATGGGGCTTTCACATGCAATATGATTTTCCTTAATAAAATACATTTTTTATTTAAAATAAAGGAGTCAATTTTTTTTAAACATTTTTTATTTATTTATTTATTATTTTTACTTAATAATATTGTAAAAAAAAAAAAAAAATTTACAAACAAGACATTTCATGTTAAAGCCTAAACTCTGCTGCAAAAAAATATATATATAATTTTCCTGAAAGTTCCAGCAAAAATGGCGCAAAACATGACGCAAAATGGGGAAAAATTACATGTCAACAGAGGGTGACAAAATCTCAAGTAGGCTGGCAATTAAAAGGGTTAATAGTACCTATGCATGTTGGGTATTGTTCTGTTCGGGGGACCTTGCGCTTTCAGACTTAATTACATACTTTGAAAGGGTCCGGGGTCAGGCTCCCCCGGATGATTGTTTAGATCCCTGACTAAGACCACACCATTTATAAAGATTCATACAATTTAATTAATTATTAAAATACAGTACAAATTAGTGCATATTTATATACAAGTCATGCTCCAAAATTCCTTTACATTGTAGGTTCCCAATCCATTAACTGTTGTTTTACAGAGTACCTTTCAGGTGGGCAGACATGTTTCGCCTTGGGTCAAGGCTTTATCAATGCCCTATTCACCTGAGAAATGAAAATATACATAAAAGGGGAGATCAGATTATTTGGAACCACTCTATGTTACATAGTATATCATATCTTATATTCTAATAGGTTCGTCAATTAGTGCTTTCTATTTACATTCATCATGCTTAGTATATATGAGGAAAGATGCCGACTAGGTTACCTTATTGAGAAGTTTCTTTTTATGTGTTTTAGTGGGAGGCTGTATACAGGAGTTCTTTCCAAGAAATGTCTGGTCCATATATCCTTTTGGGAACTGCGTGCACCATATTAGTCAACTTGGGTTGTGCTGGCCCTTTAAGGGAAATTGGCCCGCAGTGTAGTACTCATTCGTTTAGGGATGTATTCCCACTGCCTTCAATAAATTTATAGCTTAGTTAGTCCTATTGGCTCTTATATATTGGCCATTAAGTTATTCCCTTATTCATGTGTCTTACCTGAGTTCCCTGGGTTCTGTGATTCCTTAGGATTCCTTTAATGGCCTTGCACGCATGGCCTGTGGCACTATGAATACAAAGATGTGCCAGTGTTATTATATCAGGATTTTGTCCTTATTTCTGTGTACTATTTACAATTTTAAACATTTTGTCTAGTTTTTATTACTGAGGTAAAGCTAGTAACAGTTATATTAAGCATTAATTGCAGGGGTGACATAAGTCAGATTATAAGCTATTTGTATGCGAAGGGGGAGACCTGAAAATTTCAAGGGTCACACATATGGGGAAACCCAATAGAAACGTAGCTTTCAGACTTAGCTTGTTTTTTCTGGTTTGCATATTTATATTTTAGGAAAAGGTGTTTTTTATTCAGCTTTTTTATAAATTTTTTAAGGAAACCCTGCGCAAACAAAGAATTCTTTGAGGGATTACTTCCAGAAAGATGAGCCCACTACAACAAGCTGGGTACCCTTAGAAAGCTTAACGTGTGTACTTTCAGGGAATATATGGTTTATGGGGGATATTCCAAATGTCAAGGGTTGTTTTGGTTGAAAAATCGCAAGGTGCGCACTTTGTCTGCAGAGCTGAAATTTTCAAGTAAAATTACTGTTACGCACATGCTTTACTTTGGGGTGTTTGGCAACTCTTCCCTTGACAGAACCTATGCATGTTGGGTATTGTTCTGTTCGGGGGATGTTGCGTTTCCAGATTAAACTTGTTTTTTCTTGTTTGTATATAGTTTTTTTAGGAAAATGTGGCTTTGATTCTGCTTTTTTATCCTTTTTTTAGGGAAACTCTTTGCAACCAAAGAATCCATTGAGGGATTACTTCCAGAAAACTATGGCCACATCAACAAGCCTGGTACGCCTAGAAAGCCTGAGGTGTGTACTTCCAGAGAATATATAGTTTGTTGGGGGTATTTCAAATGTAAAGGGTTGTTTTTCTGGAAAAACTGCAAGGTGCGCATATTGCGTAGCACAGTTGTATTTTATCTGAAAATCCCCTAAAGCGTTGTTTCAGTTTGGGGGAGTCTCCTGGGCAGGAAAGGGTGTCTACCTATACATATGTGGTACCGCTGTAACCGGGAGAAATTGGGATTTCACACGCAATAAGATTTCATTGACAAACTTACATTTTTTATTACAAAAAAAACTACAATATGTAAAAATTTTTTTTTTTTTTTTTTGCACATATTTAACCAAAAATATTGAGAATACACCTAAAAAATGACAAACAAGACATTTCATGTTAAAGCCCAGACTCTGGGAAATCCCTGGAAATCCCTTCAAAAATCACATTTGAACATGGGGAGCGCAAAATAGTGCAAAATGGTCTGGCAACAGAGTGTGACAAAAACTCCAGGTAGGCTGGCACTTAAAGGGTTAAAGGCAGACCAAAAACCAATTCAAAAATGCAATACTTTGATTCAGCTGAGGAAGGATCAACAAGCGTATTTAGTATAACAGATAGGCTGCTAAGTGCAGGTTTGGGATACCCAGGTGGGCTGGTGTTTTTTTAGTTAAAGGCAGACCAAAAAACTAATTCAAAATGCAATAGTTTGATTCAGCTGAGGAAGGATCAACAAGCGTATTTAGTATAACAGACAGGCTGCTAAGTGCCGGTTTGGGATGCCCTGCGGCCTAGTGTTTTTTTTTTGTTAAAGGCAGACCAGAAACCAATTCAAAATGCAATACTTTGATTAAGCTGAGGAAGGATCAATAAGCGTATTTAGTATAACAGATAGGCTGCCTAATGCAGGTTTGGGATGCCTTGCGGCCTGGTGTTCTTTTTGTTAAAGGCAGACCAAAAACCAATTCAAAATGCAATACTTTGATTCAGCTGAGGAAGGATCAACAAGCGTATTTAGTATAACAGATAGGCTGCCGAGTGCAGGTTTGGGATGCCCTGCGGCCTGGTGTTTTTTTTTGTTAAAGGCAAACCAAAAGCCAATTCAAAATGTAATCCTTTGATTCAGCTGAGGAAGGATCAACAAGCGTATTTAGTATAACAGATAGGCTGCCTAGTGCAGGTTTGGGATGCCCTGCGGCCTGGTGTTTGTTTTGTTAAAGGCAGACCAAAAACCAATTCAAAATGCAATACTTTGATTCAGCTGAGGAAGGATCAACAAGCGTATTTAGTATAACAGATAGGCTGCCTAGTGCAGGTTTGGGATGCCCTGTGGCCTGGTGTTTTTTTTGTTAAAGGCAGACCAAAAACCAATTCAAAATGCAATACTTTGATTCAGCTGAGAAAGGATCAACAAGCGTATTTAGTATAACAGATAGGCTGCTAAGTGCAGGTTTGGGATACCCAGGTGGCCTGGTGTTTTTTTAATTAAAGGCAGACCAAAAAACTAATTCAAAATGCAATAGTTTGATTCAGCTGAGGAAGGATCAACAAGCGTATTTAGTATAACAGACAGGCTGCTAAGTGCCGGTTTGGGATGCCCTGCGGCCTAGTGTTTTTTTTTTTGTTAAAGGCAGACCAGAAACCAATTCAAAATGCAATACTTTGATTCAGCTGAGGAAGGATCAATAAGCGTATTTAGTATAACAGATAGGCTGCCTAATGCAGGTTTGGGATGCCCTGCGGCCTGGTGTTTTTTTTATTAAAGCAGACCAAAAACCAATTCAAAATGCAATACTTTGATTCAGCTGAGGCAGGATCAACAAGCTTATTTAGTATAACAGATAGGCTGCCTAGTGCAGGTTTGGGATGCCCTGCGGCCTGGTGTTTTTTTTTTGTTAAAGGCAGACCAAAAACCAATTCAAAATGCAATACTTTGATTCGGCTGAGGCAGGAACAACAAGCGTATTTAGTATAACAGATAGGCTGCCTAGTGCAGGTTTGGGATGCCTTGCAGCCTAGTGTTTTTTTGTTAAAGGCAGACCAAAAACCAATTCAAAATGCAATACTTTGATTCAGCTGAGGAAGGATCAACAAGCGTATTTAGTATAACAGATAGGCTGCCTAGTGCAGGTTTGGGATGCCCTGCGGCCTGGTGTTTTTTTGTTAAAGGCAGACCAAAAAAACAATTCAAAATGCAATACTTTGATTCAGCTGAGGCAGGATCAACAAGCGTATTTAGTATAACAGATAGGCTGCCTAGTGCAGGTTTGGGATGCCCTGTGGCCTGGTGTTTTTTTTGTTAAAGGCAGACCAAAAACCAATTCAAAATGCAATACTTTGATTCAGCTGAGGCAGGATCAACAAGCGTATTTAGTATAACAGATAGGCTGCCTAGTGCAGGTTTGGGATGCCCTGCGGCCTGGTGTTTTTTTTGTTAAAGGCAGACCAAAAACCAATTCAAAATGCAATACTTTGATTCAGCAGAATCAACAAGCGTATTTGTACAAGCGTACATGGCATGCACAGTGGCAAGTCAGATTTGCAGCACAAAGAACTGAAATAAAATTGAAAACTGATCTGGCTAATAAAAAAAAAAATGTCACTGTCACTTCTAAGCTGTCCCTGGCTGGATGGTTCCGGCTTTTCCCTATCTTTCCCTGGCCATGTCTACCTCTCTGTCTGCCTCTCTGACTCTCCCTACCTATATCTAACTCTCTGTCCCTGTCTATAACCAGCTGTGCTCTGGCCGCAATGCAAGGCTGAAATGCGCACAAGCAAGATGGCTGCCGCTTCATATAGCACGGTGACGTCACCGGGCTTCCTGGCTGCTGATAGGCTGCATGTGACTTACCCATGATACCTTGCCCCAGGGGGTATGTCTGGACATGTTCATCCACCATTTTAGAATGCCTGTAATTTAAATAAATGGAGTTTAAATGAAAACTTTGATCAATCGAATCGCGGGGAAATTCGGATTCGTTCACAATCGAATTTTCCATGAAATTTGGAACGAATCCGGGTTCATCTGGATCAATTCGCTCATCCCTAATGTCAATCATAGATAAAACTTAATTTTTGCTTCAAAAAGGTAAAAACCATTGATTCAGAAAATCCAAAAGTAATCCCTAAAGAGGTGATAAGTTTTGGGTGAAAAATCTTGTACAATGTTCTCAGTGTAGAGAAAATTCTTTTCTAAACAAATATTGCCTGGGTTATAGAAATATACTTTGGTACGAGGGGTGAATAGATAGGGTAAATAGGCTTGAAAGGTCTGTTTGAGCGATCACTCTCTGTTTGTTCATGTAAATGCTTTATACTGCCTCTTGCTTTGCTTGTGTATAATGCATATGTATAGAATCTGTATCATGGGGTGTCATGATTACACTAGAGATTGCAATATGACGAGCCATTAGCTACTTATTCAGATATTACATGTATTATGTTTTATTTGACAAATGAGTTCCTTATCCTTAATTCAACCTCAGTATTTTGGGCAATCCCGTATGTGACTAACTTGAGGAACACTGTATATGCACAAGACTATATACCCTGATAAGGGAAAGGTAACCTTTTACCATTTATAGTGTATAACTTCATATTTCTGTTACTGTTAAGGTTATTCTATATTTATCATTACCTCTAGTGTTATGGTGTATACAGCTCCCTCAGCTCAACATGGATTCCTATATATCATAAGTATCTTTTTTGAGAATAAAGTAAACAATGTACACCCCTTATTTGCACTTTATTTATTGTGGATATTTAGTTCATATATATAATTGTATATAAATGCTATTTTTGACCAAATATAATTTTTTCAGCAAACGTAAATTAATGGTGTACGTCTACCTATTTATTTTTGAGTAACTGCAAACCTCCCTAAGAGGCAACAACAAGCAGACAACAAAAAAAAGGACAGCTCCACTTCAAAGTGGGTGAACAACCACTGGATCACCGGCCTGCTAGTACAGGTTATCATCTAAATAAATCAAGGAACTCTTTAAAACAAGCAACGACTAAAATAACCAGGAGGTTGTGCAAATTACAATGCATTGCAATAGAGCGCGCATTCTAGGCACTGTAGGGGAGAAAAGGTAAGTGCCTTATTGCTTTTTTGATTGGGCCTTTTAAGGGAAGCAGGAAAGAAGGGGCAGCAAGGACTAGGGTCAATTATTTCTCGCTCTCACTATAACCTAGAGCATTTAGCATTGGTCACAGTCTGGGTGGATAGAGGAATTGTACTGACCGGTAATTGCTGCTGACAGAGCACCACATTATACAATTTGCATGGCTACAATTTGATACAAAGTACAGTGTTGTATTCTCATAGTCAAGGATAAAAGATAAATCAACTATCTAGTTAAACACGAAGGGGTTAACATCATTTGTTATTGATGGTCTATTACTCAGTTTGGCAAGTTACTATATTTCAATCTTGTCTTCATTCCAGAGGACAATGTGAAAGTGGATCAGACAGCTTGTTGTAATTGCAAATTAATGCTGTAGTGGAGATGCATTACCGACATTCTATTGATCTGCAGTTAAATCTTAATGTATCTACAGACTAATCTTACTTTCATGTTGTCCCTTTATTATTTTCCAGAAACATATTTTCTCTTTTAGATGTGCTTTAGAGTAATGACCTCTGTTTTTAATTTCTTACAGAGGCAAAAAATATCTAAATTGTAATTATGATCTTTGAAAGGCATCTAGATGCTACAAACCCCTTGAAAAGATCAAAGAAATTATTGAGATTAATCTGTAAGACGGTAAGACCGAGGCAATTATATGTAGTGCATAGTCCGTGGATAAAAATGAAGATGGGTTTGTATACCCTTCCATGTATAATACACATATACAAGAGGTGGCTGACATAGAAAGATAGAAAAGAACAGTCAAAATATGTAAAATCTTTTAAAACTGGGTAATCAACAGGGGGAACACAATAGAGTAAATCTGCCCCCCCCCCCCAACTCTTAAAGTGGACCAACACCCAGAATTTTCACTATCCTGGGTGTTGGTCCACTTCAGCGGGGCATCCGAGATCAGGATGCCCCGCTGTGTGAAACCCCCCCAAAAGCCCCAAAAAACTTACCTTTTCGGCGACGGACAAGCAACGGATAAGCCGCCGCCACGTCCCGCGCGTCCCTCTTACAGGGCGCGCGCCCGCGCCGGCCATTCACAAACGGCCGGCGCGCGCACTGCTAGAGGGGCACGCGGGAGGCGGAGGCGGCTGATCCGTCGCCGATAAGGTAAGGTTTCTTGGGGCTTTTGGGGGGGTTTCACCCCGCGGGACATCCCGATCTCGGATGCCCCGCGGTGAGGGAGGTGATCTTATAGATTCCCGGGCCGATCACCCCTGGGTGATGGTCCACTTTAAGCCTGTATTGTCCTTCATTTCTAACTGGAAGGTTCCTTCAATACAGTTTTACCATGGGAAGTTTGCAATAGCCATAAAGATTTATGTTTTTCTTCAATTTGTTTAATCTGGCTGTCCAGTCTAATCTTCCCCTTATTTTCCAAAATGTATCACTTTGGCTTACTCTAGTATGTTGAGGGTAATCTAAAAGTTTTACCGAAGCAAGGCTTACTTTGGAAATAGCTTTCTTTTTTAGCATGCTGCCATTGCAAGATGCTGTTTAACCTCTGGGCACTGGGAATTGCCTGGTGTGCAGAAACTTATTTTAAGGAGCACTATCGCAAAATTGTGTAATATTAAAAAATCCATATAAACACTTTTGTTAATGAGAAAAGGGGTCAATAATACACCTGGACTGAATAAAACCTCTGTCAAGTTAAGGTTTCTTAAACCGGACCTTCCCCATGATTTAATGAAAAGCCCAAACCCTTAAAAAACGATTCCCCAGCATCTAAAATGAATATATTTTAAGTTTTTAGTCACTTACTTTCCCCCACTGGGCTGCAACTCTGTTCAGGACATGGGCGCCGCCATCTTGACTCAGAAGCATCCCACTTACTGAGGAGAGGAAAGTGGGATAAAGTACAGGGGGACGGCTTATAGCTGTGCTTTGCTCAGACAGAGCAGAGCTGAGGTCAGGAAAAGGTCAGCAGTCCCAGAATGCAGTCAGAAGGCACTTCCTGTTTGCAGGCTGCCTGATGTTCCATGAGCCACCATCTTGGATGTTTAAAGGCTCATAACATGCAGTAGATGCATGTAGGATGATTTTTAATGTGAGTAATCTGTATGTACAGGGTGTGGGAAACATATAAGATAGACTCTTATTCAGAGTGAAGGACCACTTTAAGGGATACTATGTAGGAGCATATTGGGGAAAATTATCGTATTACTCCATATCAGCATGGATTTATGAGGAATCACTCCTGCCAAACAAACCTAATCAGCTTTTATGAGGAGGTAAGTTAAAGATTGGATCAGGAGGAGTCATTGGATATGATATAGCTTGGCTTTTCTAAAGCATTTGATACTGTGCCACATAAAAGGCTGGTACAAAAGATGAGAAAGCTTGGACTGAGGGAAAACGTGTGCAGATGGGTGAGAAATTGGCTTAATGATCGGAAGCAGAGGGTGGTTATCAATGCTACACACTCACATTGGGTCACCGTTACTAGTGGAGTACCACAAGGGTCAGTTCTGGGACCAATTCTCATATATATATATATATATATATATATATATATATATATATATATATGACATTGGGTATGGATTAAATAGTAAAGTCTCAATCTTTGCAGATGATACTAAGCTGTGTGAAGTAATTAAAACAAAAGAGGACAGCAGGCAGCTACAAACAGATTTAGATAAATTGGAAGCATGAGCAGTTAAATGGCAAATGAAATTTAACACAGATAAATGTAAGGTTATGCACATGGGAAGGAGAAATCTGTGTCATGATTACACACTAAATAAAGAAACACTTGGTAAAACAACAATGGAAAAGGACCTAGGGGTTTTAGTTAACAATAAGCTCAACTGTAGTAATCAATGGCAAGCTGCAGCTGTCAAAGCAAATAGGATCATGGGGTGCATCAGGAGGGGCATAGGTGCTCATGACCAGAGCATAATTTTACCCCTGTACAAGTCACTGGTCAGACCCCATATGGAATAATATGTACAGTTCTGGGCACCTGTGCTTAAAAGGGACATATCAGAACTGGAGCATGTTCAAAGAAGGGCAACAACGTTAATAAAAGGAGTGCGGGGACTAGAGTACCCTGAAAAAGTTAGGTTTATTTAGTTTAGAAAAAAGATGCTTGAGAGGCAATCTAATAACTATGTATAAATATATTCAGGGTCAATACAAAGATCGGTCCCACAATCTATTTATACCCCGGAATGTAACCACAACCCGAGGGCATCCACTAAGGTTAGAGGAAAGGTGCTTTCTCCACCGACATAGGAGGGGATTCTTCTCTGTAAGAGCAGTGAGACTATGGAACTCGCTGCCAGAGGAGATAGTAATGATGGATACAGTAGAAACGTTCAAAAGTGGCCTTGATGCCTGGCATGTAATAACATTTCTAGCTATGGCTACTAGACCACTGGAAGGAGATCTATAGTGGCCGAGATGCCCTCCTTGCATGTAATAACATTTCCAGCTATGGCTACTAGACCACTGGAAGGAGATCTATAGTGGCCGGGATGCCCTCCTTGCATGTAATAACATTTCCAGCTATGGCTACTAGACCACTGGAAGGAGATCTATAGTGGCCGGGATGCCCTCCTTGCATGTAATAACATTTCCAGCTATGGCTACTAGATCACTGGAAGGAGATAAACAGGCTGAACTGGATGGACTAAAGTCTTTATTCAGCCTTACATACTATGTTACTAAGTTTGCAGTTCTCTTCTCCTGGTAGGAATAAAATCCAGGTTTAGTGTATCGGGGTGACAGGGCCTCTCACCCCTGATTTCCTCTTCCTCCCATTAAAATAAAAAAAAAAACATGCCTGGATGGATATTTCTTGATGCAGGGAGTAGAAGTGAACTCTCCTCTCACCATCCAGCATAGTTAGATGACTGTCTATCATTGGATCCATTGGATTTTTGTGATCCTTTAACTAAAATATTGAAAAATATGGCTAAAGAGTTTTAGTTTGCCTCTATTCGGATCTAGCCAAGTCCAGGTTCTGGACGCAGTTGCACAGAGACATCTCCCGCTTCATGCCCCTATTCCCGCCCACCTAATGGGCAGACAGGAACACTAACATGCTGCTCTGTGCATTGTCTGTGCTGGATCCCGGAGGAGGTAAGCTTTTTTTTTCGGTGTCACCCACCCCTCTGCCCTGCCTCAGCTTTAGGGAAGGGAGGCAGGGTGTGTGTGCGGAGGGTGGGGGGTACTTTGGAGACAGAACATTCCATCTTTGCTAACATGTCCAACAAAATCATAAAAGCAGCTTTGTTTTGCTATTTAAGAAACAAAATTTTTACTCCAAAAGGAAATGGAAAATGTCAGTGCATTTTATGTTAGGCTGGTAAAGGAAAATCCACTTAACTTGGATCCTGTTCACTTGCCTGTGTTCCATTGTCCGGTGATCCATCGTCACACACACAGGAGGAGTGGTTTGCTGCACTACCTGGGGGGGGGGGGACTACTGCATGCTGCATGCTATGTGTACACTACTTCTTATGGTGTTCTGGGGAGAGTTTGCCCACTGCATTTTATGGGGTTCTGAGGGGGGATTTGGCACACTGCCTGTTACATGGTGATTGGGTGCCTCACAAAATGGATACCTCAGTACAGAGAAACTTTCAAATCTGCTCTGTACCACGGACATTATAGTCCATGGATTTATTTATAACTACATTTGGACTACACTGCTTGCCTGCTTAGGTAAGTTAACTTTTGGCCATCATCAAATAAAGGCTGCTCTGGAATATGTAAGCATTTTTAAATGAGATTCAAAAGTAAAAAATAAATATTTCAATGTGTTTGTAGAGGTAGAAAATCAAACTCGTCACTCAAGGCTAAATCTCTCCTGCATAAGGTGATAAGCTTTCCACATTTGGTGAATTGCTGTACCCCATCAGTCCCTATTATTCTCCCTGCACCATGTAAGCATTGTTGGAATGGAATGAGTTTGCAATCTCAGTGCATATTCCAGCCGGCTCATATACCTCTTGATCGACCCGGGTATAGGCGTAGGTGACGGCAAAATTACCTGCATCAGTACAACACATGGACATTTTCAGTCTAAATTAAAAGCAAGGATGTGTGAATACTGTATTTTGAGGTTGGCAAGAGACATATGCTAACTGGCTTACGTGTTGCAGTTCACAACTGGCGGCCTTTTCCAGCAGTACATTAGATATGCATACAGTAATTAACATTTGCATAATATATAGATACTGCATTAAATACAGTTCCCAGTAGGCGTATGTGAGAGGGTGAGTTATTATGTATCATCTTATGAATTCCGATTTAACCCTTGGATGACCATACAAGTCAACATACAGTTTCTATAGAGAGCATTTACAACCATGGAAGCTTTTATGTTTAGTTATGATAAAACATTGAATAGATTTGATTTTTTATTTTCCGACAATAGAAATAAACCAGAAACAGACTTATTTCTTGTCAACATGAAACGATATTTGCCTAGTGATTTAAATAAAAAACATCAACATCAAAGTAACCAGCAGGATCCAGAGAAAAGCAAGGGAATGAAAATGCAATGCTACATAAAAGCCAAGAATTTGAATCACCAACATCCAGCATTGCTGCTGGCTGCCAGAATCTATGTTAGGGGCACCCACACAGCAGCAATGGCATTGTGTGCTATAGTGAATATCATTTTATATATTAAAGACCCTGTCCAGGCTAGATGTAAAAATATAGCAGGTTGCCAAGTTAGCCATTTTCTGCTAAGCTGCTGTGTCAGATGAATCTTGTGCTAAATCATCATCCCCTGTAAACTTCTCTGCAACATGTGTGAGTCAGCAATAGAATGTTACATTTCAGTTGTTTAAAGAAGAAGTTCTCCTGTGTCTCTTCCTGTCTGTTTTTATTTCAATTTCTGGTTTTCACTAGGATCTATTATTTGGTTGGCAGTTTACTTTCTGAAAAAAAGCCAAAAGTAAAGGTTCTATATTTCCCCTGAAGACACAAAAAATGGCGTGTTCCACACAGTCTGCTGCAACCTTGACTGCTTTCAGAGCAGGCTTAACAGATAAGGCTGCTCAACTGTCCCCCCCCCCCCCCCATAGGTCATAATGGCAGATGACTTGGAACAGTGATGACAGTAGAACACATGGCTGGGACAGTGGTAAGAAGGTGCTGTGTAGGCATGGGCAGACATGGCAAGAGCTGGCAACAGGTCTTGGCACTGGACCAGATCAGACATGGTAAAGGTTGGCTTGGCATTGGATGTGATCAGAGAAGGCTGCTCTGGCACCAGCCAAGGCAATAGATCTGGCAGCGCAGAATATTAGGGCTGGCAATACATGCACACAGAAGAATCAATTAGCTATTTAATACTTTTATAATTGTATGCAGTAACATTGCCCCCAAGTATTTTAATCACAGTGGTGACCTTAAAAGGGAGATTTAAGAAAGGCGTCCCTAATCAGATGGCCTGCAAAGCCAAGCATGTCTGCCTCTGATAGACAACAGGGACACAGGGGCTACAGCGGCTCTGAAAGTAAGACAGTGAGCAGCTGACCCGAAAGCAGTGCTCCCTGTGGCTTCCAGGCAATGAGGCCATCCATTGCCATCCCAGCAGTTAAGTTAGCCCTGTGCAGTGGAAGCCAGCTCATAGGTCCAGCTTATGTGGCAGTGGATGGCTTGGCCCCTTGCTACCCATCGCTATTATTTGCATCAGTGTCAACCAAAAAAGTGTGCTAGCCCCAGGCAAGCTGCTGCACTGAGAAGACCAGGTTGACAGGGTCTATAGGTAAATTATATGAAACAGTGGGAAAATATTTACCATAATTTTCTTTTTTGTGTGGTTTTAGCAGATAAGGTATGCTGTATAAGTACTATAAGTAGTGAGATGTACTCTTTGTTTCATGTGAAGTGAAATTGTGAATTTTGATTTCCCTTAACATTGCGGGCTACAACATAAAAGCCAAGTTTGTTTGTGGTAAAACAGGTTTTCCCACTTTCCATTGATGCTTTTGCAGTCCTTACTGATTGTCCCTGGTTAACTTTTTAAACTTAGCTGATGGCTGGGCTGCTAATGTCAGCTATTGACTCCAATGTGTTGCATATTCAGGACCCCGTCCAGTACGTAGCACCCAAATAATTGTATTACAGTTTATATTAAATCTTATCTTGCTTATGTGAGATTGAAAATGAAATAAGAACAAAGAAAGTTGATCTGTGTTCTTATTATCTGTATAAAGCTAAGGGTTAGTTGGATTTGAATGCAAACCACCACCAGCAGTCGTGAATGACAACAGTTTGGGTCGGGGTGTGATGCCTTGGAGCTGTCCTAAGTGGTGGAAGGCCTTGAGAAAAAGTTAATGCTACCATATTGCTCGAGCCTCCTGCTAGGAGCATGATCTCTGTTTTTGACCTAGCCTGGAACTGTCCCAAAGGTCTTGAACTACTGTACTTAGTAAGCTTCTCTGTGCTCTAACTCTCTTTTCCCCCTTAGAAATGGTGAACCTGTAATTCACCTTTATTACTTATTTGCCCTTGAATGTGATATCGTTTCTGACGATTGATATGACACTGAGCACATCAGGGGTGTCAGTAGTGTTAACACTTTTATTCTATGAAGTATTTAGTACGGCTGTAGAACATAAGGAGATATATTATATCAAGCAATTATGGAAATCAGTAATAATGACCTGGTTAAATATTCACTGTATACATTGAATGTCACATTAAAATCAGCACTCACTGCTTCATTACAAGCTCCAGAGGTATATATTAAGCTTCCGCACACTGCAACAAGCTGGGAAAGCTGTAATTATAATCATAAAATGGAGGGGGTGTAGTGCTGGGCGCCCTGTGTTCAGGGAGATCCAAGTGATTATTGAGGTCACACGCGTATGTAGAAACATTGCAAACATTAGCCCAAATTATTGCTTGGGATGTTTACAAGTCTTGATGTGTATGCTGCACAATTATAGAGGAGGTAATCTTTGAAATATATGAAAGTTCAAATGTTTAGGTATGAGCACACTGAGGGGAACCTGTCACGATCAAAGTAACAGCAGGGGTGCACAGCGCCTGGCTCCACAAGCCCCTGCTGCTAGTTCAGTAACGTCAGCTTCCCTTAAAGTATGTTTTGTCCCTGCCTAAGGAAGATTGCATCACAAGACTTTAGTCACTGAACATTCCTATTGTGCAGTTTTCAAGGCAATACCTGTTCAATTTTAAATATAAACAGTCAACAAATGGCCTAAAGTAGAACCTCTGGCAGATAAAAAAAATTAACTTACTGTGCACCCATCCTTACCTTGACTTGAATTTGGCTACATACTCTCATGCTATCTATTCGTCACAATGTCACAAACGCTAAACAATTTTTTTTCAAACAAATTGTTTTTTTAGCTACACATTCAGTAACAACTGAAAATACAGGCTCATTGTAAAGCATGGAGTTGTGATGCATGTGTAGAACGAAAATGTACTAAACAGAGGAACAAGTCAAATTCCAAAAAAATAAATACATTACACTTATTAGTAAATGTCACCCGTCACTTTGTCTAAAAATAAAATTAGTATAGCACCACTGTTGACCATTTGGATTTGCTCCCGCTATGTGGAACCCCACCGGTAGCATGTTATACAGAATTTACGGACGATCCCACAAAGCATGTGCAGCCGAAAGCAGCACCTCTTGCATCTATCTTGTCTTTGTAGGGTCATGCCGACCTTAACTCTAATATGAGAACATAAATAGAAGGATGCATTGGGTGCCATCTCCATCCTTCCTGAGAGCTTCCAGTCAGCTTTTTAGCCTCTCATTACTATATTGGAGTAGAGCCAGGGATAACAGGTGACCGGATGCACACAGCCCAGATATGTCCTAGAAGTACAGTACAGTAAAAGAATAGTAAAATGTACAGGTTTATGTCCACTTTTTGTCCACCTTAAACAGATAATAGACAAATCCAGAGTCCAGATGGAATACTTTCCTGTGTTTTAATAGAATTAGGTATGGTTATAGACAAACCATTATTTTTCATGTTTAAAGTGGACCAAAACCCAGGATTTTGACTATTTTGGTCCTTTCCCCCGGTGCTGTGTGAAACCCCCCAGATTGTCCACTTCAACTCACCTCTTACCGGTCCTATGGTGCATGCGCGGCCGCGTGTCCAATCAGTGCGCTCGGAGCTGACGTCACGCCATCTAAGCTTCATCTAAGGCCAGTGGCTCTGAGTGCGCTGATGGCCGCATCCCCTGCTACCCTGTAACAGGGAGCGAAGGATTCAAAATTTCGGTTCGGTGGTTTGTCAAATTTTTTTGAAAAAGTTTGGTCCAGTCATAGCTAGTTTGGGGTGAACTTTCATATAAAACGCATTGAAAAAACAATGGTGGATGGACCTAAAAGTCCTGTATAAAACTCTGAAGTCACCTAAGGCTGTATAAAAACATGTTTTAGTGGGCTAAAACCTAATTAGCATTTCAATAGCTGTATTTGATCATTTAAAGCACATAAAAAAATGGGAAGAAGCAAGTGGGTTGGCGCTTCTGCAAAGTGAAAAGAAGCAATGGCTTTTTACAAGCATTGAAAAATAGACCAATTTTTGGCATCACAAGGGGTAGGTCTGCGGTTGTGTAGGCCTGGCAGTAGCAAGCAAGCCCTCAAAAAACGGTCCCATTTGTTATGGGGGGTAGCAGCGGGGTTGGCATCTTTTCAATTTAGTTGAAGAAGATGAAACAATGGAAATTTTTTTAACAAGCCTTGATAAATGTAACCATTTTGTGCATCACGGCGTAGACCTGCGGTTGTGTAGGCCTAGTAGTAGCAGAGGGTGGCAGCGGAGGTGCTGTTGGTGGTAGTAGTGGCATTAGCAGTACTGAAAGATTAGGCAGAGGTACAGGAGACCTGTGGTAGTTGTGTAGGGCTGGCAGTAGTGGGCAGGCCCCCCAAAAATGATCCCATTTGTAAAGGGGGTAGCAGCTAAATTGACATCTTGACAATTTAGTTGAAGAAGACAAAACAGTGGCTTTTTTTTACAAGCCTTGATAAATGTACCCATTCTGTGCATCACTGCACAGGCAGAGGGACAGTAGACCTGTGGTGGTTGTGTTTGGCTGGTGTTGGTAGAAGGCAGCAGGGTTGCTGGTGGTGGCAGCATTAGCACAGGCACAGATTTTAGGGTTAGGCCAACGGACAGGAGACCTCTGGTAGCTGTGTAGGACTTTTGTAGGCATGGCATTGGCAGTAGATGACTACTCAAAACATGTTCCCATTTTAGAGGGGTAGCAACAGGATTGGCTTCTTGGAAATTGAAGAAGCGCATCCCACGCAGCTTTGTGATGCCGCTCCAGGTGCCTATGTAGAACTGTAGTTCCTAGTCCTAGATTTGTGCCCTGGCTACGGCTAACTTTCTGCTGCAGATCTGGCACATTCTTAGGTTTTGTTCTCCAGGGAAGACATAAAAGAATTGTCACCTGGCAGCATACCATAAATTTGAAGACCTGATTTTGCTCCTCCCCTGCCAGTTTTTTTTCTGCAAAAGCAGCATCAGTGTCGCTTTAACCTACTCCTGAGCAACCATACCAGCAGACCTAGCCCTGTAACGTTTTGCAGATTATCTGGCACTACCATGACTCGGCTCTTTGTAGATACCAGTGCAAGAAGTACCCTCCTGCTCTGACAGTGTCCCTTGTTGCCTGGTTCCCAGGTCCTGCCCAAAACAAAATCATCATATTCCTCCTCCTGATCCCTGCCACATCCCTGTTCTGATGTTTCATGTTTTCATCATGGTCTATTTGCCCCCCACACCACAACCACCTTCATAACTGCCAGTGTGTCCATGTCTACCACCACTCCCACTGCCACAGCTTAGCATCTCAGACACCGCTTCCACCTCCACCACCAACGCAACACACTCCAAAGGCTTACTGTCATCAAACCAGTAAAGAGAGAGAAGATGGAAGAAATAAGCTTCTTTTACTGTGACGAGTAGCTGTAGTGGAGGAAGAATCCACTGAAACCTGTGCCAGAGTGTTTTTTTCCTCCTGAGATGAGCAAGAATGAGTCAACCAGTCCACAATGGATGCATTGTCCGAAATAACATGCCGACTGGAGGAAATGGAGTCTCTAAATGTAAAATCATGCACTTGGGTAGAAGGAATCCCTGCTCTGAGTACCATATGGGCAGCACTGTGTTATCCAGGACTTCGGAGGAGAGAGATTTAGGGGTACTGATTACTGATAGCTGCAAGATGAGTGGACAGTGTAGCCAGGAAGTGGGAAAAGCAAGCAGGATGCTCGGCTGCATAGCTCGAGACATCACCAGTAGGAAGAGGGAGGTTGTGATGCCGCTGTATAGAGCCCTGGTAAGGCCACAGCTAGAATACTGTGTGCAGTTCTGGAGACCTTACCTGCAAAAAGACATTATTCAAATAGAACGTGTCCAAAGGTGGGCAACGAAAATGGTGGACTTAAACTTAAAACTTATCAGGAGAGACTTAAAGAACTTAATTTGTACAGTCTGGAGGAAAGAAGGGAGAGGGGGGACATGATTGAGACCTTTAAATATGTGAAAGGATTGAATAAGGTTCAGGAGGGAATTGTTTTTAAGAAGAAACTAAATGATAGAACAAGGGGGCACAACCTGAAGCTAGTCGGGAGGAAGATCAGGAGCAATGTTAGAAAATATTATTTTACAGAAAGAGTAGTAGATGCTTGGAACAAACTTCCAGCAGAGGTAGTTGAAAAATCAACATTCACTGAATTTAAACATGCCTGGGATAAGCACACATCTATCCTAAGATAAAGAGTACATACAGTATATACATAAGGGCAGACTAGATGGACCGTATGGTCTCCTTCTGCCATCAACCTTCTATGTTTCTATGTTTCTGGCTTGCTGATGCTGATACTACTACCATGTACATTACTGCAGCTGCTACCGCATACATTGCTGCTGCTACTACAACTAGCAATGGCAGGCCTGGGCCAATGGATGCTGCCACTACAATGGACGGGCCTGGGCTCATGGCTGCTGACCACAATGTTGGTACTGGCAACAACATCCTTATCCTTGGTGGCAGAAGAAATTGCATGGATATCTTTTCCTCTTCCCACATCCTTTTCCACCCTTTCCTTTCCCAGATATTTTACAAAGTATTTAAAAATTAAAGTATTTGGAGCAGCAAACACACCAAAATGACACACTTGCACAGCCCAGCTAAAACATTGCTTGGCAGGTGAAAAAGAGTGTTTTTTCTTTAAACTATTAAATACTGAGGCACCGTGGACGGTGCATGGACACTTAAAACAGAATTCCCCCCTTGTTTTTTTTTAAACTGTATTTAAGAAGGAGGCACCAAGGACCCTGAGAGAGACAGTGCGTGCGCTTATAGAACGGCTAGAAAACATCACTAGGGTGAGAGGGGGCACCAACCTCTTATAGAACGGAGCAGCCATCCCCCCAGTTCCTTGGCAGGTGAAAAGATTTTTTTTTTAAACTGTATTAAACACTGAGGCAGTGTGGACCCCAAGTTCCCCAAAGCAATTAGCGTGGCCAGCTAAACCAGACAGATGTGGCCAAAAAAAAAAAAAAAAAAAAAAAACCTTATTGAAGTTTTCAGACAACTACCAGCAGATCCCAGCGCATGCAGATTCAGTTTTCTGTGCAGCCAACACCTCCCTCAGCGTCCCACTGTGCCCACTTCCTTTCCTGTCCTTTCTTTTCTCCTATGCTGTGGTTCTAGATGCCCTAAACTGTCCCTGCACTAAGACCAATGCTCTCTCTGCAGCAGCCAGCTGGATGGTGGATAGTCGGTATATCACGTGACTACCTGATTGTCAAATCTACCTTGACCTCTTAAAGTCGATCAAAACCCACACCGATTGGCTCAGGAATCTTATAGATTCGATTCCCTTCAAAATCGGGATGCCCCACTGTGTAAAACCCTCCCAGGTCACCCCATACACTGGCTTCCCGGTCCAATGGTGCATGCACGAGCCGCGATCCCCGATATCCCTCTAGCAGGACACGTGCCCGAACCAGCAAGTTGCTGCTCTGCAAGGAACACATTTACTACAGCATTTGTGGTGTAGCAACATGCTGAGAAAATTAGAAATCATAGTTTTCACTAGTCTAATTGCTTGATAAATCAGGCCTTATGTCTCGGGCTTCCTGGTGGGAAGATACAGTGGGAAAAAAAGATGCACCAAAAAAAAAAAAAAAAAGAACAGGATTTAAAAGAGAATATATAAGGTTATAAACGATATATAAGGGATATAGGAAGGATAGACATAGGACAAGTTAAAGATAATTTAAAACTACCATTTGCTTACTGGGCAAATCTTTGGGGGGCAGAAACATAAATGGACCACTTCTCATCCGCCAATCACTTTATCAGGGTGGAAACCGGCTAGGTGTTAGAACAGTTCAGGACCTGACGGTTCTGATAGCCAAGTCAGAGGTCATATTTTCAACAGCATCTTGTCGTTCTAAATTTATCACGCCTAAACTTACAAAGGACTGACAGTTTTTAGAGTACAAATCACTAGAGCACATTTGAACAACAACTGAGACTTAGGCCCTTATTTAAGAAGGGATAGCGTCAGGTAGTGGCTGGTTAATGACAGGTAGCGACTGGTAAACGCCGGACACGGCACGCAATTACACATTTATCAAGCAGAATCTGTTTAGCAACTGGGATAACGCCATGTAGCGTCTGATTCATCATTTTCACAGCCCCAGCGAACAGCACTGGCGTTCACCCTTGCACAGCACCAGGTATGACCTCTCGCTACCTGTCGCTCTCCCATACATTTCAATGGACGAACCTTTTCTTCTCTTTTAACGGGGTATTTGTTTTGTTTTGTTTTTTTCAAAAAATCACAATCAAAATTATGTGACCTCTTCTGGCATTGAAAAAGCATTTTTTTCACATTTTTATCATTTTTCATATATTTCTTCAGAAATGACATTACAGGTCTGCCATTAAAGTGTTCATGTTACAGTGTTGCTACAATGTAATTCCATATGTTTTCGCTTTGTTACTAGTTGATAGATGCTGAAAAACAGACTTTAAACACACAGCCTCCTGCGCTCTGGGCTTCAAACAAGCATTTTTCAGCGCCAGAGTTTTGTGAGGCTGTTTTTTTCTTGAATATGTTGTGAGTCGGTCGCTATGAGCAGTTGCTACCATGCGCTCCCATACAGCACTGTACTGGTCAAATAGCGACTCGTCACAATGTATTCAACATTACTGCACAGCGACTCACGGCCGAGTACTGCGACTACTAGTGGGCGCTCTGAAAATGCCTGCTACAGACGCTGTTCTGTCCCTACCTGGCGTTAGTGAAGAATCAGCCTGTTATTTTCAGGGAAAGCAGGTTGACAGAAATGAATCTCAATGAGAGCACCCTTGCATTCCATGGTATGGCCTGCATATGTTTACACGGTAATCCATCTGATCATTGTGAACATGCAAGTGCAAACATTTGCGGGTGTGTGAAAGTGCACACATGGTCAGGTGTGGTCACACATAAGCAAGCAGCCAGTGAGCATAGTTACCTGTTGGTCATCCTTGCTTCCTTCTTGGTATCCTGAACTAGAAATTCTGTGTACAATAAGGCTTATCCTATGACCTCAGATGCTCTCTGCTACAAGGCCTAGCTCATCTGCTGACTTTGGCAACTCTTGGCAATAGGGTTCACATTGTCAAGAAAAATACGACATTAGCCTTACCTGCAACACAGAGGCTCCACTGTGGAGAAACTGCAAACCACTCTCGGCTGAATCAATTCCACCAGTAGCAAGTATGGGAAACCCTGGAAGAGCATTGGCAATGGCAGATACTGCTCTAAGGGCTATGGGTCTGATTGCATTCCCTAAAGAGAGACACAGAAAAACACGTAAGACAAAGCTATCATTTGGTTCATATGTCATACAAATGAATTATGATTGGGGCAACAAAAATAACAAGCTACTAATATAAAGAACCACAAGGTCAAAAGAGAGAATCACTGTAGTCTCCCGTTCTACCCAGGATGAGCTGTTTGCTTCAAAAATGCAATTGTGAGCAAATCATAGATGACTTCTCACATCTTGGACAAACTTTTTTCAGATTGCTTCCATCCAGACAACGGAGTCCCCTTCATTAAAGGTTAGTCATGGGAATAGTTTTATCCACATCATCTAAAAGGCACCAGTGATGCTTCTCACTGCCCCCATTGCCTGTCTCTTCTGCATGATCCTTCTTGAGCTCCTGTGCACCTCTCCCTGCAATTGATGTGACAGCCAAACTGCTGCTAAAGAAAGCAGGAGTTGTTTAAGGACAACAATTGGGAATTAAATAAAAAAGGTCTGGGCAAATTATGTCAAGAAATGTATACACAGTAGATAGTATATCAGGGACTACACAGACGGTATAGGTAAGATAATAAGGCCAGAACACAGGGGTTTCAAACAGATATATAGTGAATGTGATTGTATTGTTGATATCTTATTTTAGTGGCCCCCAACCTTTACTGTTGCCCTGTACCGGTCTAAAAACAGTCCTGTCTACTCGGGAAGGCCAAAATGAAATGAAAAAGTAGCAAGTGTAACCCCCTCATTGATCTGCCACATTTTGGAGTTACTATAAGGTAGTTACTATAATATCCTACATTATAGGGAGGGCTTTTGCCGCATGGCCAAAGAGCAGGCTTCCTGGTTTGAAATGGCTTTTAATGAGGCCTGTTTGGGACTTAAAGCGGAAGTTGAACAAATTAAACTTCCACCTCCCAACCAACCCCCCTCCCCAGTGCCTGGGTCAATTTACCTTTTAAAATGGTTTTCCCTTAATTGTCCATATTGGGACATCGAGCAGTCATCAACATTGGCCTTGATTCATCAAGAGTTGAAAAAAATTCTCATGGTAGTAAAAAATTAATTTCATGAGAAAAAAGCCTGAGAATGTCACTGTTGACGAATCACTGGTTAGGAAGACAAAGTCAACAGCACTTTTTTTACTCCCGAGAAAAGTGAACTTGTTACTACTTTTTACACTGTAGTAAAAAGTGTCATTGACTTTCATTCTCTTCTCATCTGGTGATTCATCAACAGTGAAATACTTATGCTTTTTTCTCATGAAATTATTTTTTTTCAACTCTTCATGAATCAAGGCCATTCTCCAAGTGCAAAACTTAAAGAAAAAGGCGACTGTACGCCATATTCAGTCTGGTGAAGCTATGGCGGAGAACCAGGCTCTGGTCAGGGAGTGAACTGCCATCTGAAGCAACTTTGATCTGAATACAATGTCAGCGGATGCTCGGATATCCACCTTATAAACAGGGAAGGTGTGAATCGATGACCAAGTGGCAGCTTTGCACACTTGACCCATTGAAGCCTTGTGCCAAAAGTCCCAGAATGTACCCCCAGCTCTACTACAGTGAGCAGTTACATGAAATAGTGGATTTCACAGCCTACTTGGGACAAGTAGGAGCCACAACAATGAATCTATTTTATAAGATGTTGTTGCCACTAAATATTATCTTTATACCACCAGTCCCCAGGGACACCATTTTCAGAGGTAAGTTAGCACTGAAGCCCTTGAGGTGGACGAACAAAATCTATCCTCTGCATGAATGGGTGGACCAAAGAATTTTCCGCTATCGGGCAATGAAACAGATTGGATAAGGCCAAACTTGACCCCTAAGGGTTGCTTAATTGCAACCCTTCATACAGACCCTTCTGCAAATATTCTAAGATGCAAGTGATGGAAAAACACAGTGGCGAATGAGACTAGCTCCAGTAGGTCCACATGTTTGGTAGTGGAGCTTGGCTGACCTGAATCAGAATGGCTACCACTCAAGGGGGGAGCCCTCTATCCCTAGCACCTGGGATTCAATTGCCAGGCATTCAAAGTCCATCAGAATCAGCTTCCATCAACCGAGGAAACATGTCATACGCTAGCTGAAACTGGGACCACAGAGTCACCAGAGCCTCCAACCGAATGTTAGAGAGTCCCGGGGGGAGAGCTAGAAATCTCACCTCCTTCCTGTTGCTCCTGGTTTCAATCAGGACGCACCTGCAAAATACATCTCTCAGGGGTGAGCCAGACCCAGAAGCTGCATGCATGCTCTCCTGCAGTTTCCAAACCTTGGCATCCAGCAAAAACACCTTGGCCTGAACTGTATACAGGAGCATCCCAAGGTAAAAACGCTGCTGAAAGGATGTTAAATAGAATTTGGGATAACTTCTGCTACCCAAATATCTCCAGGGTGTCCAACACATCCCTGCCAAAGAAAGGGAGTCCAGATTAGGAGATCGTCCTAATAAGGTGCAATGTGAATTCCCTGATGGCTTTGGATTCCCATGATTGCTGCCAGCACCTTGGTGAAGATCTGGGTTGTTGTAGCAATCCCGAACAGGAGTGCCAGAAACTGATAATGGTGTTGTCCCAGCTTAATTTGAAGATATTGACCTGATGCCCCAGGAAGATCAGGATGTGTAAGTACACATCATTGATGTTGATTACCACCAGGTAATCCTCCGTTGGAGAGCCAACATCACCGACCGCAGAGATTGCTTTGTGAATCTGGGCATATGCATACATATAAGTTGTGGAGGTGTCTGGGGCCCAGAATTGGCCATATAGATCCATCTTTCTTAAGCATCAAAATAAACTGGAACAGGAGCAGAAGCCTCTTTTCCTATGTGGAGACTGGAGCTTAACTCCAGCATGCAATAGTTGGTTGACAACTCAACGCAGACGCCTTCTCTGGTGAGTTGGGCTACCCTGGCACCACAAATCACATTGGATCTTGTACCCAAGAGTTCAAAACCTCCCTGACCCAGACATTCCATCACCTCAGCTTACCAGATGTAAGCAAACTGGCATAGGCATCCATCCCACTTGACAATGTTAGGGTGTTCCTTCATGCCTGACTGGACTTGGGGTCTGACCTGGGCTTAAAGCACCAGAAAGACATACTGATGGGCTTCTATTTTTTTTTAAAGGAGCCGTATGAGTACACGGACCCATATCTGCAAAAGGATCAAAAGGTAGGCTTGCACCAAGTCTGTGGCCCGGGCTTATTCTGCTGTGGTAAGCAAGTACTCTTACCACCCATGGCTCATTTGACCAATTCATGAAGCTGCCCCAATGGTAGAGCAGCAAAGTTCTTCTTGGACATAGGATCCACATACCACTGTTTGAGCCACAGCACACAGCTACTGACAGGGCAAAGTTCTTGCAGAGCAGCTTAGTGATATCAGCCACCATTTAGGTAAACTCCACCAACTTGCAAGAACACCTACACCTTGGCAACTTGCACCCTCAGGATCTACCTGCTGAACAGAGTAGAGGCAACTGTAGGTCACTGAGCAACACTATCCATTGCAAACCATTGACACATCTAGCCTGCATCCTTCCTACTGTCAGAAGTAGGAAGCTTCGTATGCTTTGCAGGACAAAGGGATCGTTCATCAAGGCAGACAGGCGCCACCTCTGGAGAGCCATGTCCAGGAATAGGTAGTGGATCACCAAGGTCTTAGGATTTGAAGGCAATGTCAAGCTTCTCCAATTTGCTGCCCATAATCGGATTAAGTATCGATGACCTTCTGATATGGCTTCCCTACCCTATCCCTGAAAATCAAAGAGCTCACTCCTCCAAACTTGACTCAGCCATAGAGACCTCCATAAGATGTTTAAGCCTGTAAGCCCCCTTATTGTAACGGATGCTCTGTACACCTTTTCCCTGTCAGCATCAGGAACAAGGCAGTGAAGCCCTGACAATTCCAGGAAAACTTCTAGTCCCCTGGGACTGGGCACCATGAGAGGGATCAACTCTGAGGTGGAAAACCCCACACCAAGTGATGCCTGAGGGCAAACTGAGGGGGTAAAGCAACCACAGACTGATTCCCTTGTGAACACAGTGACATCTTGGCTCAGTGTCTCTGGAGGGAATGCGTGCCACAGCAAAATCTGACAAATGGGCCTTCTCCCTCTGTCCACTATACTAGGCACCCAGCACATGTTGCTTTAGTGCCCAAGGTACTGCACCCATAACAGGTGCCTGAGACATAGCAAAATGTCTAATCACGGGGCTATTTGTACAGATAGTCCTGGATATTTTCTGCTATTTCCCCACTAAGGGGAATAGCCAGCCATAGAAAAAATGTGCATCCTACCACAGACAAAGCATCCCCTCACACAGCTGTATTTTATCTATGTTTGCGTTACATTTTACTTTCGTTTGCGCTGCTATAGACTAGTATGGAGCTGTGCGTTGGAAATTGTGCATGCAGTCCAAATGCACTGCAATGTAAACGGCTAGGAGTGAAAGGGGCCTAAGCCTCAACCTGCCTAAAGTGAACTAAAGGGAGGGAGAGCCCCAGGCTCTAGTCTGTGTCCCCTTCAGATCTCCTCCTGTAACACAGAAAGGAGAAAGCCAACCCAGATAGATACAAAAAAGTAAATGAATAATAATAATAATAATATATATATATATATATATATATATATATATATATATATATATTTCTTTCAAAGGAATGGAGACCCACTGGGGCTTTACATACGGTGAGGTCCACCTTCGGCTGCTTTATAGCCCACATATGACCGGGGGATGGGAATGGCTGCACGAAAGAAAGACCTGGATGTGGAGATAAGCGGCAAAGACAATCGGCCTGATTCAAGGCCTCTCTCACACACATTTCTGCATGTGGGAATGGAGTTGAAGGCCCATATTTGGGCTTTTTTCCATGTCGGGTGATTCTGGGACATGGTGAGGTTGGGTTTTCTCAACATTGCAAATATGCCAAGTGTCATGGGCACCATCGACAAGCACGTGACCCTTGTTCCCCCAGCTGCTCAGGAGTATATGTTTCGATATGTATAGGGCAACTATTGCTGAACCTTCTTCCCTCCTCTCCTGTATTTATGCCTTCTAGCTCCCTCTCCTCTCTTTATACTACGCTTGTCTCAGCTCCCCTAAACCCACTTGCTTGCTTCCTTGTTGCTCAGGAGCTCCCTCTTCTGTCTTTATACTACAGACAACCATTTTGAGATTGTTCCATTTGTTTTTGCCCTGCTAATCATCCTTGACATTGCGGGCAATATCTGCGGGCAATAACTCCCGCAATAGTTTGGGGTAGAGAGGGACCATCACCCAGTCATGCAGTCATAATTAGCAGAAACAACCGGCCAGCAGGACCTCCAGCTGGGCGTCATTAACCCAGCCACTATGGGGTTTGTGACCAGTCTGGTTGGCCAATGCTGGGGTCTGCTGGATGGTGTGTTGGGTGGAGGGGGAGCCACTGTCGGCACTCCCAGGGCCAGAAGGGCTGGATCGCGGGCTACCGGCTGGGGAGCCAGCAGGCCCAGCTGCAGTTCTGCTGCTGCATCTTTGGCTCTGCTGTTGGTTCTGCAGGAAGCTCCATTGTGGACTTGCACTGGGGTCTGCACAGGACTACCGTGTCCCGACCGGTAGGTGTAATGTGGTGGGTTGTGCCAGGAGACCAGGGAGCTGGGTGTGGGTCGCTGCTGCTGCTTCACACTGCTGTGGGTGACCCTGTTATAGTGGGTAATGTGGGAGGCAACAGTTGAATGCTTGTAGAAGATACAGTGGTGGCTTGGGCTTGGGCTGCGGTACTTTGGTTGGGTGCTGTGGCTACCTCGGCCATGCCTATGTTCTGGGTTCCATAAGCTGCAGCAACGCCTGTGTTTGAGCATCTGAAGATCGAAAGTAAGTGGCTGGTTAATTGGACCTCATTTGTTTGCATTTTACAGGCCAGCATATGTGCACTGAACATCTTGCCTACATATGGGCGTGTGGATGCAAGCACACTTCTGGGGTTCTCTGGGGCCTCAGCGCAGGGGAATCCTACCAGCTGGCTGGGTCTTATACCTGCACCTGAGGAAAATTACAGCTCACCTCCTGCTCTAGTCCCGCCTTCCGGCTACTTGATTACCCCATTCATGATTACTTGGTGTGCCTGTATAGACAACCTGACATACTCACCTGATCACCGCTATCCTCCTCCAATACCAGCTTGAGGGAGTTCCTCTAAACAGAAGCTGTGAGCTGGGTACTTGACAATCACTTTAGCAGCACAACCCTGCTGCCCAAGGATTGGGTGACTGGCCTGTCACTCAAGTGCAGCTGAGGAGGATCACTGCCAACAAATGAATACCAGTGCTGGATGTTACACTCTTTCAAATAGTTTTGCACTGAAGATATGTTGAGAATGTTAAACTCACTAAAAGCCTTCTGGGTAAGAGGGGAATGCTTCATTTCATTTGAGAGAGTGCTCTGCCTCAGCTGGAAGTTATTTAACCCTTTAAGTGCCAGCCTACCTAAATTTTTTCTCACACTGTTGCCAGACTTCGTTTCACTTTTTTGTGCTACACATGTTCAACCTTGACTTTTGAAGGGATTTCCAGGGATTTTCCAGGAAAATTATATATTGTTTTTTTCAGCAGAGTCTGGGCTTCAACATGAAATGTTGTTTGGCCTTTTTTTAGTGTATTCTCAATACTTTTGGGTGAAATATGTGCAAAAAAATAAAAAAATCTATTTTTTACAATTTGTAGTGTTTTTTTGTGATAAAAAATGTAAGTTTGTTAATAAAATATTATTGCGTGTGAAAGCCCTATTGGTATACACCTTTCCTGCCCAGGAAACTCCCCCAAACTGAAACAGCAGTTTAGGAGATTTCAGATAGGATACAACTATGCAATATGATTGCATAGTTGTAAGGGGTTAACTTAAAAAAAATGACATAGGGACATAGGGGGGGGGACACCTAATTTATTTTTGGAATTTTAACGGTTAAAAACCCTTAAAATCCCCCTCAAAAATGACATAGGGTCCCCCTTACCCAGCATTACCGACCCGGACCAGCTATGGGGGCTTGTAGAACAGGGCGCAGGGGCCAGCGTTGGTGGCCCCTGGCCCTGCAGGCTACTAGCCCACATAGCCACTAAGTGGCCCGGGCCCTTCTTGCTCCCCCTGGCCGTTGGGGATGCAAGTAATAGGGGGGCTGGGGGTTATGGCAAGTCACCCGCAAGCCGCAGGTGATTGCCAGCCCCAGAGCCTTGTGAACTGGTATAAGGGGTCTCATGGACCTCTGATCCTGTGTCCCGCGCCTGTCACGCTCCCGGAACCACGATTACCACTTGGACAACTCCAGCTCTCTTAGTAAGGACCTCAACCCCCAATCTCCGCAGCCAGCTTCACCTATAGGAGCCCCCGCTTGCCGAGACGCAGAACACGCCTGCTCGGGATCGGTTGCCCCCAGGACTTTATGGCTCAAAGGATGAGGTCTTACGGTACAGAGAACTGGAGAGCCCGCGGCTGGAAGTGGAATCGGGTAGCCGGTATGTGAGCGTAAGGTGGAAGTCCAACAGACAGGCAAGGGTCGGCAACAGGAGTGGAGATCGAGGATGGTCAAAGGCAAGCAAGGGTCGGCAACAGGAGTGGAGATCAAGGATGGTCAAACAAGCGAGGGTCGGCAACAGGAGTGGAGATCGAGGATGGTCAAACAAGCGAGGGTCGGCAACAGGAGTGGAGATCGAGGATGGTCAAACAAGCGAGGGTCGGCAACAGGAGTGGAGATCGAGGATGGTCAAAGCAAGCGAGGGTCGGCAACAGGAGTGGAGATCGAGGATGGTCAAAGCAAGCGAGGGTCGGCAACAGGAATCAGGATCAAACTCAGGGATAAGCAAATACTAGGGTCTAGGCGCTATAACAGGCAATGACAGACTGACTGGGTTGAGATTAAATAGGGAACAGCCATAATTGGCCAAGGAGAGTCAGTGTAGTGATTGGTGCAACCAGGAACTACAGTCAGATTGGACACATGGGGCGAGCCGCCGGGTATTCAGAGAGAGCTGATTGGAAGGAAGTAGTGAGGGAGTGAAATGCGGAATGATATTGGCCAGTGAGAACCTGAGCACTCCCCCATCACACCTGTTACTTTAATTAGTTTTCCTCCGGCGGCCGCGCTGAGGACAGCGGCGCCGGAGGGTATAATCACAACGTGCTCGCGCGTGTGCGCGAGCACGAGAACTGAAGCCGGGGACGCCGGCCGAGGAGGAACAAGGCGCGCGCGCGCCAGGTGGAAGGAAGGCCGCCGCCCGCCGCGTAGCCTCATGTAGCTGGCACTAGAAGGGTTAAGAAGCTTGGAAGCATTCTTCATCTGTATACACAACTAGGATTTCAATAGGTTGAGAGATGGAGATGTTCTCCAGGGAAGGTTCTGAATTTTCAGAAACTTTCCACATTAGGTAGAAATCTTTCCAACTTGAGGAAAATTAGAGAGCTTTCCACAATTTATTAAACAACTGTTTTATGATTCTGTCAACTAGCACATGTCCATGTACAAACCACAACAATTTTAGGCTCCATTCACATGTGTGCGATTCCATCACATTGAGGTGGAAATGCACAAGTGCAGGGCAATACAGTATTCTGCGACAAAAGAGCAGAGCTACCAACAAACCAACAGAGAAGCGGCAGCAGTAGGAGATCCAGTAATGAATCGGGAGGGGTCTTCCTGCACTTTAATCCACACAGTGCAACAGTGCTTTAGCTGCACTGTTCATACTCATCAATGGGTGGCATTGTGATTACATTGCAGGGAAAATACTCAATACAGCATTTCCCAAAAAACATGGTGCACTGCCCTCTGATTTGAATTGTCCAGACACACTTTCTAAATTTGTCTTGTTGGAGTATTCCTACTCAAACGGGTCACATCCGGCAATGTGGGAAAGGTTTATTTTTAATTCCTAGACTTACCAAGGTTGACCTGAGTAAGTTACAAGGTAGAAAGACAAATGTAGATCTCTCTCACATCTGAATATTTGGATTAAGTAGCATCTATCTACTGTATAGAGACAAAATTAAAAAAAAGTTCAGAACACCTTAAAGCAATCCCACACTCATTTTCTTTTACATATTGAGTGTAGCGCCGCATTGTGCAAATCCGGGGGGGGGGGGGGGGGTGCATCCAGATTACTGTAGTCCTTCCCATGCATAGAGCCCTGCAACTGTATAGGTATAAAAGGCTTCCAGCAGCAGTAGGAGAGCAGAAGCCAGAGTGATTGACATGGGACACAGTGCTTCAGAATGGCTGGGAGGTAAGTATTAAAAATAAATAAAACATTTTTTCTCTGTGTGTTTTTTACACTTAACTCTTTGTGAAGTGGTAAGGTATCCATGAGACCCCTATACCAGTTCACAAGTTTTGGGGGCTGGCAAGTCACATGCGACTAGCAGGTGATTGCTATTAACCTCCAGCTCCCCCATTACCTGCTTCCCCAAAGCCTGGGGGGGGGGGAGGGGTAGAAGAGCCCGTGGCCACAGAGGTTATGTAGGCTTGTAGCCTGCAGGACAGGGGGGCACCAAAGCTGGCCTCTGTGCCCTGTCCTACAAGCCCCCATAGCTGGTCCCCAAGCTGGTTATGCTGGGTAGTGGGACCCCACGTCATTTTGTGGGGATTTTTAATTTTTAACCTTCAAAAAAAACTCCAAAAAACACACCATTTTTTTCACAAAAAATATTTTAAAAAACACTAGATGAATTACAAATAATACATTTCATTTTAAAGCCTAAAATCTGCCACAAAAAGAAAATAATAATTTTCCTGGAACTTCCTGAAAGTTGCCCAAAATATTGAAAAATTACCTGCCAAAAGAGGGTGACAAAATCTCCAATAGACTGACAGTTAAAAGTAGCTATGCATGTTGGATATTGTACTGTTCGGGGGACCTTGCACTTTCAGATTTAGCTTGTTTTTTTCTTGCTTGCATATTGATATTTTAGAAAAATGTGTCTTTGATTCTGCTTTTTTATTGTCTTTCTTTGTGAAACTTCCAGAAAGCTGTGCCCATATTAACAAGCCTGGTACGCCTAGAAAGCTTGAGGTGTGTAATATATAGTTTGTGGGGGGTATTTCAAATGTAAATGGTTGTTTTTTTTTAGACTGCAAGGTGCATATAGCAGTTGTATTTTATCTGAAAATCTCCTAAAACTCTGTTTCAGTTTGGGGGAATCTCCTGGGCAGGAAAGGGTGTCTACCAATAGATATGTGGTACAACTGTAACCAGGATAAATTGGGCTTTTACATGCAATATGATTTTATTAGAAAACTGCTGAAAAAAAACAATGTATATTGTTCCTGGGAAATCACAATTGAACATGTATAGCGCAAAATAGTGAAAAAAGGTCTGACAATAGAGGGTGATAAAACCTCTAGGTAGGCTGGCAATTAAAGGGTTAATTCACCTTAAACAATTACTAAATCACACAGCAGTTTAATAAAATGGCCAGGATAATGATTAGCGTGCAGAGTATATTACAGGGGTTTGCTTTGCGATTACCAAGGCTGCAGTAGCTGGAAGCGCAAAGTAAAAAGTAAGTCATGCTGTTATATTATTTTTAGAGATGAGCAAAAATTGGTTTAGGTCTGAAATTCTTTAAATTTCTGAAGTGCACCGAGCCTGAAACTTAAAAGCGGACCAACAGCAGTTTTCCCTATCGGGTGCTGGTACCGATGCATTAAGGCAGTGGGGAGGGGCATGCAGAATGCTGGAGCCCCCCCAACATTATAGCCCTTATACTCCCTTATCCTTGAGCCTCGCCGAGAATACAGCTGCACAATTGGCCTCAGGCGTTCATGTCGGTAGTGGGCGAGTTCTCGGTTTCGGACAATCTTGCGGCTGCATTTTTGCTGCAGCCCGAGGATAAGGTAAAAATATTGGGCATTCTAGAGCAGGTGATGCGGGGGGCGGGACTTAATGCAGCGGTACCAACACCCGCACCTGATAGCGATAAGCGATAAATGGGTGTTGGTCCGCTTTAAGGGAGTTGCTTTGGGTGAATCACTAAATTACGACACTGTATTATTAAGCATTTAAACTGTGTTTCAAAAGAATATTCACATGGGTTAGAAACAGTTCTCAGAGACCTTAGAGTGTCAGATATGACTTTTATGAACAACTGGAGAACTTTCAATTTGGAATAAAATGATTTCAAAACAAAATGAAAAAAGGCCCAAAATGAATCTTGGATGTTTCACTGATCACTAATTATTAACTGGTAAAGGTACATATTTTTTCATAGCAAGTCTCCCCCCCCCCCCCAACATGAACACACACATATATAATAAGATCAACCTTTGCTTCACCTAATTGGAAAATGGAAAGTAGTACTTGATGAAAAAAGGCTGGGAACCTCTGGATTAGATCGTGGGTTCCCAACAAGGCGAGGCTACATCCTGATCTTTGCTCCTACCAAATTAGCTGCCATCTATACCATTCTGAAGCCTGATTTTCTCAATAGGTACTAGATTGCCCCAAAAGGTGATGAACACTATTTATGGGCACTGCATGCACTCTAAATGGTTATTTTGTGCATTTCTAACACAGCTGTAGTGTGACTGACAACCCATATGTACCACCAGAGATAGTTAGAAAATGGAAAGTGGTACTGTGCAGACACAAATTTACTCTGTGTAAGTTCTTGGGTTTTGAACCTATCATACATCTTTTTGTGCGCCCTCCAATAAACGTTGCTGGAATTCACAGCACAACCCTATCCAACACAGTGACTGCAGCTTAAACATTGCAGCTGCTCACACAATATTTAATTACAGAATGGTTGATTGCACATAGGGGTTGGTGTTTGGACAGTAGGCACAGATTAAACCTTAAAGGCTACACCATGACAAATGGTTGTGTTGCCCAAACATATCTCTGTTCAGTTTGGATATGTTGCATGCGGTTCAGAAAAGTTTAAATTCCATTGCAGATCTGGCATCTGTGGGCTTAATAAAAAAACACATATATTTATTTTTGGCTGTCTAAATGCTGACCAGGTGTTTCTTGACAATCCTGCATCCTGAGTAACAACCACTGAGATAAGCACCATGGCGTGGCCAGTTGAGTGTCCTATAATCAGCAGGGAAGAAAGCTTTATTGTGACTGTGGGGGCACATCTAGGAGACTGTAATCAACTTGACGGCTAAAGTCCACCAGCTAGTGCTACTTGAAATAAAGGTTGTGGGTTAGGCTATTAGTATTTTATTCTTAGTAAGTATTTTTATTCTTTATTTTCTGTATGATTTAGGTTGAAAGATGCCTATGTTAGCACATGATTGCATACCCATCATTTAAGTATTACAATTGGGTGTACTAGATCAATGAGCCTGAAGTAGCATTTGAAAGAATATGAACTTTGTAAAAACAATATAAGGTCTACTTTAGACTGACTTTAATAAATGTAAATTTCAGCACATGCTGCGGGTGCACCGCCGTCTAGTTTGGATGAAAAAATAATCAAAGGAAAGAGAGATCCAGGAACATGATCTGAAACGATGTAATGATAAAGGGAGGTTAGACTAGATGGTAGGTGTCCAGTTAAAGTAATGTTGAAGAAAATTGAACAGTGAATAAAATACATGTCATATTACTGTCACAGTCACTACCCTATTCATCATATCCTCCACTCTACTGAAATCATCAGTGAAATTACCTACAATACTGAAATAGATTTTTTTTTCTGGGCCTCCGAAGGAAAATAAGTTTCCTACAGACCACTTTTTCTCAGAAGAGAATTGTTCTAAAGATGAAAACTCGTAACTCTTTTGATGGAAATGCAGATTATTAGACTGCTCAGTAGCAGTTGGCAACTTGTTTTATTCTCAAATCTCAATCAGTATAAAAAATGACAGTTTGAGAATGAATGGGTTATAAGAATATTCATCGGATAACTGATGTAGATGTTAAAATAAAGTACTGAAAAAATAGAGATAAAAGGAGGGGGTGTTCTTACATAAGTCAAACTTTACTTGAATGTTCTAGTTTGGCAAATAAAGTTCAATAATTCTCAATTTTCAAAGAAATCTTTTGTATCTTTTTTCTAAAGTTATTATAGCTAAGATATTGTACATTTACAAAGATATTGATGCTATTGGTTTTATAGTTGTATATGCTGCTATTGTCTCCCTTTTACATTTATATAGCTGTATGATGGCTATGCCATGGTGCGGTACTTATCTGGCTGCCACCATCCCACTGTGTCACCTGTAAGGCTGCAGTGGCCTTGGTATTTACCTAGCTTAGCAACAGCAGATTGAAGACAGCTCATTTAAAATCTGTTTGCAGTTCCAGCCCTGTCCCATAAGATTTCACTATACTTCTTACTGCCAAGACTTGAACCATGCCTTACAACATCCAGTGTCAAGCTATATTGAAGACTCATGTCGTGCTTGACCAAGTCCAGTTTCAACAACTGTTGCAGTTTCTTACAATGTCTGACCATGTCTGGACTATTGCAGGGCAGCAACTGTTAAGTGGGCTTAAAAAACCCGGTGCCAGCCACAGCCGCTACTTTTTTTGAATAAAGGCTTTCCAGGATCCTATTTATCCTGTTTAGCCCAGTGTGTGTGTGTGTGTGTGTGTGTGTGTGTGTGTGTGTGTGTGTGCATTTAGTCAGAAGCAGAGACATCAATTAAACCGCCCCATGAAGGCCGGTGTCTAAATAGTCTAAGTACTGCCATAATCAAGAACACAGAAGGTAATACGGGGCTGAAGGAAATAGAATGATACAATAAAGGGATACTGGTAGAAGCCTTCCTAGACAGTACTGCTAAAATAGGCTGCACCACTAAATATTGATACATAAAATCACTTTATTGTCCTAAATCACAGAACACATAATAAAAACCATCATACAGGGGCAAAAACCTTGCTAACCTGTTGCTATAGATATGGACAGATAATGCATGTACTCAAAAAATAAACTATAAAGTGCAAATCCTAAAAAAACAGAAACAGGATCTATAACTGTGCTATAGACAGTTCAACAATCACGGGACCTGAACATATGAAGATCATATAGTTAAAAAGTGCCAATATGAAAATAAAAAGATACTTAGCAGTACTGAGCAGCAAGAGAATGGAAAGCCTGTATCAAGAACCCATGCTTACGGCACAGAATGTGTGGGTTCCTGATACACGTACTTGCTGCTCAGTACTGCTAAGAAACTCTTAATTTTTTTATTGACAATTTTTAACTATATGGTCTTCATATGTTCAGGTTGTTGCAATGATTGTTGCAATGTTTATAGCACTTTGTTACATATACTGTTTCTTTCAGGAATTGCACTTTATGGATATTTTGTATATCCATTTTTTAGCACTACCACATTATTGTTTCCTTTTTTAGTACATTTGTTGTGTGATTTGTGACAATAAAGTGATTTATTGTATCAATGTTTAATGGTGCAGCCTATTTTAGTAGTACTTTCCTGGAGTGGCTTCTCTTGGTATTCTTTTGTTTTGTTGTTCTTTTGTTTACTGCTCTATTCATTTTGAGAGATAGTGCCCCTAGAGTTTGCTTTTGGAA
This sequence comes from Gastrophryne carolinensis, assembly GCA_027917425.1. NCBI lineage: Eukaryota > Metazoa > Chordata > Amphibia > Anura > Microhylidae > Gastrophryne > Gastrophryne carolinensis. The sequence goes on from CM051235.1 coordinate 460,998,387, forward strand.
TGACACAATAAAGGAACTTGAATTATCAAAGACGTGCTGGTGGAGACCACTTTGCAGTAAGTTAGGGGACGATTCCAGTGCTCCAATAATTACAATATTGCGGAGAGGAGACAGCTTGGGGGGGGGGGGGGGGGGGCAGACCTATTTCTTGCTATAGAAGCATGAAGCTATGTTACTATGTCAAAGGGTGACTGCAAGCGCGAACAATGAGTTTTCAATCAAACAGTCTATAGTCTAAAAACCTTTTCTGCTATACAAGTTTCCCGTTTAGTCATCAGACAAATGAAAAAGGCTAATCAAGATACACATGCACAATGTTCTTCAAGGATCAGATTTGTCTATTCTGTGGCACTGCAAGAGAAAAAGTGATTGTACAGAGGGACCAAAGCTGAGTACAACTTGGCTTTTTCCAGTTCTTTCTATGTAAACCAATCACCAAACAGCATAAATACATTCAGAAATATATGTTATGAAATGATATAAACTTCAATCCAGAAAAAAGTATATTCATTTTCACATTTGATATAATTCATAATAGTTTTTGTAGTGTTACTTTAAAGGCAACGTTCATCTTTGCATTGTTTTAGGTTTTTGCATAACTTTTTAAATGTATGCAATAAATAATGTTTGCAAATAAAATGTTTTGCTAATCCTAATTTCCTGCTGTAGCTTTTTAGTTGCTTTGCAGGCCTGTCTGTGAGCTCAGTTTTTGTAGAATAGTATAGCAAGTACATCGATGAAGGAATATGATCCTTAAAAAGAAGGTTGTATCACAACCTATTTACTTGTACATTAAAGTGTACCAAAGCCCAGGATTTTGAGTATCCTGGGTTTTAGTCCTTGCTCCGCGGCACCCCGATCAGGGATGCCCCGCTGTTTGAAACCCCCCTAGATTGCCCAATCTCACTCACCCTTCCCTGGTCCTACAATGTATGTGCATTCTTTTGTCCAGTAACCCCCCTTGGATTTGCTCCTGTCCCTTCGCTAAAGACCTTGTCTAATGTGAGCAGATCCGAGTTTGCTGGTGGCCTCACCCCCCACTACCCTTTAACAGGGAGCTAAAGGGATAGCAGGGATAGCGGGGGATGCGGTCACACATGCGCTGAAGGTGCGTTTCCTGGTGACCTCAGGGGTTTTACACAGTGGGGCATCCCGAATCTGGAGACCCCGGGTATGCTTGCCCTGGAGTCTCATAGAGACCAGGGTGGGTTTTGGTCCATTTTAATGAATTTTCCACTGTATCATGGAAACACTCAGAGTTAATTATGGTGAGGCCCTACTTTTGGCTATTCTCAAATTACTAGTATATAAGGTGGCTTTAGCTTCTGGACACCATAAACATGCATTAACAAGCTTATGTATTTATATACAGCTATCGCACGTTCTTGTAATCTAATGGTCTTTAGATTAGATCATATTTAGGCCCTTATTTAACAAGGGATAGCGCCAGGTAGCGAATGGTGAGCGAACGGTAATGACGCTCACCGCCATGAGAACGCCGGCTCCCCTCCGCAATCACACATTTATCAAGCCGATCCTGCTTAGCGACTGACAGAGCGCCAGATAGCAAATCATTCATCATTATTCCAGCCTCACCCCACAGCGCCAGCGAGCGACCATGAACAGCGACAGGTATGACCTCTCGCTACCTGGCGCTCTCCAATGCATTTCAATGGAGCAATCTTTAAATATTCATAATTAATTGCTATTAATTGTTTTTTTTTTTTTTTTTTTTAAATGTCAAAAATTCTGTGACCAGTTAGTTTTTTTTTTTTAAGGTAAAAAAAAAAAATTACATTTGTGCAGAATTGATATTACAGGTCTGATATTAATGTATTCATATTACAAAATGTTTGAAAAACATGTTTTTTTTTTCTTCTAAAAATATGGTTGTTTGGGGGTTAAAAAACTACTTTTAACCCTTTAAGTGCCAGCCTACCTGGAGTTTTTGTCACAATCTGTTGCCAGACCATTTTGCACTATTTTGCGCTCCCCATGTTCAAATGTGATTTTTGAAGGGATTTCCAGGGATTTCCCAGGAAAATGATATATTGTTTTTTTCAGCAGAGTCTGGGCTTTAACATGAAATGTCTTGTTTGTCATTTTTTAGGTGTATTCTCAATATTTTTGGGTGAAATATGTGCAAAAAAAAAAAAACATTTTTACATATTGTAGTTTTTTTGTAATAAAAAATGTAAGTTTGTCAATGAAATCTTATTGCGTGTGAAATCCCAATTTCTCCCGGTTACAGCGGTACCACATATGTATAGGTAGACACTCTTTCCTGCCCAGGAGACTCCCCCAAACTGAAACAGCGCTTTAGGGGATTTTCAGATAAAATACAACTGTGCTACGCAATATGCGCACCTTGCAGTTTTTCCAGAAAAACAACCCTTTACATTTGAAATACCCCCCACAAACTATATATTCTCTGGAAGTACACACCTCAGGCTTTCTAGGCGTACCAGGCTTGTTGATGTGGCCATAGTTTTCTGGAAGTAATCCCTCAATGGATTCTTTGGTTGCAAAGAGTTTCCCTAAAAAAAGGATAAAAAAGCAGAATCAAAGCCACATTTTCCTAAAAAAAACTATATACAAACAAGAAAAAACAAGTTTAATCTGAAAACGCAACATCCCCCGAACAGAACAATACCCAACATGCATAGCTACTGTCAAGGGAAGAGTTGCCAAACACCCCAAAGTAAAGCATGTGCGTAACGGTAATTTTACTTGAAAATTTCAGCTCTGCAGACAAAGTGCGCACCTTGCGATTTTTCAACCAAAACAACCCTTGACATTTGGAATATCCCCCATAAACCATATATTCCCTGAAAGTACACACGTTTAGCTTTCTAAGGGTACCCAGCTTGTTCTAGTGGGCTCATGTTTCTGGAATTATTACCTCAAAGAATTCTTTGGTTGCGCAGGGTTTCCCTAAAAAATTTATAAAAAAGCTGAATAAAAAACACCTTTTCCTAAAATATAAATATGCAAACCAGAAAAAACAAGCTAAGTCTGAAAGCGCAAGGTCCCCCGAACAGAACAATACCCAACATGCATAGGTACTATTAATCGTTTTAATTGCCAGCCTACTTGAGATTTTGTCACCCTCTGTTGACAGGCCATTTTTCCCCATTTTGCGTCACGTTTTGCGGCATGTTTTGCGCCATTTTTGCTGGAACTTTCAGGAAAATTATATATATATTTTTTTTGCAGCAGAGTTTAGGCTTTAACAAGAAATGTCTTGTTTGTAAATTTTTTTCGAACAACGGCCAAGCACAGCGAATACTAGCGGGCGCTGTGAAAATAATGCTACTGTCGCTCATCTGTCGCTACCTGGCACTATTAATGAATCGGCCTCCCCAAATTATGTTGCTCTACTGATTAAGGTTTTTGATTTATAATATAAAGAGCTAAAATAACTATTGCATTTTGCAGTGCTCTATTTTTAAACAGTGGAAGAGCCTTGCCAGACAAGCAGTTCCTAAACACAATAGGGAAAGTCATTAGCATTGAGCCAGTTGTCTAGTATTAGGAGTATTTAAATACCCAAGCCAGAAAAACAAACTTGAAACCCCATGTTTAATTTTAGATTATTCTCTCAACTCATTTTATGTATACAGTTGATAGGGAGTTTCTGGGATCTCATAAGGCATTCCTGTGTTATTTACAAGTATTGTTGCTAAATCTTCCCCTGTTCTGTTCTAGTGCTGTTTGGCAAAACTTGCTCTGGTTAAAACAAACTGAATCAGCAAGATCCAGGTAAAACCCCATGGGAAAAGGCTTTTATTGCTCTGGGGTGTGGCTTGTTAGAATTCGCTCTTCTGACAACTCATATTGCCACAGCAAAGATCTCACAAGTCATCCAAGGCACAAGATCTGGCTAGGGACTGGAATTGTGTGAACTTGCATGGTAAATCTCGGGGGTTTGGGGAGGAATGCAGTGATGATGTATGAGCCAGGATGGTTTGGTATCTGAAAATATCCATTCCCAGTTCAACACCTTATGAGCAGAATATCGGCAAGGGTTTTTGGCTGAATCTTTTCACAAATACAGTTGGTTTTGTTTACAGCTTACAGCAATGATTTACATGACCAATGAATGGTATAGCAGTAGTTATGCCTAAAGGGCACAGGTGGGGTCTGCTGGTGCAGCCACAAATATGCCTCTTGACTGCCACCTCAATGGAGGGAAAATAAAGGGAACCTTGTGTTACCCCTAGTGCTTCCATATTCTGATGGAAGTGCCAAGTCATCATTATATAGAAGCCTTGCTGGTGCTACACTGGTTGGTTTGTTAGTGACTCAGTCAATGTAGGGACAGGCAATCTCCCAGTGGCTGCCTCCAATTGGCAGGAGAATCTGTGTCCAGCAACAGAAAGGTCAAATTAGTTTTTTTTTTTTTTTTAGTGCCCAAATCCACCTTCAGCCACCATGCAGTGTAGGAAGAGGGGGGCAGATGGCAGTGTAGACTTAACTTCTGTTACAAACTTTTACAATGCGCCTGCAGTAAAAACAGCAGTAAAAAATTCAGGCTCAGTAATCAGTAGTCTTTTCCAGCTTGATATATCCAGCTCATACCAACATTGTGGGGATAAAATTGACAGTCTGCCCACCAGGCAAGTTCTTTTGTTGTCCAGAAGCCTTAGATGGTCAGGATGTACTAACTCACAAGCTCCCGGCTGCTGCTGTCTAAGAGGAAATATTGGAGAGGGAGATGGACCAAACTGAAGATAGGATTCTTAACATGAAGAATCATTCTAAATAATGGCACAACACGTAGCATTAATATACATATATAAACCATTTCAAGATGGCTCTCCCATGTCATGATATTGGTAAAAAGATGTGCTCATTTAAATAGTTTGATCTCTCCTGCCAGAACCCACTTGTATATTTGGAGTTGCCAAGAAAAAAGCAAGAGTCTATAGAAGCAGCTAAATAAAAAAGCTGCAATGCTTTTCTGAAATGGAGATGGAGTATCTGGTGTGCACTTTGATCAAATAAAGTACTTTCTTATAGTTGGTCCAGTTCAAAAGAAACACATACAAATATCAGTTGTCATCATTTTAGCTCAAAGTAAAGACAGAGAGATACTAAATGTATTTGTTAAGACCGATGGAATACATTTCTGCTCACAATAAAATCCTGCTGATTTTTTCCAATTTTCTCTTATAATGCCTTCGCATTTGATGGTATCCTGAAGACTGCAATAAAGTTCAGTACCTGGATGTTCCATAAAAACGATTCTATGCAATTTGTCTTCATGTGTACATGAGAAAGTACATGCACCATCTGTGCTGCTTCCTGTAATTTCATTCACCAGCCTATCCAGAGAACATAAAAGGTGCAGACCGACTCATGTAAAAAGGGAAGAGATGCTGCCACAGTAAGGTTGCTTTATTGCGTTCTTGGAATATACCTGTGTTCTGTTCTAGTGTAGTAGAGCTGATTATTATTTTTTAATAAACTATTTGGCTTGAACTGAATCAAATTAGCTCAATTCTGTATATATATAACTTCAACCCAAATATGAACAGCAATACAATAGCATAAATCATCATTATTTTGCAACAGGGGCACCAGAAAGCAATACAAGGATAAATATATTCAGACACCAGAGGAGATGGTGTGGAAAATAGGGGCGGACTGGCCGTAGGGCATACCGGGCAAAATCCTGGTGGGCCGCGCCTGCCTCACACTGCAGCAACGTCAAATTCGTGATGCTGCAGCAGCTGCTGAAATGATAGGAAGATGGACGCATATACTTTGGGCAGCAACATTGGGTGTCAGAGCTGTTAGAACTGTCTAGGGCCACGCAGAAGAACGTTCAGAAGTTTCAGGGCCCATTAAAGGTTACTCTGGTAGGCCTAGGTAGCTCAGGGGTTAATACGCCCTCCTCTCCCCCCTCCCCTTCCTCCCCGCACTCCTTGCTGACACCTCTCTACAAGTAAACAAGCAGCTTCCGGTCCCTCCATCCACCACCTCCGCGAGCAGCGCGGCTGGGAGTGACGTCATCCTCTCTTGTCAGGCAGTGGATGGCGGGAGCGAAAGCCGCACGTTTTAACTCGGAAGGAGAGAGGTACAGAATGTCAGCAATTAGTGCCAGGAGGAAAGGGTGGGGAGGAGGGAGAGGGGGCTTATAAACCCCTGAGCTACCCATACCTGCCAGCCTACTGTTTAACTCCATGAGGCCATGACCCCCCAGCGCACTAAGTGGGCAAGTCAAGATCAAGTGCTTTACAAAAACTGTACACTTTGTGCTGCTGTAAAGCACCACAATTTGTGATTTACTCTGTGTGTGAAGCCCCTAGTGCTTCCAGTTTTCTACTTTACTCCATATTCCTATGCGCATGTGTAGTCTGCCATCCAGGCTGGCATCTCCCCCGCCTGTGCACATCCCTGCCAGCCCTTCAGATAGGCACGGCTGCTGCATGCTCACCAGCCGTTTGCACAAGCACAGTGGAGTCGCCAGAAAAATGCGAGTTTTCTCAGCGACCTAGGGATGTGGGATGCCCCATAGGATAGGGAGGACCATATAAAGGGGTGTAACTTGAGAGGGTGCAGGAGGTGCGACCGCATTGGGGTCCAGAAGGTCAGGGGACCCCATCAGTGTTTCTCCGCCACCTTATTTATCACATTTGTGATCACTTACTATGATTTAGATAAGAAAAGCATAATTTGTCTGTTTCAGTCTTTAGTTGTTTAGCTGCATCAAACTGCAGTTGAAAGACAGAGCCCCACATAATCTTCACATGTGCCATGTGACTGGTGGGTTTTTGTCCTCTCAATGCGTATGCTCACAGAAGGTTGTAAAGCCATTGTTGCAGCACATATCAGTGCACTGCAAGGCTGTGACGTCAATACATAGTTCTCTTTATCCCATTACTATTACATTCCTTCATTTTTGCCTCTGTTCCTCCTTTTCTCTGCATTCTGCCCTTCTCCCCCACAGTAGGGCCAGGAGGAGCTGATAGCGGCAACATGCCAGGGCCATGCCACAAATATATATATATATATATATATATATATATATATATATATATAGAGAGAGAGAGAGAGAGAGAGAGAGAAAGAAAGAAAGAAAGAAAGAAAGAAAGAAAGAATTGACTTGTAAGAATAGAAGCACAGTACTATGACATTTAGGCTACTTTAGCACCAGGGTGGTCGTAATGCGCTAGCGATTTCCTATGTAAATCACTAGTGCACATGCTAATGCGTTAGCACAGTGATTTACTAGCGATAATGCTTGTGATCACCATTCAATGGAGTGCAATTGCAAGCACTAGTACCGCAAATTCACTGCATGCAGAACCTTTGCAATGCAATTACAATCGACAATTGCAGATATAAAAGAGCTAATTCAGGGCCTTTGTGACCAGAAAGTTCCCGGGCCATTTTTTGTTCCCAGTCCGCCCCTGACCATAATCCTGCAGTGCCTTTACTTCTATTTGTCCAGATGTGTACGAAGTAGTTTCTGGACCTTGTCCCCCCTGGGGATCAAAAGCTGGAAATGGGAGAGCTCAACTGGATGCTGAGTGCTGAGCAGATTGGCAGGTGCTTCTTCATCCCCTATAATCCCCTTGCCACTTGCATTATAGGTTGGACTAGATAACTTGCTAATGGCCGCAGGATCGAAGAAGCTCCATCAAGCCATAGGTGACCTACCCAAAATAGTGTTTAGATGCTTTTGTATTCTGCTAATGTGTTTAAAAGTGGTAAATGCTGGGTACCTTAGACTGTCTGACCGCTTTTTTAACCCATGCATTTTTTGGCACTTTCAATAAAAAAATGCATTTTGTCTGAAAATACACATTTTTCACAGTGCCTTAATGTGACTCCCTGCACTGGTGTGCTGAATTAAGAAGGGGTGCCCTGTTCCACATACCGGTTCTGGAAGCCGATTCCTGGTACTCACTTTCTTCTGCGCTCCCTGAGGTTTACAGGCCCACATGGCTGGCAATGAAGCTTGCATGGTAGGCTTGCACAGTGCTGTCTGCCCACCCTGTCAACTTCAGTGGTAGCCTACTGCTACGTGGGCCAAGGTCAAGCAGTCGTATGGCGAGAATCATGTTTTTAGTGCATGCTACTATGCTTCCAGTTCAGGGTCCCTCTAATCTTATATGGGTATGTTACTTTAGGTCACTTTAAATAGTAAACACCTGCACACTGCCTGCACTTGCTTTAAAGCAAACTAAAGCACTGTATTTTGCCTCCCTTCCTGTTTTGGTCTCCCTGTGTGAAACCTCAGCATAATCTTACTCATCCCTTGATCCCACAGCATATATATCTGGGAGTCTGGCAACCTTCGCCAAAGCAGGTAGACTTGAATGGCAGGGCTGACAGCGTGGAGCTGCCGCCTGGTGCTGCAGCAATTAATGCATAATGGCTCATGTCAATGCCTCTGGACCAGGTGGCATCCCTGCACTGTGTGCTTCGTAGGAACCTGCCACAGATCATTCAAGAGTGCTTGCCTTGGCAAGTGAGCAGAATGTTATTGCTGTCAGAAGCCCACTTTTTTTTGTTATAAATAACCAAATATTAGGTAATTTGTTAGCTTACTCTGCTTGTTAAACCCTAACCTGACTACCGTCCACAATCTGATCAAAAGTAGCCTAAAATCGGCTGATGCCCATTATATATATATTATATTTATATCCATATATATATATATATATATATATATATATATATATATATATATATATATCCATCCATATATCCAGCCATACAGCGTCTTAGCTATCAGCTTCAAAACTTAGAACATGCTCCCATCTAAGCCCCAGTGCACACCGGATCCTCATCTGCATGCGTCCCCTGTTTTTAAATAATGAAGGACTCTAATAAAGGTGTTTACTAAGCTTCAAGTCGGGCCTCTGTGCAGATTGTGTTCTTCCAAATATTGAAAAAAAAAAGAGAGACTCCCCAGGGGCACATAAGTCACTGAAATGCCATAGCACACTGTAACATACTGTAATTAAAACCCTTTATCAAAATCAAAGTTCTTAGCTCATACAGTATATAACATATGAACACAATTGAACACAATTGAGTTGAATTGTGTTTGTTTTCTGTACATGGTTCATATGAGCTCAAAGTTGCTAAATAAAATAGAGACACAACAATCATGAGGCCTCTCCATGACCTCAAGGGCCTGTTACAGTTGCATGCTTTGCACCCTCATGTAGTTACACGCTTGCCCTTCACTAAAATTGAATTACAGCCAAAATCCAGGTAAACTATTTTAAATAAATTTGTTGCAGTGTTAGAGCAAATAACATTTGTTGCTCACTATGACCCTATTGGAGAGATCTGATGTTCCTCAAACACAGGAATTTTATTTCAGAGAAATTCCATGGTTATAACTAAACAATGGTAACAATCCAGATATATGGTTTTATGGTACCAATGACACTGCTCTGTTCCCTGTGATGCTTATTCATTGTTATGCTAGATAATATTTCTGTATGGACAAAGAACAAGTAATTATTTTATAGTACTCCACAAATGACATAACAAAATAGTGTCTTCAAATAAACGCAAAACTAAGGAATCAAAAAATGTAGCATAATCCAATAACCCTTTAGCTGTTGTAGTTATCACTTCCAGTAACAGTTACAGTTAAGAATTCCAACACCTTTGTGCTCACTTAGTGTATGAAAACATTGAAAACACTTTAACGGCTTTAGTAAATTTCATGAGTTAAGTGATTTCACAGAAATAATTCATTACCACCACTTTTAATTTAAGTGATAATTGATACATCACCCATTATAAAGACAAGTAAGCAATTAAAGCAAAAAAGTGCTTATCTGGAAGTAAAATTAACACTAACTATGGAATGAATTGGATTACTCTGGATTAAAATCCTGACTATATCTAGAACACACAAATGGTGAAACAAATGTATTGATTATGTGGGAACTATAGAGCTATAGAGAAAAAAAAGCTTTTTTGTTTTTCTTTTGCTTTAATTAGGCAATGAAAGGGTGAGAAATCCCACCATTTGCTGGGTCAAGACTAAAAAAACTTGTCTGGGTTATAAAATAATTAATTGCCAATTCAATAAGGGATCTGGGTTGTGCAGCCCTCTGACAATTGTGCCCTTTAAATTAGTGCCCACTGTTCGTATGGAAAGGTGTTCAAACTTCCGATAAAACTATATATATACTGTACACTGACTTGTATGACTCTTTTTTCTTATTTTAATTGATTTGCAGAAGGCACAGTATAGGGGGTATGACAACCCTAATAAGACTACAGGGAAAAACTTGTTCGGTCACCACAGACTAAAAAAGAGACTATAAACACAATGCATACTGTAGTAAAGAACTGATCAGGCTTCCCTTTGTTTGGAAGCCATTTGGCTAAATTTTTCATTAAAATCTATGGGAGGGAAAGGTTTTGATGAATAGTATGCACAAATTACACTGAGGGGAAATCAGTGCCAGCAGCAGCTGACACCAAACCAAGAGATACCATGCCTCAGAAACATGGGCAGCTTGTGTATTACGATATAAACACACACGCACACACACAAATACGCGCACACACACACAATAAACCAGCTGCTAGAGAAATTGTGTGTGTATGAAGGGAAGGCTGCTACAATGTATCTTTATCACTCTTCACTACAGACAGTGTAAACATTATGTATCCTCTAAAATGATACATTTCTTTCAGCTGTGCAGCAGAGCAATGAGTCATTACAGCTCTACTAGAAATAAAGGAGGATTGCACTGATGTGTGAGGTAACTTTGACTGTGGGACTAGTGTTTTATATAAATTGGATGTGGCAAGATGACCACTGCCATGTAGTTATACAGCATAGAATCTGCCTGCCATTCCATAACATCTGCATGGCATTAAGCACACTCAAATAGTTTATGTCGTCACTGATTACCAGAGTGGGGCTTTAGGGTTGCAATTTACTGAACTTTCCTTTGACTTTTGGTCTGCTTTAATGGCACAGAATAATAAACAGACATTAAACACAGTTTTAGTGGATAACATAAAGGTTAAATAATAATAATAATTAAATACACTATATTAGTAATTTAGAAATAATGTATATTAAGAAATATATTTTACTCCACCACAGCAGTTATTTTTTATTTGTTAAATAAATTCCAACCCAGACTGTAGGGGTTTGTCAATCCAGCCACCTCCGTCTTATTTTCATTTCCCCTGTCCTGGGTACCGGGGAGTCTGGACATGGGCTCAGTCAGTGTTCTTCCAGGGGAGCTAAAAAATCAGCAAAACTTAGCACTGGCCTAAGCTGAAGCCCATAAAAAATGTCCAAAAACTTTACCCACAGTATCTAAAACAATAAAAGGCCAAAGCTGATATTTAATTTACAGCAACCATTACATGTTAATAAAATGCTTGGTCACACTATTGACAGTCATAGCATGTGTTTTTTTTAAACACACGTTACAAAACAAATCCTTTTCAAATTGCCTTGTTTTTTCTGAGCCTAGTTGTACTGGCATCCTGTTAACTGGCACTGTTGATTGACATAATATGTTCTACGAGCTCCAGGGGTTGGCATTGCATGTTCCACTAACACCAGCTTCCCGAGCAATACATTTTTTAAGCAATAGGAGTTGGAATCATGCTTGCTGCCAACTACTGGATTCCTGCTTTACACAGAGAATGCCAATAAAAATTTGACTGGCAACAAAAAATGGTCCTATACTTTCTTGGCAGAGCTTAGCAGCATATATACAAATAACTGTCTGCAGGGCCATCTATCGCCATAGGCTGCCCATTTGACTCAGCCAGCAAAGGCTGCTGGCAGCTGATGTGCAGTACTGACAGATGTTTATGCTGTCCAGTTTTATTATTCATATTTATTATTTTGTATGTATGGAAACACACACTGCAGGGAAAAAAGTAATTTATTTTCTTCATATAAGGCCTCCCCCATAATGTGCATAAACACCCCAGCATTTTCATTAAAAAGTCAGACCAGCCTATTGATTTTAGAAGCGTCTTATCTGTTGCCATATTCACAGAGGCCTTAAAGTCCCCCATTAGGATGGGAAAACTGCAAGCAACATTGTATAGAGCAGAGGTATTAAAGTAAGATGTCTGGTGGGGCTACTACAGAGAGGAGGTCTGGGCGCAGTTGAAAGCAAGTAAGAAGACGTGGCTGTAGAGCAAGCAGAGCCATGCTGAGTTGCAGAGAGCGAGAGAGAGAGAGAAAGAGAGATGAGGTCTATGCAGAGAGAGTTGAGGTCCATGCAGGAAGAAAACCAGTGGGTACCTGACATGGATGTGACAGAGGAGGCACCCCTTAGAAGTAGAGAGGATCCAAAGGGACTAAAAGGCTGTGATGGAGGAGCCACAATGCTTAAGGTGTGGCTGCCCATGTCTGCGAATGCTGCCCTATAGTGTAGAGCTACCATACCTGTGTCATTGCTTGAGATAAGTTGCCACCATGACATATTTGGGATTGCAATTACAGCTGAAACCCAGATACTTCCACTACACACTTTAATGTATATCAACAACCATCATAGCTGAAGTCTTAGCAGGCTTTCAGATATTACCACATTCCTGTGCAACTGCACATAAGAGGGACCCAGAGCCAATGCATTTCTGCTCATGCTCTTCACAGTGAAACGGGTGAACAAGGGGTTGAAAAGTTACGGACATTAATAGCACATGTGAATGATAGTGAAATTCCACTGAAAACCGCATACCCCTTAAGAGGGGTCTACCATTAAAAATATATATAGGGTGCTACCTGTGAAGGCAGAATGAGGAGATGCGAAATCCAGCGACAAAGGGTGGCTACGACTAAACACAAAGTGCATTTACTTCACATGGTTCCCAGACCACAGTGAGAATAGAGCAAAATGCCAAAATAGAGTAAAGTGGAACTAGCAGTAAAGTAGGGTGGAAGCGAGGATTGTTTCCTGTTAGAGAATGGGCTGTTAATGTTCTGCAGCTGAACTTAAAAATATTGTGGTATAGCATTAGAGCCGCTGTCACTGTTTTTACATCACCTCCTACTAAGGTTAATTTATTGAGAGAAAGGTAAAAAAGAGTCTCTTGTGGTGAAGTGGGGATGTTTGTGCAACGTTTTTGAATACCTTTCAGTCGGTACATGTGACTCTATCAGAGAGTTATTCTGTAAGTCATAATGACCAACCAAGAATTAAGGTAGGGAACAGCTGATGACATCAGAAAGACAGACGTATAATGAGGAGTTCTTTCTGGACTCGAATACGGTAGCTCAAATTAGCTATTGGACATCAACTTGCTTGTGGTGGTATAGGCTGTTTACATAGGAATCTTGAGTACAGGTTAGGAGTGGTGCTATAGTTATCTATTTAGTAATATGCAGTACCATCAGCTCCACAATGGCACAATAGTCTACGTAATCAGAATCATAAACTCACAGATTAGCAATTGAATAAAATAATCTGTGTTCAACAGAAACATTTTCAAGCTCCATAACTAATGCAATGTCAGCAAGAGTACATTGTGGTCTTTGTTAGCTTAGCTTCTCTGGGCCAGCAGCTCACAAGCCTAAAGAAACCATGCTCCCCACCAAACATTGGCTAAAGAGGATGAAGCATAAACCCCATTTGGCACATACATTTAGAAGGACCACTGCTACTGTAGTTTACTGCAGTGTGAAATTTGGCACCAGAAGGTGGAGTTGTCATTTAAGTTTTAGGGTAATTTCCATGACCTAACAACAACTAGTCAAAGAGATTATGAATATCCCTCAATAACTATCATTTCAGCTTTACCGAGAAAAAAGGGTAGATATTCAGAATGGCCATAGCAGTGGGGGAAATATTTTTAGTTAGTCACCCAATCTTATGTTTAAGTGGTGGAGGCAAAAAGGATATTTATTATTATTTGAATAGGTGGGGTATTACGTTTTTGCACATTCTTTTCTCATTTTACGTTTTTGCACATTCTTTTCTCATTTTAAATATCAAATCTTTTTATTGTCTAGTAGATATTTAAATTTACCTATTCAAATGGATCGGTTTAATATATTTCTCTACATCCATTTGACATTTCATGCACGTAGGATTGTCAGCTTTTTAGTGGCCAATGTGTGCTTACGCACAAATGGAATGTTACCTCTGCATTTTCCCATGCGTGCACTTGTGAACACATTTCTGTGAACGCACAAGTGAAAAAACACTATATTAGTGACTCTACGCACATGAATTACACTCAGAGGTCACACCAGTGAATAAACACCATATTAGTGACTACCCAAAGGTGACTAACACACTCAGGGCCTTATTCATGAAGGGATAGTGCCAGGTAATGCCTTGTAAACAACAGGTAGCGGCAGGTAGTGGCAGGTGAACGCCGGACACGGCACGCAATTACACATTTATCAAGCGGATTCTGTTGAGCAACGGGGATAACGCCATGTAGCGTACGATTCATCATTATCCCAGCCTCAGCATACAGCGCCGGCGTTCAGCCTTGCAGAGCGCCACGTCTTACCTCTCGCTAACTGTCGCTCTCCCATACATTTCAATGGACGTTCTTTTACTTCTCTTTAAACAGGTTTTTTTTTTTTTTTAATTATCAAATAATGTTGGGATCTCTCCTGGCATAGAAAAAGCCCATTTTTTATTTTTTTTATATTTATGCAGAATTGACATTACAGATCTGGCATTAATGTGTTCATGTCACAATGTTATTATAATGTAATTCCATATGTTTTCGTTTTGTTACTGGTGGATACATGTTAAAAACAGCCTTTAATCACACAGCCTACAGTGAAGCATTTTTGAGCGCTGGCGGTGTGTAAGGCTGTTTTTTGTATGAATATGTTGTGAGTCGGTCGCAATAATCAGTTGCTACTATTCGCTCCCATACAGCTCTGTACTGGTACTCCCCACAATGTATTCATCAATGCTGCACAGCGACTGAGGTGCTCTGAACTAGCGAACCATGGCCAAGCACAGCGACTACTAGCGGTCGCTCTGAAATCCGCTCTGCAGAAGCTCATTTGTCGCTACCTGCCACTAGTAATGAATCAGCCTGCCCGTGCACATGTGCCCAAAGTGGTAGGCTGTCCTAAACCCTTGAGCAATTGGGGGTTAGGTGCCTTGCTCAAGAGCACGTCAGTCATGTCCGATGACCGGGAATCGAACCTGCAACCTGTGCTGTAGGTTTTATTATTTCATAAAATCTATGTTTTTGTATATATTATTGTTTTTAATTACTCCACCTCTTTTTTTTACTTACAGCGCTTTATTTCCCATGTCCTGCTCCTTTTGGTGCGGTTTCCTTTATAAGCCCTTTAGAGGTTAATCAGCATTTGTTTTCTGAAATTTGCTTAAAATGGGTGTGTTGTAATGGTGATGTGTTTACAGACATGGATGTTATCAGACACATTATCAGACATGGCACACTACAGTGTTTGCTTTGAACTTCTTGCCTGCATCCCCCTGTCGCTAATAACAGCTGCTCAACCGGAGAACTATATGATGTGCTCACTACATTGGCCTTCACAGAAGTGAAGAACCACTCAGCAATGAGCGTTGTGTCTGATGTATTGAGGGAAACTTTACATCCTTTGTTAGCAGGCAGGATGATGATATTTGGATCTCTTTTGAGGGGGTGTTATAGCTTTCCTTTGTGTTTGTGGCTAAAATCATTACTAGGATGGTTTTAGGTGCGGTCGCAAAGTTCAAGCCTTTGGCTAGGACCTTCATCTCTTGCTGGGTAATTACCCTGTCAAGCAGGTTCTTTACAGTTCTCCAGTCTCTGCTCTATGTGTAGGGGGTGTGTACACTCTTAGCTTTTTTGACAGAGGAAAGAACACTGACCAGATCCTGAAGCTTAGGTAGATGTACAGCCACTTCCTATTGATGCACACTCTGCATTAGGTTAAGTTGGTTGATGGGCTGCTCAGCAACCCCCAACCAGCTTTTCTGGGTTAGGCCGAATGGCGAATTCAAACACGGACTTGTGGTTGAAGTGATATGTTTTACTTTAGTCCTCTAATGATTAGATTGCATTTGGGTTTTAAATGGTTTATGCAAATAACTTTGAAAGAATTTCCAACAAAACACCAAAAAGGGAAAATAAAAAGGAGACTATCCCCTCGATTCAAAGAGCAAAAGTTAAGTGATTTCGTATCGAGAATCGTAAGTTTGGGTGGGTGTTTGTCATTTTTTCTGGTTTTTTTGGCCATTTCGTATTCGTACGATCGTTCGCGCATAGACGTATATGAACATACGCATTTCGTACGAGAATCGTATAATTTGCGTTAGTTCGTGTGTTTTTCCCGTCCAAATCGTATTATTTGCGTTAGTTCGTGTGTTTTTCCCGTCCAAATCGTATTATTTGCGTCCGATCCTATTTTTTACGTCCTTCACATGGGCTTGCGCCCAATTCAGAGAGGTGATTGCTAATTGTTTTGAAGCCCATTAAAGAGCTGCTTTACGAAATGTTTGCCGGCAGCTATTTGGCCTCGGGAGTAGGATGGAGCGGAGCGAGTTTGTGGCACATCAAGGGCTTATGCTTTTTGGCATTGAGTTGATCGAGATGTCTGAGAGCAGATTGCCCCTGCGTCGTCGCATGAACATCGATAGCATGAATGATGTTGAGCTGTTCGAGCTGACCAGGCTTAATCGCGCTTCCCTCCATAAATTATATAGTGAGCTGCGGCCATTGCATGTTATATGTTCCAAATGTCTAAGTTATGCCTTTATTTATAATGACTTTTCTTTGGTAGTGTTGGAAATGGATTTCAGAATTCGCCGCACCCGGAGACGTACAGGCCGACCAGTGCTGCATGACTCTGCATCTGTGAGTGAAGGTGGTGGATCTCCCGGGCGACGGACCTACCCCTCCTCTGTGGCCTCCTCAGACCAGCCCCTGGACCTTACCACAGAGGAGGGGCCAAGGCGCGTGGGCGTGGAGTCATACCTGGCCACGCATGGGGAAGGCTCTGGTATGTCACTCTTCATGTATAGGCACAAAGATATACATGTCAGGCCAAAAACTAAGTTATCCTTTATTATGTATTTGTAGAAGCTTCAGGAGCGGGTGAGATAGTGGAGGAGGAGGCAGCAGAGATGCTTGAAGTCGATCCTGGCGAAGGTGAGTGATGTCAGCCAGACTGGGAGCCAGATATGTTGGGGATAGTGACTCTCTACAAATACTAACCAAATGTCACATGTTTCTCCAGGGACTTCTTCACAGCAGAGCCAGGACCAAGGGCAGCCTGTTGGCCCCAACCAGCCATCTGTCGGCCACCAACTCCGTAAGTCTCCATGCCATGATTCAGATTAATGTTTTGTAAGCTAATAACACACACATAACTAAAGGCTTAGCCAATGTGTAGTTAACACTTTCATGTGGCCACTTCTTTAGCTTAAAGCGGACCCTAACTCGTATTAAGAACATAGCTAATAATTAGGCAACACACTGTACCTACAGATTGGAAACATAGAAAAACAGACTTCAGCCATCTAATGCATGTTAGGAGCGTGAAAACAGCCCATATTGCGGAATATGGAAGGCGCAATATTTACAGGCAGCATGGGATACAGATTGTAAAAAGTAAGGTCCTGGCATGCATTGTGGGATTGATGACCTTTCCCTCAACCCAGCTATGCTCTGGATTGTCAACGCACCACTGTAACGTACTCCCCTGTACTTTATCCAACTCTCCACTCCTCATTAATTGTTAGGCTTCAGAGTTCAGATGGCGGCGCTGCAAGCCATAAACGTCAAAACTGTACTTTGATCTGGTGCATAATCATTTAGAAATAGGTATTGGTTGTCATTCAATAATGTTGAAGGTCCGGTTTAAGGAGTTTAAATACTTACCTGTTGGAAATGCATTAACTTTAGCCCTTGGAAGAATGACATATGTCATGCATTTACATGTATTGGATTAACCACAAATCTATTTACAGCATACCAACCGGTCTGGTACTCCTATTTAGGTTTTTTTCTCTATTGCTTACAGGGATTATGCCAAAAACCAAGGCAGAGAAAAAAAAAAGGATCCAGGAGTTGGTGGCCGAGCTGCTGGCCATACAGGCGACGTTGGGGCCAACAGATGACGAAGAGGAGGATGAATAGTGCCCTTGGTCCTGGCTACTTTGTTAAAATTGTTTTATACATTTTACTGTTTTTTATCCAAATTTTATATGTTTTAAATGTTCTACAAATAATTTTACTTACAAAAAAGAAAAAAAAAAAAAAAAAAAATAAAAATTCCCAGTTAACTATTTAAGTATAAAAAGTTATTAAAAAAACTAACTCCAAATTTTAAAAATTTTAAAAAAATATAGGACATTTTACAAAATTAATCTTGAAATAAAAAAATATTTTAAGCCTTCAGAAATGTGTCTTTTCTAATATGCGCAACAAAAAACAACTACACACAAAATTACATACACACTAAAAAAAATAAAGACAGATGTACATTATGTGGTTTGGTGACGTTTTATGGACCGAGAAATGAAGTTGGATGCAGGCGCTACGGGGTTTAGGTAAGTTTTATGGACCGAGAAATGAAGTTGGATGCAGGCGCTAAGGGGTTTAGGTAAGTTTAAGGGACCGAGAAATGAAGTTGGATGCAGGCGCTAAGGGGTTTAGGTAAGTTTAAGGGACCGAGAAATGAAGTTGGATGCAGGCGCTAAGGGGTTTAGGTAAGTTTAAGGGACCGAGAAATGAAGTTGGATGCAGGCGCTAAGGGGTTTAGGTAAGTTTTATGGACCGAGAAATGAAGTTGGATGCAGGCGCTAAGGGGTTTAGGTAAGTTTAAGGGACCGAGAAATGAAGTTGGATGCAGGCGCTAAGGGGTTTAGGTAAGTTTAAGGGACCGAGAAATGAAGTTGGATGCAGGCGCTAAGGGGTTTAGGTAAGTTTAAGGGACCGAGAAATGAAGTTGGATGCAGGCGCTAAGGGGTTTAGGTAAGTTTAAGGGACCGAGAAATGAAGTTGGATGCAGGCGCTAAGGGGTTTAGGTAAGTTTAAGGGACCGAGAAATGAAGTTGGATGCAGGTGCTAAGGGGTTTAGGTAAGTTTAAGGGACCGAGAAATGAAGTTGGATGCAGGCGCTAAGGGGTTTAGGTAAGTTTAAGGGACCGAGAAATGAAGTTGGATGCAGCCGCTACGGGTTTATGTAAGTTTCTGGTTGAGGGTGCGCATGCGCAAGATCTTATAAACATACGAACTCACGAATCTAAGAGGCCAAAAACCAATGAAAACCAGAGGCAAACGCAAGTAATTGGAAGAGCTGGACGATGGAAGCCGCCGACAAAACAGGCTGCCGCCGCAACAGGTGAGCACATGAACGTGATTTTTACGATTGCCAACTGACTGAGGCAAGTTCGGGAGATATCATACGAACGGACGTATCTTTTAGGATAGAAACGTATTTGCTTATTGAATCACTCGCAAGTTCATACGAACGCACGAGCGGACGTAAAAAATAGGATGATCGTGAGCCAAATCCAAGCTGTTACATGTTTCTTTGAATCAACCCATATATTTTTTAAATGATTACCCTCCATTTTACATGAAAGGTACAAATATTATCCAACAAACATTTACAATTTTTTATTACAAATTTAGAAATAGCTGCAGCCAATTATATAAGTTGTTGAGTTTGCTAAACCCCATACTGTTATTTGCAAAATAACAACAATTTGTAATTTCTGAGAAAAAAATGTTGTTAGACGAATGCTGCACCTTGCGTGTACAATTCTCATGTTGCAGGCCCCTAGGAATTTAGAAGATAAGGTTTGTATTCACTCTACTGCGTGTTGAGTTGCAAAGCCTCTCAAAATAAATTGAATAACCCCCCCTGGGTTGCTTGGACTCAGATACAGAAATCTACAGGTAGGTATTTACAATTATGTTTTTCATATTAAACAAATGAGTTGTTCTGAGCATTTTCTAGGTTTGGAAATTCTTGTTTTTTAATATTTTAATAATAAAGTCTGGCTGCCTTCATCCTTTTCTATTTTAGTAGCGGTCACGTGGGCAGGTGTTGGAGTTCGGACTGGCAAAGATAAAAACACCAGTGCATCAAAGTTATTGTGATGAGGCAGCAAGATTTGCTCTGTATTTAAAAAGTTCACATTAACATCATCGAATTGTTCGACTATCATCTTTATAATTAACTTTATAGTTCACAGTATGACTTGTCACATAAAGTTGTTGCAGTTTACTAGATGCCATTAAGTGTGCCTCAGCCGTTGTCTACACAGCAGCTGTTTTATTTGCAATTTTGTGGCATAATTAGAATCTCAAGAACTTTAACCTTCAGTAAATGGATTATAATATTTTTAAACCCTTTGCTTCCCAATAATACGAAGTCTCCAGCATTATCTTATTAAATCTGAAAATAAAATGTATTTGCGTCAAACTGAGAGGAGATAGTAAAAGTGGATTGGGTTTTTTATAGTGGCAGAATTTTATACTTGCAGATTTGTATTAAAGCTGTACACTGGACAGAAAATAAATCAAAGCTGAACTTCATTATGCAAGAAAATTAGATTAGAAAACCTATTTACAAATACTTTAATGCCATCCTCAAATTTAGCTATTTGACACATAAACAAACTGCAAAAAATACAATGCAGGCAAATGACCCTTTCAGGGGTAAACATTTTGAGAAGAGCAAAATCCCTCCAGTGTTGCCCCATTGCCAAATAAATATCTCCAGAAAATAATAGCAAAAAAACATGTTGATTATTTTAAGTCACATAACAGAGGACAAATCCTCAATCCCCATTAGAAAGACAATAGTGAACATGGATTCACATTTTTTTATAAACAACACTGCTTACTATCTAGATGTGGATCTTTAAGTAGTGACTAAAGCATTAGGCAATCCTCAATCGTAGAAGGACTTTTTTGAAAAAAAATGAACAATATCCCTGCCACAAGTTCTGTAATCCCTGCTTGGTCAAATTGTTTTCAAATTAAAAAGCATGTCACTGTCAATGTACAATGTGCACAGAGAGGGAAGGGGACATTTCTTTTTGCACAAAGGGTGCTGTGTAAATGGCACCAGTGCACCCATGGTCACCCATACACTTGTGTAAAGGCATGCCCATGGTCAGAAAACATGTATGTTCAAACACCTTTGACATTTTAGTTGAACACGTGCCCTAAGGTTCACTCCCATGAAAATGAACAAACACCATTGTGTAGAGGGTAATGTTTTTGTCTGCTGCTTCACATGCAATAGCACCCTTGAGGGGTGGTTAAAGCCTCCCTTTTATTTTCCTCCATATACAATGAGCAAAACTGCTAATCCCATGGTGATATTCACACATAGCTTCGGCAAGGGACAAACATTATCTTGTAGTAACTGTTTTCTAACAGTCTGAACAGCTTCTGTGGTAGGTATACATCTGAAATGTGGATTGGAGACTAAGCTTAGGCACCCACAGAGAATAATAAGCTTCTTGATCCGATTGCCATACCCCACACCATTGAGACTGGAAGTGTGAGATTCAGCATGGAGATGGTTGAGGTGCTGATGTGAGCCACGCCCCATGTAAGTGATATCTGGCACAAGATGGTGCTGGGTGAGCAGGCCAAGCTTGATCAGCAACAGCTTCTCTGGTCGAGGATCTGCTTCAAAATTCCATTAAAGTAGTCTTTCCCTTCCCGTCTTAATATAAGGTAAGGCAGGCCAGACGTTAAAGGAGCAGCATCGCAAGATTTGCATTAAAAAAGATAAATAATTAAATAGCCACACAATAGCTTCTAACATGTGTATAAATAATCTGGCGATAGAAAAAGGAAAAAATATATGCCTTTCTTTTAAATTGTATAATTACAATGGCTCAGTCCATTTGCTGAATAGGGGGATCTGCTGGGTTGTATTTAGTGAGCTGCTTCATTTAGCCCACTGGTCTCCTAGCAACACTTTACCTCAGAGGCTGACACTGTAATCAGTGGTAACGGCTGTGTGTGTGTGAGGTGCTGCTTTTGTTATGAGACCAGGTGACTCAAATGTGTAAAATATATACAAAATAAACTAAACTGACTGAAAATAACTGAAATTCTTCTTTGAATAACTGTGCAGGAAAATCTAAAGGTATTAAAGTGGAACAAAACCCTGAGTTGCTGACCTGGAAGTCTATAAGACCAGGCCATTGACCTTCCCCCTTGGGCATTCTAAATCAGGATGCCCACTGTGTGAAACGACCCCTGGATAACCACAGATCCCCCCATTTTTCTGGCGCGCTCACGCAGATAGTCATTTAGACAGGCCGGGCGGCCAGGAAGGTTACTGCTCAGGCTCCCCATCTGCATGCAAACAGCGCTGATTGGATGAGAGCCCACGCATGCGGTGTGGGACAGGGAGAGGTAAGTTTTCACAGGCGAACTTGGGGATTTCACATATCAGGGCATCCCAAGTCGGGATGCCCATAGGGGCACAAAACAAAGCTCCAGATAGTGAAAATCCTGGGTTGGGCTTTGCTCAAAACACACAAAGCTGAAAGAAAGATCATATGGAAAAATGAAAAATAAGAATATGAAAGAGAAAATGGTAAACTGAAAGATTCTGCAGCAGAGCCAACATGAAGGGAAAACTGTCAAAATCAGCTAAATGACTTCTAGAGCTTTTCTCTCTGTTTTAGATATATAAGTTCTGGCCAAGCAATGTTGTTATCTTATGCTGGACGGCTGCCAGCACTGAACAGCTGGTACTTTGATACATTGTTTCACCCCTCTCCTCAGTATGGAACAGTCCAGAGTGTCGGGCTCCGACACTCACAAGACATAAACATGAGCTATTAGTCTCCAGCTGCTCAACACACACATCATTTTTTTCTAAATTTGTAATTCTTACTCCAACACTTACCTACATTCAAAGTACCATTTAAATATAAGTCACCAAGAAAAATTCGCGATACTGCTCCTTTAACAAATAAATAAACACCCTAACTTGTTCCAGAATCCAGCTTTAGGCGGCAGCTACAGGGTGGCTACATATAGTGGCATTTAGATGAGTGCACAAAGTGTGCAGCTTTGACAAGCTGACCATGTCTGAAATGCCAATGGAGACAATTGATGTCTTTTTTAGTGTTAACCCCAACCTCAGCACGGGGGGGGGGGGGAGTAGGGGGTCCATAGATAAAGACTGCACTTGTGCTTTTAATCCTTTTTTCAATAAAGGGTAAGAAACAAAGAAATGAATTATAACTTTAACAAAGTAAAGTAAACATTTTATTTTGATATCTGGATGGATTGAAATGGACCTGTCATGCTTGGCCTAATGACTCACCTGCTTTGTGCACTCTTGCAGATCCCTGTGCATCACCTGTATCCCTATAGATGTGCAGATGGTCTTGTAATGCACCAGGGCAGTGCTGTGCTGCTCATAACAAGGCAGTGCTATTTTTAGGTAAGGGTGGAGTTAATGTCAGAGAGTAACCCATTTATGATTAAATGAGCTGACCTTGAGCCCTGATTGCCTGGTGGCCACATAAAACCTACCCTCTCCAATATGCATTTCCTATTGACTTCACCTCAACTTTGTCTGAACCAGCCAGTTGCTTAAGTCTCACAGGGATTAACCCTTTGCTGTGTCACTTGGAGGACAGTCTTTCTGTGTATGACCTTTTCTAGCCTGCTGACTGCTCTTCTGTCTAACCCTTTGGTACTACACTTCCCAGACAGATCACTTGTGTATTACTTGGACTGTCTCTGCTCTGTGGTAATCCTGTGCGTGGGGGGGATAGGCAGGTGCTGGAACCCCACTTATAGGTGACCAATGCAATGTTAGATTCAAGTATACATTATAAAGACTGGTGACGGGTTAGGTCATTGCAGTTTCATTATAGGTTTAGCAAGCATTCAAGCTGAACTCCAGCAAACTAGTTAAAGCCTAAAGACACACACCAAGATTGGATTGTAATGTGAATCAACATTTAATGTATGACTTGATTAACTGCAATAAAAATATTTTAAAAAAAAACTTGAGTCACTGCATAACACATTAAAAACATTTTGCCAAGAAATCCCCAAGTTTTGGCTAGCTCTGGATTCAATAAGATTCAAATTATACCAGTTACAGTATTTCTGTAAAATTTTTTGTTTGGCCACCATGAAAAGGAACTGTGGATGTGAAGATGTTATTGACAGTTTGTTAGTAAGTTAGCAACATCTAGTGGAAAACTCTAGTCTAACAATTTCTGTAGACAGAGATTTTTGCATTAGAGCTAGGGGGAAACATGGTTTGGAAACAAAACTAGGTAAAGAAGCTGCTTTTTATTCATGTTAGCCAGAACCTTTTGCACATAAGGCTCGATTCAGAGAGACAAAAAAAATACTTCCGTTTTAGTGCCGATCTGTTTATTTTTGGAAATGTTTCCGCTCTTGTATGAGTGTGCAAACGATTATATGCATGCATTGCAATCCTTCTGTAAAGTTTCCGTCTGTTCGTACGGCAAATTACGAATTCGAGGATGTCATTATCCAGCGTGACTTTTCCGTTTCATTTTCACATGTTACAATGTAGGCTTTCGTTTTTGCCCTTTTCCCATCGTATCCTCCCACGAATCCTTTACGTTTCCCTTTTTCAACAAATAATCGTCCAGACAGAAATCCTTACGATCTTGCGCCTGCGCACTACAAACTTAACTCATTAAAGTGCTCACCTACATATTTGCCACCCTCACTTCTACTACAATATTTAGCTAAATCACTTAGAACTATCCTCCCTCTTCCCTTTTGGACCCTTAAAGCTCACCCAAACCACTTCGCGGTTAGGTTCTTCTTCCATTTTAGCCCCCTAAAACTTATCCAAATCACTTCTCGGTCATGTGAATATTCATCTTTAAATATTTCTGGGCCCATTAGTTTTGTGTTAATGTATTTTGTAAATGAAATGACACTGAAATTTTTTTTTATTCCATCATAAAATATAAAATCAACTATAAAACAACTATAAAAAGCAAAATACATAGCAATGGCAGGCCACAGAACATTATTCTTCATCTGTGGTCCCCAGCGAGTCACGCAGCTCCTGCATCTCGCCCACCAACTGAAGGACCCTGACACTCAGTTGTGCCACTCTGGCACGTGTGGTCCCTGTTAAAAAACGTAAATTAAAATATTGGTATAACCTTGTTGGGGTCATACTGCAGTGCTACCCCCCCCCCCCCCCCGTATGGTCCAAACACCTAAATCTGGACTTCAAAAGCCAGAGGGCCCTCGCCACCACGGCCTGGGTTTTGCATAGTGCCCGATTAGAGAACCCCTGGCCCGCATTCTGCAGCCAAAGAACGGGCATCAGGAGCAAGAGCAGGAGTGGATATCTAGAATCCCCTGAAATAATTTAAAAATACTAACATAAAATACACATTCTAAGCTACAATATTGTTTAACATGTCATCAACTGCTAAAAACAGCCATAGGTTAAGACATAAGTCATCAACCTATATTCATTGCCATACAGTGAAAATGGATTGATGGAATGTGAACAAACTTACCCAGGAGCCATCCACCAGATAATTCTCCTGACTCAAACTGACGAAATAAGCCGGAGCTCTGCAATTTATAAGCATCATGGGACAACCCTGGATGCCCTGCAAGAACACTGAGGAATGGCATAGCTGGACCAAACACTGCTTGTATGTTGTGCGAGTGGCACATCTTGCGGTTCCTGCAACCAAATATAAAATAATTACACAAAGCAAAGGTAACCGACTAAAACAATAACTCCTACAGCAAATTAAGATTCAAGTTCAACAATCCAAATATAATTCACAAAGGACATAAGTCTAAAAAAATATAGCAATTATATGGATGTGGGGAAAGGTTTACATGCTAAGGACTAATTAAGGTCAGCATTAAAATGCTTCTATAAGGCATACATGAAATGTATTGATTTAGGTATGCATTGCTATACAATTTATGGCCTCGACTATGCTGATACATGCAATGCCTTGGTGCTAAAGGCACGCAGACTCCTCCACATAGCCGCAAAACATGTTACAAACAATAGCAATCCGAGCCCTCAAAGGTCCCGTAAGTGGATGGGAAATGAAACGGATTTATAGGGTGGTGGTCCGTCGGAAATCAGCTCTCTGAATCAGACGCAAGCCCATCCCAACAACGTAAGTTATCTGAACGAACGAAAAATATCAGATTTTGTTTGGAAAATGATCCGAACTAACGGAAATGATCCGATTTGCTTTCGTTCATCGAAAGCGCATATACACTTTTTCCTGAACGTTCGTACGAATGAAAAATGGACAAAAAAAAGCGAAAAAATAACAAACACCCACTAAAACTTTCACAGACAGCTACGGAAGTCCAAACGAATGTGTCTCTGGATCGAGCCTATAGTCCAACATGTGCCTATGTAAGCAGAGTCAACCTATTTAGTTTAGGAACTAACAAGTTGCTGTCTTTAAGTAGGACTGAGAGGGCAACCAGCCGCAGGAGTGAGAGAGCAACCAAGGAGTTGAAGCCCCAGTGAGCTGAGACAGGGCCAGACAGCTGCCCTAAGGACTTGTGGAGGAAGAAATGGTCAAGATTCTCATGAGGAAGAGAACAAGCTGTGCTGAGATAGTCCTTCACTAGAAATGGGAAATAGACCTGGTGCTGTACTATCTATAAGAAATGTACTGAATGTGTACTGATTAACAGTACCTGTTGAAGATAACTCTTTAATGAAGTAAGTTAACCTTCCTTAAGGGACTGAAGAGTGTGCATCTGTATTTTTGCCTGAATGTAAAGGGAACCTGTCACCACCCCCCTTGCACCCACAGGACACCTTTAGGTCCCAGATAGGCATCTCCAAATAAAATAAAAGCCAAAAGAATAATCTTTTGGTTCTCATCCTTCCTAACTCAACTCAAGCAGTACCTTATATCTAATGCCAATACAGTGTGAACATATGAAGAATAGTTTTTTTTGGGGGGGGTGGCCATTATTACAGCTCATCACAACTCTAACTGCCCAATTTTTTACTTTTCTTCTCATGTTAAACAAGGACTTTTACATTTTGTCAGTTTAATACTAATGCAAGGCAGGGTTGCATATGTTTTCACAGTAGCCTCACCTTGCTCTGACTGCTGAAACATCAAAATATCACATTCTTGACCGACCTGCTTTCTGATGCTCATGATATACAGGTAAAATACTCTATAAGAACTACATGATGAATTGCTAAATGCATAATATGGATCTTTCACTTCAGCAGCTCTGATAAAAACATATTATAAATCCAATCTTGCCAAGCTGTCATTTGCATCCTGTTTGTTTCACTGAAACAATGAATGTCATTAGGAATAGCTCTGTGCTACTCTTTAGTGGTAATAAGATTTTTATTTGAAGTACAAAATTATACTGTATGGTCATGTAGCCAGATGTGTGTAACTGAGACAGTTTTACACAAAATGTGCCCCTGGGCCGAAATGTGGTTAGTTGAGGAGTGTGTGTCAGCGATTGGTTGGGAGCTAGGTGAGGGCGTGGTTAGGGGAAGTTCAGGGGCTGGGGAGGGTGGTCAGTGTAGGATCAGGTGCTGGGGAGGGTGGATAGAGGAGGGTCAGGGGGTGAGAAGGATGGTTATGACAGGGTGTACATGGGCAGAGGGTTAGGTGTGGGTCATTGGCTGGGGAGGAGTTCAGGTGAGAACGTGGTTAAGCAGTTGGATAGGGAGGGTTATGCGAGGGTCATCAGCTGGGGAGGGGATTATTGAGGGTCAGCAGCTGGGGAGGGGAATTAGATGAGACTTGAGGGGGGCTGGCCATAGAGGAGTGAATCAGGAGCAGCTCAGCAGCTGCCAGAAGACCGGCACCCCCTTTAACATTCAGACCACATGCCCCGAAGGGCATTGCCCGACTCAGTCTTTCTGCACCGTCGGCAGCTGTCCCCCTTCCGGGCACATGGCAGAGCCATCATGGTGAAGGTACCCAACAAGCTCCAGAGGTGAGAAGGCTAGAACTTTACCCCCGCAATTTGGGCAGACCTGCAGCTGGGGGATTGAGGAAGGAGATATCCTCTCTCCGGGGTCTGGTAGGATGATTTTGAACATTTTCTGCTCTAGCTGAATGAATGACTGTTAATTGATTCACCTTGACTTTTCTTTCTTTCAACAGTAAACAGCTGGCTGCACTGGGTGGGAGTGGCCTACTGACCTCGCTTGCCCCATGCATCCTTTGAGGAAGGACCAATGCCTAATCTTGGGTACCACCTGAGCCAATCTCTCTCCTGCGGGACGGGTGCGGTGCGGTGGGCCCTCAAATGGGGGATGGAGGGGCATGGGATGGGTTGCTGAAGTTTAAATTCTCCCAGCCCTATAACAGTCAATCTTCCTTAACGGGATGAGGGAGTCAGCCTGTGTTTTTTTTTCTACTTTTTGCAGATTGTTTCATTTTATTTTTCTTTGTGGTTGCCCCTACACTCATGGGGGTGCCCTCTCATCCATGTCTGCTCCCTGCTCACTTGCAAAGGGTTACTGAACCAGCCAAGCAGCATTTAGCAAGCTGGTTTCTCCCTCCTGGAGAGACCTGGATGGGCGTTGTGGAGGGCTCACACCACAGAGACTGGGTAGGACCCTAAGGAGCAGAACCCTGGATCCCGCCTTCGCATGCATGGGGGCCCTCAAACTCACTGTGCACCTTGAGCTATTGCTAGCCCCCATTTTATTGGAGCGTGGCACAGGGGGCTCGCCAGCATGAATAGTTGGCGTTCATAGTAAACAACGGCCTGTCCAAATCTGATGTGTATGCCATCTGGTGTACACCTGTGCTTGCAAGGGTTATCTCATGACAGTTCACTGGGGCCCTCCTCTTCCCTCCCATGAGGTTGGACCCCTGCCCTTTCTGCATCTACAGGGTGGGGCCCAGCTTCACTGCCACCCTCCAGAAACATCCTTGCCTTGGGGCCCCAATTGTCATTTTTGATTGTTTGGCTTCCTAGTGTCTTCCTGTTTTCTGATCGTGGTCAGATGTCCTTCATTTGCACCCGGGGATCCCCAACAATAACACTAAACATAAACTGGTTGTCCCTGTTGCCCACCTGGGGTGGCAAACTCCTCTTTTTCCACATGGTTCCAGAGGTGCTGGGGCCCACCACCATCTCCAACAACACACACAGGAGACAATCAAATTTAACTACTTTCCCCCAGCCTTGTGTACCACATTGTGTTGCTTTACATTTGGGGCTGGTCAGGCAAGACATTAACTCAGTCCAAGTGTAGGCAGGTGTTTTTTATTGTTTTTATTATGGGTTTTTAATGATTTTATTGTTGCTGGTACTTGTATTTTAAATTTCTTCTGGGTGTTGATTTTGACTTTAAGTTGTCAGACCTTAAGGTACCTGCCCCGGGAGCTTGCCCCTTCCCATTGTCCAGGTCTCATCTCATCCCCCTAGGTCAATCCACTCTTGGAGATACTCTCAAGCGGAGCCTAATAGGAGTTCTGTTTAGCTTTCCCTCTCCCTTATTCCCTACTCGCCTCATACTATACCAGCTACATGCTCCCTTTTTAATCCCCATACTCTCTCCCCCAACTCCCCATTGCCAAATGGCTACCATGGCGTCTCTTAAATTGCTTTCTCTCAATGGCAAGGACCTTAAGTTTCCTCAGAAATGCAGGCTGCAGGTGGAGATCCCATTTGCAAAACCAAAACCCAAAAAATCTGAACAGCAGGAGATTTCCCAGTGCCTATCATAAGCCTTGATTCAAAGCCTCTTTTACCTGCACTTTCACAGGAAAAAAACATGTGTTTGTGTATTGTTTGTGAGAGTTTTCTGCCATTTTCGAGATTCTCGTGTCTTTTTCTTGTGTATGTGCGCTTTTGCTAGCGCAAAGAGTTTTCATTGATCGTATTTTAGTAGAAAAGATTTCGCGTTCACGCGAATGATACGTTATTGGTATGGGCTTGTGCATGATTCAGAGCCTTGATTGTTGATTAGAACACGCCAATAAAACGAGTGTGTTTACGCCCAACTTACAGGGGTCTATTTCCTGGTGAAAGTGTGCCATCGTGTTGTGAGTTGCAGTGTTATGGAAGCGGACTACGTAGAGGAATATGCAGCTACGCGGCATTCTATGCATCTGTCTGTCGGATTTCAGGTTGCATTGCACACATTTGGATATTGGTCGCATGCATGACATTGAGCTATTCGAGCTCACCCGACTGTACCGTGTTTCCCTCGAGAAACTGTAGGGTGAGCTGCGGCCATGGTTGGCCCCCACCACAAGCATGCAATTGCAGGCATGACCAAATTGGTTGGCTGCCTTCAATTTCTAGCGAATGGCTCGTTCCACAGGCTGTTTGCCCTCTCCGTGGGCATGTCCCAGCCTACGCTGAGCCGCACACTAAACAAGTTTCCCTGACAATGTGGTAGCCTGGAATGCATTGAAGTCTGGATTTTATGACATCGCCGATATGCCTAACGTCATGGGTGCTGTCACGAACAACTCACCTTCTCGCCGGTCCCGCGCCATCTGCAGGCGGTGCGGGCTCCGGCGGCTGTCAGGCTCCCTCCCGCGTCAGCCGCGTCTCCATCAGGCGACATCGGAGCGAGCAGGGCCGAGCAGGCACGCCCCCTCTCTGCGTCACTGCCTCTCCTCACTGACAGCGCGCACAAGCAAGCTCGGCTGTCTTACGACCTCCGGCTGCGCTGCAGGCAGTGTGCGCCCGCCGGAGGCTTGGTGTTAAGGGCCAATGAGCCCAGAGTTAGTGGGCCAATGAGCCAGAGTGTCCAGGGCTAAAACGCCCTGTAGAGTTTAAACAGGGCAATCAGCCCAAAGGTTCCCAGTTGGACCAATCACCACATTCCCCCTCCCCAGCCAATCCAGTTAGCTCCCATCAGATAAAGGTCGTTTCCCCACACTTACTCCTTACCTGTGATAGCGTGCTGCTGGGTGTGTTTATCTGTATCTGAACTTCCCGTATTGATCTTACTGTGTACTAACCATCCCGTGATTGCCGCCTGGACCGACCATTGCCAGTTTATGACTACGATTTGCCTGCTCCCTTGTACTGCGTACCCGTGACCTCCCAGCTTGACCCCTGGCTCGACTTTGACTACTCTTCCGTCTCATCCTTTGGTGCCACACTTGTCTGAACTGATCTCTTGTGTATGACCTCTGCTTACCCAATCTCGCCCAGTCTCGTTCTGGGTTCATCCGCCTTCCTCCCCGTAAGTCCGCATCCTTTGTGCTACAAAGTCCTGGGGGCAACCGTGCCCGGTCAGGCGTATAAAGTGTCCCGGCAGACGTGGAGCTTGTCTATAGGTGAAGCTAGCAGCGGAGATTGTGGGTTACGGACTTACTCAGAAGGTGAGTGTCCCACGGGACCTGACAGGTGCGATCGACTGTACGCACGTAGCGCTGGAGCCTCCAGCTGCTGATGAGCATCTATACAGGTATTTTGTTTCTCTTGACATCCCTCCTTATTTATAAAATATGTTTGTATTTGTATGTTTATTGCCACATTTATAGTAATGTTGCCATTGTCTATTTTAATGTAGACCTAAATCTACTATACAACCTACTTTGTATTTGTACTGTTTTATTTTTGTGCTATCCACCCAGTATTAAATAATAAGGGACCCTTAACAATTTTAAAGAAAAATACTATAACATTTTTTCAGTTTTTTTGTTTTTTAAGTTTTTTTCTCTTTATTTAGCAATTACAGGAACCGTAAGATGGGAAATTCCATCAATGTGGAAAGTGTTGTTGGTCCCAACCTTAGGTTTCTGAGCGTCATGGCTGGTTTTCCTGGTTCCACCCATGATGCCTATATTCTTCGGAATTCGCAAATGGACGTTTTGAGTCTGGCAAGTTGTCTGGTGGTTTGCTACTTGGTAAGTATTTTGATTTTGCTTACTTGGATTTTCCATGTGTAACTATTATAAATTTAGCCCTCAACCTATGATGTTCTTTAGAGATGAGCGAACTTCTTGAAAGTTCAATTCGGGCGATTCGCCGAATTTCCCCAAGAAATTCGGGTTCGCCCGAATCGAACTTTCACGAATCGCTCATCTGAAAAAAAAAATGCCGGCATGGTGGGAGCGGGCAGGCCGGCTACGCCTGTCAGCGGGCCGGCGGCATTTGTTTAAAAAGCGTGGAGGCCGGCGCCGGCGCCGTTCTCAGCTGTCATCAGAGGACGCGTCATCAGAGGGCGACTGAGAGCAGCGCCGGCCTCCACGCTCCGACCATGCAGGTAAGTGTTTGCTTTTTAAACAAATGCCGGCATGGTGGGAGTGGGCGCCCGCCCGCTGACAGCGTAGCCGGCCTGCCCGCTCCCACCATGCCGGCATTTTTTTTTTTTATTTCAGGGAAAATTCGATCGGCACGAACCAAAAAAAATTCGGGTTCGTGCCGAATCGAATTTTCCCTGAAATTCGGAGCGAATTCCGGTTCGTCCGAACCGGTTCGCTCATCCCTAATGTTCTTCCCCTCTGATTAAATTATATTGAATGTAAGTGTTATATTTAGAATAACTTTATAATTTTTTTTTTGCTTTTTTTTTGTTTCAGGATACCCCCTGCTTCCATAGCTAATGACCCCCATCCTGCGCCCTCAGACGCAGCCACATGACACCTACAATCGGGCACATCGGAAGACCCGGGCTGTTGTTGAGAGGGCATTTGGCTTGCTGAAGAGCCATTTCCCAAGCCCTGGAGTGTAGCTGGGTGTATTCATCCGCAGACCAGCTCCTCTGCAGCAGTAAATTGAAGTTTTATTGTATATCTACCTCCTGTTTGCAACCTTATACAAGAAAAAAACTGTATAAATTAGAAGGTCATGCACAACATCAACCTGCCCAACCCAAACTACCATCTGTACCCATGCAACTTGCGCTTATTAATCTTCTGATGAACAGCATACTTTAATTCAGAAAATTTTCTTTGTATTTGATCCACATCTTTGCGCTCTGTGTCCGCGCAATTCACCTGCCTGGTGATATCCTCCCACAGTTGCAATCTGTGGTTTTTGCTTGTAGCTCTGGAATTGCCCCCATACAGTTGATGGAAATGGTCAGAGACACCGGTAGCTAAAGCCATACATTGGCCCTCACTAAAGCGCCCAATCAAAGTGCCACACCACAGGTTTTGCCTAACAGATGGCCTGTCTGTATCATCCTGGGTACTTGGAAAAATGGGTGACATTTGTAATTGAGGTGTGGATGATGAATAAGAAAACCTTTCACTGGCTAATGACTGAAGAGGACTTGCTTGGGGCTGGGTGTGTGCTCTTGGCTGGGCCAGGAAGATGCAGCCGTTGAGGCAGACGGTGAGATGGGGCTCTCAAAATTAGATTCTTTGAAGTGGCCTCGAGCAGGAGAGGGTTTTGTTGGGAGGGCTATTGTGTGTTGCCCTACTCTTCTCCTTGCCCTTACTACATTTGCTTGCTAATGATGTTGTAGTGTGAGATGTGTGAGTAGGGTGAGCAGTATGGCTGGAGGAGGATTCTTTGCCTTCCTGGTTGTGGCAGTTTTGGTTTGAGTCTGGCTCAAAGGAGCTTTTCCTTGCCTAGTTGAAGCCCTGGTTGGCTCAACATTCTTGCATGCCTGAGATTTGTCTTTGCGACCAGTATGTGTAGGAGTGGCTTTGCTGGACCTAGTAGCTGGCCTGCCACTGTGTTGGATTGAGGTTGAAGGCAAAGGCTCTTGCTGGGGCGCGCCACACCACCAATAGAAACTCCCCAAGATGGCCCCCACACTCTTCTTTTTTCAGCCCTCACACAGGATGCACAGCAGCGCCTACAACAACTTACAACTGCTACTCATAGGTTGGTGGGAGAAATAGAGCAGCTGGTCGCATCAATGGAGAACACAAGTGATTGAAACACTGGGAGCCTACCACTAATGACTCCCTTCCCCATGACATGCAATAAAAACAGATGTTGAAAAATAAATAGAGATATATTTAAGCTCAACAATACACCAGATACCAGCCAAACAGTGCTATGGGAAGCCCACAAATGCATGACAAGAGGAGTACAAAAAAACATGGTGACCGCCTTCAAAAGGAGTGCATTACCCATAGTCTTCCCTTTTAAAACAGATTCATCTGCTTGAAGCGAGCCACAAAAATCCCTTCTATCCTTCAAAGCCAAATTAGAACAACTGAGAGACAAGCTCAAATCCGTTTTGATATGCAAAACAAAATTGATCATCGCTAAATGTCGCAGAACATACTACAAATTTGGCAATAAGCCAGTGAAACTCTTGGTCAGAGCATTGCGGGTTGGGACCGAACTTTTGTAGGACAAGTCAGGAGCTAGTCAGGAGACACAGTCCACAAAGCCAGGGACATAGCAGAGAAATGTGTGAATTTCTATAGTAGGCTATATAACCTGCCAGCTGAGGGTAGGAATACCTTCCAATTCAATGAGCATATTAAAGCCTACCTGGACTCATCAGGAATGCCCTCCCTAACATGATGGTAAAGACCATAGAAAACCTCTAGCAATGGAGGAGATCTCCAGAGCCATATCAAACAGCCCTCTAGCCCTGATGGGTTTTCCATTTCATACTATAAAACTTTCTTCACCAAATTGTCTCTTTTCCTTCTCAAGGCCCTGAATTTGGTCTCTGACAGTCAACCTCTACCCCCGACACCCTAAGGGCCCATATCCCTGTCATCCCCAAGGAGGGGAAGGACCCATCTCTCTGTGCCAATTATAGGCCCATTTCCCCCATCAATGTAGACCTCAAGGTCTTTGCGAGGTCTTTAGCCAATAAACTGCTCTGGCATGTGGAGAAATTGATCCACCCTGATCAGGTCGACCTTTTGCCCAATCAAGAGGATAAAGACAACAACACTAGGGTACCAATTCCTTAGATATATTTATACACACTGATGTAATAACCTCTAAAGCATTTGTATTTTATGTTCTTATATATAATACAATAGCTTCTCTATTCTGTAACCTTCAATTGTAGCAACAGGAGGGCAGTGAGCGGTAGCAATAACAAGTACTTGGGCACAATTTGGCCCCTCCAACGGTTCAACTGGAAGAGCCTTGCACAAGCAATTTAAGTACAAAATAAAATATTTTTACAATGGTTGGAGGCAAAATTGGTTAGGCATATATAAAAATAAAATATAAATACAAAATAACTCAAATACCTCCATTTCATTTTGAGTCATATAGAGTCATTTGAGTCATAGAATATCAGGCTTAGTACCTGCCTCACCCTTCACTCCTCCCGCTGTCACAAAAGGGGTTGAAGTTTGGTAGTTTTGTTTTGGTTATGATTTTAACAATTAAGATTAATGGCTACGTTTTTTGGATGAGCAGGCACTATAGCAGCTTATATTTGCTTTGCAATACTCTAGTATTAACAATCAGTTACATTTCATATACAATCTATGGTAAAATGCAGATGCAATTTAGAAAAGATTTTTAAGCCCAATGACAACGTGTCATCTCATCAGACTGTATGTATAAAATGACCAGTTCTAAAAGCCAAAGCAATGCAAATGTAGTTTGATGCCCGTCCACACAGACCCAAGGGCATATGCAATACATTTCTAATGATCAAGGCTTAAGCATGTTGACATTTGGTATAAATATGTAAGTAAGCAGAGGCAGCATTCAGATACACTGAATAGGGGAGCAATTATTATAGTCTAGAAGAAGTAATATGGCTATATTAAATTTGCCATTTTTACAAGTTACAGCTGTTCTTTTCTCCGAAGGCATTTCCTTCCCCAGTTTCTAGAATATGCAGATTTTCCTTGGCTCTAATGACATAAAATCTTTGGCAACTCATTACGAAGCTTTTTTTTTTATTCAGTCCAACAAGATGATAAGGATGGCATAGAATGGTATTCCAGTCAGGCATTCCTTTGCTAATTTCCCTTTCTCTGTTTTGGCTATTCCTCTAGGAATCGAGTGATTGATGGCCTAATCCAATAACTGTATTACATTGCTTCAACCTGGGCTCTTTTCCTTATCATTAGCAGTTAGCCTATGGTTAAATTCACAGCTCACTGCTTGGTATAGCCCCAGAGATTTAAGGGTCTGGCCTTTAAAAAACATTTAACATAAAATGTAAATCTTGACAGAACTGAGAATTCACTTCCCTGTCAGCTCTGTTTAATTAATCTCAAATACTGTAGTCTAGGCCTGCTAGATGCAGAGGAAGTAGTTGGTTCTTACTGCAACATGCTTTAGAATGGCTCCACTTAATAAGGGGCTTAATGCCCTGAGAAGCACTGACATTTTACATGTATGTGGTTACATTTTTGGAACGTCAGTATTGTTCAAAAATAATTTTGTTTTTATATGAAAAGTTGAAAAAACACAAAATCCAAAAAATTGCATTTAATAGGCTTCATCTCTGATTCCCCCACTTCAGAAGAAGCATCATTTAAGACGAGATTCATGATCATGCGTCTATGCATTTGCGTACGTTTTTTGGAGTGCCAAGTCACGCTCAGGCTTCCTCCTAAATCATGGTCATCTAAATTTGAAGCACAATTTTTAGGGGAGGAAATTTGCGCCCAAGCTTGAGCCAATGCAAAAACC
The DNA here is from genome assembly GCA_027917425.1 of Gastrophryne carolinensis. Lineage (NCBI taxonomy): Eukaryota > Metazoa > Chordata > Amphibia > Anura > Microhylidae > Gastrophryne > Gastrophryne carolinensis. The sequence continues at coordinate 461,034,876 of CM051235.1, forward strand.
TGCACCTGTAATTTTCCTTAAGATCAAATTGTAAAAAAAAAACAAAAACAAAAGACTAACGGGCTTATTTCATCCCAAAAACATATGCCGGCAGCAATAACAGTTTTTTAGCAATGAAAGTCAGCCACAAGTTTTTTTTGTACTTCTTCCCTTTCTTTGGGGTTTTGGTGAGAAATAAAATGGTTAATTTTTCTCGAAAAGGAAGACACTGGACATCATAAGAAAATAAGAAAAAACATTAATAGCACAATTATTAGACATTAATATACAAAACAGGGCAGGGAGAGAGGAGTAAGGGAGGGGAAAAAGGGGTAAAGAGAACACCTGGGAAAAAAACATTTGGAAAAACAACACTAGAGGTGACCTGAAATCAGGATATCCCTAATACAACACCTAAAAGTAAAGAGAAAAAAAACACCTATAAACAAATGACACCTAAATCTTTCTCCCCTTTCTTTACTGTTTCTCATTTGCGATTTTGTCTCTCTAGCTTTTTTGGCAAATCTCTAGTCTAAATTAAGGCGTGTAATCCATAACAGGGAATACACTCTGAAATGGAGAATAGAGATACTCATGAAACACAGAAGTTGGAGAGACAAAATTGCAAATGAGAAACAGTAAAGAAATACAGAGGGCATCTGGACCAGTTCAGGGTTTAGCCAGTCAAAAGTGCATGGGGCAGGACCATCTGCGGAAGGCCCCTGAAGAGGAATTTTACACTTCCCCCGAGTGGTGCGATCTGCATGTGCGTCATGCGCGTGCACAAGACCAGAATCACATGCGGAATCATTGGTGCTTGATTTGGGGTTTACAGGCACATGACCATTAATAAACCCTATAGTTTCTTAATCCTGTCTTGTTACACATATTGGTCCCCACTATAAAGGGTTTGTACTATTTGGGGGATGAGCATTATGTGCGTCACTGGGCGTTAAAGGAGCAGTATCGCGAATTTTTCTTGGTGACATATTTAAATGGTACTTTGAATGAATGACTCTGATGAAGTGGCCTAATTATTGGCCACGCAACGCATCAGTGCATGTTAAGCGCAGGTGGATTTGGACCATGACACCCGGTAATGTACACTGTTTTTGTCTCTATTTTTGATATTTGCTGTATATTAAACCATTTGTTGTGTTTCCTTTTTATATTGCTGAGACTCATGTCCGGGAGCTTTACCCTCTTTTAGCACCAATATAAGCACGTTATACCTTGCACTTTATCTCTGCACCTTGTTGGTGCATCTATATATGTGTTCATTGTTGGGGCATATTGTCCCTCTGTTTGTATATTCTTTCACTGCTTTTTTCATTTCTGTTTTCCTTTGCACAATTTGCACATTTTTGCACAACTTTGCACAAGCACTATAGCACTTTTCATAAAGGGGTTCCCGTGACATCAGACCGGTACCTTTAAAATATATGTACAGTGTACTTACCTGTTGTTTTACACAAATACTTTGATTTATATGGCATGGCCTTAGTAAGTAGAATTGATGTTATTAGAATTATTACAGTCCAGTATATCTCCTGCCTCATGGTTTTAATTATGTTTTAAATGTATGTTTGCCTTTTTTGGCCTTTAATAAACATGTATTTTTGCAATACTCTGTAGAGCGGCACATCTGTTTAGACAGGTGGGGGGCCTAGCGGGCTGTACTGGCAGCTCATTCTTTTAGTGTACTTTGAATGTAGGTAAGTGTTGGAGTAAGAATTACAAATTTAGAAAAAAAATGATGTCTGTGTTGAACAGCTGGAGACAAATAGGTCATGTTTATGTCTTCTGAGTGTCGGGACCCGACACTCTGGCCTGTTCCATGCTGAGGAGAGGGGTGAAACAATGTATCAGCTGTTCAGTGCTGGCAGCCGTCCAGCATAAGATAACAACATTGCAACATTTCCTGGCCAGAACTTATATATCTAAAACAGAGAGAAATGCTCTAGAAGTCATTTAGCTGATTTTGACAGTTTTCCCTTCATGTTGGCTCTGCTGCAGAATCTTTCAGTTTACCATTTTCTCTTTCATACTCTTATTTTTCATTTTTCCATATGATCTTTCTTTCAGCTTTGTGTGTTTTGAGCAAAGCCCAACCTAGGATTTTCACTATCTGGAGTTTTGTTTTGTGCCCCTAGGGGCATCCCGACTTGGGATGCCCTGATATGTGAAATCCCCAAGTTCGCCTGTGAAAACGTACCTTTCCCTGTCCCACAGCGCATGCACGGGCTCTCATCCAATCAGCGCTGTTTGCACGCAGATGGAGAGCCTGAGAAGTAACCTTCCTGGCCGCCCGGCCTGTCTAAATAACTATCTGCGTGAGTGTGCCAGGAAAATGGGGGGATCTGTGGTTATCCAGGGGTCGTTTCACACAGTGGGCATCCTGATTTAGAATACCCAAGGGGGAAGGTCAATGGCCGGGTCTTATTCAGGGTCTTACTTCAGGGTCGGCAACTCAGGGCTTTGTTCCACTTTAATACCTTTAGATTTTCCTGCAGTTATTCAAAGAAGAATTTCAGTCATTTTCAGTCAGTTTAGTTTATTTTGTATAGATTTTACACATTTGAGTCACCTGGTCTCATAACAAAAGCAGCACCTCACACACACAGCCGTTACCACTGATTACAGTGTCAGCCTCTGAGGTAAAGTGTTGCTAGGAGACCAGTGGGCTAAATGAAGCAGCTCACTAAAAACAACCCAGCAGATCCCCCTATTCAGCAAATGGACTGAGCCATTGTCATTATACAATTTAAAAGAAAGGCATATATTTTTTCCTTTTTCTATCACCAGATTATTTATACACATGTTAGAAGCTATTGTGTGGCTATTTAATTATTTATCTTTTTTAATGCAAATTTCGCGATACTGCTCCTTTAAGCAGGCAGTCTCATGCACATTTGTCATGAATATGGACTCAGGAGGGCCCAAAACGTGTTGCTGGGAGACTCTGAGCACTATTTCTATGTTTGTCATGAATTATGTATAGTGAGAGCTTATTATGGATGCTTTAAAACCTATATAAAAAATGTTGTGATTTTTATGGATTTTAGCCCACTGGCTATACACTGTTGAAGTTGGATACTGAGCGGGGCTTGCAGTGGCCTTCACCTGAGCTGGTCCCAGGCCACACCGGGTAGAGATTGCAGACCTTTGTGTACTATAAGTCTCATGCACTACCTGATTTGAGGTCTGTGGGAAAGTCTATGAAATTGGACCTTCTCTTTAAATCAGTGACATGAATGTCAACAAAATTGCACACAAGCATGGGCTTCACCTTTCAATAATGGAGCTCAGAGGGTAATCTAAAATATTTGGGGAGGACTCATTTTTGAATACCTGCACAGTTTAGAGAGCCTTTCTTACACAACACAAAAGGTATAATACAAAAGTAAGTTAAACATTTAGTTTGGTTATTCAGATGAAATTACAACTAACCTATATAACCTAACCATTTTAACTTCTTCCTCTCACAGTCAAAAACATATATGTTGAATGAGAAAATCTCTCCAAACTCAGTGCATAGGTATTCCAAAAAAGGCACCAGACTAAACTTTAAATATCACAGTTTCACTAAAAGACTAGGTCAGTCTGTACAGCTGTACATTGTTGTTTGCAAGTGAGGGACGTGATTGTTTCATTTGTCCAGCTTCTAACTATTTGAAAGCACTCGCTGCTAGAATGACTACATTATTTTTAAAGGCACTACATATAAAATAACCTTAAATTAAGCAATGCACCCTTGACCTTGCCTTGTCATTTATGGAAGTGAAAGCTTCAAGGAAGATGGCAGCTGGGTCCCTGATGAAAAATTATGCATCTCATAAACTGCTTTTCTGCCGAAATGTCAAAGCAGAGGAGGTCTCTTCCTCAAACTTAAGAATTGGCATTTTCCTTCTGTCTCCTTTGTTGCTATGAAGCGCTCATGAGCAGTCATGACATATCTTGGACAGGTAAGGGGAACGAACTGTCAAAAATCTATTATTAGGGGTCTGATCTCTTCTACATTGACTACTGATGACACCATGTCAAGAGATACTGAACAATGTACGAGAGGGAGGGGATCACAGCTGGAAGAAAATAAATAATGATTAAACAGTAACCATTTCACTTTACAATGAGGGCACATATACAAATACTGATTGCCACTAATAACATTGTTTTCTGGATGATTTGGAATAACTATTATGAAAATGCTGCTAGAAATCAACTTAGAAGTTGTTAGAAATACAGTTGTTGTTGTTATAATACACACATTTTCCTATGTTCTCAAATGGTCGCTGTATTTAAATGTAGGCCTAAACCTCACAACAGCATTTCTTTATTTTTAAGTGTTTACTGATAAGAACAAACTTCAGTAAGTCAGTAAATGCTTCAAACTGCAGAGGTATCCACAATATTTGAGAGGCACTCCTAAAGTGAGACAAGCCTCTTCGAACCATTACTCCATAGTAGAGTTAGCTTTTTAGCCTCTCTCTAAATGCACAAAAAAGTGAGAAAAAATGGATTCTTCATGTACCCGATTGGGTGTTGTGGTTGGGCAGTTGGGAGATGGGATGCAGAATGTATCTTTTTCTTAAAGCAGCAGTCTAGCTTCTACTGAGGTGGATTTGGGCATTTAAAATAACACATTAAGTTTACCTTACCAGCACTGGATGCCCACTCCCCCACCAGGAGAAGTGCTTCCGCATTTGTCCTGGCCTAGTCAGCCAATCAGTGAGCAGAAGCCCTTGTACTGCTGCACTGATTGTATAGCTAGTCACTGAGTGATGGCTGTGGAGGGCAGTCTGCCAGCGGCTGCCATTGATTGATAGGGGAGCAACTGGCCAGCACCAGTAAGGCAAGCTTTGTTTGCTATTATAAATACCCAAATCTAAGTCAGTACCTGGATGGGGTATCAGAAATAGGGTCTGGACTTCCAAATAAAAAATTTGTATATAACAGCATGGATAGTTAGAAAATTGTGGCAAGACTCGTGAGTGCTCTCTCTCCAAAGCCAAGCTAACTCTAACAGGTTTCAGTGAAAGGTACTAAGTAGTAGAGAGACAGGCATCAAGAGAATGGAACAGGAAGCACGAATGTTGCAGAAACAGGTATCATTGTATCCAGGGAGCAGTAGTGTAGCTGAGATATCTGGGCACAGGGACACAATTTAGTTAGGTAAATATAAAAAATCAGGATAGGTGTAGCTCAGGTAGGTGACTATTCAAACCTAGAACAAATAGTTGTGTATGTAGGAGCAGGAGAGCAGTTCCAGTAGGTGGTGTTCAAGACATTCAGTTGTACAGAAGTGCGATTCTTTAATGACCATGCAAGCGAAATAGGCAAAGTCACAGCTGTTTGAAATCTTTTTTACTTTAAAGATTACCACATATGCACGTGTAACTGGGAGGCAATCAAATGGCCGGAGTGTAACTCAGGTAGGATAGACACACCAAATTAAAATAAAAAGGACAGGCCCTGAAAATACTTATGCCATCTTACTGCATTCTCTCTATGTAGAAGCATTGGTTACAGGACTTCATGGATCAAAGCAGAGACAGACTGGGGTCAAAAATCCACCTGGGCAGCACACCACTATCACACAAGCCAAGCCCTTCCCCCAAAACTTTTCCTGGTCAACAAGTGTGCCAAAGCTGAGGCTATTACATTGCAGAGGCAGACCATAGACAAGAGGTAATTTGGCCACTCCTAAAGCAATGGTACCAATGTTTTATTATTGTAGGGAGAATTACTGAGGCAGGGGTGGGCATGGTTCTCTCACAGCCAAGAAGCTGAGGCCAAAGCATTGAAGGGGCAGAACATAGGGCTAGAAAAGGGGGATAATTGGGAGGCATGGAGTCAAGGGGGGTGTTAAAACAGTAATTTCCACTTGGTGAGGTGGGCAAGCAGTGTGGCCCACTAGTAATTCTTCCTTTGCTACATATGACCAGTCCATCCTTGGGTGGTAAGGTAAGTAATGCTTTTTTAGGTCAAAGCTTGCACTTGCAAAGGTCCCAGGTACAGCACTGATAAGGACCCTAACTTTGAATTGCCAATGAGCATCCTAAAATGTTTCCACGTGCCAAAACTTATACTTAACTAAACTGATCATGAATATAGACATAATACATGCTCATAGCCATCTCAAAGATGCCACAGCCATACAAGCCGATTTTGTACTTTGATTGTATCTACTGTCTGGGCTAGTACCTTAACCTACCAACCAGTTAAACTGGACAAACCCTATCACAAGAAATGTAGTACAGGTAAGCATTTGTTTTGTTGTTTTCTTTGTGCTGCTGTTGGAAGTGGGCAGGTGATCCCTGCTGGCTGGGACTTGCGAGATCTCGCAGGATTCAGCTGCAGGAGGTTTGGGGGGCAGGGCTGCTATAAAAGGGGCGGGGTCAGGAAGCCCAGGAAGCTATAGCCATGAGGGGAACAGAGTGAGGAGGGCAGCTGAAGCAGGGCCTGCTGGAGAAGGCCTCAGAATGTCCAGGGGCTGTGCTGAAGCCCAGGAGGGCCCCTCAACCGGTGGTGCGGTACAGAGAATGCAAGCTTTATTTTAAGGAATTTAAAATAAAGCTTTTGCTTGTTTTTGGAATACTTCAGCGTGTGGTGGTGCCTTTCACTCAGCCCCGTTGTCTCAGAAATATAAACCAGGAGAGTGTGAAGAGGCCATGTGTTTCTTGTCCCCCATCCGAGGGGGCGGATTACAGAAACGGTGCTCATATGTATTCTTCCCGAAGGCAATTCAGATTGCTGCACATAAAACTTAATTTATCTTTTTGTAATTCCTGCAATGGTCAAATTACTGCCTTCAATGGGGTCCTATGGACCTGCTAGTGGACTGTCAAGAGGAAATGCTGCTGGGTTTTCTGTCGCAATGCATTGTGGGTTACATTGGTTAAATCCAGGCAGCAGCATGGCTGGGATTCTGGTAAAGTAAGCCTACTGGGTGCTCCAAAGTAACAGCAACCAGGAGAAACTCAGTGACATGGCATTTCCGCTTTGAGAAAATACAGGAGCAAATGTAATGGGGCAGGGAGGCTTCTCATCTGTGGATTCCTCCTATGTGACTAATCATAACACTGGAGGGGAGAGACATGGTGAGGACCCCACCTAATCCACCCCACTACTCAATGCTTACTTTTTCCTATCCAAATGGTAACCTGGAAATGGATGCACAATTACAGGTGGTGGTATGGAAAGGGTATAAAACTATCAATATTGATTTAGGGGCACCTTATCAATGCTAAATAAAGTTAACCTTCAGTGTGGGTTACTAGTATGGCTAAAAGGTCAGGATATAAGGTACATATCTACCATCAAATGAGCAATAAAGCAAAGATGGAGCAAATTGAAGCAGTTGCACAATTGTTAGACTAATTTGGTAGGTTTAATACAAATTAAAAGGTTGTTGTGGTTCTGCAGTTCGATTGGCCTGGATGGGGACGAGCTCTGGCCACACTGCTGTTGCTTTCTTTACACACTCTCCTAAGTGGATTCAGGTCGGGGGGGGGGGGGGGGTATGCTGTTGAGGTCTGTGTGCTCCCATATACTCATTAGGCAGTCTAGGCAGAGTCATTTATCTGTACTCTCTGGCTGGTAGCTAATCATGACAACCCATAACTTCAATCCCAGTTGAGCACTTTGTGGCCAGGTGGAGGGTTCCATTAGGGATTATGGGATTAGAGATTACGAGTTTACCCTCCTCTAATGCTGGCCCTGCCCAGTTGTCCAGTTTTCTCTTTACATTTACTGTTTATTGCAAATAGCTACATTTGCAATGTGCTTCTATCTTTACATTGTACTAACACATTATTAATAAAGACACATATAATGTACTAATAACTTTTTTTCACCTAGTAACTATCATGCCTGTATGCATTTTGTATTTACATCTCTTAGTGACATCACAAACTGTTCCTGCACTTCCTTTGGCCCAGTGACACTAAAAATCAGTGTTGATGGATGTTTCTGATGACAGGGGGCACAGGCACCAATGCCGAAGATACTTATGCCTTGCCAGAACGAAATGTTAAAATAATGACCACTATTTATTAAATGTACAGCAATTTCCTTGACTTTTAGTGCTTACATATATTTACATTACAATCCCAACAGTTACAGAGGCACTCTTATCACCTGGGATTGGAAGTATACATTTATTCATTAGTAGCAACTAATGTGAGACCAAATAAAATGTGATAATACAACTATTTCTTTAGAATACTGCCCATTTAGAAGTGCAAGTACCTTGACACCGCCATCTATCACTGTCTGTTACCATGACAACACTAACTCTCTGGCCATTGGTAAAAGTTCTAATGCACATGGCAGCTGCTGATTTTAAATGACAGATTACACAGACAACAATTTGAGATAATATTTGTAGCTTCAAACGGTTACACAGTCTCCGTTGCAGCATGCAGAAACAACACATCTCTATACATCTACATCTACGTTTTTGCATGCTTTAAACATGTAGTTTAGGTGACTAAGATGTTAATAAGGGAGGTACTATATTTAACTAAAATATGGCAAGTACTCCACCTCAGAGGTGCTGATAACTGGGCAGAGGGGGGGGGGGGGGGGGGGGTTGGGCAACCCAATGAGGGTAGCCTGTACTCACTAGAACTCACCTTATTTCAAGTTCCAGCACAGCATTTTGGTACCATGTACCAGTGTCCAGTGAAGTTTGCGGATGGGCTTGCATAGTGCTGTGCATCTTGCCACTTGGGGAACCAAACAGTTGACATGGGGTTGTGATCTGGTGACTAAATCGAGGAAGTACAAAAGTAGGTATATATTGGGACCTGGACTCAGACTTCTGTTTCGGGAATGTGAAGCGACATCCCTCTATTGGGATGACACCCCACAGCCTAGTACAGTGACCCTTCAGTCTAATTTGACCTTAGGGTCCCTTTGATGAATACATCTTTGGGAAGTAGCTATGCCACAATTGGCTGAAAATGGGTTTATGCAAATGCTTTTGGGAGCCCATGAAAATTTCACTGTGGTTCACGTTCAAGAGCCTATATCTGCAATTAAATGGACAAAAATGTTCTATTACAAAAAAATCCAGATTCAACTATGAGGGGATATTTCTACATGTGAGGTGTAGATTATTAAGTATAAAAATGACACGTCTATGTGAATTGACACATGATAGATGAAACACATGAAACTCCCCAAAAGTGTTTGAAAGTAAACGCAGCCTAAAGGGAATTTGAGGTGCAGGGGAGGAATTTTTTTTATTTCTGTTAATGGAGTGCTGCATATCACATAAGACAATAGACACTTCCAGCACAGTTTGAAAGCTTCATACATTTGAATTTGTTAACCTCTCCTGGTTTCTGGTAGCATATATTGAGTATTGCATAAAACAACATGATACATGCAGCTTTAGGTTTTAAAGGCCATTTGAAAAAAAAAAAACAGACTTACCTTAGCCCCACATTTAGACCAGGGCTGTTTCTTCAATAGGAGGGGAGTTGGATGTGAGGCAGCCTGTGTGATACGGGGATCTGCAGAGAAAAATGGAGGACATATTCCCTCCTCTTGTCCTCACTCATGCAAAGCCCCTGGGAAAAAAAACCTAATCAATAGGGCCATTAAGTTTTGAGGGAACCCATGTTATCCTCAGGTTTAATGCACAGGAGCATAGAAGGAACAAGTATACTGCAGATGGGATTTTCCAGACCACGTCCTTTCCCTGCATCAATGGCCTGAATGGCACTCAGCCAGCTGCCATTCAAGCCCAGCTAACCCCTCCTTCCTTCCAACCTCCTCCTTGCTCTTACTTCTAGTGCTAACAGTTGCTCATTATGCTGATTAGGCCACACCCACATGCTTCAGAAAGGAAGAGAAAGAAAATCATAAGGTAAAACTTGAAACCTTGATAACTCTGCCATTTCTTCTTCGATTTAAAAACAGAAAACAATTTAGGACATTGCCAAACGTAGTCCGACACAATGGGCTAACAACTGGCTTTTCCTGTTCTACCACTTTAATGAACACTGTACCCCTCTGTTTTACATAAGTGTTTTTTTGATTGATGATTGTAACGGCTGTAACTGTGCAAACAACGCATATTATGCAATTATACATTTCATGTAAGTAAATGAGAATACAAGGGAATCACCTTGGTTGTGTCATTTTGTATAGGGTTGCCTTAACAAAAATAGACCAGACATCAAGCTCTAGGTATTTTGGACAGTTTTTTAGTACTCCAGGAGATCTGGGCATCAATTGTAAGGCTCACACACTGCTCTTTCAGCGCCAGATAAAGCAGGCCAAACTACACTGTAGTACAGTAACACGTTAAAGCAAATCTATTATCAAGGAGGCCCCGAATGATAGTCAGAGGCTTCAGGGCATGACTCAGCAACTAGGCTCCTATAGGAATCAATAGGCTGCTCTGACTTTTCAAGAAAAAGTTGGTACATTTATGCAAATGTACTTGAAATGGAGCTTTGTTTGAATAAAATAAAAGAAAAAATGTTAACTGGGGCTTATATTCATCCTGTTTTTTTCAGAAGGTCAGATGTGAGTATGGTAAATACAATATGGGATTATGTCAATTATTTTTAGCATACTTATTGAATATGACTCTATACTACAATTAGACAGACTGTATGTCCTCCACTAAAGAAGTCTGTAGAACGAAACGCAAGGTTGAAAGAAATAAGAAGCATTTGAAAACGCTTTGAAATGAGGGAAACAGGGTCTGTAATTTTTTCCTTTTACATTGTATGATTGTATTGTTCATTGTAACTAGAAATGTAATACATTTGAATAACTTCTAAAGGTACCATTTTGGAAAGGTTCATTTACTTTAAATGACTGTTTTAGGTGACTCACAGCCCTCATTCACCACCAGAGGGTACTTGATATAATTGTTAAAAGGAAGTGATTGGGAACCCCTGGGCTAACCAATTTACCACCTACCCCGGTGCTTACTCAAAAATAGCTATATTTCCACAGTATATATGACGGCAGCATTCGCCACAGTCTAGTTTTAGGGATAGGTGCCATGGAGGTCCAGACTACAGGACAGGAAAAGCAATGAGTCTAGACATATGGAACTAGTGTGCAATCTGTAGTTATTGTATAGTTTAAGATTTCTGTACTTGTTAGAGATACAGAATTCAATAGCCAGAAAAAACAATGTCAATTGAAGAGGTCACACAACTGAGTCTCATCAGATGACCTTCCTCTAGTATTATGCTGTTGGGATCCTCTATTAAGAAAAAGGAGACATCAGACTCTTCACACTCAATATGTTCCATCTGTCACAGCTATTAGAAGCTCACTGACCGGGACTGAGCTCAGAGAATTGGTTATTACAGCGAACATGCCATCTGAGCTTCTAACACGGACCCCCTGAGGTTTCAACAGCCTTTAAGAAATGCTCAAAACATAAAGGGCAGCACCTACCAGACACTCCACCATATGTGGTCCTGCTTCCTCTTCCAATTGCAGGCCACGGTGTTCCATCTGCTTTTAGTCCCATCAGTCCAGATACGGTATTAGTTGCAGTAACACCATCTGCACCACCTGTAAAACAGAGCGAGCGTTAAGTCTTTATACCGTCACAGGTAGCAATCAGCAATTTAATTAAACAGTTTAGGGCATGCTTGGTATATGTCATTTAATAAAAGGAGATTCATGAAAAATATAGATTTCATGTTAGGCTCTTTTTAACAATAAGCATAAGAGCAGGGAAAATGCATACAATTATTATTTATTATCTAATATTCATAAGATGTGGATAATGTATATACATAAAAAACACATCATTTAAAGTGGACCAAAACCCAAGAATTTCACACATCTGTGTGTGTAAAAACCCTCAGGATTGGCTGACCTCTATCCATGCTGCCCATGGGGAATGCATGGACTCTAGTCCAGTCAGAACTCAATGCCGTGCATATTTATGGATGAGCTCTAGGGATAACTCCGGAGGCCAGTGCACGAGTATGCACACTGTGGGGCATTTCAATTTGGAGAAACTGGTGTAAAAGTCTCCAGAGCCAGGCTACCAGGGTTTTGGTCTGCTTTAAAGCAAGTAACACAACATTAAAAGCACACATATATTTCAATGCAGGCTGTTGTACAACTGTACAATCCACATTTTCTGGCCACTAGGTCCCTAACCTCACATTTTTTTGTAGTTAGATATCATGGCACCCTAACATCCTGTAGTAAACCTTACTGTACTCCCAGACCAACCTTCCCCCCCTAGCTATTTTGAGCAACCTCATTTGATTTTTAAAAACAGGGCCTGTGGTTATATTGGGACTAGCAACTAGTATAGGAAGATGTTAAACATGCACCCTAAACTGGGTGGACCAAAATCCACCGCAATTGGCCCAGGAATCTATAATATTCCAGGGCTGATTGATTCCATACCCCCGGGGCATCCAAAATCGGGATGCCCCACTGTGTGAAAACCCCCCCCCCCCCCCCCCCCAGGTCGGCCCATACACTTACCTTGCTTCCCGGTCCAATGCAAGCTGTGGCCACATCCCTGCTATCCCTCTAGTAGAGAGCGTGCCCGTGCCATGCATTTATGAATGGGAAAGCGAGGGATGCGCCCCCAGCGCGCTCCGAGCTCGCTGATTGGACGAGCGGCTGCGCATCCACCATAGGAACGGAAACAGATGAGTAAACTTCAGCAACCTGTGGGGTTTCACGCAGTGTGGGAACCCCCAATCGGCGTGCCCCAGGGGCAAGGATCAAAAGCCAGGATAGTCAAGCTCCTGGGTTTTGTGCAGCGGATGGGCGTGCCCTGCATCTGCGTCCATTGTCCTCAACGGACACTGACACAGGCCACACTCGCCAGCTGCATAGAGCAGGTGTGTGTGCGCACTGGCCCGAGCAGTAGCGGCAGTGCCTGCAGTGGCCAGAGCGGGGACAGCGGGCATCGCTCTTTTATTGCTGGCCTTCCATTGGTCGCAGTACGGGAGTGAGGCTCTTGTAAGTATATCTTTTTTTTTCTTCTCTCCAGCATCAGGTGAGGTTGGGTGGGGAGATTCAGCCACACTCCATATGGGAATGGGATGGGGGGATGCCACACCGCATATGGGGAATGGGATGGGGGAATGCCACACTGTCTATGGGAATGGGATGGGGGAATGCCACACTGCCTGTGTGATGGGGGGTGCCATACTGCCTATAGGAATGAGATGGGGGGATGCCACACTGCATATGGGGTATGGGATGGGGGTATGCCACACTGTCTTATAAGGCGAAAAATACAGTATGTCTATGCTACCCTAATTAAACATAAACCAATGTTTTACCTGTTAATAATGTGTATGACCACATTTATCCACATGTACATAATTCAAGGTATTAAAGAATAACCATCTGGGCCCCAGCAAACAGGATATACACTTGGTTTCATTAATACACAGAAGACTATACTCTGCTAAATAAATAAATGACCCCCCCCCCCTCAAAAGTATACCTGGGTGACATCTGCACTTGAGATATGTCACCAGAAAGCTCACTCAATGGACTGTGGATATGAATATTCTCTTGACAGGACAGAGGGTGCTGTGGAGACAATAGCTCACACATGAGGAGGCCATCAGTCACCTCTATCTTCACTTCAAAAACAACTAATGATCTCTGTTAACAATCACCCCAAGATAACCCAGTTTGGGATGCCCCTACAAAAAAGGAACTTTAGGAAGTCAACATATGGAATAGATATTTGTAAAATGGGGGACAGGAAACAGCTACAAATTGTGGTGAAATCACATATGTGCAGTTTCTTTCTATCCCCTATCAGATCAAGCCCTGCTAAGGAAAGGTGAATATCTACCTTACTACTGGTAAGAGGATGGATTGCATTTATTTATTACTCATGTGTACTCATCCACACTGGAACCTAATGCAGGCTTGATCTCACAAGTCCTGTGGGCTGCACAGTTTCAGCGACAATATGTAACAGGTCCCTCACTAATACTAATAACAAGAAAGCAGGCACCCTTATTGATTGACAACCAGGAGGGCATGACATGATCATTCACTGGAAATATGCTTTCATTGTTAGTGGCAGACAGGGGCCGGGTGGGAGTGCACTCCAAGCTGATAGCACAGTTAATGGACCAGCTCAGCTCACAAGACTCACTGCAGACTGGTGGGCACATGTTTTTATTTTAATTAGCCTTTTTATTTTAATTAGCCTGGACTGTCCTTTTAAGCAGCACATTCCCTCCCTTCCTAAATAACCCATATGAGGCAAAAATACTCCTTAAAGAGAAACTCAGGTCAGAAATGACCCAACTCTCTTTTCAATATGCAGCATTAAGGCAGCCTAGATCAGCCTCCCTCACTGCGCATCAGCGCTGCTAAACTAGGGAACAGAGAGATAGATACTCACCTTTTCTAAGTTGCATGTCCAATGTGACCGCAAGCAGCCTATCAGGACGGCCAGCAACCAAGCACATTATTGTGCAACTGCCGGCTGAGCTTGAACACCCTCCTCTGCTAAATTCATCACATCCCAAACCTCCAAGCTTTTAAAGGTGTCCTCAAAACTTACATCTTCAGATAAGCATTTAGCCTAGTTTATGTAATTCTCCCAATGCCGCCCCCATAAGGGACATAGCATCAAACTCAATACAGACCCCTTTTGCTGTGGCCCGTAACCTCTTAATGACAGTGCTTCTTCTACTATTGTATCTTGGATTCATTTTGTTGCATCTTGATTGTAATAGTCTATGCACTGTATGATTTACCCTGTTTAGAATTACTACCTATAGTGCTTTTGATAACGTTATAACCAACATTGGTAATGATAGTAATGATAATAATTAAAGAAAACCTTTTACATTTTGCTAAATGTATGGAGTTTCAAAGCGAAAGGAGAATTTCTTGTTTTACAATTGTAATACAGCGGCGGACCTACACTCTCCCTGGCGAATGCCATAGGGAGAATCTAGGTCCACTGGAAATTTAATGAACTTCTCCTTCTGGCCTAGGACCAGAGGTAGTCACATCTTCAGGTAGGACTCCACCAAAATGGGGATCAGAAACTGAAGTACAAACTGAAGTGGAGGAACATCCTTCAATAGGGGGAAGCTGCAGCAGTATTTGCTGCTGTTTTCTGTCCTCTATAATACAAAGCCCTTCAAAATGTGCACTTATCTATTTCTTGTTGGGGGATGGAGATAAGTGGCAAGCATTGCCAATGTCTATAAGCTTTGATATTCTCTTTGCTCCTTGTACCTGTGTCTGCATTCCTCTTAATAACTAAATAAATATGTTGCAAAGCAATTATTAAAATAAGAAAGTATGGCTCTACTTTAAAATGTTTTTTAGCTATGTAACTGAATGTTTTTGCTAGAAAGATAACATTATTTGCTTTTTGATTTCTCAAACAAGCACCGTATGGATTTAAAAATCAGAGATTCTGCAGTGTTTTAGACTCAAATGTAAAAGATTCTTGAAAATAAGAAAGATAAGAAAGATAAAAATGGTACTTTGGCATGGAAAACTATCATAATAAAAAAAATACAACCGCTATAAAAGATATCTAATACTAATATTAATAATTAGGATAACAAATCAGAAAGAAGAAGCTAACTGTCGTAATTGAAATCTTACAATATGCATGAGCTATATCATGATTTTTCTTTGATCTAATATTTGACACATCCTGTACATGGGGCCGCTATATCTGTCTCACCTTCTTGAGCGGCCGTTGCAATCTGCACAATATTTGTGACATTGGGGGTCAACTTGGCAAAGAAAGGAATCTTGACAGCTTGTCTAACCCAGCGACAGATGTTGCGCACCAGTTCTGGATCCTGTTCAAATAGGTTAGAAATGAAAAAGAAAAAGAAAAATTGGTAATTTGTCTAATCTAATGAAAACTTGGAGCAATGAAGGGAAGAAAAATTCCATCAACAGAGCTATTCTTGTAAGGCGGTGAAATTAATAACTGAACTGAACTCATTGTAGCAAGCAGCGCAGATGTATTGTGGTGCTGTAACGTAATATAGTTCTTAAGAAATATCTAAATGAATACAAAAGTAATTAACTCAGGGGGAGTAAATAAGACAACATAGCACTGCAAAATGCACAATTTACTAGAAAGGATTTGTTAATAAACTAGTTTTGCTGCTAATGTATCACAATTTCTATGTCATAGATTTTTCTTTGATCTTCATGTAATACCATTCTGGGAATCTGTGGGGGTGAGCCTAGATTCTTCTATGTCACACTGATGGAAACAGATAATTGTCATTCATATTTTTTGCAATTATGACCATGAAATTACAAAAGGAACCACTAAACTGATAGTAGTAGACTATTGTACTCTTTTTTAGTAGCCTATTGTAACTATACCAGGGAGAGGAGTATCTATTAGTAACTATTAGTATCACTGGACAAAGAAGCATAGACATGATTTTGGTATCTGTAAAGGCAGTAATAACTGGCAACTGAAAAAGGTTTAGTGACACTTTAAAGCTCTACTTTATTAAAGCTATTCAGCAGCCAAATAAAGAAACTACAGGGTACTTACCTTGTGTCTCAAACAGCTGATCGGTGCTAGTCTGGCAATCAATAACTCACTTGATGATTAAATCCAAGCTCCTGCGGCAACCTTTATATACTGGGGGCTACCACGCCCGCTTCATTCATTGCAATGGAGGAGGTGTGCCGAGGCCTGACATACCCCCTCCTTTGTAATGAATGGATGGGACAAGGCCAAGTCCCTGTGACTGAAGTCGGGGGGGGGGGGGTCCTGGCCTACAAGTGCTGGTAATCCATCGACAATCAGGTGAGTTACTGATTGCCGGACTAGCACAGATCAGCTGCACCGGACAGAAAGAAAGCATGGTTGTTTTATTTATTTGACTGTTAAATTACTTTAACATATATATATACCAAATATGTTGTACGGAATTGGGGGAGCAGAGTTTATGCCAGACAGTTATTTAAATTAAAAGTCTCTTTATTTGCTCCAAAGCAGAAACAAAGAAACCTCCTTTGTTCGGCTCCAAGTGCCTGTATGACCTCCCTACAACACCTGAGGATGTGCCTGATGAGGCAGCAAATGTTCTCTTAAGGGATCTCGATCCAGACCTGTATTAAAGAATTAGTCAATGCCGAACATTCTGTGGTACAACATGGCACTGATGGGTGGCGGGAGACATGATGTCCAAGATGTGCTCTGTTCGATCAGTTCTGGGGAACAGGCAGGCCATTCCATAGCATCGATGCCTTCATCATGCAGGAAGTGCTGACACATTTCAGCCACATGAGGCCTAGCATTGTCATGCATCAGAAAGAACCCGGGTCAACTGCACCTGCATATGCTGCCACAATGGATCTGAGGATCTCATCCCAGTACCTAATGGCGGTCAGAGTACCTCTGGTTAGCATATGGTGTCCCTTCAAAGAAATGCCTCCCCACACCATTACTGATCCACTGCCAAACCTGTCATGTTGCAGGATGTTGCAGGCAGCAGAACATTCTTCACTGCGTCTCAAAGCACAAGGAGAGGCGGCCCTGCATGCTAAACATAGCGATTGGTGGCTAATGAAAAGTAGTCTTAGTAAAAAGGAAAATTGAAGCTAAAATTGGGATCTGAATAGGTAATAAAAAGGGAGAGTTGGTATGCTGAAGAAGGGGCACCTGGATGCTAAAGTGCAGACCCAACAATTAATGTGGATAAGGAACTTTAGGGCATTTAGATGACTTTTGCTAGGTAAAGTTTTCTAATCGGGGGGATTCAGATGGCTTAATAGAAAGGAACCAAACAAATTCATACAGTATTGGGCCCAGAAATGTCTAATATGGTGGCCCTGCCTAGTAATTTAAGACGAGAAAAAATAGAACTACTTCTTTCCACTCTAAACCATAATGTTTTGGCTTGGGTTCTGTGTCAATTAAATATAAAAAGTTGTACATATTTGGATGTCATGGCTATACAGCTTGTTTCTTCCTACACTGTATACAGGACGTGACAGAGAGAAAGGATTTTAATATACCTAGTCCTCTGGGTAATGCTTATTCCTGGCAATGCCCACTAGCATTTTATCATAGACAGATCTTCATCAATGCAGGAATAGCAAATGAGATTTGGGAAATGTAGTTACTATTGCCCAACATCAGCTCAGAACACAGACATGCTGCCCAGATGGACAATGATGCACAGCTATAATCTTAGAAGTTGTATAGTTGTGCATGCATGAAACTTGTCAAATTATCAACAAAAAAGACAATCTTCCACAGAGTGGAGTTAAATGAAATTCAGGAACCTGGCATTTGAATTTTGCAGCTGTCATATATATCCCATGTGTGGCCAGCTGGTGCTGGCAGAAGTGTTGGTACAGACAAAGGATTAGAGCACAGGGGACTATGAAGATTGGCAGTTACATGAAAGCAACATGATGAAGAAAGTGGTTTAATTCATTAGGTTTGCTGTGACCATGCTGTCCTTTGAAAATATTTAATAAGTGTCCACGAGTGACAGTTTTTTTAAAGAGTAAATTCAGTGCCTCAGATTTTTAAATGAGTCAAAGAAAACAGACTGAAATAATAATCAGGTATAGCAGTCTTTCTTGAAGTGTGAGACTCCTAGGAATAATGTTGAGGATTCATATGAAAGGCCTGGGTCAAAACTGAAGAATTTGCACACAGCAACAGATATTAATTTTGCAATTCCCTTAAATCACTGGTATTATTCAGATACTAGGCCCTCATTTCTGTCATACACTTCCTCTATTTACAAGACACCCCTTTTGAGTGATACACCCCTAACCAGGGAACAGCTGCCTCCAGTTCAACATATAAAGCCCATATTAGAGACTGTTGAGCATTTAGGGCAATAGAAGGACTGGTTTAGAACACAGTTAAATAGCAGATAGCAAGGTGTCAGTAACTGCTTACCAGGATGTATACAGCAGGACTGGATTGTGTTAACAATCTCCAAATCCTGGTGGCACCCGATAGTAGAACCACTACTGTGACCCTGTAGTAAGTGTCAGGTTCTGGGAGGGCTATTGAGGCCAACTAGCTGGTACCAGTGAAACACACTAGACAAACCAGGTCCCACTAGGTCTTCACTAGTATAGGCTGGGTCTGGGCATGGCAAACACAGAAAACAAAGCCTAAGCATATAGGGCATTGTTTGTGAACAATGAAACTGACCAATTACAGAGTCAGGCAGCATAGATTCGTAAATGATGAGGCTGAGATAAAGGCCGGGGAACATAGTTTCAAAGGTTATGAGGATAACTGAACTAGTTTCAAAAGGGTCAGGCCAAAAGGGTATCCAGAGCCAAGGTCAAGAATAACAAGCTGGGCCAAGAAACTTAAGATAGCAGGATAATGATTCACAGATTATAGGAATCCAGAGGAGGAAGTATCCAAAGATAAAACAGAACCTGGTTGCAGGTATCTTCCTTTTAAATGACAGAAGCTAGGAATTAGTGCTCACTGCATGCATGTGTTCACACAATGCATTCCAATGCACCAATTTGCACACTGGTTTGGATATGCACATGTCCATGTAGACTTTTTTGACGCAGGTCTTGAGTCATATGAAAGTAAGTCTGTCGAGGGATACTTGGTCAAATATAAAATAATCAGCACACCAAGAATTTAATTTAGGCAATAGAAATTTACAGACTGGAGGTCAAGCATGGACAAAGGTGCACCAATAAGCATTAGATTTGAACCCTATTGCAGGCATTAGGCAGGCATTCACAAACCAAATGGCCCAAATACCCCAATAAACCAAAAGCAAAATACAACTATATCAGGGCAGGTACATGACAATGCACATTTACTGCACAGACATATTTCTAAGATGAAAGGCGTAGCAAATGCTGATATGTTACTTGTTGTGGGTCAATGTATTGTATTGGAGATGCACAATGGCATCTTTATTCCTCAATTTCTAGGTACGATTTACATGAAGAGTAGCTTTTGACCTGTATATTTACATGCAGCATAATTTCCTTCACCATAAGTGACCTATGCCTACTTCTTTAATTAAAAATAATTTTTAGTTTTGGTCCATTAAATATGCTCTACATTCTGCTTGTAACCTGCCTACTCAAGTCTTCTTGAAAGTCTATGCCTATAATTGTCCCTTCCACGACTACACAGAATATTTACCTAAGCTTTTCATGATGTTTCATGATGTTTTTAATCTATAATTTTTAAGTCTATAGCACTGAGATGTCACAAATAGCCAGGCTCGTAACTGTAACTGAACAGTCTGCATTGAGATTTTGATACTCTTCTTCAACTGCAGTCATATGGTAAGCTATTCAGACTCAGCAATATAGTCAGAACTAAGGCCACATAGGCTCTGACTAATTAATCAACCAATAACATTAATTAACATATATCAGTTTATGCAAACAAATATAGATCACGTTATTATTCATATAGTCAAGGCAGGGGGGATGTATGCACAGGAGGGGTACCTCAACAGCAGCTGTAATGAACAAGATTAACAAACATAAATTTAATGGTACCAATGAGAGATGAGCAAACTTTTGAAAAATTCTATTCGACTGATTCGCCGAATTTTCCGACAAAAATCGATTCGACCCGAATTTATTCGCAACGAATCTTGGTGGGTTTAAAAAATGCCCCCATTTTGTGCCGGAAGCGAGGGTCCAATAAGGTGGACAGCCAGAAGTCATCCCGCCGACAAATGGAAACAATTCTGGGGTCACTACGCAAACACGTGAGCATGCTTCCTGCCATTTGCGCAAGTGACTCAGAGGGACTACCTGTCTCCATCTCCACTGCATACTGCCACGGTGTGTCCGGGTCCTCTGTCTCACCTTCCTCAAAACCCTCTAGCTCCTCTGGCTGCTCCTGCGCCTCCTCTCCTGTCCGCTGACTAGATAAACCAGCCATTTCGCCTAAACTGTGCTTCACTGGACCACTCCTCATCCTCCTCCAGTTCAGCTCCAACGGGGTTCATGTGGCCGTAAGATGTAGACGTCATGTCTCCAGTACCCTGACCAGCCATGGTTCCCAACATGTGCTGTAGTACATGAAGCAGTGGAATCACGTTGTTCATCCCGTAATCCTGCCGACTGACAAATAAAGTGGCTTCCTCAAAGGGCTTGAGCAAATGGCAGGTGTCACGTATGAGCTGCCACTGGTTGACATTGAAGTTACACAGGGGAGTCCCCCTATCAGCTTGGATCATCAGAAAATCCGTGATGGCTTTTCTCTGTCATATAATCGGTCCAACATGTGAAGGGTGGAATTCCAACGCGGGGAAACATCGCAAATCAGACTATGTTGGGGGCTACCATTCTGACGCTGTAGCTCAAGAAGGGTGTGTTTGGAGGTGTATGAGTGGCTGAAGTGCATGCAAAGTTTTCTTGAAGTTGTTAGGATGTCTTGCAGATCAGGGGGAACACTTCAGGAACCACTTGACAACCAGACTGAAGACGTGAGCCATGCAGGGGACATGGGTCAGGCTTCCTTGGCGCAGAGCAGACAAAATGTTCTTCCTATTGTCGGTAACCATGATTCCCATTTTAAGTTTTCTTGGAGTAAGCCATGTTTGGATTTCCTGATGAATAAATTTAATCAGTTCCTCCCCTGTGTAACTCCGTTCGCCAAGACAAACCATGTGAAGCACAGCGTGACACCTCCATGCCCTGCACACACGGTAGACTGGAGGGGCACTGAGACTTGAGCCTACAGTGGAGGGTGGGGAGATGGCGAAGGATGAGGAGGCCGAGTCGCACGGTGTCAAAGGCACAACAGCCAGGGAGCACGGAGGCCAAAGCGGCGTGACCTGTCCAAGTTGCTGCTGCTGCAAAGGGACCACATTCACCCAGTGGGCCGTAAACGACATGTACTGTCCCTGACCATAGTTACATCTCCAGACGTCGGTGCTGCCATGCACTTTGCTACACACCGACAGGCTCAAGGACTGGCCCA
Source organism: Gastrophryne carolinensis (assembly GCA_027917425.1). Lineage (NCBI taxonomy): Eukaryota > Metazoa > Chordata > Amphibia > Anura > Microhylidae > Gastrophryne > Gastrophryne carolinensis. The sequence continues at coordinate 461,056,798 of CM051235.1, forward strand.
CCTTCTGTTCAACAAAAGTGTGCAGCGCTGGTACTGCCTTCTTGGCAAAGAAATGACGGCTTGGGACTCTCCACCTCGGCTCGGCACAAGTTATCAGTTCTCTAAAAGGTGCAGAGTCCACCACCTGAAAAGGGAGCGACTGCAGCACCAGCAACTTGGACAGGAGCACATTCAGCTTCTGCGCCATAGGATGAGTGGGCGCATACTGCAGTCTCTTGGACATGGCTTTGCTGATGGATTGCTGGCGGGATGCATGACTTGGAGGAGGAGCAGGAGCGACAGAGGATGGGTATGACGCACAGCTGCCTTCGGCTGAGGTGCTGGAGCCTTGGCTGGCAGAAATTGGGAGCGGCATGCCACTTGGTGAGGAAGCAGGCTGGATCACCTCTTCGGAGCCTCGGTTCTCCCAGGCCGCTTTATGGTGACGCATCATATGTTGATGCAGGGCCGTGGTGCCAACATTTGGGCCCTGGCCATGCTTTCTCTTCTACCTACATATCTTGCACGTGGCCATGTTGCCCTCCTGCGGATGCTTCAGGAAAAACTGCCACACAGCCGAGTAGCTACTTTTCCCACCAACAGGCCTCACAGATTCACTGCTACTGTCGCCAACTCCAGGAACCCCTGCTCCACTACCTCCTGATAAGGTAGCCTGCCGTGCAGCAGGTGCTCTACCCCGGCCCCGTTTGGCTCCAGGCTTTACAATTGTGCCCCCATGCTGACTGCCAACCATGCTGCTAACACCTTGCTGCCTCAGCTGCTGACTCCAGGGCAACCTGCGCCCCTCTTCTCCTTATGATGACGATGAAGCCCCTTCATCACCCGGCTCCCAAGTGCGATCGGCTTCATCATCATCATCATCATCATCACCGAGTTGTGGCTGCACGTCACTGATGTTCTCGGTTTCCTCAACAGTGTCTGGCGCAGGAGCTGGAACGCTCGCAACACCCACGACACTGTCCACATCACTATTTGTCTGCCTAGCTAAAGAAGCCACCTCCATTTCTTGGCTGGGCAGTAGCTGCTGACTGTCCTCTATCTGATCGTCCTCCTCACTAAAGAGTGGAGCTGAACCCAAAGCATAGGATACGTCGCTGGGGAAGGGAACGGCATAGGACAGAGTCAATGGGAGGACAGGGACTGCTCTCGGGGGCATGCCAACTCAGGGTTGTGTCAGAGGAACCTACTGACCCTAGACTGGGGGTCTCAGATGTAACTTGTCATGATGTTGATGAGCGCGTTAACCAATCTACCACGGCAGATGCGTTACTGGTGGAGACATGACCGCTAGCAGATACTGGCAGATCAGGTCTCTCACGGCAGATGCGTTACTGGTGGAGACATGACCGCTAGCAGATACTGGCAGATCAGGTCTCTCACCGGGACTGCTGCTGCCACTCGCTCCTAGTCTGCTGCGACCTCTGCCTGCTGAATCTTGGCCTCTGCCACTCCTCTTTGAACATCCTTGCACTTGTCTGCCTGACATTTTTATGTATTTGAAATGCGCAATAGGTACGATAAAAAATGTGTTTACTTTAAAAAGAAGAAGCTAAATAAAATGAGGAACTGCTTCTCTGCACCAGATACTATGAAAATTGGCAATATGAGATACCCTGCAGCCTAGTGTTTTGGCAGCAGACCAAAAACCAATTCAAAATGCAATAGTTTGATTCAGCTGAAGAAGGATGAACAAGCGTATTTAGTATAACAGATAGGCTGCTAAGTGCAGGTTTGGGATACCCTGCGGCCTAGTGTTTTGGCAGCAGACCAAAAAACAATTCAAAATGCAATAGTTTGATTCAGCTGAAGAAGGATGAACAAGCGTATTTAGTATAACAGATAGGCTGCTAAGTGCAGGTTTGGGATACCCTGCGGCCTAGTGTTTTGGCAGCAGACCAAAAAACAATTCAAAATGCAATAGTTTGATTTAGCTGAAGAAGGATGAACAAGCGTATTTAGTATAACAGATAGGCTGCTAAGTGTAGGTTTGGGATGCCCTGTGGCCTAGTGTTTTGGCAGCAGACCAAAAACCAATTCAAAATTCAGTAGTTTGATTCAGCTGAAGAAGGATGAACAAGCGTATTTAGTATAACAGATAGGCTGCTAAGTGCAGGTATGGGATACCCTGCGGACTAGTGTTTTGGCAGCAGGACAAAAAACAGTTCAAAATGCAATAGTTTGATTGAGCTGCGGAAGGATCAACAAGCGTATTTAGTATAACAGATAGGCTGCTAAGTGCAGGTTTGGGATGCCCTGCGACCTAGAGTTTTGGCAGCATACCAAAAACCAATTCAAAATGCAATAGTTTGATTCAGCTGAAGAAGGATGAACAAGCATATTTAGTATAACAGATAGGCTGCAAAGTGCAGGTTTGGGATACCCTGCGGCCTAGTGTTTTGGCAGCAGACCAAAAAACAAGTCAAAATGCAATAGTTTGATTTAGCTGAAGAAGGATGAACAAGCGTATTTAGTATAACAGATAGGCTGCTAAGTGTAGGTTTGGGATGCCATGTGGCCTAGTGTTTTGGCAGCAGACCAAAAACCAATTCAAAATTCAGTAGTTTGATTCAGCTGAAGAAGGATGAACAAGCGTATTTAGTATAGCAGATAGGCTGCTAAGTGCAGGTATGGGATACCCTGCGGCCTAGTGTTTTGGCAGCAGGACAAAAAACTATTCAAAATGCAATAGTTTGATTAAGCTGAAGAAGGATGAACAAGCGTATTTAGTATAACAGATAGGCTGCTAAGTGCAGGTTTGGGATACCCTATGGCCAAGTGTTTTGGCAGCAGACCAAAAACCAATTCAAAATGCAATATTTTGATTCAGCTGAAGAAGGATGAACAAGCGTATTTACTATAACAGATAGGCTGCTAAGTGCAGGTTTGGGATGCCCTGCGGCCTAGTGTTTTGGCAGCAGACCAAAAACCAATTCAAAATGCAATAGTTTGTTTCAGTTGAAGAAGGATGAACAAGCGTATTTAGTATAACAGATAGGCTGCTAAGTGCAGGTTTGGGATACCCTATGGCCTAGTGTTTTGGCAGCAGACCAAAAACCAATTCAAATTTCAATAGTTTGATTCAGCTGAAGAAAGATGAACAAGCGTATTTAGTATAACAGATAGGCTGCTAAGTGCAGATTTGGGATGCCCTGCGGCCTAGTGTTTTGGCAGCAGACCAAAAACCAATTCAAAATGCAATAGTTTGATTCAGCTGAAGAAGGATGAACAAGCGTATTTAGTATAACAGATAGGCTGCTAAATGCAGGTTTGGGATACCCTGCGGCCTAGAGTTTTGGAAGCAGGACAAAAAACAATTCAAAATGCAATAGTTTGATTCAGCTGAAGAAGGATGAACAAGCATATTTAGTATAACAGATAGGCTGCTAAGTGCAGGTTTGGGATACCCTGCGGCCTAGTGTTTAGGCAGCAGGAGAAAAAACAATTCAAAATGCAATATTTTGATTCAGCTGAAGAAGGATGAACAAGCGTATTTACTATAACAGATAGGCTGCTAAGTGCAGGTTTGGGATGCCCTGCGGCCTAGTGTTTTGGCAGCAGACCAAAAACCAATTCAAAATGCAATAGTTTGTTTCAGTTGAAGAAGGATGAACAAGCGTATTTAGTATAACAGATAGGCTGCTAAGTGCAGGTTTGGGATACCCTATGGCCTAGTGTTTTGGCAGCAGACCAAAAACCAATTCAAAATTCAATAGTTTGATTCAGCTGAAGAAAGATGAACAAGCGTATTTAGTATAACAGATAGGCTGCTAAGTGCAGGTTTGGGATGCCCTGCGGCCTAGTGTTTTGGCAGCAGACCAAAAACCAATTCAAAATGCAATAGTTTGATTCAGCTGAAGAAGGATGAACAAGCGTATTTAGTATAACAGATAGGCTGCTAAGTGCAGGTTTGGGATACCCTGCGGCCTAGTGTTTAGGCAGCAGGAGAAAAAACAATTCAAAATGCAATATTTTGATTCAGCTGAAGAAGGATGAACAAGCGTATTTACTATAACAGATAGGCTGCTAAGTGCAGGTTTGGGATGCCCTGCGGCCTAGTCTTTAGGCAGCAGGACAAAAAACAATTCAAAATGCAATAGTTTGATTCAGCTGAAGAAGGATGAACAAGCATATTTAGTATAACAGATAGGCTGCTAAGTGCAGGTTTGGGATACCCTGCGGCCTAGAGTTTTGGAAGCAGGACAAAAAACAATTCAAAATGCAATAGTTTGATTCAGCTGAAGAAGGATGAACAAGCATATTTAGTATAACAGATAGGCTGCTAAGTGCAGGTTTGGGATACCCTGCGGCCTAGTGTTTAGGCAGCAGGAGAAAAAACAATTCAAAATGCAATATTTTGATTCAGCTGAAGAAGGATGAACAAGCGTATTTACTATAACAGATAGGCTGCTAAGTGCAGGTTTGGGATGCCCTGCGGCCTAGTGTTTTGGCAGCAGACCAAAAACCAATTCAAAATGCAATAGTTTGTTTCAGTTGAAGAAGGATGAACAAGCGTATTTAGTATAACAGATAGGCTGCTAAGTGCAGGTTTGGGATACCCTATGGCCTAGTGTTTTGGCAGCAGACCAAAAACCTATTCAAAATTCAATAGTTTGATTCAGCTGAAGAAAGATGAACAAGCGTATTTAGTATAACAGATAGGCTGCTAAGTGCAGGTTTGGGATGCCCTGCGGCCTAGTGTTTTGGCAGCAGACCAAAAACCAATTCAAAATGCAATAGTTTGATTCAGCTGAAGAAGGATGAACAAGCGTATTTAGTATAACAGATAGGCTGCTAAATGCAGGTTTGGGATACCTTGCGGCCTAGAGTTTTGGAAGCAGGACAAAAAACAATTCAAAATGCAATAGTTTGATTCAGCTGAAGAAGGATGAACAAGCATATTTAGTATAACAGATAGGCTGCTAAGTGCAGGTTTGGGATACCCTGCGGCCTGGTGTTTTGGCAGCAGGACAAAAACCAATTCAAAATGCAATAGTTTGATTCAGCTGAAGAAGGATGAACAAGCGTATTTAGTATAACAGATAGGCTGCTAAGTGCAGGTTTGGGATGCCCTGCGGCCTAGTGTTTTGGCAGCAGACCAAAAATCAATTCAAAATGCAATAGTTTGATTCAGCTGAAGAAGGATGAACAAGCGTATTTAGTATAACAGATAGGCTGCTAAGTGCAGGTTTGGGATACCCTGCGGACTAGTGTTTTGGCAGCAGGACAAAAAACAGTTCAAAATGCAATAGTTTGATTGAGCTGCGGAAGGATCAACAAGCGTATTTAGTATAACAGATAGGCTGCTAAGTGCAGGTTTGGGATACCCTGCGGCCTAGTGTTTTGGCAGCAGGACAAAAAACAGTTCAAAATGCAATAGTTTGATTGAGCTGCGGAAGGATCAACAAGCGTATTGAGTATAACAGATAGGCTGCTACGTGCAGGTTTGGGATGCCCATGTGGGCTTGTGTGTTTAAAACAGACCAAAAAATATTAAAACTAAAATCAAACTAATCCAGTTATGATAAATTATTGTGTGTAAGAGATAGGGTTAAATAAGCCACTGCATAGATGGGATGCACAGTGGAAAGGCAGATTAAAATTTAACATTTCACTGTCACTTCTATGCTGTCCCTGGATCGTTCCGTTTTTTTCCCTATCTTTCCCTGGCTCTGTCTACCTCTCTGTCTGCCTCTCTGACTCTCCCTGTCTGCATCAACCACCGCTGTCTCTGGAATGCAAGGCTGAAATGCGCAAAAGGAAAATGGCCGCCGGTTTATATAGCACGGTGACGTCACCGGGCTTCCTGGCTGCTGATAGGCTGCATGTGACTGTCCCATGATACCCTGCCCCAGGGGACATGTGCTTCCACCATCTTAGAATGCCTGTAATTAAAATAAATGGAGTTTAAAGGAAAACTTCGATTGATCGAATCGCGGGGAATTCGAATTCGTTCAGAATCGAATTTTTCATGAAATTCGGAACGAATCCGGGTTTGTCCGGATGGATTCGCTCATCCCTAGTACCAAGGGCAACTTAAATGCAAAGAATGAATAGGACTAGAAACTAAGAGATTTTGGAAGCCTCTGTAGGCTTTTGATTTGGACCTATGAGGATATTGAAAATGATGGCACTATAACATTTCTATTCTGTTGCGGCACTACACAAGGATGCCCTGTTTTGCCCTGACAGGCAGAGAGACATCTGGATATCAGGGTGTTCTCAATTAATGAACAAGATATTACAATTATGAACTGTGTGGATGGCCTGATGTGGACTCTGCAAACCCATATAGGTTTCATTTCAAGAGCATTTAATTTAATATCAGACTTTGCTAAATGTTCCAATTTTAACAAAACACAATTAGGATAAACTGATCAGATGTCCCACTTTGCTGACATAGGGAAGACTGCAAACTGCTGGATGTCTGGGTGGTTTACAACTGTTCTGACTCTTTGGTTGAATGGTGATAGCGGAATGCATGGACATTTAGAGCATAGGCTCAGTCACCAACATTTTTATGGGCCAAATATTTCTAGGGGATGTGACCAGTAATCAAGCCACATGCTAAACCAAACCCCTACCACGCCCATCACCCACAAACTCTCCCACTTTGAGAACCCCCAAAAATAGTCAGTTTAAATTAGGAAAGCACACCCAAAGCATATGAACTGTAACAAAAATAACAAAAAATGTGGGTGCCAGCATCCAAGTCAGTATTCCCAAAGGTTCCCTGAATCTAAGAGGCCGATGTATTAATAGCGCCAGGTAGCAACAGATGAGCGACAGTAGCGTGATTTTCACAGCGCCCGCTAGTATTCGCTGTGCTTGGCCATTGTTCGGTTGTTGACAGCGACTCAGTCGGTGTGCGGTAATGTTGAATACGGGGTTAGGAGTCGCTGTTTGACAGGTTCCGCGCTGTATGGGAGCGCATGACAGCGAACGGCCATAGCGAACGGCTCCCAGCATATTCATTAACAAATCACGCTCAAAAAATTCTCGCGCTGTGAAATGCATGTTTAAACCCCAGAGCGCTGGCGGCGATGGGTTAAAAGTAGTTTTTTTAACCCCCAAACAACCATATTTTTGTTTAAAAAAAATAAACATGTTTTTATAAACATTTTGTTATATGAATACATTAATATCAGACCTGTAATATCAATTCTGCACACATTTTTTTTTTTTTATTTTATTACCTTAAAAAAAATAACCAACATTGCAGAAGTGGTCACAGAATTTTTGACATTTAAAAAAAAATAAAAAACATGAATATCAATTAGATTTCTCCATTGAAATGCATTGGAGAGGTCATACCTGGCGCTGTGATGGGATTAGCAGCGGCGCTGTTCGCTGAAGTCTGCAACATGATGAATCCCGCGCTAGCTGACGCCCTCGCCGGCGCTAGCCTCATTTAGCGTGATAAATGCGTGATTGTGTTCGCGGCCTGGCGTTCTGGAGTCGGTAGCCGCCAATAGCTGGCGCTACCTGGCGCTAGTGAGACACTACCTGGCGCTATCCCTTGATAAATAAGGGCCTAAGTGCATGTGAGTGCTCTGACTGCTGTCATTAAGCTGGGTAATATACAGCTATGGAATATATTGCACCTGCTACTATGTCCACGTGCATGCCTTAGTGTTTCTATTTCATAATGGATAATAGAAAAAAGAAAAAGAGGTGCTTTCCTACAACGGAAAGTATTTGCACAGTACCCAGTCCAAGGAGAGATAGCATTATCCATCTACCCTTGCAATAGGCGGAGCTATGCAAATCATCTCTTTACGTCTCTGTGCCATCCAAGGCCCTTAGAACCGCTAAGGGTGCAATGCCAAGGATTAGCTTAAAATTTTATACAGCCAGACACATCCAACTAGTGAACACGTGTTTCGAGCTTTAGGCTCTCATCAGCACTAGGGCGGATGCCTCTTGCTGTATGGGGAGTGAGACTTGGTGAGTACCAAGTCTCTTTAGCCCCCCTATATTAAGCCTAACATGGGTCTCTCCACATACTGGCTTGCGACTATATAATGGATAATATATTTACTCACCTTGTAAATGCCTTGTGCACTGTGCTAATATATAGACCAAATTATATCTCAATGCCACCTCTCTAATAGAGATAACAATAGCCAAGCATGTCACCAGCTAAGCTTATACCTTTTTTGACTATATATAGCTATAACACACCATCTGGAGCAAAATACCGCACCATTCAAGTACACTTTATCATTTATTGTACATCATAGTGTTACTGATATAGTTGATATAGTTATTAGATTTTCCTACTAGTGTACATATAGCTCTATTTCTTAGAATATGATTCATGCTTTGCTTCAACAAGGCCTGCCTAGCAATCTGTACCTAATTATCTTACTACTTATGTATTTATGTAGAACCCTGTATATACTATTTATTTCTATCAACTTGATATATGCTCTATAATGGTTGTGGTGCACTTCTTACAGAAATTCTAAATGTTCACAATTTAAAATAAATGTGTCTTTAATACCACCCATATCTCATGAGTGCATGTGCAATTAAACCCCCTAGTCTCTTAGTGTAGGAAACAATACAGTGTCTATCTAAGCACAACATCACCATAATAAGGAATCAGTTGTGGGCATCCCATCGTCAAACATGAGGAAGGCTCCCCACGCATTCCATGCCCCTCCTTATGGTCACTTCCTCAATGTATCTTAGAGCACTACAGAACTTTTTGTGCACAGGAGTAGGAGGAGTGGTATACCTTTTTTGCTAAGAGAATTAATTGCGTTGTTTGCACAGCTTATTTTGCATAGTATCTTTATTTGCATCCTGAGCATTCCATTATCTGTATTAGAGATGCAAGGTCATTAGAGATGGTTGAATCACTGAATTAATTGAAATTAAGATGAACAACATGATCAGTGGTTTGTCTGGTAGCTTCAGGGATTGGGGGATAAAACTCTAGGTTTATCCACCCCTGGATAATTTCGATAAAGTGAGGTCAACCCCAGCTTTAAAGCCCATTTGAAGCTAAAATGTGTTTTCACCTCAGAAACTCTGGCAAAAACAGTAGGATAGTGTGTGTGTATATATATATATATATATATATATATATATATATATATATAATGAAAAACAGCAACACTCCATTCAAACCATGTGTACAACGGTGGCAGTGGGAGGCACAAAGATAATACATTAACAATTACCCTACCAAGATCCAGATCTAATAGACATATGAGGCTCGATTCAAAGACACATTCGTCCGGACTTCCGTAGCTGTCTGTGAAAGTTTTTGTGGGTGTTAGTCTTTTTTTTGCTTTTTTACGTTCATTTTTCATTTGCACAAACGTTCAGACGTGTGCGTATATTATCTTTTGCTGATCCAAAGTAAAACGGATTGATTTCGTAAGTTCGTGACCTTTTTCCATCCAAATCTGAAATGTTTCGTTTCTTCAGATAACTTACGTTATTGCTATGGCCTTGCGATTAATTCAGAGAGCTGATTGCCGAGGGACCACCACCCTATAAAACCGTTTCATTTTCGATCTCCTTACGGGACCATTTTGACCTCGGAACTAGCAGCCTAGCAGTATGGACGACTCTACTGCATTTGAGGAGCATGAGGATCTGCAGTTCATGGGCATTGCAATTGTCCGGAGCGTTGAGACCAGATTGCACCGGCGACGCATGCACATCAATGGCATGCATGACGTTGAGCTGTTCGAGCTCACCAGACTTAATCGCGCTTCCCTCCATAAATTGTATAGTGAGCTGTGACCATGGTTAGCCCGCACCACAAGGAGGGGGCAAGCAATTTCAGGTATGACCAAGATGCTTGGCTGCCTGCAATTTTTGGCGAACGGCTTGTTCCAGAGGCTGGGTGCCCTCTCCGTGGGGATCTCCCAGCCTACGCTGAGCCGCGCGCTATCCAAGTTTTTGGAAGGCATGGCTACCATAACTCGGAAATATATTTTTTTTCCTGACGATATGGTAGCCAGAAAAGCAATTTAGCTGGCATTTTATAATATCGCGACATGCCCAATGTCATGGTTGCCATTGACTGCACCCACGTTGCCCTAGTGCCTCCGGCATCCGACGAGCACATCTACAGGCAAGTACAATCTGTCTTTTTTACATGTACTTTACCTTAATGTTATTTAGAGATTTCTTAAAAACCCATCTTTGACAAAAACCCCTCCTTGTAATTATTGTCTAAATGAATCTAGTCCCTCCTTGTAATTAATCTCTCCTTTTAATTAATTCCTCCTTGATATTAGTCCCTCCTTGTAATGATTCCATCATTCTAAATAGGCCCTCCTTGTAATTATTGTCTAAATGAATCTAGTCCCTCCTTGTACTTTATCTCTCCTTTTAATTAATTTCTCCTTGATATTAGTCCCTCCTTGTAATGATTCCATCATTCTAAATAGGCCCTCCTTATAATGATTGGATCATTCTAAATAGTCCCTTATTGTAATTATTGCCTAAATGAAATTTGTCTCTCCTTGTAAGTATTCCCTCCTTGTAGTTTTTACTTTATAGATAATAGTCCCTCCTTGTAATGTATTCCTCCTTGTTAATAGTCCCTCCTTTTAAAGTGTCCAGGTGACTAAATGGCCCGTATTTATTTCTGAGAACATTTTACATGTGTTCAAAACACACACATTTTATTTAGGACCATAAAGAGACACTTCTAAGTTAGTGTTAACATTTTAAAACATACATATCCTTTTGGTGGTTTCCCAAAAATTATGTTCTAGTGTTTTTTTTTTTTTTATTTGCCCACAGGCTGTGCTTAGGGTGTTAGAAGTTAGGGTTTCAATATTTTGCCTTGCCAATCTTGTGTTTTTTTCTTTTATCCCAGGAACCGCAAAATGGGCCATTCACTAAATGTGCAAGCAGTGGTGGCCCCGGACATGCGGTTCCTTAGTCTGCTCGCCGGGTTCCCAGGCTCATCCCATGATGCCTACATCCTTCGAAGATCTGGATTGTACGGTCGGTTTGAGTCTGGGGAATTTTCCGGTGGATGGCTCCTTGGTAAGTTGACGCCAATAACGTTATTTTTTGATCTATGTATGCCTCTGATTTTACTTGATTTCCCATGTATGAGAATATGCCTATTTGATCAGCTCATTTACATTTGAAATACGACCTGAAACATTATATTTTTAACAAAACCAAGCCTTGCTAAATGTTTGTTCTGCATTGACCTAAACCAAAATTGCAAGTTACAGGAAATTACTAATCAGTCTTCAACACACTCGTTTGTAATTATGTTATTGACTTTCTGATCGGGTCTGCGACATCTTTGCTTAGATGCATTACACTTACTGAGTAGAGGATAGCGGGATAAAGTGCAGGGGCCGGGTTAGAGCTGTTTTTGCCTCAGACAAAGCAGATACGGGGTCCTGAAAAGTTAACACATCCAAGATTGCTGAGCAGCACAGACCTAAACCAATAGCTGTTAGCAGTTTTGCTGATTGGCCAGCACCCGCCATCTTGGATGTTTAAATGGATCCCACATTTATTTGATTGTGATTAGTTTTTGGCTGTGCAATATGTATGCTCATGGTGTTTGACCTAGACTCTTATTCATGTTGCTGGAGCATTTTTTGCCTTCCATTTATTTAGTCATGTGTAATTTATGTGTTTTATATTTAATTTTGGCAGGTGATTCAGGCTATCCACTCCTTCCGTGGCTGTTGATGCCCGTCCTCCGGCCCCAGAATGCAGCGAGGAGGCATACAATAGGGTGCACAGGTTGTTAGTCAACAACAGGTTAATTACATTTTTATGTAGTTTATTTCAAAAGCAAACATTGGAGTTGATGGTCACTCCTATAGTTGCATAAAATACATGGGAAAAACACAAATTAAAGTCAAATCAGGCCACATAGCAATTGGCCAGAGGCAGGAGTTTTACAGTAAGGCACTCCTCTCCAAAGTTACAGACAAAAGAAAAGTGCAAAAACATAGGTGACAAGCATTGCCATGTACACATTGGGCAGCAAACAAATAGGCCCACAGACACACCCTCTCCTGCTTGGCCACATTTGCCACAGGCACAGGTGTAAAGCAGCCAAACCTATGCCACATCTACACCTGTTAGTCAGTGTGACACCCAAACAAGAACCCCCAGTCCCAATCCAAGTCCAGTTCAATCTTAGCCAGGGGTTAAGGTAGTAGTTTGCCAGTCCAGAATGTCCCCCAATCATGCCTACAAACAGGAGGACCCAGAACAAATGTAATTGTCCACAAGCATGCAGCGCAACAGCTTGAGTGGCAGGTTCATAGAGGCTTCACCTCCGGCATTGGCTAGTGGTCTACCTCAGCACTCTAATGAGCTATATGGGCGCAAATCCAAAGCAAACATGCAAAGCCATACCAAAAGTGGATATTGGTAGGGCGCACCAGACAGGTCAATACAGTGGGGATGTAGAGCAAAGATGTGGAGCAGATACAGGCCAAATAGGCATTAAAATGGGGGATGCCCATAAAACCCAGGTTGGGGCCCTTGGAGGTGGGCCCTCACCTGGGCCTGTGTGGCATTCAGAATCTGCAACTGTTCCAACATGTTTCTATTAGAAGTTCGAAATTCAGCCATCATGGCACTGAGATTGTTAGTTAAGGTGGCCATGTGGCTGTTGTTGGACCTAAATTCAGTCAGCATGGAGTTTAAGGTGTTCTTTAATGTTTCTTGGCCATGAAGATGTTTGTGGTTTCGTTGATTTTGGAGGCGAAATAGCCGCCTCTCATGGTGCCATGCTGACTCCATCATCGGCGCGCCCTTCCCCTGGGCAACTGGGCGACGTAGTCGACTATGCCTCCCTATTCCCCGGGTTGTGGGGCATGCAGATGATGTGCCTCTAGGTCCACCAACAGCCACAGGTCTGCTTGGCAAATCCTCAGCAGCAGAGCTAACACTGGGGACTGTCGGCTCAGTCTCTGCATGCTGCCCACAATGGGCTGGATTTCCTCCATCACTGTGTGGGTCTGTTGGGACATGTAAAGAAAAAGGTTCAGTTTGGGGAATACATATGTAATTCCGCAAAAAGAAACATGGCAAGGCACATGCATAAGCAACATCATAAAAGACACTTACCGTATATATCGGATCCTGGGTCCGAGGCAGCACGGAAGTAGACGGCATGGTAAAACTGGCAGAGGATTCCCCACTAGCTGAGGGATGATGCTGGGCTGCATTGGGGAAAAGAAGGCATGTTAACACACAACTAGGCATTGGTGATGTGTATTAACACATATGGTTCATTAAAACACGGGCACATGCATGAATGGCAACTCCCCCAACGGAACAAGTTAAACTTGACTACGAATGCCATTATCTGTTAGATGTATTAGTCAACAAGTACATACACATTGGTCTCCTTAACCTAAATAAACATGCATGTACTGGCTGTTCTGAGGCTTCACACATCCCTAAAAGCCCATTATGGGACCACACTCAGCTTGCAAATAGCATTTGCCATTAGTTTAGGCTGGTTGCCATTCTTTCTAGGTCAAACTATTTCAAAGTATTTCGGTGCAAACCACAGCTCAAACCCAAATTGCCTAAAGATAAAGACGTAAGTATTGTATGTAATTGACTCTAAATACATAACAGCCAGTCCTTAACTAATCTCAATAGTGTTCCTCAAGACTCTCAAAAAAAATCTATGAGGAAGGAAAAAAGAAAATAAAGGGTCGCCACACATAACACACCCTGTTTAAATTGTTACCTCCACTACAAGGCACACCCTAGGAGCATGTGTTAATCTATGGTTTTGTGCCTCATTTTACACATAGCTCAAATTTCACATACACACTAACAGTACTAACCGGCAGGAATAGTAGGGATGTCCGTGTCCTGTCGTGCCGAGTGTCCTTCTAAGGCCACAGGATGTAGCAGGCCCAGCACCATCTCCTCAGCTCAGGTAAACTGCAGTATGGTGGGGAATCCGCCGCCAGTTTGTAAGCTGAAAAAGAGAGTTCCACCCATTTTGCTAAATGTTTGAAATACAAGCAGAACCAAAATCCACAAAGTATATATGTACCTGTAATTATGCCGTTTATTTTCTTTCTTCCGTGCTGCATACTTTAGGTCCGATATTTTCCTTTGTATCTGCTCCACATCTTTGAGCTCTTCCCCCGCTGCATTGACCTGTCTGGTGAGCTCCTCCAAAATCTGGCCTTTGCGCTGCTTGCTTGTAGCTTTGGATCTGCGCCCATATAGCTCATCATATTACAAGGTGAGGCCACTAGTTTGGGCCTCACCAAACCTGCCACTCAAGTGGCCTCGGCGCAATGTGCACCCTGTTGCTAGACGTTCTGGGTCATCAGTGGTTGGCGGCAAATGGGGGGACATTCTGGGCTGGCTGTGTTGGGGGGAAATGTAGGACAGGTGTCTGGCTTCTGATTGGACTGGACTTGGATATGGACTTGGATATGGACTTGGGGTTCTTGGCTGGGTGGCCACTGAACTAGCAGGTGTAGCTGTGGCAGCTTCAGCCTGCCTTTCCACCTGTGCCGGTGCCAAATGTGGCCGAGGAGGAGAGGGTGTTGGGGTGGAAGTTGTGCTTGGGGCCCGGTGCTTCTTAGGGCCCTTCCAATACCCATGGCCCTTGGAGGTAGACGGCGGGTCCCCGGGTGACCCAGAGGTTGAGCTTCGGGCCCTGTGCCTTGGCCTCTTGTCTGGTGATTTGGATACCCATGAGGGTGGGGAGGGCGACCTGGGAACTTCGGGCCCTGTGCCTTGGCCTCGTCTGGTGATTTGGACACCCGTGCAGGTGGGGAGGGTGACCTGGGACTTCGAGCCCTGTGCCTTGGCCTCTTGTCTGGTGATTTGGACACTTGTGCAGGTGGGGAGGGTGACCTTGGACTTCGGACCCGGTTGTCAGCACCCACTTACCTGCGCCCCGTTCCTGTCGCGCTCCCCGTACCGCCGCGCGGCTTCCTGGTCGGCGGCTGCGGCGGGCGGCGGCTCTCCTTCCTTCTGGCGCGCGCGCGCCTGGTTCCTCTCTGGCCGGCGTCCCCGGCTCCGGCGCTCGTGCTCGCGCACACGCGCGAGCACGTTGTGTTTATGCCCTCCGGCGCCGCTGTTCTCAGCGCGGCCGCCGGAGGAGAATTAATTAAAGAGACAGGTGTGGGTGGGGGGAATGTTTCCCTTGTCACTGGCCAATCCCATCTGCACGTCACTCCCTCACTACTTCCCTCCAATCAGCTCTCTCTGAATTCTGGGCAGCTCGCCCCATGTGTCCAATCTGTTTAAAGTTCCTGGTTGCACCAATCACTACACTGACTCTCCTTGGCCAATTATGTCTGTTCCCTATTTAACCTCAACCCAGTCAGTCTGTCATTGCCTGTTATAGCGCCTAGATCCTTGTAGCTGTTTATCCGTGATTTTGATCCTGATTCCTGTTGCCGACTTTGCCTGTTTTTTGACTATCCTTGATCTCCGTTCCTGTTGCCGACCTCCGCTTGTTTGACCATCCTCGATCTCCACTCCTGTTGCCGACCCTTGCCAGTTTGACCATCCTCGATCTCCACTCCTGTTGCCGACCCTTGCCAGTTTGACCATCCTCGATCTCCACTCCTGTTGCCGACCCTTGCCAGTTTGACCATCCTCGATCTCCACTCCTGTTGCCGACCCTTGCCAGTTTGACCATCCTTGATCTCTGTTCCTGTTGCCGACCCTCGCTTGTTTATTGGACTGCCATCCTTACGCTCACATACCGGCTGCCCGATTCCACTTCCAGCCGCGGGCTCTCCAGCACTCTGTACCGTAAGACCTCATCCTTTGAGCCATAAAGTCCTGGGGGCAACCGATCCCGAGCAGGCGTGTTCTGCGTCTCGGCAAGCGGGGGCTCCTATAGGTGAAGCTGGCTGCGGAGATTGGGGGTTGAGGCCCTTACCAAGAGAGCTGGAGTTGTCCAAGTGGTAATTGAGGTTCCGGGAGCGTGACAGTATAACAGGCCCAAAAATATCATTATGGAAGACCTGGTACAGCAAGTGCAGGCGATGGCCACCGCTATCAATCAACTTGCCCAGAGGGTGGCCAACCAAGAAACCCGCCAGACTTCAGCACCCGCTGTATCACCTCATATTCCTGAGCCTAAGGTTCCTTTGCCCGAAAAATTCTTTGGAGACCGGGCCGGCTTCTCAAATTTCAAGAATTCGTGTGAACTCTATTTTAGGCTGCGGCCTTTATCTTCTGGCACAGAAACCCAACGGGTGGGTTTAATTATTTCTTTGTTACAAGGAGATCCCCAGTCATGGGCTTTCAACTTGCTCCCTGAAGATCCTGCCTTACACTCCGTGACATCTTTTTTTTCTGCTATGGGAGTGTTGTATGCGGATCCAGATCGTCAGTCCACGGCGGAAAACAGGCTTCGGGCCTTGAAGCAGGGTCGGAATTCCGCCGAGGACTACAGCGCTGAGTTCCGGCGCTGGGCAGTAGAATCTACCTGGAATAATCCTGCCCTGTGTAGCCAATACCGTTTGGGGCTGTCCGAAAATATTAAAGATGCCCTGGTCAACTTTCCTACTCCAAAAGATTTGGACCAGCTTATGCAGGTCTCCATCAGGATCGATAGGCGTCTTAGGGAGAGAGCCAGGGAAAGGGTTAGAGCTACTACGCCCTTCAGACCTTCACAAACTCCCAGCCCTTCAACTTCTGGTGGGGTAAACTCCTCCTCTCCCTCTCAAGAGGAGCCAATGCAGGTTGGCAGAGCCCGTCTTTCTCAGGACGAGAAACAACGAAGACGGTCTTTGGGTCTTTGTCTCTACTGTGGGTCCCCGGGGCATTTTGCCAGGTCTTGCCCAAATAAGGGATATCCGGCGGGAAACTTTCTTGCCTAGGTCAGGAAGAGGGTGCTGACCTAGGTGAATTGAAGCATTACCCTCACCATGATAAGATGTTAATCCCTACAGAGCTTTTCTGGGGTCCTTCCAAACAGGCAGTATCTGCGTTTGTAGATAGTGGAGCTGCAGGTAACTTCCTGGATCGGAACATAGTCTCCATCCTGGGAGTTCCACTGGTACCTCTAGAAAAGTCTCTTCAGGTTTTGGCCATCAACGGGAAGGCCATCCTGGGAGGGCCGGTCAGTCACAAGACCCCCCCTCTCAGATTGGTGGCCGGCTCATCTCATACTGAACTTATAGAATTTCTGGTGTTTGATTGTCCGGAAACACCAGTAGTGTTGGGATACCCATGGCTAAAGCTCCATAACCCCGTATTCAATTGGCAGTCCGGTGATCTGACTAAGTGGAGTAATTTCTGCAGATCACATTGCTTCTCCACCATCCTTAAGAGTGTGCAGATTTCGCCCCAAGAACTGCCTCTGCCTTATATAGATTGGGCAGATGTCTTTTCTGAGCGGTCCGCTGACAATCTTCCCCCACACAGACCCTATGACTGTCCCATCGACCTACTTCCTGGAACCATTCCTCCTAGGGGCAAAATCTATAATCTGAATCGAGCTGAAGAGCAGGCCATGAAAGAATATATTTCTGAAAATCTGAGTAAAGGCTTTATCCGCCCATCTACTTCACCGGCGGGTGCCGGCTTCTTTTTTGTGGAGAAGAAGGATGGGGGTTTAAGGCCTTGCATAGATTATAGAGCCTTGAATAAGATCACTATTAAAAATCGTTATCCTCTTCCCTTAATAGGTGATTTATTTAATCAGGTGGTGGGGGCTCGTATTTTTTCTAAACTAGATCTAAAGGGGGCCTACAACCTGATCCGTATTCGGCAAGGGGATGAATGGAAAACGGCGTTCAATGTTAAGGATGGCCATTACGAATATTTAGTGATGCCTTTTGGCCTTTGTAATGCTCCTGCAGTCTTTCAAGACTTCGTTAATGACGTGTTTCGTGACTTTTTGGGTAACTTCGTTGTGGTTTACTTGGATGACATCCTCATTTACTCTAAGAACCTTTCCGAACACAGGCAACATGTAAAACTGGTCCTCCAGAAGTTGAGAGAGAATAACTTATATGCTAAAATTTCTAAGTGTATGTTTGAGGTCGCCTCCGTTCCCTTCTTGGGATATATTATTTCTAGTCAGGGGTTGGAGATGGATGGGGGAAAAGTTTCGGCAGTACGGGATTGGGTGCAACCCAAATCCTTAAAAGAATTACAACGCTTTTTAGGGTTTGCCAATTTCTATCGACGCTTTATCAAGGGTTTTTCTAGTATCGTTGCACCTCTCACCAATCTCACCCGCAAAGCCGCGTTCACTGTTAACTGGTCACCATCAGCTATTGAAGCCTTCCGTGTCCTAAAACAGGCTTTTACTTCGGCGCCAGTTTTAGTGCACCCTGACGTCAACAAGCCTTTTATTGTTGAGGTTGATGCGTCTGAATTGGGTGTGGGGGCTGTTTTATCGCAATTCTCTGGATCTCCTGAACGTATGCATCCATGTGCCTATTTCTCTCGGAAATTTAATACCGCGGAACAAAATTATGACGTTGGCAATAGGGAACTATTAGCTATTAAACTGGCATTTGATGAATGGCGTCACTGGTTAGAGGGCTCTCTGCATCCTATCACTGTATATACCGATCATAAAAATCTTGAGTATATAGGCTCCGCCAAGAGGTTGAATTCTCGACAGGCCCGTTGGGCATTATTTTTTTCACGTTTCAATTTTATTATTACTTTTAAACCGGGTGTAAGAAATACTAAAGCCGATGCTCTATCGCGTATGTTCGGTGAGTGTAAAGATCGAGGAGATTTTGGGGAACCTATTTTACCTGCAGGTTGTGTGGTCGGGGCCCTACTCCCCGATCTTTCTAATGTTCTTGCGCCGTTCCAAGATGATTCCCCTGTAAATGTACCAGCAGGACGTCAATTTGTGCCACCGCATTTGCGTTCCGACGTAATCCGCGAATTCCACGACGCCAAAACTGCCGGGCATCTGGGAATTCGTAAAACTTTTATTTTAGCTCGACGTCATGTATGGTGGCCTTCTATGAGACGTGATATCACTACCCTTATCGACGCATGTCCTGTTTGTGCACGAAGTAAAGGGGTACACAAGGCCCCTAGTGGGTATCTGATTCCGCTTGAGATCCCTAAAGAACCGTGGTCTCACATCTCGATGGATTTTATTGTTGATTTACCCCTCTCGCATGGGAACACTGTGATTTGGGTAGTCGTTGATAGATTTAGTAAGATGGCTCATTTTATTGCTTTACCCAAGCTACCCTCGGCTCCGGAACTTTCGCGCTTGTTCATCTCGCATATTTTTCGTCTTCATGGTATTCCAGTAAATATTGTTTCCGATCGGGGTGTGCAATTTATATCACAATTTTGGAAAAATTTTTGTTCACGTTTGGGGATTCAGGTTTCTTTGTCCTCCGCGTATCATCCCCAGTCTAATGGGCAGACCGAAAGAACGAATCAGAGCCTAGAACAATATTTAAGATGTTACATCTCTGACACTCAGGAGCAGTGGTCGGAATTTATTGACTTTGCGGAGTTCGCGTATAATAATGCGCCGAGTGATAGTACCAAAATATCCCCGTTCTTCTGTAATTATGGAAAGCATCCTAAGGCTTCTTCTTTTTCTGCAGCACCTTCTGATTTTCCGGTCTTAGAAGAGTGGCTTCAGAAACGGAAAGAGGTTTGGGCATGTGTCAAGAAAAATTTAGAAACTATGCGCGTAAAATATAAAAAGTTTGCTGATCGTCACAGGTCTCAGGAACCTATCCTTCAGTGTGGAGACCTCGTTTGGGTTTCCACTAGGAATATCGCTCTCCGTCAGCCTTCTTATAAATTGGGTCCTAAATTTATTGGTCCTTATCCTATTATCAGAAAACTTAATAATGTTACCTATAAAGTACAGCTTCCTTCTACTATGAAGATCTCCGACTCATTTCATGTTTCTCTGTTGAAGCCTGCTAAAAACTCTTCTCCTGTTGGTCCTCCGCCGGTTTTAGTAGACAATGCACAAGAATATGAAGTAAACAAGATTTTGGATTCTCGTAGAGTGCGTAATACTATACAGTATTTAATTGACTGGGTTGGTTATGGTCCTGAGGAGAGATGCTGGGTTTCTTCTAGGGATGTTCACGCCAGGGCTCTGGTAAAGAAATTTCACCGTGACAATCCGGAAAAACCTGGTGAGGGTCCGGAGGCCCCTCGTGAGGGGGGGGGTAATGTCAGCACCCACTTACCTGCGCCCCGTTCCTGTCGCGCTCCCCGTACCGCCGCGCGGCTTCCTGGTCGGCGGCTGCGGCGGGCGGCGGCTCTCCTTCCTTCTGGCGCGCGCGCGCCTGGTTCCTCTCTGGCCGGCGTCCCCGGCTCCGGCGCTCGTGCTCGCGCACACGCGCGAGCACGTTGTGTTTATGCCCTCCGGCGCCGCTGTTCTCAGCGCGGCCGCCGGAGGAGAATTAATTAAAGAGACAGGTGTGGGTGGGGGGAATGTTTCCCTTGTCACTGGCCAATCCCATCTGCACGTCACTCCCTCACTACTTCCCTCCAATCAGCTCTCTCTGAATTCTGGGCAGCTCGCCCCATGTGTCCAATCTGTTTAAAGTTCCTGGTTGCACCAATCACTACACTGACTCTCCTTGGCCAATTATGTCTGTTCCCTATTTAACCTCAACCCAGTCAGTCTGTCATTGCCTGTTATAGCGCCTAGATCCTTGTAGCTGTTTATCCGTGATTTTGATCCTGATTCCTGTTGCCGACTTTGCCTGTTTTTTGACTATCCTTGATCTCCGTTCCTGTTGCCGACCTCCGCTTGTTTGACCATCCTCGATCTCCACTCCTGTTGCCGACCCTTGCCAGTTTGACCATCCTCGATCTCCACTCCTGTTGCCGACCCTTGCCAGTTTGACCATCCTCGATCTCCACTCCTGTTGCCGACCCTTGCCAGTTTGACCATCCTCGATCTCCACTCCTGTTGCCGACCCTTGCCAGTTTGACCATCCTTGATCTCTGTTCCTGTTGCCGACCCTCGCTTGTTTATTGGACTGCCATCCTTACGCTCACATACCGGCTGCCCGATTCCACTTCCAGCCGCGGGCTCTCCAGCACTCTGTACCGTAAGACCTCATCCTTTGAGCCATAAAGTCCTGGGGGCAACCGATCCCGAGCAGGCGTGTTCTGCGTCTCGGCAAGCGGGGGCTCCTATAGGTGAAGCTGGCTGCGGAGATTGGGGGTTGAGGCCCTTACCAAGAGAGCTGGAGTTGTCCAAGTGGTAATTGAGGTTCCGGGAGCGTGACACCGGTGCCTTGGCCTTTTGTCTGGTGATTTGGGGACCCGTGCGGGTGGGGAGGGCGAACTGGGACTTCGGGCCCTGTGCCTTGCCCTCTTGGCATGAGCCTTGTGGCCCCATGCGCGTGGTGTTGATGGGGAGGTAGAACTGGTGGGGCTTCTTTCCCGGTGTCTCCTTTGGGTTTTCTTGCCATGGTAGCCACGTGGGTGGGGTGATGGTGACCTTGGTGGGCTGGGGCTTCGCACCCTCTTGGTCCCTTGTTTCCCCTCCATGGTGGTTGGCTTTCTGCCCTGTGGCTTGGGTTTTCCAGCGGCCCCCTTTTTTGGCCTAGTTGGGCTGGGTGCCTTTGCCTGAGCACTGCGTGTTGTCCGCAATTGTTTTTGGTCATCTGGGACCGAGTCTTGGGCCCCTCAGCAGGCTCCTGCCGTTTGGCTGGCTGTTTGGTGGTGGCCTCCTTTGCAGCTTTTGGAGCAGTTTTTTTCGGTACCATTGCACATGGACTCTGAAAGAGAATGAGCTGTGTGTCCAGGACCCTTTAAATAAGATTGCCGGGGTACGGACGTGCGTACGGACGTGCGTACGGCCGTTCGTACGGCCGTGCAGAACCCGGAAACCGCAGGGGCATTACTTATCTGCTGCAGACAAGAGGCAAGATGGTGCCCACAATCTTCACCCGCCAACAAGAAGAGATCATCCTGCTTGTAAGTGTCTTTTACTGCCTTTGCTTTGCCATCTAAATGCATGCCTAGCCCTTAAGGAAGCGCATGACGAAACGGTTGGTTTAAAAAGTGTCTCAAACTCCGTGCCAAACCGAAGTGAGGGCCCACACGTGCGAACCAACACTGAGGCCAGCTTAAAGGATTGTATTAGGCTACAAATGTGTCTGTTAATGTCATTTAGTCAAATGATCGATTGTTGACAGATATTTGTATGCAGTTTTAACTAAAACCTAGCCTTATTTTGTGTTTTGTAGACCATGCTGGAGCGCAGGTACGACTACCTGCCCAACACTTTTGAGAAGCGCACCGTCGCACTGGAGATCATTGGCAAAATCCAACATGAGACGGACACCACCTTCACCCACACGCAGATCATGCAGCATTGGTCAGACCTGAAAAGGCTGCACATGCCCCGGGTGCGGCAGTTTTTCGGAATCCATTTCCCTAGTAAGTACATAGCGATTGCATGCTAGATGTAACTGATGCAGAAGGTAGGCATTGATTTATATGGTATTTCTTTTGTAGTGCTGGAAATGGATTACCGAATCCGCGGCACCCGGAGGCGCACAGGCCGACCAGTGCTGCATGAATCTGCAGCTGGAAGTGAAGGTGGTGGATCTCCAGTGCGACGGTCCTACCCCTCCTCTGTTGGTTCATCCGACCAGCCCCTGGACCTTTCCACAGAGGAGGGGCGGCACGGCGTGGGCAGGGAGTCGTACCCAGCGACGCATGTGGGAGCCTCTGGTATGTGACTCTTCATGTAACTGCACACACATATACATGCTATTCCACCCAAGCTGATTCCCTTAATCTGTTTTTGTAGATGCTTCTGGAGCGGGTGAAGATGCGCAGGCTGCAGCAGATCTCGCCCAGGAGGCACAGGGAGAAGGTGAGTGATGTGACACACACATTGAAAATGACATTTGATTACTGTTGACTAATTTTTACAACAATAGTGTTCTGGGTCCTGTCACTGTTTTTATTTATGTAAATAGTTTTAAATATTTTACATTTTTACAAATTTTAAATTTTATTGAGTTTTTAAAATTTTAAATATTTTGTTTAAAAAAAATTTACAAATGGCCCAAAAAAATGGCCTTCAACTAAAAAAAATCTAAAGCAAAATCAACGTTTCAGTGTCATTTTTTAACACAAATACATTAACACCAAACGAAGGGTGAAATAAATATTTAGAGATTTAGATTCAGATGACCAGGAAGTGGTTTTGTTAAGTTTTAGGGGCCAAAAATGGAAGAAGAACCTAACCTCAAAATGGTATGGGTAAGTTTTAGGGGCCTAAAATGGAAGAAGAACCTAACCGCGAAGTGGTTTGGGTAAGTTTTAGGGGCCTAAAATGTAAGAAGAACCTAACCGCGAAGTGGTTTGGGTAAGTTTTAGGGGCCTAAAATGGAAGAAGAACCTAACCGCGAAGTGGTTTGGGTAAGTTGTAAGGGTCCAAAAGAGAAGATGGAGGATAGTGCTATGTGGTTGGGGTGAGCTTTAAGGGTCCAAAAGGGAAGATGGAGGATAGGGCTAAGTGGTTTGGGTAAGTTGTAAGGGTCCAAAAGGGAAGATGGAGGATAGTGCTAAGTGGTTTGGGTAAGTTGTACGGGTCCAAAAGGGAAGATGGAGGATAGTGCTAAGTGGTTGGGGGGAGCTTTAAGGGTCCAAAAGGGAAGATGGAGGATAGGGCTAAGTGGTTTGGGTGAGCTTTAAGGGTCCAAAATGGAAGATGGAGGATAGGGCTAAGTGGTTTGGGTGAGCTTTAAAGGTCCAAAATGGAAGATGGAGGATAGGGCTAAGTGGTTGGGGTGAGCTTTAAGGGTCCAAAAGGGAAGATGGAGGATAGTGCTAAGTGGTTTGGGTGACCTTCAAGGGTCCAAAAGGGAAGATGGAGGATAGGGCTAAGTGGTTTAGCTAAACATTGCAGTAGAAGTGAGGGTGGCAAATATGTAGGCGAGCACTTTAATGAGTTTGTAGTGCGCAGGCGCTAGATCGTAAGCATTTTCGTCTGGACGATTATTTATTGAAAAAGGGAAACAGAATCTATCGGGAACGTAAAGGATTCGTTGGAGGAGACGATGGGAAAAGGGCAAAAACGAAAGGCTACGTTGTAACATGAGAAAATGAAACAGAAAAGTCACGATGGAAAATGACATCCTCGTACTCGTACTCTGCCGTACGAACGGACGGAAACTTTACAGAAGGTTTGCAATGCATGCATAGAATCGCTCACACACTCATACGAGAGCGGGAAAATTTGAAAGTAATACGAAATCGGCACAAAAACGAAAGTCTGAATCGAGCCTATGGTTTAAATATATTACACTTGATCAAAACTTAAGTATTAATATTATATCTATATAGATACATATCCATAACCCACACATTCCAATGTCACACCACTTCATCAGAATGCTAGATAAAGCATTGAGATAAGCCCCTGCGCTAGCAGTAGGCAGTCCAGCTCCTCAAGTGATAAAACAACCTTTATTGTTAAAGTTTAAAATCCAGCTAGAAGGGATAACATAGTGAACACCTCAAGACTTAAAACACAGAGACCTGCCGTCAGTGTCAAGTGTGACCCAAAAAAGCAAAGATACTAAAGCTTGAGTAATGAGGCAGATGATGTACCAGAGATAGCTATGGCTTCCTTCCCACAGAGAGGATGCTACTATAGTATTGTAAAGACAAAACACATGCTGTCTTAGCTTCCTGATACAGTGTGACCAGGTATGGAGGGGGGTTGGGGGTGCACTTCAGGCGCAGGGAGTGGAGGAGGCTGTTATTATAGGAGCTATAGGATGGGTTCTGGCACATGCTCTGGGTGAGGGGCTACACTGAGCTCACATCTCATATATTGTACTAAAAGAAACACTAGAGCCCTTATTCAAAGGTTATAGGGGGCTTTCCAGTCTCTTGTAGCCACTATATTAAGTTTGACAGGGTATCTCCCTTTGTAAAATAGATAGCTTATTGTTTACTGTCTAATTGAGTGCAAAAATCTTGTGCGCCTGATTGTGTGGTGGAGAAGTTATCGGGTGAGTTGCAGAGATCTTTAGGTAATGTAGACATTTGGAACAAAAAACAATCCTCTGGGTTATTCAGACTGAGTCGGAAAGCTTTCCACATTTTAGTGAATGACATTAGTGTCAAATATTGAAAAATATCCTGATTTCATTGAGTGATGCAACATTTAAGAAATACATTCTAAAAAAAATAATCATGAATTATGGAAACAAGGATATTATAAAACACAAAAAAAATAATCCAGTAGACTTTGTTACTGGATGACAAGTATCTGATAAGTTACTCTGCGAATTCTACGAAACAGGCAAAATTTTTGGTTTAAAGTAAAAGAAAAAATATATTTTGTCCTTTATTTACAGGATTTCTCCCCAAAAAGCATGCTTTCCTTTGAACTGTAACAAATTGGTATGAACCATTAAACAATCTTTCACATCTTTAGGTCATGCAGAGGTTACCTGCTAGAGGGCATAACGACTTGATTAGGTTTGTGTCGTATATATAAAAAATGTTAAAGTAAAGCATATAATGACTTTAATATATGAGCAGAACAGTTACAGATGGCTTAGTTTAGTGGTCACGTGGGGAAAACTTCAAGACCCATTACTGTAATAAATAGATACAAAATTACAGGTAAGAAATCATACACTAACCCAAAGGCAATTGCAATTTAAAAACACTAAAGTCCTTTTATCGTCCACTATTTCACATTGTGTTTTAGTTAGTGTACAGAGCATACATTTTTCCTGATGCTTTGCTTTTCTGCTGAAGAAAAATGAAAGTCTATGTGGTTTTCTTAAAGGAATATACAGCATATCATCTGTCCATAAATCTAGTTACAACATGATTTAGGCAACTGGCTTTATTCCCCCTGTGAAGGTTGTTTTGATTAAAGGAAATTTAAGGAAAGAGGGTTGTTCTGATTTAAGGATATTTAAGGAAAGACATTTCAATCAAATTTAAGCAAGGACAGTTTTTGGGAAACCTGGTCCCTATATAGAAGCACTCGCCCCAGAACCCCAGGACAACAATCCATGCAATCAACTATTTATACCTAAAACTATACACAACAAATTATGTACAGCTGTTACAGAAAAGTGTTAGAAACTAATGTCTTGTCTTCTATAAGTGCTGTCCCTGCATTTCTTCCCTGCCCACATGCAACACCGAAGCCCATTTTATATTGAGCATCTGGCATAATTTTCAATAGTATGTTCTAGATGTGTCCAAGCACATGAGGGAGACTGCAGTTGCAATGTGGACGCTTCGACCCCAACAGTCTTTTGAGTACAGCCTGTCACTCCATCACCACCAGGTACTGTGAAGAGGCCGACGGTGAGAAGACCAAGCCAGGAGCGTGGATGAAGACAACATGAGTTACCTACCCATCTACCTGCCTGTCCATCTACCTACCTGCCCACTCACTTGTATACCCACCTATGTAGCTACCAGATCAGCTACCTACCCACCCATCTGCCCACCCACCTACCTTTCTACATACCTATTACCCACATGCAGGTGGCCCCTCCATACATCCCATAAATCAGCTCATTTGCTGTTCTACGTATTAATTATACAAGGGCCAGGGACCAGTAACCACTCTTTATATTAAATATTGGGGAGGAGATGATCTATTAACTGCCAAACACATGGCCACTACTCCTTCATTTTTCATCATTCTTCTTGACCGATGCCCTGCTTTTGATATTGTCAACCATGCTCTGCATCTCAATATTCTTTATTCTCTTGGAATCCAAGATCTCGCATTCTCTTGGCTCTCATCCTATCTCTCTGACTGCCCATTTAGTGTATCTTAATTACACACAACTTCTCCCCCCATCCCCTGTCTTTTGGTGACTTTTATGCAGATGACACTTATATATGCCTCTCTGGTACAAATCTCTCTTCCCTCCTCTCCCACCTTTCTTTTCGCAACCATCCCACCTCACTCTCCTCTCCAACACCACAATTTCTGTAAATAATCTTACAATAGCTGCAACTCATCAAGCTTGATGCCTGGGCGTCATTCTGCATTCCTATATCTTATTCATACATCAAATTCACACGCTAGCCACATCCTGTCACCCCCAACTTCAAAACCTCTCCCGCATCCATCCCTTCGCCTCACCTGATACTACTAAAATGTTATTGCATGCTCTGGTAATAGCCTGACATGACTACTGTAATACCAACCCAGACTCAACCTCCATATGCCTTTGACCTTTTCCTGTCCACCTCCGCGGTCACCTCCTTGCCCTCCCATCTTTAAGGCTTCTCAAATGCCTCTCCACTTCTCTGGAATACACTCCTCCGCTTAATACGTCACTCTTCAATGCTCCAAGACTTCAAAACCCACCTGTTCAGACAAGCAAATAAGCTGGCTTAAGTGGCTTCTATAACCTTCGCTGGGCAACTCAAACTCTACAACTTATGATCCCTTCCTTTTGTCTCCACCCCTATCCTTTAGTCTGTAAGATCGCAAGTGAGGGCTCTCTTTCCCATTGTCACCCATGCTCACAACATTTGGGTTGAACCTAGTAGTATCTAGTTAGTATTGGTCCCTATACAGTATGTTTTACCCTGCTAGGGTGCTAGGTATAGCAGTTTTGCAAAAGAGGAGCACAGCTTATCCACTCATAATAGAAACTGGCTTGTATTTTATTTCTTAGTGGCTTTGGTTACTGACAGATGCAGAGACTGTTGCTGATCATTAGAGTAAATGGAGCAAGTAACAATGTTAGGTTTTACAGGTCTACAGAAGAGATCCACTTAAGGTCATACTAAACATGCAAGGTGTAATTTCAATGTGCATCTGGTGATCCCAGAGAGTGCAATACAGCATTTTTGTGCAATTTCTTTACATCAAAATCACCTGTACATTGTATTTTTACAGGTAAGATTCATATCTCACCAAGATGCCAGCTGCAATACACACTGCAAGGCATACTAGTGATGCACTTTACCAAATAATTAGCATGACCCTCTATGTATGTAATGAGGGTGCGTGTAACCTAATCAACAAACCAAGCCCTTTTATTCATTTTTAAATAGAAATTATGCCACTACTGTAAAAAAGAAAAAAAAACTCACAGTTGAGACCCCTTTTTCCTTCAAGCTTTTGTCTTTTGTAGGCAATATAAATAAAACACTGACACAAGTGCACCTTTGGAAACGTCACCCAGAAAAACTGCTGCTGCAACCCAGAATTTTTCCCTATGGATCTTGGGCCTTCAAAAACATAATATTTAAGAAAATATGTCTGAACTGCACCAAAGCCAAATTAGCATATTCCAGCAACACCAGTCATGGGATAGCTTTTGAGAATGGCAGACATACTTAAATAAAAGTGAAGGATCAGATATCACTTAAACCGGATCAACAGCCTCGCACAGTTGAAAAAAACTCCCCAAACCCCCCTTCCCTGTCTGCATGCATGATACTGAATCATTGTCATCAGTTGCATTTGCTCCTGCACCCACTCAAAGGTGAAACGCCTCATTACCAATATTCTCTTGGTCGCAGCTATCTTGCAGGACCTGGGAGGCATGCTTTCCTAGCATCCCAGCCATGATGCCATGTGGATTTAATGGCAGGCCAATTCGAAGCCATTAAGGGTGGACAATCAACTACGGCAGGAGTTACAAAAAGGTTAATTCATATTTATGTGCAGCAATCTGAAGAGTTCTGTAGAGGGATGCTTATGAGCACTGTTTCTTGTAAGGGTGCTGTTCTGGTTAAATGAAAGGACTATCAGATGTGATGAGGTATTGGTTACAGGATGCAGAAGGGTTAAAAAAGATGCATTAGTGCATGTAGGGCCCATAAAAAGTGACATTGTGGACTATGGAACAGTGTAGCACTTTAAAGCTTTCTGTGCACCATGGGCACAAGATGGGTCAAGTGAGCAATCTGTAGGTAAAACATGTCTTGCGTTAGATCAAAGTTTTAAACCGGTCATTTTGCAGCTATAGTATTGAAATATTTTTCTTTAGGTAAAAAAAAGAATAAAAATGTGAAATCATTTCAATGCATGCTTAGCATTGTTAGAAAATAAAATTCTTTCAGCACAGGCCTTTAATTTTATTATTTGGGATTAATTGGGATTAAGTAACATAGTTAATATAACTATGCTCATCCAAACAGAATAGCTGTGTCTTTTATTGTGATGATTTAAAACTTAGAAAACTGGGAAAAAGAAATAGTTTAACCCAATCTTAAATGCAAACTAAACATACCATCGGTTTATGATCCTGAAATAGGATTTACTAAAGAGAGGGCTCTCATTCAAAGGGTAGGGACAAAGCATCGGACAAATCCTCTGCACATTCTCTCCCTGATAATTAGCTTGTGAATAATAAAACAGCGAGACAGCGATGAGGGACAAGTGGCTGGCCATACAACCACATTAGGAGGGTGATTGAGCTTCTGAGGGAAAAAAGCTATTTGAGCCTCTCAGGGAACTGACATCTGAAGAGAGTCCTTTAGATGGAAAGCTTACCCCAGAGACTATACTTACTACAGCCAAATGCCCCCTACATATAGAGAAGGGAGAGGTGCCTGGTATTCTGCTAAGTTATTGGGCTACTGTTCGATGAAAAGAACCCGTCTTTCTCAATAAACCTTATTCTAATTCCAAACAACAATATGTCTCACTACAAGAAACTCTCAAGAATGTGAACTTGTACACTGTACTAGTCCTAGGAGAGGTGTGGGAAAAGGAACAATTTATAGTATAGTGCACCTTCAAGGCTGGGTGGTGTGAAATGACTGAAATTCCACTTCTGCATTCCCTCTGGCTGGTTTCATACTATGGTGACTGCGGAGTGCTCATGGCACGCTGTGTGTGCCCTCGGGGAGCTGCTAGGAACGATTTGTGGAGTGCTCTGAGCACTCCGCAAATGCCCAAAATACATCTGAAAGTGCCCCTAGAATGAGCAACTTTTCACAGGTGGCTGAGGGACATTGGCTGAAAACTCTGGTGTGAAACCAGCCTCACAGACTTCACGGTCAGTAGGTTTGGAAGGTATACTTGCCCTCACTGCTCTGTTCAGGCATCCGAATAAATGTGGAAGTATGTGAATGTCCCTTCTTTGTACCAAGCTTACAGCTGCAGCATGCCTAGTTAATCAACCCTCCAGTCATTTTATTTTAAAAGCTAAAAGTTCAATTACATCCCAGGAATATCCTGAGTTTGGATGTGCTTTCGTTAAAAATAAAAATCAATGCTGAAATTTGGTAAAGTAATTTACTGTGTTTGCACGCCTGTGCCACTTGCGCTTAAGACCACTGATGGCCAGTGGTGTACACTGGGTGGGTGTGTGCTGAGCATAGATCAGGTGTGAGTAAAGATGAATATTTTGCTTGATTTCAGACCTCCATTTATCCTTAAGTCAAGGAACTCAAATCAGGATTACACAGTGTCAGGGCTGTACAGCTTTTGTCTCTTCTGTTACTGGAGGAAGATTTGGGCATTTTACACGTATTCTCTGCTCTACCCAATCTACTGAGCATCCCTACCACAATTAATTCCTCATGAATATGTATATATATATATATATATATATATATATATATATATATATATTTGTTTTTTTATTCTGATGAGGCACATGAAAACACTAACCGGCCAATGTATACAACTTCAAGAAGCCCCCAGTGGCTAAAATCAGGCAGGTTCAGATTAGAGTGTCACACAACATGCACTGTAATATATGTAAATGCAATGTAATATTTCAAGGTGGATTTCACTCCGCTTTAAACAGATTTACTTTTAAGATACATATAGCCATTAGAGGGAGCACTACCTTAAAATAAATATGTAGAACAGTGAAAAATATTCAATTATTGAGTTATACTAGACAGCGGCTCTTTAAATGTAGAACATTTTTTTGGGCATCAGTTGTCCTTCAAATGAAAGAATAAAATATATATATATATATATATATATATATATATATATATATATATACCTATAGGCCCATGAAGACCCCTTTAGAGGAAAGAGCTATCTAAATGGCAAGGCAGCTATTGAGATATGGCAACTCAATCACTGGCATCATTGTCACCATGTCTTAAAATTGAAAAAAGCATTTTGCTGTAATTTCAGTGTCACTATGGTGGCAATCGATTATGAAGTTATAGTACAACCAGTGACACCAAAATTTAGATGTGGCACCACTCTTTTGTGTAATACTAGACATTATAGACAGATGCTGAGTGGTTCTACCGCTTGTATAAAAAAATGTCCTGACAGGTGCATTCAACACTGACATAATTAAATCGGAGATGTCAGCTACTGCTGACCTCTATTGTTTCAGCGGTTTCATTCTTTTTCTCTGGAAAGAGCTATTTCTCAAAATAAGTGCCCAGAGTAGAACTAATTATTAGCACTTGTCTGGGGAACTTCAGCTATCTTAGCTGAATTCAGGACGGAACTGTGTAGAATTAGACCAGAAGTTAATTCAGCATTTATCATTAAAGATTAGCACAGAACTATCAAGTGCTGGTTCAATACAAGAATGATGTTGCAAGATTATAAAGGGAATTGCAATCATTTTACAAAAATACTCTACAGAGAATGTATAATCCAAACACTAAGGGGGTTATTTATTATAAAAAAGTGACAAGCTCTCCAACCCATGTCATTTTTAAATCATGCATATGGAATTTTATTTTCAGATGTGCTCCAAAGAGATATAGAGACATTTCCAGAAATAAGTACTTATTAAAGTGTAGAAAGATCCCAAACAAAACTGAAAACCTAAAACACTGCATTAAAAGAATTTGCGTGATTTAGGGTTTATTTTAGGTGTGCACAGATTTCAAGAGCCATTTTCTTCCAGCAAAAAGCTGGAGGGAAATGCTGACTTCACTAACCGCTTAATTCATTCATCAAACACATGCCTACGTTAGCCAGCATGTTTATTATGAATGAAAGTGTAATCTGTAAGTTATTTTTCAGTATTTTAACCTATTTTTTTATAATCAAAAACAATTCGGTAACTACTCTGAAAAGTTGACAAATAGACAAATATAATATTGTTTTAAGCTAATAAAAGCTAAAAGATGGAAATGCACATTTTTTATTTAAACTAAAGAAAAATGTTAGGTTAGCAGCTCAATTATTACGCCACTAAGCCACTAAACAGACAAGGCAGTGATGGAGGTATATAGAGAACACCTGGGACCAAACATGGGGGAAAAACAACACTGTAGGTCAACAGGAATCAAAATATCGCCAAATTAAACACTGCACATAAAAACAAGGAGAAAACAGCCACCACAGGGAATCCACTACATATTGTAGAATAGAGATTCACATCAAACTCGGAAGATGGAGAGACAAATTCACCACTGCTAAACAGTAGATAGGAAGGAGAAACATTGGGATGAGGACCATGGAGTCATGGCCATGGGGACCAGCAAATGGCTTAGCCAGCAAAATGCACATGAAGCTGGGCCTTTTCTGCATAAAAAAGCTGAATTTAATGCAGAATGTGCAAGTGTGCACACAAGTTGGAAACTCATGTTGACAAGAATCGTGCCCCTATCCTTAAGTTTCAGCATGCGGAAACACTTGTGCACGGTCTAAAGTTTTTTGGTGCACAGCCATGAATCGCCCTTATAGAGAGAGAAATACAAATACATAGTGAGGTCTTAAGACATATATAGGAATTAATATATATATATATATATATATATATATATATATATATATATATACCGTATTTGCCGGCGTATAAGACGACTGGGTGTATAAGACGACCCCCCAACATTTCCACTCAAAATATAGAGTTTGTTATATACTCGCCGTATAAGACTACTCCCTCTTCCGCACACCGAATAAAACATAAAAGAACATCAGATTACACGGCAGCCGCATCCCTGCTCGCCTTTAGTTTGGGATGTGCCCACACTGGCTATTCAGAATGCGTCCCAGCTAAAGGCATAGTAGGGATGCAGCTGCAGTATAATGTGGTTTGGGCTCTGGGAAAAGGGCCAGATGGGGGGTTTCACACAGTGGAGGATCACAATTTGGGATACCCCTGGAGTAGGGAACAAAACCCAGTGGGGCCTCCCAAATTTGGAAGCCCCACTGTGTGAAATACCCCCAACTGGCCTTTTTCCCAGAGCGCACATCAGATTACACTGCAGCTGCATCCCTGCTCGCCTTTAGTTGGGGACGTGCCTGTGCTGGCTATTCAGAATGCATCCCAGCTAAAGGCATAGTAGGGATGCAGCTGCAGGGTAATGTGGTGTTGGCTCTGGGCCAATAGGGAGGGTTTTACAGTGGGGCATCCCAAATTGGAATGCCCCAGTGGGTTTGTTCCCTACTCCAGGGGCATGCCAAATTGGGTTTCCTCTACTGTGTAAAACCCCCCAAGTGGCCCTTTTCCCAGAGCCCAAACCACATTACATGTATGTATGTGACCCAGGTGCACCTGGCGTATAAGACGACCTCCCCACTTGGAGGCATGTTTTACAGGGGGAAAAAGTAGTCTTATACGCCAGCAAATACAGTATATATAAATATTATGAGAGGGGAGGCAGCATCATCACTAATGTCACACAAAAGCTGTTGACTGGAAGTCAGGAAGAAGTTGCTACAAGCAACGAAACGCGTTACTGAGGACAGCGGCAGCGTTAGCATTATTATCCACATTGCAGTCCTTGGAATTTGCGTCATCAGAGGCGGCACTCTCTCCCCCCCTTCCTCCATCATCGGCCGATGCAACATACAGGTTGGGTGAGAACCGCTTCTGGCATTCAATGCACATGTAAAGCTATTTAAATGTGAGTGCAAGACTGGCACTTTTTAATAGATTTTAATTCTATATTAAAAAACATATTGCGCTAGATCCCTTCTTTCCTTTTTTGCTTTCATGGTGAAATTCTAAATGAGCTTTTGCGAAGGCATATGCTCTTTACTTTGGTGATAAGAATTGGGAGAATTGGGATCGATTCTAAGCGGAGTTCCTAAGGATAACTGCAATTTGGCATAGGAGAAACTCTGTGGAGAAATAAAACAAAAAGGTGGTTAACCAAACCCCTTTCTGGTAAGAGCATAACCTAAGAGGTGGTGAGCACGTGAATTGGTGTTTGAGAGTTTACTCCAGCCACGGTGACACTGCGCTTGAACCTGCGGGACAACAATGGGACTTTTTTATTAATGGTTAATGTTTTAATGGTCAAATAAGCTGATCTTATTATTCTAACTGCTCTGTGTTATACTATTTTAAAATATGGTGGATCCTCTGACCTTTTGGGCCCTGGTGCGGCCGCATCACCCGGAACTCTTTATATACCCCTGGCAGGGGATCAAGTCCTGGAGAGAAGACCCGGTGGGGAGCAGGGTGTGTGAGCTGGCCAGTATGGTTTATTAAGCACATTCTGCCCTGTGACTGGATGCATCTTCTGGCCAAGGCTGCTCAAGTGCTTACCTCCAGGTCAGTGCAAGATAGCCCGACTGTTTACTGAGATGTTTCCAGTGCTCGGGCTTCCTTTCTTAATGCCAGCTTTTAAAATGTCCATGTGGATGCAGTTACCTATGAATTTGTGTAGCTTTTCTCAAGTTGAGACGCTCCATACACGTGTGATGATCACTGTCTAAGCCAGCGACTCTTAAAAGGCTGACAGAGGAAAGCTAATTAAATGTGTGCACTCACCCACCTGGGCACACCTACCAACCTACCTGCTGACCTACCTGCTCACTCACCTACTTATCTGCCTGCTCACGTACCTACCTACCCATGTATCTACCCAATACATGGGGCCCCTCCACATGTCCAATGAATTGGCAAACTTGCTACTGTTATTCTAAGGAATTTATTATCAAAATTATTGTTACCGTAAATGGATAAATAGTTTTTTCTGTTTTATGTGTTGTAATATATATTGCTTCTACCAGTTTTTTTATATAAGAAAAATATTCAAACAAAACTATCCAACAGAGCAGTGTGTTTTTAAAGTTGTTTATAACCACTAGCTACAATTTCTTTGCCCACAGCCATGCTGTGATCATTTTGACTTTACTAATATTTTCTTTGTGTTATAGACCAGGATGCTATAGTGCTAGATTCAGAGACTTAGAGACCTCATGACATACACGGCTTAAAGGGCAATTGGTAGAAGTGCCAAATCTATTACCAGGGGTTGGGGACCACTAGTCGCTCTGCATAATAACTTTTGCTGGGAAAGGGGGACTCCTAGTGCACGCTGCATATTAATTTTGGGGAGGGAGAACAACCTGTGGAGGGGAGGGGGTCTGAAGGCTCTCTCTGCACATTTACTGTGGAAAGGAAGGTCTGTAAGTGTGCTCTGCATATATATTGTTGAGGGGGGGGGGGACTGTGCATATTAATTGCAGTAGGAAGGAGCTATGTATACTATGCCATTTACATTATGACATAGAGCAACTAGATCAAGTGGCAATGTTAGATGGGGCTCTATAGGAGTGGAGCAAGGTTTATGCACTTAAATATGTGATGAGAGTATTTGTAACCCAATCAACATGACAAACCATACTATTAATTTTTAAATAGAACAAAAAATGTGCCAACATTGTAAAAAGGGGAAAAGAACCCACAGTGCAGACTGTTTTTTAGACAATAGAAATTAAATGCTGATACGGGTACACCTCAAAATGTGGACTAGAAAAACTACACCCTCCCATAAAAATAGAAGGCCAAAATCAGCTCCATTGCACAAAAATTATTTTTACGTACAGTATATTTTACCCCAATCCCAGCATAGCTGCCCCTCTCTCTCCTGAAAACACTGTCTACAGCCTGTTTACCTTGACACTTTCTTGGCCCTGCAGCATTGTGGTCCAGAAAAGGCAAATGACTTATTTGTCAGTAAATCTGGACAGAAAGTGGCCTACTCCCTAAATGAGTCCCTGTGTGGCAGACTTTAATTCACCTATTCACCTATATTTAAACATTGAATTCTAACTCCCAACCCCCCAGTCTGGCAGTTAGAAAATCGAATCTATTCTACTTATCAGGAGAGACTTAAAGAACTTAATTTGTACAGTCTGGAAGAAAGAAGGGAGGGGGGGGGGCATGATTGAGACCTTTAAATATGTGAAAGGATTGAATAAGGTTCAGGAGGGAAGTGTTTTTAAGAAGAAGCTTAATGATAGAACAAGGGGCACAACCTGAAGCTAGTCGGGGGGAAGATCAGGAGCAATGTTAGAAAATATTATTTTACAGAAAGAGTAGTAGATGCTTGGAACAAACTTCCAGCAGAGGTAGTTGAAAAATCAACTGTCACTGAATTTAAACATGCCTGGGATAAGCACACATCTATCCTAAGATAAAGTACATACAGTATACACATAAGGGCAGACTAGATGGACCGTATGGTCTCCTTCTGCCGTCAACCTTTCTATGTTTCTGCTGACAAGTCATACTGCAATGAGGGTCTGAAACCACCAGCAGACATGCCATCCACCAACAGCTTCTCCTCATGCTCAATAATGGGGCTGAATGGTAGCAGGTGGGGATAGTTGAAGGAGAAGTGTGTCTGCTATTTAGGCACTACAGGGTAAATCATTTGGGGAAATGGGATAAGGGGCATTTGGTGACACTATGGGTAGGGGTAAACAGGGTCTGAAGTTCTGTATTTCATAAAGTAAAAAAACATTCTGGTGCCACTCATTATTCATTTGAATAAAAGCAATAATAATTGGCAGTTAAGGCTTCTCCTTATTAAGGGGTGCACTACTCCACCTATTGCCTTTCCGATAATTAACAATACACGACAACATTTTTTGGGAAAAAGCAGTACCCCATGAGTTATAATAAAGAATTCACCTTTTATTGCATAGCTGTGGTTTCCAATATATATATATATATATATATATATATATATATATATATATATATATATCTTTACTTCACTGGAAAAAGATGCACTTCATCTGTAAAAATTCCCTATTGCAGGCACATATCATTTTTGGGGAACAAACATTTTTATTGTTTTTTGTGTGTTAAAATAAAAAAAAAAAACTCACTTTAGTTTCCACCCAAAGTTAAACTTGCTTGACCAAATAATTATCACGACTCACATTAACATGTTCCTTTCAAACTCAAAAACTAAAAACAAAAGTTGAAGTAATTCCTTAGTAAATCTGTCAGCAGAATGGATCAGGGTGACAGATACCTAATAGAGGCACCTTATAGTTTTCCTACTGGAATCCCTTTTGGAATTAATAAGCTGGTCTTTTTGCTGAAAACGTTGGGACACTTATTCAAATAATAACTGCACTCAGGGTAATTTATTGGCTGATCTCCAGGGTCATCTATGATAACAGGTGTACAGGTGTAAGAGGAATGACACAATGATTTACTTAGAGATTTACAGAATAATGTTAAAGTTTTAAGTGTATAGATTAGACATTTAGATTCAAACGTTTTCAGGTTGTTGAAAAGCTGATACTTCTAAAACAGAAACAAAGGTCTCCAATGTCAAGGGAATTACAAATACAAGGTTTTAATTATTGTATGTCAGGAGTTTATTTTTAATCTTATGTAGCAAAGACATAGACACTTTCACTAAATGTATTCTTTTTTGCAGATGGTTTACCTACATTGTTGTTTGAACTGCTTTGGTCTCATTTGGCAGCTTAAAGGGTCTGTTTAGGCCAAACATGCTCAACCTGTGGACCTCAGAGCAATCGGATATGGTCCCTAACATAAAAGCTAACTGAAGGTGGAACTAAGTGTAGATAGGAGCATTCATTGTGGAAGGACATAAATATACTGCTGGGAGTAATACAAGTGGGAGAAATAGCTAGAACCGGCATATAAAATGAGTTAAACAGAGGTATAATAGGGACTGCAGATGGCAAGGAGGGTGATATAAAGTATCTGGGGTGCATTGGCAAATAGAGGAGGCAGTGGCGGGTTGGAAGAACATAGTGACATTAATTGGAGGTGGTATCCCAAGGCAACACTAGAAAGAAATAAAAGAAGGAAATCCCTTGAACATCACCAGCTGAGACCCTGGGTGTTATCTCTGGCACAATAATGTAAAGGTGATAGTTGCTAATTCTGATGCTTAGCATTGGTGAGAGTTTAGACAGATTAGGGATTGAAGATGCTGATAAGATAAGGGGCATACAGAGGAGATATACACTGTAAATATGGGACTCATTTGGAGACGTAAGGCAATTGCCCTGTGAATTGGTAGCATAAGGTAAATGTTACATATGAAAGTAGTAATAGGGTGGCAGAAGGACATAAGGTAAAAAAAATCTTTATTGATAGTATGTCTGGATCATGTGTGTGGGTTTGCTATAAGATAGTACCTTTGTTTACGCAATGGTTGTGGGTCTCTGGTGCAATGGTCATGAATTATTTTAATGTTTTTGGGATCACTGTGGGGGTGGGGGGAATATTGCTGTTGTTGTGATTGTTATTAAACATTGGATTTTTAAATTGTTTTTCAAATTCTTCAATTATGTTATTCAAAATAAAAAAAATGTGACATTCTAATGTCATTTGATTTCATTGTTGCGATCAGTCACCAAATCACTAACTGGCTCTCACTCTTCAAAAGGTTAAGCACCCCTGGTCTAGGCAAATAAAATAAAAAAAAATCTTACTTAAAGGGGCAGTATAGTCAAGTCATCAGCAATTGGCAGCCAAGCATGTGACTAAAGGCAACCATTCAGGATTGATGTGGAAGCTCACACGGTAATCCAGATTGGTCAGAGGCAGTCACATGATTGGCATGTGATTTAGAAAGGTGGTGTGGAGACTCTAGAGAATGGCTGCCTTAGTTTTGTGAAAAAAATACAATACAGTATTGTATGCTGCATAAAGACGGGTTCTGGCCCCCACTTTTCTTTATTCATGGTGGTACCTGAAGAAGGGGGTATTACCCCGAAAACTAGTACTTTTCTGTACGGCAAGAATAAAGAAAAAAGCAGGGTTCAGAACCTGGCTTTATGCAGCATCTATTTGGTATCGTATTTTTTTCATTGGCTTAGCAGTGTCCGGGAGAGCGCTGCCAGACACCAGGGTGCTAAAAGTGCAGCACTTTGATTCTCATGCCTTAGTTTTGTACAGCCACCAATTGCTAAAAGGGCAGTCAGCATCAAGACCATCCCTTGAGAGCAAGGTAGGCAGTGAAAAAGTGATGGCAGGTAGTCCCGACCTTTCAATCTGGACTTAAGACAGAATATATATATATATATATATATATATATTTTTTTTTTTTTTTTCTTCTTATAACTTTAGTTTGGCATAGAGCTATGTATGTTACTTTGCTGTCTAAGACCCTATTCATGAGATTTTGGCTTAGTATCTGTCTTTTGTGACAAAACAGAAAAGACATGGGGGTCACAGTGACGGCAATAATGTTGCCACAGAAACGTTATGCTATGTGCTGTTAACACTTAACACAGTTCTGCTGACATCCATAGATTTTTTTCTCCTCAAAATATAGCACACATTAAATACAATCTGAATCAAAAATGAGTGGAATTTATGATGAGGTATGATTTAAATCTAATTTTTATACCAGGACAACTAATTTCACTTACTTTTTAAGGTAAATCTTAAACCAGAAGTTTCGTTTACCTGGACTCCAGTGTCAGTCACCCCTCCCCCCAGTCGGTGCTTAGCCCGATTTAAAGTAAAGAACAAGCCTTACCTGACCAGGTACCAGCTGCAGATTCCTAGACAGCCAATCAGTGATCCAGCAATGGGGCTGCTGCACAATGATCATCAGACATGGCAGTATCCCTTCCTGCATCCACAGGGGAACAGGTCTTTGTGACAGACAGGCATAGCTTGCTTTTTTTTTATTTTAAGTGTCCAAATTGGGCTCAGTACGGAGCTGGTTCTGCAATTTTGATAATGTCATATTTATTGCTCTATACTCTAGGTGCCTGTATATCACCCTTTGAATACATTTTGGATTGGGCTAAATTACTATTTAAAGAAAAAGTCAGCTTTCATAATGTTTCTCACATATCCAACAGTCAGGGCATTGCCAAAAGGCATGGGACTCCACAGAATGCTTATCATTTTGCCTGTGCCAGTATCTATCTCCTAAAGCTGCTCTTCCGGGTACCGGTTCCCCAGAGGTGTACGGATCTCAGATGAGGCTTGGAAAGAGCCTGGAAAACTGTTTGATAATAATCAAAATGACATAACACCAATCATAGACTCGTGGGAAAACTACAAGAAACTATAATAGCATAGTCAGTTCTGTTTTAATACAAAGAGTTGCTACATTCACCAAATCATGAAGAGACAGCATCCAGCTTTTGCCAGTAACTTAAGTCCAGTAAAGTCAGGGTGGTGTGCACGTGTGTACACAGTGCACAATAGACAGCATATGCTGAATACCACAAAACAATAAAGACATCAAAACCATGGCTTACATATATTTTTTGATAGGATTATCAGAGCTGCCTTTATGCCGTGTGTTCTCACAGTTTTATTTAAACTTTTAAAGCAATTCTATAGTCTTATTTTTGTAGAAACGCCTAAAATCAGGCAAAGAAACGCATCCATCTGCACTCTTATAATAAAGCTAAATATTTTGTTTGTATGACCAATGTATGCTTGTGCATACAAAGGAATACTAGCTCTGCTTTTAAACCATCTGTGCAAATGTGCAACAGACAGCATAACCACACACTACTAAAAAGACAAGTGAAATGCACCAGTGAACACACTAAGGGGCAGCGACTGCAAACATGTACCCGGAGTGGTGAGCTGCCCCAGCCACGTGCCTGGGGTGCAGTTTGGGTGCCTTGCTCAAGAGCACTTCAGTCATTTCCCATGGCTAGGAACTGAACCTGCAACCCAAGGCCGCTTCCTAACCTACTCCACCTCTAGGCCATGACTGCCCTACCGCCCACATGACCTTTAGGGGTCAAAATACCAACAACAACATCAATTACAAATTATTATCTATGTAGATCCATCTAATTTACAGTAGGCATGACTAATAATGTGTTCATGTATACAGAGGAGTAACTGAGACATCTAACTCCCCTTCTTTCTGCATTTTGTGCTGGTGTGCGGTCCCCAGATCTGGCCTACTGATTCTGACCCCCTGTTACTTGGTTCCCATAAAGGACATTTTAAACTTTGCACAGATGACCTTTGGAGGTCCAGCCCTTTTTAAAATATAGGCAGAATCTACTTTCTAATGCCTCAGCAAAGAATTTCTACTGTCAGCTTAAAATTCCTTGGTGGAATGGTAACACACAAGGTGTACATAAATGTTGTTAATATACTGTGCTTTTAAAAAATACAAATTCCCAAAGAAAGTTTTCTTCTGCTTAGATGAAACATACTGGGAGCAGATGTCAATTATAGGTTTGGAAACCAACATCTAAAAGATTTTCTAAAAGGGCAGTCATAATCAGCTATGATTCTTGAATGCATATATACACAGCAATCTCTAAGAGAAACAATTTGTTCTGTTGCTATGGAATTTTAATGTACATTTTCAAACAAGTTAGTTATTTGAAGTCCTAATGAGTAGGAGGGGAGCTAGATATCACGGGTCTCAGTGCCTTTTATGCAGATACACCAAAAATAGCTTTTTATTTATCATCTATTTATTGAACGGCATGCAAAGAGAATGGGTTAAATTCAGCGCCAGGTGCAAAAAGTGCACTTTGGAGTGAAATTGTGATCAAATAGTGATTGCACTTTTTACACCTGGTGCTTAATCGACCCCCTAAGTAAAAAAAATAAGGGAATGGCACTTTTGCATTTGGCGCTGAATGTACCCTAGCGCGTTTGGAGAAAGAGTTTTCTTTATACAAATCATTATGCTAAATATTACAATTTCTAAACTTGCCTCTCTAGACGCGGCTCTCCTTTGATCAGCTTCTCTGGGTGCACATCTTAATGTGCGGATAGAGAAGCTGAATGAAATCCTAGCACAGCTATTCAGTGGTGGTGGTCGTGCACAGCCGGAAAGGGATGCAAGTGATGCCGTCTCCAGCCACATCTGCGCCATGGAAAACCAGGTATTCTGGGGGGATTCACACAGCGGGGCATGCCAAACTGGGGTGCCCTAGGGGGGCAGACCAAAACCTGGGATAGTGATAATCTGGGTTTTGTTATTCCAGTTTGGGATGCCCTGGGAGAGGGAATCCGCGACCAATAGACTCCAGGCCCGGTTTTGGTCTGCCTTAAAATTTGAGGTACTTCAACTTTTCATAACATTATTTATTTTCCAATTCTGACTCATTATCTCATAACTCTCCATTACAATCTTAATATTTACCCACTTTTTAACTGCGCCCAGTGCTCTTCTTCCTGTTTTAAATTAGGCGAATAAATTGTGGATTTCATTTTTTTTTTACCTCTATTTAACAGCACATTAATGCTTTATCCTGAGCTGTTCGATTTATCTGAAAACAGCCATAATCTACTATGGTGATGGCAGATGCTGAATTCACAATTAAAGATAACAAAGAGGATTTTAAACACAAGTAAATTACCGATGATGTCCGCTCCTGCAGGTTCTCTAAGTGTCCATTAAGGACTATTAACAAGATAACAATAACAATCAGAATTCTAAAGTTCAAGTAGACACACTGCATTGCAGAATAAAAATCTTTTGTGTTTTCAAAGCGATAACTGGATGTTGGGGCAGTGAACCCTTTGCAAGGCAATCACATCCCTGGCAGCTGCTTTGTATGCAATGACAAATAATAAAATGAATTATTTTAACTGCTAACTGTCCTGAGTAGTGGAATTTTAGGCGGAATATGACACCATCCTTGTTATCTTACTAAAACACTTGGTTAGACATGACTGGCTGGCTTTGCTGCTTAATGCAACAAGAAGGGGAAAAAAATCACAGCATTTCATTACGTAGCTTTTTGGCAATGGATTTTGCACGCTGTGCAGTTTAACATGCTACCTTCTGCTCCAGACTTTGCATTTCCATTTAAAGGCACATTAACCTCTCAGGTTTTTATTTGCAGAAATGTTCCAGGGCAGGGAAATGTATTCAAGGGACAATGTTTTATATTATCCCTCTTTAGAGTTTATGCATACATTCAGGACTTGTGAATGCCCCCTCTGTAGCTCAGCATGGTAAAATGTGAGGACATGATCAGAATGACAAATAGTTTTTTTCTTCTTTTAGCTAGGTGCAAAAACAGCACACTTGTATTACATCCAAACACTGGCTGTCTGATACAGCCATCAGCCAGTACAATATCAAATAGCAATCATTCATCATAACCAGCAAGTGGCCTCCCCAGTCAATCAATTTTCATATCATTTAGCATAATACTAATAAAGTAAATTTCTAGCAAACATAATTATTAATTTATAGGTTCATTATATCTTTTGCAATAACATGTCTTAAGTGAGAACACAAAACCCAAATTCAAAAAAGTTGTGACACTGTGTACAAAGTTAAGATAACAAGAATTCA
This sequence comes from Gastrophryne carolinensis, assembly GCA_027917425.1. Classification (NCBI taxonomy): domain Eukaryota; kingdom Metazoa; phylum Chordata; class Amphibia; order Anura; family Microhylidae; genus Gastrophryne; species Gastrophryne carolinensis. The sequence goes on from CM051235.1 coordinate 461,100,175, forward strand.
GTGATTTGGAGGTGTTCATGTAACTATATTTTATTAACTGTAGTTTTTCATTAGAAAAAAATAACTCATGCAGAAATGTTGTTGAATAAAATAAGGATAAATGAGATTTCCAAATCATTGCATTATTGTTTTCTTTAAATTCACACAGTGTCCCAACATTTCTGAAATTGGTTTTGGTATACCATGTTTTTTAAACGACAGGGTTACTTGCTATCTCCTGCTGGTGGCATTGTGTGAATTAAAGCACCTGTGTCCACCAATGCAACAATTGGCCATCCAGTTCTTCACTAGTAGCTAATCATTGTGAGACCTTTTCCTGTCTAATACCATTGTGCCTGTATCTTGATCATACACTAGTCCTAATATGCATGCTGATTTATTGGGTAGACACAGCAGGGCCAGATTAAAGGGGGGCAAAGCAGGACTCCTGCCACTCAACCCACACCAACTGCCATGAGTCACAGCGTCCTGAGAACACCCACTTCACTGACTGCAGAGGGGGTGGCAAGGCCTTACATGCCCCCTCCATTGCAGTTAATAGAGTGGGTGTGCACGAATCACTGTGACTAATGGCGGGACAGCCTTCCATCACGACTTAGAGGCCCACTCCAGTGCTTTATAAAATACCCCCACCCTGCCCCCCTCCCCATAGCGCTGAAGCATGGCTCATAACTAAAATAAGAAAAGACACTCATTTGCACTCAGAATACAGTGGCAATGTCGGGAGATACCACAGATTCTGCCTGATCTTATGCCAGTCTAGGATGCCAGCGCTCACCTAGTTGAGTGTTCTCCTGCCCCCCATTCAATTGAATGGGCAGATGGGAGTACGTGCATCGCGGGGTGCACTGCGCACCCGGTGGTCTTCCTGGACTTCAATAAGATGGCAGAGGAAGGATGAGATATGTGGCATCGCCTGACATCGCCCGAATCCCAGGGTGCAATTACATTATTTGCTTTTCAGTATAAGTTTCTAGGTTGGAATCAATGTGAGTGTGGATCAGCATACTGATCAATCAGCCTGGTGTTCTTACATTCAAGTGGTCTTTGGTGAACACAGGCATTCTAAAAATTTAAAATGGACCAAAACCCACCCTGGAGTCATGAGACCAAATAGGGATGCCCCACTCTGCGAAGCCCCCCGAGTCGCCCAGAAATCTTACCCTTCCCCATGCATGACCGGCACTGTGATCACTCGCCTCCCTTCTTGGCTGTGTGCCGAGGATTCCGGCCAGAGGCTCTAGCCACAATGTGGGCTTGAGGAGAGGAAAGTGATATAGGAGAATGGCAGTGTTTCACACAGCAGGGCACCACAAATCAGGGTAAAAGAAAATAAGAGAATAAAAGAAAGCTATCTGGGTTATCATGTTAGATTGTAAGCGTCTTGGTTTCTTTAGGGCCAGCTTGGCACCTAGGAAACAGGCAGCGGTGGGGTTTATTACTGTCGTCTGTGCACCCGAAATTTGGTGTTTTTACTGCAAACGTTTTTGTGACTGCTTTTTTCCTATTGACCAATCGCACATGCGAACATGGAAAAACACTGCATGAAGGACTTTTGCGGGGTGAGACAATCTGTGCTTCCTGGTTTTGGGTGGGTGTGGCCTGTGTATGGTCAGTTCTGGCTCTCTGAAAACAATGGGCGCCACTGCACATGGAAGTGCTCTGGCTGTACACAGGCCACGCAAGCCCACCAACCAAAACTAGAATATGCAGCTCCCCGGCTTCACATACCAGGGCTGTAAGCGGACGATCTGAGGTCTATGGAAAAGTCCAAAGTGGACTTTCCCCTTAATATCTTTATCCAAATTGTTACCTTTTCTCCCCATCACTGTCTGTCTCTTTAATACGCACCCGATTCGAGAAACAAGGTCCAGAAGTACAAGGCACTGGGAGCGCACCAAGGCAGTGTCTAGTATGCCCCCACGGTGCATGCCAATGGGACGGAAATCCACCAATTTACTTGTGAATGATGGCCAGACACCCAAGGAATCCTTGAATGCCTGCACACCATGGGGCCAGATCTCGGGAACAGGTGAAACATAGAAACATAGAAACATAGAAGGTTGACGGCAGAAGGAGACCATACGGTCCATCTAGTCTGCCCTTATTTTTCAACTACCTCTGCTGGAAGGTTGTTCCAAGCATCTACTACTCTTTCTGTAAAATAATATTTTCTAACATTGCTCCTGATCTTCCCCCCGACTAGCTTCAGGTTGTGCCCCCTTGTTCTATCATTAAGCTTCTTCTTAAAAATGCAGAAATAAACACAGAGCTTCCTTAGTTACCACTCAGTTGTCCCAAAGTCCATGTGCAGGTTCTTCCTTCACAAGGCAGCTCAAAGATACTCTTCTTAACCTCCGTGGTTGTTTTCTCCAGGAGCAACTTGCAAATAAAACTACTCCAACTTTCTATGAAGACCCCTCAGCATAGGTCCAAAAAGGAGGATGACACGCTCAGGAGTGCAACATGAAAACAGAAAACACTCATATAGTGTAATTCAGTATGGCACACGATATTTATTAAAGGAAGGTAATACACTCACATAAAAGGGAAACTTTAAAAGCATGTAAAAACCGAGGATGGCTCTCACCAACTCCCCATACATATCAAGATCTGGCCAGATCAATCGATCGATCAAAACTCTATGCCGCCTGCCACCGCCGCCGACGCGTTTCGTTGCCCACGGCAACTTTAACAAGGCTAGTGGCATTGCGGCATGCTAATCAAATAAATACCTTCAGTATGATCCCACATGAGGGCGAGGTGCGCTGGAGACGAGAGGCACACTTCCGGGATGCGCTCCGTGATGTGCGCATAACTGTAAGGCTGGGCAAGGCAATAGCTTGCCCTACGTCACCAGCACCAACTCCTCCCACCCTTGCTTTTCAATCAGAAACTGTAAGGTACGTAAACTGCGCAGCAGCAGCTACGCCAACAACGCAGGACATGATCGGGTACGCTCCATAGCACCACACAGTGGCCAGAGTGGGGAACTGCAGCCTGTCATAATGCCCCAGCATTGTGAAAACAAACTGTTTAAAATCCAAGGTTTAGACACTGCAGGCCACCCCCCTCGCCACCATAGGAGCCTGCTTACGTTAAAAATATAATTGAATGCCCATTCCAGAGTAGTGGAGCAAACAGGGATGAACATTCAATATAACAATAAAAGCGGGACAAGCTGATCCAATCACATGCTGCGCCACTAACAGCAGCCATCTGCACAGCCTGCGCCCAAGTTATCAAAGAAAAATCGTGACACTATAAAAGCTGACACTTTGACCAATGAAATCAACATCCAATAATATATACTATGACAAACCCACATATAATAAATGTTCCAGAGGAAGCAAAATTTAAAGGCCGAAATCACTAACGCCCCCTAGTGGAAATTGGATAAAACAACTTCTGTCAACCTGAATCTCTTCAGGGAGATAGATAAAATCATCATATACACAAAAAACCAATTAATACAAAATGAAAAAAAGCAGAATGGGTTAAAATTATGAATCATCAATAAAACAATTTAAATCAAAATCGACATTAAGACCACTCGGGGCTAAAGTATTAAGAGTGAAAATCCACTTTCCCTCCTTTTGGCATATGTCCCTCTTTAAATTGGAACCCCGCCAATGGGATTCCGTATGATCTATTCCAATAAATGACATCTGTGTAGGGTCACTGGAGTGAGCGGCTTTAAAATGAGCCGACAGACTATGTAATTCATATCCGCGGCGGATATTATAAATATGTTCGCGTATCCGCACACGGAGCTCTCTGGTAGTCCTCCCCACATACAGCAGCCCACACGGACACCAAATCAAATAGATCACATGCTTAGTGTGGCAGGTGATGAATTTTGAGATCTTATAGTTTTGTCCTGTTTAAAATCTACAAAACTTTTTGGGGGTTTTGACAAAGATCTCCCAGTTTTACAACCCATACATCTACCACATTTGTAAAAACCAGATAGAGTAGTGTCCGTTAATGCCACCCGTACAGGTGGGTCAACGAAGCTTTTGGTCAAACGGTCCCTAAGGTTAGGTACTCGCCTAAAAACTATTTTGGGCCTCTCAGGAAGGGTCGGTCCTAGAACCGAATCAAGATGCAGAATATGCCAATGTTTGGCTACCAACCGTTGAATCTCTCTGTATTGGGTATTAAAACCCGTTATGAAAGGCACCCCCATATTGCTATTCGATTTCCTTCTAGTGTTACCCAGTAGCCTTTCTCTCGGGGTTTCTCTTACTGCTACCCTCTGGGCTTCCACCTTCTCTGGGTCATAACCTTTATCTACAAAGCGTTTTTTTAAGAATGGCAGACTGACTATCAAACTCTGTTAGTGAAAAGCAATTCCGCCTAATCCCAAGAAACTGTCCCTTTGGTATTGCTGACAACCAATTCGGGTGATGACAACTAGTACACGGAACGTACCCATTCCTGTCCGTAGGCTTAAAATACGTAGAGGTGGTCAATCTGGAACCCTCTACTTTAATATTTAGGTCGAGAAAATTGACTGCCACAGGAATGGCTTCCACCGTAAATTCTAAATTATAACGGTTGTTATTAACTTCTGTGAAGAAGGCATCTAACTCCCCCTGGGTGCCCTTCCAGATGACAATTACGTCATCTATATATCTTTTCCAGCATATAAGTTTAACCCATTCTCGACCAAAAATAAATTCCTCCTCCCACTTTCCAACGTAGAGGTTCGCCATGCTGGGAGCAAATTTAGCTCCCATGGCGACACCTCTACGCTGCAAATAAAACCCTCCCCCAAACCAAAAATAATTGTGCTGGAGTGCAAATTCCAAGCACTGCATAAGGTATTCAACCTGTCCTGCCGGTAGATTCAGGCTGGAATTAAGGAAGTGCTGAACAGCTTCCAAACCGAGATCATGAGGAATAGCTGTGTATAAAGATGATACATCGGCCGTAGCCAGAATAAAATTCTCCTCAATTCTTATACCTTCAACCAACTGGATTACCTGTGTAGAATCCCTCAAATAAGCAGGCAATTCTACCACTAATGGTTGTAAAAAGTGGTCTATTAGTTCTCCCAAGCGGCAAGTGATGGAGCCCAACCCACTCACAATGGGCCTCCCTGGGGGTTTGGTCAGACTCTTATGGATCTTTGGCAGTATATAAATTGTAGGGATTTTAGGCGCTGTCGGTGTCAAATAATTAAATTCTTTATTATTTAAGAAACCTCGTGTGGGACCTTCATTTAATAAAACCCCTATCTTTGACCTATATTCCCAGGTGGGGTCCTTATCCAGTAGGGTATAGGTGTCCGTATCAGCTAACAACCTATTAACCTCTTCCAAATAATCAACTTTATTCATGATCACTAAGCCACCCCCCTTGTCTGCTGGCTTCAAAATTATATCATGTTTGGTTTCAAGCTGTTTGAAGCCTTTGAAAAGGGCGGGTGGCCATCTAGGCTTTCTCATTTCCAAGTTTTTTATGTCCCTAACAATTGCTGCTTTGAAGGTTTCTATTTGTGAATTGCCCAGACTCGGGGGATTAAACAGTGATTTATTCTTCAGGGATGAGTGTTTTATAGTTTCATTAGAAAGGGATATCTCATTAGATGGTTCTTTGCTATCAGGCCCATGGTGGTTTAAAAAGAACTTTTACACATGTAGTTTTCTAATGTATTTATTCACATCTATGAATAAATTAAACTTGTTAAGTTCCTTTGGAAGGGCAAATTTTAGGCCTTTATCTAATAAGATCAGCTCTTCCTTAAAAACACTTCCCTCCTGAACCTTATACAATCCTTTCACATATTTAAAGGTCTCAATCATGTCCCCCCTCTCCCTTCTGTCAGACATCACCAAAGCAGCTGAGGAGGAGAGGACATAAGTATTTCTTTTTTATCTGGACTGTCTCTTTGACTGGTTTGGCCTGTCAAAATGTATCTTTGGGGGCATTAAGTCTCTTTATGAGATTGTGTGTTGTTGAGCTCTAGTCTGGTCACCACTTACTAAGGCAGAGCATAGCCTGAATCTCATCCCCTGCATGCATCACAGTGTGGGCATCTCAGTGCCTGCAGGGCATTTCTTTACTCTCTACTTACTACTAACTCAAGCTGTTTCTTTCTTTTTAATACTGGAAGTATACTGTGCAGGACAGGAGGTCTCAAGCTAACAGGCAAGGGCAGTGGATGCTCGTTACACAGGAAATTGTGTGTGTGTGTGTGTGTGTGTGTGTGTGTGTGTGTGGCTACTGAATGAGAGCTGTAAATGAGCAACATCACTCTTCTGAAAGAGCAGGGATCAGCTGATCCGGGGGTAAAATTAGTGTGCTTTAATTTAATGCTTATACTTTAGGATGTTTAAATACTAGCATTCTGCATGCTGCATGTGAATATGATATTGGGATGTACTAATACTACATATACTAATGTGTATTTTATATTCTGTTAGAACTGTATATATTGCTTGCACTATATATTAAAGGCTAACGCAAACAGGCCTCTTTCAGCACAAGAACTATTACAGATTCTTAGTGCAGACATAAAATGTTCTTCATATTTTATTTCATATAACCAGGCACATACATTACTTGTAATCTGTGTATATCTCTATCCAGCAGGCGAACAATCTGCTTTCTGATAAGGTGCTAAGCCATCTGTATGCGGGTTTGATAAGGTGCTTATGGACTCTGCAATGAGAGCATCTTGTATTTCACTCCTTTTAAATAGAAAATAGATATGAAGGAGATTCAACGACTCTTCCACAGTTGTTAATTCCAAAGATGATAAAAGCTCTGTCACTTTTCATATCTCTCTGGCGAGATACTTACATTTATTTTTCTTATTGAAATGTGCATGAAAAGTCAGTATAAAATATCACCCCATTAGGATGGGATATTTATGGTATGGGAATTTCAGTGCTCACACAAGTAATCAAACCAGTGCAACAAATGCCCAGTAATCAGGCTATAACTGCATACAAGCAGACTAAACACTAAACACACTAAATCCCAGTATACATAGATCAACACATAGGAAATAGGAAACAACAATAGACTGCAATTGATTTGGGATTTGGTTGGGAAACACCATCAGCATTGAGTATATAGGATTCTAGAGCCAGGGATCTTCCTCTTTGTGGGAAATGTGTGAAACCCCCAGGATTGCTGTAAAACGTATCGATCCTTTGATCCCACTGCTCCCTCCACTCTGTCCCTGAAAAAATAACGTGCAGTATAGAGAGCAGGGATGCCACTACTCTACTGTGATGCCACATAAACTGACCATTTTTTCAGAGGTACAAATTTACAGAGGTACAACCTATATTGTGGCTTGAAAAATGGTTTGACCAAATAAATTACCAATGTATCAGTTTTCTTGATAAATTGCAATTTAAAGCACCAACAGTCAAACCAACCAACACAACAAACTGCCCATAAGCACCCCTCCCCTGGGCAATTTAGATTGCTGCAAATAAAAATGTATTTACCTTTTTCGGGAGTGCGCATGCGCGTGGAGCCGTGATGGAAGCCTGATCCAGCGGCTCCGCAGACGGGTGAGCGCCCTGACCTCCTCCGCTCGCGGGACCCATCGGTTTTCGGCCCAGGAGGGTCGCATCATCCGGGTGACCATCCCCCCCGAGTTCTGTGGGATTCTGAGGCGGTGTGTGGAGGCCTCCGTCAGGTGATCGGTGCGGCCGGGAAGACGGCGCCATTTTGCGGTAGCTGACAGCAGCTCCCTGCTCTGAGCTCTGTCGGCTGCAGATCTATTTGTGCCCACGTCCTGTACTTCAGAGCACCATACCTCGTCTCCGTCAGCAATCTGGTCCTTGAAGACCCCCCTGCCACGTTGACCTGCTTCCCCAATTATCAGCATTCCTATGGAGGACTTAGGCTCTTAAAGGGCAAGCACAACCCTCTCTATTGCCTCCTATCCTGGCATACTCCAGCCTATCCTCAAGTAAGCTTTCTTTCCTGCAAGGGGATTCTGGATAGCAAGATTTGAATCCGTACATACCCTGAGTTGTGATTTCCATGCTATATATAATATTTAAAGGGCCGGAGCAGTCCTTTTTAAGTGTGGGGCTGTACAGTTAAAAAGCTCTCAGCGGGGAACCTCTGGCCAGGAGCATCCACATTCCCACCCACCAGCTCACTCCAATTAGATTACATTACTTAAAGGGCCATTGCAACTTTATATGCTACCTGCCGTCTGTGAACCTGAGATTAGTCTCTAGGACCTCATTGCACCTCCAGTTCATCCTACTTGCCCTCTTCATCTGTGCTCGTCAAGCTTTTGTGCATAGAGTATCAGCTGGACATACCAAATCCCGCAATGTCTAACCCTATTGCCTCCCAGAGCGATCCCCACAATACGTCTGATCTCCTTCCAGAGGACGAGTCCTGGATGGATGAATCCCTACAGGGCTCACCTCCTAAATCCCTGCTCCCCCCCTTGATGGATATGAAGCAGTTCTGGAAAGAGCGCTAGAAAAATGGGCGCTGAATATCACAACTCAGATTACCAATACCCTTTCCGCTGATATTAAGGAACTGGGTCAGAGGGTCGGAGACTTAGAACATCAAGCAACGAACCAGAAATCTGATATGTCCTTGCTGAGAGAAGATATGGATTCATTACGTGAGGAAAATCTGATATTGCTCCATAAGCTTGAGGATGTTGAAAACAGATCGAGGCGAGCTAACATTAGGATCAGAGGGATTCCGGAATCTGTTTTGGATCTGCAATTAACAGTTACAGCACTTTTTCAGGAACTTGTTCCTTCAATTTCAATCGAGAGACTGGAGTTTGATCGAATCCATAGGGCCTTACAAAAAAAAAGAGCCGACGGTCTTCCGCCTGATGTCCTAGTCAAGCTACATTTTTTTCGCACTAAGGAGCTCCTTATGGCTGCGGCGCGCGGGCGGGCCTCTTTAGAGTTCCAGAGTTTCTCATATCAGTTATTTGCGGATTTGGCACCTCAAACTTTAGCAAGGAGACGTGCTATGAAGCCGGCCCTGCAAATTCTACAGTCGCACGGCATTAAATATAAATGGGGTTTTCCCTTTAAGATCTCTTTCTCTTATAAGGATACCCACGTTGAGGCCTCCTCTTCTCAGGAACTTGATCTGGTGCTTGCTTCGGCAAACCTCCATCACCTCAGCGCTATCCAGGCTGATCCTCCACAAAAGAAAAGCGCTTTCCTTCTCACCAGCTTCTAAAGAACAGCGTGAATCGCGGAGAAGCTCGCAGAGGACCGGAAAATCGGCGGCGGCGCTGATCCACAGATTTGGTAAGCCAGCGGCGGGGGAGGGCTGAGGGGCAGGTTACCCTGTGTTTTTTTTGTCTAGGGGTCTTGCCCCTCACCTTTCTCAGGCTGCGGCGGTTCAGTTTATTTCCTGGGTTTGTTATTTATTCGTTATGAGAGTTACGTCAGTTGTGATGGACTTGAGCATTTTGCTCTCTCCCCCACAGCTTTGAAATAAGTAATATTATATGTTGGGTTTATTTTAAAGTCTAGCCTTAAATTTAAATTTAAATTAGTCTGTTTACCTTACACCTCTTGCTTCCCCTCATTGAAATCAATGTAACTTTTGTCTGGGTCCCAAGTTCTGTTTGTAACGACCTGGTCTAATGTTGTTGTTGTTTACTTATTTCATCGTTTTTTATTGGAGGGGTAGGGCGCTCATGTGTCGGTCGTATGCTCACTCCTGGCTCCCCTTCTCACTGATTCTTTTTTTCTCTCTTTGTCAGTGGGAACGGAAGCACTTAATTCTTGCCCCCTAGAGGGGTTAGTAGTTCTCTCTTAGTGATGGGGTCCCAGCGGAGTACCCTCGTCACTCTGTTCTGTTATACCCAAAGGGGCGGTAGTTTATCCCGCCCTGGCGGGATTACAAATTTGGGAAGGCGTTTTCGCCTCCATGGTGAGCGGATTATCTTTTGTTATGCTATTTTTGTCTTTATTTTATTTTTCTTCTGTCTCCCTTTGTCCTTCCTGTGGGTTCCTGTGCCTCCTCGTTCGAAGGTTTCAATCTCTGAAGATGATGGCGGTTAGATTAATCTCCTTGAATGTGCAGGGTCTGAAGGCCCCTCAGAAGAGAGTAAAAGCCTTCAGGCAACTGAGGTCACTCCGAGCGGACATTGTATTTCTCCAAGAAACGCATTATACTAAGCAAGGTACCCCTAAATTTCTTAGTGCCGATTACCCTTTGTTCTATGCTGTGTCTGCATGCACCAAGCAGCGGGGAGTTCTAATCGCTTTTAAGCGCTCGATTCCCTTCTCCTTGGAGAATGTTATTGTGGTGGGCATGCTTCAGGATCAGCCTGTCACGATTGCAACCTACTACGCCCCAAATCAGGACCAAAATGCTTTCCTGGAGGACTTTTTCAAGAAATTACATCAAGTCGAGAAGGGTTTTCTCATCGTTGCTGGTGATTCTAATCAGACTATCCATCCCACTTTGGATAGGCAAGCGGATGATGGATCCTTTGCGGCGCCTAGAAGTAGGTCTTCTGGGAAAGCATTTCAGGCCCTTTTATATAGATACCATTTGGTAGATGCATGGCGGGAGTACAACCCAACTAAGCGGGACTTCACCCACTACTCGTATCCCCATAAGGTCTCAACAAGGATCGATCATGTCTTCCTGCAGCAATCCTCCCTCCCCCAGCTTTCCCAAGCGAGTATTATTCCTATAGCCTGGTCTGACCATGACCTCGTTTCAGTGGATCTTTTGGCCCTTACCCAGAGAGGCCCCCAGAGGTATTGGAAGCTGTATGAGCCAATGCTGGCTGATGAGGCATTCCTGGAGAGGGTGCGCGCGGGGATTCAGGAATTTTTAACAAAGGTTCAGTCAGCTCAAACGTCACATTGTGGGAGGCACACAAGGTTGTGATCAGAGGGTTGTTAATGCAGGAATCTGCAAGGCGTAAAACGTTATATAGAGAAAAACTCCTAGCTCTAACGGACGCTTACCAGGTAGCCTCGACCGACTTCAAAAATCGACCCTCTAAACAGAACAGGATCCACCTCAATCAGGTGACTAGTCAGCTTAATCTATGCTTATCGGGTGAAGCAGCCCGCCAATTGAACAAAACTAGGTTCCACTGGTATCGTCTGAGCAATAAGCCTAATACTCCCCTAGCGAGAAGACTTAGGGGAATCGCGCTGAAACCCAAACCGGTACGTATTAGGACGGCAGAGGGTCACCTCTCTAGCAACCCTGCAAAGGTTGTGGCGACATTTGCTAAACACCTTGAGGGATTATATAAGCCTACATCGTGTTTAAATGTGAATAAAGCGGAAGAGCTATTTGGTCAACTTAATTTGCCCACTCTCCCCCCCGGTGCTAGGGAGCTCATTGATAGGCCCGTTGAGTCTGGTGAGGTGCAGGAGGCTATAACATCTTTAAAAGTCGGAAAGCAGCCAGGCCCTGATGGCTTCACTGCGATGTATTACAAAAAGTTTAGCCAGATTTTGGTTCCGCACTTGACATCAGCGATCAATGCCTTGAGGGAGGGAGCCGCTTGGAGTTCTGACTCACTTACAGCAGCGGTCAGTATGATTCCCAAGCGTAATACAGACGACACAATTTGGTCCAATTATAGGCCGATCTCATTGCTGAACGTTGATGTCAAAATTTTGGCAAAGGTTCTGGCGGCTCGACTCAACGGGTTTATCAATTCGCTTATCTCCAAGGAGCAGGTGGGGTTTATGCCACAGCGTCAAGCGGGAGACAATATCAGGAAAATCGCAAATTTATTGCATCGGGGGAAAGGTGGAAGGCTACCACACCATGCTGCTGGCGCTCGATGTGCGCAAAGCGTTCGACACTGTTGCATGGGATTATTTGCATTTCACTCTTGACAAATGGGGTTTGGGTCCGTCCTTTCTGAATTGGATCTCCTCTCTTTATGCCAGTCCGGGGGCATTTGTTAGGTATTCGGGTTACTCCTCGGAACGCTTTATTCTAGGTAGGGGTACAAGACAGGGTTGCCCTCTCTCCCCCCTCCTTTTTGCCCTAGCCATCGAGCCCCTCGCCTGAATGATTCAGAGCAATAGCAGAATTGCGGGCATTAAGGTGGGGGGATACGAGCATAAGATATCATTGTTTGCTGACGATATTCTTATGGTGATCAAGGACCCGGTTATTTCCCTTCCGAGCCTCTTTAAAGATCTTGATTCTTTCACCAGGCTTTCGGGCTTACAAATTAATTCAGCTAAATCCCAGGCCCTTAATGTTTCCCTGCCTGACAGTGTTTTACATATTGTTAAGGCTTCCTTTGACTTCCACTGGCAGGCTAAGTTTATTAAATACTTGGGGATACAGCTGACGTCCGAGTATGCCTCTCTTTATGGGGCAAACTACCCTAACTTGTTCAAGACCCTGAGATCCCTTCTGGGCTATTGGGCCAAATTAAATCTCTCCTGGCTTGGGAGGATTGCTGCAATGAAGATGGCATGGCTCCCCAAATTACTTTACTTCTTTCGGGTATTACCGATTTCTGTGCCGGCAGCGGCCCTGAAGCTTCTCCAAACTGATGTAAACAAATTTATCTGGGGCGGGGGTAGGCCGCGGGTTGAACGTGGTACGCTTTATAGATCTAAACAGAAAGGTGGCTTGGGTGTCCCTAATATTGTACGCTACTATAATGCCTGTCAAAATGCCCAATTGGCAGTCCTGTATGGGGGTAGTGATAGACCTTTGTGGGTTGATATTGAGGAGTCAGATTGTTCCCCGATCTCTATACATAACTTGCTGTGGCTCCCCCACGCACTCTGTAGGAGCTCCTCCAACCCTGTACTGCAGCATTCCCTTAGAATCTGGAGGGCCAATAAGAAGCGCGGGAACCTGGCTTCGCAGCATTCTCCACTTCTCTCTTTTTTCGGAAATCCAGAATTCTCCCCAGGTTTTGTGGAACTGGTGGCATTTGAGTGGTGGAGAACCCATAAACTGACCAGAGTGCGGGATCTATTCTCCCACCAGGGTTTGCTCTCTTTTGCCGATTTGGGATCCAGACATGACCTGCCGAGGAGCGAGTTTCTTCGCTTTTTGCAACTTAACCATTATGTCCGATCTAAATGCAGGAATGACGCCCCGCTCCCCCCCCTTAAGAGCTTTGAAAAAATCTGCCTTGAGCGACCTATGGGCAAAGGAGTGATTGCGTCTGTTTACAGATTGCTGTCTGAACCGGAGGATGTGAAGCCTCCGAGACATACGGCCTCCTGGTGTAATGATTTGAATGTGACCCTATCAGATGGAGATTGGAAGGCGGTTTGGAAACACTCTTTTTCGGGATACCTTAATGTTGGCGCTCAGGAGGTCAACACCAAGGTCCTCCTTAGATGGTACCTTGTTCCACATAAAATTCATAAATTCTGCCCCTCATACTCATGTGATTGCTTTAGAGGCTGTGGGTCCCCTGGTACTTACTTTCATACCTGGTGGGACTGCAGGGTAGTGAAACAGTTTTGGTCCAGTGTTCTTTATGTTATTAATAAGGCCACCGGGTTAAAACTAACTTTATCCCCTCAACTGTCGCTACTCAACTTGTTGTTCGAGCTCTCAGTTTGTCCTTATTAGGCATATTAATACGGCAGCTAAGTTGATTATTGCCCAGTCCTGGAAGAAGCCAGATATTCCCAGGGGAAGCCTTATCACCCGGGTTAATGAAGTTATGATGTTTGAAAAGATGGCGGCTTTGTTAAAGGGGGATTTTGCCCCCTTCTTATCCATCTGGGAAGGCTGGATTTCTCACTTTCATCCTGGAGGTCTCAATTGTGCCCTTCTCACAATTTAGAGCACCGCCGTGTCTCTTCTAGTGGAATGAATGGAGGCCTGGAATCCACCTTTTACCCTTTTACCCTCTTACCCCTCTATCCCTTTACCCCTCCTTTTCTTTTCTTTTTTTTTTTTTTCTTCCCACTTTGTTTTTGTTTCTTTCTCTCTTTCCCAGTTTATAATGCATCTTGTTGATAATTAGCCATATTGTTTGCATAAGTGTAAATTTTGGAGGTTTTTAATGACTCTATGTGTAGATGGGAAAACTTCTTTGCTATGTGTATATGCTGATTTTTGTTTTGCTTTTATCCAAATAAAAACTATGATGGAAAAAAAATGTATTTACCTTTTTCTAACTCCTTCTGTAGTGAGTTTAAGAAGCAAAATGGCACCTCATGCATTTGCAAGCCACCTGCAAACAGGAAGTGCAGCTGGGCTTCCCGTTATGCCAGTTGAATCCAGGCAGCAGCATGGCTGAGATGATGGTAGAGGAAGCCCCAAAATGGCTGCTACCTTTCTTTTTCAACTGTGCCAGGCTATTGTTCTGGTTTAAGTGACCCAGATGTGTTCCTCTGGAAAAATGGTCATGTTACATTTGACCACTGTGTTATCTTAGAACTAGGCAAGAATAAAGCATGGCTTCTCTAGCGATTCATATTGGTTACTTTCGTGAGCTTTATTCTGTTGTGAGTAATTTGAGACTAATAAAGATATCTGTACTGATATATGCTTATTTCTCAATTTACAAAAAAGGGATTCTGCCTCAGTGAAGGATTTTCCATATCAGTGGAGTAAGTACTATTCTCACAGGGGAAAACTGTATCATTTTTGGAGAGTTTTTCCACGTAAATACTTAATGAAGTGCATAATATTTTTAAAGATGTTCTAAAGTAAAGAAAATACTTTCAGTCCACTTAATAGCCTCCTTGCAGGGCATCATGATTTGAGCTGCCTGACTCTGTCCTGGGATTTTCCATTGTGGAAACTGCAGCCTTCTTCTCCAGCAACCAAAGTGGCTGGTGAAGCCAAATGGCCACTAGCAGTCATGTGGAACACGAGAGTGGCACATGAGCAATAAAACCTACTGTATATTCAGACTTCCTATATGTCATTAAGGAGGGCTGGAAGGGTAGATGTTTTTCAGTAGACCAAAGGCTTTTGTTTTTACTGTACGAGGTCTGCGTAAATCACATGCATCTAATTTTGGGTTTGAGCTAGAGAATCTGTTTTTCAGCTTAGAGTTTAGAGAGTTGGAGCAGCAATCCACATTTTAGTAACTAACATCAAAATGAAGTGGAAAATTCCTATGTGTGCACAAGCATACAACGGCCATCTATGTCCAAAAAAACACACATAACCCTTTGGAACCTAACCACAAATGTTCATTTCATTTTTGAGAATATGACAAAAATTGGAATTTGATTTAGTAATAAAGTTGGTGAACTATTCGGTGGAGTTATTTACAAAGAAATGATTTCTCACATGGAGATCCTGGTGTGTTGGAGAAGGGGAATTTACATCTCTCATGGGCACATATTAGGATCTTTTTCCACCTTTCTTTTTCACCTCACTGTGGTTCAGCATTAGCATTAGTTTCCTGTCCCAATAAGGAGAAGGGCAGTGGCACCTGGAGGATCCGGCAGCTGTGGCAGAAGGACCTTTTGGGTGAGGAAGAAGAACCCTGTGGGAAAGCCTTAAGGAATTCAGCAGCTAAACTCCTGCATCTGGAGAAGCCATGGCATTGTGGGGTAACAG
This sequence comes from Gastrophryne carolinensis, assembly GCA_027917425.1. NCBI lineage: Eukaryota > Metazoa > Chordata > Amphibia > Anura > Microhylidae > Gastrophryne > Gastrophryne carolinensis. The sequence continues at coordinate 461,115,691 of CM051235.1, forward strand.
CAGAAGTATCAAAGGACCCTGGGGGCAGGAAATTGGCACCAGTAGGCATCAGCAAGTAGATAGACCATGGACATCAGCAGAGACTGGCAGAGATAGATTGGCAATGAGAATCTAGCTCTTTTGCTGCATCACATGCCACAATACAAATTCTTGCCCATAAACTTCTATGGAATGCAAAATGCAGTGCAGACACATACAATTACCCATTTAGTCTATTGGGCATAATTATTTTCCTGCTTGTGTCACTTTGGAGTATTTCTACTCTAATAGGTTGCCTGCAGGAAGGTGTGAAAGGACCCTAATACCGCCATGATTTATGGAATATAAATACCAACACTTACATTGCAAACATTAGTAATTTGCAAACATTAGTAATTTGAAACTTTACAATAAAATTGAGCAGTATGATAGCTCATTAAAAATGTGCCAATGCCTCATAGGTGTGAAGTCCATATCAATTATAGAATTCACTAAATCAAATATTAGTATTACTCATGACTTGGCATGTGTCGCTCTCTTCACTATGCTGTCAGTTGAGAGAAGTTCTGTCCACCTGTTTACTATACAACAGTGGATGGGTGCAAAAAAACTGCCAGATGCAAGCCTAGACCATGGATCTGGATATTCATAGCAGGTAAGCATAGAAGATCCAGATCTGCTTACTTGTCTAGCCTGATCCTCTTATATAATGTGTAACAATATTTTATATTGTAAAGTGTGCATAGTCCTGTATAGTCATAGCTCAAAATAAAATATACCCACCTAGACCATATCTTGGCTTATAACTAAAATGTAATTAGCAATTGTGCTGCTTGGCTTTATTGTATGCTAAGATAAAAGTATCTACTGCAATACTTTAGAATTGCCTCATACTCGGGAAGAGCCTTCATACATTTTTCATACGTTTTCTCTATAAAGGTGAAGCATTGAAAGGGAGAAGCACTCAAGCAGATGGGTCTGGCTTTCTATACCCCAGAGAGCACAGCCTAAATGTCTGCTTGTCTTCAAGTGAGGCTTTGATTGGTGTGGGACACTGATCAAAACCTGCTCCACAAGGATAGAATATGAACAAAATTCATCTTGTGCTTAAAGTTCCCTCCATATGCCAATGCAGGGAGGGAAGATCAGGCGTTGGAGAAACCTAAAAACTATTTGTGTTGTGCCCCATTTAGCAGAAAATCACAATAAGCTTAAGCATTTGAAAGGATATGTTGCTTCAGGGACCTTGAATCAACATTAAGATCGTATAAAAGCATAACATTAAAATTCAGCTAATTCTGCTTTGGTGCTTTAAAAACCATTTGCTATAATACGGTGTACCATCACGAACAGTCCAATTTTAGTACTTAATAAAAATATACAATTTTTTTTTGCTATTTTCATTTTTTAAGTAGTAAATATTTAAACAGATTAAGCCTGGAGAATTCTATTTTGGCGGGACTTTGCATTTCACACTCAAGAAATTACAGCTAATTTAGAGGATCTGTATGAATGGATGTTCTATTTGCAATTCATTTTGCATAGAAGAAAATTGTCTACTGTAAAATTTACCTTAAGGCTGAGCAATTGTTTTGGTTTGAAAAGGATAAGCAAGAGTTATGTAGACAAGATGGAAATTGGTATATCGGCTTTGATAGCTACATTAAAAATAATATATTGTACAACTAACCAAGTATATCATTTTCTAATCAAAGCTTAGGTCCTCACCTGCATTTTGAGTACCAGGTGCATATTTATCAGTTATACAACACTGTACTTGGTTGTTCTAAAGGAAGTATGGTTAATAGTAATGAAGTAATGAAGTCCAGACTTGAGTCATGGTTACATCTGACTTGAATATTGCTGATTAGGTTCAACATGGACAGACCCAAATAAAGGCAATAATAGGGTATAGCTATTTGTAGGTCTCTATATTTTTCCTTTTTTTTTTACTTAAAAAGCCTGGCACAAAGGCTTTGGACTGATAACCCAGGGTATGTAGTCGTGCCTGGCTTCCATCTCTGCATGCGTACAGCAGTCAATGCATCCTCTTGTTTGCATCCCCCTGACAACTGGAGCTCCTTTATTTACTCTCAAGATTCAGTTTCTATCTTCTTTCAGTCTGCCAATTACACATAAAAGTTGCCAGTTTGAAGTGCATGATTCAAAATAATTTAGATTTTTTTTTTTTTGCTTACCTCGTCTGACCAACCTTTGCAATTTGAAGTCCTGTCCTCCTCTGTTTTATTGTATCATTTCTTGTGGACGATTCCTTGCATTGATGCTGTGATTTCAACTACCCAGCTAGCTCTAGCTACAAACTCTCACACTCATTTCGCAGGGGTTGGCTAAAGGCTAAAATTACAGCATACTCTTCATTTTGAGGACATCAGTTCGTCTTGGGTGACAGAAAGTAAGACATAGCTCCAGAAATGAAGAAGCCAATTGAAGAATCACAATTGTGGACTTTTCAATGCCTTGATGCTTGAGTTTCATCTACCCAGTGAGCTTCAGCAACTAACTCTTGCCCCTATGTCATGCCCAGACAAGCAAAATTGAGTGCATTTTGGGAGGGAATTCTCTGGTGGAGGAGTCTGAAGAGAGGCTGGAGTAGAGGAACATGAATGACAAAAGTCCAAAAAGCACCACCAAAGAGGCAAGCAGCCAACCTCTGGACATGGGAGGTCCAGTACTCGATGGATAACCTGTAACCTACCCAGGTATTCAGCAGTGTCCCAAATGGTGGAGAGTACACAGGCCCCCAGCAGTCCTGTGGTGGTTGCAGACTTGGGGAGGAGAAACACAGGGCAGATGTACACAACAAGACAAAGAGTTCAGACAATGGAAGGTCTGGGCCCTAGACAATGGGGGGTTTGGGCCCCAGAACAGACAATGGCTGATATGCGCCATGGTGTGGACAATGGAGGGTTGTGGCCCTAGTGTGGGCAATGGAGGGTCTGGGTCCCAGTGCTGACAATGGAGCACAGGCAACGGAGGTGCCCCAGTGCAGACACAGCACAAACATTGGAGGGCTGTGGGACCAGCAGAGACAATGCAGGGCCATAGGCCCAGCACAGACAATGGAGGAAAGTGGGCTCAGCACAGACAATGGAGGGCCGTGGGTCCAGTACAGACTATGACATGAAAAATGAATGGCCGTGGGCCCAGCAAGTAGAAGGGCATGACCCCCAATATAGGACTCAAGGAGGGCCATGGACCCAGAGCAATTGATTGATCTGAACCCTGGTGCAATGGAGGGTCAGAGCCCTAGTGCAGACAATGAAGGATCTGGGTCCCAGTCCTGACAATGGAGCACAGGTTGGATTGAGGGCCATGGGCCTTAGTGCAGACACAGCACAGACAATGGAGGGAAGTGGGTTCAGCAAAGACAATGGAGGGCCGTGGGCAGCACAGACAATGAATGGCCGAGGGACCAGCAAGGACAAGGAAGGGAGTGAGCCCCAATACAAGATTCAAGAAGGCAGTACAAAGGGTTGGAGAGAACAGCTAGCTTTAAAGAGACAATACAATGGACCAGCACAGGGACGGGGCCAGACACAATAATTTAAATGTAACACAACAGCATGTTGAAAGCCAGGTAAGGGAAAATAAGGGAGCATTGGCAGCTGACTTGAAGTGACAAAAGATGGTGGATCACTGGTTCAAGACCCTGTCCTTGACAAGACCTGTGGTCCTTGACCACATTTCTCAGGTCCTGTTGCTGGCTAAATGGGTTTGGTTAAAGATAAACAATGTGGCAGAAAGTAAAGCATATTCTGCAATTTAAGTCTTCAGTGCGCAGTTGTGTCTCCAGGCTAAGAGGGCACAGCTAAAGCTAAACTAGGTGACAAAAAGTAGGATATAGCCGCAAAACTGAAGAAGACAATAAACCCAGGATACCCAGAATCTTAATCCATAGAAGTAAAATATAAGAAAGAAAACCTCTATTTGGTATAACATGCTTCTGATTTGTAATGGATTGACTGAATACATATGCAAACATAGGTTATTTTTAATATTTTCTATAAACTTTAGCCCTATTTATTGATTATTTGTTGCTCTATTTAAACAGAAATTAATGTTTGTGTACAGACTTCTGGGCTGGCCGTCGGGATCAAAATGTTGTTTGACAGGAACAAGAGTTTTGTCATTATACAACCATGTGGACACAAAATGGAAACAATGAGAAGGTGATACAAAAAGTCTAGAAACATAGAAAGTTGACCGCAGAAGGAGACCATATGGTCCGTTTAGTCTGCCCTTATGTGTATACTGTATGTACTCTTTATCTTAGGATAGATGTGTGCTTATCCCAGGCATGTTTAAATTCAGTGACTGTTGATTTTTCAACTACCTCTGCTGGAAGTTTGTTCCAAGCATCTACTGCTTACTCTGTAAAATAATAACATGGGGGATCGGATGGCACCAAATTAAAGAGGAGACCCGGCCAGATCCAACGAGGGGTCTCGTGTGTATTTTACTTTTATATTTTTTTTACTGTGGGGGTTTAAAGTCAGCTATGTGAGTCTCACATAGCTGGCACTTAAGTGAATTAGAGGCAGCTACGTGAGACTCACGTAGCTGGCACTAGAAGGGTTAAGATGGCCATTTTAATAGTGACCACTGGGCACTCACTTCTGCTACTCTGTTCCACTCACCTAATTGCCTTTCTACATAGTGCGCCATTTCCTTGAAGTTTGTTTTCCTAAAGTCTAACACTTTGGTTTCTGGTGTGTGATTGCACAATGTCTGTTTTTATTCTGAACCATAAGCATTGGTGGTCACTGGAACCCAGATTTCCTTCAACCCTGACCACGGACACCAGATCCCCATTGGTCAGAACTAAGTCCAGAATGTTATCTCCTCTAGTTGGCACAAGTTGTTTTAGAAACACTTCATTAAGTGCCTCTAATATATTCCTGCTCTTGCATGTTGATGTACCTGTAATTACAATGTTCCCCTTCATTCCACTGATTTCATCTATTAACAGGTTTGCTAAATCCTCAGATTGTCCAGGTAGCCTATATATCACACCAATTCTGACCACAGCTCCCTCCTTAGTCTGCATGGTAACTCAGAGAGTTACTAATTCATTATGTGTATGCTGAATTATTGTTGATTGAAGGGTAGTCTTGACATAAATGGCTACTCCACCGCCCTTTCTATCCAATCTGTCTTTTCTGTACAATGTGTAACCGGGTATGGCTATCTCCCAGTCATTGTGATCCTTGAACCAAGTCTCTGTTACTGCAACAAGATCTAATTCATCTCTGGATATGATTATTAATTAATTCACAGAGCTTGTTGCCCAAGCTGCGAGCATTGGTACACATCATGTGGATGTTGTTGGTATTGTATTCTAGTGTATTCAGCAAAGTAAGAAACACTTACTTTCCCTACTCCTGTGGATTTTCAGTAGCAGTAGGTACAGATGAATCAACTCTTAGCTTAACTTAAATTTGAGTAAAGACTCAAATGACCCATAATATCTATTCAACGAATATGACAGCTTTTGTTTAAATAGTGACCATCAGCTAGTCCCCAACATAGAATAAATAACATTTCATGGTGAAGTTCACATAAACACATTATTATGAAAAGCTGATCATGAAAAACAACATATCTAGCTATGAAAAAATGTAAGAGGGGCATATCTGTAGACCCCAAACAGTAAATCCATTCTTACCTGTCCACAAGCCAGGCCCATGCCTCTCTCCCCCATTCCATGAGGACAGGAAAGATTTAACTCCAGAGCGTCTGCACCAGATGCCTAAAAGAAAGGATATATAACAATATGAATTCTAATAAATTATAATTGATGAATAATATTGTTGTTTACATGCAGTCAATTTATATAAAGAGGGAGACATTTTTTAATTTAGACGTTTAAATATGAAAAAAGTAATAGAGACTTAGTTTCTATAATATAGTGGCATTATTAAAATAATGAACAATTAGTGGTCAGTGTTATTGCTACTGGGTATGTCATTGTAAAACTGTATACAACATAAGTCTTGTTGAGAGTCTTACTGAATATCAGGGACCAGGTCAGTTCAGGCATCTTAAATGCTTACCTAACATTGATGGTATTTACCGGTACTTCAAATGAATATAGTGGATTTAGTAAATATTTGAAAATTGATGAGCAAACCACTGATCAACATTTTAAGCTTGCAGACAAAACACTGACTTCAGCGCATATATAAACCTTTTTTTTTTATTAAGTGGTGGATGAACACTGATATATTTATAGATCTAATGCACAAGGATAACTAAGGACCAGAAACCTGCAAGCAACACAAAAGCCACCTAAAAGCTGCTGGCAACATTCGATTAAGCCACTGGATAAAAGACTTCATGTATGTGGTGAATACATTAAATGTACCCCCCTTTACCTGTTTAAAGGGTATGGGGAAGCATACCCTGTTTTGAATACTCATTATCTATGACTTAGGACCGTAAAGGTGTCCGAAACGCATTAGATCGTTGTCTGGGCCTTTGATCTTGATACGTTTTTATGCTGTTTTGGATTATATGCTTTTAATGAGGACACCAATGCTTTATTTTGCGGGGTGCTGACCTACCAGTGATTCTCTCCTATGGGGAAGCAAACCACTTGATTGCCATGTAGGCAGGAAGCTTCCTGTTACCCCTGCCTGATTACTTGTATCCTGCAGTGTGGATGAGGCAAGTTATTTAAAGAGCTAAGCAGAGGCTCAAATCCAAAAATGTTTGGCAAAGGTTTTACACTGTGCTTGCATCAAATGACAGGTCAAAGTTTGGGAAAGTGGTGATTGAACAAGAAGAAATGTGTGCAGACATTATTCTGTATTCTTAAGTAAATTATTTTGCATTCTTGCAGCTTTCTTTGCATTATTCTTGCATGATTGCAGCATCCCAATACTGTCCCTGAGTCCTGAATCTCTTGAACTCCCATTAGTCAGTATGCTTTTAAACATTAAAACCTTTAATACATTTTCCTATATAGCCCCTAGTTACATTACCAAGGATTGTCCAAATAAAAGGCATAGTTGTTTCTGTGGTTGGGTAGCAGTTAACGGCAGTGAATTGATTTTGGGGTGACTCACATGCATGTTTTTATATAGCATTATTTTAGCATTTGTGTATAATATTTAATAATTTTATGCTAATTGTACTTCAATATGTACAGTATAGTCAGGATCGGGATTGATACAGAAATAGTTCCCTAAGAATTTACCTGCTGCATGCCTACAATATACATGTATTGGGTTTAAGATTATTCATCATTGATATTTCTCTCTCTCTCTCTCTCTCTCTCTCTCTCTCTCTCTCTCTCTCTCTCTCTCTCTCTCTATATATATATATATATATATATATATATATATATATATACACACACACAAGCAAATGTCCATAGTATGTTCTGCCCCCCCCCCCCCCCCCCACAAATAGTTCCCAAAGAATTTACCTGTTGCATGCCTACAATATACATATATTGGGTTCAAGATTATTCATCATTCATATTTCTTTCTCTCTCCCTCTCCCTCTCTCTCTCTCTCTCTATATATATATATATATACATATATATATATATATACACAAGCAAATGTCCATAGTATGTTCTGCCCCCCCCCCCCCCCCCCAATAGACACATTTCTATACCATATAATTACTAAATATAGTGTCTCATGCAAACATCTGGGCATAGTTTTTTGCACACATTCATTTTCTTACATCAACTAGTAATCATCTTCTCATCCACCTTCCCTTTTTGCCCAACCTTTTATGCAGCAGTCTAGTGATTACCCTCTGTGTCAAGCAAATGGCTGCATTTTCCATTCCTTTGCGTCTTGTCTATGCATTTGTTTTGCTTTTCATCTCAAACCTTCAATAATTGTATGTTCACCTCTTTAGGTATAATAATAGGTTAACATAAGGTTTATTTTTTCAAGCTGTGCATTATATAAGACATCTTAAAGTGGACCAAAGCATGTGATTTTCATTATCCCAGGTTTTCGTCCCTTCCTCTGGGGCTCCCCTAGTTTGGGATGCCCCACTGTGAACCCCTCCCAGGGTCACCCAGTGTTCTCACCTTTCCCTTGAGCAGATTAGTGTGTGGCTGGAGAAGCTGAATAGAATCACAGCTGCGGCCATGCACAGCCATTCATTTGCAGTGGGCGGGGCTGCATGCAGCCGAATAGCATGCGAGTGATGCTGCAGCCGGCTGCCCGTGCACCATGGGCTCATTGGAAAGATAAGAATGGCAGGCGAATGCGGAGGGGGTTACGCAGAGGGCATTACCGTAGAAAAAATGGAAAATTCTTTAGCATAGCCCAAAGAATACTATTATTTCCTAACTTTAAAACAAATATCCCTACCTAGACAATTGATTTTGCCACATTTTTGTGTCTAAAACGCTAAAAAGCTCACCAGGATGCTGGTTACAATCCACACTGCAATACATGCATGTTCACTGAAAAGCCACAAACCATGCGAAACTGAATCTGCATGTGGAAAGTTGCGATTCAGCGCATGATTCATGGAACCGTGTGAACACAGGTCACGCTTACCATTTGATGCAATGCTCATGTGTGTGAAGTGTGATTGCAGGTTTCTGATTCTTGCAAAAACTTTCAAATTGTGCATGAAATGCAGCTTTATTTATGCACAAAGGGCCATCCTTTGTGCACATTGTGCAGGCTTAGGCAGTCAAAGCTCCCTGTGGCCCCCATGTTTCTCCCCTGTCTTTTCCCCTAGCATTAGCGAATTTGTCTCTGTGTGAATTTCTACTGTGTTACAGGCGATTATCTATTCTCCAAACTGTAGTGTTTGCCCTGCGGCGTGTCTGGTTTTTATGTTTAGTGTTTTAGTGGTTGATACCTTGATTCCAGTTGATCTTCAGTGTTGTGTTTCCCAATGTTTTTTTCCAGATGTTTGCTTGTTTCCCTCCCCGATTAGTTTATTATTGCTTTATATTGTCCCTTTATGTTCTTATTTTGTTTAAACATTTGTGGCCAAATGTCAATTTTTTGGGGAGTGTGTAGCCTAAAACTATAAAGCTATTTAGGGTAGATTTGACACCATCAGTAACTTTTTACTCATGTTTTTTGAGAGAAAATGCAATGTGAATTGCAAAGCTGAATATTGCTGCACAGGTGGGAATTCTCATGTCTTTTTTCAGGAGAGAAAACTGCCATTCACTTCCATTGCCCACCCAGTGTAAATTTTCACCTGGCTCTAAATCAGCCCCAAGGTAGACAATTTTATCTGCTAAAAAAAGGTGTGAGAATTCCCACCTGGCTCTGAATCGACCCCAACATGTTTGTTAGCACAACCATAACTAGCCAATGGGTATAGTAGCCCGATTCTAGTACTAAATGCAATCAGATTCACCCACCTGCTCTTTTTTTTGATGGGCAGCTCCTTGTTCCAGAACACTGCCCATTTTTCACAAAATTATTTTTGTTCTGGCCGCAAGGAGGCATCCTGATTGTCAATGCCCTCTGCACATTAGATGGGAAAAATACTAACTTCCTCTTTGGTCCTTTGGCAAAATCAGGTGCGGTGATTCCCATCACTGTCACATGGTTGCCGGCAATCGCCACAAATGAACATGTATTAAATCCATGTTTCTTTTTATATTACTTTATTATTTTCGTAGCTGAACTACCTTAACTTCAGGCACTGATAAGTACTGTAAAAGGGATTTATAAATAAGGAATATAAACTATGAAAACTATTATATAGCTAATGTGAAGTTATCATGGTTTATCTCTTACAACATTATGGTCTCGTTTTAGATTATCGAGCTAGTTCAAATTCAAGTTTTTAGTGTTTTATCATCAATAAGCCCTTGTATAAATTAAGGTTTACCTTTAATTAACCCTATTTTACCATTAAACAAGCTTAAAAATTTTACCTGAAATGTCTATTTAAAAGTGTGTACTTCTAAGTGAAAGACAATCACCTAGCCTGCACTGACAGTTGTTTCATAAGAGAGACATCTTCAAAGAACAACATGTATCCTCATGCAGCTGATGCCACATACAGAATGAAAGTACGATCCCATGGAGCAAGGATTAGCACCACGCAGAGGGAGGATTACCCCGTGTTGTGCCTTTGTCTTTCACATAATGCAAATAATACTGGAGCAAAAAACTACGGGAAGGTTATAGTCTGCAAAGGTGCTTGTAATACATTTGCCATGGTAGATTTAGAATGTGTTATGTAATCAGTGGTTTCTTGGTAACATGCTTCATTTTTTTCTGTTCGTTACATATTAGGTTGTTAACACAGGGTTATCATGAAGGTCATGGAAGAGTGTTATTCTCAGACAGAGAAATACAAATATGAATATATTTTTTTTTCTCATTATTTTAACCCTTCTATTGCCAGCTACTTAAAATTTACGTGGCTGCCTCTCCACCCGTTAAACGCCCCCCACTATGCGATGTAATCTATTTTTTTGTTTTTTGTGGTTGATTCTGGTTTTATGCACTTTTTAAAAAATGTGTTTTGCCCTGATGTGTATGCTAATCTGGTTAGAGGGATGAGGGGTGGCTGGTAGGTGCACGCCGGGCCCGGCTCGCTATTGGGTGCAGCCGGCAACAGAGGGGGGTGAGGTGGCAGGGATGGCGGAGCGGGGTGACAGGCAGAGCGCTGGCTGATTTCTGGTCGCCATGTGGTTGGTGATCATGTGCCATTTGCCACCTCCACCCTGCCCCCCCCATCGCTGCTTCCACCCCTCCTTCATCGCAGACTGCACCCGGGTGTTTACTTGGTGAGCTTTTGCCCTGATGTGTAAGCTAATCTGAGGGATGAGGGGTGGCTGGTAGGTGCGTGCCGGGCCCGACTCACTATTTTTGGTTGATTCTGGTTTTCTGCACTTTTTAAAAAATGTGTTTTGGCCTTGATATGTATGTGTGAGGTGGTAGGGATGGGGGAGGGGGATGACTGGCAGAGTGCTTGCTGATTTCTGGTCGCCATGTGATCATATGCCATTTGCTACCTCCACTCCTTCATTGCCGGCTGCACTGTCAAGTTTATTGGATTTACCAGGCCTGGTGTGCACCAGCCACACATTCCCCACCCCCACTTTGCATTTGAAACTGTTTTTTTTTTTTTTTTTACTGCGGTTCAATTTGGTTTGATGTGTTTTGGGCCTGATGTGTGAGGGATGGCTGACAGGTGCCTGTCAGGCCTGGCTCACCCCCAGGGTGCAGGCAGTGATGAAAGGGAGGATGGGGGGTGTCAGATGGTGTGCTGGCTGATTTCAGCACTGGCTGGGTGCCATGGGATGGGTGTTCAAGAGCCATTGCCGCATCCACCTCCCCTCCATCACCGCCTCGACCCTCTGCACCCAGGCATTTACTGGGTGAGCCAGGCCCTGCGTGGACCTGCTACCCATGTCCCACCCCCACTATCCATGTCCCAACCCCACTATGTGATCAAAGCTGTTTTGGGTTTTGTGGATTTCTAAATGTATTTTTGGCCTGATGCAGTGTGAAATCCCTTGATGTGAATACCCCTGATTGCCAGTAAAACGTACCTTACCATCAATGCAATGGTGCATACTGGCTAAAGCTATAGCTCAGTGCCGCTGCGGCCAGCGCATGCGTTGTTGCATTGGGGATAAGGTATTTATTACCAGGGATTTCACCCACCCTTCTATACTTCTGTTAACAAAACTTACTTTAGGCTTGTGGGTTGTTTTTTTCTCGAAGTCTCATACAGTTGGACCTTCGCTGGACCTTCATCCCTCCCTTTTGGAACCTTTGTTCCTTTGTTACTGCCCTTCGGAGCTGCTGAGTTCATCACTTCTCTTCGGATCGTAGATATAATTTTTTTTTAAATATATTTAACTTTGACTGTTTATTGTTTTATTTTTGTTAATTTGCACAGGGTTTAGTGTCTAGGGTTTAGGGTCTAGGGTCTAGGGTTTAGGATCTAGGGTCTAGGGTTTAGGGTCTAGGCTTTTAGTTCAGTCATCCCCATAGTGTTTTGATTGTGTGATTCTTGGTTATTAGATATAGAAATGGCTGGGCGAAAGTACACTGCACAGGAAGCAGCGGCTTATATGATGGAGTCGGACTCTGAAGAGTTTAGCGAGTCAGGCTCAGAATATATGCCCTTAGGTAGTGAGTCCGACAGTGACTCCTCTATTGAGGAGACACAGCCGCGCAGTGGTACTAGTGGTAGTGCTAGGCATCCTAGAAGGGATGGTACCGCACAAGAAGAGGCCATGCTGGAGGAAAGTGTAGGCCAGGGGGGGGAAAGCTGCAGTTGGAGGTGCTCCTGCATGGAGGCCTCCTAATAATTATTCCCCCGAAATTCCCCCATTTGATTCGGTCCCCGGGGTCAATGTCGACACCACAAACTTCGGTGTCATTGACTTCCTAAATGTATTCCTTTTAGAGGCCATCCTACTGGATATGGTCTTTTAAGCAAATCTCTATGCTGAGAAGGTCCTCACCCAAAACCCCCCACAGAGGCACGCCCGCGCTCATGCATGGCACCCAACAGATATAAGTGAGTTGAAAAAATTTTGAGGGCTCACTTTAGCAATGGGTAACTGCAAAAAATTTAGTATCGCCTCCTACTGGGATACCCAATCCTTATTGGCAACCCCATTGTTTCCGGCCATAATGTCCAGAAATCGTTACAAAATCTGACTGCGGTTTCTGCACTTTAACGATAATTCCACTGCTCTTCCCCGTGGTGAGCCCGGTCACGACAGGCTGCATAAATTAAGACCCCCTAATTGATAGCCTGTCGGAGCGCTTTGCGGAAGTGTACACCCCCTCCCAAAATGTAAGTATTGACGAGTCACTTCTGCTGTTTAAAGGGCACATTATTTTTCGTCAGTATATCCCTAGCAAGCGTGCCTGCTATGGGATTAAATTTTACAAATTATGTGAGAGTTCGACCGGCTATACCAAATTTTTCCAAATTTATGAAGGAAGGGACACACATCTGGACCCCCCTGGTTGTCCCCTTGATTTAAGCATCAGTGGAAAAATTGTGTGGGAGCTCATGACTCCTCTACTGGGCAAAGGTTACCACTTATATGTGGACAACTTCTACATCAGCATCCCCTTATTTAGAGCCCTTTATTCATTGGACACACCGGCCTGTGGCACTATCAACCGTAATCGAAAAGGGTTGCCCAGGTCAATGCTGCAAAAGAAACTGAATCGTGGAGAGTCGTATGCTTTAAGAAGCGGTGAGCTCCTGCCCGTGAAATATATGGATAAAAAAAATGTAATCATGCTGACAACAATCCACGATGAGTCAGTCATGAATGTACGACAACGTGGTTACCGATCCCCTTCCCAAAAGCCACGTTGTATAAAGGATTATAATGAATTCATGGGTGGCCTTGATAAGACGGACCAAATACTAACATATTATAATGCCACCTGAAAATCCAGAGCCTGGTACAAAAAAGTTGCAATTCATTTGGTCCAACTGGCAACTTACAACTCCTTTGTTGTCTTCAAGGCAGCAGTACCAGGCTCCAATTTGTCTTTCATAAAGTATCAACAGCAGCTACTCCCTGCACTGTTGTTTGGGGATACCGAGGAGGCACCACAGGTGACAGCTAGTGACAATGAGGCTAGGTTAGTGGGGAAGCATTTTATAAAGTGCATTCCCGACATCGGTGGAAAGAGGTATCCCCAGAAAGCTTGCAGAGTATGTAGAAAGCATGGCAGCAGGAAGGATGTGTGGTACTATTGCCTGAAGTGCCCCAGCCAGCCTGGTTTGTGCTTTGAACACTGCTTTGAAGCATACCATACCCAGGTAGATTACTGATTGGTATTGCTTTCATTTTATGTTCAGTTTAGATGGTAGGTGAACCCATTTTGTTTGCTGGAATAGGTAGTTGGGTGTGGTCTGTGTTTTCTTTTCATTTCTTTCATATTTACAAATGCAATAGGAAGAGCTAGATTAGGAGCAGCAGGTTACTTGTGGCACATGATGATTAAAAAGTGGGCCCCTTTTCAGGATCGTAATACCTGTACCTGATCATATAATCTGATGCCACAGCTACTGTACCCTATCTGCACCTCACAAGTCCAATCCTTATTGCACCTGTTAGTATCATTAAGAAATGTAAAGGCTGAGTGCGCATGCGCGTGGAGCCGTGATGGAAGCCTGATCCAGCGGCTCCGCAGACGGGTGAGCGCCCTGACCTCCTCCGCTCGCGGGACCCAGCGGTTTTCGGCCCAGGAGGGTCGCATCATCCAGGTGACCATCCCCCCCGAGTTCTGTGGGATTCTGAGGCGGTGTGTGGAGGCCTCTGTCAGGTGATCGGTGCGGCCAGGAAGACGGCGCCATTTTGCGGTAGCTGACAGCAGCTCCCTGCTCTGAGCTCTGTCGGCTGCAGATCTATTTGTGCCCACGTCCTGTACTGCAGAGCACCATACCTCGTCTCCATTAGCAATCTGGTCCTTGAAGACCCCCCTGCCACGTTGACCTGCTTCCCCAATTATCAGCATTCCTATGGAGGACTCAGGCTCTTAAAGGGCAAGCACAACCCTCTCTATTGCCTCCTATCCTGGCATACTCCAGCCTATCCTCAAGTAAGCTTTCTTTCCTGCAAGGGGATACTGGATAGCAAGATTTGAATCAGTACATACCTTGAGTTGTGATTTCCAGGCTATATATAATATTTAAAGGGCCGGAGCAGTTCTTTTTAAGTGTGGGGCTGTACAGTTAAAAAGCTCTCAGCGGGGAACCTCTGGCCAGGAGCATCCACCTTCCCACCCACCAGCTCACTCCAACTAGACTACATAACTTAAAGGGCCATTGCAACCTTATATGCCACCTGCCGTCTGTGAACCTGAGATTAGTCTCTAGGACCTCATCGCACCTCCAGTTCATCCTACTTGCCCTCTTCATCTGTGCTCGTCAAGCTTTTGTGTATAGAGTATCAGCTGGGCATACCAAATCCCGTAATGTCTAACCCTATTGCCTCCCAGAGCGATCCCCACAACACGTCTGATCTCCTTCCAGAGGACGAGTCCTGGATGGATGAATCCTTACAGGGCTCACCTCCTAAATCCCACCCTCCCCCCCTTGATGGATATGAAGCAGTTCTGGAAAGAGCGCTAGAAAAATGGGCGCTGAATATCACAACTCAGATTACCAATACCCTTTCCGCTGATATTAAGGAACTGGGTCAGAGGGTCGGAGACTTAGAACATCAAGCAACGAACCAGAAATCTGATATGTCCTTGCTGAGAGACGATATGGATTCATTACGTGAGGAAAATCTGATATTGCTCCATAAGCTTGAGGATGTTGAAAACAGATCGAGGCGAGCTAACATTAGGATTAGAGGGATTCCGGAATCTGTTTTGGATCTGCAATCAACAGTTACAGCACTTTTTCAGGAACTTGTTCCTTCAATTTCAATCGAGAGACTGGAGTTTGATCGAATCCATAGGGCCTTACAAAAAAAAAAGAGCCGACGGTCTTCCGCGTGATGTCCTAGTCAAGCTACATTTTTTTCGCACTAAGGAGCTCCTTATGGCTGTGGCGCGCGGGCGGGCCTCTTTAGAGTTCCAGAGTTTCTCATATCAGTTGTTTGCGGATTTGGCACCTCAAACTTTAGCAAGGAGACGTGCTATGAAGCCGGCCCTGCAAATTCTACAGTCCCACGGCATTAAATATAAATGGGGTTTTCCCTTTAAGATCTCTTTCTCTTATAAGGACACCCACTTTGAGGCATCCTCTTCTCAGGAACTTGATCGGGTGCTTGCTTCGGCAAACCTCCAGCATCTCAGCGCTATCCAGGTTGATCCTCCACAAAAGAAAAGAGCGCTCTCCTTCTCACCAGCTTCTAAAGAACAGCGTGAATCGCGGAGAAGCTCGCAGAGGACCGGAAAATCGGCGGCAGCGCTGATCCACAGATTTGGTAAGCCAGCGGCGGAGGAGGGCTGAGGGGCAGGTTACCCTGTGTTTTTTTTTGTCTAGGGGTCTTGCCCCTCACCTTTCTCAGGCTGTGGCGGTTCAGTTTATTTCCTGGGTTTGTTATTTATTCGTTATGAGAGTTACGTCAGTTGTGATGGACTTGAGCAATTTGCTCTCTCCCCCACAGCTTTGAAATAAGTAATATTATATGTTGGGTTTAGTTTAAAGTCTAGCCTTAAATTTAAATTTAAATTAGTCTGTTTACCTTACACCTTTTGTTTCCCTCATTGAAATCAATGTAACTTTTGTCTGGGTCCCAAGCTCTGTTTGTAATGACCTGGTCTAATGTTGTTGTTGTTGTTGTTTACCTATTTCATCGGTCTTTATTGGAGGGGTATGGCGCTCATGTGTCTGTCGTATGCTCACTCCTGGCTCCCCTTCTCACTGATTTATTTTTTTTTTCTCTCTTTGTCAGTGGGAACGGAAGCACTTAATTCTTGCCCCCTAGAGGGGTTAGTAGTTCTCTCTTAGTGATGGGGTCCCAGCGGAGTACCCTCGTCACTCTGTTCTGTTATACCCAAAGGGGCGGTAGTTTATCCCGCCCTGGCGGGATTACAAATTTGGGAAGGCGTTTTCGCCTCCATGGTGAGCGGATTATCTTTTGTTATGCTATTTTTGTCTTTCTTTTATTTTTCTTCTGTCCCCCTTTGTCCTTCCTGTGGGTTCCTGTGCCTCCTCGTTTAAAGGTTTCAATCTCTGAAGACGATGGCGGTTAGATTAATCTCCTTGAATGTGCAGGGTCTGAACGCCCCTCAGAAGAGAGTAAAAGCCTTCAGGCAACTGAGGTCACTCCGAGCGGACATTGTATGTCTCCAAGAAACGCATTATACTAAGCAAGGTACCCCTAAATTTCTTAGTGCCGATTACCCTTTGTTCTATGCTGCGTCTGCATCCACCAAGCAGCGGGGAGTTCTAATCGCTTTTAAGCGCTCGATTCCCTTCTCCTTGGAGCATGTTATACGCGACCCTTCGGGTCGTTTCCTTATTGTGGTGGGCATGCTTCAGGATCAGCCTGTCACGATTGCAACCTACTACGCCCCAAATCAGGATCAAAATGCTTTCCTGGAGGACTTTTTCAAGAAATTACATCAAGTCGAGAAGGGTTTTCTCATCGTTGCTGGTGATTCTAATCAGACTATCCATCCTACTTTGGATAGGCAAGCGGATGATGGATCCTTTGCGGCGCCTAGAAGTAGGTCTTCTGGGAAAGCATTTCAGGCCCTTTTATATAGATACCATTTGGTAGATGCATGGCGGGAGTACAACCCAACTAAGCGGGACTTCACCCACTACTCGTATCCCCATAAGGTCTCAACAAGGATCGATCATGTCTTCCTGCAGCAATCCTCCCTCCCCCAGCTTTCCCAAGCGATTATTATTCCTATAGCCTGGTCTGACCATGACCTCGTTTCAGTGGATCTTTTGGCCCTTACCCAGAGAGGCCCCCAGAGGTATTGGAAGCTGTATGAGCCAATGCTGGCTGATGAGGCAACCCTGGAAAGGGTGCGCGCGGGGATTCAGGAATTTTTCCGCTTTAACAAAGGTTCAGTCAGCTCAAACGTCACATTGTGGGAGGCACACAAGGTTGTGATCAGAGGGTTGTTAATGCAAGAATCTGCAAGGCGTAAAGCGCTATATAGAGAAAAACTCCTAGCCCTAACGGACGCTTACCAGGTAGCCTCGACCGACTTCAAAAATCGACCCTCTAAACAGAACAGGATCCACCTCAATCAGGTGACTAGTCAGCTTAATCTATGCTTATTGGGTGAAGCAGCTCGCCAATTGAACAAAACTAGGTTCCACTGGTATCGTCTGAGCAATAAGCCTAATACTCCCCTAGCGAGAAGACTTAGGGGAATCGCGCTGAAACCCAAACCGGTACGTATTAGGACGGCAGAAGGTCATCTCTCTAGCAACCCTGCAAAGGTTGTGGCGACATTTGCTAAACACCTCGAGGGATTATATAAGCCTACATCGTGTTTAAATGTGAATAAAGCGGAAGAGCTATTTGGTCAACTTAACTTGCCCACTCTCCCCCCCGGTGCTAAGGAGCTCATTGATAGGCCCCGTTGAGTCTGGTGAGGTGCAGGAGGCTATAACATCTTTAAAAGTCGGAAAGCAGCCAGGCCCTGATGGCTTCACTGCGATGTATTACAAAAAGTTTAGCCAGATTTTGGTTCCGCACTTGACATCAGCGTTCAATGCCTTGAGGGAGGGAGCCGCTTGGAGTTCTGACTCACTTACAGCAGCGGTCAGTATGATTCCCAAGCCTAATACAGACGACACGATTTGGTCCAATTATAGGCCGATCTCATTGCTGAATGTTGATGTCAAAATTCTGGCAAAGGTTCTGGCGGCTCGACTCAACGGGTTTATCAATTCGCTTATCTCCAAGGAGCAGGTGGGGTTTATGCCACAGCGTCAAGCGGGAGACAATATCAGGAAAATCGCAAACTTATTGCATCGGGCGAAGGTGGAAGGCTACCACACCATGCTGCTGGCGCTCGATGTGCGCAAAGCGTTCGACACTGTTGCATGGGATTATTTGCATTTCACTCTTGATAAATGGGGCTTGGGTCCGTCCTTTCTGAATTGGATCTCCTCTCTTTATGCCAGGCCGGGGGCATTTGTTAGGTATTCGGGTTACTCCTCGGAACGCTTTATTCTAGGTAGGGGTACAAGACAGGGTTGCCCTCTCTCCCCCCTCCTTTTTGCCCTAGCCATCGAGCCCCTCGCCAGAATGATTCAGAGCAATAGCAGTATTGCGGGCATTAAGGTGGGGGGATACGAGCATAAGATATCATTGTTTGCTGACGATATTCTTATGGTGATCAAGGACCCGGTTATTTCCCTTCCGAGCCTCTTTAAAGATCTTGATTCTTTCACCAGGCTTTCGGGCTTACAAATTAATTCAGCTAAATCCCAGGCCCTTAATGTTTCCCTGCCTGACAGTGTTTTACATATTGTTAAGGCTTCCTTTGACTTCCACTGGCAGGCTAAGTTTATTAAATACTTGGGGATACAGCTGACGTCCGAGTATGCCTCTCTTTATGGGGCAAACTACCCTAACTTGTTCAAGACCCTGAGATCCCTTCTGGGCGATTGGGCCAAATTAAATCTCTCCTGGCTTGGGAGGATTGCTGCAGTGAAGATGGCATGGCTCCCCAAATTACTTTACTTCTTTCGGGTATTACCGATTTCTGTGCCGGCAGCGGCCCTGAAGCTTCTCCAAACTGATGTAAACAAATTTATCTGGGGCGGGGGTAGGCCGCGGGTTGAACGTGGTACGCTTTATAGATCCAAACAGAAAGGTGGCTTGGGTGTCCCTAATATTGTACGCTACTATAATGCCTGTCAAATTGCCCAATTGGCAGTCCTGCATGGCGGTAGTGATAGACCTCTGTGGGTTGATATTGAGGAGTCAGATTGTTCCCCGATCTTTATACATAACTTGCTGTGGCTCCCCCACGCGCTCTGTAGGAGCTCCTCTAACCCTGTACTGCAGCATTCCCTTAGAATTTGGAGGGCCAATAAGAAGCGCGGGAACCTGGCTTCGCAGCATTCTCCACTTCTCTTTTTTTTCGGAAATCCGGAATTCTCCCCAGGTTTTGTGGAACCGGTGGCATTTGAGTGGTGGAGAACCCATAAACTGACCAGAGTGCGGGATCTATTCTCCCACCAGGGTTTGCTCTCTTTTGCCGATTTGGGATCCAGACATGACCTGCCGAGGAGCGAGTTTCTTCGCTTTTTGCAACTGAACCATTATGTCCGATCTAAATGCAGGAATGACGCCCCATTCCCCCCCCCTTAAGAGCTTTGAAAAAATCTGCCTTGAGCGATCTATGGGCAAAGGAGTGATTGCGTCTGTTTACAGATTGCTGTCTGAACCGGAGGATGTGAAGCCTCCGAGACATACGGCCTCCTGGTGTAATGATTTGAATGTGACCCTATCAGATGGAGATTGGAAGGCGGTTTGGAAACTCTTTTTCGGGATACCTTAATGTTGGCGCTCAGGAGGTCAACACCAAGGTCCTCCTTAGATGGTACCTTGTTCCACATAAAATCCATAAATTCTGCCCCTCATACTCATGTGATTGCTTTAGAGGCTGTGGGTCCCCTGGTACTTACTTTCATACCTGGTGGGACTGCAGGGTAGTGAAACAGTTTTGGTCCAGGGTTCTTTATGTTATTAATAAGGCCACCGGGTTAAAACTAACTTTATCCCCTCAACTGTCGCTACTCAACTTGAAACCCCCTAACTGTTCGAGCTCTCAGTTTGTCCTTATTAGGCATATTAATACGGCAGCTAAGTTGATTATTGCCCAGTCCTGGAAGAAACCAGATATTCCCAGGGGAAGCCTTATCACCCGGGTTAATGAAGTTATGATGTTTGAAAAGATGGCGGCTTTGTTAAAGGGGGATTTTGCCCCCTTCTTATCCACCTGGGAAGGCTGGATTTCTCACTTTCATCCTGGAGGTCTCAATTGTGCCCTTCTCACAATTTAGAGCACCGCCGTGTCTCTTCTAGTGCAATGAATGGAGGCCTGGAATCCACCTTTTACCCTTTTACCCTCTTACCCCTCTATCCCTTTACCCCTCCTTTTCTTTTTTTTTCCCACTTTGTTTTTGTTTCTTTCTCTCTTTCCCAGTTTATGATGCATCTTGTTGATAATTAGCCATATTGTTTGCATAAGTGTAAATTTTGGAGATTTTTAATGACTCTATGTGTAGATGGGAAAACTTTTTTGCTATGTGTATATGCTGATTTTTGTTTTGCTTTTATCCAAATAAAAACTATGATGGAAAAAAAAAAGAAATGTAAAGGCTGTTTTGTGCACTTTTATAGTGAGGTGTTGAGCTATGCTTGTTGGGTATTCTGTTTGGGGGACCCTGCTGTTTCAGATGTTTTTTAGAAAATATGGTTGTGAATCTGTTTTTATAACATTTTATATGGAAACTGCATAAAACCTGTGTATGCGTTCAGGATTTTAACAGAAAACTTTGCCCACTGGAATAAACGGGATAGAACTAGAAAGCATAAGGTGTGTACTTTAAGTATATATATGGTTTGGCTGGGGTATTTCAAATGAAAAAGGTTGTTTTTGTGGAAAAACTGCAAGGTGTGTGATTTGTTTGCAGAGCTGAAACTTTAAATATAACTATTCGTATGCACATACTTAACTGGTGTTTGACAACAGTACCATTGAAAGTACCTATGCATGTTGGGTATTGTTCTGTTCAGGGGACGTTGCCATTTCATATTTGGTATGTTTTTCCTTGTTAGCATATATTTTCTTTAGGAAAATGTGGTTTTATTGTGCATATTTGAAATTTTTGTAGGGAAATGCGGTGGCACCAGGGAATTCCTCAAAGGATTGCGTCCAGAATGCCTGGTACGCCTAGAAAGCTTGAGATGTGTACTTTCTGTGGATATATGGTTTGTGGGGGCTATTTAATTTGCAATGGGCTGTTTGGTTGAAAAAGCACAAGGTGCGCGCTTTGTCTGCAGAGTAGGAATTTTCAAGTGAAATGCCCAATATGCATATGCTTTCCTTTAGGGTGAATGGTAACCCTACCCTTGGAGTTAGCAATGCATGTTGGGTATTGTTCTGTTCAAGGGACCTTACCGTTTCACATTGGGCATGTTTTTTGTGGTTAGTGTATTTTTTTATAGGAAAATGTGGTTTTGATTATGAATTTTTACAATTTTTTTAGGGCACCAGTAAATTCCTCAAAGGCTTGCGTCCAGAAAGCTCCTGCCATGACAACAAGCCTGGTACGCCTAGAACGCTTGAGGTGTATACTTTCTGTGGATATATGGTTTGTGGGGGCTATTTAGTTTGCAAAGGGCTGTTTTGGTTGAAAAAGCACAAGGTGCGCGCTTTGTCTGCAGAGTAGGAATTTTCAAGTGAAATGCCCAATAGGCATATGCTTTCGTTTAGGGTGAATGGTAACCCTACCGTTGGATGTAAGCAATGCATGTTGGGTATTGTTCTGTTCAGGGGACCTTGCCGCTTCACATTAGGTATGTTTTTTCTTGTTAGCATATATTTTATTTAGGAAAATTTGGTTTTTATTGTGCATATTTTCAATTTTTGTAGGGAAATGCGGTGGCACCAGTGAATTCCTCAAAGGATTGCGTCCAGAAAGCTCCTGCCATGACAGCAAGCCTGGTATGCCTAGAACGCTTGAGGTGTATACTTTCTGTGGATATATGGTTTGTGGGGGCTATTTAGTTTGCAAAGGGCTGTTTTGGTTGAAAAAGCACAAGGTACGTGCTTTGTCTGCAGAGTAGGAATTTCCAAGTGAAATGCCCAATATGCATATGCTTTCCTTTAGGGTGAATGGTAACCCTACGCTTGAAGTTAGCAATGCATGTTGGGTAGGTTTCTGTTCAGGGGACCTTGCCGTTTCACATTAGGTATGTTTTTTCTTGTTAGCATATATTTTCTTTAGGAAAATGTGTTTTTTATTGTGCATATTTTCAATTTTTGTAGGGAAATGAAGTGGCACCAGTGAATTCCTCAAAGGATTGCGTCCAGAAAGCAAGGTGCGCGCTTTGTCTGCAGAGTAGGAATTTTCAAGTGAAATGCCCAATATGCATATGCTTTCCTTTAGGGTGAATGGCAACCCTACCCTTGGAGTTAGCAATGCATGTTTGATATTGTTAGTATATTTTTTTAAGGAAACATTTGGCTTTATTCTGTTTTTTATTATTTTTTTCAAAAAACCTTGTAAAAAAGCTGGATTCTTTGATTGACTCCATCTGGAGATATGTAGCCACAACATCAAGCCTGATACGCCTAGATAGCTTGAGGTGTGTACTTTAAGTGTATATATGGTTTTGGGGGGGTATTTCAAATGTAAAGTGGTGTTTATGTTAAGAAACTGCAATGAGCGCAAAATAATTGTGTCAGAAATAGTCGCTTACCTGGGCCCCGTTCCAGCGCTGGTCGTGGGTGGCCGGGTGCGGCGGCTGTGTCTGCTCGGCGGACGCGCCGGGCAGCGGCTGCTTCTGCCGGCGCGCGCGCGCCCCCTGCTGTTCAGACCGGCGGCCCCGGCTCCCGTACACGTGCTCGCGCACGCGCGCGAGCACGTTCTGCTTATGTCCTCCGGCGGCGCTGCTCTCAGCGCGGCCGCCGGGGGAAAGTAATTAGCTCAGGTGGGGTGGGGGGAATGCCCTGCAGGGACAGAGCCAATGAGCCCAGCTAGAGTCTAGTCAGGCCAATCCTGGCCTGGATCATAAGTGCACCAATCACTCTCACCCTCCTCTCTGTCTCTCCCTATAAAGGCAATTCCCTCTCAGTTGTGGATTGCCTGTGATAGCGCCTTGTACCTTGCTTTGACTTGTGTTATTCATTGATCTTATCACCGTTGCCGACCCCTGCCTGAACCGACTATTCCAATCTCCGTTGCCGACCTCTGCCTGAACCGACTATTCTGATCTCCGTTGCTGACCTCTGCCTGAACCGACTATTCTGATCTCTGTTGCCGACCTCTGCCTGAACCGACCAATCTCGATTTGATCTCCGTTGCCGACCTCTGCATTGTACCTAGACCTCGAGCTGTCTCACCCCTCTGTACCGCTACGAACTCTGACTCCCCGTGTTAACCTCTGGCCTGTCTCTGGACTTCCGCTACACTCGCTCTTAGCCATTGGTTTTTCAGACCTCTATACCTGTAAGCTCTCATCCTTTGAGCCATTGAAGTCCTGGGGGCAACCGATCCTGGGCAGGCGTATTCTGCGTCCCGGCAAGCGGGGGCTCCTACAGGTGAAGCTGGCTGCGGAGATTGGGGGTTGAGGGCTTACCTAGAGGGCTGGAGTTACCAGAGCGTGACAAATTGTATTTTCTTTGAAAACCTCCTCAAGTGCTCTATTAAGTTTGTGGTGTCTCCTGGTCAGGAAAGGGTGTCTAGCACTACATATGTGGTACCGTTGGAATTGGGAGGAATGGGGCTTTTACACACATTATGACTTTTTTGGTACATTTGCAATTTTTATTAAGAAAAAACTTTTATTTTTTTACCTTATTTTCCACAAAAATATTAGAAAAGCATTGATAAACCTAAAAACAGGCTATTCTCTGTTGAAGCCCAGACTCTATATATAATTTTATAGGGAAATCCCTGGAAATCCCTTCAAAAATCTCAGACTTCTCCAGGAAGGCTGGCAGTTAAAGGGTTAAAGAATATAACAATGCAGTGATGATTATGACTGGTAAAAAATAACCTTTACATATAAACTTTTTATACTGGCTACATGAATATTACTACAATAGAAAAATATACTCAAGGTAAAGCCCAGCACTGCCTGCTTTTGGAGATAATTCTTTAATTCTTTTAAACTCTGTTGTAGCTTTTTAGAAGAAAGGAAAACACCTACAGGAGACCAACTGCTTAAGGGTTGATGTGAAACAGAAGATATCCCTTTTACAGCTGTTTCGTGAGCAGAGCAGTAAGACTAAGAAGCTCCTTGCATGCCCTTGTTTCCACCAGCCAGGGAATGCTCCCTCAAAATGGAGGGGAGTTGCTTGAGTTCAAGGGAGAAAGAGGGTACAACTGACACATGAACCCAATATTTTGCAATAGCCATCACTCTTGGTTTTTTTGATACCCAGAGTTTATTACTTAAATTAATTGAGAGTACTACAAAAGCTGTTGGATGGCTCGAAAATCTCCACCGAAACTACATATTAGGCAAAAGTTAGGTTTGAGAGCTGAAGTGAAGCTGCAAAGTTTAAGAATTTAGACTGCTGGCTTTTTAAAAAAATGTAAGCGAGAATAGCCTGCAGTCAGCGGATAATGTATTTCATCTAGGCCAGTCCTTGGGAATCTAGGAGACAGCAAAGTGAGATCAGGTGCAGATGCAAAGGGACCTGTTTGGAGTTACTAGAAAGAGCAGAGAGATATGCTGAATAGAGGAAACCAAACAAGGAAAGATCTCAGTGATTTGGCAACATTGTTTGGGCACTTGGCCCTCTACTCTGAAGTATCATATGCAAGCACACATGCCAGTGAGGGCGAGTTGGGCCTAAAGTAGATATACCTATAAATGTCCATAGAAAGCCTGCACAGAGCTCAGTGTATGAGAAGGCCCTGTTTCGAACTGGAAGTATTTGGGAACTTGTTCTCAAGTAGGCCATCCCAAAAGTAAGAGACTTAAGTGGAGGATAAAGTAAATAAAAAAGGGAGTTTCTCTAGTTTAATTTATAGGTAACAGAGGTTACTTTAACTTTTTCTGCACATAGCCACTGAATAATCCAGTTTCCTAAAACATGCACACATACACCTGTTCTCATGACATCCAAGCTGCATCTATTGGCCACCGTTTCATTCTCTCACCTTAGTGAAGGTGATCTTTTATGCCTATAGTATATAAAGGGCCCTGATATGGCCATTCCTTA
Source organism: Gastrophryne carolinensis (assembly GCA_027917425.1). Lineage (NCBI taxonomy): Eukaryota > Metazoa > Chordata > Amphibia > Anura > Microhylidae > Gastrophryne > Gastrophryne carolinensis. The sequence goes on from CM051235.1 coordinate 461,141,031, forward strand.
GTATCCTGGACTCATCAAATTCCTAGTATGTTTGTATTTTGAATTAATCCATCTGTTTGATTAGACAAACACAAGCAGTGAATGCATACATACCCAGAGGGGTGGGTTAGCCTAGCAACAGCACTTGGGGAGCAGTTGGAGGGTTAGGTGTTTTGCTCAAGAGCCCTTCTGTCATGTCCCGGATGATAATCAAACCTACCACCCTCTGGCCACAAGTCCGCTTCCTTAACCCCTAGGCTATGAATGCCCCAGTTTTTTCTCTGCATTTGTTAGTTGTAGTCACACATTTTCTCAGCACTAAAGCACAGTAAAAAAATTTTAGGTGTAAGCAATTTCATCCACAGGAGGATACCTGATTACATCAGGTAGAGATCTTAGCAAAACTCATTTCTGTCAATAGTTTTAGAATTCTTTGTAGACCCTTCCTGTGCTGGCTATATGGATAGCCGCTGGAAAAAGATGGGATCAAAAGTAACCAGCTAGAACAAATATGAGGTTTACTGTACGCTCTAATCACCATCACCCTTGACATTTATGATTACTTCTTGTATAGTTAATTGCTGATTGCTTGTTCAGTCACTGCAGACAGGTGAAGCTAAATCTCCTCAATAGGTCACAGACATTGACTATAGATGCTTTTACATTCAAGCAAATGCAGATGAAGTTTGGCTTAAACTCCTCTGTCACATGGCATTGATGCTCAAAAGGTGTGCTCATGAATACAGGTACACTTTAAGTGTAAGTGTGTGTAGCATGTTTATGGAGTCCAAAACCCCTTTTGGTCTTTTAGAGCAGCAGTTCTCTTTATGCCAAGTACCCCCTAGCAACAAGCAGTTGCAACCAAGTACCCCGAAAAGAGTAAGGGGGGGGGCGAGGGGATCGATTACTAATCTTACTGAAATAAGTAGGTCACTGGCCTTGAAGTACTTTTTGAAGTGAGAAAGAATAAGGTTTTACTGTTAAAATAATATATCAGAGTGACTCTGTCGGTGCACACTTGAACATTTCTAAGTACCCCAGGTTGAGAAACAGTGTTTTAGAGAATCAGCATGGGAATGAACTGCACTGCACATAACTGGTTTATTTTAAGCCCCTTTTCCCTCCACCAGTCCCCTCAAGCCAAAAAAATTGAGATTGCTGATAGGTGATCAGATTTGCCAGGTCCTATTTGAATGGCTGGGCAGGGGAGTGCACCTCAGCGATAAGATGCTGGGGATGTGGATGTGGTGTGGAAGTGCTGTGGGATTGCTGGGGATATAAGAATAGAAATGATGCAAAGTGATGCATTTCCTGATTCAGGCTGGCCGGAGTCTTCAAGAATAATAAAGATAAATAGAAAACAAGGCACTGATCCACTGGCAGCCCATGCATGTGCCATGAGATTGCTAGAGAGTTTTTATGGAGATCCAAGGGATTTCAAATTTGGATTTCCCCTGAAGAGTAAATTTGCAGGATATTCTAATTCCTGGTGGTTATTTCTCTTTAAGGGCAGGGTGCTATACTGTCATTATTTAACATCATTTGCATACTTACATTTATATTTTACATTATACAATATCATCATTTGACCATTAATATTCAAGACATCTTTTGTGATTTAGTGGGACCCTATTGCATTACTCAGAGAGCATCCATATGTCTTCACAACATGAACCAAGAAATGACTGCCAAACAAGACTTAGAGTTAATATATGTAATCCATTTTGTAAGTGGCCTAAACTACTACCTAATGCCCCCACTATGCTTTCAGCTCTTGACCCCTGCCTAACCTGGTACTTAACATGGAGAATTATTGTTAAATCAATAATGCACAATTGACCATTTTGATGCAAGGCAGGCTAAAAGGCTTTGCTGTATAACAGGGGTTTTACATTAAGGGTAAATTGACACTCAAGATGGAAACAATAAACCAATATATGTACTACCATAGCCATACAGATCTCTTTCCAGTTTTATTCTGGTCATTAGAAAACCCCAATAGGATTGCATACAAATTTAAAAAAATGTAGTTTTTAACATGCTATAATAAAGTCTATTGAATTGTAAATCTAGAGCACCCCCACCCAAGACTTGCTTTTTTGCAAATTGGCAGCCATTACAGATGAAAAGAATACTAAGCACTGCAGCTTTCTAAAAAAAGAGAGCGAGCAACATAATAAAGCCATTCATCATAGCCTGCTCAAAGTAGCAAAGCTCTCGTCAAGCATGGATTTTACAAAAGATTTCATGGTCAATTAGGTAAATACAGGTATACAATGGACCGAGTCCTAAAGATCAGAAAGCCAATTACTGATCATGTTTAATTTAATTTCCCTAAATTCCCAAAGTGTGTGTGTGTAAGAGACTTTTTTCTATATGTAGTTAGATTATTAAACACTTTGTGACGCAAAACCAATTAGAAGACATCTATACCTAACTTATACAAGTATCTGCGGGATATATATATAAATAATCCCAAATGTGTTATGAGCAGGGCAGGATTAACCATGGTGGAAGCCCCTGGGCACAAAATCTGGAGGCCCCAGATACAGTATTTTTCTTTTTCTTTAAAATAATAGTCCAGCTATGTAACCCTAGTGCAGGTGCGAATTGCTTAGGAACTCCTGCTTTGCCATTCTGGGTGGTGGGGCAGGTTGTAATCACCCTGCTGGTCCAGCAGAAAACAGTTTCCCAGCATTGAGCTGTCAGCGGCTGTTCTTGGTGGCTTATGTGCAGTCAACTTATATTGGAAAAACCCGCGCATAAACCTTATCAATAAAAGATTTCAAAAAGTTAGGTGCAATGCTCAACGTGTATAGACCTATTATCCCTCTAGGTTGCATAAACATATGAAAATAAATAAACACAGAGCAAACTTATAACAATCGTGGTTAAAGTCCAAGGCAATAGATCATCCACTGTCTGTTCTCTAACAGTTTAATGTCAAAAGGCTTCCATCTGCTATCCACCTGCATATTGCTGGATAAGGATTAAATGTTGTGGAAAGAAGGAAATCTACACAGCAGCAGAACCAAAGCTTCATTTGGAGTATTTTACTCCGTATACCATCTGGTAAGAGTAATTTAAACAGGTGGTGGGCACGTGGTGGAAAATTGAAGTGGAGTAATTGTAGATACTACCAACAGCACAGTACCAGTGCATGCATTTTGGGATACCCACTTTGGACTTAGATGGAAGCCTTTTGACATTAAACTGTTAGAGAACAGACAGTGGATGATCTATTGCCTTGGACTTTAGCCACGATTGTTATAAGTTTGCTCTGTGTTTATTTTCATATGTATGTGCAGTCAACACCCACCCATAACTGTAGCACTGCTGATGGCAACTTTGCTGCTGTAGACTCTCTCTTCTGCCCTGTGGTGGCTTTGGCTACAGGTTTGCAAAATCAAAAAAAGGCTTGCCCAGGTGTGGGGGGCCCCCACTGCTGCCGATAGCTTCGTTGCTGTCCCCACGGCCCGTCAGACCAAAGACTGAAAAGCCTCCGGGACCAGACCCTAACCCAAAGATTGGTGGAGGCCCCCTTTCCAGGGCAAGTGGTGGAGTGCCCCTTGCGTGCCCTTCTCATAATCCGCTCTCCTGGTTATGAGCAAGTAAATATTTTATAAGATTGATGTTTTTGCATGCATCTGTACTGTAAGTTATGGTTACACTCTATACTATGAAAATATAGAGCCTTATTTAAACCTGGAAAATGATCATTTATTTCATGGTGAAGGTACAGCCTCATTAAGCAGCAATTTCACAGGTGCCAAAACATTTTTATGAACTTTAAGATTTCATAGTCTCTGATTCTAGCATCCTTGCTTATATTTAAAGAGCAGGAGCAGATGAAATGCTAAGTCAAGTCTCCTTAGTCTTACATACCATATGTTAAAAAGCTTCACCTGACCTTGGACTCAAATAAGATTTAAACCCAAACTCCAGCCAGCTATACATTTGAATAAGGACAAGTTCAGGTGAAAAATTGTGTGTCTCGGACTCTTTTGTAGCGTGTCCTCCATTTTAAACCCAATATGGAATGAGCCACCCCTGCCCCCATCACAGTGACTAGAGTGCACGTGTGAGTCTGCCTACTAGGTGATATAATTTAGATGTAATGGAATTTAACCAAATACACATGATAATGGGCTACAGTAAAAGTGAGGGCAGTTCACTTGCAAGATGAAATATATGGGGTATTGGAGTATACATTAGAATTTGAGTATTTGCTTGATTTGCAGGGTGTGAAAACTAGGACCTGAGATTGAGTTTGGAAATGGATTGCTTAAGAAAGGCATTTTTAAAGGCTTAGATAGTTGAGAAGTGGTGAATTGTATGGAGGAAGGTATTTCAGAGGAGTGGACTGACGTGAGAGGAAGGCCATGGGGACTGTAGATAAAGTGTCTAGGTTGGTATCTTTGGATTAGAGATGACATGCAGAAAGGTGCATAATTGTGTGTGTCAGGGTTAGATTTTAAACTTAATTATTTTAGGGGACAAAGGGGAGCAGTTCTGTAGAAGCTGGAGCAGAGGTGGATGAGATGACAATAAGAGTTCAAAATGCAATGGCTATATAATGTTGCAGTAGTCAAGCTGGTGTATGATCAGGATTTGTAATAGTATTTTAGGTTTATTGTACACAGGGGAGGGATTGATGGGTGAATGGTTTTGAGTTAAAGATGACAAAAGATGTCTAGTGATGGAATCTGATTAGTAACAGATATATCTAAATTGGAGACAGTGGAGGAATTGGATGCAGGTAAAACAACAAGCTCTGTTTTGCTCATGGTCATGTTCAGTTTGAGGTAGCATGAAGGCATGAATGGGGTTGAGAGAATCTGAGCCACAAAGTTCGGGTTCATTCCGACCTTTGCGAGCCAGGCCCCAAACCCAAACTTCAATAAGAAGTCTGTGTTCAATGTTCGCATTTGGTTGTACCCAGAAAAGCAGGAGCAACCCATCAACCAGCTTTTAGCCCCTAAAAACAACAGCAATGCCCACTGTATAAAAGGCGGGGTCACGCACCACAGTGCTATATTAGCGCAGGAGTGAAGGACAGACAGGGATCAATCTAACAAAAGAAAAAAGTTACCTATAACGTTTTTTGCTACAAATGCTTCAGGACGGCCCACAGAGAGAGCAGCCCCTCCCCCTTCACCTCAGTCTTAACCAAGTAACATAAGGTATACCATAGAACAATGGGAGGGAACTAAGGGGTTGTTCTGAAGGAATTGCAGAAAAAACGTTACCGGTAAGTCTAACAGGGATTTTCTCCCCTCATCCTTCAGGGTGACCCACAGAGAGGATTATACCTTAGGGGTGGGAAGCTGATACTAAGACCCTTCTACTAAGGACTGAGGTTTTGCAGAAAGGAGTTCTAGTCTATAGTGCTTGGGGAAGGTGTGGGGAAGACCACATTGCTGTTTTACCCATCTCTTATATAGAGGCACCTATCCTCTCTGCCCAGGAAGCTGACAGAGCTGTTGTTGAATGTAAATAGGAAATAGTGGATTTAGAAGCAGCTAAGTCTCTTCTTTTGCCACTGAAAATTATCAAAAGCTGTTCTGGTATTCGCCACTCTCTAGATCTCTCCAAATAAATGATTAGAGCTCTTCTCATATCTAATAGTGAAAGATCTTCCTCTGCTCCTGCTATAGAAGGTAAGGTCGGGAGCACTATGTCTTGAATGAAGTAGCAATCTTTGACAAAAACAAAGGATCGGGTCTCAGTATGGCCTTATCTGGAAGAATCATGCAGTAGAGTTCCTTCATTGATAGAGCATGCACCTCACTTACCCACCTGGCAGATGTGATAGCCAACAGAAAACTTCCTAAAGTGGCTCAAATGGAGGTTCCAGTAGCCCTTTCAAAATTAAGTCCCACGTGGGAAAGCCTTTAAATGGTGCTGACCTTTTATGCTAATCACCTTAAAGAACCAATTAATTATTTGATCCTGTCTCAATTGGTAGCCTAGAAATATGGATAATGTTGAAGTTTGAGTCTTTAACGTAGTGACTGCTAGACCCTTCTCAAACCCTTCCTGCAGGGATTCGAGGACTGTAGATATATCCTTTTTCTTCAGTTTGTTAGACCGACAAAATGAAGAGAAACACTTCCAAACATTTGAATAGATTCATCTGGTAGTCAATTTACAACTATCCAATAGAGTTTTAATCACTCTCACCAAACAGCCCTCCTTCTCTAAGCTAGCCCCTTCAAGACCCACGCCATTAGTTGAAGCTTTGCTTCCTCCGGATGCAGAATGTGACCCTGATGAAGCAAATTCAGAAAATTTGGTAGATGCCATTGCCCCTTCTTCACTATCTTTTTCAGTTCTGAAAACCAGGATCTTCTTAGCCAAAAAGGACCTATGAAGCTAACGTTGATTTCTTCTTGTGCAATGTTCCTGATCACCTGCGGCAGTAGTCTGAAAGGAGGGAAGGCATAAGCTAGGTGAAAACTTTAGGGATGAGGGAATCAACTGCTAGGGCACCGTCCTCCATCATAAGTGAGTAAGAAATCTCACATTTTGAATTGTTCGTCTTGCAAAGAGGTCTATCTAGGGAAGGCATCAATCTAGAAGGAAACTTCCTGGTTTGGACACCACTCGCTCTGTTGTCCCCGACTTAGGAAATCTGCAACTGTGTTCAGGGTACCTGATAGATGAACTGCCAATATTGACAGGACCTATTCCTGAAGGAGAAACCGTATGGAATTTGAGAGATTTATCAAGGACAATGACCTGCTCCTGTCCTGATAATTTAGGTTATGCTACTGCGGAAGCATTGTTGGAGCAGATCTGAAATTGGCAAAACATGATCCAATGCCAGTTTTACCACCTTTAGTTCCCTGAAATTGGAGAATCTCCTCGTTATGAACGAGTGGAGAAAAATTGGAAAAGCGGATTTAATACAACTGTGGTCAATCTGATATGATTTAATACAACTGTGTCCAATCTAATCTGTGACTAATCTGATGTAATTTAACACAACTCTGCCTAATCTGATCTGTGGCCAATCTGATCTGATTCATTACAACTGTGCCTAGGGCTGGATAAAGTGTGGTGGAGGCACCTGGGCACAAAATCTGGTGGAGGCCTCAGATACAGTATTTTTTCCTAATAATAGTCCAAGTAAGTGCGTTCGAGAACTGCTGCTTTGCCATTTGGGCAGAGGGTAGTGTAGCTTCCCAGCTGGTCCAGCAGAAAACAGTTCCCTGCATTGAGCCACCAGCGGCTGTGCTTGGTGGCTTATGTGCAGTGTGTAGCGGCTCATTGACAGCTCTGCAACCACCCATCCCTGTAGTGTGTGGAGGTTCAAGAGAGCAGACCAGTTTGGACCAGTTTGCATACCTACAAGAGGGTTAAGGCATAAATGAGGGGCTAGCAAAATATACCGGTAATTATAAATAGTGAATACAGTAACTGCTGAACATTGAGTTAGTTTCAAACAACTACTGCACAGTATAAGCATATTTAATGATGATGGGCCCACCTACCTCTGCCATTTTGGAAAGGGAGGTCCAATCATCCTTGTTGTAGCTGCACATAATGCTTGCAATGAGAATCTGAAATATATAACATATTACACATTTTTATTTTACCAAAGGATGCTGTCAAAAATGATTTTAACATGTTTCTTATAAGGAACTGTAAATGATTTCTATGTGCTTACAATGCTTGTTAAAGTTTCACCTGCATTTTTTTATCTGATATTCTGGTACCATTACAAGAGTTCTATTTACACATATATTCAGTCACAGCCCACATAATGATCATTGCCAATCAATTACTGCACAGGGTGAGGATGATTACTATCTTTTACTTATGAAACAAAACTAAAAATGTATAAACATTAAAGTACAGTAACCATGGATAAGCACCGTAACTACAGATAAGCAGTGTTATGCAGAAAGCGATCAGTAGGAACTCTCTGCTGGGGCCAGGAATAGGGCACATCAACTGCCTGCACCAGAGACCCACTGTATGTTTACTAGAGAAAACTTTTGAGACAAAGAAACAAACACTGCCAAACAATTGCCTTACATTAGAGCAATACAACAATATAATGCATTAAGCAGGAATACTGCAAAACAATAAAGAATAAGTGCAATAACAAAACTAAAGTGGAATCCCCAAGGTACAGGTACAAACTCAGACCAGAGAATCAAAAACTGGAATTTTAACAGCCTCCAGGAGAGAGTAGAAAACCTCCAGGGTCACAGACACAGGAATAAAGCAAGGAAGAAGCCTGTCAAGTTAGGACAGGGACTAACAGCCACAGGAACATAGGTGCCTGACAGCTCATGGACCAGGGTGCAAACCTAGAAGGGCATCAAGAAGAAGGCCTTCCAGGCCACTGACATGAAGCGAAGCGACAGAAGAGTGGAAAGTCTTTAAAGACCCATAGCCAGGCACATCAAATAATGAGTGCTGATTGCTGGAGCAGCCCTGTAAGATGTAAGCCGGTAGCCAGTAGAGCTGCAACCAAGCTAAATGGCAGCAAGATGTCTAAGTACTACTCAACTGTTATAAGAGACCAACTAATGTGAGACCAATTTTCACCCTGACTGTAAAAGTGGCCTACAATCCTGCATCCTATCTCAACTACCCGCTGATGACAGCACTAAAACAATTTAGTAACCCATAGGGAACCATAAGAAATTATGTTTTTTATTTTTTAATTTTTAGAAAATTAACTTTTCTAAAACATTTCATTAAAGCAAAACTTAAGTTACAATATAGATTTCAAAATATAAGCAAAAAGCAAATGTACGAACATGTCTATTGCTGCAGACAATTGTTACAGTAATAATCAAGGGCACACCTTCCGGCATCCTCCATTCTTATGGTGTGCTAACTGCATAATCATGGGTGCAATTTCTCCTTCTAGCTTCAAAAGAGTGGTGTGTAAGCCAAGGGAACATGGTCTAGGTAAGTATATGAGTTTATCAGCCAACTGTGGCAGATTTGTTCCATATAGTGGACCAAAACTAGACCTAGCGTTTATAAGATGATAGGTCTGGTTAAACAACCACCTCTGAGGCATCCCACTTTGGGATTCCTCGCTAAGTGAAACCCTGCCATTAGGGTGACTCCATGGAATGGAACCAGGCTAATTGTAAGGACAGGGTCTGGTATGTTACTGGGAGAAGTCAACCAGCCAGCCTGCCGCACAATCTGGATACCTTTGTTACCACCAGCCTACATTGACTACAGCATCTGGGACTGGTTTGGGAGACCCTTTTAAACTTGAAAATGGACATATAGCATTAACCAAAATTAAAAATAAGTGTTTCAGGACAATGTAGGCAAAATATCAATTTCTAGGTCCACATGCTAAGAAGGAAGTATTGGCAGGGGCCAAATTTGTTTCACAAATTCGATGGGTTTTGGTCTGCTTTAACTCAAGTCTAGCCCAAAATAGAGTACACAAGTTGAAATAATCCAATTTAGCTTGATACATGCATAAGTATTTCACATAACATTCATGCTTGAAGATAGTTTGGAACAATTCAATTCTGTAAAACTACTTCTAACATATATGTTACATTCCTAACTGTAAATATCATGAAAAATACAAAAATAAATCTGGTCTTCTGATACTGCAGTCACTTTCTTAATTCTTCCTATATTATAAAGCTGGTAACAGAACCAATGAACTAATTAGAAAAGCAGCAGCAGAACTAAATGCATAATGAAAAAACCTCGAACAAAGTGCGGGATAAGATTCATGTCTTGCTCTGGCGTAGTGCACCGATGCTAAGCAGCCTGTAAATAGACCTGGATGACGTGACTGGAATAGAATGCTATTGTCAAGCACATTGGAAATCAAGGCAACTATTTCTATGCAGGATATACACTAAATTTTTTATTAGGCAAAAGCACAAGCGAGTCAGAGGTGAGCTGCTGTAAATTAGAAGTGGCCGAGTTAGGCTTTGTCAAATTATATTCATGAAGCATGGAGGTCCTATGGGAATGCGCCAAAAAGTGAAAAGTCTGGATTGTCTGATGCCTTCAACAGCTGTTCATTTCATTAACAAGTTTATTAATTAGAGAAACATTGCCCTGTTTAAATCTTCATTACAGAACATTGTAGCGTAATGTTTTAAGGTGGCAAATAACATTGACAGCTCCCTTCTGCAATGCGGTATCTAGCAATTTTGATTACAACATTTCTTCATTTGTTGCACCTGTTTGTGATAATGAAGTGGTAACATCAGCTAAAGCATTATTTCGTTTTGATGCAGAATGCAGAGAAGTGTTTCAAACCATGGCAATGAGTAGCAATGTCTCAGGCTAGAACTGGATGAACAGTGCTGCTCGGTCAAGCACATGCATGTGATTGACATTGACAGCATCTATTTTGCAATGGGATATATAGAGAGGGCTGGAATCAGACCAAGGGCACAACTCGGTGAAGCACAAACATGCGATTGGGAGCATATCATTTGCCAACCAACGTCCTACATCTTTTCTTTTGTCTGCTTTTACTCATCTGTTGGAAGAAGAGGCATGACCTAGGAGGACTGGACAAAGGTTTTAGTGAATTCTAGATTGGTTAGTTCAGGGGAAGCCAGACTTTATTTTAGAAGTCACAAGGGGGTTGAGGTCCCATGTGTGACTTGCAGGCTGCCTACTAGACCAGAAATCTATTGAGGATGCGGGCTCACACAGTTTCTGGTCCAGGCATTGTCAGCACTGTACATGAAGCCAAGGCAAGCAGGAGTCAAGCAGGCTGAGAAGTATAAAAATGTGCCCAGTCACATTAGCTTTTGGTTCCCTCCCCATGTGGTGTCTTGTGATGCTTTTGTCAGGTTCCAGGGGCAAGTGGAGGGCAGAAGGTGAAAGGTGTAAGTGGTACTAGCAAGGCAGCATGCTTCTACCACCTGCCCAAATTTGGCATTTGAAGGGGACCAAATACTCCATAGATAAGGGTTCCTGTTTACTTTAGAGCCAGTATAAACAGCTCCCTAAATATCTTTAAGGATGCTCAATGCATTATTTTTCCTTTAAAATAATAGTTCAGCCAAGTAACTGTTGGTTGTCTGGAACCTGCCTACTTACTGGAATGTCAGATCTAGTCCCTTGTGCCACCCTTGTGCGGGTGCATGCTGCTTGGGAACTCATGCACCCACCCATCACTGTAGCGTAGATAACGGTGGCTTTGCTGCTCTAGACTCTCTGTCTTGCCCTGTGGTGGCTTTGGCTTGCCCAGGTACGGGGGCCCCCACTGCAGCCAATAGCTTTGTTGCTGGCCCCGTGGCCCCTCAGACCAAAGACTGAAAAGCCTCCTAGAGCAGACCATAACCCAAAGGTTGGTGGTGGTCCCTTTTGCAGGGCAAGTAGTGGAGGCCCCCCAGGACAGGCGCCCCTTGCACCCCCTCATAATCTGGCCTTCTGCCTAGGTAAAGGATCCCATAGAATGCTCTGCTGAAGGTAACTTGCAGAGCAGAGCACTGTGCTTATTGACACACGATTGTAGCAGGATCCCAGCAGTATGCATGTTTCATATTGGCAGGACCTCTGGTTTAAATATAGTCAGAACTGGACCACTTTTATAACAATTATGCTGGAATTACACTTATCATCCAGGACTGCTCTTACTTGGGTGGTGTTGCAAAGATACTCATTAAGCTATAATAAAGTTTGAATGTAGAAAAAGACTTAAAAAAAGGTGGGAAAAATGGAAAAAGAATATGTGGAAAAGACAAAGAAGGAATATGTAGAAGAGATAAAATGAGATGGAGGTCATGTAGAAAAGAAGGCGAGAAGAAGAGAGACATCGGGTGATCCAGCTAAGAGCTTTGTTTGGGAAGGGGTGTGGGAATATTATCTCCTGGCACCCCTTACACATCTTTGTTCACCTGTCCTTCCAGTGAACCTGTTTGGCTTCTGAAAGGAAGGGAAGAAGGGTGGAAGGAAAAAATAAGGAAGTAAGAAAGAAGGAAAAAGAAAGCAGGAAGGAAGGAAAGTTAAGCATGATAGGAAAGAAAAAAAGAAGAAAGAGGGAATGAAAAAGAATGAAGGAGAGAAGGGAGAAAAGAGGGTATGAAAGTGGGGGAGGAAGAAAGAGACGGAAGGAAAAAAGAGAAGGAAGGGAGGAAAGAGAAGGTAGTTGTGACAGAAGGAAAGAAAAAAAAGAAATGAGCAAGTAAAGAATGTTGAAAAATGGATATAATAAAAGAAAGAATGGAGAGAGTGGGAAGCAAGAAGAGAAAGAAAGACAAATAAATGAAGAAAAGTAAGTCATGCAGACAAATAAACATAAATAGAAGTTCTGCATAGCTTTAACCCTTTAAGTGCCAAGCACGTAACACCTACGTGCTGGCTTGGCTGGGCCTTAAGTGCCAAGCCTGTAGGTGTTACGTGCTTGACTTTCCCCGCTGCTAGTTAAAAAAATTAAAATTAAAAATACTCACCTGACCCCTCGTTGGATCCGGCGGGGTCTCCTCTTTAATTTGATCATCACCTGCCCCTCTGCTACTGCAGCCAGCATGATTGCATCTGTAATCACATCGAGGGACAAAGGAGCTGACGATCGGAGGTAAGTAAAGTAAAAAAAAGTTTTTATTTTTTAATAAAACTTATTTTTCCTTATGTGTCAGTGTGTTTTTTTTTTTTTTTTTACTGTTAACCCCTTGTGAACTGGTAAGGGTTTCATGAGACCCCTTATACCAGTTCACAAGGCTGGGGGCTAGCCGCAGGTGACTTGCCATTAACCCGCGGCACCCCCAAAACCTCCCTCCCCAAAGCCCGGGGGGGGGGCAGAAGAGCCCGGTCCCACATAGGCTATGTGGGCTCGTAGGCTGCAGGGTGGGGGGCCACAAAAGCTGGCCCCCCCACTCTGTGCCTACAAGCCCCCATAGCTGGTCCCGGGCTGGTAATGCAGGGTAAGGGGGACCCCATTTTTTGGGGGGGGGATTTTTAAGGGTTTTTAACCCTTAAAATTCCAAAAAAATGGGGTTCCCCCCCTGGGAGGGGGGACCCTATGTCATTTTTTTTTAATTAACCCCTTATGTTTATAGTGTGGATAGTAGTAGTATTTTATTTGTAAATGTTATAAAGTGCTATTTTCAGTTTGGGGGGTCTCCTGGGCAAGAATGGGGGGGCTACCGATACATATGTGGTACCGTTGTAATCGGAAGAAATGGGGCTTTCACATGCAATATGGTTTTCTCTAATAAAGTAAATGTTTTATTTAAAATAAAGGAGACAATTTTCTAAAAAATTATTTTTAATTTTTTTTGTTCTTTTTACTCAAAAATATTTAAAAAAACAGTAGAAAAATTACAAACAAGACATTTCATGTTAAAGCCTAAACCCTGCTGCAAAAAATATATCTATAATTTTCCTGGAAATTCCTCTAAAAATCACGGTTAAACATGGTGCAAAATGGTGAAAAATTACCTTTCAACAGAGGGTGAAAAAATTTCAAGTAGACGGGCAATTAAAAGGGTTAATAGTACATATGCATGTGGGGTATTGTTCTGCTCGGGGGACCTTGCTCTTTCAGCTTTAGCTTGTTTTTTCTTGTTTGCATATTGATTTTTAAGAAAATGTGTTTATTCTGTTTTTTTATAATTTTTTTGAGGGAAACCTCGTGCAACCTAAGAATTCTTCAAGGGATTACTTCTAAAATTATGAGCCCACTACAACAAGCTGGGTACGCTTAGAAAGCTTAACATATGTTCTTTCAGGGAATATATGGTTTCTGGGGGGTATTCCAAATGTAAAGGGTTGTTTTGGTAGAAAAAGTACAAGGTGCGCACTTTGTCTGCAGAGCTGAAATTTTCAAGTAAAATTATCCTTACGCACATGCTTTACTTTGAGGTGTTTGACAACTCTTTCCTTGACAGTAGCTATGCATGTTGGGTATTGTTCTGTTCGGGGCATGTTGCTTTTTCAGATTGGGCTTGTTTTTTTTTGTTTGCATTTTTTTTTTCAGAAAATAAGAGTTTGATTCTGCTTTTTATTCTTTTTTAGTGAAACTCTGTTCTACCAAATAATTCATTGAGGAATTACTTCCAGAAAACTGCACCCATGTAAACATGCCTGATACACCTAGAAAGCCTGAGGTGTATTCTTTCAGGGAATATATAGTTTGTGGGGGGTATTTCAAATGTAAAGGGTTGTTTTTCTTGAAAAACTTCAAGGTGCGGCTAGCGCTTAGCATATTTGTATTTTATCTGAAAATCTCCTAAAGCGCTGTTTCAGTTTGGGGGAGTCTCCTGGGCAGGAAAGGGTGTCTACCTATACATATGTGGTAACGCTGTGACCGGGAGAAATTAGGATTTCACATGCAATAAGATTTTATTGACTAAATTACTTTTTTTATTACAAAAAAACACTACAAATTGTAAAAAAATAGATTTTGTTTTTATTTTTTTCCCATATATCACCCCAAAATATTGAGAATACACCTAAAAAATGACAAAAAAGACATTTCATGTTAAAACCCAGATTCTGCTGAAAAAAAGAATATATAATTCCCTGGGAAATCCCTTAAAAAATCACAGTTGAACATGTGGAGCGCAAAATAGTGCAAAATGGTCTGGCAACAAAGGGTGACAAAAACTCCAGGTAGCCTGGCAGCGAAAGGGTTAAATGCTGGCACGCACTGTGTGAAGTTATAGTGCCCCAGGAAGGGATAATCAGCTAGCCTTGCCTTTTAGACTCCATGGCTTGCCACCGAGGCAGATGTTTCTCTTTAAAGGAAAACCAGGACTTTGATTTGTCTGTAAAAACTCACCCTTTCCTGGTTTTATGGCTCAGGTGTGGGTTCTCATCCAATCAGAGCCATTGCCATGCATATTTAATGTTTGTTAAATGGCTGTTTCTCACAAGGGGCCCACTGAGACTCTGTCGCCCAGGGACCCACAAAACCCTGAATGGGGGTATACGTGGCACCCCACATATGCCTTCACAATCAGGGCCACACTAGACAACTTTAAAGCAGACCAAAACCCACCAAAATTGTGAAAAGCATTTTGCCAAAGCCCTTGCCGATATTACCGTCTTAGCATGTAGAGTTAGAAATGGATATTTTTGCTTTTCAAATTGCCCTTGAACACTGTTTTTTTGCTCCCCTTCCCTGTCAGATGGCAGGTGATCAGTCATTGCATAATTGTGGCAATGACTTAATTGCCACACACAACAATGGCAATAAATGGAGGAGGCGGAGCTTTACAGCTAAAACAGGCGGCATTATCTGGGATTAGAGTGAAGCAGAAACACTAAAAATTGGCAAAAGATACTCTTCATGGGGGGGAGCAATTCAGGGGATGCTAGTTAAAAATGTGGGTTTTGGTCCGCTTTAAGTACTTGATGTTCACACTGGGCCAGTTGGGGCCTCCAGTTACCCAGGTCATAGAGAGCAAGATTGTGCGCATCATAGAGATCAAAACCCTAACTGTGGCTTCCCCTCTGCAGGTCTGGGTAACTACAAGCCCCATCTGCCCCCAGGGGAACAACAAAGCCCAGCTGCTTCCCCTCCAGTGCCCAGGAGGACAACAAGGCCCAGCTGCCTCAGGAGGAACAACAATACCCAGCTACCCCAGGGGAACAACAAGGCTCAGCTGCTTCCCCTTCAGTGCCCTGGAGAACAACGAAGCCCAGCTGCCCCAGGAGGAACAACAAGGCCCAGCTACCACAAAGGAACAAAAAGGACCAGCTACCACAGGGGAACAACAAGGCCCAGCTGCCCCAGGAGGAACAACAAGGTCCAGCTGCCCCAGGAGAAACAACGAAGTCCAGCTGCCCCAGGAGAAACAACAAAGTCCAGCTGCCCCAGAAGGAACGAGAAGGCCCAGCTGCCCCAGGAGGAACGACAAGGCCCAGCTGACTTACGTTAGGCTCTCTTCCTTGTAAGGCTTAGGTCATATCACTGCCCCCAGTGGGAGGTGAAAAGACAAAACTGCAGGCTGTAAGCAGCCTCTGTGAAACGTGACCAGCCCAGCACCCTACCAGCCCTGTTCACATGCATTTTACAATTTAAAAATGTGGCCCCTAGAGGCCATGCACCTCTAGGCATGTACCTACAGATGCCCAGTGGTAAATACGGCTCAGAATATATGCAGCAGCATTGAGTGGCTGTACTCACATTCCATCTGATGCTGGTATTTAACATGTAGCTCCCTGTTGACCTGTTTGCCCTCCCTTGTTGTGGCAATGCAGTCACATTACAGGAAAAGAAAAGAGATGGGCAGGGAACTAGACGCTGTATATGGCACTGGAAGAGAGTAGGCTACTTCTTGCTGCTGCATATACTCTGCATCAGAGGTGTACATAGCCCTGATGGGGTCCCATAGCAGGGTATCATCATCAGCTGACCTGCACAAACTCCCCCCCCCCTTCACTGTAGACATTTACTTGCGTGGTCCAACGGAGACGGACAGCATCTATGATGTGGGGCATGGGCATGCGCAGTGCTGGGAAGACATGGGCACGCACGTGGCAGGTGAAGAAGCCAGGCTCGCATTTGCCACTGGCGGATAAGCTGGATGTGAAGAAGGCGACATAGCTAGGTAAGTATTGCTAGGGATGGGTACATACCGCAGGGGCGACGGGGCAGGTGCATCTTTAAGTCGCAAAAATAAGGTATTTCAAAGCAGTGGTAACAAATGGTGCATGAGCGCAAAGTTGCATCTACAGTGCACCGTAACCTGTTCTATTACTTTCCTGTATCTAAAAGGGAATAGACATTGAAAATAAGACTAGCCCCTCAACATATCAGAAGCCAAAATAATATTCTACAATCTTGCATTGTCAAACTGGAGCACCTTAGACCCACAGAAATCTGTATGCCAGTTGTAAGTATGATTATTGTTGTTTATTAAAGTATTTTAAGGGGGGGATATTGTTTTTTCACTGCTTGTGTCTGGCAAGACACTCAGAAAGCTGTATGCCTGTGGTAAGTATTGTTATTGCTTATTAAAGCATTAGGGGAGGGGATTTTTTTTTTACACTGCTTGTGTCAGGCATGGCACATATCTGATATATGCCAGGGGCATTTCCAATGCATCTGCCCTATTACCCACACCCATACCAGTCAAAAGGCATCAGGAGAAGATGGTGCACATCAGCTTAAACTGGTGTTCTTGCAGGTGTGCCTTTAGCACCACTGGAAGTGTACCATAGCCGCTAAAGGGCATGGGTTGCTGGTATGGCCAGAGGCCTAGGACTGGTGAACTGGTTTAGCAGACCCGGGTTGATAGGGACAATTTTAAAAGTAATAAAATAAAAAGGTCAAATAGTTTGACCAGAATATTTGGATTTGGCCAAGCGGAACCAAATAAGCAACATTTAGTTTGCAATTAACAATGAATCTCAAGTTTATCACTGGTTATGACATTAATTAAGCTGTTTATGTTTTGCTGATTGAAGCTTAGACTTATTTTTAATTTTGCTACCAAAAAACACAGTTTACATCAGAGGGGAGCCCTTGCTTGCCAAATCATTGTGTGGCAGGACTAATTAAGACTACAAAAATAGACATGGAAGTTTAGAGCTCTGATGTGATCCCTCCTCCTTCCACCACCATCTCACACACACACACACACACACACACACACACACACACACACACACACACTACATTCCCATACACATAATATAAAGAAATAATTGAACAAAATATGCCTCTTATTTAACATAAGCAACACACAGCACACCAAAGTGAGTGCAACAAGAGAGCTTACAATTGCAAACCCTGTCATGTCTGTGTGAAGCATGGGAATTATCTTGTTATCAATTTAATAATAGAACACTGAAGTAAATAATGCCATCTACTGACATGAGTAACACCGCTGCCTCTTGGGAAATCCGTGTCTGGAGAATCTGTCAATCTAGATGGATCTGGTCATATTATGGAAGCAAGGAAAGAATAGATTTATAGACTGGAGGTGCAGTGTTTAATAAGAAGATTGTGCATAGTGATTAGTCATTCACAATGGCTTGACATAACTGACCTGCATTTTTACTCGTTTATACCTCCCTCCCCCACCCTGTTTGCCTGGATGAATAATTTAATCAGACATTAACCTTTAACCCACCTTTTTTCATCTTAACCATGTACTTTTGCATGGAATTTTATATTTAATTCTAAAATTGAAAACTATTAATCCCATTAAATACATTGTTCTTTAATCAATGTAGTGGAAATAAAATGTAAATGTCTTACACATGTTTGAAATTTGCTTTACAACAGTGCCTAGAGAATGTGTAAAATGCAGGGCTAGAGCTAGTCTAATAAGGGCCCTAGCCTCATTTTCTTTACCTGATAGACCTGACTTTGGGCCAGATTGGCTCAATAACACATAGCCCTTGATCGGAGTTAATGTTACAATCTGATTGTACCTGAGCAGAATCTTACAAGGCTCCAGTCAAATAAATGGGTTTGTTGGATGAGCGAATATGTGCGGTGTTAGGCACTGCCAAAAGAGCCATGTGTCTGCCTCCTTGAACCCCATTGGTCAAAGGTGGTGCTATGACATTAATTAGTCCAGTAGTACAAGCATGGTTCTGTAGTTTTTTCCTCCTTCCATCAAACCTCCAGTCGATGTATGGCTGGGGGGGTGCAGCAACCTCAAGACTGCAGGTCCACTTTAAATAAATATACTATACAGGCTACAATTTACAATTTTCCTATTTCTAGGCTTCCTTCTTTTTGATCAATCCGCCTCACTGCTTCTTCAGGAAGACTTCTTACCCATTTCGATAAATCTACCTCACCGACCAAGACAAAAAATATCTGTAAAATATCATTTACCAGTCTATCAGCTGCCTAAAATGAGGAGAGGGGTAGGTAACACAATTAAAGGGATTGTAAAAGAAAATTAATACTTACATTTTCTCCCCTGCAGCTGCTTTCTCCAAGTCTGGCCTCCCTGTCCTCATGTGCTTCTGTCACCCTTTACAAAGCACAGGAGGGGGTCCTCTGTAAAAAGGAAATGGAGCAGTGAATGGAATAAGAGCTCCAGTCACTGCTCCAGTCACCGTAACAGTGACTGGGTGTGGCCAACATCAGTAATATTTTGGACAGATCTAGGAAATTCCAGGACATGTTCACTTGCAGGACTAAAAAGCAGGGTGTTTTTGAGTGCTTAACCTGAGGGGGAAAGGCATTCTTACTTTAGCATTTACAGTCTCTTTAACCCTTCATTCTATGATGTCAGTTTTAATCCATGTTCTTTGCATGCTGTTAAGGAAGCCAGATAATATGCGTACAAACTGCAATGTACTGTTCGTTACTACTACAATAACACACAAGGCAAAGCTAGATGATTACAGATGATGTGCAAAACATTTTAAACAATATATCACCCTCTTCTTCCCATATAATGATTAAATTGTGGAACGGATGTTACTCAAGCAATCACCCAACACACCGTTTCAGCTGCAGTATTTATAACACTACTTTAGCCAACAGACTTTAAATAATTCAGAAAACACTAATTTTCTCTCTCATTTCCCCGGAAAGCACAGTTGGATATAATTTTGTTGCAGATGCTCAGTGCCCATATACAGGACCCAGAATTGCAGAGTAGCAATTAGAGCCAAATCATAAAGCGAAGGAGAGACAAAGGTAGGGCAGAGCTCTTTTCACCATATAGGTCTGCTAGACGCCTGGATTGTATAGCATACATCAGATAAGAATAAAATGCATGTTTTGTTAGGCGGGCTGTGGGCATAATCATAGTTAATTTTAAATGCACCTGGGAAGAGTCACAGGGCCTTTTATAATAAACATTCTTTCGTGTGACTTATAACCCATATTTCGATGAGTGAGTCTATTTTGTAAAGGGATTGAAGGATAAGTGTATTTTTATTATAGAGAATCACTTTGCAACCAAATGTACTTTGCATTGCAATTTAGACTGTATGTCCCCTTTTTTTTTTAGAAAGACCTGTTCAGTTACAGGGTCCCCTTAATTTAAGCTAACAAGTTTCTGAGGATCAGTTTTGGGTGAGGCATGGTCATTGGTTCTTGACTTCACAACATCATGTACGCCATGAATAGTGTTGGGCAAATACCCCGAACCTCAGATTCGGCAGATTTGGCTGAACTTTGAATAATAGATTGGATTTGGGGACCTTTGGTGGGTGAGTGTTTCTGCCTCTGGGCCCACCCACCACTCCTCACCCACCCACCACTCCTCACCCACCCAGGTGGAGGATGGCTGTCTGTCAAGAGACCCCCCAGAGTCAGAATCGGGGGTGACAAAAATAATGTGGTGGCGGGTGTGTTGGGGGAAAATCTAGGGGTTGCAGATTCTGCAGCAGGAAGCGCTGCTGTACAACTTCTTAGAGCCCGGATCTGGTCCTTGGTCCTCACTGGTGTTCCTTTCAAATGGTCCATGATCAGGGCCACAGAAAGATGGCCGCTGCTCCCATAAGTGAGCTGGCAGTGCTGGCACAAGGAGTGTCGTAACTCAGGGGAGTGATGGTCAAATTTCTGAGGCCCTGGCTGCAGACCATTTGAATGGAATGGAATAAGGCCTCAGGTAAGTCGTACAGCAACTTTCTGCTGCTGCACCCTTTAAGGGAAGCTGCTCAGCTTCTCAACAGCCCATTAACCAGTGTTTCAAATACAGATTTGTCTGAACACACAGCTCACTGTTCCTTAGCCCAGATGGTCCCTCCATATAACATTTCCAATCATACAGCTCATCATTTCTTAGCATTGATAGGCTAGAATAGCAGGTACCAGTTTGAGTACCTAAGAGAAATAGGAGGGCAAGACTATATTGGGCAAAAGAACACAAAACTTAGTGGACTGGGTGGTAGAAAAATACATAATCTGGTGGGATGAATCCAGATATATGGTCTGGTCATTTGTCATCATCTCAAGCAGAGTTGAGGTAGGGTGTTCTAACCAGAGAGATGTGAGATGTAGAGGCAAGTGTTTATAGACCTAATCATTTATCAATGTAACAGTGTTGCAGTTTGGAGTTAGGCTAAAGATAATCATCAGTTTTGCTCATTCAGATTGTTGCCATTAATTGGGTGCATTTGGATAGTTGCGTTTTTTTAAATGGTCTTAGAAACTAAGAAAAAAATATAGCGGATTATTTAAGAAGGAATAGCGCCAGGTAGTGCCTCGTAGCGGCAGGCAGCGTCTGGTGAACGCTTGGCGCTGTATGCAAAACCATATGTAAGAAAGCGAATCTGGTGAGCGCCTCTAACAGCTACATGTAGCGTCACATGTATTACTAGAGGCGGCTCAGCGTATAGCACCAGCGCTCTAGGTTCCAGAGCGCCATGTAGTACTTTTCGCTCTGTAGCCATCTCCCATACATTTCAATGGGTTTTCATTACTTGTGTATAAATAGCGTGTTTGGCAATTTTTTTTTTGCTCAAATCATTGTGTGACCTCTCCTGGCTGCAAACAAACACTTTTAGAAACTTTTTGGACTTAATATTTTATGCAGAATTGCATTTACAGGTCTGGCACTAAAGTGGTATTGTCCCAGTGTTAAAACAATGTCATTCCATGTGTTTTTGCTTTATTACTGGTGGATATGTGTTCAAGAACAGACTTTAATCACACAGCATCTGGCGCTCTGTGCTACAGTGCCCAGCTTTAGAGCGGCAACGCTGTGTGTGAGTACTTTTTTGATAAGTGAATGGTGTGAAGCGTCGAGTGCCAGTCGCACTGAGCTGGTGCTACCTTTTGCTTGCTGTAGCGCTGTACTGGTGTTAGAGCGCCCAACATACATCACATTCATCAATGCCGGTCAGGTTACTACAGCAACCGAGTCGCTATGTTACAGCGCCCGATACATGTTTAGCACCGCTATAAAGACGCTCATATTCCAATACCTGCAGTTAGTAGTGAATCAGCCTCATAGTCTATATATAAAAGTGTTTTCCCAAGAAGAAGTTTTTAGCATCAAGATTGTAGGACAGTTCTGATATAAAATATCCAAATATGTACCACACCTTGTCTATGGGGTTTGAGGAACTGAAACACAGCCATTTTTACCGTAACTTACATTTTTTGGAAAGTCATTCTTTATTTCGGTGATAGATTTGCACCAATAGGCAGCAGTCTTCTCACTAATCAGCTCTATATTCAGGAATGATCCTTGGCCCGGACCATACAAGTGGCCAGATGTGGTCCCTCGAATTATCCTTGGAGACACATTGGTGACTATATCCTGCAGGAGACAAAGACAAATTTAAGTAAGCATATATGTAGTTAAATTGTGTCATTATAAAGAACATTTACTACAACAGGTAGGAGTAACAGGCAAGTATTAGTATGAATATTATTGTTTATGTATAAACTGTAGCATCATTTTCTGCTGTACAAGATTCAAGGCAATCTTACAGTCTGAAAGAGAAGGGGGCGGGGACATAGGGGAAGGATCACAAGTGGTCAATATTTATGTGGAGGCCCGTGCCCTGCAAAGGGTGGCACCAGGGATAGAGATTAAACTGATCATTACTGTATGATTTTGCACCGTATGGGGTTAAAGAAAGAAAAAAGGGAAGAAAATTTGAACCAAATGGTTTGCTAAAATCCCGCCAACCCCTCTATAACAAGCAGCGTGCAGAAAACCCCAATCCCCATATAATAGGTAGCATGCAGGACGCCTCTAAGCCCCCAGAGTCAGTGTGTGAACCCCCCAATCACCCAATAACTGGCAGTGTGGCAGAACCCCCCATTTACCCTATAACAGGCAGTGCAGCAAGCCCCCCCACCACCACCTGGTGAGACAGAGTGAGGATTAGAAAAAAAAACTCCTTGCCTCACCTGGGATCCAGCAATGAAAACGTGGCATAGATGGCTACCTGCCACACAGAAAATGGCTAGCTGCCCCCTCTCTGTGCAGCAAATCCAGTGAATCAAGTGAATGGGTCGGCAGGGTAGTGCATATAGCAGGGATACCACTCTGTGCAGCAATGCCCAGTGCCGGGATCCCCAATGAATCCCAGGGGAGGTAAGGAGCTATATTTTGTTGTTGTGAGAAGAAGTGACCAGGGTAGAGGAAATATTCAGGTCAGAGAAAGAGCTAAGGTTGCATCTGGCTTGATATCGTTTGATTAATGATGAAATATAGGAACAGTCTGACTAGAGAGCTTTGTAGGTAATAGAATTGTAAACTGAATTTGCTGTGAAGCTGCTGGCAGCCAGACGGGAATAACAAAGGGGAGCAGCGCTGAATAGCAGGAGGAAAGGTATATGAGGCAAGGTAAACCACAAAGGAGAATGTTGCAGTAATCATGCCGGGATGCACTTTGCAACATTGTAGCGGTATCATGCATGAGAAAGGGACATTTGTTGGAATTGTTTTGAAGGGGGAAAAGACCAGAAGTGGTGTACATGTGAGGATTGAATAAAAAAGCAGAGTCTACTATGCATAGGACCTGAGAAGCAGCAGTGTGGTATGAGCAGAGATTTTAATGTTAGAGCGAAGAGGAGTACTGGACGGTGGGAAAATGACAACTTGATAGGATGATATTAAATAGGAGATGTCAGACAGTTAGAAGAACGAGGTAGAAGGTTGTAATTATCAATGGCCAATACAAAATGTAGGTTCAAGGAAAGTGCACATGTCAATTTTTATCACCAGATGAATATGTGTGTATGCATTGCTAATTTTTTGTAAACCACTGAATGTAGCATACTGCGCTATATAGTTCCTTGGGTGACCTCCTGCCTGTCAGTGCATGTATGTGAAGAATATGCAGCTGCTACTGTCTGGGAGTTGTTGGATCCCCCACTGACATCAGCATGTCATTACATTATTATGACAAGCACTGCCAGCCGTAAAAATAATTGGCGTTAATTGGTTAAAAAGTGTGCTGAATTAATGACTGGGTTAAGAGAACACATGGTATAAGCAAAACATTTTCCAAACTTTATTTTAATTTGCCTTTTTGTCATAAATAGATTTTAGGGAAATCTATTTTGAAAGCTAAGCCTTTATTATAAAATGTATATAAAACCATTGATGGTGTAGTGTATCTTTATATTCTTTATATATCTTTATATTCTTTGTTTCCTATCTTGTGGTCCACGTCAGACAGAAAAAATTATTTACCAGTGGCGCCAATTCCACCAGCCACCAATATCTTTGCATATTTCTGGTCCCCTATTGGCAGCAATGACACAGCAAAGCATCCAGACAGCCTACAGGGTCCACTTTCTGCAAAAAGTGAAATAACGCTCCCAACCCCCCCACACTTCAATTAAAATATTTGATTAATAATACATTTGCTGCAGTAATTGTATCACAAAAGATTATTTAAGGACATCATTGCATATCAAAAACACCCATTATTTGCTACACTTCTATTGATTTACCGCCAGAAAATCAGTGCACCATGAGACCATAATGAACCATGGCTTCCTTTGAAAAACAATTGCCTAAGTAAAGGCATAGCTTTACTTTTATTTGACCCTTGAATAAACTTTGATGCAAATAGTTTTATATAATTAAGGTGTGCAGCACTTTTTTCAGATTGTGGTTCTTTCTGGGGATCCACGTATACATAGACTGTTTATCTGTTGTGCTTGCAACTTGGCAGTATATACTGTAGGGTGTGCATCATATAGTTCTTTCTTTAATGTTATTTTGATCAAGCCCCCCCAAAATGGTTTTAAATAGGACCAAGCTTGTTCGACCTGCCCAAGAGTCTTATTAGGGCCATATACTCGCCTTGATCCTATGGCACATGAGCGTCCCTCACCCAGAGTTACCGCTTTGTACGTTTGTGGTGGACCATAGGCTTGAAGGCATACATAAAGATGGAAGCAGGGATGCTGTGGGATGTTGTTGCTAAGCTCAGCTTCAGCACCTGGCAGAATCCCTCCCTCCTAGGCAGCATGGTAAGTAGACACTTGGGTACGACAGACACAACTAGCATGAGGAAGGGGATACCACTGGAGGCCAGCACATGTGTTGTGGGATTGAGATGAGTATATGGTACATCCCAGACTTAAAGAGGACCAACTCATATATACATAGCTATGGTCCTCTTTAAGACAACATAATGGAAAATTGAGAAAGCTTGCATGTGGTCAGTCTGAGGATTGACATAGACAGGACTTGAACCAGCGATTGTGCCATGCGTTATTGCTCCGAGTCCCCTTCTCTCCCTGTTGAGGAACTTGCTATTGTGCATGTCTGCTGTGTTTGTGTGGTTTTCCCTTGGGTCCTCATGCTCTCTCCCCCCCTCAATTGATGGGGATTACTTCTCGCCCTTCCCTACAAATGTATGTGTCTAGTCCCGCTTCCAGGCTGGATTGTTGTATCTGCTTGCCTGAGTGAACCTGTGCTTTCCAGCCCTATGTGTATCTCACATCTTGCCCTGTGTATTGGGCCTCACACCTTCATAGTCTTTATTACAGCACGCGCCAAATACAGTCTGTATTTGGGATCTGGCCTCCATGGTCTGTAGTCTGTTGTCTGCACTGAAATTACCTCCATTATCTGTAATGGAGACCAGACACTCTGTTGTCTGTACTGTCGCCCACACCCTCCATTGTCTGTTTTTTTTTCTTGTGCACCGCCCACCCTCCGTTTCCCCTTTCCCACGTCTGCAACCAATTTTCAAACCAGGAAACTCAATGTTATTCATCTGAACATAACAGGCAGGTATTTAACCAGTTAAAAAGATATTACTGCGTATCATAAAAACATCTGAGTATGCCTGGCAAAAGTTAACCCCCGATGTGTTCCAATCAACAACAGAATGTCCACTAACTCTCAATAGGGCTCCTCTACCCTCCGATTTGTAAGGCTGTGAGTCTTATGGTTATTTACTATCGTACTGAAGGTCCCTAAATTCAGACAAAAATAAAAGATAAAATAGACAAAAGAAATACAAGAAGCAACTGAGAAAAATCAGAGAATGATTTCAAAAGATTGGAGGGTGAAAATAATACACAGTTGAGAAGAGTAAAAGAGCAAATTACCCAGTGGGTTCACTGTTCCAAACAGGGCATATTATTATTTGTTAAAAAAAAAATAAGGGACTATACTATACTACTATACTATACTATTTACTCAGCCTGGTTACATGATCAGCATTTTTGCAGCAAACTTAAAGTGGTCCTTCAATCTGAATGAGAGTCTATCTTATATGTTTCCCACATACAGATTGCTCACATTGCATCTACTGCATGTTATGAGCCTTTAAACATCCAAGATGGCGGCTCATAGAACATCAGGCAGCTTGCAAACCGGAAGTGCCTTCTGACTGTGCTGCTCTGCATTCTGGGACTGCTGACCTTTTCCTGACCCCAGTTCTGCTTTGTCTGAGCAAAGCACAGCTAACACCTGCACCCCTGTACTTTATCCCACTCTCCTCTCTTCAGTAAGTGAGAGTCAAGATGGCGGCGACCATATCCTGAAGTCCTTAACAGAGTTGCAGCCCAATGGGGGCAAGAATAATACGTAAGTGACTAAAAACTAAAAATATATTAATTTTAGATGCTGGGGAATCGTTTTTTAAGGGTTTGGGCTTTTCAATAAATCATGGTGAAGGTCCGGTTTAAAGCAACATGTTAGGAATGCAATCGCTGTGATCACAGCGTCCAGAATCACAAATCAGCTAACAGTGGTACTACAACACTCAGAAAAAAAAGCTATAACTGGCGATACATGCTAGGAGAGGCCTGGTTTTATGTGGCCATTGGCCAATCAGGACTGGAGGCCAGAGTCAGCCCGCTATCCCCTGCAGGGATGCCGGTAGCAAAACATAGCCATAAAAGGAGACATCAAACGTAAAGGTTTGCCAGGGATGCACAGCCACGGCCTTGGACGCGCATACCACAGCGGCTCTGAGCGCTGTGATTGGCTGGCGCGGTCACGTGGGAGCGGGGAGAGGTGAGTTTTTTTGGGGGTTTCAGACAGCGGGGCACCCCCGATCGGGGTGCCCCACCGAAGTGGACCAAAACCCAGGATAGTCAAAATCCTGGGTGTTGGTCCACTTTAACCCTTTCGCTGCCAGCCTACCTGGAGTTTTTGTCACCCTTGGTGCCAGACCATTTTGAACTATTTTGCACTCCCCGTGTTCAAATGTGATTTTTGAAGGGATTTCCAGGGATTTCCCAGGAAAATGATATATTGTTTTTTTCAGAAGAGTCTGGGATTCAACATGCGATGTCTTGTTTGGCCTTTTTTTTGTGTATTCTCAATACTTTTGGGTGAAATATGTGCAAAAAAATAAAAAAAATCTATTTTTTGCAATTTGTAGTGTTTTTTTGTAATAAAAAATGTAAGTTTGTCAATAAAATCTTATTGCGTGTGAAACCCCAATTTCTCCCGGTTACAGCGGTTCCACATATTTATAGGTAGACACCCTTTCCTGCCCAGGAGACTCCCCCAAACTGAAACAGCGCTTTAGGGGATTTTCAGAAAAAAATACAACTGTGATATGCACTATGTGCACCTTGCAGTTTTTCCGGAAAAATAACCCTTTACATTTGAAATACCCCCAACAAACTATATATTCTCTGGAAGTACACACCTCAAGCTTTCTAGGTGTACCAGGCTTGTTGATGTGGCCACAGTTTTCTGGAAGTAATCCCTCAATGTATTCTTTGGTTGCAAAGAGTTTCCCTAAAAAAAGGATAAAAAAGCAGAATCAAAGCAACATTTTCCTAAAAAAACTATATACAAACAAGAAAAAACAAGTATAATCTGAAAAAGCAACCTCCCCCGAACAGAACGATACCCAACATGCATAGCTACTGTCAAGGGAAGAGTTGCCAAACACCCCAAAGTAAAGCATGCGCATAACGGTAATTTTTCTTGAAAATTTCAGCTCTGCAGACAAAGTGCGCACCTTGCGATTTTTCAACCAAAACAACCCTTTTTACATTTGGAATATCCCCCATAAACCATATATTCCCTAAAAGTACACATGTTAAGCTTTCTAAGCGTACCCAGCTTTTTGTAGTGGGCTCATCTTTCTGGAATTGATCCCTCAAAGGATTCTTTGGTTGCGCAGGGTTTCCCAAAAAAAATGTATAAAAAAGCTGAATAAAAAACCTTTTCCTAAAATATAAATATGCAAACAAGAAAAAACAAGCTAAGTCTGAAAGCGCAAGGTCCCCCGAACAGAACAATACCCAACATGCATAGGTACTATTAACCCTTTTAATTGCCAGCCTACTTGAGATTTTGTCACCCTCTGTTGACAGGTCATTTTTCCCCATTTTTCGCCATGTTTTGCGACATTTTTGCTGGAATTTTCAGGAAAATTATATATATATATTTTTTTTGCAGCAGAGTTTAGGCTTTAACATGTAAATGTAAATTTTATTCTGTATTTTTACAATATTATTGATATTTAAAAAAATTGCCTCCTTTATTTTAAATAAAAAATGTATTTTATTAAAGAAAACCGTATTGCATGTGAAAGCCCCATTTCTGCAGATTAGAACGGTACCACATATTTATCGGTAGCCCCCCGTTCCTGCCCAGGAGACCCCCCTAACTGAAACAAGTACTTTATAACATTTACAAATAAAATACAACTACCATCCACACTACAAAGGGTTAAATCGGGGAAAAAAATGACATAGGGTCCCCCCTCCCAGGGGGGGGACCCCATTTTTTGGGGGGATTTTTAAGGGTTAAAAGGGGCGGGGCTTACCGGCAAAATGGCGGCGCCCGTCGAGCAGGACAGGGAGAGGGCCTTTCAGGCCCTCTCCTGAAGCTGGAGAGCCAGGGGGGGGCGATCGGAGGCCCCCCTGGTGAAGAGGAGACCCGGCGGGAGCAATCGATCACTAAGGTAAGTAAATGTCATTTTTATATATTTTTTTTTAACATGTATTTCGGCGGCTGCTGATGGGGGGGGGTGGCTATTCCGGGCTCTCCCCTGCACCCGGGGGGGCCTGGGTGGGGGATCGAAGCCCCCCTGGATGAAGAGGAGACCCGGCAGTATAGAACAAGGGGTCAGGTGAGTGTTTTTTTTTTTTTTTACTTTTACTGTAGCAGGGGGGAAAGTCAAGCCCGTAGTTTCTACGTGCTTGGCACTTAAGTGGAGTGGAAGCAAGCACGTAGAAACTACGGGCTTGGCACTGAAAGGGTTAAAGCGGAACTTCAGTCTGCAAGTAACCCCCAGCCCTGCCTTGCTACCCTGATGCTGAGGCAAGACAGGGGGATTACAAAAAAAAAAATCCTTACCTTATCCACGGGCCAGCGCTGCTGCGCCAATTTCTGTGCATCCTCGATTGACAAAAAGCCACGCGTTCTCCAACCTCCCATTCACTTGAATGGGGGGCGGGAGCGTACACAGAGCCAGGGCATGCGTCTCTGTGTTGTCACTTTAGATGGTGGCGTCCAGGGTCCGGAGGGCTGGAGAAGCGGCGCGGGCCCTTGGATAAGGTAAGGGTTTTTTTCTTTGTAACCCCCCCATCCTGTCTCAGCGCCAGGGTAGCAAGGCAGGACTGGGAGGTTACTTGCAGATTGAAGTTCTGCTTTACTACTGGACAAAAAAGTACTGCTTGATTTTTAGGATAGGTAAGAACTAGTGATGAGCAAGGCTTCTGAGATTCAATTCAGGTCTGATTGGGTCATTTTCGGTCCAAATAATTTAATTGTAATCTAATTTCCTTTTCTAAGGTAACCTGATATGAATGTGCCCAGTTACCCCACGGGGACTAGTTCATCAGTTGCAAGCAAAATGGAATGCACTCCATTCAGCAGAAGAGACAAAACAAGATCATAATTGGAACATTTGAGTAACTGCTGCAGGCACCATCACTATTAACAGCTAGGTGTAAACAAATATATTTAAAAAAAAATCAATAAAAATATCAATGATTGATAATAATCGCTCACTGTAGGTTCCAGGTTGTGGGTGACGGAAGGATCAATGGTTACATATAAAATATTGTATTGTTGCCAGGCTTATGTTACAGGACAAACCCCTCGACAGTATAGTTATCTCAGTAACTAAACAATTACATAAAACAATTCCTAAAATCCTTAAAAGTTGTACTATTTACAATTGCCAGTTACCAAATATGTCTAAAATTACCAATACAGGGCCCCTTTGCAAACATGTCCTTTCCCTTTCCTTTGTTGCCTTCCAATTGCACAAATATTTTCCAAAATCTTTAAAGTGGACCAACACCCAGGAATTTGACTATCCTGGGTTTTGGTCCACTTCAGGGGGGCACCCCGATTAAGGGTGCCCCGCTATGTGAAACCCCCCAAAACTCACCTCACCACGCTCCCACGTGGCTGCGCTGACCAATCAGCGCCAACGGACAAGCGGGTGACAGCTGCGGACAACACAGCGCGTCCACCGCCGCCTCCCGCACGCCCCTCTAGGCGTGCGCGTGCCCGCGCCGGCCGTTTGTGAATGGCTGGCGCGGGCACGCGCACGCCTAGAGGGGCGCGCAGGATGAGGTGAGTTTTTCGGGGGTTTTGGGGGGGGGGTCCCTCACCACGGGACATCCCGATCTGGGTGACGGTCCACTTTAAAAAAGTGCTCACTTCCTGTTGGGGCGGAAAAAACCCTTCCCCAAGCTAGTCCATTAACTAACAAAGGGATTGAATGACCAAGAGTTGACTTCATTTATATTACATAATAAAACTTTTTTACGTTCAATGCTATTTTGTCAGCCCCACTGCAGATACGATGTCTGGGTCTCCATTGATACCAGATTAATATCTAAGAGGCCCAAATACTATCCTAGCTAAATAAGCTACCTGAAGACATTGTTTACATATTTTAAACTTATAGCTCTAATATTTTATATTTTATGGGGATTCTCTATTTCTTACACCTGGACCTCCCCCAAGAATGGAGGAGGCTCCCACAGTAGTCTGCTGTGGTGTAGGTGTTTCTTTATATCTAGTAGTAGAGATAGACAATGGAGACTAAGGGGGTATGCAATAGGGGTTTAATGTTGGTGAGGGGCCATGAAAGAACTGCTTTGTGCCATGGACACCCTAAACTACCCCCAAGAGGTATGTGGCAGGCACCGCCTTGGTGTGCAGTGGAGGCATGCCAAGACACTACAGGACCCAATCTCAGGAAGGGATGCATATTAGACTGTGGGACCTCTGCAAAATAGCTGCAGGAGAGGAGAAGCATACATTTTAATTTAGGCATAAACAGTATTAATACAGATAATAGTATTAATGTCAAAACAAACAATAGCTTTGTACATGTCATCACCTTGTATCCCCAGCCCAGTATTCCAAACCAGCCCATGTTTTTATTTACTAAAGCCTAATATTCATAAAGACACAAATGAGATGCATTTCACTGTGGTTGCCCATTTTGCTCCATCGATGATACATTCAGTTAAACAAAGCTCAGAATTGGGGATCAGTTGTAATAGCTGCAATACATATGAAAGCACTACAAGATCAACTGTTATGTGTCAGTTTACCTTGGAATTGAATCAATTAGCATACGGTATGTCTTTCAACATCATACTGCTTCCTGTGTTTTATAAAAATGTCTGTTTTGGGGCATTGGGCTGGGAATAGAAGCTGACAAAATAAACGTCCTGTATGGGTATAGGTACACTTTCAATTACAATTTATACAATATATGATATTGTTTTTATGTTTATTTATTTGCCTTAAAAATATTTTTTTTTCATAAAGCTAATCATGTGAATATAATATTGCTAAACAATTTTTAAATACATTGTCCAAAATTACTATTCTAAAAATGCATTATTATTGTGATTATTGTTATTATTGTATAATAAAATGATATTATTATTGATAATTATTAATAAGGATAATGTTCTGTGTATAAGAACAATCACATGGTAATCCAGAATACCAATGGCAAAATGAATAAAGGTCATTTAATCAAAGGTTATTAAATTTCTATTAAAAAAAAATCCCTCACTCCCCTGGCCATAGAGTTTAAGAGATCTGTGATGATATAACATGAACCCCATTAGCACACAGCAATTAAGGTCAATTTACATATTTTAATTAAGAGCCACCCCATATAAAACAATTAACGTAATAAGCATACTAACTGGATTTCATAACATTTGGACATTTCTTTTCCCACTAGATAGACAGGAAGCCTTAATTTGCATTAATTAGCTCTGATCTGCATATGTTTGATAAGGCATACCCTTGCCACATAAGATTATTTATTCCGAAATCTGCCAAATGTCACCATTGCCGAGAATAGGAAGAGCGTTTCTTTGCAGGAGTTATAAATCTTTACCTTCATTTACATTCACTAAATATGTGATTGCCTTGTAAGTGGGGTCTTAAATTCACAAGCGTTTGCAGCGATCAGATAATCAGAGTTAAAGATTCTTCTTCTTATTACTAGCTTATTACTTATTACTAGCTACTATATTACTTTAAGTGGACCAACGGTCAAAAATTACTTAAAACGGACCAACAAAACAAACTGTGCTTATATGCATCCCTCCCCAGGGCATTTTCAATGGATGCAGGAGCAATTGTAAGTGCTGACAATGCTTCAGTATCATGCATGCAGATGGGGCAAGTGAGTTTAGAGGAGTTTTTTCCTACCGTGCCAGGTTGTTGGTCCGGTTTAATAAATAAAAATAATTAAAATAATACTGTGCACAGTATGTGAATATTACACGTATTTCTTTAAAGTCATTCAGGTATGATCAGAAAAAATGCTCTATTTTTTATCCCCCTGCAGATGATCGCCGATAGTCTGGTACTTGGAAACTTACTGAATTGCCTGGTTCGAGTCCTGTGCCACCTGCCCGTTGCGATCATCAGACTGCAATGCTAGAGTGAATGGAGGGGAAGCGTGCCATAGTTCCTGTGATGAATGACGTGGGGTGGTACATCATCAGTTGCATGGCTGATAAGTGCAGCAGATGGACTATAATGGACTTGGATCAGACAATCCGGTAAGTGTCAGAACACCTGAGTAGCAACAATCATCTGAGGGGGATACAGGACAGGTACATCCTTATTCCAATTACGAAATTATTACTTTTTGAAAATTTGACAACCAATAGGCTAGGCAGAAAAAAATGCAAATTTTATAGCATATGCCATCGGATCAGTCTGTTTCCAATATTTCCTACAGAGCAAAAATAATGAGAACAAAGTAAATTAATTGCGCTTTTTATGTGTTAAAAGAGAAAAAGATCACCAAGATGTAAGTTGCAATTCACACTCAAATGTGCATTTTCTGAAGTAGGTTTAAACTGGAACACCCCAGCACAGAGAGGCATCCTTATCCGTATCCTAGAATGAGAGGATTTCCCAGACCATGAATTTATAGATTTCAGACTTATAATCAATTGGCCAAAATTAGGAATATTAATAAGCAGAGTGTACACAGATACCACAGAATTCCAATTAGTGGTGATCCGTGACCTCGGCAGTGTTAAAGTAGAAAAAGAAGTAGAATTCAGAGCGAGTGGGCAGATATTATTTGGAAAAGTGTGATCAAGCGCCCCCAGTTCCCACAATAGAAGAGTGTGTTTCTAGTTGTAATAGGCAAAGTGTGAGCATACAGTCCAAAAGATGGCTGATACTTTGGGGTAAGATATTCTAACCTATTGTACAGGCATTTTACCAGAGTTAAAAGGAGATTCTTTGTTTCACTTTTGGTTAGAGAAACTTTGTTTTTACTATTACAATATGCCTCAGTCATATGGTGCTTTCCCTCTGCTGTTAGTGGATATATGGCTACTTAAAGTGAACCAAAACCCAGGATTTTGACTATCCTGGGGTTTGTTCCTTGCCCCCGGGGTACCCCAAGGTTGCCCAATCTTACTTTCTCCTCTTGTCCAATCAGCGCTTCACCCGCTTGTCTAATACAAGCGAATCCAAGCACGCTGGCGGTTACATCTCCGTTTAACGAGGAGCGTGCCTGCACCAGCCATTTAAAAAAGCCTGATGCTGTCAAGTGCCCTGATAAAAGGAACGTAGGTGAGTTTTCGGGCAACCTGGGGGGATTCACACAGCGGGCCACCCCCCACCGGGGTGCCCAGGTGAGCAAGTATGCCTGCCCTGGAGTCTCATAGACTCCAGGGTGGGTTTTGGTCCAATTTAAGTTTCTTTTACAGACACCAGGAGAGTTGTCCAAATGACTTTGAATATTTCAGGAGTGGCTGAGTTTTGAGAGGCAGTACACAATAAAGAGAAACAAACAGGTGACATATAGATTATTTTAATGAAGAGATATTTTATTTTAGAAGTTACACAATAGCAGTTCCCTGTGGAGAATCTAAACAAATCTGGAGAGGTTCATTTGTAATGTGTTTGGATCTCCCATAGACTTAAACTAATTTTCCCATTAAAATATTTTGCACTTTGCCTGCAGAACTTTATTATTTTTAAATAGAAGAAAATACTTTCTCGTTTCACTTTAACGTGTAAGAGAGTGAAAATCTAGAATCATTTGAATTTCCCAAAATTTGCTCAAACTAAGGCCAGTTTCAGCAACACTAATCGCAGGTTTGAAAATCTAGAAAGAAAATGTAACATGGAATACAAATCATTGTGGCAGTGCAGCTGGGCAGCATATCTGGATTAGACTAGATTATTTAGTTTCCCTGACAAGGCTGTGGGTGTTCCGAATGCTTGTCTAATAATTATTGCCCTCCTTAGATGTGATATTGATGATGAAATAGTGACAACCTGAAATGTACCATCATTTTGCTATTTGTGCCCACTCCTGCCTCCTCCTGACGTGGGGGCTTTTCATTGCAATCTAAGTATCATTTTTATTATCAAGCGAGCCACATATACATTGTGTGTTGTGTGTGTATCTTGGTCATTCTGATGCAGAGCTTGTGACCATCATTGGTCTTTACAATTTGCTCATTAAACCAATGATCCCCTTTTATTATAACTGAATGTATGCATGCACAGTTGTGAAAGGGACATCACAGTCAAAAAGCATATTTCTTTCTATATTTTCAAATATATATATATATATATATATATATATATTTTTTTTTTTTTTGGCTGCTGCTATCTAATTAAAATGAAGTGCAAAGTAGCAATGAACACAAAGTGATAAAACTTCGTAATGAGAGGGTAGAGTAATCTTACTTTACAATTATGCCACACAAGGAACAGTTTTTTCAAGGTTGTAATGACAGAATGGCAGCTTTTTTGTTCTCTTGCGGCCAGATGTAGCAACCATAGGCAGAAAAGGGGAAATGAACATTAAGAGCCTAACACAGGTTGTTCGACGTGTACTCTATTGGTCCTTTGGGCTGACTGAGGTAGTTAAAGGGACAGTCCAGGCATGGCAATAAAAAGGAAGCAAGCAACTCAACTGATGCCTACCTTGTGTGCCTCTGCTCAATTTTCTGCAGCTCAGAGTGTGCTGCTATTGGTCCTTGGGTCTGGCAAAGCTAGTTAAAGGCAATGACAATAATATGGAATTAAGCAACTCATCTAATGCAGTGCTACACATTTTTCTCCTTTTCATTCAATTAATCCCCCACTACGCTCCAAAGTGGTCACACAGCCACCTTTTCTAATGGCCCTCTCCGGCACAAGTGAGCAAGGCAAGCCACAGTGGTCATGCTGCTGGCTAAGACCACAACATGAGCACAAATTACTCATAAAGCTGTTTCATGACATGCTTGCAGCTTCAGCCACGCCAAGGAATGGGAACAAAGATTTTAAATGGTTAATTTTATGAAGTTTGACAGAGGGAAAAGGGGGTGGTGGAAGTTAGTGCGTTCCTGAACAGGAATGCTCAGTGGTGGTCATGCTAAAGAACCAGTGCATATTGCGGCTCGCATAAATGTATTTGCTGTTTTTTTCTTTATAGTAATTTTTCATAGTGTAAAAGTGACAAATAGCATATGGTAAGACTTATTTTTGGGGCAGAGTACAGCATTATAAAACACCAGTGGGGCATGTTGCAGTGCACAACATTTGAGCTCTGGTTTGCTTTAGCATACATTTGCAAAGCAATGTACACCATGCATTAGGCAGTGGACATTCCAACCCCCAATGAGGGTCCTGCTAATTAGATTCTTCTTGCAGCACAACACAGTCTTGGTATATAGCAATGCAATCTGTCATGTTAAGTGTGTAATTGCACTCTGTAATTACAAAATTTCTTGGCAACGACAAAGATGAGTCTAATAGCTGATGTAGGATGACAAGACAAAATGATTTGTTGTAGGTGGCAATGCAAGATTAACATGCCTAATTTGGGAACAAAAATGAAGCTTACAGTGAGTGTATAGTACTTTCAGTGATATACAGTATTAATGACAAAGTGTGGTTGTGTGACTAGTGGCTTGGTTCCTGTTTTGGTGCCTCCACACAAATATGTAGAGATAAGTGAACTTTTCAAAAGTTTGGATCAGCGGTAGGTTCAGTCTGGTTCAGTCCAAACTACTTTGGAACGAACTTTCGTCTAAACGCATGGAAAACCTAAAAGTCCTTTACAACATTCCAAAGCCTGAAGTTTAGTGGACTAATTAGCATTTGAATTGGCTCCTGCTAATTAGCCTACACATCACGCGCAACCTAATTAGCATGTCTTTAGCCAGCTTCTGTCTTTGATAGTTTAAAGCACATAAAATGAAGGAGAAGCAAGAGGGTTGGCATTCTTGCAAAGTGAAAAGTAATGACTTTTTACAAGCTTTTAAAAATGAAAAAAATGACAGGGGGTAGACCTGTGGCTGTGTAAGCTTGGCAGTAGCGAGCAAGCCCTCAAAGAATTGTCCCATTTGTAATGAGGGTAGCAGTGGGATTGCCACCCTTAAATTTTAGTTAAAGAAGAAGCAATGGCTTTCTACAAGCGTTTTAAAATAAAATTTGCTTATTTGGGGCATCACAGTGCGTAGACCTGCAATTGTAAAGGGTGGTAGCAGCGAGATTGGCATCTTGACAATCTAGTTGCAGAAGACGAAACAATGGCATTTTACAAGCCTTGAAAAATGTGCCCATCTTGGGCATCACAGGGATAAACTGCAGTTGAGTAGGCCTAGTAGTACCAGAGGTTGGCAGCGACGGTGCTGTTGGTGGTAGTAGTGCCATTAGCAGTATTGAAAGACTAGGCAGAGGCACAGGAGACCTGTGGTGGTTGTGTAGGGCTGGCAGTAGCAGGCAAGCCCTCAAAAAATGATCCAATTTTTACAGTGTTAGCAGCAGGATTGACATCTTGACAACTTAGTCAAGCCTCGATAAATGTACCCATTTTGTGCATCACAGCGTAGACCTGTGGTTGTGTAGGCCTGCTGTTGGTGGTAGTAGTGGCATTAGCAATACTGAAAGACTAGACAGAGAGACTATGCCCACTTCCTTTCTCCTATGCCGTTGTTCAAAATGCCCTAAACTGTCCCTGCTCTAAGAGCAATGCTCTCTCTGCAACAGCCAGCTCGATAATGGTTGATAGTCAGCGCATCATGTCACGATCTCCTGAAATAGCACCTCCTGATTGGCCTAGCTACCCTGACCTCTTAAGATGTGACCATGTGACCCTGTCTCTCTGCTTTTCCTTGGCTGAACATGACCTGTTGGGTGGTGCTGGTGAAATCTCTGCCAACCATGTGAATTTGCAGAGAACAGCGAGCTGAACTGGTAGAACCCGGTTTCGACCCAAATTTCAGGAAAAGTTTGTGTCGACACCAAGTTCTACCAGTTTGGCTTGCTGATCTCTACAAATGTGTGCCAGTAAGTCAAATTATTATCACATAATTACAAATCAAATGATGCACATGATGTAGGGGACATACTGGGGGGCGTGGCATGATTAACTTATATACATTTACAAATGGAAGATACAAAAGCTGAGGAAACGTACATTTTATGTAAAATATTTTTTATATGGGAGTCATTTTCTCCATCTTAAGAATTTTATATCTGTAGAATGGCCTACTGTACTTAAATTGGACCTATCAATGATATCAACATCCCAGAGTCTAAAAGACTCTTCACCTGTACATCAGGCTGGAGATCAGCCAAACCAGACTTATTGGCTCTCGAAAAGATGGTTGGGTAACACTGCTGTACACGAAGAGAGAAGCAAGTCCAGTACAAAGAGAACACTGCTTCTGGGCATATGTAAGTTTGAGTGAGCTCCCTCACATCAGCAGTGAACAGACTTGGTGTACAGTTGCTAATAGCAACAGCTAGAGATGAGCGAACTTTTGAAAAGTTCGATTCGGCCGATTCGCCGAATTTCACAAAGAAATTCGGGTTCGGCCGAATCGAACTTTTACGAAGTTCCCCATCAAAAATGCCGGCATGGTGGGAGCGGGCCGGCCGGTTCCGCTGTCAGCGTCAGCGTCCGAACCGGTTCACTCATCTCTAGCAACAGCCTTGAGATTTGTGAAAATTTCTTTCACAAAACACACATTTAGGAACATAAGAAAATAAACATCATCGTCAAAAGAGAAACATTGGACACCTTAGAGTCCGGCTTAAAGTGGACCAACATCCAGGATTTTGACTATCCTGGGTCTTGGTCCACTTCGGTGAAACCCCCCCCAAACCCCCCGAACTCACCTCTCCCCGCGCCGACGGACAAGCCGCGGACAAGCGGCTCCGCTGCCGCCGCCTCCCGCGCGTCCCTCTTGACGCGCGCGTGCCCGCGCCGGCCATTCACAGACGGCCGGCGAGCGCACGTCTAGAGGGCCGCCGCCGAAACTGAGGTAAGGAGTTTGGGGTGTTGGTGGGTGTTGGTCCACTTTAAGTCCCACTGCCTGTGGCATCCCCAACTAGCATGTGAAACCTCCCCGGATCACCTGATTCACTCACCTGTCATTGGAGCACTTGCTGCATCTTGGTGCCACAACCGCATCCCCATCATGCATTTATTTGTGGCCTTTTGGAATGGGCAACACAGGCATAGCCACAGCTAGAGGTGAGTGGGAATGTGTCTGGTGGCGCACTCAGCTCCATTTTGCTCTGCACTTTGAGCTTTCTGATAAAAAGTGTTCAGTTGAGGATATGATTTTTCATTTTTAGGCTACAGATGCACTTTAATATTTTTACCATTCATTCTTTTTATTAATTAGAAACATAGAAGGTTGACGGCAGAAGGAGACCATACGGTCCATCTAGTCTGCCCTTATGTGTATACTGTATGTACTCTTTATCTTAGGATAGATGTGTGCTTATCCCAGGCATGTTTAAATTCAGTGACTGTTGATTTTTCAACTACCTCTGCTGGAAGTTTGTTCCAAGCATCTACTACTCTTTCTGTAAAATAATATTTTCTAACATTGCTCCTGATCTTCCCCCCGACTAGCTTCAGGCTGTGCCCCCTTGTTCTATAATTAAGCTTCTTCTTAAAAACACCTCCCTCCTGAACCTTATTCAATCCTTTCACATATCTAAAGGTCTCAATCATGTCCCCCCTCTCCCTTCTTTCCTCCAGACTGTACAAATTAAGTTCTTTAAGTCTCTCGTGATAACTTTTAAGTTTAAGTCCTTCCACCATTTTTGTTGCCCGCCTTTGGACACGTTCTATTTGAATAATGTCTTTTTGCAGGTAAGGTCTCCAGAACTGCACACAGTATTCTAGCTGTGGCCTCACCAGGCCTCATTAGGCTGTATTCAAAAACATGAAAATATTCCTT
The DNA here is from genome assembly GCA_027917425.1 of Gastrophryne carolinensis. Lineage (NCBI taxonomy): Eukaryota > Metazoa > Chordata > Amphibia > Anura > Microhylidae > Gastrophryne > Gastrophryne carolinensis. The sequence continues at coordinate 461,180,518 of CM051235.1, forward strand.
CTTTCATAAAATTCCAAAACAATTTTCTTGTATCAGCTCTATAAAGACCATGTATCAGATATCTCTTGAGTGCTCCAGGAAGACAGACTTGGCTCAAGTATGTGGTCACACATAGAGAACTGTGATGGGCATTAATAACTAGTCCTCACCATCCATCTGCATAGAGGTCCCACTGCAGCCTGTTACTTTTGTAACAGTGGTAATAGAGAAGGATTAACTAGCATTTGCTGTATAGCTGAATTATTGGCCAGCATTTGTCTGTATTTTATAGCCGACAATTAAAAAATGTTCTTAAACATTACGATAAATAGAGCAAAACAAACACTTCTATAAAAGTTGCAGTCGATGCCATATTTCCTTGTCTAAGTGCTAAACATATGTTGGCAATTTGCACTAGGCTGTTTCAAGAAAGATTAACTATAGGTAGAAGACATTATATAAAAGCTTGCCAGACCCAGTTTTAAGTCTTTATTTTATGATATACCATCAGTAAAGCGTTTTCTCTGTGAAATTGATATTAGGCTATTTCGGTGAACTATAGCTGTTAGAAGCTACGCACTGATGTCTCCATGTATTGTTTAGAATGTTAGCCCTTATTTCACTATAAAATCTAATATATATATTTATACAAGTATATACAAGTAATTGCAAAAAGATAAGGCACATATGCCAGTGGGACAACATTGTGGTCTAATAAAATAACACTAGTAGGTGTCTCTTCTCTCTTTTTTAAATGCAAGGTGGGTCCTTCCTCAAAATAGCTGATTGTATAAATAAATACTTGTACTTTATATAAAGAATTTTCATGGTTTTACATATTACTTATATGATAGTTGTTTGTGGTTTGCTCTCCATTGGAAGCAATCTTTGTAAATCCACATTTTGATACAAAGCAGGGGAAGTCGCGCTGGGCAGGACACCTCCAGAGTGCCGATGTCAAAGCTGAATTCTCTGCAAGATAAGGTCTGTTTTGTACCCCACATCCTCTCCCTGCACTGGGGGAGGTGAACAGCATGGGAGCAACTAACAGACTTCCTCTGACAACTCTTCCAGGAAACCCATATTTGTACAGGTGTTGAACAGCAGAACAAAGAACCATACCTCCAGAGTCTGCTAAATGATTTGCCTTTCAACCAATCTTTTGAGCAGCTACCTCTGAAATGTATCGGTCTTACAGGCCTTCTCTTGATCACCACTGTTCCTGTTACCTGTCATTTCCTAATTCCATTTTGAATTGAGTAAATGTCACTCAGAAACTATGTTGCTATCTTCCTATAGCCTTCTCCTGCTTTGTGGGCCTCAGCTATTTTCATTTTTGGAGTGTTAGGCAACTTCTTAGAGGAGCCTATGGATGCTTTTTTGGGACAGATTTGGAGGAGTCTGAGTATTTATGCGGCTTTGGCATTTGCATTACCTGACCTTTCTTAATTGTGAAAAGTTCTACTCTAACAGGCTAATTAAAGTCTTAGACTTTGGTCAAAATGATCTGAACTCACAAACCTCCTTTTGTGCTCTTTTACTTTTTGGACCAAATCAAAAAAATAACTGTTCACTGTAAAACATATTTGTCTACTTTTGCAAGGCAAGCCTAGCATTCATTTAGTTTAGTCTTTTTGTGCTATATATAAAACACTGGGCTCATTTTATGGCTCTACCCAAAACCACTAGCAATTGTAAGTTGTACCTTCGTATATCTCGAGCACCAATTGCGGATTAGACGGCAAAGTTCGGGATCACAACAACAACAACACGCTAGATTAATTGGGATACTAGATCTTGGTCATGCACTTACTGAAGCATATGCCATACAACCTTGTTTACTCTGCCAATCCAAGCCCACAATCAATAAAAAAAATATGTCCAGGCTGGCATATTTGTAGATACATTGCCTACTTTTCTACTCAACTAAACAATACATGTTATATCTACTTATAATGCTTCAGCAACCTCCCTGCCCACTGACCCGATGTCAGTTATCAGCCCCCTTTTATAGAAAAGCTCATCATTTTGGAGACTATGAGTGTCACAGTTTCAGCTTCCCCACATGATGGTTAATCACTTCTCTGTGTGTTTTGGCTGTCCATATGGCTGCACATCCCCAGCAAACCTTTAGGCATGATGTCTCCTTTTATGGCTATGTTTTGCAAGTTATCACAGGTCAGGATCCCTGTAGGCATTGCTGTGGTTATCCTTTAGGCTTGATGTCTGCTTGTATGGCTATGGTCCGCATCCCTTCAGGTATTGCTGCAAGGAGAGGTAAGTGAACTTGGTGACCTTGGGGGTCTCACAGGTTTTGGTCCACTTAAAAGAGTAGTGACACCCAAGTGGTTGAGCAAGCAGTATTAAGGAGTACTGACACCCATGTGATTTGAGCAATTGGTTTTAAAGAGTAATGACACATCAGTGGTTTGAGCTAGTGGTATTAATGAATACTGACACGCCAGTGGTTTGAGCAAGTGTTATTAAAGAGTACCCACACCCAAGTGGTTTAAGCAAGCGGTATTAAAGGGTCCTCACACCCAAGTAGTTGAAGCAAGTGGTATTAAAGAGTATTCACACCCAAGTGGTTTGAGCATGGGGTATTAAAGGGTCCTCCCACCAAAGTAGTTGGAGCAAGTGGCATTAAAGAGTATCCACACCCAAGTGGTTTAAGCAAGGGGTATTAAAGGGTCCTCACACCCAATTAGTTGGAGCAAGTGGCATTAAAGAGTATTCACACCCAAGTGGTTTGAGCATGGGGTATTAAAGAGTTCTGACACACCAATGGTTTGATTTAGTGGTATTAAACAGTACTGAAATCCAAGGGGTTGGAGCAAGTGATATTAAAGAGTACTGACCACCTATGGTTGGACCATAACACTGTGTTTTAGGTGTATTTGTTTTCCCATCTCACATGTTGCTGCAATTAACTGGTATTAGAGATAGGTCCCAGCTGCCAAATGAATCACACATCATTGTGGTTTGCAACTTCATTACTCTAAACATTGGCAAACTTTACAATCTATTTAAAAAGAGCTGTCACAGATTAACGGTCCATTTAAAAATGGTACAGTGAGAAGGTGAAACTTTTAAAGCAGCTTTTCTGTTGGTCGAGAAGCTTTCCACCTTCCAGTAAATAACCCTTATGGTATATATCTCTAAACATCAAAATGCACTGCCTCTTAACAGAGGAAAAAGCAGCAGAGCTAGATGCCTTGGACCACTAATGTGTGAGTAGGTACAGTATATGGCTAAAAACTGCCAAAACGCTGGTGAACATTCTTGTCCTTTGGATATTCTGGCTGCACTTCTTTAATAAATGTATTTATGTCATTGTCGCAATAAATATATTACTGAGGTGAGTCCTTAAGTACTAAAATAGAGATAGAATAACTATAACAAATGAAGATATTCCCATGCAATGTAGAAATAGGAGCCTAAGGGACATACACATATATAGCTTTATTTTACTTTATGTCTAGTTCTTCAGATAATATCTGTTATAGCAGTTGGCCAGCATCATTGCTATATTGATTAAGGAATATTTGATCTCATATTAAAGGATTACTCACATGCTAAAATAAATTCTGTAAAGATAACCAATTCAACACTCCTGTTGTCCATGCTCTATCCAATCATTTCTCCATTACAGCAACTTAATATATATTGATCACGGATCATAAAACCACTTAGGTCTAAGCAGCATTGGTTGTAAAAAAAGGAAGACAAAAACTATTGTGCGCCATGATTTATTTTCTTAATTTCCTATTTAGGCTCATTAGGCCCCTATGAACATTGGGCTGTGATAGATTAACCATGGCCCTGCATATAATCAGTCTAGTATGGGCATTTGTGATTGATGGCAAATAATATTATACAATGACACACTACATTTTTGTCTTATGTCATGTTGTGTGCATTCTAATAGGTATGAATTGTGAAAAATAATAGCCATGTAGCAGAAAACCTGCAACAATTTAAAAAGATACCAAGATAAAAAAGAAGCTTTTCATTATTATATTAACTAAACTAGCTAAATGTAGATAAAAAGGAGCAAAACGATGGATTTTCACTCTCTCAGGATTTGTTCCCCATCCTAGGGACATCATGATTTGGGGTGTTAAAACCCCCGCACGTCTGCTGTACTTAACTTTTGGTGATTTCGCTTTACACTTCCGTGCCCAAGGCTTTTCCTGTTTTAAGCCAAAATGTCAGGAGAACACAATGTAAAGAAAACACCCACAGTGGGGTTACAGGTAAAACCCAACCGATATTTTAACCCTTTGTCCCCCATATATAAAAATAAGAAACATTTTGGTCCCCAATAGTAGTGTTTTATTAGCTGTATGGTATGCCCACATTTTCATTTCTATTGGCCAAAGGGAAAGGCTCCCCTCTGTTCCAGCTCCCAAGAATTCATCTTTAGTCACTCCACTTCACAGCTATGGAAGTAACAAAGAAAATAAAGGTAGTATTTCCTTTTTCTTATTGTCCCTATGACATGCAAGGCTCTACTGAAAGATAGACGGCCTGAAGTGAGCCATGGGTGAAGCACATACATCAACAGATAGAGGTTATTCATTTCTATTAAATCTATGCCAAAGTAATAAAGAACGTATTTAATGGGGTGCAAACCTAGAGAAGCTTTCCAATGCACGTTCCACTTTACCTTGAAATAACATGGGAGTAATGTTTACATAACTATTTTTAAATTTGACAGCAAAGTTCTTTTACAACTAAGTACATAATTAAAAGCAGAGCATGTGGTAAACATCTCAAGGAAGCACAGGAAAGAACTGTTTAGCTTGGAGTCTGTCAACAGTCCCTCTTTAGTATTTATTCAGTAAAGAAATATAATGAACACATTTTATAAATCTAAGACAGCTATTTAAGTTTCTTCCCTACTCTCTGATGCCTTTGTTATCTGCCTAGAATATAGCACTCTTATTGGATGTTTGCTTCAACAGTGTTCCATCTAGTGTTGAGTTGGTGGTGGTAGGACACTGTGTTATTCTTTAATACTGGACTTTAGAGACAGCAGTTTCTTATGTTTATTCAATTGCCTGTCCATAAAATAAAAGGAAACACCTCTTTTGTGAAGTTTCCCCAACAGACACTTAATCAGACTACCGCCTGGCTTGAAGCTTCCTGGTTTACATGCCACAGTTGCGGTGACATCTATCACCCCATGATGTCTCTGGGAGCTCTCTCCTCAGTTGGTACCAAAATTTTGGGCAGATGTGTAAGCCAGTGTATGCTACTTCTGTATTCTGTACACACCCAGCTAAAAGGACAGAAGCCGGAAGCGCAAGACAATAATGTAGATGCTGGGGATTCAAACACAGCAGGAGCCAAAGGCTAGATGACAAAAGTGGAGTTTCCCTTTAGGTAAATTAAGCCTAAAGGTTTGGGGATTTTGGCATGTCGGTTTAACAGAATAACAGAATACTGATTTATTTTCCTGATCAGTAAATCATTTAAAACATTTTAATGTCATGTGTTCAGTCAGTTTTACAGTATGCATTCATGCCTATATATACATAGCAGAAATCCATGCTAACTTTTAGAGAGGCCACCCTTATTACCTAGTTAAGGGTGTCCTCAAGCTGTAATTCATGGGCCTTTGCTACATGACTTACGGATAACCTGAGGTCAGTGAGTAATGCAAGAGGAGAAGAGTGTCTCTGCAGCTTTCCATCTCCCTGTGTTGTGTCCTGGAGTGTGTGAAATACTGGAAGATGCAGAGATAGGTAAGCCCTTTTTTGTCTAATGTAATAAATAAGTTTGCAAAACAGATACCAAAATGCTGATACAAATGGGCACTGGTCCCAATTTTAATGAAGTAATGAGCTACTACGATCTTTCTAGCAAGGGCCCTTCGTCAGGTGTACAGTAAACGTGCAAATTTCAGACATAAATACAAAAAGACTGCACAACATTACCCTCGCTTGTTACCTTGCCTGCTTTGTTTATTTATTAACACCTTTTATGTCTACCCAACTTTGGCATTTAACCTTTTTGGGAGTGGAAGATGTTTGAAAACAGGGCAAGCATTTTATGGAGCAGAGGAATCCACACACAAGCACACTACGTAATACAGACTGGGGGGATCCAGTTGCATTCTGCTCATTCATTTTTGAGGATGAAGGGGAGTCCATATGCACAAAGCTGACCCTTTTCTTGGGGAGAAGAGGGAGGATCAGAATGTGGCTCAGCTAGGCAACGTTTTCTCATACAATAACTACCCTGTCCCCCACAAGTGTTTGAATTACGAGTGTAATTACTCCTGCAAATTGCTTTATCTGACTAGTCAGACAGTTCTAGTCATTTTGGTTGTCAATTCTTTCAGATCCTAGCTATTTCTTTAGCTGCTTCTAGTTAGACTCCTTATAAATGTAATACCCTCTGGTGTAAATAATTGGTGGTGAAAGGTGCTAATGTCAACAGCCGCCGATTTTAATTTAGTTTATTTATTTTTTGGTTTGCCGTTCAATAAATGAGGAGAAAAGCAAGAAGCCAGATACTGAGGCACTAGGAGTAAAATGAAAGCTACAGATAATCATTTCAAGGTGAAAAGCAAGAACTAGACAGTCCAATTAAACTAGGAAAGTGTCCACTGAGTTTAACATTAACGACTACGCAAACACTAACTTTAAAGGGAATCTGAATGGCTTAAAATGTTTAAATGAATAGAAGGGCACCAATGTCAGCTTTCTAATCACATAAAGTAAAAGTAGCTAGCATAAAAATGGGGTGACTGAGGAAATGGATGGTGGTAACATAATTTAGGTTTTGAAACTAAATTAAAAACAAAATAGTGAATTACTTTAGTAAATATTATACCTTTACTTTTCAGCAGAAATATGTAATGTTAAATAATGTTAGGAAAGAGAGATGTTTTGAGTAAGATTTTCAAATGAGAGAGATGTCACCTCAAGCATGCGATCTGGGTGTGAGAGCTCTCAAAATGACAAGTACAGGCACTCACAAATTGTAATCTGTTATTTAAAGCGGACTTCAAAAAGATGCATTCCGTATAAGGGGACTCTAGCAAAATGTACAGCTGTTATCTTCTAAAAATTGATGAGAGCTATCAACCTATCCCACCGAGAAAGGGATGTAAACAAAAATTTACCCTTTAACTGCCAGCCTACCTAAAGTTTTTGTCACCCTCTGTTGTCAGACCATTTTTCAATGTTTTGCATTACACATGTTCAACTGTGATTTTTGAAGGGATTTCCTATGAACATTTTATATTTCTTTTTTTTAGTAGTGTCTAGGCTTTAACACCTTGTGCTTTTTCAACTAAAGCAACCCTTTAGATTTGAAATACCCGCTACAAACCATATCTTCCCTGAAAGTAAACACATCAAGCTTTCTAAGAGTACCCAGCTTGTTGTAGTGGACTCATCTTTCCGAAAGTAATACCTCAAAGAATTCTTTGGTTGCACTGGGTTTTCCTAAAATAATGTATAAAAAAGCAGACTAAAGTAAATGTTTTATTTAAGAGATACAAGATATTTAAAAAAAATATTAAATATTATTATTTATTTATTTTTTTACTTTTTTCAAAAATAGTTCCAAACCCCAAGCCTTGTGAACTGGTATAGGGGCCTCATGGATCCATTCTCAGTTCTCAAAGGGTTAACTGTAAGAAAAACACACTGTAAAAAAATTACTTTTAATTTCAGTTTTTTTTAACACTTACCTCCTGTCCCTCGCCAATTTTAGTGACAGCTGCTGGGGGTGATCACTAGAGGGGGGCCTGGGGAGGCAGGGTATCACAGCCTCCTAGCCCTGCAACCTCCCTCCAGTGATGACCCCGGCATCTCACAGCTCAGCACAAGGAGTGCGATGATGTTGCATAGTGACATCATCTTCCCCTCCCACAAAAGGTGGAGCTAACAGTGGTGACTGTGGAAGCAAGGAATGGGCCCTCTCCTCACAGCGGGGGGATCAGAGCCCCCCCCCAGTGAAGAAGAGACCTGGCGGGAGGGATCATGAGTGCAGATGAGTAAATATCATTTATTTTTGTTCTTTACAGTCAACGGCAGCAGCCAAAGCAGGGGATCTCTATTTTTTGCCCTCTCCTGAAGCCAGAAGAGCCCCAGGGGGGATTGGATGCCCCCTGGGTGAGGAGAACACTTGGCCGGATTGATCGAGGCGTCAGGTGAGTTTTTATTCTTTATTTGATGGCTAGCAGGGGGAAAGCCAGGCACATAACTCACATGCTTGCCAGTTAACAGCAGGAGAGGCAACCATGACTCCACTGCTTTTTGTCCTGTAGGCTGCAGGGATGTAGATTTTAGCAGTCAGCTCTGTGGCTACCTGTGTGTTCCCAACCAGTGGCTGGCATGCACATGATTGTTCACCACAGAACTTATATGCATCCCCTATGGCAAGTCAAAGAGAGTGCCTCCTTCCCCGTTACTGGAAGCAAGGACATGCACTGAAACTGGAAAGAAAATGTTGTTTTAGAAGCTGTGCTGGGTGCTAATATACACTCCCTATGGCCAGTCAAAGAGGGATCCTGCTTCTCCATTACTGGAGGCAGGGACGTGCACCGAAACTGGCCAGAAAGTTTTAGAACCTCCGCTGGTAGTGTGAAAACTAGTTCACTTAGGCCCACAGGACTCCATAAGAAGTACAATTTTTGTACAGGGACTTTACAGTTTGGGGTCGTATGCAATCTGAAATCTTAGGGAGTCATTGTGGATTTTTGCTATTATGCTTCATTGTTATAAGCATGCACACAACATTTACTATAAATAGGTATTTTTCTGAGTTTGACAGTCAACAGATGCAGGTTGTCAACTAGATCATATTACTTTTTTATTTAGAAATCATGTTTGATTAGGGCAACTAATGGCATTTTGGCTTATTGCTTGCCTCTATCATGCAAACAATAAGCAATGTTGATTATATGAAATATGCAGTGTTTATTATATATATTATAAAGCTTTATTCATCTACCATTTGGTGTAGACAAGGCCTTTTCTTTTTCTTGCTCCTGATGGGGTTCTCTCAGTGAACACCACTCCTAGGCTGGAGTATATTGTTAGTACAAGTTGGTTTCTGTGTCCTGTGTGGTGATTAAATTGCAAAAGCAGAGCAGGTGCTACAGACCATGCCTAGGGGTCACCGGTGGCCCAAAAGTGTTCCTTAGGCCACTAGTTTGGCACCACCACATTAAATTTTCTATAGTGTTGGACACTAATAGAAACAAATTGGCAATACATGGAACACTTCACATTTTTAAAGTTTAATGCTTTGTTCAAAAAGAAATCTTCAATAGATATGAACTGTTGAAATATTTAGAGTCCAGCAGGATGAAATCCTCATATTCAGTGCTATTTCTACACAGTTAGACTCAGCGACAGTATTATGACCACATCACTTAAAGCAGTTCTTTCATGTAATGCCCTTAGAACATTAAAGCAGTACTGTACAGTGCAAGACCGACACTGAACTAAAATATTAATTAAACGTAAAAGTCTATATTTACAATTCTCTGGATTAAAATAGAGTCTGGCCCCATATTTCATCACTGGTTAAGAAAAAACTAAACACACAAACACCTTAGATTTGGAAACAGTTTCACACAATACTGGTTCAGGATGTGGCAGAGACGTGGTCAGGCAAGGCAGGTTCAGTAACAGGCTTGGTACAAGATGTGTTCAGTTTTTTTTTTTTAACTGCCTAAAATTAGCTGAGAAAGCTGGTCCTTTGGCATCTGCATTTCCAAACAGTGACAAATACTGAGGATTGAATGTTCTGGAGGTGACAAAGAAGCAAAGAAGGCATGATTTCTGTGATTTACTCTGCTTGGTGGTTGTCAGGCAATGTCACTGGCCACCACAATCCTAGCTGAGAGACTATGTGGAAGCGGTGGCCAGGTAAGTAGCACAGTGTTACAAATGCTTTATTTTTTGTCATCAGACTCTCATTAGACTCCCCATACCTCCGGCAGCCTTGATCCAACATCTGCTGACACCAAGATGCTTTTTTGATGTCTGCCAAATTGCTGACAATGCACTCCCAGTATGCTTCTGCTGCTGGTCATGTGATGTGTCCCCTCTCCAATCATTAATGGGACAGTCCTAGGCCTATAAAAAACATAATTTTACTCCTAACTTGCAGGTTTAGCTCATACTCCTGTGGGCTGCGGCGTTCTCATCTCTGGGCTACAGTACCAGCTCCAAAACCCTGCTCCCATCCAGCCCCCAGACATATGAGATTCATCTTCTGAAAGCAGATCAGAGGTGGAAAGTCTCAGACTGATCTACAAAGGCCCTGGAGTATCCACCAGTGGGCCCCAGACATTGACCCAAGGACACTATCTTGGTAGTACAGAAGGCTTAATCTAACATACTGTTTTAAAATGGCCAGGCATGTTTTGTGAGTTAGTTGTTTATTGTTCTCAAAAGTTACCTTTGTTATTAAATTAATAAATAATAAATTAATAAATTAATTAAACATCACAACATATATTGTGATACAATCAAATCATATTTCATTATGTGATTAACTTTTTGGGGGCCCTCCCAAAATGGTAAACTTCAGTAAGTGGGGCCAGGGTACTCTGACACTGGTGGTAGACCTTCATGTGATGCAGCTCCTGCAGCCAAACAACAAGGCAGCATGTTCACTACTAATTAGCAGCAGGGGCCAGGCAGGGACTGTGCTATCAGCTCTGGAGCTGATAGCACAGAAACTAAACTTAAGAACTTTGTGGGACCAAACATGTGGCCTGGAATTATTTTTATACATTGGGCATAACAGGGACATTATGTAGCTTTCTGTCTTGGGATATGACCTGGAGTGAATCAAGAAGCATTATATAAGCCTGAGGGCTAACAGCTTGGTGTAAGCATAATGTGACCAAGGCTACAGGAGGAAAGATGAATGTAGAGTACTTACACTTGCCCCCCTTTTTTAGCTACATTTGCCCCCCCCCCCTCATATTTTCTCTCTTTGTGAACTCATTTGGAGATAATTCTCTTTTTGTTTACACTCTCTAAAAAAAATTGAAAACCTTAGCGTGACTGGCAAGCATCCAGGGCATTTTCAATTCTGAAGGACATTCCTAAGGTTCAGCCCGGGTAGGCAGGGGTGCATACACAGGTGAGCCCCAGACCTGGTGGAACCCAGCAATGCTGCAGCAGACTTGCACAGCGTGGCCGCTGTTTATATTAGGGGAGGTCCTTAGTGGTGAATAGCAGCCAGACAATGACTATGTAAGAAGTGAGAGCAACACTCAAAAGAAAGCATTAAGGGGCATGGAAGCAGTAAGTTAATTGAGCTCAGGATGCATCTACTTATGAAATTTCAAGTAAACAACTAATATATTCATAACTTACTGTAAAATGTAATATTTACCCTGTATGCACATTAACACTAAACTTAACCTTATTGCCTAACTCCAAAATTACATCTTAAAGGTGGAATTGGGATAACCATGGGAGATAAGGATCTACCTTTTTTCTCCCTCCTCTTCCCTTTGTATCCAATATATACACCTAATCTATCCAACCACCTACCATAAAACCAAATACATTATACTAAACCCAGGCACTGGTCCAAACTGGGGCCTAAGAACCTCACCCCCTCACACTAAACACAGGAGGCTCAGGTGGTGTGGGAAGTAGGTACCAGGTTGCATTGAGTTCAGCAGGAGCATACAGAAAATCATGAAAACACCTATTAATATTCCTGCAGTAGTCACATGTTTTACACTTTGTCAGCCCCCACCCGTTAGAAAATCCTTAGTGCTCTACTGGTCAAGTCTGCCAACAATATACAATAATAAAAAAACCTAAAGAGAAGCTACTCTGATATGTATTTAATCACGTATCCTAGTCAATGACAAGGCTTTCTGGCTAATTTATTTTCATTGTCAGTAGGTTGAAGAAAAACATCCCGTAAATCTAAATTGAAAATTAAAGAAAAAAATATTGCCTATTACTATGGCAACTGTAGTTTAATGAATGGCTAATTAAACATATATATAAACATTGGCTGGCATTTCCATCAATGTCTTATATATCCTGTTTTGCATTTTATATTATCTGTAACAGTTTTAATGAGCTCAATGCATATTGATTGTTCCTTGTTCTCTGCATGTGCTGTCAGAGGTTGCTTTCAGTGGCGCTCTCTCTAACCATGTAAATATGACGTCTAGCTTTAAGGCAAAAGAGGGACTGAGATGGTAGGGACTTTATATGACAATATCTCCTCCAACAGCTCCAAAAAGCTTAATTGGGGACAGTGGATATAGCAGTTTAATACACACCTAATTCTTATAATGAATTGCTGTAACATTAATCAGACTTCCGTGAGACATCCTAATCTTCATATCTTCCTCCCAGTACCCTTGTTCCAGAAGAAGTATTAGTTGATAGACAAGCAGATTTAAAGATGAACCCCAGCCAAAAGCAAGTTCTTTTTTCCATTTTGCATAGCTTGGTTAATACAGTGGTTGATACAGTATACCACAACTGGCTTCTTCTCAGATACCTACTGTATTTTTCACCTTAAAGGATGCACCTGCCTATAAGATGCACCCAGGATTTGGAGGAGAAAAATAAAAAAATATATTCTGAACCCAATCACCCTATTATAGACAGTATACAGAATTTCCCCAATCACACCATTACAGACCCCACATTACAGGCAGTGAGCAGTATTCCACATTAAAGGCAGTGAGGGCCATCCCAAATTACTGGCATTGAGTGGTATCCCACATTACAGGCAGTGAGCAGTATTCCACATTAAAGGCAGTGAGGGCCATCCCAAATTACTGGCATTGAGTGGTATCCCACATTACAGGCAGTGAGCAGTATCCCACATTACAGGCAGTGAGCGGTATCCCACATTACAGGCAGTGTAGGGGCATCCCAAATGCAGACAGTGTGCGGGCATCCAAAATGCAGGCAGTGTGCAGAAATCCCAAATGCAGGCAGTGTGCAGGCATCCCAGGTACGATTCCACCACCCGGGAGGGCATGGCCTGTGACTGGACAATGACAGCATCATTGGAGTCACAGACCAAGCCCACCCAGAAGCTAGAACCAGCTCGCTCTGAACTTGAGGCTGCTGACTGCCGCTTCCATAGCTGCTGCTCCCCGCCGCCTCCGCTCCTGCAAGATTAGAGCGAGTTCTGGCCACCGGGTGGGACTCATGCCAGCGTCCAGTTTAATGTCTTTATGTTCTTTCCATTTCAAGGTAAGTGCTCGAAGATGGCTTTCATGTTTTACACAGCCCTTATTCTTATATGTTTTAGCCTTGATGCTCCTCTACAGAAGTGATTTGCAGCCCTGTCCTCAAGTAACCCATTAGATCATGTTTTGTGGATCTCCCCATAGTATTTTTCATGTTTTTGTGGATCTCTGTAGTATTGCAGAAGCCCGAATTAATTCACCTGTGCATCTGTGTGGAGATCCACACAACATGGCCTGTTGCAAAAGCACTTGCTCCACAGCACTTGCTCTACAGGGTTGAAAAACACTGCTCTGCAGCACAAGCTATGGAGTTTGTAGCACTAAGGTGTGGGTGTGGTCAACTAAAAGTAGACAAACTCAATGCTAAGAAAGTTTATTCTGAAATGAATGCTTTCTCAAAGGGGACCTACTTGGATTTGTGCCAGGAACGGTCTAGGTTCATGCCAGCTTAAGTATCTTTAGTATCTCTGAATTGCAGAGCCTGAAAATTGCTGCACACAGGGCAGTAGATAAACTTCCACCTAAAGGGCATGTGTGGCACTGCAGTGTGCAGCCATTTCTGGGTACTCCTTCAAACAGAGCTCCATACTAGTGGCAGGAGAGAGTGGGTTATACTGGGTTCACACTAAAGCAATGTGATTTGGATTTCCTATAATATTGCTAACACAAATACACAGTGGTTTGTGAAGTGATTGCCATTCAAAAGACTTAAATCACAATTGTTTTCCTCAACAATTACTGCAGGAAAGTCTTTCGTTGATAGCTCATTGATCAATCCCAAACACACATTGAAGAGGGCCCATATGCTACAACAGCATTATAATGCTGTTGACAGGGAGCTATTTGCTTTTTTTGTTTCATAAAGTCAAACTGGGTCCCTCCTTCAGATGGCTTGGCACGCCCCTTCCCTCACAAGCTCTGGCCTCAGCTGCTTTTCCATCTCTGTTAGAAGGTGAGACAGTGGAAGTTAACATTGTAGAAGGGAGTTGCCCTTCTGTATGCAGAAAGCTCCTGACGAATCAAATTACAGGGGAAATGCTAACACAACCATTGCAGAATCAGCACTTAGACCTGGAGGGTTGAACCTAAAGTCCTAGAATTTAGGTTCTCAGCAATGCATGGTAAATGCGGACCCATAACACTTTCCATAATAATAATGGTTCTCTTCAATACACTCATACTTCCACTGCACAGATGCAGCATTCTTTACTGCAAACTTAAAATCACAGAAAAAATTCAGACATCATAGAAAGTTAATAAGTCAACTGTGAGAAGTTTTTACGCCCATTCACCATCTATAACCTGGAAGCAAAGCTCCCAACGTCACATTTTGGGTTTTGGGAGACCAATCTGTGGTGCAGGATCAGCGGTAAGGTAAGCAGATCTTCTATACACTCTTGCCACTGTCTGGCCCTTGAATCTTTGGAAAGGTCCACATTAGTCTACTTTTCCTTTAAAGACTAAAATTGAGTAAGATAACTTATTGACTTGCTTTCCTGCATTGCTTGTGCATTTCCAGTGACTGGTCGCTGGCAGTGCAGTTTACTGGGGGATGTAAAATGTGCCATGCAGTGTGTGTGTGGTCATACTGGAGTACCCCTAGGATAAATAATTCCCCCCACTTTTCAGATTTCACACAATTAGACACATATCAAGCAAATAACAAATATAACTGAATAAATAGCCAAATCACTGAATATTCCAGGCAACCCAACCCCACAGCAGTATATCTCTTGTACAGTGCTAATAATGGCCTTCGGTCAGGGCCTGGGGCCCATCAAGGGATCCACTGGTGCTCTGGTGTGCCAGTTCAACACTTTGTGTACAAATGACATGTGAGCTCTACTGCTTGGCAATATAGGGTTGAAAGAACTACATGGCAGCAAACATCAGATGTCATTGCCGTAGGGGAAAGAGGAGTATTTTTCGTCATGCTTTTTAACAATGGTAGTGGGTTGACCAAATATTTTTGACTGGATGTGTGCTTTAAGTTATTTCCTCGGGCTGCCTGTTGGGTATTTGGATGCATATTTTTCTCCTTCATGTCCATCTTGTTAAATGTTTTGTGTTCAAACCTTAAACCAAGACCAAAATTAATGTAACCTGGCTCTGTAGTGTAAAGGATTTCAGGACCGGTTACAGCTTGCCCATGGGGCATTCAGATGCCTTCTGCACTGACCTTGATACAGTGTTCTCACTGCACATTGGTGCACCCTGATAAACATCTGAATAGCTGAAGGTTGGTCATGCAGCAATAAGGAACGGCCTGAGGAAGGCACCCAGCAATCTATTTTTATTGTCGGACATAATTATGCACATCAATTAATATTGATTGGAGGAGACCCTATGCATGTGCCGTGGATCAAATTACTGTGCAAACAAAGGGGTTTCACACACAAGGGTATCCTATATTGGGATGCACCTGTAAAGTGAAAACCTTAGGGTTTTGGTTAGCTTTAACATTTGTGCTGGCCCCTTTTAAAGTGTCACACCAGTGAAATGCTCCCCAATTGGAATCGCAAGGGAAAAAAAAATGCCTGATCAGGCCGAACGCGACGTGAATGAGTTCATTATAGCCTTGACCCAGTTTAAATCCAGCCATAAGGTAAAATGATTATTCTGTGAGAAACCAAAGAAAAATAGCACACAACAGAAACATTTGCGCATGTGGTATTTTTTTTTTACTTAACATATTTATTACAAAAGTTTGTGTTTTGTCAGGAGTCATAATTTAACTTCTTTCTGCTCAGTTCATCCACCATAAATAGAATGGAGAAAATACAAAACAAAACCTCGCTGTGTGCAAATGATGCTTTTACATTCGGCTCTCGAGTGTGTGCGAGGGAACGCCGCCATATTCGTATTTAACTTTTTTTTTTCCAACACAAATAGTTCTTTAAATGTGTTTCAAGATTACATTAAACTGCAAGAGTTTCAAACACTTATGTACAATCTGCGGTAATAGCGGCCTTCCCACTGCCAAGAACACATAAAACAGCCCAACTTTAGACTATTTATATATGTACAGCACAGAAGGAAAACTGTTCAGGAGCAGATTTTTTCATATTTTTGTGTTGTGTTGATAAGCAAAGGGCTCCGAGCGCCATGCAAAATAAGCACCAACCATATCTTATAATTTCACAAATATACCCACAGGGAGTTCTTATTCATGCTACTTACATCATGCTTCTAGTGCACAGCATTATGCTTAGTGCAGAAACTGAGCGTGATTGAGGCTAATTTTAGTCATTTTCATATAGCAAACACCTTACGATCCTGAGCTGTGAGATAAAAAGAAATGCTCTAAAGAAATGTTCATTTAAAGACAAGAAATCTATCAAGCGGTGCAGAAAGCGGGTCACAGAAGATGTGATGCAGCCTTCTCACCTAGAAGAGCCACAGGAACACTTACCAAAATAGCTAGGCAGTAAGATGAGGGGTTTCTTATACTCTGCACCACAAAACAAACATACTTGTTTCTTTTACTGGAAGGAAGCTGTAAAAAATATATCATTCTGCTTTTACAGGGGAGGATTGCTCATCTACAACAGTAAGTTTCTTCATATAGGTGTTAATTATAAGATGTCACTGGTGATCTCAGATAAATTGCCCAACCTGCCAGTGTGATTGAGATGTTCAGTGAGTCTGGTTACGCCAGAGATGTACAACAAAACAAAATGGTCACAGAGCGCTTCTAGATATGAGTGTATGGGTATAGGCAGCGGTATGCTTAACAACCATGCATACCATGCAAATACTTGGAGCCCCCCTAGCAGGTCTCAGTGGCAAGATTAAAAAAAAAAGAGGCACTCGGCGGGCAGACTGCTGCAAGTGAGGGGTGTTGCTTAACACAATGCAGATAGGAAGCCACTGTTCACCTACATGAGCCAGCTGCTGCAGAATCCATGCACTCAGCTCCATTCAGTTATGCAAGATGCTGTGACTTCACAGCAGCTGGCAAGCTGAATAGTGCAGAGCAGGCCTCTGGTTGTACCCCCGCTCACCTCTAGCTAGGGGTGTGCCCGGCCTGGCCAGTCACAAATGGCTACCCTGGGTGTGCGTCCAGCTAAAGGTATAGTGAGGCCGTGACCCGCACATGCGTCATTGGAATGGAGGAACTGGAGGTTAGGCGAGTGGGTGCAGCGATTTAATGGGGATTTTAAACAGTGAGGCATCCTAGTTTGGGATACCACAGGGAGTAGAACTTGGAAAGCCATATGGGCAATGCCCAGACAATTCCCCTATGCCATGGACAGCCAATGCGTGAGGCCCCTCTGTGTGAATCCCCCTGAGTTTGCTTGTGCTCCCACAGTGTATGAACAGGCCATGGCTACATCACTGTACATGGTGCATTCAATTTGTCTTTGATTATGGGCCCCCACACACAACTTTGCATGTGGCACCAGAAATGATAAACCTGTCCCTGGGTACAGGCGACACACGGACTTTATACACCCACATCTCGAAGCGCTCTGTGACAATATCACATCTTGTCCCTTGAATCAGCCTGTACTAGAATAATGGTTATTGTTATAGCAATATTTTCTGATGCGTGTAGCTGTGTTTAACCATAATGCAATGCGTTAGGCAGATATTGGAATTGAGTGGTGGCTTAGAGGAAAACTTGTTAGACATAGAGCCATAGAGCTGGCGTAATATGCTCTAGTAAAAAAGTAGCATCTTTGTTAATACTTTCTTCCAATAAATGGTTTATTTTTAGTATACAGTACATCCTGCTCCAGATTAGATTACTTACACTTGGGTATTACTCCGCCAGATTGCGCTGGACTGCAGAGACATCAAAAACAGGCTCCTCCCAGCCCCTCAAATACCAGGGACCTCCCACAAAATCCCCAGGTCTTCTCTGCAGTCTGGACTGCGAAGGAGAGGAAGATGGCTCTCTCTTCTTGCAGGGGAGTGGGGCTATTAGCCTGCGGCCCTGTAGGACTATTCCCAACCGTTCCATTAGTAATGTGCCTCCCAGCCTTGGCTGCGCTGGCCGGGTGATGGTAGGCAGCAACGCTGTCAGGTGCTTAGGTGCGCTGCTCCACCGCAATCCCCTGCCAAAGGGTAGGCGGTATAGGCATATGGCAAGCCTCTATGGGATTCCCCTCCCGCCCTATTGCCCCTTGCCCCTGTCTATCGGTGGGTCCTGTTAAGTGGCCGCTGTCCTCCCTCGCTCTCCCCTTTTAGCTCTCGGGGGGGGGGGGGTGTATGTGAATTTTCCTTGGTGCTTCACTGTATTATGTACTTATGGTTGGTGTCAGTCGCCGCGCTGACTTGCTTGCACTGGTTGCCTTTTTTAAAATTGGCGCCACCGCCCCGCGTGCTTCCACTGTGTTCCACGCTTGGCGGCGTTACCTTCAGGCACTGGTGCGCCATTATTGCCTGCTTGTCACGTGTACGGCTTCGTGCTCTTCGGGGGGAGGGGCCCGCGGTTGGCGCGTTCCGCGTCACTGTCCCTGCGGCCCACTCCTCGAGGTATACCTGGCGCCATTTTCTCTTGGATCCAGCTGCTACGTGACTGGAGTCTACCTACCGCGGTCCGTGAGTGCCCTCACGGGCGGCTTTATTTACCATTTGTCATTCACATGTCACTTACGGTTCCCCTTTGCTTATGTCTTTCAGACGCGCCGAACCCTATTGGCTTCTCCCGGCCCTACTCCCTCTATTTAGTTATTTAACTTGTGAGGCCTAGTGTGTAATTTACTCCAACTTCTCTAGCGGGTTATTGGCGCATCCCGGGTTGCTTTTATAGCGTGAATCCCTATCGGCCTATTGTGCCGCTATAATCACCATATGGAGGTGGAATGTGCTCTGGGATCCTTCGGGACAAGCCAGGCTGTGTGTAGCTTGTGGGGTGTCCCCTATTAGCGCTGACAATGTGCGAGTCTGTGTACCTTGTGCCCAGCAGGTGCTTGCGCTGCAGCCTGGTTTACCAGTGGCTGTGCCTGCGCCTCGTATGGCTTCACCTACTCCCCCAAACTTACATCTCACTCCCATTGAATTGCATACAAGTGGGGATTCTCAGCCTGATGTGTCTACTAGACTGGCTAGTGTTGAGAAGTTGCTTGCTAATACCTTGGCGCGTAAGGCCTCTGCAAAAAAGCGGCACTTAACGTCTGATGTCACTCTTTTCCCTATGGAAGCTGATGAGTTTTTGGAACTGTCTGGCTATAACCCTTTGGAAGAAGGGGAGTTATTCTCTGAGTCATCTGATGAGAGGCCCAGGGGTCATGACGATTCTGGCTCTGACCCTTGGGCCCCAGATGATACTGATAGGTTGTTGGCTCAGATTTTTGAGATTCTGTCTATTTCTCCCCCGGTTGCGGCTCCCAGGCAACAGGGGGAATTGTTTCATACTGCTAAGCCATGTTTGGAATTTCCTGAGCAAGCCCATTTTAATAATCTTGTGCTCAAGGAATGGGAGCGCCCCAGCAGGCTTCCCGGTGTACCTAAGAGTTGGGATAAGAGGTATCCCTTTCCTGCTGATGTGGTGAAGTGTTGGTCATCCCCTCCTGAAGTGGATGCCTAGGGTTATCTAACACCTCTGTCATGCACTCCCCTGACTCTACTATGCTGCGGGATGCTGAGGGCCGGTGCGTTGTGATGTTTTTGTGACTTATGTCCTCTCTGCCTTGGATGATACAATTAGAATGTGTGGCAGAACCTCTGCCCTTGTGGTGACTATACGCCACTCGGTTTGGCTGCGCCAGTGGGCTGCTGACAACGCTGCCAAGAAAGCCCTCACTGGTTTTCCCTTCAAAGGACTACGCCTGTTTGGGGACCACCTGGACCTGTTTGCTAAGGGAGGCAAGTTACCCCAGCGCAGCTGGCAGTCTCAGCCCTTTCGGGGTCAGGGCTCCTTTTCCTCCCCCTACCGTGGAGCCAGACAGGGAAGGGGGGTTTCCCTTACTGGGGCCCGAGGAGACTTCTGGGTTTTTCAATCTCTGTGTCACCGTTGGGGCCAACCAGATTATTATTATTATTATTGTTTATTTATAACCAGATGTGGATCTGTTTGCGTCCTGTCACAATCACAAGCTCCCGGCCTTTGTCTCCCTGTCCCAAGATACTCTGGCCTTTGTCACAGATGCTCTAGCAATGTAATGGCAGGACTTTCAGCTCCTGTATGTCTTTCCTCCATTCCCCTGTTGGGCAGGGTTCTGCGCAAGATTGCTCTGGAGGGGGGGCAGGGTTCTGCGCAAGATTGCTCTGGAGGGGGTGGCAGCAATACTGGTGGTGGCCCCCAGGTGGCCAAGAAGAGTGTGGTTCGCAGACGTGATGCAGCTGGCAGTAGATCAGTACGCTCTGCCCAGGGTGCCAGACCTGCTCACTCAGGGTCCCTTACGCCATCCCAATTTACAAACTCTGGCTTTGACGGCCTGGCTGCTGAAACCTCCATCTTGATGGAGAAGGGGCTGTCTACCTCTGTTGTTGATACCATGATAAAGGCTAGGAAGAAGTCTTCTTCTTCCATTTACTATAGGGTTTGGCGTGCCTACATTGACTGGTGTGAGTCTGGGAGGCCGATTCATTAATAGCGGCAGGTAGCGACAGTTGAGCGACTGTAGCAGTATTTTCACAGCGCCCGCTAGTAGTCGCTGTGCTTGGCCATTGTTCGGTTGTTGATAGCGACTGAGTCGGTGTGCAGTAATGTTCATTATGGGGTGACGAATCGCTATTTGACAGGTTCCGCGATGTATGGGTGCGCATGATAGCGACTGGTCAGAGCGACCGGCTCCCACCACATACATCAAAAAATCACGCTCAAAAAATTCTCGCGCTGTGAAATGCATGTTTAAACCCCAGAGCGCTGGAGGCGATGTGTTAAAAGTCGTTTTTTAACCCCCAAACCACCATATTTTTGGAAACCAAAAAAGAATTTAGTAATATGAATACAATAATATCAGACCTGTAATATCAATTCTGCACAATTTTTTTTTTTTTTTACCTTAAAAAAAACATGGCAGAAGTGGTCACAGAATTTTGCACATTTAAAAAAAAAAAAAAACATTAATAACAATTAATTATGAATATTTAAAGATTGTTCCATTGAAATGCATTGGAGAGCGCCAGGTAGCGAGAGGTCATACCTGTCGCTGTTCAAGGTCAGACGCTGGCGCTGTGGGCTGAGGCTGGAATAATGATGAATGAGTGGCTATCTGGCGCTATCTCAGTCGCTAAGCAGGATCGGCTTGATAAATGTGTGATTGTGGTGGGGAGCCGGCGTTCTCGTGGCGGTGCCCGTCATTACCGGTCGCTCACCAGTCGCTACCTGACGCTATTCCTTCATAAATAAGGGCCTACGTCTCTTCCCTGTCGTGTGTTCTCTATTCCCTGGATCCTGGAGTTCCTGCAACACGGGTTGGAGATGGGGCTCCAACTCAGTACTCTGAAGGGTCATGTTTCTGCCCTGGCTGTTTTCTTCCAGAAGTCCTTTGCCCAGCATTCTTTGATCAGGACTTTTTTCCAGGGGGTTACTCATGTGCGTCCCCCATGTAAACCCATGTTGCCTGTTTGGGATTTGAACTTGGTCTTGTCTGCCTTGCAGGGTGCTCCCTTTGAACCTGTGCAGGAGGCTGCCCTGGCCATTCTTACTCTAAAGGTTGTCTTTTTGGTGGCTATCACCTCTGTTAGGCGTGTTTCTGAGTTGGCGGTGCTTTCCATCCAGCCCCCCTACTTTGAGAGACACTAGGACAAGGTGGTGTTTCACTTCAAGCCAGACTTTCTGCCTAAGGTAGTGTCTGCCTTTCATTTGAATCAGGACATTGTTCTTCCTTCCTTGTGCCCTAATCCTAGTAATGCTAAGGAGAGGGTCTTGCATTCTTTGGATGTGGTTAGGTGTCTGAAGTACTATCTGGTGGCTACTGCACCTTTCGGAAAGACTGATGCTCTTTTTGTGGTCCCTTCTGGTCCTAGGAAGGGTTTGGCACCTGCCAAGTCTACTATCAGCAAATGGATCCGTCAGGCTGTGATTCAGGCCTATTCTGTTAAGGGGAAGAATCCTCCCTTCCGCCTTACTGCTCATTCTACTCGTGCTATTGTGCCTCTTGGGCCTTTCAGCACCAAGGCTTCTGTTGAACAAGTTTGCAAGGCCGCAACTTGGTTTTCTGTTCATGCCTTTTCAAAGTTTTACAAGGTTGATGTTAGGGCCTCAGCTGATGCTGCTTTTGGCTGTAAGGTTCTGCAGGCGGCAGTGGTATGACCTGTCTGCTGTTACCTTTGGGGATCCCACCCTACTTTTTGGACACTGCTATTGGATGTCCCAAGTGTAAGTAATCTAATCTGGAGCAGGACGTACTGTATACTAAGAATAATACAATTCTGTGATTACTCACCTGTAGAATTGGTATTATGAGTATACAGTACGTCCTGCTCCACCCCACCCTTGGTTTTGCATTATCCTGGATCCCCTGTATGGTGATTGTTACCGTTGTTATAGTTACCAGTTTGGTTCTGTTTAATTCCCCCGGCTTCTCGTTACCTGCTTTTCAATGCTGGGGATTTTGTGGGAGGTCCCTGGTATTTGAGGGGCCGGGAGGAACCTGTTTTAGATGTCTCTGCAGTCCAGCGCCATCTGGCGGAGTAATACCCAAGTGTAAGTAATCTAATCTGGAGCAGGACGTACTGTATACTCATAATACCAATTCTACAGGTGAGTAATCACAGAATTGTATTTTTTTTCAGCCACACATATAAGGTATATTTAACAGATGTTTAAAGTGATCATATACCCAGAAAGGAAGTCCATATAATATATATTCTAAAAAAGAAAATGGTTCAATTGTTGAAATGTTTGGAAAGATTTATTACATTACATTTATTATTATTTGAACAAAACTCAAAGAAATATACACTTAACCTACCAACTTCAAACCAAAAAACTGGAATTTTGGGGATTTAATCATCACAAGGGGAGAAGGGGGAAAGTTGGAAACTGGAACCTTTAGAAAACCAACAGTGGGGAATACGCTTTTACATTTTAATAGTCATCACCCCTACAATGGGGAATCCCATATGGCCATTTTTAGGTCAAGGACGAAATGCAGTATTATGGAGACCTTTGATGAAGAGGCAAAAACAATGATGGACAGATTTAGGGAAAGGAGTTATACCCACCCTTTGCTACATACTTGTAAAAACAGAGCTTAATCCAAAGATAGGGGAGAACTGTCGCACATGGCAAGAAAAGACCAAGAAGAGAAAAAGAAGGAATATATCCATTCAATTACACAATATAGAACCCGTTGGGAGACCTTTAGAAATGTGCTGAATAAGCACTGGCACATTTTACAATTAGATTCGGATATAGCAAAAGTTATAGGCCCATAACCCCTTACTAGCAGCAAGAAACGAAGAGAAAGACATTTGGGAGACCATCTAACACAAAATGAGTTTTAAAGCAAGAAAAAAGCCACTTGGCTTGAGAAACAAACCCCAAACGGAATGTTTAAGTGTGGCCAATGTAAAATATGCAAATATGTACAACAGCAAAATATATTCAGCAATATTGAAGAATCACAGATTATAGCATCCTCTCTTTTATAAACTACTAAAGTGATTTACAGATTACAGAGTCCCTGCAAAAAACACTACATTGACAAGACTAAGAGTGAATTGAAAGTACGGATCTTAGAACACTTGAGGAATATAAAAACTGTGAATCAAGAGAGCCCAGTAGCTGCACACATCAGAAAAAATAGGTTTGCAAGTGATGGGGATCTACAAAGTGCTCGCTAGCAGGCATGGAGGGGCTTGCGAGCACCCAAGAATAAAAAGATTGAGAAGGACTGGCTGCTGGCATAGGAAATCTTGAAGACAAGACAGGGTGAGAGTGGCCACCTCCCGGGGGCGAGTGATGGGGATCTACAAAGTGCTCTGCCAAAACAAGGCGCAATGGATATTTAACCTCCAGATCATAGAACCTGGGGGGTTAAATGTGGATACTGGATTACGATCCTTTCTATAAAAATAAACAGTTAGATATAACAAACTATACTGAAAATGTGTGGATAGACGGGTGAATATAATTTGAGAAATGATAAAAGTTTAATCTGAAACAATAATAAAAAAGTTATGACAGCAGAAGAGAAAACCTCTTCTGTAAGAACTTAATTAAAAGTTTAAAATCCTAACTATGTATAGTGGTTAAAATATCACGTTACTATTTAAAGAGAGCCATGCCCCAGGGGCCACATAACCATCCTGAGGAAGTTCTGGGGACAGCACCAAACATGTTGATGGTGAAAGGACCCTGCAGGCGTGGAGGGGCTCGCAAACACCCAAGAATAAGAAGTTTGAAAAGGACTGGCTGCTGGTGTAGGAAGTCTTGAAGACAAGACAAACTGCAAGCAGGGTGAGAGCAGCCACCTCCCGGGTGGGGGGGGTGACTAAGGCTGATGAGTAATAGAGAATCCTGGAGCTACAGATCCGCTTACCGTAATCCCGCTCCCATGCCCCAGGTCCGGTTTGTGAAGCCAGGGGTTCCAGCTGGCCGGTGTGCATGGCTTAGGTATGGCCAGCTTCCATAGAAAATAATGGAGGCCTCCGTCCGTACTCCACAACTTCTGTGTATGGAGGTGTCCATGAATTTAAATTGGAACTAGCTGTACAACTGTACAAAGGCCATGGCTACCTGCTACTTGGAACACAGAAGCAAAGCTTTCAGCTTCTCAAACCGGTGCTGTAGAAGGATGATTAGTGGCAGTAAGTGGATCTCCTAGGTAATGCTGGTTCTACCCAGCCCTGGAAACCTAGGAAAACTGAACTTTTCCTTGAAACAGGCAATCTCATCTAATTACATAATATAAAAAATCCACATAACATGCTAGTTCATGAAAAGAGGATATACAACTCAAAATTCAATCAAGCTTGTAGTTTTATTCTCTGGGTAGGAATAAACTTCCAGGGGTGTACCATTTCACTTTTACTGTGGTGATCTGCTTTATACCTGTCTCCTGAGTCAGCCTGCGGGGGCAGCATCATTACTAACTTTGCAAACGTTTGCAAAAAAAGAGGAATACAGTTTTTATCATGTTGCTGTTTAAAGTGGCTCATAAGACTCCAGGGCAAGCTGATTTCCTGTCACCTGGGCATCCCAAACTGGGATATCCTACTACGTTAAACCCCCTGGTTCGCTAACAAATCGTACTTTCTTGATGAGCCCACGCCGCATGCGCGACTGGCACTGGCGTCACTTGCATGCCCTTTCAGACATGCATGGCCACGACAGCCACAACTGAATGGCTGTGTATGGGCAGGGGCAGCCAAAGCATGCGAGTGATGTGTGTGGGTGGGATTCCA
Organism: Gastrophryne carolinensis; assembly: GCA_027917425.1. Taxonomy (NCBI): domain Eukaryota; kingdom Metazoa; phylum Chordata; class Amphibia; order Anura; family Microhylidae; genus Gastrophryne; species Gastrophryne carolinensis. Next base: position 461,206,022 of record CM051235.1, read on the forward strand.
TTCAGGTTCTCCAGCCGCACATTCAGCTTCAACAGCACGCATGCTCCGTTGGACTAAGGACAGATGAGCTTCCTGGGCGAATGGCGGGGTTTCACAATGCTGTGCACTGCAAACCAGGGTGCCCTTGGAGGACGAACCAAAACCCAGGATAGTGAAAATACTGGGTTTGAACCGGGATTCTTTGACCCTCGTGGCAGGGATGCAGCTTTCGGATGCCCTGCACTTTTTATTGCATATGTGTTTAGCAGGGTGTTATATGGTAATTCTTTTATTTAGTTAATGTGCATGGGAATAGCGTTTATTCTGCCCAAGCCATTAAAGACTATACCCAGTATCTAAAATTAATATATTTTATATTTTTTGTCACTTTTTATTCTTTCCTCCACTGGGCTGGGCTGGACTTTAGAATATGTGTCCCCCCCATCTTGCCTCAGAAGCATCAAGCACACTAAGGAGAGGAGCAAAAATGCAGGGCGGTGGGGTTAAATTAGAGTTGAGGTCAGGAAAATGACAACAATCCCAGAAAGCAGAGCGGCACAGTCAGAAGACACTTCCTGTTTACAGACAGCCTGAGACTCCATGTGCCGCCATCTTGGATGTTTAAAAGCTCAGAAAGATGCAGCAGATGCAGGTAGGATGATTTTTAACATAGAAAATCTGTATGTACAATGTGGGGGAAACATATAAGATAGGCTCTCATTCAGGGTGAAGGTCCGGTTTACTATAAGCTAGTAATAATTGCAGCTAAGTGTGGGATGAGCATACAGAGTGGGCATACAGAGTCACTTCTACTGGTGGCACCCAAGTCTGACCCTGTGTGGGACAATTGTGACTTTGCCAAGGAACAGAGTTACTGTTAGACCATGTTTTTGTTTAATCCTAGAAGAATGGAACTGAAAGAGACCAGTTCTAGCTTCTACATCACACTGCAGAAAACTTAGGACAGGCCAAATTTAGGACAGGCATCAGGTGAGCTGCCACTGCCTGGACTGTTCCTAAATAATATTTAAACATTAGCGCGGCGAGATTAGTTTAACAATCGTAGGTAGGAATATCAGAACAATATTGGGCAATTTTAATTCTACACTGCTTCCATCTATGCTTTTCTGCCGTTGTCTGTACATCCATACCTACAGTTGATAAATGTAACTAATATTCTTTGTGACATTTTCCATAAACCAACATAATTCACCATGTATACCAATTAATTTCACAAGCAGACAGTGCCATGGTTTATAGATTGCCTCTGTCTGTTAACCCCCTGCACTGGTTTTCATTTTTATTTTATCGGGCATCATCTTCAGCTGAAAATATCTTGCCGGCGACCTGGTGTCTCCATCTGTGACGGAACAAGCTCGGGCAAGTCAGGCTTTCAGGTCATCCAATCATCACTACTGGGTCAGCCATTGTAGAAAGTGAAGCATCAGCAACCTCCTTGATGGAACATAAAGGGGTGGCAGAAGTGCAGGTGTCCCCCTCTTGTGTTCAGAATGTTCCTTCGTCTCTCTGCTTAAATGTAACAATAAGCAAGAAGAAAGCAAATCAGCGTGTCAGCATGCTTCACGGACCATGAGCTCCCCGCAGACAGCCTGGCTAGGAGAGCTGCAACAGCCAACCCGGAGGGGACACAGCTCGAGGTGGTCTTTATTTAATGAAGTTGCTGACCTGGGAACACTTCGCTTACAGGCATTGCACAGTGATGGAACGTTTAAAAATGAGAATCATTTCTAAACAGTAAAAACATAGGAGCCAGTCACATGGATTTAAAAAAATATTGCTTGCAGTTATGCAAGATGAAAAAATAATGTGTATTTGGAGTGATTATGAGATAGTATACACATGTGCCTTGACATGATATATACAATATATACATTAATATATATCTATACACACACACACTACACACGGTTGCCTGGCCATAAGGAGGCTCAGACAAATGCCCAGTGGGCTGTTCTGCTTTGGGGCAGTCTGGGCTGCTACCTATACTAACACTCCCGCTTTGACTGCCTCTCCCCCAGCCCCTTTCCCACTCTACCCTCTCAGCCAAGCAACCCCAGCCGATGTCCTCCCCCTAATGATTTAACCTCAGTATTAGAGCACACTGGTTGACTGGCCAGGAAACAGCAGAGATGCCACAGACTGGTCGTGGCAGGCCAGGTGCTAGTAAATTCCCAAGCTGATTTTTGGCCCCAGTCTGCCACTGTACACAGCCATCTTGCTACACACTGGACAGTCCTAGTTATGAAAAACTTAGTCCCACAGTCCATTTGCTCAAGTCTCTGTGCACCTTTTTAATTTTTGGCCCTAGATGACTTTTAAAGGGACATTCCAGGCAAAAGGTTAAATGAGCCTGCTCCCCTGTCTGCTCTCCTCATACTGACTGTCAGGGGTAGCATCTTCAGTCTGCTTTATATTTCTCTATGACTTCCAGTGAACTCCCTTCCTTCTTCAGGACCTTCTCAGCAGCAGACGATGAATCATCTATGCATGCTTCAATCACAGGGTCCCCTCAGAGGTCGATTATTTTTGGGGATCCTCAAAAATGAGTCAGTAGAAGGTAGCAAATTCTATAGGGTTATCAAGGAATGCAAGGTATTGGTGAATGAAAGATGCCACCCCTGACATACAGCATGGAACAATCAAAAAAGCCGGCTATTTTATCGCTTCGCCTGGAGTCTTTAAAGCGCTACTACAGTTAAATACCTTATTTATGCTGTATGGCATCTCACTGAGGAACAGATCCTGGATGTCTTAAAACATAACTTTACTTCATTGCACATATTGGGTCACCCCAATTTGAGAAGCCCCGGGACACACAACAAAAAGTTTTCCTTTCCTGACTTTAAGAACAGTTTATCCCATACATCAAGAATATATTACTTTTTCCTCTGCAGTTTTACAAGGGTATTTTGTACTATTACTTAATAAAATAATACATTCGACTACTTTCGCTGTACAATATATTACATCAATGAATCTCTGGGAAGATCACCAGTTCTCTGCACACGCTGAACTTCTGCCCTCTTTTTTCCCAAGTGAGCAATGGAAATGGATGGCCTTCATTTAACGAATAATAGTTAAAATACTTAGGCAAAAAAAAGCTTCAGCTGCATCTTTAAATCACAGCCACCTTGCAGTCCAGTAATTTCACCTTTATATGGAACTAATAGAAGCACAAAATGTCAGCGTGATATTCGAAAATCTCAAGCAATGAAAAAATGTTTAAATATATATGACTTATTAATTGGATTGTGAACTGATAACTGCTTGGGTTGATTACTTATTAATGTCACATTACACATCCCATAATAATATATAAAACCTTTGACCCAGACATCTGGACTGTATAATAATCAGCACTGGTTGAAGAAGTACAATGACTCTATTATTGTTTTATTGCAGTTGTATTGTAGTTAAATGTCTGAACAGGTGACACACTAAAACTATGTCAATTAAAATATGACAGATATAAACTCTCTTTACAATGAAAACCTAATGGTGTCTCTGAATACACTTTTTTTACTAAAGTATATCAATGCTTAGCAACCTCGTGGTGCTCTGTATGCATGGGCAACATTACCTAGAGGTTTTTCTTTTTCTTCTAGTCTGATGCTTGATTAATGTCCCTTGTGCCATATTAAAGAAGTCGGCATTGTGACAAGTTGGGAAAGGATCCTGATTGCTGGCTCTGCCTGCGCAATGACCCCTGCAACCCCCCTAAATCTTTCCACTAACCTCTATTCTTGACCAAATTTGGTCCGTCAACTGACTGCCGGGGTAACTTTTGGTGCCCATGTGACCGTAGTTGGCCATTTGTAGGACCGTATTTCAGCTGAGGAACAGGATTAAAATAAGGTTTTCGGGCAGTTGCGGGGGTCATTACGCACGGGGGGGGGCTTCAGCAAACTGTATGTCACCACGAGCCGGTCACGAAGCCGTCACACACCCATTACTTAGAAGATGGGTGAGGGACCGCTTTAAAGTAGAAGTGCCGTTATGAGGTAACCCCTCCGCCCTGCCATATTCCCCTGGAGCTGGGGCAGGACAGGGGGGTTACAGAGGTCTAACACCATTCTACCAGGCCCATGCGGATGCAAAGACACAAAGCGGCAACCCCCTGCTCATTCACTTGAATGGCCGGAGGTGTGCACAGGGTTGGGGGGCGCAGCTCTGTGCTTTCTCCTAAGATGGTGGCGCCCAGGATCCGAAGTGGCAGGGCAACACTAGACCAGACTAGTTTTTTTCTTTGTAACCCCCCATCCGGCCTCAATGCCAGGGGAGGGAGGACAAGATTACCTTCCATTCTAAATAGTGCCAGACTTAAAGAGAAAATGCACCTTCAAAAAGGAGCACCAACATCAACATGTATACAAAATTCTTTATTATGAAAAAGGAGATACTATTAAAATACACAAAAACACACTGGACAATTAAAATCACATGGATGACCCCATGATCACAATAATATTAATGAAAAAACCCCCTAAGGGGAACAATGCTTCAAAAGACCCTATGTGCGCTTATTAGATCCTATTATAACAGTTATTTTATGCCGGCATAAAAATTGTATGTGTAAACCCTCAAAGTGTAAAACCTCTAATAAATATCAACTCTTAACAACAATACCTCATGTGAAAATGAGTAAAAAACTAAATTCCACAGAAAATATATTGGCAGACTCGCCCAGTTCAAACAGTTATAAGTGAATGGAAACAATAAAGATATACTCAAAGTGCACGTGTGCGTGCTAAATGACACCAGCAAACCTGAATATTCAAGAATAAAGAATGGCACATAGAGTCAGCATCACAGGGTCATCAAATATAAATCACCGCGCCCGCAACTCCCATGTTGCTTCAAGGTGAGGGTGTCTCCTGGGCAGGAAAGGGTGTGGCATTCCCCCCTCCCATTCCCCATATATGCATTGTGGCATTCCTCCCCTCCTATTCCCTTATAGGCAATGAGGCATTCCCCCTCCTCCCATTCCCATATAGGCAGTGTGGCATGCCCCCTCCTATTCCCAAATAGGCAGTGTGACATACTCCCCTCCCATTCTAATATATGCAGTGTGGCATTCCCCCCCCCCCATTCCAATATAGGCAGTGTGGCATCCCCCCCTCCCATTTCCATATAGGCAGTGTGGCATTCTCCCCCTCCCATTCCCATATAGGCCGTGTGGCATTCCCATATAGGCAGTGTGGCATTCTCCCCCTCCCATTCCCATATAGGCCGTGTGGCATTCCCATATAGGCAGTGTGGCATTTCCCCCTCCCATTCCCATATAGGCAGTGTGGCATATTCCCCTTCCATTCCCATATCGGCAGTGTGGCATTCCCATATAGGCAGTCCCTCCTATTCTTCTTAGGCAAAAAAAAAAGTAAACTCACCATTCCATCCTTCCCGCTGTCCCTGCCGTCTTTTCACACACACACACCCGGCTTGGTATAGTGGACGCCCAGCGCTGTATAAGGCCGGGTGTGTGTGCTGGCGCAGTGGAGATGTGGAAGGAACAGTGTGAGTGGCAGATACAGCTGCCTCCGCCGCTTTCTCTCCGCGAGGACAGCGTGAGCGGGAACAGTGGAGAGGTGAGTTGACTTTTTCCGTTTTTCTTCCACATTCGCCCGATAAGATGCACTGACACCTCCCCCCACTTTTGGGGAATAATAAGTGCGTCTTATAGGGCAAAAATTACGGTATGTGGTACCGTTGTAACTTGGAGAAATGGGGCTTGTACACGCAATAAGATTTTATTAAGAAGCTTACATTTTTACATAAAAATTAGCACATATTTCACCCAAAAATATTGAGAATCAGGGGCGAGCTGGCCGTAGGGCATACCGCAAAATCCCGGTAGGCCGGCACCAGGAAAGGCCGCTGTTCCCCCCTCTGCGGCGGCTCTCACACACACACAGGAGCACACAAGCACACACACACATTAAACTTACTTACCAGCACTTCCTGGTTGTTGCGCGGTGGGCATCTCTCACATACACTCACTGACACATACACTTATGCTTACCAGCGTCGGTGGCCGGGACCCATATGGCCGGCGTCCAATGAAAACAATGGATGCCGGCCATATGGGTCCCGCCAAACGACGCCGGTAAGCATGAGTGTATGTGTCAGTGAGTGTATGTGGGAGGCCGCGGCGGGAACAGCAGTGAGGGCAGACTGGCCGCCCGCCTGCCCGCCGTGAACCAGTGTAAGTGTGTGGGCGGCTGGGGGGGGTGGGTCAGCAGCAGCGGGAAGGCAGGCATGAACTGGGTACCCTGCCTGCCTGCTGCCTTATTATTGTGCAGTGTTGGCGGGAAGGAGTGAAATGAAGGATGCCCACACCCCCTAAGGGATGCCCCCACCCACTGGCTGCACTGAGGGATGCCCACACCCACTGAGGGATGCCCCCACCCACTGGTTGCACTGAGGGATGCCCCCACCCACTGGCTTACTGAGGGATGCCCCCACCCACTGGCTGCACTGAGGGATGCCCCCACCCACTGGCTGCACTGAGGGATGCCTCCACCCACTGGCTTACTGAGGGATGCCCCCACCCACTGGCTGGACTGAGGGATTCCCCTGTCCACTGGCTGCACTGAGGGATGCCGCCACCCACTGGCAGCACTGAGGGATGCCCCAACCCACTGGCTGCACTGAGGGATGCCCCCACCCACTGGCTGTACTGAGGGATGCCCCCAGTGGCTGCACTGAGCGGTGCCCACACCCAGTGGCCACACTGAGGGATTCCCCCACCCCCTGGCTGCACTGAGGGATGCCCCCACCCACTGGCTGCACTGAGGGATGCCCCCACCCACTGGCTGTACTGAGGGATGCCCCCACCCACTGGCTGTACTGAGAGATGCCCCCACCCAGTGGCTGCACTGAGGGATGCCCCCATCCACTGGCTGCACTGAGGGATTCCCCCACCCACTTGCTGCACTGAGGGATGCCCCCACCCACTGGCTGCACTGAGGGATACCCCCACCCAGTGGCTGTACTGAGGGATATACCCACCCACTGGCTCTACTGAGGGATGCCCCCACCCACTGGCTGCACTGAGGGATGCCCCCACCCACTGGCTGCACTGAGGGATGTCCCAACCCACTGGCTGCACTGAGGGATGCCCCCACCCAGTGGCTGTACTGAGGGATGCCCCCAGTGGCTGCACTGAGGGGTGCCCCCACCCAGTGGCCGCACTGAGGGATGCCCCCACCCACTGGCTTACTGAGGGATGCCCCCACCCACTGGCTTACTGAGGGATGTCCCCACCCACTGGCTGGACTGAGGGATGCCCCTGTCCACTGGCTGCACTGAGGGATGCCCCCACCCACTGGCTGCACTGAGGGATGCCCCCACCCACTGGCTGTACTGAGGGATGCCCCCACCCTCTAGCTTACTAAGGGATGCCCCCGCCCACTGGCTGAACTGCACTGAGGGATGCCCCACCCACTGGCTGCACTGAGGGATGCCCCCACCCACTGGCTGCACTGAGAAATGCCCCACCCACTGACTGCACTGAGGGATGCCCCCCACCCACTGGCTGCACTGAGGGATGCCCCCACCCACTGGCAGCACTGAGGGATGCCCCCACCCACTGGCTGCACTGAGGGATGCCCCCACCCACTGGCTGTACTGAGGGATGCCCCCAGTGGCTGCACTGAGGGGCTCCCCCACCCAGTGGCCGCACTGAGGGATGCCCCCACCCACTGGCTGCACTGAGGAATGCCCCCACCCAGTGGCTGCACTGAGGGATGCCCCCACCCACTGGCTGCACTGAGGGATGCCCCCACCCACTGGCTGTACTGAGGGATGCCCCCACCCACTGGCTGCACTGAGGGATGCCCCCACCCACTGGCTGCACTGAGGGATGCCCCCACCCACTGGCTGCACTTCACTGAGGGATGCCCCCACCCCCTGGCTGCACTGAGGGATGCCCCCACCCCCTGGCTGTACTGAGGGATGCCCCACCCAGTGGCTGTACTGAGGGATGCCCCCACCCAGTGGCTGTACTGAGGGATGCCCCCACCCAGTGGCTGTACTGAGGGATGCCCCCAGTGGCTGTACTGAGGGATGCCCCCAGTGGCTGTAATGGGAGCTGCCGCAACATACCTCTGTGGGCTTCCCCTCACTCGCTGTAATGAGAGAGATGTTGCTCACGGCCTGTAATGGAGTGTTCCTGCACGCTGTCTGTAAAGGGGGGATTTTATCACACCATTTGGCTTCGAATACTTTTTTATTATTTTTCTCCTCTAAACCCTGGGTGCGTGCTGTGGAACGAAAAATAAGGTGTATATATAATGTGACGCTAAGATACTATACTGGGCAAGAAGCAGTACAGCAGGGCCTGTGTGCCCCAAAAAGTCCCGGGCCGTTTTTTAGCCACAGTCCGCCCCTGTTGAGAATACACTAAAAAATGGTCAAACAAGACATTTCGTGTTAAAGCCCAGACTCAAGAAAGGCTGGCACTTAAAGGGATAAAATCCTGGGTTTTGGTCCACTTTAATTGACATTCCAGGAAAAAGGTTAAATTATCCTTCCTTCTGCTCTCCTTCTGCCTTCATTCAGACTGTTGCATATTCAGGAGTCAATTGCGTTCAGCAGAAGGGTACCATTTCTATAGGGATTATTAGGGAATTCAAAGTGCTGGGAGCACTGAAAAATGAAAGAAGCTGCACCTGACAGCCAGCATGGGGCAAGCAATCTAATTTAACCCTTTGTCTGAAACCTCCCTTTAATCACAGGTGAGTATAGTCAAGTTCTCTAATTACATTCCCTGATGGGCTATAGCAGGGCCACCATCAGAAATTACTTGGCCCATACAGGCCAACCCACTTTTCCATCAGGCCCCCTTGTGCCCCATACTGGTGTCTTTCCTATTTTTCCTGATTGCATCCCTGGGCCCATAAAAGCAAAAATAGTCTGTGGTCTTGCTTGGGGAATGTCTGGGATTACTTGCTCATGCGTCTGTTTGTCTAGAGAGATTCTGTAGGCAGTTTATGGTTTAGTGTTGAGGTTTGAATTCAGAATATTGTTAAATAACAGATTGCATATTGGTTCAAATATCAGAAACTTGATTCCTTTTAATTTTATTGAGCAGGTTGTCAAGATATTAAGTGCAAGCAATTGGAGTTCATTTAGCTTCGCTAGTTGATTTCTAGAGACCAGAACATACAACCCAAAGTTCCTTCCATATAATTTTTTTTTTTTTTACAAATTTGGCAGGCTTTCTCTAAAACTGAAATCAGCCAGAAATATTCATGGAGCTTTCAAGCTGCAAACTCGTGTTAAGAATGTATTTATTTAAACTCATGCTGGAATTGATCCCTTCTGCAGTGAAAATATGGATATAAGTACCGCACCACCGTTTGCTTGAGGCCAGTCTCATGTACCATCCTGGTGACCGGTGGTTATTCAACTTCTAAAAAAAGAGGTTGTGGTCTTGTTTAGTGGTTAATATGGCCAATAGTGAGTGGAGAGGGTTTCTTGTGTGTGTGGTTTTATATAGTATACTTAAGTAGCATCTGTTGAAAAGTTGTCTTTTTGCACTCATTAAATTTCATGTACTTCCTTTCTGCGCTTTACCAGCTCCAAATACTCTATGGTGGAAAAACCCAATGCAATTTCTCTCTCTATATGCAAAAGATGTGCCACAACTCTCTTGTTGCATATATATATATATATATATATATATATATATATATATATATATTTCTCTTTTTACTAAAATGCTTATACCATTCTTCAATGTAGGAGATAGTCACTTCACATTTAAATTCACCACTTAAATCTAATCTCTAGCAAAAGGTCAGTGTAATAAAATAGTGACCAAGAGATACACATGAGCTTATAATTGGAATATAAATGAAAAGAAATACATTTAAAAAGTCATGTTAGTGTAACCTTTTCCGCCCCAGCCTAGATATTATATCAGCTGATTACTATTTCGATGCGTTCGCCGAGGTTGTGACCAACATTAATATTTCAGATCGCATCAAGGACTGCAGTTAGTTAAAGAGAAAATAAACCATAAAATAGATGTAATTATTATGACATCTGCATTTATTAGGAACATAGTTGTTAAAAGAACATTTAAAGAGGGGTAAGTCTACTTTCAATGGATTTTTTGAAAGTGCATGTTTTTGTGTGCCAAAATGATGTCCTTAAGATTCTGAGCTGATTTTTTTTTTCTTTTTTTTCTTTTGAGCTCTGTCACCTCGAAACTGGTGTACTGTTGCCCATAGCAGCAGAATGCAGGTAGCAAAAACTGGCAAAAAAATCGGCAATCACAAATCTGCTGGCTGCATGTGGCTATGATGGTGAAAAAAACTGTTTTAGGCAGCTGCATCGCTGCAGGCACTCAGGTGGGAGAGACATGTAGGTGGCATTGTAAGTGGTTTAAAAGGTTTTGGTTCTCTAGGATAAAATAACAAAATACCTATAGCATTCTTATCTTCCATTCCTTTCGTAACAGAGCACTTGAGGTCTATGTCTTTAGTACTCACCAATCCCAAATTTTCAACCAAACTTCTCAATTTACTGTGCAAGTCCCCAATTTGGCAGGCTTCTGCAGTCTAACTACATTTTGAAATGCCACACCAATGGTTAAATTCCCCTCCTCACCTACAACACAATAAATAGAGCACAAAGCTAAATTGAATATGTATAATCATGCTCTGCCTGGCTGCATTTTTTTCTGTACAATTTTTAGGATGAGTATTGAAGACATATAAATCAAGGAATTTGCTTTGGGGGATTAAAGGTGAGTATGGGACTTTTTTAGTTTATCCCCTTTTACTTACAGGGCCATAACCCGAGAGCAGACCCCGCTAAGGACTATGCAGTAAAGTAAAAAGTGTATTGTATATATTGTTGAAATGAATTTTAAAACTCTTTTAAAGTTTAAAGTTTACCACACATATTAAAGAATCTGTCTCTTGTGGAGTCAGAGGAATTCTGTTTTATGTTTCAAGGCCTCTGTAGACAAAACATCTTGGAACAGATGGATCAGTGTGGCTTGCTTGCAGTGTATCAGAGCAACTACAGTTCTGAAGGCAGACAGATTAACATAAAACACAGAGCACATCTAAACTAAAAAGCTTAAAACTAGAAAATTAAACATATTACAGCATCTCCTGGCGGTTGCCCCTTAAGTATTTTGTTTACATCTAAGAGAAAAAAAAGCCTAGCATCGTGTCAAACTAAAAAATAACATTATCTTTTTCATCATCTTTTGCAGAGTGAACTATGTTAAAAAAATATGACCGTAATAGAAGCGTAAACAAGCCATCCAGAGGTCCTCCAGTGTAAATTCATACCACCCTCCCTCCTGCCCCTCTATTAAGCCAGATTTGAGGTTTTAAAACTAAAAACATCTGTTCTCTATGCTAGAAGGTGAATCCTGAGCCTGGAGCCCTATATGTACCTGGATTTGTGGTGGCTGCTAGGGATGACCGAATCGATCTGGACGAACCGAATTCGTTCCGAATTTCAGGAAATATTAGATTATGAACGAATCCGAATTTCCCTGCGATTCGATCGATCGAAGTTTTCCTATATAAAGTGGCGGCCATCTTGCTTGTGTGCATTTCAGACTTGCATTCGTGAGACAGCGGTGGTTGCTGCAGACAGGGACAGACAGTTAGCGATAGGTAGGGAGATTTACAGATAGGTAGGGAGATTTACAGAGGCAGACCGAGCCAGGGAAAGATAGTGGAAAACCGGAACAATCCAGGGACAGCATAAAAGTGAAAGTGACAGGGTGATTTGCCTGATCAGTTTTCAATTCAATTTGATTTCTTTGTGCTGTAAACCGTAATCTGCCTTTCCACTGTGCCTGCCATCTATGCAGTGCCTTATGTAACCCTATCTGTTATACTAAATAAGCGTTGTTCAGCATCAGCTTTATTAAGCTATTGCATTTTGCATTGGTTTTTGTCCTGCTGTCAATACACCAGGCCGCAGGGTATCCCAAACCACCACTTGGCACCCTATCTGTTATACTAAATAAGCGTCTACAGCCTCAGCTTTATTAGGTTATTGCATTTTGAATTGTTTTTTGTCCTGCTGTCAATACACCAGGCCGCAGGGTATCCCAAACCACCACATGGCACCCTATCTATTATACTAAATAAGCGTTGTTCAGCATCAGCTTCATTAAGCTATTGCATTTTGCATTGATTTTTGTCCTGCGGTCAATATACCAGGCCCCAGGGTATCCCAAACCACCACAAGGCACCCTATCTGTTATACTAAATAAGTGTCCACAGCCTCAGCTTTATTAAGCTATTGCATTTTGCATAGGTTTTTGTCCTGCTGTCAATACACCAGGCCGCAGGGTATCCCAAACCACCACGTGGCACCCTATCTGTTATACTAAATAAGCGTCTACAGCCTCAGCTTTATTAAGTTATTGCATTTTGAATGGGTTTTGGTCTGCTTTAAATACACCAGGCCGCAGGGTATCCCAAACCACCACGTTGCAATCTGTCTGTTATACTAAATAAGCGTTGTTCAGCATCAGCTTTATTAAGCTATTGCATTTTGCATTGGTTTTTGTCCTGCTGTCAATACACCAGGCCGCAGGGTATCCCAAACCACCACGTGGCACCCTATCTGTTATACTAAATAAGTGTCTACAGCCTCAGCTTTATTAAGTTATTGCATTTTGAATTGGTTTTTGTCCTGCTGTCAATACACCAGGCCGCAGGGTATCCCAAAACACCACATTTCACCCTATCTGTTATACTAAAAAAGCGTTGTTCAGCATCAGCTTTATTAAGCTTTTGCATTTTGCATAGGTTTTTGTCCTGCTGTTAATACACCAGGCCGCAGAGTATTCCAAACCACCACGTGGCACCCTATCTGTTATACTAAATAAGCGTCTACAGCCTCAGCTTTATTAAGCTATTGCATTTTGCATTGGTTTTTGTCCTGCTGTCAAAACACCAGGCCGCAGGGTATCCCAAACCACCATGTGGCACCCTATCTGTTATACTAAATAAGCGTCTACAGCCTCAGCTTTATTAAGTTATTGCATTTTGAATTGGTTTTGGTCTGCTTTAAATACACCAGGACGCACAGTGTCCCAAACCACCGCGTTGCACCCTGTTATACTAAATAAGCGTTGTTCAGCATCAGCTTTATTAAGCTATTGCATTTTGCTAAGGGCTTTTGTCCTGCTGTCAATACACCAGGCCGCAGGGTATCCCAAACCACCACGTGGCACCCTATCTGTTATACTAAATAAGCCTTGTTCAGCATCAGCTTTATTAAGCTATTGCATTTTGCATTGGTTTTTGTCCTGCTGTCAATATACCAGGCCGCAGGGTATCCCAAACCACCACGTAGCACCTTATCTGTTATACTAAATAAGCGTCTACAGCCTCAGCTTTATTAAGGTATTGCATTTTGAATTGGTTTTTGTCCTGCTGTCAATACACCAGGCCGCAGGGTATCCCAAACCACCACTTTGCACCCTATCTGTTATACTAAATAGGCATTGTTCAGCATCAGCTTTATTAAGCTATTGCATTTTGCATAGGTTTTTGTTCTGCTGTCAATACACCAGGCCGCAGAGTATCCCAAACCACCACGTGGCACCCTATCTGTTAGACTAAATAAGCATCTACAGCCTCAGGTTTATTAAGTTATTGCATTTTGAATTGGTTTTGGTCTGCTTTAAATACACCAGGTCGCAGGGTATCCCAAACCTGCACGTTGCACCCTGTTATACTAAGTAAGCATTGTTCAGCATCAGCTTTATTAAGCTATGGTATTTTGCATTGGTTTTTGTCCTGCTGTCAATATACCAGGCCGCAGGGTATCCCAAACCACCACTTTGCACCCTATCTGTTATACTAAATAAGCATCTACAGCCTCAGCTTTATTAAGGTATTGCATTTTGAATTGGTCTTTGTCCTGCTGTCAATACACCAGGCCGCAGGGTATCCCAAACCACCACTTTGCACCCTATCTGTTATACTAAATAAGCGTTGTTCAGCATCAGCTTTATTAAGCTATTGCATTTTGCATTGGTTTTTGTCCTGCTGTCAATACATCAGGCCGCAGGGTATCCCAAACCACCACGTGGCACCCTATCTGTTATACTAAATAAGCGTCTACAGCCTCAGCTTTATTAAGTTATTGCATTTTGAATTGGTTTTGGTCTGCTTTAAATACACCAGGCCGCAGGGTATCCCAAACCACCACGTTGCACCCTGTTATACTAAATAAGCATTGTTCAGCATCAGCTTTATTAAGCTATTGCATTTTGCATTGGTTTTTGTCCTGCTGTCAATATACCAGGCCGCAGGGTATCCCAAACCACCACGTAGCACCCTATCTGTTATACTAAATAAGCGTCTACAGCCTCAGCTTTATTAAGGTATTGCATTTTGAATTGGTTTTTGTCCTGCTGTCAATACACCAGGCCGCAGGGTATCCCAAACCACCACTTTGCACCCTATCTGTTATACTAAATAAGCGTTGTGCAGCATCAGCTTTATTAAGCTATTGCATTTTGCATTGGTTTTTGTCCTGCTATCAATACACCAGGCCGCAGGGTATCCCAAACCACCACGTGGCACCCTATCTGTTATACTAAATAAGCGTCTACAGCCTCAGCTTTATTAAGTTATTGCATTTTGAATTGGTTTTGGTCTGCTATAAATACACCAGGCCGCAGGGTATCCCAAACCACCATGTTGCATCCTATCTGTTATGCTAAATACGCTTTGTTCAGCATCAGCTTTATTAAGCTATTGCATTTTGCATAGGTTTTTGTCCTGCTGTCAATATGCCAGGCTGCAGTGTATCCCAAACCACCGCGTGGCACCCTATCTGTTATACTAAATACGCTTGTTCATCCTTCCTCAGCTTAATCAAACTATTGCATTTTGAATTGTTTTTTGGTCTACTGCCAATTTTCATAGTATCTGGTGTAGAGAAGCAGTTCCTCACTTTATTTAGCTTATTCTTTTTAAAGTAAACACATTTTTTAGCGTACCTATTGCGCATTTCAAATACATAAAAATGTCAGGCAGACAAGTACAAGGATGTTCAAAGAGGAGTGGCAGAGGCCGAGATTCAGCAGGCAGAGGTCGCAGCAGACTAGGAGCGAGTGGCAGCAGGAGTCACGGTGAGAGACCTGATCTGCCAGTATCTGCTAGCGGTCGTGTCTCCACCAGTAACGCATCTGCCGTGGTAGATTGGTTGACGCGCTCATCAACATCATCACAAGTTACATCTGATACCCCCAGTCTAGCGAGGTAGGTTCCTCTGACACACCCCTGAGTTGGCATGCCCCGAGAGCAGTCCCAGTCCTCCCATTGCCTCTGTCCTACGCCGTTCCCTCCCCCAGCGACGTATCCTATGCTTTGGGTTCAGCTCCACTCTTTAGTGAGGAGGACGATCAGATAGAGGACAGTCAGCAGCTACTGCCCAGCCAAGAAATGGAGGTGGCTTCTTTAGCTAGGCAGACAAATAGTGATGTGGACAGTGTCGTGGGTGTTGCGAGCGTTCCAGACACTGTTGACGAAACCGAGAACATCAGTGATGTGCAGCCACAACTCGGTGATGATGATGATGATGAAGCCGATCGCACTTGGGAAGGGGCTTCATCGTCATCATCAGGAGAAGAGGGGTGCAGGTTGCCCCGGAGTCAGCAGCTGAGGCAGCAAGGTGTTAGCAGCATGGTTGGCAGTCAGCATGGGGACACAATTGTAAAGCCTGGAGCCAAATGGGGCCGGGGTAGAGCACCTGCTGCGCGGCAGGCTACCTTATCAGGAGGTAATGGAGCAGGGGTTCCTGGAGTTGGCGACAGTAGCAGTGAATCAGTGAGGCCTGTTGGTGGGAAAAGTAGCTACTCGGCAGTGTGGCAGTTTTTCCTCAAGCATCCGCAGGAGGGTAACATGGCCACATGCAAGATATGTAGGCAGAAGGTGAAGCATGGCCAGGGCCCAAATGTTGGCACCACGGCCCTGTGTCAACATATGATGCGTCACCATAAAGCGACCTGGGAGAACCGAGGCTCTGAAGAGGTGGTCCAGCCTGCTTCCTTACCAAGTGGCACACCGCTCCCAATTTCTGCCAGCCAAGGCTCCAGCACCTTAGCCGAAGGCAGATGTGCGTCATACCCATCCTCTGTCGCTCCTGCTCTTCCTCCTCCAAGTCATGCATCCCGTCAGCAATCCATCAGCGAAGCCATGTCCAAGAGACAGCAGTATGCTCCCACTCATCCTACGGCGCAGAAGCTGAATGTGCTCCTGTCCAAGTTGCTGGTGCTGCAGTCGCTCCCTTTTCAGGTGGTGGACTCTGCACCTTTCAGAGAACTGATGGCTTGTGCCGAGCCGAGGTGGAGAGTCCCAAGCCGTCATTTCTTTGCCAAGAAGGCAGTACCAGCGCTGCACACTTTTGTTGAACAGAAGGTGGGCCAGTCCTTGAGCCTGTCCATGTGTAGCAAAGTGCATGGCAGCGCCGACGTCTGGAGCTGTAACTACGGTCAGGGACAGTACATGTCATTTTGCCCACTGGGTGAATGTGGCACCTTTGCAGCAGCAGTAGCAACTTGGACAGGTCACGCCGCTACGGCCTCCGCGCTCCCTGCCCGTTGGGCCTGTGACACCGTGCGACTCGGCCTCCTCATCCTCTGCCATCTCCTCACCCTCCACTGTAGGCTCAAGTCTCAGTGCCCCTCCAGTCTACCATGTGTGCAGGGCACAGAGGTGTCACGCTGTGCTTCACATGGTTTGTCTTGGCGAATGGAGTCACACAGGGGAGGAACTGCTTAAATTTATTCATCAGGAAATCCAAACATGGCTTACTCCAAGAAAACTAAAAATGGGAATCATGGTTACCGACAATGGGAAGAACATTTTGTCTGCGTTGCGCCAAGGAAGCCTGACCCATGCCCCCTGCATGGCTCACTTCTTCAATCTGGTTGTCAAGCGGTTTCTGAAGTCTTCCCCCCATCTTCAAGGAAACTTTGCATGCACTTCAGCCACTCATACACTGCCAAACACACCCTTCTTGAGCTACAGTGTCAGAACGGTAGCCCCCAACATAGTCTGATTTGCGATGTTTCCACCTGTTGGAATTCCACCCTTCACATGTTGGACCGTTTATATGAACAGAGAAAAGCCATCACAGATTTCCTGATGATCCAAGCGGAAAGGGGGACTCCCCTGTGCAACTTCAATGTCAACCAGTGGCAGCTCATACGTGACACCTGCCGTTTGCTCAGGCCCTTTGAGGAAGCCACTTTATTTGTCAGTCGGCAGGATTACGGGATGAGCGACGTGATTCCACTGCTTCATGTACTATAGCACATGTTAGAAACCATGGCTGGTCAGGGCACTGGAGACATGGCGTCTACATCTTACGGCCACATGAACCCCGTTGAAGCTGAACTGGAGGAGGAGGAGGAGGAAGAGGAGGAGGAGGGGCACAGTGAAGCACAGTTTAGGCTTGGCGAAATGGCTGGTTTATCTAGTCAGTGGACAGGAGAGGAGGAGCAGGAGCAGCCAGAGGAGCTAGAGGGTTTTGAGGAAGGCGAGACAGAGGACCCGGACACACTGTGGCAGTATGCAGTGGAGATGGAGACAGGTAGTCCCTCCGAGTCACTTGCGCAAATGGCAGGAAGCATGCTCACGTGCTAATAATATTATTATATTTATTATATTTAATTTATATATATTTAATAAACACGTATTAGCAAAAACATTTATATAAAATAAATCATGTGCAGTAACATGTGGAATGTTTTATTTACCACATTGCATGCCGCTGCACAACTTGATAAATGTAAGTGATGTAAACAATACCTAACGCCATGACAACATAAATATAGCAGACTTTAAGGGTTAAAGTGGCCAAAAACACAGGATTTTTACTATACTGGGTTTTAGTCCTTTCCCCTGGGGCACCCCGATCGGGTATTCTCCGCTGTGTAAAACCCCCTCCAGATCGCCGATGCCAACTCACTTCTTCCCGGTCCTACGGCACATGCACAGCCGCTTGTCCAATCAGCGTGCTCGGAGCCGCTGACGCCACCTTGTCTAAGTCTTCGTCTAATGCCAGAGGCTCCGCACACGCTGGTGGCTGCATCCCCCATTTCCCTCTAACGGGGAGCGTGCCCGCGCTGGCCATTCGCAAATGCCTGGTGCGGGCACGCGGCCATGCTAGAGGGATAGCGGGGATGTGGTTGCGGCTCGTGCATGCGCCGTTGGACCGGGAAACAAGGTAAGTGTATGGGGCGACCTGTGGGTTTCACACAGTGGGGCATCCCAATTTTGGATGCCCCTGGGGGAGGGAATCACTTTAAGAAATGCTAAGGCCACTTAGTGCCAGGTGTCAGGTGAATGTCAAGTCCCAGTGCAAAAGATGTATTTATCAAATCAAAAATCCAGAACACCTGTGATAGTGCCAGGTAGTGTCCCATCTATCATCAGTGCCATTGCTGAGTTCCCTACGGTGTCAGACCAGTCGCTTACCCTGCACTGTGTGGCCTTATCCCATACATTTCAATGGGCTGGGATTGTTATAATTATTTTGTCCACTTTTGTTAATTTTTTTTTGGCTGGTGCATGTGCCACGGGATTCCTGGGCTGCTTGGAATTGTTTTTGGAAGTATTTTTTGTACTTTTGTGTTGCGCTGCAAACTTGTGATTTAGGCCGTGCCTGAGCGTGGGAGTGCACCACAGACTGTAGGGAGGCCAAGGATATGCCGAGACCCAGACGGGGGTTGTAAGTTTCCCGCGTGTATTTAAAGTGATCTTTTAGACCCCATGGCTGCCCAGGCGAATCTTCCTCTTTAAACTGGACCAGTTGCCACCATGGAAGGCCCTGGAGTCTAAAAGGCTCCCCAGTATTCCTGCTGATGTGTGCGCTCCCACACCCATCCATTCAGACAGTCCAAATGCATGGTAACGTGCACTCCACAGGGAAACCTGCTCCCTATTCCGACGCTGAATCCAAAACAACGGCTTTATCCCCTACATTAGCATGCACAGCATAAATCACTGATTGGATAAGCTCATGCACTGTGGGTACAGCAGAAAGATGACTGGAGTGGGAGAACAGCAGGGCATCAGGATGCCCGTAGAACAAGGATAGTGAAAATCCTGGTGATTGGTCCACTTTAAAGTGGAACAAAACCCGCAATGCCCCATGGGTGAAACCCCCTCAGAATGTCGCTATTCACTCACCTCTTCCTCGTTCCAGTGGCGCATGCCCGGGCTTTCGTCCAATGACAGCTGTCTGCCATGACTATGTCATTCAACAAATGGCTCTCATTGACTTTAATGGGGAGTGCGCGCTGATGCATCCCCAGTGGCACCCGCTCCTGTCTCAGCCTATATGATTGGCAGGAGCAAGCACATGCCACAGGGGGGATACGCCAGCATGCGCTCTCCATTGAAGTCAATGAGAGCCACTGCAGATGCCTCGCATTGGAGGAGAGCCTGCCCATGCGCCATAGGAACGAGGCAGAGGTGAGTGAATAGTGATATTCTGGGGGGGGGGTTCACACAGCGTGATATCCTAACTCAGAATGCCTTGGGAGAAAGCCATTATACAGTGGAATATTTGAGATTGTTGTTAAAGTGTACCCAAACCCAGCTAGCTCTGCAGTCTAACAAACTCCTAATGCGGCAAAATCCCTATCCATGGGCCATCCCGCTGTGTAAAACCCTTAGGGATCACCTGTATACTCATCTTGCCTGTGGTCCCACAGCTCATCCCCGGTTTACCACTGTTTATGTTCGGGCGGGAGCTCAGACAGACAACCTGGGTGCTGGAGCACACACATCAGTCGGAGGGAAACCGGGGATGCTGTTCATTCCCTGCTCTCTATGCCGTGCTCTGTGGACAAACAAAATTCTATGCCCTGCATTAAAGTGGACCAGAAGCGGCCATGAAGTCTATAAGACTCCAGGGCCACCTGATTCCCTCTCCTTGGGGCCTCCAATTAATTATTTGTGAATAGCTGGCACAGGCATGCACCCAGCTGGAAGCTAACAGGGATGCAGTTATCAGTGCACTCGCCTTCATCAGGGCCTTAGCCGATGAGACCTCTCGACAACTGAGCAAAGCAGAATGGAGCCAAGTGTACTGACTGCCTGCACATTTGCGCATGTGCCGTTGGGTTGGCAGTCAAGTATGTTTTACAGGCAAACCGGGGTGGGCTTCACATAGTGGGTCATCCCATTTTGAGTACCAAAACCCAGGATATTTAAAATCCAGGGTTTTTGTGCACTTTAAAGTCGATCAATTCCCTCCCCACGGGGCATCCAAAATCGGGATGCCCCACTGTGTTAAACCCTCTAGGTCTCCCATACACTTACCTTCTTTCTCGGTTCAATGACGCATGCGTGAGCTGCATTTCCGCTATCCCTCTAGCAGGGGGCGTGCCCGCGCCAGGCATCTGTGAATGGCCGACGCGGGCACGCTCCCTGTTGGAGGGTAGCAGGAGATGCGCGTGTCATTACGCCCGTTGCCTTAGACAATGTGACGTCAGCGGATCCGAGCTCGCTGATTGGATGAGTGGCTGCGCATGCGCTGTAGGACCGGGAATAAGTGAGTTGGTTTCAGCGACCTGGGGGCAAGGACCAGAACCCAAGATAGTCAAAATCCTGGGTTTTGGTGCACTTTAATATGTGTGGTGAGTATACCAGTCATACCAGTATACCAGTCATCCCAGGGGGCTTCACAGAGCTGCACAAGTGACATGACTCTGGAGCTGACTCTGGATGCAACAGAAACCTTTAATGTGGTTTGGAAATGTAAGTACATCAGGACTATATGGGGCGACCAAACCAATATCTATGCTAATGATGACACTCATGGCAGCACTCACATTCGTATATTAATGGATCCACAGAGCAAAGTCAAAACTAAGAACTGTTAATCTACAAACCACCCAAATAAATCGGTACGATAACAATAGATGTAAAGCAAAGCAACACTGCCAAAAGGGCACCTAAACCACCATCACCAAAAAATGATGCACCGAAACATAATTAAACATTAACAATGACATGTACTAGTCCTCATCAATTATAAAGTCCAGAAACACAAAGCAAAAAAAAAAACAAAACAGAACAAAGAGCAACAAGAGATCATACTGCTCTGCTACAAATTAGGAAGCAGTAGAAAAAATTCTCACACACAGCATTTGGGTATGGAAAATTTGTGCACTTTTCGCTGAGTTTTCCAGTTGTAAAGTGATTTTCAACTGCGCACGAAAAAATTCGCCCGCAAATTCGCACACACAAATTTAATTCAACTGGCTTTGTGAATCGCTCCTAGGTTTGAAAAATTCTTGCATGCGAATTTATTTTCCAAGCGTTAATTTTTTTTTTTCTACCTTTAGTGAATCAAGGCCTACATCACAAAAATCCTGATAAATATTGTTCAGTGAAATAGAGACCATATCGATAAATTTGTCACCACATAGGATAAAAAGGGTTTCTTCATGAGGTCATATCCACTGAAAACAACACGTATTTATAAATATTAACAAGAAAGACCTGGAAAGTATGATAATCGGAAAGATAGCCAGTTCCTCCACAGAAGGACAATTAAGGTTTAAGGGTGTTAAGTTAATTTATTCTTTGTAAAGACACTCAAAAATACTATATGATCAATACAAAATACAAGCAAATAAAAAGTGTAACCCCACAGCAAGCTAAGTGTCCCTGTGTATAAGAGTATTTGTTTAATTAGATAAGCACATTCCCTAGAGCTCAGGCCATTTGCCTTGGTGTGCTTGGAAAGGTAAGCCATACTGTGGGGTGCCTACGGCTATGCAAACCTAGACACATTAGACTATTATGTAAATTGTAGCAGCGCATTACACAAACCTAATACTTGAAGGCTTGGGGCACTTTCTTCTTGACAAATCCTTGACATGCACCTTCTGTGCAGCGTAATGGGAAACGGCACACTACAATCAAGCCAACTTCTCTGAAAACCCAAAGACAGATGGTGTGGGATCATGGATTACTAAATGAGCTCAGATGTTGATATAGCCCGATTTGGGTATTTTATTCAACTAAAATCACTATATATTGTTTTTAGAAGACATTGTTCTACCTCTAGGTTTTCTCCAATTTGACACTGGAACTGGATGAGTTACCACATATAAGAAACAAAAAATGGTTTCTTGTACCAGTGTACCCAAGCACCACAATCACCAGCAATCCCATGAAAAAGATGTTTTCACTTCCTTATTGCTAATGACTCTCAACAGGGAGGTTATCTTGACAGGAGCTGCAGTTGATTTACAGTCTCATGTGTGAATTCAAGGCTGTATTTGTTGCTCACACACCCCGTAAACCAAAGTACATTTATTACCCCTTAAAGGGCAGTTCAGCCAGACTATCCTTACTTTTAATTTCCCCAAGGCCAGTCTACGTCTCGCACTACCGGTGGCACCCGGCGGGTAGCGCTGACAGTAGCAAAGATGGTGGCGGCCAGCACTGCGATCGCCCGGTGATCAGCGCAGGAGAGTTAAAAAAAAATGGGCAGTATGGACAGCAACATGGAAGTGACAGGGAATAAGAACAAGAGCATCAGATTCATCACCCTCACCTCCATTTTGGTTAAAGGGGAGGGGCAATAGAAAAATGGGGGAAAGGAAAGCATATCTGTATGCACCTTGCTGGGAATGGAGTGAGTGGTGCAATCAAGACAACATGAAGCTCTTGGTGACCTGAGGTTACATAGGAAAACTCTCCCTGGAGGTTAATTGTCTGTCTATATTCATTTTGCATTATGGTGTCGAACTTCACTGGTGTTTTGAAGTTCACCCAGGGGGGCCATTGTTCAGCAAAATACTTTATCGTATCTTGTTTTACATATGCAGCAATCGTCACATCACAACCCAATTAATTGAATTATCTCAGCACAGAAGCCATTGAAGATTTCAAGATAGCGCAATGCACCAGTGCACCAAGTTGCATGTTAAAGTCAGCTGCATCTGTATGTAGCTCATCTGCATGATGACTACTTTCAGTGTCATAATTTCTGTAGTACAGCAGTGCTTGAGTATAACATTCAGTAGGTGTGATATTACTGAGCGAGGGAAACTCGATTTGGTGATTGGGGGTAATGTAAGATGAGAGCTTGGAGTTTGGTTCCTGATATTTCTTCTATTAGTGTATGGATATCTTTCCAGAAGGTTTGTAGCTTACTATAGGAACACAGTATGTGCAGCAGAGATCCATTTCACACTTCCAGCATGACCCCAGGGATTATTCTGTATAATGTAACTGGCATTTATACCATTGTAGTACTATTTTAAAATGAGTCTACTGAATATTATCAAGAGAGCTTTTGTGGATTGTGGTTTAAATTTGTCCTACTGTTCTGTTGAAAACTTAGTGCCTAGTTCTTGTTCCCATGGACTTAATCCATGGACTTAATTTTTGAGAGCCCTTGTCAGTGCCTAGAGGAATAAGAGGCCGATTCATTAATAGCGCCAGGTAGCGACAGATGAGCGCCAGTAGCGTTATTTTCACAGCGCACGCTAGTATTCACTGTGCTTGGCCGTTGCTCGGCTGTTGACAGCGACTCAGTCGGTGTGCGGTAATGTTGAATACGGGGTTAGGAGTCACTGTTTGACAGGTTCCGCGCTGTATGGGAGCGCATGACAGCGAATGGCCATAGCGAACGGCTCCCACCATATTCATTAACAAATCACGCTCAAAAAATTCTCGCGCTGGGAAATGCTTGTTTAAACCCCAGAGCGCTGGCGACGATGGGTTAAAAGTAGTTTTTTAACCCCCAAACAACCATATTTTTTGAAAAAAAAAAAACATGTTTTTCAAAACATTTTGTAATATGAATACATTAATATCAGACCTGTAATATCAATTCTTTTTTTTTTTTTTTTTAACCTTAAAAAAAAAATCTAACATTGCAGAAGTGGTCACAGAATTTTTGACATTTAAAAAAAAAAAAAAAAAAAAAAAAAAAAAACATTATTAGCAATTAATTATGAATATTTAAAGATTGTTCCATTGAAATGCATTGGAGAGCGCCAGGTAACGAGAGGTCATACCTGTCGCTGTTCAAGGTCGCTCGCTGGCGCTGTGGGGTGAGGCTGGAATAATGATGAATGATTCACTATCTGGCGCTCTGTCAGTCGCTAAGCAGGATCGCCTTGATAAATGTGTGATTGCGGAGGGGAACCGGCGTACTCGTGGCGGTGACCGTCATTACCGTTCGCTCACCATTCGCTACCTGGCGCTCTCCCTTGTTAAATAAGGGCCTAAGTGTTTCGTAAGCCCATAGACTGTAAGCTCGCAAGGGCAGGGGTCTCCTTCCTATTGTCTCCTGTGCTCACAACACTTGGTTTAAACCTTGTGGCATCTAATATTGTATTGTTCCCTGTACTATATGTTTTACATTGTCTGTAATCATACCTTGTAAAGCGCTATGGAAGATGATGGCGCTATGTAAATAAACAATAATAATAATAAGCCCTTAAAGGAAGGTGGTCTTTCTGACCTTGACCCAGGCAGACTTTTTCTAGTGTATTATTAGTTGTATTTCATGTGGGATTTATAAATGCTAAGCCTTGCAGCACACCCCTCCTGTATGGAGTCTGCATCTTTGTATATACGAGTTTGTGGACTAAACTGGGACTTGGAACTTATGGAACATGGAACTTAAAGTTGAAATGACAACAATACTTTGGTGTAAACTAGCTCTGCTTTTGAAACCATTTTACGCAATACAACAAATTGTACACCAGATTGCCTGCTACAATAGAACAGTTATATTATATTAATGTTATAAATGTATAGACTCGATGTATAGACAGAATCTGTGCACAGCCTATCCTGCCATATAAAGAATTCAGTTGCAAAGTTTACGGAATTCTTTAACAATACATCTTCAATGTCAGTTGTTACAATGGTAAAAACCAATGCAAATCCAAAATGTGCAAATATGTGTAAATCTAAAATACTGAATTTAAATAATGCTAAGAGGATATTTTTCTATAAAACAAAATATGATCAGGAGACTATTTTTCAGCTTTGCAATAAACATGAAGTGCTTAGCTTCCAATGACAAAACATTAATTCTTATGTATGTCATGCCCCACACAGCATTTAGCCTTGACAAACAATTACAGGATATCACATTCACTGATATACAAAAAAGCAAAGCTAAGCTGAAGGTTGAAGTTAGATCAGGAACAAAAGATGCTTTCAAATACAGACTGAACTCCAAACCGCTTCATACTGGTTCAGCTTATTGAAAGGAAGAAGAAAAGTAAGAACCATTTTGTATATATCTATAAGCTGAAAATAAATATTTCAGCACTAATCTACTATTCTGAAAGTTGCGTTTATGAAATATGTTGCAGGCTAACGATAGCTGCATTGCCTATAAAGATGATCGCCCTCTTGGAAGTTTTCAGGTTTCATAAAACATTACATAACAATTCTCTGTTACACTGATCAATTGAAATCTACTGGCAAGCAAAAAAACATCTCTTTAATGTGAAATAAAGAAAACCAAAAATAACTACTTACTTATGTATTCACTCCTTCATTATGTACCACGTGGTTACTGTTGCAGTCATTTCTCTTTCAAAGTCACATAACTGGGCACTTAGAGAGGTTCGTTTTGGTTGAAGATTTAGCTGAGCTTTGAAATTCGCCATACCCCAGGGACATATTTCCTATTAGGCAACCCTAGGCCTGTGCTGGGGGTGGCCACCAGCAACAAGAACAGCAGAGAGAATACTGTTATTGTGTAAAAGAAAAATTGTTTGCCAGTGCTCTATAGGGACAGCCCAGGCAAAGGCAATAATTAGACAGCAAGGAGCTTACCTGATGCCTGTCTCATGTACCCCATCTCCATTTCCTGCAGCGTTCCTTAGCGGTTGTAGAGAGTCTCCAAAATTTGTCCTTGCTTTCTACTTCATTTTTCCACAACCACACTCCAAATGTGGTCACATGGCTGCCTCTATCCCCCAGAACTCCCAGCATGAGCAGGCCTGGCAAGCAAGATCTCTGTGGTTTTCTGGGCTTGCTCAGACTGATAAACAGGAAAAACCACCTCAGGAGATGAAGGAATGGGGTTAAAAGAGGGGCAAAATTTGGAGATAAGCTACAGTATCTACAGTGCTATGCAGTTGGTGGAGGAGAAGCAAATCGGACAGGCTTCAGGTGACCTTTGTTGCTGCCACTGCTGGGACTGTTCTTTAATTTAATGCCCCCCAAATGAGTGCCCCCTCATGGGGGAGGGAGAAGCAGTGGAGCGCTTATAAGGGATTAAACACAGTCCAAAGCCAGAGCCCTAACAAGATCCCTTATTTCCCTGCCTTCACTAGTTATTACTGGGTGTCAAAGAGCTGGTAAGAAGTATATGCTTCTCTGTGGATCATGACCCAACTCAACACAAAGGGGAGACAAGCACCAAAATACATAGGGCTTCTTGAAACCACCTGCCAGCCAGGTGATCGAAGTCTTGTCAATCTCAGTACTGGCAGTTAAGGCAAGGAGCCTTATGCCCCTATGTCACGTCTGATCTGGAGTGTGATAAAACACAACAGTGAACCTAGAGCTTTTCTTTAAAGGTACTGTATTATAAATACATATACACATCTTTTGCAGCTCCAAATTCTTATTGTAGCATTAACTGCATTGCTATTATTATGTAGCTGTAGTACATTACTGCATTTAAACTACTTACTTATCATGAGGTCATCTTGCTAATTGTTCAGCTGACTTTCATCAAAACCAGTTACCTTACTTTATGAATACAGGTATACCATGACCTGGATGAAAAAGAACCTCTACAAAGCTTTACAAACACTTACACTGTAAAGGGAAGAGCTCACTTTAAGTAACAAAGTGAAAACTGATTAAAAGGCACAACTTATATGGGTAACTGAAGATAGTAACTAAATACAGTAAATACAGGGCCGCTGACGCACTTCCGGCCGGGGTGTGTTGGTGAGCTCTGGCCTTCTGTGATTGGCTGTTGCCGCGGGCGCACCTCCGGCCGGGGTGCGCGCGGCGGCGCGGCCACGAGCGGTGTCCATTGGCGTGGGAGCGGGGCGGGTGAGTATATAGGGGAGCTTCGCCATCACAGGCCCTACTTTTTGTGCCCTTGAAGTAACGGGTCCCCGACCGTTACGAACGCGCAGGCTAGGGGCAGGGGGACAGAGCGAAACGCTGGCCAGTTAATGGGTAATGTACGGTTTGTTACACATGTGTTATGGTTTTTGATTGTTTTAATTTTTCCCCTCTCGGCGGTCCTCACTAGATATATATAAATTTAATTACTTAGCACTTAGCACTTTAATGTCTTATAAATGGATTATGCACTAACTATGGAAGTTTAGTTATAAAAGGTGTATCAGTAGCCACAAGATATATGTAGAGAGCCGGCGCTTAGTGCCCCCTGGTGGTCATTGTTGTGACCTTTTTAATATGTTTTTAAATGTCTGTAAATTTGATCTATGTTTCATTATTGATAATAAATAGGTGATTTTGTACTCTCATTTGGGTGGTGCTCTTTTTCTGGCAGGTTGAGGGGATTGTGGGATCTCCTCTTAGGGTGGAGTATATATTGCATGGCCAGTGTAGCACGCCATAACATATTAGTTGGTGCGGCCATATCTCTGTGATTGATTAAATACAGTAAGACAGTAAATGTGCTAAGGACAGGTCGGCCGACAAAGGTGATTGGCCCTCAAGACTTCTTACTTTCCTCCTCCAAATCCTAGGTGCGTCTTATAGGGTCAAAATATGGTAGTCATATGGTCTCAACTTATTGGCTATCCCATGGTGCATGAGCTGGCCATGACTGCACTCTCTGTATCCCTCTGGCTGCTGCGCCCATCCACACCTAGCATATCTGAATGGCTGTCACGGACATGCACAGCCAGGGAGAGAGACCAAAGGGGTATTTACCACTCCCATTTATTCAGTGGTCTATGCACTGCTGCAGGCTTATTGCAGGAGAGCCCGCACATGCACCATGGGATTGCAAAAGCAGAGTCAGAGAACTAGGGCGTTTCACATCTGGGCTTTGTTCCTCTTTAACACAGGGCTTACAATCAACACTGGAAAAGTGGGATACGGACACATGTGAAACTGAAGCTCCCTGGTCGTCAGAAAGTTTACATTTTCAAGAAGCATGGACATACAATGGTGCCAACTTTGAGACCAAATTGAGATTTTTTATCTGTTGAGGCTGGTGTCAAATCTAAAACCCATTTACACCTGCAAATACTTGCAGCCTTTGCTTATTCACTGAGGTGTAAAATATTTTTGTGTAAAAAAAACACACAAAAATAGTGTTACTGTTCACCCCCTACTAGCGTCAATCATCAAGGCAAAAAATCCTGACTTGCAATCCTCGAATGATTAATTTATGCTGGAAACCAGGACCGTACAATTTTAATTTAAACATTAAAAACAGCTTTTTATAGCATTTATTTAACTTATTACATGAAAATAATCTAAAGCATTCACATTATACACTGCTGTCTCTTTTCCAGTAAATTTTCTGCTGGCTGGAACAGACCGCCTTACAAAGAAGGCACGGGCTAATTAATTTTTTACAAATCCTGAGCCAATATCAAGCACAATTTTAATTACTATTTTCTCTCAGGAAAGTCAGATAATCAATGTATTTAGAATGGGTGAACATGCAGCTCCCTCATGCTGCTGTCAGTCAGATTTATTTTGTATTAAAGGGGAAAAAATATTTTTATGAGAAAAGTAATTTCTACTAATATTGAAAATCTGTAAGCCTTTGTGCTCAAGCATCCAAGGATTTCCATGTACGAAATAAATACGTTTCTAATGGCACAATTTTCAAAGCTGGGTTCAATTCAATTCAATTTCATATTAGCCACCTCTTTATAGCAGTATAGTATAGTAGTGTATAGTTTGAGAAAATATCTGTGTTGGGACCAGACATTTTTATGGGGTTCCATGTGGAAGCCAGGAGAATGAAAAACGTTGAAGCTAGTATATTAGTGTAGCACATTAGAGTTAGTAGTAACACATAGTTTGGCCAGTGCTAGCTCTAGAGAGTTAGCATATAGGGAAGGGTTTATAAGCAAAGGTAACTGTAGCTAAAGTAAAGTTGAAAGGCGAAAAAAAAAACACAGAAAACCCACCTTTTGTCTCCCACAGCTGCTTCCTCTCAAGTAGTCGATCAGAAACCTCCCGGTTCCTGAAAACTAGTGCCCTCCATTTCGGATGCACACCAGGCACAGCTAGGACCATGAACAGCTCCCTTTCTTATTCATTCTCATGACATACAGACCTGTCTTCAGAAGTTGGAAAGATTCTGATCATTGAACTAAGAGGGAGCAGCTGCAGGGGAGAAAATGTATCATTTCTTTTCCTTGCCTTTACAGACCTTTCAACAATTGCACTCATATCTGGCTTACTTTGTATTTTCTAAAGTGTCTGTATTCTTAGGCCCTTATTTAACAAGGGATAGCGCCAGGTAGCGACTGGTGAGCGAACGGTAATGACGGTCACCGCCACGAGAACGCCGGATCCCCACCACAATCACACATTTATCAAGGCAATCCTGCTTAGCCACTGAGATAGCGCCAGATAGCGACTCATTCATCATTATTCCAGCCTCAGCCCACAGCGCCAGCGTCCGACCTTGAACAGCGACAGGCATGACCTCTCGTTACCTGGCGCTCTCCAATGCATTTCAATGGAACAATCTTTAAATATTAATAATTAAATGTTAATAATTTTTTTTTTTTAATGTGAAAATTTCTGTTACCACTTCTGCCATGTTAGATATTTTTTTTAAGGTAAGAAAAAAATAAAAAAAAAATTTGTGCAGAATTGATATTACAGGTCTGATATTAATGTATTCATATTCCAAAATGTTTTTATAAACTTGTTTTTTTTGGTTTCCCAAAATATGGTTGTTTGGGGGTTAATAAACTACTTTTAACCCATCGCCACCAGCGCTCTGGGGTTTAAACATGCATTTCACAGCGCGAGAATTTTTGGAGCGTGATTTGTTAATGAATATGGTGGGAGCCGGTCGCTATGGCCATTCGCTATCATGCGCTCCCATACAGCGCGGAACCTGTCAAATAGCGACTCATCACCTTGTATTCAACATTACTGCAAACCGACTGAGTCGCTATCAACTACCGAACAACGGCCAAGCACAGCGACTACTAGCGGGCACTGTGACAATACCGCTACAGTCGCTCAACTGTCGCTACCTGGCGCTATTAATAAATCAGCCTCTTAGTTTCATGTAGTGGCTGTTCATTAAAGGGGACCAAGACTTGGGATTAGCACTATCCCTCGTTTTGGTCCACCCCCTGGGGCATCCCAATTTGGAATGTCCTGCTGTGTAAAACCCCACTGGTCAGATGATATATATATATATATATATATATATATATACCTCACTGCTGGCATTCCCACAGTGTAGGTATGGTTCTGCCCCTATCAGCTTCTTTGGTCGCACACATCAGTCAGGTCAGAAGTGGGTGAGCTTGTTACCTGGAGCGCCACCTGCTGCATCATTTCTGGCACCACTCTTCAGTGTTCATGCACTGCCCAGCCAAGGTTCACCTCCTTCCCTGCTGCTGTCTTTTCTGGCTTCTGCCTGACCATGTTCTCGACATGTCCAAGTGTGTGCCAAGCTATTGCTGACCTCTGCTCTGCCTGACCACATCTTTGCCATGCCAAGTACCAATTCTTGTGCTAAGCTGTTGTGGACCTCTGCTCTGCCTGACCACATCTTTGCACTGGCCATGTAGCACATTTTATGCCAAGATGTTGCGAACCTCTGTTTTAGCCAACCACGTCCTCCACCATGTCCAATGCCAGCCCAGTGTATAGACTTGTGCACATATCAATATTATTATTGTTTATTTATATAGCGCCATCATCTTCCATAGCGCTTTACAAGGTATGATGACAGACAAAGTAAAACATATAGTACAGGGAGCAATACAAGATTAGATGCCACTGAATATCATCATTCAGTAGATATTGGGCATCAGTAGAAAATCCAGCTTCCCCCATATATATTTTCACTTTTAGTTCATATTCATAAAAATCGTTATGACAGGCAAAGCAATCCCCACCCATAAAACTGACAAGTGCAGCATTCCATGTTGCTCCCAGCCTTGTGACTTGCTGCTATGTCCAGGATCCTTGGTTACAAGGCAGCGGACGAGTTGCCCTGTTACACAGCATGTTCTGGTGTCAACCTCTGAAACACTCTTGTCTGCCATTTCAGCGGTCTTAGAGCTTCATACAAGGTATATGGATAATAGGTGTAATGGATCACCAGTGAATCCATTACACCAGAGAGGCAGAGAAAATGTCTTTTTACAATGCAGGGACAATGTTGGATGATGATATAGGCAAGTGCCATCGATAACCAAAACCACATAAGATGGAATGAAAGGGAGAGCCTAATTAGAAAATCCTGGCATTCGAGCTTTAAATGCAATGCAATAGCTAAAGAAAAAAAATGCCATGAATTTATCTTCTTTAACTTCTGCTGTCCAACATTTTTCAATTATCCCTGTCAATGGAAGCCCAGGAGCTGTTTTATTCTACACCAATTCTGAATGTAATATTTCTTTCTTGCCATCATCAGTGCTGCTTACATTTAGTACAGGTTTTCTTGCTCAATGAACCACAATTACTTTCATCAATCCTAATATTTAATGTTTCTCAGTGTCCTTAATACATAATCCATATTCCATTGGTGAACATGTTGTTGTCACTTTTTTAAAAGCATAGTTCTCTTTATGCCAACTCAAATTCACTTCCACAGAGCAGTTTTAAAAGACTTGCAGTTGGCAAGACAAATTCCTCAATTTAGTCTGTCATCTTAAATGCATTTCCTGCTTGAAGAATTTGTTTATGTCGCTACTGTGAGGCAGCTGAGCTTTCTTGATTTGAAAGTTGAATGCAACATGCTTTTATCTATGTAATATCAATAAAAGAGCATTTGTTAAACCTCACATTTTTTTTTTTTTTTAAATTTAAATGTTTAAACGGTTAAAAATGATCTTTTATCAGTTGCAGAATGGAGATGAAATTAAAATCAGGATAATTATGTCATGTCTTCTTAGGACCAACTTCCCTTCCTTTTCAGCCAATAAGGAATTGAGTATGCATGTTTGCTTGTAGCAACCTTACAATAGTTATGTACGGTATAAAAGCTACCAGGGTTCTACATGACATCAAGATTACTTGTGGGACTGGAGCCTGGCACGAAATCCTGATGAAAAGCAAAAACAAAATTCTGTTTTCTTTTATGAGATACAGTAGCCATGGGTGGTGGCCCTTAATGCAACAGCTGTTTTCTTTGAAATCAGTTAGAAGGATTCCCAACTGGATCAATCAGAGTTTTTTTTTTTCTGTCAGAAGAGATTTTTTTTTATATATTTCAGGTTCTTCTAACATTGCATCTCCTGCAACTGACAGGGTAAGAAGAGCCATTAATGCCATTAAGAAGCCCCAGAGAGGTTCTATTTTTTAAGAGATTGCAACATTGTTTTTTCTGTTTCACTTTTATATCATTTAAATGATCACCAACCATGGCAACAGTGGTCCCCATTGATTCCCACTGGTTTGATTGTAACTTGTATGAATATGTGGGTACTTAGAATATGTATATTATGTTAGAAGTAATTAGTCATAGGCTTAAATACACAGAGGACTAATAAAATCTCTTATGTACTTATGATAGGATATGAAATGACGGATCATGTTTTTTTTTTTTTTTTTTTTTTAACATGGATAATTTAATGATCAAGAGTATTTAACTCTTCCACCATTTGTTTGACAAACATTATGGTTAATATAATTGGTATTATTATTATTTTTTAATTCAGCACCATTTTCTGTATAATGAGTATACTTTTTGTATTTAAATCGGAACAAAACCCTGTGGTGCTGGCCCTGGAGTCTAAAAGGCACCAACTGGCCACTTGTGTTCCCCATTTAGGATGTGGCTGTGTTAAACCGGACCTTCACCATGATTTAATGAAAAGCCCAAACTCTTAAAAAACTATTCCCCAGCATCTAAAATTAATATATTTTACATTTTTAGTCACTAACTTTTTATTCTTTCCCCCACTGGGCTGCAACTCTGTTCAGGAATTTAGGATACGGGCGCCGCCATCTTGACTCAGAAGCATCACACTTACTGAGGAGAGGAGAGTGGGATAAGGTACAGGGGGGCAGGTTATAGCTGTGCTTTGCTCAGACAGAGCAGAGCTGGGGTCAGGGAAAGGTCAGCAGTCCCAGAATGCAGAGCAGCACAGTCATTTCCTGTTTGCAGGCACTTCCTGTTTGCAGGCTGCCTGATAAAATGGCGGCTTCCATAAGCCGCCATCTTGGATGTTTAAAGGCTCATAACATGCAGTAGATGCAGGTAGGATGATTTTTAATGTGAGCAATCTGTATGTACAGTGTGGGGGAAACATATAAGATAGACTCTTATTCAGAGTGAAGGTCCGCTTTAACCCCCCCCGGGTCACCGGTAAACTCACATTTCCCAGCAGCTCTCACATCCATGGTCTGCTTCCCCAGCATCTCAGTGCTGATGCATGCTCCAGCGCCCAGCCATTCAGAAAGACTGGGAGGGTGCTGGAGTGCGTGCACTCCCTAGGGAAACTGGAGAAGTGTCCGCTCCCTATCGCCAAACTCTAAGCTGATTTGACAGGAGCCCGAGTGCAGGACTAGGGAAAGGTATTTTTGGGGGCAATATGGGGGATTTCACATAGCGGGGGATTTTAAAATCGGAATGCCCCCAGGGCCAGAAACACAGCATCATCCATCCAAAATAATACATTTCAATGGCGCTAACCCACTGCACACAACATATATATATGATAACAGTAGAGAAGATTTGCCAGGTATATGCTGCAAATGCAAAAAGTATGCATATACTGCTGAAAGTACTAATGAATATCTAAGAATTTGAGTAGGAGAGAAATCTATATGAATATAGGAGGCAGTATTTAGAGTCTAAAAGTACATATGTAACACAAGTGTGTCTCAGCGATAATTTAAATGACTAAATATGGCCCAGTAATTCAAAAAGCAGATACAATGTAACAATATTAATGTGCAATAAAACATAACCCACAGTTAAGACAATGGGATAGATTCAGAGTCTGGTAAGAAAACTCACTTCTTTTTAAGGAGAGAAAACTTCCATTCACTTTCATTCTCTATGAGGTGTACATTTTCACCTGGCTCTGAATCAGCCCCAAGGTAGACAATGAAAGTGAATGGGAATTTTCTCTTCTAGAAAAGAAGTGAGTTTTCTCATCAGGCTCTGAATCAACCCCATTGTGTGTATACTGCCCTGATGCAAATTCACAAAAGGCTGGCAGAAAAACAGGAGGACCTCTGGATTGAAGGTTCATGTTTCGCCATGCCACTTCCTTTGGGTGTGTTTAGTAATAAAAGTTTATAATGCTAAAGCATAGGGAAATATGAGCTTCAAAATTTAATTTATGTAAAAACGCCTAATCTACCTTTTAGTACAGCAAAGCTTCTTATCAGATGATGAGGGCAGCGATGAGGGTGACACTGTCGCTGCTGGTGTTGATGATAAATGAGAGTGTTTGCCTCCCAACATTGGGAAGGTTTTTCTTGGGGCTCAATTCAAGCTAGTTACCTTGCCATAATCTATACATCATGGGGGGGGGGCAGAGTTTATGCTGTACTTTTTACGAATATTGTGTCTGGGTCACTCATAACATATCATGGGATGGCTGGGCCCCCAACCCCTAGAAGATTTGTTTCCTATATGGTCTGAATTTTGAGGTAAACCTGGCTGCCTTTGGGCCAGTGGCTTGGTTTAAACTAAAGGCCAAGCCATCAAGCATTGGTTATGAAGGGGGCCCAGATATTGTAGCTGGATGGGGACCGAAAATTGCAGATGGCGGCCTTGTAAAGGGCAAAACCCCATAGTGGAAAAGCAGCCAATCCAGTGTTATGGAGCTTGATGATGGTAAGCACCAGATGACCTTAAAAGAGACATCATTCTATTGCCTTGTTCAGAAAATATTCAAGCAAGACCACCATTCGAAAAGCAGGTTGTTACTGGAATTAAACACTTTAAAGGTAAAATCCTCCATATTACAAGGTCTTGAAAGGGGAGGATTTGTAGATTAGTCAAGGTGTACCCCCAAGGTAAAAATGGAAATGGACACACACAATGCTCATAAGTTCCAAGAGAAGAAGAGTATCTGGTATTGTTATCTGCAAAATAGGACAAAGTTGTTGCTTCTTATATGCATGGAGATCACTTGCTACATGACAGCAAATGGTTAATTGGATAGGCTAGATAAAATTAAATGAGCTTGCAGCCTTAATATTCAGGGCAGTTTCTAGGTAAATTATTTCTCAGTGGAGGAAGGAAACAAACCTGACCCCTCCTCACCCATCCTACGTGGATGCTGCTGTGTATATCAGTATGTGCTATGCTGTGCCTTCATCATAATAGCAGACAGTGACCCCACCATGACTGAGCCCAATAAGGGGGGGGGATGAGGGGGCCTGTATTTTGACCTGCACCACTAAAAGTGGTCCTGACTCATCTGCTGAAAACAGAATGTCTGGGATAAAGGTGACCCCAATGGCCTTGGCTCCCATGGTGATTGCTCTGTTCACCCTCCCCTAGAAACGGCCCTGTTAATGATAAAATACAAAATAAGGTAGAAACTGAATCCAAAGCAACAAAATTATTACACTCTTCCATGTTTGTCCTTTTCCTTGATTAGAAAGTAGTGGTTGTAGCAGTGGGTTCTGCAGACCCCCTTGCATGGAGCCTTGATGCAGGTCTAGGAGAGTTTGCTTCTTTTTGGCATAGTTGCATACATTAACCTGGCTATTCACATTAAATCTGTTTGTACATTTCATTAGTAGTGTTTCTAACACAAGAGGGGATAGTCAGCTTGTTTTTGTGCTATACCACCTATTCGACCATATCTTGGAGTCAGGAGCGGTGCTAGTGCATAATGAAAGTCTACTGGAAATGAATAATACTTATAAAGACACTAGACAGCACAAGCAGGGGATTCATTAAAAACTCCTAGGAAAAGTTTTTAAATGTACTATTACACTTTTACAGGGGGCTGCTGAACTCTAGTAGCTGGTCTGTTGTGCCAGCAATTTAAGTCCCTGTCTAGGCACATACTTACTTTCCTCCCCCTTTATTCCACTTGGGGACAGTGCCTTTTCAAAGCATCTCCAATTATGTGTGAATAGCGTATGCATTCTTAGCAATGTAATGTTTTTGCTTCAATTTATGGGTCATAATTGAGCTAGAAAGCATGTGTAATGAAACAGCTTTATGAAACTTGAACATGCTGCTGTGGTATGGACAGCTGTAGGACCACTGGGGCTTGCCATGCTCATTCACACTGAAAGCCCTTTTTGTCTGTAAAGGTTCTTGCATGGTTCTGGAGAAATAAATCTGAAAGGAGATTGAACCTTCGGAGCCCTGCTTCTACCCGGTCCTGCAGGCAATGGAGGAAAGATTTACCTAACTGGCGCAGACTGCCATTTTCCTGCAGGAAAATAAACTTCCTGTTTCATCACCGAGGATGTCCTGAGGAAGCAGTACATTTACTGTGAGCCTGTAAGGGCCACAATACGCTTACTATGATGTAATTTTTGTGATTTGCCTATTTTGTTCCCCTCAGATTTTTCTAATTTCTGATGTTATATTTGTGCTGTAATAGCATATTATGATTTATTCCTGCTGCTCCAGGGTTTGTTTGTTTGTAATGGGGTTTACCTTGCAAGAAATATTTTCATGCTTTTTATTAATAAACCATGTTTGTCTTTACACTCATTGACATTTGATTGAATGGGCTTGTGTTTAGGTAATATTGTTTAATGTTTTGCCAAAAGCATTTGAATTTGCCCTGTCCCTATCACAATAAGTTTTAACAGCCTAGGAAATACAACCTGACACTTTCTCAGGGACTGATGGGGTAATGGGGAGTGCAAGCCTGAACCCAAACTGCAAAGTTTGGGTTGGTACCAAACTTTGCACGTTCGGGTTCCGAAACTGGAACTTCAGCCAGAAGTCAGTGTTCGAGTTCAGCCCCTGGCCCAAACACAGAAACCTTCACCTAAGGTTGCAGCAGCAGGAAGCTGTTGTAACTCATCCTCTTCCTGTCAGTGCCGCAGAGTGGTGATGACGGCAGTATCAGCGTTTTAAACTGTCCCCAGCCAGGGCTACAAAAAGATGGCCACCAGCTCCCATGAGTGAGGACACGCCTAGTGCTCCTAAGAGAAGGATGTTCCAAGTTCTTTTTCCCGTATGGACACATACTGTAGCCTAAGGGATCTGTATGGTTTCCACTCAATAGCACTTGGTCTAATTCAAAGAGAGTATGGGGTGCATGGGTCACGGAGGAGAGAAGCCTCTCAACATCCAACACAACATCCAACGCAACAACCAACCTAACTTAATTGTTGGTAGGAGACGAATGTGGCCAACTGCCTAAACAAAGAGACTCACAATTCTGGGTTCTGTCCCTTAACTTTGTCCTGTGAGGGTAGGCCTGCATCCGTTTAACATATGTCCAATCCTAGGGTTATCTCTAGCATTCCACTCCATAAAGCTAGTGACCACAACCCCTGGTGAGAATTCAGGATGGCCAAAACGTGGGATGAGAGGTCGTGGGTATTGAGCTATCTTAAATTTAGCTGTTAAATGATCCGAAGTGTGAGTAGATGCTGTGCCAAGCATGGAAGTGTTTTGCTTTGTTGTGTTTTAAATAACTACTCAGATTTTCCCAAGGCTTTGGTCATTCCAACCCATTATCCTCATAAGAACCGCTGATGTGTTATGCAATTTTTAAATCAGGCAGACCTGCCCGTCCCCCTTATTTAGGTCTAGCTAGGGTGTC
Source organism: Gastrophryne carolinensis (assembly GCA_027917425.1). Lineage (NCBI taxonomy): Eukaryota > Metazoa > Chordata > Amphibia > Anura > Microhylidae > Gastrophryne > Gastrophryne carolinensis. The sequence goes on from CM051235.1 coordinate 461,243,940, forward strand.
AAATTGTATTTGAGGTTTAGAGATTTTCCACACAAATTTCAAGATCTTGCAAAAGCTGTTGCGTGGGTAAAATAGGGGCTGTTTGAAAGATGAATAAAAATACAGGAAGCTAGTGACCACAACCCTTGGTGAAAAGCCAGGATGGCCAAAACATGGGATGAGAGGTCCTGGGTATCTTAAATGTAGCTGTTTAGATGGTCCAGAAGTGTGAGTAGATGTTGTGCCAAGCATGGAAGTGTTTTGCTTTTCTGTGTAGTTAGGGGTTTCATAGAGGGCAGAGAGGGCAGCGAGTTTTAAATAACTGTTTAGATTTACCAAAGGCTTTGGTAATTCCAATCCATTATCCTCATAAAAACCGCTGATGTGTTATGCAATTTTTAAATCAGGCAGACCTGTCCCTCCCCCTGTTTTAGGTCTAGTTAGGGTGTCAAATTGTTTTCGAGGTTTAGAGATTCCCCACACAAATTTCAAGATCTTGTATTGCATGGTGACTCATGGTGACTCATGCACGCAATCCTATTGTAGGAATTATTTGCATTGGAAAAAAGTCTTTGTTCTTTGCATAGGGTAAGGCAGACATTATTAACTGTAGGTTAATCAAGAGTTTGTTCAAAGCCTTAAAACTGATAAAATGCCCCAAAACAACTTAATCTATTTTGCTCCCCCACCACAGGTTCATTACTGTTTGGATGTTTTCTACCCTTAATGCTGCTTGGTATTCATGTTATAGTGATTTTAATTTTCGTTTTCCCCAGGTATGCCATTGTATGCCATTGGTTTTTAACAGGATGGAATATAGTGCTAAATGGAAGATAAGAAGATTTAATTTTCCCTTAATTTCTACCAATTTTTTTGTGAGTATTTTTTTTCAATTCATTACCAGGACACTACTAAGTGGAAGTGATACATGTTTTTTTTTTTTGTTTATTATTTAACCTTCCATAGGATGTGGTTGATCCACTTTAAGTCTACTATAGGGGATTGCAGATCCAATGAAAGTGGACTGAGAGCCAGGTTAAGATCCCCACCAACAATAGAGCCAGGTTAAGATCCCCACCAACAATAAGCTAAGTCAGCTAGATATTTCAATATTCTGCAACTATACTGAGCTTGGTCTTGATTGGGGCTGTAAATATTAACTATAGTATAAACCTTCGAAAATATTGTCATTTTCAAGAATGGACCTACCTTCGGGGCACACTACAGTGTTTTCATTGTGCCAAAGTGTAAAAAAATACATTATATTTCATATATATACTGAAAAGTCAATAATGATGGAAACATTGTTATACATATGCCACGAAATACAAAAATGCAATATTCCTTAATCTAAACATTGAACAAGAACAGAGAAATAATGAATGTTGGGAAAATGTTCGATAGAGCTGCTTCTGGACATCTCATTACCTCTCTAGCCTCAGTCAGAAAGCACTCCAATAAAATCCATTCAAAACACTGCTTCGATATTTCAAAAGAAGGGAAAATCAATGATTCAAACCTCAGGTTGCACATTTTTACTGCATCAGTTGCACAACGTCTTTTTAAAGCGAATAAGCTAACAGCACCAAAGGGAAAATCTCTAATCAGAAAAATAGATGCTGCTTTTAAAAATGAGGACATGGAAGCCAATTTCAGAGTACATAGTTTCTTTTTTGATGTTATTTATATAAGTTGGTTATTTTTATACTCTTTAATTAATGCAGACACCAAGTCCAGAGAAATGAAATGAGATGTAAAAAAATTAAATATTAATTGTTGGAAATCTGTATACAAAGCCAGCAGTTCTACTAGAAATAATCATTGCTAACCAGGTGTCCTAAGAATGCAAGCCATGTGTAAATCATTATTCCTAACATTTAGGTGTTTTGGGGCAAATAAGCCTAGTATCCATTTACCTACGTTTTCAAACGTGACATATGTACCCCCTCCCCCCCCCCCCCCAGCACCACTGAAATAGACATACTGGGCGAGGATAAACTAGTGAGAGCTGGTAATACTTTGCAAATGAGGCTATTTTATTAGAATGCCCTCTTTGATTTCAACTTTAGCCCTGCTGCCAATCTCTCTCTACCCCCTTCCATGTCCTTACCTCACCCTACTCCAGAGCAACAGAAGCTGCCATATTAGCTCTAATCTATGCTTATATGTAAATACCTTATGTATCTTAAGCAAAACTGCTTTCTTTGCTGTAGTTTCTGGGTCATGTCAGAGCTGAGAAGGGCATGACATGGTACAGCTTTTTAAATCATGAACATGCTCTGCTGTGGCCAGAGACAACTTTGAGGCCACTGTGGCTTGCGATTCCTCTCCAAGGGAGAGGGTGGCTGAATTGAGAGGAGAGGGCCCTACTACAGTTTCTAATGTACTGCAAGAAACGGAGAAGAGGCACATGGGCAAGCATCAGATGAGCAGCTTGCTGCCTTATTATTGCTGTTGGGTTACAGTCCCTTTAAGACATTACACTTTAGTAGCTGACTAGAAAGACTCTATAATATAGTATTCTTATCTTGGACAACAATATATACTTTCTTAGAGATTCAAACTTTTGCATGTGGCCCCTTTCTCCAGCTTTCTAACCTGTAGAGATCCTGTGTTTTCCCTCCCACAGTCTCCCTCCTAACTTCCCAAGCTCTCTTGCTTATGGCGTTGGCACCCGTATCCAACTCCAACTCCATAGCATTATTGCCCACCCCCGGACTCCTGTCCAACCTCTCTAGTTTCATTGCTAAAGAATAATGGCCACAGCAACCAAAACTAGTGACAGCATCACCCAAAGAGAATTTCTCACTTAACCTAAATAATTCAGAACTCTACATTTATTTTAAAAAACACATACAAAAACACACATTTAAAAACATGCATATTTCAGGAGGATGTCCATGATCTGGCCAGTTATAATGTTCATTGCTCATCTTTGTACAGTATGCTTTTAGTATGCACATTAATTGGGCAGATCATAGACATCCTCATTGAATTTTGCATGTTTTTAAATATGTGTTTTTGTATACATACATTTTTTGTATATGTATTAAAAAAACATTTAGAGTTCTGAACTATTTAAGTTTTGTGAAAAATTCTCTTCAGGGTGGTGCCAAGCAAATTGTGTCACTAGTTTTGGTTACTGGGACCATTATTCTGTAGGAATTTGAAGGTTGAAGGGATAGCGGCAGGTAGCGCTTCGTAGCGACAGGCAGCGTCTGGTGAACGCAGGGCGCTGTACGCAAATGTAGCGACATGTAGCGTCACATATATTAATCCATACGGCTCAGCGCATTTCGCCGGCGCTCTAGGCTCTGGAGCGCCATGTAGTACCTGTCGCTCTGTAGTGCTCTCCCATACATTTGAATTGGCTTTTAACAGTTGTGTATAAATAGCGTGTTTCCCCATTTTTTTTTTTTTCATCATCATTGTGTGACCTCTTCTGGCCTTTTTTTTGTCATTTTCTATTTTTATACAGAATTGTCATTACAGGTCTGGCACTAAAGTGTAATTGTCCCAGTGTTAAAACAATGTCATTTCATGCGTTTTCGCTTTGTTACTGGTGGATGTGTGTTCAAAATCAGACTTTGATCACACAGCATATGTCGCTCTATGCTACAGCACCCACCTTTAGAGCGCCGATGCTGTGTGTGTCTAGTGCTTTTGTTAAGTATGGCGTTGAGCGCCAAGTGCCCAACGCACTGAGCTGGTTCTACCTGTCGCCCGCTGCAGTGCTGTACTGTTGTACTGTTGCAATGCATGCATTGCTCAAGTCTCTAAGCTCATTGCCTTTGCACATCTTCCCTGACTCCCCAATACACTTTAAACTCCCTAACTTTTTTGCCTGAGCACTCACCAACACACACATGCACACACTGAGCTGCCTAGCTTCTCAGTTTCCATAGTTTCCTTGTAAGGCATTGCAACTTCCTTAGCTTTTTATAATTGTTTTAGGACAGTGAGCTCCAAGCTCAGAATGACTATATCTAGCTCTTAATGTTTAAGCTGTGTTCAAAAATAACCTAAAACCTACTTTTTGGAACTAGGCCTTTCAGAAGTCTTTCCAAATTTTGTAAATATTTGGGTCTAAAGCGAAGCTGAGCTAGTCATCGTCATACTCTGAAGAAATCTAACGGTCACATACTGACAAATCAGATCTATTTTTAAACTAAGCTAGATGATTTGTCCCAATACATTTGAACCCAAAACAAATACCAGGGTCAGTGCAATGTGAAACAAATCTCAGAATATTTGCTCATCCCTAGTCCCTGAGATTAAATCAGGGCTTAGTCATACACATTTCAGGCTAAATAACCTTTGCCTACCTAAGTCTAGTGTAGCAGGAGTATTTCTGCTGTAGTTCATTTTCATGCAAAAACTTGCTTTTGGACACTCAAATTCACACTGACTTCTTCCAACTTTTTACAAGTAAATTACTGCAACACCACTCCTCCGCAACTGTCATTCAGTACTTGCATAGACTGTCACTTTTCTTCTCCAGCTTTTTTGCTGTGAATCCCCCCACCCCCCGTGTCATTCCTGTTGCAGTTTTGTCTTAGCACTAGCGGTCATCCTCACTGCTTACAACACTCCATACCAGCCATCTTCAGTGCCATCACAGGACTTTGTCACTAGCAACTTGACCTGCTCAATACAAGCTACTGTGTGCCACAGTTTTCATTGTCTCCATGATTCAAAACAGTTTAGGTACAGTATAGCAAGTACAATATTTTATGCTGGTTTACAGCTTTGTTTTAAGCTTGCATTTGAATGTGACATTAGAAATAATAAGAATAAGTTCTTCTGTATAACAATTAAGTAATTAGGGTACAGATAAACAGTGGGTTGTTGGTATGTAAATGTGTGCCTATGTATGCCTTCTTTGTTGCATATTGAATAATCTTAATTTTGTAGAACTAAATAGCAAAATATATTGCCTGTCTCTGTTTTCATTCAAAAATGGAATGCGAGCCAAACATTAATTGAAGTTGATCTGCAACATATCCTGAATTATTTAAGCTCCTTAGGCCCTATTTTTTTCTTCAACTTAAAAGTTTTGGCTATGAAAATTGTTCAGCACCAAAGGCTTGTAAGACTAGACAGAATTTACATTTCTGAAACATGTTTTTCGGGATACACCAATCTGTATTAATTATCCATAAAAAAGAAAAAAAACATCTAGCAGTTATTGGTGATGTTCTACTGAATCTGGAAGCTTATAGTTACTACTTATTCTACCAATCATAAAAAGTATAGCTACTGTATCAAGGCACAAACCTAGTGCTGTCTAAATGTAGTAAACACAAATCTTGGACAATAAATATTGTGTGTGTGTGTGTGTGTGTGTGTGTGTGTGTGTGTGTATGTATATATATATATATATATATATAAATATATATATATAATATATATATATATATATATATATATATATATATATATATAGTAAATATATATATATATATATATATATATATATATATATATATTGTATTGATCTTCTTGGGCACAGGCACACAAAGGGATAATTCGGTCAAATGTTTATTTTTTCCTTGGATACATTTACTGTAAAATGTGTAGACATAGATAGGCAGAGATAACTGTCAATGACCTTGACTGTGCATCTCTAAACCCGCTAGTCAAACCCAAACATAACTTAAAGGAACAAAAAGTGTTTCCTGATGACCAAGAAAAAGCAATTCTGTGAGTACTCACTTGTTTTTGTTCTTGCATGGCACGGCCCGCTTCGGTATTCATAACTGATGGGTATTCTGGCACCAGGTGGTGCAGCAGCACTGCAGAAAGCTGTGGCAGCTCCCAGCTCCCTATAAAAACGGGACCAACCAACAAGTTCCCAGCGTAGACGAGCAGTGAGACAAGAAGCCGTGAGAGAATAAAGGTAAGAATGTAAAAAAGGTAAAAAAAACCCGATTAAACTTGGAACAATCACCAGAAAGAGGCAACCAAGAACAACTATACCAAGGGTGGGGCGAAGCGGGCCGTGCCATGCAAGAACAAAAACAATTCTACAGGTGAGTACTCACAGAATTGCTTTTTTCTTTAATGCATGGCACGGTCCGCTTCGGTATTCATAACTGATGGGACATCCAAAAGCAGTGTCCAAAGTAGGGCAGGATCCCCAATGAGTAACAGCCAGTAGTTCAAGTCATTACCGCCTGAAAACCTTGCGGCCCAAAGCAGCATCAGCCACGGCCTAAATATCAACCATGTAAAAAACTTAGAAAAGTATGCACAGAAGACTAAAAAACGGCTTACAAACTTGTTCCACAGAAGCTTGGTGCTGACAAAGCTCCAAGAGAGTCCAATAGCATGCATGGAAAGAGCAGTCACCCTAAAGGAAGGAGTCTACCGCTTAGGTTTGAACCATCACCTGACGTATCCACTTACCAACAGTGGATCCAGCAGAAGGCAAACCATTTCCAGTCTCAAAGTGAAACAAACAGAAAATTAGACTTCCCAAAAGTCTCCATAGCACCAAAAAGAACATCAGAGCCCAGACCACATCCATAGAATGCAGAGTCCGCTCCATGGAAGTAGCTAGATTGAAACACAATGAAGGCAAGACAAAGCCCTGAATAAGATGAAAGGCATACCCAACCACAGACCGAAATCTGGCCTAATTCTAACATCGCCTAACTCTAAAGACACTCAAAATAAGTATTTTTGATGAAAAAAACACCGCTAATTCAGAACTCGCCATAGTCATACAAAAAGGGGGGCTACTCTAGGAGTCAACAAAGGGGCAAGGCGGCCTCACGGATAGACTCAAAAGGAGGCCCCTGCATAACCAGTAGCCCCAGATTCAGATCCTAGGCAGATAGCAAGGCTACCTGGGGGGACGCACGTGAAAAAACACCCTGGAAAAAAACCCATGCACCAGCAGATAATGGCAAGGGCTCGTTGGAAAAACTTTTCCAGAGCTACAAACATGGCTCTAGAGTGTACTTAAGACGAAGGTCCAAATTCAACCAAGTTGCAAGAATTCCAGAATCCTGGGAATAGAAAAAACAGCCTACAAGACTTGGAGTTCTACCAGTCAATGAAAGCATGCCAGACCCTGTAATAGGCGAGGCACGAGGACTTCCTCCTGGCCCTAATCCTGGTATCAACAACAGAATCAAGCAACTGCTAGACCATAAGATGGAAGCTCTCAACAGCCAAAAAGGCCACCAGGGTGGCAGGTACCTGCTCTTGGGTTATGGAGCCCATAACCCTGCTCAGGAGAGGAACAGAGGGAACTCATAGAGAACCTGAACTCCGTCCAAGGGAATGCCAAGGTATCCGAAGTGAAGACCATAGGATCCTGAACCAGAGACAAATTCTGTATATATGATTATGGCGGGACACCACCGTTCCATGACCAGATGATCCCAGCGGTGAAACTGGAATAGAAGCTCCCATTAGTTGCGGGACCATAACCCCCTATCTCAGGAATTCTGCCTCCCAGTTGTCCGCCCTTGTAATGTAGACCGCTGAGATGCAGGGAACATTCTGTTCTGCCCAAGAGAGAATCAGGGAGAATCCCTTGAAGGCTAACTTGCCGCAAGTAACTACCTGACGAATGAAATAGGCAACAGCCTACTGGACGTCTGAGCGGACAGAACAGTCTAACCCTGAAGGTGAGCGGACAGGAAGACGAAGCAACCTGATCGTCCTCAGTTTCAGGAAGTAGTTGGGAACCTGGGCCTCCAGTGGGCCCCACCGTCCCTGGAACCTCAGGGCTTTTCAGAAGTCTCCCCCAAATGGCAGACTGGCACCTGCAGAGACCATCTCCCAACATGGGGGCAGAGAGGACCTAACTCCCAGAGGTACCAGGAGTTCAGTCTCCACCAGAAGGACCATCTGGGCCAGAGAAGACAGATCAAAATCCTGCTCCAAGGACGCAGGGTCCCGATCTCAAACTGACAAGAGGACTCATGTGAAAAGAGCAAAGAGGATTACCTGAAGCAGGACACCAACAGACCCACTAACTGCATCCCTTGACAATGTAGGGGTTAGGACACTATAGCAGAGCCTAAGCCTGCATCTGTAAAACCATTCCCCTATTACTGAGGAAGGAACACCCAGACCTGGGAGATACTCAGAAAAGACAGCATCCAGGACGGGAACAGATAAAACTAGGAATGGCAGATTACCCAGCCGATGGATTCTAAAAAGAAGATAACCAGTTGAGTGACTTGTGCGACCCGAGAAAGGGACTTGGCCACAATCAGACTGACGTGCAGGTCAGGAATGGTGAGGATGCCTTGGATCCTTATCAGAGCCATCACCTTTGCCATTGTCATGGTGAACCATCTGGTGACCCTAAAGGGCCATAAATTGGAATGCTAAGTCTCAAGCACTAACCACAGAATCTCTGACAACCCCAAAAAATAGGCACCAGAAAATAAGCCGCCATGATGTCCATAGAGGACCTAATATCGTCCAGATGAAGGGTACTGACAGCAGGCTAGTGGCTTAAAGAAGAAAAACTTTATGAATCAAACAACTTGGTTGAGGCCCATCAGGGCCAGAATGTGCCTCAAAAAGCCTTCCTGTTGGGGGACCATGAAAAGACTCCTGACTCTAATAGCCAAGGAGCCAGAAGAAACATCCCTTATAAGACATGAGATTTAAATGACATCCAGGATCAATGAATTGTGAGGGCGGCCAGGCAACAAACTCTATCTTGGAACCAGAGAATACAAGCTCCTGAATCCACCGGATTGAGACGTGAAGTCTCCAGATATGAGTAAAAAACCAAGACCAGTGAGAGCTTTCTTGGCTGCAGCGTCAGCTGGCCATTGGCGCAACCAGACAGAACGGCGCATAGCCACCAAAAGGGCAGAGGCTCTACTGCACAGCCGCACAACATCATCCATAGCGGTAAGGATGAAGACCACAAAATCAGAGCAAAGCAATAGGGTCCTATGTTCCTCCCCCCCCCCCGCTACCAGCAGTAGCACCATCCTGTAGACGCTTGAGAAGCCTCTTAAGGGCAATAGCAGTGATGGCAGCAGCACAGGCCGGGCGCAAACCAGCCCCCAAACAGGTAAAGGCATGGCAAGCCAGCTGATCCATGTGCCTGTCCTCACTGTCTCTCAGCGTGGTAGTGTCAGGGGAAGGAACGACCGAAGTATTGGACAAACCTAGCACAGGAGCGTCCACTTCAGGAGGAAAGGACCACCTTTTGACAACATCAGAAGGAAAGGGATACCTTTTATCCAGCCCCTTGAGCACAGCAGGCAGTCTGTTGGGACGTTCTCATTCCTTAAGCACAAGGGAGGTGAAGTGTTCCTGCTCAGGGAACTCTAGACGCTGTTTACCAGGGCAAAAAAGCTCCCCCTGCTTGCTCTTAGCAACCTCGGGAGCAGCAATGTGCAAAATTTCAAAAATATGGGACAGCAGATTTTCAGTGTCCTCAGGGTACCATGAATCCTCTCCCGACGCAGAACCAGGGTCACTATCGCAACCCTCCTGCTTGCTCCCAGAGGAGTCAGAATCCTGGGAAAGCTCCCCCATCTCAAGGGGGTGACATTCACCAAATTCATCAATCCCCACATACATTTCAGGAAGAGGGGAGGATCTGGGATCCAGGTGCCGCTTCTTACCAGAAGCCTTCCTAGGAGCAGACTTGGCAAGTTGTTTCTCAAGTTTGGCCACTCGCATAGCCAAATCAGAGCTAGACTCCCTGCTAGTGTCCCCCTCATTGAGACCCAATTGCAGGTGTGGGGGAGTAGGTGAAGCCGAGGGAGGCGCAGAGCTGGGAAGCGAAGCAGGCAAACCAGCTTGGAGCGCAAGGACACTCTCAGCGCACGACACACACATCGTGACACTGTTACTCACAGGGGATATGCCACACATGGAACACAGCCAGGCTTGCCCCGAGGGACACCCAATAGGCCAGCAGTGGGCAAAGGCTATACAAAGGCCACCCCGGGATGCCCTCCCACGGGATACCCCCCCCGAAATAGTGAAGGGGGATGAGGGGAGGGAAGGAGTGGAGCCGGGATAGGCCAAAATCCAATGGTATCCTGCCTGAAAGACATAAGTAAAGAAACATATAAGTATCCCGCAGCATATGCACTCTGAATAAAAAACCCCCCAAGGGGCAATCATGGACCAAAGACACCGCTAGGTCACACAGGCACAGACCGCAGGCTAGGCGACACACCGGAGGAAGCAGCGCCGCAGCCAGGAAGGGAGAAATCCAGACGCGCAGCTTGTCCAAAATGGCGCCGGCAGAGGAACATTGAGGGGCAGGCTGCGGGGAGATGACGCGATGCGCGTCACCAAGCAGCCCCGCCCCCCCGAAGAGCGCAAAAACGGTGCTCACGTAACCCGGATGGCGCCATGACAAGGCAAAATCACCTCAGGTTATAGCGCCCACAGCCGCGGAGCATAGTACAAAGCAGCGTAGCCGCTAAAAACACCAAAAAACACACAAAAAACTTCAAAACACCACAGATATTACTCCTCGCCGCTACCACACCCGAACAAGTCAGAGAGGGGAGGGGGAGAAGAGAGTGACAAGGAGGCAGTGGCAAGCAGCCATGGCCAGGCAGGGGGGGGGGGGGACCCCAAAAGGAAAATAAGGGGACACAGTCCCCAACAACTCACCCCCTCAGAAGCTAGGGCAGGAACTCCGCATCCCAAGAAGGCTCACCATAAAGCCTATGGCCAGCTACCCTAATACAGCGACTGAGACGCTCTGTTACAGCGCCCTATACCCGCTTACAGCTGAGCTCCAGGAGCACTTGACCCTAGTGCTCTTCTACCTTCACCTGATCTGTCAGCCAAGGCTGGGAGGCAGTGAGGGTCCAGAAACGGATGGAAATAGACATGCAGGGCCGCAGACTTGGTTGCCCCGCTCACCTGCGCAAGAGAGAGCCATCTTCTAACTTCGCAGTGTCACTGCAGAAACAACACTGGGAACTTGTTGGTTAGTCCCGTTTTTATAGGGAGCCGGGAGTTGCCACAGCTTTCTGCAGTGCTGCTGCGCCACCTGGTGGAGGAATACCCATCAGTTATGAATACCGAAGCGGGTCGTGTCATGGCTTAAAGAAAAATGTACAGTATTTGGTTACCATAGGTAACAGAATGTATTTACAGTATTTATTGGATACCGGTCAAGCATGTACCACTCTAGGCAATTAAAACAACATCACACCTATATCTGTGTTACAGCCCAAAAGGTTAAAAAAGTATATAGCATACAGTATATCAACATTTATTCAAACCTAATGAGTAATCTGAAATGGAGCATGCTTAGGTGTAAGAATTGCTCAAGGTACACCTCTGAGAGCAACTATAGGGCCATTTTAATGCCTTAAAAGGTAAATGTTTTTTTCACATGACACAGGTAAAGCACTTGTGCTATTCATTGAGATCTTCTTGTATGGTAACATTTGGAAAAAACAGATTGCCAAGTATGACCCACAGAGATGAATCTGTCTTAGAGTCAGAATATACAACTATTCTCCAGGCTTCCATCACACATGCATATATTGTATAGACTTTAAATCCATCATTTAGCCCCATGCTTCCCTTACACTGAATGATATGGATGTAGCAGTCCCTACAAGGCCATTTAACATGTTAAATAACCAATGGCACAGCATATTACCATGAAAAATTCAATTCTTTTCAGTGGTTTCTGTGTGGCTAATTAATCTTTTTGTCAGAAGAAAATATAAACACTCACCGAACCCTGGATGATCCCCAAACATATTGTATTTTTCTCCCCATGAGTCCCGGGATTTGGAGGAGGAAAATAAGGGGGCAATTTAAGAACGGATAGCGCCAGGTAGTGCTTTGTAGCGGCAGGCACTGTCTGGTGAATGCCGGGCGCTGTACGGGAAACCACATTTAAGAAAGCAAATCTGGTGAGCGCCTCTAACAGCACCATGTAGCGTCACATGTATTAATCTAGGCGGATCAGCGTATAGCGCCAGCGCTCTAGGCTCAGGAGCACCATGTAGTACCTGTCGCTCTGTATCGCTCTCCTATACATTGGGGCTTCATTAGTTGTGTATAAATAGCGTGTTTGCCAATTGAATTTATTTATTTTTTGCTCAAACCATTGCGTGACCTCTCCTGGCTGCAAACAAACACTTTTATACATTTTTGACCTTTTCATATTTTTATGCAGAATTGTATTTACAGGTCTGGTACTAAAGTGTTATTGTCCCATTGCTAAAACAATGCCATTGCATGTGTTTTTGTTTTGTTACTGGTGTATAGGTGTTCCAAAACAGACTTTGATCACGCACGGTCTGGCGCTCTATGCTACAGCACCCAGAATTAAAGCGCCGATGCTGTGTGTTTCTAGTGTTTTGTTAAATATGGTGTGGAGCACCGAATGCTGGATGCAGAGAGCCCAACACACATCATATTCATCAATGCCGGCCAGGTTAATACAGCGACTGAGACGCTCTGTTACAGCGCCCTATACCCGCTTACAGCATCTACCGCTATGCAGATGCTCATCTGGCAATACGTGGTGTTAGTAGTGAATCAGCCTCCATGAAAAAAAAATATTCTGAATCAAATGGTGTACTAAATTACCCCCCCCCCCAATTACTACATTACAGACAGTTTGCAGAATTTCCCTATTATAGGCAGTAAGCAGTATCCCAAATACAGGCAGTGTGTGTAACATCCCAAATACAGGCAGTGTGTGTGGCATCCAAAATAAGAGCAGTGCAAGGCATCCTGAATGCAGGCAGTGTGAGGCATCCCAAATACAGGTAGTGTAGCATGTTCCTCCCCAAAAAAACAAACAGACTCACACACATTACCAGTGTCCACTGCCATCACCTCCACACAAAATTCCTGGGGCACCTGTTACAGCTGCCTGGCGGGCGTGGCCTGTGACTTGCACCAGCATCACTGGACGCGAGGACGAGTCACAGGCCACGCCCAGCCGGTTGTCGGAACCGGCGCTTGGAGGTGGCAGGCAGCGGAGGTGGCAGCGAACTAGAGTCCAGGTAACAGCAATGATAAAGCAGCAATGAGCTCTTCTGAAGCTTGTCTCATGTTCTCTTTTTTCCTGCAACACAGTGTAAACTATGTAGAAGGTCATCAAAGTTTTCCCCTCTTTTCCATGTCCATCGCCCATGCCCGAACTGTTCCTTTAAATTTCATATTGGCACTAAACCAGAAAGAATTTTGCTACCAGTGAATTATTTTTTTCTTTCTGTTAAAATGTTCAAGGACTGTGGCAGTGGCTAATATAGACATCAAGGTGTACTCTATGCTTTACATCATTAGGAATGCTAAGCAGGGACCCCTCTTAAGACATCAAGCTGGTAGTATTGGGAGGGGGTGCCATTTTTGCTTCAAGTTAGAGTACTTTTTTAAGAGTAAGATTTTTTTACATATCACTCTGGACCAAAACATGGATCGATGAGATGGATTTGGATGGACTGGACCTGAAATGAATCTAAGAGAATTTATTAAGCACTGTTTATCACAACTACACCCCCCACTGGGTGATAAAACAGAAGGGACTTTGCTTAACGCCTACTCCATTTCATAATTACGTTTTTAATTCTTTCCCAGTAACAACCTTTCATCAAATGAATGAATGTCATCCATTAATAAAAATTCATATGTATAGCTACAAAAACAAATATATTTCATCTGTATTTATATGAATGTTACATTCTGTCTAGCATCAATGTATTCTTTTTCCATTAAATAAGGAAATAAATCCTATTTATAAATGTTAGAGTGATTTGTGATGTTGTCATTATTTTCTGACATATCCAGGCTTTAGGCGGACTGCCAGGCACTGCGGTGATGGTTGGACATATTTAATATATCCTAAATTTAATTGCACTCAAAACATCCTATTATAAATTCTTTAACATTTCAATGTTTTTTTTAGTGTGAAAAGCAACAGCTAGAGGGCCTTATTATTTTCAGAGACACAGTGGCCTGCTGTTTAATACTTGGTCTTGCTATTTAATCCTTTGTTGTTTTTTTAGTTGTTTATGTAAATTTCGAAAGAGTGAATTGGTCATTTATTTTCATTGTCTTTAACATGCTGACGAAATGTGTGTAGTAACACTTTATTAATGTTCTCATCTGTCTCAATAATAGCGCTGCAAAAATGTTCACGTTCACATTTAGTGCTTTTCAGCAAAAGTTACATCACATATTTGGGAATTTCAATAGGACATTTGCCTACTATTTTAACATCAGTTTAACTATTAGTAACAAACAGCAGCGGAGACGATGAGCAAACCAAGTAGAAAATCTTGCTGCTGGAGAAGGCAGGACATGCAGGAACTAAGGGGCCTGATTTATCAAGCACACTGCCAGATAGTGCCATTTCAGTGAAAATTAGAGTAGTGCAAAATATGATTTATACATTTTTCAGCATGTTGCTGCACTGCTAATGTTTTAGTAAATGTACTTCCTGTAGTGCAGCAACATGGGCAAGTGTGAAAAAAAAATTATTATATTTTTTACTATTCTAATTTGCACCGATGTGGCACTGTCTGGCAGATGTGCTGGATGAATCAGGCCTTCAGTATTGTGAGTCTAATGGCTCATACTATGGGCATGTGCTGAAACATTGAAAGTCCTTCTGTTTACTTTGCTCTGTAGGGTAGTTATCTAATCAGAAAGCTCTTGTGTTTCTAATCCTGCCATTCTAATGTAATTTCCTAAAATGTCATGATGGCATGGTGGTCTCCTGCTTTGTGAGGCATCTAAAAACCCTGGTATCCCCATAAGGCTTACCTTTTCAGCAATTCCATGGCGTATGCATGGGCTGTGGCAGAATCACCCGCATACCTTTCTGAATGGCCATTGCAGGAGTCAGAGGAGAGCGCCTGCAGGGATGCCTGCCCATTCCCCCTATAGACACTGTTTATGCCCCTCATTAATATGCATGGCACAGAACATTGATTGGATAATTGCTGGGGAGGCTTTCATTGGGCTTATACACAGCGGGGTATTATTATTAATGTTTATTTATATAGCGCCATCAACTTCCGTAGCGCTTTAGTATCCAAAATCTAGATGCCCCCAGGACAATGAACAAAAGCCAAGAGAATAAAAATCCTGTGTTGGAACACTCTCCTTTCTTGATGCCACCAGTCTTACAGAATGCTAAGTGGAAATTGAACCCAATAGAATAGGGCTAAACAATTAGTGCAAGGTCTTAGGAAAAAGCAGGACACACAATGCTACAACTTACCCCTTCTATTGGAGAGTGTGTTGTTTACGTTGACGATGGGGAATCCAAAAAAGGAAGATGGTGCATTGTAAGATTTAACATAGACTGCTCAAAATTGCAATGCAACACCAAAAAGGGAAAAGTCTTGAAATTATGAAAATTAGATGTCCAACAGAAAAGTTAGAAACAATATATTCAAACCATCTTGAACTATTCAATATTGAACATGAGCATCACATACAGAAAATAAAATTTTTCTCAACAGGTTCCACTAGGATTAGGCATCCGAAGCATAGATATAGTAACCTAGCATAAGGGAGGGTCTGATGTCCTGGAGTGGATACAGAAGAGAATACAATTCTACAGGTTAGAAGAATCACAGAATTGTATTTTCTTCCCAATCCATTCCAGGCCTTCAGCATTCAGAAACAAATGGGACCTCCAAAAGCAAAGCCCTTACTTCAGGGTGGGATCCTAAGTAGCAGTAGAATGAACGGTAACTCAAAAGGGGGAATTCTTCCCCTTGGAGATATAGACCCTTATCACCACTTGTCTAATCCATCGACTGATGGTAGACCTAGCTGGCGAAAGACCCTTCTGTGGCCCCTCAGCTATAATAAAAAAGGAGTCTGACTTACAGAAGGCTTGTGTAGCAGAGACATCCAGAGACTACATCCAGAGAATGAAGAACCTTCTCCTTCTGGCTAACTGGAGCAAGACATAAGGAGGGCAAAACCCCCTCTTCATTACGATGAAAAGGGGAAACCACCTTAGGAAGGAAATCATGCTTAAAACGTAAGACGGACTTGTCCTTAGGCAACTCAGGAGGCTTAAAGGGGACCGAAACCCACCAAACTTGTGAAATACATTTGGCCAAAGCCCCTGCCAATATTCTCTTCTTAGAGTGTAGAACTAGAAAAAAGATATTTTCACTTTTCAAATCATCCTGGTACACTTTTTTTGGCTGTCCCTCTGTGAGATGGCAGGTGATCCGGCATCGCGTAGGTATGGCAATGACATCATTGTTACACACATTGTTACACACAGTGGCAATGAATGGAGGAGGCGGAGCTTTACAGCTAAAACAAGGGCTATTATCTGGGATTAGAGTGAAGCAGGAGCACTAAAAATTAGCAAAAGGTGATCTTCTTGGGGGGAGCAATTCAGGGAATGCTAGTTAAAAACGTGGGTTTTGGTCCACTTTAACTGATAAAGCTGTCAATTCAGAAATCTGTCTTACCGAAGTAAATGCCACTAGAAAGATGACTTTAAGTGTCATTAAGCTTAGTGACGCTCCTGCCAGCGGTTAAAAGGGCGGACCCTGCAGGGCTGACAGAACTAAGTTCAAATCCCAGACAGGCAGAAGAGGCTTGCAGGGAGGATGCACATGAGTGACAAATGCAAAGTGCAAAATAAAGTGCAAATAATGTCCTAATACATTTATTCTCAGCAATGGGTTTCTGAAAAAAGATAGATAAAGCAGATAGCTGTCCTTTTAGAGTGCTCAACTGAAAATAAATCTAGGTACACCTTCGCAGTTCAGTTACAACTGCAAGAATGAAACTTTATTGTGGAAAGGAGGAACCACCTCTTTGTCTTGCAGTCCACACCCTTCGGTCGAGAGTTAACCCATTCTTTTCTGAATGCTGACAGCCTAGAGTGGATTAAGAGAAAAAAAAACAAGCACTTACACAAAGATTAACTAGAAATTCATCATGGCTCCTTGATAAGGTCCAAAACATTACTGTGCTCTGACAAGACTAAAGCCAGCATTTAAAATTGGACTGGAGAAAGAGCCTGATAGAGTCTAATCTAGAGACTACCCTGATTTGTGGTCTGTAGAAAGTGGACTTTCCCTTTTAAAGATAGAGGCTACTCTAGAGGCTACTTATTATACTACCACAAGGAAGTACAAGACTTATGGGTGGTGTGTTATCCTTTAAACTGAAAGTACAACTTAATAACAACAAATTTTGCAATGCCATCACATTTGGCAAAAGAGATAAATTTACACTATAATGGTCCAAGTTAGACTTCCAAATATGTCAAATTTGCAGCTCCAGATACACAGTGTGGGGTGTGGGGTCTTGCCACACAAGGCGAGGGGGCAAAAAGGGTCAGCAGTCTTCCCAAACCCAGATGGAATTCATAGAACTGCCATTTTGCAAGTAATTTATTTATAAGCTGAACGTAAAATATTTTACGAGTTATTCTTACATACTGTAAAAGATTTTCCCGAATGTGAAAAGCTACTTTTTTTTTTAACATCACTACGACTAACCATAGTGTAGTCAACTCAGTTGTTAAACCATTAATTTTACTACTGTAGAACTACAGCATATTATTTTCTTATATATAAGTTGATTAGAATAAATAATAGTGTACTATTCCACCAAAGTCGCACACAATACAAATGTTCCTTTTAAATCAATGTAGGAATAAGTTTCACTTAACAACACAGTTGATGATTTTCAGGTCTGGCATAGAAGCCAGAAAAGCATTCTATACTGGAGGTAAATTGTCATCTTCACAGTCAGAACACATTTCCCTACATGCCCACTACCATAAAACTGCGGAAACACAATAAAACCTTTAATGTACATATGACAACCCCTAGCTTTTAATTTTGTCATCCACTAAATGCCTACTTTTCAGGCATGTTTTCTGCCAGGACTCACCAGTTTGCCAACTACACTCACTGCCTCCCAGACATCAGACAAAAATTCTACGAGACTGCTGTGCAAGCGCACGCTAATTAACCATCAGCTTAATTAGACAATTTAATGTGTAATTAGCAGCCAATTAGTCAACACCTCTCAGATCTTATTGACTGCTGTGACAGCCTCCTCTACTTTGCACATTCCAATACACAAGTTACCTTGCTCTTCACAATTCAGCCCCAACGCAACAAAACACAGGACAGTCAACAGTGATTATTCCCACCCCTCCACAAACAAACAAGAAGAGAAATCAATTCTTTCCTTTTCCAATTATTGCCTTGTTTACTGGATCTTCCATTTGGCATCAGCCATACATGGACTTAAAATGCCAAAGATTATTAACATTGCTTTTTTGGAGAACCTTTTCCCTTGACCTAATAAAACGCTAACCTTACAGATTAATGGTTGGACCTGAATTGATTAAAAAAGATTTTAAATTTGACATTTATCACTGGAGGAAATAAAATGTTTACAATGGCTCAATTATCTCCATTACATAAATGGTAAATACAGGAAGAATCGGAAATCTGCCTCAGTGACTTGTAGAGTGGCCTTTCAGGCATCTTATAAAATAGATTTCTTAGAATTATCATATTGTGCTGATAATGGGTTATGATGCACTGTATCATGGATGCTACCATTGCTGAGCTTCTTCGGATATTTTAAAGTCCCTGTTCAGGTACACACTAACTTCCTCATAAAATAACCCCCTTGGGAACAGTGTAAAATGAGCTGGTACAAAGCATCTAAAAAAAAATGATTATATGTAAGTACCTTATGTATCCTGAGTGAAGCTGCTTTCTTCACTTTTAGTTTTGGGTCATGGTTGAGTTGGGAAGGGGATGCCATTGTGTAGCTTTATGAGCATGCTGTGGTCAGAGACAGCGGTGGGACAACTATGGCTTGCCATGCTTACTCACACTGAGAGCACAGAGGCACAGAGTAGCCCATATACCACTTTTTTGCATGGGAAATTGAAAGAAGCAGCACACTTTGGAGCACTGCTATTGCCTCTACCCAGTGCTGCAGGAAATGAGAGGAGGAGAGGCACTTGGGATAGGCATCAGCAAGGTGAGCTGCTTGCTGTATAATTTTTTCCTTTGAGTTTATAAAATAAAATAGTCTTTGCCTCTTAAGAAATGTCTGTATCAACAGGCCAAAATATGAGATAGAGGTGTGCGCAGATCAAATAACTTTTGTGGGCACACTGCAGCAGAGTGGCCATTCCACTCTTCCAGCCACTGGATGGACAGCGGCCATCACGGCAGCATTGGCAACATTACAGAAGGTGAGAAATGGAATCATGCTCACCAATCTGTATAGTGCCTATTAAAATGCAAGATGGACCTTGGTTGCTGGGATAAGATAAGATTCCCGGGCCGATCACCTCCCTCCCCGCGGGACATCCGAGATCGGGATGTCCCGCGGGGTGAAACCCCCCCAAACACCCCAAACTCCTTACCTTAACTTCGGCGGCGGCCGGCAGCCGCCTCCCTCGCGCCCCTCTAGGCGTGCGCGCGCCCGCGGCTTGTCCGTCGGCGCGGGGAGAGGTGAGTTTTTCGGGGGGTTCGGGGGGGTTTCACACAGCGGGGCACCCCGATCGGGGGTGCCCCACCGAAGTGGACCAAGACCCAGGATAGTCAAAATCCTGGGTGTTGGTCCACTTTAAGAAATCTCATCTGTCACTCCACCTCTAACAATACATATGAAAGGTTCCTAGAACAGGAAACTGTTGTGTGTTGAGTAAATCTGCTGCAGTACATATGGTCTCCATAAAATTGAGTTCCTCTAGGAAAAGGGGAGTATCTCTCTAATGCAGAGCTAATAGATGGAGTGTAGGAATGGGTTGGGTTAGTGCCCCAAACCTTTGTGAGTTGGAGGGCAATCTAGTTACTAGAATGAAGAAGCACAGTAGTGAGTGGGCTTAGATTAGCTCAACAAGATTGTCCACCCTCTCCCTAAGTCTAGTTCAGGGATCTTCCATTCTTATTCGGCTCTACAGCTCCCCACTTTCAAGCCAGTGCATTACAGCCATGGAGCATGCATATACGGAAAGAAATGAAAAGAATGGAAGCAAGTTTTATGAATGATTAGCTACCATATTTTACACTGTGACATGTGTGGCATAAGTAAGTATAGGATTTCTCTTACGCTATTTGTTACACAAGTGACCAAGAGGGATCAGTACCACTGGACCTACTGTAAGTTGGTATTATTCTGTATTTGCTTGAACTAAATCGTTAAAAGGGAAAGTCCACTTTCTATAGACCACAGATGGGGGGTGTCTTAGTAGTACCATAGGTCACTGATTACCTACACCCAGTTCAACTGCATTGATCCTGTAGCCCCAGTATCTGAAGCTGAGAGCTGCTCCTCCATTTCTGTGCTGGCTGGACATATACAGTCATGCACAGATGAGGTGCCCCTGCATATAGCGCACGTCCACTTTCCCCCGCCCCGTTCCCCGCAGCCTGAGGCATGGAACGCGGTGAGGGTAAATTGACTGTTTAGGCAACGTAAAAGAACTAAAGCTTACTCACCCTTTCTCCTACAGCGCATAGCGGTCCTACTTCTGCAACGTAAAACTCACTGGTTTACAACAGTCCCATGCTGTACAGCTCCATTATTCTTCTGTCATTGTGACTGGTAGTGGAAGGCAGCTGTTCATCATGGAGGCAGTTGGTGAATGAGATTGGGCCTGCATTCCACAGGACTCGATGGCCTATTGGGGTAGGACTGCTCAGCTATATGGGGAAAAAAGATAAAACAAAAGCTTTTTTATGTTGCCTTTTTTTTTGAGCATTTTTCTCCCTATGTCACTCCTGATTGGACTGTAGGGAAGTCCACAAAAGTGTGGTATAGTATATTACCACATGAATGTCCTGATTATTAACAGAGGGATGCCCCCACTCCCACCCAGATCAGACCAACATCTACTTTATCTTTATGTAAAATGGATGTTGGTCTAGTTTAAGTAGACCTGCTTATTCATAAAGACCACTTTAAAATGATTGTTTGTCTAGCATGTGGCAGGCATCCTAATTGCTGATGCCCTCCCCCTTTATACCCCCTCTCTAGAAGCCCTGTTTTGGGTAGCCATATACTCACTACTACCTTGTTTTCTGGATCTGGCTGCTGGGACCCACATCATTACTCGAGGGCTGTTGGTCACATGGACCAGGGAGGAAGGAAGAAGTGGTAAGTATATGCTGTTGGAGATTGGGTTTGCAGTGAAGGCTATGAGGGGAGGGGGTCATAGATTTGGATGACCCCCTTTGTCAAAATGACTATGGATCTCCTTTGAGGTATTAAATGCTGCAACAGTCAATGTTTAAATATTTTTCTTCCCTATAATGTACTCCTACTTCACAACCAGCGCCCTAAACCATTTTTAAAAATACATAGCAATTGCTAATATATGGACAAAGAATAGCAGAATTCTTGAAACTAAGTGAATCGCAATTACTAGAATTCCTCTCCAAATATAAGCACTTTCATTTTGCCAACATCTAATTCTATTTATATAGCTAATTAGCTCAACTTCTTTATTTGCTACAAATGTAAATTAACATAGAACAGGCTTCTGAAGTCAATAAGCAACATATTGTGCCTTTGTATTGGCTGTTTGAGGAATTATCTAGAGCCTTGTGATCCATTGCCGAACCTTTTATCACCAGAAAGGAGTTTTGTAAAAGGGCACAGTGGCATTTTCGCATAGTTTCACACAGAGAAAATATCTCCCTTTAATAAGTCTGTCAGGTGTTTAATTGTTTAACATCCGTATCATCAAGTAGCTAAGCTACAGACTAGAGAAGGGACTAGTTAACAATATCTTTTTAATATGTACTTTATGTGTTTGTTACATGCAAGTGCGTCATGCTGCAGATTATTTTCATGTTGTGTAAGAGGCTTTTATGTTTTTCTGTTCCTCCCGACATAGATTTCTAAAACATATTCACCTACCTTCTGCCTGTCTATATGCTTATACGTGTGTTCACTAAAATGTATGTACCCTGTACATACAGATTGCCCACATTAAAAATCATCCTACCTATGAGTATTCCGCTCTGCATTCTGGGATTGCTGTCCTTTTCCTGAACCCTGCTCTGCTCTGTCTGTGCAAAGCACAGCTATAACTCAACTCTGCCATTTTCACCCCTTTCCTCTCCTCAGTATGTGATGCTTCTGAGGCAAGATGACAAAGCCCATATCCTAGAGTCCTAAACAGATTTGCAGCCCCGTGGGTAAAAGAATAATGAGTGACTAAAAACTTAAAATATATTAATTTTAGATGCTGGGGAATAGTTTGAGGGTCTGGACTTTTCATTAGATGATGGCGAATGTCGGGTTTAAAGCATCAGCAGGAAATTTCTTGCAGTAAGTTAACCTCTTGCAGGTCACCAGCAACATTCTAGTACATGCCCTGATCATATTCTGACTAGTGATGACCAGAGCAGGGGCAATCCGGTTCAGAAGCCCTCTGGCTGAATAGTCCCCCATGTTTGGCAATCGGTACTCCCGAATATGGTATATAACAGCTCTGGCCACTACAGCATGTGACTGATAATGATCCCTTGGACCCAGGGAAAAAAATACATTTTTAGAATAAAAAAAAATTGGACTCCCACATATGTCCCCTCGCTAGATGGCATCCTTTCTGCAGGTCCACTGGGTTGGGAGCTCCTTCCTGGCCCAGCTAGCTATAAGATAGCTTTTAGATATTAGATTCTCTGTGAAAAGGGGGAGCCTCATTACAGATGCTGGGGGGGGGGGCGTCTACTATAGCTGCTGCAACAAGAAGATCAACAATAGACCAAAAGGGAGCTCTTGGATGGGGCAAACCAGAGCAAATCCATGTTGAATCTTGCTTTGACCCAGATTTAAAGCCCAACATAAATCCTGACCAGACTTCTACAACAATCTACCCACTCACCAGCAAACAGACTGACACACTTCCAATCTGTTCTCAACTCCTCGTTTCAGTCTCTCCACTGTTTGTGGAAGTGTTCAGTTAAAATTTGAACCGTAACCTACAAAGCTCACTGCCCAGACACCTTACTATCCAATGATACCAACCTAGATTGCAGCCTCTTCTCTGCTCATGACCCTCTACCCTGATCATTGCCTTTCACTCTCATCTCCAGGACATTGTGCGTGCCACTAGACCTCACTGGAATGCCCTCCCACATATTAAAAACCACATCCCAAGCTTCCAAGCCTTTAAAAGTTCCATCAAAACCATTGAACAAGATCCTAACACCCACCAGGGCACCCATCATTACTACATACTACCTATGACCCAAACTCTTCTGTCAACACATTTATCTTTTTAAATGCACAACAGCAGAGTCTTTATTCCTTGAATAATAGTAACCAGAACAAAATACAGCTTATCAGACTATGAGCCATGTGTTATTAATCAACTATATTTAATTATACATCTATTCATTTATTTTCTGTATACATGTATACTATATTCATTACCTACCTTATGGATAGAGATGAGGGGAACCGAACCAAACTTTACGGGTCCGTGACGAACATTGCGGGTTGGGTTTCCCAGACTTCAGCCTGAACAGTGAAGTTGGTTGCTGAACAGCCAGCTTTAACTCATAGCCAGTGGTGTGCTTATCTTTATTTTCACAATCCTGGTTTTAAGACCATTTTCCCGGAGCATCTCAGATCACCCACAACATTCACCTTTCCAACGTTCCCAATGCACATGCCTGGGCACCCACCAGCTGCCCCTCATATGTACCTCATATTCATACCTGTTAAAAATGACTTTTTTACAAAATATATATTGTATTTGCTTTTTATTTATGCATTTTTATTTTATGTTATTAATTTAAGTACTTTCCCTACCTATTGCCCTGTTATTACCCCCATTTTGCAACCCTCTACCCAATTTTACAGCCATTTTGGGTCACCAAGAATGGGTCCCCACTGATTTCAATGGGGCTCGGGAGTTCAAAGAATTTGCTGAACCCAAACTTACACTACTAATGGGCATAAACAATCTATCGATATACACCAGTAGAGTTACAGAGTTTTGACTCCTAAATGCGACATATTTTAAACTATTTATTATATGCATTAATGTTAATAAAGTGATAAGGCTACTGCAGGCAGTCTGGATTGTTTCAGTATGTACTGTAAGTGTATAGCCTAGTTATTACACTTGTTGAGATGGTCTATCAGAAGAAATTCCTCCTCATTCTCTCCATCTTGGTTTTAAAGTGTATCAAAACTGGTTGATGCTGACCCCTAGAGCCTAAAAGACTTCAGGGCCAGACAATTTCCTACCCCAAATCAGGATGCCCTGCTGTGTAAAACTCCATGGTGTCACCACTATACTAACTTCACTGGCTACCCCATGGTGCATGCAGCAGCCGCAGCAGCCAGCATCTGTCCCTGACCGCATCGCTTGTAATAGCATTTAGTCTGCTAGGGTGTGCGTTTAAACGACTTGTCTAGCTTACCCGTTGTTGATCTCGGCTTCATTTCTTGACTTTTTTCAGCTTGCTGCCAGAACCAGACTTTGCCTTTGCAACCAGAGGTGGCATCCTTTGCAACCTTAAAAGGACTGTACACCCTATGGCAATAATAAGACAGCAAGCAGCTCACCTGATGCTTGCCCCATGTTCCTCTCCTTCATTGCGTGCAGTGCTGGCTAGAAGCTGTGGCATGGCTCCTAACTTTGTGCCTTCTTTCAGTTTCATACCAGGACCTTGTTGAAACGGTCTGTGCTCAAGAATGCAAAAAGTATTTACTTATAATTGGAGATTTTGGGAATGCATTAAAATGACTTATTTTACATTGTTCCAAAGAGGGATAAGGTGGAAGAAAACTGAATGGGGAGATAAGGTTGAATGGGGGCCTAAATATCTCTTAAGTCTTGTTGCATCATTGAGATAAAGGTTGTTTTCATGGCACCTGTTCTCAGGGTATTTTTTATCTCCTTCTCCTAGTAAATCATCATTGTTCCTGATCAGTTCCAACACAGCAGTGCAAATTTGACAATAGTAGTCAAGCTGGAGAAGGCTGCATAATCATGTTTATACAGGACAAAATAAAGGGCTTAAAAAACACCCCTATAGTGTCTGTCCATTTTTGATCAATTTGATCAATTTTAAAACTCATAGGCAAACAAATCTATTAAAAATCCTAAATAAATAGACAAGATGCAAAATGGTTGTCTACTGGGACAGCCTTTCTCATCTCTGCTGCAAAGCATGAACTTAAAAGGTTCATATCAGGAAGACATTATACCAGACACACAGATCTAAACGCATAATTACTGCTTCTTTATTGTACTCCCCCTTTCATAGGCGCTAATGAAAAAACACTCATAGTACTAATATGTATAAATCATCATAAGCACTGTGCTGGCAGTGTAGAGCTTCTCTAATTGTAAACAGATTTCTTTCACTACTATCTTTTTGTTTCCACCGAGACAATGCAACACTGAAAATAATAAAAACTATACAACAGCATGCATGGCATTCAAATGGGCTTCATTATTTAAGATCGTCCTTGACAAATCCTATTGCAGACATATAGCCATGCTAAACTCGAGTATTCTGACGGGATTGGCAATGTTGGGTTTTGAAAATGGAGGAAATCACTTGATATTTTAGTGATTAAACACTCAGTAAACAGATTTTTGTAACATAATCACACTAATTATGCACAGCATCCAGAGAAGATTATCTTTCCCTTATGGCCGCCTTAGACGGATGCAGTTTTAGCCCATTTAAGCTAGCTTCCCATGGAAGAAAGACATATTTCTTTGTAGCTTACCAAAGATCCAATTAATCAATAAGTAATTGCTTCTAAATAAACTGTTGGTCCATCTTGAGTGTTAGTGAAATGAATTCTGGATTGTTCTCTGGTTAGTAAAGAAAAAATATAGAAACACAGAAAAAGAAAAGAAGAAAAATAAACAAAATACTGCTACAAATGTTTATGTAGGGACAGAACACTGGCTATTCAGTGTTTGTGCTCCATTTATAGATACCTTCGAATGGAGTATGTGCTGCTGGTTGCACCCCTGCTCCTCTGCCTAGTGCAGGTAGACACTTAAAAATAGCGATATATTGTGGCCGCGCATATATAATGAGATCACTGGCATGTATAACCACAATGGTGGGGTCCTGATTTCCAATCGTGGGCTGTGCAACTCGCAGGCACAGAATCCAACATTACCCTACACAATTGATCATTTGCATTTCCCTCACACCTATAAGTCCCTGCTATCTTGAGACTTGCAGGTGGGGAAGCTCAGTAGGAAGGCCTTCTGAGTGGCCGGGAGTGGAATCTGTATGTGAAAAACCAATCGCCCATACAGTATTGTCAAACAGACATTCCGGCGCACGCACAGTAGTGACAGCAGCGGGGACGAGGAGGGAGCACTCATACTTGCTCTGACTGACAGCTGATTGATCCTGGGCATGCAGCACACCCAGGGAAGCTGGAAAATAACCCAGCTCCCTGATCCACAAAGGTGGTGGTGCCTAGTTTTTGATTTTAGGATCCCCAAGCAACTGAAGGATTACTGTTACTTTACATGTTACATGCAGTAAATGGACTGTACTTTTCAAAGTTTTTTTTCCAGTGTTGGTCAAATTTAGGCAGCTCATGTCACTAACCGCAAGAGGGGGGTTTGAGGAAACAATTGACTCAAATGTGTTTGCACTTGAGGTCTAGTTTGAAGGACTATTTGGCAATAAATGTCCATGCATTCAAAGGAACATGGAGAAAGAGTTAGCACAAGAGGAGGCAAAACGAAGAGCAAGGTGCCAGGAAAAACTGTTTAAAGGATGCAGAGGACTGGTGAAAGAACCTTAATTATGTTCAGAAAAGGATTGATTTTTCAATATCACTTTTGATGAAAGGTTCACTTTAGTACCTCACTGACTATGATCCTGAGTATATAAGTCTCACAATAAGGAAAAATATTACTTTTTACTGAGATATCTTTTGCCATTTCACTTCAAGTAAATGTTCTATTTTTGTTACAGCATATTAGACTACAATCTGCCATCTACAAATGTCAGGTATGAAAAAATGGAGAAAAAAGGATATGCGATCCAAAACAACACGCATTTCTAATATCAAAATGAAAATAGTCCACTGACCCCTCTATGGCTGCTTAGATTTGTCGATTGAAATGTATTCCTTGCTTACCAGTACAGATAGAATGACTTCTATCTAGCCCACTCATCAAGCCAATATTCAGCTGTCAATCTCTAAGCAACAACGAGGTAGTAATGATGTCAGCTGGACAGGATAATAAAATTTTAAGCAGATGTTCAGGCAGGTCTCTAATTTTCCTTCAATTCCCTTGGTAAGAGTATAATTTCTTTATTATATGCAAGCTAGGCAAATTGTACTTCATCAAAGCAGTATTGTGAAATTTTAATATTTCATATCATAACAAAGCTACACAGAGCAACCTTTCTGATAATAGGAACATCAGAATTTCAAATGTCAAGCCTCTTCATTTTAATACGTTCTAAATAGCATTTTTTGTTTGCGGCATGAAGTTGGATTTGTTTAAATGCAAAAAAAATATCATAATTGCTGTATGTCTTATTTAAGAACTCACTCCACCCACAGAGCCTTTGTATGATGCAACACTCCATAATAAAGGAGTTTGAAAAACCTGTTTCTGCTAAATACAGTTGATAAAGAATAAATCAACTGTATTACATATGCTTGAAAGGGTAATTGGCTGGACTCCTTCATTGGGCATCCTCACCCATTCCATTGTGATTTTGGATTTGTCCTGCACTTAGCACTGTCATTTTCTGCATGTAAATTGGCAAGAAGTATTATTTTTTTGCTGTTTTTTTTTATTCCCGAAGCTCAGGTAAAATAAGGACATTTTCTAGCAACTTGCACACCGACTCATTTCTAGACCACCCAGAGACTAAGCAATAA
This sequence comes from Gastrophryne carolinensis, assembly GCA_027917425.1. Taxonomy (NCBI): domain Eukaryota; kingdom Metazoa; phylum Chordata; class Amphibia; order Anura; family Microhylidae; genus Gastrophryne; species Gastrophryne carolinensis. Next base: position 461,271,774 of record CM051235.1, read on the forward strand.
ATAGCACCTGCTAGTTACTATTGAAGCTATCCCAGCGATTACCTTGTTACCATGCACCATTTTTAGATCTTTGGAGATCTTAGCTTTGTAAACTTCTAAAACTCAGATTATCTAAAAGGACAAACTTGCCAAAATTGCTGATAAAGTCCCATCCTGGTCAAAGTTCTTTAATTTACTACCATTTGGATGGACAACAGGCTATCAGCCCATTGAACAATTCAACTCCATACACATAACATTCATCTGATTAGACTTTAACACCAAAGAATGGGTTTATCATAGGATGGTCCAATAATTATAATGTTATTGACATTGTATTATGGTATTCTACTGTATATAGCATAACTTCTTTCTTGTGTCGTGTTGTGTGAACTCTAATTCATATCTACTCCTTCCACTCCTGCAAAAAAATGTCTTTGTACTTTATGTTTATGTATGTTTGGCGGAAAAAAAACAACACCAATACTGATTGGTATCTCTATTCCTTTATTGCACTCTTTTTCTCCCCCTGTGCCTTTTGTCTCTTCCTTTGTGTGATCTCATCTGCAGCCTACATTTCTGGATTTGGTTTTACCTTTGCTTCTGCACCAATGCTACACTGGCACTTGCAACTCATCAGCCTTTGCATAGGAATTTTTGCAATTTCTTCATCTTAAACAAGATAATGCATAGCAGGCAGTTGTTGGCTATGGCCACCATCAGCTTTTCCTCAAGATTACACAGGCACCACCATACATTTCTCCAAGCCCCATAGCTACGCCTCCATACTCCCATTTTTTACATCTGTTTTGGTGTACGACAGATGAACTAATGAGTGGGTGTATGTCACATTTGCATTGGAGCAAGAGGAATAGCACACCCAAACAAATCCTCATTTCAGTATATCTATTTTAAAATATTTATTGCGATTTCTTTATTTAAAAAATCATGCAATACACACTTCACAGATGATCAGTGAACTGCCATGTACATGTCTGCCTTTTGCTATTCTGCTTAAGGAAGGGAAATGTATGAGCGTCCTCCTAAAAGCCTGTAAATGGAACAGCTGGCAGAGTGTTCATGGATGGAGGATAGCGCAAACAATTTTCTAAACGTGTTTCCGAAAGACTAGCAATGTTAATGGAGATGATTCAGAGACAACAGCTACAACCTGTTATACAGCTGTAATTTCTACATAAACAAACTGCCTTTGGAAAAGCAGCAATATCTTTACTTATAAATAGGAGCCAAAAAAACTTTGTACCATTATGTGCACATGCAATGCAGGCTGATGAACAAACTTTACATGCATTGTTAGCATCAGACATATCCACATAGGCCTTCTAATTTTCCACTATGACTCTAGTGTGAATTGACTAAACAGGAAGTTAATGAAACAGACAGAGCATGGGTGTCAAATGTCGCTTTTAAAGCATAACTATCATCCTCCTTCTCTTCCTGCAATGGGCTTGGGATATTTTCATTGCACATACTCCTCTGCCTCTAACCTGCAGATAATGTAACACACTTTTATAATCTAGAGAAGCAGACAATGTAGCAGCCACTCAGCTGTTTACTCAGCTAATAAAAGAATATTACATTCCCTGCAAATTAGAGGCAGAGGAGTGTGTGCAATCAAAATATCCACAGCACTGTCGTCAGATCAAAAGAAACTTGATAGTTGTCAGTCATACATAATAGTCATCACCGAGGCATCTCAATTTGGCATGTTCAAAGATAAGGTGCTTGAATTCAGTCCCAAGATAATCAATACACAGGAAACATTTTGGAATTATAGCGAACCTACAACCAGTGGGTGTTCTGGTGTGCCTCTGCAAAAATGTATACTGGTCTACTTTAAATATATATATATATATATATATATATATATATATATATATATATATATATGAGGTGGGGGTGAGACGTCTGCTGGATGGGGACCTGGATGCTGCTGGCTTGTTGCGGCTCAGTAAGTTTTTGTTTACATGTCGTGTGTTGGTCTGTCTTTTCCACCTGGCTGGTTCTTCTGTCTTAATTTTTAGAGTCAGTTCATTTAAGCACATTGCACTTTATTGGGGATACTGAGTGATTTTGATGTTTGGCTTCATCCTTTGGTAGTGAACAAGAGTATTGTTGGGTAGTGTTTGGGTACAATCTTATTTTGGATAATGATTAGTTTCATATATGGTCACTTATAATAATAATAATATATACTTGTAATACCAGCCTTTAAACAGACACCACTTTTATTGATAAATGAAATGGGTATAAGCTATATAGATTTGGCTCAGCAGCACCCCATATTTTCCATCTGTAAATATATTTGTCCCTTTCCCAGCTTTTCAAGTTTTTGTCTCCCCCTCCGTCTACTCATTAATTGTGTTTATGTGTTTTTTTTATTGATTTTAATTGGCCTGTCATTATGTGTATAAATGTGTAATAATAAAATTGTGTATTTTTTCATAAATTTATTGTAGTGGTGCCACTTAGTCCATGAGGTTGGTATTTTTGGGGTGTTGTGGGACCCCTGGTTGTTTGCGTTTTAAATCTATATAACACTGATCTTTTGTTTAATTATTTACCCTTTTATAATTACCAAAAATTCATTTCAGATTTCATACTTAAAACTTTATTTGATCCCACCCTCTCTCCATGTGGGTCTTGGTTAGAATGGTCCAGCGTGATAAAGAAGTGGTGATTTACACTGCTGAGTGCTGGCATTGCAAGGGAATAAAGATTGGGTGGAGAGACCCATGATTCTCTAGTCTAATATTAGATCGCTGAAGAATGGGATTGGGAACAGGTAAGTATTTTTCTGATCAACAGGGAGAGAAAAATATAAGGTAAAAAGGTTTAGGTGTTGTTGTTTCACAAACAAGATCTAAAAGCTTTATTCTAGAAGCTGCAGTCAACACTGCACAGTTCAGACCATTTGACAGCTAGGGAGATTCCTGTGAGGCCATGCCCAGGGCTGTAAACCCCCCTCCCATTGGTGGTGAGCAAGCAAAGCATGGACAACCTGGAAGGAAGGGGAACCCTCATCCTCCCTCCTTCCAGACACACACAGAGCAGTCATTATGACCACTTCTGCTGGCAGAGGAGGATCTTTAAAAGGGACCCAGAGTGGAAGTAGCAATAGGAGAACAGTAAGGATGACTGGACCCAAAACTTTTGCCACTAAAGTCTTGTTTGGATCCCCGGACCAAGTAAGGGTTAGAGGCCTGCAAACCGAGGGGAACACCAGGGATATTGCCCTGCACAACATAGGCTGGGTAAAGTACTCAAACACTAACCGGAAACAACACTATTTAAGAAATGCATACATATATGAAACAAAAAAATATATATGTTTTTACGGGTGTCGAAGGCCCTGAACAAAATGGGGTAAGGAAAGTACTTAAAATAATGGCAGAAAATACAAAAATAAAGAAATACATAAATACATCAATCAGTATATACATAAATGAAAAAATAAACAATTAATAACATCAATAATATATATATATATATATATATATATATATATATATATATATATTAACAGCAATTCATATATTTTAGTGTTTAGAGTCTGGAGGGGGGCAGGGGCTGGGAGGAGGAGATGTTGGAGATGGAGGAGGTGGATGTGGCATAGGCAGAAAAGGAGGAGGTAGCAAACACTTTAATCAGCACAGTGGTAGTGCTGATGATGACTTCATCAGCATTGACCATATTGGTGAACTACTACAGTACTACCACTAATTGGTAATGAAGTACTATTGGTCTGTACTTCTATTCACCCGGGCTCTTTGAAGCTGAAACTCCACTAATGCCTGCTGCTGCTCACATGTACTTTCCAGCATATAAAACATGAAATTTCACCTGCTGGGCAAGTCAAATGTGAGGCGGTGGGTGGGAAATCCACCAGGAGGGTGGCAGCAGGTTGGAACGGCGAAAGTGTATGCACATGCTATGCACTTTATGCAGCAGGTCTGGCATCTCAGGATAATGGGCCAGAAAGCTCTGCACCCCCAAGTTGAGCAACTGTGCCAAGCAAGGGATGTGCATCAAGGTTACGCCCATTGTCGACCCCACCTTGCCAAGTTTCAGGTGTAGCGGCAGCAGCCACTCATCTGTCTGCTCCAGTATGCTGGTCCACAGCCCCTTGACCTGTTTCCCCATGGCAGCGCTCAAACTGGTGTTGCAGGGTCAGCGCTGACTGCTTAAGGAGGAAGCAGTGTAGGAGGAGGAGGAGACAGGAGGCACCAACTGATTTCCAGCAATCCTGGGTGATGGAAGATATGCATCACAGTGCTTCCATTCTCATTCACAGACACCACTACATTGACCCAGTGAACAGTTAGAGAGATATAACATCCCTGCCCATGCTTACTTGTCCGTGTGTCGGTGGTGATATGGACACTGGAACTAATGGCATTGCCCATTTTTCACACAACCTGTTGCAGGGCAGGGATATCCTGGTGAGAAAAGTAGTGGTGGCTGGGATGAAATATTGTGGAACAGCTGTCTCCATCAGATATTTATAACTTTCCGTCTCCAGCAGGTGGAATGGGAGCATTTCAAAGGCTTGCGATTTCGAAATGCTTGCATTGAGGGCTCATGGGTGGGATGGACCCAACTTCCCCTTCCTCTCCAAAGTTGGCAGGATGGAAAGCTGAATGCTTACCTGGAATAATGTGGACGGGCTTAGTTATGGTGGTGCTGCTGGTGCTGGAGGTGGTGGTTCCCCATCCTCCCTTTGGGGGGAGACAGGTGGCCTTGTTGTTGAGGAGGTAGTGCAAAAGCTGACACAACTGAGGCAGCAAATGGAGACTGAGGTGTTTGCAGGTTTTTCAGGTGTTTATGCCATGGTAGCTTGTGTCTTGTTTGCAGATGCATGAGGTGCTGAGAATATTAGCACTTTTCCCTCACTTCAGCCGCTGTAGGTACAGCATGCACATGCTTTCTTCCTGTGCACGATTCACCTTCTTCTGCTGACTGCCTGGGGCTGTGTGACCACCACCTCTTCTTCCGAACTCTGATGGCCTTAAGTCCATGTCGGTCTAGGACCTTGACACTACCCCTGTCCCTGGTATGTTCTTCCACCCACTCCCTGCTAGCCTCAACATTGCAGAAAGCTGCCGCAGTCGGCCCTACATTTTCATAATCATCAAGGGTGTCCTGTGATGGTACCCTGGCCATGTCCTCATCCTCCAATATAATTTGTTGTGCATTTGGGAACCCTTAGTCTGCAGCTGGGACAGGGGCAAGTGGATGGTCCACGCTATCCCAGCTAGGAGTGTCAACATATACCATTAGTGACTCAATGACTCCGTGGCTGGGACGGCTCAGCACACTTGACAGAAGTGGAGTGGGTGGAAGAGTGGGTGGAAGACAATCCACTGGAACTAGTAGCACTGCATGCCATATCATGTATGACAAGTCTGAACTCAAGTTCTGTGGCCTACAAATATGCGCTTCAAAACCTGCCATCTGCTTGCACCAGAGGAAGGTGTAGCAGACGAGGATGAAAGACATCCTCTCCCTGCAGAACCAGCTCTATTAGCAGCAGCAACAGAGGCACCAAGGCGTTGCCCCTGTACCCTATTTGCTGCTTTTTGCATTGTTAGACACCTGCAGTTACAGCACAAAATTAACAAATAAAAAAGAAATTAACAGGAAAATTACCCTTAAGTGCCCTGAACAAGTAGATACTCCACTAACAACTGGTATTAAAGAGCACCAACACCCAAGTGGTTTGAGCAAGTGCTATTAAACAGTAGTGACACCCAAGTGATTTGAGCAAGTGCTATTAAACAGTAGTGACACACAAGTGCCCTGAACCAGTTGATACTCCACTGACAATTGGTATTAAGGAGCATTGACCCCCAAGTGGCCAGAACAATTGGCATTAAATAGCAGAGACTCACAAGTGCCCTGAACCAGTGAACACTACACAATTTTTAGTTGTTTTTATTTTTTTGTTCAAAAGAGTGCCCTGAGCCAGCGGATACTCCACTAACAATCGGTATTAAAGAACAGTGACAAACAAGTGACCTGAACCAGTTGATACTCAAATAACAATTGGTATTAAAGAACAGTGACCCTCAGGTGGCCTGAACAAATATTATGAAACAGTGCCCTGAACCAGTGGACACTACACATTTTTTCCTGAAGTGCACTGAACCAGTGGATGTGCCAATAACAATTGGTATTAAAAATTATTACCACCCAAGTGGTTTGAATAAGTGGTATTAAAGACTAGGGACACCCTAGAGGTTTGATCAACTGGATGCTCCACTTACTACTGGTAATAAACAGAAGTGACACACAAGTGCACTAAACAAGTAGATACTCCACTAACAATTAATACTAATGAGCAGTGACCCGCAAGTGGCCGGAAAAATTGGTATTAAATAGTAGTGACACAAAAGTGCCCTGAGCAATTGGATACTTCACTAACAATTGGTATTAAAGGTGATGCCCTAATGGTTTGAACAAGTGTTATTAAGGAATAGTGACACACAAGTTCCCTGAGCCAGTGGATCCTCCACTAACAATTGGTTTTGTGATTAACGGGAGAAAAAGGGCCTGAGGTGGCTGTCCCTAAATAAATGTCCTGAGGAGGACAGTAAAGTGCTGTAAAGCACCAGGAAGTGCACGGGAGATGGACGCCGCCTTTTATATGTTTGGGTTCATGTGTCCTGTCTGGCCAATCACAGCCATGAACAGAATGGACCAAACACTGAAAGCACACATGGATTTCAATATGAAATCCGTGCTTGGTTCGGGGACCCGAACTCACAAAGTTTGTCTCGGACCTGAACTTTGCAAGTCTAATCCAATCAACCATAATGTACATCGCTCCATGTTTTATTTTACATGTGTGGTATATTTTATTTTCACTTTCACTAACTTAAACTAGTAAGGTGTCCAGGGGAACTATGCCAGTTCAAAGTGTGCGGGGTGGCAAGTTAGCTGCCTCCAAAGTGGATCACTTGCCATTAGCCACCCGCCCAATTTCCAAAGGCCAGAGGGGTACATAAGAGCCTGGTGCCCATCAGCTTTGGCCTGTTGTTCACCATAGTCTTCTCCCCCTCTGAGTTATGGGGACCCGGCTTGCAGAATCAAGACTATTTTTAACTAGTCCTAGTTATGCTAAAGCTCAACATGCTTTCTTTCTGTAAAACAAGGCAACAGTTATGCTGTACAACAGCAAGAGATAATGTGGTGAGGGAGGGGAGTGGGTGTGGCTGAGGGATAGAGGGAAGGCACTGAGAGGCTTAGGAAAAGTGTGGGGGGCAGTCCATCGTTCACGAGATGTGCACCATTTGTTTATGATAGCAAGAGAGGGGAGAGGAAAGAAGAGAAAGCTAGGACAAAAAACAGATGCTCAAAGCTAGAAAATGAGTGTTTTCTCCTTTCCACAGTAGATTTTTAGTTGTTGTCTGGACAATGTTTTTAAAGCGGACCAACCATCACCCTTTTTTAACAAAATAGGTGTTAACTGTGGAGTAGGAGGCATACTGATTGCCAATGTCCCATATGTATAACCTCCTACAAGCATTTGGCTTACCTGCACATGCTCCCTCAGTAAAACAAGGCTACGTGAGTAGCCACTGGCAGTCATGTGTTCCAGAGTCTTCTTCTGGGCAACAAGACCACCAACTGCTGATTGCAGGGTCTGGTTTTGCATAAAGTCCCAAGGGGGCATTATCTTGTTTGCAGCAATCATATGCGCCAGCTGATAGCTTTATTGCTGGCCCCGCGGCCCGTCAGACCAAAGACTGAAATGTCTCCTGGACCAAACCATAACCCAAAGGTTGGTGGAGGGCCCCTTTGCAGGGCAAATGTTGGAGGCCTCGGGGCACGCACCTCTTGTGCCCCTCTCATAAAATGGCCCTGTACATATATTTTATGAGTGTAGGAAGGAACAGAGCAAGAAGGAACCCTGATATATATAAGTGGCAGGTGGCATCCCAGCCATTACTAACCTGTAAAGTGTTACCAATTAAGTTAAAATGAAGAAAAAACTCAAATGACTAGCAATGTCATTGAAGGGGAGGGACATGGAGGGAGATTCCCATTTAGTGAGGTAATTAGTCACATGGGGGGATTCAGAGGCTCCTCATTTGTTATATAAAAGCCTCTCTGCCCAGTGGGCCAGCATTACATTGGCAGGACACCAAGGAAGGAGGACTATATATGTCAGCGAAGTGGCTTCAATAGCAGCTCCCCATCAGCAGCAGACCAGATGAAGGAAGAGGCAGAGACAGTGAGTTCTGGGTTTGGTATACCAGGTCTCAACAAAAATTCTCTAACCATCTGTAGGACAAGCAGATTTTGCACAATAACTCATTGTACAAGAAAGAATGCAATGAGATTAGACCTATTATACCAGAAAAATATCTTTAAAGCACAGTTCCCAGGTATATTCTTTTAAATCACACTATTAGGGTAAATGGCTTACTAATGGTGTCTTAGGAAGCTATAAATAATGAACATTATGTGCCTGCTATGCAGCAAGTATATATATCTGATATCTGTCTATTCATGGATCAGTAAGTCACGTCTACACTTAACAGTGATCATACATTACCCTGGCTAATGTAGATTCCAACGCAGCACACAGTTTAATGGCTCTGTCCTTCTGTAAATAGACCTTCCATCTTCTCTTGTCTCCACACAGTTATTGCATTAATGCTGTGCTATGTAAAATACTGCTGATTCAATGTATTCCCTGAATATAGATTTCTTTTTATCCTGCAATTTAATTTGCACCTAATCCTGCTGCTAGATTTTTTGGTAGTTAAATAAGGTAAAAATATTTTTTTTATAAAGATGTGGGGGGGTTGATCTGCTAGATCTGCAGGACCTGTACAATCATATCTCAGAGCGCATGTAATGAAGGGACCTGTGCTGATTATGGAAACTGACAGCAGCACAAATCAATGCATGTCACCAGCAGAATGAAAGCAGATGTCCCTAATTAATCAGAAATGCAATGTTCACGGGAGGAGAAATAATACATCTTAATAAAAACAAACACTGCTCTCACTGAGGGAAGGCATTACCAATGCTAGCTAAATGAAGGGCTGCTTTAAAACACCACATTAGCAAAATCGAAAGGTAAGGTAATTCCTATGGGTTTTTTAAAGATATTCCTGTGTGTCATATGTACAATTGCATGTGGGTAAAACAATGAAAATTAGGCTGGTAACTATATGATATGATAATGCAGACACCAATGTATTCTTTGTCCTTACTCTTACTCTAATGGTGTGAGATATGTGTCACAAGATGACCAGATCTGACACCTTGGGGGGGGGGGGGGGGGGGGCAGACGGTGATATGTGTAAATGAAGCTTCTCAGGTATCAGGTTAGTTTCCAGTTACTGCGTTATATCTTTACCAAAGGAAAGGTAAAATCATATGTAGCTAGAGAACTAGGATGGATGAACAGAAGACTAGATAGTAATTATGCAGGTAACCATATGCCTTATAGTAACTGGGCTAGGGAACATGTAATGTAGAAGACCAGCTAGAAACTAGGCTGCTGACCACGTGATGTAGACGAATAGTACTTACGCTGATAATCATTATGATGTAGAAAATAATATATTAACTAGGCTCATGAGGATGTGTGTGATTTAGAAGTGGCCTGATATTTAAAAGACCAGACAGTAGCTAGGTTGGTGACCATATATTGCAGAACATATCACCTAGGCTGGTGACTATGTGGTGTGGAAAAATGCATAGCAAACAAGCTGATGCGTAGTAAGTCCTGAAAGTTCGGTTTCGGCAAGTTCAGCAGCACTTTGAATAAATGTTCAGGGACCCAAACCCAGTCCCCATTTAAATCAATGCAGACCCAAACTTTGGGGGACAGCTGTGTCTGGGGGGTGCAGCAAAAGCACACTGTTTTAACTCACCTCTGCCCACAAGCTTCTTCTTTCAGCAAGGTGGAGCAGGGGGTGGGGGTGGCAGCAGCAGCAGTATTTGAAACTAGCCCCAGCCGGGACTACAAAAAGATGGTCATCGGCTCCCATAAGGGAGGCCAACACTAGGAGCATCCGCACTCTGGGAGCTGGCAATCTTTTTATAACCCTGGCTGGGGCAAGTTTCAAGTGCTGCCGCTGCTTCTCCGCCCTGACTGAAGAGGATCGTGGGCAGAGGTGAGTTACAGAAGCTTCATGCTTCTGTAACCTTAGGTGAAACTGGTTGATGAGCTGATGAACCATCAGCCAGCTTTTTGGTGTTTGTGCCAGATGCCAAACTCGAACACAGACTTCTGTCTGTGCTCCTCTCTACCTCTCTCCATTTATTTTCATTTTTTCTTTTTGTTTTCTCTATTTTTTGTATACCATTTACATACATAATATATATATATATATATATATATATATATATATATATATATATATATATATATATAAGCTCCACTACGACTAGGCATCCCAGGAATGGATATAGTAACCTAGCAGATAGGGAGAGTCTGACGCCCTGGAGTGAATACAGAGAGAAATCAATTCTACAGGTGAGAATCACAGAATTACCGCATTTTTCGCCCTTTAAGACGCACTTATTTTTCCCCAAAAGTGGGGGAAAAATGTCAGTGCGCCTTATCGGGCGAATGTAAAAAAAAAAACAAATAAAAAAAAAAAAAAACTCACCCGTCCCCGCCGCTGCGATCGCTGTCTTTTCAGGCAGCGATGACAGCGGCGGGGCCAGAGACAGAGCCCCTGCCGCTCCTCCATCTGCTGCCGGGCTCAGAGCACACGCGAGCGCGAAGGTCCCGGCAGTGGGTGGGCTGCCCGGACCTTCGTGCTCGCATGTGGAGAAGCAGATGGAGGAGCGGCGGGGGCTCTGTCTCTGGCCCCGCCGCTGTCATCGCTGCCTGAAAAGACAGCGATCGCAGCGGCGGGGCCGGGACAGAGCCAGCTCGTGAATGGGGTGGGCGTGGCCTGCGTCGACGCTGCGGCGCAGGCCACGCCCACCCCATTCACGGAGCCGGCCGCTCAGCGCAGCGGTGTCAGCGGACAGGTGAGTTTAACTTTTTTTTTTTTCAATATGGCGCCTGCCTATACTAATGGGGGGAGGGGGGTGGGAATGGGGGGAGAGGGGCCACACAGCCTATTCTAATGGGAGGAGAGGGGCCACACAGCCTATGGGAATGGGGGGGAGGGGGATGCCACACAGCCTTTGGGAATGGGGGGAGGGGGATGCCACACAGCCTATGGGGGGAGGGGGATGCCACACAGCCTTTGGGAATGGGAGAAGGGGTATGCCACACAGCCTATGGGGATGGGGATGCCACACAGCCTTTGGGAATGGGGAGAGGGGTATGCCACACAGCCTATGGGGGGAGGGGGATGCCACACAGCCTTTGGGAATGGGGGGAGGGGGATGCCACACAGCCTATGGGAATGGGGGGATGGGGATGCCACACAGCCTATGGGAATGGGGGGAGGGGGATGCCAAACAGCCTATGGGAATGGGGGGAGGGGGATGCCACACAGCCTATGGGAATGGGGGGAGGGGGATGCCACACAGCCTATGGGAATGGGGGGATGGGGATGCCACACAGCCTATGGGAATGGGGGGAGGGGGATGCCACACAGCCTATGGGAATGGGGGGATGGGGATGCCACACAGCCTTTGGGAATGGGGGGAGGGGTATGCCACACAGCCTATGGGAATGGGGGGAGGGGGATGCCACACAGCCTATGGGAATGGGGAGAGGGGGATGCCACACAGCCTATGGGAATGGGGGGATGGGGATGCCACACAGCCTATGGGAATGGGGGGAGGGGGATGCCACACAGCCTATGGGAATGGGGGGATGGGGATGCCACACAGCCTATGGGAATGGGGGGAGGGGGATGCCACACAGCCTATGGGAATGGGGGGAGGGGGATGCCACACAGCCTATGGGAATGGGGGGATGCCACACAGCCTTTGGGAATGGGGGGAGGGGTATGCCACACAGCCTATGGGAATGGGGGGGAGGGGATGCCACACAGCCTATGGGAATGGGGGGAGGGGGATGTCACACAGCCTATGGGAATGGGGGATGCCACACAGCCTATGGGAATGGGGGGGGAGGGGGATGTGCCACACAGCCTTTGGGAATGGGGGGAGGGGTATGCCACACAGCCTTTGGGAATGGGGGGAGGGGTATGCCACACAGCCTATGGGAATGGGGGGATGGGGATGCCACACAGCCTTTGGGAATGGGGGGAGGGGTATGCCACACAGCCTGGGGGGAGGGGGATGTCACACAGCCTATGGGAATGGGGGATGCCACACAGCCTATGGGAATGGGGAGAGGGGGATGCCACACAGCCTATGGGAATGGGGGGAGGGGGATGCCACACAGCCTATGGGAATGTGGGGAGAGGGATGCCACACAGCCTATACTAATGGGGGGAGAGGGGGATGCCACACAGCCTTTGGGAATGGGGGGAGAGGTGGATGCCACACAGCCTATGGGAATGTGGGGAGAGGGATGCCACACAGCCTATACTAATGGGGGGAGAGGGGGATGCCACACAGCCAATGGGTATATGGGGAATGAGAGGGGGGGGATGCCACACTGGATATACGGGGAATGGGATGGGGGCATGCTACACTGTCTATGGAATGGGGGCATCCCACACGGCCTATGGGAATGGGATAGGGGAATGCCACACTGTCTGTAATGGTGCGTTTTTGGTTTAAAATTTTTTTTTCTTATTTTCTTATTTTTCCAAATCCTAGCTGCGTCTTATGGGCAGGTGCGTCTTATAGGGCGAAAAATACGGTATATTTTCTCTCATATTCTACTTCGGGCCATCAGGAAATCACTAATGAATTGGACATCAGGGTGGGATCACAAGTATTAAATTTGATTATTTTAATGAAGCGTAAGATATTTCAAAAACAAACCTCTAGCTTACTACTGTTTGTAATACTTTCCTACCAAAGGTGGCATCTGTCAAAGCTCTAACATATACCTTATAAGATTTGGTAAATGTATGAACTGAGAATCAAGTAGCAGCTTTGCATACTTGTTCCACAGAGGCCTGGCAATGAAAAGCCCATGAAGCTCCAATAGCTTGTGTATAATGAGCTGTAACCTGAAAAGGGGTATTCTTCGGCTTGGAGATATTGTTACCGCTTGTCTAATCCATCGCTGATGGTAGACTTAGCTGGCGGAGGACCCTTCTGTGGCCCCTCAGCAAATATTAATTCTGAATTACAGAAGGCTTGTGTAGCAGAGATATAATAGTGCTCTCACTACATCCAGAGAATGAAGGATTCTCTCCTTATGGCCGATAAAGCTGTTAATTCAGTCAGACTAGTGGTAAATCTTTGATTAAGTCTGCTTTCGGGCTTGACTCATAGTCTGGATGACTCTGGCAGAGAAGCCCCTTTCTGCCAAGATGGAGGTTTTCATAGCCAGGCTGTCAAAGCCAGACATCCTTACTATGTCTGAAAACCAGCTTCTCCTTGGCCAACTGGGTGCCACCAGAATGTCTGGGATTCCCTCATGGGCTATTCCCTTTGGAAACAGAGAGAATGCATAGAGAAACCTGAATACCAAGGAAGGGTCAGTGTGTCTGTGTATGTCAAACTTCGGAACCGTCCTATTGTGGCAGACACAAAGAGATCTACATCTGAGAGTCCCAAGGAGGTGCCAAGGCACTAAAAAACCTTCTGACTGAGGGACCATTCTCCCTGATGGATGACCGCTCTGCTTAGATGATCAGCCTGCATGTTCCATGCCGAGATGCACAGAACATTCTTTTCATCTCAAAGTAAGATCCTGCTCACCTGTGAGCTTTCCTGACTCTGGTGCTCCCCTGGTAGTTGATATATGCCACCGCCGTCAGGTTGTCTGCTCATCCCCTCAGATCGGTTGTCCATCATGTGAGATACAGTAGAATCTCTCTGCGTTTCAGGATATTTATGGGAAGTCTGCACTCCCCTGGTCCCCATTATCCCTGGATCATTTGTGACCCCATGACACCCTCCAAACCTGATAGACTGGCATCCGTGGTGACAATCTTCCATTGTACTGGAAGAAAGGATTTGCCCATCTGAAGAGACTGAGGAATTAGCCACCAATCTAGGGACTGACTTGTTAAGTGTGTTATGCAAAAGGGGTGATACAGAGTTTCCGTGGTTTGATCCATCTGCAGGGGTCTTGTATGAAACAACGCCTCGAAGCAGGACACTATCAGGCCCAACAAAGGCATTCCTTGATGAATCGTGCGGTGAGGGCAGGACAAGAGAGCCTGAACTCTGGCCTGAAGACAGAGTTTCTTCTATTCCAGAAGAAATACCATGACCTGAGTTTTATCTAATGCAATTCCCAGGAAATATATAACTCTCGAACGTATGATATGAGACTAGCCCAAGCTTTCTAGCATTGATAGGACATTCTGTGTATCCTTCAGAGCATCCTGAAAAGATGAGGCCCTGATCAACAGATCGTCTAAGTTAGGGATTATATGTATCCCCTGGTTTCTTAGAAATCCCATGAGACCTACCAAAACCTTGAAGGTGTAGGCCATCTACTGCAAAGCACAATTATTTTTGATAACCCAGAAAAATAGGAATATGTAGTCATAAATTCTCCCGGCTGAAGATTAAAGATTCCTTGCGAAATTTCCTCAGACGGACAAACCAGTTGAGGCCCTTGAGATCTAATAATGGGTGCACAGAACCATCCTTATAAACTAATTTGAGTTAAAAACCCTGACCTCTCTCTGAGAGGGAAACATGACGGATTACTCCAATCTGTAAAAGGTGAGTTACCGCGGTTCTCAATGCTTCTGCTTTTACCAGTTTTCAGGATACCCCTCACCAAAAGAACCTCTAGTAAGGACTGCCCCCCCCCCCCCAGTTAAATCTTGTAACCTGAGGAAACAACCTCCTGTATCCAAACATTTGTTACATGGAGCCTCCTAATGCAAAATGCAGAAGCAGAGCAAAATGCAGAATGCCTGAGGGGGCTTTGAAGGGGGTTTTGCCTTATCCTGGCAGAAAGATCTTGCCCTATTTTGGGGCTTTGGTCTATTCCAAAATTCTTTCTGGTATCCTGATGTGGAACCTCTACCCCCACAAAAGGGCCGGGGGTTGGAGGACCTGTGAAAAAAAGGAATAGACCTTCTTTGTGGAAGTCTATTAGACTTGCCTCCAGTAGCCTTTATTATATCATCCAAACACTCCCCAAACAGACGTTCCCCCTGAAAGGGGAGTCCTGTCAGAGTCTTCTTGGAGGCAGCATCAGCTAACTACTGCTTTATATCAATTTTTCTTGAAATATAAAAAATATTTCCTAAAAAAACGCGCTGCAGTTTTACAAATCTTATGAAAGAAGAATAAGTGGATTAATTAGTCCAACACTGGGAGTGTGGAGCCAATGTCACAATGGATCCAAAACAAATGGTATCAATAATTTATAGGGAGAACCCATAAAATACACTCTGCTGGAGAAATCAATCTTAGCTAGTAAATGTGCTTACATTTTCTCCATTTTAAAAAGCCCTTTAACTAATTTTACCACCAGTACTCCGCCAATTTTGTACTCATGCAGATTCACCAAATCACCAAAAGCAGGTTAAACTATTGGGTATTGATCAAAAACTCAGTTTAGGTCCTCTTACACCAAGAGATGAGAATACTCCAGATTCGAATTTAATCAATAATTCAAAGATGTGTAATCACTCTATTTTGAAAACACCCATTTGCCATAGAGGAAAGAAATTTAATAAAGACAATTGCGTGATATCATTTTAAAATAAACGGCCCTCCCTGCCCGCTTTTTATTATACTTACCAATAGACAAAAAACAATGGCATCAAGAACTTTTACAGGAGGAGAGGTTGGGCTATACCTCATAACCTCCACTTCACTTATAAGATAGCGTTTTTAAAACCTCGAAGGAAAGATACACTTACAAGCAGCACTGTACTCTGTTTTCCCACCCACGGGTCCGAAAGGTGCTTGCCATCTCTCAACAATCACACATTTAGTCAGCTTGGATTTACTCAATGGGCTGTACGGGTTCTGCTGACCACTGCTTTAGCCATAATGAAAGCCTTAAAGCCACATCATATCACCATATCATCCATAGAAGAAATGACATACCTGTTAATATCCATACTGGTCTTCATCAACTGGGAGCATGCATCCTGTGAAGGACCTGAGCAAGTCTTAGAATGCAGTTGCTTTAACAACCTTCTGCTTTCCAAGGATGCTATGGATGTGGCACAGTCTGGCCTTAAAGCCAATCCTACAATGGAAAAAGCATGTTGTGCCACCTGATATATATGTGCTTATCCACTGGATCCTTTAGGGAGGCACTATCAGAGAATGGAGTAATAGCAGTATTAGGGAGTCCTGAACCCGGAGTGTTTACCATAGGAGGAAAAGACCATATTTAATCAGATCTGAGGAAAAAGGATATTTAGTATCCAGCACTCTAGGAATGAAAGGGGGCCTATCCAGCTTTTCCTATTCCCTTTGAATAATACTGGTTAAAATGAGATTGCTCAGGAAACAGCTGCCTCTGCTTTTCTGGCTTAAACAGATCTCCCTTCTTCCTTTTGGGAATCGTCAGAGCCGAGATATCTAAAATCTCTAAAATGGAACTAATCAAACCTTCCATTTATCCTCTAAACAGATAACCTCCTTGTGCAGAGGACCCTGAATCCGAAATCATCTCCTCCCTATGAGATGAGAGTTCATACTCAGATAACTCATCGTGAGAAACTATAGAAGCATAAATATCATCCTCAGAATCAGAGGACACCAAATGCTTCCACCAAAAAAAGTAAATTGTGGGAAAAAAGCTAGAAAGAGGAAAATTATCCCCATGGTCCCCCCTGCAGGCTCACAAGGCAAAAACAGCGACTGACCCTTCAGGTGGGAATTCCAGCCCCGGAGTGTCAGCTTCATAAAAATCAAGGCGACACCCCAAACCCCCTGGTGGTTACCCCTACCACCCTGATCCGCATAATCAGCTAAGCTGAACAAGGAGCCATAATGTTTCCACCGAAATCAGTGGGACAGGGGCCTGAAAGACAGACAAGGTTAAATCCCCCGCTTTCAAGTAAAAATTTTGTGAAAAAAATAAAAAATAAATGAATTAAAGGAAAATAAATCCAGGCACACCTTCGCAGTCCAGTTGAACAGCAAGAATTAAACTGGATTACAGAAGTATATATAGGCAGGGAGGAACCACACCTTTTGTCTTGCAGTCCACGCCCTTCGGTCGAGAGTTAACCCATTCGTTACTGATTTCCAAACGGCCTGGAGTGGAATATGAGAGAAAATAAATCAGGCATTGTAGAGAGTGATTAGAGACCAAGCTGTTACACATGGTGTGTTGACTAGTTTAATTCTCCCAGGAAACCTTTGGAACATAACACCTTGGAATTATGTCTCCTAAAAAGAGGATTGCCTGTCAATCACACAGTCACGATACTAAGACACAATCTGCGTTTTTGCACATAGATCACCTAAAAGGAACTCTGTTCCCAAAGAAAACACAAATCCCCCCCCAGCATTCTTTAGTCAATATTTTAAAAAATAAACTCTATGCTTAATCCATGTTTCTTCAAAAAGAAAACAAATAATGCTCATCATAGCTGACAGTTCTTTCTTTTTTCTTCTCTAAACAGCAACAAACCACCTAACAAACATAAACTGTTCACTTGGAATGTACTTTTATCTTCCGAATTCAGTATTGATGGCCATATTGATTAGCAGATGCCTGCCAATTGGACATTGCTTAACCTTAGCTCAGCAGGTCGTAAGCCACTTGCATCAATAAGCAGTTGCAATGCAGTGACAAGGATGGTTGTAGTTTCATTTTAATGTCTCAATTAAGTGTAAACTGGTGTATGTCTGAAAGGAGATTAGTGACTGGTATTTTATATCATAATCCAACAGAATTATACCAAGACATTAACATTGCAGAACATTGCAGGCACATTAATGGCTATCAGGTTTTTCTTCTTTATTAGGATTCCATAGAATTAAAATCTCATGGCATGTGGGAAACCTAAGTGCTTTCAAATATTTTTTTTGTTAGGAGGGTTGCACAATACATTTCAGTCCCTTCCTGGGCTGCAACAATTGATAATTTTAATGTAAAAATTAATATGCAAACTACACAATGTCTTCCAGCAGCGAACATCTTTTGTTTTTCAAGAAATTAATGTTGCCAAGTATTATGGTGGCAGCGCTCTCTATAGACCCGCACACTCACTCTACATAAATAGTACACTACATGGCCAAAAGTATGTCAGCATCCATTCTAGTTAATAGGTTTGGGTATTCATTGTCCATTAAAAACTAACATATGCACAATTTAAGCCTACAGCCTATGTCAAAATGTTGGGATAATTCTAGCAAACAGAGACTTCAGGGCTGTAGCATACAATGACACAAAAAAAATACTGTGTAATTTTAAACTGTTGTAAAATACAACTGTTACTGAATCTGGGGTATGAGAAACTTGCCTGGCTGTCATCACGTACTGTGGGTTTAAGGTATTTGCGTGTCTAGGTAATGTTGGACTATTTTTTATGTCTGCCACTCAGTAATCTGGAATTGGCTCTCTACAGCAATCCCAATCATTGGGCATCTCAAATAGGAATGTCAACCCCTAATGAGCAATCTATTCAACACTCCCTTGCTCTCAGGAGGCAGCAAGTTCTCTTGCTCTTCATATAACTGCCAACAACTATTGGGGGGTTACTTCTGAGGCATGAACCTGCTCCCTGCAGACTTGACATCAAACCACACTCTTTGTCAGTCACATGGATTATGCCCATTAATAGAAATGACTAGGGAAGGGGGATAACGCAGCATGTGTAGGTCCTCTGTAATATATAAGACTGGAACAGTGTGGGAGAACCATTATTTTATTATAAAGACAGGTGGTAAAGTGATTGCTGTTTGTCAGTATTAATTTAAATGGAGACCAAAGAGTGTCTCACTGATGATAGTTGGTAAAGAGCAGCTTATTATGCTAATGTCCCAGAATGGCATGGTCCCTGACTATGACATTACCTAGATCTGTAGTGTTATATACTTTATGTTGTCATTTTTAATTGTACAAGTGAGACTGCGACAACAAACATTTGTGGTGGCATAAAATAATGGAACAAAATCTGGAAAACACTGATTCATACTTAATACAAAACCTGATATAAATCAGAATGTATCTTAATAATTAAGACAGCTTAAAGCATACCTTTTCTAGGGAGAATGTTTTTGTCAGCACAAATCCCCATCCTGCCTCAAAGGCCCTGCGAATCATAGATGCACTGGTAGTAGGGGGAGCACTTGCGAGTCCAAAAGGGTTGGGAAACTTCAGTCCAGCCATCTCCACACTAATATCAACATCATCAACTGGTGTGTAGAACAATGGCAGTTGTGGCTTATCAGCAACGGATGCTCCATGCAATTCCTATTCAAAAATTAAAGCAATTACACATACCATTAAGCTTAGAATGTGAGGTTGTTTTAGAATATAGAAGAAAATGCATTAGTGTGATTCCAAGGTTAATTGGCCTAACATTTGATGCAACTGCTTACAGCTTGTGAAGTGGACATCTATGTGTGTGTGTGATAGCTGCATCCACATGGGAGCAATAATTAATTCTCTTAATTGACTTTCACCTCACTAGATTATTCACAGTAAATAATCCGCAGAAACTCATTAAATGTTATTGTATACTAAATAAATATTGCCATGCCTTAAAAAAATAAAGCATGTCATTTGTTTATTGAGACGGATCAGAGTTTTTCCTCTTTTAAAACTAATAACTTACCACTAAATTATTTTTTATATGCAGCAATCTGAATTGCTCTGGAGAGGGATGCATATGAGCACTCTGTTTCCTTTAAGGGGGATTGTCCAGTTTATGTTTTGAAAAGTTAGATCTACCTTCTTTGAATACAATGAGAACTTTTGGCTTCAGTTAATTTCTCTAGGATTTTTGAAATTGGGCACATTCGTTAATAATGTGTAAAATAATATATCTTACAGACAGACACCTAAGATCCTAACAGTATGTGGTTTATAAGCAGGGTTACAAAGAAACAGAGTGTACCACATGATTTGGTAGTATGAAACCAGTTGAGAATTACTGGTACTAGTAAAGCTGCAAGGTTCACATACAGTATATTATAAAAAATACAGTTGGAAATGCAAAGTCAATTATCCAGTGGTATTGTCCTTAAAAGTAGTTGATGGTTCCCTTGAAAAGCTGTTTTGGTTGATTCATTTCACAAAGGAATCCACTCTGAAATCTTGTCAGTTTGCATACTTAGAGAAGCCGCTTTTGGGAATATGTGTTATGTTAGATATGTTTGTGCTTTACTTTGATAAACATGACAATAACGGATTTCTGCCAGGTAGTGGCTATACCTAAATAGCTGTTTTTTCCGATTCATGTTGACTCCCATTTCTGGTCAACTAGGGCCTCTTCAGCCAAAAGAGAGATTCACATGAACAGGGGACAATAATACAACTTTTTTTAATAAAAAAACTCAAGAGACAGATTATTTGATCTTGCCAATTACTGGATCTTGCAGGATGAGGCTGG
Source organism: Gastrophryne carolinensis (assembly GCA_027917425.1). Taxonomy (NCBI): domain Eukaryota; kingdom Metazoa; phylum Chordata; class Amphibia; order Anura; family Microhylidae; genus Gastrophryne; species Gastrophryne carolinensis. Next base: position 461,292,344 of record CM051235.1, read on the forward strand.
GCAAGATGCAACTTAACAGTGACCAGGATCGAGATCCTATCACTATAGAAATGCTCTTCATGCATATAAAAAATGTAAAGAATTACCTCCCAGATGTAGAAGAGAGTATGCTTACAATGTGGAAGATGTATGGGGTTAGTGATGAATACAGTCAGTGATGTAATGCATTACTTTTCTGATATGGATCCTTAAGAGTCTACCTGTAAGTTATAACTGTTTTTTAGTGTTTTCACTAAAGGGGATATTTTTGGCCAAACACAGTGACATGTATTCATGCCTTGATGTGTTTTTCTCTACAGCAAGGTGGTATCATATTTTCTTTAACTAACAGTCAACTTAAGTTGTTCAGTCTAGTTTTACAGATCATAAGATATTTGAATTTGTTAACTGTAGTACTATGATTAACATAACTGAAATGTCTGGCTCTTTCATCTTTGCCCTAGGATGTGCTTATGCCATAACACAAGGCCTCTTTTAAATGTAATGTTTTCAGCACTTTCCTTGGCTTAAATTGGAGCATAAACATTTTTGCTAATCTAAAAGACAAAGATTAGAATTTGGCAGACACAAGGAACTAATATGCGCAATGTGTTAAGTACTATGCACAAACTATAGGGGCAGACTGGTTAAGCTCTAGATAATATAATTTCTCCACATTTCTTTCTGATTTATTTATTTTTCACTGCACTGCAGATGTATAAATTTAAAATTCTAGATTGGCTCGTTAGTTGCTTTCATTCAAAATCTCAGCATCTGAATTCTAAATTACTGCTGTGAATTCTAGCACATTAAGATATTAATAAGCTTATTTGCTATTTAACTTATGTCTGAAAATCTGTAGATGGACATCTGTTTACGAATGAAAGCAAATGTGTGTCTATTTACTCTAATTTCATGTGTCCCTCTGTAGACAAATTAATTTTTGGATGGCATCTTAAAACAATAAATGCCATGAATCCGCATTAAAGCTCCAGGAATTTCCACAGAGAACAAGCACACAGTATTTGGTATAGCGATAAAGGGATAGAAGCTTTATTTGCCTTGATGGCAAGCCATTTATATCTTTTATGCAAGTCACTGCCCAGAACAGTCACAATTTCAATTGATTCTGATTCTTTAGCCCATTTGTATTGGTCATCATCTTAGTTAAATGACAACTGAAGGCTAAAAAAAAAACCGCGCATCTGTTGGACCCCTTTAGCTGCAGGTGGTCACATGGGGTGGCGAACTGGCAGCCAGCAGAAATCTAATGCAGACAAATTAATTTTTGGATGGCATATTAAAACAATAAATGCTATGAATCTGCATTAAAGCTTCAGGAATTTCCACAGAGAACAAGCACACAGTATTTGGTATAATGATAAAGGGATAGAAGTTTTATATGCCTTGATGGCAAGCCATTTATAGCTTTTTTGCAAGTCACTGACCCTGAACAGTCATGAATGATTTCAATTGATTCTGACTCCTTAGCCCATTTGTATTGGTCATCATCTTAGTTAAATGACAACTGTAGGCTAAAAAAAACACAACACACCTGTTGGACCCCTTTAGCTGTAGGTGGTCACATGGGGCAAACTGACAGCCTGCAGAAATCAAATGCATATGAGTATATGCAGTGGGGTAATCAAAAGTTGGGTATCCAGTCCAAACGGTGGAGATCAACACATTTCTTCACATTGCCCTCACTTACTTTTGCCAGCCTACTGAGGCTACTTTTGGTCTTAAGAGGGGCGGAGGGGTACCTTGTAGATCGATCAGTAAGAAGGCCAGTGTCTGAGCTTCTCTTCACACAACGAGGCCTGGTGTGGAGCCACCACCCATGCTGCTCTCCTATGGGGACAGCTCACTGCACACATGCTTTCCAGCAAAACCACCAACAGGCAGAAGCTACTGCATGGGACCCCAGGCTTTACTAGCAATTCCCACACATAGGTAAGATTGAAAGTAATATGCTTGCTGCTGCTTTACTCTGTGTACACCTAACCATCAACTTCGGAGATACCTTTTTATGACTATTTCTGCCACTACCCTCGTCTAAATCAGGAGATTGACAAAAGCGGAAAAAACAAACTTAAAAACTGACCAAAGTCAGGTTTCAGAAAGTATTCTTTGCTAGAGTTTAAATGCGTTAAACCATTCTTCAGGTAATACTTCCTTCATTGTATTTGAAAGCCCCATAATTACTCCCTGGGGATGCCAGGGGGGCTGTAAAGCTAGCACATTTTATACAACTGTCATTTTTGCATGCAGAGAGATAACTTGTTCACCAGACAGTATAGAGGATACATTAAAGCAATCCTAATGACCACTTAAAATAGCCTCAGAAATGTGTTTTTATAATTTATTTATAAGTTACAGTTAAAACTGTTTGCATAAAGTCCCAAATTACCCAACTCACAAATGGGTAAAATATCTGTGCCACGTTCATGTATTTAAAGGAAAAGTCTACTTCTCTGAACTTTTATTAAAACTTTAGGGCCAGGTAGTGCCAAGGGTGCAACAATGATCCACGCCACTGATTGGTCTCCCATAGCCCAGGTTCATGAAGCTCAGAGCTGTGCTTCTGGGTTCCAGCTGCCAGGTGGGAGTGATCTGTGTGCAGCAGGCTCCCGTTGAAAACAATAGACATCTCTGTACATGGAAGTTCCCGGAGTAAGTAAGCACCCATTGTATTTAATGGGAACTGTCCATACACATGGAACATCCACCCACCAGCTTGAACACAGATACTTAGCTTCTGGACACCAGTCCATAAGAAAGACATATTAGAACTTGAGTGCGTTCAAGGGTGAACAATTAAAATAATTAATGGAATGAGAGAACTAGAGTACCATGAAAACTGCAAAAGTTACATAGTAACATAGTATGTAAGGCTGAATAAAGACATTAGTTCATCAAGTTCAGCCTGTATAGAAAAGAAGATCTCCTTCCAGTGGTTTAATAGCCATAGCTGGTAATGTTATTACATGCAAGGAAGGTATCCAGGTCACATGTGAACTTTTTAACTGCCTCCTCTGGCAGACAGTTTCACAGGCTCACTTCTCTTACAGAGTAGAATCCCCTCCTATGCCAATAGGGGAATTGCCTTTCCTCTAACCTTAGTGGAAGCCCTCAGGTTATGGTATACTTCTATAAATACATCATGGGACAAATCTTCGGATTGACCCTGCATATATTTATACATAGTTATTAGATCACCCCTTAGGCGTCTCTTTTTCAAACTAAATAAATCTAACTTTGACAATCGTTCAAGGAACTCTAGTCCCTGCATATTTATTAATTTAGTTAATAAAAAGACACTTGAGGGTTGATCTATTAAATATATATATATATATTGTGATAAGTGTCCGGGACCGCCCTCTTCTGATGTCGAGGGACACGTATTTTGTCTATCCAATCAGGCAAACAGCAGAAAGTTCATTCAAGCTGACTCAAGGTCAGTTTTATTTGTAAAGGTTGCAAGTAAAAAATAAAGATAACACGGGAACAAAAGTAAATCCTTGCCTGTCCGGCACTTAACTATACAAGTGAAAAACCCTCACTACTAGCTGGAGAGCTTCTCTCAGCCAACTTTAAAAACTACTTCCAGCAACCTTTACTCACATGAGTCTCTCCACAGTCCTGGGCTGTGTCCTTCGCCCGAGAGAGACAGAGAGAGAGAGAGAGAGAGCTCCTCCTTTATCCAGCCTCTCATTCCCCCTAATTAATTATCTGACAGGTGAGAGGCTCAGCTATTACCTCACATAGGAAAGGAACCTGGGAGAAATATACCTGTCCTCTACTATCCGGCCTGCATGAATGTCACATATCCCCCCCCCCCTCTGCTCAGGCCACCGGGAATGAGCATTTGTAACCAGAAGGCAGTGCACACGTGACAGTGCATCTGCATTTCCTTGCAGTCGCCCAGCCCTGTGCTCTACTGTAAAGTTGTAGGCCTGCAGAGCTAGAAACCACCTTGTTACTCTGCTATTTTTCTCTTTATTAAGGTACATCCATTTCAGAGGGGCGTGGTCAGTGACTAGCCGGAACTTTCTTCCCAACAAATAATATTTGAGGGACTCGAGGGCCCATTTAATAGCTAAACATTCCCTTTCTACAATTGCATAATTTCTTTCGTGTTTATTCAGCTTCCTGCTTAAATAAAGCACAGGATGTTCTTCTCCATCCCGGATTTGTGACAAGACAGCCCCTTCTTTCTTGAAATCTGGTGTGATCAATATTGGCAGGGAACAAAGGGCCAATTTTAAGGTTCGAAACGCTTTTTCAGCCTGAGGGTTCCATCTTATCATCACAGAGTCTTTTCCCTTGGTGAGATCAGTCAGGGGATTTGCTATGGAAGCAAAATTGGGTATAAATCGCCTATAATACCCTGTAATTCCGAGGAATGCCCTCACCTGTTTTTTATTTAATGTTGAGGCCACTTCTGGATTGCTTCAACTTTATCTACCTGGGGTTTAATTACGCCTTTTCCAATAATATAACCCAAATATTTGGCTTCTTCTAACCCAATACAACACTTTTTTGGATTAGCGGTCAAACCTGCAGCCTGCAAGCTGTCAACGACTGCCTGAACGTCAGAAAGGTGTGTCTCCCAGTCAGGACTATGTATCACTATGTCGTCAAGATAGGCCGAAGTATATTTCCTATGTGGTTTTAACACTCTATCCATCAACCGTTGGAAGGTTGCAGGAGCCCCATGTAAGCCGAAGGGCATATTTACATAATGAAATAAACCGTCCGGTGTGGAAAATGCTGTCTTTTCTTTGGCAGATTCCGTCAGTGGAATCTGCCAATAACCTTTCGTCAGATCTAGTGTTGTGATGTAGCGAGCTGTACCGAGTCGCTCTATCAGCTCATCCACCCTTGGCATAGGATAGGCATCAAATTTAGACACAGAGTTTAACTTCCTGAAGTCATTACAAAACCGTATAGTACCGTCTGGTTTTGGAATTAACACAATTGGGCTGGACCACTCACTATGAGATTCCTCAATTACTCCTAACTCCAGCATGTCTTTCACTTCTTTAGACACTGCCTCACGCCTAGCTTCAGGGATTCTATAGGGTTTAACATGTACCTTTACTCCAGGTTCGGTCACAACGTCATGTTTTACCAGTGGAGTCTGTCCTGGTTTGTCAGAAAAGAAACTTATGTTATGAATTATCAGTTGTCTAGCCTCTTTCTTTTGTGTGTCAGACAGAGTCTCAGCTATAACAACATTAGGTATTAGAGGACTATCACCGGTTGGCCACGCGACCTTCGCAGCCAGAGTTTGTCTGTCTTTCCAAGGTTTGATCAGATTCACATGGTAAATCTGCTCAGGCTTTCTTTTATTTGGTTGGTGAATTTTATAATTCACCTCACCTACTCTTTCTATAACGGAGTAGGGACCCTGCCATTTGGCTAAGAACTTACTCTCTATAGTAGGAACCAGTACTAACACCCGATCTCCTGGTGCAAAGGTACGTACCTTAGCACCCCTATCATAGATTCTTTTTTGCATACCTTGAGCCTGTTCCATGTGGGTTTTTACAATTGGCATCACAGCTGAAATTCTGTCCTGCATTTGTGAAATATGTTTTATTAGACTTCTGTAGGGAGTGACCTGCCCTTCCCAGCTTTCCTTTGCCACATCTAACAAATGGTTCAGGGCTTAAGTTGGAGGCTGTGGGCCTATTAGGTGTACCCTCTTTAACCCCCAGATTGTCTTCCCACAACTTCCAAAAATGTGGAAAGTCTCTGCCAAGAATGACATCCTGCATTAAGGTGGGAACTAGCCCCACCCTGTGACATACAGAACCATAAGAAGTTGAAATATAAGCAATAGCAGTTTGGTATTCACGTGTGTCCCCATGCACACAGGTTACCGTGTAAGTGTCAGGACACCTGTTAGCAGCACTTATAAGATTGGCGTTTACCAGACTGACCACACTCCCGGAGTCTAGTAAAGCCACCACCTTGTTATCTTCTACTGTTAATTCATACAGGTGGTTTTTAGAACTGTCAGAACTGACAGCATTACACAATACTTGGGCAAACATGGACATACGTTTTTTCAAAAAGGCCGCATCACATTGCATAGGTTCAACAGTCATCAGTAAGTTCATGGCAATATGGCCCAACTCATGGCAACGAAAACATCGGATATTTTCTCTACCTAGACCAAAGTCTCGCATTTCAGGCTTCCTTGAGCCCACAGTCTCATCTTTTCGTTGTAAAATATTTACATTTTTCCCAACTCCCACAAACCCCAGAACAGTCTTACCGGGAACTTTGGCTGACCGGTTGGTTAAGGTCTGGGGCTGGGAGTTACTTAAGAGCTCTTCCGCTGTAGAGTACCGCTCAACAAGATCCACAAGCTGATCTGCAGTTTTTGGGTCCCCATGGCTTACCCACTTCCTTAACGCTGGAGGTAGGGCCCTTAGATATCGGTCCATAACCACACGTTGAACCACCTCCGGTGCGGACAGAGCTTCTGGTTGTAGCCACTTCCTGGTCAGATGGATGAGGTCAAACATCTGGGAACAGGGTGGCTTACCCACATTATATGTCCACTGGTGTACTCTCTGGGCTCTGACTGCTATGGTTACACCCAGGCATGCCAGAATCTCTGCCTTGAGTTGTGTTAAAGTCCTGAGCCGCATCGTGTTCCAGATCATAGTAAGCCTTTTGTGCTTCTCCTATGAGGAATGGGGCCACCAAGCCGGCCCAACTTTCTTTCGGCCAGGCCTCCCGTGTAGCTATCCTCTCAAAGGTTGCAAGGAAGGCCTCCACATCATCTGCCGGCGTCATCTTTTGCAGATATTGGTTTGCACGGATATCTCTTTGCAGTGTCGGCAGCTGCCCGCTTGGCAGATTGGCCATACTTTGCATCAGCTCCTGCAGCGTCTGTCGGTCTTTATTTGCAGCCTCTGCTAAAGCAGTCAACTGTGCTGCCAGTAGGTGATTGGTGTGTTGTTGCTCTCTGACAGCCTCTTGCTGAGCTCTGGTAGCCTCTTGCTGAGCAGCGACCGACTGCACCAAGGCTTTTACCACGTCATCCATTTTGGCACAGGGCTGTTGCCCCTAGCAACGGCTTTGCACCAGACACAGTCCTGCTCTTGTATTCCACTTGCAACAGGCACGGTAGATTGCCCCTAGCAACGTGCTGCCCGCATCCGCCACCACATGTGATAAGTGTCCGGGATCGCCCTCTTCTGATGTCGAGGGACACATATTTTGTCTATCCAATCAGGCAAACAGCAGAAAGTTCATTCAAGCTGACTCGAGGTCAGTTTTATTTGTAAAGGTTGCAAGTAAAAAATAAAGATAACACGGGAACAAAAGTAAATCCTTGCCTGTCCGGCACTTAACTATACAAGTGAAAAACCCTCACTACTAGCTGAGCAGAGCTTCTCTCTGCCAACTTTAAAAACTACTTCCAGCAACCTTTACTCACATGAGTCTCTCCACAGTCCTGGGCTGTGTCCTTCGCCCGAGAGAGACAGAGAGAGAGAGAGAGCTCCTCCTTTATCCAGCCTCTCATTCCCCCTAATTAATTACCTGACAGGTGAGAGGCTCAGCTATTACCTCACATAGGAAAGGAACCTGGGAGAAATATACCTGTCCTCTACTATCCGGCCTGCATGAATGTCACAATATATATATATATATATATATATATAATATACACGTACAAAGATCTGTCCCATTAACTATTTTTACCCCAGACTCTAAAGACAACCCAGGGTCATCTGCTATCTGCTCACTGGTATAGACAGGGACCATTTCTTCTATGTTAGATGAACTTCCTGTGTTGCTCCCGAACATGACAAATTGGACTTACAGGCAAAAACAATACAGTTGGACAGTTTACACGTTAAAGCTGCTTACCTGATTGCTACTTGCCACCCAATCCCCCACCAGAAGTGGAGCACTGTAAGATTTGCTTCCTGCCTCCAGCTACAACTGGGACATGAGTGGCACGTTAGTCACCCAATCACTGCAGCAAAAATCACACACAACACTTGCCAGCAGTTGCTGCACAAAAAGTCGAGCTCCAGATGCTCCACTTCTACTATGGGATCAGTTGCGATCAGCTGAGCAGGCAAGTGACTGTTTCCCTAAATGGTGCTAAGGAAATTTTGGGTCCAAAATAGTTTTGCTTTAATAAATGATTGGCCTAATGTAGCCCCATATGAATATTTATAAATGAAAGACACTGTATAAATTATTGGCCACATCTGTGCATTGCTAGGTAGGAAAGTTGACATACCTGTATATATTTGTGGATGTGCCAAGATGCTTGTTTTCCATCATTAACTGACTCAACAGTTGTATTTGCCAAGCCTCCAATATCACCGCCAGCAAACACCCCAGGCTCACTGGTTTGCATGGTTTCTGAATTAATTTCAGGCAAACCCCATCGATTAAACTTGATAGGTTTCATGGCTTCAATAACTGAAAAGACAAGCAGGCACATTAAATATCTGTAAAAAGGCAGCAAAGGTTAAAAAGTTTAAAGACTTACAAGTTGAATTTACCTTTCCTTACCCTCAATATTTAAAAAGAAAATTTCATTGGCTACAACCCTTTCCACCAGCTTACCATAAATCTTGCATTTTTAGTAAGCACAGGGTTGTTGCGTAGTAGAGATGACTGAACTTTCAAAATTTGATTTGGGCAATCTGCCAAATTACTAGATTATTGGAAATGAAATCCCTGACGTCACTGTGAGTGACAGGGGGAGTGAAGTGCTTTTCCAGCCCCTTCCCTTCTCTCTTATATATAGCCTCAGCAGGCGGCAGGGAATGAGGCGTCGGGAGCTGAAGATGAGGGCAGCGTGGGACAGTGGCGGACGGACAAGAGGACAGGGAGGAAGGAAGTGAGTTTATTGGGTTCTTTTTTTTACAATTTCAGACAAAAATTTGGTAGGCTCTATTCAAAAGAAGTTTGGATTCACAACAAATCGGAGCAAATTCCCATTCGAACAAATTTGTTTGCTACACTCTAGTGCATGTCAAGCAGCCCCAACAACACTTAAAATACAGTGTGGGACATGTCAGAATACATCAGCTAGAGATGAGCGAACTTTTGAAAAGTTCGATTCGGCCGATTCGCCGAATTTCACAAAGAAATTCGGGTTCGGCCGAATCGAACTTTTACGAAGTTCCCCATCATAAATGCCGGCATGGTGGGAGCGGGCCGGCCGGTTCCGCTGTCAGCGGGCCGGCCGGCGGGCCGGTAAAGCCGGCCGGCCCGCTCCCACCATGCCGGCATTTAAAAAAAAAAAAAAAAAAAAAAAAAAGCATTTTTGCCGGCATGGTGGGAGCGGGCCAGCCCGCTCCGCTGTCAGCGGAACCGGCCGGCCCGCTCCCACCATGCCGGCATTTCAAAAAAAAGCAAACACTTACCTGCAGGTCCGGAGCGTGGAGGCCGGCGCCGCTCTCAGCTGTCATCTGAGGGCGCGTCAGCGGCCGGCCCGCTCCCACCATGCCGGCAAAAATGCTTTTTTTTTTTTTTTAAATGCCGGCATGGTGGGAGCGGGCCGGCCGGCTTTACCGGCCCGCTGACAGCGGAACCGGCCGGCCCGCTCCCACCATGCCGGCATTTTTTTTTTTTTAATTTCAGGAAAAATTCGATCGGCACGAACCACAAAATATTCGGGTTCGTGCCGAATCGAATATTTCCTGAAATTCGGAGCGAATTCCGGTTCGTCCGAACCGGTTCGCTCATCTCTAACATCAGCCACTGAATACAGTTCTTTCTTATTACCTCAACTATGCTTAGAGACCTTGTTTTATTGTATACTACTACTCTACTAGCTTGGAAACTGGCTACAAATTTGTCACAGTAACATTTCTACTTTAGTTAATATAATGTACAGTGTAAAAACTCAAGGGGATGGCAATGTTTCAGTACTGTATTTTGTTTATTCTTTTTGACCTTTCTGCTTACTCTGATCCTTAGGACACTCCATATCTTGCTGTCTTGAATATGGAAATGAGAAAAACATATTCATAACAAGGTTCAGGACGAAAAGACATGCACTTTTAAAGGACATCAAAGAAAAATAATCTGCGTTTTTTAATCCATCAGAGTGAATTGCTGAATACATCTCCTATGTCCTTGGCTGAAGGGTAAGATATTTTATCTTTCAAAATAGAATGATGGATTAAAATACATATGCATATTAAAGACCATTGCCAAGACAGAAGTCAAATCAATCAATGAACTGCTAACGCTATAAGGAAATACTGCATGTGTGTTAAAAGTCAAATAATTTCTAACTTTCGAGGTTTCCTAGAAAACTAAAGAATGGGACTGCAGCATAAAGGGGGCAGAGTCATTAGAGGCCAACAGTGCAATGTGACTGATAAGAATGAGGTCTATAGCAGAGATGATGATATCTCTTTATAGACGGACACTAGAAAAAATGTTTATCTCATATTTTTTTTAAGAACTTTGGGAATAATCACAAAATGATCCATACCTTACTCACCAGCATTCTGGTAAAAATCCCTGCTAAGTTAATAAACTTGACCCGGAGTTGTCCTCCCATCATGCTCTGCTGCTACAATGTTTTTCAAATACAGATTTGCAAGGTTTGTAAGCAAAAAAAAAACTTACCTGATCACCTGCTGCCTCAATACCTCTTTAAATTTCATGTATGAGAAGTTGGTGATTTTAGGAATGTATTTTCTACAGCTCTGTGCTACAGACAGATTCAGATTTGAACTTGAGTACTATTATTTTATGTTTGACTAGACTTCGAAACCTCTCTACAGACAGTAATTTCTTTTTTAGAAAAATCCATGCGTTAGCATCAAAAGATGGTGACCAGCAAAAAATATGTGCTCCTCTGCCAGTGACACCCCTCTAACCAATTTGATGTTCATGGCTTCCCTGGTAGAAGATATTTTTACTGTGGACAAAATATTAGTCTAGTAGACATTTTGGATGTAGCTCAGTTTAAACGTAAAAAAGGAACAACATTTAAGACATAATCAGCCCTTACATTTGCCATCTGTTTCACAACAAAGGGATTTACCCCTCATTTCTGTCGCTGCTGGTCAGGGGTCTGATGCACCAATAGCACTAGGTGTTGACTGCCTTGGGGGGGGGGGGCTTGTGTTGTCGAGTGTGAGGGACAGCACCTACTGTAGTATGGAGCAGGTATCAATGTTATGCTGTTAGGGAACACCCAGACTTAAGCTCAAGCTTATTCTAATTACTGTATGACCACAGCTGATGCTGGTGTTATCTTGACCAGTAATCTTTATGGGAGTATGGTGCAATTAATCATCTTGCACAATAATCTGTTTTAGCCATCTGGCAATAGTGGATTTAGAAGCAGCTAGGCCTCTTCTCTTGTCACTGAAAATTATCAAAAGCTGTTCCCCTATTTGCCATTTTCTAGATCACTCTGCTCAAACAGCCTTTCTTCTCTAAGATGGCCCTTCAACATCCATGCTGTCAGTTGAAGCTTTGCTGGCTCTGGATGCAAAATAGGACCCTGATGAAGCAAATTTGGAACATTTGGTGGATGCCATGGACTTTTTTTCACCATCCTTTTCAGTTCTGAGAACCAGAATCTTTTTGGCCAAAACGGAGCTATGAAGATAATGTTGACCTTTTCTCAAGCTATCTTCTGAATCACTTACAGCAGTAATCTGAAAGGAGGGAAGGCATAAGCTAGGTTCCAGGGATGAGCCAGTGCATCCACTGCTAAGGCACCACCCTCCCTCATCAGTGAATAAAAAATCTTGTATTTTGAATTGTTGCCACTGGCAAAGATGTCTATCTGGAGGGAAACTTCCTGGTTTAGACACCACTTGGTCTGTTGTACTTTTACCCGACTTAGAAAATCTGCAACAGTATTCAGGGCACCCTTTAAATGAACTGCCGATAGGAACTGTTTCTGTAGAGGAAACAGAATTTAATTTGAGAGATTTATCAGGGGCAATGACCTGGTTCCACCCTGATGATTTAGATATGCTAAATATGCTACTGTGGAAGCATTGTTGGAGTGGATCTGGACATCGCTGCCTGAGATTACTGGTAAAAAATGATCCAATGCCATGTTCCCTGAAACTGGAGGATTTCCTTGCCATGTATGCTTGCCACTTTTCTTGGACATTCATATTGTCCAGGTGGGCTACCCAACCCCAAGATCTGCCGTAATCACTATTGTCTCCACAGTTTTCCCCTTCTTAATATCGCCGGATCTGTCCACCAATGGAGGCTTTCTAGTACATTCTCTGCTATTTGAACTTGCCTGGCTGGGCTACACACTGCGATTGCTACTTGTTCTAATGTGACAAATTAAATCTCTAAGGGCTCTCATGCTCACAGTTGAGTCCATGGGACTGCCAAAATTGCAGCAAAAAGAAAGATAGAATGTGCTCATCCAGTCAATATATAGCAGTCAAGAGGTGCAAGAGGGGTGTGACCACACACTAAGCAACAAAGAAAGTTAACCCTCTGAACACTCATACTATTGAAAAACCTAGCTAACACTTGTTAAGAACATGGACTGTTAGTTAACATAGATTGCAATGAATGTAAAAGCGAGGAAGCCACGTCAAGGCCGTCCAATTTGTACCCCGTCCCTAACATTACTAAGTTTAAAAGTTTGTGCAGAAAGAAGTAGCAATGTCTGCACAAACTTTTAAACTTAGTAATGTTAGGGACGGGGTACAAATTGGACAGCCTTGACGTGGCTACCTCGCTTTTACATTCATTGCAATCTATGTTAACTAACAGTCCATGTTCTTAGCAAGTGTCAGCTAGGTTTTTCAATAGTATGAGTGTGCCTAACTTTCTTTACTGCCAAAATTGCAGCCACAATGAGACCGAGCAAGGTTATGATTTCACATAGAGAAACTTTTGGGGACTTGAGGAATTCCTAGGTCATTATTACGAACGTGTGGACCTTTTCCTGCGGTAGCAGACTCTTTTCAGAATCAGAAGATACTGTCTAGATTGTACCCAAGCAATCTGCAACAGTGGCTGGGTACCAGATTTGATTTTTCTAAATTGACAATCCAGCCAAAAGTTTTTAGAAGAAGAAGAGTCTTCCCTAAGTCTGCTAGTAGTGATTCTTCTGGCCTCCAATTTAACAAATTGCCTGCTGGAACTCCACCATTGCCTGCTGCTGCTGCGGCTCACAGACTCTTTCCAACATACATACATATGTTAAGTGGAATTCCACTGGGTTGGTAATTCACATGGTGCGCACTTTTGCAGCAGCTCCAGCATGTCTGGATAATGGTCTGAGAAGCTTTGCACCACCAAGTTGAGCACATGCACCAGCCAACGGATGTGCCTTAAACCAACTTGGCCCAAGGATGCTACTGGGTTCAGTTTGTTGAAACACACCACCTTACCGGCAAGTGCATCATCAGCAACCTCCCTGGATGAAGATGGCAGGAAAGAAGGAAGCAGAGCAGGAGGAAACAAGTGGAGGCATAACAGTACTACTAACCGTGTTTTTTCTGTTTGCCTTGCAGGTTCCTGGTGAACTTCATTAACAATTTATGTTATTGGTATACAAGTCGCTGGGCTCCGCACTCTTACTACGTGGCTCATTTCTCAGCATGCTGCCATGAAAATAGTGTGTTCTACACCCTGCTGTGGGAAAAAGTCCTACTCAGAAGCCCCCCAAACCATCCCTCTGCTAGCTGCTGCTGGTCCAGCAATACTCCTGCGAGACACGTGTGGAATAGCCAGACACCTGGAAAAATGGGCCTTCTTGTTTTTATAATTTAAACTATTTATTAATTTTTACTTTTTAATAAAACTATTCAGCTATGTTTTGTTTGCTCTGCAATACATCAGCTTTTAGAAGAATATAAAGGAGATCTTCGTATCATGCCTCACTCTAATGATTCTCCTCCAGCGGAAAGACAGCCAGGGGAGGTTGTGGACAGCCTAGTTGGGAAGCAAGTGGAATATGCCAAAGAAAATGTTTCATAAAGGACTGGCATGGTAATTCATCAAGTGGAAGCTAAACCTTCAGTGGACTTCATCAAGTCCATTTACTAGGCACAACAGTCATGGTAACATTGCTTTAATCAAGAAGATGTAACTGCTCTCATGTTTCATTTAGGGTACTGTCCATAATCACTCTATTAGAACATTTCTTTTTAGACTAACTGTTTTGTATTATTTAATTTACTGTAATTTATGAAATTTAGTGTACCTTGTTTTTTGTTCACACAACATGAAGAAGCATATATTGACCTTTCACCATGAAATGTGTTAATGCTTATACAAAGGGAAATTATAGCATCAGATTTTGCCATTAAGAGCAGCCAGACAGAAGAGAAGCGTGTATCTGGATAAATTCATGGGGCATGCTAATGTGGATTTCAGTTTTATCCTGGTGTGATGAACTGAGGGCAATCTCGCAGAAATACATGTCTTTCTACGCATTCGAATGAACCATTAAGATGTAGAAAAAGCAATAGTGTGTATAACATGACAATAAATGCACAGTGATTTTACTAGCATATCCAATCATTAAAGTTTTAACCCTTTTTTATTCTGTTTGTTCCAGGAAACATGTTTATGCTAAACCCAGACCAATTTGCGGGCATTTGATTTTAGTGTACATGTCAACTAATCTTTTGGAAAGCATGTACCTTTTAAAACATTTAGATTTTCATTATCCTATTCTCAGCCATTTAATCTATAACTTGGCACTGGAGAGAAGTGAAGACTAATAATATGTGAGCTTTATTTTCTATTTCTTCCTAAAACAATTTCAGCCCTCATGTCCTCTTTAAGATGAAGCCCCTGCATCCTCTTCAGGGTGCAGCCCCCACATACCATCGAGGATGTGGCTGCCATGCCCTCTTCATGAGGCAGCCCCATGTCCTCTTCAGGATGCAGACCCTACATCCAAGCCAGGATGAAGCCCCATGTCCTATCCAGGATGCCACCCCAACATCATCTTCAGGATGCCGCCCCCACATCCTATCTAGGATGCTGCCCCCACATCCTATCTAGGATGAAGCCCCCACATCCTTTCCAGGATGAAGCCGCCACGTAAGGATGCAGCTATCATGTGGTCGACAGTATGCAGCCCCCACTTCCTCATCCTACCCAGGATGCAACTGCCATGCCCTCTTCAGGATGCAGCTTCCAAGTACTCTTTAGGATACAGTCTCTATGTTCTCATCAGGATACTGTTCCCATAATCTCTTCATGATGAATCCCCCATTACCTCTTTATGCTGTCAACACGGTTCATGGTCATGCACCAGTATAAGTATTCGCGCACATTTTTCATATAAAAAATGGTTTACTCACTTATTTTCCCCTCCCTCCTAATTCATGAGACACATTTTTTGTGAAACTACATTTGCACATAAATTTGCATGGAGTAAAATTTCATGTGCAAATTTACTCCCAAGAGTAATTTTTGCATGCGATTTGGGGATTGTTTTGAGAGTGTTTATTTCATGCACCATTTTCTTTAAGCAAAAAGCAAGAAGAAAATGCAGACTTCACTAACATGCTTATTTTATTCATTAAATACATGCCGGCAATAGCCACATGTTTATTCTGAATGAGAGTGTCATCTTCCATTTATTTTTCTGTATTTTTGCCTTGTTTTTACATTTTTTTTGTAAGAAAAACTATTTGGTAAATAGTTTAAAAGTTGACAAATATAATATTGCTTTAAGCTAAAAATATCAAAAAGATAGATATTTGGACACAAATGTTTTATTTAAATTAAAAAAAAGATACTAGTAGCTGAAAAATTAAGCACAAAGCCACTAAACAAACAAGGAAGTGAGGGAGGGATATAAAGAACATTTGGGACCAAACATTGGGAAACACAACATCAACAGGAATCAAGGTATCGTCAAATAAAACACTACACATAAAAACAAGGAGAACACAGCGGCCACAGGAAATCCACTACAGATTGGAGAATAGAGATTCACCTCAAACACAGAAGTTGGAGAGACATATTTGCTAAACGGTAAAGACGGGGGAGAAACATGGAGGCCATGGGGACCAGTGACTACCTTAGCCTGCAAAATGGGCATGGATCTCGGCTAGTTCCACATAAAAATAGCAGCATTTCATGCGCAATGCGCAAGTTTACGCATGAATTAGAAATTTGCACTCGCACTTCAAGCATGCCATTTGGTGCACTGCGCACTTGCTCGATACTTGTGCACGGTGCCATGAATCACCATGAAACTTCCGCATGCAGATTTTCTTGCACATGGTTTTGATCTTTTTTGCGCACAACCATGAATGGACCCTATTGTATCCTGTTCATGCTCACGGGTCCTCTACTATACAATTTACTGCATTATGCATGCTGCAAGTCCTGTGTCTTTTACATGCTACAATCTCTATGCGAAATCTATTCTAAATCCCTATGTACAGACCAGACTGAAATGACCGTATACTGTATAGGAGCAGCTCTACTAGACAAGTGATAAAATTATCAGTGCTTGCTCTAATATGTGCATGGTTATTATACATATCATTTAAAATATGACACCAGGATATATAAAACCAAGAAAACAATTATTCAGGTGATTAAATAGAGATGACAAAAATAAGTTAGCACTTTGATGGATGCATAGCACGTACATTTATTTTTGCCTTTTATTATATATACATTAGTTGGCAGTGTGCAATTTTGAATAAGTAAAGAACATTATGTGTGTGTGCTTCATAATGGCTGATTTATATGCAGGGCATGACATTTTTGTTCCTCGCTTTCTGTGCTGGATTTCTTTAGGAAGTGTGTTGGAGCTAGAAGCTGTAATGCCGGTTCTTCCATCCCAGGTGAGAGTAGATATTGATTGTGCTGTTCAGTTTTAGTAACACTAGACCTGATTTACAGAGAAAGAAACGCACAATGCTGTAGGATCTACAGTACTACAGGAGCCTTTGTCCCCTTATAGCGCATGTGTCAAACTCAAGGCCATATGCAGCCCTCCAAGCCTTTTTATGTTTCCCAGACAGCTGCCAGATGATTCTGTCTCGTCAGCGGTCCTTCTAGCCAGCCCGGTCATTCCAAGCCCTTTCAGGGCAGCACTGGCTCAAATCCTGTCCCCACACCTGGAACCTGTAAAAAGAAGCTTGCACATGCTTTTGTGTGCTAAGAAATGTTCCGGTAGTACCCCTTCCTGCCACCCTCTCCTTGCACTGAGACAGGTTGCAAAGAAAAAAAAACCTTACATTAGCAACACTCCAGCGCTGCTCCCTGGACACAGACACCAACCGCACAAAAAGACACAAAGCGTTGCACAGTTGCACAGAGTTTCACTAAAAATGTATATAAAGAAGCAAAATAAAAAACAAATTTTCCTAAAATATCAATATGCAAACAAGAAGAAATAAGCTAAATCTAAAAGCGCAAGGTCCCCTGAACAGAACAATACCCAACATGCATAGCTACTTTTAACCCTTTTAACTGCCAGCCTACTGGCGATTTTGTCACCCTCTGTTGACAGGTCATTTTTCACCATATTTTATGATTAACTACAAGTTTAAGCTTTAACATGAAATGTCTTGTTTGTAATTTTTCCAGTGTTTTTCGAAATATTTTTGAGTGAAAAAAAATATATATATATTTTTAATTGTCTTGTCTATTTCAAATAAAACATTTGTTTTATATTAAAAAAATTACACGTGAAAGTCCCATTTCTCCCACAGTACCACATATGTTTAGGTAGCCCCCCATTCCTGCCCAGGAGACCCCCCAAATTGAAAAGAGAACTTTATAACATTTACAAATAAAATACTACCATCAGCACTATAAAGGGTTAAATTAAAAAAAGATTTGCGCAGGTGCCATTTTGGGGGGGGGGGGGGGGGTTTAAGGGTTAAAAATCTTTAAAAGTCCCCAAGAAATGGTGTGGGGTCTCTCCTACCCAGCATAACCAGCCCGGGGACCAACTATGCAGGGCTTACAGAATAGGGCACAGAGGCCAGCTTTGGTGGCCCCCCGACCCTGCAGGCTACAAGCCCACACGTATGTCAAGGGGGGCTTTGTAACACTGTGGCCCCCAGGCTCCCTCACTGATCTAAAGACAGCGCCCAGAGTGATTGATGGAGAGGGGCTAACGAGGTAAGGGATCAGAGTCCCTTGGCCTCCAACTTCCCTCTAGCAATCACCACGGCATCTGACAGCTCAGTGCTCAGAGCTGAATGACGTCACAGGGTGCCCATTCGCCCACAATAGGAGGGGCTAACGGCAGTGATGGCCTGTTTCGGGCCCTCTCCTCATTGCGGAAGTGCGGGCGGGTTTAAAGGCCCCCCCAGGTGAGGGGGAGATCCGGCCGGATCAATTGAGGGGTCAGGTGAGTGATTTTTAGGGCTGTTAGAAGCGGGGAAAAGCCAGGCCCGTGAGTCTCCCGTGCTTGGCAGTTAATGGTTGTGAGGCTCATGGGCTTGGCATTTAGAGGGTTAAATACAGACAAGATAAAAGTTCAGACCAAATTTTGTGGGAACAGGAGACAATAGGAAAGAGAGCCCTGCCCTATGTGGGCAGGTTTCAGTCTGCATTGCCACTGCATCACCTTGCCATTTAAAACTTTTTGTAAAAATTTACAAGGGGAAATCCTTATGTACGCCAAAGGAGTCCTATCAACAGATTGGTTCAGATGATGGCCAGTACAAGCAAACTAGTGGTGGGCATGACAACCAATACAAATACAAGTGGAGTTGATGAATGCCTGCACAGAGAGAAGCAGAAGTGCACAGGATGACAACCAGGAGCAGCTAACCAACACATGAGCGGCCCTGTGCCCACTGGTGGTGAACTACTGTACATGTGCCCACCCTTTTTCTGAGCAGCTGCGGTGGTGAGGGTGAGGATGAATGACGCCAGTAAGGAGTACTTGTTCCCTACATTTTTAAGATAAGTAGATTTTTTTAGCATAATAAATGCTTTTAAACAGAATTACGTTATGGCCTATATCTTATGCTTGTTATTTTGGGTACTGTATTGATGAGGAGCTGACACACGTTATTGTTGGTAGACTTGTGAACTGAACAGCTGTACTACTTCAGGAGCAGATTTATATGCTACCAGCCATTACAGCTCTGGTAAGCAGTTTTTCTTAAGGTAGTGGGACCATAGCTAGAAGGAATATGGTGTTTGCTGAACATTTCCTTGAAGGTGGGACACCCTGGTATTGTTATTTTTAAGAACATTTTCTGCTCTGTGCTCTGCAATTTACATATGTCTAGCAACATAAATACAGTTCTAGTGTACAATTATATCTCTGTTTGCTGCTGTGTTCACAAGTTGGGGCACACATGCCACACTAAAGGTAGCACAACCTAGTGTAAATGAAGGAACGTAGTAAATCAGCCCTATGTCTACAGGCGGAATTACAGAAGGGCAGATAGGGGATTATTTCTGCTTAGAAGAAACAAATTATTTATAGAATACAGTCTATGCTTTTGTTGAATTTATGAACAAAGTAATTCATATATGTATTATGTATATCATAATGATTGCCAGCAGAAAGGTTTCTACACATCCAAAATATTTTATACAGCAAACAATATCCTATTAAATAAGTACATGCTTGTCTCCTACACCCATCCGTGCCGCTTCACTGGTATGACTTGGCAGTTGGAGGAAGTGAAATTAAAATGTGAATGGCATCTGGTGCTACTTCTCTTGTGATTTCATGCTATGTCAAATATGCTTTCAAGTCCAAGGCTAATCCAGCAACCATGAAAATAGGGGCTTTTGTTTTACATATTGCAGCCTCCATACTTTGGAAGGCTTCACTCTGAATAGATCAATTTATTTTTTTTACTTATGTATCCATATGTAATTATTTCTTTTACTTATGCATACTCAAATATGGCTAATTATTCACTTACAATTTAAAAGGAAAGTACATTTTATATCTCCCCCCTCGTCCCTGTATGTTTAATGTTGCAGTTTTCCTTATCCCTGTAGAGGTCTGAAGGTAGACCACGACTGGCACATTCCAGAGGAGAAGACTAAGAATTAGGTCACTCTACAGGATATAGTTAAAAGAGTAATACCTGTAGTAAGGTTGGGCAGTCAAAATAAATAAAAATAATATATAATAAACTGACTTTTCATACACACTAAAACGTGTCTAAGCACCATTGCACCCAACTAACTAGGCACTCCAAATGTGGTCATAGCTAACAGACAAAAAACCAAATGTGGTGCCAGGCATAGTGCAAGCATGACTGTCCAGCCAACACTATTGAACAGGCACCCCAAAATTGGGATGCCAGAAGGGTGTGTGATAAAGTGTCTTTGGGCCTGTAACAAAGTGGACCAAAACCAATCCTGGAGTCGGATAATTCCCTCTTCCTCGGGCATACCAAACTGGGATAGTCGGCGAACGGTGGGGTTTCACACAGTGGAGCACCCAAAAAAAGGGGTGCCTCAGGGGGATAGTAAAGATTCTGGGTTTTGGTCCACTTTAAACATTCATAACTTAGTAAACTGTGACACTCTATGTTTTAAATTAAAAATACAGATTGCCCTTATTTCTTAAAGCTAAGCCTAGGGACAGATGATAGTGTCTTTGAGCCTGCATTAAACAAGCATTTACATAAAACACTCTATATAAGAGTTGAAAAAATGTTCTCATGGTAGTAAAAAAAATTATGAAAAAAAGGCATAGGAATTAGTGTTACAGAAAAACCAGCTAGAAAAAAGTAAAATAGGGAACCCAAGAAGGGGAGAGTGGATGTGTATAATGATTTCTGTGATGGCTCAGGCTACAGAATACTAGCTTGCTCATTCTTGCTGAGCTGACAAATGGGAGCGGTCTGTTGCATCTTATGATTGGTGGTCTATGGCAAAGGAATTCAGG
This sequence comes from Gastrophryne carolinensis, assembly GCA_027917425.1. Taxonomy (NCBI): domain Eukaryota; kingdom Metazoa; phylum Chordata; class Amphibia; order Anura; family Microhylidae; genus Gastrophryne; species Gastrophryne carolinensis. The sequence goes on from CM051235.1 coordinate 461,313,177, forward strand.
GGGTGTGCCACTAGGGCATTAGGAGGTGAGCTGCAGAGCAATAGTTTAGGCACTTAGAGTCGCTTTAACTAACCTAATTTCTTCCCCTTACCTCTGGAACCCTTTCCCCTCGGGTTTTTAAAAACGAGTGTGTGTGTACTTGTTCTAGTTATGATTTGCCAATAGTATACCATAAGTGTCTTATAGGATAAAATTTAGTACTGGGATAAGGAGGTGCAGTCTGATTTAAATGCATTCAAAATTATTTGAGGCCTTTTGGTAGACGTAGGGGTCGATTCAAAGTCTAATGAGAAAATTCACTTATTTTCTAGGAGAGAAAACTGCCATTTACTTTCATTGTCTACCAGGTGTAAATTTTCACCTGGCTCTGAAGTAGCCCCCAGTTTTCACTTCTAAAAAAGAAGTGAGTTTTCTCACCAGGCTCTGAATCCACCTATTCTTGTTGTCTTCTGTCAGTTTATCTATTGTCTGATACTACAAACTATGGTTTTTATTCCCATGTACTTTAAATAATATTATTCTTTTGACAACACACTAGCAGAATTCATACTATTCTATTCATTCATTCATAATGCACTTATTCTGAATTATACACTTGTATTTAGAGATGAGCGAACTTTTGAAAAATTCGATTCGACTGATTCGCCGAATTTTCCGACAAAAATAGTTTCGACCCGAATTTATTCGCGACAAATCGCTATTAAAAACGGCTATTTCTGAGCCTCCTAGAGCCTCAATAGGGTTGTAAACCATTCTGCCTTGCTGTAACACGCATAGGATGCGTGCTGGGTTAGTGAAATAATACTGTAAATAATTTGGACATGCAGATCAGAGGCATCGCTAATAGAGTCACAGAGCGGCACAATTGCAGAGAGTTGAAGTGCCATCCCTATGAGGGGCCCCTATAGTGCCTGAAAAACACACCCTAGAGCTGGCAACAGCAGGAGCCCAAAATATAGCTGAATAACACCCTGGAGTTGCAAGCAGCAGCAGCAGGAGCCCAAACAATGCTTTAAAGAGACACTGCAGGAGCCCAAAAATTGTATGAATCACACCCTGGAGTTGCAAGCAGCAGCAGTAGCAGGAGCCCAAACATTGCTTTAAAGAGACACTGGATTTGGCTGCAGGAGCCCAAAAATTGGATGAATCACACCCTGAAGTTTCAAGCAGCAGCAGCAGGAGCAGCAGCAGCAGGAGCCCAAACATTGCGTTTAAAGAGACACTGGAATTGGCTGCAGGAGCCCAAAAATTGGATGAATCACACCCTGGAGTTGCAAGCAGCAGCAGCAGGAGCAGCAGCAGCAGGAGCCCAAACATTGCTTTAAAGAGACACTGGAGTTGGCTGCAGGAGCCCAAAAATTGGATGAATCACACCCTGGAGTTGAAAGCAGCAGCAGCAACAGGAGCAGCAGCAGCAGGAGCAGGAGCCCAAACATTGCTTTAAAGAGACACTGGAGTTGGCTGCAGGAGCCCAAAAATTGGATGAATCACACCCTGGAGTTGCAAGCAGCAAAAGCAGCAGCAGGAGCCCAAACATTGCTTTAAAGAGACACTGGAGTTGGCTGCAGGAGCCCAAAAATTGGATGAATCACACCCTGGAGTTGCAAGCAGCAGCAGCAGCAGGAGCCAAAACATTGCTTTAAAGAGACACTGGAGTTGGCTGCATGAGCCCAAAAATCGGCTGAATCACACCCTGGAGTTGCAAGCAGCAGCAGAAGCAGCAGCAGCAGGAGCCCAAACATTACTTTAAAGAGACACTGGATTTGGCTGCAGGAGCCCAAAAATTGGAGGAATCACACCCTGGAGTTGGCAAGGAGCAGCAGAAGCAGGAGTCAAAACATTGCTTTAAGGAGACACTGGAGTTGGCTGCAGGAGCCCAAAAATTGGATGAATCACACCATGGAGTTGCAAGCAGCAGGAGCAGCAGCAGCAGCAGTACCCCAAACATTGCTTTAAAGAGACAATGGAGTTGGCTGCAGGAGCCCAAAAATTGGATGAATCACACCCTGGAGTTGCAAGGAGCAGCAGCAGAAGGAGCCCAAACATTGCTTTAAAGAGACACTGGAGTTGGCTGCAGGAGCCCAAAAATTGGATGAATCACACCCTGGACTTGCAAGCAGCAGCAGGAGCAGCAGCAGCAGCAGCAGGAGCCCAAACATTGCTTTAAAGAGACAATGGAGTTGGCTGCAGGAGCCCAAAAATTGGATGATTCACACCCTGGAGTTGCAAGGAGCAGCAGCAGAAGGAGCCCAAACATTGCTTTAAAGAGACACTGGAGTTGGCTGCAGGAGCCCAAAAATTGAATGAATCACACCCTGGACTTGCAAGCAGCAGCAGGAGCAGCAGCAGCAGGAGCCCAAACATTGCTTTAAAGAGACACTGGATTTGGCTGCAGGAGCCCAAAAACTGGATGAATCACACCCTGGAGTTGCAAGCAGCAGGAGCAGCAGCAGCAGGAGCCCAAACATTGCTTTAAAGAGACACTGGAGTTGGCTGCAGGAGCCCAAAAATTGGATGAATCACACCCTGGAGTTGCAAGAAGCAGCAGCAGGAGCAGCAGCAGCAGGAGCCCAAACATTGCTTTAAAGAGACACTGGAGTTGGCTGCAGGAGCCCAAAAATTGGCTGAATCACACCCTGGAGTTGCAAGCAGCAGCAGCAGCAGGAGCAGCAGGAGCCCAGACATTACTTTAAAGAGACACTGGATTGGCTGCAGGAGCCCAAAAATTGGATGAATCACACCCTGGAGTTGAAAGCAGCAGCAGTAACAGGAGCAGCAGCAGCAGGAGCAGGAGCCCAAACATTGCTTTAAAAAGACACTGGAGTTGGCTGCAGGAGCCCAAACATTGGATGAATCCCACCCTGGAGTTGCAAGCAGCAGGAGCAGCAGCAGGAGCCCAAACATTGCTTTAAAGAGACACGAGAGTTGGCTGCAGGAGCCCAAAAATTGGATGAATCACACCCTGGAGTTGCAAGGAGGAGCAGCAGGAGCAGGAGCCCAAACATTGCTTTAAAGAGACACTGGAGTTGGCTGCAGGAGCCCAAAAATTGGATGAATCACACCCTGGAGTTGCAAGCAGCAGCAGCAGGAGCAGGAGCCCAAACATTGCTTTAAAGAGACACTGGAGTTGGCTGCAGGAGCACAAAATTTGGATGAATCACACCCTGGAGTTGCAAGCAGCAGCAGCAAGAGCAGCAGCAGCAGGAGCAGGAGCCCAAACATTACTTTAAAGAGACACTGGATTTGGCTGCAGGAGCCCAAAAATTGGATGAATCACACCCTGGAGTTGCAAACAGCAGCAGCAGGAGCACAAAACATTGCTTGAAAGACACCCTGGAGTTGGCAGCAGCAGCAGGAGCCCAAAAATTGGCTGGAAGGCACACCCTGGAGTTGGCAGCAGCATAAGCAGGAGCCCAAACATTGCTTGAAAGACACTCTGGAGTTGGCAGCAGGAGGCCAAAAATTGGCTGAAAGGCACACCCTGAAGTTGGCATCAGCAGCAGGCCAAAAATTGGTCTAAAGACATAAATATGTTTTGCACCATTTGGAAAGTGTAAAATGTGGCACCATGCTGAATCTAGTCGCATGCATGAGCCATTGGTGGGTGGAAATCCTGGGTGATCCATCCCTGATTCATTTTGACAAAGGTGAGTCTCTCCACATTTTTAGTTGACAGACGAGTTCTCCTCACCGTAACTATGGCCCCCGCCGCACTAAACACACGCTCAGATGGCACGCTACTTGCCGGGCAGGACAGCTTTTTCAGGGCAAACTCTGCTAGTTGAGGCAACAAGCCAAGTTTGGCTGCCCAGGAGTCCAGCGGATCCTCAAGGCATGTTGGCATGGTCATGTCAAGGTATGACATGACCTGCTGGTTGAGGTCCTGGTCCAGGTCTTCCTGCTGCTCATGAGTAGCCTCACTATGCGGGTGTAGAAAGCTACTTATTAGCGGTTGAAGACTGAGGCTGCTGCTGATGGAGCTGCTGCTCCTGCCAACCCTCCCAGCAGGCACGGCAGTGGAAGGTGAGCGCAGAGGTTTCAGAGTCAGACCTGCGAGAGTATGGACCATGGCGCAGATAGGCATCGGCCAACTGACTACGCAGAATGTCTTTGTAGTAGTTCAGTTTGTCCTCCCTCTCGGCGGGTTTAAAAAATGCCCCCATTTTGTGCCGGAAGCGAGGGTCCAATAAGGTGGACAGCCAGAAGTCATCCCGCCGACAAATGGAAACAATTCTGGGGTCACTACACAAGCACGTGAGCATGCTTCCTGCCATTTGCGCAAGTGACTCGGAGGGACTACCTGTCTCCATCTCCACTGCATACTGCCACGGTGTGTCCGGGTCCTCTGTCTCGCCTTCCTCAAAACCCTCTAGCTCCTCTGGCCCTCTAGCTCCTCTGGCTGCTCCTGCTCCTCCTCTCCTGTCCGCTGACTAGATAAACCAGCCATTTCGCCAAACCTAAACTGTGCTTCACTGTGCCCCTCCTCCTCCTCTTCCTCCTCCTCCAGTTCAGCTCCAACGGGGTTCATGTGGCCGTAAGATGTAGACGCCCTGTCTCCAGTGCCCTGACCAGCCATGGTTTCCAACATGTGCTGTAGTACATGAAGCAGTGGAATCACGTCGTTCATCCCGTAATCCTGCCGACTGACAAATAAAGTGGCTTCCGCAAAGAGCCTGAGCAAACGACAGGTGTCACGTATGAGCTGCCACTGGGTGACATTGAAGTTACACAGGGGAGTCCCCCTATCCGCTTGGATCATCAGGAAATCAGTGATGGCTTTTCTCTGTTCATATAATCGGTCCAACATGTGAAGGGTGGAATTCCAACGAGTGAAAACATCGCAAATCAGACCATGTTGGGGGCTACCGTTCTGACGCTGTAGCTCAAGAAGGTTGTGTTTGGCGGTGTATGAGTGGCTGAAGTGCATGCAAAGTTTCATTGAAGTTGTTAGGATGTTTTGCAGATGGGGGAAGACTTCAGAAACCGCTTGACAACCAGATTGAAGACGTGAGCCATGCAGGGGCATGGGTCAGGCTTCCTTGGCGCAGTGCAGACAAAATGTTCTTCCCATTGTCGGTAACCATGATTCCCATTTTAAGTTTTCTTGGAGTAAGCCATGTTTTGGATTTCCTGATGAATAAATTTAAGCAGTTCCTCCCCTGTGTGACTCCAAGACAAACCATGTGAAGCACAGCGTGACACCTCCGTGCCCTGCAAACATGGTAGACTGGAGGGGCACTGAGACTTGAGCCTACAGTGGAGGGTGAGGAGATGAGGAGGATGAGGAGGCCGAGTCGCACGGTGTCACAGGCCCAACTGGCAGGTAGCGCGGAGGCCGAAGCAGCGTGTCCAAGTTGCTGCTGCAAAGGGACCACATTCACCCAGTGGGCCGTAAACGACATGTACTGTCCCTGACCGTAGTTACAGCTCCAGATGTCGGCGCTGCCATGCACTTTGCTACACACCAACAGGCTCAAGGACTGGCCCACCTTCTGTTCAACAAAAGTGTGCAGCGCTGGTACTGCCTTCTTGGCAAAGAAATGACGGCTTAGGACTCTCCACCTCGGCTCGGCACAAGCCATCAGTTCTCTGAAAGGTGCAGAGTCCACCACCTGAAAAGGGAGCGACTGCAGCACCAGCAACTTGGACAGGAGCACATTCAGCTTCTGTGCCGTAGGATGAGTGGGCGCATACTGCTGTCTCTTGGACATGGCTTCGCTGATGGATTGCTGGCAGGATACATGACTTTGAGGAGGAGGAGCAGGAGTGACAGAGAATGGGTATGATGCACAGCTGCCTTCGGCTGAGGTGCTGGAGCCTTGGCTGGCAGAAATTGGGAGCGGCGTGCCACTTGGTGAGGAAGCAGGCTGGACCACCTCTTCACAGCCTCGGTTCTCCCAGGTCGCTTTATGGTGACGCATCATATGTTGATGCAGGGCCGTGGTGCCAACATTTGGGCCCTGGCCACGCTTCACCTTCTGCCTACATACCTTGCATGTGGCCATGTTACCCTCCTGCGGGTGCTTTAGGAAAAACTGCCACACTGCTGAGTAGCTACTTTTCCCACCAACAGGCCTCACTGATTCACTGCTACTGTCGCCAACTCCAGGAACCCCTGCTCCACTACCTCCCGATAAGGTAGCCTGCCGCGCAGCAGGTGCTCTACCCCGGCCCCGGCCCCGTTTGGCTCCAGGCTTTACAATTGTGCCCCCATGCTGACTGCCAAACATGCTGCTAACACCTTGCTGCCTCAGCTGCTGACTCCGGGGCAACCTGCGCCCCTCTTCTCCTGATGATGACGATGAAGCCCCTTCTGCACCCGGCTCCCAAGTGCGATCGGCTTCATCATCATCACCACCGAGTTGTGGCTGCACGTCACTGATGTTCTCGGTTTCCTCAACAGTGTCTGGTGCAGGGACTGGAACACTCGCAACACTCACGACACTCTCCACATCACTATTTGTCTGCCTAGCTAAAGAAGCCACCTCCATTTCTTGGCTGGGCAGTAGCTGCTGACTGTCCTCTATCTGATCGTCTTCCTCACTAAAGAGTGGAGCTGAACCCAAAGCATAGGATACGTCGCTGGGGGAGGGAACGGCGTAGGAAAGAGGCAATGGGAGGACAGGGACTGCTCTCGGGGCATGGCAGCTCAGGGTTGTGTCAGAGGAACCTACCGACCCTAGACTGGGGGTCTCAGATGTAACTTGATGTTGATGAGCGCGTTAACCAATCTACCACGGCAGATGCGTTACTGGTGGAGACACGACCGCTAGCAGATACTGGCAGATCAGGTCTCTCACCGTGACTCCTGCTGCCACTCGCTCCTAGTCTGCTGCGACCTCTGCCTGCTGAATCTTGGCCTCTGCCACTCCTCTTTGAACATCCTTGCACTTGTCTGCCTGACATTTTTATGTATTTGAAATGCGCAATAGGTACGATAAAAAATGTGTTTACTTTAAAAAGAAGAAGCTAAATAAAGTGAGGAACTGCTTCTCTGCACCAGATACTATGAAAATTGGCATTATGAAATACCCTGCGGCCTAGTGTTTTGGCAGCAGACCAAAAAACAATTTTAAAATGCAATAGTTTGCTTAAGCTGTGGAAGGATCAACAAGCGTATTTAGTATAACAGATAGGCTGCTAAGTGCAGGTTTGTGATACCCTGCGGCCTAGTGTTTTGGCAGCAGACCAAAAACCAATTCAAAATGCAATAGTTTGATTCAGCTGAAGGAGGGTGAACAAGAGTATTTAGTATAACAGATAGGCTGCTAAGTGGTGGTTTTGGATGCCCTGCGGCCTAGTGTTTTGGCAGCAGGACAAAAACCAATTCAAAATGCAATAGCTTAATAAAGCTGATGCTGAACAACGCTTATTTAGAATAACAGATAGGGTGCAACGTGGTGGTTTGGGATACCCTGCGGCCTGGTGTATTGACAGCAGGACAAAAACCAATTCAAAATGCAATAGCTTAATAAAGATGATGCTGAACAATGCTTATTTAGTATAACAGATAGGGTGCAACGTGCAGGTTTGGGATACCCTGCGGCCTGGTGTATTTAAAGCTGACCAAAACCAATTCAAAATGCAATAATTTAATAAAGCTGAGGCTGTAGACGCTTATTAAGTATAACAGATAGGGTGCCACGTGGTGGTTTGGGATACCCTGCAGCCTGGTGTATTGACAGCAGGACAAAAACCAATGCAAAATGCAATAGCTTAATAAAGCTGATGCTGAACAACGCTTATTTAGTATAACAGATAGGGTGCAACGTGGTGGTTTGGGATACCCTGCGGCCTGGTGTATTTAAAGCTGACCAAAACCAATTCAAAATGCAAAAACGTAATAAAGCTGAGGCTGTAGACGCTTATTTAGTATAACAGATAGGGTGCCACGTGGTGGTTGTTGGAGCCATATAAGGGTTCCTGATACGTGACCTCAAAACAACCCCTGTTGTTGTTGCTTTGGTTGGTACACAGCCTGGCCTTTATTTCAAGGTACAATCGTGCCCGGGGCACGATTGTATTTAAAGCAGACAAAAAACAATTTAAAATGCAATAACTTAATAAAGCTGAGGCTGAACAAAGCTTATTTAGTATAACCGATAGGCTGCTAAGTGCTGGTTTGGGATGCCCATGTGGCTTGGTGTATTTAAAGCAGACCCAAAAATATTAACACTAATCCAGTTATTTAAATGCTTGTGTGTAACAGATAGGGTCACATAAGGCACTGCACAGATGGCATGCACAGTGGCCTGGTGTATTTAAAGCAGACCCAAAAATATTAACACTAATCCAGTTATTTAAATGCTTGTGTGTAACAGATAGGGTTACATAAGGCACTGCATAGATGGCAAGCACAGTGGCCTGGTGTATTTATAGCAGACCCAAAAATATTAACACTAATCCAGTTATTTAAATGCTTGTGTGTAACAGATAGGGTTACATAAGGCACTGCATAGATGGCAAGCACAGTGGCCTGGTGTTTTTAAAGCAGACCCAAAAATATTAACACTAATCCAGTTATTTAAATGCTTGTGTGTAACAGATAGGGTTACATAAGGCCCTGCATAGATGGCATGCACAGTGGCAAGGCAGATTACGGTTTACAGCACGAAGAAATCAAATTGAATTGAAAACTGATCAGGCAAATCACCCTGTCACTGTCACTTTTATGCTGTCCCTGGATTGTTCCGATTTTCCACTATCTTTCCCTGGCTCTGTCTGCCTCTCTAAATCTCCCTACCTATCTGTAAATCTCCACTACCTATCTGTAACTCTCCCTACCTATCGCTAACTGTCTGTCCCTGTCTGCAGCAACCACCGCTGTCTCACGAATGCAAGTCTGAAATGCGCACAAGCAAGATGGTCGCCACTTTATATAGAACGGTGACATCACCGGGCTTCCTGGCTGCTTATAGGCTGCATGTGACTGTCCCATCATACCTTGCCCCCAGGGTACATGTCTGGACATGTGCATCCACGATCTTAGAATGCCTGTCATTGAAATGAATGGAGTTTAAAGGAAAACTTTGATCGATTGAATCGCAGGGAAATTTGGATTCGTTCAGAATCGAATTTTCCATGAAATTCGGAACAAATCCGGGTTGTATTGTATTGTATATTGTAACTTAAAAAAAAACATGTAAGTGAATCTTTTTAATTCAAGGCTTCTAAGGGAGAGGGGAAGAATACAGCTGTAGCTGGACCACATGTGGGGAACATTATATGTGTGTAAGCTGGATGGGGATGCATCCACCACTAGAGAGATAACATTTGTGGACATGGATTAAGGAAAGTGGGGAGGAGCTCAGGTGTGATGCAAGACTGGCATCAAAGGAACATTAATGTGGTAAGTAAGTGCTACCCAGTCTCAGGCTTGCTGGTAACACGGCTGGATAAGCATGCCAACCACTGCATACTTATCAATGATCTGCTTTTCAATCACTTGCCCAGACGCTCTGTGAATCTGCCATGGCCACCTCCATAATGCTACACCTGGTAGGATTACAATCCCACAGTCCTCCTGGGTGCATCATGCAAATACCACACCTGTACACTGGCCGACTCATTTTCTCATTCATTCCAGTGCACAGCGGCATATGACTTGAAAGCTGCAGATATTTGGCCGGTGGTGTCCAATGATTTGGTGGCAAAAACGTCCAGAATTTACAACTGGTTCATGTAGAATTTCCGCAGGGCATCTGCACCTGCGATGGAAAGTCCAAGAGGCTTTTTTATTTTTGCCTTTTGATCCACTTTAATGATATGATTTCCCACAGGCTTACATGAATTATTCAGAAGTCCCCTCTTGTAAAATGGTGCATTCCAAACCTACCACCCCTGTGTGTGTTGTTTGTTTTTGCAGGGAGAGAAGTGCTACCTTGCCTGCTATTTAGCATGTTTATGCAGAATTTTATATATAGTTTATAGATATCTTTTAAGAAAGGTAATACTTCTTTAATACTGATTTTATATATCCTAAAGGGATCAAAGAAAATATAATGATTGATTGCATAACTATATCTTTATATGATTTACGATTTTAAGGTTTTTTTCTCCTTTCCTTTTATGAAAGATGCAAAGACAGCTATAGCTTTTACCCAGAACTGTGATAACTCAAACCAGCACAGTGTGTACATTTTTAACACGCTTACATATACTTTAACACAGAGTACAACAGGAGGGAAAATTCCTGCTGGTAATAAATGAACGTTGCAGTGCTCTGAATATTTTCCATTTTATCAATAAAGAATATTCTATGACTTTTCGCATAATAAGATAGAATTTACATATTTTCTAGACAGAGAGGAGTGCTAAAGTTTGCAAAGATCAAGATTCTTCCATCAGAAACTTTACATGGCACATGGAAGAAAAATATATTTTTATTGGCAATTCTGCAAATGAATTGTCACGTTGAATTCATCATTGCAGAAAACACTCTGAATGCTCCCAGCCATCTGTGGTTTCTTCCAGTGTTTAATATCTTAAAGCAGCTAATGTTGCGGTTTTAATACATGCATGTACATTGGGCTACCTGTCAAAATATTGCAAATTTTACTGAGCAATGGGCAGGCTGATTCATTACTAGCGGCAGGTACCGACAGATGAGCGTCTGTAGCGAGGCATGGAGAGCGACCGCTAGTAGTCACTGTGCTCGGCTATGGTTCGCTGTTTCAGAGCGTCTCAGTTGCTGGCCAGCATTGATGAATATATTGTGTGAGTCGCTCTAACACCAGTACAGCGCTGTATGGGAGCAAACGGTAGCGTCAGCTCAGTGCGACCGACTCACACCATATTCATCAAAAAATAGCCTCACACAGCGCCAGTGCTCAAAATCAGGTTGTTGTAGCCCATAGCGCCAGAGGCTGTGTGATTAAAGTCTGTTTTTGAACATGTATTCACTAGTAACAAAGCGAAAACATATGTAATTACATTGTTATCACATGAACACTTTAATACCAGACATGTAAGGACAATTCTGCATAAAAATATTATTAATCCAAAATGTTTTCAAAAATGACTTTAAATTGAGCAGGAGAGGTGACACAATTATTTGATAATTTAAAAAAATAATAATTAAAAGAAAACCCTGTTTAAAGAGAATAAAGGGATCGTCCATTGAAATGTATGGGAGAGCAACAGGTAGTGACAGGTAATTCCAGCCAGAGCGCCGGCGGTATGCGGTGAGCCGTCTGTGATGATGAATTGGTCCCTACGTGTCACTGTTAGAGTCGCTCACCAGACTCACTTTGCTAAATGTGGTATTGCGTACAGCGCCCGGCGGTCACCATTCACTACCTGTCTTTACCTGGCGCTATGGCTTGATAAAAAACCCCTATGTCACACAAAAAAGCCTGAAGGAAGACATCCTGATGCTTATTCAACAACCACTTATCCTCGATGGACTATGAATGCATGTTCCACAACAGAAGGTTCTTCTCGTCTGCAAGGGCGCAGAAAGATCTCTTTAGAATAAAATTGTCCTCATATTAGATATAAAAACGCTTTGCAACAAAACACTGTATTTTTAAATATGTGAATCATTTTGCGAAAACTAAATACACAAAAAAGACTCCAGCTTCATCTTCCTACATCCAAGATAGAAGCACAAGGAAAATCATGCTCAAGGTCCAAATGATAATCCCTCCCCCCACTCTGCAACCCTTCCCTAGTTCTGAGGCAGGACGGGGGGTTACTTACAAAAAAAAAACTCAGCTGCAATCCAGCACCAATGATCGGGTGCCGCCAATGCTGGGCAATGCTCCTCCAGCTCCAGCTGCTCTTGTCACTGTAGACTTCGTTCTCTTTGCTGTACAGCCTCCTACTTGCCCACCCACTTGAAAGATGGTGGTGCCCAGCAATAGTGCCTCCCCATTGTCGACCTTGGATTCATCACCATGTACTGACTATAAGCAGCATTCATCACTGTGTACGGACTATAAGCAGCATTTATAACCGTTCACTGATCACAAGCAGCATTCATCTCTGCGTACTGACTACAAACAGCATTCATCACTGTGTACTGACTACAAGCAGTATTCATCACTGTGTACTGACTACAAGCAGCATTCTTCACTGTGTATTGACTAAAAGCAGCATTCATCACTGTGTACTGACTACAAGCAGCATTCATCACTGTGTACTGACCACAAGCAGCATTAATCAATGTGTACTGACTACAAGCAACATTCAACATTGTGTAATGATTACAAGCAGCATTAATCAATGTGTACTGACTACAAGCAACATTCATCACTGTGTACTGACTACAAGCAGAATTCATCACTGTGTACTGACCACAAGCAGCATTAATCAATGTGGTTACTAAAGACTTAAAGGAGCCGCAGCACTCAACCCTGTTAGCTTGCAGACCAACCTAACTAGGTTGGTCTGCAAGCTAACAGGGTTGAGTGCTGCGGTTGAGTTAGCTTGCAGACCAACCTAACTAGGTTGGTCTGCAAGCTAACAGGGTTGAGTGATGCGGCTCCTTTAAGTCTTTAGTAACCTAATTGCCCTGCTACTTGCACCTCCCAGGTTAGTTATAAAATGGTCTGAGCAGCTGCCACTCCCCCTTTGGTCATTAATCAATGTGTACTGACTACAAGCAACATTCAACACTGTGTACTGATTACAAGCAGCATTCATCTCTGTTTACTAATCACAAACAGCATTCATCACTATGTACTGATTACAAGCAGCATTCATCACTGTGTACTGACTACAAGCAGCATTCATCAATGTGTACTGACTACAAGCAGCATTCATCACTATGTACTGATTACAAGAAGCATTCATCTCTGTTTACTAATCACAAGCAGCCTTCATCACTGTGTACTGACTACAAGCAGCATTCATCACTGTGTACTGACTACAAGCTGCATTCATCACTGTGTACTGACTACAAGCAGCATTCATCACTGTGTACTGACTACAAGCAGCATTCATCAATGCGTACTGACAACAAGCAGCATTCATCACTATGTACTGATTACAAGAAGCATTCATCTCTGTTTACTAATCACAAGCAGCCTTCATCACTGTGTGCTGACTACAAGCAACATTCATCAATGTGTACTGACTACAAGCAGAATTCAACACTATGTACTGATTACAAGCAGCATTCATCTCTGTTTACTAATCACAAGCAGCCTTCATCACTGTGTGCTGACTACAAGCAGCATTCATCAATGTGTACTGACTACAAGCAGCATTCATCAATGTGTACTGACTACAAGCAACATTCAACACTATGTACTGATTACAAGAAGCATTCATCTCTGTTTACTAATCACAAGCAGCATTCATCACTGCGTACTGGCTACAAGCAGCATTCATCAATGTGTACTGGCTACAAGCAGCATTCATCATTGTGTGCTGATTACAAGCAGCATTCTTCACTGTGTACTGACTACAAGCAGCATTCATCACTGTGTACTGATTACAAGCAGCATTCATCAATGTGTACTGACAACAAGCAGCATTCATCACTATGTACTGATTACAAGAAGCATTCATCTCTGTTTACTAATCACAAGCAGCCTTCATCACTGTGTGCTGACTACAAGCAACATTCATCAATGTGTACTGACTACAAGCAGAATTCAACACTATGTACTGATTACAAGCAGCATTCATCTCTGTTTACTAATCACAAGCAGCCTTCATCACTGTGTGCTGACTACAAGCAGCATTCATCAATGTGTACTGACTACAAGCAGCATTCATCAATGTGTACTGACTACAAGCAACATTCAACACTATGTACTGATTACAAGAAGCATTCATCTCTGTTTACTAATCACAAGCAGCATTCATCACTGCGTACTGGCTACAAGCAGCATTCATCAATGTGTACTGGCTACAAGCAGCATTCATCACTGTGTGCTGATTACAAGCAGCATTCTTCACTGTGTACTGACTACAAGCAGCATTCATCACTGTGTACTGACTACAAGCAGCATTCATCAATGTGTACTGACAACAAGCAGCATTCATCACTATGTACTGATTACAAGAAGCATTCATCTCTGTTTACTAATCACAAGCAGCCTTCATCACTGTGTGCTGACTACAAGCAACATTCATCAATGTGTACTGACTACAAGCAGAATTCAACACTATGTACTGATTACAAGCAGCATTCATCTCTGTTTACTAATCACAAGCAGCCTTCATCACTGTGTGCTGACTACAAGCAGCATTCATCAATGTGTACTGACTACAAGCAGCATTCATCAATGTGTACTGACTACAAGCAACATTCAACACTATGTACTGATTACAAGAAGCATTCATCTCTGTTTACTAATCACAAGCAGCATTCATCACTGCGTACTGGCTACAAGCAGCATTCATCAATGTGTACTGGCTACAAGCAGCATTCATCACTGTGTGCTGATTACAAGCAGCATTCTTCACTGTGTACTGACTACAAGCAGCATTCTTCACTGTGTACTGACTACAAGCAGCATTCTTCACTGTGTACTGACTACAAGCAGCATTCTTCACTGTGTACTGACTACAAGCAACATTCATCACTGTGTACTGACTACAAGCAGCATTCATCACTGTGTACTGACTACAAGCAGCATTCATCACTGTGTACTGACTACAAGCAGCATTCATCAATGTGTACTGGCTACAAGCAGCATTCATCAATGTGTACTGATTACAGGCACCATTCTTCACTGTGTACTGACTACAAGCAGCATTCATCACTGTGTACTGACTGCAAGCAGCATTCATCAATGTGTACTGATTACAAGCAGCATTCATCAATGTGTACTGACTACAAGAAGCATTCTTCACTGTGTACTGACTACAAGCAGAATTCATCACTGTGTACTGACTACAAGCAGCATTCATCACTGTGTACTGACTACAAGCAGCATTCATCAATGTGTACTGATTACAAGCAACATTCGACACTATGTACTGATTACAAGAAGCATTCATCTCTGTTTACTAATCACTAGAGATTAGCTTACTTTTAAAAAATGCGATTCGGCTGATTCGCCTAATTTTCAGACAAAATTTGTTTCAGTCCAAATTTATTCGCGACAAATCGCTATTAAAAACGGCTATTTCTGAGATTCCTAGAACCTCAGTAGGGTTGTAAACCATTCTGCCTTGCTGTAACACGCATATGATGCATGCTGGGTTAGTGAAATAATACTGTAAGAGAGTGCGCATGCGGCGGTGTAGGAGAGCTCTGTGCCCACCGAGCACACTGCGGGGCTGAGCACAGAGGCAGGCGCGCTGCTCACCTTCCAAGGAGCCGACATCGAGTGGGGAGAGGCGGCGGGTGCCAGCGCGGGTGGCGGAGGCGAGGTCTGAGTCCCGGGAAGCGCACTGCGAGCGACGGCTGCTGCGGGCCTGGCTGGAAGTGAGGCCTAGTGCATGGAGGACAGGAGAAGCGGCGGTGACGTCAGCAGCCCGGGGAGAGAGCTGTAGATGGTGGTGGCTGCAGACGCAGCCTGAAGTGTGCCCCTCGAGCAGCGCAGGTATCCAAAGGGAGCAGCTGAGGAGCCTACAAACGCTGGAAGAGACACATCCAAGCAGCCCCAGCCAGCAGACACCAGAGACCCTCATACCACAAGCTACAAAGAGGTGAGCAATAGCCATCCCAGCCACAAAGATTAGCTGTGTTTGAGCCAGCTGCAATTACAGATACACCTGTAAATATAAGCTAACCCCCATCTTAACCTGTGAGGAGTTGCTGTCATGGCAAAGGCCAGGGAAACAATAGAGGGCCTATCTATAGCAGAGATGGAGGAAGTGGAAGGCAGTGAAGCCTCCTTTCTGGCTAGTGAATCAGAAGAAGTTCAGATGGTGTGCAAAGATAAAATAGCTATGGACTTACTCCCTAAAATAGATAGCCTGCTCCAAACGGCCTTAGCCTCAAACACACAGCTTATAATGGAGCATTTGACGAAAGAAATTGATAAGGTATCCTGTGGCTTGATCACTCTTGATAAGAAAATAAGTGACATTTCCACAGCACAGGGAGCTTTGGAGGCAGAGATTACACAGCTGAAAAGAGATAATTATATTCTGAACACCAAAGTGGAGGACTTTGAAAACAGAGATCGCAGAGCGAATTTACGCTTCAGAGGCTTCCCGGAGCATATGGAGGATGCAAAAGCTGTTGTAATAGGACTATGCCAGGAATTAGCCCCGGGTCTATCAGTGGAGAGGCTGGAACTGGACAGGGTACATAGAGCCCTAGGCCCAAGACGAACGCCCGAGGAGCCCCCGCGCGATATTATTGCTAAATTCCATTATTATACAAGCAAAGAAATAATCTAAAAGGCGGCCCGGGAAGCGACAAACCTCAGCTACCAAGGTTGTGCTTTCCAGGTTTTCTCCGATCTCTCTGCCACTACAATGGCCAGAAGGAAGGAGCTTAGACCGTTACTACTTACTCTACGGGAACACGGTGTCAAATATAAATGGGGTTTCCCTTTCCGAGTGTCCTTTATGTATAAAGGCGAGTCCTACACGGCGACATCTCCAGAAGAGCTACAGCAACACATCTCAGCTATGCAACTCCTGAAAGTCCTGGGATCTAAATCGTCCAGATCTGTTGAGGATTCCCCTAGATCACAGCGCGCTGGGAAAAGGCAGAAACGCTGGACATCTGCAAATCGGCGAGGGACTCGCTTATTGTATGAGGAATCATGAGGGCTTTGCTGCTGTACCGCTTCCTTTTTTTTCAGGATTCAATCCATAAGCTAACGACCACACATGCCCCCGTATGCCCATGTTCGGGGTGGGGCAACTTAGTTATCTTTAAAGTTGTTAATCTTTATATTTGATACTCTGATACAATACTGTACAATTTTGCTACTAGATTCCAGCACTAATGTACCCTGGCGTTAATGACGGCTGTGGACATAATCCCGATTTCTTGGTCCGACCATGATGGCCAGCTACTCAAATTGCATTCCCTGCTTAGCAGACCGCTAGGCTCATCATGGTCCCTTAACGTATCTCTTCTTTCAGACCCGGTTTTGACCCAATCTATCACTGACGCACTGACTGAATATTTTACGTTAAATGAGACGGGGGAGGTGTCTTCCACGATTTGCTGGGAAGCGCATAAGCCAACTATCAGGGGTAGGTTAATCCAGTTAGCCTCGAGGAAAAAAAGGGAGAGGAATACCCATATAGACAAACTGGAAAAGGAATACCTAGAATTAGCGGACAAAGCCAAACGACAGACGACGACAGATATCAGGTCTAAACTAAATAGAGTGACAGACGAACTTAACCTAGCTCTAGCGGGTAAAGCGGAGAATGTTTTAAGGTGCCTTAAACACAAATATTATTGCAAAGCTAATAAGCCTGACTCCCTATTGGCAAAAAAGCTGAAAACCCCTGACCAGACTTATCGTCCTATTAAATTGAGAAGCGACAGAGGGATTGTTTCTAGTAACCCGGTTAAAATAGTAGGAATTTTCAGAGATCAACTTTCTAAATTATACTCTAACCCCTGTCCGCCAAAAGTGGAGGAGATTTCGGCCTTTATGGAGGGACTTTCCCTGCCCGACATGCCGGATGCGTTGAGAACCCTTATGGATGCAGATTTTGATGTTGCAGAAGTCCAAAAAGTAATAGCTGGGCTACAACCTAATAAAAGGCCAGGCCCTGACGGATTCCCTGCCGCACACTATAAATGTTTTACTTCTATATTGGCTCCGAGGCGGTCTTCAATGCTGTTCGAGGAGGTGAGTCCTTCTCACAGGAATCACTCACCGCCTCGATAAGCATGATCCTGAAGCCAGACTCAGACCACACGACTTGGACTAATTTCAGACCAATATCTTTAATTAACCTGGACGTTAAGATTTTTACAAAAGTACTTGCAGATAGACTATCTGGATATTTGCCACTTCTAATCCATAACGACCAGACAGGCTTTATACCGGGGAGGCAAGTGGGGGATAATATTAGAAGAATGCTTCAGATCTCGAGTGTGGCTAGGGAAAGGGATCTGCCCATTTTGATGCTCTCGCTGGATATCAAAAAAGCTTTCGATTCGGTGTCTTGGGAGTATCTTTTCTACCTACTAGAAAAGCGAGGCTTCGGCCCCCATTTTCTGAATATACTAAAAGCAGTTTACAAAGCAACGATAGCCTTTGTGAAATATTGCGGATTCAGGTTGGATCCTTTCCCGCTGGCCAGAGGGACGAGACAGGGGTGCCCACTGTCCCCTTTGCTATTCGCCATGGCGATGGAGCCATTAGCTCAGATGATAAGAGGCTCCCCAGATGTCTTAGGAGTGGAAATTGGGGGAGAACAACATAAACTTAGCTTGTTTGCGGACGACGTTCTGTTAAGTGTTTCCAATCCCCTTATATCCATACCTAATTTACTGCAAATCCTGGGTCAATTCGCAGCAATATCCGGCCTTCAGGTTAACACCGCAAAATCCAAGGCGTTAAATGTTAACCTCCCAGAAGAACTTTGGCGTCAGTTGCAGGCCAGTTACGACTTTAGCTGGGAAGCCTAGTGACCTTCTATGGCTCACACCGAAGGCTAGAAATTTGGGGAACAATCCGATAATGGCTCACTCTCTTCGGCTGTGGGACGACATTACATTTTTAGGCGGGCTGGCCTCTCCACATATGCCTTTAATGCCGCTTTGGGGAAATCCAATATTTACCCCCGGAATTACTGACCCACTTAGGTTCAGTAGGTGGCGTAACTCGGGGATCCTACACGTGTTTGATTGTTGTCACGGTTCCGATATAGCCTCCTTCCAACACCTTAGGGATAAGTTTGGTCTCTTGCCAAAGGACTTTTTGGGATATCTCCAAGTACATCATTTCATAAAGTCTATAGTGAAAAACGCCCCAAACCTTGAAGACTATACTTGCTTTGAATGCCGATGTATACGCAATCCGAGGGACAAAGGCGCTATTGCTAGTTTATACCACTCACTCTGCAAGAAATTAGATGGTGCCACCCCAACGTATAGGAAAAAGTGGGAATCCGAATTGGGAGAAGAAAGGGCCCCTGAAGTCTGGGATAGGATGTGGCGGGCATCATTTGGTAAAAGAGCCTCAGTACAAGCTATAGAAGTTAACGTGAAGGTGGCTCTGCGCTGGTATTTAGTCCCTACGCAATTAGCGCATGTGTCGGTGGGGGCACAGAATAAATGCTTTCGCTGCTGCGACACGCCAGGCTCGAATAGCCATATCTGGTGGAGTTGTGAGGTCTCCAGAAACTACTGGGATAAGATTCAAACCTTACTATGTAAGATTTTTGGTACAAATACTACCTTAGATCCCTGGGTTGCATTGTTAAATGAACCTCTAGCAGGAACCTCGGTTAGACAGAGGCAACTGTTGTACCATGTCCTTACCTGTGCTAAGTTAGTCATCGCCAAGGCATGGAAGACTCCCTCGCTAAGTTTTGAGGAATTTAAGAACAGGGTTAATAGCACACTAACTATGGAAAAACTATCAGCTATCCATGAAGACGGACTGGAGGAGTTCCGAGAGGTGTGTGCTCCTTGGATCAGGGAAGTTTTTCCCAACACGTTCGACTGGGACCTTTTGAGTGTTTAGGTACCGGTTTACTTTAAAATGTTATGCTAGATATCAGACCCTTACCCTTCCCTCCTCCCCTACTATCCTTCCCCTTCTCCTCCCCCCTCCTTCTCCTTACTTTACAGCTGAGCTCTTCTTGCGGCTCCGTGGCTTGATCTATACTTGATGTATTTCAGTTAACACATTCAGGAAGCGCTCAAGCCAGCGAGTAGTTTTAGGTTTGGTGCAAGCCTTGTGATGCAGGCCGGATCGTTTCCTGAATATCAGACCTGATGTGATAATTATTTTAAGCAAGAGCAGACACTCTGATTTAATCTAATAACCTTTATTATAGCTACCCTTGTGGCAATGTCTTGGAATGTTTAACTTCCTCGTTGTATATTTGCAAAGTCTTGTAAGTACCATTTTTTTCTTTGATACTTCTGTGAACTTCAATAAAAATCATTGAAAGAAATAATACTGTAAATAATTATGACATGCAGATCAGAGGCATCGCTATTAGAGTCGCAGAGTGGCACAATTGCAGAGAGTTGAGGTGGCATCACTATGAGGGGCCCCTATATTGTCTGAAAAACAAACCCTGGAGCTGGCAGCAGCAGGAGCCCAAATATTGGCTGAAAGACATCCTGGAGTTGGCAGCAGGAGCCCAAAAATTGGCTGAATTACACCCTGGAGTTGCAAATAGCAGCAGCAGGAGCCCAAACATTGCTTGAAAGAGACACTGGAGTTGGCAGCAGGAGTCCAAAAATTGGCCTAAAGACACACTGGAGTTGGCAGCAGCAGCCCAAACATAGCTTGAAAGAGACACTGGGTTGGCAGCAGGAGCCCAAAAATTGACTGAATGACACCCTGGAGTTGCAAGCAGCAGCCCACACAGAGCTTGAAAGACACACTGGAATTGGCAGCAGGAGCCTAAAAATTGGCTGAATGACACCCTGGAGTCGCAAGCAGCAGCAGCAGGAGCCCAAACATTGCTTGAAAGAGACACTGGAGTTGGCAGCAGGAGCCCAAAAATTGGCTGAATGACACCCTGGAGTTGCAAGCAGCAGCAGCAGCCCAAACATTGGCTGAAAGAGACACTGGAGTTTGCAGCAGGAGCCCAAACATTGACTGATAGACGCACCCTGGAGTTGGCAGCAGCAGGAACCCAAAAATTGGCCTAAAGACACATTGGAGCTTTCAGCAGCAGCAGCAGCCCAAACATAGCTTGAAAGAGACACTGGAGTTGGCAGCAGGAGCCTAAAAATTGGCTGAATTACACCCTGGTGTTGCAAGCTGCAGCAGCAGCAGGAGCCCAAACATAGCTTGAAAGAGACATTGGAGTTGGCAGCAGGAGCCCAAAAATTGGCTGAATGACACCCTGGAGTTGCAAGCAGCAGCATAAGCCCAAACTTTGGCTGAAAGAAACACTGGAGTTGGCAGCAGGAGCCCAAACATTGACTGATAGACGCACCCTGGAGTTGACAGCAGTAGGAGCCCAAAAATTGGCCTAAAGACACACTGGAGTTGGCAGCAGCAGCAGGAGCCCGAACATTGCTTGAAAGAGACATTGGAGTTGGCAGCAGGAGCCCAAAAATTGGCCTAAAGACACACTGGAGTTGTCAGCAGCAGCAGCAGGAGCCCAAACATTGCTTGAAAGAGATGCTGGAGCTGGCAGCAGGAGCCCAAAAATTGGCCTAAAGACACACTGGAGTTGGCAGCAGCAGCAGCAGGAGCCCAAACATTGCTTGAAAGAGACACTGGAGTTGGCAGCAGGAGCCCAAAAATTGGCCTAAAGACACACTGGAGTTGGCGGCAGCAGCAGCAGGAGCCCAAACATTGCTTGAAAGAGATACTGGACTTGGCAGCAGGAGCCCAAAAATTGGCCTAAAGACACACTGGAGTTGGCAGCAGCAGCAGCAGCCCAAACATAGCTTGAAAGCGACACTGGAGTTGGCAGCAGGAGCCCAATAATTGGCTGAATGACACCCTGGAGTTGCAAGCAGCAGCAGCAGGAGCCCAAACATAGCTTGAAAGAGACACTGGAGTTGGCAGCAGAAGCCCAATTGGCCTAAAGACATAAATATGTTTTGCACCATTTGGAAAGTGTAAAACTTGGCACCATGCTGAATCTAGTCGCATGCATCAGCCATTCGTGGGTGGAAATCCTGGCTGATCCATCCCTGATTCATTTTCACAAAGGTGAGTCTCTCCACATTTTTAGTTGACAGACGAGTTCTCTTCGCCGTAACTATGGCCCCCGCCGCACTAAACACCCGCTCAGATGGCACACTACTTGCCGGGCAGGACAGCTTTTCCAGGGCAAACTTATGTATTTGAAATTCGCAATAGGCACTTAAAAAAATTTGTTTACTTTAAAAAGCAGAAGCTAAATAAAGTGAGATACTGCTTCTCTGCACCAGATACTATGAAAATTGGCAATATGGGATACCCTGCGGCCTGGTGTTTTTACAGGAAGCACAAAACTAATTCAAAATGCAATATATTAATAAAACAGAGCCTTTAGAAGCTGATTTAGTATAACAGATAGGGTGAAATGTGCTGGTTTGGGATGCCCATGTGGCCTGGTGTTTTGACAGGACGCACAAAACCAATTCAAAATGCAATATATTAGAAAAACAGAGCCTGTAGAAGCTGCTTTAGTATAACAGATAGGGTGAAATGTGCTTGTTTGGGATACCCTGCGGCCTGGTGTTTTTACAGGAAGCACAAAACCAATTCAAAATGCAATATATTAATAAAACAGAGCCTGTAGAAGCTGCTTTAGTATAACAGATATGGTGAAATGTGCTTATTTGGGATACCTTGCGGCCTGGTGTTTTTACAGGAAGAACAAAACCAATTAAAAATGCAATATATTAATAAAACAGAGCCTGTAGAAGCTGCTTTAGTATAGCAGATAGGGTGACTGGTGCTTGTTTGGGATACCCTGCGGCCTGGTGTTTTTACAGGAAGCACAAAACCAATTCAAAATGCAATATATTAATAAAACAGAGCCTGTAGAAGCTGATTTAGTATAACAGTTAGGGTGAAATGTGCTGGTTTGGGATGCCCATGTGGCCTGGTGTTTTGACAGGACACACAAAACCAATTCAAAATGCAATATATTAATAAAACAGAGCCTGTAGAAGCTGCTTTAGTATAACAGATAGGGTGAAATGTGCTTGTTTGGGATACCCTGCGGTCTGGTGTTTTTACAGGAAGCACAAAACCAATTCAAAATGCAATATATTAATAAAACAGAGCCTGTAGAAGCTGCTTTTGTATAACAGATAGGGTGAAATGTGCTTGTTTGGGATACCCTGCGGCCTGGTGTTTTTACAGGAAGCACAAAACCAATTCAAAATGCAATATATTAATAAAACAGAGCCTGTAGAAGCTGCTTTAGTATAGCAGATAGGGTGACATGTGCTTGTTTGGGATACCCTGCGGCCTGGTGTTTTTACAGGAAGCACAAAACCAATTCAAAATGCAATATATTAATAAAACAGAGCCTGTAGAAGCTGCTTTAGTATAACAGATATGGTGAAATGTGCTTGTTTGGGATACCCTGCGGCCTGGTGTTTTTACAGGAAGCACAAAACCAATTCAAAATGCAATATATTAATAAAAGAGAGCCTTTAGAAGCTGATTTAGTATAACAGATAGGGTGAAATGTGCTGGTTTGGGATACCCTGCGGCCTGGTGTTTTTACAGGAAGCACAAAACCAATTCAAAATGCAATATATTAATAAAAGAGAGCCTTTAGAAGCTGATTTAGTATAACAGATAGGGTGGAATGTGCTTGTTTGGGATACCCTTCGGCCTGGTGTTTTTACAGGAAGCACAAAACCAATTCAAAATGCAATATATTAATAAAACAGAGCCTGTAGAAGCTGCTTTAGTATAACAGATAGGGTGAAATGTGATTGTTTGGGATACCCTGAGGCCTGGTGTTTTTACAGGAAGCACAAAACCAATTCAAAATGCAATATATTAATAAAAGAGAGCCTTTAGAAGCTGATTTAGTATAACAGATAGGGTGAAATGTGCTGGTTTGGGATACCCTGCGGCCTGGTGTTTTTACAGGAAGCACAAAACCAATTCAAAATGCAATATATTAATAAAAGAGAGCCTGTAGAAGCTGATTTAGTATAACAGATGACATGTGCTGAAATAGTATGCCCATGTGGGCTGGGGTTTTTACAGCATACAAAAAAATTTAAAACGAGTTATAAGAAATGCTTGTGTGTAACAGATAGGGTTAAATATGCCACTGCCAAGATGGGATGCACAGTGGCCAGGAATATTTACAGCACAAAAAAAAGCAATTTAAAACTGATCTGGTAAATGAAGTGAAGTGAAAATAAAAAAAAAGTTTCCCTGTCACTTTCTCTGCTGTCCCTGCCTGGACAGTTCCCGATTTTTCCCTATCTTTCCCTATCTTTCCCTGGCTCTCCCTGACACTGTGGGTTTCTGTGGGTCTCCCTGACTCTCCCTGCCTGTCTGTAAGTCTCTCCCTGTCTGCAGCAACCTCCGTTCTGTCTGCAATGCAAGGCTGAAATGTGCACAAGCAAGATGGCTGCCGTTTATATAGCACTGTGACGCCACCGGGCTTCCTGGCTGCTGATAGGCTGCATGTGACCTTCTCATGATAACTTGCCCCAGGGGATATGTCCAGACATGTGCATCCACCATTTTACAATGGCTGTAATTGAAATAAATGGAGTTTAAAGGAAAACTTTGATCGATCGAATCGCGGGGAAATTCGGATTCGTTCAGAATCAAATTTTTCCTGAAATTCAGGACGAATTCAAGTTCATCCGAATCGATTCGCTCATCTCTACTACAAGCAGCATTCATCAATGTGTACTAGCTACAAGCAGCATTTGTCACTCTGTACTGACTACAAGCAGCATTCATCTCTGTTCGCTAATCACAAGCAGCATTCATCACTGCGTACTGACTACAAGCAGTATTCATTACTGTTTACTAATCACAAGCAGCATTCATCACTGTGTACTGACCACAAGCAGCATTCATCACTGTGTACTGACCACAAGCAGCATTCATCACTGTGTACTGACCACAAGCAGCATTCTTCACTGTGTACTGACTACAAGCAGCATTCATCACTGTGTACCGACTACAAGCAGCATTCATCACTGTATACTCACCACAAGCAGCATTCATCACTGTGTACTGACCACAAGCAGCATTCATCTCTGTATACTCACCACAAGCAGCATTTATCACTGTGTACTGACTACAATAAGTATTCATCACTGTGTACTGACCACAAGCAGCATTTATCATCCTGTACTGACCACAAATGCAATTTTTTTAGTTTTAGTTATCTTCGTTGTCTCATCTCCAGTAAATAATGATAGTCATTTGCAAATCATCTCATAATGAATAGGCAATAAACATTACTGTTTTAAGCAAAAAAAAAGCCATGATTGTACATAACTAAAGCACATTTGTCTAGTAATTTCCTAAAGGTTGCGCACCAAATGATTTTAATGGCAACAGAATAATAATAATAATATTTATGCATTCTGTGGCACTGCTGATAGAATACAAAGATTTACATGCAATGTAAAAGGACATCATGACCTTGTTCGAGCTAGAAGAATTTGAAAAACTGTTAATTAGACATTTGGGATTGAGATAGGAAAGGCTGCTGTTAATTATTAGAGAAACGGTTAAGCAATATGGTATACCAACAGCCATCATGACTTAAAGGACAACTACAATCTTCAGTTGACTTGGTGTACATAGTATGCATAACCCTTATGCTCGACACAAGTTATTTTTATTTGCTAATTTATGCCATCAGCAAGCCTGGCCTTGCACAGACAAAGCAAATAGTTAGACCCTTTTTTAAATTAGTATTGAGGTTGTCTTCCTGGGAAAGAAGACTGTGAATGAAACTCAACTAAACCTTTTATTTTAAGGATGGTGGTCCTCCACCCACAGCTACTGTGCCACTGATGCCACTGTAAATGTAAGCAAGCCTTAGCCAAATAATGTGTATATAGTTCAACACACTGAAAGGATATAAAAGCAGGACACAAGAGGACCACTTTCAGACCATTAGACCAAAAAATTGACAAGCAGAGCGTGCAGCAACAGATATGAATGGTTTGGCATAGCAGTATGATTCAGCTTCACTTCCTTTTAAAGATATGGAAAGTATGTATCTGTTAATTATCGAGTTTGTGGGCAGCGGGAAGGGGTAGGTTAGGATATGTTTTAGATTCCTGCAAGCCAGGACAGCACTCTCTCTGCCAATTCTATGCCCAGGGATATTAGGGTTGATTCAGAGAGACAAAAAAAGACTTTAGTTTTTGTGTCGATCTGTTTTTTTTCTTTATGTTCCCACTCTCTATGCATGCATTGCAAGCCTTCTGTAAAGTCTTCGTCCGTTCGTATGCCAGAGTAAGTGTTCCAGCGTTAGTTTTCCGTTTTCTTTTCTCATGTTATGTAGGCTTTCGTTTTTGCCCTTTTTCCATCGTCTCCTTCCACGAATCCTTTATGTTTCCCGTTAGATTCTGTTTTCCTTTTTCAATAAATAATCGTCCAGATGAAAATCCTTACGATCTTACGCCTGCGCACTACAAACTTAACTCATTAAAGTGCTCGCCTACATATTTGCTTCACTCACTTCTGCTAAAATGCGTAGCTAAATCACTTTGCACTTTCCTTCTTCTTCTATTTATGACCCCTAAAACTCACCTAAATCACTTTGCACTTTCCTTCTTCTTCCGTTTTTGAACCCCTAAAACTCACCAAAATCAGTTTGCACTTTCCTTCTTCTTCCATTTATAACCCCTAAAACTCACCTAAATCACTTTGCACTTTCCTTCTTCTTCCATTTATGACCCCTAGAACTCACCTAAATCACTTTGCGCTTTCCTTCTTCTTCCATTTAGGACCCCTAAAACTCACCTAAATCACTTTGCGCTTTCCTTCTTCTTCCATTTTTCACCCCTAAAACTCACCTAAATCACTTTGCGCTTTCCTTCTTCTTCCATTTATGACCCCTAAAACTCACCTAAATCACTTTGCGCTTTCCTTCTTCTTCCACTGAAAGTTTTTTTTTTTCAATTCACAAATGCCATTTTTTGGCGGCTTTTTTTTTTTAATAGTATTTATAAAAAGTTATAAACTTTTTTTTTTTATTTAAAAAAATATGACATTTAACATTTTTAAAAAATTTAAAACATTTAACAATAAAAAACTATATACATAGCAATGTCAGGACCCAGAACATTAGTCTTCATCTGTGGTCCCCAACGAGTCACGCAGCTCCTGCATGTCGGCCACCAACTGACCTTTTCGCTCATTGCTGCCACTCTGGCACGTGTGGTCCCTGTATAAAAAAGAAACAAACATTATTTGTTGGCAAATACAAGTTTCTCACCTGTGGATTTTTTTTTTTTAGGTGGGAAGCTAACTAATGACGCCATATGTCATTATGCTAAGTAATGAATCTAAGGAAGTGGGCATATGTCATTATGCTAATGCCATTGACTATGGCTTTAGGTATCTTGGTGATCATGTCAATTGCCACATACTCAAAAGAATGACATTACAACTTACTTCGTTGGTGGCAGAGGTGTGCGTCGGAGAACACCCTGGGTTCTGGGGCCTGCCACTGCTGGGAAGTTGAGGCTGTAGAGACATGTCAAATAGGGTCACTTCTAATGTCTTAGTCAACAGTAAGCAAATGACAATTTGAATGTGTGTGTGACATCACCCACCTTCTCCATGTGCCTCCTGAGCCTGATCTGCTGCAGACTTTTCCACAGATCCTTCACCCGCTACATTAACATCGAGAAAAAGAGATTAAGGGAATCAGCTTTGTTTTAAATAGCATGTATGTGTGTGCGCTTACATGAAGAGTCACATACCAGAGGCTAACAGCTCCGTCGCTGGGTACGACTCCCTGCCCACGGCGTGATGCTCCTCCTCTGTGGAAAGGTCCAGGGGCTGGTCAGAGGCCGCTACAGAGGAGGGGTAGGAACGTCACCCTGGAGATTCACCTGTCGGCCTGTGCGCCTCCGGGTGCGTCGGATTCGGTACTCCATTTCCAGCACTAGAAAAGAAAAGCATTTATAAATAAAGGCCTACCTTCTGTATTATACATCTAGCATGCAATCGCTATGTACTTACTTGGGAAATGTAGTCCGAAAAATCGCCGCACCCGGGGCATGTGGAGCCGTTTCAGGTCCAACCAATGCCGCATGATCTGCGTGTGGGTGAAGGTGGTGTCAGTCTAATTGCTGGATCCTGGAAACGATCTCCAGGGCGACGGTCCTCTTCTCAAAAGAGTTGGGCAGGTAGTCGTACCTGCGCTGAAGCATCGTCTAAAAAACACAAAATAAATCAAACTGCATACAAATATCTGTCACAAATCGATCAGTTGACTAAATAACATTAACAGACACATTTCGAGCTTCAAACTATCCTTCTAGATGGAAGTGACTTGGTTCGCACATGTGGGCCCTAACATCTGTTTGGCACGGCGTTTTACACACTTTTAAACCAAACCATTTCTTCCTGCGCTTCCTTAAGGCCTAGGCATGCATTTAGATGGCAAATCAAAGGCATTAAAATACACTTACGAGCATAATCAGCTCTTCTTGTTACCGGGTGAAGATCGTGGGCACCATCTTTCTTCTTGTTTGCAGCAGATAAGTAATGCCCCAGCGGTTTCCGGGTTCAGCACGGCCGGACGAATGGCCGTACGCACGCGTATGCGAACGCGTAAGCGTCATACCCAGGCATTAGTATTTAAAGGGTCCTGGACCCACAGCTCATTCTTTTTCAGAGTCTCAACATTATGGCACCCAAAAAAGCCATCGGGAAGGCAAAAACAGGCAAGAAGAGCAGCAGCAAAATGCAAGAGCGACGTGAGTAGGCTTCTTCAGGGCCGACCACTTGCTCCAAAATTCCAAGGCCGAAGGTGCGGGAAACCCACAGTGGGCAGGCCAAGGAGACAATACCAACAAAGTCTGCTAAGGCACCAACAACCAGCAAACCAAAGGAGGCAGCGGCAAAGAAGAAGCTCCAGGCCACCGCAAAAAACCCTATCCCCTCCTCCCCGGACGACCATATCCGTTCTCCAAGAACGCTCCGCTGGCAAGGCCAGTAAAAGCCACAGGGCCAGAAGCCCCAGCCCCCAAAGCTCAGCATCTCCACATACACGTGGAAAAAGCAGGCATGGAAAGAGTAAAAGCCACCGGGCCAGAAGCCCCAGCCCCCAAAGCTCAGCATCTCCACAGACACGTGGAAAAAGCGGGCATGGAAAGAGTAAAAGCCACCGGGCCAGAAGACCCAGCCCACCAAGCTCAGCATCACCACAGACACGTGCAACTACCTCCTAGGGGCATGCAAGCACAAGTCTCAAGGGCCCACAGAGGCACAGGGCAAGAAGCCCAACAACATCAAGCACAACCTCTCCTCCTCGGCCACATTTGCCACCGGCACAGGTGGCAAGGCACTCTCCATATGCCACATCGACGCCTGCAAGTTCAGTGGCCACCCAGGCAAGGACCCCAAGTCCATTTCCAAGTCCAGTACATTCTTTATCCAGCCACCTGTCCAACATTTCTACCCAACACAGCCAGCCCAGAATGTCCCCCAAATTGCCGACATCCAGAGATGAGCCCGAACATCAAGCAATAGGGTGGACATTGCGCCGAGGCCAGTTGGTGGCCGGTTTGGGGAGGCCCAAACTCTGGCATTGGCTAGTGGGCTGACCTTACATTATGATGAACTATATGGGCGAAAATCCAAAGCAACCAGCAAATTGCGCAAAGCAGATATTTTAGAGGAGCTAACCAGCGGGGGAGCAGCTCAAAGATGTGGAGCAGATTCAACGCAAAATATCGGACCTGAAGTATGCAGCACGGAAGAAAGAAAATAAATGGTGCAATTACAGGTACATATATGATTTGTGCATTTGTCTGCTTCTTGTATTGTCAACATTTTCCTACATTTGCCAAACTATATTTTTCAGCTTACAAACTGGCGGAGGCTTCCCACTAAATTACAATTTACCAGAGCTGAGGAGATGGTGCTGGGCCTAGTACATCCCGTGGCATTAGAGGGCCACTCGGGGCGACGGGACACGGACATCCCTACTATTCCAGCAGGTTAGTAATGTTAGTGTGTATGTGAAATGTTTTAAATGTGTAAAATTAGGCTCACAGGCATATATGAACACATGCCCCTAGGGAGTGTCTTGTAGGGGAGGTTACAGTTTTAGCAGGGTGTGTAATGTCTGTGCAGAATTAATATACAAAATTTTAGGTTTTCACCTCAAATGAGTCAATGTTTCATTCCACTACTTGCAAAAAAAATATCCACAACATCTTTTGTAAGCCGCTAAACAAAAAGCATTCAATCAACCCCGACGTGACTTACTTTGACATAGACCTAGACAGGCACCCAACAGAGTACCTCTGATCCTGACATATTCCAGAATGACCCCACGAATCGAGAAGATCATCAAGAAACATTGGCATATTCTGGCCAATGATGACCGCCTAACAGAAGTCTTTGGTAATCCCCCCCTGTTTGTTAAAAAACTTCCTAAAAATTTGAGGGACAAACTTATCAAGGCCGAGTTTACATTGGCCCAGACCACTACAACATCTGGTAACTGGCTTTCCTCACTACCCCCAATTAAGGGTATGCACCCGTGCGGACACTGTGCCCAATGTGGATTTGTATCCAAGGGCAACCATTTCTCACATCCTCTGACAGGCAAGCACTTTCCCATCAAGACCTTTTTTAACTTTAGTTCCTCTTTTGTTATTTATTTAATCATGTGCCCATGTGGACTGTCATATGTGGGGAAAACTACCCGAGAGGTTAGAGTACGCATTAGCGAGCACCGGAGTGCTATACGAAGAGCTGACCTTGATTCACCTATTACGAGACATTTTATAGAGGCAGGACACCAAGTTACACAACTAAGATTTCAGGCCATAGAACAGGTCAAACCTTTATCTAGGGGCGGGGATAGGAACCAAGTGCTCCTACGACGGGAGTTATACTGGATATATACGCTACAGACAAAAGCACCCAGGGGCCTAAATGAGGAAATTGATTATACTCCTTTTATGTAAATATTAAATTGCTGAAATAACTCTTTTCTACTCTCTAATTATAGAACTATATGCCTACTTTGGCTCCCAACACCTAACGGACTTCATAACAGACATAACCTGTACCCTCAACCAGACATATGGTCCTTAGACCAGTATATCTAGAACCGGAGATAAGGAGATACACCCTGACAGCAGGTAAAGATCCCAGTAGTTTTTTTACTAGTCTTGTATTTTCCTTTAAATTCACCTAAACAACAGCATTGAGTCGATTCAGGTCAACTGGATAACCATATAAGACTAGTGTAATGGGGTATTAATTGGAAATCATACAGTGAGCAATAAAGGCTGACTTATTTGTATTTATTCATGGGAAACATACACATCACCATAATAACTCTGTCTTTCTTAGAATATTACACCAAGCTAGACTTCTGGACAGTAAGGCTACTATATATATTCCCCCATAGTGGAGATCTCCAATGCAAACAGGGGGAGTAGATACAAATTATTCCCAAATTAGCCACATAGTACAGTTACCTACATAGGTTCTAAAGAGATTAGGTCTCTGGACCCTATACCTTCGGTCCTCCCATTTTTGGTCATATTCAAATTATTTCCATCATTGTTTGAGAGTGTCAGTAAAAAAGCCAGATAGATCAAAAAATTTTCATTACAACAGTTTTTCATTTATACCCTTAAAGAGGCGAAAGAGATGGATCGTTTATTTTAATACATTTTTTCACTATCTATTTTAGACATATCGCCCTCCTCCCCAAGGACAACCTCCCCCAGCTGCTATATTCCTGTATCTGATAAGCGTATGTTCTTCTTGGAAGATACTCCAGACAACGAGACAGCTCTGCACTGTGATAAAATGTGATGTACTGATAAAGCTGGGTATCAATTGTTTGTATAGAACACAGGAGCAGCAATCCGGCGCGCGGGGCCCTGTGCGCCTGCTCCAGCCGGATGGTGGCTGGCAGCTTCACGTATGCCAGCCGCACCCGGATGTGACGTAGGTCGGGACCTCACCGCCGGAAGTGACGCTCCCGGAAAGCGCTCTCTGAGCAGCACCACACTGGCCGGCCAGGGGGGAGAGGACACAGGTATTTATGCGTGCTTTTCTGCAATGGTCTCTATCGCAGCCTTGAGAAAGAAACCAGCGGTTCCGAAACGTGGCCTCTATTTCTTTGCGATCACACTCTCTAAATATTCTGGTAATGCTATTTTACTGATATGACGGACGTCATGATTAGCACTATTTGTGTATGTATATGTATGTACTTATGATGCAAACCGACATGTTATTCTTGGTATGATGTGATGCTCTTACATTTCTAAGCTGACCAGGAATAGATTATGATGGGTATAATATATACTCTTACATACGGTTTTTCTTAACTGTTCATACCCTGGTCAGCAAATCCCCTGTTCTACTCTTCAGGACCTGTACATAGACCCCTCAATAGCCTCCACATTGGTAATATTTTACCCTACTATAGCCATGATTGACCTGTATATGTTAATATAGTATCATGTATTTATCTTTATCTTGAGGTGGTCCACGATCCTGGAGATTGTTCATATTTCCACATACCAAAGTACCTTTATTGTATCCTTTTTGTATAGCTTGTAAATATATACATTGCCCTGATTTGTCATATATTACCTATATAAATACCTTTTTATTTGCAAGAAACTCATGAGTATGGTGTGCATATATCCGCCGTTTCTAGATAAGACTGTGTAATGTCTGTGAAAATGTTCATTTTCTAATTTGCTAGGCCATACATGACCTTGGACAGTATTTATGGTCACTATTAAAGTCTTAATATTAGCAAAGGACTGCCTGTTATGTGATTCTACTCAATCATATCCAACACTTCCTTCTTTGTCTTTAGGCCACTTGGGTTTGAGCAGTGCTTTGGTCTCAAATACTTGATCTGGGGTCAGGGAAAGGTCTACATAGTAAGAATGCCCACCAGCATACTTCTAAGCAAAATGCTCTTTGCAAGCTGAGTGTGGGTCCCTAATGGCCCTTTAGGAATGTGCGAAGCCTCATAACATGCAGTACATGCATGTTTGTATTATTTAAGGTGACCAATGTGTATGTACAGGGTGACTCATACATATAACAGATAATGACATTCATAGTGAAGGTCAACTTGGACCGTTGGGGGAGTTGCCATTCCTGCTTGCCCACGTGTTTTATAGAAGCATATGTAGTAATACAGTTCATCAATGCATATTTGTGCATTTACGTGCCTTTTTTTTACAATACAGCCCAGCATCAACCCTCAGCTAGTGTGGAAGCCTCATCCAGTTGGACCACGCCGTCAAATTCCGTGCTGCCTAGGAGCCAGGACCAGATATATATGGTAAGTGTATTTTGCTGAATCTGCTGATGCATGTGAATGAACATGACTAATTGGCATAACAAATATATTTAGGGCCCAAACTGAACTTTTTTTTTCACATGTCCCAACCGATCCACACATTGATGGAGGAAATCCAGGAGATGGAGGAGGATGCCACCTTGATGGGACCTTCACAACAGACCCCCCTGGAACATAATCTGCAACTGTCCCAATATGTTTCTTCACCAAATCCTCTGCAGCAGAGTGAAGCTGGCCGCATGCTACCAGGCCATCGTGGGCAGCATACAGAGACTGAGCCTACCAGTGGTAGGTCTGCTGCAGAAGATAAGCACATCTGTGGCTGTTGGTCGGCCTAGACGTCCACCATCCTCAAGCGCTCCAACCCGGGGAATTGGGAGGCGTAGTCAGCTACGTCGCCCAGTTTCCCAGGGGAGGCGCATGCCGATCATGTAGTCAGCATGGCACCATGAGAGGCGTTTATTTCGCCAACTAACTGAAAGAACCACAGAGCAGCATCATGCACAATTAGAGACCTTAAATAATACATTAAACACCATGCTGGCAGAATTTAGGTCGACCAACAGCCACATGGCCACCTTATCTACTAATTTCACAGCCATGCTTGAGGAAGTTCGAACTAGCAACACCCACATGGCCACCTTAACTAGTAATTTCAGTGGCATGCTGGATGAAGTTCGAACAACCAATAGACACATGTTGGAACAGTTGCAGATAATGAATGCCACACATGCCCAGGTGATGTGCCACCTCCAAGGGCCACCACCAGGGTTTTATGGGCATCAACCATTTTAACACCTATTTGCCCTGTATCTGCTCCACATCTTTCCTCTACATCTCAACTGTATTGACCTGTCTGGTGAACCTGCCACTCAAGCTGTTGCGCTGCAGGCTTTGCCCTAATTACATTGCTTCTGGCTCATCCTGTTTGTAGGCATGATTGGGGGACATTCTGGGCTGGCAAACTACTACCTTGATCCCTGGCAGAGATTGTTCTGGACTTGGATTTGGACTGGGGTATGGCTGCTTTCCACCTGTGCCTGTGGCAAATGTGACCAAGCAGGAGAGGGTGTGTATGTGGCCCTATTTATTACAGGGCAAATATTGACATGCAAATGCTTGCTCCCTATGTCTGTGTATTTTATTTAGGATTTAAACTTCGGCCTGGAGTGCATTACTTTCAAACTCCTGGATGTGGCCAATTGCTAGGTGCCATGATTTGCCACAAATGTATTTTAATGTTGTATACTATGTATGTACATGAAGTATGCGAGTGCCCTTCAACTCCAAATTTTCATATTTCACTAAAAAATATTGAATGTGACTTGACCTGTTGTTGACTAAGTTGATGCATTAATGTTTTGGTTATTTGTAGATTACTTAAGGTTTTCCTAAACAAACAGGGCAAAAAATGCATGAGTCTCAGATCATGTGTGAATATTTTAGCAATTAACGCATTACTAGTTGATACACCAAAAAATAATAAAAGATTTACAAGGCAAAATTAGAGGAGCAAATAATAATTACAGGCACAAAACAAACACAGGCAACAAAAGTTATGCAAAATGTGTCTGAATCAATTTGGCCCGAACTGCATGGCCAGAGGCACTAGGTGTGCCACGGTAGTGGTCTTCTGGGTCCTGGCTGGGTGGAGAGGGGGGCAGATCCAAATACCGGGGGACACGCTGCATGATGGCAGTTATGTAAGACACAGCAGGCCAGTATGATGTCTATGATTTTTTTGGGGTCATACTGGAGTGCTCCCCCAGTATGGTCCAAACACCGGAAGCGTGTTTTTAACAGGCCAAAGGCCCTCTCCACAACGACCTGGGTCTTCCGGTGTGCCCGATTGTAGGCGTCCTGTGCAGCCAGGAAAGTAGTGGATAGCCTGAATCCCCTGAAAGAATAAGAAAATACTAACATAAATTACACATGACACAAAAATGTATTAAAAAAAAATAAGAATAAGAGCCTATCTTATATTTTAGACACACCCTGAACATACAGATTGCTCTGCTAAAGAAACAGCCTAACATTATCTACTGCATGTTCTGACCCTTTAAACATCCAAGATGGCGGATGAGGGCAAATCAGGCAGACTGCAAACAGGAATTGGCTTAGGACTGTGCTCAGCATTCTGGGATGTCTTACCTTTTCAGGACACCAGATCTGCTTTGTGTGAGCCAAGCACAGCTCTAACCCACCCCCTGCACTTTATCCCGCTCTCGGATACTCAGTAAGTGTCATGCTTCTAAGGAAAGATGCCGCAGACCCTATCCTAAAGTCAATAACAGAATTGCAGCCGAGTGTGGGGAAGAATAAAGTAATTTACTGGAAAGTATAAATATATTATTTACTAAATGTGGAAACTCATTTTGTAAGGGTTTGTGCTTTGCTAAAGATCATGGTTAAGGTCCAGTTTCACCTGTCATCAAGGGGTAAAAACAGCCATAGGTTCAGACATGGGTCCGAAACTATATAAATTGGCATACATTGAAAAGTGAATGATGTTATTTGCTTCAACTTACCAAGGAGCCATCCACCAGAGAATTCTCCAGACTCAAACCGACGGTACAGTCCAGATCGTCGCAAGATGTACGCATCATGGGATGAGCCTGGAAACTCGGCGAGGACACTAAGGAACCACATGTCCGAGGCCACCACTGCTTGGACATTCAGTGAGTGGCCCATTTTGCGGTTCCTGGGAAAAAAAAAAAAAAGATTAGCAAGGCTAGGTAAACTACTTAAACAATAACGCCTAACACACTCCAAAAAACATGTTGGGCAATACAAATAACACTAAGTACCTAACTATTTTTTAGGCCTACAAAGGATATGTATGTTGGATCAACTAAATATTAACTTTCACATTACAAATTAAGGTCCACATGCAAATGTTTGGCTTTGGGCTACATGAAAAACATTTATGACGCTAAATCCGGCCAAATATATCACATGAACAATTTACAAGGAGGGATTAACAGATATACAGTACAAGCTAATTCACAGGGACTATTTACAAGGAGGGATTAACAGATATACAGTGTAAACTATTTCACAGGGAATATTTACAAGGAGGGATTAACAGATATACAGTGTAAGCTAATTCACAGGGACTATTTACAAGGAGGGATTAACAGATATACAGTGTAAGCTAATTCACAGGGACTATTTACAAGGAGGAATTAAGTGATATTTAAAATACCATTTATGTCAACTATATAAAAAAATGACTGATTGAACTTGCCAGGCAATGTGGGTGAAATCAATGGCACCCATGACTTTGGGCATGTCGGCGATATTATAAAATGCCAGCTTAAGCACGTTACAGGCTACCATGTCGTCAGGAAAAAAATATATATTTCTGACTAATGGTAACCATGCCTTTCAAAAACTTGGATAGTGCGCGGTTCAGCGTAGGCTGGGAGATCCCCACGGAGAGCGCACCCAACCTCTGGAACAAACCGTTCCCCAAAATTGCAGGCATCTTGGTCATACCTGAAATTGCTTGCCCCTTCCTTGTGGTGCGGGCTAACCATGGCCACAGCTCACTATACAATTTATGGAGAGAAGCGCGATTAAGTCTGGTCAGCTCAAACAGCTCAACGTCATGCATGCCATCGATATGCATGCGTCGCCGGTGCAATCTGGTCTCGGCCCTGCTGACACATTCAATTCCCATTAGCTGGAGCTCGTGATGCTCCTCCACAAAGGCACACAACTGGGTCATTGCAAGGGTATCTGAGGTCAAAATGGTCCTGTAAGGGGATCGCAAATGAAAAGGTTTTATAGGGTGGTGGTCCCTCGGCAATCAGCTCTCTGAATCAGACGCAAGCCCATAGCAATAACGTAAGTTATCTGAAAGAACGCAAAATATCAGATTTTGATGGGAAAACGATCCGAACTAACGCAAATGATCCGATTTGCTTTCGTTCTTCGAAAGCACATATACACATTAGCCCGAACGTTCGTACGAATGAAAAATAAACGAAAAAAACAAATAAAATGACAAAAACACAGAAAAACTTTCACAGACAGCTACAAAAGTCCAGACGAATGTGCCTCTGAATCGAGCCTATTGTCTGCAAAGCTATAACACACCTAAATAGCTCTCTTCCACAATGTAGTTGATTCAGATCCAGGTGAGAATTCTCACTGCTTTTTTGGGAGAAAAAACTGCCATTGACTTTCATTGTCTACCAGGTGTAAATTTTCACCTGACTCTGAATCAGCCCCAAGGTAAACCCTTTTAGGTTTACTTTAATAGACCTATGATTTTAGCTTTCGCTTAGTCCAATATTCAATATAAAAATGAAAGCACATCACAGAAAAAATGGTGATAAAGATGATAAAAATCCATATAAATTTGCTGGATGGTGGGAGGAGGGGTCACTTATAATCCCGACATTAAGAAATATCCAGCCAGGCTTGTTTTTTAATTTTATGGAAGGAAGAGAAAATCAGGGGTGACAGGATCTGTTACCCCTGATAGACTAAACTTCACCCCTGGATTTTATTCCTACCGGGAGAGAATAAACTACAAGCTTGGCGGGAGTTTTATTTAGTTCAGGTGTATAAGTGACCCCTTTTTTCATTAGCCGATGTGTTTTTATAGATTTTTAATACTATACAATTTTGCGATAGTGCTCCTTTAAAGAGAGGCATTATATTCCCCTGCACCATCCTACCAGCTGACTGAAAGGTGCAAAAAGTCTAAAAACGTCTATAAAGCATCTAGCTTTGTAGCCTTTCCAACTTTTGCACTTTAAGCTTGCCCACTAATTAATATAAGTGTAGGGAGTTGAGTAATTTTGACTATCCTGATATGTGCACTAACTTGTAATACCTAATAAATCTGCAGAATAGAATAATTTGAACTGTAGAAGTGTGTATATGACAGTAAATGTCATGTAAATGTCTGTAAGTGTTTTCCAAGGAATGGCAAGGCCATGGTTATTTAGAATAGTTATTATTATTATTGTTTATTTATATAGCGCCATCATATTTCGTAGCGCTTTACAAGGTATGATTACAGACAAGATAAAACATATTGTACAGGGAACAATACAAAACTAGATGCCACAAGGCTCAAACCAGGTGTTGTGAGCACAGGAGACAATAGGAAGGAGAGCTTTGGATTAGTTACTTGAGAATATCTATAGAATTGGTATAGGCCAACACAGGGGTGCAGCATACTAGAATGTTATATAACTTAGTATATCCTTAGATTATAAGAGTTCTGGGAGCCTTTTGATGTGCAGAGACCTGGTCAGAAGAAGACTTACCTTAGTAGGAGAAATGGGGTCTTGGATGTCCACCTTTCCTCAGTGGAGTATCTAAAGGGAAAAAGGTCTACTCGCAGCTAACCTTGCAGTGCAGAAACCAGAAGAGGAGATATACAGTATGAGAGTCCTGTTGCATAGAATTGAGAAGTCTGCACAGAAATGGGAAGTCTGTAATCTGTGGTTGTTCCTGCTGTGATCTGTATTGCAAAGAGGACCTGTTTCCTAATAAGTATTGTCTTTATTACCATAGCAACTGGCACCCAACGTGTCTCCTTAAAGCCCTCAAAGGACTGAAGAACTGTAAGTAATATATGCGTTTCTGTTGTCTGTGGTCCAGAAGTGACATAGGAGTGTGGTATATCATGCCTTAGTTCAGAGGCGTTGTGACTATAAGGCTACATAAGAATCATTAGTCCTCAAGTCATTCAAGGCTCTTAGGGGGAATCAAGCTGCAGCACGCTGGTTCCTAACACGTGATGAAAATGCTTCAGAAAAACACTGAGCAGGCTTTGATTCTTTCACAGAATGTGAATGAGTCCACTTGTTAGTACACTTTATCAGAGGCAGCCAAGAGATACATGAACTTGTGATCGAGGTAATCACAGGAGCAAGGATTAAGAGGGCATGCATTAATCTCAGAGCCACCAATGAATAAAAAAGTATCAGCATGGGCCCCAATGATGAGACTGACCCAGTAATGAGCAGGTAAGATAAATACATTGGTGAGGTCGGGCAGAGGCCCTGGTCTCAACTCAAGGTCAGCATCTGACTGGTTCACTTGGGCAGCAGGGAATTTCCAGATGTGTCAGTCTGATGGTTATCATGTTCCCTCCTTCTCTATTCTTTATAATAATGCGCTAAAGTTGAACAAGCCAATTCCATATTTTTATTCAAATAAGGACACTAGTGCCCTTAACCTTAGCCGACATCTCAATAACCAGAATGCCATGGCCTGAGGTTTTATGAATGTCATAATTCTGAGTCTGGCTAAGAGAGTGGATTTGGATATTCAGCAGTTCCTGCAATACAAATGTGTAGGGTATCACACATGAGCAAATGCTCAAATACAAATATAAAAAAGGGACATGTGCCCAAACAAGAGTGATTTTGTCCAAGTTAATCAGCCAGGTACTGTACTATTGTTTATACTATACCAGAGGTGCCTGCAGTCCTCACCCCTCTCTGTTTCATTTCAACATTTTTACCACAGGAGTGTGCTCCCTCTAG
The DNA here is from genome assembly GCA_027917425.1 of Gastrophryne carolinensis. NCBI lineage: Eukaryota > Metazoa > Chordata > Amphibia > Anura > Microhylidae > Gastrophryne > Gastrophryne carolinensis. The sequence goes on from CM051235.1 coordinate 461,352,743, forward strand.
TGCTCAGTTTTGAGTATGTCATTAACTACTGGAGTTGGAACAACTCAACAAACTAACCACAGAAGCTTAATTGCCTCCTCTGCAGTGCCCTACTTGCAATAGAGGTTGCACAATCCATTTTATGTTATGGTTAAGTTGGGTTTATTTGAAGCTATAAGATCACAATGGTCCAACTGATTAATACAAGCTGGTATTTTTTTCTACATTGAATGTTCTATTACCTGTATCACCCAGCTGGAATATATATCAAATCATTAAAACATACTACACTTTTTATGTCAGTAAAAGTATGCTTAATTAACTAAACACATTTCACCAAGGAAGGTGTTCTTCAAATGAATCTTTACGGCAGAACTGTGTGTTTGACTGCCATAACTAATTATGTATCTCCGTAATGTGTGTTCAATTTAGACGTATTTAAATAACAGAAATACTCATTAACTGCAGTATATCTGTGAAGCATCAGCAAGTTGCATAATGATCATTCTGGTTAAGCAATTTCACACATTCCTACAATTTCAGCAGCCTGATTCATGAATGAGTGTGTTGATACCAATGCCTGTACCAAAGGAAGATCTGTGCTGAAATAAAGCAAATAGTCTTTTCATTTTCTGATATGTTACACTGAGCCCAGGAAAAAATGTTAAGACCCCTAAACCAAACCTGTAACAAATTTGCCGTGAGACATAAATCATATTGCACAGGCTGGGGTGTTGTAGGTACTACAGTGTAACTTAACCTTGCTACTGATCCCCCCCCCCCCCCCACTCGATGCTGAGCCTGATTAGGGCATTTAAAGTGGACCAACACCCAGGATTTTGGTCCATTTCGGGGGGGCACCCCACCGGCCATTCACAAACGTCTAGAGGGCCGCGCGGGAGGCAGCCATTTTTGGGGTTTTGGGGGGGGTTTCACCCCGCGGGACACCCCCATCGGATGTCCCGCGGTAAGGGAGGTGATCGGCCCGGGAATCTTACAGATTCCTGGGCCGATCACCCCTGGGTGTTGGTCCACTTTAAAATCCCAAAACGCTGCTTAACTGAATGGCAATCAATACCCCTTCTCTGCTATGCAGTGAGTCCAGGGGGACTATGGAGTCTCTTTAACAGGGATTACTGCATTTTTTTGCCCAAGAGAGCATCACAGTGCTCAGCAATGACAATTAGGGTGTTTATGCCTAAAGTAGACCTCCAGCCAAAAATGACTAAAGGTCTCCCTACTTGCAGGTTACAAAACATTAGCAAACCTAAAACTGGGCACATTTCCGGCTCATTCAACACCGATTTCCCTCCCCAAAGCTGCCTTTTCAGGATGTTGGGGTAAGGGTCACAGGTATCAGAATAATCAGACAGTAGTGTTCTTTATTTGCTTTATGTCTCTGCATATTGTTTTGGACTGTGACTGACAGATGCTACTAAAGCTCATTTATGCACTAGAAAACTAAAAACACAAAGAATGAATAGAGGACTATAAAACTACCATAAGAAGCTCCATGTGTAATGCAGCTATCCTCATATATAAAGAATTCCTTTTTCATTTTTAGAAAGTTGGAGGCTATGAACAAACAATTCTAAATATTCAGAGCCCGGGCGAAGCATGAATAATTTTACATATATATTTGTGAATGTTACAAATTTGCCTATGAGAAGCAATTCATATTTTAGCCATAATTTGTATTTAACATCCTAGAGGAATGGGTTTATATCGTACAAACCTTGTTAGAGGCAATAAAATGTACCATGAAAAAAAAGAAAAAAAAAGAAAAAAAAAGAAATGCTGAATGTAAAACTCATTGAATATAAATAGGAGCAATATACATTTAGAAATATTTTTTAGTCTCTATTTCTAATCCACGCTAAACAAGTGTTGTGTCTTGCATAATAAATGGCTTTCATATGGTATTAAACGAATTTGTTGGGCAGGAAGAGAGGGCAGTAATTGATTATTAGAAAATGAGTAAGGAGAAAGCTCACTGTCAGCAAACCCGTGAATTCAGCAATATATAAATATTAAATCAGCTCAAACATTTGAATTGAGAGATGGAAGCTCTTGTAATAATCCATTAAATATTTCATTATGTTAGGGTTAGTGAAGGACATGAAGCCATAATGTTTTACCATTACACAAAGAAAAAAAAAGGCTGACGTCCATAATCTTTTTAGAAAGTATAGTGAAAAAAAACAGTGCTTAATACAGAATGCATTGCAAAGAACCCTAATCTATTGCAACACAATTACAAAGTTCTGGCCAAACATTTATTTATCCTTTGGTATCCATATTGGGGAGAGGGTGATTTATTACAATGATCTGTCTCCAGGCATGTAAACACAATGGAGAAACCCCATTGTCTCAGACAATCAAGTAGGAGACAAGGTAGAGAATGATAACACTGGTAATCTGGTCAGGGTTCAGTTCTTAGAGGCTTTGATTGAATATGTTTAGAATCTGTAGACCTGGCAAGACCACCTTTTTACTTTAAAAGCCTTTGAATGCCATTTACCAAGTCATTTTCATTTGCGTGTTAGAAGCCTGCCCAAAGCAACACATATTAGAGTGCAAATAGAAGAAAATATTGAACAAAACTCTACCTGATTAGGAACTGGTATAAAGGAGCAGAGAGGAGGGTACACTTTCTGGAGCATGCACAGTAGATGGAGGAATGCAGGAGATGGCCCCATGGCACCATGGGTTTGAGTAAATGAGGTAAGTGTACATGCAATCCTCAGGGTTTTACACACGCGGCACCCTGAGTCAAGATTCTCCTGTGGAGGGCTTTCACCTGGTCCTAGACCAAGAAGGGTTCTAGTTATCCAAAGGTATTTCTGAATACCCTTGTACTAGTTTTTATTGTTTTCTGTACATCACATGCCATTTATACAGTTTGCCTCCATGAAACATCTGTATGGTCATCCATTACATTGTTGGTCCAGGCCCTGTTTTTTTTAATTTTTTTTAAATAATTTTACCCAATATGCATTATTACTAACTGTTATTGCCCTTTCATTTTAACATGGCAGGGATCAGATACAGATTGGGATTTTGGTAACATTTTGGGGTAGAGCACCCTATTTAGGACATTTTGTTATTGTGAAGCAGCTCACATCTTATTCTGAAACAAATCTTTGATTGGAGAATAGGGATGAGTGGACCTGTAGACGTTGGGTTCAGAAAGTTCGGATGACCCCAGTCTTCTGACTTTACCCGAACCGAAACGTGGTGGCCCAAAAATGGCTGTAAAATGGGGGTAGCAAGGACTAGAGGGCTGCAAATCAAGTGGAACACCAGGGCGATTGCCCTGCACAAAATGGGGGGGGGGGGGGGGTAACAACTGGGAATATTGTCTTGCACATAATGGGGTAGGAAAAGTGTTCAAAATATTTGCACAAAATGAAAAATGTAAATAAATACTGAGCAAAATGGTGTATAGACAATACTAATATTATGTATGCTTTATTAAAAAATAATAATGCTGTGTGAAAGAATCCCCCCATCACAGGCTGTGTGACAGAGCCCCCATCTTCTTCTATAGCAGACTGTGTTGGAGAACAACCACCACCATCCCTATGACTGTGTAACTCCCATCATCCTATAGCAGACTGTGTTCCAGAACAACTCCTATCATCCTATAGCAGACTGTGTTGCAGAACAACTTCCATTATCCCATAGCATACTGTGTTGCAGAAAACCACCGTCATCCCATAGACTGTGTTGCAGAGCAACCCCCTTTATACCATAGCAGACTGTGACAGAGCCTGTCTGCTTGCTGTCTGGGCGGGGAGCTGTCCTGCCAGTTTGTGGCTGTACCCCTTTGGAGCCCAGCCCTGCCTACACCCCTTCCTGATTGATTGGGGGCAGGGAATGGGTGGGGGCAGCAAGATGGCTTGCCTGCTGGCCAACCTGATTGGCTGCGGGGAGGGCCAGAAGCTGGTTGATGGGCTGCTGAGCAGTTTCCCCCACTAAAAGGTCCTAAGTAGCCAAGCATGAAGCCTTTGGGGATAGACAGGCTATGTGTATCACTTTTAATGAGGAAGACTCTCCTAACTACAATCGAAACCACCATTTAAAATATACTCTAAACAACGCAGCACTGGGCAATCTCGAGTACTTGGAAAGCAGGTGACTGGGTAGCTGATAATTATCTATTTTTTGTTCCATGCCCTATGTAACTATTGGCAGCCTATTAAGTTCGCCCCATAACTGTGCGGCCACTGAACCCTGTAGGTTGCCGGTTGTTATGTCATGTCAATAATTACCTGAAGAGGCAAGTCAGGTCTCTGGCTTACTGAGCACCTGTGTGAAGTGGCACATCCAAATTGGAATGCCCCTGTGATTGTTCAGAGAGTTTTGTGATATTTTGGAAGATGCTTCCAGGTTGCATGGTAATACCACAAATTCTGCATATTGCATAAAGAAAAGATGCATTGTTAGAGTAAAACGTATGTCACAGCCAAAGGTCCTATTAAGCATACTAATTTATGTTACAGTGAAAGGACAGGCCACAGGAAGATGTAGAGAATTCTTGGTGGGCCACACTGGCCAAGGAAGTTATTTTTTTCAGAAATTGTCTTCCCATTTTCTACATAACAGGTTTGGGGTAGAATTGTGACAGTTTTGGGGGGGCATCCAGTTTGCTGAAGCCCCTCTGCAAACATACCCCCCAACCCTTACCTGAACATTGATCCACCATCGAAATGCAGCCTCATGATGGGCTACCGGCGGTCTCCCCCCCACCGAGGCTGTCACAATGTGGCATCACAGCCATTATGTAGAAAAAGGATGTGGAACAATTTTAACATGCTTTAAGTTGCCTGATTTTCTTTATAATGAGAAAATGGCCAACCATTTTGCTACAGTAAATTATTATTACTAATTATCACCTATTTATGAATGAGTCAGAGAATTTAGCTCCCAACTCCACAGCCCTGGTTGTCCAATGAAATTCAGCACTTCTTGAAAAGTGTACAGGTGAAGCAAATGCTTTATAGAGTTCCCACCACTGTGAAGATAAAAACTTCAGACAAAGGTCCCCCAATGTTTATACAACTCTGAACAGGTCTATCCCCTCGATTCAAAGAGCAAAAGTTAATTGATTTCGGATCGAGAATCGTAAGTTTGGGTGGGTGTTAGTCATTTTTTCCTGTTTTTTTGGCCATTTACGACTCGCACGAGCCTACGTTCGAATGCGTATATGCTCTTACGATCATCGCAAGTTCGTTCCTAAATTTTAGGATGAAAACGTAAAACTTAGGATCAAATCCTAAAACTTAGGATGAAAACGTAAAACTTAGGATAATTGGATGTGTTTCGGTGTGATTCAGAGAACAGTTTTCAAACCTCTAAATACGTTTTAAAAGAAATCCACTGCCAACACCTTTTAGCAGTCGTATTGCTGTTCGTGAACAGGTTTTTTGGCTATGTGGAGGAGTCTGCGCGTCTTGAGCTGCAATGAACTGCATATATCAGCATGGCCGAGCCCATAAATTGTATTGCAATGCATACCTGATTCATGTATGCCTTATAAAAGCATTTTAATGTGGACCTTAATTAATCCTTTGCATGTAAACCTTTATTTGGCAATATATTTGCGTTAATTAAAGAAACTTATGTCCTTTGTTATTTATTTTTACATTGATGTACTAGAATAATATTTTTAGATTGCATTTATTGGTGTAGTTGTTTACCTTTGCTTTGTTTAATTATTTAAGCACATCTTTGGTCAGATGCATCACACTTACTGAGGAGAGGAGAGCGGGATAAAGTGCAGGATGTGGGTTACTGCTGTATTTTGCACAGACACAGCAGAGCTGGGGGCACGGAAAGGTCAGAAATCAAAGAATCCAGAGCAACACAGTCACAAGGCCCTTTCTGTTTGCAGGCTGCCCGATAATACCTGAGCCGCCATCTTGGCTGTTTCTAGGCTCATAACATGCAGAAGTTGCTGGGTGTTTTTTAAAATTTGAGAGCAATCTGTATGTAGAGGGTGTGGGTAACCACACAAAAAATGTAAAGTTGTACCATTTGAAGCCAAAATATTAAAATTAAATCCACAAGTAAAAAATGCAAGTTAACTAAAAATTAAACAAAGTAAGATTTAATTATGCAAATGCATTCATTAATGGTTGGTTACTACAAAATGAATGAAATAAAGAAAAATAAAAGACCAAATATTTAGAATGCACTTTAATGAGGTAAGTTTGTAGTGCGCAGCCGCAAGATCAGAAGGATTTACGTCCAGACAAAAAAGGAAAAGGGCAAAACCAATGTTGCAACCTGAGAAATGAAACGGAAAATTCAGGATGGAAACTGACATAGGTCTGATTCCCGAACTGCCATACGAACGGACGTATATTTTAGGATAGAAACGTATTTGCTTATAGAATCACTCGCAAGTTCATACGAACGCACGAGCGGACGTGAAAAATAGGATGATCGGCACCCAAATCCAAGCTGTTACATGTTTCTTTGAATCAACCCTTATATCTTTTCATATCTAAACTAAATCTATATTCTGAATTTTAAACATATTTGATCTGTTTCCTTCTTTAATGTGTAACCTGGACTTTAGAATACTTAGTTTAGATTGTTTTTCAGGGTTTCCTCACTAATTTCCAATTAACTTGTTATTTCCCAAGTGAATAAACATATGTTCTTGCAAAATTAGATTCCAGATGTTGCACATATCCCTTTCTTTTTATGTGCCTTTTCCTTGAAGCACAAGGATAATTACAACCATCTATGATATTTTGTTGTCTAACAGTTCTAGTGTCACATTTTATATGCATAGAAAGTGCCTAGCATACATCTTACAACTAATATTTGAGATTTTGTTTTAAACATAATACTCAAAGATAAAACAATTTTCCTTTATCCAAATGGCGGCACAGCTGTCAACTTCCGACAGCCCGTCGGAATGGATGGGAGACTGAGATGGGTGGGTGAGTATAATTTCAATTAAGAACAATAAAACTATTTTTGTGTGGTGTCTTGTTTCTTTTTTCCAGGGGACCTCTATACCAGTTCACCATGGACAGGAGCTGGTATGGTCATGCCAGTCAAATGACACATTACCCGCACCCCCATTTGGGGCATCTGGGATGCACGGCCTCTGAGCCCTGGATTCCAAAACCTTATGCTTGGTGCCCGGGCTGGTAGCTTTTTTTTTTTAAATGCAAAAAACATAAAAATAAAAATTGATTCCCCAATGTAAATTTCCCGGCTTAAATGAATGCTGGTTAAGTGGCGTTCACTAATACAAGTGACAAAAAAAAAAATATGGACAAGTATTTTTTCATTAGATACAAAAAGTATCTAATGAAAAACTTTAAAAAATTACCAAAAAACATAAAACAATAAACCAACTGGCAGTTTCCATGTTAGATTGGATGCTTTAAAGAAACGCATTTAGTAAAACAAATGCTAAAAATATACAATTAAAAAATAAAAAGTCAGGCTGATGTTTATTGGATAAAAACTGTATCTAACCAAAAATGCCAAAAAAAAGAACTCTCAGGCAGTTAGCTGCAGTGGGAACGATCATGGAAACATTTATTTAATTAATTTTCTTGCTTTCTGTGAGTACTTTCCCTAGCCCATTTTGTGCAAGGCAATCACCCAGGTGTCACCCTCGATTTTCAGCACTCTAACCCTTGCTAGCTGCATTTTTCAACCATTTTTGGGCCCCCGTTGACTTTAATGGGGTTCAGACCCGATCTTTGGTGGCAGGTTTGGTCGATCTTGGCAAACCCAAATATGAGCCGATCCAATCATCACTAATGTTCGCTAATGCCAGAAGTCTGGCAAGTAAAGTGGGGGAGCTTGAAGCTCTGGTACTGGAGGAGAATTTTGATCTTATTGGTGCGGCTGAGACATGGCTAGACTTCACACAAAGAAAATAGGAAAGGAATACTAAAGGAAGATTGTGAGGATTTAGAATGCTTGTGGGTAGAAGTGCAGAGTGATGTAAACAATGTTAAGATACAGTTTGGTGTAATCTATAAACAGATAGAGTGGGCGGCACAGGCCAGTACAGTGGTGGTGATGAGGGACTTCACCTTGCCAGACAAGGTTCTGCTTCAACTACAAGGGAAATAGTATTCCTATTCCTATTAAGATAACTATATAAATCAGATTGTTGAAGCACCTACTAGGGGTGATGCTCTTTTGGATTTGGTAATATCAAATGATTATGATCTGGTAGGGACTGTAACAGTCAATGAAAATCTTGGTAACTGTGACTAGGGATGAGCGAACCGGTTCGGACGAACCGGAATTCGCTCCGAATTTCAGGGAAAATTCAATTCGGCACGAACCCGAATTTTTTTTGGTTCGTGCCGATTGAATTTTCCCTGAAATAAAAAAAAAAATGCCGGCATGGTGGGAGCGGGCAGGCCGGCTGCGCTGTCAGTGGGCCGGCTTCCGCCGCCCTGCCCGCTCCCACCATGCCGGCATTTTTTAAAAAAGCAAACAATTACCTGCATGGTCGGAGCGCGGAGGCCGGCGCCGCTCTCAGGCGCCCTCTGATGACGCGTCCTCTGATGACGCGTCCTCTGATGACAGCTGAGAGCGGCGCCGGCCTCCACGCTCCGACCATGCAGGTAAGTGTTTGCTTTTTAAAAAAATGCCGGCATGGTGGGAGCGAGCAGGCCGGCTGCGCTGTCAGCGGGCCGGCGGCGGCCCGCTGACAGCGTAGCCGGCCTGCCCCGCTGTGTGAAACCCCCCCGAAAAACTCACCTCTCCCCACTCCCAGCGCCGACGGACAAGCGTTTTGACAGGCGCGGACAAGCGACTCCTCCGCCGCCGCCTCCCGTGCGTCACTCTTGACACGCGCACGCCCGGGCCGGTCATTCACAGATGGCCGGCGCGGGCGTGCGCATGTCTGGAGGGGTGCGAGGGAGGCGGCGGCGGCCGGACGCCGCCGAAGACAAGGTAAGGAGATTTGGGGGGTTTGGGGGGGTTTCACCCCGCGGGACATCCCGATCACGGATGTCCCGTGGGGAGGGAGGTGATCGGCCCGGGAATCTTATAGATTCCCGGGCCGATCACCCCTGGGTGACGGTCCACTTTAAAAATTACAAGGCTGAGCTCTCAGCTGCAACCATTGAAAAGTATAAAGCAGTAGCATGTAAGAAAGAAACATTGGCAAAAGCACAAAATGAAAAAGAAAGCAAAAACTGGGGACCAGAACTTTGGGGGCTGGCTGTTGTGGGGGGTGGCTGTGTCGGGGTGCAGAGTGTGCAGCAGAAGTGCCGCTGTAACTTACATGAGCCCCAATCCTCTTCTGTCAGCCGAAGCGGAGTGGCACAGGGGTTGGCAGTGGAGTTCTAAACTGGCCCTAGCTGGGGTTACAAAAAGATGACCACTGGCTCTCATAAGGGAGGACACTTCTAGTGCCAGGACTAGAAGTGTCCTTATTCATGGGAGCCAGTGGCCATCTTTTTGAAGCCTGGGCTGGGGCCAGTGTGGAACCCCACTGCTGCTGAAACAGGATTGGAGCTCAGGTAAGTTACAACAGCGCTTCTGCTGCTGCAACCTTAGGTGAAGCTGGGCTCAGCAGCCCATCAATCAGCTTTTCTGTGTTCTGGTTGGACGTCCAACTCAAACACGGAGCCTCTAGAGATGCCCTTGAATTACTATGCCGTCTGGTTTACTTTGGTTTTGGGGGGCGTCATTAATTATTAAAGCCTTTCCTAAAAGGGTAAGCATTGTATGATTTATGTTGATTCCTGCCAGAAACGCATCACCATGGTCCATGCGGGTTTAGGGGGCTAATTGGATTCATGTTTTTTGGCTTTCTTTGGGATCTAATATTTTTAACATTTATGAAGTGAAAGTTATTTTTTAAGGATTAGCTGGATTATCTACAACCATAGACTCTTAATTTGGAGCATACTAGTGTGGCCCCTTATCCTCTGCTGACCCATCATTACTATACACACAAGAGGAGCAAGTAGTCAACACAGGAGATGCCACTGATACTCCAAGTATAATACTCAACAAGCTAAACATGGATATCATCCAAGAAAGACTAAATCATTTAAAGCAGACCATAAGTCAAAAAAAGGAAGTTTAGTAAATTGCTCCCTTAAAGGCAAAAACATCTGAGAGGGCTTAACTCCATGCAGATGTTCTGGATTAACAGGAAGATTTTTTACTGCAGAACTGCATGGGAGCGGCCATCTTGTCACACACATAAGCATGAGGGGAGAGCTGTGCCAGCAGCAACCCACACCAAACAGAGATAAATGTCTCAGAAACACGGGCAGCTTGTATATTATGTTATATTAACACACACACTGAATAACCAGCTGCTAGATGAAGTGTGTGTGTGTGTGTGTGTGTGTGTGTGTGTGTGTGTGTGTGTGTATGCGTGTGTAGAGTTGCAACAATGTTCCCTTATCACTTTTCACTGCGGACTCTGGATTTACCGCACACCATTCAAACAGTGTAAACATTATGTGTATTCTAAAATGACACAATTCTGTCAGTTGTGCAGCAGGGCAATCAGAAGCTGATGGCTTTCTACTAGAAGTAAAGGAGAATTGCACTGATATGTGAGGCAATTTTGACTGTGGGATTGGATATATATATATATATATATATATATATATGTGTGTGTGTGTGTGTGTGTGTGTGTGTGTCTGTGAATGACAATCTTTGGTCATGTCATTAATATGCAGAATGTCAAGACTAATACAATCTTGTCCTCCGAACAAATAATGACATAAATAAGTTACTTTATTGTCATTAAGTTGGAGAAACTCAAAACTCAATCAAAGAAGCTCATTGACAGATTGTAATGTTACCCCTTAGTATCCACCCTTTAAATAACCATATTTATTCAAGTTTAAAGTTCACAGTATATTGCAGGAAGGGTGCACGTGAAAGGGGTGGAGGGGGTTAGAGGTTGCAGGCACACACACTGTTACAAAGCTACGGCGGGGGGGAAAGCAGGAGAAGTCAAAGTCTAAGCAAGTATAAAGTTTTTTTTAGAATTTGTCCTTTCAAGAGGGAACTTGAAAGAACCAATGGAGCAGGAGTTAGGTTAAGTACTCCTAGTGTTTCACATGCGCTTATTTTATACCAAACAGTGTAGGTACTGTTATTTCCACTCAACCGCATTTAAATGATTGTGGGATACAGAGGGCAAATAGCGTGTCACTGCAGAAACATCTATCTGAGTTTACCAGCATGTATTGGAAAATGAATAAATATATGGTTTAACAGTACTTTAAAAGTCTGGACAGAATTATTTTGTTGCTCTGTGTCACTCAGATGTTATTGGAGTGATATCTCTCTGCTTTCTGTTTCCCATGAAATCTATTTAACCTGTCACTTCCTTATCACTTTGAATTTTATATTCAGTAGTGCAGAAGAAGACACGTTTTTGCTGTTCTGGATGCAACAGAACTCTGGGGAATCACCAGACCTTCAAATGCTGGTGCCCTGATCTTTCCATGATCACACTACATATTCTTAGAAAAATGTCTTCCAGTAACAGTCACAAAGAGAACACTGCCAAATACTCTGTTTTAACCTGAGAATGATTCACAAAAAATACAAAACACCAGTTGTGAGATTGTTGCTGCTATATATGATTTTCACCTTTGCTCCTGTTTCCACAATATATACAGTATTGCATTCATAAAGTTAAATTCCTGACCCTTCTATATAAAATATTAAACCAACAACACCCCCATACGAAGGATAAAAATGAATACCAAAAAATAAAGACAGGTGGAGACCTGATTACTAATAGATATAGTAAAGAAGAACCTCTAAAGAGCCGTTAACCAGCACAGACTCACCAGTTGTGTTGTCAATCAAGAATAAGATACACAAACAATATACTCAACAATACCCCTAGACTCCTTACACAATACGGCCAAACAAAGGCAGTGCAGTGTAGTATAGTAACACAAATTAATAAGGGACTAAAGGGGGGGGGGGGATGTATTAGGTAAAAGGCCTTTGACCCAAATACATAAAATATAACACAAAAAAAATCTCAATGTATCTAAGCCAATAGGAACCTGGAACATACCTCCTGTTCCATTAATGTTGTAACATCCGAATCTGCATAAAAGGCATCAGTTCCTAATGGGTCAGGCCATCCAGACTGCCCATTTTGAAAGCCCCCCCACCCTGCCACCCTTGCCAAATACTGAGGCAGGGTGGGGGGTTACAAAAAAAAATCCACTTACCTCAGCATTAGTACAAGGGTGACATAGGGGCACAGAGATCCCCTGCTTACCTCTCTCTCTCCTGCTCGCTCCTGCAGCATCATTCGCAAACTATAAAGGTTGATTCAGCACCATATTTTTCTATAGTTACTTTTTTGGGGGGAAAAGGTTTTTTCCCTTGGTGCAATTCAGCACCATATTCATCTGTGCAAAGTTATTTTTTAAAATTGCGTAAAATATGATGCTGAATAAAAAAAAATTCATGAAAAGAAATTTTCTCTCCCCAAAAAAGTGAGTAAATGTATCGGAGGCTGGGGGCCTCATTTCTGGCTTCTGGCAGCCCAGAGTTGTAGGGTAAAATCCAGAGAGAAAGGTTAGGCACCTGACCAGATACTGTGGATACATGAACACATGCGCATGTACATGATGGCGAGTGTGCACAACATGTATGTGCATGCCTGTCTGTTGGGGTGCTGTGGAGATGCCCATGCACGTGTGTGTGTGTGTGTGTGTGTGTGTGTGTGTGTGTGTGTGTGTGCATGCATATTTGTTGGTGTTCACATACACATTTGGGGGTGTGCACATGCGTGACTGGGCATATGCATGCACATTTAGGGTGCACATGTCTTTTTGTGGGTATGTTCACATGCCTGTCAGTGTGCATGCCTGAAATGGAGGATTTCTGTGGGTGTGTGTGCATGCAGATCCACAGCTGTGGTTCAAGTTTAAGTGTGTCTGTGGGTGTATGCACATGCACATCAGGGTGTGTGCATGAACATCTTTGGGTGTGTTTTCATGTGCATTTGGGGGTGTGCACATACACATCTGCTGGTTCATGCATGCAGGTCTGTGACTGTGTGCATGCATTCACATGAGTGTTTTGGGGTTGTGCGTGTGTGCATCTGGTTCAGTGATCATCTATGTGGGTGTAAGCATGTTTGCTTGTGCTCATGTGCATTTAGTGACATGCATGCATAATAACCCCTTTAGTGATAAAGCTCCCACTAATAAATAATACCTAGCAAGGCTTTCTGCTCCCTAAACCTGGTGTTAATCTAATCTACTGTAGATGTAAATATGAATCAAATCTCTTTAATAAGCGTATGGACACATACGGTGCCTGGAAACAGTGCTCATACCACTTTGAACTCCACATTTTAAAACATTATAGCCCACAGACTTAAAGCAGACCAACCACATCCTATGGAAGGTTTAAAAAACGTGCATAAACTCCCCTGCTCACAATTTGGCTTCAAAGGAACAATTGGGGAAAGATTAAGGGAAATTTTTCTTCAATCTTTTGGCTTTTATCTTACTTCTAGCACTATTTTCAACTATGTTCCCAGCATGATATTGCTTGTAGTGGGGCTTGAAAAATTCACTTAGAACAATGGTATCCTGTCAGAAACCAATGGCATACCCCGGGAAATATGAAAAATAAAATAACTAAACCAGGAATCAGAATTGAGGCTAGAAAACATCCAAACAGTAATGTACCTGTTGTGAGGGAGCAAGATAGATAGAGTTGTTTTGGGGGGTTTTGGTCTGTGTCCAGGCAGATGTTAATAAAATACATTTAGATTTGTGGCTATAACAAATTTTGAAATGTTATGGTTAGAGGTACGTATATGCACTGTACAAGGAAAATGTCTTGCTTGGGCATAGAATTTACAAAATATATACAAGTCAGCTATCTAATTAATAGTGATATGTAGCATTCAGTGCTCCTCAAATACCGGAGAAGGGAAAAGAAAGCTAATGGATTTGGTGGCTTTTTGTTAAAACAAGACAACTGGCAAATATTTTCCCAAACCTTGGGAATGCTCTACCCCCAAAAATTAGATTGATTCAAAACATCAATAGTTTTAGACGCTCCCTAAAAACACATCTTTTTAGGGTAGGTAGCCTTCCACATCCCCTAATCTAGCTCCTCCTCTCAAACCAATCTTCTACATTATTTTTCTGAACCTGACACTATGCACCACGACCTTTGCCTAAAAAAGGACTAAATCAACTTGTGGCTGGCCCATACAGATTGTGCATAAACTTATTCATACACAGATGGCTGGAGCATGGCACAAAGCACCTATTATCATTTGTGTCACCCCCGTTCTTTGCTTAGATTGTAAGTTTGTAATCAGGGTCCTCATTTCTTTAGTTTCAATGGATATCTTTTTTTTTTGCCTGTGTAATTTTTTACTCAGTTTGTACACGAATCCTCTGATATATTAGCCCCTAAGCTCTTCAGCAAAAGTCGAGAAAAACCCTTGTAAGAAAATTAGGCCAATGTCGATGGGCACCAGGCTTTCCCGCATTCCTGTGAATAAAGGGTAATTGGGTGTAGGGGGCATTAGCAAGTCATAAATTGCAACCATGAAAACGTGAACCTAGTAAACATGCATATGCCCCAATATCTAAATAATTGATATATTATATAAGAATACAAAATACATGACTGTATTTGAAAATTATACTCTTAAATGTATGAGTTTCAAAAATTTGTAGGACTGGAATGTGAACACCTGTTTACGTATGGAGATAGTCTGCAAAGGCAGATGTAATACCAGATTGTCCATATGGTTCTACACATGATTCATCAGAGGCCTGAAAGGACAATAATTTCTTTAAATTATCTCAAAGCAGGATTTTTTTTATAGACAAATCAACTTGGCAGAGGTCTCTGAGTTTTTTGGTTTCACAAGTACATTAGAGACAGAAGCTAAGTATCCAGTGTGATAACGTATGCTTTGCATGTGACAGTGCATTAGTTATGTGCAATAAATTTGCTGTGTTCTGGGAGCCCGATTAGATGTGGCACAGTATGAGGTTTATTGTTATTTTTGGTTTCTGCCAAGCAAAGCTCACATCTTAAAAAGGGATATTAGTCAGTCAATGCCATTATTGTTGACCAAGTTCATAAATGAGATAAAATGCGCAGCATGCTCATGATATAAATATCTTCCATATAATGAGAACATTTCAATCATGTCAGAAGTTTGACTGTGTTTGTTGCCAAAATTGTTGGACAGCTTAACAATACAAATTCAGACATACATTTTGAGATTTTAATCCAAAAAAAAGAGGGAAGAAGAAGAAAAAAAAATAGCAAGAAAATAAAAAAGAAGAAAAAACGTTTTCAGCAAAGAAGAGTGAAGTACTCCTGCTTTTGTAGAAATGCAAAAGAGAGCCTACTCCAAGGTGTATAAGGAAAGCATTTTTTTACACAAAAGATGCACTTAAACCGGACAAACAGCCTGGCACAGTTGGAAAAGAAAGGTAGTAGCCATTTTGGAGCTTCCTCTCCCAACTGACATAACTGAAATGCACAGTAACAGGAAGAACAGCACAACTTCCTGTTTGCAGGTATCCTGCAAGCCCATGAGCAGCCATCCCCAGCAGATGATAGAAAAGGGTAAATTATTTATGTGCAGCAATCTAAATTGCCCTGG
Source organism: Gastrophryne carolinensis (assembly GCA_027917425.1). Taxonomy (NCBI): domain Eukaryota; kingdom Metazoa; phylum Chordata; class Amphibia; order Anura; family Microhylidae; genus Gastrophryne; species Gastrophryne carolinensis. The sequence goes on from CM051235.1 coordinate 461,368,371, forward strand.
GGAGGGAAGCGTATGAGCACTGTTTGTTGTGTTGGTCTGATTTTATTAATTTTGACTGTTGGTCTACTTTAAGGTTTAGTGCAGTAAGTGTGCAATACCTGTATATCCAGGCACCCTGTTGTAACAAAGCATGAGGTCCACATTTTAGCCCAATCTTGGGCTCTCTGCTTAGTTTAGCACTGTGGGGCATTCCAAATTAGAATGCCCTCTAGAGATGCTACTAAGTGAACCTTCACAAGTTATGTACATAATAAAAAAAGCCTATATTGGCACATGGCAGGTGTAACCAGAAAAGGTTTTTTTCCTTAAAGTGGAACAAAACACAGAATGCTGACCTCCCCCCTGGTGCATCTCAAATCCGGATGCCCTGCTCTGTGAACCCCCCCAGACTTCCACTTCCTAATGCTGAGCTCTGCGTGTAAACAGTATCTTATCTTGAACGTTAATTTGCACAACATATGGCACTGTTTTGAGCCCTCACATGCACATGGGGAAAAAGGTAAAAATGATTGTAGTTCTGTCTATATGATTAGCTTTCCCGTTATTTATTACTGAAGGGTCACTTTAAAAGGGTGAAAGATCACAAATGTTTAACTTCTTGTATAAATTCTATGAAACTATCAATTCATATGCAAGAAGTACAAACAAAGCAAGCATCTATCTCCAGAAGCCATAATAGCATTTACTTTAAGTTCCTTAAAGTGGACCAACACCCAGGATTTTGACTATCCTGGGTCTTGGTCCACTTCGGTGGGGCACCCCCGATCGGGGTGCCCCGCTGTGTGAAACCCCCCCGATCACCCTAAAAACTCACCTCTCTCCGCTCCCAGCGCTGACGGACAAGGGATTTGACAGCCGCTTGTCCGCGGCTCCTCCGCCGCCGCCTCCCGCGAGTCCCTCTTGACGCGCGCGCGCCGGCCATTCACAGACGCCCGACGCGGGCGCGCGCACGCCTAGAGGGGCGCGAGGGAGGCGGCGGCCGCCGAAGCTAAGGTAAGGGGTTTTGGGGGGGTTTCACCCCGCGGGACATCCCGATCTCGGATGTCCCGCGGGGAGGGAGGTGATTGGCCCGGGAATCTTATAGATTCCCGGGCCGATCACCCGAGGGTGATGGTCCACTTTAAGAGTCACAATCCTGTTATCACTGCTAGTGTTGGCTACTTGCTCTGCTCTGACTTCTCTGACCCCCTGCATCTGCCAGTGCATGGACTGAACAGGAATCTTCACATACAGAGGGGCACAGAGGTATGAGTTGATCATAAACTTTGTCTATCTGACTCTGTCACAGGTAGAGAAGACAGGAGGCTGCAGCATGGAGGAGTCGGCTTGTCAAACCTCTCTTCCTGTCCCCCCAAGACAGGCATGGGGGGAGGAAGGGGGACAGAGTAACAGGAGCTTGAGTCACACAGCTCCACACTCGGAGAGGACAGACGTGTGTGGAGGAAGAAGCTTGGACTGCTCAGATGGATCCTGGGAGCCTGAATGTTAGCAGGGACCCATCTGTAGTCAGAGGCTTCACCTTCTCCACACACTGAACAACAGGACAGAACTTCTTTCACTCCTTTACAAGTTACCCACCCTCACAGCCTCTATCTCTACCTTGTCTTGCTGTTACAGGTCCACTTCCCCCAACTCTTGTCTGCAGGATTCTTTGCTGGGTTCCTGCAGCCACTGGCTGCTAGATACATATTTATCCCCAACTGGCCCCCCTTTCCCCCCCTTCCCCCAGAGAGTGTTGCACAGAGCTCTATAGTGCTTGCAGATATTGCTCACCTCTAGAGACCACAGCCATATTTGCAACTTCATTCACTTAATAAGTCTTATGGAGCAAAATAAAGTCATGAATCAACCCTAATATGATTGTGTATTAAATGCCATACATGAACTCCTATAAAGAAAAAAACTGTGCCCCTTTGTCCATAATAATCTGCTATTGAGCTGGAAAAAATGGGGGACAAGACTTTACTCCCTGAATATATTTCTTCTATGTAATCATCTGCAACAGCCTGATTTAGGTCATGCAGAGATAATAATACTAATGATGGTAGGAAAGTATCAAATCCAAGATAGCAAAAGACCCTCCTCTCGGGAGAAGGAACAGCATATTCCTTCATGTAGACATGTGATCAAAATAACAATCAAATGCCACATTTCACAATCCCAGCAATACTTCCGGGACAAAATGTATCCTGTTACTATGACAACCAAAACCACCATCTAGGATATAAGGGTCGATTCAGAGAAACACCAAAAATGTTAGTATTTTTTCCGATCTGTGTTTTTTGGTGTAAATTTTCCGATTTCGTATGAACATTCGAGCGATTCTATAATGCATTTCAAACCGTGTGTAAGTTTTCCATCCGTTCGTATGGCAGTTAGTGAATCAGTTGAATGTCAGTTTCCATCCTGACTTTTCCGTTTCATTTCTCAGGTTTCAAAGTCGGTTTTGGATTTTGCCCTTTTTCCTTTTTTGTCCGGACGAAAATCCTTGCGCCTGCACACTACAAACTTAACTCATGAAAGTGCTGCCTACATATTTGGCTCACTCACTTCTTCTACAATGCTTAGCTAAATCACTTTGCACTTTCTTACATCTTCCATGTCTCACCCCTAAAACTGACCCAAACCACTGTGCGCTCAGGCGAATCTGCATTTCTGCTTTTTCTTTATTTCATTCGTTTTGTGGTAACCAAGCATTAATGAATGTATTTCTAAAAGTAAATCATACATTTTTTTTTTATTTTTTTTATTTTGAACTGGCATTTTTTACTTGCGGTTTTTAATTAAAATTTTTGGTTTCAAATGGTACAACCCACACCCTGTACATACAGATTGCTCTCCAAATTTTAAAAACACCCAGCATCTTCTGCATGTTATGAGCCTTGAAACAGCCAAGATGGCGGGTCAGGTAATATAAGGCAGCCTGCAAACAGAAAGGGCCTTGTGACTGTGTTGCTCTGCATTCTGGGATTTCTGACCTTTCAAGGCCCCCAGCTTTGCTGTCTCTGAGGAAAACACAGCTGTAACCCACACCCTGCACTTTATCCCACTCTCCTCTCCTCAGTAAGTGTGATGCATCTGACCAAAGATAGGATAAAATAATTACACAAAGCAAAGGTTGCCAACTACAACAATAAATCCGAAAACATATTAAGATTCAAGTACAACAACAATCCAAAAAAAAAATAACAAAGGACATAAGTTTAAAAATAAATCGCAATTATATGGATGTGTGGCAAAATGGATTTTTAGGGTGGGAATCAGCTCTCTGAATCACATGGAAACACATCCAATTAACGGAAGTTTTAGGAACGAACAGAAAAATTACAATTTGGTTGGGAACATTTCCGATTTGGTTGTAAAACTTCCGATTTTGTTAGTAAAACTTCCGATGATCGTAAGAGCATATACGAATTCGTTCGAACGTTCGCGCGAGTTGGAAATGGCCAAAAAAAAAGGAAAAAATGACTAACACCCACCCAAACTTCCGATTCCCGATCCGAAATCAATTAACTTTTGCATTTAGAATCGACCCTATAGTGTGGCTTCTTCTCTTTCTGAGCTTGACTTACTACATGTATATTTTGTGTACTTTGCTTCGTATTTCATCAACTCATATAAATACTGCATATTCTGTGATGGCTAGAGAAAATTGGATTCAATTGCTTCTACAATACAGGGGCCCTGATGATAAGTGGTGTGGCCTGTAACTACTTGACTTTGGCTAGTTTTATCTAAAGATGTGTTATTGGGTTCTTTGAAATACGTGATGTGCCCAGTATTTGGGGATTTTTACAATGGATGGCTAAAAAGGCTATCAAATGAATAAAAAAAGTACAACACCTTAAAGGGTAATTCCACTTTCAATGGCATTTTTAAACGTTTTCATTATTGTGTGGAAAAATGCTGTCTTCAATGTGCTAAGCTTATCTGTTATTTTTTTTTACTTTCTATTTGTTTACAGCTCTGTGTTATAAAAGAAAACAGTTTTAGCAAAGAGGTCTTTACCTTAGCTATGTGGTGATTTTGAGTACATATTATAGACTTCCTCAGTTTAGCTTGCTAATCATTTGATTGGTTAAGGGCATGAGTGACTGGTTTATCCCATTCTGTTGAAATTCGATTTCTTCAGTTTGGAAGGATCACAGTCTTATGTTCTAGTAGCAAAGGGTTAATGTCTGGCTTCTCAGGCTTAGCCAAAGATGCTAAAGAGTTCACTTGTTACATTGGATGAATTTTGGGACTTGTAGTCCATGAAAACCACTCCCACTGTAGCAAAACAGAGCCCCAAAAATATGAGAAACATGGAAATAACATGCTGATAAGTAAATCGCAGGCATGGGGGGCACAATCCTAACACAAATGTTTATTTTACATCCGAAAAAAGGAAAACGAGGCAGAAAATGAACTTTTCCTTTAAACAAAGCATATTCCTTTTCCACCAAAATTGTACTCACACACAGCCACAGCTACCATATTGTAAGAAATCTAGAGAAATCTAGCCTATACTTACATGGGCCACAAGCCCAACACATAGAATCGACCTTTACCTATCTGACACATACATAATAAGGTAACCCATGGACACCTGAACAGTTGCAAGGTTCGTCACCCCTATCATGAATACATATCTCAAATATGCAAAAAAAATCCACTGTTATAAAAGGTCTTAAGATAATACACAAAATAATAGTGGAATATTCAAACTTCACTTATTTTACTTATATAAAAATATTCAGTGCTCTTATCTCCATATAGGTTTTGAATAGTCATCCGATTTAGTGATCTCAAATTACTTGTTATGAGTCAAATAACCCTCTGAAGCAAGATAAAAAGCTATGATGAAACAATTGTAAATTTTATTGTGCACTATGACAAATCATATTCTTTGTTCTTCTGAACCAAAGCAACATGATATTTCTATGGACAAACTAGATGAAAAGTAATGCTAATAAAGATGAAGGATGATAGGTGGCATTTCATATGAGATTTTATTGACCTGTAATAGTCAGCTAGTCAATGATATATCAGTTTTATAATTTATTTAAGAAATCTAGGGAACAAATGGAACACTCATGTAACTCAGTCTGGCTTCTTTTATAAAAATCAACATAAATTGTATTGGCTTGGGAAGAAAATGTCTTTCCACATATGAATATCTATCCAAGCAACAGTCTCATGATCAGCTATTGAATTATTGTATCTCCGGAGAACAAAAATAATAGATTGGGCTGCAAAAGGACCAGAGGAGAGAGTTCTGTGTTTTCTGATACTGTCACTTTAAGGGGCTGCCGATAGGGTACTTCCAAGGGACTTGGAATTTGGCCATTATGGAAAGATGTGTGGGTCCTTCTGGCAAAGTAGCCAAGTCCAGTTTGAGGACAGGAGTGCTATAAAATTGCTAACAAGCCTTAGATAGGGGCTGCTGTGTGGATTGACCAGATGCATGAGGCACCAGGCCCTGGACCAGGAAGAGGTCTACAGTCAATTATGAATGTATGCACAAATCATTGCCAGGGCATAGGTGTTCAAAGGAAGCATTTAGGCAATTTGGAATAAGGAGCTGATACTAAAAGAGGCCTGATCAGCATTAGAGCCCAGTGTTGGGGCAAACAGTAAGTATGACTAAATAAACCTATTCCAACCGTTTCTGTTGGATGTGTAAAGCAATAAATCATTTAAGCAAATCCGGGTGTTATGCCTGTCTTTGGTGTCCTGAAGATCCCGCTGAATCAGGGGCTATCTACTTAGCTACTAAACTAAGATATGTTATTTTCAGGACTCAAGTGGCATAAATCATATCCTGCCTTGTGAGACCAGCTTGTATTCAGTTTTGTGCTTCTCCTAGATGTTGAGGATAGAGCTTTATGAATAAAGAGCTTCTAGGCACATAACAACTTCAACTACTAATTAACTATTGGTCACATTTAGTCATGGAATATTGGGTTCACCGGTATGCTAATAGATTTTAATTAATGCAAAAATATTCATTTAAAAAAAAAGACAAAAGTATTACTATTTAAGTACCCCAAAAACTTTGTCACAAGTAGTAAAATGCAAATGTGCCTGTTCTGTACAAAAACTGACTGCAATATGCAGTGAAAAAACATTAAATATTATACACTTGATCTCATAGAAAAGTACATCTCTTCTTTTATAAAATGGCCTGAAGTGTGACATATACCACTTTTTTTTTTTAGGGCCATAGTAGCAATACAAGTCTTGTCCCGTCTTGTCCCTAAGCACATGCTAATTATATTATAATATGATGTGAATAACATCATTATTATTTCTGTACCTGTGGTATCACTTAGTACGGATCCAAAAGCACTGATGACAACTTCTGCTTTGATTCGAACAGTTTGATCCTCATCTTCAATCCAGTTCCCATCACCATCCTGCTCTGTGCGCACAAATTCCATACCACTTATTTTTCCTGCTTTCACAATTACTTTGCGAGGTGCCAGGAAAGGCAAAAATTCACACTTCTCCTCCTTGGCCAACTCTACCTACAAAACATGAATTAAAGACCGGTAAGATTAACATCCATTGTGGGAAAATAGTTTGAGGGGCTATTAACGGACTATGTACACGAATATGTAACTATCTATAATATTATAAGTGACAACCAGCATGGTTTTACTAAGGGCAGAAGCTGCCAGACTAACCTGATTGGCTTCTATGAGGAGGTGAGTAGAAGCCTGGACAGATGGGTGGCTGTGGATATAGTTTTTCTAGATTTTGCTAAAGCATACACAGCCCCCATAGATGCTTATTGGGGAAATTAAGATCTTCAGGATTAGACGGGTGTTGATCTGGCTGTGTGCTCATTGTAAGAAATGAGGGGGGGGGGCATCCAGAATGCTGGAGCCCCCCTCGCAGCAAAACACAAAAATCACGTAACCGCACGGCGGCCAATCGTCGTTGTTTTGCTGCGAGGGGGGCTCATTTGTATTTGTACATCTTTTGCAAGCGAGGTATAAAAATAACTCTAAAGTGTATCATCTAGCTTTTCCTTGGGAGTTACTTACAAATGAATGTATTAGATGATGTGGTGCAATTTTAGAGGTATACATACATTTGAGCTATTAAATTGCCTTATACATTTAAGGGCTGTAAATATACTTGTGAATTTTAGCAAAATGACACCCAAAGTAAAACAACAGAGGGTATAAAAATTGCATTGCATTGTAAGAGAATGAGCTTTGAAGTTAAATTAAACCAGACCAATATATAATGAAAAGCCCACCCCCTTTAAAAACTATTCCCTGGCATCTAGAATTAATATATTTTAAGTTTTAGTTGCTTATTATCCTTCCCCCCACTGGTTTGCAACTTTGTTCAGCACTCTAGGATATGGGGACCTCCATCTTGCCTCAGAAGCATCACATACTGAGGAGAGGGGGCAAACGTACAAGGGCTGGGGTTATAGCTGTGTTTTGCATAGACAGAGCAGAGCTGGGATCAAGAAAAGGACAGCAATCCCACAATGCAGAGCGACACAGTCAGCAGACACTTCCTGTTTGCAGGCAGCCTGAGACTTCATGGGCCGCCATATTGGATGTTTAACCCTTTAAGTTCCAAGCACGTAACACCTACGTGCTGGCTTGGCTGGCCCTTAAGGGCCAAGCCCGTAGGTGTTACGTGCTTGACTTTCCTCGCTGCTAGTTAAAAAAATAAAAATAAAACATACTCACCTGACCCCTCGTTGGATCCAGCCGGGTCTTCTCTTTAATTTGGTGCCATCCGATCCCCCATGGGGGCTTGGATGGCTCCAGGAGAGCCCCCGGAATAGGCCGCCCCCCCCCCCCCCGCTTCGGCAGCAGCAGCTGCTAACTGTAAAAAAAATAAAAATAAAAATGACATTTATTACCTGTGGCCGCTCTTCCTCCCGCCGGGTCTTCTCTTCACTGGGGGGGCCTCCGATCGCCCCCCTGGCTCTTCAGCTTCAGGGGAGAGCCTGAAAGGGCTCTCCTCCTCCTCTCCCGACGGCCGCCACCATCTTGCCGTTAAGCCCCGCCCCTCGTATGATGTCACTCACCGGGTGTCGTCCAGGCTCCCTGCTGCTCTTCATTCAGAAGCTGGCCACAGGAGCAGAGGGGCAGGTGATCAGATCATCACCTGCCCCTCTGCTACTGCAGCCAGCATGATCGCATCTGTCATCACTTCGAGGGACAAAGGAGCTGATGATCAAAGGTAAGTAAAGTAAAAAAAAAGTTTTTCTTTTTTAATAAATCTCATTTTTTCTTATGTGTCAGTGTGTTTTTTTTTTTTTTTTACTGTTAACCACTTGTGAACTGGTAAGGGGTCCATGAGACCCCTTATACCAGTTCACAAGGCTGGGGGATGGCAAGTCACCTGCAAGGTGCAAATTGCAAGGTGCGCATATTGCGTAGCATATTTGTATTGTATCAGAAAATCTCCTAAAGCGCTGTTTCGGTTTGGGGAAGTCTCCTGGGCAGGAAAGGGTGTCTACCTATACATATGTGGTATCGCTGTGACCGGGAGAAATTAGGATTTCACATGCAATAAGATTTTATTGACTAAATTACTTTTTTTAATTACAAAAAACACTACAAATTGTAAAAAAATAGATTTTTTTTATTTTTTGCACATATTTCACCCCAAAATATTGAGAATACACCAAAAAAATGACAAAGACATTTCATGTTGAAACCCAGATTCTGCTGAAAAAAAGAATATATAATTCCCTGGGAAATCCCTGGAAATCCCTTAAAAAATCACAGTTGAACATGTGGAGCGCAAAATAGTGCAAAATGGTCTGGCAACAAAGGGTGACAAAAACTCCAGGTAGGCTGGCAGCGAAAGTGTTAAAGGCTCAGAAAATGCAATAGGTGCAGATAGGATGAGCTTTACAGTGGGCAATCTGATTGTTCAGGGTGGGGTAAACATATAAGATAAATCATTATTCAGGTGAAGGTCAAGTTTAACACATCTAGCCCCTCTATGCCACTGATGTTTTTTTTCTCTGGAACTAACATTACAATAAAACTAGGAGTTTCTAAATATTTTATTTAATTTGCATGATCCAGTTTTTTCAAGTAAATGTACAATGATTGTAAACAAGCCCATCAAATGTTTTAGTTAATTAAGTCTAAATTATTTGTTTGTATTTGCTGCTTATTCACTTAAGTTTGGCATAAATTATATGTTTTCAGACCTTTTATTTTAAAAACAAATCAACAATATACTATTTGGACATCACGACAATGAATTTTTGGCAATTACAGATTGTTTGTTCTAACTTGCTGCACAGTTTTATAAACATCTTCAATCAGACTACTTAAAAGGTTATATATTATTTAACCAGGGTGGTAAATGCTGCTTTTATTACCACACACTGCACTGCTCAGTGCAGTAGATATAAAAAGTTAAAATGCCAGGTTTTGTTAAGAAAAAATTGGCCAAGAAGAATAATTTCAGAAATATTTTCTGTTCAATTCTATTGAAAAGAACATGGTTGTTCAGAAGCAGCCAATCACATTTAACTTGGCTGCTTAGCCTAGTATAGTTCAAAACAGATGAATAACAATATCAATGGTTTTCATCATACAAACAACAAAAAGGAGTGAAATATTTCTGAAAGGGGTTTGTGGTCATTTCATAGCCACTGTATATACTTTCTGAATATATTTGTGATTCAATAGCCTCGAAATGATTACACATGCATGCCAGAATATACTTTTTCTTTTTAGGAAATATGGCCCTAAAAAAGAAATACTTACAGGCTGAATCATTACTAGAGCCAGGTATAGGCAGATGAGCATCTGTACAGAGGCGCTAAGAGCGACCACTAGTAGACACTGTGATCGGCTATTGGGTGCTGTAACAGAGCGTCTCATTCTCTGTAGTAACTTGTCCGGCATTGATGAATGAGATGTATGTTGGGCGTTCTAACACCAGTACAGCATTGCAGGGAGCAAAAGGTAGCGACCGACTCTCACATCATATTCAACAAAAAAACAGACACACAGAGTGTAGGCGCTCTGGATATGGTCGCTATAGCATAGAGCGGCAGAGACTGTGTGATTAAAGTCTGTTTTTGAACACATATCCACCAGTAACAAAGTGAAAACACTTGGAATGTTTTAACACATTCAATAACACTTTATTGCCAGACCTGTAATGACAATTCTGCATACAAATATATCAAATCAAAAACGTTTTAAAAAATTACTTTTTCTAGGCCAGGAGAGGTGACACAATTATTTGAGAGAAAAAAAAAATTAAACACAAAAAAGCCTGTTTAAACAGAAGAAAAGGAAAGTCCATTGAAATGTATGGGAGAGCGACAGGTAATACCTGGCGTCTGGAAGCTAGAGCGCCGGAACTATACTCTGAGCTGCCTGTAATGATGAATCATATGCTACATGGCGCTGTTAGAGTCGCTCACCAGAATCGCCTTCATAAATGTGGTATTGCATATAGCACCCAGCACTCACCAGACGCTGCCTGCCGCTACGAGGCACTACCTGGCGCTATCCCGTGATGAATAAACCCCATTATTTCATTCCAATTGACTTCAGCATGTCTAGGGTAATATATTTGGCACCCCATCTGTCACTGGAAAGTGCTTCCGTAGTATCCATAAGTAGTGTTGTTGTGTTTATTTAAAGTGGACAAAAATCCACATTTTCAACTCGAATCCCATAAATTGCTTCTCTCATGAAGAGTACCTTTTGCCAATTTTCACTGTTCCTGCTTTGCTCTAATCCCAAATAACGGCACCTGTTTTAGCTGTAAAACTCTGCCTCCCCCATTCATTGCCACTATGCAGACCTATGCAATGACTGATCGCTGCCATCTCACAGGGACAGGCAAAAATAATCAGTGTTCCAGGACAATTTGAAAAGCAAAAATATCCATTTCTAGTTCTAAACCCTAAGCAGGGAGTATCGGCAGGGGCTTTGGCCAAATGTTTCTCACAAGGTCAGTGTGTTTTGGTCCGCTTTAAATAAAAGTTAAATCTTTTTTTTTGTTCGGTTCACACACATTTTTTTTAAAGTAAAAACTTTTAAAAACAACAGAAATTGGTCTGTGAATAGTGACACTTTTATCCAAATGTATTTTAAAGTGAAATATTTAGTAAAAAAATAACTATAGTAAACTCCTTAATAAATACTAGAGGCCTAGAATGCATTTATTATTGATTACAGTGAAAAAGTATTCTCTCTTTTAACTCCTTTAAAACGTGTATGCCATGCTAGTCCTCTTTTCAAGAATAATACACTTATAGTGAAATAATAGCCCTTTCTTAAACTCTTTTAAAATATCTACAATATATGTAAAGCTAGAATTTATTTTTTAACAGAATATTGTCATTTTAGAGTACGTTAATTTTTTTTTATAATATAATTCTAATATAAGAGTTGCATATAAAGCTAGAGCCTCCGTAACCAAAAACAAAGGCAGATATCAATCCCAAAATAACCTATTCTTTGCTAGAAAGTGAGAGAACCTTGGTAACCTTCACCTTATTTAAGCATCAAAGGCTTCTTCTCTTGCTTGACATTTTTAACACCTAATGATAAACTGCAAAACGTAGGCCTTGATCGCTAAATTCACCTTAAAATATCTCATGAAAATTAGAATATTTTTTTATAGAATAGAATAAAGCATGAGTTCGGTAAAGGGAGGAGGTTAGAGCATGATTTGCATCTAAAACTTCAACTAAAATAATGTGCCAATTTTATTTAATTGCTTTTTAAATAAAATCGTTAAAAGTTTTAAATTCAGTTGATACTTTAACAGGCACAGGGTGAAATGTCTGACTGTTAAAGTGGACCAACACCGGTGTTGGCAAGGGTGTTGGTGCTACGATTATGAAACAGTCTGGGGGGGCATTCAGATTGCTGGAGCCCCCTCACATGTAACACCCCAGAATGCCCGGCGCTGTGTAGTGAGCATTGCCATTGTTCCTGCGGCCGGAATGGGCTACCCACATGAACGCCGTGCTGGCCAATAGCAGGGCTAGATTCCTGGCGGAGGCTCATGGTTGAGGTAAACGTTACAGGCATTGGGCTTGATTCATCAAAGGTTGAATTTGAATTTTCGTGTGTTTTTTTGAGAAAAAGGTGCGATTTTGCGCGCGAAAATTCTACGCGCGATTCAACAACCTTGAAAGCTGTTTTACTTTTGTTTTTGCTAATTCAATTCGAGTGAGAGAAAAAGCACTCGAAAATAATTCGATTTTCGAAAATAATTTTTTGCGGAATTTGAAGTGAAAAAGAATTCTAGTGATTCAGGTGCCATGAATTGGCTCCACACATGAGTTAAATTCAAGTGTTTCACACAAATTTTTTACAGCAGCTTTCAGGAGGAGAAAAGTCTGTTTTTGGAGGCCTTGGAACATGAAACTGTGTAAAATGATGTTTAACATAGGCCCCTATACATATTAGCAAAAACATTTATCTGAAATAAATCATAGTGGCGCACACAAGACATGTCATGGTGAGGAACAAAATAGATGAGGCTCAATGTGCTTTCTGGATGCCTGAGTACAGCCTGGATACAACTATCCCGGGGCACCATGAGGAAGACACACGAGCACAGTAATGTTTTATTTACCACATTGCATACTGCTGCACAACTTGATAAAGTGATGTAAACAATACCTAGCGCCATGACAACATAAATATAGCAGACAGAAAAATGACCATCCCAAAATATTAAAAAACATTTAGGGGTTTAAATTGGACCAAAATCCAGGATTTTTACTATGCTGGGTTTTGGTCCTCCCCCCCCCCCCCTCTGCTGTGTGAAACCCCCCAGATCACCGATGCCAGCTCACCTTTTCCTGGTCCTACGGCGCATGCACGGCCGCTCATCCAATCAACGCACGCGGAGGCGCTGACGTCACGTCGCCTATGTCTTAGTCTAATGCCAGAGGCTCCAAGAGTGCTGGCGGCTGCATCCCTGCTTCCCTCTAACAGGAAGCGTGCCCATGCTGGGTATCCACAAATGCCTGGCACTGGCACGCACCCTGCTTGAGGGATAGCGGGGATGCGCCCGCGGCTCGTGCATGCTCCGTTGGACCAGGAAACAAGGTAAGTGTATGGAGCGACCTGGGGGTTTCGCACAGTGGGGCATCTCGATTTTGGATGCCCCGGGTGGAGGAAATCAATCGGGCCGGGTATCGGCGTGGGTTTTGGTCCACTTTAAGAAACGCTAAGGCCACGTAGTGCCGGATGAGTGTCAGGTGAATGTCAGGTCACAGTGCAATAGGTGTATTTATCAAATCAGAAATCCAGAGCGCCTGTGATAGCGCCAGGTAGTGTCCCATCTATCATCAGCACCGGCGCTGAGCTCCCCATAGTGCCAGACCAGATGCTCACGCTGCACTGTGTGGCCTCATCCCATACATTTCAATGGGCTGGGATGGTTATAATTATTTTGGCCACTTTTGTTAATTTTTTTGGGGCTGGTGCATGTGCCACAGGATTCCTGGGCTGCTTGGAATTGTTTTTGGAAGTATTTTTTGGCACTTTTGTGTTGCACTGCAAACTTGTGATTTAGGCCGTGCAAATCATGTGTCCTGTCTTTCATGTTTCCCTAATGCAATTCCCGGTATTATTTTTTTGTCCCCAGCCCCCCAAAAAATAAAAACGGGGTTTACCACAGGTATCCCCTGGAATCCCCTACTGGATACTGGAATCCCCTCCTGACAGCCCCCTTGGGAACTGTTTTTTTGGTTAAAGGCGGCTGTTCCCAGCCGATGCTAGGGGTTACAGCCGCAGCGGCTTCAATAAGCAGTGCGCTGACCTGACCCGCCGGCTTGGAGGGAGCGCAGGCATATCGCTGCCTAGCTCCCTGCTGCAGACAGGTGCGGGCGCAGATAGACCAAAGCCCGGGATTTTCATCCTGATTTGGGATGCCCCGCTGTGTGAAACCCCCCAGGTACCCATCTTTATGGGGGGCCTATTCTTGGTGGTTCCACAACATCTCTGAGGCTGAGGCATGCTCCTGCATCCAGCCCCTCAGATAAACTGAGCATGGGAGCGCACCACAGACTGCAGGGAGGCCAGGGATATGCCGAGACCCATGAATATGGCATGGGATCCCGGAAAGGTATTTGTGGGGGTTCCCGGGGTGTTTCACACATCAGAACATCCCTAATAGGGATGCACCAGGTATTGTAAGTTGCCCATTAGTATTGTAAGTGATATTTTAGACTCCATGGCTGCAAATCTTCCTCTTTAAAGTGGACCAATTACTACCGGAAGGCCCTGGAGTCTAAATGGCTCCCCGGTATTCCTGCTGATGTCCAAACGCAGGGTGGCGTGCACTCGACGCTGAATCCGCTTTATACATTAGTATACATAGCATAAAGCACTGTTTGGATAAGCGCATGCACTGTGGGAACAGCAAAAAAGTGACTGGAGTGGGAGATCTCAGGGGTTTGAAACAGCAGGGCATCACAATGCCTGTAGGGCAAGCATAGTGAAAATCCTGGTGATTGGTCCACTTTAAAGTGGAACAAAACCCGCAATGCCCCCTGGGTGAACCCCCGCCAGAATGCCGCTATTCACTCACCTCTTCCTTGTTCCAATGATGCATGCCCGGGCTTTCGTCCACTGACAGCTGTCTGCCATGACTATGTCATTCGCCAGACAGCTCTCATTGACTTTAATGGGGAGTGCACGCGGACGCATTCCCAGCAGCACCCGCTCCTGCCTATATGAATGGCTAGGGCGGGAGCAGGCACAAGCCACCCGGGGGATGTGCCAGCATGAGCTCTCCATTAAAGTCAATGAGAGCCCAGGCAGATGCCTCGCATTGGAAGAGAGCCTGCACATGCGCCATTCGAACAAGGCAAAACAAACTCCTAATCCGGCCAAATCCCTATCCATGTGCCATCCCACTGTGTAAAACCTTTGTGGATCATCTGTATACTCACCTTGCCTGTGGTCCCACAGCTCATCCCTGGTTTACCACAGCTGGTGTTTGGACGGGAGCTCAGCCAGACAACCTGGGTGCTGGAGCACACACATCAGGCAGAGGGAAACTGGGGATGCTGTTCACTCCTCGCTCTCTATGCCGTGCTCTGTGGGCAAATAGAATTTTATGCCCTGCATTAAAGTGGACCAAAAGCGGCCATGAAGTCGATAAGACTCCAGGGCCACCTGGTTCTCTCTCCTTGGGGCCCCCGTTTAATGATTTGTGAATAGCTGGCACGGGCATGCCAGCTCATCGGGACAATGAGACCTCCTGACAGCTGAGCAAAGCAGAATGGAACCAAGTACACTGACTGCCGGCGCATGCGCCGTGGCATTGGCAGTCATGTAAGTTTTACAGGCAAACTGGGGGGTTTCACATAGTGGGTCATCCCAAATTGAGTACCAAAACTCAGGATATTTAAAATCCCGGGTTTTGGTGCACTTTAAAGTGGACCAAAACCCACAGCGATTATAGATCTTATAGATTCCTGGGCTGATCAATTCCCTTCCCCAGGGTCATCCAAAATGGGATGCCCCACTGTGTGAAACCCCCCAGGTCGCCCATAAACTCACCTTCTTTCCCGGTCCAACAGCGCATGCGCGATCCGCATTTTTTTTTTCTACTTTTAGTGAATCAAGGCCATTCTGTAGGGTTATGTGTGAGCGCTCCAGCACCCCCCCCAGTCTGTCTTTCATCCTCACCAGCATGTGTTTTGGTCCACCTTAATAACCAACATATGTGCACTTATGTGCATTTATGAACTCCTGTTAGCTTCTATCTGAATAACCCCTTTTCTTCACTTATTCGGAAATAAAGCATGAAATAGGCCTTATTCTTATGAAATATTTGAAGGCATTTGTGCCTTTCAGCAGGACCTGAATCTGATAAGCCTAATTGATACAGTTATTCGGGAATTTTTATTTGGTAGATTTTTATTAGGGGATACTATATGCTAGATCATCCAGTCAGATCACCTGCCATGCCACCCTGCTGGCCACCATTAAATGTGAGCCACTACATTTACTGACAAACCTCCTTCCATGTCCCTCCCCCCAGTGACATCATTACTCACATGTGGATACCACAAAGGCTCCATCTCTGTGGTACAAAAGGTTCCTTTTATGGTGGCCCATCATTAGCATGGCAGGCTGCCAAAGAAGGAGGGGAACCCATCCCTCCCATTGAAACAGATGCCAACAGAGAGACTGCAACAGCAGCTCCATGGCATCCAAAGATAAGTGCCTGGAGCCCCCCGACCCAGTGGACCTAAAGAGAGGACATCATCCAGTGTGGGAGGAAGATGCCAAAAGTAAAAAAGTATATATATATATATATATATATATATACGATTTGGTTCAATTCACTCTGAAATCTTTAAAAGAGCAGATGGAATTCTTCTTTCAAACTAACAAACATCTTTTGTATTCAAATTATATTATAAAGCTAAGAAGGTCTGCTTTTTATTTTTAGCTCAGTGTCTTGGAGAGTAGTAAAGCAAAACCCACCAGCAGCCAGCCCTGAATCTAAAAGATTTCAGGGCCTACCGCTGGCATCCCAAATCAGGATGCCCACTGTGTGAAAGCCCCCAGGGCGCCAGTAAAAATTATTTTCCTGGTCCAATGCCAAATGCGCGTCTTCTCGAAAGACTCTAGTGCTGCTACATCCTCTGTATCCGCCTCAGCATGTGCGCGATCTAGCCTAGGCATTCACACTGGGGTAAGAGTGTGCATGAGGCCGGGGATGTGGCAGCATATGCTCCACATTGAAGTCAATGCCGAAGGATATAAACACGACAAATGGCTCTCACTGTCTGTGCATCCACGCATGCGCAGTTCAAATGAGGAAGAGGTGAGTTGTTTGGCGCATTCTGAGGGGTTTCACACATCTCATTTCGGGTGCCCCCAAGGAATGAAACAAAACCCAGTAAAGTCAAATTCCCAGGTTTTGTTCTGCTTTAAAGTCGAAAAATGTATATTTTTACTGGGGTATATATATATTTTTAGCAGCAGCCTGTGGGAAATCCAAACATATTAAACATGTCTCAGTGAGTTTGGATTACCCGTAGGCTGCTCTAATTTTGAAACTTCTAAAATAAACATTTTACCCCATTTAAAATAATTTCCTTTTTATCGTTAAATCTGCCCCATTGCAGGCACAAAAGATTTAGATTTATTAGAATTTTTTTTTTTACTTAATTGTTTGTTGCGTGAGAAAAGCTCTCACTGCCTTTTCAAACACTGCCTCTCCAAAAAAGTCCAAAATCATTTGGATAACCCCCTAGGTGTTTTGCAATTTGGAGGCATTTGGATGCTTTAGCTGTTAGACCAAAACACACAACCTGAATTTTACTACTAGACTAGTGTAGACTTATGTAGTATTAGGATAATACATAAATTAAAAAAATGACCATTTATGTTAACACAGATAAAACTTTATTTTAATATCACTATATAATTATATGACCTATAACATTACCTCCTCAGGAACAGCACGAATGTTGATGAACCCTTTTCTAAACACTACATAGACTCTGCGAGCGCCACACCGTAGTGCCGAAGTTGCACAATCAAAGGCAGTATCTCCAGCTCCAAGCACGATAACAGCTCCCTTTATGGACGGCAGTGAAGAGTGACAGGCACACATCCCTGAATAATGAAAAGGGGAGGGAAGACATTTTCAAGCTGAGAAACCATTTTGCATGTCAACTCAAAAGATACATGTACTTAAAGCAGTGTAAAATTGCGTCTTGTAGAGTGTCACTATCACATTATTCTGCTCCACTGAAAGACAGTTCTATTCCCATAGCCTAAGATACGCTCATATATGTAATTTCATAGTCCGCACACTTACAGACAGTTGCATTTTGTCAGGTTTAACCTCAGAGGATTAGAAATTCCAACATTATGTTTTAAGTAAGCTTTCTGATGTCCCTGTGCCTGATAATAAAGTATATGACTTGTTCAATTTAAATCAATTTTCACCTACTTTTTTCCTTGCTGCACTATATGGAGAATATTGTAGTTACAAAGTAAGTTTGTCTTTTAACTTTATGCATTGTTAGGAAAACATCAATGTAATAACATTTCGTAGGAGAGCTTATGGTCTAATCAAACACACGCAGATAGACTCACGTGTCAGTTTTTATAGCATCATATCCCCCATGCTATCGCAGGTCTTCCTCCTCTCTCCTCACAGCCCAGCAAATCTCTTATCATTCTCAAGACATACAACTACCAGTTGACTGGCTACATGCTCCGTCACAATCTATAGTAGTTCTACTGAAAAAGCAGGGGTACTGGGCCTTTTAGCTCAGGTGGTTGTCTAGTGACATGGGCTTCTGTTCCTCACATTCTCTGTTTGTCCTGTTTATTACTTGTTCTTGTTTTATTGTAATGTCTGATCTCCTGAATACTAATTTCTGGTTCTGTGCTGCCTTCTAGGCTTGTGACTCCTGGCAACTTCATCCAACCTGCCCTGACACTAGGCCAGTCTCTCACTGTCACTGCCTGAGGGTTCTGAACAGGTAAGCATGACAAATAAAAAAAACAGGTTTTCAACTAGGGTTAGTTGTTTAATGTTTAACTGAATGTATTGCCTAAATTCCAACCTCAGTCCTGTGTATCAGGTTTTGCTGGCCCACCTTCATACAGAGCATCACCAGGAAGGGCTTAGGACCACTATATTTGTAATTAAGTAGGAGCTCAATTTGAAATAAAGACATGCAAAGCTTAAATGTTGTGCGCTCAGTATGCTGATGATAAAGCAAGTGCAATCTTAGGAGTGTAGCAATACTGCAAATTAAAAATAGGATACAGTGTGATATAAATATATTCCACCTAATTAAGAAGCTCCTGCGTCAGAAGAAGCAATTAACTTTTTAATTAAACCAACCTAGAATTAAATAATAATAAAACCTCCTATGGAAAAAACTCTCTTGTTAAATTCCGATTATTTAAGATACATTAAACACCATTTTAAATTAAATTATTAGTTTAATTACTGCTTAGCTTTTCATAAGTTGCTATGCTCTGCAAAATGTAAAGCTCCTATTTAATCATACATCTAACTAGACAACTGAAGTATATACTGAACTGTATTACCTGTAGTTTACAAAAATTTATTAAAGTGGACCAACACCCAGGGGGGATCCGAATTCCCAGGCCGATCAGATCCCTCCCCGCGGGGCATCCGAAATCGGGATGTCCCGCGGGTGGAAACCCCCCTGGAAGCCCACAATCCTACCTTTTCCACATTCCAGCTGCGAATGTGCGTCCGCCGCCGCCTCCCGCGCGTCCCTCTAGCAGGGCGCGCTCCCGCGACGGTCGTTTGTGAATGGCCGGTGCGGGTGCGCTCCCTGTAAGAGGGACGCGCGGGAGGCGGCAGCGAACGCGCTCTGCTTGTCGGGCGCTGCCTCTCGCTTGTCTGCCGGCGGGGATTGGCTACAGCGGTCACGTGGGAACGGGGAGAGGTGAGTTTTCGGGGGTTTCACACAGCGGGGCACCCCCGATCGGGGTGCCCCACCGAAGTGGACCAAAACCCAGGATAGTCAAAATCCTGGGTGTTGGTCCACTTTAAGTATTTACCTAACACAAAAAAACAGCTTGCATTTACTTCCTATGGACTATGTGCCTGGTTACTTTCCATCCCAGCATCATAGCAAATTAAAAAGCACTGTATCAGGGTTTGGGGCATGAAAGTCTGTGGTAAGCATATCTTGGAGTGGTAAGTATATGCTTCTAGAGCTCAGGGTCTATCAGTTAATGTTAAAACTAACTACAACCCACCATTATTTTTAATACGGTAATACCTTCAGGATTGTTCACTTTATAATCTAGTTATTTGATACATAAAGTCATTTGCATAAATCAATAGTACAAATGGTTAAAACCATCTAAAATAATCCGTATACAAAAGCATTGTGGGTGCAACACATTTACGTCTGATGGATCCTCTTCACTCAATAATGGTTCATTGATTACTGCTACCACACGCTTCTATTCCACAGCCATCTCTGCCTAACAGCACAATGCAAAACCTCCCAGTCACTGCCATAAGCTTAACCCTCTTCTAACTTAGCAATATTCACCTTTTTCATGCGGGGTCTTATTCCAGTTAATTATGGTAAGCCACAGCAGTAAGCATGCTTCTAGTAATTAATATGATGCTAAAGAGACCCAAAAGTCTGTACTATAGCTAGCACAGCTAACACCCCTGCCCCACTCCCCCAGCTCTCACATAAGAGCAATAAAACTAAATAAATCACTCATCTGGACCAGTGGTGAGCTTTCTCCTAAACCTGGAGCTCCATGCTGCAGCCCTGGCTTCTCCTACAGTATTTTGGGCCACAGCAGAAATTGTGAGAATCCAATCACTTCATCACAGCAGTCATGTTGGGGCAGCAATGTTGGGGATAGGGTTTATAGCATAGATTTTCTCTTTATAGGCCCGTATCCCCTTCCTATTTAAGATTACCTTCAGTAGCACTGGCTTTATCTCCCAAATAAAAAGGTTTTGTAGAAAGCAACCTGGAGCCATCATCATATTATCCTACTTTTCTAGCTTATGGATGCCCTTTTGTATTTTACACCCCATGTATCATGAGCTTGCAGGATATTGGACACCTAACCATTATGACAGTCAACCAGTTCTTTTTATGCTCAAAATACAAAAAGTGTAGATTATCTTTCAACTTTTATAATCTTTACACTTTTCAAATAAAGCAGAAAATGCTATACTTCAATCTGGAAAATGTTTTATGTGTTCAATTTTTTCCCAGACACATTCTTTAATATATGAATTAATAATCTTTAATAATTGCCTTTCTGACTTTTCTTGCAGTAACATAAAAATTCTAAGCTGCCAAAATTCTAGGTAAGAATTACTATTGTTCAATATATATTTTTTATATCTGTTCACGGAAAGAAAAACATAATGAAGCCTTCCAGCAATCGCACAAGATGCAGTCTTTAACCTTAACCATAATTTTTACTGCTTAGTTATTATTAGTTGCCCAGAGGAGTATAATTTTTCCTTTGCATGTATAGCTAAATCACAGTTACTACATAATGAAACATGTGTGTTCAATAATGAAATTCTGCAATCACAACAGATATTTATTTGCTTCTACCAAAATGGTGGCGGGTGTTTTGTTCATAAATCTAGACGGTATTTATTACAAGGAGAACTTAACCCTATTGGACACTTACTTGGCCAGAAAGACTTCACCATCTCAACACAATGGAATTGCCTGTCCAGACACACACTTATCTCCTCCCACTTTATCTCCCTTGGGGACAGTGTAAAAGTAGACAGTTGAAAGCATCTCAAATTCTCTATATGTATGAGTATGACTATATGAATATACTTTATGTATTCTAAGAGAAGACATTTTCTTCACATATATTAATGGGTCTTAGCTGAACTGGGAAGGGCATGTCATGGTGCAGTTTGAGTTATGAGCATACTCTGATGTGGCCAGAGACAGCAGTGGGACCACTGTGGCTTTCCAGGCTCGCTTGTGCCAAGTAGCTTTTAGACCAATTTTATTGCTTGGTTCAGGAGGAACTAAATTGAATGGAGGGCAAACTTTGGAGCCCTGCTATGCCGTCTGCCCTCGACTGAAGGAAATGCAGGAGAGCTGCTTGCTGACTTATTATTGCCATTGGGTAAGTTAACAAAAAAGTTAACAAAACAACAATTTTCAATCACCATAAATAAACATAACCTACTATTACAGAGATTACCCGTCTTCAACCTTCCAGCAACATCAAATTTATAGCAGCCTCTTTTCTCATCCCCTGTCCAGCAACATCAAAATAAAAATGCCCCTAACCACTCAACATCAAATGACTGACCCCCCTCCCTTCCACACAGATCATCAATTAAATTGCCTCCTCCTTTCCTACTTAGCAACATGTAACCGACTTTCAGTGCCAAGCTTCAGATGTAAGGAGGGAAAGATACTCCACCTACTGTGTATAGCCCTGACATTGGGAATGCTTTGGAACAACATGATGGCCATTCTTTCCACCTCATTTAGAACCCGGTGTTCTGTAAAGTGTCAACTGAATGCTGGAACCAAGAAACGGATGACCATGTTGTTCTGTAGGACACAATAAACTATTAGGACTGTTAGTACTACATAAGCTAGTGGTGTCACATTAGTATTGTCACAGTAAGTGTAGTTCAGCTTTCAGCTTCATCCATGTTTGTAATAATATAGGCTGCAATGTTCATTGTGGTCAATGAAGTAATCTGCAAATCATGTGCTCACCCAGTTTACTTGCTTTAGCCACCCTTGGTAAAAAATCTTTTGATGTATAGAATCCTTGTTCTGATGTAAGGTTTTTGAAGACATCATCAATCTTAGGTTCTGGCAAGCCTGTAATAAACACAGAAGAAAAACGGTTTTAATTTCTAAAGGGGTAATGAAATTCGAGTTAAAAAATACTATAGCAGCAGCATACCAGACAACATATTTTCTATCAGTCATATTCATGGTAGCACTTCTAGTTAAAGTCTACAAGAGTGGACTTTCTCTTTAAAGTGGACCAAAACCCGGGAGTTTCACAATCCCAGGTTTTGGTCCCTCACCCTGTGGCATCCTGATTTGTATAAGATTTTTCTTGTCTTTGACCCATTATGTTTTGTCTCAAAGTGAAAACACTTTACACTTTCGGGGGCCTTTGGACTCATAGGGTTATGTACAAAAGTGGAAAATCATCTACTGACCATAATATTACATCTTCCACAAATAATTAGAGAGTTGTTAAAAATTAATTTGAGAGAAGCTTTTCCTGCCTCGGCATTTCTTCACTAATCCTGGATTACTTTTTCTGATAATAAAATGCTGAGGCTTGCGTGTTGATCTCCTACAAGCTGTTTCTTAGGACAGAAAGGGTCTTCATTGACATGTTTTCAAAAGGGGACTAGACTTTATGAAAAAATGTGCTGCACCTCATTGCTTGTGGTTGTTTTAAACTTACCTTGTTTGGGTAATATGGCCCTTATTTATCAAGGGATAGCGCGAGGTAGCGTCTGACTAGCGCCAGGTAGCGCCAGCTATCGGCGGCTACCGACTCCAGAACGCCAGGCGGCGGACACAATCACGCATTTATCACGCTAAATGAGGCTAGCGCCGGCGAGAGCGTCAGCTAGCGCGGGATTCATCATGTAGCCGACTGCAACGAACAGCGCCGCTAATAATCCCATCACAGCGCCAGGTATGACCTGTCGCTCCCTGGCGCTCTCCAATGCATTTCAATGGAGCAATCTTTAAATATTCATAATTAATTTTATTTATTTATTTATTTTTTTTTTTAACTGTCAAAAATTCTGTGACCACTACGGCAATGTTAGATATTTTTTTTAAGGTAAAAAAAAAAAAAAAAAAAATTGTGCAGAATTGATATTACAGGTCTGATATTAATGTATTCATATTACAAAATGTTTAGAAAAACTTGTTTAATTTTTTAATCAAAAAATATGGTTGTTTGGGGGTTAAAAAACTACTTTTAAGCCATCGCCGCCAGCGCTCTGGGGTTTAAACAAGCTTTTCACAGCGCGAGAATTTTTTGAGCGTGATTTGTTAATGAATATGCTGGGAGCCGTTCGCTCTGGCCATTCGCTGTCAGGCGCACCCATACAGCGCGGAACCTGTGAAACAGCGACTCCTAACCCCGTATTCAACATTACCGCACACCGACTGAGTCGCTGTCAACAAGCGAACAACGGCCAAGCACAGCGAATACTAGCGGGCGCTGTGAAAATCACGCTACTGGCGCTCATCTGTCGCTACCTGGCGCTATTAATGAATCGGCCTGCCCGTCCCACAAATAGTGGTTGACCCCCCGGTGGTTGACCCTCCCCATTGATCTTGAGTGGTCTTCACATGTAATCTGAAGACACAACCAGAATCCCCCTCCCCCTTGACTTGATTGGTATTCAGATACTGGTGCTGCTAAACCAGAAACCAGAATATTACCAGAAATTCAGCTGACCTACATCAACAAAGAGGCAGATTCAAGTAATACTGTATTACAACCAAACCCATCCTATTCCACCTAAATGCAAACAGATAAAGGTAAACCTAGATTAAACTACATTACAGATGCAACATTGTTTTGCATTCTCTATCTGGGAGAATTTTTTTTTATTAATGGCACATCTGTATGATTATTTGCCCCTTAATTTTGCAGTCTGCGTTCCACAACTTTAGGACTAGCCCAGCATTGATCTTTAAAAAAATAAAAGCTTAGGGGTTCCACTGGTAATTAGGCATTTGAGTACACAATGTAACAAATAGCTTGAAACATCAGGAAGGACAACTAATAGCTACTCATGATACATTAAAAGGAAAGTAAACCTTTGTGCACATTCATTCAAAAAACCCTCACTATTTTAGAATGAAAGTTCAATCTACAGCTGCACTTCACAGAACCAAAACTGTAAACCTTTTATAAGCAGCAGTTTGCAACTCAAAAGCATTGATCTATTTCTCTTATCTGGTAGATAAATAAGAAAATCATGATCACTTAGGGGACAGAGAGGAAAGAGAAAAAAGTATAAGAAAAAAGTTCCTGAATCTAAAAGATACCTAATGTTGTAGTACAAAATGTGCGTGTCACATGTGCAATCATGACAATCCTGAACCAGTTGATTTCAACTATAGATTTTTATAAGAACACAATGAGTTTAATTCATTAAAATATGTAGGCTCTCCACATTATTAGATAGCCTTTATGCATCAGTTCACTAATATTCTTTAAGATTAGAGAAACCCATAGTAACATGCAACAAAATAAAATATTCAACACCGGATTAGGTTATGTCCAGGAGAGGTGCAGAAGTGAGATATCTAAACTATCACTGTTATTAGCTTTGTGGAGAAATTGCCTTGTTAATGAGATAGGGCAGAATAGCAACAGGAAATTCATTAACCTCCATTTGCAACTGTTGTGAACAGACAACACTGAGGCAGATTTTAACATTGGAAGATTTATCCTGCAAGTGAGTCTATAACCCATGTATATTTTGGGAGCCACCACAATCCACTATGTTAGGGCTGTTGATGTTTTGTTGACAAGATTTAACCTCCATGTGGCCTCTCCAAAGGCCTCCTGAGGTTCACTATATATGGACATACCTATCTCCTCAGCTGTTTTCTCCTGTGAAGCTTTGTACATTATTTTCTTCGCACCCATACTAACAAGCCAGATGAAGATTCTCTCTAATTAGCCTACTCTGCCAATATGTTCCCTTGTGCACTATATGCTCTTTTGGCAGGGAAGTGTATAGCAGTCCTAAAAAGTCTTGAGTTATCTAGTAGTAGCCATTACAAATAATTGATTGTTTTGTGATAGCATTTGCTAATTTAATTCTTCAAACAGGCTTTTATAGATTGTTCTAACAGTGGATCCCGTTTTGTTTACAATAGGGTGAAATATGAATAGGAACAGAAGACTTTGTAGGACAACACTTCATGTGGGAAGATTTCTAAGAGCCTAGTTACAGTACAGTATATACATTTTTGCGCTTAGATGTCCTTTATGTATAAGTCGCAAAAATGATCTATAAAATGTTAAACAAATATACACAGCTCAATATTATAAAACAAGTCAATATTATGACCACCAGATAATTTCAATAGTAAGCACCATATGCATTAGAGATGAGCGAACCGGTTCGGACGAACCGGAATTCGCTCCGAATTTCAGCAAATATTCGATTCTGCACGAACCCGAATATTTTGTGGTTCGTGCCGATCGAATTTTTCCTGAAATTAAAAAAAAAAAATACCGGCATGGTGGGAGTCAGGCGGCGGGCCGGCCCGCTCCCACCATGCCAGCATTTAAAAAACTAAGAAAAAAAAAAAAAAGAAAAAATGCCGGTATGGTGGGAGCGGGCCGGCCGGTTCCGCGCTGACAGCGGAACCGGCCGGCGGGCCGGTAAAGCCGGCCGGCCCGCTCCCACCATGCCGGCATTTAAAAAAAAAAAGCATTTTTGCCGGCATGGTGGGAGCGGGCCGGCCGGCTCCGCTGTCAGCGGAACCGGCCGGCCCGCTCCCACCATGCTGGCATTTAAAAAAAAAGGCAAACACTTACCTGCAGGTCCGGAGCGTGGAGGCATTTTTGCCGGCATGGTGGGAGCGGGCGGCCGGCCCGCTCCCACCATGCCGGCAAAAATGCTTTTTTTTTTTTGTTTGTTTTTTAAATGCCGGCATGGTGGGAGCGGGCCAGCCGGCTTTACCGGCCCGCCGGCCGGCTCCGCTGTCAGCGGAACCGGCCGGCCCGCTCCCACCATGCCGGCATTTTTGATGGGGAACTTCGTAAAAGTTCGATTCGCCCGAACCTGAATTTCTTTGTGAAATTCGGCGAATCGGCCGAATCGAACTTTTCAAAAGTTCGCTCATCTCTAATATGCATCACAGAGAGCAGCTAGATGGTCTGGGAGTGACTTGGTAGGTTGTCCCATTTATCTAGAGCCATGCTGACAGCAGTGAATCTTACAGCTGTGTGTGGGGGAGAATTTAGTATCTGAAAGCCTTGGTTGAGAGCAGCTTTCACATGAATAAGTTGGATCCAGTTACTGCCATCAAATTTCACAGACCATAACACTGCCACTACCATGCTTGTGTCCTTCCTGCACTGGTTGCAGGGTGTTTGTTATCTGATATTCCTTGCCTGACACACCAATGTCCATCCATTCAGTGAAGATGAACGCATTAGCAAAGACAACCCTTGATCAATCAGCAGCGGTTTAACTAAAAAAAAACATAAAAATAAAAGACTAATCTGTCAGTACAAAACAATTTTAGAAATACTGGTGCCCGAAAGTCAATAATTGCCCCTTGTACCCATGACAGCAACGAGAGATATGTGTGCAGACACCCTATAGCAGATCTTATATAACCACCAAGCCAGCTTACAACACATGACTGCCAATACTGTAAGTAGGAAACGGTCATAATAATGTGCATGGACTGTGTTTTGTTTTTCTAAAATATCTGAACAAAAGAAACAAATGTGAACAAGTGACATAAAAAGCTGGCACATAGCTTACACTAAACAAAGACACCTGCTCTGCAGATCAGCAAGTATTCGTAACAGCTGGTAATAAGTAGGTACAGTTTGTTGAGGATGTACAAAAAGGAAATGAGGAGGTAAAAAAAGAAGTATTAAAAGTGGTAATTAAAACATTATTTGTATGTATGTACAGTGGGGAAAAAACAACTAAACATCTTACACAATAAATTATACTGTACTGCACAGCAGGGTGGTAAACTAACTCTGCAATGATGGAAGAATAAGACACAGAGCTGTCAAATAAAAATCACCACAAATTCACATCTAAATATATTTACTTAAGCACAAACTCCCAGCATGCAAACTCAGTTTAGATGATTCATCTTTTGAAAGATGCTACTGGAACAAAATCTATTCTAGCAATGAAGTGAAGCAAGAAGTAATAATGCGGAAACATTTATAACACGTTTTGGTAAGAAGGCCTCATGGACAGTGATAAAATACAACCAAGTGGTGAATAAACCTGAACCCCCTAAAACAACAATAAAGTAAATATGTTTTGTAGGGAATAAATAACTATTCTATACAAAACTCCCAGCAATAGAAAAACAGCAAAAAACATACACTCACCATACACAAAGGAAAAAAAACAGACAAACCAAGAAAAAAAAAACACATTTGGAAAGAGTAAGACATTACAAAGAAATTAGGGGGGTTATTCATCAACGGATATCTCCAGGTAGTGCCTCGTAGCGGCAGGCAGCGTCTGGTGAACGCTGGGCACTGTATGCAAAACCACATTTATGAAAGTAAATCTGGTGAGTGACTCCAACAGCGCCATGTAGCTTACGATTCATCATTACAGGCGGCTCAGCGTATAGCGCCAGGTATTACCTGTCGCTACCTGTTGCTCTCCCATACATTTCAATGGACCTTTTCTTCTGTTTAAACAGGGTTTTTTTTTCTTCTCTCAAATAATTCTGTCACCTCTGCTGGCCTAGAAAAATTTTGATTTTGCTAGACACATACATTGCATATGTACTGGAAATGTCTTGTGACAAGGAGGTTATAGTAACTATATTTCACAATGGACTAAACATTTAATTCGGGCATAAACAGAATAAGAAATAAAGATAAGGAATAAAGAAGTACAGAAACAGGGTTAGGGGAAGAAGAAAAACCTTCCCAGTCCTGCTTGACCCTGCCCAGGCAGCCTATTTCGAGGAGTCAAATTTAGGGGATCCCTTGTCACAAAAAAAGAAGGGACAGCAATAGAAGTATGGAACTAATTGAGAAAAGGGGAGGGATTTTCCCAGAACTAGAAGCCACAATGAAGGAATTTTATTAACCTGGAAATTAGGGGAAAGTAAATAGTGTGAGGGACAAAGGTTGAACTCAAATTCTCCCACTCTGGCAGGCGCTCTCCTTCAAGATGCCACTCACTGAAGGTCCCAGTTTAATAAGTGGATAAGCAGCAAGAGTGAAGAGTAGGTCAATACTGGAGTTTTAGGGTTGGGAGAAATATCAACGTTTGGGGAGTGTCAAGGTTAATATTAGTAAAGTCACTTTTGCTAGGTAATCAACTATTCAAAGCAAGGCTGGGGGCTTATCGAGGTGAGTTGAATTGAGTGTAACCTCCACCCTCAGACTTGGATTTTCAGCACCTTAGTGATATCGGCACTGGTGTTGAAGCTTATTTGTGCATTTTGCTGGGCAGGATCACAGTTACACAGCAGGCTTTAGATTGCTCTATACTTCAAACTCCAAACCAAATATCCAGCCGGCAATCCTAGAGGTTTTACGCTGTGCAAATTAATGTGAATCCTAAAACCAAATTCATGCATTTTGCTAATACAAAATAAATCCAGGTGAAGTCACAAGTAATAGGGTATGCACAAATGTAATATTTAAATATATAATTGTTATATATATATATTCTAGTTTGTCCATATTTGTATTTTTAAATTATTTTTTAACATGCATGTCTCTTGTTTTATGTTTCACTTAAAAATGTGCACAGCAAAGATCCTACAGAAGTTCCCATAGAAATGACACAGAGGTCAAAGCCACAGTTGATGGTGAATAATTGAATAATACTTGAATAATGTGCTGTCAAGACATTATCTGAGAAGACTGTTATTTATATCTCCGGGTCCCTGTTACATCATGTGCAAAGATTACATCATACAAAACCATAAAAGCGAAGTGATGAGTTGCAAATTGGATACAAAAAAACAATTCCAGCGGAGACTTCTGGCTGCTAGAAATGCTGGTGCCACTGAAAGAAGGATTTGAGGCATCCAACCTCAGATGGGGGAACCTCCCAAAGTTTGGGTTCGGCGAGTTAAGACGAACTTTGTATAAATTTTTGGCTTTGGGAACCTGAACACGAATCTGAGCCCCGTCCCCATTGAAATCAAACGGGAACCCGAACTTTGGGGGGTGGCTGTGGCAGGGGGTGCAGAGCATGCAGCAGAAGTGCACTGCTGCCACTTACCTCTGCCCGATCCTCTTCTGTCAGCGGTGGCGGAGCAGCAGCAGCATTTTAATCTGGGCTTGGGCCAGATTCAAGTGCTGCTGCAGCTGACAGCTCAACCAGCTTTTCCGTGTTTGGACTGGGCGCAGAACTTGAATATGGACTTCTGGCTGAAGTCCATATTTGGGAAACTGAACTCGCAAAGTTTGGTACCAACTCAAACTTTGCAGTTCGGGTAGACCCAGCTCTATTAATTATTTTAAAGTTTGCATGCAATACAGGTATTTTGTATATTTTGTATGTAAGTAAGTTGATTATTTATTGTGTTCTTTTGTATACATATTGGTCATTTTAGGCTGAATCATGCTTATGTAACTTTCTTTATAACATTGTACTTGTATGAATTAGGTGTTATGGTTGTTTTTGCCACTTACTTTTATTATTGAATTGGAACATAATGTGTCACATATGGGTAGACATATGGGTGGAGACCCCACACTGGAAACGTATTATTATCGATATATTCAGCTTCACTGATCCGGGGGCCTCAAAGTTTGGATTTAGAATTAGCTGTACACAGTGATGAAAGTTCCCCTAAGAATCGCTTGTTGCCCAGTTACATCTCTGAAACCAATAGGTTTGTACAGATATAGTATTTTTCAGTGATCTCTTTATTTCCCCAGAGCAATGAAGTGCGATGGAGAGAGGGCTCACACATTGCAGCCAGCTTTTGGTCTGCTTTCTTTTCTAGCTTTCAGTATTTACCCATACAGGAGACTCCCTTTTTCTGTATGCCCAGCTGTGTTAGACAGAGTGAGCTCACAAAGGCAATGCCTGACACAACCCTTTGCATACAGTAAGTATATATGCCCACACCATTCACCATGGAAGAAGGTGGCATTTCAACCAAGTAAGTACTGAAGAACTGGATCTTAAGCATTGTATTGCAGGGTTGGAGTGGGTTTCCTATTTTTAATGTCCTTTAACCAAGTAAATGCCAAGCCTGTAGAATCTACAGGGCTGCTTTTCCGTTCGTTAAGTGCCAAGTCTGTAGATTCTACATGCCTGTGATTTTCTCCCTGTTAGTGCAAAAAAAAAAAAAAAAAAAAACTCACCTCCATCCAATGCATGGTAGAACTTTGAAAAATAATCAAAAATTACAATGTACATAGGTTACAAATCTCTTGCAGGAGGGGGCTTTATTATAATAACTAGGTGCTTTATGTCTTATCGGGACACATTTTTATCACTGATAAGAGCAAGGAGAAATCATTTACAAGCACCTCTTATTTAAAAATTTCCTTATGAAGTTAATATGAAAAATTCTGCCACCGGGGGGGTTGAGCAGCAGATGTAGGAGGGTGGGAGGAAGTGTTCATAATATGCTACATTTGATTAGCGCATTGGAAATGGATGGCGGCATCTTACTTTTTCACTCGTTAAAGCTGGTTACACTTTCTGCTCCCTGTGATGTGCGAAAGTGAGCACACAGCAAGAACAACTCAGGAAAGCACAGGAGGTATCAGCTCCTTTAACAGTTTAACATAGGACACTGAAACTGGCCACTTCCAATGCACGTTCTGCAGATACAATATATTATGAACACCACCACCTGACTTCATGCATCCGCTGCTTGACCCCCGATTGTAGAATGTTTCACATTCACGGTTGGGGACTCTTCTGGGCCCCATCAAGGGCACTGCTAGTTGGACCCATCCTTATCACCCAGCCCACACTTGCCACCATAATGGGACACAGCTGTTGAACCCCCATCTCTTCACTGTGCACATTCATGGTGAACTTTAAAAAAGTGCAGTGCAGTGATAGGAGGTGCAGGAAGAAACAGGGCAAAGATGGAGAGATGCAGGGAAGAAATGTGGGTGCAGTTGGCAACAGAGCAAAAATATAGGTACAGCATGGAACAGCGTGGAGATGGGTGTGCAGCATGGAGCAGGGTGGAGCTGGGGGTGCAAAAAAATGGGGGAACAGGGCAAAGATGGGGCTGCAGCGTGATGCAGGACTCTACATTTCTGGAAACCCAGTGTATCCACAAGGGGACTTACAGCAATTTAATGATACAAATAAAACCATCAATTTGTATATTGAGGTTATTTTATCCTGATTATTAAAATAGTTAAGTATTACATTTATCTGGAAGTATTTCAATTCTGCTGGAATAAAAGTTGATGCATTACTCTCTAAGTCAGATAAAGCTCATTAGCGATATATCTAGATGCACTTCAGCCTTACAGTGTTGTAAGTTACTGCAAAAGTCAAAACACATCTCAGTTAAGAGTACAGCATATCTGTAAATACACATTGATGTTATTTTTATATCTGGCCAAGAATATGCGTAATAATATGTGTTAAGTAAACAATTTTAATGATCTAACAGCAACCTATATTACAAGAGTATATAGATATATGAAAGTCTATATATATATATATATATATATATATATATATATATATATACTTTTACTTTTTAAATCATTAATTAATATTTTGTCTGGCACTTTGCTAGAACACCTCCTTATTATCTAAAAAGGTTCTTTATTTGGAACATAGCTGCATGGATTTGGACAACTGTGAAGCATAGAATAATGCAGTCTGTAAGAAATCAGAGCCTTAAACAGATCAAAACTGTGAGCAGCGTCCATGGACGTCTAAAGGACTTGGGTTGCCCCCCGTGTGAAATCCCCGCATTCAGCCACATAACTCACCTTTACCAGGGATCCCACGGCCACATCCCCGGCTTGCCTTTAGCAGAGACGTGCTTCAGCGCCCAGCTATTCAGATAGGCTGGGGGCAGGAACGAGTCTCAGACTATAGGGAAGTTTAAATCTGGCCGCTAGGTGCTGCTTTGGCACTGTAAAGTTTGTTTTTCAGCAAGATAATAGTCCCTGTGCATAAAGTTAGAGTCTCTTAAGGCTACCCCAGAAAATCCAAAGTAAAAATAATACAATTTCTTTGCTAACTTAATAGGTTGCAAAATCCATTAGGGTTCTTTTTTACATTCTCAGGATTTTTTGTTGAGGTGACTGATGTATAAATAAATGATGGTACTTTAGTTTTTAAGAGCCTGATTCATCAAACACTTCTACCAGACTATGCCACATCAGGACAAATTCGAGCTGTGAAAAATAAAATGTATTATCATTTCAGCATGTTGCTGCATCTCTAATGCATTAGTAAATGTGTTTTTGGCAGTACAGCAACATTAAACATTAAAGTAGACATATACCCTAAATAGTCCTCTGTGTCCCCCGTACTTTGACTTCTTGATTTGGCATGCCCATACCTCACTCCAGCAAAATGCCTGAACACAGACAGAAGCCACATGTACATGCCAGAACGTACATGGTACTACATGTACTATACGTTGCATCAGACTTGGCCACCTTAGTTTAGATGGGGCATAGAAATGCTGCAGAAAAACAGATAGGGTGAGTGTCAAGTATTTTTATGTTTTTAATTATAGGGCTGCTTTATCTTTACCCAAATCTACATAGAACCCTTACTCTGACCACTATGTTTAGCAATACATTTTTTCAAAGAGCGCTTGTAAGCTTAAAAAAAAAAAAAGATTCCCACTATCTCTACTAGTCCACTGATATTAAATGCACCCACCCTGACAATGTAGACCAGAACATTGCTTGCTTTCATCTAATGTAATCGAATCGGCTCTTTATTGACTATAACAGCAGCAACGTTGTTCTGTGCAGCTCTGTATTATACACCCAGACCTCTAGACCATTCTTCTGCAGCATGACCAAAGGCCAGATTTCAGGAATGGATACAGTTTTAAGAAGCAGATCAAGATTTCTGAACCACTGGGAAGGCCAAATATCCTGTGCTTTGTTAATTCTGGCCTTCAGATACCCTTTACATAGAAGCACAGAAGGCTGATGGCAGTCTGCCCTTATAGGTATATTGTGTTTATCTCTATTTTAGGACAGATGTACTGTATGCATATCACAGGCATGTTTACATTCATTTACTGTTGATTTTTCATCTCCCTCTACTGGAAGTTTGTTCCTATATATTCTACTACTTCTCCTTTAAAAAAAAAAAAAAATTTGAACGTTGATCCAGTCCTGATCTTTCCTCTGACTAGCTTCAGGTTGTGCCTTCTTGTTTTATCATTAGTTTTCTTCTTAAAAACACTTCCCTGCTGAACCTTATTCAATCCTTTCACATATTTAAAGATCTCAATCACATCCATTCTCTCCGTTCTTTTCTCCAAGCAAACTTTTAGGTTTAAGTCTTCATACTCGTTCTGTTTGAATGATGTTTTTTTGTAGATAAGGTCACCATAACTGCATACAGTATTCTAGTGTGGGCTCACCATAGTCCCGATACAGCGATATTAAAACCTCCCTCCTCTTACTGGTGATGCCTCAAGCTATGCAGCCGAGCATCCTGCTTGCTTTCCCCACTGCCTGGTTACATTGTCCACTCATGTTCCACTTTCAGAAATCTCTCTCTTCTAACAGAGTCCTGGCTAATAGAGTATTGGTTTTTGCCAATTTCTCCAGTTAAATCAAAATATTTTCCATGTTTCAGACACCTCCAGGAATATTCACCCTGTTGGTCACCTTTGTATCATCAGCAAACAGGCAATCTTTGCCCACCAAGCCTTCTTCTATGTCACTTACAAACATATTAAAGAGAATGGGGGCTCAGGACAGAGCTTTGTGGAACATCACTTGTAACTCGCCTTTCCTCAGATTGCACACCATAAACAACACTCTGCCACCTCCCCTCTCTCCTTCAGCCAGGTGCAGCTGAACTATCCAGGGATTAAGTCCAAATTTTGATAACTTATTTATATGTTCCTTTTGTGGTACATTGACAAAGACTTTTCTAAAATCCAGATTGGCGATATCTGCAGCACCACCGTCATCCAACATCTTAGTGACATTGTCAGAAAAGATTAGTCTAACATGATCTGCCTTAAGTAAAGCCCATGCTGTTTCAGGTCCAACAGGTTGTTCATTTTTAAATTTATCTGTTTTTTTCCATTATATTAATCTCTCCCCAGCCTATTCTAACCTGCACATGGCATCTACTTGTTCCCTGTTCCAGCTCTGCCCCAGGCCAGATTAAAGGATATCAAAGAGGGTGCTGCTCTGATTTTTTTAAAACGCCTGCTATTCAATTGTACAATGCATGCATAAACTCAGTTCCTGGAATCCACGTTGAATTGTCTCAAAGTTGAACTAGTCAAAGAGGAAGTAAACAATGAAACCTTTTTGTTAGCATCAGTTTTGAACATTCTCTCACTTCCACCTTTAAACTCGTACCACTTTGTATTGTTCATAAAGAAACTGCGTGTTGTTGTATTCACTGCCTGTCGGAAAGGGACCTGCTCCACTATTAACCAACCGTACGCGCCTTTAAACAAAGCAACAATGAAAGAAGATTCACCTAGATTACACCTATTTCAAGTTCGCAGCTAACTTTCCATTCTTGCACATCATCTTTTTAGAATTCAGAAGAACAAATGCATGCGTTAGAGATTACTCTGTAATTATGCACATATCATTCCACCTACGATGCACTTCAGATTCAGGTAAACCATTGCGAAGAATTAACAATGATGCCAAGCAAGCAGGGAAAAATGTGAGCTCCTTTCATGTGTCTATAAATGCCCATTTTGAAGCTGAAAACCTATCATCAGTGCATTTTTCATAAAAGGTAATAATTAATGTCTTTCTTCTATTCACTATATTTCACCTCGCCTATAATACAACACATATCTTATTCAATTTATTGTTTCCATCTAAAAGGCTTGGATTGATGAGAGTGCAGACAAAATCTAAAATTGTCATTTGTCAGGTTAAACATATACCTATTAGAGTGGTTGTTTAATGTCATCCTTTGGTCTTGGCTTTGGTGTCAAAAGAGGGAAAAACATGGGTGAGATTTACACCTGACAAATATAGAAGTCGCTTATGATACTGGATTTTCCAAGACATGGCTTACTGTAAAAAATATTAAAATTCATTTTTTTTATTCAAAATAAAAAATGAATTGAAGGATTCATAAAAATGGGATTGTAATTTAACGGAAAGCTAATGCTAAATAGACAGAGCATGTACAGGCTTCATTCATCGGATAATCAGTTCCAATAAACGGGGAGGCCGATTCATTATTAGCGGCAGGTAGCGACAGATGAGCGACTGTAGCGGTATTTTCACAGCGCCCGCTAGTAGTCGCTGTGCTTGGCCATTGTTCAGTAGTTGATAGCGACTCAGTCGGTTTGCCGTAATGTTGAATATTGGGTGAGGAGTCGCTATTTGACAGGTTCCGCGCTGTATGGGAGCGCATGATAGCGAATGGCCATAGCGAACGGCTCCCACCATATTCATTAACAAATCACGCTCAAAAAATTCTCGCGCTGTGAAATGCATTTTTAAACCCCAGAGCGCTGGCGGCGATGGGTTAAAAGTAGTTTTTTAACCCCCAAACCACCATATTTTTTGAAACCAAAAAAAACAAGTTTAGAAAAACATTTTGTAATATGAATACATTAATATCAGACCTGTAATATCAATTCTGCACAAATTTTTTTTGAATTTTTTTTTTACCTTAAAAAAAATATCTTACATTGCAGAAGTGGTAACAGAATTTTTCACATTTAAAAAAAAAAAAAAAAAAAAAATTAATAACAATTATTTATGATTATTTAAAGATTGTTCCATTGAAATGCATTGGAGAGCGCCAGGTAGCGAGAGGTCATACCTGTCGCTGTTCAAGGTCGCTCGCTGGCGCTGTGGGGTGAGGCTGGAATAATGATGAATGAGTGGCTATATGGCGCTATCTCAGTCGCTAAGCAGGATCGGCTTGATAAATGTGTGATTGTGGTGGGGAGCCGGCGTTCTCGTGGCGGTGACCGTCATTACCGTTCGCTCACCAGTTGCTACCTGGCGCTATCCCTTGTTAAATAAGGGCCTAAGATAACAATTCACAAATGAATATATATGACCATCGTTGACCATTGCTAGTTTAAAACGAAAACTTTAGTAAAGCACAGACATAACTTTATTATAAGCCTGTTGCTATATATTGCCTTCTGTAACTGGGGCCCTCTCAGAGGCCATCGCTGTATGATGTGCCCTATGCCCATCTACTATTTCTTCAGCACAGTAGCAAGTTTTAAAGCAGTGGTTTCCAACAAGTGGTACTAATATAGGTGGTACTTGACAAGGCTGCGGACTGACCCAGCCTGATATGCTGCCATCTATAGATGAACTATACCTGTACAAAACAGCTCCAAAAAGGTGATAAACACACGTTTTGTGTGTTTTTGGAAAAGCACACTAACCCTCTGCTCAATAACATTTCTATGAAATGAGTATGCAGAGGGTTAATTTATTTCTTCACAAACCTCTAGAAACCTCTTTGACTGCTATAAATATGAGATGAGCACTGACCATTCCCTTTGTTTTGCATGTTTTTATCATGGTTTTTAGTTGTGTGACATCCCATATGTACCATCAAGGTGGTACCCAGGTGCTGCCCTGAGGAAGTGGTTGTGGTACCACAATGCGCTGATCTGGGAGCCCCCTGTTGGACCCTCCCTATACGGTGATGTTATTTTTTATGCACTGGACTTTCTTCCTTCTCTGTTTGGACTTAAACCGGACCTTCGCCATAATTTATTGAAAAGCCCAAACCCTTAAAAAAACTATTCCCCAGCACCTAAAATTAATATATTTTAAGTTTTTAGTCACTTACTTATTCTTTCCCCCACTGGGCTGCAACTCTGTTCAGGACTTTAGGATATGGGCGCAGCCATCTTGACTCAGAAGCATCACACTTACTGAGGAGAGGAGAGTGGGATAAAGTACAGGGGTTGGGTTATAGCTGGGCTTTGCTCAGACAGAGCAGAGCTGGGGTCAGGAGAAGGTCAGCAATCCCAGAATGCAGAGCAGCACAGTCAGAAGGCACTTGCTGTTTGCAGGCTGCCTGTTGTTCCGTGAGCCGCCATCTTGAATGTTTAAAGGCTCATAACATGCAGTAGATGCAGGTAGGATGATTTTTAATGTGAGCAATCTGTATGTACAGGGTGTGGGAAACATATAAGATAGACTCTTATTCAAAGTGAAGGACCGCTTTAATGAGGGTTGTACATAGCAGTGTTTCACCCATAATTGCACTGTTTGCTCTTTAGAAATGTTACTATTGTATTTTGTCAGATGTGCACCATTGGGGGTCTTGTATGGCCCACAAGGGCTTCTATGCAGTTTAGATGTTTTTTCCAGTATGTTAGTGCAGTATTGTGTTAACTTACTAAATATAATATTTAATGATTAATATGATTTTCTACTAGTACCAGTACCAGTGCAGTGCCCTGTAGATTTGACCATCTGGAGTTGAATCATACAGTTTTCTTGGTCTGATTTGTGAGTTGCTAAATATGGTGCCCGCAACTTGATTTTTGGGAGTGTAGGTCTCAGAAATTGTTTGTATACTGTCCAGGTGGTACTTGAGATAATTAGAAAATGGATATTGGTACTTGAGAATTTCATTAGGCGCATAAGGTGGTGGTGGGGACTACAGAGAGATGTCCATTTTTATCCTTTTCCATAGCTAGTTATATTGTGAAATGTCTGTAACAAGATGCCCAATATTTCTTTTTGTGACTCTCTGTCATAAGATGGTTATCTAGACAATTCTACTGGAAAGTCAGCCAGTGATTACTTTGTTAATTGAGCTTTCAGATATTTTGTTACTGAATTCGGACCTTGTGCTGAAGGGATATAAAGAAAAATTAGATAACTCTAAAAGGTAGACAAAAGTATAGTTAAAAACAAAAGTCTTGGGAGACCCACATCTGCTGCTTCTATTTAGGTGCAGTACTAACTCTAAGCCTCTCTTTGTGACATACAAAGCAATGGATACATTGGGAAATGATCTTATACCTTCAGTGCAACTCATTGGGGTGGGGGGCGGCCAATTCGGACCCTTGTGCTTTCATAGACTGCACCTACACAGATGCCTTGGCATAATACTTGCATGAGTAAGAGGCAGGTAGGTCCCTGAAATGTGTAGCAGCACCTCTGTGCTTGTATTGTTGGACCTGGATGTTTTTAATAATTTGAAATAACGCTTTAACTTATGAATGCTGGCAAATAAACATCCTTTAATACTGTCAGACACTTAGCCGAGCACCGGACTTGGCATGCTCTCTCCGATGCAATGAATGGAGAGGGCTTGGCAGCATTCTGTGACTGATGGCTGGTCACAAACTAGACCCCATGTATTGACCAAGATGGCACAATATATTGGATTCAGCGATCAAGTGAGTTACTGTACCCACTTTTTTTTTTCAACAATATTTTTATTGTAAGTCTATGAAAGGTACAGCATGGCACATCAAGTCTTACATTTTCTAAGACAGATTATAACATCCAGAGGAATATAAACTTACACGTACATAGCAAACATTATCCTCTAAAAACAACATGATATACATGCAGAATAAGACAAGGAAACCTGAATGTGGAAGGAAGGTAGGGAAAGAAAAGACGGATAGGAAGAAATAGGGGGGAAGGGAGGGATACGGATGTCCGAGCTCCACCAGCATCACAGCCAATATAGTGGGATGCTAAAATGTAAGAAGGCGACGGTCAAAATTTTTAGGTAGAAAATGGGTGATCCACCCTTCCCAAGTGGCTAGGAAGTGGGAGAGGTCACCCTGCATCGAGGCAGAGGTATCAGCCTGCCATTGGGGATGGTCCTACTTTTCCATGATTGTGCTATAGTCAGTTTGGCAGCTGTAAGAATATGTCTGATCAAATTGCGATCTTGAGCAACCTGGAGGTTTTATATTGAGGAGGGCAAGATGGGGCGAAGGGGTCAGGTGTAAACCTGTTGCTTTGTTTAAAAGGTAGTAAACCTTGACCCAGAACCGTCTGACAGTCCTACATTCCCACCAGATGTGAATATAACAATACAACTTGCTTGCTCGATGTCCACCCACAATGGTCTAACCACCCCAGCATGCGCAGCAGTTAATTGGGCTATCTGGCATGCTGAATAATAGCAAGCTATGTTGGGGACCCCCAGGCCGCCTTGCTGCTTTGGTCTATATAATGTCGCACGGTTAACCCAGGGTTTTTGCTTCCCCCAAATGAAGGAGCTTACCATCGCTTGGAGACCCTTAATGCACGAGGTATTGGTAGAACGCGAATAAAGTAGAGTATTTTAGGGAGCCACGTCATTTTTACAGCCGCTATCCTACCCAACCATGAAAGGTGGAGCTTAGTCCAAGATGCTAGGAGGGCACGGAGGTTCTTTAGTTAGCTAGTTAGCTATCAGATGAACGCCTAGATATTTATTATGGCGCTCTTGCCAGGAGAAATCAAAAGAAGATTTGAGGGTGATCAACATATGCTCGGGGAGGGAGATGTTGAGGGCTTGAGACTTTGAGGTGTTGATTTGCAGACCGGAAATCTTGTAAAAATCTTCCAAGATGCGGAACAAGTACGGAAGGGATGTAACAGGGTTAGAGACAAGCAAAAGGATCTCGTCCACAAATAATGAAATTTTGTGGTGATAGCTCCCAACCGATATTCCCCTAACATTAGTATTAGCCTGAATTAGCTTAGAGAGGGGCTTGATGGTGAGGGCAAATAGCAAGGGGGAAAGAGGGCAACCTTGCCTAGTGCCCCTGCCTAGCTTGAACCGATTAGAGGAGTATCCTGAATATCTAATGAACGCTCCTGGGTTGGAATACAGCGAGGCATTCCATGCAGTAAATAAAGAACCCAGGCCCCATTTTTTCAATATGAATTGAAGGTAGTCCCAAGAAACCGTATCAAATGCTTTACGGACATCTAAGGTTAATAGCATGGCCTGGCGTCCCTCTTTCCTAACATGGTGGACAAGGTTGATGACCTTACGGATATTGTCCCCCCCTTGACGCTGGGGGATGAATCCTGCCTGTTCTTTAGAGATTAGAGATGCGATAAACGTGTTGAGATGTACCGCAAGTACTTTTGCAAGGAGTTTTACATTGATGTTCAATAGAAAAATAGGCCTATAATTGGACCAAAGTGTAGAATCGGCATTAGGCTTGGGAATCATGCAGACAGCTGCAGTGAGCATATCAGTGCCCCATGAATCTCCATCACCTAAAGAGTTGAACATCCGGACCAATCTTGGGGAAAGTGCCTGGGAAATTTTTTCTCTAATACGCATGGGCTTGGTTCTTTGCGTGATCCCTCTAAGTCTTCTGGTGAGAGGTGTATTCGGTTTATTGCAAATACAGTACCACTTAAACCTAGATCGATTTATTTGGCATTCAGCCTCACTAGAGAGGCACAGGTTGAGTTGGTCCCCTGCTTGATTAAAGGCTATTCTATTACGTCTAGATGGGCATTGTTTATAAACGGAGGAGGCTGAGTGGTAGGCGTCCAGCAATGTTTGGAGTTGATTCTTGTATATGGCCTTGCGTCAAGCTGACTCTTTGATAAGGTGACCACGAATTACAGCTTTATGCGCCTCCCAAAGTAAGGCATCAGAGCTCACCGTCGCCGTGTTTTCCGTGAAGAAGTTCACAATTTCTACGCGCATATGCTCAAGAAGTCTCTCGTCGGACAACATGGGGTCATAGAGCTTCCAGGACTTTTGGGGGGATCTTTGTGAAAGGGAGGACAGCTCGACTGTGACTAGGTCGTGATCCGACCAAACAATTGGAACTATAGAGGAATGGAAAAGGTGCGGTAAAGAGGGGAACTGGAGAAAGATGTGGTCAATTCTAGTGAAGACCTTTTGTGGGTGGGAATAGTGGGTGAAGTCCCTCCTGGTGGGGTGATAGTCCCTCCAAGCATCAACTAGTTGGTAATGATTCAGGAGGGAACCGAATGTCTTTCCTGAATAACGGTCCCTGGGCCCGTCAAAAATCCGACCAACCGCCTGTCTATCTAAAGTCGGGTGGAGGGTTTGGTTTGAGTCGCCACCTACTATTAATAGCCCCTTCACCAGAGGATCCAGTGTCTTCAAGAAGTCCTCAAGAAAGGCGTTCTGGTTCTGGTTGGGAGCATAATACGTAGCAATAGTAACTGCTTGGCCCTGGATCGTGCCCACTACTATGAGGTAGTGCCCATGGGGGTCCCAAATTGTCTGCTCCAAAGAGAAGGGGAGAGAGCGTTTGAAAGCAATAAGAACCCCTCTCTTCTTGGTATCGGCAGATGCCGTGTAGAAGAGAGGGTAATCTGTGCTGGGAAATCTGGGGGTGTTTTTTTTAGTAAAATGCATGTCTTGGAAGCAGACAATATCGGCATGCAGGGCCCTCATCTGGCGGAACGCTTTGACTCTTTTCTGGGGGGCATTCAGACCCTGCACATTAAGTGAAACAAGTTTAACTACCATTTTTAGACTGTTCGTAAACTGTTACTCTGGGGGAGCTGGACACCCAAGGAGAGGAAAGGAGGGGGGAGGAAAAAGGGAACAGGCTGAAATACGCGCATATGCTCAAGAAGTCTCTCGTCGGACAACATGGGGTCATAGAGCTTCCAGGACTTTTGGGGGGATCTTTGTGAAAGGGAGGACAGCTCGACTGTGACTAGGTCGTGATCCGACCAAACAATTGGAACTATAGAGGAATGGAAAAGGTGCGGTAAAGAGGGGAACTGGAGAAAGATGTGGTCAATTCTAGTGAAGACCTTTTGTGGGTGGGAATAGTGGGTGAAGTCCCTCCTGGTGGGGTGATAGTCCCTCCAAGCATCAACTAGTTGGTAATGATTCAGGAGGGAACCGAATGTCTTTCCTGAATAACGGTCCCTGGGCCCGTCAAAAATCCGACCAACCGCCTGTCTATCTAAAGTCGGGTGGAGGGTTTGGTTTGAGTCGCCACCTACTATTAATAGCCCCTTCACCAGAGGATCCAGTGTCTTCAAGAAGTCCTCAAGAAAGGCGTTCTGGTTCTGGTTGGGAGCATAATACGTAGCAATAGTAACTGCTTGGCCCTGGATCGTGCCCACTACTATGAGGTAGTGCCCATGGGGGTCCCAAATTGTCTGCTCCAAAGAGAAGGGGAGAGAGCGTTTGAAAGCAATAAGAACCCCTCTCTTCTTGGTATCGGCAGATGCCGTGTAGAAGAGAGGGTAATCTGTGCTGGGA
Organism: Gastrophryne carolinensis; assembly: GCA_027917425.1. Classification (NCBI taxonomy): domain Eukaryota; kingdom Metazoa; phylum Chordata; class Amphibia; order Anura; family Microhylidae; genus Gastrophryne; species Gastrophryne carolinensis. Next base: position 461,410,962 of record CM051235.1, read on the forward strand.
AATCTGGGGGTGTTTTTTTTAGTAAAATGCATGTCTTGGAAGCAGACAATATCGGCATGCAGGGCCCTCATCTGGCGGAACGCTTTGACTCTTTTCTGGGGGGCATTCAGACCCTGCACATTAAGTGAAACAAGTTTAACTACCATTTTTAGACTGTTCGTAAACTGTTACTCTGGGGGAGCTGGACACCCAAGGAGAGGAAAGGAGGGGGGAGGAAAAAGGGAACAGGCTGAAATAATTTGCAGAGAGCAATTTAAACAACATACATAAAAGGAGGCAATTCCTTCCTAAGTGTGGCTTCCCTCTGAGGTAGAGGAGTCCTCCACCCCAGTGGGAAATGCAATCTAAACAAGGGGACTCCTTAATGGGGGTCCCAGAAGAAACGGGTGGTATGACTGACCCTCAAAATGGGGTCAGAGTCAGAGGCTTCCTAACTCGGCGAGGGATCGCCGAGAGAGGGAGCACGGAGTGTGCAGGCTTATAAAACCTGAGCTGCCGGCCCGTAATATGTAATATCAAAACCTTAAACAGCAGTCAATAAAAAACTCAAATAACTTCTTATGGGATGGTAGTGGGGAAGCACAAGCAAGGGCATAGAGCAAGCTAAACAAATCCTAACAATCCTAGGGAGTTATATGTAAGAGGTGTTTGCACAATTAAATGTACTGCCTGAACAGGCCAAGAACCAAAAAAAGAGTCCCAACAACACAGAACGGGGACTATAGAAGAGAATCCCGTGCGACCACAGCAAAGACGGGGAGAGGGGCAAGATCCCCAGTATAGTGCACAGGAGATCTTACCCATCAACCCTCTCCAAGAGCCGGCTTACCGAACCTGTGGGTGAGTGCAACCGACGTCTTGCTCGTTGATTGAGAGCTGCGTCACAGACTTCGTTTATCTTTGGGGACAGGCGAGAATGAAAGTGCTCTTTTCTTCTGGGGAGGGGGAACCAGAGTAGCCGTTGGAGCCTTCAGGCCCATCAAGGTCAGGGCCGCCTCCAGGTCTTGTGGTGTAGAAGCTTCGTAACGCTGGTCTAGGTAGTTAAAAGACATTTTAAAGGGGAACCCCCATTTGTACCTAATCCCATTGGCTTGCAGGATTGCAAGTGAGGGTTTCATAGCACACCGCCTAGTGATGGTTTGAGGAGAAAGGTTAGCAGAAAGTTGGTAGTCAAAATTCTGAAATTTAAGAGTACCTTGATCCCATGCCGCTGACATAAGCTGTTCCTTAGTGCGATAGAAGTGGAATTTTACAAGAACATCTCGCGGAAGGCCATCAGCCCTCTTCTTCTGTAAGGCCCGGTGTATCCTGTCAAATTCCAGCCTTTCAATGGGGATGACCGGGGCAAGCTCTTGGAAAAAGGGCTATAACTGTGGATTGAAGGTCAAGGACTGTTTCAGGAATACCTCGGATTCTGATATTGGCTCTGTGGGAGCGATTATCCATATCCTCAAGCTTGTGTTGTAGGGTGAGATTTTCTTCCCTCAGGGCCTCTAAATCTGTTCCAAGAGAGGACAGCTCCGACCCATGCTCCGAATTTTGTTGTTCGAGGACATCGACTCTTTGGCCCAATTCTTTGAATTCCGCAGAGATGTTAGTGGTAATCTGGGACTTAATGTTTAGGGCCCAGAGCTCGAGGGCCTTCTCTAGCATGACTTCGTATCTGTCAAGTGGTGGTGGCTGAGATTTCGGGGGCGAGCCATGTAATGAGTCATCCACCCAGGACTCATCTTCAGGTAATAAGTCGGAAGGGATTTGAGGATCGCTTTGAGGGGGTGTGCAAACCTCCATGTTAAGTGTTACGCAGAGTTTAGTGTTCTGCCAAGGTTTGGTGAGTCAGGCCAGATCAGACGTTCAGTTTAAGTCGCACTGTAGGATAAAGGCAGCAAAAGTCCCGAACTCATCAGGTTACAAATGGTACTGCTGTCCCTTTAAGATGGCTATAAAATTAGGAATGAAACCCCATATAGTAAGCAGAAATGGTGGGAGAAGAAGTATATGCCTGATGGTAATTGCTGATTTTATAATGCTGCAGGTGCGAGGAAGGGATGCCCCCTGAAGCGCAGAGCATAAAGAGGTGGATGCTGCAAGTGTGGCCACCCAGAGACATCATAAATATTACTAGTGGAGCCAGATGGGAAAGGGCAGGGCTGGAAAACTGGCACAGATCTATATCAAATGAGGGCAGACAGCCTGTAGCTCACTGCTTCTTGATGGCAGGCTTATGGGATGCTTAATGGGCAGCTCTCCCTCTGGGACAGTATGTTTGTGCCCCACTTATACTGTAGGGAGTCAATGGGTACATCTGCTTGCTGCGCAGGACACAGCTGTGAGTAGAATGGCGGCGGCCGCCCAGCTCCGCCTCCCCTTCCCCAGGGCGATTTCGGGACCCCCCTTGGATCTTCTTGAAATTTGACAGGGGGGTTCCTGGGGACTTCCCCACGCACTGGAGCACAAAACTGCCAACCGCTGGAGCCGTTGAGAGTTCGGGGCAACAGGTTTTAACAGAGCGCAGATCTATGCCTCCATCTGCAATCCCCACGCATGCGCACCCATACTGTACCCACTTTTATCAATCACTTTATGTTTTGTGATTTTATCAATCACAAAACATGCTTAGCCAGGGGAACATTTTTACAATGGGGTCTGATATCGATATCAGGTCTCGCCATATCCTCTTGAGTCTGCATTTCCATCGGTTGTATTTAACTGTCCCTTTTGGGGGCAAACAGATTCGGGAAGCCCCTCTATGTAAAGCCAAAAAATAGGATTGATTACTCATACAGTACCAATTGTGCTACACTCTTGAACTGTATATGATTGCCAGTGGCCAGCAGCCTTGGCTGGGCACCAGATTGGTCACAGTCAGTAATGGAGAAGCACAAGCTATAGCCTACATAGAGGTGTGAGTAGCAAAGCCTGATTTGTCCTACTGATTATAAAAGGGAGGGTAATTCCTTATAATGATGCCCTGGGGAGTGGGCTAAACAGAAGTAAAAATGTTTTTGCTACCTGGATTTGCTACCTGGATTTGATGAGTAATTCACCGACTGCCTTTACCAGTCGACTAGATCTGCTAATTAATTTAGACTTAGACTTAGATCTTAAATAAATATCTCCCTCCTATGAAGAAACATATTTTCTTTATAGAAGAGAAGTGCACTAAGGAATAAAATTATATGACATTATAAATGAGTAAAGAAGAAAAAAAAGGTAACGTCTAAATATTTCACTTATTTATCAAAACAAGTCCCCTTCGATCTGCATTTAATAACAGATCACGTCTTTCTTTAGAGTTCCCAGTAAATCTCTACTGTGTATGATCCCCTCAAATGAAGCATACATTGGTATATAATTGAAAGTTTGATTTATACTCTGTTTGCCGACACATATCACCTTTGGGATGACAAATGGACTATTAACAATTTAAAACTTGACATTTGTCATCATTTCAGGCCCATTCTCATATCGCTCCAATATAAAGGAGCTATTACAAGAGAGACAGAGGAGCCAGCCAGGGAAGGTCAGACAAGTTACAGCATGCCAGGCAATGTATTTATTGGAGAAAACATTTTCACATGAAAATATATAATAAACAGAGCAAAAGATTTTACTGGCTATACTAAATAAAATAAATCTGCGAGATCTGAGAAAGGATGTTATAGACAAAGTTTGTGAAGCGAAACCACAGACTCATTATTCACTAGAGCTTAGAAATAGAGATGCAAAGGGGCCAAGTCGATCTCCTGGCTTGTGCTATTTGTACGTACACATGTACTGAGTATTTTAACACTGGCGACACTGTAAAAATCTGTATCAACCTTTCTGTGCCGCTGGCGCCAAAGGCAATAAAATACACAGGCCATGATATTTAATCTCAGAATTGGACTATGCTATGTAAAAATAAGTTAAGATTATGTTACAACTTTTAAAAATTCTAAAAAAAGCATCATGTAAAAATACAAGCATCATGTAATAAAAATAAAATAAAACCACTATTGCTACAGAGGAAACACTGCAAATGAACCACACTCGCTAAAAGTCAGTTTAAAGAGTACCTGTGAAAAAAGTGAATATTACATCAAAAATTAAACCCACAGCTAAAGTCACACAACTCCAGGATCACTGTCTGACTCAGGACTGAAGTTGACAATTTACCCTACCTCTTTGGCAGCCTGTTAGGGTCTTTCCATTGAATAGACTAGGGAGGCTAGCTGGTCAACCTGTGCACAGTGTAGTAAAATATGTGATTCTTTCAGTGTACAAACATACCAAGGGGAAGATAGTTAAACAGGCTGTGTCAGCAGTTTCAGTAAATCAGGACCTATGTGTAGAAAATCCATCGATGGACATTTTTTTTAAGCCAATTTAGTTTTACACATAATTTACACTGTGTTTAGTCTTTAGTGGAGAGCATAATCAGATTCATTCAGTGTTTGTTTTTCCAATTCAGTAATACCAATTCAACACAATATCACATTACTACCATAGATTGTTGCGTAAAGAGTGCTATGCCACCATGATATCATATGGTAAAATCATGTTGTTTTTCATAGGCAAGTATATACTTTCAAGGCAAGTATATTCCAGTCTTGGGTAAAACTTTAATAAAAAGCATTTCTGGGGCATACTCCTATAATCATGCATGATTAACCGGGTGTGTCCCAGAAACATGTAATAAGTGCCTTTTACTGCCTGTGACCTTTGTCTGACTGAGTCTGGATGATTTTAATAGAAATCAATAAAACCTGAAGTTTTACCTGAGATTGCTGGACAACTGACACTATTTCTTGGGGAGGGACTTGTGTCCGAGCACAGGAAATCTTCATGAGTGGCTGAGCTGTAAGTCTATTTTAATACAAGTAGATCGATTTGCACAACTTTGGATACCTCAAGATCGAGAGATTAGGAATGATCTTTCAAAATTAGGAATCCCATGTAGAATAAACATTATGCTGGAGGTTTAATTACACTAGTATTTAATCTGCCCCATTGTATTTTGTACCCAGGAACCCAAGCCAATTCTTTACTGAAACGACTAATACAAAACAGCACAAATAATAACACAGATACATGAGGGAAATACTGGAGAAAAAAAGGCGTTTGCATAGTCTTTAAAGAAAATAGTGTTCATCAACACTGTATTTCAGCTTTAGTGACCCAAAGAATTAAGATTTGGACAGACAGGAATACCAACACTGTTCAATGGGTTGGGGGAGGGGGGGTATGGAGGTCTTTTGGTTGTGTGCACAAACCAGTGGTTCAAAGGTCCATCTGGGAAAATGTCTCTAAATAAAGCAAGAATACATAACTTAAAAACATCAGTAGAGCAATTAGCAATATGATACATTTTTAGTAATTATCCTTTAACCCTTTCGCTGCCAGCCTACCTGGAGTTTTCGTCACACTCTGTTGCCAGACCATTTTGCACTATTTTGCGCTCCCCATGTTCAAATGTGATTTTTGAAGGGATTTCCAGGGATTTCCCAGGAAAATTATATATTATTTTTTTCAGCATAGTCTGGGCTTTAACATGAAACGTCATTTTTTAGGTGTATTCTCAGTATTTTTGGGTGAAATATGTGCAAAAAAAAAAAAAAAATCTATTTTTTACAATTTGTAGTTTTTTTTTTTTGTAATAAAAAATGTAAGTTTGTCAATAAAATCTTATTGCGTGTGAAATCCCAATTTCTCCCGGTTACAGCGGTACCACATATGTATTGGTAGACACCCTTTCCTGCCCAGGAGACTCCCCCAAACTGAAACAGAGCTTTAGGGGATTTTCAGAAAAATACAACTGTGATATGCGCTATGCGCACCTTGCAGTTTTCCAGAAAAACAACCCTTTACATTTGAAATACCCCCCACAAACTATATATTCTCTGGAAGTACACACCTCAAGCTTTCTAGGTGTACCAGGCATGTTGATGTGGTCACAGTTTTCTGGAAGTGATCCCTCAATGTATTCTTTGGTTGCAAAGAGTTTCCCTAAAAAAAGGATAAAAAAGCTGAATCAAAGCCACATTTTCCTAAAAAATCTATTTACAAACAAGAAAAAACAAGTTTAATCTGAAAAAGCAACATCCCCCCGAACAGAACGATACCCAACATGCATAGCTGCTGCCAAGGGAAGAGTTGCCAAACACCCCAAAGTAAAGCATGTGCGTAACGGTAATTTTACTTGAAAATTTCAGCTCTGCAGACAAAGTGCGCACCTTGCGATTTTTCAACCAAAACAACCCTTTACATTTGGAATATCCCCCATAAACCATATATTCCCTGAAAGTACACATGTTAAGCTTTCTAAGCGTACCCAGCTTGTTGTAGTGGGCTCATCTTTCTGGAATTAATCCCTCAAAGAATTCTTTGTTTGCGCAGGGTTTCCCTAAAAAATGTATAAAAAAGCTGAATAAAAAAAACCTTTTCCTAAAATATAAATATGCAAACCAGAAAAAACAAGCTAAGTCTGAAAGCGCAAGGTCCCCCGAACAGAACAATACCCAACATGCATAGCTACTTTTAACCCGTTTAATTGCCAGCCTACTTGAGATTTTGTCACCCTCTGTTGACAGGTAATTTTTCCCCATTTTGCGCCAAGTTTTCCGCCATTTTTGCTGGAATTTTCAGAAAAATGTATATATATTTTTTTTTGCAGCAGAGTTTAGGCTTTAAATTGAAAAGTCTTGTTTGTAAATTTTATTCTGTTTTTTACAGTATTATTATTAAGTAAAAAACAAAATAATAAATACAATTATTTTAGAAAATTGTCTCCTTTATTTTAAATAAAAAAATGTATTTTATTAAAGAAAATCATATTGCATGTGAAAGCCCCATTTCTACCGATTAGCCCGTGGGCCCGGGCTCTTCTGCCCCCCCCTGGCCTTTGGGGAGGCAGGTAATGGGGGTGCCGGGGGTTAATGGCAAGTCAGGTGACTTGCCATCCCCCCAGCCTTGTGAACTGGTATAGGGGTCATGGACCCCTTACCAGTTCATAAGGGGTTAAATGTAAAAAAAAAGCACAGACACACAAAGAGAAAAAATAATTTTATTAATTTAATACTTACCTCCCATCCATCCTGGAGCACTGTGTCCCTCGGCGATCACTGGCTTCTACTCACCTGCTGGAAGCATTTTGCATCCCTCCCGGGGGGGGACCCCATTTTTTGGGGGGGTTTTTAAGGGTTGAAAACCCTTAAAAATAAAAAAAAATTGACGTGGGGTCCCCCTTACCCAAAGTAACCAGCCCGGGACCTGCTATGGGGGCTTGTAGGAACAGGGCGCAGGGGCCAGCTTTTGTGGTCCCTGGCCCTGCAGGCTACAAGCCCGCATAGCCCGTGGGCCCGGGCTCTTCTGCCCCCCCTGGCCTTTGGGGAGGCAGGTAATGGGGGTGCCGGGGGTTAATGGCAAGTCAGGTGACTTGCCATCCCCCCAGCCTTGTGAACTGGTATAGGGTCATGGACCCCTTACCAGCTCACAAGGGGTTAAAAGTAAAAAATAATGACACAGACAGTCAGACACATAAGAAAAAAATCTTTATTTTTTTTTTTTTTTACTGTACTCACCTCCGATCCGACGTCCCACGCCGCTGTCATGTCAGCCCCCCCCGGCTGATCAGGCTTCAGGTGAGGACCCTCTTCCGGGTCCTCACCGCTTCTAATGGCGCCGATGGCAGCCGTCCCCTAGCCCCACCCATTGTGGGAGGAGCGGGATGACGTCATCCCGCTCCTCCCATTCCCCCCCCTGAGCTCCGGCTGTCAGATGCCGGTAGTGATAGGCGCAGGGCGGGTGACAGGCGAGGGGCCTCCTCGCCTAACACCCGCCCTGCTCCGATCACTACCGGCATCTGACAGCCGGAGCAGGAGATGCCATTCTACGTGCTTGGCACTTAACGGTAGTAGAAGCAACCACGTAGAAACTGGCATTTAAAGGGTTAAATATAAAAACATTTCAATAAAAGATAAAGGCAGATATAAAGAATGAAAGAAATAACCCCCTTTAACTCTTTAAAACATCCGTATGTAACCATAGTGGTACGCAATCTAGGTTAATTCTTGAAAGACATTAGCTATAGGGGACCCTCTTCCATTACCTGCTAATAAACAGTGTTATGTTATCAATAGAGCTATTCTATTAAAAATAGAGGAGGTGGGATTTGACTAAAAATATGCAAAAATAAAGTTGGAACTGAGTCAAATGTAATTAAATCAATTTTACTCAAACTGTGCAAAATTCTGTTGAGATCAAACTAAACATCTAGTATGAATGAATTTAAATAATATGTATAGAGATTTGTCCCTCCTTAGCATAAGATGTATCTAGTCTAATGTATTGCGAATCTTTGGGAGGCCGGCTGGTGATCCTTATGTAAATGAAAACTTTCAGGGATTTAGTTCCATATCATGATATTGTGCTGATTTAAAACCATGAGAACTGTAGTCTTTACCCACATTCAAGCTAAGGCTGCACATTTCTGTGTATCAAACTAATAATATAACAACCTTTTGTGGTAACAATGGATATTAATTATTTATATTAAATTAGCAACTGATAAACAATTATGTGAATCTAAACCAAAAATTGCACATCATCTTAAAGAAATTAGAAGATTTCTAGGACCAAAATATTTAGATCTGATTTTACTATGAACAAAACATAAATTCTTTAAAAAAATGGCCATTTAAAAGCTTACACTTTACTCTGTTGCCACAGAAAAGGGAACACATGGCAGCGCCCCCATTTCTGGTCCAACAAAGTGATAATGGCAGGGGCAGAGGGCAATGTTCTTAGATTAAGAGTCAAGACTGAAGATGGAGCAAACATCTATTGAATCAGCTGCAAGGCAGGAAAAATATTCATTCTGATATTCCTTAAAAGATACCAATCAATAAATACCCCAAAAAATGTATGGCAGCATGTGTCTGCTCTCAAAGATATCAAGTATTTCAGGCACACCCTAATCCCAAGTCCTGTCCTGTCACAAGTTGCAGTTATGTTACGAGCACCAAACTGAAACTTATGCTTGGTCAGAGCTTGTGATTTGTGTGTCTTAAACAGCCAAGGCACAAGCTGGAAAACTCCCCAAAACTCAGTTTTCACATCTGCATGATACTGAAACATTGTCAGCACTTGCATTTGCTCCTGCATCCACTCAAAGCTAAAACACCACCTTTTTGATTATCTAGTGGTAGCGGCCATTTTGGAGCTTCCTTTCCAAGCATCCCAGCTGTTCTGTTGCCTGGACTCAACTGACTTAACTGGCAATGCAAGGAAGTAGGAAACCCAGCAGCACTTCCTGTTTGCAGGTGGCCTGCAGCTCCAGGAGATGCCATTTTGTTTGTAAAAAGGTAAAATAATTTTTATGTGCAGCATTCTGAATTGCCCTGGGAAAGGATGCATATGAGAAATGTTTGAGAACTGTTTGTTGTAAGGTTGTTGGTCCAGTTTAGGACATGGCACTTGATAGCTTTGTGAGCAGACACATGATGCCCTCCTCCTAAAATGGCCTGCCCAGCACTGACACTTTCAGCTGACTCAGCACTTTTTCTACATTTGGGAAAAGTGGATAAATGGTACAAAGGGGAAGATTTTTAAAATAAAGTATATAGCAAATTATTTAATTTTCTATTTTCTATTGAATTCTCACATGCGTTTCATTTCGCTGATTGCAAAAGCTACTTTTACTACACTCCTTAACTACTTAAGTGATGGCTATTAAGGTAAATTCAGTCGTACAACCAAAACCTGTTTTTTGCCTTATGAACTCAAAATCCAAGTACATGAAAATATATTAGAAATACAAATAACAAGCGAGTATGACATTTTATTTTTTATTAAACTTTGGGCTAATATTTTACAAATTATTAATTTATTTTAATTATACATGTTTTATATCATGAATGATGTGTCTACATTGGAGATTCTGAAGGAGAAGGGACACATTTGCCATGAAATAGTTTGAATGGCTGCTAAACAAACAAATTACAAAGAGCTTTTTATTAGTTAATTAACAAGTGGACATGAACAAATATTAGCAACTTACCAGACTGCTTGAACATTTATAAGATTAGGAGCACCGAGGGATATGATGGAGCTTGACTGGCTGGCAGTGCCACTCCTGCTTTACTCCCACACATTTTGCTGGGCAGGGATTCAATAGTGTTTGAAGACATTTAAAACTGAGCCAACATCACTGGAAGTGACATTTTCGCAGACACAAGCCAAAATTTTGTCTAGTAATCCCATAAAAGAGCATGACCAATGCCAATGACCCATGGATGTCCCATTGTATGAGCGCCCCGCCGTTATGTGCAGCCGGTATTCTACTTAGCTTCTTCAGCTGCATGAATATATATGCACGGCCGGAGAAGCTGATTGGAAGAGAATGTGCCATTGGAGTGGTGAGTTTTACTGTGCAAGCGGCGGGGATTTCACCCGGGTTTTGCACCACTTTAAAAGAGTATCAGTATACTGAAAATGCCAAGAAAAATCATCAAGGGTCAAACATGTTAATGTTACTTAAACTGATTCATATATATTTATATCATAATATTAGTGTGCTTTTTTTGCACTTATTATGAATAAGCCCCCTATAATCGTAATCAGGAATTAGATATTTAATGTGTTCTAATTTTGCTAAATTCACGATTGAGGTTTTAGTTCACTTTTAAAACACTGAAAGGATTTTATTTTATATATATATATATATATATATATATATATATATATATATATATATTGCTGTGGGCACTATAACCTGAGGTGATTTTGCTTTGTCATGGCGCCGGCCGGGTCACGTGAGCGCCGTTTTTCGCGCTCTTTGGGGGGGGGGGGGTGCGGCCGGGTGATGATGCGGCCCGCCCCTCGAGGTACCTCTTCCGGCGCCATTTTGGACAAGCTGCGCGTCTGGATTTTCTCCCTTCCTGTCTGCAGCGCTGCTTCCTCTGGTGGGTCGCCTTATCCAGCGGTCTGTGCCTTTGTGACCCCGCAGTGTCTTTGGTCCGTGAGTCCCCCTTTTTTTACTTATGTCTTTCAGGCAAGATACCATTGGGTTGTGGTTTCTCCCGGCTCCACTCCTTACTCCCCCTCATCCCCCCTTTATTGACATCTGGGGGCATCCCGTGGGAGGGCATACCGGGTGGCTTCTGTCATAAGCCTGTACCCACTGCTGGCCTATTGCGCCTGTGTTAATCACCATATGGGGGCTTCTGGGGATAGCGTGCTTGGGGGCCCTTCGGGGCAAGCCCGGCTGTGTTCCATGTGTGGGGTATCCCCTGTGAGTAACAGTGTCACGGTGTGCGCGCCGTACGCTGAAAGTGTCCTTGCGCTTCAAGCTGATTTGCCTGCTTCGCTTCCCAGCTCTGCGCCTCACTCGGCTTCACCTACTCCCCCGCTCCTGCAATTAGGCCCCAGTGAGGAGAATGTTGGCAGGGAGTCACATTCTGATTTGGCTCTGCGGGTGGCTAACATTGAAAAGCAGCTTGCCAGGACGGTTCCTAGGAAGACCTCTGGCAAGAAGAGACACCTGGACCCCAGGCCTGCTCCCCTTACTGAGATATATGTGGGGATTGATGATCTTGGTGGCTGTCACCCCCTTGAGATGGGGAAGCTCTCCCAGGATTCTGACTCCTCTGGGAACCAGCAGGAGGGTTGCGATAGTGACCCTGGGTCTGCGTCCGGAGAAGAATCATGGTACCCTGAGGACACTGATAATCTGCTGTTGCATATTTTTAAAATTTTGCACATTGCTCCCCCTGAGGTAGCTAAAAGAAAGCAGGAGGAGCTTTTTCGCCCTGGTAAACAGCGTCTAGAGTTCCCTGAGCAGGAACATTTTACCACCTTGGTGCTTAAAGAATGGGAACATCCTAACAAGTTGCCTGCTGTGCCCAAGGGTTTGGATAAAAGGTATCCCTTTCCTGTTGATCTTGTTAAGAGGTGGTCATTTCCCCCTGAAGTGGACGCTCCCGTGCTAGGCTTGTCCAATACTTCAGTCATGCCTTCCCCTGACACTACCACTTTGAGGGACGGTGAGGACCGGCGCATGGATCAAGTGGCCTGCCATGCTTTTACCTGTGTGGGGGCTGGCTTGCGCCCTGTATGTGCTGCCGCCATTACTGCTATTGACCTTAAGAAGCCGCTCAAGCGTCTCATTGATGGCACAACAGCTGTTAGTGTGGGGGAGGAATATAGTACTCTCTTGCTTTGCTCTGATTTTGTGGCCTTTATCCTTACTGCTATGGATGATGCTGTGCGGCTGTGTGGTAGGACCTCTGCGCTCTTGGTGGTTATGCGCCCCTCTGTCTGGTTGCGCCAGTGGGCAGCTGACGCTGCGGCTAAGAAAGGTCTTACTGGCCTCCCCTTCGTGGGGCTGCGGCTGTTCGGGGAACGTCTTGATGTTCTAGCCAAGGATGGGAGGCTGCCTCAGAGTAGGAGACAGTCTGGGCTCTTTCGGGGGTCCTCTGCCCCCTCCCATCCTTTCGCATTCCCAGAGGGGGCCGTGGCTCCCTCCTCTCCGGTGGTCGCAGAGATTCTTGGGGCCATGGCAGAACCCGTGGTCATCCCGGTCTCTCCTGGAAGCCCAAACCCTCTCCCAAGCCCCCTCAGGAATGAAGGGGCGCCCTCACCCATCCGGGTGGGGGGACGGCTTCGGCTCTTTGCTCACGTCTGGAGGCTTCATGTTTCAGACCGGTGGATTCAGGAGGTAGTGTCCTCCGGTTACAAGATAGAGTTTGCAGCCTGGCCCCCCCCCCCAAGAGAGGTTCATTGCCTGTTAGAGGCCGGAGTCATTTGTTTGGGTCCTCATCAAGAAAGAGGTCAGGGGTACTATTCCAATCTTTTCACGGTCCCCAAAAAGGACGGCTCTCTGAGGCCCATTCTGGATCTGAAGGGCCTCAACAAATTTGTAAGATTCAAGCATTTTCGCATGGAGACGCTGCGCTCTGCTGTCAATATTTTTCGCCCGGGCGACTTCATGATCACTGTGGACATCAAGGATGCTTATCTTCATGTGCCAGGTCATCAGAGATTTCTAGGGTTCGAGCTGCAGATTCAGCATTACCAGTTTGTGGCTCTACCCTTCGGTATCACCTCGGCACCTCGGGTGTTCACCAAGGTGCTGGCGGGAGTGATGGCTCTGCTAAGGAACCAGGGCATCCGCATCATTCCTTACCTGGACGACATCCTGATTGTGGCCGAGTCTTTTCCTCAGGCCGAGCGGGACACTCAAATGGTGACATCCACTCTGGAGTCTTTCGGCTGGGTGATCAACTATCCCAAGTCTTCTCTGTCCCTGTCCTTGGTGAGGTTCTTTCTGGGCACCTCTCAGGTCAAGGTGTTACTTCCTCAGCAGAAGGTGGAGGGCCTTCAGAAGCAGGCTCGGGCTCTGCTGTCATGTCCTCATCCCTCCATCCATCAGGGGATGCAGTTGGTGGGCCTGATGGTGTCCTGCTTCGAGGCAGTCCCCTTTGCTCAGTTTCACATGAGACCTTTTCAGTTGTACCTCTTGTCAGTTTGGGATCGGGACCCTGTGTCCCTGGACCAGGATTTTTTTCTGTCTCCCCTGGCAAGCCAGTCTCTCTCGTGGTTGCGGGACTCAAGGAACCTTCTGGGGGGCAGGTCCTTCCTGCCATCGTGCTGGGAAACGGTCACCACGGATGCCAGTCTGACCGGCTGGGGAGGCTTCTGGAGGTCCCTGAGGTTCTAGGGTTGGTGGGGTCCACAAGAGGCCCATGCTTCCATCAACGTCCTGGAACTGAGGGCGATCAGGTTGGTTCTTTCTCGCCTATCCACTCACCTTTGGGGTCGGGCTGTTCAGATCCGCTCAGACAACCTGACGGCAGTGGCCTACCTCAATCATCAGGGAGGGACTCGGAGCAAGCGAGCCTTCAAGGAAGTGTCCCTGATTCTGTCTTGGGCGGAACAGCATAGAAAAGACCAAGTTGCTGGTGCACACTTACTAGTTTTGCGTGGGTGCCAGTTCACCGGTGGCTCCGCTGTAAATCCGATCTGTACAAATGACCAGCACACCGTTGTATAATTCCACCAAGTGTATTGTAGCAAGACAACTGTGGAATAAAACATCCATCACAAAGTGTCCAGAGTCCATATTAGGTCAAATGGTAAGCAACGTCCTGTATTCCAATGTTTCGGGGGAGCAACCCGACAAGGAACAGACAAACAGACATGTGCCAAGAGGAGGTCCTTATAAACATTATAGTCAGGAATTCCCGCCTGACGTCATAGTGAAGTACAATAAACAAATTTAATGATCAAAACAACAAAGCTGAGGAAGTAACAACTTAACTGCCCCCGTAGGGGTCCCTGAACAGCGGGAGCCCCTCCACTGCCAACCACCGCTTGCTGCATGAGCGAGCAGCGATGTCCCTGCCTGTCAGTGGGCCAGGGAGAGAGAGCAGCCGGGCAAAAAGGCTGCCCGGCAACCCGTGACGTCACGGTCGCCGCGCTCCGATTGGACAGCGGCATCCGCATTCACAGGGTCCATCGAGGTAGGTGGCACTGATCGCGCCGGCCGCAGGCTCCAGTACAGGGCCTGCGGGTACGCCGGAATGCACCCCGATTGTTGCCAGCGCTCCCTGGGGGCAGTGGGAGCATCAGCTCTTGGGCGCATATTCATGAGCATAAACAATTACATTTAAACATTATATAATTATTGTATTAAACAGGAGGGAATACAAGGCAGAAATAGGGATAATAAACACAGGGACCTCAAAATAGGAGGGAATGCAGAAAGGGACAACAAGAAATGGAAGAAGACAACAAGTGTCGAGGGGAGAAAAAGAGGGAGGAGGATTTTATAGAGTGACAGGATCACAGGAGAGGGACCCAGAAGGCAGGTAAGTACAGAGCCAGAGAGAAGGAGAAAGGCCAGAGAGGGGAGGAACAAAGAAAGACGGAGAAAGAGAACGGAGAGAGTGGGAAAGAGTGGGAAACAGGAAAGGGGAGGGGGAGAGAGAGGGGGGGAAGGAAGAGGAAGGGGGAAGGGGTATAAGTAGAGGGGTAGAGGGATCAGCAGCGCACCGTAGTAACATTCCCTGTCCATGGTCTAGATGGTGCAAAAAAAGCGGACAGCATTTAACAATCAGGTAGGACCAACATTTAACGTTCAGGTAAGAAGCACATAAAGCCAAAGGTGGTGTTCAGACCCCTCAGAGAAGGAGAAAGGCCAGAGAGGGGAGGAACAAAGAAAGACGGAGAAAGAGAACGGAGAGAGTGGGAAAGAGTGGGAAACAGGAAAGGGGAGGGGGAGAGAGAGGGGGGGAAGGAAGAGGAAGGGGGAAGGGGTATAAGTAGAGGGGTAGAGGGATCAGCAGCAGACCGTAGTAACATTCCCTGTCCATGGTCTAGGTGGTGCAAAAAAAGGGGACAGCATTTAACAATCAGGTAGGACCAACATTTAACGTTCAGGTAAGAAGCACGTAAAGCCAAAGGTGGTGTTCAGACCCCTCAGGTGAACCGTATCCAAAAATTCTCCCTTTGGAGCAGTATCCGGTGGCGGTCACCACCCCGCCGTGGTCTCTCGATGTGATCGATGACCATACCCCAGTAGATAATTAAGTAGATAAGTGCAGTACTCAGTGAGGCATGAGAACACACCCTGAATTTTGAAACGTTGGCCAGTGTGGGGGTGAGTAAATTCAGGGCCAAGAATTAAAGAATTGCACACGTTGCATCTGTTGCATCTAAAGCAGCCTGTGCGGGTAGTAAGTTGAACAGGTTTCCTTAGGTATTTTTCCACCGGATCAGCTTTCACTAGTGAGTCTCTCAGATTCCTGTTGCGCTTGAAAATCTTTAGGAATGGTCTCTTGATAGCTGGGCAAAGTGTGTTGTCGGAGCCGAGAATACATCTATGCTTGTTAATCGTGTGTTCTATGGTGGGGGCAGCTTGGTTATATGTCAGCATAAGAGGCACACGTTACTTTTTTTGTTTAGCCCTTCTATCACCAGCCCATATTTTTATCCTGCCCGTGTCTGGGCTCAAATAAGTACCGATTCGGGATACCCTCGAGATAAAAATCTTAGAAACATGTAGTGGAGTTGTGCTGTACGTTCCTCAGGATTAGAGTTGATTCTATAGACCCTTAGGAATTGGGAGATGGGCAAGCTATTGACCAGCGGCCTAGGGTGGGCGCTGTCATACCGTAATAAGGTATTCCTATCTGTCGGCTTCGAGTATAAACTTGTAGTGATCTTCCCATCTAGGTCTTTACTGATCGCCACATCAAAGAAGGTCACGCGTGACTCAGACACTTCCGGATTAAATATAATCGTAGGGAAAATCGAGTTGATGTATTCAATGAATATGTCAAAGTTCTCTCTGCTCCCCCGCCATACCGTAATAACATCGTTGATGTAGCGACCCCAGATCTGTAAATTAGGGGGAAGTATAGATATATCTCTCTTAAAGAAAACCAACGAACAAGTTTGCAAAGGCCGTTTGATATGTTAGTATATAATGATGAAATGTCCATTGTTGCCAGCAAATCATTGCCATCAATAGACACATTTTGAATCTTGTTTAGAAAGTCACCCGTGTCTTTAAGATATGATGTTAATCTTTGTACATAGGGCTGTAAGTAGAAGTCTAACCATTGAGCGAGTGGCTGAGTAGCAGAATTGGTGCCTGCTACTATTGGACGAAATTTCAGCGGGTTGCATCCTTTATGCACTTTTGGTAAACCATAGATAACTGGTGTGATGGGGTGCTGTATATCAATATATTTAGCGTTATTCTCATTTTGCCACCCATTAGAAACACCCATTGAAACATATTGTTGGACTGCATTCTGTATTCTCCAAATGGGGTTGATAGAGATCCTCTCATAACTTACAGTGTCCGATAACATTTCCAGGATGCCTTCCCGGTACATTTTGTAATCCATCACCACAATGGCTCCGCCTTTGTCAGCCGGCTTAATGATAATAGTATTATCGTCCCTGAGGGCAGACAGTGCCTTGGACTCATGCTTAGACAAATTCGGGTGAGATCTTTTAAGCTGCATAGAGCGCATGGTCTGCGCTCTCACAGTTTTAATAAAACTGTCTATAGGGCCAAAATGGCCGGGGGGTATGAACTGGCTTTTTAGTTTCAGTCCTTGTGGGCCTCCACGGATGTGACCCCGGGTGTCTGTGGGGTTGGAGGAGAAAAACTGCTTCAATTTGAGAGTTATTTGAAACTTAAAGAGTTCAACATCAAATCTGAAGAGGTCAAAACGGGGTGCCGGGCAAAATGACAATCCTTTACTCAACAGGCTTACCTCATCGGCGGAGAGCAATCTAGAAGACGGGTTCATCACTGGGGTCTCCTGTTGGCCGACCTCAATGTCATCATGCTGGTGTGGACGCTTCCTGACGCCCCTCCTGGGTCGTTTGGTGTGGGGGTTGCCCGAAAATGGGTTTCCTTGGCCCTGGGCCTATTCGGCCTTCTGGGGCCTCTAGTATGCGTTTCGCTATCAGAGGATAGGTTCTCTGACACAGGATCACTGTCAGAGGTTGGGTATAGTTAGGGTCGATCGTTCGCGCACCTTGTTGAAGTGCGTGCCTGTCTCCTAAGCCGGTGCTGGTCCGGATCTCTCCCAGAGAGCCAGGGGTATACTCGATTCTCTGAGTAATCCAGGCACACCTGTTTGAATTTGTCCCTCTTGTAACGTTTGAACCTCTCGGCATAGTTTGAGATTTCGCTTTCAAGATTCGTCAGATTGATCGCAGGTTTAGTGGTGTCCGTTTTCTCCTCCTGTATGCGTAATTCCAGGGTGTGGATCTCGCAGATGAGCTGGCACAATTGTGCGTGTACCTCTTCAATAACCAGAATCATATAATTCAAAGAATTCTGGTTGGAAACCTCGCACCACCTTTCGCAGAATTCCTTTTTATTTCTTCCAATGGTGGGCTGGTTCTTAATTCTGAATCCACGAGGGATTTTTCTGATCCTGTAGTATTCTGATAGAGTTTGTCCATGCAGCTCAAGATCCACACGTTTCTTTCTGAGTCGTTTTAGTTCCTTGACAAAGTCAGAAGAGGTATCACTACCGAAGGCCGCTGAGGGGTTGGGGGGAAGAGGATGGTATCTATTTCCTCCTGGTTGAAGGTCCGCGTCTTGGCACGGTTGTCTGGATTACCATCGATATCACAAAAGATCTCCATTTAAATGCAACCGGAGATCTTAGAAATCAATGTCAGTAGGTACAACCGGCTAAGTGCCACAAAGTGTCATTAAGTGTTTTGATCATTAAATAAGTTTATTGTACTTCTACTGCACGATTAACCCCCGCTGACGTCACTATGATGTCAGGCGGGAATTCCTGACTATAATGTTTATAAGGACCTCCTCTTGGCAAATGTCTGTTTGTCCGTCCCTGATGAAGGGGTTGCCCCCGAAACGTTGGAATACAGGACGTTGCTTACCATTTGACCTAATATGGACTCTGGACACTTTGTGATGGATGTTTTATACCACATTTGTCTTGCTACAATACACTTGGTGGAACTATACAACGGTGTGCTGGTTATTTGTACAGATCGGGCGGAACAGCATGTTCCCTGCATCTCAGCGGTCTACATCCCAGGGGTGGAGAACCAGGTGGCGGACTCCCTCA
Organism: Gastrophryne carolinensis; assembly: GCA_027917425.1. NCBI lineage: Eukaryota > Metazoa > Chordata > Amphibia > Anura > Microhylidae > Gastrophryne > Gastrophryne carolinensis. The sequence continues at coordinate 461,429,570 of CM051235.1, forward strand.
GCAGGGGGATGTCTTGTCTGGGGGAGTGGTCTCTCAACAACCGGGTGTTTCTCTCCCTGTGTCACCGCTGGGGGCAGCCAGATGTGGACCTGTTTGCGTCCCCTCACAATCAAAAACTTTCCAGATTTGTCTCTCTGTCTCAGGATCCTCTGGCCTTCACCATGGATGCCTTGGCAATACCTTGGACGGAGTTTCAGCTTCTCTATGTGTTCCCTCTGTTTCCTCTCCTGGGCAGGGCCATGCGCAAGATAGCCCAGGAGCGGGTACCAGCCATACTGGTGGCCCCTTGTTGCCCAAGAAGAGTTTGGTTCGCAGACGTTGTGCGGTTGGCAGTAGCCAGGCACGTCTTGCCCAAGGATCCAGATCTTCTCACACAGGGGCAGCTACGCCATCCCAATTTACAAACTCTGGCTTTAACGGCTTGACTGCTGAAACCTCAATTTTGATGGAAAAGGAGTTGCATGCCTCTGTTGTTGATACCATGATTCGGCTAGGAAGAAGTCCTCGTCCTTTATCTATTACAGGGTCTGGCATGCTTACATTGCCTGGTGTAAGTCCAAGTCTCTTCCCTGTCAGGTGTTTTCTATTCCCAGGATTCTGGAATTCTAACAACATGGTTTGGATCTGGGCCTTCAACTTAGTACCCTAAAAGGCCATGTTTCAGCTCTGGCAATTTTTTTTCCAAAGATCTTTTGCCAATCACCGGTTGGTTAAAACCTTTTTCCAGGGTGTTTCTTATGTGCATCCACCCCGTAAGCCTTTGCTACCAGTCTGGGATTGGAATCAGGATAAGGTGGTGTTTCAGCTTAAGCCGGATTTCCTGCCAAAGGTTGTGTCTGCCTTTCATCTCAATCAGGACATTGTCTTGCCTTCATTGTGTCCGAATCCTGCTAAATCCAAGGAGCGGACTCTGCATTCTCTGGATGTGGTCAGGGCTCTGAAGTTTTATTTGGTCGCTAATGACACTTTCAGGAAGTCTGATGCTCTTTTTGTTCTCACTTCTGGTCCTAGAAAGGGTTTGCCTCCGGCTAAATCCACTATCAGCAAGTGGATCCATCAGGCGGGGAGTCAAGCCTATTCTGCTAAGGGAAAGGAACCTCCCTTTAGGATTACTGCTCATTCCACTCATACTATTGGTGCCTCTTGGGCTTTTCAGCATCAAGCTTCTGTTGAACAAGTTTGCAAGGCCACTACTTGGTCTTCTGTTCATACTTTTTCAAAGTTTTACAAGGTTGATGTTAAGGCCTCAGCGGATGCTGATTTTGGCCGCAAGATGCTTCAGGCGGTAGTGACTTGAACTACTGCCCATTACTCATTGGGGATCCCACCCTACTTTTGGACACTGCTTTTGGATGTCCCAACTGTTATGAATACCGAAGCGGGCCGTGCCATGCAATAAAGAAAAAAGCAATTCTGTGAGTACTCACCTGTAGAATTGTTTTTATTCTTGCATGGCACGGCTGTGCAAGGCTGTTGTTCCAGTTTAAATAAGCCATAAAAACTTTGAATATCTTTCCATTCAGTTCTTACACCCATATTTAGAATCTGTTGTCAAATTTACCATGAATTTTCTATTACTAGACCTGCTTTATATTTTTGATAACATTTCTTTTAAAGAAGAAATAAACGATATAACTGTCTTAGCAGTATAAGCATAGTTATACCCCTACAAAATATGTTTTGCTTTTCAAAAATAAAACCATCAAAAACAAAAGAAACCAGTATAAAAAAAGAGGAGGAAAATAGCCAGCACAAAATGGACTTGCAATGAGGCTGTGAGCTTTCATTAGTGTAAGTAACTTCAGTTCCTAGAGAATAATGGAGCAATCTGTTTGGTAATGTTTGTCATGCAGATTTCTCAAAATACTTACCATTAAAAACATGATCATTTTGCTCTATTACAGTTTAAACCACTAAAATAGCACAGTGACGATTCCATGTAACTATTTTGGAGTAAAAATAACTAACAGAAGAGGTAAGGGAATGAAAAGAGCTGGCAATGCATTTCCCCCAGCATATCAAGCAGGTTTTCATAAAGAAGCAGTGGTCATCAATCACTAGCTCATTACCAAGCTGTCATCTGGGCTTAGGCTAAATGTATTCTGGCTTACTGCCATACTAAATGTTCAATGAAACATCCTTTAGGCTCTCTACAAGATCAGCTGAAGTCTCACATGCTATACATCAAAGAACTACTTTAGTGTTATCATAGCCTTAATAAATAGTACCATCCGGGCAATGCAATACAGTGTTGTTCAGCTGCCTCGTAGCCCCAACAATATCCCACTAAAGAAAACACTTCTCTCCCCAACATGAGTCTATTTAAAATGACACTTGCTTACGCTGCAAGAATATACTGCACACTATACACTACAGAGGGGATGGCCTAGTTAGTTAGTGCTTACTGGTGGACAATGTTAATGTGATGATCAAGATATTTATACTATTTTGATTGTTGTGTGTGCGGAGGTAAATAAACAGTATTGTTTGGAAGCCATACGCCACCATGGATATAGGGTTAAAGGATGACTTAAGTTCTAACAGGGGCGTCCATAGCCCTAAAAGATAAAAACTGGGAGATCCCACTATAATAACACTCTCATCTTTGCTGACACATTGCATCGATACCCTCTGCCACATAGCCTCCTGTTGATTTGCGTGCATGACCAGGCCCAGGGACTCTGGACACCATGGTTTAGAGAGTTAACCCTTCACACATCTAGATGCTTCCACATCTAGGGTTTGCTTCCACATCTAGAGTTCCACCTCTGAATCCTGATATCACATCTAATCCATCACCACCCAGAACATATTTTTTACAATTCTTATGTAATTTGACCCAAGAAAGGAACACAAGGAATATTCTCCATAAAAGTGATTTCTCTCAACTGCAAAATGCTTGTCCTTATAAATATTTATGCTTTTGGCTGCCATCTTAAATGCTCGATTCTGATTTTGACCCTACTAAGAATCATTCATTTAACTTACAGCCAATTCAAAACAGGTCCCAAAAATTGATTCTTCAATGATCTATGGGCACCCCTGGAAAAACCCTGGGCCCAGAACGAATGTCCTGGTGATCTGCATATTCATGTCTATAGATAGATAAATGAATATCCTCTACCCTAACCCCACACTGCCATGCCCAGTGTCCCACTTTGTGGCCCCTATTCTTGCACTTTATCCTAGCAAGTTAAAGGGTAATTCCAGTTTCAATGGCTTTTATAGTTTCCAATCTAGTGTGCCAATATGATGTGCTCAAGGTGCAGAGTTTATCTATCAATTTGTTACTTTGCAAATCCATGTTATAAATGAAAACATTTCTCTATAGCAACAATGCGTTTACCTTAGGAGCACACTTTACCTCAAAGTGGTGTTCTGATGTAAATTTCAGAAGCTTCCTCTCTGCCTTGTTAATCATCTTATTGGCCGAGGCAGACACTACAAATTTAACCCCCTCTGCATTACATACATTTTTTCAGATAGGGGAATCCGTCTTGCGTTCCAGGCGGTAAATGGTTACTAGCAGTGTTCTCAGCTGAAAAGGGTGATTGCTGCTGCTTTGTTTAGCCAAAGCTATTAATAAACCCAGCTTACAGCTGAAGCATTCTGGGATTTGTAGTGAGCAAAGGATACTAGGAGCTTTAGTGAAGAACATGAAAGGCATTTCTTCTTTACCAAGACACACAGAAATATAGGAAACGTGTAAACAGCATGCTGATAAGTAAGGTCTGGGGGCCCAATCCGAATCCAAATAATTATTTTACATTCCTGAAGAGGTAAGCATTAAGGCAGAAGACCAGACATAAAGGGAGTTTTCCTTCAAAAGACACCCATAAGCAAGTCAACAGAAATAGCGAAGCTAGCATAATGAATCCTTCCTGCAGATTTAATACAGCAATTGGTGCAGCTGAGAGCCCCATCACAAAAAAGAAAACTTCTGTGTCCTCACTGACAGTTGCTGTCTTGTCTGCTGCTTGATGTGGTACAGCAGTTGCTTATGTCTGGCAGGACCCTAGTCATCCTGACTTTTGTAAAAGAGTCCTCTCTGACATATAAAATTATGTGTATGCAGTTGCGATGCATTTTTTTCTTTTAACTCAGAAGGACCAACTTCTTAACAAGTTTTTTAATCTGCATCTTTTATTCTAAAGGTGTAATTGTCTAAAGCGACACATAGAAAAACTGAAATTTCAATATAGCTTTAGTATAATCCAAAAAAAATCTCTGTAGATTACTGTTTTTAAAATAAAAACACCTGGCAAATGTGAAACACAGGAGCAAAGCTCAACTTATTGTTATTGCAGCATAGAAGCCATTAAAAAGCATTTAAGATTTCAAGGCAGCACCCTGCATGCTGCACCCATGCATTAAAGAGAAAGGTCTATTTCAATGGCATTTTTGAAATTATATTTTTGTGTGCCAAAATTATGTCATCAAGGTGCTGAGCTTATCTGGTAATATTTCATTTTTATTATGTTAACAAAGCTAGGTTTTATGGAAGCAGTTGTCATGATCTACAAGAAATGCAAAGTCTATGAACCAAGATCTGCAAGAAGAGAGATGTGTCCTGAACTCACAGCCCACGGGTACTGGGCACGTGTAAGTGTGAGTGAGCTCCCTCATTTGTTCAGCGGCCATAGCAGCAGTGTTCTGTGTGTACAGACTTGATGTACATTTGCCAAAGGCAACAGATTGCAGGTAGTGACAACAGCTTTCATAAACCACACACAAAAAAATACTAAAATACTAAAAAAAGTGACTTAAGGATACTTTTGCCACAAAATATACAACCTCTCTCTGTATTGAGGCTCAAGCTATTAACTATAACTATTCCACTATTTTAATATTTATAATGAAAACAAATTTTATTGGTAGTAAAAAAAAAATTTTTTTCAACTCTTACTGAATTGAGGTCCAGGTAAAATGAAGGTAGATAAGGCTTTAAAAATACCACCTTTCACTAAATAAACAACAAATACTACAGTAAAAAACATGCATGTAACTGCTGGCACAGATGTTTGCTGGAAAACATATTGCACTTTGGGTGGCAATTGTTCTGGCTGATTCACATTTCACTGGTGTGGATACATTGATTTCTAGAAGCACAAGTCATACATTTGGGATGCAGTTGGGTTAGCTTGGAAACTAATGTCTTCAAACATTCCATTGGCAGGTGTAATGGACTTAACCTGGATTATAAGGAGCTGGAAGCCTTCAGATGGTGGACAAAATTGATGTCTTGGTCAGTAGGAACCTATTTTTAATCAATTGAAAATAAATGATTTAGAATTCTAAAGTATCCAAATAGGTTCACTTGGTGGGATAGCTGTAAATCAAAAATCTTCTATACTCTGCCGCCAAACAAGCTTCTAATTCAATGCCTCTAACCGATTTGAGAAAAAATGCAGAACACACACATTACCACCAAGGCTTCCCTCCTAAATGTATAATGTAATCTATAATGTGGAACAAGAGTCTTTGCATTTGCATCTGCTGAATAATCAAGTATTAAGGCTCCGAAATGAACATCCTTGAATCCTGCTTGGTCTATCCAAAATGGAAGCAGCTGCGCAGAAGCAGCAAGACATTTAGGGGTCATTGAGGTTAGCTACAAACCCCTTCGCAAGATAGTTCATGGATAATAATGGTGGCCACACAAAGTACTGACACATTGGCAGAACTACTAAGAACTACTAACTACTACAATTTTGTATCTTATTCAACCAATCTTTACCTTTAGTATATTGCTATCTGCTTTCTCATTTAGTATAAGTTTACTGGTGTAATTTATTTTCATACTCTTGGTGTTAAAACTCCCCTGGGCTTACCCTCAATGTACTACCGCATCTTTTTTTTGTGGTGATTTATAAGACAATGGTATATAGAATGTCAGCATGTTTATTTGTATATATTTTGTGCAATCATTTTATGCCACTTTTCTAACACACACACATAAATATTACTAGAAGTACTCTGGTGTGCGTTTCATCGATTTATAATTCCCAAAATTGTTTTGCTGACTGCTGCACACAAAATGTCTTTGGAGTTGGAGGCTCCGTGTGCCTCTATTGCATGTACTCTTGTTTGATCTCGTATAGTGGTGAACCAACTTAAACTAACTTGACCCAAAACAATACTTAGTAGTAGGAAAGTAAATCATCACCATATACAGCAAAGCCCTTGCCATGCTGTCACTTCCAGTGCTTTCATCACACTGAATTGCTATTGTGTGTGTTGCATGCCCAGACATGTCTCAACTTGCACAGAAACGCTCAGCTCTCCAACACTGACAGAACATACTAGGATAGCGAACTTAATGAAAACTTAGATACCTATTGCAATGAATCAAACAACTGGGCTTGCTGTATTTTTCTTTCTTTAAAGAAGTTCAAACGCTGCACTGGACAGCCATGGAATCAAAAGTCTTTAATGCCAAAAGCTAACCTGCCACTCGGGGCATTCAAAATCGTTATTCCCTGCTCTGGAAAACCCCTGGTCTTGTCGGTACACTAATCTTTATCTGCAGCTCCAACAACACGGTGTCACAAATCGGCACTTACCTGGGCCCCGGTCCAGCGTTGTCAGCGGCCGGCCGGTCCCAGCAGCTCCTGCCCGGCGGCCGCGCCGTGCGGCGTCTCCTCAGGCGGCGCCGAGCACGGCCGCTCTCCCTCCTCGCGCGTGCGTCATCGGCTCACGTGCGCGCGCGCGAGCCCGAGACTTGTTTTCCCTCCGGCGGCGCTGTGCTCAGCGCGCCCGCCGGAGGTTGTAGATTAAGCCAGGGGGCACTGGCACGCCCCCTGGTTCGGATTAAAGGGCCAATGAGCCCTAGGTTCTGTGGGGCTTACGCCCCCCTCCTTGTCTGGGCCAATGAGCCCCATAGGTGTGATTTAACACTCCTGCTCTCCCAATCAGACCAGTGATCATAGTGCACCAATCACCCTCACCCTCCTCTCTGTCTCTCCCTATAAAAGCAATTCCCCCTCAGTTGGGAATTGCCTGTGATAGTGCCTTATACCCAGTTAGTAGCTTGTCTCTAGAGAATATTTTGATCTCCCGTTGCCGACCACCGCCTGTCTTGACTACCCCCGATCTGATCTCCTGTTGCCGACCTTCGCCTGTGTTTTGACCACCCCCGATCTGATCTCCTGTTGCCGACCTCTGCTTGATCCTCGACCACGTCTTGTCCAATCCTTTGTACCGCTGCCATCTCGGAACTTCTGTTGCTGACCCTAAGCCTGTTGGACTTCCGTTATACGCTCAGCGATTGGGCTGCTCGGCACCACTTCCAGCCGCGGGTTCTCCAGGCCTCTTAGCAGTAAGACTCCAATCTTTGAGCCATTGAAGTCCTGGGGGCAACCGATCCCGGGCAGGCGTGTTCTGCGTCCCGGCAAGCGGGGGCTCCTAAAGGTGAAGCTGGCTGCGGAGATTGGGGGTTGAGGTCTTACTGAGAGGGCTGGAGTTATCTAAGTGGATTGCTGTAGTACCCAGAGCGTGACACACGGTCTTTGCCGGTGGCCACACCCCTGGCCTTCCAGTAATAGCCATTCAGGCTGGGGGCAATTGACTATTCAGACTATCGTGAAACTAGGGATGCAGCCAGCAGGCTGGTCATGTCAGCCAGCATTCTTGAGATTAGCCAATTGGGATATAAAAAATGCTGTGTTTTATTTAAACCGGGCAACCACTGATCCAGCTGCATAGCCAATGTACTCAGTTGGGTGAGTGTGAGGGAGCAACACATATGTGTGCCACTTTAAGATGTTTTGCTTTTAAAACAATGTTTTCCTAGTAGTTTTGTAGTTGGTGATGTCATCTTTGTGCATGTTTACCATTATATGCTGAATAGCGGTTATATAACTTGCTTATGACCCTTTTTTTTTTTCTGTTTTTCAATATGTTTTTTGTACATAATTACCTTGTAATTTACAAGGCTATGATTACCCATCTCAGGCAAGTCTGGACAGCATGAATACTTGCCTGGCCTGATGTTCAACACCAGAACTCATTCTCATGGGTGGTAAATCATAAGGGGTTCTGCAATGCATTTCTGATGTGAACATGCCAGCCCCACTGTATAGGACCTTGTCAAATGGGTTGGATGGATGTAGAATCTTGGTAATGCATTTTGGCCAGGGTGAATGTTATTGTAAACTATCAGTAAATAATTCTGACGCATATTGCTCTAATTCGCGCTTAAACCAGACCTTCAATATCATTTAATGAAAAGCCCAAACCCTTAAAAACTATTCCTCAGCATCTAAAATCAATATATTTTAAGTTTTAAGCCACTTATTATTCTTTCCCCCCATTGGGCTGCAACTCTGTTCAGGACTCTAGGATATGGGCGCCACCATCTTGTCTCAGATGCATCACATATTGAAGAGAGGACAGGGGGTTAAAAGTGCAGGGGATGGGTTATAGCTGTGCTTTGCACAGACAGAGCAGAGCTGGGGTCAGGAAAAAGACAGCAATTCTAGAATGCAGAGCAGCATAGTGAGAAGAGACTTCCTCTTTGCAGGTAGCCAGAGACCGCATAGGCCACCATCTTGGAAAGCTCAGAAAATGCACTAGGTGCGCGTAGGAAGATTTTTAATGTGGGCAATCTGTATTGTACAGGCAGGGGGGGAACATACAAAATCTATAAAAAGATCTATTGCATTGTTTAATCATATATATATATATATATATATATATATATATATATATATATATTTGTAGCAGTAGTGAATTAAATGTTATCTGACCTAAGTTAGTAATATTAATAGTAATAAATAATAATAAATGCTACACCTTACATTTGTCTACCTTTCTCAAGTTAATTGGCACTTAAAACAAGATAACAGAGGGAGAAATATTACTACATTACTTACCTTAATTAAAACATGGACTAGATCCTAGAGGTACATTATATTTGTTTATATATTTCCTTTCCTTATATATCCTTTAACATGCAACTCTGTATCGTTAATCTGGTATTCAACAGTTGGATAGCAGGGGTTTGAAAAGATAAAATATGCTCTCTGGCTTAAGAATGATTAGCTCTACAATGCACAAATCTACTGTGAGAATCAGTGGAGGCCATTAACCTTACTCTAGTTCTAATGCTGGAAAATTATCACAAGATCTGTAGCCAAGAAAATCTTATCATTGACACTGTAAACATGAGATGTTATCTTAAAGATAGTCTCATATTAAACAATCAGTTTAAACATACTAGATGGCAAGAGGAGGGATTACTTATACACCATAGCCTCGATTCAAAGACACATTCGTCCGAACTTCCGTAGCTGTTTGTGAAAGTTTTGGTGGGTGTTAGTCTTTTTTTTTGCTTTTTTTCGTCCATTTTCTACTCGCACGAACGTTCGGGAAAATGTGTATATGCTCTTTCGATGAACGGAAGCAAATCGGAACATTTCCAAACAAAATCGGAAATTTTCCGTTCGTTCAGATAACTTCCGTTGTTGGGATGGTTTCTGTCTGATTCAGAGAGCTGATTTCCGACGGATCACCACCCTATAAATCCGTTTCATTTCCGATCCACTTACGGGACCTTTGAGGGATCGGATTGCTATTGTTGAACATGTTTTGCGGCTATGTGGAGGAGTCTGCGCGCCTTTAGCACCAAGGCATTGCATGTATCAGCATGGCCGAGGCCATAAATTGTATAGCAATGCATACCTGAATCAATACATTTCATGTATGCCTTATAGATGCATTTTAATGCTGACCTAAATTAGTCCTTAGCATGTAAACATTTATTTTCCCACACATCCATATAATTGCTATATTTTTTTAGACTTATGTCCTTTGTGAATTAAATTTGGATTGTTGAACTTGAATCTTAATTTGTTGTAGGAGTTATTGTTTTAGTTGGTTACCTTTGCTTTGTGTAATTATTTTATATTTGGTTGCAGGAACTGCAAGATGTGCCACTCGCCCTTGCTCCTGATGCCCGTTCTTTGCCTGCAGAATGCGGGCCAGGTGTTCTCTAATCGGGCACTATGCTAAACCAGGGCCGTGGTGGCGAGGGCCCTCTGGCTTTTGAAGTCCAGATTTAGGTGTTTGGACCATACAGGGGGGGAGGGAGCACTGCAGTATGACCCCAACAAGGTTATACCAAAATTTTAATTTATGTTTTTTAACAGGGACCACACATGCCAGAGTGGCACAACTGAGTGTCAGGGTCCTTCAGTTGTTGGCAAGATGCAGGAGCTGCACAGCCCGTTGGGGACCACAGATGAAGAATAATGTTCAGTGGCCTGTCATTGCTATGTATTTTGTTTTTTATAGTTGTAAAAATGTTACATTTTCAAAATTTTTTTAAATTTTATATTTTATGATGGTATAAAAAAAAATGTTACATTGTCATTTCATTTACAAAATACATTAACACAAAACTAATGAGCCCAGAAATATTTAAAGATGAATATTCACATGACCGAGAAGTGATTTGGGTAAGTTTTAGGGGGCTAAAATGGAAGAAGAACCTAACCGCAAAGTGGTTTGGGTGAGCTTTAAGGGTCCAAAAGGGAAGATGGAGGATAGTGCTAAGTGGTTTGGGTGAGCTTTAAGGGTCCAAAAGGGAAGATGGAGGAGAGTGCTAAGTGATTTAGCTAAACATTGTAGTAGAAGTGAGGGTGGCAAATATGTAGGCAAGCACTTTAATGAGTTAAGTTTGCAGTGCGCAGGCGCAAGATGGTAAGGATTTCCGTCTGGACAAATATTTATTGAAAAAGGGAAACAGAATCGAACTGGAAACGTAAAGGATTCGTTGGAGGATACGATGGGAAAAGGGCAAAAACGAAAGCCTACATTGTAACATGTGAAAATGAAACGGAAAAGTCTGGATGGAAAATGACATCCTCGTAATTCGTAATCTGCCGTAAGAAACGGACGGAAACTTTACAGAAGGTTTTCAATGCATGCATTGAATCGCTCGTACACTCATACGAGAACGGAAACATTTCACAAAAAAAACAGATCGGCACGAAAACGGACGTTTTTTTGTGTCTCTCTGAATCGAGGCTCATGAGTGAAAAATATTGCCACCAAGCTTGTTGTTATTTTTCCTGAAAGATACCAAATTCAGGGGTGAACATAGCACTCTATTTGTTCCAGAAAGAACTGCTAATCACTATTGATCATTCTCCTGACCCAGCCTATGGGAAACTGTAGCAATAACCACTCTAATAATTATGCAAAGCATTGCATGATTGGTGAAAGCATCTACACACATCAAAATAAATGCAACATGAATACGCTGTTATTCCAGCAAAGTCTGGCTCAGGATGCAGACACAGTCTTCCCATGCAGAAGTAGATACCTGTAAAAAGCTGTTTTTCAACAGATAAAAAAAATGCCACCCATGCTCTTGCCATCTAGCAGGTAAAGTATGTGCAGATATGTAATAATATAGTGCTTTTCACAACAAAGCTCCTTCCATCACAAAGCACTTCTACCATCATCTAAAAACAAATTAATGGAGCTGAAAAGAGGGTTCCACTCTTATTAAACTACATCATATAGATACAAGTGAGGAATTGCATACAGATTTATATATTTCCAAGAGTGGTTTTTCATTTAACCAAAATATGTAATTTTAAGAATACATTTTGTCAAAGAGAAGCTTCCCTGAGCCCATCAGCTCCCAAGCCAAATGGGTCTAAACAATCATTTTTTGCCATTCTGTATTAGACCTTTCTGCTTTTAGACAATTTCCCTACACATAAAACAACAGTATGCACTAGGTGCTTGTTGGCCCTTGAGCACTCTCAAAGTCTGTGTATGCCTTGGAGTAAACCAGGGACTATCCCAATAAGGCATTAGCAGGAGGTAGGTAGCAATAAGCTTACTGGAAAATTTAATTATGTCCAGGCTCCGAGTGGTTTGTAGAATCCCCCATGCCTCTTTGAGGGCCTTTATGAAACATAACCTGAACTATACAGTATATAGCTTATTTGTGGCACCCCAGGCACACACAGTTTGGCATACTATTTCTGTGCATGGCCCCCAAATATAAGCTGTTAATTCTTTCATCTAAGTTCCAAGGCTCATTTCTACTGGTGGACCCCAGACACTCCAGTTCGACACCCATCATGTCCTATATATTTAGAGAGTTCTGCACTAGAAGACTGAGAAAGGGAAGTCTCTGAGCTAGAGACGTCCATAGGAATTAGAATTCGAAAGATTAGAGGAAACAACATAAGTTGTTATCTGAGATTTTGAGTTGCTTTGAAATGGCTCATTTTACACTTATCCCACCAGGGATAAGGTGGAAGGAAGTTGGCATGTACCTGTCTGGATAGGGACTGATGAATACATGACCTGAAACGACTTTATCAAAAATATAAAACTGGATGAGTTTCAATCATATTTAACTAAAATTCTGTTCAATTGGACCAAACTGAATCAACAAAATTGCAACACTATACCATACAACCACAACACATTATACTCTAAGTAAAGTAATTGCAAATCTGTCCCATTTACAGGTGAGAAGTATTGGAGCAGCTTTTAGCACCAGCCTGGAAAATTAAGTGAGCAGTGTATGAAAAATTGAAAAAAATAGGTCAAGTTGCTTTAAAATGAAAAAAATAAAAAAACACACACACATTTCAAAGCAGAAAGCAATTAGGAAGTGCGATACGATTTTCCCATTTTTGCACTTTCAAAGAGAAGCTGTAATTTTAAAATGTTCTAGTTTCTACAAAAAAAGCATGCTATCAAATGAAATAATGGGCCAAAAATAGCGCCTACTGTATTTGGGAAAATGGATTCAAAGGAAGTATGGATCGGAATAGCTTAACATGTTTTGTATTTGTATTTCCTTGACCTTACAAGTCCTGCAAATCAATTAACTTAATTGTGGGTCTGGGTTTTAGTAGTGAGTAGTATGGTTGCTTTGATTTAAATTGCCACAAAACCTATTTTGGCTGCCACGTGGCCCTTACCAACCTTTCTTGCCTGAGTACCTTGGACAATGCAACCGACTTGGCAGTGGTCTGGTTTAATAAAAAGCGTGCCATGCCCACACTGCATTTTTAAGATTGCTGATTGGTCTCAAAATTGACAGCTGATGTGACCAACCTGCTAATCACATCCCCGGTTTTCCTGTAGACTGGGAATTGCCCCCTATCTGAATGGCTGGGCACAGGAGTGCGCAACAGCTATAGAGAAGCTGGGGATGCAGCTGCTGGTGAAGACAGCATCGCGGTAGCCCCCCATAAACAGGATTTCGACACAGCAAGAGCATCCTGATTTTTGGGGGAATGCTAGTGGCCAGATGCTGCAGCTTTTGAGCTGCTTTGAGTTTTAAAAGTTTCACTGTGTAGATCTCACCCAGGATGCTTAGCTGGAGGAAATACTGTGAGAAATGTAGGCAGGCTGTTTGCTTCAGTTGATTTCATGTATGTGTTGGAGAGATTTATGCTGCATGCCTCCTAATCTTTGAACTTACTTTTGGACTCATTTAGTGTTAACCCCGGATGAGAAGAATTTGTGTTTTCATAATTAACATATTTACATCCCAAACGGGCTGCCAGTTAAACAACCCCAAGTGAAATATTTACAGGTTTTGTGTCCTTCTGTTGTTATAGAACTGCTAAATCTGCCTGTGCAAAAACATCTATTGCCATTGTGCTTCTTCCTTCAATGCATTTACCCATCATGCAATGCTTTTGGGTTAATGATGCTACTCCCTACAGTCTGACACGGTAAATAAGCAGTTAGAGGTGAATATTCCCCTCTGTAAACATGGAATAGCACATTCAAAACCTGTCACCCCTGGCTTTTATTCCTACCAGGAGAACAAATGTACAAGCTTGTCAGGTTGTTCTTTCAGTGATGTTGTGTAACTCTTCCTCTCATCATCTAACATGTTTATAGTATCAACATTTTTACATTTTTAATCATGAACAATTTTGTGATAGAGATCTTTTAAAAATAAGCTGTTGTCACTCTGAAATGCACAAAAAGGTTAAAAGATGGTTGTTCTTTAACTCTGAAAAAATATATTATTTTTGGGGACCCCTATTTTATTATTAGCATGCAGTTCCTTGGAACATGGAAAGGACAAGGGTCATCAATGGGATCAACAGAAGCAATGCCCCCAAGGTGCAAAAGACTCTCCCCCAGTGCTTCTGAAAGAGCACTGGACCTGTGCTGATGGAAATGGGGGCTGGTATACTTGCAGGGATTGTGGTTGGCTGCTTGGCATGAAAACCCTGGGTTACCAAAACCTAGTGCACCATTTTAGTAGCCCTGGGAAAAGGGTGGGCTTTAATATTTTACTAGGTAGATAATAGGCAAACCATTTGATTGGTGTTTAGGTCCAGATAAGTCAGTCTGCCTGGTGAACCAGGTGGGGTTTGGCCCAGTGGTGTAACTAAATGTAGCCAGCTGTGGGGAGAACAATAAATGTCCTTCATTTTAACGCAGTTGAATACAACTAAAGACTGGACTAGCAGAGACAAACGGCATTTTGTTTCTGGATATGATGCCATGAGAGCAAAAACTGGATAAACAAGGAAGAGGAGCCACAATTATGGAGCCCCCTGACTATATAGGTCACCTTGTGGTTGCAACTCCTATAGTTATCCCCTGGTCAGGCCCGTATTTGCCACAAGGCAAACATAGGCACGTGCCTAGGGGTGAGCTATGGCAGGGGCGGGGATAGGGGCAGCAGCCAGCACCAATTTAATTAAAAAAAAGAAAAATCATCTGCCAGCAGTAAGGGTTATCATAGGTGAGAGCGAACAGACAGGGGCAAACATCATTTGGTGGTTCAATAGTTAATGGGCCATCTCGCTCTCTCCGTGTAGACAACACGTGAGTGATGAGGCAGCCCAATCACTCCCTAGATAAGAAGCTCGGAGGAGGCTGGGAATGAATTACGTCACCCTCGTCACCCTCAGCAGCGCGGGACCATCAGAGGAGCTGTGTGGAGCTGATGGGCCATTCATCATCTGTGACCAGGTACTTGTATGCAGGCAGAGAGCAGGGTGACAGGGAGGGGGAGAGAGGAGCCATTAACCATTGAGCCACCAATAATTTATAAAGCACAATAAACGGAGAAGGTGAATGTTTTGATTGCTGTTTCTATTTCATCTGTTGTTGCTTAAAAGCAGACCAAAATGTGGCATTATGCCCCCCCAGGTTTTGGTCCCCTTCAGCAGGGTATCCCTGTAGACTTTGGTCTCTTACCTTTCTCCATGCTACAACAGTGCTTCCTCTGCACCCCCACATGCTGTGTGCCCCCCCTCAGGCAGCTTTGAATGGCTGCCAGCAAGGGCGTGCAGGTGGCCAACTTGCCACTAGGTGCACGTCAGTGAGCTCATTGCTGTGCAGAGGAGGTCTGCACATGCGCTGTGGGAGTGTGAGAGAAGGGGAGTGATGGGAGTTGTGGGGACTTACAGCGGAATAAAACCCACCAGGGCCAGCCCTGGAATCCAAAAGATTCTAGGGATTGTCACTGGCCTTACCCCGGGGGATCCCCTTCTGGATGCTCCGCTATGTGATACCCCTCAGGGCGCCTGTAAACACTAACCTTTTTAATCCAGAATTTCTGGAGCCCCCTGTGCATTGCCCCCCCATGGTCTGCTTTGAAATTGTCATGGCAGCCCCGGGTGCACAGTATAGTTTTATTCCCCCCCTCCCCAAAAGGATAAACTCATATTGTCCTGGTCTCTGGACCAAAACCCACCAAGATTGGCCCAGAAATCTATAACATTCCCGAGCAAATTGATTCCCTCTGCCCGGGGCATCCAGATTCACCTTCGTACCAGGTCCAATGCCGCATGCGCGAGCAGCAGCTGCATCCCCGCCATCCCTCTAGCAGGCATTTGTGATCGAGCTGCCCAGGGGGGGGGAAGGTTCAAAACCCAGGAAAGTTGAAATCCTGGGTTTTAGTGCACTTAAACCAAGTAGACTGAAAAGCATAGAACACATTGCAGAAGTAATTGTGTGTGCTCAGTCATTTCCGGTCCCCCCTGCAGCCAGGTCAGACATTATGTTAAATGGCCAGTGCAATGGCTGGGAAAATTACAAGGGTGCATATCTCTCAACCAGAGGCTTGATCTCATAGCTGCACCGCTCCAGTTTCTGACGGTTCTAGTAATCTGACAGCTTAACAAATTGCTAGGTCAATTTTCAAGTGACACCATTGGTCACACACCATACAATGTTGTCGCTATAAAAAATTAACATAGCAATTTGTTAAAGTGGTCCAAAACCCAGGATTTTGACTGGAGGTTCCCTGCTGTGTCAACCCCCCCCCCTCCCCAGATCGATGCAGCCAACTCACCTTATCCCGGTCCCATGGCTCATCTAAAAACAGCAGCTCTGCATCCTTCACTTCCCTCTAGCAGTGCGCGTGCATTTGTGACCCTGTTAGAGGGAGACGGAGGATGCGCCCATCAGGTGAGTTGCTGCAGCGATCTGGGGGGCTTTGACACAGCGGGGGCCCCGGGAAAGGAGCAAAACCCAGGATGGTCAAAACTTTTGGCTATCCTGGGTTTTGGTCCACTTTAGGCTGTCATAATGTAAGTGTTTCACATTTGTCCCTTTGAAAAAATGGTCAGCTTAGTTCAAGTCACCTGATGCATCCCCTGCTGCCAGTCAGTAAGGGAGCCTGCTCCCACACTGGCAGCAGAGATGTGTGGTGAAGCCCTGCAGGCAGCGTGCTGTCACCAGTGCTAAAACCGGAGGGTTGCAGGCCACAGGACTTTGTAGCATCAAGTCTGAGAAGTAAGTGCTTTGTTTTTTTTCCTGTCTGTACAGGGACATTAACCCCCCCTCCCCCACAAGCTATCCATGTTGGAGATGGGGAACTGAAAGCCAATGCACACACTCCAGTGCCACCTATTGGAGAAGGCAGCACCTGCTGCTGTTCATGTAGCAGCTTCCAGCCCCCCTCTGCATCATGTTTTAGAAAATGATTTTAAAGTGAATGCAGCAAATCCTTATCTGCCTATGGGCAATGCAGGCAACATTTACTGCATTATGCTTTGGTCTTCTGGCACCCATCACTGCAGACTTGCCACCAGTGTCCACTGACTTCTCTACATACTCGCTGCTGATCCTTTCAGATTTTGTTCTTGTTTTTACTGCACTGTCCTCCACTGTTACAGTCTCCTCTACTGGGATTTCTATCTTCTTCTCCTCTTACTGCTTTCTGGTCCTTAGATGTTTGATGCGGTTTTCTCCCTGCATTGTATTTCTGTACAGCTAAAGCCCAAGTAGTGCCTAGGGCAGTATGAACCCTAAATACGGCCCTTCCCCTGGTTGGGCATGATCATCACTTGTAATCGGGAAGTAAAGTGTGGGAGTGAAACGTTTATTTGACTTTTTACTTTAATGTCTGCACTAATAGTTTGTATCTAGGCTGAGAACTGTATGAGGGCAGGACAGCCATTTTGGGCAGCTCTATATATTAACAGTTTGCCACTATAAATCAGTTACTGACGCTGATTCAAAACCATTAATGCAAGATTTCTGCTGTAAAAATTAGACTTGCAGGTAAATTAAGACTCTGCTAATTACCATTTTAACAGTGTTACACAGAGTTCCTTATAATTATTTTATATTCAATTTACATGATTAACCCTCAGTTTCAGGAAGATATTCACAATGTACTTTTTATATTTAAGAAAACATTAATATACTGCGCTCATCCGACCACTTTGTTCTGTCGTTTTTTCATTATACTTTTTTTTTTCGGTACGGCTTTTTGACCACTTTGACTTCGTAGTGACCTTCTGGTGGCCTAAAGAAAAAGCAGCAGCAGGATGGCTTCACAAGGTGACCATAAGAGTATCTTGGATAAAGACCATGCGTCCTACGCAGCACAAAATATCAGATTATTGAATCTGTCTCTTGTCAATAAGCAAAATGAAGGACTGCTAAGACTTTTTTCAGCTACAATTTGACTTTTTTTCTCTCTTTCAATTACTCACAAAACATGGCAAAGAAACATTTTACATGTACCACTGGGATCAATTTACTTCATATTAAGCCATCTTGACAGATATAACAAGCAGCACAATGATGCATTTGGTACTGACTTTGGTAGCGAAAGAATACGCCAGAATGTTCAAGGTGACCTTTTTTATTAGATTAATTTAATACATTGAAGGCTAACTTTATTACTGCTTATTTAACTGGATTGACAAGACTACAGACCGGGGCTATTTATAGAACGTTAAAATGCATTTCTGGCTTCCAGTTTTTGCTTGAAAGCAAAAAAAATGGAAGTGCTTAGAAAAGCTGCCAGGGCTTTGTGATCCAAACTGTTTCACTAAGCAAACGCAACACACAACGTGTTAAGCTTTAATAGGTAAAAAGTCAAAGTTCAGGACTGCTGCAAAGCAATTTTCACCATATAGTAGAGCAAGAGAGACCAAAGCCATGTCTAAATAGATGATGATTACTTCTTGAATGTAAGGTATGCATAGAAGTGCATTCATATATTCCTATTAAAATGTTATCTTGCTGTGCTGAATTAAAGAAGAAGTCCAAGCAATTTGTAACAATCCATCCTCCCCTCCCTCCCTGTGTGCCAAGCCCAATTTGGGCAATAACATAAAAAACAACTTGCTGGGGGGTTGGGCCCCCTCTCGAGAATCAGGGGAGCATTGCGGCAATCGGGTGAGTTCTTATTTTAACACCCACATTGTGCTGAGCACAAGGGAGGGGTGGCTGCGCGGTTGCTAAAAGCTTTGACTTCCTCCTTAAAAGAAAAACACTTTTTTTGTCAGGTTGCTGGTGGTCTGCCCTATTTCATGCCCTCTTTTGAAATGTAAAATAAACATTTGTGTCAGGTTTGTGCCCCCAGACCTGTGATCTACCTATTAGCATGCTGCTTTCATGTTTCTTTCCTCTAATGCTGACTTGGTTGAAGCAGGAATGATTTCTTGCCCTTTAGTAAAGCTGTTGGTATACTTTCTGACTACAACTCCCAGAATCCATCCACTGTAACAGGTGAGCTCATTAGCAGCTCATTAACAGATAAACAAAGCAACAGTAATGATGCTTCCAGCTGAGAACACTGCTAGGGATGAGCGAACCGGTTCGGACGAACCGGAATTCGCTCCGAATTTCAGGGAAAATTTGATTCGGCACGAACCCATCGAATTTTCCCTGAAATAAAAAAAAAAAAATGCCGGCATGGTTGGAGTGGGCAGGCCGGCTACGCTGTCAGCGGGCGGCGGAAGCCGGCCCGCTGACAGCGCAGCCAGCCTGCCCGCTCCCACCATGCCGGCATTTTTTAAAAAAGCAAACACTTACCTGCATGGTCGGAGCGTGGAGGCCGGTGATGACAGCTGAGAGCGGCGCCTGCCTCCACGCTCCGACCATGCAGGTAAGTGTTTGCTTCTTAAAAAAATGCCGGCATGGTGGGAGCGGGCAGGCCGGCTTCCGCCGCCCGCTGACAGCGTAGCCGGCCTGCCCGCTCCCACCATGCCGGCATTTTTTTTTTCAGATGAGCGATTCGTGAAAGTTCGATTCGGGCGAACCCGAATTTCTTGGGGAAATTCGGCGAATCGCCCAAATCGAACTTTCAAGAAGTTCGCTCATCTCTAAACACTGCCAGTAACCCTTTAGCTAATGGAACACCAGATTGTTTTTCCTTGGATATGAAGAGGTTGAATTAGAGCAGAAGCGATTAATACTCTTGTCTCTGCATCAGTCAATCAGATGATTAGCTAGCTAGCTAGAGTCAGGGAGTCTCTAATCTGTATTTTAAACAGACCACTTTGATGTATAGTTGTCTAAGGTAAACACATTGTTGCTAGGGAAAACGGTTTTCTTTTATAACATGGAGTTACAAACACAAAAGATAAGCTTACCACATTGATTACATCATTTTGGCAAACAATAATGGAAACTTTTAAAAATGTAATCAAAAGTGGAATTAGCCTTTAAGGTATAACTTTTGTTAAAGCTGTTTCAGAATTGCGATGGCCTTCAAACCCCTATTCAGAACTGCAATATTCTTCAAGTGCCATAGCCTTCAAAGCTACATACTAGAGTTGAAAACCCTTATATCACAGTGGCCTTCAAACCATAATATAAAAATTGCAATAGCTTTCAAGCCTCCATTGAAAATAACACATTTGCAGGAATGCTGGGGATGTACACATCAGCACATCAAAGAACTAGAGACGCTCTGTATATACACACACACTAAGGACACCTACATATCTAGCCAGGCTTCAGAGCACCAGAGGATCCTCCAGTGGATCCCAGCTAGACACTGACACATAGTCACTATTAGGGCAGTACAAGAGAACCAACACTAAAACAGTGTTTCGGAGTTATCTGGAGAGTTCTCAGAGTTTGATATGTCTTTCATAATTAAAATGATTGTAAATTAACAACCTAATTGTTTTAGCTGAAGGGATCATTTTCTGTGGTAGGCGCAAGGGCTCCATTCCACCCCTGGCCACAGGACTGTGTCCAAACAGCATCTCTGACCTCTCTGTCTCCTGTTTTCCTGTTGACACTTGCCAAATGCGCATGGTAACTGCATCAGATATACTATATTGCTGCTTCCTCAGTGGTTGCTGCATTGATTTTCTCTTCTTGCATTGCCTCCCTGTTCCTGCCCTGCTATCATGTGTCATGCATCTGTTTCTGTTATGTACCATTCAGTCAGCACACCTCTGCCCTGAGAATCCTGAGGGTCGCGAACCTGGTCAATACCACAGCAGTAGTAACAGCAATAGCCTTCAAACTCCCAAGCAGAACAAAATCCAGGAATTCACGAGTTTTGTTCCATTCCCATTAGGATGCCCACCTGAGGGTGCTATTATTTACTCCCCTCTCCACTTCCAGCGAAGTGGACGTGATCCACGCAGCGCGCCGGTGTGGCCTTACTTTGATTTTGGGCATGATAATATGGTGATGTAACTTTACATTGATTCTCCTTGCTGTCTGCTTACCTAGCACCTTTTCTAACATTGGTCTTTTGTATGTTTATTGCAATAGCGCACTGACACTTTATATTGTTGCAATTTTTCTGAGCACTTGCACTTTATTTGATTGGATACGTATCTTTACTTGTAATTTTGCACAATTTCAACAGTATAATTTGTATATCACTACAGACAGCTCAAGAATATCTTATTATCATTATGCATTAATTTACTTTGTATAGCCCTTATTATCCAGATCATTGCTTATGTCTTATATGTATTTTAATATGTCCCGTTTGTTTGTATTGCTTCTTTATTTAATAAGAGGCCGATTTATTAATAGCGCCAGGTAGCGACAGATGAGCGACAGTAGCGTGATTTTCACAGCGCCAGCTAGTATTCGCTGTGCTTGGCCGTTGTTCGGTTGTTGACAGCGACTCAGTCGGTGTGCGGTAATGTTGAATACGGGGTTAGGAGTCGCTGTTTGACAGGTTCCGCGCTGTATGGGAGCGCATGACAACGAACGGCCATAGCGAACGGCTCCCAGCATATTCATTAACAAATCACACTCAAAAAATTCTTGCGCTGTAAAATGCATGTTTAAACCCCTGAGCGCTGGCGGCGATGTGTTAAAAGTAGTTTTTTAACCCCCAAACAACCTTATTTTTGGAAAAAAATAATAAACAAGTTTTTATAAACATTTTGTAATATGAATACATTAATATCAGACCTGTAATATCAATTCTGCACAATTTTTTTTTTTTTTTACCTTAAAAAAAGATATAACATTGCAGAAGTGGTCACCGAATTTTTGACATTTAAAAAAAAAAAAAAAAAAAAAAACATTAATATCAATTAATTATGAATATTTAAAGATTGCTCCATTGAAATGCATTGGAGAGCGCCAGGTAGCGAGAGGTCATACCTGGCGCTGTGATGGGATTAGCAGCAGCGCTGTTCGCTGAAGTCTGCAACATGATGAATCCCGCGCTAGCCGACGCTCTCGCCGGCGCTAGCCTCATTTAGCGTGATAAATGCGTGATTGTGTTCGCAGCCTGGCGTTCTGGAGTCGGTAGCCGCCGATAGCTGGCGCTACCTGGCGCTAGTGAGACACTACCTGGCGCTATCCCTTGATAAATAAGGGCCTATATATTTATTTAGCAGCTTTTACTTTATGGCATGAGCGGCACTACTTGGTAGGGTTTATCTGGATGTTAACCTGAGAACCCCGATATCTTGGCACAATGAGAGCAATTTGGCATGATATTGTCATACAGCAAACATCTCTCACAGGTTTCAAAGGGGAGCAAGAGCTGAATGGCGGAGGTGGGAACACATGCACTGCCCGAGGATGCAGGGGATGAAGCCTCTCTTGCTCCCTACTGAAAATAATGAGAGCCGTTTTGCTGAATAACATAGTCCGGACAAACGTCTCCCATTGAACAGGAGGCCATGCATGCGCCATTAAACCCAGGAAAGGTGAGTGATTTCTGGTGCCCCCACAGAGGGCCAGTGGCCTTGGAATCTTGTAGATTTGGACCCCCAAATTGCAATTGCAATAGCCTTGAAAACTCTATATCAGAATTGAAGCTAATAGCTGTCTGGGGTTGGAAACAAAACTAAATTGATACTTCAACCACACAAGCATACTTATACTTTATTAATAAATTATTTTTATATTTTTTGGCTTCCTTGAACAAGAGTGTTTTCTGACAAAAGGAGAGAAAACATGAGCTGGAGGAGACCGGGAAGAGGAGATTACAGTTTAAGAGGACCTAGAATGAATCTTTCTGCCCCCGATTCACAAAAGCAAACTTGGCACCTGAAAAAAGATACCCATTGCAATCCTGGAATCATGTATAGGCCAGAAATAACACATAGGAGTAGCAAGATGCTGATTTGTTGCAGATGTAGTGAGGGCTTTCTGTGTGAGGATAACAGAAGCATGCAGCAGAAAAACTTGTTCAAGGAGTTCTGTGACTTTCATATTTCAGAGAAAGTTCCATCAAAATTAACCAGATCCATTTTAACATCTGCAGCTCAGAGGCATCCTAATTTGGATAGCCCACTATACACCCCCAATCAGGCATGCCAAATGCACTTCATTTGATGCCCCTTGACTGCCAGCAGCATATACATTTTCCCTAGCAGTCATAACAGTAGACCAGTTGGCCTGGTAAATTCAAACGGCTGACGGCGGAGAGCTGTGGGAGTGAATACGGAAAAGAGAAGTACCAGCTGCCTGTTCTCCAGCCTTTTGAGGGTGTGCAGAAGGTCATCTTAATCAGCCTGACTTACTAATGCCGGGCGATTACTTCAAGTCTACAGAATGGCTCTAGTCCACCACTTTTTTCCCATAACATGCCATTCTTTTCCTGTTCCACCTGAGAAGATGGCTCTGACAGAAGATGAATCTTCAGATCTACTACGGAGTATAAAATAATATTGTAGATTATTACAAGTGCATTCTGGTATTTTTTTCATGCAGTCCTAACTAGCATATTTGGAACTAAAGCTATAGCCTACAGTACTTCACATATTTTGTTTTCTTAAATATACAAAGCTAGCATTTAATTTTGCTCTAACACAACTTTTATACTATAAATAAAGATTTGCCTTTTCTGAGTGCACGCTATTTAAAGATGAAGGTGCACATTTCAGATTACGATGAATATTGCATTATGTGTTTCTTTCAGATTTCTATACTTGTACTCATCCTTTTCATCAATATTTGATAAACAACACGAATTTGACAGGAACATTAAGAACATGCTTTATTTTATCATTGTGTGTCTTTTTATATTTTAAAAACTAAGGCTTTGATTTCATGAATCTGGGGAGGGAAAACAATTTTATTGTGACACATTCACAATCCTTAAAAATGCATTTGAAGTTAGTTGGGTTAGAGTATTAAAATGGCAAACTTTAATTTTCTGACTCTTTATGCAATGTTGTATGCAAAATCTGTATTCAGACCTAAACTCTACTCTTCTAGAGATATCTGTCCTTTGAAAGACCCTTCTTACAGTAGTTAGATACAAAACCTGGTTGGACTGTTTTATACACAGCAGAGTATGGGCAAGGTGTGGCTAAAGCTTTTAACAAGATGTCCAATAACTGACCCATCAGATGTGATTAAATAGATGTGCCCTGTTATGAATGGCTACACACTGCCACTAGCCCCCTTCTCAGTATTCGCATTTTTGCCATATATTTGTCAATTATGAACTTGTATTAAAGTGCACTCATTTCATGTACACTCATTTCATGTAGAATTTAACTTTTTTTGTTTGTCTCTGAAAAATTTACTAGTCAATAAAACTGGAGCTCAGCGCCCTGAGGAGCTGGCTTTCAATAGCAAGCACTTAAAATGTTCAGATCATTGACTTGTTTTAATGTCAACTATATCTACTACATATTAGAATGTCCTGACTTGAGCTGTCAAGCACAGTAGTCTCGTGGTCACTGTTCCCCCCTGCCCTTGTGTGATATGAACACAACGTTATGCTGCTACAGAGGTTTCATGCTGACAAATAGTGTATGTACTGCCATTCCCATTTGCGGTGCCAAGACTGTGGGGGGGTGCAGAAAAAAATTATTTACTCGCCAACTTTGTACATTACATTAGAGATGAACAAACGAGCTCTTTCTAAACAGAATCCGCCCAAAATGTTGGTGACAAATCCAAATTCTCAGCTGATTCGTGGCAAACCAATTCTTCCCTGAAGTCCTTAAGGTTGGGACTTATTTTTCTTTTCATCCTTTGAAAGGCCTAAGGCCAAGAAAAGCTCTGTGTTCTTACAATTACGCTATACCAAGATTCTGACTTCCTTACACATTGAGCTGTTTCTAAGCATTTTTCTGTTTAATGTTTGTGTGCGCGGTGTCTGTATAATCTTTACTTTACTAAGTAAAGATTGAAGTAAAAAATCCCTTTACTCGTAATCCTCCTCTCATGAATCAAAGATTGCTAATATCAATGGTATCACGTGGACTCATAACATGTGGAAAAAGGGAAGACAGAAAGAGCACACAATAGTGTGATATTGCTTTAAAATAGGGAAACACCAGAGTCCCGTTTTTTATTGCACTTACCAAACATAAATAGACAACCCGCGTTAAAATCCACAACAAATGATGCTATGCCAGCAGATTGGGTTTCCAAATATTTAGTTCACCCCCTCTCTCAATCCTGTCCACTTGCCCCAGGCGCAGGAGCCGACAGTCTGCGGTGTATATCAGGAGCCAAAAACGCGCCTGGGACGGGATGTCACAGCATGTTGCTTGATTCCGTCCCAGGCGCGTTTCGTCACCTACGGACTTGGTCACTGGCTCAATGGCAGACATGCTGCCCCATGTTCCCTAGGCATATATATCTCTATTTGGTGGGGGCTGCTGCTGGCAAAGCTCCCCCTCACGTTCATGTGTAAGCAGGGCTGTCAGCAACATGGCCACACCCATGTAGTTCAGAAGCGCAGAATCTTAATGCTATTACACAACATCTGCATGGGGTTAAGCCCTCTAAAACAGCATACACCCCTGATTGTCAGAGGGGATAAGGGACGCAATTTACTAAACTCTGTTTTATTCACTGGAGGTCCGCTTTAGACTTTCCTAGGGTATCAAAACCAAGTAAATAATACTCTCTTTATAAACTTTGCTACATTGTTTTACTTGTCACAATTTATGGTCCTTTTGGAAACATTTTGAATGTTAAAAACTATGATTAACATTCCTTCAAGCCTTCTAAAATTCTGATCTAAGACGGAACATATACACAGAATCAGGTTGGTAAGGGGTTTCCAACACTGGGCATAGATGGCGACGATCGGCGGATAATGTTTGATTAATGAGCAGCAGCTTTGCAGCGGGTGAAAACATCTGTAGCAGATGATGTATTATTTCAGAGGTGCTGGATGTTTGCAGTATCTTGCAGATTCAAGTACATGCGGCTGAATAAAATAAATGAGTTGCAACATGTGAAAAATGAAAGCACATTACTTGCAAAGAGATTTTTTTTTCCTTTTTTTTTTTTTTTTTTGCAGCCCAATTTTTTTTTTCTATTTATTGTAGTTTAAAATCACTTTGTCATAAGAATTTTAATATGCTTCTGAATATAAATCATGTAACTGCTTCATAAAATAAACTCAGTTGGAATTCTTACATCTATCATCTAAGACAGCAATGAAGGTTCAACCTAATGTTCTGTGGCCTCCTGTAAATGTTTGGGAAGCGGCTTGGTGGTCAGAGAATGTATGCCTGTGTGTGTTCCAGAGAGATGGGAATTTAGATGAATACATTACAGAGGACGAGACGCTAGCTATTGATGGTATATGTGAGCCTGTGTGATAAAACATATGAAGGCATTTATATTTCTCCTTCCACTGGCACTGCACCTTTTTAGCATTAAAATGAATGCAGCTTCAGGATTAGCACATACCCTTTTACTGCTCTATTGCACATGTTAAAAAGTTATACAATGGGTTAACCGCAAATTAAAAAATAATTGTTAAAGCGGACCTTCACTCTGAATAAGACACTATCTTATATGTTTCCCACACCCTGTACATACAGATTGATTACATTAAAAACCATCCTACCTGCATCTACTGCATGTTATGAGGCTTTGAACATTCAAGATGGCGGCTCATGGGACGTCAGGCAGCCTGCAAACAGGAAGTTCCTTCTGACTGTGCTGCTCTGCATTCTGGGATTGCTGACCTTTTCCTGACCTCAGCTCTGCTCTGTCTGAGCAAAGCACAGCTATAACCCGCCCCCTGTACTTTATCCCGTTCTCCTCTCCTCAGTAAGTTTGATGCTTCTGAGTCAAGATTGCGGCGCCCGTATCCTTAAGTCCTGAACAGAGTTGCAGCCCAGCGGGGGAAATAATAATAAGTAAGTGACTAAAAACTTAAAATATATTAATTTTATATGCTGGGGAATCGTTTTTTAAGGGTTTGGGCTTTTCAATAAATCATGGTGAAGGTCCGGTTTAAGGGCATTTAGTCATTTAAATGCCATTATGCATTTTTTCTCCTCTTTGTAGGCCTTAGGCCTGCTAACAGGGGGCTTGACTAAAGCCAAGAGCCAGCATCTATTGGGTAATTTTGAATGAATCTGGAGAGCTCAGTGGAGGGGGGAGGTAAGTTGAATCTCCCTTAAAAAAAAGTCCAGTCAAAAATTAATAGACCTCCTCTATTTACAGCATAAAGTCATCCTGATAACATTCTTCTTTAGACCTTAAGTTCAGAGAACCATCAGTATGTAATCATGTGTATGTGTATGTCACACATGCTCAACCTCTGGCCCAGGGGCCACATGTGGTCCTCAGAGCCATTTGATGTGGCACTGGCCTGTTTTGGGGAAAGTGGGAAAGGTAAATAGAACTAATGTATAAAGGTAGTTGAATAGGGTACAGTAAGGATGAGAAATTGCAAGGGGAGTGATATAGGAAGGGCGCATTGGCAAATAGAGAGGACAGGGGTGGCTTCACCACATCTGGGTGAAATCTTTGGCACAATCATTTGTTAAAATAGTTTTTCTATAACAATTGTATGCTTAGAATTAGTGGGAGCCTAAATAAGTTTCATATTGGGAACATGGGACTAATGAGGGAAGGCTATAAGTGAGGGACCCATATATTTTGAGGTGTAAGCCAATTGGCATGTTCATTGCGTGTGTGGAGGGAGTAATTTGTGGGTATCCCGAATGTTGTAGAAAATCTGTACTGTGCTATTTCAAATGAAAAAAATCTGAATGTATTTATTGTGGCCCACAAGCAGGTTCCAAATCATTTAAGTGGCCTGCGCTCATCAAAAAGTTGAGCATCCCTGGTGTATGTGTATGTACCTAATAGGAAAGAATGATATGACTGGGCAGCTAGTCACCACAGGGAGAAAGAGAGAGAAGAATGTACTTGGAGATTGTACACAGAAGAAGATTGTACACAAAGAAGTTCGATTATATGATAGGACTTAAAACCGGAACAAAACCCAGGATTTTGACTATCTGAATGGCTGGGGCAGAAGCATGCTCACAGCCTGAAGATTTCCAAATTACATAAGTATGGCAAATGGCTCCAATTGTAGAAGAATCTGTGCATGTGCCGTTAGGCTGGGGAAAGGTGAGCTGATACTAACAATCTGGGGGGCTTCACACAGCGGGTCTGCTATACTGGGTTTTGTTCCAATTTAAATCACAGTACAATCCAATCCTAGTTTAGCACTTTTGGGTCCCTTGGACCGCTTTCCAATTCTCAAACAGTTTACAGCTAAAAATACAGTTTTAAAATTTGAAAAGAGCTCACCTAATAAATAAATGCCAAATATGGCCTGCTTATTTTTAGAACACAAGTAACAGACATAATGACAAAATGTAATGTGTGAGCAGTGTTGACTGCCAACACCACCCGTGCTCTTCCAATGAACCCCCACCCCACCCAGTCTATGGTATACAGCTCTAGAAATTGCATTGTGTCAGATATGTGCTCTGTTTGGCCAGCAGTAACTAAAAAAACAACCCAAACTTGCTATTATGCAGTGTGTAGTACTAAAGTTGTATACTACCCATTGCATCCAACCCAGGGGATTGATAGTCAATATGCATGCCTGGGGAAAGCAGAGTTTGGGTGGAATGAAATAAATGGGCACGGGGAATGCAGACATTTAAATTTAAAGCTTTGAGGCTCCTTTATAGTTGTGCTGCTTTTTCTAGGTCTCACCTGTCTCATTGGAGGAGTACCTCACACGACACGACAGAGCACTTTCTACATTACAATGAATGACCCCCTAGTTTTGTATTAAAATCATTTTCAAAATATTCTGAGTGCAGCCAAAATAACAGCTCTGTTCTGGGCTACCCGAAAGCTCCTTTTCTACATCAGGGGTCTTTATATCAGGCTGATTCACTGTCCGCTGTCTATCCTTAGTCAGCTGTTGTAAGGCTCCTCTGGGAAGCAGCCCAGAATTCATGTTGTTATAATCAAAATTTTCTGAAAATTATGCAGAGTATAAAGGCCATAATAAACACAATTCATATCCTCCCCTGATTCAGCTTTCATAGAATATGTTCCAGCCATTCATCCTCAGCATAAGCTTTATAGAAATACAAGCCTTCATTATGTGGAATGAGAATGGTAACTGAATAGCAATAACCATGGAATGGTTCCTAAACATAAAATAAAATGTAGCCAAACGCGTCAGCTGTGCAAAGACTCATTTATAGATACTGCCCAAAATGTACATATTACCCAGATAAATGACTGCCACACCATCCTGTTGGCATTTTTATACCATATAAATTCACATGAAATCGCTTGAATTTGTTTTTTATGATTTGAGATGTGGAACACAAAACACGCAAACACTCAACACCGCTAAGCTTGATTTGATGTATGCTGTAAGAACGTGGACTGAAAGCATCTCACGCTCTCTCTCTTTACTTATACGATATTGCAATGCAATGAGCCAGCACCATATATGCACTTTTCCACCATGATGAATTAATCCATCTTACATGTTGCGTTCTCAAGTGTTTGAATGAATACAGATCAACTCAGGTGAAAAGCTTAAAGATGTAGAAACCAATGTTTACTCCTGTGCACCATTAGAGAAATCATATATCTCTCAATCATCTCAGTTCATTGAGTAAAATGACAGACATGAGCTTGCACACAGGGAAAAAATGAAATGCTGCAACACTTGACAAATGTTTTTTTCTCCTGACACGCTGTAAATTTAGAACATTCAGACCTACAGCATACGGTTATGCTTATGGAGGAGAATAGTTCTGTCTATTTAAATGTTCAATATTGTACTATCAGGTGTAGAAGACACATGCAAAATAAAGCGGGCAATATATAGTGTAATGAGTGTACTGGCAGCTAAAACATAGAGCTTTAAGGCACAACTCCTATCAGGGGTTGACTGGGAACTTTACTGACCCAGGGCAGCTCATGGGTTGCTGAGACACATCCCAATATGCTTCCCAGCCAGACAACATTTGCACTACATGGATGAGGCTTTAGGATTGCAGGGCAGATCATGGGCAGAGGGGAATATGGTCTCTCCTAAAGCAGTGGTATAGAAGCTTTTGTAGTCTAGGGACAGACACCGTGGTCAGATGTTGGCCACCCACAGATATGATGCTGATACTATGGCAGATACGGCGAGAGGAGTTGGGGAGGGGGCTGGATAGCAGGAAGGGGAGGGGCTGTTAGACGAGTAAAGCTAAAATTCCGGCACAGGATCTTGGTGAGGAAGTGAGATAAGAAAATATCACGTATCCACTTTCCATTTTTAATAACCATTTCAATTACCACCTAGGTGGTATTAAATACTCAAACAACTATCAAAATTGCACATAATTAGATTTAACCACTGTTTTCAGCACTTTTTAACTTCTGAAACAAATCAGAATATAAAGTAGATGGAAGCAGATCAGGTCATGGTGCAGATCAGGTTGTGGTACAGATCAGTTTATCGCATCGCTGCCTACCACCTAATAGCCTACCACCAGAGGTACACATACCATTGATTGGGAACCCCTGCTATAAACATGACAATTTCTGTGAATACTTTTAGTGAACAATAAAGGGTTCATATCTACAATGGTAGGCCACACTTCAACAGTAGTGCCTGAAGATGCACAACCACCAGCTCACAGAACTAAAATGAGGAGTTTCATTATTACTATTACTACCGAGAGCAGTAGGAGGAAGAAGTATTTTCAATTACGGTAGGTGCCTTTTTTTTAAAGATAGCAAATAATCTACACATATAAGGTACAGTATTTAGGGGGAAGGTTAAGTTAGCAACGACATGGCAGAGAATCTGTGAGTGCAAGGAGCGTTTCACACCCCCAAGTATGCATGGGTCTATATCAGTTGTTTGGTATTGATATACAGAAACTAGCGATAAATAGGTCTCCTGGCCTATTGAATATATATTGAAAATCAGTTGGAATGAGTAGGGTACTCATCTACTAAGCACAGACTTTTTCTTGGCTAACCTTCATATTTTAAACTTTAGCTCAGTTACAGAAAAATATCATTTTGTGAGTACTCACCTGTAAAATGGGTATTACGAGTATGTCACACACCCCACTTCCAACATTCATGACACTTGGGATACCGGCCTGTAGAGGGCGATCTTGCAGAGATGACATGGAAAAATTGAGCCCCTCCTGGTCCATAAGTACCCGGGACCTCCCACTATTCCCCAGTCTTTTAAAAAAGCAGTGAGAAAACTAGGAAGAGCAAATTATATAGTGAATTGAAAATAATAACAAACACCATATAAAGGACCCCTGAACAAAAAAGGGCCGGGGAAGTGGGGTGTGTGACTCGTAATACCCATTTTACAGGTGAGTACTCACAAAATGGTATTATTTCTAGTATGTCACACACCCCGCTTCCAACATTCATGACACTTGGGATATCCAATAGCAGTGTCCATAATGGGCGGGGATCCCACAAGGCAAAAATGCATAACTTAAATAACTGCAGCTTGCAGAACTTTACGACCAAAAGCAGCATCCGCTGAGGCCCGCACATCAACCTTGTAAAACGTAGAAAAAGTATGCACCGAAGACCAAGTAGCAGCCTTGCAAACTTGTTCAAGAGACGCCTGGTGCTGAAAAGCCCAAGAAGCCCCAACAGCACGAGTAGAATGAGCAGTAACACGAAAAGGGAGAACCTTCCCCTTAGCAGAATAGGCCCCAACATTGGCCTAACGAATCCATTTACTGATGGAAGATTTGGAGGGTGCCAACCCCTTCCTAGGCCCGGAGGGCACAACAAAAAAGGCATCTGTCTTACGGAAAGCAGAAGTAGTAACCAAATAATACTTAACACAACGAACAACATCCAAAGAATGTAAAACCCTTTCCTTGTTATTACTAGGATTAGGGCACAATGAAGGAAGAACTATATCCTGATTTAGGTGGAAGGCAGACACCACCTTAGGAAGAAAATCTGGTTTAAAACGGAAAACCACCTTATACTGATGCCTTTCGAAGTAAGGGGCCTGGATAGACAGGGCCACCAATTCAGAAACCCAACGGACAGAGGTAATAGCAACCAAGAAAGCAACCTTCTGAGTAAGAATATGAAGAGGAGCATCCGTCAATGGCTCAAAAGGAGCAGCCTGCATGGCAGAAAGCACCAAATTAAGATGCCAAACTGGAAGTAGGAGCTTTCTAGGAGGCCGCACATGTGTGACACCCTGGAAAAAGGTCTTAACCAAAGGATGAAGTGCAAAAGATCTTTGAAAGAAAATAGCCAAAGCAGAAACCTGCCCCTTCAAAGTACTAATCTGGAAACCCAAATCCAGACCATGTTGCAGAAACTCCAAAATCTTAGGGATAGAAAATACCCTACAGGGCAAGACCCTAGACTCACACCAATCAATATAGGACCTCCAAGTCCTGTAGTGAACAACAGAGGAAGACTTTTTCCTAGCTCTAACAAGAGTCTGAATGACCGCGTCAGAAAGACCTTCCTCCTTTAAGATGGAAACTTCAGCAGCCACGCCGTCAGAGTTGACCCTGAGTTGACCCTGGGTGATGAGGTCTGGGAGAAGAGGCAGATGCCACTGATCCTCTGCTAGCCTTGCGATGTCTGCAAACCACAGGCGTCTTGGCCATCTTGGAGCTACCAGAATTGCTGGCGCCCCTTCCAGAACTAGCTTGCGCACCACCCTGCTTATCATGGAGAATGGGGGAAACAGATACAGAAACCCCAGATCCTTCCAGGCCAGAGACGTGCCACTGCCACTGCCAGAGGATCCTGGGATAGAGACACAAACACTGGAAGTTTGTGGTTGTGACGAGAAGCAAACAGGTCCAACCGTGGAGTCCCCCATTTGTGACAGAGAAACTGAAAGACCCTGGGATTGAGAGACCACTCCCCGGTGAGCGCATGCTCTGCTCAGGGAGTCTGCCTCCACATTCTCTATCCCCGGAATGTAAACTGCCGATATGCAGGGAACATTGATCTCTGCCCAGTGGAGGATCAGAGATACTTCCCGGAGGGCACCCCAACTGCGAGTCCCTCCTTGGTGATTGATGTATGCAACTGCTGTCCGGTTGTCTGACCGAATCTGAACCGTCAGCCCCCGTAAAAGATGAGTCAGTCAGAGCAGAACAAGCCAAACTGCCCGAAGCTCCAATAAATTGATCAGGGAGTGACCCTCCTGAGGCCCCCACAACCCCTGGAACCGGTGCTTCCTCCAGATGCCCCCCCATCCCATAAGGCTGGCATCCGTAGTGACCAACTCCCAACAGGGGGTCAGAAATGGCCGTTTCTGAGATTGCTCGAAGTCAGCCACCACTGAAGGGACCGCAGAACACGGGGAGACAACAAACAAACCCGATTCAATGACAGAGGACACTTGTCCCACTTCGCCAAGAGAAACAGCTGAAGCGTCCTCATATGAAACTGAGCGAACGGGACTGCTTCAAATGTGGCCACCATCAGCCCCACTAGCCTCATCCCCAAGCGGATAGGCTGACGAGGATTGGACAAGAACAGACGAATTAAGTCTTGAATCAGAACAATTTTGGACTGAGGAAGAAATAACCTGGCCTGAAGGGTATTCAGGAATAAGCCCAGAAAGGGAATCTCCCTTACAGGATAAAGAGAGGATTTGGCATGGTTTATCACCCAACCGAACCTCTCCAGTGAAGCCACCACGGTCCTGGCGTCCAATTCCGCCTGATTGAAGGACGAGGCTGTGATGAGAAGGTCGTCCAAAAATGGCACAATGCGAATGCCCTGGAGCCTGAGAATAGCCATTATTCCTGCCAAAACCTTGGTAAATACTCTTGGGGAGTCGCATAGCAGGAACCCTTGGCTCGGTTCTTCCGGGCCAGGTGTGGCGGTGATTGGGGGGATTGCGCGGTGCCGCCCCACACTGCACCGAGCGTGTGTGTGGGGGGATTGAGGAGTGGGGGGGAGGCGGGAATAACGAGATCCAGATGCAGCAGATTCCCATCTTGATTGGAGCTATCATTGCTTTGATTGGACAGATCGGACATATATAGGGAAGGATTAGAACCTTTGTTATTTAGTCGCCCTGAGGAAGCAGTGCTGCGTCACTGCGACACGCGTTGGCGGGGTATTACAGGGGTAGGTCCAGTGGTACGTCTTTTATTTCTTATGTTACTATGATTGTTCCATGTCTCTTTTTATTCTCTGGGCTGGTTGTTGTTGATTAAATTGGTATTGCGCATTTTGGATAGCACAAGTTCCCTTGCACAGGCACTTTAATATTGTGATTTATTTGGTATGACATTGGCACATTTATGTAAATATATATATTAATTATTTTTGCACATATGGTATATACACCTTTTGGATACATATTTTGTATATATATAGATATATTTTTTATAGTGTAGCTATCCAGCCCTATTTACATATATTTATTGGAACTGTGATACATTGATATTGTGATATGGTACCCTGTTGACCCCCTGTGTTTGTTTTTTGTAGTATTGTGATGTGTGTTTTTTAATATGTATTGTGTGGTGTCTTTTAGAATCATGTAAAAAAAAAAAAAAAATTTAATAAATTGATTATTTTTTATATATCACAAAGGTAGTGCCCTATTACTTTATTTTCCATCTGTATTGGTGCTAATATATTCTGGGTGTGTGGGGACCCTAGATATTTTCCTACTCTTGGGGATGAGGTGAGACCCAATGGAAGGGCCGCAAACTGAAAGTGCTGGTCTTCCACTGTGAATCTGAGGAACCTCTGGTGAGCGGGACAAATAAGGATGTGCAGATAAGCATCCTTGATGTCGATGGAAGTCATAAAGTCCCCTTGATGGAGAGCGTCGATCGTTGATCTTAACGACTTCATGCAGAACCTTCTGAAGTGAATAAATCGTCTTTCTTGGGAACGGTAAACAGGTTGGAGTAAAACCCCAGACCCCTTTCCGCAAGAGGAACCAGCCGAATAACATCCATGTTTAAGAGATTCGCAACAGCTGCCCGGAGCCCCAGCGCAATCCCCGGATCTGCGGGCATCCGAGGCCTGAAAAATCTGTGCGGAGGCCGGAACTCGAATTCCAGCTTGTACCCGGAGGACACAACCTCCAGAATCCATCTGTCTGCTACCTTTTTGACCCAAGCCTGGAAAAAGAACCGCAGCCGTCCCCCACCCTCACGGATGAGGGCGCCTCCTCATTGCTGGACAGGCTTGGAAGCAGCCTTAAGCTTTGATTCCCAATTCTGATTTGACGGCCACGTCCACTTCCTCTGTTCCATGCAGTCCCCCTTGGGGCTGAAGAGGCCGATCCTCTGCCTGCTCTGGAACCACGAAAAGAAGGGTTAAAAGAGGCCGATCCCCGAAAGGAACGACGTTGCTTCTTACGCTGAGGCAATTTGCCTCCTTTAATGACAGAATCAAATTTCTCACCAAAGAGGCGCAATCCCCCAAAGGGGAGGGCTATAAGTGACTTCTTAGCCACCGTGTCAGCCGCCCACTGGCGTAGCCAAATAGACCGCCGAATCACAACAAGCAAGGCAGAAGTTCTGCTACACAAGACCATGGAGTCATCTAAAGCAGAGTACAAAAGACACAAAAAAATCACATCGCTTGAGAGCGGAAAACTCATCAGAGGCTGGATCAAGCCCTGAGGTATTCAATAGGTCTCTAATAACAGACCTAATAGTGACTGCCATAAGTTCCGAAGCACCCACAGGCCGCAAGGCCGAGCCAACGCTAGCAAACACACGGCAAGCCATTTGTTCAATACGTTTGTCCTCCCCATCCTTTAAGGGAAGTAGATTCCGGAGAATGCAAAACAGAGGAATTGGACAAACTGAGCACAGGTGAATCCACCACAGGGGGGATGACCAACGCTTATAGTGTCTGCAGGAAAGGGATTTTTTTTTTTTTTATATATATCCCAGCCCAAAGGAATGCCAGGAAGCCGCGCAGGCTTTTCCCATTCCTTAAGAATGATATCTTCAAAATGTTTCTGATTAGGAAATTCAAAACAAGGCTTGGAGGCTCCAAAGAACTCCCCTTTCTGAGGAGGGACTGCTTCTGGAAAATCGATAGCCAAGACCTCATATAATTGAGCAAGAGCTTTAGAGGTGTCAAAATCCTCCCCTTCACCTTGTTCAGCGTCAATACCCACAATTGCTGAACATCTGAAACATCAGATTCTTCAAAGAATTTTCCTTCTTCAAACGGAGAACAATCAAAAATGCTCGCTACAATCAAGCTCATTTGCCTCAACGGCCAGAGCTAAATGTTTTCTTTTAGCTAGACATTTATTTTTTCAATGTGGGCCAATCAGGCACATACATCAGAAAGCGACTCTCTACCCATGACAATATCACTGGGGGTATGAACAAGATAAGGCGGTGTGGGGGAAGAGGCATGAGCCACCTACCCTGAGGCTTGGGCCCCTTACTGCTGCATTATAATTGAACACAAGATACAGAAAAAATAATGCGTTATCCCCAACAAGGGATGGCCCACATCACAAACACTGCCGAGTCTGACCCGCAGGTACTGAAAAGCCAGTATCCTGAGATGCCTCCATATGGTAGTTATTAAAATACTTAATTTTTTTATAGTCGCCAAGTATATGGGATTTTTACAGCCGAAGCTACCTTAATAGTCCCTAGGTGGGAGGATTTTAAACAAGGACCAGGAGAAACCCCTATTAAGAGAGTTTCCCCCTGGAAGATAGAGAAAACACAATGAGCCTTATGCATATGCAAGAAAGAAATGACAGTAAATAAAAAAGATTTCCCTTTAGTATAACTAAAGGGTACTCACAGTGACCACAACGGCCCAGCGACAGCCCTTCAAACAATCGATATAAGAAAAGCCCAGCAGCGGCACCAACGCAGCAGCCAGGACCAGTGGAGGCCAGCACCAGAACAGGAACCAGCAAACCACATGTCAAACAGGAAGAGGAAGCAGAAATGCGATGCCGACTCGAAGCCCCGCCCACCACCTAGCACTGCTCAGAGAGCAGAGGGCGGGTCAGCCAAAGACAATAGTATGACATCGTAGAACGGGGCCGAACGAAAAAAAGAGAGGGAAATTTAAAAAACCCAAAACAGGTATGTCCCTTTCTTATCTTTTCCTTTTTTAAAAAAAAAAAAAAAAAAAATGCATAGTCCAAATGATACTCCCTAAATAAAGTCCCCCCCCCCCTTTCACCCCAGCAGGGTCCAGGAGGGCCAAAAGGGGGGAAAACAATAAGCACCCAATAGGCACAAGGAGATTTAAAGGGACGGGGCATTCCATGCCGGGGGACACCAACCCGGATTCCGCCTACCCCTTATTTGAGGTCTCACAGAAGAAGCAAGCTCCCATATACACCCAAGGGTGTATCTACCTTTGCCTGAGCCCATCAGCCAAGGCTGGGAGGCATAACATACATATCACAATACAAAAATGTGGCTTCAGGCAGAAATAGAAAAAGGCCGGGCGTAACCCAGCTACCTGCAGGCAGGAGAGTCATCTTCTGAATGCTTCGCCGACTGCAGAGACAAAAAGACTGGGGAATAGTGGGAGGTCCCGGGTACTTATGGACCAGGAGGGGCTCCCTTTTTCCATGTCATCTCTGTAAGATCGCCCTCTACAGGCCGGTATCCCAAGTGTCATGAATGTTGGAAGCGGGGTGTGTGACATACTAGGAATAAATCTTTACTGTTTTTAAATTACCTATGCCTGATTGGGTGTTCGAAATGTGGGAGCCTTTAGACTGGCTAAAAGCAAGCGAGTTTTAAGCATAATACATTTTACATATACATAAGTTCAATTTCAGAGAGGAACACCACCTGGGAATTCCACTCTACAGAGTATTGTTCCTCTCAGATGGGTCATCCAGATTTAGGATGCCCCGCTGTCGCGGGGACCTCGCACTCACCCGGCCTTCGGTCCCACGCCGGCTTCACTTGGTCGGCCGGAGCGCAGGCTGGGTGGCATCTTCGGCAGGCGGCGGCTCGGCGGCTTCCGTCCCCGGCCACCGCTCGGCTGTTTCCGCCGCAGCAGCCGCTCGGCTGTTTCCGTCGCGAGCGGCGGCTCGGGCGGCTCCGTCACGAGCAGCGTCTGGAGCGCCCGCGTCCCTGGCATCGCGGCGCGCTCCTGACGCTCAGTTCTGGGCCAATGAGCCCAAGGTTGCTTGGGGCGGAACGCCCTTGTGGTCTGAATGGGGCAATCAGCCCCAGGTTCCTAAGTTGCACCAATCATGTCCCTCAATCTGGTCGGCCACTTCCTATAAAGGTGTTCCTATTGCATTTGATCCTTGCCCGTGATAGCGTGTTGCTGGGTGCGAATTGGTGTCTGTTCCGTCTACGTATCTTGCCGTGTATGACCATCCTTGATTGCTGCCTGGACCGACCTTAGCCTGTTTCCCTGACCACGATTTCTGCCTGCTCCTCTGTACTGCGTATCTGTGATTCCCCGGTGTGACCTTTGGCTCGACTCGACTATTCTCATCCTCCTGTACCGCGCTTCATTGGACTGATCTGCCATGTATGACCCCTGCCCGTCTGACCTACCCAGTCTCATTCCAGGTTCGTCTGCCTTCCCCTGCATAAGTCTGCATCCTTTGTGCTAAGAAGTCCTGGGGGCAACCGTGTCCGGTGAGGCGTGTCCAGCGTCCCGGCAAACAGGGGCTTGTCTATAGGCGAAGCTAGCAGTGGAGATTGGGGGTTGCAGACTTAATTGGAAGGTGGGCGTCCCTCAGGACCTGACACCCGCTGTGTGTATCCCCCCAGTTCCCCATAAAAATGGACCTTCCTGACATTCCCATAGTGCAGACACAGCCGAAACAGAGCATGCTGATTGGCTGAGATGTGCATACTCATTCAATGTTTTCTTCTTCTGTGCCAATCTAATAGAATGTGAAGGCTTTCCACATTCCCACCTCCCCTGCAGCTAATCTGTCCAGGCCTGCTGTGTCTAAACCTACCAATCCAGCAGATCTGACCCTGGTCTGCGACATGCCCACTGATTGTGGGAGTCTAGCCACAGCCTGCATAAGCAGCTTACATTACAGCAGGTACAGGGGGTGTGCTACTCCCTCTTCTGTAACAACACCTAAAGACAGGAGTGGAATCCACCTTAACTGGTAATTACAGAAGCAGTTGATCTGGACTGATTAGCTTCAAAAAAGGAGGAGGGAGGGGAGTATACATTTTGTAAGTTGTTTGGCTACTTTTGTAATGTTTATTAATGAATGTAAACTCCTAGGACAATGGTGGCTAGGATCACAATCTGTAGCGAGCAACCACACAAAAAACACAAAGCTGATTTTTATCCTGCGACAAGGTGTATGATATTTGAACCAACAACTTTTTGTCAAATGTTATAACGTTATATATTGCAAAAACAATTATTGTAGTTTATGCATAAATCTAAAAATACATATTGCTGGTGCTGAAGCCTGTAGAGTCTAAGCTGAATAAATCTACTTTGTTTTTCAAACAAACACCAATAATGAAATCTTACCAATCCCGATGAATATTGCCGCATAGCCCTGTTCCTTCAGAGATCTTATATTCGTTCCATGCATTCCCAGGCCCTTGCCCTCAATTACCTTATAAAAGAAAATACATTGCCAATTAAGAAAACTAATGTAATGTAACTTAATAAAAGAGGAGTGTTTGGAAGCAGAGTAAAACTTTGAAAGCCTGAAGGAGAATGAGACAGGATGGATAAGACAAAGGGGATACATAATATGATTTGCAAACTGCTCATTAAAATGTGATTAGAAAGACGTTTTTTTCAGATTCAGACAATGCATAGAGAAAGCAGGGAACAGGAATTTAATATCTCTAACCATATTTTAAGACATGTAAATTGAAGAAATCCTAACATATTGCCATAATAAAATACACATTGGTTTTAAGGTATGGGCGAGTCTTTACTAGTTTCAGAACACATGGGTTTAGTAATCGCAGGAGGAATAACCTGGTTACAGTATAAACACACAATATATTCACTTGAGAACATAAACAGCCTTAGGTAACTCAACATTTTCAAACCATCTATTAGTAAAGCACTGTGAAATAAAATTTGGAAAAGAGCAGTTAGACAGTTTTTGTGTTTTGCCTAATATGTTTCATTGGATGCCACTGACTTCTGCTCTATGCTCTATATGAACTGAAATTTTATTTTTCTTTGCTGTATGTGAAAGGCAAGATTTGCAATTACACATCTGTTATACATTGATTCATATGTTGCATCATATATAAAATGTCTGCACAACTCGTATACAATTCCTACAAATCTATTGAAAAACTAAATAAAACCACTTAAAGCGGAACGAAACCCAGAATTTTCACTATACCAGGGGCATCCCAATTTGGAATGCCCCACTAAGTAAAACTCCCATGATCATCAGAAGAATTTTGATTCTAGAGGGTCACATGGTGCGCACTTGAGCTCTTGTATAATCAGAGCATTATGCAGTGCATATTAATGCCCTACATTATAAGGGAGTAGGCGTATCCCCAGTTGCCCTTGAGCTGGGGGTGCGCTCTCGCATAGACCCCATCTGAGGGAGTGGGAGCATAACTCAGCCCAGAAATGCTGGAAATGCGACCATGGAAGCCTAGGCAAAGGTGAGTTTTGCGATAGTCCAGGGGGGTTTTACACTGTTAGAGCATCCCAATATGGGATGCCCTAGGAGAATGCAGCCAAAGGTCCCCTGTACTAGTTCAAAGTATAGGAGAGGCTGCAAATGACCTGCCATTGTGGCAGTAGATGATTTCCCCCTTACCATTACCAATACCTCTAATGGCCAGGGTGGCATAGAAAAGCCCGGTGGCCAATCTGTGTAGGCTTGGGGTTCACCCCTGACGAAGAGGCACAACATTTTTTTTTTTTGAGCTGCAGTGGCTGCTGCTTACAGACCACCCATTATACTGATTATGCTGAAGCATAAAATGGACTTGCATCAGAGCTCACAGGCCAAGCCCACATAACTGAGAAAGAAAGAGGGACATTGCCAAGTATAGCCTTATACAATGGGTTAACACTTGGCTATGACTGGCAAACCCTCTAATGCAGCAGCTCGGCTCATCTATCGGTCTAACAATTGCTTCTCCAATGCTTCCACCCTCTGTCAGTTTTTGCACTGGTTACCCATACAGTACAGGATTCAATTTAAAATGCTCAAAATTCAAAAGCTCTCCCCAGTACTGCACCCCCTACATGTTGGACCTAATCTCTTCTTACCCATGATCTAAGCTCTGTAAATTATCTAAAATCATTATCCACATTAGTCCAAACCTCTCTGTTCTGCCTATAAGTCTTAAATTGCACCACTTCACTGAAATGACCTACCTACCTAACAATTAGGTGCTTCTTAATAACTCTTTTTAGGGTAGCCTACCACATCCCCTAATTCA
Organism: Gastrophryne carolinensis; assembly: GCA_027917425.1. Classification (NCBI taxonomy): domain Eukaryota; kingdom Metazoa; phylum Chordata; class Amphibia; order Anura; family Microhylidae; genus Gastrophryne; species Gastrophryne carolinensis. Next base: position 461,470,873 of record CM051235.1, read on the forward strand.
ACTCTTTCACTGTTACACCCCTTCAAAAGTTTTCTGCTAAATCAAAACCACCATCAAGCACTATACAAAAAACTCTTGCATGCAGAAACGTAAAGATATTGGCTGTTGGCTGGGCCATACAGCTGTATAGAATCCGTTATTTAGCAAAGATATCTGGACCATGATAGAAAGCAAGTACTTCTTACCTTTTCTGTCCCTCCTGTCTACTATTAGGGGTTTATTCATCAAGAGATAGCGGCAGGTAGTACCTCGTAGCGACTGGTAGCAAACGGTGAATGCCGGGCGCTGTACGCAAAACCACATTTATCAAAGCGATTCCGGTGAGCGCCATATAGCGTCCAAATAATCATCACAGGCGGCTCAGCATAAAGCGCCATTGCTCTAGCTTCCAGAGCTCCTGGTATTACCTGTCGCTGTCTCTCTCCCATACATTTCGATGGACGTTACTTTTGTTCTCTTTAAACAGGGTTTTCTTTTTATTTATTTTTTTATCAAATCATTGTGTGACCTCTCCTCGCCTATTTGAAGTCATTTTTGAAAACTTTTTTATATTTTTATGCAGAAATGTCATTACAGTGCATATGTGTTCAAAAACGGACTTTAAACACACAGCACTTGGCGCTCTAGGCTACAGCAACCCAATTTTGAGCGCCGGCGCTGTGTGAGGCTGTTTTTTTGATGAATATGGTTTGAGTCGCTCACACTGACCAGTCCCTACCATTCGCTCACATATAGTGCTGTACTGGTGTTATAGCGACTCACATATCAAATTCATCAATGCTGGCCATGTTACTACAGCGACTAAGGTGCTCTGTAATAGATACTCACGGCTGATCAGAGTGACCACTAGCTGTCGCTCTTAGCGCCGCTGTACAGACGCTTATCTGTCGGTACCTGCCGTTAGTAATGAATCAGCCTGTTAGTCTGTAAGCTCTTGCGAGCAGGGCCCTCACTCTTTCTGTGCCTATCTCTGACTTATTTGTTGCTATTTAATTGGATTTCTGTAAATGAACCTCCTGAGTGTAAAGTGCTGCAGAATATGCTGCCACTATATAAATAAATTCCTCTTCCCGGGGTTAGGCACCTCCCAATTAATCCAAGGCTTTTGTAACTGACCTCGTAACTCCAATCAACATAAATAATACATTTATTTATTATAATTATAAACTTGCAATTTGAGCATGCTCAAATATATTTAACAATGCAGCATACCGAAAACCTCCCCACATTCTACTTATACATAAAAAATTGATTCAAGTTCTCCTCCTTGTAGCTTATGGGCCAACATGTTTCACTATATAAATAAAGATTATTGTTGTTTTTAAATGAAAGATTATTAAATAAACAAGATGAATAATAGTGGATCCAGCAATAAATCCTGGGGTACACCACTTACAACTGGGGTCCATTCTGAGAGAATCATTAACCACAAATCTCTGCACATGTTCCTTCAGCCAATTTTCAATTCAAGCCTCAATTCAATAAAGATCTCAATTTTCCCAATAGATTGAACATTGTCCTCTCTTTATAGAAGCCAATCAGGTTAGTCTGACAGCTTCTCTCCTTAGTAAAGGCATGTCTGATTGCATAGTCACATAATCCTGTATGTAGACCCTTAAAAAGCCCCTCAAATATTGTCCCAAAATGGATGTTAAGCTTATAGAAGAGAATGCCTAGAGCCCTTTCTAAAAATGAGCACATCATGAGCTGATCACATTAGAAAAATACAGTATATATCTGTGAACTAAATTTGAAAGAGCAATGTAGTTCACTGCTTAAAGTGGACCAACACCCTCCAAAACAACTTAGCTTTATTATATATAAAATAAAAGGACACTTACCTTTTGACGACTGTTGGAGCCATCTGTCCCTCGCAGCGCCTGAAATATTAATATTTCTAAACAGGAAGTCCCACCCTCCAGGTCTTGTCCGCTGTCAATCACGCTTTTCCGCTCATTAGCATATTTTGTCCGTGGAGATCAGGTCTTCTGTTGTCTCGCGTTGTTAGCAGGTGGCTTGTCCTCTCTCTGGCCTCGGGCGCGTGCACGTCTGCCTCCCAGCTATACTAGCAGTCAGTCTGGTTATCTGATTGGTTGAGCTGTGCTCAGCCATGATTGGCTGGAGGCACCTGAGCCTCCGCCTCCCCTCCTCTCACTCCCCCTCCCTCCTCCTTCCATTCAGCGTCTGCTCTCCTCTCGTCTCATCTCGTGCTGGATGCGGTAAGTTTATTTTTGTTTCATAAATGTCTTGGTCAAATGTGTTTGTTTACTGTTTAATTCACTGTAATGTACTGCGCCACTGTGAATCTTATGGGGGGACTCGGCCACTGTGAATCTTATGGGGGGACTCTGCCACTGAAAATGTTATGGGGGGATTCTGCCTGCTGGACATGTTATAGGGGGATTCTACCTGCTGAGCATGTTATGGGGGGATTCTGCCTGCTGAAAATGTTATGGGGGGATTCTACCTGCTGGACATGTTATGGGGGGATTCTGCCTGCTGAAAATGTTATGGGGTGATTCTGCCTGTTGAAAATGTTATGGGGGGATTCTACCTGCTGAAAATGTTATGGGGGGATTCTGCCTGCTGGACATGTTATGGGGGGATTCTGCCTGTTGAAAATGTTATGGGGGGATTCTACCTGCTGGAAATGTTATAGGGGGATTCTGACTGCTGAAAATGTTATAGGGGGATTCTGCCTGCTAAAAATGTTATAGGGGGATTCTGACTGCTGAAAATGTTATAGGGGGATTCTGACTGCTGACAATGTTATGGGGGGATTCTGACTGCTGAAAATGTTATAGGGGGATTCTGACTGCTGAAAATGTTATGGGGGGATTCTGACTGCTGAAAATGTTATGGGGGGATTCTGCCTGCTAAAAATGTTATAGGGGGATTCTGACTGCTGAAAATGTTATGGGGGGATTCTGCCTGCTGGACATGTTATGGGGGGATTCTGCCTGTTGAAAATGTTATGGGGGGATTCTGACTGCTGAAAATGTTATGGGGGGATTCTGACTGCTGAAAATGTTATAGGGGGATTCTGCCTGCTAAAAATGTTATAGGGGGATTCTGACTGCTGAAAATGTTATGGGGGGATTCTACCTGCTGAAAATGTTATGGGGGGATTCTGCCTGTTGAAAATGTTATGGGGGGATTCTACCTGCTGGAAATGTTATAGGGGGATTCTGACTGCTAAAAATGTTATAGGGGGATTCTGACTGCTGAAAATGTTATAGGGGGATTCTGACTGCTGAAAATGTTATAGGGGGATTCTGCCTGCTAAAAATGTTATAGGGGGATTCTGACTGCTGAAAATGTTATAGGGGGATTCTGACTGCTGACAATGTTATGGGGGGATTCTGACTGCTGAAAATGTTATAGGGGGATTCTGACTGCTGAAAATGTTATGGGGGGATTCTGACTGCTGAAAATGTTATGGGGGGATTCTGACTGCTGACAATGTTATGGGGGGATTCTGCCTGCTGACAATGTTATGGGGGGATTCTACCTGCTGGACATGTTATGGGGGGATTCTGCCTGCTGAAAATGTTATGGGGTGATTCTGCCTGCTGACAATGTTATGGGGGGATTCTACCTGCTGGACATGTTATGGGGGGATTCTGCCTGCTGAAAATGTTATGGGGTGATTCTGCCTGTTGAAAATGTTATGGGGGGATTCTACCTGCTGAAAATGTTATGGGGGGATTCTGCCTGCTGGACATGTTATGGGGGGATTCTGCCTGTTGAAAATGTTATGGGGGGATTCTACCTGCTGGAAATGTTATAGGGGGATTCTGACTGCTGAAAATGTTATAGGGGGATTCTGCCTGCTAAAAATGTTATAGGGGGATTCTGACTGCTGAAAATGTTATGGGGGGATTCTGACTGCTGAAAATGTTATAGGGGGATTCTGACTGCTGAAAATGTTATGGGGGGATTCTGACTGCTGAAAATGTTATGGGGGGATTCTGACTGCTGAAAATGTTATGGGGGGATTCTGACTGCTAAAAATGTTATAGGGGGATTCTGACTGCTGAAAATGTTATGGGGGGATTCTGCCTGCTAAAAATGTTATAGGGGGATTCTGACTGCTGAAAATGTTATGGGGGGATTCTGACTGCTGACAATGTTATGGGGGGATTCTGACTGCTAAAAATGTTATAGGGGGATTCTGACTGCTGACAATGTTATGGGGGGATTCTGACTGCTAAAAATGTTATAGGGGGATTCTGACTGCTGAAAATGTTATGGGGGGATTCTGACTGCTGAAAATGTTATGGGGGGATTCTGACTGCTGAAAATGTTATAGGGGGATTCTGCCTGCTAAAAATGTTATAGGGGGATTCTGACTGCTGAAAATGTTATGGGGGGATTCTGACTGCTGAAAATGTTATGGGGGGATTCTGACTGCTAAAAATGTTATAGGGGGATTCTGACTGCTGAAAATGTTATGGGGGGATTCTGACTGCTGACAATGTTATGGGGGGATTCTGACTGCTAAAAATGTTATAGGGGGATTCTGACTGCTGAAAATGTTATGGGGGGATTCTGACTGCTGAAAATGTTATGGGGGGATTCTGACTGCTGAAAATGTTATGGGGGGATTCTGACTGCTGAAAATGTTATGGGGGGATTCTGACTGCTAAAAATGTTATAGGGGGATTCTGACTGCTGAAAATGTTATGGGGGGATTCTGACTGCTGAAAATGTTATGGGGGGATTCTGACTGCTGAAAATGTTATGGGGGGATTCTGACTGCTGACAATGTTATGGGGGGATTCTGACTGCTAAAAATGTTATAGGGGGATTCTGACTGCTGAAAATGTTATGGGGGGATTCTGACTGCTGAAAATGTTATGGGGGGATTCTGACTGCTGAAAATGTTATAGGGGGATTCTGACTGCTGAAAATGTTATGGGGGGATTCTGACTGCTGACAATGTTATGGGGGGATTCTGACTGCTAAAAATGTTATAGGGGGATTCTGACTGCTGAAAATGTTATGGGGGGATTCTGACTGCTGAAAATGTTATGGGGGGATTCTGACTGCTGAAAATGTTATAGGGGGATTCTGCCTGCTAAAAATGTTATAGGGGGATTCTGACTGCTGAAAATGTTATGGGGGGATTCTGACTGCTGAAAATGTTATAGGGGGATTCTGACTGCTGAAAATGTTATGGGGGGAGTCAGCAATAGTACATTTTATATACATTTTATGTTACTGATTTACACGTTCGTATGACTGCTTAGCATCACAATCAACCACTAAATTGTTATATGGATTTGTCATTAGGGTTACATCTTTAGGGGGTGGTAAGTTGCAGAATATAGCATTGCAGAATATAAAATGAAGGAAGTGTGTACAGGACAGAGGTTACAATGCTGACAGTGCTTTTGAATAGGGGTGTGATGACCATAGACTGTAAAACGTTTGACAAATACTTTAATACAACCATGTAATGTAGGGAGCACTAGGACTGCACATAATGTCTAGCAAATCTGTCAGATCTGTCTGATTATCTTACTGGTCGGGCTAACAAACAAATCAGTTGGGGTTTTTATTTTGTTTTCTAGCCAATCCTGATAAGGGGATAAAGAGGTAATATTCTGCGCGCCACCAACCGCCTTCTTCTTTAGCAGCAGCGCTCGCCGCTATGCCCCGCCGCGCGGTGCAGCATGTGAAAGTCCCCCCCCCCCCCGACAGCAGCCGGTAGCCGCTTGCCGCTTCACCACCGCGCACTACGTCTCCCCGTCCCTGGCAGGGGGAGACTCGCGCATGCGCGGTAGTGACAGGTGAAGCGCCGCTCGCTCCCGATGCAAGCGGCGCTTCACCTATCTACCGCGCATGCGCGAGATTTTCAACAGGAAGAGGTCAAAGGATCTCTTCCTGTTTGTAGAAAGTTGAAGATGGGACCCGAAGTTTGAATGCTAGCGACGCGGAGCCGGATTATAAAAGGTAAGTTTTTTTTTTTTAACTATTTAAATCGGGTCTTCGGGCTTATTTTGTATATTTTTAAAATACAAAAAAAAAAAAAAAGGGACAGGGTGTTGGTCCACTTTAATACTGTACAGTGACTACCAAAAGGTTTTAGATCATTTTAAATGCCTTTCGTCTGTTTAAAATTGTGTGCACCTTTTTATAATCTCCCAGATGTACATACATTTAATTCTAGATTTATTGCTAATGTTTACCTTTACAGTTTCATCATTTATGTTTATGAGTCAGTTTGGAGTTTTTACAGTGTTTGTAAATGTGTGAATAAGCAGCTTCTTTCTCAGTATGTCTTGCGAGTCTAGTTTACCTCCACTGTTTTAACCCATAAATCGATCGTAGGTGACTAGCTCAGGCGTATTATAATCCCAATGCAAATATAATATTAAGTTAGGGGCCTTTAATGTGTGTTTATGGGCCTTATATATGATGTGCGCCATTTATGATATTTCTGGTGGCTATAGCGCCAGTTTTGGAGCGTCGCTATCTTTTTCCTTTCTGGCGCTGCGGACTACAATGACGCTTGAAGTCACAGCGCTGGATGCTAACTAGTTTGCCTTGATTGTTGCACGAGGTATTGGCCGGCCAGTGTCAGCGCCTGTTGGACCCAACTGCCGATTATCGTGAGCGCCACTTTGTGTCTTTTTGGCACTGCACAGCATATTTATTAATTTTTTCCTCCTTGAAAAGATTGGTGCTGTATTTTTTGGGTGCACTTCAGCATTTCTTCTTTACATTGACAAGAAATCACTGCTGGGGACGAACTTTACAGTGCATTCAGGCTGCATTTTAGTAGTTGTCCAAATTACACATTGGTAAGAAAAAGAAGCCTCGAAAATCAATTTTAGTATAAAAAAAAGACATTTGGCGTTTCTATTATTGAAAAGTCACAATGCAAGTTCTGTACAAAAAAATGTGTGTTATATTAATTATAAAACATAAAACACTGCAAATCAGTCCTGCCCATTGTACTCTATGGGATCTTAAGGTTTCATCTGGCGCTGCTTAAACCAGAGCGCTCGATGCTGCAACCTTTTGGGCACTAGTGTTAAAAAGGGGGCTAGCTGGCGGCCACATCGGCGCTACAACCTTTTGGGTGCTAGTGTTAAATAGGAAGCTAGCTGGCAGCCACACAGCGCTACAACCTTTTGGGTGCTAGTGTTAAATAGGAAGCTAGCTGGCGGCCACATCGGCGCTGCTAGTTTATTTTTCTCAAATCGTACAGGGAGTGACGCGGTGACAAAAAAGTGATGCTGATGCTTCATGAATAGGGCGTCCTTGAATGCTCTGCTAAAAGGAAAATGGTATTAAGCCAAGCTTGGATTTTTAGTTTTACAAAACCCGGGGACACACACTTAAGAAAATTCTATTTTTTTGCTAGAAAATAGCCAGTTGTGCTAAAATTTGCCCAGTTAACACACAAACATACAGATCTGATTGGGACTATTAAAAGGGTTGTTCTTTTTTAAGTTTTAAAAGAAAGAGATTTGAAATTTTCGCTTTTTAACAAAAAAAAAAAAAAGCTATCGCTATTATTATTACAATTCTATTAAAGTACAGTGTTGTTTTTTTATACCTGATGACTAAACAATATAGCTTTAGAGCTGGTACATTAAGGCTTGAGGATTATAACACAATTTTGATGCCTATTTAAAGTTCATGAAACTAAGATCATTAAAACCCTGAGCATTGCTCAGATAATGCACATTTATAAATCATTCACTTTCTTTACTTTCAAAAACAATGTTTCCAATTTTTCCATTATTATCCACTGACAGCAGTTACATCAAATGTTTGTACAGGATGGCAGTCTTGGAGAGCAAAGGGAGTCAGGGTCATGGCACAATAATGGAAATGTGTGGAAATTTACTGCTAAAAGCAAGCATCTCATTAATGTGTTCCTGAACTGCAATGTGCTGGAAACTACAAAAAACATACACATTTTATGTGCTGAAAAGAAGGTATAGAGAAACAACATAGCCAAATAGCATGGCAAAATGCTCACATATATTTTGATGTGTATCACGTTTTAATTAAAACATACAAAGAAGAACATATTTATGGATATAGATGAGTTGTCATTTAATATATCATATTAGCGCAATACAGGAAATACATTTATTTTCATCCTGGTATTGTCCTAAGTAGACTGCTTGCTAGGGAGCTCAGGTATACTGCATGTACCACCCTCACTGCTTAACTATCTGGCTTGGTGAAGCTCCGAAACAGGCCATGCAGTTTCCTATTAGAATTTTCTCAAGGGTGTAGATGTAAAACAATTTCTTGAATGTAGAGGGCAGCTGAAAGTCTGTAAGGTTCCTGAGTTTAGGATGCTCACAGGATTTGTATAAGACTGGACCATGTCAAGTCCTCAAAAATGTGGACTCCATATACTGTGGTTCCTTAAATAATAAGGGGTTGGTATTTCATTTACTGTTTATTACTAAAGAAAGTTTCTTGCTCAAGTTAAGTTGAAGGCTTTAAATTCCTCCATTCCTAAGAGTGGAAGTTGCCATATAGTCATACGTGCACAATGAGTACAGCAACTGACACATCCCTGGGAGGCTCCAGTGTCGAGGGTGAGACATGTTACCTACATTTTCAGCTTTCTAAGGCAGTTGGTGATCCAATAACATGGCCCCCCTCCAAAATTCTCCAATATGATCATGTGTTTTAAGTAGATTAAATACTATATGACTGCATAGAGAATTTAATGTAATTTCCACCCTCTTTCTTTTCAGGGGTTATCGCTTTGTATGAAGTGGGTGGTGACAGTGCTGTTCTGTTGCTCAATTGGGACAGTATTCAAATTTTATAGAGGCCAGAGTATCAGAAAATGAGGAGCAAGCAGTAATGCACTATGTTAGCAATGAGAACAGTAAATAGTGAAGAAATAAGGCAGCACATTTTGTAGAATAAATAAGTATATTTTAAGGTCAGCTTTTGAGAATATTTAGTTCTCCTTGACAGAAATTATGTGATGAAGCCCAGCCTTTTAAACGTGTATCAACTAATGGGTAACATCAATGTAGGCAGTCAAGTTGGATCTTCAGTGCAATGCTGGATTCTTCAAAGCATGTTAGAATTACACAACATGCCGGGGAAAGGTTGAATATTTGGTGCAAGTACTGGTACTGGCTGGTCAGCTCAAACTCTCAGGTCCTGACCTAAGAGACTATCTGGATCTACTGCCTCCCTGGTATTTACATTGCTCAGGGACATTCCTTCTTTTCGCTATGAAATACTGAAAACACAATGCTTCACAACACACCCCATATATGTGAAGGTATTGGTGTGGTTTGCATTGCACCTAGTGCTCATCCCTTCCTGCTTCCATGTTCTAACTTTCTGTACATCTCTTATAAGTGTGTGTGTGTGTGTGTGTGTGTGTGTGTGTGTGTGTGTGTGTGTTAAAAGGATGGACAATATCAGTAATGTCTACATAATTAATGAACCAACAGGGGAACTATGCATATGCCCCGGACTTTATGTTATCTTTAATCCCTGATTTGAAAAATAAGAGTTTGCAGTCCAAAATACCCAGTCAGATGCTTGGGATTACAAACTTTATTTTGCAGGTTAGTAGTCTTGAAGCAATAAAGCTTGTATAGGAGGTTATTTATTAATTGTGGAGCACTTCTCCACACTATATGAGATAGCACAGTTTGCAGATAATTGCTAAAATTTGGAGAGCTCCTTCACCAGAGTTTTAGTTCAGGCTTTTAAGATGTTTTCCTGGTCAGGTGAAAGTTTTCTTAAGTAAGTTCCACATATTAACAACCTCTCAGATGAGATATGTACTAAAGAAGGGTTTCCCAAAAACTACCCCTGCCTACCAACAGGTCATGTTGATACCTGGACAGATGTGCCAATGCTTCAGCATTTCTTAAGAGCATATTTAGCAGATATCTGCCATGTATTGTAAACACTCAAGAGCCCTCCCTTCACCGGCGGGTTTGTTTCACAATAATACAGTTTCCATGGAGCTCAATAAATATTTCTTGCCACACTTATCTGTCCTCACGTTCCATGATTCATTACAGTAAATGTAAGAATCCGCCAGTATTTCTACCAACGCCTCCGGAGTCAATGTGTTGTTAGGAGTCTGGCAATAATGGCAATAACCTTGTCTTGTCACCAACCAAATCTAAGTTCATGTGCCACATATGAAACTAGAGAAGTTGCCACACATAGTGTAGTATTTAAAAGGGGGGTCTTGAAAACCTTTATTAAAAGACTGACATTTTCCAAATGAATATGTGTATAAACAGCCATCAAGTAGTTATTGCTAGCAGAAGTGATCTTTGATCCACAAAAGATCCAGTGTTAAAGATCCAAATAACCTTTTGGTGGGTTTTAGGGACTGGTTTCAGAAACCCTACTAAAATGTAGTCCACATAATGCAAAAAGTTCTCCGCTTTCCACTTTAATCCCATAAGTGAAAAGTGCAACTTAAAGGAGCACTATCGCGAAATTGTGTAATATTAAAAATCCATATAAACACTTTAACTAATAAGGGGAGGGGTCATTTATACACCCGAACTGAATAAAACTCCCGCCAAGCTTGTGGTTTCTTCCCCTGGTAGGAATAAAATCCTGAGGTTACAGGTTTAGTCTATGAGGGGTGACAGAGTCTGTCACCCAAGATGTCCTCTTCCTTTCATTAAAATAAAAAAAAAAACAAGCCTGGCTTGATATTTCCCGGATGTATAAGTGACCTCTACTACCTCCATCTAGCATATTTATAGGGACTTTTATCGTTGGGCCATTTTTTCGCGATAGTGCTCCTTTAATAAGGGTATAACAGTCCAAAAGAGAACTAGTTTACCCATGAACTCAAAAGTTTATCTAGTGCCACCGTAAAAATGGGTATCAAAGCAAACAGGAAATAAATGCTGCTTAACAAAAAGAAAAGAGCTTTATTGGCATACAGATATACAAGATAGCGTTTTGGCTAATCTGGTTAGCTAATTCCTTTGCTTCTGGTCATAGCAAGGAACCCCTAAAGCAACACAACTTTGTTTTGCTTCTTTTTTATAGGACAATTAATCACATATAGGCATGCCAAATGAGAACTATCGATTGCCCTTTTCCAGACTCCTAGCATTCAGACAGCAGACAGACAAATGCCCTGAGCAAGAGGAAGCATCTCTCTGCTTCAGCCTGCTGATGCTTTTAATTGTTTGCTACTAATGAACATGGTATTTAGCGGTTTACGTCTGGCAGATTAATTTATGTTATCATTATCATTACCTTAACACCGAGGTCCTTCATCAGCTCAATTTCAAAATTGACAACATCATATGGCAATCGGAACTGCGGGATTTCTGAAGCACTGTTAAAAAACACATCATATAAATATGAGTGAGATTTATTAAGCTCTATATAGGATTAATTAACATTGCCTTATAGTTCAACCAAGGACAAGAAACAACAGATACAATGCCAACTAAAACTGAAAACTGATCACTGGAATTTAAAACTTGGAATATTGCTTTATAGTGTTTCAATTATCTTTGTCAATGCCCTGATACATTATCCTTGTGACCCCCCCCCCCCATTATTAGAGCTTCTGTACTAAATAAAGATAATGACATAGGTGACCAGCTGCATTTTATGAAACATTAATGGAGTTGGGTGGGGGGATGGAGCTTTGCCAACAATAAGAGTTCTTGTGGTGCACATGATCATTCATCCTATTTTCTGATTTTTTTTTAAATGTTAAGATTTTATACTATACAACCTTCTGAAAGTGACTTGATCAGATGTAAAATGTGTTTTTTATGCAGGTAGTCTTTAAGGAGTCTTTAAGCAGACATAAAGTCTACAGTCCACATAACCAAAATTCCCCTACAACCCTTAATCACCACAATCCTTCTTGTCCTGCACCAAGTATACTGTATCCACAACATACAGGGGATCTTGTGTGTCTCAATATTTAGTGGACCTCTGCTGCTGCAGTGATTGGGTGACCAGTGAGTCATCCATGACCCCTGTGCTTCAGCTGCTGTCAGAAAGTGAAGCTAAAGTGCCCCAATACCAACATGAGACAGGGACTAAAATGGCAAGTTTTTTCTTTTTATAACCACCCAAATTAATCTTCAAATCATTAATATTTTGCATGAAGAGTTGAAGTTTTGGCTTTACTTTTTGACTCTGACGTGGAGATGCAACCTCAATTCTAGTTTGGTTGCTAAAGAGGTTGTCGCATAAAATCTAGAGGTTGCAAAGTAACTTCTGGTGTGGTCAATTTGACTACATTAGGACGCAGTAGTAAAAAAACAGTGTTTAGTGTTAGCAAAGACAAAATCCCGAGGAAATTGATAACACACATTTGTGAAGAAATATAATAATTATCAAATAGAGCATAGTTCCATGGAAGCTTACCCCAAACCTCCCTTCAGGGGACAAGAGGAAGACCAGGTTAGCTGAAGGCATCTAAAGGTCCTCACAAGTGAACCTGTCTATTGGAAAAGCATTCAGTCCTGCTGCAAATACTTGCTCTATTCTGTAAGTTACATTTCCTACATACAATACTTACCTGCCACCCTGCTGTCTTTAACAAACCTTGTCCTAGCATATGCAGCTCTTTAATTTTGGTTCCATCATCTCATGCTGAGAGTAGATGCTGGGTCATGTACGCTAAAATGGCCACCACCAAAAAAAGGCCCTGTTTCCAAATTATAGAATGAAGTATCTTACAGCTCACCTGTATATCCAGTTATAAGCAGGGGAAGGAATACATAGAGGGAGGCTGTTTTCCCAGTAGCAACATGGCAAGATCCAGGAACATGAGCCCTCAGAATGCAAGCGAATACATAAATGTAATAGGCACATCTTATAGCATTCAAAGCTATCAGACCAAGTGGGACTGTCAGAACCACATTGAATCTAGGCAGCAGGATGGTAGAAAAGAGACTGGGTCTCTTTATGTAAAATAGAAACAGAGGACTTAAAGTGGATCAAAACTCAGCCTAAAACTAAAAAGACTCTGGGCCCAGTTGAAACATTTCCCTAGGGGGCATCCCACTGGCTCATACTGTGAACCCCCTGGTTCATGCTGGTGCTCACCTAGTTCTAGTCATATGCGAGTGCTTTATTGCAAAATTGCAAATCACTGAATACCCCATAAATAACAAAGCTAAAGGCATATATATATATATATATATATATATATATATATATATATCAATGCATGTGTATTGCTTCCTTTACCTCTCTTGAATTTGTAAAAGTGCTGACAACTAACAAGTCAATCAAATTCTGTTTTATACATGTTAATTATGTTGTAGTAGTAATGTATTTTACCTTAACCCTCCAACATAATTCTGTTTCTCAAACACAGTGATATCAGTGTATCCAAGCCGGGCTAAGAAGGAGGCACAGCTGATGCTGGCTGGTCCGGCCCCAATAAGGGCAATCCTTTCCTTATATGATGCCGGCATTTCCTCTACAGGAGGGAGCTTGGTATTTCTTTTTTGAGGAATTTTCATTGCTTTAAAAACCTTTGAAGAAAAAAAAAATATTGTTCAAACTAATATACAGTGAAGTTCACAGCTTTGCTGGCTCTTTGCATTATTACATGTATTGGAGTCCATAAGCCAATCACTTCTTGTGATGTCTATTTTTCTGGTTATTTTTGCTTCTCTGCTAGACTGGGTCCACATAATCCAGATCAGGTAGGTCTGACATTTGGCCAGTCCGCAAGCATGCCTGATATGGTGTAAACATTATAGACTCTAGCGTGTCTGTATAAGATTTTTTTTGAACATGCGTGACTTAAATATTTGTGTTGTCATGTCTTTAATAAAATAACCCGGAATCTATAACTCTTTTTGCCTGGCTAGTGCTTGTTGAGTATGTTGCTGATTTGAGAATATTGGTGATGAATTCTCTGGCACATATTGTATGTATATTGTAAAACTATTACATTAATTGCTTAATCAGTTAATAGAGACTATTAAAGTGCACCTATACTCAGAGGGATTTATGGGTTTATGTCATAACCTTCCATCCCCAGTGCAGTGCCCTAAAACATCCTGTTTCTTTTTTTATCAAAGCCTTTTTCCAATAACTACACACAACAGGATGCAGTTGGCGATATTGCTCCCTGGCCGAGCAGCCCCACCCCCAGTGATGATGTGTTCAGTACACACAGTTCAGCAATGGGGAGTACTTCAACCTAACTACCATTGGGGCTGATTCAACAACGTGAGAATTTTTTTCATGTGAGAATAAAATCCCTGTTAGACTTAATGGTAACGTTTTTTTCTTCAGGACAACCCACAGAGTGAGCGGTCCCTCCCCCTAGGAGGAAACACATATTGAACAGAGTTTAAACCCCATTCCTTCGACACCACCTCTTAACCAAGTAACATGAGGTATAAGGTATGAAAATGGAAGGGAACTAAGGGGTCGTCCTGAAGGATTCGTAGAAATAACATTACCGGTAAGTATAACAGTGATTTTCTCCCCTCATCCTTCAGGACAACCCACAAAGAGGGTTAGAAAGTAATTATACTTTAGGGATGGGAAACTGCTAGTAGGACACTTCTACCAAAGGCCTGATGTTTTGCAGAAAGGAGATGTAGTCTATAGTGTTTGAGGAAGGTGTGGGGTGAAAACCACATCGCTGTTTTACAGATCTCCGTTATAAAGGCACCTGTCCTCACTGCCTAGGAAGCTGACACCACTCTTGTTAAATGTGCTGAAACCTGCAGAGGAAGAACTCCTTTGCATGTGTAAGCCTGGACAAAAGTCTGTTTTATCCACCTGGAAATAGTGGCTTTAGCAGCTAGGCCTCTTCTTTTGCCTTATTAAAAGCTGTTTCACACTTTGCCACTTTCTAGATCGCTCCAAGTAAATGATTAGAGCTCTTCTCATATCTAATAGTGAGAGATCTTCTTCTGCTCCTGCCATAGCAGGCAGGGTTGGGAGCACTATTTCTTGGGAACTATTGAGAAGAGTAGGTCTCGGTATGGTTTTATCTGGAAGAATTGTGCAGTAGGGTTCCTTTATCGATAGAGCTTGCAACTCACATACCCATCTGGCTGATGTGATAGCCAAGAAAATTCAAAATTTCAAACACAACCATTTTTCTGGCATTTCCTCCAGAGGCTCAATGGAGGTCCCAACAGTCCTTTTAAAACGATGGTTAAAGCCCACGTCGGGAATCATTTAAAGGGTGCTGGCCTTTTACGGGTAAATGCCTTAAAGAATATATTAATTTGTTGATCCTGTCTCAACTGGTAGTCTAGAAACACAGATAATGCTGAAGTCTAATCCTTTAACATACTGACTGCTAGACCCTTCTTGAAACCTTCCTGCAGGAATTCGAGGACTGCGGGTACTTCCTTTCTTTTCAGTTTGTTTCTCACAAAATGAAGAGTAACACATCCAAACTTTAGCATAGATACACCTGGTGCTCAATTTATGACTGTCCAAAGGATGGCCCCTTCAGGACCGTTACCGCGAGTTGAAGCTTGGCTGGTTCCAGATGCAGAATGAGACCCTGATGAAGCAAATTTGGGCTATTTGGTAGATGCCATGGCCCCTTCTTCACCATCCTTTTCAGTTCTGAGAACCACAATCCTCCAGCCAATGTTATCTTCAGATCACCTGCGTCAGTAGTCTGAATGGAGGGAAGGCATAAGCTAGGTGAAAATTTCAGGGATGAGCCAGGGCATCGACTGCTAGGGCACCGTCCTCCCTCATCAGTGAGTAAAAAATCTTGTATTTTTAATTGTTGGCCTTGGTAAAGATCTGGGGAAGGCCCCAAAGGGTTCTAATCTGAAGAAAAACTTCATGGTTTAGACACCACTCGGTCTATTGTACTCTGCACCTGTGTTCATGGTACCCTTTAGATGAACTGACAATATTGACCGGACCTGTTCCTGCAGGGAAATAATATGGAATTTTAGAGATTTATCTGTTCCAACCTGATGGTTTAGGTATGTTACTGCTGAAGCATTGTCTGAGCTGATCTGGACATCTCTGTCTGAGATGGAAAAAAATGATCCATTGCCAGCTTTACCTCTTCTAGTTCCCTAAAATTGGAAGATCTTCTTGCTAGGTATGGTGGCCATCTTATAGATTCCGGGACCGGCCGTGGTGGGTTTTGGTCCACTGTAAGAGTTGAATGGACTGGAAGTGTTTTGGATTTTTTCTCCCAAAAATTCTTATATTTGGTATCCTGGATGGAAAAAGGCGTATCCTCACTCTTGATTCCCCATGTAGCATAAACATCATCCAGTAAACCTGCCAGGTCCTCGGGCGAGGGTCCAGAGCAACCGGAGGCACCATCGACCGTTTATCCAACCCAAGTTGAGAGATTTCACCTTCACTCTCCCCTGCTATCTTTGAACTTGTTTCAAACTGAACTGGGCTAGGACCGTGGGTCTCTGCAAAAGGAATAGAAGCAGTAAGGTATACTTTTGGTCTAGAAACCTGCGTTAACTAGAAAACTGGCTGAGGGATGAGTGCGCCAGCAATGGATACCCCTGGGTGCAACCCAAAATATTTATAGACCTTGAACGAGGCCATCTCGTTTCTCATGGCTAACATTTCCCTGTACATAGTCAAAGTTTCCTCTCCCACTCTCTGACAGACTTCTGCCAGGTATCCGGAAATATAATGCTACAGAATTCATAGTGTCAGGTTTAAGATCCTTGGGCTTCTCTTTTGTGTCTATTCTTATCCTTTACTTTGGGTGGATTAGACACAATACAATACCTAAGTTATGTATACATACCCTGAGGATACCAGAATAAACAGCAAAATATATAACAGGATTTTTACATTACCAGGTTTTCCTGTGGCATTTTGTGCGATGTGTTAAGACTGGGTGACACACTGCCTGCACTTGGATTCCTTTGCCCAAGATGACTACTAGAGGGCTGAAAGCAGTGGATTTATACTGTTGCAGGCTGCTGGGCTGCCGGTGAGTTACCACTGTGCTGCTGATGCCGTCTGCCATCGCTTTCCTCCATCCCAAATCCCTTGCAGCCTGTGTTGTGACTGAGAGAACTTATGCTGGCTAGACTTTCGGGTCCTCCCGCGTGTAGAGGCCACGTCTGGAAGGGACGTCAGAGCGGCGCTGGTAAGCCAGCCCAGGATCCTCAGGGCTAATGCACAAGCACAAACCACTGCTCAGGCCAGGACTTAAAGGGGACAGGGCACGACTCGTGCGCTGTCAGCTATGCGGGAATGCTCTGGATCAAGTGAAGTGGAGGGGTAGGGGTGGGGCTTTAACCTCTGTTCAGATTGTGTTTCCTCCCAGGGGGAGGAACTGCTCTCTCCATGGGTCGTCCTGAAGGACGAAGGGAGAAGAAATGATCTTGATTTTTCCTTTGTGCAATTCAGCACCATGTTTAGCTGTGCAAATGTTTTATAAATGTGCACATCTAAAATAGATGCTGAATTGCACTCTAGAAAAAAATCAAGATTACATTTTTATTTCACTTTTTTTAGAAGAATGTTTTTTCCTTAGTGCAATTCAGCATTATTTTTAGCTGTACAAATTATTTTAAAAATGTGCACAGTTAACATGATGCTGACTTTCACGGTCAAAATATCTTTATAAAAAATGAAAAGAAAATGTGCCAAAATGGTATTGAAACAGCCCTAACTAACGGTAACTAAACTAACTAGCATATAGTAGGCCGCTCACCATAATACTACTTCCTGTTAGTCTTTTTTATCAATATTGGGCAAAGGCTTTAGTAAAAAAAAGAAACACATGGCATTTTTGGGCCCTCGGATGGGGATGGAAGGTGATGACTTAAACTTCCTGAGTATAGGTGCACTTTAAATTGCCTGACTTAAATTAGTTAATTGTATGAATTAACATTTAATAAAGCCATATATATTTTTCTTTGGTGGTGGTTTATATTGTGTCAGCATTTAATCACTCTATAACCATGTGTCCAGCTATAGTTACCAGTCACATTGAAATACAAGTTTGAATATGACGCATGCATGTGTGAAAAACTCTCCATATCTGGACAGTATTTGGCTCTGTTATGTGTGTCTGTTTTGTGTTCCCTCCCATCCTCCATTTTCCCTGTAAAGGGGTGCGAATAACCTTTCTACTGGCTCATTGCACCACCCTGTCTGAGTGTCCATGTCCTCTCCATACCTTTGATATCCTGGTTGCTCTGTGCTGCTTTTGGGCCTAAGCCTTCTGCTTGCTATACTGGGGCCCAGGCCCTCTGTTGTCTAATTTGGGTTCCTGCTACCCTTCTGGCTAGTCACTGTCCTCTTATACATGACAAATTGTAAGTCTGTCTGTACAGAGCAATGTTTGTACCTTCCTCAAGTCTGCTGCTACGGGACTGCCCGGGGCCTTGCGCATTGGGCGCTTAACTGAAGATGAGGGTTGGTTGTGGACTTTTGTTAAGTATTGGACGTGCCACGGCTTGGATGGTGAGCGTAGACAGGTTGCAGTCGCTAAACAAAGGTACCACATCCTTCCAAGCAGCTGCTGCCACCAATATTTTCCAATGCATCGCTCTTATATAACTATCCTTGCGACCTCCCAAACTTGCTGAGCCTTGATTTAACTACAGCAATAATATTTCCATTAGTCTCAGTGAAGCCGATCTTTACAAAACGTATGGTTCATTTCATAGTGTAGGTTACTTCTCTACTCCATGCAAAGAATGCCATTCATCCCCTGGCTGGTAAATTGAGGATGGGCCTCCATGTCATGGAATTCAGAATCGTGAGGATAAAACAGCTGTTCCCCAGCTAAAAGGGGAGTATTTTTTGTCTGGACAGAGAATTCAAAGTAAAATAATGTCCAAATTGCTCATCCATACTATATAACATTGAATTAATTACACACAAAAAATTTAACTTATGTCAACACACATACAGCCAAAGCTCTGACGTTAAGCTTGATTTAACGAAAAATTCCAATGTGAAGACCTAAATGCTAATTGCAATAAATTATAGGCTTGCAAATTAGTTTTAGTAAAGTGTACACTTATTACATAATAATTTGCAGATCTTGAAAATATTGAAATAGTTTAACTTTTAACAACTTATAAGCTCCAAAGTTTCATTGGTTCCTCACTGATAACTCAGAGCTGCTATACATGGTAACCTTATACTCTAGATCAGGGAGTCAAATGAAGGTCTACCAGAGTTGTTGTAAAGTATATCATGGTAAGGAAAGAACCTTAACAAGCATGATAATCTTTGTCCATATTCTCTCTCCTAATACTTTCAATATTTCTGGACCAGTAGCTCCAGTGATTAACAGATCCCACTCTTATATTATTAGCAGATATGCATCAATCCTGTGTGCTTTAGACCAGCAATACAGAGATAAGCTACCTAATCAGAAAGGTAGTCTTCTTCCTCTTAACTGAATGCAGGAGATGGTGCTCAAGCTGTTGTGGCAGCTGTGAAAAGCAACTGAAAGACCAAGTATGATGTCATTCTAAAAGACTCCAGGACTGGCAGATTTCTTGTCACGGGGACATCCTTATTTAGGATGTACAGATGGGTGAAATACCCTGTACACTGTGATGTTTTACATTGCTTCTCACTTCTTACCCTTTTTTTGGCTTATGAGGGGTATATGATGAGCTATTAGCACATAATTCTTGCCTTATTATTATTATTATCTTTGCACTTTACAATACATGATTTGTAAGGATACCACTTTTATGCACTTATAGTACTAATAGCACCCTTGTGGGGTATGGTTCCAGCTTGTTAGATATCCTTCAACGGGATATGTCTTTAGGATTATGTTTTGTTGGAATAAATATGCTTCTTGTTTAATTTTGATGGTGGTGTAACATTTTTGGTGGTGCCCTATATATTCATCAACATCTATTTTACCAGCTGGGTTCAAGTAATGTCTTTTTGTCATACATGTCATACATGTCATGGAGTGCAGGCCTCTTTTGTATAGCTTGAGTATGTACTCATGCTAGACACTACTAAATGCCTACCATATATCCGCAGGAAAGCAGGGAAGTAGCCAGAATGGCTTAGTAAAGATGAATGGAGCGTGAACGCATTGTTGTGTGAGAGTTGTTCACTGGAAAAGTTAGTTATTGCAGCGTTCTGTAAGATTTCACACACTCAGGTATTCCAAATCGAGATACCAAGGTGGAGTAGAACAATCACCAGGATAGTGAAAATCCTGGTGATTGTTCCTCTTTATAGCATTTTAAGCAAAAAGGAGAACTTTTGTTCCCAAGAAAAACTTGTGCATTTTAACACAGAGAAACTCTATATATTCTAGTAGTTGATAAAACATGAAATACTTTGATATCAGATTCACAAAGTCATACCTCCAGAATAATTATTATAATTGGCTTTTCATTACCCTAAAGAGCATTTGGTATGGTCCCAATTTCCTTTTTAGCATTTCTGGCCTCTAGAAGTAATATGGCCATTAGTTACTTTGTATTCTATTATGTAAATTACCGACAACGAACTATATTTAATATAACAGGAGAACCCCTTATAAATGGACATGTGACACCCGTATATCTATTTTACATATACACACATGTAAGCCTAATTTATGCAAGACTGAATAAATGAATGATCGCATGCCCAAAGCTACAGCTCTACATTTTAATCTAAACATACATTTCAAATACCATACTGTCACAGTTTTGCAATATTTATCCCTTGCTGAGCATTTGGTATTAATCATAGTGTCAGCACAAAGCTTTGTAATAGATTTCTAATGATTTTAAAGAAAAATGGCAGATATTTAGCACAATATATCAAGGTATAATTTATGTCTATTAATCATTGTGACAAGACTAAAAGGAGCACAGATCATGCTTTAATAGGTATTGCTTGCATTTAGTTTCTAAAATGTAACATTCTGCCAGGGTATCTATCATTGTTTCAAGGGGAGGGATGAGAAAAAGAAAAAGCTGAAGTCAGTCCTCCCTAGGTGATCCATCTTCAGACGCAGAAGATGTAAATATACAGCTTCTACACACACACGTTCTACTCATACAGTTATGTAAAACAAACACTGTCAATATAGAGAGCACTGTGATGAGACATTATGTGTTATTCTTTATTAAAAATCACAGATGCAGCTCATTACTCAACCAGAAAACAAAAGGAGAGAAGAGTAAACAAGAAACACTTGCAAATCAAGCAGGCTTTTTTTTTAATCTGTTTTATTTTTCTTCAGGCTTCTACTACCGCTACTAGTAATAATAAGAAAAAAAAAGGAGCGCAAGCATGCTTAATCTGTGGCCCACAGGGTCTTCTTATGTGCATTGCATGGCTGGGAGGAGGAAAAGGTGGAACAATACTTAAAGTGGACCCAAATGCTCCAAAAAAGTATTTTGCTTCCCCACCCGGGCACATTACTTTTGGATGTTTTCTGCACCTAATGCTACTTGGCATTCCTGTTCTAATGATTTTCACTTTCCCCGAGTATCCCATTTGTATATCATTAGTTTTTGATAGGACACCATTGTTTAAACTAGCTGTTTAAGCCCCCCTCGTCGTAATCATGCTTGGTGCAATTAGCATATATTGAAAGTAGTGCTAGAAGGAAGATAAGAGTCAAAAGAAGATTTAATTTTTTTTTTTTTTTGCTCCCAGCTTTTCCTTTAAAGTCAAAACTGATTGTGAGTATTTTTATTCAATTCATTACCAGGACACTAAGGGGAGATACGTGTTTTTTTTTTTTTAATTTAATTTCCATAGGACGTGGTTGGTCCTCTTTAAATAGGGGATTTTTGTGGGAAAAAGCATAAACATGCTACTATAATGAAAGTAAAAGGGGAAGATAGAACTGGAACAAAAATAGTTAAATGGAGGTTCAGTAGAGTTGAAGAGGAATATGGGGGGAGCACAGTGGCAAATAGAGGTGGCTCAGAGTAACATGGGGACATTGATTGGCAGCAGAATGCAAAGCAATAATTGGGCAGATCCTTGTACAACACCATCAAAGTGATGGGGAAAAATCAATGCCACAATAATAAGTTAATAGTTGCTCTATATGAATTGCAAGCTCCACAATGGTGGGAGTCTGGGACTGATAGGAGAATGGCTATAAATATGAAATCCATTTATAGGGAGCAGTAAGACATGTGTATTGTTGGGCATGATGGGAATGCTTCACATGATTTAGGTAAGATTAAATGAAGTGTACGATAATTATAAAAGCCAGCACTAGTTGAATTTGCTGGGAGAAGGGTGTTTGGAAGCGAGTGTTTGTCTGAAGGGGTTTGGGAGGTCTGGTGTGATAGGATGCTTGTGATGTTGATGAATTTGGAATGGATTGTGTGCCGCTACCATTTACCAAATCACTTGTAACGTCAAATCACCACTTCCTAATTAACTTATATGGCGCCAATCACATGACCGATGTCAACCATTTAGGTTTGATGTGCCCACTCAGCCCACTCAGAAAGACCAGGTGGTCACCAGCAGTCATATGAATGGCCACACAATGCAGGAGGAGGTAGTACGCACTGGCTGACTTTTTAAACCGCCCCCCACACAAGGGACAACAGAGATTTTGTGAAAAATGGGTTTGTTCCTTTTTAAGTAGTCTGTGCCCTTTAAAATGTTGAGTAACCCTAAATCTCAATGTTTTTCTAGCAGGAAATTGTTTCCTACTTAAAATGGAGGTTGCAAAAGCCTAGACTGGCTTCAATAAAGATTCAGGGACTGTATTAAAAAAAAGTTGTAAAAATCTTCACTGCCTATTTTGTTTGGTGTACTGGATCTGGGAGAAAGGGAGCAAACTTTGGATCCCTGCTACTGTATGGCAGGAAATGGAGGAGAGCTTCTTGATCTTATTGGTCCTATAATTGCCATTGCCGGACTTACAGTTCATTTAAGACCCACAGAATTATTACCCAAGATGAAAGTAATTTGGATTCAGCTTAATTATTAAATACATTTTATAACAGTTAGGCACAGGCAGGATATGCTGGGTGTATTATCAAAACACAAACATTTCAGATCACACTGGTTTTGTGTACAAAATAATGCCTCCTAACACAATAAATATAAACCTAATTGCTTTCATCATGATACGTTTCACTGCTGATCCTATGTATGTTTCATGCATTATATTGCTTTTATAAAGTAAATCAATTGTCCTTGTCCAGAAAAAAACGTAAAAAAATATATACTTACTTTTTTTCAGCGTAAAACCAACCAGTAAAACCTACCGTGAGTGGAGAACCCCATTGGTGTCCAAGATGGCGGGTGCGGATGTGACTGGTTTAGGCCCCGCAGCACGCCTACTGCTTTAAGTGCAATGGGGGGTATATCCGCCTGCTTTGTCATGACCCCTCCACATCAGGACAATAAAGTTACAATGGACAAAGGGACTTTTTATTTATTTATCTTTGACTGGACAATCCCTTTAAGTGGTAAATTCACAATGTTATCATACTTAATGCAGTTTAGTCAGGATATACAAAATATCCATGCAGATGGCAAAAAAATGTGGTAAAATGTGCAGTTACCGAATGTAAAAAAAAGTAACTTTAACCATCTTCTGTTAGGCTGCTTGCAATACCAAATTATTTAACAGCTTGATGCTTCATGCACATTTGATGAAAAATTAATGTTCATGAAATTCCTTCACACCACTAGTTAAAATATTAAGCCAGCTGAATTTTGAAAAACCTTCTCAGTGTACTTTATCTACAGGGATCAAAGGCAATAAATTAAAAACAAAGAAAAGAGAAAAAAATAAGCATCAATGAAGTAAAGGAAAAGTGAAGAGTAGAAACAAATTATACAGGAAAGGTTTATTAGTATTCAGATTAAGTTGTCACTATGCTAAATAATCTCTCTCAAATATAATTAGCATTTCTTTTATTTTACTTACGTTAAACTTGATATAGTACAGTTTTATGAGACCTGATGGTCTACTGGGGGTGGTATGCAGAGCGGATGGAGCAGGAATGCAGCACACTCTGCTGAAGTCTATGAATAATATCTGAAGAAACCGAGTAGGTAGATTAGCCTGGTGTTTTCTGTACCATTACACACTGTGGGGCTTTCCAAATCAGGATGTTCCCTAGAGACTTCAGACTTGAAGTGTCTGTTTGACGTCTGGTTGGGCAGCAGTCTATGTTAAAGTTGTCTGCCCCATAGTCATGATATTATACAACTTTGACCCCCCCCCCCTGCTGCAAACAATAGCACATGGTTCTCCTGGGAAATACATTTCCTGGTCCAGTACATTCTGGTATAAAATAGTTTACAGTGGGTTTTATGAACCATAGTACAGAATGTTATCTTGGGAACTTTGATGCTTTTTAAATGGTGATGAGGTAAATCATTGCAAAAAGTTTATGCTACATCTGTAGGTGAGCTGGACGTAGCTTTCTAAAAACTTGATTTAGGATTTTCTTTTGAGTAGACAGGGCTGGGATGTTGTGAGAGAACAGTAGTAGGGGTTAGGTTGGGTGGGTGTGATGAATGGTAAGTGCAGGGAACTGCTGCTGAAAGGCTATTGTGGGAAAATGCTGGCAAGAATGTAGGGTAGTCCAGTGCCAAGCATTTCCAAAGATTTTCAGATATAAGTACTGATTTTTCCCCTGGTCTGTCCCTAAAACAGGGACTAAATAAGTGTAAGCATTTCCATGTTGGCTGTGAATAGGTGGAACCTCCTGTCGGTGATGACATCCTCTGTGGTGCTGCACACACGTTCTGAAAGGACACTTGCCGCAGGGCAGGCCAGCACATCCAAGGCACAGAGGGCAAGCTCTGGTAATGTGTCCAATAGAGTGACCCAGAAATTTAATGGGGAGGACCCATTGCTCAGTACCAGGAGATGGGTGGACGGGTAGTCATCCACCATGCGAGTCAAAGTCTGCCTCCAGGTATTTTGGGCTGTATGGTGGTGGATGTGGTGGACAATAGAATAAGTGTCCATGCTCATCCTCCCTTGTGAGGTGGTGCTGGTGCCCCTACTTTTCCTACTCCTCAGCCTCGTGCCACCACTAAGCCCTCAGATTCAGCTGGGAACTGCCAATAGTGCATCCACCATAGTGCGTTTGTACTCTTTTATTGTGCAATCCTGCTCCAGTGCTGGTAATATGATAGTGATGTTGTCCTTATAGTAGGTATCCAGCAGGGTGGCCACCCAGTAATCGGCACTGGTGACTATGCAGGCAACACTGTGGTCATTGCATAGGCGCTGGAGCATATAGTGGCTCATGTAATCCAGACTGTCCTGAATCAAGGAGAAGCTGTCCTCAGTGTCAGGTGTCTCCTCCTCCTTCTCCTACTCCTTCCTCCAGCCATGTTCCAGTGATGCCTGTGAGCTGCGTTGGGTGCCACCCTGCTGTGAGAGAAAGTCCTTCTTCAATACTGTCTGCTGGCTGGACAGTGGAGTACCTTGGCCCAGCAACCCACCCCGTGAGCATTGTGTACACTCCCCTGATGCCTTGGAAAATGGGTCTTCTTCCACCTCCTCTGCTTCCATAATATCCTCCATCATGGCCTGAAGGGCAGGCAAAGGATAGGGATTGTAGCGCTGATGATGGCGTCATCAGTGCTGACCATATGGGTGGTGTGCTGGAAGCACTGTGCAGATGTCTTTCATGGAGGTCCACTCATTGGTGGTGAAGTGCTGTTGGTTTGCACTTCTACTCATTTTGGAGCTGAAACTCCACTATTGCCTCACACACCCTTTATAGCATATACAATATGGAATTCCACCTGGTGGGTAAGTCTCATATGAGGCGGTGGGTGGAAAGTCCAATTTACCTCTGCAGTGCAGTCAGATGAGCGGCAGCAGTGTGTGAACACTGAAAGTGCATGCACCCACTACGCACTTTATGCAGCAGCTCCTTCATCTCTGGATAATGGGCCAGGAAGCATTGGATCACCAAGTTGAGCACATGCGCCAGTCAAGGGGTGTGCCTCAAAACAGCTCGACCCAAGCTGCTATAAGGTTATGCCTATTGTCGCACACCACCTTGCTAAGCTTGAGGTGCAGTGGCTGCAGACACTCATCTGTCTGATCCTGGATGCCAGTCCACAGCTCCTGGGCGGGGTAGGGTCTTTCTTCAGATGATGAGTTTTAGCACTGCATGCTGCCGTTTCCAGCATTGCTCAAATTGGTGGTGCAGGGGCTGTGCTATACTAAACTAACAATTGGTATTAAAGAGTAGTGACACACAAGTGCCCCGAACCAGTGAATATTCCACTAACATCTGGTATTAAAACGTAGTGACACTCAAGTGGTGTGAGCAAATAGTATTAAAGAGTACTAGTGCCCAAGTGGTTTGAGCTAATGGTATTAAAGAGTAGTGACACCCAAGTGGTTTGAACAAGTGGTGCACAAGTGCCCTGACCAGTTGATACTTCACTTACAATTGGTATTAAAGAGAGTAACATTTCCCCCCCCCCCCCAAAGTGGCCTGAACACTTAGTATTAAAGTGGTGAGAGCAAGTGGTATTAAAGAGTAGTGACACACAAGTGCCCTGAACCAGTTGATACTCCACTAACAATTGGTATTAAAGAGTAGTGACATCCAAGTGGTTTGAGCAAGTGGTTTAAAAGTGATGAAAACCAGTAGTGACAACCAAGTGGTTTGAGAAAGTGGTATTAAACATTAGTGACACACAAATGCCCTGAACTAGTGGATACTCCACTAATCATTTGTTTTAAAGAGTAGTGACACATAAGTGTCCTTAACCAATGGCTAATCCAATGAGAACTGGTAGAGCAGAGACCCCAAGTGGTTAGAGCAAGTGGTATTAAACAGTAGTGACACCCAAGTGGTTTGAGCAAGTGGTATTAAAGAGGAGTGACACCCAAGTGATTTGAGGAAGTAGTATTAAGCAGCAGTGACACACAAGTTCCCTGAACCAGTGGACACTCCACTAACAATTAGTATTAAAGAGCGGTGACCCCCAAGTGGCCTGAATCTAAGAGATTCCAGGGACAGTCACTGGATCCTCTCCACTCTGTGAACCCCCCAGAAATCCCTAAAAACTCACCTCGCCACACTCCAACGATACATGTGCGGACTTGTCCAATGAGAGCCATCTGCTGAGACGTTATTATTCAGAAAGTGACTCTCGCTGCGGCATCCCCTGCATTCCAGGAGTAGTGCGTGCACTGCTGCTCCAGCCTTTCATATTGACTGGGGCCAGCTCATGTGGCTGGGGATGTGGTAGTGAGTTTCTTGGGGCTTCCTGGGGGTTTTACACAGCGGGGCATCCTGCTTCGGGATTCCCCAGGGCATGGTACAAGACCAGGAAAGTAAATTTCCACCCAAGGGATTTGAACAAGTGGTATTTTTGTCACCCTCTTTTGCCAGACCATTTTTCACTATTTTGCGCAACACATGTTCAGCTGTGATTTTTTAAGGGATTTCCCAGGAAATGTATATATTATTTTTTTCAGCAGAGTCTGTGCTTTAACGCGAATTGTCTTGTTTGTCATTTTTAAGTGTATTCTCAATATTTTGGGGTGAAATATGTGCATAAAATTAAAAATAAAATCAGTTTTTTACAGATTAGTGTTTTTTTTTTGTAATAAGAAAAGTACTTTTTTCAATAAAATCGTATTGCATGTAAAAGGTCCTGTTTCTTCTGCTTACAAAAACGGTACCCTATATGTATTGATAGACACCCTATTTTGCCCAGGAGACTCCTCCAAACTGAAACAGCGTTTTAGGAGATTTTCAGATAAAATACAACTGCTATACTCACTTTGCGTTTTTTTTAAATAAAAAAACCCTTTACATTTGAAGTACTCCCAAAAAAACGATACTATTTTATTTAAATAAACATATTGCATGTTAAAGCCCCATTTTTTGGGGGGCATGGAGGTAAGACATTTTTTTTACAGTAAATGTTGGCAGCAGCTGAAGCAGTGGGTGGCCTATTCTGGGCCCTCGCCTGTAGCTGGAAGAGCCTGGGGAGGATCGGAGCCCCCCGGGTGAAGAGAAGACCCGGCCTGATTGATTGAGGGGTCAGGTGAGTGTCTTTTTTTTGGCTGCTAGTAGGGGGGAGGGCATGAGTTGGCATCACCTAAATGACCCTTACTCCAGACGCTGTCTTTAAATAAATGTCCTGAGCAGGACAATAGCATGCTTAAAAACAACCTATCTAGCCCTCATTCAAGCCACTGTCCCTTAAAAATGTCCTGAGAAGGACAATAGCATGCTCAAGAACAACCTATCTAGCCCTCAATCCAGCCACTGTCCCTAAATAAATGTCCTGAGGAAGACAGTTTTTGGAACAAACAGTCCTATCTGTCCCTCAGCAGCAGCAACAAGCACATTTCCCTATCTACTGCAGACCCTTTAATGCGGGCCAATCACAGCCACAGCCAGAATGTGGCTGTTAGCGCATGGACCAAATGCCAAAAACCTGCATAGATTTCAACTCAAAACTAATGTTCGGTATCGGGAATCAGAACTCGCATAGTTCAGCACGGACCTGAACTTTGCAAGTTGGGTCTGCTCAACCCTAGTCAGTATGTCTAAAATGACTTAGCTCACCTGAATATAGAGGGATTCTAGTTAATGCAACAATATCATCTATAAAGCAGACTCCTGGTCAAACATGATTGGAGGTTGCTCCCGAATATCCCTTACAGCACAAGTATAAAGAGGAAGGTCAGAATCAAGTTAAGCTATTTAAACAGATGTGGGTCTGATATGTGCATGTCTGCCAAGTAAACTCAAACAATTGCCACAACCATTTGGTGGCAGCAAATGACAATTGAGCTGCTGTCATCAAAGAATGGAGGCACCGATAGGCAATATGTACTGCTGCCTGTAGTGCAGGCTCAGAAAGGTTGCATATAAGGATCTTTCTGGTTTGTTACATACCGCCAGTCTTTTAGTTCCCAAAAGCAAGAACCCCAGCATTAGCTACCTTTACTTAGTCTTTTGGTAAGTGACTTGGGTGAGGATCAACGTGTTTAGAGCACAGTTGAAGAAACCTTGATAAGGCTTGAGTTCTCCCATGTATTAAGGCACTGCTGAACCACAAACGCTATGCAGCTGGATGCCGGAACATGTTGGATGCAAGGCCTAGGAATAGACACAAGGGCCTTGATGCAATATGAAACGTTAATCCATTTACTCTTGTTATGAAAAAAAGTGTGCTTGTGTTGGAAATTTTTCATACAAGGGATCACATACAATTGCACACATACAATTTAATAAAGAAAAATGTCCTTGAAAAACACGCCTGAAAAATAGTATCATGTGATCCAATTGTTCAAATGATCCTTGGAACAGGAAAAAATGGTGCAGTTTCTCCCGCTAATTTTACATGCAGGTGTTTTTATGCGTTAACCACATCTCTGTAGATTTCACATGCAGAAGCAATGCCAAAGTGGAGTCTTTTACAGCCCTTACAGGAAGGATTTGATGAACAGCAGCAGCCAGTGGTGTTCTGTGAGGGGATGAGCATCAACCATATATATGATTGGGCCATTTTTGAGCTGACTTGTTTAAATCACTCTGCTATATATGCTTTTATGCCAAGATGAAGCAATATTTGAACCCATTAACATCTTAGAGACATGTAGTAAGTGGGATGACAAAGTGTGTGGGATGCCTACAGGTCCTTGTGAGTGGTTCATGCCAGAGATTTGAGCTGTTTCTGTGGGCAAACTTAAACATAAACTAGACAAGTTGCTGAAGGGAATTAATATAATCAGACAAGAAAAGCAGCAAGTTAAGTGAATTTTGGCATAGGCTCTTACATGCATAGAATGCATGTACAGAGTGGAACACCCAGCACAGTCGACAACAAAGAGATGCGGGCCCATTGGTAATTATCCAGGCTCCCTCTGCATAAATGCATACACTGTTAGTCATTCCTTTAATCCTTTGGCAGTAGCCATGCCTTAAATTGACACCCAAATGCAACTGTATCACGATGATGGATGGGCCTCAATATTGATCCCTGAACATTAGAGGTTAAAGATTACCACCTGGGCCAATCTTAGGGGCGTGCGAGATGTGCCATTGCACAGGGTGCTGACTGTAAGGGGGGGGGCTGAAGACGCTTCTCAAGTTTTCTGATATTTGTATACCCCCCGGGGAGCCGTGCTTCCGCGCTAAATTTTGCAGCCATTTCCGCCCACACTATAACCCTCAGCAGCACTCCAGCAGTGCAGCTGTGTAACATTTTTTGTTACAAAAAATAAGGAGAGATGGATAGGCTGCCAGGTGTTGTCACCTGGACTGCACAGGAGTATCTATGGCACTGGCAGGTGAGTGGTGGGTGGAGTTTGCACATAGACACCTTAGGCTACAGATACGGGAAAGGCAAGTTTTGGGGAGGTGTAACAGTGAGTGCACAGGAGTGGGGATGCCGGCACAGGGATTTCCCCACAGAAAGACACACAGTCTCAGTGCAGTCACTGCAAAGAAAAGATTTCCCATTACGTGGACTCCTATTTCATTGATGTCATTGTTTCTCCCACCTTTCCCAATCTTCAGGGCTTTACAGCATTGTTACCGGATGGGCAGCAGAGAGGACTGTCCTGGGAGCTCCCGTTTCTCAATAAATAAGGTAACACACTGTAAATGCTTGATATATGTGTGTGTGTGTCTTTCTATCTATTCCCTTAGTGCCCCATGTCCACTTGTATAAACACTGGAGGGGTGGCTTCCGCTGTGTCTGAGAACCAGCACACACTGTAACTAGGGATGAGTGAATCGATCCGGACAAACCCGGATTCGTTCCGAATTTCATGGAAAATTTGATTCTGAACGAATCCGAATTTCCCCGCGATTCGATCGATCGAAGTTTTCCTTTAAACTCCATTAATTTCAATGACAGGCATTCTAAGATGGTGGACGCACATGTCCAGACATGTACCCTGGGGCAAGGTATGATGGGACAGTCACATGCAGCCTATCAGCAGCCAGGTAGCCCGGTGACGTCACCGTGCTATATAAAGCGGCGGCCATCTTGCTTGTGCGCATTTCAGACTTGCATTCGTGAGACAGTGGTGGTTGCTGCAGACAGGGACAGACAGTTAGCGATAGGTAGGAAGAGTTACAGATAGGTAGGGAGATTTACAGATAGGTAGTGAGATTTAGAGAGGCAGACAGAGCCAGGGAAAGATAATGGAAAACCGGAACAATCCAGGGACAGCATAAAAGTGACAGTGACAGGGTGATTTGCCTGATCAGTTTTCAATTCAATTTGATTTCTTTGTGCTTTAAACCGTAATCTGCCTTGCCACTGTGCATGCCATCTATGCAGTGCCTTATGTAACCCTATCTGTTACACACAAGCATTTAAATAACTGGATTAGTGTTAATATTTTTGGGTCTGCTTTAAATACACCAGGCTACTGTGCTTGCCATCTATGCAGTGCCTTATGTAACCCTACCTGTTACACACAAGCATTTAAATAACTGGATTAGTGTTAATATTTTTGGGTCTGCTTTAAATACACCAGGCCACTGTGCATGCCATCTATGCAGTACCTTATGTAACCCTATCTGTTACACACAAACATTTAAATAACTGGATTAGTGTTAATATTTTGGGATCTGCTTTAAATACACCAGGCCATTGTGCATGCCATCTATGCAGTGCCTTATGTAACCCTATCTGTTACACACAAGCATTTCAATAACTGGATTAGTGTTAATATTTTGGGGTCTGCTTTAAATACACCAGGCCACTGTGCTTGGCATCTATGCAGTGCCTTATGTAACCCTATCTGTTACACACAAGCAATTAAATAACTGGATTAGTGTTAATAATTTTGGGTCTGCTTTAAATGCACCAGGCCACATGGGCATCCCAAACCTGCACTTAACAGCCTATCGGTTATACTAAATAAGCGTCTACAGCCTCAGCTTTATTAAGTTAATGCATTTTGAATTGGTTTTTGTCCTGCTGTCAATACACCAGGCCGCAGGGTATCCCAAACCACCACGTTGCACCCTATCTGTTATACTAAATAAGCGTTGTTCAGCATCAGCTTTATTAAGCTATTGCATTTTGAATTGGTTTTTGTCCTGCTGTCAATACACTAGGCCGCAGGGTATCCCAAACCACCACGTTGCACCCTATCTGTTTTACTAAATAAGCGTCTACAGCCTCAGCTTTATTAAGCTATTGCATTTTGCATTGGTTTTTGTCCTGCTGTCAATACACCAGGCCGCAGGGTATCCCAAACCACCACGTTGCACCCTATCTGTTATATTAAATAAAAGTTGTTCAGCATCAGCTTTATTAAGTAATTGCATTTTGAATTGGTTTTTGTCCTGCTGTCAATACACCAGGCTGCAGGGTTTCCCAAACCACCACGTGGCACCCTATCTGTTATACTAAATAAGCATCTACAGCCTCAGCTTTATTAAGTTATTGCATTTTGAATTAGTTTTTGTCCTGCTGTCAATACACCAGGTCGCAGGGTATCCCAAACCACCACGTGGCACCCTATCTGTTATACTAAATAAGCGTTCTTCAGCATCAGCTTTATTAAGCTGTTGCATTTTGAATTGGTTTTTGTCCTGCTGTCAATACACCAGGCTACAGGGTATCCCAAACCACCACGTTGCACCCTATCTGTTATACTAAATAAGCGTTGTTCAGCATCAGCTTTATTAAGCTATTGCATTTTGAATTGGTTTTTGTCCTGCTGTCAATACACCAGGCCGCAGGGTACCCCAAACCACCACGTTGCACCCTATCTGTTATACTAAATAAGCGTTGTTCAGCATCAGCTTTATTAAGTAATTGCATTTTGAATTGGTTTTTGTCCTGCTGTCAATACACCAGGCCGCAGGGTTTCCCAAACCACCACGTGGAACCCTATCTGTTATACTAAATAAGCGTCTACAGCCTCAGCTTTATTAAGTTATTGCATTTTGAATTGGTTTTTGTCCTGCTGTCAATACACCAGGCCGCAGGGTATCCCAAACCACCACGTTGCACCCTATCTGTTATACTAAATAAGCGTTGTTCAGCATCAGCTTTATTAAGTTATTGCATTTTGCATAGGTTTTTGTCCTGCTGTCAATACACCAGGCCGCAGGGTATCCCAAACCACCACGTGGCACCCTGTTATACTAAATAAGCGTTGTTCAGTATCAGCTTTATTAAGTTATTGCATTTTGAATTGGTTTTTGTCCTGCTGTCAATACACCAGGCCGCAGAGTATCCCAAACCACCACGTTGCAACCTATCTGTTATACTAAATAAGCGTTGTTCAGCATCAGTTTTATTAAGCTATTGCATTTTGAATTGGTTTTTGTCCTGCTGTCAATACACCAGGGCGCAGGGTATGCCAAACCACCATGTTGCACCCTGTTACACTAAATAAGCGTTATTCAGTATCAGCTTTATTAAGCTATTGCATTTTGAATTGGTTTTTGTCCTGCTGCCAAAACACTAGGCCGCAGGGCATCCCAAACCTGCACTTAGCAGCCTATCTGTTATACTAAATACGCTTGTTCATCCTTCTTCAGCTGAATCAAACTATTGCATTTTGAATTGGTTTTTGGTCTGCTGCCAAAACACTAGGCCGCAGGGTATCCCAAACCTGCACTTAGCAGCCTGTTATACTAAATGCGCTTGTTGATCCTTCCGCAGCTTAAGCAAACTTTTGCATTTTAAATTGTTTTTTGTCCTGCTGCCAAAACACTAGGCCGCAGGGTATCCCAAACCTGCACTTAGCAGCCTATCTGTTATACTAAATACGCTTGTTCATTCTTCCTCAGCTTAATCAAACTATTGCATTTTGAATTGGTTTTTGGTCTGCTGCCAAAACACTAGGCCGCAGGGTAT
Organism: Gastrophryne carolinensis; assembly: GCA_027917425.1. Taxonomy (NCBI): domain Eukaryota; kingdom Metazoa; phylum Chordata; class Amphibia; order Anura; family Microhylidae; genus Gastrophryne; species Gastrophryne carolinensis. Next base: position 461,504,626 of record CM051235.1, read on the forward strand.
CTCATATTGCCAATTTTCATAGTATCTGGTGCAGAGAAGCAGTTCATCACTTTATTTAGCTTCTTCTTTTTAAAGTAGACACATTTTTTATCATATCTATTGCGCATTTCAAGTACATAAAACTGTCAGGCAGACAAGTGCAAGGATGTTCAAAGAGGAGTGGCAGAGGCCAAGATTCAGCAGGCAGAGGTAGCTGCAGACTAGGGGCGAGTGGCAGCAGGAGTCACGGTGAGAGACCTGAACTGCCAGTATCTGCTTGCGGTCATGTCTCCACCAGTAACACATCTGCCGTGGTAGATTGGTTAACGCACTCATCAACATCATCACAAGTTACATCTGAGACCCCCAGTCTAGGGTCAGTAGGTTCCTCTGACACAACCCTGAGTTGGCATGCCCCGAGAGCAGTCCCTGTACTCCCATTACCTCTGTCCTACGCCGTTCCCTCCCCCAGCGATGCATCCTATGCTTTGGGTTCAGCTTCACTCTTTAGTGAGGAGGACGATCAGATAGAGGACAGTCAGCAGCTACTGCCCAGCCAAGAAATGGAGGTGGCCTCTTTAGCTAGGCAGACAAATAGTGATGTGGAGAGTGTCGTGGGTGTTGCGAGCATTCTAGCTCCTGCGCCAGACACTGTTGAGGAAACCGAGAACATCAGTGATGTACAGCCACAACTCGGTGATGATGATGATGATGAAGCCGATCGCACTTGGGAGCCGGGTGATGAAGGGGCTTCATCGTCATCATCAGGAGAAGAGGGGCGCAGGTTGCCCCGCAGTCAGCAGCTGAGGCAGCAAGGTGTTAGCAGCATGGTTGGCGGTCAGCATGGGGGCACAATTGTAAAGCCTGGAGACAAACGGGGCCGGGGTAGAGCTCCTGCTGCGCGGCAGGCTACCTTATCGAGAGGTAGGGGAGCAGGGGTTCCTGGAGTTGGCGACAGTAGCAGTGAATCAGTGAGGTCTGTTGGTGGGAAACGTAGCTACTCGGCAGTGTGGCAGTTTTTCCTGAAGCATCCGCAGGAGGGTAACATGGCCACATGCAAGATATTTAGGCAGAAGGTGAAGCGTGGCCAGGGCCCAAATGTTGGCACCATGGCCCTGCGTCAACATATGATGCGTCACCATAAAGCGGCCTGGGAGAACCGAGGCTCCGAAGAGGTGGTCCAGCCTGCTTCCTCACCAAGTGGCACGCCGCTCCCAATTTCTGCCAACCAAGGCTCTAGCACCTCAGCCGAAGGCAGCTGTGCGTCATACCCATCCTCTGTCTTTTCTGTTCCTCCTCCTCCAAGTCATGCATCCCGCCAGCAATCCATCAGCGAAGCCACGTCCAAGAGACAGCAGTATGCGCCCACTCATCCTACGGCGCAGAAGCTGAATGTGCTTCTGTCCAAGTTGCTGGTGCTGCAGTCGCTCCCTTTTCAGGTGGTGGACTCTGCACCTTTCAGAGAACTGATGGCTTGTGCCGACCCGAGGTGGAGAGTCCCAAGCCGTCATTTCTTTGCCAAGAAGGCAGTACCAGCGCTGCACACTTTTGTTGAACAGAAGGTGGGCCAGTCCTTGAGCCTGTCCGTGTGTAGCAAAGTGCATGGCAGTGCCAACGTCTGGAGCTGTAACTACGGTCAGGAACAGTACATGTCGTTTACGGCCCACTGGGTGAATGTGGTCCCTTTGCAGCAGCAGCAGCAACTTGGACAGGTCACGCCGCTTCGGCCTCCGCGCTCCCTGCCCGTTGGGCCTGTGACATCGTGCGACTCGGCCTCCTCATCCTCCGCCATCTCCTCACCCTCCACTGTAGGCTCAAGTCTCAGTGCCCCTCGTGCAGGGCATGGAGGTGTCACGCTGTGCTTCACATGGTTTGTCTTGGCGAACGGAGTCACACAGGGGAGGAACTGCTTAAATTTATTCATCAGGAAATCCAAACATGGCTTATTCCAAGAAAACTTAAAATGGGAATCATGGTTACCGACAATGGGAAGAACATTTTGTCTGCGCTTCACCAAGGAAGCCTGACCCATGCCCCCTGCATGGCTCATGTCTTCAATCTGGTTGTCAAGCGGTTTCTGAAGTCTTCCTCCCATCTGCAAGACATCCTAACAACTTCAAGGAAACTTTGCATGCACTTCAGCCACTCATACACCGCCAAACACACCCTTCTTGAGCTACAGCGTCAGAATGGTAGCCCCCAACATGGTCTGATTTGCGATGTTTCCACCCGTTGGAATTCCACCCTTCACATGTTGGACCGATTATATGAACAGAGAAAAGCCATCACGGATTTCCTGATGATCCAAGTGGATAGGGGGACTCCCCTGTGTAACTTCAATGTCAACCAGTGGCAGCTCATACGTGACACCTGCCATTTGCTCAGGCCCTTTGAGGAAGCCACTTTATATGTCAGTCGGCAGGATTACGGGATGAACGACGTGATTCCACTGCTTCATGTACTACAGCACATGTTGGAAACCATGGCTGGTCAGGGCACTGGAGACATGGCGTCTACATCTTACGGCCACATGAACCCCGTTGGAGCTGAACTGGAGGAGGAGGAGGAGGAAGAGGAGCAGGAGGGGTACAGTGAAGAACAGTTTAGGCTTGGCAAAATGGCTGGTTTATCTAGTCAGCGGACAGGAAAGGAGGAGCAGGAGCAGCCAGAGGAGCTAGAGGGTTTTGAGGAAGGCGAGACAGAGGACCCGGACACACCGTGGCAGTATGCAGTGGAAATGGAGACAGGTAGTCCCTCAGAGTCACTTGCGCAAATGGCAGGAAGCATGCTCACGTGCTTGCGTAGTGACCCCAGAATTGTTTCCATTTGTCGGCGGGATGACTTCTGGCTGTCCTTATTGGACCCTCACTTCCGGCACAAAATGGGGGCATTTTTTAAACCCGCCGAGAGAGAGGACAAACTGAACTACTACAAAGACATTCTGCGTAGTCAGTTGGTCGATGCCTATCTGCGCCATGGTCCATACTCTCGCAGGTCTGACTCGGGGGAACCTCTGCGCTCACCTTCCACTGCCATGCCTGCTGGGGGGGTTGGCAGGAGCAGCAGCAGCAGCTCCATCAGCAGCAGCCTCAGTCTTCAGTCGCTAATGAGTAGCTTTCTACACCCGCATAGTGAGGCTACTCATGAGCAGCAGGAAGACCTGGAGCAGGACCTCAACCAGCAGGTCATGTCATACCTTGACATGACCATGCCAACACACCTTGAGGATCCGCTGGACTTCTGGGCAGCCAAACTTGGCTTGTGGCCGCAACTAGCAGAGTTTGCCCTGGAAAAGCTGTCTTGCCCGGCAAGTAGCGTGCCATCTGAGCGGGTGTTTAGTGCGGCGGGGGCCATAGTTACGGCGAGGAGAACTCGTCTGTCAACTAAAAATGTGGAGAGACTCACCTTTGTCAAAATGAATCAGGGATGGATCAGCCAGGATTTCCACCCACCAATGGCTGATGCATGCGACTAGATTCAGCATGGTGCCACGTTTTACACTTTCCAAATGGTGTAAAACATATGTATGCCTTTAGACCAATTTTTGGGCTCCTGCTGATGCCAACTTCACGGTGTGCCTTTCAGCCAATCTTTGGCCTCCTGCTGCTGCTGCTGCCAACTCCAGGGTGTCTTTAAAGCAATGTTTGGGCTCCTGCTTATGCTGCTGCCAACTCCAGGGTGTGCCTTCCAGCTCATGTTTGTGCTCCTGCTGCTGCCAACTTCAGGGTGCCTTCCAGCCAATTTCTGGGTTCCTGCTGCTGCTGCCAACTCCAGGGTGTGTCAGTCAATTTTTGGGCTCCTGCTGCTGCCAACTCCAGGGAGTCTTTAAAGCAATGCTTGTATTCCTGCTGCTGCTGCTTGCAACTCCAGGGTGTGATTCATCCAATTTTGGGGCTCCTGCAGCCAACTTCAGTGTCTCTTTAAAGCAATGTTTGGGCTCCTGCTGCTGCTGCTTGCAACTCTAGGGTGTGATTCATCCAATTTTTGGGCTCCTGCAGCCAACTCCAGTGTCTCTTTAAAGCAATGTTTGGGCTCCTGCTCCTGCTGCCTCTGCACCTGCTGCTGCTTGCAACTCCAGGGTGTGATTCATCCAATTTTTGGGCTCTGGCAGCCAAATCCAGTGTCTCTTTAAAGCAATGTTTGGGCTCCTGCTCCTGCTGCTGCTGCTTGCAACTCCAGGGTGTGATTCATCCAATTTTTGGGCTCCTGCAGCCAAATCCAGTGTCTCTTTAAAGCAATGTTTGGGCTCCTGCTGCTGCTGCTGCTGCTTGCAACTCCAGGGTGTGATTCATCCAATTTTTGGGCTCCTGCAGCCAACTCCAGTGTCTCTTTAAAGCAATGTTTGGGCTCCTGCTCCTGCTGCTGCTTGCAACTCCAGGGTGTGATTCATCCAACTTTTGGGCTCCTGCAGCCAAATCCAGTGTCTCTTTAAAGTAATGTTTGGGCTCCTGCTGTTGCTGCTGCCTGCAACCCCAGGGTGTGATTCATCCAATTTTTGGGCTCCTGCAACTAACTCCAGTGTCTCTTTAAAACAATGTTTGGGCTCCGGCTCCTGTTGCTGCTGCTGCTGCTGCTTGCAACTCCAGGGTGTGATTCATCCAATTTTTGGGCTCCTGCAGCCAAATCCAGTGTCTCTTTAAAGTAATGTTTGGGCTCCTGCTGCTTGCAACTCCAGGGTGTGATTCATCCAATTTTTGGGCTCCTGCAGCCAAATCCAGTGTCTCTTTAAAATAATGTTCGGGCTCCTACTGCTGCTGCTGCTTGCGACTCCAGGGTGTGATTCATCCAATTTTTGGGCTCCTGCAGCTAACTCCAGTGTCTCTTTAAAGCAATGTTTGGGCTCCTGCTGCTGCTGCTACTGCTTGCAACTCCAGGGTGTGATTCATCCAATTTTTGGGCTCCTGCAGCCAAATCCAGTGTCTCTTTAAAGCAATGTTTAGGCTCCTGCTCCTGCTGCTGCTTGAAACTCCAGGGTGTGATTCATCAAATTTTTGGGCTCCTGCAGCCAACTCCAGTGTCTCTTTAAAGCAATGTTTGGGCTCCTGCTGCTGCTGCTCCTGCTGCTGCTGCTCCTGCTGCTTGCAACTCTAGGGCATGATTCATCCAATTTTTTGGGCTCCTGCAGCCGATTCCAATGTCTCTTTAAAGCAATGTTTGGGCTCCTGCTGCTGCTGCTGCTTGCAACTCCAGGGTGTGATTCATCCAATTTTTGGGCTCCTGCAGCCAAATCCAGTGTCTCTTTAAAGCAATGTTTGGGCTCCTGCTCCTGCTGCTGCTTGCAACTCCAGGGTGTGATTCATCAAATTTTTGGGCTCCTGCAGCCAACTCCAGTGTCTCTTTAAAGCAATGTTTGGGCTCCTGCTGCTGCTGCTCCTGCTGCTTGCAACTCTAGGACGTGATTCATCCAATTTTTTGGGCTCCTGCAGCCGATTCCAATGTCTCTTTAAAGCAATGTTTGGGCTCCTGCTGCTGCTGCTGCTGCTTGCAACTCCAGGGTGTGATTCATCCAATTTTTGGGCTCCTGCAGCCAAATCCAGTGTCTCTTTAAAATAATGTTCGGGCTCCTACTGCTGCTGCTGCTTGCAACTCCAGGGTGTGATTCATCCAATTTTTGGGCTCCTGCAGCCAACTCCAGTGTCTCTTTAAAGCAATGTTTGGGCTCCTGCTGCTGCTGCTACTGCTTGCAACTCCAGGGTGTGATTCATCCAATTTTTGGGCTCCTGCAGCCAACTGCAGTGTCTCTTTAAAGCAATGTTTGGGCTCCTGCTCCTGCTGCTCCTGCTGCTGCCTGCAACTCCAGGGTGTGATTCATTAAATTTTTGGGCTCCTGCAGCCAAATCCAGTGTCTCTTTAAAGCAATGTTTAGGCTCCTGCTCCTGCTGCTGCTTGAAACTCCAGGGTGTGATTCATCAAATTTTTGGGCTCCTGCAGCCAACTCCAGTGTCTCTTTAAAGCAATGTTTGGGCTCCTGCTGCTGCTGCTCCTGCTGCTGCTGCTCCTGCTGCTTGCAACTCTAGGGCATGATTCATCCAATTTTTTGGGCTCCTGCAGCCGATTCCAATGTCTCTTTAAAGCAATGTTTGGGCTCCTGCTGCTGCTGCTGCTTGCAACTCCAGGGTGTGATTCATCCAATTTTTGGGCTCCTGCAGCCAAATCCAGTGTCTCTTTAAAGCAATGTTTGGGCTCCTGCTCCTGCTGCTGCTTGCAACTCCAGGGTGTGATTCATCAAATTTTTGGGCTCCTGCAGCCAACTCCAGTGTCTCTTTAAAGCAATGTTTGGGCTCCTGCTGCTTGCAACTCTAGGACGTGATTCATCCAATTTTTTGGGCTCCTGCAGCCGATTCCAATGTCTCTTTAAAGCAATGTTTGGGCTCCTGCTGCTACTGCTGCTGCTTGCAACTCCAGGGTGTGATTCATCCAATTTTTGGGCTCCTGCAGCCAAATCCAGTGTCTCTTTAAAGCAATGTTTGGGCTCCTGCTCCTGCTGCTGCTTGCAACTCCAGGGTGTGATTCATCCAATTTTTGGGCTCCTGCAGCCAACTCCAGTGTCTCTTTAAAGTAACGTTTGGGCTCCTGCTCCTGCTACTGCTGTTTGGGCTCCTGCAGCCAAATCCAGTGTCTCTTTAAAGCAATGTTCGGGCTCCTGCTGCTGCTGCTTGCAACTCCAGGGTGTGATTCAACTCATTTTTGGGCTCCTGCTGCTGCCAGCTCCAGGGTGTGTTTTCAGGCACTATAGGGGCCCCTCATAGTGATGGCACTTCAACTCTCTGCAATTGTGCTGCTCTGCGATTCTATTAGCGATGCCTCTGATCTGCATGTCCTAATTATTTACAGTATTATTTCACTAACCCAGCACGCATCCTATGCGTGCTACAGCAAGGCAGAATGGTTTACAACCCTATTGAGGCTCTAGGAGGCTCAGAAATAGCCGTTTTTAATAGCGATTCGTTGCAAATAAATTCGGGTTGAAACGATTTTTGTCTGAAAATTCGGCGAATCAGTCGAATCGAATTTTTCAAAAGTTCGCTCATCTCTAACTGTAACCCTTTCAGTTCTGGCAGGAAGATGCAACTCCTAATGATCTTATGCTCTTTGCACATCTCCTTTTGTAATCGTAATTGTTCTGCTAATCCTGTACATATCTTGGTGTAAAAGAACCCTGATTAAATGAAATTACATTTTTATTCATTCACTGCTTTGCCTGACTGGTACTGCATTCTGATCTGCCATTGATCTCTACCCCAACCTGATCTGCAGCCCACTGATCTCTACCTCGACTTGATCCACAAGCGGGGTTGATATTATTTCACTTTCTTGGATTTTGTTTCCTCCTGATGGGGCATCCTGATCCGGGATGCCCCACTTTGTGTATTGCCTGGGATCGACAAGAAACTCACCCCTTCCTGGTTCCCACATGGGCTTCTCAGCCACTCAGCAGTGCAGCAAGGAAATATGAACATAGTAAGCACATCTGTACGAATCCCTTCTTGCCTAAATTTATGATGGGGATAGGACAGGGGTACATTGGAGTTATGAGTCGATCAGATAATGTGGGGGCTTCACACAGCGAGGCATCCCAATTTGCATGGATTTCCCATAAAGAGAGAGACCATCCCTCTTCTAAAAAATACAGATATTGGTTTGTAGAGAAGCTTTTAAGCAAAAGCATTTTGCCAACTTTTTTTTGGACTTCTATGAACTTAGTCATTGATTAATATTTTTTTTAATTTGTGATTTATAAAGCACCTCAACATAACACACTTACAGAGGTCGGGGGCAAGGGGAGTGGGGGATGCACATTTTTACAGAGGCACAGGTCCCAACAGGGGGTTTAGATATTTTGAACAGGTATAAGATTAACTATGATAAGGTGCCCGGCTGTTCTTCTGCTGCAAGTGGGACTTGTCTATCCATCATCTATTTTTAGGTACTGTCTGCAAGATGACATCAAGGGAAGGAGGAGGACTTAGGCATATTAACCTATGCTTTGCAGCCTATCGTGCTGTCAGGGGACTTGAAGATGCAGTACACCACAGAAGCCAGCATTTTCTATTCGTGGAGAGGCTGACCATTTTTAGTGTGCTGCGGGCTCTGGTCCTCCATTGAATGGTGGTAAAGATGTCAAATGTATTCCCGGGCTGGGAGACAGAGGGTGAGGGTTGTCTAGAGTCTGACCCTGCTCCTTTAGTATATAGGTCTATTAATAGTGATGTTTAAATGGCCCAGGATGATAGTGACAAACTTCTGATTGTCATGCCTGGAGTTCCTCCTTAGCTTTCAGCTGCTCCTTTCTGGGACTTTTCTCAGTTGTATGCAGCTTAACCAGCAGATGGCATTGTTCTGCAGAGTTCCTGGAAATCAGCTTGCATCTGTGACATTACCTGGCCTATATAAGCTGATCCACACATGACCTCAGTGGATCAGCATTAAATCTGTCTTCTGAACTATCTACCCGTACTCTGTCTTTGGACTTCTGAACCTGAATCTGAACCTGTATCTTGTATGTATGCACTCTGACTCCACATGTATATATATGTACAGCACCCTATTTGATGTGTGTGTTTTTCACTGGTTGTCACAATTAAAAACACAATTAAACTCGCAGTTCTCTCATTTCTGGTCAGTCTTTAATAGAGGAGTTCTCCATTGAGAAATCCCTGACACTGATGTCCAGGTCCTCGCTGGGGGGGTACAATCCTGCAGTTTTGCACAGGGCCCCTTTCAACCTAAGGCCGGCATTGATTACCGCAACTGGAACACAACCTGAGATCAGAAACATAAAAGTGCGAGCTAGCCAGTAGGTACTGTATTTTCCCGCTGTATAAGACGCACCTGCACATAAGACGCACATAGGATTTGGAGGAGGAAAAAAGGAAAAAAAGATTCTAAACCAAATGGTGTGCTAAAACACCCCATTACAGACAGCGTGGCATTCCTTCACCCCATGCCCATAGGCAGTGGGGCATTCGCCTGATCCCATTCCCATAGGCAGTGTTGCATTCCCCCCAACCCATTCCTATAGGCATTGTGGCAATCCCCCATCCCATAAGCAGTGTGGCATCCCCCCATCCCATAGGCAGTGTGGCATACCTCCATCTCATTCCCACGGGCAGTGTGGCACCCCCCTCCCCTCCCATTCCCATAGGCAGTGTGGCTGAATCCCCCCCCCCCCACCGCCAAAACACTGGAGAAAAAAAAAAAGATACATACAGCCTTGCAGCCAGTGGGGATGGCCTGCATCAGTGTCCTGGCTGCATGGACCGAGTGTGTGCTCATGCCGGCCTGAGAAATACTGGCGTATGTGTCGCTGGTGTCGGCACTGTCCCCGCTCTGGTCGCTCCTGGCACCGCCTCAGTTTCTCGGGCCGGAGCGCGCACACACTCAGTCCATGCAGTCGAGACACCCACTGGCTGCATGGACTGGGTGTGTGCGCTCTCTGGCCCAAGAAACAGTGGCGGTGCTGGGAGCGGCCAGAGCGGGGACAGTGGGCAGGGTTCAGTTACCCTGCCCGCCACTCTTTCATCGGCTGGCGTCCCAGGGGCCATGGTGCGAGGCTTATGTAAGTGTATCATTTTACTCTTTCTTTTGGGGAAAAATGAGTGCGTCCTATAGGGCGAAAAATATAGTAAATTAGGTCATAATACTACATTTTGCTGTTTGGGTTATTTTGCCTAATGTTTTGAATTTGTAAAAATAAATCTTAAATACATTTCATAACATAAGTGAATCCACATTAAGTACATACCTCAAGTGCAAACTGCTGCAGTCCTCCAATGTTAATTGGCCCTTCCTCTGTTGCATATAGATTGCATCCGCCTACGCATAGATCTGATGTTGGACACACCATTCCACAGGTCAAGCCGAGAGGGTTATCAGACAAGATAGTCCTGGCAGCTCCATAAAAATTCTGCACATGAAAGCAAGAAATTATTACAGTATGCACACTAAATAATTGACTAGCTGTGTAAGATAAAGTATAATGTACAAAAGCAGTAGACATATAGAGATGCTGCAGCTGTTAAAACTCCTAATGGCACATTGTGAATTTTTTCAGTGCACCAGGTTTTAAATCACTGCCATTGCCTTTAATTTTATGTAAATGTTCTGCTTTTGCCACTAGATGGTACTGAAACTGAATAATACTAGAGGCATCCAACAACTGGGACCCCCATGACCCCTCTAACCTTTCTGTGTAATATATTCTTTGGGAATGATGTGACCTTAAATAGTTGACTAGCCAGCCAAAGTTTTCTAGAGTTGATAGGACAGTCTCTGCATCTCTTAAAGCCTCTGAAAAGGATGGGGCCCTGATCAGAAGATCGTCTAAGTATGGGGTAATTCGTATCCCATGATGCCTTAGAAGAGCCATGAGGCCTGGCAGAACTTTGGTAAAAACCCTTGGAGCCAAAGACTGGCCAAAAGCAGTAGGCCATCTACTGCAAAACGCAAAGATGTTGATGGCTTGGGAAGATCGGTATATGTAGATAGGTGCAGGGGCGGGCTGCCCATAGGGCATACCGGGCAGAATCCCGGTAGGCCGGCACATGGCAAGGCCACAACCTTCTCTGGTCATCGGCCGCCACCCCTTCAGCCGCGATTGCGGCCTTCGCTCTCTCTATCTACGGCAGATAGACAGAGCAAAGGCAACGATCGTGGCAGAAGGGGTGGCGGCCGCCACTCTCACACACACATTACAGGCAGCTCCTGGCTGTTGCGCGCAGGTTGGTGGCCGTCAATGGGCGGTGTCCATTGTTTTTATTGGACGCCGACCATATGGGGCACGCCCACTAACCGGCGTGCAACAACCAGGAAGTGCCTGCGCCCGTGAGCCTGCGACCATGAGGCTGAGGCAGCCTCAGAATCAAATGCTTCAGCGGCGGGGAGCTGCGTGGGGGAGGCAGCCCGGTACCACACGGCAGCAAGAAGGGACTGCAGGGCTCGAGGCAGACACACCGCACCTCCGAGGTACCGGATACCATGTGCGCGTGCACAGAGAGAGCATCTCGTTGACTCCCGGGGAAGGGAAGTTCATCAGCCTCTCGTATGACCACGGACAGTCCTGGGCAGGCCCGTGCTGTTTGAACCCCTGCTGAGACGCCCTGTTAGCGGCTGCAGCAGAAAGGTAAGAGCCGGCTGTGTGCGTTCTCCTCCCAGCAGAGACAGTAGCGCCCTCTTTGCCTGTAAATGTGGGATGCCCCTCACTGCCTGTAAATGTGGGATGCCCCTCTCTGCCTGTAAATGTGGGATGCCCCTCTCTGCCTGTAAAGTGGGATGCCCCTCACTGCCTGTAAATGTGGGATGCCCCTCACTGCCTGTAAATGTGGGATGCCCCTCTCTGCCTGTAAATGTGGGATGCCCCTCTCTGCCTGTAAATGTAGGATGCCTCTCTCTGCCTGTAAAGTGGGATGCCCCTCACTGCCTGTAAATGTGGGATGCCCCTCACTGCCTGTAAATGTGGGATGCCCCTCTCTGCCTGTAAACACGGGATGCCCCTCTCTGCCTGTAAAGCTGGATGCCCCTCTCTGTCTGTAAATGTGGGATGCCCCTCTCTGCCTGTAAACACAGGATGCCCCTCTCTGCCTGTAAATGTGGGATGCCCCTCTCTGCCTGTAAACACGGGATGCCCCTCTATGCCTGTAAAGCTGGATGCCCCTCTCTACCTGTAAAGCTGGATGCCCCTCTCTGCCTGTAAATGTCGGATGCCCCTCTCTGTCTGTAAATGTGGGATGCCCCTCTCTGTCTGTAAATGTGGGATGCCCCTCTCTGCCTGTAAACACGGGATGCCCCTCTCTGCCTGTAATGCAGGACGCTCCTCTCTGCTTGTAATGCGGGATGGCCCTCACTGCCTGTAAATTGGGATGCCCCTCATTGCCTGTAAATGTGGGATGCCCCTCTCTGCCTGTAAATGTGGGATGCCCCTCTCTGCCTGTAAAGTGGGATGCCCCTCTCTGCCTGTAAAGCGGGATGCCCCTCACTGCCTGTAATGCGGGACACTCCTCTCTGCGGGATGCCCCTCACTGTAATGGGAGATGCTGCACTAGTACTACCTCCAATGTGTGATGCTCACTGGCAGTAATGGGGTGATTCGGAGGGGAGATTTTAGCACACCATTTTGTTCATAATATTTTCTTTCTTATTTTTATCCTTTAAACCCTTGTAAACCATGGAACAAAATAAGGTGTGTGTGTGTGTGTGTGTGTGTGTGTGTGTATTTATATATATATATATATATATATGACATTAATATACTATACTGGGCCAGGAAAATTGCAGGAGGGTCAGTGTGCCCCAAAAAGTCCCGGGCCGTTTTTTAGTCCCAGTCCGCCCCTGGATAGGTGTCCCTTATATACACCTAGGTCACAAAATCCCCTGGCTGAAGTGCAGTCATAGTGGATCTTAAAGATTCCATGCAAAATCTCTGAAGTCGGACAAAAATTGTTGAGGCCCTTGAGGTCCAAAATTGGGCACACAGAGCTGTCCCTCATGGGGATTATGAACAAATTGGAGTAGAATCTGTGACCTCTCAATGGAGCGGAACAGGCTACTTCTAGCTTCAACAGGTGAACTACAGCAGATAGCGCAGCAATTCTTCTGCTTTTCCTGAAGTTTGGAATACCCTTGACAGAAAGAACCTGCAAGGAGGCCTGACCCAAATACGATCTTGTAGCCTGAAGAAATTATCTCCTGGATCCATGCATCTGTTACATGGAGCCTCCAAAGGGTGGCAACATGCAGAAGTTGTCCCCTCATCCATGAGTGAGGGCGTCCCTTCATGTCTGAGAGGGCTTAGCAGGGGTTTAGCCTAGTTTTGCCAAAAAGATCTTATATTGTTCTGGGTCTTAGATCTATTCTAGAATTCCTCTTCGTGTCTAAAGGAAAAGAACCTCTGCCGTGGTAAAATGGCCAAGAATTGGAAGATCTACCATAAAAAAAGGGTTTAGACCTCCTCCTTTAGTTTGACAATATCATCTATCAAAGAGTTGACATACTTGTAGACTTCCATACTGGACTTCATCAATGGAGAACATAATTCTGGGAATGACCAGCTCAAACTTAAGAATCAACTCCTTTTAAGAGCTCTAGGAGCGGGAATACCCCAAAACCTCTAGAATCAAGGAAATCAGATTATCCATCTGCTTCTTGAGACCCCTATTCAGAATCAGAACCCAAATCTGAATTACTCGCTTCCCTAATGGATGACAGCTCCCTGAGATTCTATGGCAGCATAAATATCCTCGTTCTCGAAATCGGAAGACTCCATGGAAACTAAATGGTTCTAGACTCTTGTGTCTAGAGGAAAGCCTTTAAGATCTCGAGACTGGAGAAGCTTCGGGATCCTTAGATTGGAAGTAGTGGCTTCTCCAAGTGGGAGCTGCCGGAGAAGCAGTAAGCCCCGAGGGAGTGGACCCTGAGGCTTCCGTGGAGGGAAAAACCTTCGGGGGTGTCAACTGTCTCCTTAAGTACCACCATGGCGGTATATTCTGAGCAGATATGGCTGTCTTTTTTTCAGAAGCCTTTGCAGGCACCAAAGACATGCGGCAACACTCTCTGCTACCAGACCCGGATGCCCCAGATGCCAAGGTCATGGTGAAGTCTGCAATCCTATCTTCTATACAGAATCATCTCCCTGCTACTCTGACCACGCAAGAGAGAGAGTGTGTTTTATAAATGGGTAGACAGTCTGCCACTGGTAGAGCAATCACTGAATTGTGCACAAGCAGCAATCACTGTGTATTATTCACAAGTGACAATCACTGTGTATTATTAACAAGCAGAACCAAGGTGAATTATTCACAAGCAGAAATCAATGTGTATTGTCCACAGGCCACAGTCACTGAGAACTGCGTAGAAGCCTTGTTACTGAACCATGTTTACTATGAATATTTGCTTTTCTTTTGCTGCTTTTAAATAATTAATGTTTTCGCCACCAAAATCTATGTTAACCTCACATTGTACAACTAAAAACTTTTATTTGGATTTTCTTGACGATCCTATTAGAATTGAACCTACAGTAGTATGATCTTATAAGGCCTATTTGTCTCTCTTGGCATATCATCCTTTATTGAACCTCCAAAGCTTTTATTCACTTTTCAGTACAGTCAATAAACATTACACGAAGTTGACTGTTGACTAGAAGTAAAAAAAACACTGTAAGATGATCAAAGAGAATATTTTTTATTCAGCAAATGTTATCAAACACAAAGCATTTCTGTACCTAATTGTTCTATGTGACACATTTAAAGTACTTTACATTGATTTGGAACATGGTACAAGTCTGTCTATTTGCTTGACAAATGAAAGAGTATTGAAAAAAACATGTAAAGTGTTTTTATCTTGTTTAGTTGGGAATATAAATCAGCACTACTGTAGGCAATGCTTGGTGGATGACAAACGTATTCAAGCAAGATTCTAGCAAAACTGCAGCTACTTGCAATGTTAGAGATACACATCTTTTTGTCCCTGCACTAGCTTTTTAACATTTAGAGTGGACCTCCTGTAATTTTTACCCCCCACCCCCTTATTTAAAGGCACTGTCCAGACAGTCAAAAAATGCATATTTACCCTTTATCCCCTGCAGCTGTTCCATCTCATGGTATGTAGGCACATCCCTCTTTCCTTGGAGACCAACATTTCCTGAGTCAATTCTTCCACTGCAATGAAGGTAATTTGCCAGGCCTTGGCATGCCACCTTCTAATACAGGGAATAGAGTGGGTGTGCTTCAGTAACTGCTACCAAAGCAGGGGGCAGCCCTACGTCCCAGAGGTTGCTAATGAGCAAGACGTCTCATTCAACCCAAAGTAGGATGGAAGAGCTGGGGGGGGGGGCAATAAGCAGTATTACTATTATTATTTACCAGGACAGACTACTGTAGCGCTAGTACCTTGAGAAACTCAGTCAGCTTTGCTGCTGCAGTGACTATCAAGTCACCCAGACATCAGTACTACAAAGAAGCGGAACATACATTGGTCCACTCCAGGTGAGAACAGAGAGAATCATTGCAAATTATGTTCACCCTCCCAAAAAGGGTTAGTAAGTGGCAGGGGATGGTGGGGGACTGAGGTTTGGGAAGTAAAGTGGATAATGGCATCATTTTAATGTTTCTGAGTGTTCTTACCTATTATTTGGAAGCTCATCCAAGACTCATCCATGATGTAAACAGGTATAGTCGGGTGGCAGTGGAGTCCACTGACCATGTTTGTCTGTGCACATGCTGTTTAAGCCCTGCCCTGTCAAGGTTTGCATGCATTATCTAAATATGTCCAGTGCAAAGCCCTTTTACCTAGCATGTTTGACCATGGTCTGTGCTGAATTGTTGCCAACCTGGTTGTTTTGTCACATACAATACCACGTGCTATGCCAAGCCACTACCTAATCTGCTTGTTGACCATGAACAAACCATGTCCAGTACTACTTGCCTTGCCAAGCAGTTGCCTACTCTGCCTCTTGATCATGTTGCTGACTCTGAACCACTACTTTGTATCCCAGGTTTTACCCCATCCTAGTCCTGCTGCCATTATGGGGGCCCCTGGTCACCAGCAACTCTATGGCTTAGCAGGAAGATATTGTGCAGGCCTTGGTCCACTCAGGCTGCTCCGAAGCCAGCCCCCGATACATCTCACCTCCCTGTGCTTTGGCTGCTAGAGAGCTCCAGTTCAGGGTCAATCTAATTTTGATATTCATTCTTTTATTAGGGGGTTTTCCTGGATTTGTCAAAATATTAACTACCTTTTTTGTCTGTTGTATGTATTGGTAAATATATATAGAGAGGCTGGCTTGTGTCACGATAGCCAAACTTGGAGTTAATACAAATGGAATACTGAACTTTTATTCTGCCAAAGGAATGGGATTTACTTCATGTTTAGAGACAGATAGCGAGATATGCCACAGGGAGTCTATTTAGAACCTGGTTTTGAAGCACTACATTTTCTTTAAGATAAGATCCACAGCCTGGCTTCTGATGCTTGTTGTTGGTGGTTGAAGCCAGCAGTAAACACTATCTTAAAATACATTTTTTTTTCTAATTGAAAAGGCTTAAATATAATTCTAAACCTAATTAAAGTTGATTGAGACAGGGTGACAACCATGTTTTAGTTGTTGTTTATTAGATAAATGAAATGTACGGTAGATGAAATACAGCATAAAAAATAAATAGATACACTTGGTACTGCATATGTTTTTGCATATTTTGATAGGATTAAAGAATTTTCTGAAAGCAAAAACACAAACAATCTACAGTAATCCAAAATCAAAATTCTTCAATGAATATCTCTCTCCTTGGAGAATCTAGAGTGAAATAGACATGTATTGTGTACTAATTAATTAGTTTGTCTTTCTTGTTCTACCACACATTTTAATAAGTATAATGGTAAAAAAAATGTCAGACTCTATTTGAGATGTTTGCCAAGGTGCTTATTGTAATTTATAAAAAAACGTCCACATTAAACATGTATAGGAAATATAGAAACTCGATGCCTTTGGTATAGAAGTTAATGGCTAGAAAAAGCTAACACAAAAGCCCAGAGGGTAATGGCCAGAAAAATGTTAATTTAGGCAAACCATTATTTTCAACTACAGATGAGCGAACTGTATGAATTCCATTTGGTCCTAATTTATAAAAATTTCTGAAAGAATCCAAATATTTTGGAATTCATTTCTAAAATGCATATTCAAACAAGTAACTCCCCCAAGAAGTTATATATTTGAGCCTCCTTCTTTGCTTAAAGAGGTTCAAAGCTTGAAATAAGCTTTTGAGCTATTGTAGCACTTTCAATATCCTGAACCAACATTATGAAATACTCATTTAAATTCAAATCTAAAATGAACTAAGGTTGATCTTCATATTTGGGAAAAAGTGTACTCAAATGTTCAACGAGGACAAAATTTTGGTCAAATTCTCTTAGTTTTTAGATCACTCTGGAAGAACACCGTTGCCTATTGGCACTGGGCTCTTTTGTATAACTAGGGCACAGGGGGTGCAGGTAATTGCATGGGTATGAAAACATGGCATGGAACTTCTTACTAGTTCATAATAAGTGGCAAAGTAGGAATAAAATGCAGCTTCCTGCCCCTTTTTTTCAGTCGCAAATAAAAATTAAAAAAAAAAAAAAACCTCTAGGTCGTGGGTGTCAAACTGGTCTGCCATCAGACTTCACCCGCAAACAAAAATACAGTAGCTTGCTTCCTTTGCAGATGGTACGCCACTGACTGACATTTGTCTTCCTAGCGAGCATGTACTCTGCACAGGACCTTTGTCTGCCAGACTTGCACTGCCAGACGGCCGTGCAATTCTGACAGGCACAGTTCCTGTGTGGCATGCCTGAGGACAGCAGTGTTCACTCTATAAAACTTCTAGAAAGACAGAACCCCAGGCCTCTTCTTAGGTTGCTAGGAAGACAGACAGCGACAGTGCTAACTCTTTTCTGTGCTCTGCACATATGTTTTTCTGTAATGAAGGGCTCAGTGATGTCATAAGGGGGTAGGTTAGGTGAGGTTAGTGTCTCTCAAAAGCAATACCTACCCTGGCACAGATTTGCAAGGGAGGTTTAGGTCTGCTTTAGGAAGATTAAACCATAGTTCCTTGGTGTGTGACATCAACTGCCAGATGTGGAGGAAGAAGCAAGATGATCTAGGACTCTTTTGCTGGATATGCTTGGCTGGTTAATCAGAGGCTTACCCATCAAGCCATTTCAAAACCCAGGAGAACGCAGATTAAAGTAAGACTTACAAGGCTTGCAGGGGGTTAATCAAGGTATGAAGGCTGTTAAGCAAAAGTTGGGTACCTAGATAGATATTTTAATTATATTTTGTTCAGCTAATTGTATTTGTAATATACAGCAAATTGCTTTTTTGCTTTCATTTTAGAGTACAGCATATTTGAATAGCCAAATAATGAAGACATAAATCATCAAAATGTACAATTTCTAAACTCTGAGCTTCTTTTTTTAGCTACCAAGACAGATGTGCTCACACTAGAAAATGCATTTAAACAAAAAAGTATGACTCAACTTTAATCTTTTATTCCCACTGTTGTCGCCCTAGACTAAGTGGGCAGATGATTGCTTTATCCATGACCTCTGCTGAGTGATGCATCTACTTTGGGCATAAGTAGAGGAAAAGGGGCTGGAGCTAACGCATTCATCTGCATCCTAGACACCCACGTTGCGTAGGTCATTGCTAGCTTCAATTCATCAGCCACAGAAAGTAGTTGGCAGCAATTATTAAAAAAATAACCAATAAATGATCTTTGACAGAGGGACATGTCTCTATTTTCATTGAAATCAAGAATGTAGCAACAGTTTCATGGGGAAAAAGTGGTACACAGACTCAACAGGAGAACGTACAGTAAGTTTTTGTATTTTGCAGTTTACTAACATATTACTCAAAGAGCAGCCATGCCTCTGTATTCAGTAGGCTTTATAAAAAGTACTTTTCTTGCTTCTTTTTGGAGACTGAAAAGCAAAGTCTGAGAATTACATTCCACAAAATCTATTGACCACCTAGTACTATATTATTAGTGCAGTGCATTTTTATCTAACAGAACTTACATTCTAATTTCTAAACCTGTTGTCAAGCATCAGCAGAATAACTGGATAGCCTATTCTGTGCTTCCCTTCATCAAAATGTCAATAAAGGCTGCTTAGGTAACCGAGACAACAGAGTAGAGGTTTAATCAGAGAGAAGCAGACAGTGTTGGATCCACATGGATCATTTAGAAAGGCTGTCTTGCTTGCATGCAAATTGGGACTTTAGGAAACACCATTAAAATATGTAGAATCAATATCCTTGTAAAGAAGGAAAATGCTCTTAAAGATCCGTTTTAATTTTAATTTGCTGCATTTTTATCGTCTCTAAATGGAACTGATTTGATCTAATACATTACAATATAATCTGCATGTGGGTTATACAAGTGTGTTGCAAACCTGGATATTTGCGAAAAACCTGGATATTTACAAGAAAAAAATATGACCAGAAACTCTTTAATATGCAGATGGATTGGCTGCTCAGCTAAACCAGAAAAAGCGGCCACCTGGATACTCAATTTTTGCACATCCCACATAACCACAAACAGCCTGTCAGGTGCCACCTGCATCTGTGCACATTACTGTGCAACTGCCAGCCATGAGGGCCTGATAGGCTGTTCTACAGCCGCTGTGGAAGGATCCTGCAAGTGGTGTGTATCTGAAAGGCCTAGTTCTCTGATTTAGCAGTGCCGATGCACAGCGAGGCAGCCGTATCCAGACTTCCTCTTTAAAAATAAATACTAATATATGGAGGGTTTTCTTCCTACTTACTGGGGTTTTTATACCTTACTATTCCCACTTATATTGTTCCTATATTTGGCTAGACGCCTTAAAGTGGACCAATCACCCCTTGTGGCTAGCCTTAAATCCTGCATATGATAAAAAAGAAAGAGACGAACAACTATATTAAGAATGCAAGAAAGTAAAGGGGATTTAATGAGGGGTGGTGTACATAAAAAAACTAAGTGCAATCCTATGAGTAAAAATTATGATAAAATTTTTAGAATAACAAGGAATGTATAAGTTACACAACCACTAGATGGCGCTGCAATAGAGCTCAGTAGCCAGCATAGAGGTACACCTTTATACCAGACCATAAATGATTAACATGATGATAAATAGATGATAGAGTGATAAGTAAAGTAGAAACATCAGTAGACAAATGAAGTCTGGAGAATCCACACAAGCCACAACACCATTAGGCATAAGCAATACAAGGCAAGATACAAAGACAGAAATAAGCATATATAAGTTAAAGCTTATAGGCAGCACTGTGGGTGGACAAGAATAACCCGTTTTGGTTTTGTACCTTTATCAAGAGGGAGAAAGGGGTATCCATTGTAGTGTATGGGCAGCTCATATACAAAAGTGAAAGTGTTCCAGTGTGTGGCATGAGGTCAGCAAAAGCGTGCACATTGCGCTTGGTGCTGATGTCATCTGCGGCGTCCGTCCCGACCAATCGCTGACCGGGTACAAAAACAGCCCACCAATCAGCGATTGGCGGTGAGGCGGGCGCTGGCGTGGCAATGCCAATAGGAATGTAGAAACCTTGAATTCAGAAGATTGCAGGTGTAGCTGCTGTATGTCCCACTATGAGAACCCCCCCCAGGGTGGCGGTAAACTTACCTGTTCCTAGCACTCCAATGGTGGCGGCATCCCTGGCTTCTCTGCAGCTGTGTGCATTCCATTCGCCCAGCCATTCAGATAGGCCTGGGGCGCAAGAGCACATACTCAACAGGGAAGCCTGTGATGCGTTTGCAAGCATGCGTGTGTCGGTGCGACGTTCAAATCGGTGGCTTTATGTCGTGCATTAGTATTAGTAAAGCGCTGATCGGATGAGCCCACATGTATACATCGTAGAAATGAGGAGAGGTAAGTGAAAGTGGGCAATCTGGGGGGGTTCACACAAGAAGGCATCCAACATCGGGATGCCCCCAGACAGGGACCAATTACCAGGATAGTCGAATTTTTGGTGATTGGTTCACTTTAACACCACAAAGATAGAAACATCCTCAATTACATTTTAGCACCTCCATGGCCACTAAATGACCCAATAAGCACTGAAGCTAAGGGTGAAGCATTGAAGTGGAAGTCCAGTCCCTGGTAATCCCACCCTGCCACCCCCTCCCCTGGTGCTGAGGCAAGACAGGGGGATACAAAAGAAAGCACAAACCTCTCCCGGTATCCAATGCCATTCCCCAGCGATTCTGGTCCTGGGCACTGCGTTCTTGAAGAGAAAGCATAGCATAGTTTTTCTTGCTCTGTGCATGGCCCTGCTTCACTTGAATGGAATGGTGGGGGATGCTGCTCTGTGCACTGCCTGTGCAGCAGCTGCCAGAGCTCGGGATTCTAAGCAAATAATAGGAGACCAATCAAATGAGCCTACCAATTATCACTGATACTCCCTAGAATGTTATGACCAAAGGATCATAGATGTGTTTAGACCACTGAAAATACTACTATTTAGGTTTCTATTATCATCTCATAACTAAGGTAGGGATGATCATTGATTTTAGCCCCAGTGAATGAAGTACCATTGCTGTATTGTAATGACACAGTCGCACTGCATTGAGGTAAGTATAGGAAGAGACACGTAACAAGATATCAGTTTTACACCTTTATTTTGGCTACAAAGTTAATGGTCAGCCTACAGCCAATAGAGACCTACTATACAATGAGCGACTGGCAGTACTTGTATACACCAAGAAGATAACAAATGTTCTACAGAACTGCTTTATTTGAGAAAATTTCTGTATAATGCTTCAAAATTTAATCAAAATGATGAAATCCCCTCTAGAAAATAGCTAACTAATAAACACACTTTTATTAATTTGTATTTCTTGTGGACTTTTAAGGAAAATACAACATCTGAGTTCTAATCCCCACCAGCTGCCAAAGAGCACTCACTTATGCCTGGTGCTACTACTGTGCTAAGCCCATTTTTAGAAACCTCGGTCATCAGTTTATTATACAAAAGAGCTGCCAACTTAATGTACGCCAGCTTTAAATTGCACTAATAAAATCATAAAGTGTGCTTTGCCATGGGATCTCAACCCAACAGTTGAACATTAAAAGATAAAAAGCTTAAGAAAAATCTTTGACACATTTGAAAAGAAAAATTGTTCTTGATTGTAGCAAATTTTGAAATGCCGTTTTTAAAATGAAGACAATTATTAAAGGATTTTGTTGTTCTTAACAGGTACTAAAGGTATAAAACCTTCAGTAACTACTGAAATCCTTTAATGCACACAAAGTCATGTGTTTCTGCCTATTTATAATCAGTTAATCTTTCCATAAATCAGGATTACCAGATCATAAACATTGGCAGAAAACACATTAACCATGTCTAGGACTTGCTAATAAAATGATAGCAATTATATGAAACTAGGTTGCTTCTTTATTTAATATAGTTATTGATTTTTGTGTTAAGTAATGTCTAAATCTTTTTGTAATAAGGGAGACCTGGCCATAGGAAAACCCCCAAAAAATCCCATCGCATTGCTTTGAGACAACAGAAACCGACTAAGTTATTGCTTTTAACACCCTCAATTCTTGGCTCCCTGGTCCCTCTAGTCCCACATACCTGCCTTCCCCAATCAAGAAACCCAAGCCAATGTCCTGCCTCCCCATGCTATAGACTCAGTACCTAGGCTATTGGGGTCCATACCCACATCTGCTCATTATCTGCCCTACAATATAAGCACTCATTGATTGTCTATTATAAACATGGGGGGGGGGGGGCTCAGCAGGGATGTTACAAGTTACCAGGCTTCGGTAAAATGGCCCCATTTTGTTGCTGCCTGTAAATGAACTTGGAGGTCTAGGGCACGATTCCAGTATATCAGCATTTCACTCAGAAAGAGCAAAGGTGAGCATAAAATCTACTGTGTACAATCCAATCTATTTAACAATCACAGTGCAATACCTAGATAGCATAATTTCCAGAAGCTGGCTACCTCCATGAATTCCCACTAATGTTTTTGGGACCTATAATAGCCATTTTGCCAGTTTCACCAAAAAACTGCCCTAAACCAAACTCCATAAAAGTCTAAAGGTAGGAAAATGTGAGATTTCTTTTCAGCAATGCTCCCTCAACAAGCTCAAATTCCTGGGGGGGAGATTCTTCAAATTATTAAAGAGTCTACAGTGTGTTGAGGTCACAGGAAGTTGATGGTTGTGCCTGGAAAATAAAAGTCTTGGATGTTTATGTGTCCTGAAGGATGGCACTGGCACATCTAAAATCATTTTTCCAGCACTGGCACATTGGTAAAAATGTAATTTTTTCTAACAAACAAATTGAATAGCTTCGAATGGTGACATTATGGTTAGGTATTTGAAACTATTTGAAAACGTGTGTCCCTTTACAGCAGTATTATTGATTTATTTTCAGCAAATGGGCAAGAAAAAAGATATTTGGTTTGAGGAAACTGGCTACAAACAATTTGAAGAAAATGCACGGTCCCATAAAGGCAATATTACTATTTGTGGATTGGTCTTCATTATCTTGACCGCAAGCATCATGTTACATCACATACACATAACCTACTATCTACTATGTTTGGCTCTGACTAAGAATCTCAAATTATTATTGACTAACAATAATTCTGTTATTATTAGTCAGCATGTAGTATTATGTTCGAACTGGCAGCAAGTGTGGAGTGCCACGCATGCCTGCTCTGTAACTGTATTGCCAAACTCTAGAACATTCACTTAAAGCAGATGCCCCTGGGTCATCTGGATTTGGAAACCCCCCAGTTCATCCATTAAAACTGACCTTTCCCAGCTCCAATGGCACATGCGCAGGCTTTCATCTGATTGAAAGCCCTTTGTCATGTTTACATCCTTTGTCAAAGGACTTTGATCAAATTCAATGAGGAGTGCGCTGCCATGCGGCAGCATGTTCCCCATTGAAAACAATCAGACTGTGATTTTGATCTGTAATTTTTCACCCCATATTATGAATTCTACCTTGCATTGCATTCCCAACTGAGAGAAATCAAAGTCGTTTGCAGAATAACATAGTTAAGGCAAGTGCCTCTAATTGGACCAGAGCCCATTCATGCACTGTTGGACTAGGAAGATGTGAGTTATTATGGGCGATCGGGAGGTTTTACACAGCAAGACATCACAAAGGGGGATGCCCCGGGGGAAGGCCAGTATCCGTTAAGGGTTTTGTCCCACTTTAAAGCACAATAAAGTTTAATTACACTAGCCTAAAATATGAAAAATCTTTTTCTATGTACTTTTAGCAGTGTAGTGTATAGTCATCTGTGCTATCTAACTAAATGGTAAAACTGCTAAAATTATAAAGCAGACGCTGAGGAGAATGCTTCACAGTTAAAAAGGCAACGGATGAGAGGAGTAGTGCTGATAGCAGAAAGCCAACGCCTTTGGCTGTTTTTGTTCAGGTCTGAGAGTTTCATTTTTTCAGCGGTGGAACAAGTACAGAGAGTTAGCCATGTGTCAAGAGGTGGGGCTGCAGGCTCGAAATGGTGGTTTTGTTCTTTGGGCTAGAGAAGTAAATCAACTCAGCAAAACTTACAAAACAAAAAATATATTCTTCCAAAAAATAGATTTGAAAAGTTTGTTTTATATTATTGACACTTACCTAACTTAAGTTCATTTCCAGGATACAGTATAATCTCTACTCTGCCATTTAGCTCTTCATGTTTCTCTGTATAATTACGAACCATAAAGTCTGTAGCCATCTGTCACGTTCTTTTGCTGTCCTCAAAATGACAGGAGTAAAGACCTTTCTTCTGTCATCAGATATATTTAATTGTACTGATCCATTTTTCTAATAGCAGTGACAATTAGTATCTTGCAGCACTTGCAGATCAGTGAGAAGTGGGTGCTTGGTTATCAGTATGATGTAATGCTTAACACATATGCAGTGTATAGCAATTAATTAAAAGTGTTGGCTTGAGAAGACGGTGGTATATTTATTAATAAATCAGTTAAATAATCCAAAGAATATGGAGAGATTTTCAAATTTACCTCACCATCTTATTTGCTGCTCTTTCCTAAATCCTGGAAAAACGTCTCTCTCATACATATATTTTCCTAGTGGAGAGGTTTTCCAATTGAGCGGCAAGATTTATTAAATAATCCAAAGGTGAAGACATTACTCAAGTGGGGAGAACTTCTCCACATGGTGGTCGATTCAGTGCCAGGTGAGAATTTACTTTTTTAGATGTAAAAATGAACGGCAGTATTCTCTCCTAAAAAAGGAGCGAGAATTCTCACCTGGCTCTAACTCGACCCCATAGTGTCAATGCGGTGGTCGATTCAGAGCCAGGTGAGACTTCTCAATACCTTTTTATGAGAGAAAACTGGCATTCACTTTCATTGTCTACCTTGGGGCTGATTCAGAGCCAGGTGAACATTTAGACAATTGAAGTCAATGCCAAAAAAGGAGTGAGAATTCTCTTCTGTCTCAGAATCGACTCCATGGTATGGAAAAGTTCTCCAATTACCGTTAGATAAATAGGTTTTTCAATGAGGTTTATCTTATCCATACTTTTATAAAAGAGTTAGCAATCTGCCAGTCCTCATCAGCCCCTCTCTCTCTCATCAATTATTTTAATCAGGGATAGAAAATATTTTCTTAGGAAAGCTGAACATAACAATGTCTTTTGACGACTCCCAAGTGCGTTATAGCCTCCAAGGGACAATCCTCCCTGGTGTGTTACAGTCTTTTGCAGCACTACAATCTGCTTCGCCACCAAGCAATTCGTTTCTTACTGCTGGACTATAGCTTGCTGCTCTGGGCCACAGTTTGCTGATGATGTATGTTCATCTGTGCCAGGATTTCTGTTGAATTCAATTGGCCTGTGCCAACAGTTTCATTAACCTATTTCATCATTACCATTTATTGAATAGTCTATGTGTTTAACAAACTATTCCCCAGCATCTAAAATTAATATATTTTATGTTTTTAGTCACTTATTATTCTTTTCTCGACTGGGCTGCAACTCTGTTGAGGACTCTAGGATACGGGCGTCGCAATCTTGCCTCAGAAGCATCACATACCGAGGAGAGGACAGGGGGGCAAAAGTACAGGGGGTGGGGTTATAGCTGTGCTATAATAGAGCAGCAATCCCAGAATGTAGAGCAGCACATTCAGAAGACACTGAGACAGCCTGACACTCCATGAGCCGCTATCTTGAATTTTAAAAGGCTCATAAAATGCAGTAGATGCAGGTAGGATGATTTATAATGTGGGCCATCTGTATGTACAGGGTGGGGGAAACATATAAGATAGGCTCTTGTTCAGAATGATGGTCCAGATTAACTTCTCCATAACTGCAGTTGAATCTGACTTTGGGAAATTCACGTCGGTCCATGTAATTTACAGTTTGCACCGTTTCAGCCACCAATAATTGTGAAGTCTTGAGGAAAGAGTGGTGAAATAACACAACAGTCCCAAAATGACAAGTTTGCTTTACTGTTCCACAAAATATCAAGGTAAATGGTTATATCAACACAGTAAAATGGTGATTTAATCAAGGAAAAGAGCACTAGTACCTATTTTAAGCAGACTTTACACTGAGTGTCTCACCCTGCTATTGTGGCAATCCAGGTTATCCACAGCTCAGGCTTTATCTGCATGCTACATTTACATGGATTTTGTGAGTTTCTTGCCGAGATGACTTGGCTTCTAATACATTTTCTAGTGGTCATGAATTAATCACCCCCATTCATTGAACCCTTGAGGGGTTGAGTGGTGACCTATCGCATATAAAACCTTCAACAATGTGAAACTATTACTTGCAAATGCACCTTTAAGCAATAAGACAGAAACACTTTTAGTAGTAGAATGCTTGATTTTGCCCCAGAAAACCTAGATGTTTCTACCGGTGATGATGTATTATGAACTCTACAAAGCCTGCCCTACAGGGTGAAGATCTCCAAACCTTGCATTGGATAGGGACTAAGCATCCTAAAATACATATTATCGAGCCTGTTAAGCATTATATTTTTCAGGGGCCAGAATCATGAGTTTTTCTGCTAATTTTGGTGACTAAGCACAATGTTACTACCCATTATTTTAAAAAGGCATTTATTTTCTGTACCCCCCCCCCCCCCACACACACACACACACAGGCTAGGTCTGCTTAGCATGGCTTGCTTCCCTTGCTATAAAAGTGTTTATATAACCACTGCCAATGAGAACCAAATGGACCCATCTAACAGAGCTAATAATGTAATTTAGCACCTTTTTATAACACAAACTGCAGTGACATGGCTAATTTCGTAAATGGAGTTTGCTTCAGCATTGATGGCTTTGAGCACATATTTAATATATAACGTGGCATTGCCAGCCAAGTTAGACCATGCCAAAACATTTATTGGCTAAATCTACACACTGCATGCTTTACATTACAATAAAAATTATTTGATATTGGCAAGAATGTGTTAAATATATAAATTATGAAAATCCTGTAACAAGCAAACAGATATAGTATATTTTATAAATGCAACAAAATGAACCCAGGATTCCTTGTAGACTAAACTCGGCTACATGAGCTCTTTGCTGGCACAGGCAACATGTCTTACACAGTAACTCATTCAAGAACTGAACTGAACTTTTCAAAGCTGTCAGAAATGTTGTGCAGTAGATCAAATGACTCCAGCGGTGACCATCACCTGTTTTTTGTTCTTGGCTGATGTGCCACTTAAATGAGAAGACTGCATGGCAACCCGTGATGCTATTAAATGTTAAAGAGCTGGAAGGAGCTCAAAAGGGGACTTGTGTTATTATAGAAGATAAACTATTTCAAGACTGTGACTTTCTGTGATTTGAAGCCAGGATTAAGACAACAGAGCAGACAAAATTTAAAAATTAATACATTTAATTTTGCTAGGAGAGCGGCTATGAGCAATTTCAATTTGAATGTTCAATGCTCAAAACTCTGGAGATAAAGATTTTAAATTACCATGTGGTTACATAATATAATAATATACATAATAGCTGTCAAATAAAAAAAAAAACAGCTACTACAGTATCAGCCGCTACCTGCTGCTAGATTGTTAGAGATTTGCCAGGTCCTCTATGATCGGGAGGCTGCTTGGCCAAAAGCATCTGCCATTTGGATATATTTTTCATTTGAAGCCTAACACCATTAATGTCTACAGCGCAAAAAAAATCAACTGATTTATCTGGGCGAGTCCCCCCCGACCAGAGATACAGCCTGGTGCACCAGACACAAGGGTTGGTTTTCCCAGTGCTCCGAGACCAATCTCATGAGAATAAATACTAGTCTCTTCCATGCCGCCCCACCTCCCCTCCAGGCATAAAGCCTGGTGCACCAGACTTACGGACTTGCATGCCTAGTGCTCAGAGACCAAACCCATGACAATAAATACTAGCCTCTTCCATGCTCCCCCAGAGATACAGCCTGGATACCAGACAAAAGGGCTGTCGTGGCCCAGGGCTCAGAGACCAAACCCATAACAATAAATACTAGGCTCTTCCATGCCCCCCCCCCCCGCCCCCCAGGGATACAGCTTGGTGCACCATACATAAGGGATGGAATTTCCAGTGCACAGAGACCAAATCCATAAAATAAATACTAGCCTCTTCCATGCACCCCCAGGGATACTACAGCCTGGTGCACCACACATAAGGGTGCACATTCCTGGTGCTCAGAGACCAAACCCATGACAATAAATACTAGGCTCTTCCATGCCCCCCCACCCTCACTGGATGGTGGTGCGGGTAATCAAGCAGGGATATTAGCAAGCTACCCCCTGCATGCTGGGCAAGTGTATTGCTGCCCAATCCCTTGAAACTGGTAAAGGAATCCAGGGGATGTAATAGCAGAAAGGTTTATTGAAAGAAAGTGAAAAAAATACTAATTTTAACTCCCTTACTGCTGGTGGTGCTGAGTGCTAGGCAGAGCCAGACTGCACTGTCTGTTCATCCCAGGGTACATTGTGACAGAGAGAGAGGGGATAGAGCTATTCTTAGCTCAGGCAACTTTGGGGAGAGACAAGGCTATAAAAAAGGTTGGAGAGGGGGGAGCCAGGGCCAGGTGGCCCAATCACAGTCTATAGCTAGGCATTGCCCTGAGGAAATCCCTCAGGGTTGGTCTGTGCCCAGACCCAGCCTGGAACAGGTTCACCTTGGCTGACTCAGTTTCCAGGAGGGACCATTTGCTTGCCAAAACTTTGCTAGTAGGAAGATGCATTGTCACCATCATCATATACACCAATCATCAGTTCAAGGATTTCTTTGATCTTCTTCTCTTTCTTGGTAAGGAATTTGATCATGGAACAAAACTTTAAATACCTTACATTCTTTGTAGACCCACACTTTACTGTACTAGCCATCCTTTCATATCTAGTGCTTTAATCAGACCAAACTGCTACTGTGTGTGTTGCATGTTCAGGCATAGCTCAACCTGCACAGACAAGCTCAACCCTCTAACACTAACAAAACATACTGGGGGGTAACATACAGTTCATGATTATGTGAACAAAGCTCAAAGTCAAATCCACTGGATTTCTAAACTAAGAAAGCTACCGCATTTTTCGCCCTCTGAGGCGCATCTAGGATTTGGAGGGGGAAAATAAGAAAAATAGAATCTAAACCAAATGGTATGCTAAAATACCCCATTACAGACAGTGTGGCATTCCCTCATCCCATTCCCTTAACCCTTTAAGTGCCAGCCTACCTGGAGTTTTTGTCACACTCTGTTGCCAGACCATTTTGCACTATTTTGCACTCCCCATGTTCAAATGTGATTTTTTAAGGGATTTCCAGGGATTTCCCAGGAAAATGATATATTGTTTTTTTCAGCAGAGTCTGAGCTTTAACATGAAATGTCTTGTTTGTCATTTTTTAGGTGTATTCTCAATATTTTTTGGCGAAATATGTGCAAAAAAATTTAAAAAAATCAATTTTTTACCATTTGTAGTGTTTTTTTGTAATAAAAAATGTAAGTTTGTCAATAAAATCTTATTGCGTGTGAAACCCCAATTTCTCCCGGTTACAGCGGTACCACATATGTATAGGTAGACACCTTTTCCTGCCCAGGAGACTCCCCCAAACTGAAACAGAGGTTTAGGGGATTTTCTGAAAAAATACAACTGTGATATGCGCTATGCGCACCTTGCAGTTTTTCCAGAAAAACAACCCTTTACATTTGAAATACCCCCCACAAACTATATATTCTCTGGAAGTACACACCTCAGGCTTTCTATTTGTACCAGGCTTGTTGATGTGGCCACAGTTTTCTAGAAGTAATCCCTCAATGTATTCTTTGGTTGCAAAGAGTTTCCCTAAAAAAAGGATAAAAAAGCAGAATCAAAGCCACATTTTCCTAAAAAAACTATATACAAACAAGAAAAAACAAGTATGATCTGAAAAAGCAACATCCCCCGAACAGAACGATACCCAACATGCATGGGTTCTGTCAAGGA
The DNA here is from genome assembly GCA_027917425.1 of Gastrophryne carolinensis. Lineage (NCBI taxonomy): Eukaryota > Metazoa > Chordata > Amphibia > Anura > Microhylidae > Gastrophryne > Gastrophryne carolinensis. The sequence continues at coordinate 461,534,554 of CM051235.1, forward strand.
AAGAGTTGCCAAACACCCCAAAGTAAAGCATGTGCGTAACGGTAATTTTTCTTGAAAATTTCAGCTCTGCAGACAAAGTGCGCACCTTGCGATTTTTCAACCAAAACAACCCTTTACATTTGGAATATCCCCCATAAACCATATATTCCCTGAAAGTACACATGTTAAGCTTTCTAAGCGTACCCAGCTTGTTGTAGTGGGCTCATCTTTCTGGAATTAATCCCTCAAAGAACTCTTTGGTTGCGCAGAGTTTCCCTAAAAAATGTATAAAAAAGCAGAATAAAAAACACCTTTTACTAAAATATAAATATGCAAACCAGAAAAAACAAGCTAAGTCTGAAAGCGCAAGGTCCCCCGAACAGAACAATACCCAACATGCAGAGGTACTATTAACCCTTTTAATTGCCAGCTTACTTGAGATTTTGTCACCCTCTGTTGACAGGTCATTATTCCCCATTTTGCGCCATGTTTTGCGCCATGTTTTGCGTCATTTTTGCTGGAATTTTCAGGAAAATTATATATATATTTTTTGCAGCAGAGTTTAGGCTTTAACATGAAATGTCTTGTTTGTAAATTTTATTTATTATTAATTTTATTTATTATTAAGTAAAAAAATAAATAAATACAATTTTTTTTTAGAAAATTGCCTCCTTTATTTTACATAAAAAATTTATTTTATTAAAGAAAACCATATTGCATGTGAAAGCCCCATTTCTACCGATTAGAACGGTACCACATATTTATCGGTAGCCCCCTGTTCCTGCCCAGGAGACCCCCCCTAACTGAAACAAGTAATTTTTAACATTTACAAATAAAATACAACTACCATCCACACTACAAAGGGTTAAATCGAGAAAAAAAAATGACATAGGGTCCCCCCTCCCGGGAGGGGGGGCCCATTTTTGGGGGGGATTTTTAAGGGTTAAAAATCCTTAAAAATAAAAAAAAATGACATGGGCCCCCCCTTACCCAAAGTAACCAGCCCGGGACCAGCTATGTAGGGCTTGTAGGAACGGGGCACAGGGGCCAGCTTTTGTGGCCCCTGGCCCTGCAGGCTACAAGCCCGCATAGCCAGTGGGCCCGGGCTCTTCTGCCCCCCCCTGGGCTTTGGGGAGGCAGGTAATGGGGGTGCCGGGGGTTAATGGCAAGTCACCGGCTAGCGCAGGTGACTTGCCACCTCCCCCAGCCTTGTGAACTGGTATAGGGGTCATGGACCCCTTACCAGTTCACAAGGGGTTAAATGTAAAAATAAAACACAGACACACAAAGAGACAAAATATTTTATTATTTTTTTTTTTTTAATACTTACCTCCCATCCATAGTGGAGCACTCTTTCAGCCTTTTATAGCTGCTGGATGACAGAAAACAAAAGGGTTAATTAAAAAAAAAAATGACATAGGGTTCCCCCTCCTAGGGGGGGAGACCCCATTTTTTTTTGGAATTTTAAGGGTTAAAAACCCTTAAAAATCCCAAAAAAAAATGACGTAGGGTCCCCCCTACCCAGCATTACCGACCCGGGCCAGCTATGGGGGCTTGTAGAACAGGGCGCAGGGGCCAGCGTTGGTGGCCCCTGGCCCTGCAGGCTACTAGCCCACATAGCCACTAAGTGGCCCGGGCCCTTCTGCCCCCCCCTGGCCGTTGGGGAGGCAGGTAATGGGGGGCTGGGGGTTAATGGCAAGCCACCCACTAGCTGCAGGTGACTTGCCATACCCAGAGCCTTGTGAACTGGTATAAGGGGTCTCATGGACCCCTTACCAGTTCACAAAGGGTTAAATGAAAAAAAAAAACGCCACACAAAAGTATTTTATTAAAAAAAAAAAAAAAAATTTTTTTACTGTACTTACCTCCGATTGTAAGCTCCTTTGTCCCACGCCGCTCTGCTGACAGATGCCGGTGATCGGCATCAGAGAAGGGGGAGGCAGGAGATCAGAGGATCTCCTGCCACCTCCTTCCCCGTTGCCGATCACCGGCATCTGACAGCTGAGAACGCTGAAGCCGGTGATCGGTGATCGGGGCTGGGATGACGTCATAGCTCCGCCCCCAAAAGGGGCGGGGCTTGACGCTGCGACGGACCGGGATGACGTCATAGTCCCGCCCCCAAGGGGGCGGGGCTTAGCGGCAAGATGGCGGCCGCCATCGAAGAGGAGAGAGGAGAGAGCCTTCCGGGCTCTCTCCTGAAGATCGGTAAGTCCTGGGGGGTGATCGGAGGCCCCCCAGGTGAAGAGGAAGGACAGCGGGAGCCAGCGCACACACAGGTAAGTGAATGTCATTTTTTTTTTTTTTTACAGTTAGCAGCTGCTGCTGCAGAAGCGGGGGGGGGCGGCCTATTCCGGGGGCTCTCCTGGAGCCATCCGACCCCCCACGGGGGATCGGATGGCACCAAATTAAAGAGGAGACCCGGCCGGATCCAACGAGGGGTCAGGTGAGTAATTTTGTTTTTTTTTTTGCCCACTAGCAGGGGTAAATGCCAGGCACGTAAATTTTACGTGGCTGGCACTTAAGTGACGGAGAGGCAACCACGTAAATTTTACGTGGCTGGCATTTAAAGGGTTAAGCAGTGCGGCATTCCCCCATCCTATTCTCCATATGCAGTGTGGAATACCCCCATCCAATAGGCAGCGTGACATACCCCTCCCCTCCCATAGACAGAGTTGCTTTCCCCCTCCCTTATGCAGTGTGGCCCCCCATCCCATTCTCCATATGCAGAGCGGCATCCCCCATCCCATTCCCATAGGCACCCCACGCTGGAGAAAAAAAGGGCAGGGTAACTGAACTCCGCCCACTGTCCCCACTCTGGCCACTGCTGACACTGGCGGTATTTCTCTTGCCGGTGTGCACACACACACCTGGTTGGTGCAGCCAGAGAAATACCGGCGGTGCCGATAGCGGCCATAGCGGAGACAGTGGGCGGAAAGGCAAGTTACCCTGCTGTCTCCTTGCTGGCCACTCTATCATCAGCTTCGCAATGTGGCCCCCAAGACTCCAGCCGATAAAAGAGCAGCGGACAGGGATAGGGAAGAGTAACTGAACCCTGCCCACTGTCCCTGCTCTGGCCGCTCCCGGCACCACCACTGCTTCTTGAGCCAGAGCACGCAAACACCCGGCGTGCCCACTTACCCTGCCCCCCTCTCTTTCATCGGCTGATGTCCCGGAGGCCCCGGCGCGAGGCTTATATGAGTATATCTTTTTACTTTACATTTGCCCAATAAGGCGCACTGACAAACACCCCCCCCCCCCCCCCACACACACACACACACACACACACACTTTTGGCGGGAAATTTGTGTGTCTTATAAAAATACTGTATTTGGATTACTAAAATTACTTCTGAAAAATTGTGGTTATGTCCAGCTGTTTTTACTTATTACTGCAAATTTACTAAAATATATTTTAACAGATTCTGAAAAACTGAGAGCATAAAATTGTTTACGTGTGCTTCCTATCCAGCACACACACACACACTTTACCTTATTGGCGATACTTGTAATGAATGCCTTGATATCCAGATTGGTTGGGCAACTCTTTTGACAAGGAGCATCTGCGCATTTCAAGCACCTGAAAAAAATAGGCACTGATAAATGTTGTGTCGCATGAAGAATTGTCTTTTACACTTAAAGTATGAAGCCATCAGACCTCAAAGGTTGTGAACTCAACAGCTGAATTATATGAAGCAAATTAGATTGTATATAAAGATCAATAATGCCTATCTCTTCCCTAGAAACAACTAAATCTTATAAAGCAACAATGTTGCTAAAGAAAATGTAAAATGTCATTATCCTGGAACAACAGGTTTGTAAAATTGCCTGATACTAGTGTTTTCTTTTGTGAGTTCTTAAAGAGAACATATACCTAGAAAGGAAATGTATGTAGTCACCTTCTGTCTGCAGCCCAGTTCCCCTAAAACATCTGTTGTTTCCTTTTTTTTTTACAAAAGTATTTGCCCAATATTCATAAAAGCACTAAAAGGATGCAGTAGGATGTTCAAATGGGAAAAGTCTGGCTTCCTGGCCTTGCAGCAAGGGCTACAGGTGCTTTCCAGTGATGACGCATTCAGTTACAAGCTAAACTGACACATGAGGTGTATGTGGCAATTTCGCTTGTAGTGCTTTCAGATGTATTGCAGTTATTATAACTGATAAGGCTGACCCTCAATGCTGAACTGTGTATAATTGAATCATCACTGGAGAGCACCAGGGGGCACTGCTGCACAGCCAAACTGACAATAGGCCACCATTCGAACATCATACGGTTTCCTGTTATTTATTATTATTATTTTTTTTTTTAATATTGGGCAAATGCTTTAGTCAAAAAAGAAACACAGGCTATTTTATGTCCTTGAAGTGATGAACTGATTGAGTATTTTTTCCTATGTTGACAATGTGTGTTATGGAAGCAGTTTTCAATATATGCACTCTGTTGCTATTGTCTGTACACCAAGGTCAAAGAGAAGAGATAAGTGACCAAATCATGAGTGGCATTTCTATTTAAATCCTTGTACTCTCTTCTGCATACTTTGGACTACAAAGATCTGGAATAAAACGTTAAAGCCCCTGTCCAGGCACACAGTAACTTTCTCCCTCCTTATCCCCCACGGGAACAGTGTAAAATGAACCATTTCAAATGTTCTCAAAATCTCAGATTATATCTGAATACCTTCTAAGCAAAGATGCTTTCTTCACCACAGTTTCTGGATGTGGCCAAGCTGGGATGGACATGTCACGGCGTAGGTTTATGAGCTACGTGTGTGCTCTGCTATGGTCAGAGACATCTGCCTGACATCTGGACCACTGTAGCTTGCCGTGCTTGCTCACGCCAAGAGCACAAAATGACCATGGCTTTTTGAACATTTTTTTTGTGTTCCTGGACAAATGAAAATGAAAGGAAGGCAAGCTAGAGACCTACTATGGTTTTTACCCCATGCTGCTGGAAATGGAGAAGAGGCACATTGCACTGGCATCAGGTGGCATTATAGCCATTTGGATTTGTAGTGCCTTTAACAATGCAGAGAGACAATATATCTAATGGGTTATATATAGAGCGCATTTCTGGAGTTTATTTCTATCCTATTATACCACAAGTGTATTGCATCCAGGGCTTTGATCTTGGAAGCCTAAACATTTGCCATAGACATTTCTTTCTCCCGAGTGTCCTGGTCAATTCTGTATTCATATAGTAGTTGTGAACGGACAATACATTGTAATTGCGACAGAAAGCCCACTCATCTGCCTTCCGCTCCTGCAATTGACAGTTTTGCATTTGCATAGATTTCATGTACAGAAATTATAAACATTATACATTCCCTACATTTTCTACTATAATAAAACCTTTCGAAGAATTAGTGTAAAAAAGAATTGTTAAATAATGTTATTAAAGCGGCATAAAAGCCGTGTGGGAGCGTACCCTAGCCTACAGGGGAACTGGGGAAGTGGCCAGCTGACGGCATTCTTGAGATCAGCCAATTGACAATCTCAAAAATGCCATATGGGGGACGACCTTGGCAGTGGAACCCCACTTTTTTTTTTTAAAACAGGGCCATTGGTGAGCTGTCTGCAGGGATTTGGGCCACATCAGGAGTGCCACATTTGTGTCAAATCCAGGAGCTGGATTTGAGCAAGCTATAGAATCAGACAGAATACCATACTGGTCGATGCTGCATAACTAGGCATGAGTGAACCATCCAAAGTTCAGGTCCAGCATCTTCGGCCGAACTTTCATTAAATGTTTGGGATCAGGGACCTAAACCTGAACTTTGGGGGGTGGCTGTGGGGGGGCCAGAGTGTGCAGTAGGAGGCGCAGCTGTAAAAACTTACCTGTGCTCGCCAATCCATGGACCATTTTAAATGCCGCCGCTGCCGCCACTGACAGGAAGGGGTTAGAAGGGCTCAGGTGAGTTACAGATGCTTCCTGCTGCTGCACCCCTAGGTGCAGGTGAAGTAGGTTGATGGGCAGCCCAGAAGCTCATCAACCAGATTTTCCATGTTCGGGCCGGACACTGTTTGGGTTTGGGAACCAGAACTTTGTGGTTCGGGTTTGTTCATCACTATCCAAAAAAAAACATGTTTATGTTGTATTTGTTTCTGGCAGTGTAAAATTGTACCCTCAGTAAGGCATAACAGAGTGTATTCAGTCTGATTCTAAGGCTTCATATGCATCTTCCATATTAAGGCCTTCCAAAAGTGGTCCTTAACAGATTTGATCTAAATTTCCTGCAAATTGAGGTACAATATTTACTTTTGGTATTCTTTTCAAACATACAATTAAAAGGATATTTTTAGTTCATAAACAGGCACACCCATTTAAAAAGTATTACTGAAACTTAAAATAATAAATGTAGGGTTTATTTTTTTTAGTTTCTGTTTGATGTTGGGTATCCCATGTGAAATGGTTAATAGGTTTCACTGGCTCTTCTAGTCCATCTGCATAGAGTGGTCTTCTAACCCTGCAGCTCGCTGGAGACCACTCTTAAGAAACCATGACATGCACACAAGGTATAGTTTCCCAAAGTGATCTGTTCTTTATTGAGGCAATTCAGTATTTATACACAACAAGCAGAACTTTCTAGAAGCTACTACGTCTTGTGATGTAGGTATCATTTTAGTAAGCCCCTACAGGAGGTTTAGAGCGGTTTCTCTTATCAGTACATTTCTCAAGGACTAACATGATATACAATTAACAAAACTTTCTGTTCCCTGTAATTGTGGGCTATGTGCTCGGCAGCTCTACATATACAAATATAAAATGGAGTCAGTGCAAACAAAGAGAAAAAGATACAAATTTCCCTTCACCATGTAAGACTATGATGCGTTAGTTGAATATGTGTGGGGTAACTGTAAATAAAATCATCAGCTTTGTATTTGTTATATTAGTTAAGAGGAACATGGGAAAACAAGCTCTATTAATAGCAGCTTGTCAGATTTTGGATGCATTGGTACCAGCATTCCTAATAAATCCAGCGGAAGAATAGTTAGTGAGATCCGGTTGACCATTTCGACAACTAATTTTATAAGGGCTTTGAATAATAACAACACTATAGTGCATCTGATTTAGACTCCGCAATGTGATTTACCTTATTTAAAGCATTTACCATTACACAGAGAACATGTTAATTGTCGTTGCAGATAAATGTATATTTACAGCACTTGAAACATAAAACGCTTCTGCAGTTCAGTCCAAATGCGTTGAATGTTGACTTTGAAGTGAACAGACAGAGAAAATGACTCATGTTTGAAAAATATCCTGTCATTTCTACAGAGCTCATTGCAATCATTTTAATTGCACAGCATATTAACCCTATAGCATGCTCTTATGTTAATTAGTGTTCATACTCTTAAAATGCACAAAAAGAATCTAAAAGGTGAAAAGTTTACCCAGAGGCATGTTCAGCCTTCTGAACAAGCAATTTTAGAATGGTGCTTGCATGCTCAACAGGAGAAAAGCATTTGTAGGCAGACATTTTTAAAGTGGATCAAAACCCACGGAGATCAGCCCATATCCATAAGATTCCCACACTGATTGATTCCCTCCCCCCCCGGGCATCCAGAATCGGAATGCCCCGTTGTGTGAAATCCCACAGGTCGCGCATAAACTCAACTTCTTTCCCGGTCCAACGGCACATGCACGATCAGCAGTCGCATCCCCGCCATCCCTCTAGCGGGGTGCATGCCCTTGACAGGCACTTGGGAATGGCAAGCGGGGGATGCGGACGTCAGTGAGCTCAGATCCACTCATATTAGATGAGCTCCTGGGCGAGGGGCTTGAGTGGATCCAAGTGCACTGATTGGACGAGCGCCTCACATGCATCCTAGGACTGGGAAGAGTTGAGTTTGTTTTAGCGACCTGGGGAGTTTCACACATCCCCCAATCAGGGTGCCCCTGGGGACAAGGGCCAGGATTGTCAAAATCCTGGGTTTTGGTCCACTTTAAGGAATATTAATAATAGGCAGTGCATCCCTACCTCCTGTCTGCCTCCAGAGGGTGCCAAAACACCTGCCTAAACACTGGAAACTCCCAAGACAAGCTGCACCATCCGTACCTGCTGCAGGTTCAAAGACATGTTGTATGTATGTGAATTGTGATGTTCCTGGGCGCTTCCTGCTACTCCATTGCTCCTCCTGAATAGCTGCATCTCTCCTATTCAGATATATAAGCTTCTATAAACTTGACTATAGATATATAAGCTTCTATATGTTGGCTATAGAAAGATGGCCGTCTGCATCAGTGGAGACATACTTTTTGCTTCCAAGGCACCTGCTTGAATTTAGACTTCAAGAAGAAGCCAAATGCTCTCCCAGCACTGAAGTTATGGAGTTGTAGATGAGTAGAGAGCAAGTCATTAAAAGTTTGATTTTATACCTCTATAGATTAGAGTATACAATGAGAAACAGTAAGTGTGTGTGGGTGTGTGTGTGTGTGTGTGTGTGTGTGTGTGTGTTACTTATGCAGGGGGCCAGAGACATTAACCCTTCACATGATGTGAGTGAGACAGATTATGTAACTACTACCCTTGGTTCGCCTTGTACCCAACTCAATCCGATGGTCTCATGGCACATGTGAAGGCTCTCCTCCAATCATCACTAAAGTGGAGAAAAACCTGGGCCTTATATCAGGTTTTGGTAATCTCCCTAAGGCATCCTGATTTGGCATGTCCCACTGTATGAAACCCCAGCCAGTCACCTGTTATAAATGGCTCACCAGTAATCCCATGGTGCAGGCCCAGCATCCCTCCAAGCTTTTTTAGCAACGCATATATAAAGGAGTGGATAAGGAAGCTCAGTGGTGGGGATATCCTACATCCCTAGATGACCATGTCTAGCCATGCCAGACAGTTACAGCAGGTGCAGGCACGCACAGACCAGATGGAGGAAATGCTACTATTGGCCACATGTGTTGTGGGATCAACCGTGATATATGTATATTGGACAACACATCTGGGATGCCCCTGGGTTGGTTATTTAACTGGATTTGCCAGGCACCTGTCCCCTCTCTCTGCCGCAGCCAGCCATTTAGAAATGTCAGTAGGGGCCCAGCATGTCATGACAGAGCATGGGATGAAGAGCAGGAGGTGGCCAACTTCTGTCCCGACTTGTTCACCTGCCCTAAAACTATGTGAATGACTAGGTGCCATCAGATTGCTGGTGGGAAGAGTATCCTTACAACCTCATGAGGTTTCACACAGCGGGGATCCCAAACTGGGAATCTGAATAAGTCTAAGACTGGCCCAGTTCATTGAACTTGTCTGGTTATTGAATAACACTGGATCACATTTTTTTTCTTCCTACATTTTCACATTCCTTCTGTGATGTTGTAATTTGAACTACTTGTAAAGAATTGATACTTAAATGAGCACTACTGCAAAAAATGGCAATGATAAAAATTAATATAAATATGCTCAGTGGCAGGAGGAGAGGTCGCTTATACACACAGCATCAAGAAATATCTAGCCAGGCAGGAAGAGGAAATTAGGGGTGATGGGTTCTGTCACCCCTGATACACTAAACCTGCCACCCCTGGATTTTTTTCCTACCAGGGTGAATAAGTGTCCCCTCCTCTCATAAGCTGACATGTTTATATGGATTTTTAATATTAAACAATTTTGAAATAGATGCTGACCACAAAGGTCATGCTAATTATTTAGTGAAGGCAATTAAACTCTGGATGCACACTTGGATGTGGATTGCAACCTAAATAGCTTGGTGAGCTTTTTAACTTTAGCACACAAAAGTGTGCAATAAAATGTTTTTGTTCTATTTTTTCAACAAAATGTAACATGCACATACAGTGGGGCATTTTTGCAGGTAAGATTTTTTTTTTCTGATGCGGTAATGATGATTTTTTGAAAACTCTGTAATGTATGCTTAGGAATTTACATTTATTTCCCATAGGGTACTGTTTCCAAACCTTGAAAAATAATTCTTACTTTATTGCAAAAATTATGTAGATAACCTTTAAAATTGTGTTGTGTGCACTTGTAAATGTTGTAGCCACTCAGTAAATATACAATACTTGCAATATTTGCATCTTTCTTACTTCAGAGGTTCATATTGACACAAATCATTAGTTTATTGAATAATCCAATTCTAAAATATCTAAGTGACAAAATGATGTGAATTGTTACTTTCAGTATCTGGTATGACCTCCTTGTGCAACAATAACTACAGTTAAATGTGCAGTAATAATTGTTAACCAGTCCTGCACATTGGCCTTGATTCACTAAAAGTCATGGTTAGAGATTAGCGAATTTTTGAAAATTTAGTTTCGGCCGATTTCGCCAAATTTTCCGGAAAAATTAGTTTCGGTCTGAATTTATTTGTGGTGAATCGTTATTAAAAACAGCTATTTCTGGCCTTCCGAGAGCCTCAATAGGGTTTGTAGAACATTTTGCCTTGCTGTAACACGCATAGGATGCGTGCTGGGTTAGTGAAATAATACTGTAAAGAAATATGACATGCAGATCAGAGGCATCGCTGTTGCAGAGCGGCAAAATTACAGAGCCTTGAGGTGGCATCAGTAGAGGGGCCCATATATTGCCTGAAAAACACACCCTGGAGTTGGCAGCAGCATAAGGAGCCCATATATTGGCTGAAAGACACATTGGAGTTGGCAGCAGCATGGGGAGCCCATATTTTGCCTTAAAAACACACCCTGGAGTTGGCATCAGCATAAGGAGCCCATATATTGCCTGAAAGACACACTGGAGTTTGCAGCAGCATGGGAAGCCCATATATTGCCTGAAAGACACACCCTGGAGTTCGCAGCAGCATGAAGAGCCCATATATTGCCTAACAGACATACCCTGGAGTTGGCAGCAGCATAAGGAGCCCATATATTGCCTGAAAAACACACCCTGGAGTTGGCAGCAGCATGAGGAGCCCATATATCGCCTGCTACGTGCGTCAGCTACTACCATGCATCAGCCATTGGTGGGTGGAAATCCTGGCTGATCCATGCCTGATTCATCTTCACAAAGGTGAGTCTCTCCACATTTTTTGTGGACAGACGAGTTCACCCCTGCCGCACTAAACACCCGCTCAGATGGCACACTACTGGCCGGGCAGGACAGCTTTCCCAGGTCAAACTCTGCAGTTGCGGCCACAAATCAAGTTTTCCTGCCCAGAAGTCCAGCGGATCCTCAAGGTGCGTTGGCATGGTCATGTCAAGGTATGACACGACCTGCTGGTTCCAGTCCTGCTTCAGCTCTTCCTGCTGCTCATGAGTAGCCTGACTATGTGGGTGAAGAAAGCTACTCATTAGCAACTGAAGACTCAGGCTGCTGCTGATGGAGCTGGTACTGCTCCTGCCACCCGCCCAGCAGCCATGGCAGTGGAAGGTGAGCGTAGAGGGCCCCCTGAGTCAGACCTGCGAAAGTATGGACGATGGCGCAGATAGGCATCGGCCAACTGACTAAGTAGAATGTCTTTGTAGTAGGTCAGTTTGTCCTCCCTCTCAGTGGGTGTAAAAAATGCCCCCATTTTGTGCCAGTAGCGAGGGTCCAATAAGGTGGAGAGCCAAAAGTCATCCCGCTGACAAATGGAGACAATTCAGCCATTTGTGCAAGTGACTCGGAGGGACTACCTGTCTCCATCTCCACTGAATACTGCCACGGTTTGTCTGGGTCCTCAGTCTCGCCTTCCTCACAACCATCTAGCTCTGGCTGCTCCTGCTCCTCCTCTCCTGTCAGATGACTAGATAAATCGCCCATTTCGCCAAACCTAAACTGTGCGTCACTGTACCCCTCCCCCTCATCCTCCTCCAGTTAAGCTCCCACGGGGTTCATTTGGCCGTGAGATGTAGGCGCCATGTCTCCAGTGCCCTGACCAGCCATGGTTTCCAACATGTGTTGTAGTACATGAAACAGTGGAATCACATTGTTCATCCCGTAAGCCTTGCGACTGACAAATAAAGTGGCTTCCTCAAAGGGACTGAGCAAACGGCAGGTGTCACGTATGAGCTGCCACTGGTATACATTTAAGTTACACAGGGGAGCCCCCTATCTGCTTGGATCATCAAGAAATCAGTGATGACTTTTCTCTGTTCGTATAGTCGATCCAAAATATGGAGGGTGGAATTCCAATGGGTGGAAACATTGCAAATCAGACTATGTTGGGGATACCGTCCTGATGCTGTAGCTCAAGAAGAGTGTGCTTGGCGGTGTAGGAGTGGCTGAAGTGCATGCAAAGTTTCCTTCCCATTGTTAGGATGTCTTGCAGATGGGGGGGAGACTTCAGAAAACGCTTGACAACTAGGTTGAACACATGTGCCATACAGGGTACAGGTCACATGGCTCAGGCTTCCTTGTCGCAGCACAGACAAGATGTTCTTCTCATTGTCAGTTACCATGGTTCCCATTTGCAGTTTTCGTGGAGTAAGCCATGTCTTGATTTCTTGATGAATTAATTTTAGAAGTTCCTCCCGTTTGACTCCGTTCGCCAAGGCAAACCATGTGAAGCACACCGTGACACCGCCGTGCCTGGCACGCATGGTAGAGGGGCACTGAGACTTGACCATACAGTAGAGGCTGAGGAGACGGCGGAGGATGATGAGGCAGAGTCAAACACTGTCCCAGGCACAACGGCCTGGGAGCGTGGAGGCCGAAGCGTGACCTGTCCAAGTTGATGTTGTGGCTGTGCAGGAACCACATTCACCCAGTGGGCCGTAAAAGGACGTATATTGTCACTGACCATAGTTACAGCTCCAGACGTCGGCGCTGCCATGCACAACGACAGGCTCAAGGACTGGCCCACCTTCTGTTCAACAACTTCAGCAACTTGGACAGGAGCACATTTAGCTTCTGGGACGTAGGATGAGTGGGCGCATACTTTTGTCTCTTGGACATGGCTTCGCTGATGGATTGCTGGTGGGATGACTGACTTGTAGTAGGAGGAGCAGGAGCATCTGGAGTGACAGAGGATGGGTATGACGCACAGGTAACTTTGGCTGAGGTGCTGGAGCCTTGGCTGGCTGAAATTGGAAGCGGCGTGGCACTGGCTGATGCAGCAGGCTGGACCACCACTTCGGAGCCTTGGTTCTCCCAGGCCACTTTATGGTGATGCTGCATATGTTGCCGCAGGGCAGAGGGGCCAACATTGGGGCCCTGGCTACGCTTCACCTTCTGCCTACACATCTTGCATGTGGCCAGGTTACCCTCCTGCGGATGCTTGATGAAAAACTGCCACACTGCCGAGTAGCTAATTTTCCCACCAACAGTCCAAACTAATTCACTGCTACTGCCGCTGACTCCAGGAGCCCCTGCTCCACTACCTCCCGGGAAGGTAGCCTGCTGCGCAGCAAGTGGTCTACCCTGGCCCCAGCCATGTTTGGCTCCAGACTTTCCAATTCTGCCACCATGCTGACTGCCAACCATGCTACCACCTTGCTGCCTCAGATGCTGACTCAGGGGCAACCTGTGACCCTCTTCTCAAGATGATGAGGAAGCCCCTTATGCACCTGGCTCCCAAGTGCGATCGGCTTCATCATCATCATCGAGTTGTGTCTGCATGTCACTGATGTCCTCCTTGGTTTCCTCAACAGTGTCTGCTGCTGGAGCTGGAATGCTTGCCACACCACCTCCCACACCACTCTCCTCATCAGTGTTTGTCCGCCTAGCAAAAGAAGTGGTGGATGACCCCTCCATTTCTTGGCTGGGCAGTAGCAGCTGACTGTCCTCCATTAGATCTTCCTCACTGAATAGTGGAGCTGAACCCAAAACATAAGATACGTCGCTGGGGGGCATAGGACAGAGGCAATGGAAGGACAGGGTCTGCTCCTGGGCCATGCCAACTCAGGGTTGTGTCCGAGGAATCTACCTGACTGGGGGTGTCAGATGTCACTTGTGATGAAGTGGAAGACCACATTAACCAATCGATGACGGCAGATGCGTTGCTGGTCGAGACACGACCACTAGCAGATACCGGGAGATCAGGGCTCTCACCGCGACTCCTGCTGCCACTCGCCCCTAGTGTGCTGCGACCTCTGCCTGATGAATCTAGGCCTCTGCTCTGTGCACATCCTGGCACGTCTCTGCCTGACATTTTTACAGCGTTTAGGAGGGGAAAACAATAAGCTACACTACACTTAAAATAGTTTTTAGAACAACTGCAGGTGTGTAGAAAAATAGGCAGACACTGTCAGTTGGCCTTAAATAGAATGCCCCTGGTCAGAGTTAAATGTACTACAGGTTTTAAAAAATGGTTTTGTTTGAAAAACAAAAGCGATATAGGCAGGCACTCTAACAAAAGATAAAGGCAAATACAATGTCACATCATGGGCTGCTATGGGATGCCCCCAGTGAAAGTGAAGCACTACAGAAGTTTTAAAACATGGTTTTTGTTACAAAAGGAAAAGCTAAATAGGCAGGTACTCTTTAAAGACAAATGCTAGCACGCTGTGACACCTTGGGGTGCCCCCAGTGAAGGTGAAGCACTAAAGAACATTTTAAAATGTGGCTTTTGTTACAAAAGGTAAAGCTAAATAGGCAGGTACTCTTTATGTTTAATCTTATTTTATTAGGTTTTACATTTTAAGGCACAATACAATATCACACAAAGAAAACAAAAGATTACAAGACACAAAGCAGAATACAATACATACATCATATTTACTCCTCCAGAGAGTCACACTAGCCACCTGCATCACCGGAAGGTGCACCTCCTGCCCACCTAACCTCCCCCCCGCCTGCACAGCAATCCCTGAAGTAACCATCATAGTGCCGGACCACCACCACTCCTGCCCTACCCGGGAAGGAGCGCGATGTCGCCCACCGGCACGACCCACCCCGAAGGAGAAGTAAAACATAGAGCCGAGCCCTGAGGTGCCCCACCTTTAGTACAGTAAGTCAGCTCCCATCCAAGGATCTATTAGTTCTCAGGGGGAAGGTACTCTTTAAAGACAAATGCTAGCACGCTGTGACACCATGGGCTGGCATGGGATGCCCCCAGTGAAAGTGAAGCACTAAACAAGTTTTAAAACTTGGTTTTTGTTACAAAAGTAAAAGCTAAATAGGCAGGTACTCTTTAAAGTGGACCAACACCCTCCCGAATCTTATAGATTCCCGGGCCGATCCGATCCCTCCCCGCGGGGCACCAAAAATCGGGATACCCTGCTGTGTGAAACCCCCCAGGAACCTTACCTTGATCCCGATCCAACGGCGCATGCGCGGGCCGCATCTCGCACTTCTGTCTAGCAGGGCGCGTGCCCGCGCCGGCCATTTGTGAGTGGCCGGCGCGCTCCCTGTTAGAGGGAAGCACGAGATGCGGCCACCAGTGAGCTTGGAGCCGCTGTGGTTGTACGTCGCTTGGGCTGTAGGAGTGGGGTGAGGTGAGTTTTTACGAGCGATTTGGGGGGTCTCGCACCCCCGATCGGGGTGCCCCGGGGAAGTCGACCAAGACCCAGGATAGTCAGTGAAAGTGAAGCACTACAAAAGTTTTAAAACGTGTTTTTTGTTACAAAAGGAAAAGCTAAATAGGCAGGTACTCTTTAAAGACAAATGCTGGCATGCTGTGACACCAGGAAAAGGAAAATCTAAATAGGCAGGTGTGTGTGACCTGTATTAACACTAAATAGGCTTAAAAGATCTGGGCATGAAAGCTAATGCAAACACTGTAAACTTTCTCTCTCTGTCACTGTCACTGCCTCTCTCCTTCTCTTCCTGGCTCTATTTTTCCCTGGCTCTATCTGTCCCTGATCTTGCTGCAATACAACGCCAAAATGAGCCCCCGCAAGATGGCCGCCGCTTATATAGGGCTGTGACATCATCGGGGAGCCTGGCTGCTGATAGGCAGCATGTGATGCCTACCCAGGATACTTTGCCCTATGGGACATGTCCTGACATGTCGATCCACCATTTTAGATGGCCTGGACCGCAGTTAATGGAGTTTAAGGAAGCGATTTGAGCGATCAAATTGCGGCGATATGCAGTTTAGAATCAAATTTTTCCTGAAATTCGTAATGAATTTGGATTTGTCCGATTCAATTCGTTCATCTCTAGTCATGTTAGTAAAAAATTCAATTCATCAGAAAAAAAGCCTAAGAATTTCACTTTTAGTGAATCACCAGATAGGAAGACAATGAACCTTAATGGCACTTTTTTACTCCTGATAAAAGTAGAGAACTTGTTACTCCTTTTTACTCTGTAGTAAGAAGTGCCATCGACTTGCACTGTCTTCCTATCTGGTGATTTAGCAACAGTGAAATTCTCATGATTTTACTCATGAATTACATGTTTTACCACCATGAGAATTTTTTCAACTCTTCGTGAATGGAGGCCATTGGCTTGGAAAAATGTTATCCAATCCCTCTAAACAAAACTGATTTAACTGGTGGAGGTTCTCCCATAAGCTGCTTATTTCAGATCCTCCCACAGCATTTCTATTGAAATAAGGTCAGGACCATTCTTTTCTCTGGCCACAGGAACCATGTTCACTTTAGATTCAGTTCCCCAGCCAAAAGGTGCAAACCATGATACTACTAAAATGTTTCACAAATGATAGGGGGGGGGGGGGTTGTGTTAGAGATGTTAGAGATCAATGTATTTTTTTCATTTAATTCAGACCTGTCAAACTCATATAATAACCTGTGTATTATAAGTACATTATTTGTTGTACTTTTAATTTCTGTCTTGTTGAGTGCCATGGAAGATGATGCTACATTAAAAGTAAATGATAATAATATCATGTGAAGGTCAAACTTTATAGATTTCTGTTATTTAAATATATTAGATTGCCCACACCTGATGTAGGTTTGACTGAAAACATCTGACCACGATTTCACCTTCATATTACCTGCTAGTCCAAATGTTCATACTTTGTCCCTCTCAAAGGCCTGACAAAGATTACTCTTTACTCTATTTTTATAGTGATCATGATTGGCTGCCGTGATCCTCTGCTTCCAAGTACCTCTGAGTAGGTGCAGACTAGCAAACAACCATTAGAACAGTGCATGAATGCTAAATTGGGTATGCCCAGTCATAATCTAATGCAGATGCACTTGTGTAATCAGCTCACTGGTCTCAGTCTCAACTGTGCTACTTTGCAACCTTGATCCTTTGATTCTATGTTGGATACCCAGTTTGACCTACGTCTGTCTTTTGGATTGCCCCTTCGACTCTTGCTTTTCATCTCACCATCCTTCCTTGAATTACCCCTTGAACAGATTCCTTTGTATGATCTTTGCCTTTGTCCCTGATTGATCCCTGGGATGACCTGGGCCCCTAAAAGCATTCAAGTCTAACTGCCTTTGTGGCAGTCTCTAGTGAAGACTGGGGCTCTTTAGATTCTGGGTTACAGGACCCTCATGGATCCTGGGTAGTGGGTTACAGGGCAGTAGGTTCCAGGGTTTCATCTGAGGCAGTAGGAACCCAAAAGATCTCCAAACATTAGTGCTCGTCACCAGGTACATTGACAAAGTACCCGAGAAATAAATGCTAAGTCACTGCATTCTCAGACAGTGAAGATAAAGGCTTGTTTAAAGGGACTTTCAATCCAAGTGCCACTCTACCCTGTGTATGAGAAAGAGAAAGTGAAAGTAAAGCGTTCAAACTATCTAATGTATATCAGCAACAAATGCTTCTTTTTAAAAACAGAAAAAAATCTTAGAACAATGCCAGGGGTATCCCTACACAATGAGTCAATGCTTGGCATTGTCTGCTGAATCTGTTTAAGGTTGTCACAGGTCTTTTTTTCCCTTCCTAAATAGTAACATTTTCCACTTACATTTAATGGGCAGTATTAATGTGCTCCTTATCCAGGTCAGTGTTAAGGCCAACAGGATCTTGCTCATCTAGTTTGATCTGGCCTGACCCTTATAGTGGCAAGGTCTGGGTCAAACAATCCAAACTCTATTTATTTTGTACTACAGAGGTGAGTCCCCTCCTCCCAAACCTACTGACCTTGTACAAGACACATGTGCTGATAACCCAGGGTCTCACTAGCTAAGCAGCTATCCCCAGGCCCTAAAAGTATAGAAGTAGGGAAGAAACTAGAAGAGAAAGCCTAAGAGGAAAAGTAGACACATGATACAAAGATGGGTCAAGAGTGAAAAATGGGCTATGAGAGAAACAGAAGAGAGAGTTTTAAATATCAAGTTTATACATAGAGGCACAGAAAGACAATTGGGAACAAAGAGTGGTGCCAAGCTAAAGGAAAGGCCAGAGAAGGTCACAGATAAACTAAAACTAAACAGAGACACGTGAGGGGTAAGGTATAGATTATCAGCCAAGAGTGAGACTTTGTATCCTGGAAACCCATTATTTTTCTTTACGCAGTTGAGCAAAGCCCCTTTCTCAACTTCCCTGCTTTATACAGTGGAATGTTGAGGCTTACTATTAATCATTTTCTACTGTTGAGAGTCATTTTGCTTCCAAATTTGACTATTTAAGTCCTACCCCCTTCCTCCAATGTATTTCTCCTGCTAACTTATTTTGTCTCTAGGCCAGATTGAGAGAATAGTGAAGGAAGACCACGAAGGAAGGGTCTGGGCCAGTCTAATGTATATGCTTGGCAAAGCTAATCCAGTGGCACATTTGCCTTTTGTGGGCTGCACAGACTAATGCACCTGATGCCTGTATAGCCACCAGTTCAGTTCAAATTGAACAGCAACAGAACAACAACGGTGTACAATAGTCATCCAGCCAGCTCTATTATTAACTTTAAAAAAATGCCCTAATTCCCATTTAGATTGTTTCATTCTAAAAATAGAGTGTGTACATTAGGCATTTGGAGGTCTTCCTATGCAATTTGCAGAATTTGCTGCTTTCCAGAGACCAGAACACACACCCCGCTACTGTAGACTAAACTGACTTTGAGTGGCTGTCAATAAAGAAAATCTGGCTGAACGACATAAGCACAGAGGCATCTTACAGCTAACATGGGGGCAAACCTGAAGCATCTAAAAAAGGAAATTATAAACAAATGTAAAAATAGCATGATAATAAATTGTTAAACTTTAAATTGGGTACTTCTACAGCTTGAATTTAAAACAAATACACTACAATGTGGCCACCTTAAGTAACATGGATTAGTCTTCTTGACTAAACTTTGTCTTTAATGTAATCCACCTAAAAAATACCAGCAGTACCATTTTCTATATTTGGGAATATTAAAAAGCCTTCAGCTGCATAAATTAAATTGCTTTAATTTAGCAAGATAATTCCCCTTCAACAAATCATGCTAAAACATTTTCCTTGTCATTTTTTTGCATACCAAACTAATAAACGTGGACCAGGAAACAGGCAGATATTCAAGATAGGAAAAGCTATAATTAACTAAAGCTCCCCCCACCCCCTTTTTCCATCATACAGCTTGGTAACAAAACATAAATGGAGTAGAAAGATGCTGCTTGGCAGCTGAAAAGCCATTGCAAAGATTGCTAGTTATGGCTAAGAACGTCTTCACCAAATCATTTCTCTTTTAATTATTGAGCTTCTGCAGTTTGCATATAAACAGCTACTGAAAATGTCACATGCAAATGAAAAGAGGGGAGAGAGGAGGAGGACGAACCAAAATCAGAGCGTTCTTCTGTTTATTTATTTATTTTTTATTACCCTGAATATGCCACCACAGACGGCTTCCTATAATAATACCATCTTGCTATTCTCCGAGCACTGTACAGACTAAAGTGCATCACACCACCATTAATCCCACTTATCATTCTGACAGCTCCGTAATTACACTACTGCTATAGCCAGGTAGGCCTAATAAAATATCAACTGCTGAGTTAGAGTACATGCTGGAAAGATGTTTTATTAAACTTGGGGGGGTTGATCATCAAGTGACATTACTGTTGACCTATTTTTCTATTTGACAATAAATTATTCTTTGACCATGCCATAATAGATATTACAAAGTGCATTTGCCAAATACATAAAGATACCTCATTCCGCTAAGTTAAGCAAATGGCATAAATAAACGAGCAAGAGAGGCATGCCAAAATGTTATTACCTAAATTGTTTGAAAAAATTGATAACTTGAGAAATCACATCCATACTGTTTAAGGGGCAGTAAAGCAAACTGCAACAACCGTGACAGTTACATAATTCTTCAATCAAGTTGTACTTGAATTAAACTTTCAAGACTTGAGCTCCCCTTTTTAAATTTGCCTTTTGCTATTCAGGTTACATTTTTTATTAGGAGTGTTACAATTAGGTATTGTGTAGTCTGGAATTAAAAATGCTTTGATTTGGTGAGGGAAAAAAGGAGACAGTGGGAAAGAAAGAGAGGGAGAAAAAGAAAGAAAGAGACAGGAAGAGAGGGAGGTAGAGAAGGGAAAACACGTGAAAGACAAAGATAAGTATAACATTAGAAAGAAAAAACTAAGAACAGTGTCAAAAGTAAAAAAAAACGGAGAAATTAAAGCAAAACTAAGCAATGAAGTTACTACATCAAAGTAGAATTTCTTATCCAGGGTACTTTCCAGTCTAAACACCAAATAATGGAGAACTGAGTGTAAGACAATGAAAAAAATGTACACAGGAAATGTGTAATAAGACAGCCTCTAAGGAATATTCAAACATTTAAAGTGGACCAAAACCCAGGATTTTGACTATCCTGGGTTTTGGTCCACTCCCCCGGGGCACCCCGATCGGGGTGCCCCGCTATGTGAAACCCCCCAGAACGCCCAGATCAACTCACCTCACCGTGGTCCTACAGTGCATGTGCGGCCACTTGTCCAATCAGCGCGCTCGGAGCCGCTGAGCTATGAACGTCTTAGCGGCGCCTTAGCTCAGCGGCTCGGAGCGCGCTGGCAGTCGCATCTCGCGCTTGTCTGACAGGGATGTGCCCAGCCCTGCTAGAGAGAAACGCGAGATGCGGCCGAGGCCCATACATGCGCCGTTGGACCTGGATTAAGGTAAGTGTAGCGGGCGTCCTGGGGGTTTCACGCAGTGGGGCATCCCGATTATAGATTCACGGGCCAAACCAGCTGGGTTTTGGTCCACTTTAAGGCCTGGCAAACTGCATCCGCCAACCCCCATTCACCCAGGAAGCCAAAAAGGTATTAAATTGTCATGCTCTTTATTAATCCGAGTGGCTGCCGGTGGAGTGGTGAACATGCAGCTTTGGCTTCTGCCACTGCAGGAACAAAAATATGTATATGTATAAGGATCTTGAACAATTTTCAGGCATCCATGTGGATGTCCAAAACAAAAACAAGCCAATATGCTCAAGCCCATCAACTCTGCGGCCAATAGTCAGAAATCATCAGTCTACTCTCCCAAGGTAGATATTTTACCTGCAGTTTATTTCAGGGCAATGATGTGTTGCAGATGCCTCCACATACCTCATACACCTTTCCTTAATTTAGGTATATGATCCCCACAAATTACTTTTTCCTCTTTACTTTTATTTAGATTTGTTTCCTTAGAGCAAACCATTAATCGTTGTTCTTTGGAACAAAACCACTCAAGACAGTCTGGTTTCTTTCTTATGGACACACTCACTAACTAGCGTTGACCACATATCTTTTGTTCTTGATCTTATCTAAAGTCCCTCATTCTTCTATAATTCTATTGAAAAGGCAAACTGATTTGATAGTTGAAGTGGACCTCCTGTTTTAACTATAGGCCCACTTTAAGGTTTACAATGGATCAACTGCAGCCCACAACACCTAATTTGTACTGAACAGTGAGTGTCTAGGTCTATGTTAGGCATTTGTCAGCTGAACCAGGAACCACAGCAGCAGATGTGGCCCGGGCAGTGGGGGGGGGGGGGGGCAGAGAAGGTCCCTTCTGGAGTCTAAATCAGGGAGGCCTATTCCAGGAAGGGTCTTTTATACCGTTGTCTCTCCCCCCAAGCTGCATGACTAGGAGGCTGATTTTGAGCCTGGTGAGAAAACAAACTTCTTTTTAGGAGAGAAAAAAGGTCATTGACTTTCACTGTCCTCACCTGGCTCAGAATCAGCCCCAGCTAATTTTCTCGCCTAAAAAGAAGTGAGTTTTGTCGCTAGGCTCTAAATCGACCCCTAGGAGGCATGGGCTGCCCATGATGTTTGGCTCTGCAGAGTTCAAAGAACCAGCAGCAGAGGCTATGGCACCTCAGGTTCCATTCCTATGCGCACGCTATGGGACACTGAGGCAGAAGCGGACCATGGACTACAACCACCCTTGGAATATAATCCATGAGTAGTCCCACTTTCACTTTCAGGCTTAGCCCCCGGCAATAGATGAGCCAAGAGGTTACCGGAGACCAAGGTAAGTGCCTTACCTTATCTTTCCCTCCCCTGTCTATATTTGTTCCTTTGCAGAGCCTCCCAAATTATGGCATCTTCTTTCTTCCTTTTAAGTGATCTTCTGGAGAATGAGGGCAACTTGGATCACCGCACCCACCACCATTCCACTGTAGCTCCAACTTTGCTGGCTACTGGGTTCATCTGCTGCACAACCAGTGGCACCCGTTGGACACTCCCTGGACTCAATGAGGGGTAAGTAATCTGAACACAGAGGGTCAGAGTATGCTGTTCGTTTCATGTACTTCAAACATTTCTTCCCCTTTTGTCTGAGAATACCAACCCACAACGTTCACCAACAGGAAAGGGGACACTCACCTCACCTGGCACCTGGGAAAGACTTGCTGATCTGCCACCTGCCCAAACTCACACACTCTCCACCAATCCCAATCTGACCTAAGCACAACTCCTCCTCTCTTCTTGCAGACTCTCTCAACTCTTTATCCTGAGTAAAGTTTTTTTTTTTCACCCTGGCCCAAGACGTCCAGGCTGCAGAACAATGAGTATGTCTGTACAGCCCTTCCCTATGCTGGTTTGCCTTGGGGCCCAATTCAAAGCCCTTACACATAGGTTTAAAATGGCAGCAGACTATATAGAGCTAATATTGTGTCTGAGCCCACCATAACCTACAATGTAATGGCTGGATTCCTAGTCTGGTTTTCAGTTTCCTTTATGGCTTGAAAAATAAAGTAAGTCGGGCTGCCTTGGGGACAGAGGTCCTGTTTAAACTAGGGCCCCAACCATCACATATTAGTTATGGAGGGGCTCAATCTCTTTACAGCCTATATTGTGTCTCAGCTCCCATAACATATAATGTCATGGCTGGACCCCTAGCCCCTAGAGTTTACATTCCCTATATGGTCTGGATTTTAAGGTAAGCCTGGTTCTTTGGACTGGAGGCTCAGTTTAAACTATGGGCCAAGCCATCACACATTGGTTATGAGTGTGGCTCATATATGCTGCTGTATGGGGGGCAAACATTTCAGATGACGGCCCTTCTTAGCGTGGTTCCTCATCCTCTGTCAGTAGACCCTTGGCAGGCAAAAGAGGCATTCCAGGCAAAGGTTTAAAGCCATACTTTAGTCAATGAACAAAAACAAAACTATACTAACCTTTCACCTGCACGGGCTATAGCTGCTAGTCAGAGCTAAGACACATACCTGATATCCCGATGCCAGTCCCATGCAGGGCACTAGTCCCTTCTCCTCTGACTCATCAACACTCAGCACCAATGTGCAGAGGGGACTATGGCGCCCTGCCTCCACTGCAATGGGGTGGGGCGGCCCATAGTTCCTGCGATAATAGGGATGGGGTGCGCCCAATGTTGATTGTAATAAGCTGCATCTTTAATTCAGCCTACTTTATATTTCTTAGTAACTGCCAGTGAACTCTCTCTCTTCTGCAGGGCCTCTCCAGCAGCAGAATCCATTCATGCATTTTTCAATGTTGGGTCCTCTCTGAAGTAAATTCATCCAGCCTAATTTAACCCTTTGCCTGGAATGTCCCTCTAACAAGTATGTTATGCTGCTATGCTCTCTTTTGCACACCCCATTAAAAGTGAATGGAACAGTGGATGCAGCTGTGGATGGGGGGCTTCGTCCTCGGTATAGGTGCGTGTCCCAGAGAAAAGACCCACAATTATAACATATTGGTGGCATATCCTATTTATATGCCACCAATGAGCCCCCTAGACCTTACAGTGTCTATTTTACAGCCATTTTATACCACCAACATTTGCGTCCTCATTGAGTTCTTTGGGGTCTGGTTTGGGTCCTGAATCAAACATTTTTGGAATGCCAAATTGGCTGAACCAGAACATCCTTACTCATATAGGTAGTTGCCAAGTCCTACAATTCCTACCCTATCTACAGGGAACAATAGCAAGTCACATGCATTGTACCTTCCTGTTGGATCAATGGTCTGATTGATCTTGATCTCTTTTTTTCAGACAGGTAACTATTACTAATTTTCCAGCTAACTTCTTTGTTAGCTCAGTTAACAGAAAGGGGAGAAAAGAAGGATAAAGAAGAAGAGGAAAGAAGATAATAGATAAAAATGGGAAGGGGGAAGAGAACAGAGGAGAAGAAAAAAAAAGGAGGGACACGAAAAGGGTGAAATAATAGAGGGACAAAAGGAAAGCAGGAGGTAAACGATAAATGAGAGGAGAAAAGAAAATTCAAAGATAACAGGAAAAGAAGTAAAAACAATGACTAAAAAAGCAAAGTTTAAAGGAGAAAGGAGAAAAAAGAAGTATTTAAAAAACACAGCAACAAAAGTGTATGTGATAAATGGAGACGATGACAAAAGAGAATGTTTTCTTTGCTTAAGTCTAAAACTAAATTTACGCGAAGCAAGAGATAAGTAAAGGATAAGTGGGCAATTTATACCATTCACTCACACAAACTAAACACCTCTTCAAGCTTTCAAGATTGAAACTCGTTAACAAAAATGTAAATTACCTTCTGTGAGTATTTCACATCTTTACTTCTCTTTCTAAAAGTTTAGATTTATATACAGATAATTTGCTATTGTGTAAGTGTATTTTACATTAACCTTTTGTATTCTACCAAATTACAAACCAACAAAGAACACACACCCTCTCTAAGTACAGCTATGGACACATTAAAGAGACCATCCATCCAGCTGGAAGGAACACTGCAGGTGACTTGCTATTGTTCCCTGTAGATAGGGCAGTAATAAGCTGTGCTGCTCAGCGATGTCTGCAGGCTTTTTGCCCAATATAAAAATATCCAGTTAAAAAAGAAATCTAATAACAGCTTCAATGTCCCTATTGAATGTCCATAAGCCCTTCAATGCACTACAACTGTAGAGATTTGTGGGGACCAGTTATCTATGGCTACAAAATGACAACTCCACAGAAATCAGTTAGGTTTGGAAAGCTTGTCTGTCAAATATTCAGACAGGAAGCATAGTATAGCATTGTTCTGCTGCAAATGCCTTTCCACTCACGGGTTTAGGAGTTTCCTGTGAATTCACTTTAATATAAGATATAATGTACAGTATAGTCTAAAATCTGCATCAACATATTCAAATGTAAAATGAGGAATTACTGTTAAAATCTACATCAAAAATATATAAAACCTTTTTAAACAAGACAATGATGACAGTAACAGTATTTTTCATTTGTTTGATGTGCCCTTAAAGGGGATCTATAACTGTTTAAAGAAATGTAATATTTTTTTTATATATTTTACACACAGTGTAGGTATGCAAGCCTCCTCTTGCCATCTAGTATGTATTAACACTAGACCAGGATATCCCCACTGTTTTTTTGCCATCTACCATCTGGTGACATGTGAGCCACTGCCTGGTGTCGACAGTGAAGGAGACATGATAATATTCATAGAAAATGTGGTACTGTGCCAGATGACCTTCAGGGGGAAATGAGCAAAGCATGTTGTGGCAGCACCCCGGGAGATGACAAAAAGTGGAAGGTTGCATAAAGAGGCTTCCCTGAGCTCAGATGGCTAGAGCAACATGTCTTATGGTGATGGAGAAACAAGTTAGGCAATGGAATAAGTACTGGCCTTCAGCATGTGAGTGGTCCTAGGATCTTGAGCCAGGAGGAAGAGGGAAGCAGTCGAAATGTAACAACCCCAGTCCAGTGATGGAATGGGGGGGAGGTTAGAGGAGCTAGGGGGATTCTTCAATCTAGGTGGGTGCTCGTTGTCAGGTGCGGTGTTACTTACTGTGGTGGTGATGTCATGCTCCAACTCAATGCTGGACACTCAGATGGTGAGCAGCGCAACTACATTGCGAAATCATTTCTCCTATTTAACTACTGGTTCTAGCCTCTTTTGATAATTTTGTTTAGTCCCATGGTCACTACCTATACAGGCCATACAAGAAGTCCAGGTGCATTGAGTGCCCCCCCCCCCCAGCTTCTTCTAATTTCCTCTCTGGCTCCCAGATTAGGCCCTGCAGCTCCCACTAATAGCTCTAGCATTTCCCATAGCCTTTACAATTTTGCTCCTCCCCCAACTCACAGACAAATCTCTGCAGCTCCTCCACTAGCTCTCATTTTGCCCTGCTTCTCTCAAGTTGTTCCTCAACTACCAGAGAACTTCATTCAGCCGCCCCTGAAATAGCTCTAAAAAAGACTTACACCCTCTTAAGGAAGCCTGTATTGGGTGGTACTTGAATCAATTAGGAAAATAGGTATTTCATAAATAACTCCAGAACGTGACCATTAGTTACACAATAATTGCTTCTAACATATAGATTGTTGGGATAACATCACCTTTGAGTGCCACATTGTTTTTAATAAATCCAGCCCCAGATGATGTCCTCATCATCCGGCAGGCCTTGGCACAGGGCTCCTGATGATCACTCTAGGCTGTAGGGAGAGGCTATTTATAGGTGGGGAGTAAACCGGTCAGGTAAGCCTTTCAGGTCCCCTGACGCTCGCAGTGACCTCAGAAGTGTTCCCTGAAATTTGGAGTGAATTCCATTTTGGATGAATTGGTTGGCTTATCTCTAGATTGCAAATGTGGAAAGAAATAGAGCAATCATAGACAGTCTCTTAATGTCCATGTCAGTTAACTGTCACACTGAGCTTTACAACACCCTTAAATGTATATGCAGTGTCTGTGTGTGCATTCATTTTAGATACTGTGATAGCAATAGCTGTCTTATAATATACAACAGGGCTGCCCTAAATGGATCAATATTAACTGTAAATAAAATTGACCAAAGCTACTTTACTTTATCTTTCAAGGTTAGTGCTCATTTTAGTATACTTTACTGACTGAATGAGTGGCAATACATTTTTAAATGTGTGCCATGGGTGGCCTTGCATGGTCTGTTTTTAATTCTCCGTTAACATGGCTGATTAAAGATTTGTAGATAGTTGTAGAGTAAGACCTTTGCAATGGCAAAGAATTCTACACAAACGTGGTAATTTGAGATAAAATATTTACATTTTTTTCATGGAAAACTGTTCTACATAGCTGTTCTACATTGCTGTTCTTGACCACAGCACCGTGTACATGAGTTTTGTTTGTTCTATACTAGTTTACATGAATTTGGCTTCTTTACGGTTAAGCCATCTCCTTGTATATGTATTCTCTGGTGCTGGAGGATTGTAAAACGCGAAGAACAGTAAGAGCAAATAGGGAACAATCCAAAGCCAAGGAAGGGTACTAAAACAAGGTTACTAAATCATTTTAATTCTGTGGGTGAGCAATTCCCCTCAGAAACTCAACACTTCTCAGTTTAAAGGATCAAAAATGGCTACCAGTTTAGCACAGAGCTCCCCACCACCACTAAAGGTATGTGGAACATAGGCTTTCCATATATGAACCCCCATGTATTTCCCCCTTGCAGCTTTCTTGCCTAAAATACTCCAGGGTCAGTTGATTCCCTGTCTGTAAATTATGACCCACCCATGTTCCTGTGATCATTTACTAAGAAAGGAAGGTTAATTAGTCACAATCTATCCTCAGCCTCCCCAGAACCTCAAAAAATCCTGTGTTTCTTTTTTAACTAAATAAAACACTAATTGCATGCAGTATGATGTTTAAACTACAGTCACATAGCTCCCAGAGAATTCTGCAGCACCCCCTAGTGATAATTCAGTTAAACACAGCTCAACATTGACTGGTAAAGGGGGAGCGTAGACGGATCTGCTCACATTAGGGTTGATTCATAGACATGCACTTATGCATTTGCACATTTTTGGGGGGTTTCCTCCTGCAAGTGCAAATTTGGCACCCCAAACTAGTGTCTGCAAATGATTAATGGAGTCTTTAACCCTTTAACTGCCAGCCTACCTGGAGTTTTTGTTACGCTTTGTTACGCTATTTTGCACTATGCATGTTCAACTGTGATTTTTGAAGGGATTTCCCCGGAAAATTATATATTGTTTTTTTCAGCAGAGTCTGGGCTTTAACATGAAATGTCTTGTTTGTCATTTGTCAAGTGTGTTCTTAATATTTTGGGGTGAAATATGTGCAAAAAAAAAAAATCTATTTTTTAAAATTTGTAGTGTTTTTTTTGTAATAAAAAATGTAAGTTTGTCAATAAAATCTTATTGCGTGTGGAATCCCAATTTCTTCCGGTTACAACTTTACCACATATGTATAGGTAGACACCCTTTCCTGCCCAGAAGACTCCCCCAAAATGAAACAGCACTTTAAGAGATTTTTAGATCAAATACAGCTATGCGCTATGTGCACCTTGCAGTTTTTTTTATAAAAACAACCCTTTAAATTTAAAATACCCCCCCACAAACTATATATTCTCTGGAAATACACACTTCAAGCTTTCTAGGCGTACCAGGCTTGTTGATGTTGCCACAGTTTTCTGGAAGTCCTCCCTCAATGTATTCTTTGGTTACACAGAGCTTCCCTAAAAAGGATAAAAAAAGCAGGATCAAAGCCACATTTTCCTAAAAAAAACTATATGCAAACAAGAAAAAACAAGTTAATCTGAAAAAGCAACATCCCCCAAACAAAACGATACCCAACATGCTTAGGTCCTGTCAAGGGAAAAGTTGCCAAACACCCCAAAGTAAAGCATGTGCACAATGGTAATTTTACTTGAAAATTTCAGCTCTGCAGACAAAGTGCGCACCTTTCTCTTTTTCTACCAAAACAACCCTTTACATTTGGAATATCCCCCACAAACCATACCCTGAAAGTACACATGTTAAGCTTTCTAAGCGTACCCAGCATGTTGTAGTGGCCCATCTTTCCGAAAGTAATCCCTCAAAGAATTCTTTGGTCGCACAGGGTTTCCTTAAAAAATGTATAATAAAGCAGAATAAAAAATGAGTTTTCCTAAAATATCAATATGCAAACAAGAAAAAACAAGCTAAATCCGAAAGCGCAAGGTCCCCCGAGCAGAATTATACTCAACATGCATAGGTTCTATTAACCCTTTTAACTGCCAGCCTACTTGAGGTTTTGTCACCCTCTCTTGACAGGTCATTTTTCACCATTTTGCGCTATGCTTAACTGTGATTTTTGCTGGAATTTCCAGGAAAATGATATATTTTATTTTTGCGGCAGAGTTTAGGCTTTAACATGAAATGTCTTGTTTGTAATTTTTTACTGTTTTTTAAAATATTTTTGAGTAAATTAAACAAAATAAAATATTTTTTAGAAAATTGTCTCCTTTATTTCAAATAAAACCGTTTTTTTTTAAAAGAAAACCATATTGCATGTGAAAGCCCCATTTCTCCCGATTACAACAGTACCACATATGTATCGGTAGCCCCCCGTTACTGTTCAGAAGACCCCCCCAAACTGAAAAGAACACTTTATAACATGTAAAAATAAAATACAACTACAATCCACACTATAAAGGGTTAAATCAAGAAAAACATTGGCGTGGGGTTCCCAATAAAATAAAACCCTTAAAATAAAACCCTTTTTATTTTAAGGGTTAAAAACCCTTAAAAATTCCCATAAAAATGACATGGGGTCCCCCTACCCAGCATAACCAGCCCGGAGATCAGCTATGCAAGGCTTGTAGAACAGGGCGCAGGGCCCAGCGTTGGTGGCCCCTGGCCCTGCAGCTACTAGCCCACATAGCCACTAAGTGGCCCAGCCTATCTGCCCCCCCTGGCCGTTGTGGAGGCAGGTAATGGGGGGGCTGGTGGTTAATGGCAAGTCACCCACTAGCCGCAGGTGACTTGCCAGACCCAGAGCCTTGTGAGCTGGTAAAGGGGTCTCATAGACCCCTTACGAGCTCACAAAGGGTTAACTGTACAAAAAAAGACACACACAAAAGTATTTTATTAAAAAAAACATTTTTTTACTGTACTTACCTCCGATTGTCAGCTCCTTTGTCACTCGCCGCTCTGATGACAGATGGCGGTGATCGGCATCCAGAGAAGGGGGAGGCAGGAGATCAGAGGATCTCCTGCCCCCTCCTTCCCCGGGCACCGATCACCGGCATCTGACAGCTGAGAGCGCGGAAGCCGGTGATCGGGGCTGGGATGACGTCATTAGCCCCGACCCCAAAGGGGTGGGGCTTAGCGGCAAGATGGCGGCCGCCGTCGGAGGAGCAGAGGGGAGAGAGCCTCCCGGGCTCTCTCCTGAAGATCGGAAAGACCTGGGGGGGGGAATTTGAGGCCCCCCAGGTGAAGAGGAGGGACAGCGGGAGCCAGCACACATGGAGGTAAGTAAATGTCATGTTTTTCTCTTTTTACAGGAAAAGCCGGCGGCAGCTGAAACGGAGGGGGGGGGGCACCCAATTCCGGGCCCTCCCCTGCAGCCGGAGGAGGTCCGACCGACGATCGGAGCCCACCATCTTGAAGAGGAGACCCGGCTGAATCAAATGAGGGGTCAGGTGGGTGTCTTTTTTTTTTTTTGCCAGCTAGCAGGGGGGAAAGCCAGGTACATAAGATTTACGTAGCTGGCATTTAAGGACAGGAGATGCAGCTACGTGAATTTTAGCTGGCAAGGGTTAAAGGGCAAAAAAGTGAATTTCCTCCACCAAAAATCCGGAGTAAACTGCCGACTTCACAGACTAACAGGCTTATAAACACTCATTATATTGGACACAATAATGGGCATAACAATACAGTTATTTAGCAGTTATAATGCTAAATTCATTTGTGATTTACATAGAAAGCATGGATAAACACCACATAATGGGAGCTGATTGCGGAGCCTCATAAACCCCATAACACATCAGATACTGTACGAGAATGGCCTAAATGTCACGTGTTAGAGGTGCTGGGACCTTTGACTCAAGCAATCCATGTTCTTCTTCTGCAAATTCCAGCCAGCTTAATGGAACAGCTGTGGTGCTGCTTCAGCGTGGTGCTAATTAACCTATAGTTTTATTATAGCAGTTATAATGAGAACATAAAAGATCATCATTGAATAAGACAACATTAGTCTACAAATCACTGGTTTTATCTATATGTATTTAAAGGGAAACTCTCTTTTTGTCAGGTTTTTGATGTTCTGCTTTATTGTTTTTCTCTTCTGGGATGTAAAATAAGCATTTGTGTTAGGATTGTGCCCCCATACCTGTGATTTACTTATCAGCATACTGCTTTCTGTGATCCTAAGATGGGAGGGGTTTTTCTGACTTTGAGTGAAAACTGCTGACTACATATCCCAGAATGGGTGCACTGTAACATGTGAACTCGTTAGTAGCTTTGGCACAGTCACACAGCAGTAATGAGGCTTCCAGCTGAGAACAGTGCCTGTTACCATTCTGCTCAGCAGTCCATCAACCAGGTTTCCTTGCTTGGCCAGACACCAAATTTGAACACAGACTTGCTGCTGAAGTTTGTGTTTGGGAACCAGAACTCACAAAGTTCGGTACAAACCGAACTTAGCGGTTCCGGTTCGCACATCACTAATGTTGATAATTCTCGGGGAGGATGTGTTGAAGATTATCGTTCACTGACATAAGGAGGGCATAACAGCTCACTAACAGTCGAGGATAACAGCTTACAAAATAAATATCAATTACAGCTCAGCGACTGAAAAGAAAACCATTTACTGAAAAAGGAAAGTGTCGAGGATGACACAGCTCACTAACAGAAAGTGGTGTCGATGAGGATAATTCACTGATGGAAAGAAGAGTTAAAGGAAGACCACTCACTGAGAGAAGGAAGCATTGAGGAAGGCATCTCACTGAAAGAAGTGTTTAGAATGACAGCTCACTGACAAAGATGATAGCGGACTATGAGAAGGAGGAATATTGGAAGCCTGTTTGCTGACAGATGGAGGAGTTGAGCACGACAGTTCACTGATAGAAGGAAATGTTAACTGACCAAAGAAAGTGTTTAAGATCACAGTTCACCGACATAAGAAGGTATCGGGGATAGCAGCTCACAAATAGAAGTTGTGTTGAGGTTAACAGCTGAATGATGTAAAGACATGCCAACAGCGTTTTAAGAGTGACAGCTCACTGATAGAAGGAAGTCTCCAGAATGACAGCTCAATGACAGAAAGAAGTTTTCAGGATGACAGCTCACGAACGGGAAAAAGGCTCCAAGATGACCACTCGCTGACAGAAGGAAGTCTCCAGAATGACAGCTCACTGACAGTAGAAAGTCTCCAGGATGACATCTCACTGACAGAAGGAAGTGTCCAGAGTGACAGCTCACTGATAGAAGGAAGTCTCCAGAGTGACAGCTCACTGATAGAAGCAAGTCTCCAGAATGACAGCTCAATGACAGAAAGAAGTCTTCAGGATAACAGCTCACGGACCAAGAAAGTCTCCAGGATGACCACTCGCTGACATAAGGAAGTCACCAAGATGACATCTCACTGACAGAAGGAAGTCTCCAGGGTGACATCTTACTGACAGAAGGATATCTCCAGGATGACAGCTCACTGACAGAAGAAAGTCTCCAGGATGACATCTCACTGACAGAAGGAAGTCTCCAGAATGACAGCTCACTGATAGAAGTCTCCAGGGTGACATCTCACTGACAGAAGGAAGTCTCCAGGATGACAGCTCACTGACAGAAGAAAGTCTCCAGGATGACATCTCACTGACAGAAGGAAGTCTCCAGAATGACAGCTCACTAATAGAAGGAAGTCTCCAGGGTGACATCTCACTGACAGAAGGAAGTCTTCAGGATGACAGCGCACAGACCGAGAAAGTCTCCAGGTTGACCACTCGCTGACAGAAGGAAGTCACCACGATGACAGCTCACTGACAGAAGAAAGTCTCCAGGATGACATCTCACTGACAGAAGAAAGTCTCCAGGATGACATCTTACTGACAGAAGGAAGTCTCCGGGATGACATCTTACTGACAGAAGGATATCTCCAGGATGACAGCTCACTAACAGTAGGAAGTCTCCAGGATGACCACTCGCTGACAGAAGGAAGTCTCCAGAATGACAGCTGACAGAAGAAAGTCTCCAGGATGACATCTCACTGACAGAAGGAAGTCTCCAGAATGACAGCTCACTGATAGAAGGAAGTCTCCAGGGTGACATCTCACTGACAGAAGGAAGTCTTCAGGATGACAGCTCACAGACCGAGAAAGCCTCCAGGATGACCACCGGCTGACAGAAGGAAGTCACCACGATGACAGCTCACTGACAGAAGAAAGTCTCCAGGATGACATCTCACTGACAGAAGAAAGTCTCCAGGATGACATCTTACTGACAGAAGGAAGTCTCCAGGATGACATCTTACTGACAGAAGGAAGTCTCCAGGATGACAGCTCACTAACAGTAGGAAGTCTCCAGGATGACCACTCGCTGACAGAAGGAAGTCTCCAGAATGACAGCTGACAGAAGAAAGTCTCCAGGATGACATCTCACTGACAGAAGGAAGTCTCCAGAATGACAGCTCACTGATAGAAGGAAGTCTCCAGGGTGACATCTCACTGACAGAAGGAAGTCTTCAGGATGACAGCTCACAGACCGAGAAAGCCTCCAGGATGACCACCGGCTGACAGAAGGAAGTCACCACGATGACAGCTCACTGACAGAAGAAAGTCTCCAGGATGACATCTCACTGACAGAAGAAAGTCTCCAGGATGACATCTTACTGACAGAAGGAAGTCTCCAGGATGACATCTTACTGACAGAAGGAAGTCTCCAGAATGACAGCTAATTGATAGAAGGAGGTCACCAGGATGACAGCTCCATGACAGCAGGAAGTCTCCAAGATGACAGCTCAGCAGTGCAAAGAAGAAATAATGGCTGCCTAGCAGCTTAAAAAAGCAGCAAGGTGCAAAAGTTCAAAGAGGCAGTGAGTATGAGAGTTCAGCAGTGCAAGCTCAGTTCTCTGCAAATATGACAGCTGGTGGTGCTGCAGTACCTGCCGCCTCCATTGTTCGCAAAAAACATGTTTGCATGCAAAGACAGTGCAGCACAAATATGCACATTAAACATTAAGACATCTTTATAATAAATACCCAACAGAATGTAAGAGAAACAAAACTCCTTAAAAACATATTTTATACAACACACTAATACAAATTTCCTGCAATTTCCTACCTGGGTTCAACTCTTTCCACAATGGCTTGTATACATCTCTGATAATCTTTTCATCGCTTGTGTAGCTTTTGTTTAAATAGAAAGTCGTGTATGGCTTTTACAAGAGAGGGGAGCATGTTGGCTTTTGTAGAGGTTGTATATTGTAGGTACTGTGCCTTTTACCTTTCTAGAACACATCATGTTTTTTTTTCTAAAGGCAATAATTTTCAGTAAAAGCAGCGACTTCCATCTGTCATTCCAAACATTTGTGCTCAAACTGCATGCTTTGGAGTTTCTTTCCATTCACCTGCTCTGTTCACCGCAATAGTGGTCCTCTACACATATGAGACAGCTGTTACATTATGTTCAATATCCTTTTGATCCCTTATAGACCTTGGGGAGAGAGGGTTGACAGCCCTGACGTCCTTTATTATAGCTTTCCCAGCACACAATAATCTTCTTTCACCTGGAATATTCTCCCTGTAGTGCCGTAGATTTTTTGACTTATATCCAGAATCATTTGAGCTTCTTTGGAAGGCAAAAGTTATTTTCTGCATGGTACTGGAACAGTATTCTGTGAATTAGATTTAAAAGGAAGAAACACCTGTTGTCTATTTGTCATGGTGTCACAGAAAATCCTGGTGGGGGCTAATCTAAAAGGTGAGGAGCTCTGTGGTTTAGATGGTGTTAATTTTCATTATATACTATGCTAACAAGCAAGGTGACCTTTGTTTAGTATATTGGTGCTCAATGACAAAATATATCCATGTTTATACCAAAAATGTTTGAAGTCTAGGTCAATTCATTCTTTTACCACTTAGGAACATCATGGGTGAATAATTAACAATGTAAAATCTCACCCAGCAAAATATATAGTAGTCTAGGCATTTTTCTGTTTATCTGTGTGCCTTAATGTTTATTGTAGACAAGGCTTTATAGGCATTTAGTTCTTTCTACGTGCTTTACAAGTAATAGAGAAATGGCAACGTTACCCAAGCTGCAATTTTGAAATCATTGTCCTTTTTCAAAATAATTTTCAATGACAATGTAGTAACTAGCAAGAGAGAGAAACATGGCAAAAAAGAGATCCACTGGTCCACTTAGTAGCCGACTTCACTTGGATTGAGCTTCTTGTCACCTGTGAAACCTATAGCAATATGTGTGCTGTGCTTAGTTCATAACATGCATGATGCTGAAGTCAGGGGTAGAGGGGAACCAAAAATCAACCTTTGGGACCTACCCAGTTCACCACCAGCCCATAAGGTCATTAGCCCTGCCTTCAGGGAGCTTCTCAGCTGATCATGATGATTGCAGTTGTCTTGGGCAGGGGGTGGATATGGCATGGCACTGACGGTTTAGTATTGTAAGGGAATTTACTTTGCCAGAAGTGGGTATTTCCCCTTTCACTAATTATGTTAGGCTGTGTTATCAGAGGAAGAATACGGGCTAGGGTGCCTTGGCTGTGGGGGGGGGGGGGGGGGGTTATACAATGTGGTCAGGTATGGAGAGAGGGGTTGGGAGTTGGTAAACAGGGATTGAAAGTGGTTGTTAGAAAAAGCAGTGTATAGGCTCCAAATAGGATGCATGCTGATGGGTACACCAAGCCCGAGTGGTAAAAAAGAAATGTGGCCCACTGGGATTTCCCCCCCCTGCTCCCCATGGTCCATCCACTCCTGGATGAAGTCCTACCTATGCTAACATGATATAGATAGACAAGTGGTTCTCAGTGCCATGGGATAGAGTTACAGTATTTACTTTATTTCATCAGCAGCGGACTCAGAGGTGTTGAGTGTAATGATGCACCTAGTTTGCACCAGCACTCCTGATTGTGGAATTGAATATGCCTGTTTCAAATTAACTTGTAAATAGGAGGCTGGAAGTCAATCCAAAAGTAGACAGCATACATTAGATACATGATACAAGTTTCTATTTTATTTGGGTGTGCATTGCAGCATGGATTGTAACCTGCATCTCTGTAACCTGGAAAAGTGATGCGACTCACTTGTAATATGCCCAACGCAGGTAGGCTTGTAATGGGACATACAATAAAAATCAATGTACAAATACCGCGCAACACACTCATATAGTGAAAATAAATCTCAATGTGTGCAAAGTCCTTCGTCTCAGTAAAAGTAATTCAAGTCCAATAAACACAGAGCTTGTTTGTGGTGAATCGAATATTCATAAGATCCATCCAACTGCACATGCTCCTCCACCGTTTGAGTAGACCACCACCTATAGTGTCAAAACGTTTACCAAATGAATGGTTATAACAGCGCCTTGATCTCACAATTGGAAGAGGGAAGTTACTCCTTATTTCAGTCCAATAGCCCCCAATTCAAATTTCACAATAGTAGCCGAGATCCTTGTACTCAGACCAATCGTGATTGATTATATATAAAGCAAATAACCATGGAAAAGCAAGAAAACAGATATAGTGCAATACACCTTTTAAATATTTAAAAATGAGTTTAATTAAGGAAATGCACAAACAAATGAGAAAAAAAGCACTTGAAAACATCCAAAGAATCCTGCAATTCTCACCGCCAAGGATTCCACTGTTCAGGAAGGGTAAATCACATCTCTACCAAGATTCCGATGTGTCGTCAAGCCAAGCACGTCAGCGCGTTTCGTCACCGCAGCGACTTCTGCCAGGATGCTTGGTGAAAGTAAAAGCCAGTAATTATACCGGAAAAGCTCGTGACGCACAAGTCACGTGATACGTGTGCACGTCATGTAGTGTATGATGAGCGAGGTGGCTAGCACTCTAGCTGCCTCGTCTCATCAGCGCATCACCGCCACACCCTATGCAGCCTATGGGAAATTCACATTAAAAATGAACCTCTCCAAATTGGTTTAAAAAAAAAAAAATATATATATATATATATATATATATATATATATATATATATGACTTCATTTATTCATTATGAATAATTTCCCTGCAGACCGCAGATCAGGCATGTTATAGCAGGCAGTCACCCTAGATCGTTTTTATTGAGAGTACCGATGACTGAAACCAGTCACCCACAGTCAGCTCCTTCTGATTTGCCGATGGTGTGGGCCTGTGAACCAAGATCAGCCGGGCACCCATGAAGAATAATGGGTGCCTTGATCTGGCCTTATTAGCTACACTTGCCCTCTTGAGGTCAGAAGTAGGGACAAGAGATCCCTGGTGGCAAGAGCATCAAGCTCTTTTGACATGCCTGATCTGAGGTCTGCTTTGAAAATGCAGGGGATGGCAACTTTTCCTTTAAGTGCTGACACCAAACTACTATTATCATAGTGTGTATATCTATATATACAGTGCCTTGAAAACGTATTCACACCACGTGATGTTTTCAGCAATTTTAAACATTACAGCCACAAACTTAAATGTATTTTATAAAGAATTTATGTGATCAAGCAGCACAAAGTAGCAAGTACAGTATTGGTAAAAATAAAATAATGAAGATACATATTTTTCTATATTTGTTAAAAATAAAAATTGTTTTTATTGAGGTAATTAAGCAAAACAATATATCTTACACAGGCTATATATTTAAGCCATAGGTACACTATATAGCACTTACAAATACTAATGAGAACCAAGGCTAAAAAGCCATGAATCCTAATGCAGAGAT
Organism: Gastrophryne carolinensis; assembly: GCA_027917425.1. Classification (NCBI taxonomy): domain Eukaryota; kingdom Metazoa; phylum Chordata; class Amphibia; order Anura; family Microhylidae; genus Gastrophryne; species Gastrophryne carolinensis. The sequence continues at coordinate 461,572,318 of CM051235.1, forward strand.
TACAGGCAGAAAAAAAAGATAGCATACACTAAAGTATGTTGTGTGCTAGCCAATGCAGTGGTTAGATGACAGATGTGTGGGGCTGTTTGTTCTATTCACAAGTCAGGCCGAAAGTTTAACCTATCTACCGTAGTTACAAATGGGGCATTCCTATGGACACCACTAGGATTTTCCCAGAAGACCACCTAAAATGTATTCTCAGTATAACTACAGCTGTCTTCTTTAGATTTTCAAAGAAAACAGAGTTTTTCTTCACCAAAACAACACCCTGCGGCACTTTTTGAGAGAGCAGATTGGCTCGTTCCCAGCGCGCGCTCCCACATGCAGCCATTCAGAAAGGCTAGGCCTGGGAGCGCTCACGGGCTTAGGGAAGCCAGGGATGTGGCCGCCAGGGGAATTGCATTGCAGGACCCGCGCTATCAGGTAAGATCACCGGTGCTCCGGGGAGGTTTACACACAGTGTAGGATGCCCCGAGAGTAGGCTAGCAGCTGGGCCTGAGATCTTTTTAGATTCCAGAGCCCGGCCAAGGCTAGGCGTAGGGGTGCTCACAGCCACAGGGAAGCCGGGGATGTGGCCGCTGGTGGAATCACATTGCGGGACTCGCAGGAATCAGGCAAGATCAATGGTGCTCCGGGGGTTTGCACACAGTGGGCCGTCCAGTGAAGGATGCCCCGAGGGTAGGCTAGCAGCTGGGCCTGGAATCTTTTAGTTTCCCGAGCCTGGCCATGCGGGTTGTGATCTGCTTTAACCCTTTAACCCTTTTGTTGCCAAGCACGTAACACCTACGTGCTGGCTTGGCTGGGCCTTAAGTGCCAAGCCCGTAGGTGTTACGTGCTTGACTTTCCTCGCTTCTAGTTTAAAAAATAAAAATCAAAAATACTCACCTGACCCCTTGTTGGATCCGGCCGGGTCTCCTCTTTAATTTGGTGCCATCCGATCCCCCGTGGGGGGTCGGATGGCTCCAGGAGAGCCCCCGGAATAGGCCGCCCCCCCCCCCGCTTCTGCAGCAGCAGCTGCTAACTGTAAAAAAAAATAAAAAATAAAAATGACATTCACTTACCTGTGTGTGCGCTGGCTCCCGCTGTCCCTCCTCTTCACCTGGGGGGCCTCCGATCCCCCCCCAGGACTTACCGATCTTCAGGAGAGAGCCTCTCTTCTTCACGATGGTGGCAGCCATCTTGCCTCTAAGCCCCGCCCCCTTGGGGGCGGGGCTTATGACGTCATCCCGGTCCCGATCACCGGCTTCAGCTTTCTCAGCTTCTCAGATGCCGGTGATCGGTGCCCTGGAAGGAGGTGACAGGAGATCCTCTGATCTCCTGCCTTCTCCTTCTCTGGATGCCGATCACAGGCATCTGTCAGCTGAGCGGCGAGGGACAAGAGCTTGCAATCGAAGGTAAGTACAGTTAAAAAATTTTTTTTTTTTTTGAATAAAATACTTTTTATTATTGTGTGGTGTTTTTATTTCACATTAACCCTTTGTGAGCTGGTAAGGGGTCCATGAGACCCCTTATACCAGTTCACAAGGCTGGGGGGGTGGCAAGTCACCTGCCCTAGCGGGTGGCTTGCCATTAACCCCCGCACCCCCATTACCTGCCTCCCCAAAGGCCAGGGGGGGGCAGAAGAGCCCGGGCCCACATAGGCTATGTGGGCTCGTAGGCTGCAGGGTGGGGGGGCCACCAAAGCTGGCCCCCCCACTCTGTGCCTACAAGCCCCCATAGCTGGTCCCGGGCTGGTTACTTTGGGTAAGGGGGACCCCACGTCATTTTTTTTTTTGGATTTTTAAGGGTTTTTAACCCTTAAAAATCCAAAAAAAAATGGGGTCCCCCTCCCCGGGAAGGGGGACCCTATGTCATTTTTTTTTTTTAATTAACCATTTGTCATCCAGCAGCTATAAAAGGCTTCTGGGCAGGAAAGGGTGTCTACCTATACATATGTGGTATCGCTGTAACCGGGAGAAATTGGGGTTTCTCACGCAATAAGATTTTATTGACAAACTTACATTTTTTATTACAAAAAAACTCTACAAATTGTAAAAAAATATATTTTTTTTAATTTTTTTCACACATTTCACCCAAAAATGTTGAGAATACACCTAAAAAATACAAACAAGACATTTCATGTTAAAGCCCAGACTCTGTTGAAAAAAACAATATATAATTTTCCTGGGAAATCCCTGGAAATCCTTTCAAAAATGACAGTTGAACATGTGTAGCGCGAAACAGTGAAACTCAGTCTGGCAACAGGGAGTGGGAAATGCTGCAGGTAGGCTGGCACTTAAAGGGTTAAACACCAGCTACGTAAATTTTACGTACCTGGCTTTCCCCCCTGCTAACTGGCAAAAAAAAAAAAGACACTCACCTGACCCCCCGTTTGATTCAGCCGGGTCTCCTTTTTAAGATGGTGCGCTCTGATCGTCCGTCAGACCTCCTCCGGCTGCAGGGGCTGCCCCCCCCCCCCCCGTTTCAGCTGCCACTGGCTTTCCTGTAAAAAAATAAAAATGACATTTATATACCTGCGTGTGCACTGGCTCCCTCCGATCCCCCCCCAGGACTTACGGATCTTCAGGAGAGAGCCCGGGAGCCCTCGGGGGCTGGGCTAATGACGTAATCACGGCCCCGATCACCGGCTTCAGTGTTCTCAGCTGTCAGATGCCGGTGATCGGTGCTTGGGGAAGGAGGTGGCAGGAGATCCTCTGATCTCCTGCCTCCCCTTCTCTGGATGCCGATCACCGGCATTTGTCATCAGAGCGGCGAGGGACAAGCGCTTACAATCGGAGGTAAGTACAGTAAAAAATTTTTTTTTTTTTAATAAAATAATTTTGTGTGGTGTTTTTTTTTTACACAGTTAACCCTTTGTGAGCTGCTAAGAGGTCTATGAAACCCCTATACCAGCTCACAAGGCTCTGGGTCTAGCAAATCACCTGTGGCTAGTGGATGACTTGCCATTAACCCCCAGCCCCCCCATTACCTGCCTACCCACTTAGTGGCTATTTGGGCTAGTAGCCTGCAGGGCCAGGGGCCACCGATGCTGGCCCCTGCGCCCTGTTCTACAAGCCCCCATAGCTGGCACGGGTCGGTAACGCTGGGTAGGGGGGACCCTACGTCATTTTTTGGGGGGATTTTTAAGGGTTTTTAACCCTTAAAATTCCAAAAAAAAATGGGGTCCTATGTCGATTTTTTTTTAAATTAACCCCTTATGTCCTGTTACCCAGCAGGTATAAAATGCTTCCAGCATTTTGTGGTGTGTTTGTGGTTTTTTTTACATTTAAAGAGGACTAACACCCAGGATTTTGACTATCCTGGGTATAGGTCCTTTCCCCCGGGGCATCCCGATCGGGGATGCCCCACTGTGTGAGACCCCCCCCCGATCGCCCACAATAACTCACCTCACCCCGGTCCTACGGTGCATGCGCGGCCGCTCGTCCAATCAGCGCGCTCAGAGTGGCTGAGTTATGGGCGTCTAAGAGACGTCTAAGCTCAGCCACTCTGAGCGTGCTGGAGACCACATCCCCCACTTCCCTCTAACAGGGAGTGTGCCCGCGCCGGCCATTCATAAATAGCCAGTGTGGGCACGCGCCCTGCTAGAGGGATAGTGGGGATGCGGCCCGCACATGCGCCGTAGGACCGGGATTCAAGTAAGCGGTAGCGGGTGTTCCGGGGGGTTTCACACAGAGGGGCATTCCGATTTTGGATGGCCCGGGGGGAGGGAATAGAACGGTCTGGGAATCTTATAGATTCCCGGGCCGATCAGCCCTGGGTGTTGGTCCATTTTAACCCATTGTGAACTTGTAAGGAGTCCATGAAACCCCTATACCAGTTCACAAGGCTGGGGGGCTGTCAAGTCACCTGCGGCTAGCGGGTGATTTGCCATTAACCCCGACCCCCCTATTACCTGCCTCCCGGGGGGGGGGGGGCAGAAGGGCCCGGGCTGATTTAGGCAGTGCGGGCTTGTACTTGGCAGGGCGGTGGGCCACCAAAGCTGGCCCCTGCGCCCTGTTCTACAAGCCCTGCATAGCTGATCCTTGGGCTGGTTATGCTGAGTAGGGGGGACCCCATGTCATTTTTATGGGTATTTTTAAGGGTTTTTAACCCTTAAAATTAAAAATAAAATGGGGATTACCTCCCCCCCGGGAAGGGGAACTCCACGCCAATGTTTTTCTTGATTTAACCCTTTATAGTGTGGATTGTAGTTGTATTTTATTTTTACATGTTATAAAGTGTTCTTTTCAGTTTGGGGGGGTCTTCTGAACAGTAACGGGGGGCTACCGATACATATGTGGTACCATTGTAATCGGGAGAAATGGGGCTTTCACATGCAATATGTTTTTCTTTTAAAAAAAAAAAAGGTTTTATTTGAAATAAAGGAGACAATTTTCTAAAAAATATTTTTTTTTATTTTGTTTTGTTAAATTACTCAAAAATATTTAAAAAAACAGTAAAAAAAATTACAAACAAGACATTTCATGTTAAAGCCTAAACTCTGCCGCAAAAATAAAATATATAATTTTCCTGGAAATTCCTGCAAAAATCACAGTTAAGCATAGCGCAAAATGGTGAAAAATGACCTGTCAAGAGAGGGTGACAAAACCTCAAGTAGGCTGGCAGTTAAAAGGGTTAATTACTTTCAGAAAGATGGGCCCACTACAACATGTTGGGTATGCTTAGAAAGCTTATCATGTGTACTTGTACATTGTGCACATGCTTTACTTTTTGGTGTTTGGCAACTCTTATGACAGTAGCTATGCATGTTGGGTATCGTTCTGTTCGGGGGATGTTGCTTTTTCAGATTAACTTGTTTTTTCTTGTTTGCATATAGTTTTTTTATGAAAATGTGGCTTTGATCCTGCTTTTTTTTATCCTTTTTTAGGGAAGCTCTGTGTAACTAAAGAATACATTGAGGGAGAACTTCCAGAAAACTGTGGCAACATCAACAAGCCTGGTACGCCTAGAAAGCTTGAAGTGTGTATTTCCAGAGAATATATAGTTTGTGGGGGATATTTCAAATGTAAAGGGTTGTTTTTATTAAAATACTGCAAGGTGCACATAGCGCTTAGCATAGCTGTATTTGATCTAAAAATCTCTTGTGCTGTTTCAGTTTGGGGGGGTCTCCTGGGCAGGAAAGGGTGTCTACCAACAAATATGTGGTACCACTATAACTGGGAGAAATTGGGATTTCACACGCAATAAGATTTTATTGACAAACTTAAATTTTTTATTACAAAAAAAAAACACGACAAATTGTAAAAAATAGTTTTAATTTTTTTTTCACATATTTCACCCCAAAATATTAAGAATACACTTGACAAATGACAAACAAGACATTTCATGTTAACCCTTTCGCTGCCAGCCTACCTGCAGCATTTGCCACTCCCTGTTGCCAGACTGAGTTTGACTGTTTTGCGCTACACATGTTCAACTGTCATTTTCGAAGGGATTTCCAGGGATTTCCCAGGAAAATTATATATTGTTTTTTTCAACAGAGTCTGGGCTTTAACATGAAATGTCTTGTTTGTGTTTTTTAGGTGTATTCTCAACATTTTTGGGTGAAATGTGTGAAAAAAAATAAAAAAAATATATTTTTTTACAATTTGTAGAGTTTTTTTGTAATAAAAAATGTAAGTTTGTCAATAAAATCTTATTGCGTGAGAAACCCCAATTTCTCCCGCTTACAGCGATACCACATATGTATAGGTAGACACCCTTTCCTGCCCAGAAGCCTTTTATAGCTGCTGGATGACAAATGGTTAATTAAAAAAAAAAATGACATAGGGTCCCCCTTCCCGGGGAGGGGGACCCCATTTTTTTTTGGATTTTTAAGGGTTAAAAACCCTTAAAAATCCAAAAAAAAAAATGACGTGGGGTCCCCCTTACCCAAAGTAACCAGCCCGGGACCAGCTATGGGGGCTTGTAGGCACAGAGTGGGGGGGCCAGCTTTGGTGGCCCCCCCACCCTGCAGCCTACGAGCCCACATAGCCTATGTGGGCCCGGGCTCTTCTGCCCCCCCCTGGCCTTTGGGGAGGCAGGTAATGGGGGTGCGGGGGTTAATGGCAATGCCACCCCCCCAGCCATGTGAACTGGTATAAGGGGTCTCATGGACCCCTTACCAGCTCACAAAGGGTTAACTGTAAAAAAAAAAACACCACACAATAAAAAAAAGTATTTTATTAAAAAAAAATAATTTTTTTTTACTGTACTTACCTTCGATTGCAAGCTCTTGTCCCTCGCCGCTCAGCTGACAGATGCCTGTGATCGGCATCCAGAGAAGGAGAAGGCAGGAGATCAGAGGATCTCCTGTCACCTCCTTCCAGGGCACCGATCACCGGCATCTGAGAAGCTGAGAAAGCTGAAGCCGGTGATCGGGACCGGGATGACGTCATAAGCCCCGCCCCCAAGGGGGCGGGGCTTAGAGGCAAGATGGCGGTCGCCATCTTGAAGAAGAGAGGAGAGAGCCTCCCAGGCTCCCTCCTGAAGATCGGTAAGTCCTGGGGGGGGATCGGAGGCCCCCCAGGTGAAGAGGAGGGACAGCGGGAGCCAGCGCACATGGAGGTAAGTGAATGTCATTTTTATTTTTTTTTTTTTTTTACAGTTAGCAGCTGCTGCTGCAGAAGCGGGGGGGGGGGGGCGGCCTATTCCGGGGGCTCTCCTGGAGCCATCCGACCCCCCACGGGGGATCGGATGGCACCAAATTAAAGGGGAGACCCGGCCGGATCCAACAAGGGGTCAGGTGAGTATTTTTTATTTTTATTTTTTAAACTAGAAGCGATCAAAGTCAAGCACGTAACACCTACGGGCTTGGCACTTAAGGCCCAGCCAAGCCAGCACGTAGGTGTTACGTGCTTGGCAACAAAAGGGTTAAAGCCCAGACTCTGCTGAAAAAAACAATATATAATTTTCCTGGGAAATCCCTGGAAATCCGTTCAAAAAATCACAGTTGAACATGCATAGTGCAAAATAGTGAAAAATGGTCTGGCAACAAAGCGTAACAAAAACTCCAGGTAGACTGGCAGTTAAAGGGTTAAATGGAAGGAGTGTGACACAAATGCATTCAGAAAGGCAAGGCGTGGGGGCGCTCAGAGCTGCAGGGAAGACAGGGATGTGACCGCTGGTGGAATCACATTGCAGGACTCGCAGGAATCAGGTAAGATCACTGGCGCTCTGGGGGTTTTACACAGTGGGGCATCCAGTGTAGGATGCCCCGAGGATAGGCTAGCAGCCAGATTCCAGAGTCTGGCCATGCGGGTTTTAACCCATAACTACAAGCCTACAGTACCAAGAGATGGTCCAGGGTCACTCTGCATGAGCTTATGATTCCTACTGTTCTGGTGGGAGAATCTATCAACAGGACAAACCATCAATCATGTACTCCACATACTGGCTACTATGTGGGAGTAGCAAGACGACAGCTATTTTTGTAAGCAACTGATATGTAAAGCGCTACGGAAGATGATGGCGCTATATAAATAAACAATAATAATAATAATAATAATATGGAAGTCTCATTTGCAGTCTGCCTCAATCTATGTAAGGGAAAACAGCAGCTGTAAGAGGGTACTCTTGTTTGATGAGAATCTTGAACTCTGAACACTGCACATCACCCTGATGAAACATGGTGGTGTCATGGTGTGGCTGTGAATTTCTTCAGCAAGGACTGGTAAGCTGGTTAGATTTGATGGACAGTTCAATAGAGCTAAATACAGGGCAATCCTGGAGAAAAACCTGTTAGAGGCTGCAAAAGGTTTGGGAACGTGGTGTAGGTCCCCCTTCCAGCAGAGCTATGACCCCAAACATACATCCAATGCTTGAATTGAATGGTTTAAATCAAGTCATATTCATGTGTTGGAATAGCCCAAAGTCCAGACCTTTTGAGAATCTGTGGCAGGCCTTTGAAGACTGCTGTTCACTAACACTCTCCATAAAAAATTGACTGAGCTAGAGCTATAAGAATGAATAAACATTTTCAACCTTGATTATATTCAAGTATGTGGCTGTAATGTAGAAAAGTTCAAGAGGTATGAATACTTTTTCAAGGCACTGTATATTGCACAATGATTTCCTACTATTTTGTGGTGTGAATTTTTCTGTCAGCCTAGAAACATGCACAGCTCCTTGCTTTCAGTTATTGGCAATTCCAGGCATCAGGTTAAAGGTGCTGGCTCACTGAAATAGACAGATGTGTAACCAATTAGAGAGCAACATTATATGACACACTTGCTACGCTTAACCTGCAAACTTGTTAATCACACTGAGCTCCACTTTCAAGCTGTGCAGCGACTTGGTGCAGTGTATCACTGTCAATGCTTGTAGAGAAAGGGCTCTACTATACAGGTGATCTTTCTCTTATATTGTTAAGCAATTTAACACTTGGGTGTAAATTACTTTTTTTTTCTATTAAATGTCTATTAACAAAAAATATTCTACTATTGATGGGGCTGATAAAAATATGTCAGTTTCCGTGTTGAAATTTCATTTGACCACTTTAGGGAATAAGAAGACCTATATGTTAGTGTAAGCCCAGCCCTGCAGCTTAAAGCAGAACAAAAACAAGGTGGTGTTTTAGACTCCAGGACCACCCGCTAGCTTGCCCCTCGGGGATCTGAAATCACAATGCTCCCCTGTATGGAACCTCCCAGGCAGGAGTGTTTCGGGTCTACAGGGGAGCTGGGCATGCGACCAGGAGGCTGGGTAAGGTCAGCCAGCATTCTTGAGATGAGCCATTCGACAATCTCAAAAATGCCAGGTGGGAGGAGCAGTTTTCTGATTTTGTTTGTTTTTTTTTTAAACTGAACCACTGTATGGAACCTCCCAGGCAGGAGTGTTTCAGGTCTACAGGGGAGCTGAGCATGCGACCAGGAGGCTGGGTAAGGTCAGCCAGCATTCTTGAGACTAGCCATTCGACAATCTCAAAAATGGCAGGTGGGAGGAGCAGTTTTCTGATTTTGTTTTTTTTTAAACTGAACCACCGCCGATTCAGGAGCATCATCCAAGGTATTCAGGTGGCTAAGGTGGGTACGGAGGAGCACAAAAAAACTTCCCTAAGTAGAATTCCAAATATGGATGCAACCCAAAATAAAGCACACCTAGTCTTGGGTTCCCGCACCCATCATATTTATAAAGCAATAGAATGCAGTGAATTGCTATGTCATCGCTGATCTGCTCATCTGGATGACCGAATAGTCTGCTGTTGGATACACAAAGAGAAAGGGGAATGTCTCCATAATGGGAACACAAAGGGGTGTGGTCAATAATGGGTGTGGATTTGCATGCAGGGGTGTTATGTTTAAAAGGTGCCTAGGGTGGCAACAAAAACAAATACAGTCTTAACCTACTACCCCTTTTCCCTGAAAATAAGACCTAACCTGAAAACCATCCCTATTAAGATTTTTCAGCATTTTTTGCTAATACATGAACTTTAAGCCCTACCCCAAAAATATGCCCTAGCTACAATTCATAATCCAGCTGCTTGGTTTCAGCACAAGAGGGACAGGAGTGGCTGTAAAGGATGGTGAGGACACACCAAATCACACAGGTAAGATTATCTGCCAGGAGTGAAATGTCTGCTCTTACTGGCTCTACCCTAGCCTGCCACTATGTCAGGCAAATGGCCGAATCCCCCCATCTCCCTCGCCAGCTGGCTCTGTGCACATACTGTACTCAAGCTGCTCTACTGTTGCCACCACATGGCCAGCTACCAGTCGGCTTTACGACATCCTAAAAATAAGCCCTAGCACCAATTTTTGGAGAAGAAGTGTATAATGTATAACACAATGATTGCTTTAGCTCACATATCAATATTCTGTTTCACAGAATATCGATTCACATTGCTTCACCGTGCAGCCATGATATGTACAAAACACCATCAGACAACATATATGTTATTTCTAACTTACTGGCTATATCATCACAATGTATGAAGTCTGTAAATAGAATTTCATTTTACTAGGCCAAGAACATAGTCGGAATGAAAGTGACCAGGTTCTAATAATTAACAGGTTTCCTGGGGTAGTCATATGGAAGAAATTATGTAAATATATCAATAAAAATGTGCTCTAAATGTTGCTGGGGATTGCTAATCATAGAAAATGTTGCCAAGGAACTGATTAGGGCATTTGGTTTTCTTCCATGATGTAAGCAGGTGATTCCTGTTACCAGGGCTGGCTCCAGGTTTAGTTGGGCCCTTGGGCGGCATGGTCTCAGTGGGCCCCTTTGTGGTGAAGAGTAGCATCACATCACTGAGAAATCTGGATGCCCCCTAAGGATCATGTTATTTGGATCAAAACTCTAGTTTTGGTCTACTTTAATGCGCACCAAGACCCTTTAAACCTGACCTTGGAGTCTAAACGAATATAGATCCTCCTGATTTTGGATGTGACACCCCCCCATTCATTCATTACTTTCCTGACGAATGCACTGTGGGTTCGCCAGTTTGAGTTAATGGCCAAACCAGGGGGGTCCAGGGGGGAGGCCCCTTCCTCTCTGTTGTCCCCGCCCAGTGAGGAAAAGAAGTTGCACCGCCACCTGTCATCGTTGGCATGCCGCGAGGAGATGTGGGCACCAGCTGTGGCAGTGCCCTCCCATGTTTTGTATATCATGGCTGCACTGTGCAATATGTTGTCTAAAGCAACCTTCGGAATGTAGTAGGTTAGCACCCCTGCATGCCACTTCACACCCATTATCAACTACACCCATTTGTGTTTTCCCATCCACCATGATTACTGGCAGAAAATGAAAATCTGTAAGGCAGAATTCGGGTGAGCAGCCCGCAGTCGCTGTTTGCAGCGCATGACGGCATTCAGTGCTCGTGCTCTACACTCACATGGAGGGAGAGAGCTAGCCCTGCGGCTTCCGGACACTGCAGGCAAGGCTTTTGCAGAGCGTGCAGAGCGTCCCACAAACGCCTCAAACATATGCAAAAGCGCCCATAGATTTACAAGCATCCTGCATCCGCGCTGGTGTGAAACCAGCCAAAACACAAGACATAAAAAGTGCAGCTAAAATTAAAAGGATACTGTAGGGCATCCATATTTATCTTACTGAAAAGCCAGGCTGCTTTGGATGATTATGTTGAAATAGATCCCTTGGTTGCCACATACATCTGCCCCCCCCCCCCCCCCATCTTTGGTGTCCAATCTCAATGCAAATGTTCAGTAGCAGAAGACAGGTAAAAGCTCAAGTGATGGCATCAATCCATATAAAAAAGGAGCAGTTTGCATTCTTTGCTGACTTCTCTCCCTTAATAAATAGACATGGGATAGTAGCCTTACTGAAGCTAACTTGGCTTCTCCTCCCCCTCCTCCCCTTTTCACTACCTCTTCCCCCCCCCCCCCTATCTACACCTTCACTTTTTTTCTCATCTCCTTTTACTCCTATTCTGTATGTATTTTCTTTCCAGTTTATTTGGCTTTTTCAGTTATTCTCACTCTATAGCTCATTCTTGGCATGGTTCTTGTTATTTTCTTATGTACAAATAAAAAAAGTTTGTAGGACTAGAGGAGGCAATACCAGTCCTAAATTAGTAGGTTGTTCTATATTTTTTGTTAGATGTTTATTCATATGTCAATGTCATAATCGCCTTGGACCATGGAAATAGTGTATAAATAGAAGTATTCTCATTGGCTGAGCTATCACCTCTCAAATAGGCTGTGCAAAAACTAACAGGCTGAAGTATAGAGAGCGGATTCTGGTCATTTCTGCATGTGACTTAAGGGTGTAGGGCCACTTTAAGCAGTTTGATAGACATTAATTAAAAACTGCAACCTACATATGGCCATTCTATTCACTTGCATTGCTACCTAATTACTCAACTGAAATATCTTTATTTAAATCATTCACTTAGCTGCCATAATGGCCAAAAAGCTTTATTTGCCAGATATTTGCCCATTTAGTGTGTAATGCCTTAGTGGAAACATATGTTCCTAAAATAAATGCTCAGCTGGCAGCATATGCTGTGCAGTCTACATGCTGAGTGTCACTACGCTCATGTCACAGGATATAAAAGTGCCACAGCAGGCAAAGGTAACGTCATTTGGCACTGTCCTAAGTTGTTTTCCATTTTTAAATTGAAGAATTGGGAGTGATCTCAACGTTTACAGTTTTATCTCATGATTTATCTTCTGAAAAAGTAGGTTTGACCCTTGGATATGTGATGCTGCATAATATTCAGCATAATCGGAGGGGGTCTGTCCCACTCTGCTGAGCTGAATAGAGGTAAGGAATGTAAGGACTATGTAATCATGTCAACTTGTAAACCCCGATATCTCGACCATTTCTTCGTCAGTTTAAAAACAGAAAACAGTTTAGGACAGTGCCAAATGTAGCCCAATGCAGTGGTGTAACAATTACCTTTGCCTGCTGTAGCACTTTAAGACAATAAGTGCCATCCATTATTCAAAGTGAATGCAGGTGACTATATCAACTGTTGCTTCTGCATCATACTTTTATTTGCTCTGGACATTTGTATTTGCTGAAAAATAACATATTCTCCCCTTACTCTATGGATCTAGTTGCTGGGGTGCTTGGAACAGGACTATATGGAAAGTACTGTCTTGACCATTTAAGATCTCTTAGATCTGTTAGAGACTCTGGAAAACGTCTAATGTACACCCATTCATTTTTATGATATCCCCTCAGAAAATCCATAATCACACATTCTGCCTGTATGTGTGCCACCCATAATGTTTCTGCAACCCAAGCCCTGGTTAATGAGACTCGTGCATGATTTCTGCACCCTACATTCCTCTCCTATGGCATCAGTTTGAAAAGAAACTGAAACAGGGGCATTCAATACAAGATTTTGCAGACTAGTTACTGAGTTACTGAGACCTTATACCTTAAAATGGGCCACATGTTGCCACGCTTTATTAAGGTTGGTTTGTATTAATTTCTAAGTAAAGTTTTATCACTCAGGGAGAGGTGGTGGTATTTAAATTAGCATTCTGCTTTGAAAATTGGAGCTGATCCTATTTGTTTACCTGCTCAGTAACAAGGTGGCTGGGTGAGTTGTTACTACTTTGAACATGTGTCACAAAAACAAAAGGAAAAAAATAACAAAAAGCAGGGTAAGATGACTGAAGAGTGGAGCTGAGATCTAGTGGCTAGGTATCCCTATAGATGCCATTTAACCCGTCTAGTGCCAGCTATGCGATTCTCACATAGCAGCCTCTACTCCACTTAAGTGCCAGCTATGTGAGACTCACGTAGCTGACTTTAAACCCCCACAGAAAAAAAAGTTAAAGAACTCACCTGACTCCTTGTTAGATTAGGCCGGGTCTTCTCTTCACCCAGGAGGCATCCGATCCCCCCCGGGGCTCTTCTCTCTTCAGGAGAGCACCCAAAATAGTGCCGTAGCTATGTGGGCTTGTAGCCTGCAGGGCCAGGGGCCAGCTTTGGTGGACCCTATTCCTACAAGCCCCCATAGCTGGTCCCGGGCAGGTTACTTCGGGTAGAGGGGAACCCCATGTCATTTTATTGGGATTTTTAAGGGCTTCAACCCCTAAAATTCCCCCCCGGGGGGGGGCTCTGTCGTTTTTTTTTAATTAACCACTTATGCTCTGTCGCCCAGCAGCTATAAAAGGCTTCCAGCGGCAGGAGGAGAGCAGAAGCTAGATTGACTAGCTAGCTAGCTAGCTAGCTAGCGTGGGACACAGTGCCTGGGATGGAGGTAAGTATTAAAAAAATAAAATAAAATATTTTTTTCTCCTTGTGTCTATGTGTTTTTTTTTTACACTTAACCCTTTGTGAACTGGTAAGGGATCCATGAGACCCCTATATCAGTGACTTGCCATTAACCCCTGGCACCCCCAATTACCTGCCTCCCCAAAGCCCGGGGGGGGGGGAGAAGAGCCCTGGCCCACTGAGCTTGTAGACGGCAGGGCAGGGGGGCCACCAAAACTGGCCCCTGTGCCCTGCTCCTACAAGCCCACATAGCTGGTCCTGGGCTGGTTATGCTGGGTAAGGGGGGACCCAACGTCATTTTTGGGGGGATTTTTAAGGGTTTTTAAAATCACAGTTTAACATGGCGCAATATGGGGAAAAATGACCTGTCAACAGAGGGTGACAAAACTTCAAGTAGGCTGGCAATTAAAAGGGTTAATAGTACCTATGAATGTTGGGTATTTTTCTGCTCGAGGGACCTTGCGCTTTCAGATTTAGCTTGTTTTTTCTTGTTTGCATATTGATATTTTAGGAAAACATGTTTTTTATTTTGCTTTTTTATAATTTTTTTTAGGGAAACCCTGTGCAACCTAAGAATTCTTCAAGGGATTACTTCCAGAAAGATGAGCCCACTACAACAAGCTGGGTACGCTTAGAAAGCTTAACATGTGTACTTTCAGGAAATATATGGTTTATGGGGGATATTCCAAATGTAAAGGGTTGTTTTGGTTGAAAGATTGCAAGGTGTGCACATTGTCTGCAGAGCTGAAATTGTCAAGTAAAGTTACCGTTATGTGCATGCTTTACTTTGGGGTGTTTGTCAACTCTTCCCTATGACAGTACCCATGCATGTTGGGTATCATTCTGTTCGGAGGATGTTGCTTTTTCGGATTTTACTTGTTTTTTCTTGTTTGCATATAGTTTTTTTTAGGAAAATGTGGCTTTGATTCTTCTTTTTATTCTTTTTTAGGGAAACTCTCTGCAACCAAAGAATTGATTGAGGGATTACTTCTGTAAAACTACACCCACATAAACAAGCCCAGTATGCCTAGAAAGCTTGAGGCGTGTACTTCCAGAGAATATATAGTATTTCAAATGTAAAGGGCTGTTTTCTGGAAAAACTGCAATGTGCACATTGCGCATAGCATATAGCAATACATAGCATGTATTTTATCTGAAAATCTCCTAAAGCTCTGTTTCAGTTTGAGGGAGTCTCCTGGGCAGGAAAGGGTGTTTTTATTGACAAACTTACATGTTTTATTACAAAAAATACAATTCTGTGATTACTCACCTGTAGAATTCGTATAATACGTATACAGCACGTCCTGCTCCAGAGATAATTCCTTGCGTTTGGGTTATACATCCACAAGATGGCGCTGGACTGCAGAGACAACAAAAAAGTGGCTCCTCCCGGCCCCTTATATTCCAGGGACATCCCACAAAATCCCCAGTATTGACAAGCAGTTAGCAAGAGGCCGGGAGAATAACACCCATAATCAACAATTTTAACCATGATAACAACCACCATACAGAGGCCCTAAGAATAATGATAACAAGGGTGGGGTGGAGCAGGACGTGCTGTATACGTATATAATAACAATTCTACAGGTGAGTAATCACAGAATTGTATTATTCTAAGTATACAGCACGTCCTGCTCCAGAAATAATTCCTTAAGTTTGGGACATCCAATAGCAGTGTCCGTAAGGTAGGGTGGGATCCCCAAAAACAACAACATGCAGATTAAACCACCGCCGCCTGCAGAACCTTGCGGCCAAAAGCAGCATCAGCTGAGCCCTAACATCAGCCTTGTAAAACTTAGAAAAAGTATGAACAGAAGACCAAGTAGCGGCCTTGCAAACTTGTTCAACAGAAGCCTGGTGCTGAAAAGCCCAAGAGGCACAAATAGCATGAGTGGAATGAGCAGTAAGGCGGAAGGGAGGATCCTTCCCTTTAGCAGAATCACAGCCTGACGGATCCACTTGCTGATGGTAGACTTGGCTGGAGCCAGACCCTTCTTAGGACCAGAAGGGACCACAAAAAGAGCATCAGTCTTCCTGAAGGGCTCAGTAGCCACCAAATTTAAATTCAGGTTCCTGAACACATCCAAGGAATGTTGAGCCCTCTCCTTAGGGTTACTAGGATTAGGGCACAGAGAATGCAGAACAATGTCCTGATTGAGATGAAAGGCAGACACAATTTTAGGCAGAAAATCTGGTTTAAAGCAAAACACCATCTTGTCCCGATGTCTCTCAAAGTATGGGGGCTTGATGGAAAGCGCCGCCAACTCAGAAACACGCCTAACAGAAGTGATAGCCACCAAAAAGACTACCTTAAGCGTAAGAATGGCCAAGCAACCTCATGCACAGGCTCAAAAGGAGACCCCTGCAAGGCAGATAGGACCAAGTTCAAGTCCCAGACTGGTAACATAGGCTTACGTGGGGGGCGCACATGAGCAACCCCCTGGAAAAAAGTCTTGATCAAATGATGCTGAGCAAAAGATCTCTGTAAGAAAACAGCCAAGGCAGACACATGACCTTTCAGAGTGCTGAGTTGAAGCCCCAGATCCAAACCATGTTGGAGAAATTCCAGAATCCTGGGAATAGAAAAAACACACGACGGGGAAGAGATTTAGCCTCACACCAGTCAATGTAGGTACGCCAAACCCTATAGTAGATGGAAGAAGAGGACCTTTTCTTAACCCTGATCATGGTGTTAACAACAGAGGCAGGCAGCCCCTTTTCCATTAAGATGGAGGTTTCAGCAGCCAGGTCGTTAAAGCCAGCGTTTGGAAATTGGGGTAGCGTAGCCGCCCCTGAGTGAGCACATCTGGATCCTTGGGCAGGGCGTACTGATCTACCGCCAGCTGCACGATGTCTGCGAACCACACTCTTCTTGGCCAACGGGGGGTACCCCTTCCTGAGCTATCTTTCGCAGAACCCTGCCCAACAGGGGAAACGGGGGAAAGACATACAATAGCTAAAAACCCTGCCAGGGCATTGTCAGAGCATCCATGGCTAAGGCCAGAGGGTCCCGGGACAGAGACACAAAGACTGGAAGCTTGTGATTGTGATGGGACGCAAACAGATCCACATCTGGCTGACCCCAACGGTGGCACAGAGAGCGAAACACCCTGTTGCTGAGGGACCATTCCCCTAGGTGATAAGTCCCCCTGCTCAGAGATCTGCCTCCAGATTCTTCACCCCCGGAATGTACACAGCTGAGATGCAGAGAACATTGTCCTCTGCCCAGGACAGGATCAGAGACACTTCCTTGAGGGCCCCCTTGCTCCGGGTCCCTCCCTGATGATTGATGTAGGCAACCGCCGTCTGGTTGTCCGAGCGTACATGAACAGCCCGACCCCGAAGGTGCGGGGTCAAGCGGGCTGGAACCAACCTGATTGCCCTCAGTCCCAGAATGTTGATAGGGGTGTGGGCCTCCTGAGGGCCCCACTGCCCCTGGAATTATAGGGATCTCCAGAAGCCCCCCCAACCTGTCAGACTGGCATCCGTGGTGACTGTCTCCCAGCAAGGGGCCAGAAAGGATCTGCCCACCAACAGGTTCCTTGAGTCCAGCCACCATGAGAGGGACTGCTTGGCTAGGGCGGACAGAACCAAAACCTGATCCAGGGACACAGGGTCCCTGTCCCATACAGACAAGAGGTGGAGCTGAAGAAGCCTCATGTAAAACTGAGCATAAGGAACCGCCTCAAAGCAGGACACCATCAAGCCCACCAGCTGCATTCCCTGACTGATGGAAGGATGAGGGCAGGACAGAAGGAGCTGAGCTTGCGCTTGCAGACTGTCCACCTTCTGCTGAGGAAGAAAGATCGTGACCCGAGCTGTATCCAGATTCATGCCCAGAAATGGCTTCTCCAAAGAGGGAGACAGGGAAGATTTGGAATGGTTTATCACCCAGTCGAATGACTCCAGTGTGGTCACCACCCACTGAGTATCCAGCTCTGCCTGTTGGAAGGGCGGAGAAGTGATAAGAATGTCGTCCAAATAGGGAAGAATGCGAATGCCCTGAGCTCTCAGCAGAGCCATAATGCCCCCCAGCACCTTGGTGAATACCCTGGGAGCCGAAAGTGAGACCGAAGGGCAATGCCACGAACTGGTAATGCCGATGCTCCAGAGCGAACCTGAGGAATCTTTGATGACCTGGAAAGACTGGAATATGGAGGTAGGCATCCTTGATATCCACAGAGGTCATGAAGTCCCCTGGGTGTAGTGAACTTACAGCTGAGCGCAGAGTCTCCATGCGAAAACGCCTGGATCTGACAAACTTGTTGAGAAGCTTTAAGTCCAGGATGGGTCTGACAGACCCATCTCTTTTGGGAACGGTGAAAAGGTTGGAATAGCAGCCCTTGCCCCTTTCCCTTAAGGGCACTTGGCAGATGACCCCCAACTCCAGTAGATTCTGCAGAGCAAGCAACAGACCCTGAGCTGACAGGGGGTCTTGAGGCATCCGGGATCTGATGAATCTTGGGGGCGGCCAACCGAAGGACACTACCTCCTGAATCCACCGGTCTGAGACATGACGCCTCCAGACGTGAGCAAAGAGCCGAAGCTGCCCCCCACCTTGATGGGTAAGGGCGCCCCTTCATGCCTGAGGGGGCTTGGGGGAAGACTTAGACTTGGAACCCCAGGAGGGGCCAGGGCGGCCACGCCCTTTGCCCCTGCCCCAGAAATTTCCCCGGGCCCCTGCAAATGACGCTCCCCTTCCCATTCTGGACCCACAGTAGGAGGGAAGAAAGGAGCCAGAACCCCGAAAGGGCCGAGACTGTCTCTTGTGCTGGGGTAACCTGCCTCCCTTAGCAAACAGGTCCAGGCGATCAACAAATAGATGCAGTCCTTTAAAGGGGAACCCTGTGAGAGCCTTCTTGGCAGCATTGTCAGCTGCCCACTGGCACAGCCAAACCGAGCGGCGTATAGCCACCGCCAAGGCAGAAGCCCTGCCACACATTCTAATGGTATCATCCAGGGCAGAGAGGACATATGCAACAAATTCCTCACAACGCAGAAGGGCTCTATACTCTTCACTAGCCGCATCATCAGGAGCCCCATCTAAAATACTCTTGAGCAGAGTCCTAATAGCCACAGCTGTAATGGCAGAGGCACAAACCGGACGCAGCGCGGACCCCACACAGGCAAAGGCATGGGAAGCCAGCTGATCAATGCGCTGGTCCTCACCATCCCTCAGCATAGTAGAGTCAGGGGAATGCATGACAGAAGTGTTGGACAACCCCAGAATTGGTGCATCCACTTCAGGAGGGGACGGCCAACGCTTAACCACTTCAGCAGGAAAGGTATACCACTTATTCCAACTCTTAGGCACCCCAGGGAGCCTGCTCGGTCGCTCCCACTCTTTGAGCACAAGATTATTTAAGTGAGTTTGCTCAGGAAACAAACATGGCTCCAAACGTGGCTTAGCAGTGTGAAACAACTCCCCCTGCTGCCAAGGAGCCACGGCAGGAGGAGAGATAGAAAGTACTTCAAAAATGTGAGCCAAAAGCCTGTCAGTATCATCTGGAGCCCATGGGTCAGAGCCAGAATCATCAGATGATTCTGAATCAGAAAACAATTCCCCCTCTTTCAGGGGGGTATAGCCAGCCAGGTCAAAAAATTCCTCAGCCTCCATAGGAAAGAGGTTAACGCCAGGCGCCAGATGCCGCCTCTTAGCTGAGGCCTTACGCGGACCAGAACCAGCAATCAGCTTCTCAATACTAGCCACCCTGGTAGACAAATCAGGCTGAGACTCCCCACTGGTATGCACCTCACTGGGAGTCAGATGTAAGCGTGGGGGAGTAGGCGAAGCCACACGGGCCGCAGGCCCAGCCACGGGTAACCCAGATTGCAGTGCAAGCGCCCGCTGGGCACAGGGTACACAAACCCGCACATTGTCATCACTTGTAGGGGACACCCCACATGCCACACACAGCCGGGCTTGTCCCGAAGGAACCCCAAGCACATTATCCTGAGAAGCCTCCATATGGTAATTATTGCGGCCCACCGGCCAATAGGGATTTACGCTATAAGGCCACCCGGGATGCCCCAATAGCCCGCTAGGGAAGTGGGAGTTAAGGCAGAATAGGCCTCTAATAGCCAACTAAATAGAGGGGATAGGCCGGGAGAAACCACAATTAAGTTTGACCCGCCTGCAAGACATAAACAGAAAGGTCCTGTAAGCGGTATGCAAGCATAATATATATAAAAAATAAGCCAGCCCCCAGGGGCACTTACGGACCGTGGTAGGTAGACGCCAGCCACGCAGCACGAGGAGAGCAGAATGGTGCCTGCAGATACCTCGAGGGGCGGGCCGCGGAGACAGTGATGCGGAGCGCACCATCCGCAAGGCCCACCCCCCCGAAGAGCGCGAAGGCGCCCATGTGACCATGTCAGCCAATGATGGTGCAGCAGCGCCAAAGGTAAAGTCACCGCCAACTGCGGAACGCCGTACAAGCACGCGTGGCGGCGGCATTTTTAAAAGAGCAAGGAGTGCAACCAACACACGTGGCAACACAAAGCCAAAGCATACCACGGGACACAATCCCAAAGAGTGAAGAATACACATACACCCCCCCCCCCCCCCGAGAAATACCAGGGAGAGCGAGGGAGGGCAGTGGCCAACCTAACAGGAGCCCACCGATGGACAGGGGGTGAGGGGCGATAGCGCGGGAGGGGCACCCCATAAGGCTCACCATGGGCCTATACCGCCTACCCTTTGATGGGGGATTGCAGTCGGAGCAGCGCTCCTTAAGCACCTCGCAGCGGTGCTGCCTACCATCACCCGACCAGTGCAGCCAAAGCTGGGAGGCAGAAAAAGGAGGAACGGGTGGGAATAGGCCTACAGGGCCGCAGGCTAATAGCCCCGCTCACCTGCGAGTAGAGAGAGCCATCTTCTTTCCTTTGCAGCGCCGACTGCAGAGAGGAACTGGGGATTTTGTGGGAGGTCCCTGGAATATAATTATAATTTTTTTGCTATATAATATAATATAATTTTTTTGCTGTCTCTGCAGTCCAGCACCATCTTGTGGATGTATAACCCAAACATAAGGAATTATCTCTGGAGCAGGACGTGCTATATACTTAGAATAAACACTACAAATTGCACATATTTCACCCAAAAGTATTGAGAATACACTAAAAAAAGGCCAAACAAGTCATTTCATGTTGAAGCTCAGACTCTGCTTCAAAAAACAATATATAATTTTCCTGGAAAATCCCTGAAAATCCCTTCAAAAATCAAGGTTGAACATATGTAGCGCAAAATCAGTTAACACAGAGGGTTAAGATGGATCAACACTGGAAAAAAGAGACTTTATCCCTAAATCTCCAAAAATGTATACAACACAATGATGAATCAATGTCGCTCTGGGTGCATTGTAAAAAAAAAAAAAAGATATACAGGGCCTTTTTCTCAACATCATACCACTATACCCATGTAGACCTATCCCAATTGCTCCCAATCTTGATTTAAAGTCCAAATAACTCGTTTTGCTTGTAAAACTTTGTACTAGAGTTTTAATCACAGGTCAGTTGCACGTTATGCTTTAAACACTTGCCTTGGGTAAAACAGAAATGATTGGGAAAAACTGTTATTTTTTGTTCCAGAACAGTAGAGTCTATCAAATAAAACTCATGAAATCGGTGTTTGCTTAAAAAATCTAAAGAAAATCTAGTCTTCACCAGCCTTTGGGAAAAAAAATTATAAAAAGAAAACCAAAATATATTATCTCTTCTTATTTTGGGCCAACATGATTCTACTGCTACCTTACATGTCAGAGAAGCTAGTTCAGCTATAAAGATTTTCTTTCAACAGCTCTGGAGTCCCCAGTGCAACACCTTCTACTCGTTAAAAGCTACTGCAGTGTCCCTTGATTTATTGCTACATTTACTCCATTTCCCTCAGAAGGCACAACCATTGTGAACAAGGCATTTAGGTGTTACTGACTGTAACACAGAGAACGTTAGTCCCAACAAATATGTCTTGGTGGCTTTCCTCTTTGAGCTGATTTACATACAGATTTTTTTTAAAAAGAAGATGTTCTTAGATCTGTACAATGGGTTTGAACTGAAGGTTTTGTTTTTGTAGATTCTCTGTCTAATGCGGAATCAAAGCATTTGAGAGTAATTCCTTGAAGAGCCTCTTAAAAGCTGTTCCCTTCCAGGTGTCATTTTTTTGTATCCCACACACATACATTTAGAAGTACTAAAGCTTCTTACTATACTGACAGATCCAATCATGTTTCCTCTAATGTTCTTTTTATAGAAAGTAGTTAAGATGCAGTCTTGTTTTTAAAGCAATCTTTTAACTGCAAGAGGAGCGTGGGAGATGAATTTAGTTCAAAATGATTGCTGTGATAACAGTATTAGGGTAATACAGAACATGTAAAAACGATGTGTTATGATATAGAATTAAAGTGGAAATTCAGAATGTCTCAGATCAGTGGTTCTCAATCCTTGGTTAGGGGACTTATTTGCTGCCAGTCAATACGAAACGAGAACTTTCCAAAAATATTATTAGACCATTAATAAGGGCCCTTAAGAACCCTTATAAACATCCCTGCCTCCCCAGGGAAGGGCAACCTATACTCTTCTAGTTTTTATTTTTTACCAGGTTCCCAGATTCTTTCTGGATCACAATTGTCTGCCAAGGAACATTATTTCCATTCTCCCATGCCGCCCTTTATACAATAATACCCTCATTCTAAAGGTATAGCTCTGAAATTCTTAGGGTAATTCCACTTTTGATGGCATTTTTTTAAAGTTTCCATTATTGTGTGCCAATATGATGTGCTCAAGGTGCTGAACTTATGTATTATTTTTTTTTCTTTCTATTGCAGCTCAATGTAAACCAATTTCCACTAGCAATGTAAATCAAAGTGATGCTGTAATCTACAGATCAAAAACTTTTGATTCTGGCTGGATAATCATCTGATTGGCTGAGGCAGAGACGACAGGTATAACCCTGTCTTCATTCTTTTCAGATGTGGGGAACACAGCCTTGTTTTCCAGTAGCTCAAGGGTCACTGCTAATTAACTCATATGCTGCAGTGGAAGCATTCTTGGATTTGTAGTCAAAAAGTATACTAAGAGCTTTACAGGGGCAGGAAAGCTACTTCTAATTTACCAAGACAGAGAAACAAAAAAATTTGGAAACAGCATGCTGATAAGTAATAATTAAATCTCAAGTATGGGGGCACAATCCTAATACAAATGATTACTTTACATTCCAAAAGAGAAAAACAATAAGGCAGAACACCAAAAAACAGACAAAAAAAGAGTTTTCACTGGAAAAAAAAATACATCAATACAAATATTTACTGAAAAGCCTTGTGTTTTTTATCTGATCCAGGAGACATGATCTATCTATCTGTCTTTATGGATACAAATGTCATCTAAGCAAAACTAAAAATCTGATTTACTAACAAGAGTTGGGCTTGTGCTCTACAATCTTGTGCAAAAAAAAATATTGCAAACTATCTGCACCTAATTAGGTGGATCGACCTGGCAGGCAACTTAGATTGTGAAATATATCATTTTAATTAACTAGAGACCTGTGGGACTAAGGGGTTCGTTTACTATGAAGATAGGTAATGATTGCCAAGCTTTTTAACTTCATTAAATCAGGTGCCTTTTAATTCCACACCTACGGTACACCTGAATGCGAGAAGCTCTACAAGTGAGAGCGTTCTTTATAAATGTAATTAATCCCCATAGTCTGGATACTAAATCAGTTATTTGTCAAGAAAATAGTGCTTAACAGGAGCTCATCTGTAAAGCCTTTCCATGCCTTGTTAATCTTCATCACCTTACTTGGAGAACTTCTCTGCCTAGGACACAATCATTTGTATTACCTCATACTTGA
Source organism: Gastrophryne carolinensis (assembly GCA_027917425.1). Taxonomy (NCBI): domain Eukaryota; kingdom Metazoa; phylum Chordata; class Amphibia; order Anura; family Microhylidae; genus Gastrophryne; species Gastrophryne carolinensis. Next base: position 461,595,836 of record CM051235.1, read on the forward strand.
TTGCTGAAGTGGTATGGGACTTTCCCTTCCACATTTGGGTATTGCAGAACGTATGTTCCACAATGCCCAATGAAAGCCTGCAGACTTTCCCTGGTAACTTACGTCACCTTCACCTTATTCCCAGTGTTCTACAATGCGGCACCCGGAAGGGTTGTGGGATAAAGAAACCTCTCGGGTACTCAAAGTTACGGTGGATGAAGTCTGAGCCTCAAGAGTCGGTAAACAAGTAAGGCGAGTTGGTCGGTCATTGATCCCCAATAGGTTTGCTGTGGTTTGCATGCTCATGAATTGATTCATTTTACAGTTTTTTGTATCACACTTGAAGAGTACCTGATTGGTAGTTTAAGCACATGCCCAGCAAGTGAGGTAGAGGGGCTCTATTAGAGGTGGAGAAGTGTTCCACTGTGGTCAATTTTAAGCTGCTTACTATTGCAGTGCCATAGGGGGAGTCACCACATTCTACTGTAATGCTAGTCTGTCATTCCACTGGGATGCTGCACTGGCAGTTACTGGAGATGCTGTGAGTGGAATGAGAGTACCTTGGAGCGTTGGGGGGTACCAGACTTTTGTTATGGGATCGATTCAATTAGAGCTTACACTAACCCAGGTTGTAATGCACAAGCCATATCTTGAAGATCACCACATGCACAGGTAAAATAATTAGTGCTCAGACAGAGGTATAGAGCCAACTATGTGGAGATCCACAAAATATGATCTCTTGGTGGCCTTTGAGGGAGGAGCTCAACACCTCACTGCTCTAATGTGACTTAGCGGTCTAATGTGACTTACAGGCCTTTGCTTTGTTCTGATGCAGTTCAGCTGACAGTTTTAAATATTCTGGTTCTGCAGCACCCAAATACCAGTACTATTTAATTCTGTAGGGGTGTTCTGTTCTGGTCTTTAGAATGGACCTAAAGCAGCCAAATGCCTCCAAACTATATAGGAAGTACACTAAACTCTAATAATTTTGTTTTCCTATAATACTTAATAGGGTGGCTAATAGGGATCCGCGGTAAAGGTGAACTGCAGCATTATATACAGATGTTTTACAGGTGTGGTTGAATTAAATTAAATGTGATCATGTATTTAAAGCAGTAAACATGCCCGCTCCTTCATAAAGCTCAGGGTCCCCCTATAGGGAGACCTTATGAGCTATCAATTTAGGGTACTATAAATGCCTCCCAAGTTAATTCAGATTGGCTTGTTATCTCTTGATTTGGCCACCACAAGTGCTTTCCTTTTTAATTTATAAATGATAAAAAAACTCACTGAAGGCTTTGTGGTTTTTATAAGCACATTTCCAAAACCAGTTTTTACTAAGACTACAAAATTCTTCCATCACTGTTCATCAGCAACCAAAGCACATTCAGCAATGCATTCCATTCCTAACCAACTTTGTAATGCATTCTGAAATACCTATAATTTCCTCGATAGCATGCCTGACCCTTCTATTTAAAATACATGTGAAATAATTTTAGTCTGAATCCAGAAAGGCATGATTTAATAAATCAGAAGCAAATTGCTTGGAAATGCTCAATGCCGTATCCGTAAATTTCACAGATAAAGAAGACATACAGTAGATGTCCATTTAGAAAACGAGACGGAAGGAGGTCAGAACATTTTTTTGTGGCATTCAAACTTATTCCTGCTGAAAATATCTTCAAGGAATACATTTACAAGAGTCAGAGGGTTTAAAATAATCTCTAAATGATCTGTCCCTGATCACACAGGCATCTGGTTTAGTACAATCATCTGTTTTGAAAAGCAGGCATTTTCCCTCTTTACATTTCATTTGTTTTGACTTTTTTGCTTTCTTAATGCTGCCTTTTACATTTCTGCTTGCTGCAAGGGACAGTAAAAAAGAAATGGCTGCTTTATGTAACACAGTGCATTGTATCTTTTAAATGAATTCAATTATCGGAGCATGTTATTTCCAGATACAGAGGGTCAGGGGCAAATAGCTACAATTGTCATTGAGAAAGAAACAAATCACTTAGAAATATTTCTAGCTGAATGTGTCACACAGCACAAGGCAATATGGCAACCTGGGTACATACTGTAGGTAAAAGCAATAACAGATTTATATAAGTGAAGTATATGTGACGCGCCATGTGCTGTTTTGATTTCCCTGAGTTCTTACATTGGCTTCCCACAACATGCCTGGGTTCTGTTCTGTTAATCAGATTAAAATGTTAAAAGGCTTACATCTGTATTAGGTATTCACAAGCTTTTCTCTGACCAGCATGGTGTGGAGGGTATGAAAATCTAAAAAGCAGCACTATATCTTACATCATGCAAGTCACCTATGCCTGCTCCCACAGCTCCTTGCAAGTGCAGCATTGGCTTCCCACAACTTATTTAGAGGCATATTACAGCAGCACTGTTTCCTAGTTGACAGGGCTTAGTGCTGTGGCTCCTTTAAGATGTGTGTTTTCTATTTGCCCTGCTTACATGCTCCTGCCAGGTTAGTTATAAATTGGTCTAAGTGGCTGCCATCCCAGGGGCTTTTGACCCTCCCTTCTTGGGCTTTGCTCAAGGTTATAAGGAAACCTCAGATAAGCTGCTCCCAATTTATCCAGTGCATTGCATGGCCCAATGGGGGCTCCCAGATTAGAGTTAGGATTGCACCTCACAGAAGTACCTTGCCGTTTGGTGGTGCAGCTTTAACATACATACATGTAGATGTGTGTCAATCGAGACCTCTGTTTTTAACCAGATTTAGACAAAGATTATAGGATTGTTGCTAGCTAAAAGGGCTGAATGCTGTGGCCTCTTATGATTTGTGTATTCTACTTGACCTGCTAACATGCAAAATCAGGTTAGTTATGAATTCGTCTGAGTGGCTGCTACCCCTCCTTTGTATATTCTGAATTTTACCCCCCCATTTGCTGCACTCGAGGGTATAGAGCAAACTCAGATAAGCCACTCCCAATGTATCCATTGCATTGTATGCCCCAATGGGGCTCTCATAGATTAGAGTTAGGACTGTACTTACACAGAGGCACTGTGGTGCTTGGTGGTTCAGCTTCAACATACTGCTGAAAATGTGTGTCAACTGAGGAATCTGTTGCAGATTTTAGAGACAGATTTCATGACTGGTTGCTAGCTAACAGGGCTGAGTGTATTTGTGTATGCTAATTATCCTGCTCAAATGCATCTCCTAGTTTAGCTAGAAATTTGAGCAACTGCCACACCTCCTTTGCTTCCCACATGTTTGTCAGTGGTCAATGGCATTCATTGAGTGGAGGTGAAGTATGTTGGTAGTGGGATCTTAATAAACTTTATTCATTCTCTATGTCTAGCATAAAGCAAATACAAACTATGGGTATGATTTACAGATGCTTGCAAAGGAAAAATGATACCTCCCAGAAGATTGTCCCAAGGTTTGGCTTTAATATATACAGGATCCATTTTCAAAAAAACATCTAATGTCATTTGTATATTTCTTGTATAATCTCTTTTCCCAGGTTCCCCTACTGGCGGGGGCGAAGTTGAATGAAGGAGAACTGGTGGTGTGGAAAGAGAGAATAGGTCTGAAGGAAACCAAAAGGAATCAAAAGGTTGAAATGACATGACCCTTTTTAAGCCAAATGTTTTCTTTATCGGCAAATGGCAGTTATAAGCTAGTTGTTGGTTGCTTGAAAATGTTTCAGAGAAGTTGCAATGCCACAAGAGAAGAGCCACACACACTGTATATTTGCTATGAACATATATATATGATCTACATTCTGTAGATTTGTGAACTGAAATGGTCAGCCTTATTGATGAACATATTAACATTGCTTTAAAATTCTACCCATGGCACGCATCTGGCAAAGTATTTTCCAAATTGGAAGCAATAGCTACTCATATCCTACATTTGTGATTCAAAGCTTTCATTAATCTGATGACACCCATCCATCAAAGTGTCCCATGTGTGTGTTCTTCTCCAGTACCTCCTCGGGCATAATGTGAGAGCCTAAATATGCATTGTCTGTTTAGAACACATCAGCCATGCACCAGCATTCATTAATAGATTTCTACTGTGAGCACAAGCAGATAGATGACCTTTCTTCTCAGGCCAGTGCATTGACTGCAATTATGAGTGCCCCAATTTGCCCTTTAAATCTTAGGTCAGCACGGCTCAGTAAGGAATTGATTAAACTACGTGTTTCTAACATGTTCCTTCTAGTTCTTAGCACATTGCTTTTAAAGGGCAGTATTATACTGAACAGACCTCTACGAATAGCACCCATTTAATGATTTCTGGAATGAACACTATTAGAATGTATGCTGTACTTTTTATTCTAGTACCCAATATATGTTTAATGTAACAATGATTTTTATCTACCAGAATTATAGTCAAGATATTATTAAATCTAGTAATATATGGTAAAATGTGGACAAAACTGATTAACTAGATATTTGCATTGGGTATAGGGCCGGATCGAGTGTGGTGGAGGCCCCTGGGCACAAAACATTGTGGAGGCCCCAGATACAGTATTTTTTTCCTTTAAAATAATAGTCCAGCCAAGTATCTGATTGGCGGCTGTTTGGCACCCACCTACTTACTGGAACATAAGATCAAGTCCCTTGTGCCACCCTTGTGCTGGTGCATGCTGCTCGGGAGCTCCTGCTTTGCCATTCTGGGTGGGGGGTAGTGTAGTCCCCCAGCTGGTCCAGTAGAAAACAGTTCCCTGTATTAAGCTGCCAGCGGCTGTGCTTTGTGGCTTATGGGAAGTGAGTAGCCACTGATTGACAGCTCTGCATGCACCCATCACTGTAGCATTGCTGACAGCGGCTTTGCGGCTCTAGACCCTCAGTCCTGCTCTGTGGTGGCTTTGGCTGCGGGTTTGCAAGATGTGGGGGGGCCCCCACTGCCGCCGATAGCGTAGTTGCTGGATCCGCATCCCGTCAGACCACAGATTGAAAAGCATCCTGGACCAGACCATAACCCAAAGGTTGGTGGAGACCCTCATTGCAGGGCAAGTGGTGGAGGCCCTGGGGCCGTTATATGCGAGCTTCAGACTATCATTGGTGGTGGTACCAAGAGCAACCAACACCTGTGCCGTGGATGGTGTTCATTCGCCTTAAATCCGCCTAGAAATATGTTTGGGGTCATTGTCCTGTTAAAACTCAAATGATGGTCTCACTGAGCGCAAACCAGGAGGCATGACACATTGCCAAAGAATGCTGCTGTAGCCATGCTGGTTATGCCTTGAATCGTGAATGACTTACCAACAGTGTTACCAGCAAAGTTCTCCAATTCCATTACATCGTTTCCTTTACTCTTTATGATGAGAAGTATACACAAAAAAAGCTTCCACTTGTACATCTCTTCTTCTTCTTGTACCTGAGCAGTGGCTTCTTTGCAGACATTTGACCAAAAAAAACTCGCCTCTAAACAGTTGTTATTGACATGTGTCTGGTACTTGATCTCTGTGAAGCAGTTATAGTACATCAGCTCTAACGTGATGTGCTGTTAATATTTAGTTTCTGGGAATGATAGCTCCAATGAACTTATCCTCTGCAGCAGGGCTAACCTAATTGTCCTTTTTTGTGAAAGTCCTCAAGAAAGCTAGTTTCAAAATAGCATCTGCCTTTATGTCTGAAGGGTAAATTCTTCTTCTGGATTAACTTCATGTATTGATGTGTTGATGGACTGGTTGTTGGAATAATGTGGATTATAGTAGTAGTATATCAATCCTGCCTCTTCACAACACAACTGATGGTCTCAAACACATTATGAAGGCAATATATTATTTCCATTGTGTAAGTATGCTAATTATATAATATAGTTGATTATTTAATAACATTGTAAATAGAACAAACAAGTATTAATGTACACATTTTGTACAGTATGCAAGATCCAACCTTACAACTGGTGATCTTTTGGTCTGTATTAAACAGAACAATAATTGTACCACAACACATAGAGCATAGTAAATGTGCCCTTGGTAACTCACTTAGCAAGACACATATCCCAATGGGAACTATGGTCATATCTACCCTGGTGCATTTTGCCAGCTGGCTTCCTCACAGGGTATGTTGACAGGGAGGCAGAAGGCTGAACGTACATATGTATTAGCCTGCTGGCATTTCAGTTCAATGCCTCTTCACATGCAGCCATCCTTTTGCTCTTGTTGGTGTGCTGATGCCTCAATATCTAGCATTGTAAGCTCCCTTCGTAATGACAACTGAAGCTATACAGTACTGGGAAGTAACGTGCAGCTGAATTCCCAGGGACATATAAGAATCTTGCATTGGTTTAATTATAATCTAATACAAAAGAACAGCAGAAAGTAATTAAACAACCAGTACACTCTATGCCAGCTGCCATTTTCCTGAAGCCAAAATTGCCTCGATACAAATCTGATCATTTGGTGTAGTCCACACTACTTCTATATTTGTTCTTGCAGCAATAGGCTATTGTATAATACAAGGTTTTCTTTTAGGACATAAATAATTATTGCCATTGCTGACACGGATACCTAGTGATGGTGCCTTGTATCAAATTTTTAGAGACACATTAAAAATGATGAAAATATCCAATTTAAATGTTTTCTCTGTCAAGGGTATTCTTTGGAATACCAAATCACTCCAGTGCCAAAACCACTGCGCCTCATGTGGGTTCAAGCTGATTTCCTTATTGTGAGCGCGGTGCTTCCACTTACACTACCATCTGGTAACTTTGTCTCTCTCTGCTGAGCACTGAATACTAACACTCATTTAAATATGGGAACAGTTGTGTTTTCCATTGCAGTTGCAAAGTTAATGCAAATAGTCTGGTTAACCTCTCCGTTTGCTTATAATACTGACAAGCGTTTGCCAGAACCACACTGCCCAGCTATAAGTGCCAGAGGGGTCATATCATTTCAAAATGGCACACAGACAAGATACATTCTGGAGCAATAGACCAATGTTGTGCTTCATGGCAGAACTTCTATGTACCGACAAGGTCACATGTGTTCTGAAAGACCTTTGTGTACAGCATCTGAGTCCTAGGTCTGCATCAATGTGTCACTGAAATAAGATCCAACGTTTGTCAGCAGTAGCCTTGTCAACTGCTCTATATCATTTTGCTAATTTACAAAGGTATGTATTCAATGATTAAATTGTCTAACATTTCATTAGCAGAGTAGTATGCTAGAATGCTTAAAGGGAAAAAAACATTACTCTATCAACTTACACAGTTAATATGGTTGAAAAAAGACATATGTCCATTAGGTTTAACCAAGAGACAAGGTTGGGAAAAGTTAGTTTTATTATTTATTGATAACAGCTAATATTAATTGTTAATGGTATTCTCATATAAACGAGGCACCTCGGACATCTGTTGATGATTAAGAAACTTCTGTGGGAGGCTATTTCACAGCTTAAAGTTCTTACGGTAAAAAATAAATGGAAAAAAAATGGTAGCGGCCATTTTGGAGCTTCCTTCCCAACTGACATGCACAGTAACAGGATGCCCAGCATGATTTCCTGTTTGCAGGTGGCCTGCAAGCCCACAAGCTGCCATCTTGTTTTTAAATTTTATCCCAGTAGGCGTTTTATTTTTTATGTGCAGCAATCTATAATGTCCAGGGGAGGGATGCATATGAACATTGTGTGTTGTGTAAGTCTGGGTTAAGTCATTTTTGACAGTTAGTCAGCTTTAATGCCATTCTCTATAAAATTCTATATAATTTATAAACAAGTTGAAAAGTAGACTGAGCGCTGACCCCGGTACACCGCTTACAACCGAGGATCACACCAGTAAGTATCACACCACAAGTAGGTATGATACCACAACTCTCTGCAAAGGGTCTGTCATCCAGGTTTCAGTCCAATTACAAACTATATTTTCTAAACCTGAAAACCTACATTTTCCCAATAAGTGTCTGAGAGGGACAGTGTCAAATACTTTAGCAAAATCCAGAAAATGATATTTAAGAGCCATCCATTCAATTTTCCCACAACGGATGTTAAATTTACAAGCCTGTACCCACTTAGAGCCCTTTTTAAATATGAGCACCACATTTACCTTGTGCCAGTCCCTTGGCATTATACCAGTTGTTTATGAGTCTTTAAAGATCAAGAACAGGAGTGATCTTACCACCTGCAGACTCCCAGTGACTATACACTACTGGGCTGCTTTTAGTACATGTTCACACAAGACATAGCAATATCAAGGACCACAGGGGGTGTGTCATTATCCACTCCATTTTTTTTTAATTAAAGGTTTGGGTCAGCTTCCTACACCGCTGTACCCCCATGGTCTTCAGAGGGTTGAAGGCTTCAGAAAACTGGGTTGCAAGAGGGTGATCAAGTGGTTAGAGTTAACCATGGGAGCCTCTCCCCCCCCCCCGGAATTCCTCTAAAAACTTCCCTTTTAAAAAGGATGAGGGATGATAATGATAATTGTGATTTCCCTAAGCAATTTGGATTAAATGGGGATTATAATTTCACTTTATATTTAATTGGTCCTGCAGCATCAATTGCTCTTGAAGCAGTGAGGCTGCAGTTCTGCATTTAATGATTTCAAGATGCGTAGGTGTGTTGTACAAGGATAAAATGAGGTGCCCAAAGGTTTGGCTCACCTTCCTACACTGCTGTACCCCTCTGATCAGCCAGTACAGAAGTGTGGATTCAGATAACTGGGTTTCAAGAAGGTGATCACCACCACAGGAGTAAAGGGTAAAGGTTGTTGCAGAATGTGAGTGCTGGAAACAGCGAAGTCAAATCCAGATAGACATTTGTAGTGTAACAGGAACTAGCATTATAGGAACATGAGTTCAGTCATCTTACATGGTGGATAAAATAGACAGGAAGGAAAAATAAGTCATAGAGAGCAGCCCAGTGTACAGGAAACACAACATGTAGAGACTACACATAGATATATGTAACAGTGCCATCTACTGTAACATACAGGAGAGTAGCTGTAAGCTATTGCACAGTATCTCCAACCAAGGTAACCATGGGAGCCTCTTGTCTTCCTGAAATCCCTTATCTAAGGTATGGAAGTAAATTCCACTCAAGACCTCCATTTTTTAAATGGGGAGGGATGATAATGTAATGGGATTTCTACTTTCACGCAAAACAAAAAACACTTGGTGATTTTCCTATTCAATTTGGGACGGAAAAATCAATACCGGTTTCCCCACACTTCACATGAAAAGAGTTTAAATCCAGTGCCCCACAGATCACAAATAAAAGGAAAAAGTTGATTGAACTGCAATTGATCAATGGAAATTTGAAGAAAAGACGAGCAGTGTTTAGCAGTTTATTTAGACTTTTTTTTAGAACTGCTTCAAAGGGAACCTTAAGAATTCTAGGTTTAATCAAATAGCATTGGTACCGAGCATACCAAATATATCCAATAAGGGTTGTAATAAGGTAAAATGAAGTGCTTCCCAGTGTGTATTTCACTATTACACAAAAGGTTACAGCTAAAATTAGAATAAAGGGATGCACACTCCAATAGGTTCAAATGCGTATTGAACCTATTGGAGTGTGCATCTCTTTATAATTCTAGAGGTCAGCTAAAATAAAAACAGATATGTTGCTAGGGTTAAATGTGGATTCTACTTTCACAAAAAAAACATTTGCTTAAAGGAAAACTCTAACTCTTTACCCAATTAACCCAATTTGGCCTTCAAATGCAGTCTGGGACCTGAAAAAAACTATACATATTTTCTTCCAAGTAATTTGAGTTTGGATTCATTTGGGCTCAATGATAAATCATCAAAAATTATTTAACTGCACTTAAAGACATATTTAAACAAAGCCGCAAGGAACCTTACCATTTCATTCTGCAAACTTTGTCAATCGACATGCTAGATCCAACTAGTGGGTACCCTAGGCAGATGTAATGTAACAAAATCTAATATCCTTTAAACAGTTTTAAACTAATCAACTTAATGCATCTGCATGAACTGAACTCAAAGCATGCAATTTTGAGTGGGTGGCCCTCGTGCCTTGTTCTTTAGTGTTTTGTTTTTTTTTTGCACAATTATAAAACTTTTATACAATGAGTCAGCTGACCTAGGTGGGTGAAGACAAATCAAACTAGTACAAAAGCTTACTGCTTTTTACAAAGTCTATAGAGTTCATTGGAGTATATCAACAGCTAATGAATATGGCAAAATAACAGAGTTTCAAAAAATAAATAACACAGTTCGCTTTACAGTTTCAATGGCAATTATGCAAGAATTTCCTATGTTCCTTTGTAGCGTAATTTCTCTTTTCGTACTGAAAACCGCTTGGCTCCTCTAGTCTGCAATTAGTCCTCTTTGTGTTTTTTTAATTGCCACACAATTATGATTAAGAACACAATTATTCCCATTAAAAGTCATCACCTAATGAATTTTCCAGAAACTCCTGCTAACATCTGCAACCTTAATATGTTCAATTAGGAACCATTTATTCTATTTTTATGCCCTGCAAAATTTTATAGGTTTTATAGGATTTCTGCCTATACCATTAGAAATATACCACACTTTTCGCCTTATAAGATGCACTTATTTCTCCCCAAAAAGTTGGGAAAAATGCCTGTGCCTATGCAAATGCTCTTTCTTCTCTTTACAGCTGCAAGATGGGGGTAAATGAATTAGCTGGTAAACAAATGCGGCTCGGATGAAAATCAGGTGGGCACCAATAATGAAATGCGGGGACGCCGAGTGGGTAATACATGTGGGCGGGTGATAGGAGACAGATGCCAGCTGCACCGTGAATGCCAGCAGGGGCGTAATGGTATCTGATGTCCCAGGTCCCATATGGCCACAGGAGGAAGGGTGGGTGCCATCATGATGGGTGCTCAAAGTTCATCGGCAGATACTCATGACTGAGCTGCAGCAGTCCAGAGCACTGTGATTGTGACAGGCTGACAGACAGGGGAGAAAGAGGAGGGCACTTCCAGCCAGCCTAGCTGTTTTATTGGCTGGCTGAAAGACAGGGGAGGAAAGGGAGGGGTCACTGAGACTAACTGCATGCTGGGAGTTTTGGTGCAGTAATTAGTGAAAAAAAAAAAAATCACTGAACGTTCCCTTAGTACAGAAGCAGGGGGGAACTATATATTAGAGAGCACCAACCACATGAATTGCTGGCCCTGAAGACTCTAGAACCAGCCGATTTACTACTCCTGGGGCATCCCAATTTTGATGCCCGGCTTCCCTGGGGGTCCCACACTGCATCTGATCCCAGCCATTCAAATAGCTTTGGTGTGGAATTCCAGGGCCGCTTAATTCGCTCCCCCCCAGGGCATCCAGAATCGGGAGGCCCACTGTGTGCAACCCCCCCAGGTCTTGTGGAAACACCTTTTTCCCCAGTCCAATGGCACATGCACGAGCAGCGGCCGCATCCCTACTATCCTTTTAGCAGGACACGTGCCAGTGACAGGCATTTGCATATGGCTGCTGAAGACACTCTCTTTCTCTGTTAGCATAGCGGGGGATGCCTTCGCCAGCACGCTCGGATGCGCTCGCTTAGACAAGCTCTTAGACGAAGGGCCGGGAGCAGATCCGAGCTCGCTGAAGGGTAGGTCAGATCAGGCAACCTGGAGGGTTTCACAGAGCGGGGCATCCCAGATTAGGGTGCCTGGAGGGCAAGGACCAAAACCCAGTATAGTCAAAATCCTAGATTTTGGTCCACTTGCCAGGTGCACAGTAATGTGCACATCTGTCCAGCAAGCATGATAGTCTGCTCGGGAGTCCAGTAATTTTTAATATAAATAAAATAATAAAAATAAACACCTATTTGTAAGTACAATGTGTGTTGGTACCCATGTACTAGGCTCAGGGGGTCATCCCCGAATGCCCGGAATCCCTCCCACCTCAAAGGCTAGTTTCACTTACCTGCACATTGCTCCCTCAGCAAAACTGGTAACTGCAACTGGCCTGAATTCCAGTTGTCAATCACAGGTGCTAGTTTTGCAGGGGGGCAGGATGCAGGTAAGTACAAGTAAGCTTAAACACAGGTACCAACACCCATTTTCCAAAAAAGCATAACCCCTGGATTCTGATTGTTCTTTATACTGCTGTTGAGTTTACATGGTTAAAAAATAGTATTGGGTTATGTTTCATTAAATATTTTAGCACACCATTAGGCTAAGAATATCTTTTTTAATTTTCCTCCTCCAAATCCTAGGTACGTCTTATATGTAGGTGCACCTTATAGGGCAAAAATTATGGTATAGCATTAGCATGCATTCCGACGTTCTCCTACATTGGTTATTAGAATTAGAGATGAAAAAGTCCCCAATTCCAGACACTTCATACAATTTAGTTGGAAAGCCAACTTTCCTGCTGTGCTAAACTTTCTGAATCAAATAGAAAAAGCATGATGACAAGGTTGTGTTGTTTTTTTTACTATCTGGTAATTGGAATACACAACGGGAGCTGCATTTGTTTTATAACATAACTTATTAAGAAATCATGATAAGCTTGGTGTTACACACCATTCCTAGTTAATATGAAACAATGTTCTATTATCTGCATAGGAAGATACGATTCACACCCTAAAAAAAAATCACCCTTGAAAATGAAAAATCACTGACAAAAAAATGTTCTTACAAACCTAAAAGAAAAACAAATCATTAAAGGGTCCTAAAACCCTATAATCACATTTGCCCCCACAGTAGTTCTCTTGGTGTCCAGATCTTCAGTACACCTATCCATAAGATATTCTTCAGATCCAGCTGCAGGATCTTCATACAGTGGGAGCAATCCTGCTACTTAAATCCTGCCATTCAGTTCAGCAGAGGAAGCTGATTGGCTCCTGTTGGCCACATAGCCCAGCCAAGATGTTCATGCCAGAATGCCCATATGTAGGCTTTATGGATTGATGAGACACATGAGACACCTGGAGCTAGCCCAGGGAGAAGACAAAAATGATGGACCAATGGAACAATGTACAAATTTTATTTTATGATCCCATTCTAAAACTGCCCATGTTGGATGGTACAAGATGAGGTCCTGATCACACAATGGCACTTGTGGTGCATAGTCCTCATCACTACTACAAAAGGAATGTATTTATTCTTTTCAATGGTCCCATAATCATTGTAGTGTGCTATACCTTGCCACATGTGCCATCTATGTTCTGCTGACAGACCTATGCTGCACTTTGTTTTGTGGGGGCTTCAAAAATATTGAGCAGCCAAAACTCAATACATATGCCAGCATAGAATACAGACACACCTGTACCAATTTTATATTCCAAGTATACAGCACATACTGTTCCAGAATATTCCTTACACATGGGTTATACATCCACAAGATGGCGCTGGACTGCAGAAAAACTTGTGGCCACTCCCGGCCCCTTAAAAAGCCAGGAACCTCCCACCAATTCCCAGTTCTTATGTGCAGTCAGGACTGCGAAGATAGAAGATGGCTCTCTATACTGCGCAGGTGAGCGGGGCTTATCAGCCTGCGGCCCTGCAGGACTATTCCCACCCGTTTCCAGACCCACTGCCTCCAAGCCTTCGGGTGAAGGTAGGACAGCACCAGGGTCAGGTGCTGAGGAGTGCTGCTCCTACCGCAATCCCTGCATTGACATGGGTAGACGATATAGGCTTATGGTGAGCCTTGTGGGATGCCCCTTCCTTCAATCTGGGTCTTCCTTACCCAATCCCCCCCTGGTCCCCCCCCTCCTTCTTCACTTTATTATTGTGTTGCTGTGTTTTTTACTTAATACGCTCGCCACCGCGCCGCTTGTACAGCGCTCCGCGGGCGGCGGCGACATTGCCTCAGCTGCTGCTGCGCCGTCATTGGATGGCAAGATGACGTGGGACACGATTCGCGCTCTTCGGGGGGCCGGCCCCGTCGAGGTCTGTGCGGGCGCCATTTTACTTCTCTTCCTCCTTCGCTCATGCTGCGTGCACTGCTTCTCCTTTACCAGTGCGGTCCGTGAGTGTCCCTGCGGGATGTGTTTTCTTTCTGCTTCTCACTTGTAAATACTTATGGGGATGTCTTTTTATGTCTTTCAGGCGGGGTAAACGTCACTGTGGTTTCTCCCGGCCCTCTTCCCTTTGGTAATCTCCCACCTCCCTGCGGGTTCTTGGGGCATTCCGGGTAGCTATTACTAGCATTAACCCTATACTGGCCTGTTGTGCCACTCAAATCACCATATGGAGGCTTCTGGGGATAATGTGCCTGGGGTTCCTTCGGGACAAGCCCGGCTGTGTGTTGCGTGTGGGGTTTCCCCTGTGAGTGATGATGTCAGGGTATGTGTAAACTGCGCCCAGCAGGTACTTGCGCTGCGGTCCGGGCTGTCTGTGGCGGGCCCGGGTGCTGCGCCCCTTTTGGCTTCGCCTACCCCCCCACGCTTACATCTGACCCCCAGTGAGGGGCACACTAGCGGGGACTCTCAATCTGATTTGGCTGCACAGGTGGCCAGCTTTGAAAAACATATTGCTGGGTCAGCCCCACGTAAGGCTTCTGCTAAGAAGCAGCATTTATCTCCCGCTGCTTCCCTCTTTCCTGTAGAGGATGAGGGACCTTACTCACTTTCTGGCCCTTACCCCCTCGAGGAGGGGGAATTGTTTCCTGATTCAGAATCCTCTGAGGAACAACCTAAGATCTATGGTGGTACCGGGTCTCCATTTGGGGAAGACCCATGGTCCTCAGATGATACTGACAGGTTGTTGAGTCACATATTCGAAGTGCTTTGTATTTCTCCTCCTGCAGTGGCTCCGCAGCAGCAGGGTTAGCTTTTTGATACAGTTAAGCCACGCTTGGAGTTCCCTGAGCAGACTCACTTTAATAATCTAGTGCTCAAGGAATGGGAATGGCCTAGTAAGCTACCTGGGGTGCCCAAGAGTTGGGACAAGAGGTATCCCTTTCCTGCTGATGTGATTAAACATTGGTCTTGTCCTCCCGAGGTGGACACGCCCGTTCTAGGGTTGTCAAATACATCTGTCATGCATTCTCCTGACACTACTACCTTGCGGGATGGTGAGGACCGGCACATGGACCAGCTGTCCTGTCATGCTTTTGCCTGTGTGGGGACTGCGCTGCGCCCGGTTTGTGCCTCTGCCATTACGGCAATTGCTATTAAAGGGCTGCTTAAGTATCTCTTAGATGGGGCCTCTGTTGACGCGGGAGGAGAAGACTATAGATCTCTCCTGCTTTGATATGAATTTGTTGCATATATCCTCCCTGCCATGGATGATGTCATTAGAATGTTTGGAAGGACATCTTCCCTTTTGGTGGCTATACGCCGCTCTGTCTGGCTGCGTCAGTGGGTAGCTGATAATGCTGCTAAGAAGGCTCTCACTGGGTTCCCCTTTAAGGGGTTGCGCCTCTTTGGTGAACGCTTGGACTTGTCTGCCAGGGGCGGTAGGTTACCTCAACGCAGGAAGCCTTCTCGGCCCTTTCGGGAGTCTGGTGCCTCTTTCCCCTCCTTTCGGGCTTCTAGGGCTGGTCGAGTGTCAGGACTCACTCACCATGTCCTCGCTCCCGCACCATCCCCGGACAGCTGGCCGCGCAGCTTCCGGCTCGACGTCTCTGCCGAGCAGCTGCTCGGGCGGCGTCGGCTCGAGCGGCGCCCAGCTCGGCCACGCCCCCCGCTCTCGGCTCTGGCAGACGTGCTCGCGCGCATGTGCGAGCACGTGGTTCTTATGCCCTCCGACGGTGCTGCTCTCTGCGCGCTCGCCGGGGGAGAAGTTTAAGGGTCAATGAGCCTAAGTTACAGTGAGAGCTTTACGCCCCTTTTCCCTATTCTGGGCCAATGAGCCCATGGTAGATGTGGGGCGATTCCCCCTTGTCTGGCCTATTGCTGCTAGGATCCTAGTATGCACCAATCATGCACTCACACATACTCACCTCTCCTAGATCTGTTCCTATAAAGGGTTCGCCTTGTCTGTCACTCAGTGCCTCTGATAGCGCCTAGTACCTAGCCTTTCTTGTCTCGTGATTGAGCTTGTTGCCGACCCTCGCCTGAACTGACTATTCTAGATCTGAACTCCCGTTGCCGACCACCACCTGTACCGACCATCCTTGATCTGAATTCCCGTTGCCGACCATCGCCTGTACCGACCATCCTAGATCTGATATCCTGTTGCCGACTTCTGCTCTGAACCTTGACCACGATTTGCCTTCTTCTTTTGTACCGCTGCCATCTCAGAACGCCCGTTGCCGACCCCTAGCCTGTCTGGACTTTCGTTAAAACGCTCCAGCTATCGGGCTCGCTCAATACCGCTCCCAGCCACTGGTTCTCCAGACCTCCAAACAGTAAGCCTACATCCTTTTGAGCCATTGAAGTCCTGGGGGCAACCGATCCCGGGCAGGCGTATTCTGCGTCCCGGCAAGCGGGGGCTCCTACAGGTGAAGCTGGCTGCGGAGATTGGGGGTTGAGGGCTTACCTGGAGGGCTGGAGTTGCCAGAGCGGATCATTAGAGCACCCAGAGCGTGACATTGAGGAGTTTCCTTTGCTGGAGCACGCAAAGACTATTGGGGCAGGGGACGTGGCCGCCCTGGCCTCTCCTGGGGTCCCAAGCCCAAATCCTCCCCCAAGCCCCCTCAGGCATGAAGAGGCGCCCTCACCCATCCGAGTGGGGGGACGGCTTCGGCTCTTTGCTCACGTCTGGAGGCGACGTGTAACAGACAGGTGGATTCAGGAGGTGGTTTCCTCCGGTTACGAGTTAGAGTTTGCAGCCTCGCCACCCCCAAGATTCATCAGATCCCAGATGGTTCAAAACCCTCTCTCAGCTCAAGGTTTGTGCCTTGCTGTCCAAAACCTTCTGGAGTTGGGGGTCCCCTGCCCGGTGCCTTTCTGGGAAAGGGGCAGAGGCTTCTATTCCAATCTCTTCATGGTCCCCAAAAAGGATGGGTCCCTCAGGCCCATCCTGGATTTAAAGCGCCTCAACAAGTTTGTCAGATTCAAGCATTTTTGCATGGAAACCCTGCGCTCAGCAGTCAATTCACTGCGTCCGGGCGATTTCATGACTTCTGTAGACATCAAGGACGCTTACCTTCAAGTACCAATCTTTCCAGGTCATCAGAAATTCCTCAGGTTCGCTCTGGAGGATCAGCACTACCAATTTGTGGCCTTGCCTTTCGGTATCACCTCCCAGGGTATTCACCAAGGTGCTGGCGGGTGTGATGGCTCTGCTGAGCTCTCAGGGCATTCGCATCCTTCCTTACCTAGACGACATTCTCATCACATCTCAGTCCTTCCATAAGGCCGAGCAGGATACTCAGATGGTGGTGTCCACACTAGAGTCCTTCGGCTGGGTGATCCGCCATCCCAAGTCTTCCCTGTCCCCGTCACTGGTGAGGTCCTTTCTGGGCATGACTCTGGATACATCTCAGGTCAAAGTTTTTCTCCCTCAGCAGAAGGTGGAGAGTCATCCAGCTCAGGCCCAGTTTCTGCTGTCTTGTCCTCATCCCTTCATCCGGCAGGGGATGCAGCTGGTGGGACTGATGATGTCTTGCTTCGAGGTGGTACCCTATGCTCAGTTTCACATTAGACCTTTTCAGCTACACCTTTTGTCAGTATGGGATCGGGACCCTGGGTCCTTGGATCAGGTGTTTGTTCTGTCCCCTCTGGCCAGGCGGTCTCTCTCGTGGTGGATGGATTCAAGGAACCTCTTGGTGGGCAGGACCTTTCTGTCCCCTTGCTGGGAGACTGTCACCACAGATGCCAGTCTGACAGGCTGGGGGGCTTCTGAAAGTCTTTGAAATTCCAGGGTCAGTGGGGCCCTCAGGAGGCTCATACCCCTATCAACATCCTGGAACTGAGGGTGATAAGGTTGGTTCTCGCCCAATTGACTCCACACCTTCGGGGTCGGGCTGTTCAGATCCGCTTGGACAATCAGACGGCAGTTGCCTACATCAGTCATCAGGGAGGGACCCGGAACAAGAGGGCTCTCAAGGAAGTGTCCCTGATACTGTCTTGGGCGGAGGAGAGTGTTCCCTGCATCTCAGCTGTGTACATCCTGGGGGTGGAGAATCTGGAGGCAGACTCTCTGAGCAGGGGGACTTCTCATTTGGGAGAATAGTCCCTCAGCAGCAGGGTGTTTCGCTCCCTGTGCCACTGCTGTGGTCAGCCGGATGTGGATCTGTTTGCATCCCATCACAATCACAAGCTTCCAGTCTTTGTCTCTCTGTCACAGGACCCTCTGGCCTTGGCCATGGATGCATTAGCAATGTCTTGGAAGAGTTTTCTGCTCCTCTATGTATTCCCTCCGTTTCCTCTGCTGGGCAGGGTGCTGCACAAGATAGCCCAGGAAGGGGTGCCAACCATTCTGGTGGCCCCCTGTTGGCCAAGAAGGGTGTGGTTCGCAGATGTCGTGGAGTTGGCAGTAGATCAGTATGCCCTGCCCAAGGATCCAGACCTGCTCACTCAGGGGCAGCTACGCCACCCCAATTTACAAACGCTGGCTTTAACGGCCTGGCTGCTGAAACCTCCATCTTGATGGAGAAGGGGCTGCCTGCTTCTGTAGTGGATACCATGATTAGGGCTAGGAAGAAGTCCTCTCTTTTATCTACTATAAGGTTGTGTCTGATTTTCACCTCAATCAGGACATTGTTTTGCCTTCTCTGCGTCCTAATCCTAGTAACCCTAAAGAGAGGGTCTTACATTCTCTGGATGTAGTTAGGACTTTGAAGTTTTATTTGGTAGCTACTGAATCCTTCAGGAAGACTGATGCTCTTTTTGTTCTCCCTTCTGGACCTAAGAAGGGTAAGGGTTTGTCTCCGGCTAAATCCACCATCAGTAAGTGGACACGTCAGGCTGTGGTACAAGCCTATTCTGCTAAGGGGAAGGAGCCTCCCTTCCACCTTATTGCCCATTCTACTCGGGTTATTGGTGTCTCTTGGGCTTTTCAGCACCAAGCTTCTGTTGAACAAGTTTGCAAGGCCGCTACTTGGTCTTCTGTTCATACTTTTTCACTTTTACAAGGTTGATGTTAGGGCCTCAGCTGATGCTGCTTTTGGCCGCAAAGTTCTGCAGGCGGCAGTGGTTTAAACTGCCGGCTGTTACTTTTGGGGATCCCACCCTACCTTATGGACACTGCTATTGGATGTCCCATGTGTAAGGAATATTCTGGAACAGGACGTGCTGTATACTTGGAATAATACAATTCTGTGAGTACTCACCTGTAGAATATATATATGATTTATATATGCGACGGCTGTCATGCTGTCCTACTGGGTCCTGATTGGGAGACCCCACAGGTCGCAGGCCCAATGAGATAGGCAGTTAAAAATTGCCTTGTGCTTGAGAATATTGATGGGTAGGCCCTGAAACATCCGCTGGTTCCAAACTACTCCCCAGCTCTTCAGACTGGCGTCTGTGAAGTCCACAGACCACTAGACCATAAGGAAGGAGCACCCCTGGCCCGGGGGGGGGGGGGGGGCGAACCTCCGCTGACAAAGAGAAGGTATGCTGATTCCAATGTGATAGAATCTCAAACTGCAGGATCCTGGTGTGGATCTGGGTGTACAGAGTGACCTTGAAGAAATGGCCCAGGATGCACACTGGGTCGTGGATTTGGACATAAGGTCAACAAATTCTGCTGTAACTTCTGAAGCTTGGGGCATCCAAGAGGCTAGGATCAGCACCTATATCCGATACCAAAGACATGTCAGTACACAGGACTGACCCAAGGGTCGACCTGTAGGAAAACTGATAAATCTGAAAACAGAAAAATCAGCCAATGAGTAACCATGAGTCCTCCCACAGACTAAGTCTCAACCTGTCTAAAGTACTACTTGAGGGAGTGGATGTCCAGGTAGCAGTCTCTACCCCTTAAAATTCCTACTAAAAAACAGAATGGAAAAGCAGACCCCCTATAAACTTTGATACTAGATAAACAGTAAAGTATAGAAAACAGGGGATTCCCCACTGGTGTCCTACTTGCCCTTCAGTGGAGGTCTGCTTGAGGCTTGGTGACTGTGCAGCTGCGATGCGGGCAGACAGCAGCCCATCTTCCAGAGCCTGAAGAGCACCCCAGGCCCGGTGTAAAAGCAGGGAGCTGGGTCCAGGTGCTGAATGATTCGCAGCATGGCGGGCAGCAGCAGTGGCTGGTGAAGCTCTGATGGACAGCTGCTGGAGATGCCCACAGAATGGTGTGGGTTGCCTAGGACATAAGCGGAAAAGTGGGAGCGCAGGCAGGACAGACAAAGAACGACAAAGAGCCTGGTTTGCCTTAATAAGGGGAACTAAAGCACCTTACTCTAGCAGCCCTGCAAACTGCTGCTGAATTAGCATGGGCTACAAAAACTCTAGAATTGTTTTTTCTTAGGCTTTTTGGGCTCATTTGTAATTCTTTACGTGCGTTCATAATATTTTGTGTAAAAATGTAAAAATAATTTGTTGCATTTTGTTAATATAAAATTATTTATTTTTTTTTAGAATACCATATTGCATGTGAAAGCCCTATTCCTACCAACTACAACTACAACAGTACCACATATGTATCAGTAGACCCCCATTGCTTCCCAGAAACTCAAAAGAGCAATTTATGACATTTTCAAATTAAATACAACTATTATGTGCATTACCAAGGGTTACATTTTTAAATGGTGTGGGGATCCCATGCTTTTTTATTTTTAAGGGATAAACCCTTATAATTAAAAGAGAAATGTTGTGTGGTTCCCCCTTTCCAGTAAAATCAGCCTGGACACCAGCTATGGGACATTGTAGACCAGGCGACAGGCCCCAATGCTGAAGGCTACAGGCTTGCATAGCACTCAAAGACCCTGCAGACTCTCCCCCCCCCCCTCATGCTTTGCCCCAGGTGACTTCCCAGGCCCTCAAGCCTTGTAATGGGTATAGAGTCCATTGCCGGCATCTGACAGCTTTGCCAGTTCCGGAAGAGCGGGATGATGTTATTCTGCTCAGGAGGGGCATTTATAGGAAGCTGTCAAAAAGCGGAAGGGGCACGTATAGGGCCCTCTCCTGCCCGCCGATGACCCTGGGGTGGGAGGGGGTATCAGTGCCGCTGGATCCCACACAAAGGCAAGCTTGTTTTTTTGGGGGGGCTTTTAAATGCATAGGATCAAAACAGCTTTTTGTATAAGTTTTCAGATGTTTCAAATTGTTGAAAATTTGTTTTACTTTTATTAGCAGGTTATATGGCAGTAACATAGTATTCCTTATCTCATTGTACCAACAGGAATGTAATTGCACTCATGTGGAATATGCCGTTGAACCTTGACTATGGTGTTCATTCAGAGCCAGGTGAAAATTCTCACTCCATTTTGCTGAGAGAAAACTGCCATTCACTTTCATAGTCTACCAGGCGTAAATACTCACATGGCTCTGAATCAGCCCCAAGACAGACAATAAAAGTCAATGGCAATTTTCTCTTCTAAAAATTCTTACCTGGCTCTGAATCGACCTGTATATGTTTTATTGTTGCGAAGAGACAAATTTGACAAGTTAAAGCGGACCTTCACTCTGAATAAGAGTCTATCTTATATGTTTCCCACACCCTGTACATACAGATTGCCCACATTAAAAATCATCCTACCTGCATCTACTGCATGTTATGAGCCTTTAAACATCCAAGATGGTGGCTTATGGAACATCAGGCAGCCTGCAAACAGGAAGTGCCTTCTGACTGTGCTGCTCTGCATTCTGGGATTGCTGACCTTTTCCTGAGCCCAGCTCTGATCTGTCTGAGCAAAGCACAGCTGTAACCCGCCCCCTGTACTTTATCCCACTCTCCTGTCCTCAGTAAGTGTGATGCTTCTGAATCAAAATGGTGGCGCCCATATCCTAAAGTCCTTAACAGAGTTGCAGCCCAGTGGGGGAAAGAATAATAGGTAAGTGACTAAAACTTAAAATATATTAATTTTAGATGCTGGGGAATCACTTTTTAAGGGTTGGGGCTTTTCAATAAATCGTGGTGAAGGTCCGGTTAAAGGTTATATTTGGGAAATATATATTCTCTTCCATATTTAAAACATATTGAACCATAATCAGGGAAAATGTCAGCTACGTGAATTTAACGTAGCTGGCGCTTAAAGCGGACCAACACCCTTCGTGGCTAGAGTGTTGGTGGCTGCCGGTGCTGCAGCTACATGACAATCCGAAGGGAGGCATCCAGAATGATGGAGCCCATCCCACACATAATCCTTCTAGACACCTGTAAATCTCACCTTAACCTTGCTCTCCTGGAATCCAGCGCTGCAATTGGCTGCACGTTCTGGTCACCAAATGTCATATAGCGGCAGTGCCAGCAGCCACCAACATTCTCGTCGTAGAGGGTGTCGTCCACTTTAACTGCCGGAGAGGAAACTACGGTGGAGTTTCACACATCGCCGGCTTGGGTTGCCCTCTGGGAGGGCCAGCGGCAGCCCATGGTGGATTTTGTTCCACTTTAAGATCCAAGTGCCATCAATAAAGGGTAAGTCCACTTTTGAAGGCATTTTAAATTTATATTTTTGTGCCAAAGGGATGTCCTCAAGGCGTTAAGCCGATATAGTATTTTTAACATTTTTTTCCCATGTTAGCAAATGTGTGTTTTATGGAAGCAGTTTTAACTACCTGCAAGTACACCAAGTCTGTACACCAAGAAGAGAGCCTATACACAGGGCCGGATTAAAGTGGACCAAAACCCAGGATTTCGACTATCCTGGGTTTTATTTCCCTTGGGGAACCCCGATCAGGGGTATCCCGCAGTGTGAACACCCCCCCCCCCCAGATCACCACAGCCAACGCACGTTATCCCGGTCCCACTGCGTGTCTAAGGGCAGCGGCTCTGACGCTTTCGTGAATGACCGGCACGGGCACGTTCCCTGTTAGAGGGAGGCGGAGGATGCAGCCGTCAGAGCTGCTGCTCTTAGACGTGCTGTGGGACTGGGAAGAGGTGAGTTGCTGCGGAAATCTGGGGGGGTTTCACACACCCCGATTAGGGTGCCCCCGGGGAAAGGAACACAAAGGAAAGGAATACAGGTGCACACATGCCTCCGCAGCCGCTCTTGCGCCTCCACCACCCTCTTGCACAAAAAGTGATGGAGGCCCTGGGCTGCATGCACCTTGAGTCTCCCTTTACTTTGCCCTTGCCTGTACACACAGAACACTGCTGCTGGGCATGTGTGAGCTCCATCACCTCAGCAGCAGCCATAGCAGCTCCAAAAACTGTGAGGAAGGCAGACAACTAGTAAACTTTTGGGCAAACATTGGGCCACTTTAATATGTGAAACCTAGACATGAATTCAATTTAAAATTCCAATTCTGCAATTTGCTAAGTGGTATAATTGAAAGAATATTCTTATTATATTAGGTACACTGAGCAGCTTACACTTATCCTTATCCTTACCTTATCCTCTGTAGACTCCAACACAGATGAGTTAGACTGCAGTATTTAGCTGTCCTTTAGATAGAGCAGCAGCTTATGAAACAGTGTGGCAAAGAAAAATCTCTTTAAACCTTTATGATCCCCCCACGGTTGGTGATATTCTCAAAGGAAACAAAATCATATTTTACTTCATCTCATAAAATAAAATTTTTAATGCTGACATGAACATGAAATTATTTATGTTATCTGCCATATTACACATAAAAATCCAGGTAAGCTTGGATAAGCTCATAAGCCTTTGTAGACTTGGTAACACCCTGTCAGTATAGATGTCTTCTGTCAAAATCTGGTAACGTATAAAAAAGGCCGTATACTCAATCAAATAGTCAAGTCTAATAGAAACCATCAGGATCATTTTTTAAATATCTATGGAAAATTTACTTTATGCTTTATGTGTCAGCCCTTAGAGTTACAGTATGAAGGCTAATAAAAACCCAATTGCAAAATCAATTAATAAAGCATTATATCAAGCAGAATGAAAAAATCTATTTAAAATATCATCCTTGCATACAAAACTTGCAAGTCTGTTACACTATAGTAAGATGACAAAAAATCCAGATGAGCCACAATGCTTTTGGGCCAACTGTGCTGGCCCCACACCCATACCCTGTGCCAGAATTCAGTCCTCTTTCCAATACCCACCTCAGGTTCCTGTCATACCCAGGTCCCCCACCCTATCCCTGGCTCATTGTACCACCCTGCCAGGACACCCTAGAATGCTTATAGCTCTAGCATTATGGCTGGGGGGGGGGGAAGGCATAACCACTCCTGACAGGGTATCTGCACCATAATACTAAAGTGGCCTTTCTCAGGCCTGCCCATGATCTAGCCCTGCATTGCTGTAGCCTTGGCTGATGAACACACTCATTGACATGGCTCAGGAGCACCATGTGGGCAGAGCTGAGCAGGTAATGGGATGGATGGGGCCAGTATGTTCCCGGGCTGATATTTTTCCCCAGTCTGCCCCTGGTGTTAGGTAAAAGGTCTCAAGCTATGCTCATGTCATTCTATGGGGGTTAATTATTAAGGAATTTGAAAAAGCTATAGACCTCATACAGACAATTTCTCCTGCAACAGCAGCAAATACGTTGAAATATCTAGCTGTTTTTCATTTTATTATCCGTTGAGGTTAAGCTTGTCAAACTTTATTAAAGAATGCCTATTCCCTACTCCCCAATCCTTCCCATGCCCTTCCCCCACTGGGACACAGGCAGAACAGGACCATCTTGTGTGTTTGGCAGCCTGTGCTGGCTCAGTGGGCTTCATTGCTAGCAACTAGAATGGGAAATTAATTGGTGTATTATGCAAATAAGCATCCAAGTGAGGAATACTAGTCTAGGAGTAGTAAATGGTCTCAAAATTAGTTATAAAAGCTCTACAGTATATATCCAAGTGATTCCTTGCTGTAAAGCAAAATGATGAGCTCTTACTGTATGGCTGCCTACTAATATGATTCAAGTCCATACGAGTCCAAAATGCAAGCTGTCATGGGCCCTGAAATTCCTGATAGTGGCCCTGGAAATTCCTGTTAATAATTGTCGAGTAGAATCCAGTTTTGTTTACCTT
The DNA here is from genome assembly GCA_027917425.1 of Gastrophryne carolinensis. NCBI lineage: Eukaryota > Metazoa > Chordata > Amphibia > Anura > Microhylidae > Gastrophryne > Gastrophryne carolinensis. The sequence continues at coordinate 461,620,668 of CM051235.1, forward strand.
GCCATCACTAAGGTTGATTGAATATTGCTCTGCTTGGTTTGAAAAAAGTTTGTTGAAATATTTAGGATATCCCATGAGACCCCTATACCAGTTCACAAGGCTGGGGGATGGCAAGTCACCTGTGGCTAGTGGGTGACTTGCCATTAATTCCTGGCACCCCATTACCTGCCTCCCCAAAGCCCAGGGGGGGGCAGAAGAGCCCGTGGCCACAGGCTATGCGGGCTTGTAGCCTGCAGGGCTAGGGGCCACAAAAGCTGGCCCCTGCGCCCTGTTCCTACGAGCCCTGCATAGCTGGTCCCGGGCTGGTTACTTCGGGTAAGGGGGACCCCATGTCATTTTTTTTTTTTATTTTTAAGGGTTTTCTCGATTTAACCCTTTGTAGTGTGGATGGTAGTTGTATTTTATTTGTAAATGTTATAACGTTTGTTTCAGTTTGGGGGGTCTCCTGGGCAGGAACGGGGGGCTTCCAATAAATATGTGGTACTGTTCTAATCGGTAGAAATGTGGCTTTCTCACACAATATGGTTTTCTTTAATAAAATACATTTTTTTATTTAAAATAAAGGAGGCAATTTTCAAAAAAAAAAAATATTTAATAATATTGTAAAAAAAATAATAAAATTTATAAACAAGACATTCATGTTAAAGCCTAAACTCTGCTGCAAAAAAAATATATAATTTTCCTGAAAATTCCATCAAAAATGGCGCGAAACATGGCGCAAAATGGGGAAAAATGACCTGTCAACAGAGAGTGACAAAATCTCAAGCAGGCTGGCAATTAAAAGGGTTAAAAGTAGCTATGCATGTTGGGTATTGTTCTGTTCGGGGGATCTTGCGCTTTCAGACTTAGCTTGTTTTTTCTTGTTTGCATATTGATATTTTAGGAAAAGGTGTTTTTTATTCAGCTTTTTTTATACATTTTTTAGGGAAACCCTGCACAACCAAAGAATTCTTTGAGGGATTAATTCCAGAAAGATGAGCCCACTACAACAAGCTGGGTACGCTTAGAAAGCTTAACATGTGTACTTTCAGTGAATATATGGTTTATGGGGAATATTCCAAATGTAAAGGGTTGTTTTGTTTGTATATAGTTTTTTTTAGGAAAATGTGGCTTTGATTCTTTTTTATCCTTTTTTTAGGGAAACTTTTTGCAACCAAAAAATACATTGAGGGATTACTTCCAGAAAACTGTCTGGAAAACAAGTCTGGTACACCTAGAAAGCTTGAGGTGTGTACTTCCAGAGAATATATAGTTTGTTGGGGGTATTTTAAATGTAAAGGGTTGTTTTTCTGGAAAAACTGCAAGGTGCGCATAGCGCATATCACAGTTGTAATTTATCTGAAAATCCCCTAAAGCGCTGTTTCAGTTTGGGGGAGTCTCCAATACATATGTGGTACCGCTGTAACTGGGAGAAATTGGGATTTCACACACAATAATTTTTTAATTTTTTTGCACATATTTCACCCCAGAATATTGAGAATACACCTAAAAAAATTACAAACAAGACATTTCATGTCAAATCCCAGACTATACTGAAAAAAACAATATATAATTTTTCTGGGAAATCCCTGGAAATCCCTTCAAAAATCACATTTGAACATGGGGAGCGCAAAATACTGCAAAATGGTCTGGCAACAAAGGGTGACAAAAACTCTAGGTAGGCTGGCACTTAAAGGGTTAAAAACCATTGAAATAATGTTATATTGCGTGGCTTTATTATAGGTTTATGGCCTAAAAATTGGTTTGTTTAATTGAGAATAATCGATGGGCACAAACATCGTCTACATATTTCCTATACTAAATGTTACCATAAACACATAGAGAGCACATTTACAAAAATAAGCTTTTAAAAATCACAACACTAACAAAGTTAATGTAAACTCATAAAACCTTGAAACTGCTTTTGCAGACACCAGGGATGTTGACTGGTTTACTTTGAAGTGTACCAAAACCCGGAATTTTCACAACCCCTGGGGCACCCCAGTTTCGGATGCCCCGCTATATAAAACCCCACCGTTAACCAAAAAAACTCACCTCTCCTTGTTCGGTGCAAGTGTGGACTCTCTTCAAGCAGCTTCTCTGGCTGTGCATATTAATGTGGCTGGAAAAGCTAAATGGAATCCCAGATGCACACATTGGCAGAGACGCACAGCCGAAAGATGATGCAAAACATGCTGCCACCAGCTGTGCATGCACCGGGGGCTCATCAGACAAGTAAGATTGTTGGGGAATTAGGGAGGTTCACACAGTGGGTCATCCCAAGTCAAGATATCCCAGGGAGGGGGAAAGAATTTGCAATTCTTGTTACAGCTTCACAGTCCGAGGCTGATTGCAAGAATGAACTGGAGAGGAAGACTCAGCCAACACTGGCTATATAGATTGGGAGGAGTTATGCCTTGTTATCTTGCAGTCCTGCCTCCAGTTGAGAACTAGCCCACAAGTACTGTATATGAATTAGTGATGCCCTGGAATGAAATATGAGAAAAGGAGAATATTTGAAAGTTCTTTGAAACGGATTGCCTCTAAGACTTAGGCACTTTTTTTTTAATCCAGTCAATTTATGCTTCATTTATGTTATGGAAAGTTAGAATTTTTATTCCTTCATAGTGTAGAATAAATATGATTCATAGTAACCAATTAAACATTTCTTTTTTAAAGTGCAGCGAGGCTTATTATTTATGCAGCTTTAAACAAAAGTGCAGCCTCCAGGGAAGCCTATCTGGTGACAAATTAATACCTCGGAGAACAGAACTGAATGGTGGCAATAAACTAATTTCTTCCCCCAATAATGAAGAATGACTTTTTTCTTCAACATATGGATGACTGTTGTCACGGCAACTCAGACTTACCTCATTGCTTCTCGCAGGGCTCCTCTCTCTCCGAGAGTTGTATGTTTGATGTCATCAAAATTATTCTCAAGTTGCTCACATTTCTGCAAAAGAAAAAAGACAATGTTCATCAATATAAACTATTTTGGCAATGTGTCATATGACAAATACCAAATGCCCTGCGACACAGACCGTGAAATAGGAATAAGCCTAAGGTCTTTACCTAAAGTCATTAAGTTGTACACTAAATATTGAAATACAATCTAACACCAGGCTGTGTGACACTATTACAATGTAGAGCAGCAATATTAAAAGGGGCTGTAAACCCATTTACCATATGGCAGCAAGCAGCTCACTTCATACCTGCCCCTTGTGCCTCTCCATTTCTATTTCCTAGCAGGTAAAACTGTAGCAATGCGAGCAGAGCAAGCCACAGTTGTGTCTGACCACAGCAGAGCATGCTCATGACTAAACTGAGCCATAGCACACCATTCCCAGCTCAGCCTTGATTCAGAAATTGAAGTGGAGACAGTAGTATTAATGTATATTCAAAAATTTAGTTTTTTTTTAATAGCTAATTTTACACTGTTTCCTTGGGGATTACAATAGGAGGGAGTTACAAGGGTCACCTAATTTGTGCAAATGAGGGTCACATCTTTCCCAGTACTGATTCAGCAAAAACTAAGAAGAATCAGCCAAATACCACTACTGGGTGGTAGAGGTATTTAGCTGGTTCTTCCTCATAATATGTACCATATTACAGGTAGATAACACCCACTAAGTCTTCAAGATGGAGAGTAGGGATGAGCGAATCGGTTCTAACGAACCTGAATTCGCTCCGAATTTCAGGGAAAATTCGATTCAGCACGAACCCGAATTTTTAGTGGTTCGTGCTGACCGAATTTTCCCTGAAATTAAAAAAAAAAATGCCGGCATGGTGGGAGCGGGGAGGCCGGCTGCGCTGTCAGCTGTCATTAGAGGACGCGTCATCAGAGGAAGCCGGCTTCCTCTGATGACGCGTCCTCTGATGACAGCTGACAGCGCAGCCGGCCTCCCCGCTCCCACCATGCCGACATTTTTTTTCCATTTCAGGGCTTGGTGGGAGCGGGGAGGCGGCTGCGCTGTCAGCGGGCGGCGGAAGCCGGCTTCCGCCGCCCGCTGGCAGCGCAGCCGGCCTCCCCGCTCCCACCAGAGATGAGCGATTCGCTAAAGTTCGGTTCGGACGAACCCGAATTTCTTTGAGAAATTCAGCGAAGCGCCCGTATCGAATTTTTGAGAAGTTCGCTCATCTCTAATGGAGAGCTTGAAAAATCCACTTAAAAACAATAGATGCTCTCAGTATCACTCTACTGTCAAGCAGAGGCAAATGTATTATATCGCCACAAATTAAAATGTGCAATATTAAAAACCAACACATCACTTTTAGAAAACGCAGTTTTAACTGGCATCCCCTGAATTGGTCCCCCCATGAAGAGCACCTTTTGCCAGTTTTCGCTGCTCCTGCTTCATTCTTTTCCCAGATAATAGCGCCTGTTTTAGCTGGAAAGCCCCCTCCCTTGCATTCATTGCCACTGTTTTGTGTGCCACACCTATGTAATGGCTGATCGCCTGCCATCTCACAGAGAGGGACAGAAAAAAGATGTTTTCCAGGACGATGCAAAAAGTGGAAATAAGGGAGTATTGTCAGGGGCTTTAGCTAAATGTATTTCTCAAGTTCAGCGGGTTTTGTCCTGCTTTAAAGCAGAACAAAACCCAAGATTTTTACTATCCTAACTCTAAAATGGCGATTTTAGACTGCGTGAAACCCCCCAGATTTACAGTAACAACTCACCTTTCCACAATCCAGCTGCGCATGCGCAGACACTTGTCCAACCAGAGCCATTTGCCTTGCTTATATCATTTGGCAAACGTCTCTGATAGTGTGGGGGCAAGTGGCTGTATCCACAGCAGCATGCATGCTCCTGATCCAATGACTAAGGCAGGAGCGCACACAGCTAGAATATGCAGGGGATGAGGGTGCTTGTACTCAATCAGGCAATAATCAAACTGATCGACAATGTGAGCAGCTCCACCCCTTCATGCAGAGAAATACCCCTCCCTTCAGTCTATTTACTTCTACACAAGTTACTGCCAGGAAGAAAAATACAGACAAAACCCACCAGTGATGCAAAACCAAATCAGCCAATCTTTCCGCCTATAGGAACCTCCCTGGAATACCCTGTTCTTGGTGTTTTATTCTACATCATCAGATCACTAAAATTGGGATTGAAGGTCGAATTTCAGTATCAGAATAAAGGTTTAGTGATCTTTAAAAGTTAGTCATTTAAATTAAATTATTAAATTATCCTAGGAGTTAAAGTGAAAGTCCAGTCTCCTAATAACCCCCACACCTGCTCTGATACCCTCTCCTGACGCTGAGGCATGGTGGGTAACAACATAAAAAACAGCTTACCTTGCTTTGGAGCCAGCACCACTTGCCAGCAATTCTGGGCTATACCATCTTTGTTCTGCTTCACAGAGCGCCTTCCCCTGCGCACCCCATTTACTTGCATGGATGGGTGGGAGCATGCACAGAGTGGGGGATGTCAACAATGTGGTATCCAGGCGAAGTAAGCAGTTTTTTTATGTTGTATTCCCCCTGCCCTGTCTCAGCACCAGGGGAGGGTGACAGAGCAGAGGGGTAATAAGGTTTGCTGTGAAGTTTTGGGTACGCCAGGTCTCAGCTGTGAAGTCAAAGCTTTTATATAATAATTTTGTGCATAACCATTTATACCTAAAATGACTGCTAAATTCATAGATGCACAGCGTAACTCGTCCCTGTTCTTTGACACCTGTAATATTACTAGATTTAGTTTTAGTGGTAACATGGTTAGCACGGCACCTCCACCTCTGGAAACTTACTAGACATTCACCATAAAAATCTCACAACTTCTTGCCTTTTATTGACTTTTAGTCAGCATTACAAAAAGACCAAAGCTCAGTAACTTGCATCTGTTTATTAGGGCAATATATTTGTGCTTATATAATTTTAAAATCACTCAGCTGGGAACCAGAGTAAAAGAACCTATGGCCTGACAACAAGAGTCTGTAAAGAAAGGAAAATAAAACAAGAAGGAAAGATTATCATTACTGTAGTAATAAATAACATGAAAAGTGGGAGAGTTTCATCTAAATATTACATTTGTTGAGTCCAATTACTAAGAACCTCAAAATTTAATATGTATCCATTATGTAAAATTTCCCACAGCAGCCTTGAAGGTAAGTCATTCTCTACCATTAGTTATTCACAGGGGCATGCCTATTTGGGGTGCCCTGCCAGATGAAAAATCAAACAGCCTTTTTTCGGACTGCGCTCTTACACTTTTCAGCATGGTTTCCTTGTTACCCCCTGGTGGAGGGCACACTGCCACTGTCCAATAATGGTTGGTAAATTGCACACTGGAGGGTGTTTATAACAGCACGTGGGGCATTACAAGCCTTTTAGCCCAGGCCAAGGGCATTGAATTCATTGGGCCAGCACAGAGCAGTATATGCCAACCAGTGCAGCCTTGCTGCATCATCTGGAAAGGGTTTCTTGCTTTAGTATGCCATGCACCCCTCCCCCAGGTAACCCAAACATTGGGGGGCAGTTGTGCCTAGAGGTAGGGAAACAGGCTTGTGACCAGAAGGTGGCAGGTTTGATTCCTAACCATGGGACATGGCTGAAGTGGCACTGGCTTTATTATATGTAATATATATATAATATATATATATATATATATATATATATATATATATATATATACCTTTAGTACAAAAAATAGATAAGAATAGTGCTTAAAAATAGTAGTTAAACAAGCTTTATATGACCAGGAACCCCAAAGGTGGAGGAAATTATAAGGGAAATTCATGAGGAAAATCAAAAAGGAATAAAAGAAGAAAAATCATATTTTAGCAGCAAAACTTTGATCCAGGCCACACGTTACAACAATGAAGAAAGATATTGTGCATTATATAGAACAATATTTTACAGAAATCGCTTTGAATATCTGTGTTTGATCACACATTCTTTGGAAAAAACTGCCAACCAAATTTGTGAAAGCTGCTCCATGGCCTATGAAATGATAAATACTGTCTCTTGAGCTTCAGTATGATGTGACATGTCTTTGATAAGAAGGGGGAAAGGATTCAGAGTATTGCGTGAAAGTTAATCCTTTAAGAAATTCTATTGTGAAAACCCCAAGCAGGTGCTTTGCCTTGGCTCATGTTCTACCTCTTGAAAAATTATTTTAAGAAATTCAAATTCAGGCTGAATTACATCTGTATTCCTTAGTTGACTTAGGAAGTATAAATTGTATTTGGCTGCATTGATAACAAAAGATGTTATAGATCGCTTAGTACCGGACAACAAAAATAAAAATATCTTAAAAGGCATTTAAAATTCAAGCGGTAGCGAATTATAAACACTTTATGGCCTATCAAAAAGACTGGTTAGTTGTGCAGGGGTTCTCAACCTTTTTACGCCAAGTACCCTGTGACAGACGCTCTGTCTTTTGGATGTCATCACTATTCAGTTGCCCACCGGGCCATTCACTGGCCTTTTCTTAATTAGGTCATTGTAGTTTGGATTGTATTATAAACTGCCTTTGTGTTAATTGATTACGTCACAGGCAATGGCATTGTTCTGATTGAGTGTATTACAGACGCCTATTGTTTTGCTGATTGCGTCACCGGCAGAGTTGGTCTGTGTATTTGTCATGAGGTCCACGGGGGAGGTCCCCTTGCATGGAGACTTGTGTATATAAGGCCTAGAGTGGCACTAATAAAAACACTTCACCTTCACCCTCAATACTGAAGTTCTGTCTCTTATTGGGGGAAACGCTATATTACAGTTCACTAGCCCTTGTAAGGGCTGTTCCTGTTTCCTCACGGACGACTCTGGAATTCCAGCAGCACCTCTTACGATTGGGAAAAGGACGTCTCGGGGCGGTGAAGCCCTCCGGCGATAAGGGTTATCGCTACAATTGGTGGCAAGCGGTCGGATGGTCCTTTCTACCCAGAGAGAGTGCTACCCTGATGGAGAGTCAGTAGGACAAGTTGAAAAGGCTGACCCTGAAGGATCTACTCGAGAGCCGGGGAAGGTCAGCTAGCAACCGCCCACGTCGGGAACTGATAGCCGAGCTGATCGAAATGGATCGTGCAGCAGTGAGGACCGAAACCAATATAGAGATCGATGAAGACGCTGCTCTTGTTCAAGCGGTTCGGAACAGATTGTCGGTCTATGGCCCGAATCCATCACAGGAACTGATCGACCGAGTCTTCGCCGCAGCGGAGGCAGAGGCCAGTAAGCGAAGGGAAGATCGGCGACTTTCAACCCAGCAGCCTCTCAGCCTCAGTTACACTGGGGGGAGAAAGATTCCATTTGCAGCATTTAAGTCCTTCCAAGTGACGACGAGATTGACGGATTTTTGGCCGATTTTGAACGCCAGTGCGCTTTACACCGGGTACCCACGGAGGAATGGGTCACCATATTATCAGGGAAACTATCTGGGAAAGCTTCCGATGCTTTCCGGGCCATCCCTGATGCGGACTTACCACACTACCATCTGGTAAAGGAGGCTTTGTTAGCCCGGTACGCTGTCACCCCGGAAGCCTACAGGCGACGATTTCAGGAATCCCAAAAGAAGGGAGGGGATTCTTACACGGAGTGGGCATGTCGCCTCCATCGTACAGCATCACACTGGGTCACTGGATGCAAAGCCACGACCGCTGAGGATGTACTACAGTTGTTTTTACTAGAACATTTTCTCAATGCCCTGCAACCAGAGCTAAGAGAGTGGGTACGTGACCGGAGGCCTCTAACGCTACCTGAGGCTGCTCGCCTAGCCGACGAGTACACCGATGCTCGCCGGACAGAACAGTCCGCTCCAAAACCACAACCTCCCATCAAATTTCAAGCACCTGTGGCTTCAGCGCCAACTCGTGACTCTGGGCCACATAGGCCAGCGCAGCAACCGAACCTCTCCACAGTTCAGTGCCATCGTTGCAAACAATGGGGATATTATCGCAGTGATTGCGCCCTAGAGCCTCCCCGAAACACGTGGGGGCAAAAGCAACCTTCCACCTCCCGTACTCCTGTGGCACACTGTTTGGAAGCTGAGAGCAGTTCGGAAGAGTATCTGGGGGTACTGTATGAAGCTGATCCCGTACAAGCGGCCATCCAAGACAACCGACAGCACCATTGCCAGGAGGTACGAGTCAATGGGCGCACTGCGCAAGGATTACGCGATACCGGAGCCACACTTACCTTGCTCCAACCTCATTTGGTCAAGAACAAAGACCGCACCGGACACACCGTTGCAGTAAGGGTGGCGGGAGGAGCTGTGTTTCGACTCCCCACCGCCCGAGTACATCTTGACTGGGGCGCTGGATCCGGCAGGGTACAGGTGGGACTTATGGACAACTTACCAGCAGAAGTACTATTGGGAAATGATCTAGGACCAATGACTTCTGCCTACGCTACCTCTGGACCAGCCAGCGTCAACCCTGTTACAACCCGGTCTCCAGCCCGAGCTGCCGACTCCAGCCCACTGGTCGGGGAGACCCAGGGGTTTCGTCTGCATCACGTCATGTCTGTTACAAGAAGCCAAGAAGAGGATCAGCTATCAGGTTACGTCCTTCCAGAAGGGAAACGTATGCCAAACACTATTTTTGTTGGGGGCATTGGCCGTCGGATTAATCAGCCTGAAATTAAGGATGTTTTTTCAAAGTATGGCGCTGTAAAGAGTGTCAAAATTATTAGGGATGCCTCTGGCGTTTCTAAGGGTTATGGTTTTGTCTACTTTTACGATGATGTAGATGTGCAGAAGATTGTGGATTCTCCGATCAGCTACCATGGAAAGAGATTGAAACTTGGACCAGCTATAAGAAAGCAAAGCACCTGTGCACACATCCAACCAAGGACTTTGGTGCTGAACTCACCAACGCCACATACCCCCCTAGGGTCAACAGGTTAGAACCAAGTACCCCCATTGGGGTGATCAATTAGAAATAGTTCCAAGGCCTCATAGCACTTTTAAAGCAAGAAGGGACACTGTTAAAATATAATACCAGACCAGTCAGACACACCTTGTTGGTGTGGCCCTGAACAACACTCCCCCCCCCCTCCTCTACGAGAATACACTCTGTGATACATGTACCACAGGTTGAGAAAAAGTACTGTAGTGTATCTGTATTGATTGATTACTGTATAGATATTTCTATGTTGCTTTCAATATTATTGGCTCATATGACAGACACAGTCTCTTCTGATTCATTGGTGGATCATTATGACTACTTGTCTTCTGGTGATGGACATTTGATAAATTTGTTCCATCTGAGGTATACAACTGTATCCTTTGCCGGGTGCAACCAGCTTGTTACAAATCTTCCAGTTTATCTCAACTTCTACAGCAAATTGAATGTAATGCAGATAGGCAATTGAGATGCTACATCCACCCCCATGCTTAAACAAATGCCCATGTTGGTCCACTTTAACCTGAAATATAGCAGGGATACTCTTATTTTCAGTGTTTATTATCATATTATAAGGTTGTTTATTACATCATATTATCATATATTTGCACCAACTATGAATAAAAGACTACCAACCCAGTGGATCTGACAAATCCACATTTTAGAACATAACATTTAACACAGACATCCACCAGTTTATCTACAGAATATGTGTATAATATTCTGAGCAATTTAATTCCAGTTGTGCTTTAGATTTAATGGATAGGCTGAACATGCACACATGGGTTATGTGACCACTGATAAAGGCTTCTGTCTCTGGTTCCATGCTATAGACACTATGGGTGATACATTGAGAAAAACTCTAAATGGTTCACCTATGGACATCAGATCAGCAGTGCCATAGCGGTATGAGACCTGTCACTGCTCTTATATCGAATATCGTGCTTTTGCAATCACGGCATCGGGTTCCTACATTGCAACTTGCAAACGGATCCTATATTTATGGCTTTTGTTTTGCTGGATGTGTGTTTAGAGTATGAAGCTAAGCCAGATCACTCACAGAAAAAACGAATGGTTTGGCTTTATTGCTCTTGAGGCCACATGCCAGAGGTGCAGGACTGGGAGGCAAGACACCAGGGCCCCCTGAGGAGAAAGGGGGTCTGTGACATGTAAGCAGAGGAGCCTTGCAAAGCTATGACAATGATACTTTGTCAATTTGCATCTTAAAAGGAAAAGTCCACATTGGTCACAGGGCATGAGAGGACCCACTTACCTGCCATTCACTTCTGCGCTGCACGTTGCTTACTCACCACATCTGTAAGAGAAGCCAGCCTGGTGGTTGGGCTTGGTCATTCTGGGGTATTTCCATTTATCTCAATGTGCTCACCCATATACAGAAGTTCCTTGACTCCTATCACCTGGGATGATTCATATGAGTTACTGGGGAAAAGCCTCTTTGGAAAAGTACCCACAATGCATGTCATGAACACTTGAACAATGGTAAGAGAATTTTTAACATTTTGGTGGCAGGTGTAATACCATACACCAGCCATACTCAACTGGTGGACCAGGGTCCGAATGCCGACTTCTGCGCCAGATATCCAGACCCCTGCCCTGACAGTCCTGCAATCAGTTGCTTCTGTGTTGCCATGATCAGCACTGCCTCCTTTACTTGATTGTCAGTGTAGGGCTTAGTCTTCCTGCCAGTGTCATAACTCTGCTCCCTGGCACCTAGCATTGCAATATACTGCAAGTACTGCAGGGGTGGGAAGTGGCATTGCAAAGTACACACAAACTTAGTTTCTTGGTTTCTTTGCCCCATCCAACCCTGGCCCCCCATCTCAGCCCCATCTATCCCTGTCCCTCCAACTCTGCCCCATCCATTCCTGTCCCCTCAGCTCTGCCACATCCAGCCCAGTATCTCTGCCCCACCCATTCCAGTCCTCCCAGCATTGCCCATTCAATCCCTGTTGCATCAGCTCAGCCCCATCGAGACCAGTCTCTCTGCCCCATTCATTCCTGTCCTTCCAGTTTTGCCAATCCAATGCTTCTTCCAGCCCTGGCTATCTATCCTCCCAGCTCTGCCCACTCTTTCCTGTCCATCTAGTTCTGCCCATCCATCTCTATTCCCAGCTCTCTCTCCCTCCCTGCCCTTTCTGTTCTTACAGCCATCTCTTTTCCTTACAGCTCTTCTACCATTCATCCCTCTCCCCTGAGCTCTATCTATCCATCCTTGTTATCAGCCCTTATTGCAAGTAACATTTATGCCCCTAGTTTACCCTATACTCTGCCGGCACAGAACGCACAGTGTTCCACAGGCCAGAGCTGTAGGTTCTGTGGGGCCATAAAAAATGGTTTCCCCCCAGTGTCCAATAAGCTTCTTTGGTTGGGGGGGCAAGCAATTCTTAGTTTTGCCTGTGGAATCTATAGACCCCTCCCCCAAGTGCGCTGATTTCTAACTATTTACCCCCCGACAGCCTCCTGCCTGGACCTTCACCTCTCGCTGGATGTCTGTAAATGGACCTTTATAAGAAGTGCTTGAGTTTCTCTGCCATGCCCCGACAAGTAGGGATCAAAGGCTTTACAGAAAACTAGAAAGAAAATCTCAGTCAACTCTCAACATTTGACTGCTAAAGTAATAAAGAACACTTTCCTTAAACAGAAAGTTTATACTTGGCATAAACACACCAAAAAATTGCCCATTAATCTTAGTGAGTAGGCAGAGTCTCTTTTCTATCCTGATCACTCAGAATCACAAGAAGGCAATGTTTTAATATAGCTTTTAATATTCACACAGCCATCAACTTCTATTCAAAGACACATTTAGGATTGAGCTTTTGGCCCTCATTAGCCCAAGGCCTAGGAGCCAAGGAGCTTAATAACAGATAGGAGGGTAAGACATGGGAGTGCCATAAAATAGTCGTCATGGACATCGTCAGTGAAACTTTACAATCATTTGCCTGGTAGCTTACCTGCTGCAGTTTCAGTCCCATGCTGACTCTTTGCTCTGGTCACTGAAAGGTAAAGGAGTTTTTTCTTATTTCACTTCCTCTGCCTTCAGTGCCTCCCCGATCCTGACCAAAATTGAATCTGGAGGCTCATGTCAGATTGACCTCTGCTTAGTGATATACTTGTATAGAGTCCTCCACACTGTCAGTCAAGCCCAGCTCATTCCAATGCAATGCACACAGCATGCTTGCATAAATCATCCCTATCATTCCCATCACAGAGGACATGAGGAACTAAAGTTTAAACTTTAATTTAAAATCAATCAGGCAATATGGCCTAATTTTTAAAAAGGAAAAAAAAATAGAACATTGCTCTATGTTGCCCCACACAATCAGAATCCTTGGACAATTACTATTTTTTAAATGCTGTAAACTTTTTGCATGGATTCACCTGTTTGCAAAGAGGAATGGACATTCCTGTTATGGTTGGTCTATATTTGCCAATGTTACTGTACAACACAAGGGCTATATGTAATCACATAGCATGACTCCGCGGGATAAACAATAGTAACTTATTCTTAGATCTTTAATCCTTATAACTCCAATAGTAAACTTCACCAGCGGTGCTCTTATCACAAGGAGTGTATCCCAAAACCAGACACTTAAATACACGTACCAGAAACCTTCTTTAGGTATAGCATATCACTTATAGACAATCTCCACAGGGTAGCTTCCACTAATAAAGGTATCTTCCTCAAATATAGACTCCGTGGTTGTTTTTATCATAGAATCAATGAAGGGGGAATGAAACAGATAAAACACACATAGCGTGACACCGTTTTAAAATTAAAGTGCATAAGATTTTATTGCGCTTACCGACTAGCAGATTTAAAAAGCATGGGCATCAAAATCCAGACAATAGCTTCACAGTAGGGAAAGCGTTGCCTTTCAATTCTCCACACAACAATCCTTTCAAAGTACTTTAAACGCGCGCTGCCCCGGCCGTGGGCTGCGCAGCTAAGCTCCGGCGCGCGCAGCTGTCTTCAGAGAAGCGTCTGACGATGTGGTGAGGCCACGCCCAACGGGTTTCGTCTCTTCAGACTTTGTCATAGTTACTATTGTTTATCCCGCGGAGTCATGCTATGTGATTACATATAGCCCTTGTGTTGTATATTAATCAGACTGCTCTGACACAGTCTATGGACTCCTTGCGCTGGACTTTACATATCTATAATTGTAATCGCTGGAGAAAATAACTGTCATTTTGTTAAAGATATAGCACGGCTTTTATAGTGGTGAAAGTTTGTGGAGTCTCCAGCCTATTTTTTCATTTCACTATTTTGTGTGTTTTTTCCAATGTTACTGTACAGTATGTTACTGTTAAAGCGTTAAAAACATTTTTTTTTGCTGGACTAGGTGACTACAGTTATGCAATGAGAGAAGACAATATGTAATAGAAATATTTTCAGTAACTAAGTAACTCTGCAATCTTACAGTGACATTATGCTAAAATGCTAAACTTTAAATAGGTTGCAATGTCAAAGTCAGAATATCTCGCTGAGCCTCACAAATTTCCAACTTTACAGCTTGATTTACTGATTCTCTAAAACTTGTTACTTTAGCTTTCCAGCCACCACATACCAGAAGAATAAGTATACAGCTAAATGTAAATAAATTGCAGAGCTTTTACTTTACTTTGTGAGTATCTGCCATCCAAGGGGAATTCTATAGTCTTATCAAAATATATATATATAGATAGATTTGTATATACTGCTCAAAAAATAAAGGGAACACTTAAACAACACAATTAAACTCCAAGTCAGTTACACGTCTGTGAAATCTACCTGTCCAGTTATGAAGCAACAATGATTGTGAATTAATTTCTGCTGCTGTTTTGTAAAATGAAACAGGTACAAATAGCGGCAATTAGCAAGACAACCCCTGTAAGGGAATGGTTCTGCTGTAGTTTTCAGCACGTTTACATTTTGTCATTGCTCTCACCTAGAGGTAGCATGAAGCGGTGTCTACAACCCACAGAAGTTGCTCAGGTAGTCCAGCTCATTCCAGATGGCACATTAATTTAGCGGTGTTCAGAGCATGGGGAAGAAGTCTTTATCAACAATATGGCACACCAGGAGACCAAGAGGGGACCGTAGGAAGGTAACAACCCAGCAGCAGGACCACTGCCTCCTCATTTGTGCAAGGAGAAACGGGGGGGGGGGGGGGCAGTACCAGAGTCCTACAAAAGGACCTCAAGCAGGTCACTAATATCCATGTGTCCGCTCAAACTGTTCGACTCCATGGGGGCATTAAGTGAGCCCGACGTCCACAATTTGGTGTTGCACTTACAGCCCAACACCATGCAGGTTGATTGGCATTTGCCAGAAAACACCAAGACTGGTAGATTAGATTTGTGCTCTTCACGGATAAAAGCAAGTTCACACTGAGCACATGTGACAGTCGTGACAGAGTCTGGAAACGCCAAGAGAATGTTCTTCTGCTTGCAACATAAACAGTTTGGCAGTGGGTCAGTAATGGTATCCTTTGGAGGGCCTCACAACTCTCCATGTGCTAGTTAGAGGTACCCTGACTACCAGTAGGTACCGTGATTAGATCCTTAGACCTATTGTGAGAACATATCCAGGTGCAGTGGGCCCTGGGTTCCTTGGGAATGCTAGGCCTCATATGGCTGAGATGTGTCAGCAGTTTCTGCATGATGAAGACATTGATGCTCTGGACTGGCCTGCCTATTCCCCAGAACAGAATTAAATCACACACATCTGGAACATCATGCCTCGTTCCATCCACCAATGCCATGTTGCACCACAGGCTGTCCAGAAGTTGACTGATGCTTTATATTAGGAGATCCCTCTGAAGTACATCTCCTGCCTCATCAGGACCATGCCCAGGCTTTGTGGGAGGTCATACAGGCACGTGGAGGTCACACACACACACACACACTATTGAGCCTCATTGCCTTGTCCTCTGAAGTTGGATGGCTCAGCCTGTAACTTAAATTACCACTTTGAGTGTTATTTCAAATCCAGACCTAAGGTATATTAATTTTGATTTACAGTGATAATTTGTATGTTTTATTGTTCACATTGCATTAATGAATTACATACAATGAATTAAGATTTGCAACTGGAATATTTCATTAATTGTGATCTATGATGTGCTATTTTCCCACCCGGCAGTCAGTCAACCCCCCAACCCACGCTGATGATCCTTTCTCCCCATTTCGCTCTAGTCCCCCACCCTTTGCCCCATGGATATTCTCCCCTCAAAGTCTTAGTCAGTTACACTGTATAATTGACTTTATGCACTTTACCCTTAAGACAACCACGCCCCTTGGTGTCACTCTCAAACCCAAAGTCCCCAAGCAATGTCTAATTTTTTTCTTGTGTTAGGGCCCCAACCAAGTGGAATGGCTGCCTGAGTGGCACCTGGTACAAGAGACGGGCAGGGGTCAAAGCCGGGTGGTCATAGGGCACGGTATCCAAGGGGTTAGACGGAGAATGGTCGAGACAAGCAGGGGTCAAAGCCGGGTGGTCACCAAAGCGCGGTATCAAAGGGGTGAAGCAGAGACGTGGTCAGACAGGCAGATGGTCGGTGTGGGAAGCGGACAGGAGTGGTCAAAGACGGAGAGGGATCAAAACACACTATACACAATTCCAACAGCACACCCAAGCTAATAATGGCTATAACAGGCGCTGATGACCAGGGTCAGGGCATCTTCTGCTTTTTTCTTTAGACTAGGGCCTCCCACCAAGTGGCACCTGCAATGGCAATGCTGCCTGGGTGGGTGGCACCTGTCACAAGGAGGCCCTCTTGTTTCATGAACATGTTTCTGTTCCTCTACTCTACATTCTAAACTAAATCTAATCTAGACTCCCACCAAGAGTTGACTGAAATAGAATGGCTGCCCTCTTATTCTTTCTATCCATTTACTCCCACTGGTGCTTTCTCTACCTTTTGACAACCAAGTGCCTCCCAACCCTGCCGCTGCACTTTGTATTTTGCTCTAATCCGTAATCTGCATTAGCCAAGTGTCGGAAACCTACCTACTATATACCCTCTGCCACAACAAATTCTTGGTACATGTGTTCCTGGCAAAATAAATCTGATTCTGATGATTGAGGGGTTTTGTCTGATAATAATTGCAGTCGGGGTGTGAAAAATAACTCTGCCCGTGATTGAGGGTTGGGGTCCACTCACACTCTGCCAGTGGTGAGGAGGTAGTTGGTCAGCTCCACAAAGGTTTGGTAAGGGTTATTTTGCCTATGGCTGAAAAGTGGGTCCATTTTCATTCTGGAAATAACTGAGAAGTTCAGGGAAGAGAAGACAAATCTTAAAGTTTAAGTGTGTGTGTGTGTGTGTGTGTGTGTGTGTGTGTGTGTGTGTGTGTGTGCTAGAGACTCTAAATTGTATTGTCCAAAGGGCTCATGTAAAAAATGACAGTTTGGAGGTCACCAGAATTCTTGCTAGCATACTAGGCCCTCTACAGGCAGTCTGAGTTAGTCCTGGCTAGTTTCCTTGGTTGACATGTAGAGCTCCCAGGCCTTCCACTGGCAATATCACCAATTGGCTGATCTACAGAATCCCCTGTTTTTCAGTAGACTGGGAAGTGATCTCATATCTGCCTATCTGAATGGCTGGGCTTGGGAGTGTACCTGAGCTAAAGGGAAGCCAGTGATACGGCCACCAGAAAAGATACCAAAGCTTCCATGTGAGCCGCTAGGAAAGGTGAGTTTACCAGCAACCTATATGGGATGCTACACTGTGTTAAAATCTGAATGCCTGGCATGGGCATGCATAGCCGAAAGGGAGTGGCGGAAGGCATTTCAGACATCAGAGCATTTCAAACCAGGGCAGAGACCAAAACCCGGCATATACAAAATCACAGGTTTCAGTCCACTTTAATGCTGGGAACAGCAAAAACAATGGTATCCTAGCATGTCACATCCCTTTTCAAATACTGTACATACTCACCAGAGAAGCAGTGGAAATGGTGAGAAGTAGTTACTAAAAGACCTCAATGAGGTCCTTGACTTGATTACAACATGGCTTATTCTTCTTGGAGCCAAATATAGAGTATTTATGTTGCAATTTCTGTATAAGTTGCATGACTAAAGCTGAATTGACAATACCATTCAGAGGTGATGGGTGAACTGGAACTGCAAAGCCACCTAAGCTTCACCTAAGGTTGCAGCTGCGGGAAGCTGCTGTAACTCACCTCTGCCTGATGCTCTTACTGTCAGCTGTGGCGGTGTTCGAAACCGGCCCCCAACGAGACTACAAAAAGAACTTTGGAAGGTTCGCCCATCCCCATAAGACACACATCTTTAAAAAAAAGTCTAGTTGCTTTGATTTATTACTACCAATGGAACTGGAAGTAACTTCCTCTTTAGCCCAGGGCTATGCACCATGCAACAGCACTGATAAGTGTCCAAACTCCTGGTAGGTGGAACCAGATGTAAGCATGAATAACAATGCAACTGCATTGGTTATTGAACAATAAAAAAACACAATTAGCATGTTTTTTACTTTAAGACACGTTGCACAATGTACTGTATATTTAGCAATGTGTCAACACTTGCAGGGCACAGGTTTGTTGCGGAGATACTCAGTGGACATTTCTATAAAAGAGTGCCTGCAGAATTTCAAAATGTAATGTCTATTTTCATCTCTGTAGGTGTTAAACATCAAAAGTATGAATCAATACACTAGTATGAATCAATACACTAGCGCACAGTAGAGAAAAAAGAAAATTTGTTTGCAATTAAATAATAAAATACTTTTTTTCTATAAAGATTAAAATTATTTATGCATTATTTACATTAAGGAGTATATTATTAAAGAAAATCATCTTCACAAAAACCTGTGGCTTGGAAGAAAAGAAAAAACTTGGACGAAAAAAACTGTGCCCAAAATGCGTCATTGGGGTCCTTTTGGAGGCTACATGTGGGGCTGTAGATAAGAAATGCTTATAGTACATTTATAGTATAGTAAAAGTTATGTCTCAGTCACAGAGACAGATCCTTCTGATGCTTCATTGGATTTGTGGGGTCGCCAGCTGTGTTATTGGATGGTGAGCTGTATCTTTCTTTGTTTCTACATTTGGATAAAAATAAACCTACTTCTTTTGTATTATGTTGTACAGATATATCTCTTGTGTAGAACTGATTCTTCAGCGACTGCATGTAGTATGTAATTCTTTTATTTTACTATTAGCATAAGCATCACAAGATAACAGACCTGAATGGGACTGTAGATCTGCAACGAACCATTACCAAAAACAGCTACACTGTTCCCAAGAAGGACAAGGGACAGGATAGGGACCTAAATAATTTCACTCACCAATTACTATTAATGTATCAGACAGCGTATACAATTAATTGGGTTTATTGTGACTTGGGGTACACTTTTTGGTATACTGCACAGGAAGCCCACATTTTGTGCTGTGACCATAATTTGGTCCCAATTAAACATATAGATTGTATTTTCTTTATGTCTGCTGTGACCAAATAGAAGATAAAAATCTCTCTAATGTAGTTGCAGGCAAGGAATGTGGCAATGAAGTGGATTCTGTGCTTCCCCACAAACTATCACAACAAATAAAAAATCTTTGTGTGCCACTAAAAGTCCCCGAATACCCTGCCTGCTCCAAAATCTGTATTGTAAAGTAAAAATTATTCATCCAGATCATGGTGTATCTGAAGTGAAAATGAAAAACAAATTGCTATAAATATTTTTTTAGTCTGATTAGCATAATAAACGTATGTTACATATAGTATATACTTGAGGTTTGGTTCCATCTTTATTTTAACTTCTTAACATCATGCCAGATGATAAATGTATTATGGCAAAAGTAGTATTACTCAAGTGGATGTTGCCAAGGACATACTGCATTGAAGGAGCTATTTTGCTAACAGGTAAAATGAAAACAAAACGAGACACAAGATAATTCTGATTTATTGTAAAAATGAGGCAACAAGAAGCTTGCCTGAAGCTTGTCTCATGTGCCTCTTCTTCATTTAGTGTAGCACACTTTAGATGGTGTAGCAGGTCTCCAAATTTTTCCCTTCCTTTTCTTTTCCATTTTTCAACAACTATGCTCCAAATTCATTGCAAAGCCACCCCTGTCCCACAGAAATCACATTAGGGTCAATTCATGGTCGTGCACCAAAAAATAGTTTACTCACATTTTTCTCCTTCATCCTGATTTATGAGACTTATTTTTGAGCACCTATTTTTGCGCATAAATTTGCACATGTATTTCATGCACAAATTTACTAACAGTAATTTTGCATGCTATTTGGGGCTTGTTTTGAGAGGTGAAAGTGTGCGCAAGTGTTTCTTTCATGTACCATTTTTCTGTACCAAAAGCAGAAGGAAAATGGCGAATCCACTAACTGACCTGCTTATTTCATTAGCCGGCAATCGCTGGCATGATTATTGTTAGGGATGAGCGAACCGGTTCGGACGAACCGGAATTCGCTCCGAATTTCAGGGAAAATTCGATTCTGCACGAACCCGAATTTTTTTTGGTTCGTACCGACCTAATTTTCCCTGAAATAAAAAAAAAAAATGCCGGCATGGTGGGAGCGGGCAGGCCGGCTACGCTGTCAGCGGGCGGCGGAAGCCGGCCCGTTGACAGTGCAGCCGGCCTGCCCGCTCCCACCATGCCGGCATTTGTTTAAAAAGCAAACACTTACCTGCATGGTCGGAGCGTGGAGGCCGGCGCCGCTCTCAGACACCCTCTGATGACGCGTCCTCTGATGACAGCTGAGAGCGGCGCCGGCATCCAGCTGTCATCAGAGGACGCGTCATCAGAGGGCGACTGAGAGCGGCGCCGGCCTGCCCGCTCCCACCATGCCGGCATTTTTGCTTAAAGCGCAGCCGGCCTGCCCGCTCCCACCATGCCGGCATTTGTTTAAAAAGCAAACACTTACCTGCATGGTCGGAGAGTGGAGGCCGGCGCCGCTCTCAGTCGCCCTCTGTCAGCCCGAATCGAACTTTCAAGAAGTTATTTTTCAGAATCTGTAAATATTTTTTACAAGCTTTTTTTAAGTAAAAAAAACAAAAAAAGGTGGACATTTGGTCACAAAAAAATTATAAAAAAAAAAAAAAAAGTACACTAGTAGCCCAATTAGTAGAAAGTGAAGAGACAAATTTGCCACTGCTAAACAGTAAGAGGGGTTCGTGGGGCCAGTGACTGCTTTAGCTTGCACAATGTGCCTGGAGCCGGGCAATTCCCACAAGGAAAGAGCTGAATTTCATGCGCAATGTGCAGAAATCAGGACCTTGCGAACGCAATTTGTACATGCCATTTTGTGCGCACGGTGCCATGCCCCGTAGCACTAGTTTCCGCATACGGATCCACTTGCACAAGTTTTTTGGTGCACAGCCATGAATGGACCCTATTGTGAGAAAGCTTGCAAGCCACAGTGATCATGTTTGACAGGCAAGCTCACGCTGAGAGTGCTGAGGGACAGGGGTGGCCATGCAATCAAATTTGTTCACAGTCATGAAAAAATAGAAAGTAAAAGGGAGGAGCAAACTTCAGAGCCCTACTGCAGCATCTATATTGCGCCAAAGGAAATGAAAGAGAGGCCTATGAGACAAGTTTCAAGTGAGCTCATTGCTGCTGTATTATTGCCATTGCCTGGACTCTCCCTTAAAACTCTACGAGGGTCATTTTGTTCTATTAAAAAAATGTGCCCCTCCTCCACTTGCTGTTACTAGCCTGATACTCAGCCATAACAGTCCCTATGGCCCCAGGCACAAGTCTGGTGCTTTTCCAGACAAACTCTTGAAAAAATGAAGGACCCATGCTGACAGACACTGAGCTCTCACACACCCCTAGTGCCCAGGAGGGCTTGCGGGTAATCTTCAGGGGTATCGGCAACTCCCCAGTTGAATGCCATTTAAGAAGGTTGCTATGCCCCTTACCTTTTGAGCTTAAGCACCCCTAGTGCCCAGAAGGGCTTGTGGGTAATCTTCAGGGGTATCGGCAACTCCCCAGTTGAATGCCATTTAAGTAGCTTGCTAGGCCCCTTACCTTTTGAGATGATCTAGAGGACCTTGACACCATGGCAACTCTATTTTGCATGCAACAAGTTCCCATCCACGCAGCTATTCCTGCTATACTGGATTTCCTCGCCAGCATTTGCATTCTTTTTGTGGTGTGCACATCCCTTGACCACTCCCTCCTATGTGAGAAGTGTCCTTTTGTTTCAGAGAAACAGAAGGTGGGAAGTGTGCATGGCTGATTCATGGATAGTATTCATATGTAAGGGGAAGATCTCCAGAGGCTCAATGTATATGTATATGATTAAAGACCTGTATACTGTGGGTTACAATTTTTTGGGGTCTTTACATGCTGAATGGTGGATTTTTAATAGACTGAAACTACTTCCCCCTCTTTTTTGTGTTGCCAAAGGAATGATGTGGCCACTTTGGGGTAGAAGTTTTTATACCAACAAAGGACCAAATACTGTAGTTTGACTCATATTGCCTCTATATCATGCCAAACTGAATAGGCAATATTCAGTCTGAATGCAATAATGTTTCAAGCTCATCACTATTTAACATATAGGAAAGTGCAAAAAGATATAAATAGTAAAAATTACAAATATTTTTAAATAATCTATAAATGAAAGCCCCTTATGGGGTATTCAGAGAGGTCTAAAGAGGCAGTGAGTTAAGACTGTTGATGATCGTGATCCTAGAACAGAGAATCCTTAAAGTGGAACAAAATCTGTTTTGGCATCAAATGGAATCTAATTGCCTCTGATTATTTACAACGGGGAGTGAGACCAGATGCATCCCCTGCATCCTCTGGCTGTGCAGGGAACCCAGGAAAGTCAAAACCCCAGGTATTGTTCTGCTTTAAAGGAAAATTCCACTTTCGTAATTCTAAACCTTTTGTATTACTCCCTTAAGCTGGGGACTATCTCTTAATAACCGTTTTTGGAATGATCACTCAATTTTCAAATTGTGCCAGGAAGATCTATATGAAATTGTGGAAGGATGTTATCCATAGCCAGATCATTTCACATGTCACATGTCTCCTATTCAGCTAATACTTAATTAGATATCAAACTATTTTGAAGACAACAAAAAAAGTTCCAGCAGCTTCCCTCTCTGAATCCCACAATTATTTTGGGAACAGGTAAAAAGGATAATGTTTTATTTATGCACACTAAGCAGTCACAGACCAAGTGCTGTGATTTTACAGTCTTTAAGAGAGACATTTTTAGGAGCTTCTGTAAGCAGTGTAAAGACAGCGGCAGTTGCAATTCTTTGGGACAAATCTCCCCGCATATTAGCAAGGGTAAAATTGTAAGATATCCAAATGCTCATATGTGAATTTCATTTAGAGAGCGGCTGCTATTCTGGCAGCTGGCATATAAGCTACTGCTTAATGGAATCTTGAAGCAACAGACTACAATCTAATTAAGCTAAAGTACAAGCCAAAGAAAATAAATGATTAAAAGCAGGTTAAAAAATCCAAAATGCAGCAAAAAATGTTATTCTTTTTTTAACTAGAACTCATTTTACACGCAGTTTCTGTTATAAGCTTTAGTCACTCCTATACTTTCTGAAATACCTGGTCAAAAATGGCAAATAAAAATTAATGATATATATTGAGGTCCTATACACATGTTCTTTTTCCAAGATTCACTAGTTCCCTGGTAAATGAATGGTAATAACATAGAATCCTGTGTTGCTAAGATGGAGAATGCAGCACCTCCCTCAACAGAGGATTGAATGAAAAGAGTGTTATTTCAACGCAGCAAAGAAATAGAGGAACTGCATGTAGCCTTTAATGTGTTCTTTTTATATTCTTCTTCTTCTTCAGTGTATTCTTTTTCGAAATGCCTTGGGTAAAAATGGGTAAAATATGAAAAGATCACTGAAGCAATTCTACAGTATCTTCTGAATGTGTTTTCTTTGCCAATTTTGTGTACAATTCATTATCACATACTATATCGTCTCTTCACCCACACATGCATTAACATTTTTGCAAAGAAGACAATTGGATGGCTATACAATGAATAAAGTTTGGAGCACTGAATCAAGTTATGGCAACAGCAACGCAATTCATTTGGACATTTCCACTTAAAGCATTTATTATTATTATTGCATTTTTGTGTCTATATAAAGGACTGTACACATGAATGGCTAGAGAGTAGAGATGAGTGAACTTGTTAAAATTTTATTCGGATGAATTGGCGAATTTCCTCAAGAAATCGCTCTTATGTGGCATTACAGCTCCAAGGGCCACGCCCACTTCAGGAGAGAAATCATAAAGTAAAATTGAAAACCTTAATATCTCAGCCATTTGTTGCTTCAATTTAAAAAAGGGAAACAGTTTAGAACAGTTTGCCTTTGCCTGAAAGATATAAATTTACCTTGGGCCCAGTTGCTGTTGCTGAATGTATCTATGCAGGTTATCCCAAACTAATTCTGCCTGCAACTAACTGAAATATGGGAGCAGTTTTACAAGTGAAAAACAAATTGTTTCCCATGAGGTAGAGTCTGTATTTTATGTAGGAAATTTGGAAAAAAATAGATCCTCATATGATTTTGCACATAAAAAATGATCCTTCTCAAATTTGTTTGAATTCACCATAGACACAATTACAGTACAATTACTTATAAATGAGCAAATATCTTGCTCATTGGTAAAATGCTGCACCTCACTCACAAAACAGCGCATGCATATTAGCACATGCACGGGCATATTTATGTTCGGCAAATGGCTCTGTGCTTGGCAAAAGCGGCTGCATCCCCAGATCCGGACAGGCTTGCATTGCACCACTAGCCTATTTGATTGCCTAGGGGCGGGAAGTTCCTGAAACCAGAGATGCTGGGGTTGTGGCCACTCTTGCTCCAAATTGTTCACCTTGCCAAACCCGAATGGTCTCCTTTTCCAGTCTTTACATCCTTGCAGATCTTACTACAACCAATCCAGTAACATACAAGTGATGATCTGAAAATCTAATCTGAAAACATCCCCAGCCAAGTCAAGGGCCTGGACTTGCCAGCCAAGCACCTTCTTATGTTTATAGCTGCCACTGTTAGTTTGGTGATTGGTTAGATTGTGTGCTGCTCACAGCAACCACCCAGCACGCCCAGAGAATAAACACAGGGACAAAAAAAACTTTTCCTCCTAATAATAAACTATTATAAAGAATAATTAACTATTATACAGCAAGTGTGATCCTATACACATATTCATGTCAAATATTTGAGACTTCCAAAGGACCTAAGCCATAACAACCCTACATCCCTTATTGTCCGCCCATACCAAATAGAGAGGTTCATTGGAAACCCCAGCAGGATGCTTTAAACTTCAGCTTTGTTTGATTAAAATTTTTGTCGTTTTGGAAGTGGGGGCATCAATTTTATAAGCTTTAAGAAATGCCACTGATATGTACAAGTTAATGTTAAGCTAATGGAAGCTTTTATGCCTTTTCCTTTTTGTAAGTGTAAAGCAGCAGCCTGCTAGCATTCATCTTTTGCAGTTTGAGGCATCAAAACCCAAAAGCAGTATAATAGTTAGGTTATAAATATTATTGTACAGCTAAATGTCTTTTATGTTGAAATTACTGTACATGAATTGTTCTAGATTACATCAAAATCATTCTTGCACAACATTAGAAAAGATTGAATTCCTACTGACTTTGCCTATATATTAGGATGTGGGGCCAAGATGGGTGTAGATATATACAAAGAGAAGAATAGGCATAATTGGCTGCAGATCAAATGTTATCCATCTGACAGCTAGAAAATGTGAGATTCTTGGTGAACTGGTGCCCTTCAGATTAAAAGCAAATACTAGATGGGTGAGCAAAATCACCCTAAAGTGACAAATGTATGCTATTCATTTTCTAGGACATTCATCAATTTCTCTAGCTTAATAGCCAAGAATAACAGGCCAAGTCTAACTCATAATAACAGTCTCCATTAATGTCACTTGCGACAGAAATGGTCACTTAACAAGTGCACTTTCCCTACACTATTAGGTAGGAATTTAGGAAGTTGTAATCTACTCTGAAGGAAGATTGTACAACAAATTGTCTATTACTTTAGGTTAAAGATGTTCAGTTTTATTTTTTTTTGTAATGTCCACACAGAGTTTAGAAAATATAATTAGAGACATTCTCCAGGCAACAAAAAAAATCTACATTGTAAAGGAGACTTACTAACCAGCTAACAGTGGAGTTTCACTTTAGTTTTCTAGCTTACAACATCCTATTTTTACCCTAGACTATGCTCCCTTCCTTTTCCTCCCCTTACCTCATCAACAAATGGTGTCTATGGTCTTGGACAATGGACTGCCCCCTCATATTCTTCTTAAATTACTCAGTGCTTCTCCTCCAGCCCTTAGATACACCTCTCATACCATGTGTGTTGCCGAGACTGACAGCCGAATAATCAGCAGAATAATCAATAATAAGTCCACCCCTTCTGTTGATATAAGCCTGCACACCAGGCATAAGGGGGCTGTGGTCCCCATGACTTGGAGGCCAAATGGCAGTCTTTCGGCCATGCCAGGGTACAGCCTATGTGTCCTTCAACATGGGCTCCCCCTGGCCTTTGGGGATATTGGACTAATGGCAAGTCATCCATCATGGCAGCACATAACTTGCTGACCTCCCTCATTTTTGAACTAGCACAGGGGTCCCCTGGACCCCTTACTACAGTAGTTCAAGGTATTTAAAGAAAAGCATAAAACACACCATGCAATCATTTTATTAGTCTTAATTCACATTATACTTACCTCCGCCATCTTCATCCAGTGTCAGGTGGTAGTGCCTGTCAGTACTTTGGCACCTCTGTGTTCCTTGTTGCCTCCTCTTCTACTGGCGCTTTGTCAGCGCTCTGAAAGGAAGGCGGACAAGTGCACTCTGCAAGTCTTTGAGCACTCACCAGTGTTAAATTGGGTGTGGCTTGTCTGGGACTCACCATAGCTGTCAAATCACTGTATCTATAGATAGCTAGTGAATGGTAGTCGGTTTTGTGACCTGGTAAGTTTCTGGCTGTGGCACTAGGACAGATCAACTGTGGCGGAGGAAAGGCAAGTATGGCTTTGTTTTGTCAGGAAATGAAAATTTCATTGAAGTCAAGCACAAAAGAGGTTTCTATCCATGTGTTATTTTTTTTTGTTGTAAAGTTTCCTTTCCTTTTTTGTAAGATGAACCTTGTGTTTGATCACTGCAGACATACCTCATAAAATGAGGTATGAACTCCCAAATGGAGCCACAGGCTGCAAAATAATTTATTAAACGGACTGTCTAGGTAAAAAAATGTTTGTGCTCGACCAGCAGCCAGGACATTCAGTAAAGCCAGGCAGGGAGTACAATGTGATGCCACAGTGCTAAAACTGAAAGGCAGCAGCCCACAGAACTCTATGAGACTCGGTCTACACAACCCTGTCACCACTGAGCAAAATATTTTAGTTGCATTTGGGCATTAAGGGGACTTATGCCCCTTCTGTCCACTTTGAGGCTGGCCCACACTCTCCAACCATCCCCAGATCTAGTATATATAGAGATAATCCCCTATGCCCTGCAGAACCAAAAGTAAAGTAACAGTGAATATGTGTATGTCTCTTCACTACATGGCTGGAGGACTACATGGCTAAAACTGTGAACCATTCTCACCTTGATTACTGGATCTCATTACTAATTGGTACTTACCTCTCACTAAACTCTTCTCTCCAATCCAACCTAAATGCAGCAGCCAGGCTCATCTATCAATCTAACTGCTACTCTGATGCCTCCACCCTTTACCAGTAAGTGAACTGGTTGCCTATACAGTATATCGTACAGCAGTGTTCCCCAAACCCTCTGCACAAGAGCCACCAACAGGTCATGTTTTGCAGATCTCAACACAGATGCACAGGTAAAGTGATTCGCTTAGACAGAGGTGGCAATGTGGAGATCCAGAAGGCATGGACTGTTGGTGGTTCTCGAGGAGAGAGAGGGGAAACACTGCTGTATAGGATACAGCTTAAACTGCTTATTCTCACCCATAAATCTCTTCTAGATGGTACACCCTTCCTACATCTACTCCCTAATTTTTGTTTACCACTCTATCCATGCTCGGCAAATTATTTACAACTGATATCCACAAAAATTTTAACCGTTTACTTCCATCTACAAGACTTCTCCCAAGGTGCACCAGTTCTCTGCAATGTACTACCCCCAACAGTTAGGTTAATTCACAACATTAACAGTTGTAGGCACTCTCAAAACAAACACAATATTTTAGGATACCATATCCCCTATTTCAACTCTTCTTCACCCCCGTTCAAATTCATTCTTCTGAATCTGATGTATTATCAAACACTATCCACCACACTCTTTCATCAAAAGATACAGCCTAGTGGCAGCTTGTATATGGGACAAAGCAAGCATTTCTAACCTTTTGTGTCACCCATATCTCTTTTTACATTGTAATCTCTTACGAGCAGGGCCCTACTACCCCTGTTATGATTGCAGATTAGATGCTGTGTAATTTAGGTGTGTTAGTACAACCCGATTTAGAGTGCTGCAGAATATGGTTGTACTATATGAGTAAAGTTTATTATTACTACCAATTAATCCTATCTGCACATCAGAGGTGTTGATGGAAAAAAACTCAGGAATGACGTTTTTTTATCTGACACTAGCACAGGTTTACTTCAAACAAGAACAAATGTATACACAATGCTTAGTAGATGGTCTTGCAGTTATGGGTCTCTTGGTATTCATCTCTGCTTTCTTGTTTGTTTTATACTTGCGTACAGAAGAGTGTTAATGTATGCTTGCACATTATCCTTCTCTGCATGACAATGCCTCCATTGTATCATTATGCAAACATCTGACACCGATTTGTATGAAGACTAAAATCACTTTTCCCAAATCTCATTGCTTGCTAAGCAACAATGGGTTTTCCTCTCACATAATAAAATGTACATATAAAAAGTGATTTCTTGAATAATCGGGTTATCCATTGTGCCATACAAGAAAAATGTTTACAGCTGTGGTTATTGTAAAAGATCATAACATACATCATGAAGTAGAAAGGGAGTATGGTTTCCCATCATGTATTGATCTAGTTTATGCCTGCAGCTACTGGGATTTGCAGACATCAAGATTTACAAATTAACATTTTTGTGGATTGCTTTAGATTCTCCTAACAGTGTGAGTGTCCAAATGAAAAGTTCTGAGAACTAAAATAGCTCACCATAAACAAAAAATGTCTCAATAAAATGTCTATGCTCCTTATGGAGCAAATGTGGGGCTGGTAAAAGGAAACTTAATTCACTTTTTTTGGCACTCCCGCGCGGTTGATCATCCTCCTGCATCTGATTGTCTCCCCATAGCCCTCATTTCGTCTGGCAGGTGGGTGGAAAAACAATAGCCACCCGCATGTTGGTGGGCTTGGCCTATGTATAGCCGGTGCCCAATGAAAACAATGGCTGCCGGCTGAACACAGGACACGCCCATTTACAGGGTGCTGTCCGTACACAGACCACACCAACCCACCAGCTGGAACCAAGGCTGCAGGAGGACGATCAGATGCAGGATAACAATTAATGGCGTGGGAGTGCTGGTAAAGTGGAATTTTCTTTTAAATTGTGTCTGGCATAGCTCAGCATATTTTTTTTCTTTATTTCTCCTCTGTTTTATGGTGTAAAACATGTGGTAAATTATTTCATATTGGTTTTATGTTCATGTTAAATTCATTTTACTTTGGGGAAGAGAAGGAGTGCACTTTTTATGGGGGGGAGGCATAATTTATAAAATAAAAAATACATTAGTTGCTGAGAGGGCTCAGGGAGAAATAGGATGATCAATCTAGGGGCAAGTGCAATGCAGCATGCTACCCTGTGCTGCATTACACCTCTGCTTAACCCTTTAAGTGCCAGCCTACCTGGAGTTTTTGTCACCCTTTGTTGCCAGACCATTTTGCACTATTTTGCGCTCCCCATGTTCAAATGTGATTTTTGAAGGGATTTCCCAGGAAAATTATATATTGTTTTCTTCAGCATAGTCTGGGCTTTAACATGAAATGTCTTGTTTGTCATTTTTTAGGTGTATTCTCAATATTTTTAGGTGAAATATGTGCAAAAAAATAAAAAAAAAATCTATTTTTTTACAATTTGTAGTGTTTTTTTGTAATAAAAAACGTAAGTTTGTCAATAAAATCTTATTGCGTGTGAAATCCCAATTTCTCCCGGTTACAGCGGTACCACATATGTATTGGTAGACACCCTTTCCAGCCCAGGAGACTCCCCAAACTGAAACAGAGCTTTAGGGGATTTTCAGAAAAAATACAACTGTGATATGTGCTATGCGCACCTTGCAGTTTTTCCAGAAAAACAACCCTTTACATTTGAAATACCCACAACAAACTGTATATTCTCTGGAAGTACACACCTCAGGCTTTCTAGGCGTACCAGGCTTGTTGATGTGGCCACAGTTTTTTTAAAGTAATCCCTCAATGTAATCTTTGGTTGCAAAGAGTTTCCCTAAAAAAAAGGATAAAAAAGCAGCATCAAAGCCACATTTTCCTAAAAAAACTATTTACAAACAAGAAAAAACTAAATTAATCTGAAAAAGCAACATCCCCCGAACAGTACGATACCCAACATGCATAGGTTCTGTCAAGGGAAGAGTTGCCAAACACCCCAAAGTAAAGCATGTGCGTAACGGTAATTTTACTTGAAAATTTCAGCTCTGCAGACAAAGTGCGCACCTTGCGAATTTTCAACCAAAACAACCCTTTACATTTGGAATATCCCCCATAAACCATATATTTCCTGAAAGTACACATGTTAAGCTTTCTAAGCGTACCCAGCTTGTTGTAGTGGGCTCATCTTTCTGGAATTAATCCCTCAAATAATTCTTTGTTTGCGCAGGGTTTCCCTAAAAAATGTATAAAAAAGCTGAATAAAAAACCTTTTCCTAATATATAAATATGCAAACCAGAAAAAACAAGCTAAGTCTGAAAGTGCAAGGTCCCCCGAGCAGAACAATACCCAACATGCATAGCTACTTTTAACCTTTTTAATTGACAGCCTACTTGAGATTTTGTCACCCTCTGTTGACAGGTCATTTTTCCCCATTTTGCGTCATGTTTTGTGACATTTTTGCTGGAATTTTCAAGAAAATTTATATATATTTTTTTGCAGCAGAGTTTAGGCTTTAACTGGAAATGTCTTGTTTGTAAATTTTATTCTGTTTTTTACAATATTATTATTAAGTAAAAAAAAATAATTAAATAACATTTTTTTTAGAAAATTGTCTCCTTTATTTTAAATAAAAAATGTATTTTATTAAAGAAAATCATATTGCATGTGAAAGCCCCATTTCTACCGATTAGAACGGTACCACTTATTTATCGGTAGCCCCCCGTTCCTGCCCAGGAGACCCCCCAAAACTGAAACAAGTACTTTATAACATTTACAAATAAAATACAACTACCATCTTTTATGCACATGAAACACATCACTATGCTTTTAATCTCCTGGACTGTGTTTTTTTAACTCTATCTTCAATAAAAGTAAAGTTTAATTTGATTGGATGTGCTGGCTTTGCAACTTGTGTTGGACTTTGTTAGTGATTGGGCAATCATGTCAAGCACACTACCATGTCATGGAATGATTGCAGGTGTCACTATGGTATACATTAATTTACTAACTATGGAAAAGTGGTTTATAGTGGACCAAAACCTTGTATTTTCACTACCCCAGATTTTAGTCCATCCCCCTGGGGCATCACAATTTGGGGTGCCCCTCTGTGCGACACCCCGCCAATCGGCTGTAATACATATCGCACCGGTGTTCCCACAGCGCTGGCTCTCTCTCCATTTAGCTTCCTCGACAAGGCATATCAATGTGCAGCTGAAGAAGCTGAATGGAATCCTAGCTGCACTTGCCATCGATGCATGGCATCCCCTGCTACCCTAGGATGTGTATGGCTATACCAGCCATTTAGGGACAGCAGACACGGCCATGTACAGTAAGAGAATGATGCAAGAGATGCCGCCGCATCCTATAGACATTAGGTTCGGTTTCAGTTTACTTTAACTGGACTGTCCAGCCAACTTGACAGCTTACCTAGCTTTTCTGCTCTGCAACTGAGCTCCAGATGCATTACCCTATGGCTGCCTTCTTCTTCAGACCCACAACACAGATTTAAAGGAATTTAGGGTTGGATTCCAGGTGGGACTCATTCTCTTCACGCTTATCAGCAACTGAGTGAGAATAAGAGTGTTTAGTGGACTACACTGGGGGCTGAAGAATTTGAACAGCCAGATGACCTGGGTGGCAAGGACATTTTTATTCACCCATGATTACCCTTAAATCTAATCCTCCAGCAATTTGATAACCACGTCATGTGGCATGGAATAGTTAATTTCTTATTTTTGTAACACATTTTTCATGACATTGCCCCATTAACATATGTAAAAGTGGCATATCAAATTCTACAGGAGAATAAATTGCTGCAAATGTCAAGGCCCTTGGAAAAGCCTGCATTTTCACTTCACATTTCATTATATCAGATGCCTTGAGCCTGAAATGGTAGCTGCAACAAGATTGCTGTCATTTTCTACAGTTTCCATTGACCTGCAAATAGCCTGACCTGGGTTGTTTGAACTCAAGGTATAACATTAAAGGTTTTCTTTTTTATAAGATTTGTTCTTTATCTAAAATTGACCATAAAACACTTTATGCACTTAAAGTTACAGTGAACCTTGAGTTACAAGTAACATTTAATACCCAAAATGAACTAAAAGTCTGATTCCATATTTAAACCTTTCCCCACATGTTACTTAAAAGCAGCTTAATATTAGTCATCTGCATCTTCAAGGAGTGGCAGTTGGGTCAACAATGTGCTTGGGTCTCATAAGATATATTTTTTTTACTTAAAGGTGATACTGAGTAAATAGATATCTTTTTTTGTCTTCATTTTCTTCAAAAACATTGATTAGTCATTTTCATGACTTTCCATGAATTCAAAGGTCTTCAGGTAAAATACAATATGACCAGTCAAATAGTATTCTCCTCCATTTCTGCAAAGCCTCTTTAGTCTTTGCAACCACTATATTTGGTTACAATGGGATGTAGCTGCATGCTTTTGCCTGGACTTGCAAGCTTTAGGACCATTTGCCCCGAAGCTGGCCATTGGAGAATTTAATAAAATGGTGGAACAAAAGAATCTTCCAAGAACATTAATAAAAAGTACACCTTTTGATGTGTGGTAATCAGCTCTTGGGGCATTACCCATTCAGAATTGAAGATTCTTTGAATGTTGGAGCCCTGCTATGGCCCTGAGGTGAGGCACATCTTGAGACAATCTTTATAAGCTGGGTTTTTCGCAGTCAAAATTCAGCACATTCCACAAATAGAAATCATTTTCATATTGTTGCCGCAATTGTCTTAGGACATTAATGTTTTAGCTGAAGCAATATGTCAGATGTTTGTAGCATTTCAATGAAAAAGCCCCAAGAGCAACCACTAATCTTCAAATAATCCCAAAATAGGTTCCAAAACAATAGCCAAGACAGTGAAATGCCTTAACAAAAACAAAGGCCGTTCCAATTTTATATTACGGTTTACACAGCAAAAGTCAAATCTGTCAAATGTCTAGATGGTTTGCTTATCAGAGCGTAAACAAGAGATGCTCATCACCAGTAAAATTAGATGTTAGCAGTCAGTATGTACAATAACCGTCCATGAAAAATTTCCACATGCACAGATTTCTAACTCTTCGCAAATGCTTTCAACGAATTTAATATGTGGAAAATTCAAGGCTTTAATGTTAGCAATGCAAACTAGAGTGCATTATTCAATTCTAAAAAAAACAAACACTCTAATAGATTGTTAAAAAATATTGCATTTGCAAGAACATTAGCAATAATCCTTGATATATAATGTTTCATACTATCCATTAAAGTCAGTCATTGAGACATTAAATGTAATTGCAAACCAAGGTAAAATTATAAACAGATGCTTTAAACATTATATTTAAAGAGGAACATCGGACCTAAAATAAAAAGAGGTCGACCCCCCCCCCCCCCCCCCATTGGCCCCTACTTACCTTTTGGATATCGCTGCTGCCTGATGCTTCAGGTCCTGATCCTCTGCCCCTTTGCTGGCTTAGCCATCTATAAGTAACAGCATGGCTTTAGCCGTGCTAAAGTCAAACGCCCCTCAGCAAAGTATCGTGGGAATTCAGCGGCTCCATTGCATCCAATTCATGGGCACTGTGCAGGCACAAGATCGGGGGCCTTGCGCAGTTCCTGATGGAATGCAAGATGGCGCAACCCGTCAGAAGGTCGCTCGGAATCTGAGGGACCTAAAGTGCCCAAAGGAGGGGGGGCAGCAGATCGGTGAGGTTTGGGGGAGGTTTTAGCCTACCCTGAGGTTTTTCTTAAAAATGTCTATTGCCCCTGTATCTATTCTTGGCCTCTCCATCTATTATGCTCCATTCACAGCATATTGCAGAGTACTACAGGTCATCGGCAGCAGGGTTGATCTGTTGGAGGAGATGGCAGCAGAGGGATGCAAAGAGGACTCTGTTTGGTTGTGCCAGTGGAGACCCAGGTGTCAGAATCAAAGGACCTAGTGACAGCAGAAGAGACCTACAGTAGGTGATAGGGGAGGAGCTGCTGCATTGTAGAACCAGGGAGCAAAAGGTGGGATGTGAAAGAGCTGCATTTGGGTCAGAAGCAGAAAACCCATTGGAGGTGTTGACTGGAAGTAGCAATGGGTACTGAACTGAAACGCAGAGAAGTCAAAGTGCTATACAATACGTGTGCTTTGACTGCACGGCCATTAGATTTCTATGGTCTGTATGTAGCAAAACACCCTTATAACAAATAGTGATCATATGCATCGCTCCCCAGGGCAAGTTAGATTGCTGCACATAAAAGTTCATTTACATTTTACCATCTTGGAAACTGCAGGTATCCTGCAAAAAGGAAGTGTTGTCGTGCATATGTCAGATAAATCCAGGCAGCAGCACTGCTGGAAAGCTGGGAAAGGAAGTCTTCAAGATGGAGTGCTTCAAGGTGGCCGCAACCAAGAAAATAATCGATGAGGTGGTGTTACAGCTTTGAGTGGATGCAGGAGCACATGTAAATGCTGACAATGATTCAGTATCATGCATGCAGATGGGGCAAGTGAGTTTTTTCCAATTTTGCAAGGTTGTTGGTGCAGTTTATGGCATTTTTATACATTGTAATGCATTTAAGGGAGCACTCTCGCGAAATTGTGTTATGTTAAAAATCCATATAAACACGTCACTTAATGAGAGGAGGAGTCACTTATACACCCGAACTGAATAAAAGTTTGTTGTTTACTTTCAAATGGTAGAAACAAAATCCATGGGTGACAAGTTTAGTCTATGAGGGGTGACAGAGTCCCTTTCTTTCCATTAAAATAAAAGAAACAAGCCTGGCTGGATATTTCTTGATGTAGGGTGTAATAGGGACCTGTCCTCCCGCCATCCTGCATATTTATATGGATTCTTATCATTTGGTCACTTTTTCGTGATAGTGCTCCTTTAAGCTTTATGGGCTCTAGGATTTGAACCTGTACTTATTATAACTAGAGGCCCACTTCCAGTGCTTCCACTGCATCAGCTTAGATGCTGTTAAATGTTTTGACTTCATCATTTCCCAGGAGAAGAGGTCCTGACTTATCGATAGAGCTGGCACAGCAGAAGTGATAGAAAAATTCTGTTAATGACTCCCTTCAGCGTGATACCACTGAAAAAACTCTCAGGAGGACCTAAGATACTAAATTAGAATTGTTTCAATAATTAGGCATCTCATAGGCGATGCCAAACTACAACTACAAAAAAAAAACTAATTATGTGTAGGACTTCTAAAGCACAACGATTTTCCAATAAGCCTGACTGGATACCTGGTGTAGGAAAAGTCTCCTTAGTAAATAGCCTTGTTACATTATATTTTCTATGTATACACGGTCAATTCAGAATCTGTGTTTATCAACTCTCCAGTTCTTAACACAATTGCTTTTTTGCTTAATGTTTGTGACATGACATTTGAACATCAATCTGAAATGATGGAATCTCCCTTGGGGGGTCTTCTCAAACACCAGGCGATGTCACTACAACCACCACTGATCACATTAGAATACACTTAATTTACAAACACACACAGTATTAATTGGATGTAGTAAAAAAATAATCTGGAAAAAAAAGCCCCAAGGAATGGTTGTAAAATTACCGTATGAACTATGATGGCACTCAGATATAATTTTTCTCTCTAGCACATCAAACGTGAGACTATTATAATATCACACTGGGGGCAAAATAACTGAAGAAATACACTAACACAGTGCACTCTATATTACTAACCACAGGGGAGAATCCAATGATTAAGAGGTCATAAGGGACCAGCTATGTCCTATTTAGGATCACATTCTATTTTTTTTTATTTTCTTTAGTGGAAGAAAAACAGTATATATTTGAAGGAATTGGATTGAGGAAAGCGCAATTAGATCATTTGAGCAGCTACTACTTGAGGGAAAAACCTGTATTCGCTGGGAGAAATGTAGATGGGTTTAATCTGTTCTAACTTAGGTGTGGACCTAGGTGGAGAAGAGATTAGTGTAGGTGCGCTGTGGATAAAAAGGCAGGTTAAAAGGGAGAGTAAATAAAGGGTTAATGTTCTCCTCAATCCTGTGAGGAAAAATAGGTTAGTGTATAAACATAAAAGTATGAATAAACAAATGCAATAGTATTACCAAAGTGAAGTTTTGTTTGAGGGGGTGTTTCCACCTTTTAATTAAATCAGAAACAACTAGGTATCATTGCCTCTAACTACCTAGGCCCACAATCACCAAGCACTGTGCTCTGCCCACAAGCACTGTGCTCTGCCCACAAGCACCAAGCACTGTGCTCTGCCCACAAGCACCAAGCACTGTGCTCTGCCCACAAGCACCAAGCACTGTGCTCTGCCCACAAGCACCAAGCACCGTGCTCTGCCCACAAGCAGCAAGCACTGTGCTCTGCCCACAAGCAGCAAGCATTGTGCTCTGCCCACAAGCAGCAAGCACTGTGCTCTGCCCACAAGCACCAAGCACTGTGCTCTGCCCACAAGCAGCAAGCACTGTGCTCTGCCCACAAGCACCAAGCACTGTGCTCTGCCCACAAGCACCAAGCACCGTGCTCTGCCCACAAGCAGCAAGCACTGTGCTCTGCCCACAAGCAGCAAGCACTGTGCTCTGCCCACAAGCACCAAGCACTGTGCTCTGCCCACAAGCACCAAGCACTGTGCTCTGCCCACAATCACCAAGCACTGTGCTCTGCCTACAAGCACCAAGCACCGTGCTCTGCCCACAAGCACCAAGCACTGTGCTCTGCCCACAATCACCAAGCACTGTGCTCTGCCCACAAGCAGCAAGCACTGTGCTCTGCCCACAAGCACCAAGCACTGTGCTCTGCCCACAAGCAGCAAGCACCATGCTCTGCCCACAAGCACCAAGCACTGTGCTCTGCCCACAAGCACCAAGCACTGTGCTCTGCCCACAAGCACCAAGCACTGTGCTCTGCCCACAAGCAGCAAGCACTGTGCTCTGCCCACAAGCACCAAGCACTGTGCTCTGCCCACAAGCAGCAAGCACCGTGCTCTGCCCACAAGCAGCAAGCACCGTGCTCTGCCCACAAGCAGCAAGCACTGTGCTCTGCCCACAAGCACCAAGCACTGTGCTCTGCCCACAAGCACCAAGCACTGTGCTCTGCCCACAAGCAGCAAGCACCGTGCTCTGCCCACAAGCAGCAAGCACTGTGCTCTGCCCACAAGCAGCAAGCACTGTGCTCTGCCCACAAGCAGCAAGCACTGTGCTCTGCCCACAAGCAGCAAGCACTGTGCTCTGCCCACAAGCAGCAAGCATTGTGCTCTGCCCACAAGCACCAAGCACTGTGCTCTGCCCACAAGCACCAAGCACTGTGCTCTGCCCACAAGCAGCAAGCACTGTGCTCTGCCCACAAGCACCAAGCACTGTGCTCTGCCCACAATCACCAAGCACTGTGCTCTGCCCACAATCACCAAGCACTGTGCTCTGCCTACAAGCACCAAGCACCGTGCTCTGCCCACAAGCACCAAGCACTGTGCTCTGCCCACAAGCACCAAGCACTGTGCTCTGCCCACAAGCACCAAGCACCGTGCTCTGCCCACAAGCAGCAAGCACCGTGCTCTGCCCACAAGCACCAAGCACTGTGCTCTGCCCACAAGCAGCAAGCACTGTGCTCTGCCCACAAGCAGCAAGCACCGTGCTCTGCCCACAAGCAGCAAGCACTGTGCTCTGCCCACAAGCACCAAGCACTGTGCTCTGCCCACAAGCACCAAGCACTGTGCTCTGCCCACAAGCACCAAGCACTGTGCTCTGCCCACAAGCACCAAGCACCGTGCTCTGCCCACAAGCAGCAAGCACTGTGCTCTGCCCACAAGCAGCAAGCACTGTGCTCTGCCCACAAGCAGCAAGCACTGTGCTCTGCCCACAAGCAGCAAGCACTGTGCTCTGCCCACAAGCAGCAAGCACTGTGCTCTGCCCACAAGCACCAAGCACTGTGCTCTGCCCACAAGCACCAAGCACTGTGCTCTGCCCACAAGCAGCAAGCACTGTGCTCTGCCCACAAGCACCAAGGCAAAATAACTGAAGAAATACACTAACACAGTGCACTCTATATTACTAACCATAGGGGAGAATCTAATGATTAAGAGGTCATAAGGGACCAGCTATGTCCTATTTAGGATCACATTCTATTTTTTTTTATTTTCTTTAGTGGAAGAAAAACAGTATATATTTGAAGGAATTGGATTGAGGAAAGCGCAATTAGATCATTTGAGCAGCTACTACTTGAGGGAAAAACCTGTATTCGCTGGGAGAAATGTAGATGGGTTTAATCTGTTCTAACTTAGGTGTGGACCTAGGTGGAGAAGAGATTAGTGTAGGTGAGCTGTGGATAAAAAGGCAGGTTAAAAGGGAGAGTAAATAAAGGGTTAATGTTCTCCTCAATCCTGTGAGGAAAAATAGGTTAGTGTATAAACATAAAAGTATGAATAAACAAATGCAATAGTATTACCAAAGTGAAGTTTTGGTTGAGGGGGTGTTTCCACCTTTTAATTAAATCAGAAACAACTAGGTATCATTGCCTCTAACTACCTAGGCCCACAATCACCAAGCACTGTGCTCTGCCCACAAGCAGCAAGCACTGTGCTCTGCCCACAAGCAGCAAGCACTGTGCTCTGCCCACAAGCACCAAGCACTGTGCTCTGCCCACAAGCACCAAGCACTGTGCTCTGCCCACAAGCACCAAGCACTGTGCTCTGCCCACAAGCACCAAGCACTGTGCTCTGCCCACAAGCACCAAGCACTGTGCTCTGCCCACAAGCACCAAGCATTGTGCTCTGCCCACAAGCACCAAGCACTGTGCTCTGCCCACAAGCACCAAGCACTGTGCTCTGCCCACAAGCACCAAGCACTGTGCTCTGCCCACAAGCACCAAGCACTGTGCTCTGCCCACAAGCACCAAGCACTGTGCTCTGCCCACAAGCACCAAGCACTGTGCTCTGCCCACAAGCACCAAGCACTGTGCTCTGCCCACAAGCACCAAGCACTGTGCTCTGCCCACAAGCACCAAGCACTGTGCTCTGCCCACAAGCAGCATGCACGGTGCTCTGCCCACAAGCACTGTGCTCTGCCCACAAGCACCAAGCACCGTGCTCTGCCCACAAGCACTGTGCTCTGCCCACAAGCACCAAGCACTGTGCTCTGCCCACAAGCAGCAAGCACTGTGCTCTGCCCACAAGCAGCAAGCACTGTGCTCTGCCCACAAGCAGCAAGCACTGTGCTCTGCCCACAAGCAGCAAGCACTGTGCTCTGCCCACAAGCAGCAAGCACTGTGCTCTGCCCACAAGCAGCAAGCACTGTGCTCTGCCCACAAGCAGCAAGCACTGTGCTCTGCCCACAAGCAGCAAGCATTGTGCTCTGCCCACAAGCACCAAGCACTGTGCTCTGCCCACAAGCACCAAGCACCGTGCTCTGCCCACAAGCACCAAGCACCGTGCTCTGCCCACAAGCACCAAGCACTGTGCTCTGCCCACAAGCACCAAGCACTGTGCTCTGCCCACAAGCACCAAGCACTGTGCTCTGCCCACAAGCACCAAGCACTGTGCTCTGCCCACAAGCACCAAGCACTGTGCTCTGCCCACAAGCACCAAGCACTGTGCTCTGCCCACAAGCACCAAGCACTGTGCTCTGCCCACAAGCACCAAGCACTGTGCTCTGCCCACAAGCACCAAGCACTGTGCTCTGCCCACAAGCACCAAGCACTGTGCTCTGCCCAAATGCACCAAGCACCGTGCTCTGCCCACAAGCACCAAGCACCGTGCTCTGCCCACAAGCACCAAGCACTGTGCTCTGCCCACAAGCAGCATGCACGGTGCTCTGCCCACAAGCACTGTGCTCTGCCCACAAGCACCAAGCACCGTGCTCTGCCCACAAGCACTGTGCTCTGCCCACAAGCACCAAGCACTGTGCTCTGCCCACAAGCACCAAGCACTGTGCTCTGCCCACAAGCAGCAAGCACTGTGCTCTGCCCACAAGCACCAAGCACTGTGCTCTGCCCACAAGCACCAAGGCAAAATAACTGAAGAAATACACTAACACAGTGCACTCTATATTACTAACCATAGGGGAGAATCTAATGATTAAGAGGTCATAAGGGACCAGCTATGTCCTATTTAGGATCACATTCTATTTTTTTTTATTTTCTTTAGTGGAAGAAAAACAGTATATATTTGAAGGAATTGGATTGAGGAAAGCGCAATTAGATCATTTGAGCAGCTACTACTTGAGGGAAAAACCTGTATTCGCTGGGAGAAATGTAGATGGGTTTAATCTGTTCTAACTTAGGTGTGGACCTAGGTGGAGAAGAGATTAGTGTAGGTGAGCTGTGGATAAAAAGGCAGGTTAAAAGGGAGAGTAAATAATGGGTTAATGTTCTCCTCAATCCTGTGAGGAAAAATAGGTTAGTGTATAAACATAAAAGTATGAATAAACAAATGCAATAGTATTACCAAAGTGAAGTTTTGGTTGAGGGGGTGTTTCCACCTTTTAATTAAATCAGAAACAACTAGGTATCATTGCCTCTAACTACCTAGGCCCACAATCACCAAGCACTGTGCTCTGCCCACAAGCACCAAGCACTGTGCTCTGCCCACAAGCACCAAGCACTGTGCTCTGCCCACAAGCACCAAGCACTGTGCTCTGCCCACAAGCACCAAGCACTGTGCTCTGCCCACAAGCACCAAGCACTGTGCTCTGCCCACAAGCACCAAGCACTGTGCTCTGCCCACAAGCACCAAGCACTGTGCTCTGCCCACAAGCACCAAGCACTGTGCTCTGCCCACAAGCACCAAGCACCGTGCTCTGCCCACAAGCACCAAGCACCGTGCTCTGCCCACAAGCACCAAGCACTGTGCTCTGCCCACAAGCACCAAGCACTGTGCTCTGCCCACAAGCACCAAGCACTGTGCTCTGCCCACAAGCACCAAGCACCGTGCTCTGCCCACAAGCACCAAGCACCGTGCTCTGCCCACAAGCACCAAGCACTGTGCTCTGCCCACAAGCAGCATGCACGGTGCTCTGCCCACAAGCACTGTGCTCTGCCCACAAGCACCAAGCACCGTGCTCTGCCCACAAGCACTGTGCTCTGCCCACAAGCACCAAGCACTGTGCTCTGCCCACAAGCAGCATGCACGGTGCTCTGCCCACAAGCACTGTGCTCTGCCCACAAGCACCAAGCACCGTGCTCTGCCCACAAGCACTGTGCTCTGCCCACAAGCACCAAGCACTGTGCTCTGCCCACAAGCAGCAAGCACTGTGCTCTGCCCACAAGCACCAAGCACCGTGCTCTGCCCACAAGCACCAAGCACCGTGCTCTGCCCACAAGCACCAAGCACTGTGCTCTGCCCACAAGCACCAAGCACTGTGCTCTGCCCACAAGCACCAAGCACTGTGCTCTGCCCACAAGCACCAAGCACTGTGCTCTGCCCACAAGCACCAAGCACTGTGCTCTGCCC
This sequence comes from Gastrophryne carolinensis, assembly GCA_027917425.1. Classification (NCBI taxonomy): domain Eukaryota; kingdom Metazoa; phylum Chordata; class Amphibia; order Anura; family Microhylidae; genus Gastrophryne; species Gastrophryne carolinensis. The sequence continues at coordinate 461,662,561 of CM051235.1, forward strand.
ACAAGCACCAAGCACCGTGCTCTGCCCACAAGCACCAAGCACCGTGCTCTGCCCACAAGCACCAAGCACCGTGCTCTGCCCACAAGCACCAAGCACCGTGCTCTGCCCACAAGCACCAAGCACTGTGCTCTGCCCACAAGCACCAAGCACTGTGCTCTGCCCACAAGCAGCATGCACGGTGCTCTGCCCACAAGCACCAAGCACCGTGCTCTGCCCACAAGCAGCAAGCACCGTGCTCTGCCCACAAGCACCAAGCGCTGTGCTCTGCCCACAAGCACCAAGCGCTGTGCTCTGCCCACAAGCAGCAAGCACTGTGCTCTGCCCACAAGCAGCAAGCACTGTGCTCTGCCCACAAGCACCAAGCACCGTGCTCTGCCCACAAGCAGCAAGCACTGTGCTCTGCCCACAAGCACCAAGCACTGTGCTCTGCCCACAAGCACCAAGCACCGTGCTCTGCCCACAAGCACCAAGCACTGTGCTCTGCCCACAAGCACCAAGCACTGTGCTCTGCCCACAAGCACCAAGCACTGTGCTCTGCCCACAAGCACCAAGCACTGTGCTCTGCCCACAAGCAGCAAGCACTGTGCTCTGCCCACAAGCACCAAGCACTGTGCTCTGCCCACAAGCACCAAGCACTGTGCTCTGCCCACAAGCAGCAAGCACTGTGCTCTGCCCACAAGCACCAAGCACTGTGCTCTGCCCACAAGCACCAAGCACTGTGCTCTGCCCACAAGCACCAAGCAAAGTGCTCTGCCCACAAGCACCAAGCACCGTGCTCTGCCCACAAGCAGCAAGCACTGTGCTCTGCCCACAAGCACCAAGCACTGTGCTCTGCCCACAAGCAGCAAGCACCGTGCTCTGCCCACAAGCACCAAGCACTGTGCTCTGCCCACAAGCAGCAAGCACTGTGCTCTGCCCACAAGCAGCATGTACGGTGCTCTATCCACAAGCAGCAAGTACGGCATTCTGCCGCATGATAATTTTTCAGAATTTGTTCACCAGGTGAAAACCCCTTATAATATATTTGACTGAAGGGTTTATTTTTAGAACTATGGAAAAAGGGAGATTGTTTTGGTTTAGCTGTAACATATTGTTGTCCAGCTTTCAAGGTTTGGCTCATTCAATAAACATTTTGAAGTCCGTACCACCTGGCTTTTGTTAGATGACCTCCTAGCCCTCTTTGGAGCCAGAGCATTGTGAAAAATTTAAGTACTAACATGGAGGAGTCATTGAGGGATGCAGGGAGTGCCAACGTTTCTCCAGCCACTCATTTGATTGTCAGGGTTTCAGACAAATTAAGATGCCCCAGCCCTGCAGCTCCCATCGCAGGGAACATGAGGACCATAAGGTTAAACATTATTTTAGATTTACTCTGGCTATATAGTGCCATTTTTAAAACTGAAACGGACACACACATATATTACCTGTCCTGAATTCAGGGCCATCATTGGCATTTCCACTCTGGAAAGAAAGCGGTGCAGAAGGCCAGTAATGCCATGTGAACGCTACTGGCTTTTGAGGAGTAGTGAAGTGTTTTAAACCTCCCCCCCCCCCCCCCACTTAGCACTGGGAGAGGGGGGCAAGGCAGGGAGGTAAATCCTATACATTACTTGAACCCTGCAAATCTGTGGTCTGGTTTATGAAAACCCTGGTAATCAGTGGTCTGGTATATGCAATCCCTGCAAATCAGTGGTCTGTTATATTCAATCCCTGTTAATCAGCAGTCTGGTATATTTAATCCCTGCTAATCAGTGCTTTGATATATGCAATCGCTGATAATCAGTACCCTTGTATATGCAATCCCTGCTAATCAGTGCTCTGATATATGCAATCCCTGCTAATCAGTGCTCTGATATATGCAATCTCTGCTAATCAGTGGTCTGATGTATACAATCCCTGATATTTAGTGGTCTGGTATATGCAATCCAATATACGTAATCCCTGCTAATAAGTGCTGCAATATATACAATGCCTGATAATCTGTGGTTTGGTATATTAAATCCTTGGTAATCAGTGGTCTGGTATATCCAAACCCTGCTAACCAATGCACTGATATATGCAATCTCTGCTAATCAGTGACCTTGTATATGCAATCCCTGCTAATCAGTGGTCTGTTATATGCAATCCCTGCTAATCAGTGGTCTGTTATTCGCAATTCCTGCTTATCGGTGGTCTGATATAGCCAATCCCTGCTAATCAGTGGTCTGGTATATGCAATTCCTAGTAATCAGCGGTCTGGTATATGCAATCCCTGGTAATCAGTGCTCTGATGCATGCAAACCCTGCTAATCAGAGGTCTGGACTATTCAATCCCTGCTAAAGAGTGTTGTGCTATATTAAAGCCCTGCTAATCTGTCCCCCTGTATATACAATCCCTGCTAATCATTGGTCTGGTATATGTCAACCCTGCTAATCAGTGGTCTGGTATATCTAATCCCTGCTAATCAGTGGTCTGGTATATCTAATCCCTGCTAATCAGTGGTCTGGTATATTTAATCCCTGCTAATCAGTGGTCTGGTATATGTAATTCCTGTTAATCAGGGGTCTGGCATATGTAATCCCTGCTAATCAGTGGTCTGGTATATGTAATTTGTCAGGGATCGCTGGACACCCCTCTTTCATAAGCCAACAATCCCCAATCTCCACTGCCTCTTGTGCATATAGTCAATCCCCTGCTTGCTGGAGACACGGGTTATGCCTCTCCAGACTCGGTTGCCCCCAGGACTTCCTGGCGCAAAGATTGCTGGCTTATGGTGAAGACAGGTGAACAGCAGGGTATCCCAAATCGGAAGTTCAAGCAGAGTCCGAAACGTCGAGTCCAGCAGGCTAGGCAAGAATGGTCGAGACGAGCAGGGGGTCAAAGCCGGGTGGTCACAGAGCACGGTATCAAAGGGGTTAAGCAGAGACGAGGTCAGACAGGCAGATGGTCGGTGCGGGCAGCGGACAGGAGTGGTCAAAGACGGAGCCGGATCGAAACACACTAAACGCAAATCCAACAGCACACCGAAGCTAATAATGGCTATAATGGGCACTGATGGTCAGGGCAAGGCCACTTTTAAAAGGGAACTGGCCAATGGGCAGGGAGGAAGGGGTGTGTGTGATTGGTGCAAAACTGGTGATTGGTGCAACATAACAAACCTGCCTCTAATAGGAGCTTCCCAGGGACTGGACCGCCCTGACAGCCAGGCTGTCCAGTCCCTGGGTTCATTGACCCAGAGAAAACCCCTCCTGGACCTGGATAGGTCCTTTTAAACTTGTCCCCGGCAAATGCGCTGGGAGCAGCGCCGCCGGGGGAAATAACTAGAACGTGCTTGTGCGCACGTGCAAGCACGAGACTGTCTGCCGGGCGCGCTCCCCGAGGAGGAGGGGGAGGACGCGCCGGCAGACGCTGCAGAGCCGCCGCCGCCGAGGACACCAACCGCCGCCGAGCAGGGGGCGGAAGCCGGAGCCCCAGCGCGGGAGAGCGACGGCGAGGCGGCCGCCCCGCGCGCCCGGAGGATGGAGGCCGCCTGGAGTGAGCGAAGGTGCCAGGTAAGTACCTAACATTACCCCCCCCCTTGAGGAGGGGCCTCTGGACCCTCCAACCCGGGTTTCCGAGGGTTCTCCCTATGGAATTTCCTAACCAACCTCCCTACGTGGACCTCTCTGGCTGGGACCCAAGACCTCTCTTCCGGGCCGTAAGCTTTCCAATCTACCAAATACTGGAGAGAATTTTGGAAGAAGCGTGAATGTAGAATCTGAGCTACTTCGAATTCTTGCTGCCCTCAACAAAAATGGCCATCTGGCTCAATACCTTTAGCAGACTTTAACAGGGACACATGGAAAGAGTTACAAACTTTCATAGAAGGCGGAAGATCTAGACGGTAAGTAACCTGATTAATTTTCTGCCGTACAGGAAAAGGACCAATAAACCTTGGGCCTAGCTTGGCAGACGGTTGACGTAAAGCCAAATTTTTGGTGGAAAGCCAAACTAGCTCCCAAACTGCATAATCAGGGTCACCGGACCGACTACGATCGGCAAAAGGTTTCTGCTGGGCGACAGCCCTGGTCAGATTTTGCTGAATCTTAGCCCATAGATCCGGCCATTGGGATACCCATTCTTCAAGTGAGGGCACGCTAGAGGGTACATCCAACAAAGCAGAAAATTTCAGATCCCTACCAACAACACAACGGAACGGCGATATCCCAGTGGAAGTGTGAGTGGCATTATTCAGAGCAAGCTATGCAAATGGAAGGAACAATAACCAATTTGTCTGGACATCTGAAAAGAAACAACGAAGGTATTGCTCCAAGGATTGGTTGGTCTTCTTTGTCTGCCCATTTGACTGCGGGTGAAATACTGAGGACAAGGAAACAGTGAACCCCAACCTGGCACAAAAAGCCCTCCAAAACCGAGAGACAAACTGAACTCCCCTGTCGGACACCCCATCCTCAGGAATCCCATGGAACTTAAATATATGAATCAAAAAAAGTTGAGCAAGATCTTGAGCAGTGGGTAACTTTTTTAACGGGACAAAATGAACCATCTTGCTGAACCGGTCGACCACCACCCAGATGACGGTAAACCCTTGGGATCAGGGGCGGACTGGGGTTAAAAAACGGCCCGGGACTTTTTTGGCCCCACCGGCCCTGCTGTACTGTGCCGGCCTGATATAGTAAGTTACATAACATGCAGACAGGGCCGCTTCTAGCTGGCCTAGCGTTGGGGATCCTAACATACAAAAAAATGGATTGCAGGGCAACTCCCACTGGCTGTTCCCCTCTGTCTGTGCTCGCCCACGGCGGCCATTCAGATAGGCCTGAAGTGGGAGTGTGCATCAGCTGTGGGATCACTGAAAAGATGTGGATGCTGCATCAGTGTGCAGCCACCTATGATTCCCCTAACAGGGTGAGCTCTGCAAGGTTAATGAAATCCAAGGCTTACTGGTGGTGGGTTGGAGTGAATAATGTATTCCTGGTCCATTCGCACTCTAAGTCAGCCATTCCACCACCAGCAAGACCAGAATTTAAGGTGGGTCAAAACTCTAACTGGAGTTTTGGTCTACTTGCAATGATTGTTGCTCAACACTGCCATGGGAACCTAAAAGCAGGTGAGTATGTGCCTTTTACTTACAGAACTCACAAGACAGAGGATTCCAAAGTGACTGCTCACATGTGTTGCAGGTTTTAGCGATGAAGGGGCCCTGAATCCAAGGACTCACCAGGGGTTTCTCTGGTAACCCTATGGACCAGTCTGAGCATGACACAGATGAAGAGTTTAGTGAAAGGGACAGGCTGGGGATAAGTGTGGATGGAGGGAATAGTGAAAGGGGCAGGCTGGGGATAAATGTGGATGGAGGGAATAGTGAAATGGGCAGGCTGGGGATAAGTGTGGATGGAGGGAATAGTGACAGGGGCAGGCTGGGGATAGGTGCGGATGGAGGGAATAGTGAAATGGGCAGGCTGGGGATAAGTGTGGATGGAGGGAATAGTGACAGGGGCAGGCTGGGGATAGGTGCGGATGGAGGGAATAGTGACAGGGACAGGCTGGGGATAAGTGTGGATGGAGGGAATAGTGACAGGGGCAGGCTGGGGATAAGTGTGGATGGAGGGAATAGTGAAATGGGCAGGCTGGGGATAAGTGTGGATGGAGGGAATAGTGACAGGGGACAGGCTGGGGATAAGTGCGGATAGAGGGAATAGTGAAATGGGCAGGCTGGGGATAAGTGTGGATAGAGGGAATAGTGACAGGGGCAGGCTGGGGATAAGTGTGGATGGAGGGAATAGTGACAGGGGCAGGCTGGGTATAAGTGCGGATGGAGGGAATAGTGACAGGGGCAGGCTGGGAATAAGTGTGGATGGAGGGAATAGTGACAGGGGCAGGCTGGGGATAAGTGCGGATGGAGGGAATAGTGACAGGGACAGGCTGGGGATAAGTGTGGATGGAGAGAATAGTGACAGGGGCAGGCTGGGGATAAGTGTGGATAGAGGGAATAGTGAAATGGGCAGGCTGGGGATAAGTGTGGATGGAGGGAATAGTGACAGGGGACAGGCTGGGGATAAGTGCGGATGGAGGGAATAGTGACAGGGGCAGGCTGGGGATAAGTGTGGATGGAGGGAATAGTGACAGGGGCAGGCTGGGGATAAGTGCGGATGGAGGGAATAGTGACAGGGACAGGCTGGGGATAAGTGGGGATGGAGGGAATAGTGACAGGGACAGGCTGGGGATAAGTGTGGATGGAGGGAATAGTGACAGGGGCAGGCTGGGGATAAGTGTGGATAGAGGGAATAGTGAAATGGGCAGGCTAGGGATAAGTGTGGATGGAGGGAATAGTGACAGGGACAGGCTGGGGATAAGTGCGGATGGAGGGAATAGTGACAGGGGCAGGCTGGGGATAAGTGTGGATAGAGGGAATAGTGAAAGGGGCAGGCAGGGGATAAGTGTGGATGGAGGGAATAGTGACAGGGGCAGGCTGGAGATAAGTGTGGATGGAGGGATTAGTGACAGGGGCAGGCTGGGGATAAGTGTGGATAGAGGGAATAGTGAAAGGGGCAGGCAGGGTATAAGTGTGGATGGAGGGAATAGTGACAGGGGCAGGCTGGAGATAAGTGTGGATGGAGGGAATAGTGACAGGGGCAGGCTGGGGATAAGTGCGGATGGAGGGAATTGTGACAGGGCCAGGCTGGGGATAAGTGCGGATGGAGGGAATAGTGACAGGGACAGGCTGGGGATAAGTGCGGATGGAGAGATGGGTGAGTGACAGGGACAGGCTGGGGATAAGTGCGGATGGAGAGATGGGTGAGTGACAGGGGCAGGCTGGGGATCAGTGCGGATGGAGAGATGGGTGAGTGACAGGGGCAGGCTGGGGATAAGTGCGGATGGAGAGATGGGTGAGTGACAGGGGCAGCTTATGAATGTACAGAATGAAGATATAACGTTACATCAAAAGCCTGGAGAAAACACATATACAATGATTTTAAGTCTGCAGCAGCATTAAAACCAGACTTCAATCACTGACAATATCGTGCAGCCAGCGTCTGACCCGCCTCACTGAGCAGAGGAATGTGACACATGTCAGGCAGGCAGGAGATGCAGCGAGCCAAGGCATCACCACCATAGAGCCGGTAAGCTTCTTGCCTGTGGCCCCTCCTGTCACAGTGCAGCGTGCCCAGGTGCCTCAGTGGTGAATGTGGTGGACAGGGCCCATCACATAAATCAGAAAGACCTTCTTGTGGAACATATACGCAAATCCCTCCTCTCACCTCTGAAGGCGGCCTTGATCAGGTCCTCCACGCATTTTAGCTTCCCAGGGGCACAGAGAAGAGTCCCCGCCCACTCTAGAGGGCGCACGTCTGGGACACTTGTCAGTAGGCCCTATGGGTGCCCATCATGCAGCTCTATGTTGCCGGCCAGATGTCATGCACTGCAGCGCAGTGCATCGGGTGGCCCCCGTAGCTCCCTGTTGCCCAGGCAGCTCGATAGAATATATAGCCAGGGCCGCAGCAGCCCAACATCACCAACTATGGGGCCAAGGGTGAGGTGGCCTACCGGGATTTGTCCCGGTACGCCCTATGGCCAGTCCGCCCCTGCTTGGGATGGTGGAAGATCGGTGATAAAATTCATGTCAAGATGAGTCCAGGGACGGGAAGGAATGGACAAATGCAACAGGGAACCTTCAGGAGAGTGTCTCGGGGTCTTACTTCGGGCACAGACTTTACAAGCGTGCACATAATCTCGAACGTCTTTCCTAAAAGACGGCCACCAAACATGACGGTACAACATGGAAATGGTCTTCCTAGCTCCTGGATGACCTACAGTCTTAGAAGCATGAAATTGCTGTAGGATGGCAGCACAGTGAGACATGGGCACAAACTGGGCATGGGCTGGTTTACCAGGCGGAGACTCAGACAAACTGATTCAGGTTGGAGAGATCCGGGTGAATAACAGCTACCACCATGTGTTGAGGCAGAATGGGTAAGTTTCTCCCCTCGGGTAAACTAGTCGGGGAAAAACTCTGTGACAAAGAAAGCGTCGGCTTTCACATTCTTTGGCCCGGGTTTGTAGGTAATGGTAAAGTTAAACCGGGAAAAGAACATCGTGCTTGTCTAGGGGTTAACCTTTTGGCAGACTGAATATACTCCAAGTTTTTATGGTCGGTGAAGACCGTAACTGGAAACTGAGCCCCTTCTAACCAGTGCCTCCACTCCTGAAAGGCCAATTTAACTGCCAAGAGCTCACGATTACCGATATCGTAGTTACGTTCAGCGGAAGTGAATTTTTTTGAGAAAAAACCACAGGGGTGAAGTCGTTCTGGGGAACCGCTATATTGTGAGAGGACTGCCCCGACGCCAAGCTCGGAGGCATCGACCTCCACAATAAAGGCTAATTGACATTCTGGATGTACTAGTACGGGAGAGGAGCTAAAGACTTCCTTCAACCTTTTGAAGGCCCGGACGGACCGTTCCTGCCAAATAGATGGGAAACCCCCCTTCTTGGTGAGGTCAGTGAGAGGTGCTACTAAAGTAGAGAAGTTCTTGATAAATCTCCTATAAAAGTTGGCGAACCCCAGGAATCTTTGTAGACCTTTTAAATCCCTGGGTTGCCCCCATTTAAGTACTGCAGTAACCTTGGACTGATCCATGGACAGTCCTAAAAAAGGAACATCCGCAACTTCAAACAAACACTTTTTGAGTTTTGCAAATAAGCTATTTTCTCTAAGTTTTCGCAAGACCAGGCGAACATGCTCACGATGTTCTGCTAATGAAGAGGTAAAAATCAAAAGATCGTCCAGGTACACTACAACAAAGCGACCCAGATAGTGCCTAAAAATTTCATTCACAAAGTCCTGGAAGACTGCCGGGGCGTTACACAGACCAAAGGGCATCAGGAGATACTCGTAATGCCCATCTTGGGTGTTAAACGCGGTCTTCCACTCGTCCCCCTGCCGGATTCTTACCAGGTTATAGGCCCCACGGAGGTCTAACTTAGAAAATACTTGGGCCCCAATGACCTGTGTAAACAACCCATCGATTAGCGGAAGGGGGTATTTGTTTTTTATAGTAATTTTATTCAGCCCCCGGTAGTCTATGCAGGGACGAAGCCCCCCGTCTTTCTTCTCAACGAAGAAAAAACCTGCCCCAGCCGGGGAAGTGGATGCCCGTATGAACCCCTTTTTTAGATTCTCAGAGATGTACTCAAGCATAGCTTTATTTTCTGCCCGGGTCAAGTTAAAGATTTTCCTCCTTGGTGGCATGGTCCCTGGGAGAAGCTCTATGGGGCAGTCAAAGGGTCTATGGGGAGGAAGGACATCAGCCGCTTTCTCCGAAAACACGTCGAGAAAGTCGTGGTAGGGGCCTGGAACACCCTCAGAGGACAGCTGTGTGACACGCACTGGGAGTTCCAAACAAGAGTGAAAACACTGTGGGCCCCATTTAACAATCTGCCTCGCTACCCAATCAACTTGAGGGTTATGCTTTTGTAACCAGGGCAACCCGAGTACTAAAGGGGTTGAGGGCATCTTTAGAACTAGGAAACTGATCAGCTCAGAGTGCCCTGCTCCCACTCTGAGTAACACAGGTGGAGTCTTAAAATGAATAAGACCCCCAGCAATAGGCGTGTCATCGATTGCAGACACCCGGATAATTTTAGTCAGAGGTTGGAGGGGAATTCCCAGACTTCGGGCTAACTCAAAGTCAAGGAAATTCCCCGCCGCTCCACAATCTAGAAGGGCCTCCAAATTCACAAACTCAAGGTCCACTTTAACCTGGACTGGAACCATAAATTGTGAAAGAACTTGAGGAAATACCTTGCAGCCTAGGTGGGTTCCCTCAACCCCACCTAGGCCCTGAAGTTTTCGGGCTGCTTCTTGGGGCAGGCTCTGACCAGGTGACCGGTCCCCCCACAGTAGAGACACAGCCCTTCCGATAATCGCCGACGCCTCTCAGCTTCGGAAAGCTTGGTAGCTCCCAGCTGCATAGGTTCCTCGGTAGGACACGGGGCTGGAGCTCCAGTTTTCCAGCTGGTGTCGGGATGCGCCCCTCTTTCAAGGTGTCTCTCCTGCAAACGTCGGTCGATTCGGATTGCGAGTTGCATCGTTTCATCCAGAGACTGGGGTACTAGATGGTTCACGAAAATGTCTTTAATGGCATCGGACAAACCCAGACGGAATTGACCACATAAGGCCGGGTCGTTCCATCGAGAGTCCACGGCCCACTGGCGGAACTCGGAGCAATACTCTTCAGCCTGCAGACGACCTTGACGCAAGGTACGGTGTTTAGCATCTGCGGTGGCACCTCTGTTCGGATCATCATACAAGATTTCCATCGCGGAGAAGAAAACTTCCACAGACTGCCATGCTGGATCCTGAGGTGACAAGCTGAATGCCCAGGATTGAGGGTCTCCTTGCAGGAGGGAGATGACCAGGCCCACACGCTGGTCTTGGGACCCCGAGGAGTACGGACGGAGCTGGAAATAGAGTTTACAAGCATCCCGGAAATTGGAGAACTTACTTCTGTCCCCGGAAAATTTGTCAGGGAGTGGAATCTTGGGTTCCACTGGGTGAGCGGCCAAGGCCCCCTGAAGGCCGGAGTTGATACGAGTTGGACGGTTCTCCTGTGCCGCCACACGATGGACCAGGTGCTCCACGGCCGCAGTTAAGGCCTGCACCTGCTCCAAAATTTGGTCCATGGGTTTATAGGCCCGTTATACTGTCAGGGATCGCCGGACACCCCTCTTACATAAGCCAACAATCCCCAATCTCCACCGCCTCTTGTGCCTATAGACAAGCCCCCGCTTGCTGGAGACACGGGTTATGCCTCTCCAGACTCGGTTGCCCCCAGGCGCAAAGATTGCTGGCTTATGGTGAAGACAGGGGAACAGCAGGGTATCCCAAATCGGAAGTTCAAGCGGGCTGAGTCCGAAACGTCGAGTCCAGCAGGCTAGGCAAGAATGGTCGAGATGAGCAGGGGGTCAAAGCCGGGTGGTCACAGAGCACGATATCCAAGGGGTTAGACGGAGAATGGTCGAGACAGGCAGGGGTCAAAGCCGGGTGGTCACAGGGCGCGGTATCAAAGGGGTTAAGCAGAGACGAGGTCAGACAGGCAGATGGTCGGTGCGGGCAGCGGACAGGAGTGGTCAAAGACGGAGCCGGATCAAAACACACTAAACGCAAATCAAACAGCACACCCAAGCTAATAACGGCTATAACGGGCACTGATGGTCAGAGCAAGGCCACTTTTAAAAGGGAACTGGCCAATGTGTCATTGGTGCAAAACTGGTGATTGGTGCAACATAACAAACCTGCCTCTAATAGGAGCCCCCCAGGGACTGGACCGCCTTGACAGCCAGGCTGTCCAGTCCCTGGGTTCATTGACCCAGAGAAAACCCCTCCCTGGACCTGGATAGGTCCTTTTAAACTTGTCCCCGGCGAATGCCCTGGGAGCAGCGCCGCTGGGGGACATAACTAGAACGTGCTCGTGCGCACGTGCGAGCTCAAGACTGTCTGCCAGGCGCGCTCCCCGAGGAGGAGGGGGAGGACGCGCCGGCAGACGCTGCAGAGCCGCCGCCGCCGAGGACACCAACCGCCGCCGAGCAGGGGGCGGAAGCCGTAGCCCCAGCGCGGGAGAGCAACGGCGAGGCGGCCGCCCCGCGTGCCCGCCGGAGGATGGAGGACGGCCGGGAGTGAGCGGAGGTGCCAGGTAAATACCTAACATAATTCCTGTTAATCAGTGGTCTGGTATATGTAATTCTTGTTAATCAGTGGTCTGGTATATACAATCCCTGTTAATCAGTGGTCTGGTATCTGTCATTCCTGTTAATCAGTGGTCTGGTATATGCAATCCCTGTTAATCAGTGGTCTGGTATATGCAATTCCAGCTTAACAGTGGTCTGATACATGCAATCAGGGTCGGACTGGAGTACCTGGGTCCTACCAGAGGAAATCATAACTGGGCCCACCCTTAAAGTGGACCAAAACCAGTGCAGCCAATGGCCATTTCCCTTTCCCTGAGGCATCGCAATTTATGATGCATTTTTGGCAACATGCAGAAGTCACAGCGGCATCCCTCAAGATGAGACACACTTCTGTGGCAGGCCTATCTGAATAGTGAGTGCCCAGCAATGCATTCACTTAAAATAGAAATTGCTAGGTATAAATATTAATGGAAATCTATTCTGATGGACTTGAAGCCTGTGCATGCACTGTTGGAGTGTAAGAGAATACCAGCGATCCCCAGGGTTCCATGGATTATGAACCCCAGGTGTTTGCGGGTGATCCCAGGGGGTTTAACACTGTTAGCAACCCTTAACTGGGATGCCCCAGGGGTAATAAATTGGGTGTTGGGCTGATACCCTTTTTTCAGGCTGGGTCATCCTTGCAGGGCCACATTAAGGTTGTCCATGAATAAAAACTAGAGGAAGAGGAGACTTACACATAGAGACTGGGGGAGAGTCACACAGAGAGAGAGCCTGGGGGAGGCTCAAGAGAGAAAGCCTGGGGGAGGCTCAGAGAGCAAGAGCATGGGGGGAGGCTCAGAGAGCAAGAGCCTGGGGAGGCTCAGAGAGAGAGAGCCTGTGGGGAGGCTCAGAGAGAGAGAGACTGGGGGAGGCTCAGAGAGAGAGAGAGAGAGACTGGGGGGGCTCAGAGAGAGAGAGCCTGTGGGGAGGCTCAGAGAGAGAGAGACTGGGGGAGGCTCAGAGAGAGAGAGAGAGAGAGACTGGGGGGGGGGCACAGAGAGAGAGAGCCTGGGGGGAAGCTCAGAGAGAGAGAGAGCCTGGGGGGAAGCTCAGAGAGAGAGAGAGCCTGGGGGAAGGCTCAGAGAGAGAGAGAGAGAGAGAGAGAGACTGGGGGGAGGCTTGGAGAGAGAGAGCCTGGGGGGAGGATCACAGAGAGAGAGAGATCCTGAGAGGAGGCTCAGAGAGAGAGAGAGCCTGGGGGGAGGCTCGGAGAGAGAGATCCTGGGGGGAGGATCACAGAGAGAGAGACTGGGGGGGGGGGGCTCAAAGAGAGAGAGAGAGAGAGAGAGAGAGAGACGGGGGAAGGAGAGAATCACAGAGAGAGAGATAAGAGAGACTGGGGGAGGGGACCAAAGAGAAAGAGCCTGGTGAGGCTCACAGAGAGACTGGAGAAGGAGAGGCTCACAGAGAGAGAGAGAGAGAGAGATAGGGAGAGACTGGGGAAGGAAAGGCTCCCAGAGAGAGTGAGAGACTGGGAGAAGAGGCTCAAAGAGAAAGAGCCGAGGGGAGGCTCCCAAAGCGAAAGAGACTGGGGAAGGGGAGTTTCCTAGAGAGAGAGAGAAAGCGTAGGGAAGGAGAGGCTTACAGACAGAGACACTTGGGGAGAAGCTCACAGAAGGACTGAGGAAAGAGAGGATTGCTGAGAGAAAGAGACTGGGGGAGAGGCTCAAAGATAGAGAGCCTGTGGGAATCTCAGAGAGAGAGGGGGGGGGGACTGGGAAAGGAGAGGCTGAGAGAGAGAGAGAAAGAGAGAGAGAGACTGGGAAAGCAGAGGCTCACAAAGAGAGAAAGACTGGGGAAGGAGGAGCTCCCAAAGAGAGAGCCTGGCGGGAGGCACATAGAGAGGGAGACCGTGGAAGGAGAGGCTCACAGAGAGAGAGAAAGTGATTGGCAAGTCCAAAGTTAAATTATCAGTAGTTTACCTTACATTGAGCCCATCCAACACTCTCCTTCCTGCTATGTATATCTAAACTAGTGAGGAAAGCACTTCCTCATTCAGTTTTCAGTCTCTACCCTGCTGACCTGGTTCTTCAATCAACCTTCAGTGGACCGAGAATGGAAACACCCCCCACTCCCTGCCCAGACATCCTGATTGGCTGCCTCTCTCTGCAGCTGTGAAACCCAGCTATCCTCCCTCCTCTGATCCCACTATAGGCTCGATTCAGAGACACATTCGTCCGGACTTCTGTAGCTGTCTGTGAAAGTTTTGGTGGGTGTTTGTCATTTTTTTGCTTTTTTTCGTTCATTTTTCAATTGTACGAACGTTCGGGAATGCTCCTGATGCCAGTTCTTTGCCTGCAGAATGCGGGCCAGGGGTTCTCTAATCGGGCACTATGCAAAACCCAGCCCGTGGCGAGGGCCCTCTGGCTTTTGAAGTCCAGATTTAGGTGTTTGGACCATACGGGGGGGGGGGGGCACTGCAGTATGACCCCAACAAGGTTATCCCAATATTTTAATTTACGTTTTTTAACAGGGACCACACGTGCCAGAGTGGCACAACTGAGTGTCAGGGTCCTTCAGTTGGTGGGCGAGATGCAGGAGCTGCGCAACTCGTTGGGGACCACAGATGAAGAATAATGTTCAGTGGCCTGCCATTGCTATATATTTTGCTTTTTATAGTTGTAAAATTTGAAATTTTCATAATTTCTTACAATTTTATATTTTATGATGGAATAAAAAAAAAATGTTACATTGTCATTTCATTTACAAAATACATTAACACAAAACTAATGAGCCCAGAAATATTTAAAGATGAATATTCACATGACCGAGAAGTGATTTGGGTTAGTTTTAGGGGGCTAAAATGGAAGAAGAACCTAACCGAGAACTGGTTTGGGTGAGCTTTAAGGGTCCAAAAGGGAAGATGGAGGATAGTGCTAAGTGGTTTAGCTAAACATTGTAGTAGAAGTAAGGGTGGCAAATATGTAGGCGAGCACTTTAATGAGGATTTCCGTCTGGATGATTATTTATTGGAAAAGGGAAACAGAAACTAACGGGAAACGTAAAGGATTCGTTGGAGGATACGATGGGAAAAGGGCAAAAACGAAAGCCTACGTTGTAACGTGAAAATGAAACGGAAAAGTCTGTATGGAAAATGACATCCTCATATTCGTAATCTGCCGTACGAACGGACAGAAACTTTACAGAAGGTTTTCAATGCATGCATAGAATCGCTCGTACACTCATACAAGAACGGAAACATTTCCAAAAAAAACAGATCGGAAGTTCTTTTTTGTCTCTCTGAATCGAGCCTTATGTGCTGGCAGTGATAACTAGAGGCACAACAATGCACTTATTTTTTTTACTATGATATAAGTAAAGCACACAGTGTGCTTACATCACATCGCTGTTGTCACACCCACTGTTTCTCCTTATTTTTCTCTGCATCTCCAATGCTCTAATACTTTTACAAATAACTTAGGAACTACAGGATCTTTTTGAAAATGAATTGAAGTTTGGGACAATGCAACATGTAGCCCGAGACAACAATCAGGCTTGCCTTTATTATACCTTTAATGCACCTGTTGAGAAACAGACAGGGGGAGGGGGGCATGTTCAGGATTGTTTACTCCTACAATTTTCCAGTGGGCCAGTCTGACCCTGTATGCAATCTCTGCTAATCAGTGGTCTGGTATATGTTATCCCTGCTAATCAGTTCTCTGGTATATGTGATCCCTCCTAATCAGTGCTCTGGTATATGTTATCCCTGCTAATCAGTGCTCTGATATATGTGATCCCTGTTAATCAGCACTCTGGTATATGTGATCCCTCCTAATCAGTGCTCTGGTATATGTGATCCCTGCTTTTTGGCACCATCACCAACAGAAATGAATGAAAGTAGAGGTCAGTTAAAGCAGGCCCAAATTAAGAAGCTTTAGGTTTACTTAACTCATTCTCTTCAGAGCATCACAATTTGGGATTGTTAAAAAGCCATAGAAAGTCTGAAATCAGGTTTAACACTCATTGTTCTAGTATTCTGTAATGTGGCAACTGCTTCCCTTCATTCCCTTGTACAATTGGGGACCAATCAGGTTTGCCTAACGAGTGTGAATGCACTGTGCACAAATGTCACATGTCTGCGTACCAAGAACCCAACCTCCTGTCCACGCACATATGGGGAAGTAAATATGCTTTCAGCATGCTTAGTATTATCAATGTGCCTTTCAGACTTTTTACTTTTTAAGCTGTTCTGTCACAGAATTGGAATATATTAAAAAATATCCATAGAAGCTAGTGAGAGTGGAGGAGTTACTAATAGGCCCTGCATCACAAAAATTCCCACAAATGCTTGAGGGGTTCCTCTACACCATGAAGTCAACCTGTGGCCCAAGGCTGAACGTGGCCCTTGGAGCTATGTGATGTGTCCCCTGACCAGTTGTGGGAAAAGTGGGAGGAGTAAATAGAACGTACCCAGCTATTCAGATAGGCTGGGTGCACAGGAGCGCACACTCCAAAGGGGCCCCGGGATGTGCTCGCTGGTGCACCTATGCTAATTATGCACCACATAAAGCACTGATTAGACGAGCATTCGCGCATGCACTATGGGAACAGGGAAAGGTGAGTGAAAGTCTGCAATCTGGGGGGTTTCACACAGGATAGTCAAAATCCTGGTGATTGGTCCACTTTAAGGATACAGGCAGTAACAGTTGACTCGTCCCCACCCATAAAAGCACAATTCACAAACCTGTCACCCCTGATTCTTCTTCGTTGCAGTAAAAGAAAGACAACAAGTTTGGCTTATTTTTTGATATGCAAGGTGGATAACTAAACTATCCTCTTGCCATCTAGCATAAATATATGGGTCTGTTTTCACAATATAGTGCTCCTTTAACTAGAGTTCCTTAAAAAAAAAAACACTAAGATTGCAAATTCTTGACTTAAAACACAGAGAAAGTTTCCTCTTTGGAATAAATCCAATCTCGAAACAACTAGCAAGTGTTCTTATTTTGCATGCCTGAGGTTAAAACATCTCATGATCACAGGAGAGGTTGCTGATCCTGAAAACGCCTGCAGGAATAAACATGCACGCTTAAGCCACAGTGAATTGTAATTTCATTTTAGTTAAACTATAGAACTGCATTTTACAAAAAAAATCTTAAACCTATAATAAAAATACACAAAATGTCCGTGTATCTTTTGCTTTATAACAAAAGAAATTACAGTCTATTATAATCATTACGCACTTGGCAGGTTACAAACATGATGTCATTTCTTATGCAAAGGCCCACCTGCAATCTTCCTTTGTGTCTGTGCCTCTTATATGTAGCACATTCAAATTCAGGCTGCATCAGCTCCCACCGAAAAAAAAAAAATTCAGTCATAATCTACCAAAAAATGGCCGGCAGATCTCAGATAGTGTAAATGTGCAAATAAGCACCAGCAGCATATCTGACACTTAAATGGCAAGAGTGATGGATTAAGGAGGAAATTAACTTTAAAAGACAAATACCAAGGGGTTGAAAAGAGAAGGCTGAAAATAAAAGGTGACATCCATGTGAAAAATAATGTTCATTATTATAGGCTTTGGGAGATTCTTTTTTTTGGGAGCAGTTTATGTGACAACTGATATATTGTTTTTGTTTTATTCAGAAGCACATCATGTTTGCAGTTCTTTTACTTTTAACTTTCTTGAGATTGTAACACAGTTTGTCTTTATACAACATACCTGTGTAAAATATACATACATATAAACATGCATATACACACTCAAGGTAGACTATAACCAAACCATTTCAACAGTGCAGTTGGTTACATTATAGGGTCTGTCCAGGCCAAAAGAAAATCTATACTCCCCTTTCGTACCCTGCAGCTCTTGGTGTTTAAAAACGTACCGATCACAGAGACAGGGCACCCCGTTGTACAGCACCGGTCTCCATTCTCTGCCTCTTCCAAGATGGAGTCTCCGCCCCTCTGCATGCCCAGTCTATTCATTTCAATGGGGTGGACATGCCAAAGCAGGAGAGTGTCAAAGCCACTCCCTTTATTGCAATGAATAGAATGGAGCCGCAAGCCACCATGTCGAGAGACCCATGCTCGACTTAATATGGTGGGGGGAGGGGGCTAAAGAGAACAAAATACCTCTACTTAAAGGTTAAAGAAAGGCGTGCTTTCCTAGAATGCTAAATATTTATACAGTGCCCAACACAAGAATATTATATTTACCCAACACTCCTTGCAGTGGGCAGAGCCATGCAAATCTATTTATGTCTCAGGGTGTGCAATGTCAAGGATTAGCTTAAAATTTACACAGCAAAAACTTTTCACTTGTGGACACTTGTTTCAAACTTTCGACACTCATCCGCACTTGGTGGGTTCCAAAACAGTCGCAAGCCCCCATATGCCCCTCTGTCATATTTACAAAATGCCTGCTCTTAACCCAATAGAAAGTTGTGAACAGAACCTAGGCCTGAAAAGTCTAACGTTACAAGCAGCAACAGCCCTCGCATATTGTGTTTTAAAGCTGGATTAGCTTAACACTAAGTAAATGATAGGGCTAGATAGAAACATAAGCCCCACGCATTATTCAGGGAAGTGTGTTACATTTCTCCACATAGGACAGAAAAGCCCTCCAGTAAAGCAAAATGACTCATCACATTGTAAAGAGTAACTTCCTAAAAATCTCTTGTCTTTATCCAATGAGATAAGCATCAAAAAAACATTGATCTTTATCAGTAAACAACCGATTCACACAGAGAAAAAGGCATCCATACTAAACCCAGAAATAATAAACATAGCGTAGATAAAGCCATCTGTACATTATTAGTAACTCCTCCTTTGCCTGAGTACCTCTTAATGAAACGTTCTCAGGCAACTATTGAGATTTTTAGACTTTAGACAATAGCTACATTTTGGGGTTGCAGCCCCAAGTCCCCTGTAACACAACAGGTCCATCACTTACAAGAATAAAACTGCCCAGTTCTGAACGCTTTGGATGCTTTTTAGATTACTTTCAGCTATGGCAACCCAAGTCTAATGGGTTTCCCAGAATCCTCCATGTATAAACTTCAACAGGGTCACAGGATAGTTGAAGAACATGTTTACACTTTTGATGTTGGAGCACTTATACAGGTTGGAATGAACCAATCAAATGTCTCCTACATCCTTTTTATCTTTACCGCAAACCAGCAAAGCATCTTTTGAAGCTGGGAGTCACTAAGCTTTCTGCTAACGAGAATGGCAAAAGATGTAAATAGGGTCGCCCTTTTGCAGAGACTCTCCTTATCATATCTGTCGCGTGATGCAACCGCTCCAGTGCGGCAGCTTCCCCGATGTCCCAATGCCTAGCAACAGGAGCCCTGCCTTACAGGAAAAGCACAATACCGACTACTGTCAGACAACCATGCTCTTGCTCCTCCACCTGCGATACTGACACGTCTGTTTCCAACTTTCCAATGTCTGGACATGCCCTGAGTTCTTGTCCAGTTGCTGACCTTGCCACATCATGCACTTGGACCATCATTGGCATCAGTCACAGCTGGTACAGTCTACATGTGGCCGCCTCTTTTCCACTAACACAAAGCACAGCTAGAATACGGCTACACCAGAGCTTTAAATTACAGTCTGTGGCTATTTATGTATACTTTATTTTGTGAGACTTTGTTGAAGCATCACACATATTTGCTCTAACACCTCAGACCAGGAAAAGAAATAGAATCCTAGAAGTAGACACACTTAACTTGGACACAACCTAGATTTACGGATACACAAACAAAGTGACATCCATCAGCATGGATATCAGTAGACCAGATATGAGGCTTTGGTACTTACAAGGTCACCTACAATTCACAGTTGAAGAGTCTGTTCAAAGGGTCTGAAAAAAATCATGTAGGGACAACCTTTACCACACTGAGTTAAAAGAAATATTTCCAGTACCCCTTCTTCTGTCCTTTTGCCTACCACCTAATAAAAAAATGCCTAATGTTCCTCTAAAGGCCCAGTTAGATAATGGAGTCCCATTTAGGGGGCAGATTGATATTACTTATACCACAGTCACAGCAGTTACAAAGAATTGAGGATGTACTCCTCTGTAGGTCAATCAGTGTTGTGTATCTGATTATGTGTGTGCAATGTACCACCTCAGGGCATAAACCTGCATCAATTAAGTAGTAAAGCAGACCAACAGTCAAAAATGGCTTAAATCAGACCAACACAACAAACAGTGCTCACATGCATCCCTCCCCATGGCAATTTAGATTGCCGCACATAAAATATAATTAAAAATAATTAATCTTTTTCTAACTCCTGCTAGGGTAAATTTTAAAAACAAGATGGCTGTTCATGCATTTGCAAGCCACCTGCAAACAGGAAATGCTGCTGGGCTTTCTGTTACTGTGCATTGTCAGTTATGTCAGTTGGGAGTGGAAGCTCCAAAATGGCCGCTACCTTACTTTACAATTGTGCCAGGCAATTGGTCCGGTTTAATACAGCAGAACAGACTTTCCAGTGGCTGCACATTGGTATGTTGGATCAATGCAAAACCAGAGTGCCTTAGCAGACGCCTAACCCTTAGCTATTTACAATGAATTTAAAAGCTTGCTCAAAACTTCGGATACAAAAAGAGAGCATCTGAACCTTAGGATCGGCATAGTATGCCCTGGGCAGCTAGTGGTTTTTAAACAATTTTTTTTATTAATGTTCCTAAGTGGTAGATAGAGAGATAGAAAGCATCATTTTGGTTTGCGCCAATTAATTTGATGTGGTTTGCTTGTTCTGAAAGGGGACAAGGTGAGGCTGCATTTGTATATGGCTCATGGCTATTTGAAATATTTTAAAAATGTAAACCATTGTTCTCTGCAGTACAATAATTGATAATAAAGGAGGAGATCTACTGGTGTGCAAGTACAGTATATTAAGAGGACATAATAAGAGAGCTGCTGCCAAACTGCACTCATATTTTAAGGAATTCGACGCATTTTTTGCAATTACATTTATCATATCACCAAGGAAATTCATGGTATGTCAGTAATTAAAAAGTCATTCATTTCTACTTATTTACCTATTAAAAGGCTATTATTTAGTGTCCTTAACAGGGCCACCACTAGAAATTATGGGGATAGAATGACTTTGGCTTGCGGCCCCCATAACCTTTATATACTGATTGGGCTGTGTATTTGTGGGACGTTTGGTCACATAGGGCCCAGATATTACAAAAAGGCCCAAACTGTATAGTTTATAGCACCTAGTTGGGTCCCCATTACCAAGAATTTGGTGGGAAAAGTGCTCGGGCTCAGAGATATAGCATTGGCCTAGAGGTAAAGGCCCCAGTGGCTGTAGTAAATGTAACAGGGTCCCGGTGCAAACATTAAATGGGGCCCTGTTAGGGCTCATACAGTAGATTTTTGTGTCTTTTAACTCAATCGGATGCAGCTAGACAACTTAAAGTGTACCCAATATTTGGGATGACTCACTGTGTGAAACCCCCCAGATCGCCAGCTGTTCTTACCTTTCGTCAAGCTCATGGCGCAGGCACAGCTCTCGTCTAATCAGCTTCTCTGGATGTGCATATTAATGTATGCCTGGAAAAGGGGAATGGAATTCCAGCCGCACATACAATTCACACACAACATCATTTGCATCCCTCAGCTGTGCACGGCCACGGCAGCCATTCAGTTAGAGAGGATGGGATCGTGCACTGCCAAAAAAGGATGTGAGTTATGCCGACACTCGCCATGCAAGGCTTGTTGGCAAGGTAAGCATACCATGCCGCTGAGACTGTGGGGCATCCCAAATCAGTATGTTTATCTGGATTTGACTCTGCTGCACCCAGCACTAACACTCTACAACAGGTCATGGACCCAGTGACCGAATGAAGCCATAGCAATGAAATAAGGTCCAGTGACTAAGCTCATCCCAGGCAGAGCAAAATTCAGAACAGGAGGGATTGGTGTGAAGGTTTACAAAAAGAAGCTTTCCAGAGTAATCTCCGATATACAAGTAAGACTGTTCTTATATATAAAGGAGGGAGTATGATCAGAGCTTAAACGCTCAGTGGCCAAGCTGAACAATAATAATTATCAGCTATGGAAGTTGAAAGTAGGAATGCTATTATCCAGAGTTGACTTGTGGGGGTTATAACTACAGAGAGGCCACAGGATAGTTGTCAGGACTGAGACAGAAAAAGCAGACATGCACGGGCCACCATAAGCTTACTAATTGAAGACAACCAGCCTTTTCACAGTGAGAATACAGCTAAACGTATGTGGAATGTACTGAAAAGATTGCATGAGAGATCCAGCTTAAACAGCAAGTCGATTCTGCTGAGGAAACTTTAAAAATGAGGCTTACCATGCTGGAAGTGATCGCATAACTGGTAAGAATATAACAGACAGCTATGATGCCGCCATGTTGTTGTGCAATGTATCCGATACATATAATGTACTGATTAATGCGATGGATACAAGACCTGAGACAGATCTGACACTAGCATTTGTAAAGACCAGGCTCATAAATAAGTATCGGTGAAGAAAGGAGCTTGTGCATGACTCCTCAGAAACTGACACCAGAACAGCTCTTAAAAATACAGATACAAAGATACACAGGAAGGAAACAAGGGTTTTCTTTAGATGCAACAAACAGGGACACATATAGAGAGACTGTTCTATATGGAAAGCAAAGCAAATGAGACAGCGTCCCTATTATACTAAACTGAAAGTCAAAGCTACAATCTCTGATTCTTGTGATAATTTACTTTGCAGATGGAAGTCAAATACATGCAGAGGGATATGGGCATAGAACCCTTGTATGCCACAATAATGCAGGACACACTTTAGCCACACCAGTGAAGTGTGTTTAAATGTTCCTGATCTAGAAGGAGGACTCTTATATGTGTCTGACAGCCAAAGGACTCACTGTACAATTCCAATATGACAAGTGTTCTTTCCAAGATGGCAAACCATAGCAATGATGGCCATCTGTATCACCTCAACACAGTGAAAGAAGATGTGAAACTATGCATTTATAAACACTATGACTGTATACAGGTGTGGCACATGCGTTTAGATCGCAGACTTACAGAATGCATACAAGAACTGCAGAAGAACAATCTGACAAAGGATATAACATTCCCCCTTGTCCAGTTACTGTTAAGTGTGAAGGTTGCATCAAAATCAAAGCTACAAGAGCAACACTTCCTAAAGGCCATCAGAATAGAGCTTCAAGACCACTTGACCCAGTTCACAGCGATGTATGTGTTCCCCTAAACCCACCTACACCCGGAGGCAACAGGTACATAGTGACTCTCATAGACTACTATTCAAGATAAAGAGTCACTTAATGTGCCTAATGCAACGCAAGAGTGAAGTTCTTGACAAATTACAGGACTGTGTAGTACAGAGAAGTAACACATTTCAGAGAAATCCTATCATACTTCGGAGTGGTAATGGAGGTGAATTTACAGGACAAAAGGTACAGAAGTACTTAAAGTGGACCAACACCGAGAGGTGATCGGCCCGGAAATCTATAAGATTCCCGGGCCGATCACCTCCCACCCCGCGGGACATCCGAGATCGGGATGTCCCGCGGGGTGAAACCCCCCAAAAAACCCCCAAACACCTTACCTGATCTCCCTCGCGCCCCTGTAGGCGTGCTCGCGCCCGCGCCGGCCGTCTGCGAATGGCCGGCGGGGGCGCGCGCGCGCCGAAAGTGACGCGAGGGAGGCGGCGGCGGCGGCAGCCGCTTGGACGTTCCTGATCCCCGCCTGGACGTTGGCGGGGATTGGACCGTCCAGTCACGTGGGAGCGGGGACAGGTAAGATTTTGGGGCTTTCTGGGGGGTTTCACACAGCGGGGCACCCCCGATCGGGGTGCCCCGCCGAAGTGGACCAAAACCCAGGATAGTCAAAATCCTGGGTGTTGGTCCACTTTAAAGCAGAATAGAATAGAGCATCAAAAGACAGTGCCATACACAACAGAACAAAATAGGGTAGTTGAAAGAACAGTGGAGAAAACTCCATATGAACCGTGGTACAATGAGAAGCCATTTGTAAAACACCTAAGAGTTTTTGGATGCAAAGCATTCATCTACATACTAGATGAGAAATTTACCAAACTTCAAGAGACCATTTGAAGGAATCTTTGTTGGATACAGTGACAATGTTGAGGCTTACAGAATCCTAGATACCAAAACAGACAAGATTACCATTAGCAACAGCATAGCATTTGTTGAAGATTTGAGAGACAATGTGATGACAACTAAGGGAGTAAGAACAGAAGAGAAAACTGAAACTAATCAACCATCATCTGAGATACAAAAGCACACCCTGCGGTCCCAGTTCTACCGCAAACCGGACAATATCCAGAGTTGGCACCACTCACTCCACAATAATCACCTATTCAACTCAAGAAAATATTCTTATTACTGTATTCAAAACATCACAAACAACATACATTTAAAATCACAAAAAGGGCCACAGCAGGGGAATCCCAATCACAAACTCAACCTCATAATCCATCAAGTAATATAATACACTAAATCCATAAAAAGAACCTGTGCTATTGAAAGTGCTTAACAGTGCTATCTAAAGTGCAATAGTGCCAAAGTATAACAATCATTAAGAGATATGACAGTGAACAAAAGGTAGCTACAAGGAAAGAGTTCACCTAAGTGTTAAGTCTGATGGTCCCACCGTGCCCCACTGGTATCATCACCAATGCGTTTCGTGGAAAAGCACCACTTTGTCAAGGTGCCAACTGGATTTAGTGTATTATATAAGTTGATGGGACCGCAGGGTGTGCTTTTGAATCTCAGATTGATTTAGCGACACCAGATTGGCACACTATGCCCCACTATGATATAGGTGGTGCAGGATCATTTTCTCTAAGACGAACAACAAGAGAAAACAAACAAACTACCTCTACGTCTTTCATATAAAGCAAGCAGTACCAATACTAATGAACCTGCAAATTGGGAAGACATATCTCATATTCCAAAAAGGGAAGCCAGTGAATAGATAAAGGTTGCAAAGGAAGAGATAAAATCCATGCATGATACCAAAACATGGACACTTACAGAACTACCACCTGGAAGGAAATCCATAGGTTGCAAATGGACTTTTAAGATGAGATACAATGTAGATGGCACAGTGGAGTGATAGAAAGCAAGACTCATAGCCAAACTATATTCTCAAAAATATGAAGAGGACTATGATGAGACTTTTTGATACAGGAGTCAAGCATGCTACAATAAGGACTTTGCCGACAGTAGCCACCCCAAGGAAAATGCAAGTGAAACACTTCTAGGTGAAAACTGTTTTTTTACATGGCAAGTTAACAGAATATGTCTACATGGAACAACCACCAGGGTTCAAAGATGAACAAAGGCCAGAACTAGTATGCAAACTTCAGATATGTATATATGGTCTACAACAAGCTGCCAGAGCATGGAATATGAAAATAAATTAAATGCTTACACATGAGGACTTTCAGAGGAGTAAAGCAGGCCACTGCGTATACACAAATAAATTGGCAGACAGATAGATATATGTACTCATATATGTGGATGATGTCCTGATTTGTTTGGAGCAGGAAGGGGATAAACAAAAATACTATGAACCCTAAGTCAGCACTTTGAGACCAATGAACTTCCAGAACAAGCACTTCTTGAGTTACTTACTGCCCTACTAAAGCTTACAAAGAAGGGGTTCACAAGCATGTTCCTGTTATACCACCAGTGTCTATCTGGATTTGACTCAGCTGCATCCAGCACTCACACTCGGCAACATGGGCACAGCTACGATAAATATGCTAAATGTAAATACTCAATTTTATTAGGGTGATTAATAAAAACAAGATGCAAAAAATTATCAAAATGATGTGAAATTACTAAAAATGTAAGCAATTGCAGGTCTACACAGGGGGGGGGGGTCACAAAGGGGGGTGGCCCCACGGGCATTTAGACTGCAATACCTCTTGTATTCTTTTAGACTCCAGGGCCAGCCTGGATGATAGGTCGACTTCAGTTAGAACTGATCTCAGCTGAGATCAATGTCCAGGTGGTTGCAGTGCCAGAAGGCTAACCTTTGCAGGGACAAATCTCAAAATCTCTCAAATCAACATAGACCTGAAAATCAAATGAGATCAGCATATATAGAAACATAGACTACCAGTTGACATCATTTTGTTGTAAGGGGTGATCTGAGAAATGGCCCAGGGCCCCCACCAGTAAATGGGGCCTTGGCTTCGGCATGTAAAACTTGCTATTGTGCGGGGCTTTGAGGTGCAGTGTAAACCTCACTGATGCTCATAGTAAAGATAACAATAGCAATTACAATAGTTTTGGTAGACATATCTTATGGCCATTATTGATCCTCCTGTCTCTTCTGCAGAGTCTTACCTTACATTTTCTTTTGTGACATCCCTCACTCCGCCTCCTGTCTGATTAAATGATCTTGCAGCCACTCCGCTGCTGGGAAAAACTCAGACTGCTCGAGGATTTAAGATATTGGAAATTCTGTAAAAGGTCTAGACATGTGGAGGAGGAGGTCATAGATTGAGCACATGGGGGGACTGGACACATGGGGGGACATAATAGGGACAAGGCACATGTAGGAGGACAGCAGGACCTGAGCACAGGGTGTTTATACAAATATTTACAAAATTTTGTTGGTACAAACTTTCAGAACTTGGAGCCCCCCTTTTAATTTTGACCAGGGTCACATGTCTAAAACTAGCCCTTAAACTTGCAAAGGTGTATCTAAATTAATTGTCCTGCACAAACACAAATGTAGATCTTTTTCTAATGGCCTTCGAGTTTTATAGAACAGAAGATGATAAAATTTTCAATGTACATCATACATGACTCCAAACTATTTTGGAAACAACTTAGCATTTTAATGATTTTCCACGAGCAAGTGTAGCTTTCCTCAGAGAGAACATTTGACTTTTAAATTAATGTTGCCCGTACTGGAAAATGACTGTTCTTTGTGGATTATGGTTTCCTGTGTAGTAAACGTAGGCAAAAACTGGATTTACTACGGAAGCCAAGCTACTATCTAATTAGCACTTAATGATACAAAGCCGCAAAGAGGAAAGCATATGGCAATGCGAACTATGGAAGTCATACACTTATTTAATGGACAGGTAAGATTTATTTATTTTGTGAAATCTTCGATGTGTTAATATCACTGTAACTTATCACTTCAAACTTAAACTTAACAAGGGCTAACAGGTTGAGTAACTTAGAGGCTGATTTAAGACTACCGCCCTGTATTGCCATTTAAGCGTCTATGTAGCTGCGATCATCAGAGTGTCCGGCGTGGACACTGCAAACAGCACTCTGGCGCTGTGACCTAGCTTTGCTGCTGGACAAGTGACACTGTAGTATCCTGTCCAGCATTGATAAATGTGATGTCTGGAGTGTGCTATAGAAGTACTCGCCCTGATTCACTGCAGCACCTGAGCATACCAATGCTGCTATTGTTCATGTAGCACCCCGAGGGAAAGCATGCAAGTCAACGCCACATATAACAACAGGACAACGCTGCAGTGAACAATAGGTAGTGCCAGTGAAGAGCGAACAACACTTGGTGTTCTAAAACTGGACACTATTCAAAAAAAGTCTGTTTCTCACAATAAAAACCCCAGCCACAGAGTGAAAACACATGTAATGACATTGTTAACACAGCGGACCACTGGCCACACAAAATACAATTCTGCAACCGAAACCTAAAGTGCGAGGAACAACGCTAAAGTCTTTTATTGCTGCTCAGGAGAGCCAACACACTAATTATATGTGAAAAAATACAGAAAAATGTAATCAAATGTGATTTCTACACAACCAAAATATACACCAATAAAGTATATGGTAGAGCACAACTGAGCGACAGGTGCTACGTGGTGCTGCAAGTCAGCGCTTTACACTGAGCTGCCGCTAATGATACATGTGACGCTACATAAAGCTATTAGAGGCACTTACCAGTTTAACTTTCATATATGTGGTTTACACATAATGTGCGTTCACACAACGCTATGTGGTACTACGTGGCGTTAGTGCTTCTTAAAGCCCTTAAGTATTAGCATACTCCAGCAAATAGATACAAAATGTTGAAAAATATTTTTTTATTAGTTTTTATCCTACTGATAAAATATAACCCGCTTTCCTATCTCCACCAGAAGAGAAACTAGGAAATGCTTGAGAATGACATTTTACACAGGGTTTTATGGAGTCTCTTGTACATGTGGAAAAGGCATTCTGCGCTATGATTGTTGATCATAACCAAGACTCAGACATTTTGACAAGGTATTTTCTTCTAAGCATAATAATTCTGTATTTTATCTTTATCGGTGGCCATTTGCCTGGAGATTATAGTGGAGCAGTATGCCTATTTGGGTCCCAGTAGGGGATATTACATGTTGGTAAAGGTCAGTTTTGAAGGGACTGTCCAGGCAATGGAAATAATTAGGCAAAAATGATCTCCCCTCAGCTTGAAGCTTGATCCATGCATTTCTCTTCCATTTCCTGCAGCACACTGTGGGTGATGTAGTAAGGCTACATAGTGTGCCCCTCCTTTCCATACCATTTCTCCATGTCGATCTTAAAATATGGTCACATGGCCTTCCAGACCCTCAGCTTTTGATCATACTTGCTGGGCTCACTCATGCTAACAGATAGAGGGCGAGACTCCAAGTAACAATTAAGCATTTTCATTTTCTTTGTCCTTGAGTAAATATGTAAGATTATATTTTGTAACTTTCAAACATTTCACTGACTACTAGTAACAAATAGCACAAATCTAAATTTAGCATTAGCCCAAAAATATGTTCCTCTGATTAGGAAACAAGGTATCATTTTTAATTCACTTACTATAATTTGCTGTATTATGATAGCCAACACTGTATGGCAAATTAGTCACATTGAAAGTGTTTCAAACCCTTCCATGTTGCACAGATACAATCAGCAGCAAATCATAATATCAATCCACTCATCAAATCAAAGAAAAAATATGAGCGCTATTATTCTATTTAGTACACATAAGGGTCGATTCAGAGCCAGGTGAGAATTCTTACTCCTTTTTTAGAAGAGAAAATTGCCATTGACTTTTATTGCCTAGCTTGGGACTGATTCATAGCTGATTTATAGTCAATGATAGTTTTGTCTCTGACTCCTTTTTTAGGAGAGGATCGACCCAATAATGTATTAGCGATTGCAAGATGACCTTTGAGGTCTCATTTATAGTTGATGTTTCTCCCTTTGAGTTTACACTGCATTCATTTTTTTTCCTTGTGATGCAGATACAGATGCATCTCCTCCAATTCCCCTGTTTTACATTAATGGCAAACCATATTGTTGTCAAGTTCAAGGCACACATTCTTTATATACAAAAACACAGGGGAGGTCTGGAAAACTTTAGGCAGGGGCTCTGAACGGCTTACCACTGAACACAGAAACAGGGTAACTGAAGCAGGGACCTTTGTTTGCTGGGAGCTGGTACTAAGGACACTAACAGTGACTCCTGCACCACCAGAAAAATTAAGTCCCACTATTTTTTTCAGTCTAGCCCTCCAGTGGTAAGAGGCCTGGGGGAGGGAAGATAAATGACAGACAAATAAAAAAAATCCAGTGAATGTGGTATCCAGGATAAGAAAGACACAAAAACAAAAGGGAATAACATGCACCAATGGGGAACATGTTTAGGGGCAGACTAAGAAGGTCAAGGAGTGTTTGTCCAGCACTCCACAATAACACATAAACTTTACTGATGCATACAAAACTAGGCAAGAATATGTGTAATCATAAAAACTGACATGTTTCGTGCCCACGTGACCTTTAGGGTGTTATTTGGATTTCATACTTACTTGCCTAATCTTAAATGCATCAGTGAAGGTTAGGTTTTATCATGGAGTGGTGGCCAATCATTTCTTGTCTAATGAGGGATGTGAGCTAGCCTACCTAGGTTATGTTTTATTGTGGCACGTTGGCCAACCTCTCCTTGTCTAATGATGGCTGTGAGCTAGCCTGCCGGGCACCCTAATCAACTTAAAGACAAGGTATAGAACAGAGAAAAAAGATTTAAAGTCCCTACTGTAGAGTTCTAAACCCCAGCCTGCTGCAGAAGGAACAAGACATTCCAATTACCATCTACCTGCTCCCATGCCTCACCAAGCTCCCAAAGTGTTGGTATGAGGGGTGGGCATTGCCTCGCTGCAGAACACTACCGTTGAGTTCTTTGGGCGCCTCTGTACACAGAAGCTCCTTGTGTACCAATAAGAGAAATAAACCAAACAGAATTTAGTTTGAAACATCACTTATTTGCAGATCTATCATACATTTCAATTTGAAGAAGAGGTCTACATTTAACAATCCAGAGGAATCATATAATTTCATCATTTCCATTTGAACTAAGAGAAATAAAAAAAAACTAAGAATTGGAGTTTTCAAATTTTCTGTAAAGGGTTAGACATTTCTGTTTTCAGATTTCCAGGTTGAGACCCGAATCTGATTCACCATAGAGGATAAACCGTAGCTGGAAATTCAGACATTCGTTTGTCAATCATTTAGCTCATTTCTTTCTCATCCAAACTATCTAGCAGTATCTACAGTATGTTGCTACTACCTTTAATTCTTTGTTCAATCCTCCACAATAATATTTTAACTGTTAAACTGGAACAACACCCATTTTTCATAAAATAAGTGGTGTTCTGGGTGCAGGGAATCATCCAGATTGCTGATGCCCCCATGTGCATTCACAGTGCCATGAGCCCCACCCATTTTATAAAAAGTGGGTGTTGTTTTGGTTTAAATGTAAAAGTCTTTTACTCTTGTCTCTGTCTTTTTTGGCCTATTGTTCTCATTATTGTAGCACTATGTGTTACCTACCCAAGACCTTGACTTACAGAGGTGTACAGAGCACTAATGCAGCCTGCAGTTTCCTGTGTGTGCTTTAGGCAACAGTGACATCAGAATTCACATATGCCTGCTTTCTTGAGGATGTGGTCAACTTCTCTGACCAACACTAGATCCTGATTTGGGGCTCCAAGGACACAAAGCAGAAAATGTAAGCCACTGTGCAGGTACCAGTACAGCAACTCTACAACATGGCCACTTTAAAGAATTTGTATTGTGGAATTGTGTAATATAAAAAATCTGTATAAAGATAACGGCTAATGAGAGGAGGGGACACTTAAACACCCTAACTGAATAAAACTCCCACCGAGCTTGTGGTTTTCTTCCCCTGGTAGGACAAAAATCCAGGGGGAATAGGTTTAAGTGTATCAGGGAGAGCAGAACAATCCTGGCTGGATATTACTCGTTGCTGGGGTGTAAGTGACCTGCTCCTCTCGCCATCCAGCATATTTATATGGATTTTTATCATTGGGCTATTTTTAGAGGCGATAGTCCTCCTTTAGGGTAAATCTTTGTTTTTGTTCTGGCTGGGTTAAATGTCAATCTCATGTCTCCCCTGTGCTTGTAAAATACAATTAACAATCAAATTGTTAAGGTTTTTACTAAAAGCTTGAAGGCTTGTTTTATAAATGAAATGTTGATTCCCACATGCACTAAATCATTTTCTTTATAAGTCTCAGCTAGTACATTCTCTTTAACAAAACAGCCATTGCAACTCAATTTAGGTTACGTCCACTTCAGAGGAAATCTGCTTTTTCCAATTACGGGTTTCTGCCACTCAAATATTCGACATTTTTAACATATCTTCAAATCCAATGCAATGAAAAAATATGAAAAAAACAGATTTGTTTCTACTAACCTTTTTTGTGTGTGCTTCTCTACCTTTCTTAAAGCCATTGTTATTTAAAAGATTAACTTTAGACATCGTAAAAAATTTGGTTGTTGCTTAATAGTCTAACTATTGCCAGACACAGAAAACTCAGCCAGCCCCCGTCTTTTACAGCAGCTTTAACCCTTTTGTTGCCAAGCACGTAACACCTACGTGCTGGCTTGGCTGGGCCTTAAGTGCCAAGCCCGTAGGTGTTACGTGCTTGACTTTCCTCGCTTGTAGTTTAAAAAATAAAAAATACTCACCTGACCCCTTGTTGGATCCGGCCGGGTCTCCTCTTTAATTTGGAGGCATCCGATCCCCCGTGGGGGGTCGGTTGGCTCCAGGAGAGCCCCCGGAATAGGCCGCCCCCCCCCGCTTTGGCAGCAGAAGCTGCTAACTGTAAAAAAGAAAAAAAAATGACATTCACTTACCTGCGTGTGCGCTGGCTCCCGCTGTCCCTCCTCTTCACCTGGGAGGCCTCCGATCCCCCCCCAGGACTTACCGATCTTCAGGAGAGAGCCCGGGAGGCTCTCTCCTCTCTCCTTCTCGATGGCGGCCCCCCTTGGGGGCGGGGCTTATGACGTCATCCCGGCCCCGATCGATCACCGGCTTCAGCCTTCTCAGCTTCTCAGATGCCGGTGATCGGCGCTGGGGAAGGAGGTGGCAGGAGATCCTCTGATCTCCTGCCTCCTCCTTCTCTGGATGCCGATCACCGGCA
The DNA here is from genome assembly GCA_027917425.1 of Gastrophryne carolinensis. Classification (NCBI taxonomy): domain Eukaryota; kingdom Metazoa; phylum Chordata; class Amphibia; order Anura; family Microhylidae; genus Gastrophryne; species Gastrophryne carolinensis. The sequence continues at coordinate 461,694,700 of CM051235.1, forward strand.
TCTGTCAGCTGAGCGGCGAGGGACAAGAGCTTGCAATCGAAGGTAAGTACAGTAAAAAAAAATATATATTTTTTTAATAAAATACTTTTCATTATTGTGTGGTGTTTTTTTTTAACAGTTAACCCTTTGTGAGCTGGTAAGGGGTCCATGAGACCCCTTATACCAGTTCACAAGGCTGGGGGGGTGGCAAGTCACCTGCCCTAGCGGGTGACTTGCCATTAACCCCCGCACCCCATTACCTGCCTCCCCAAAGGCCAGGGGGGGGCAGAAGAGCCCGGGCCCACATAGGCTATGTGGGCTCGTAAGCTGCAGGGTGGGGGGGCCACCAAAGCTGGCCCCCCCACTCTGTGCCTACAAGCCCCCATAGCTGGTCCCGGGCTGGTTATTTTGGGTAAGGGGGACCCCACGTCATTTTTTGGGGGGATTTTTAAGGGTTTTTAACCCTTAAAAATCCAAAAAAAAATGGGGTCCCCCTCCCCGGGAAGGGGGACCCTATGTAATTTTTTTTTTTAATTAACCCTTTGTGTTCTGTCATCCAGCAGCTATAAAAGGCTTCCAGCAGGTGAGCAGAAGCCAGTGATCGCCGAGGGACACAGTGCTCCAGGATGGATGCGAGGTAAGTGTTAAAAAAAAATAATAATAATAAAATAATTTTTTCTTTTTGCGTGTGTGTGTTTTTTTTTTACATTTAACCCATTGTGAACTGGCAAGGGGTCCATGACCCCTATACCAGTTCACAAGGCTGGGAGAGGTGGCAAGTCACCTGTGACTAGCAGGTGACTTGCCATTAACCCCTGGCACCCCCATTACCTGCCTCCCCAAAGCCCAGGGGGGGGCAGAAGAGCCCGGGCCCACGGGCTATGCGGGCTTGTAGCCTGCAGGGCCAGGGGCCACAAAAGCTGGCCCCTGTGCCCTGTTTCCACAAGCCCTGCATAGCTGGTCCCCATGTCAATTTTTTTTTTGGATTTTTAAAGTGGACCAACACCCAGGATTTTGACTATCCTGGGTTTTGGTCCACTTCAGGGGGGCACCCCGATTAGGGGGGCGCCCCGCTGTGTAAAACCCCCCAGAAAGCCCCCAAAACTCACCTCACCATGCTCCCACGTAGCCACGGACAAGCGGGTGACAGCGGCGGACAAGACAGTGCGCGGGCCTGCACGGCCATTCACAAACGGCCGGCGCGGGCGCGCGCACGCCTAGAGGGGCGCGCGGGAGGCGGCGGCGGCCGCTGCCGCCGCCTGTGAAGTAGGTTTTTCGGGGGTTTTGGGGGGGGGGGGTCCCTCCCCGCGGGACATCCCGATCTCGGATGTCCCGCGGTGAGGGAGGTGATCGGCCCGGGAATCTTATAGATTCCCGGGCCGATCACCCCTGGGTGACAGTCCACTTTAAGGGTTTTTAACCCTTAAAAATCCCCCCCAAAAAATGGGGTCCCCCCCCAGGGATCGGGGACCCTATGTCATTTTTTTCTCGATGTAACCCTTTGTAGTGTGGATGGTAGTTGTATTTTATTTGTAAATGTTATAGATTACTTGTTTCAGTTAGGGGGGTCTCCTGGGCAGGAACGGGGGGCTACCGATAAATATGTGGTACCGTTCTAATCGGTAGAAATTGGGCTTTCACATGCAATATGCTTTTCCTTAATAAAATACATTTTTTATTTAAAATAAAGGAGTCAATTTTCTAAAAATGTTTTTATTTATTTTTTTTTATTTTGTTTACTTAATAATATTGTAAAAAACAAAATAAAATTTACAAACAAGACATTTCATGTTAAAGCCTAAACTCTGCTGCAAAAAAATATAAATATAATTTTCCTGAAAATTACAGCAAAAATGGCGCAAAACATGGCGCAAAATGGGGAAAAATGACCTGTCAACAGAGGGTGACAAAATCTCAAGTAGGCTGGCAATTAAAAGGGTTAATAGTACCTGTGCATGTTGGGTATTGTTCTGTTCGGGAGACCTTGCGCTTTCAGACTTAGCTTGTTTTTTCTGGTTTGCATATTTAGATTTTAGGAAAAGGTGTTTTTTATTCAGCTTTTTTATACATTTTTTAGGGAAACCCTGCGCAACCAAAGAATTCTTTGAGGAATTAATTCCAGAAAGATGAGCCCACTACAACAAGCTGGGTACGCTTAGAAAGCTTAACATGTGTACTTTCAGGGAATATATGATTTATGGGGGATATTCCAAATGTAAAGGGTTGTTTTGGTTGAAAAATCGCAAGGTGCGCACTTTGTCTGCAGAACTGAAATTTCAAGTAAAATTACCGTTACACACATGCTTTACTTTGGGGTGTTTGGCAACTCTTCCCTTGACAGAACCTATGCATGTTGGGTGTTGTTCTGTTCGGGGAATGTTGTTTTTTCAGATTAAACTTGTTTTTTCTTGTTTGTATATAGTTTTTTTAGGAAAATGTGGCTTTGATTCTGCTTTTTTATCCTTTTTTTTGGGAAACTCTTTGCAACCAAAGAATACATTGAGGAATTACTTCCAGAAAACTATGGGCACATCAACATGCCTGGTACGTCTAGAAAGCCTGAGGTGTGTACTTCCAGAGAATAAATAGTTTGTTGGGGGTATTTCAAATGTAAAGGGTTGTTTTTCTGGTAAAACTGCAAGGTGCGCATAGCGCATATCACAGTTGTATTTTTTCTGAAAATCCCCTAAAGCGCTATTTCAGTTTGGGGGAGTCTCCTGGGCAGGAAAGGGTGTCTACCTATACATATGTGGTATCGCTGTAACCGGGAGAAATTGGGGTTTCACACGCAATAGGATTTTATTGACAAACTTACATTTTTTATAAAAAAAAAAAGTCTACAAATTGTTTGTCTAACCAGCGTTGAGCCTCTCCCCATTAACCAAGGGATAGCGGATATCGGGAAATCCGTGTAACTTTGCTCCAGACCCATCCATTGTTTGTTCTTCCCATGGAGGCACCAGTCTACTGTCCTGCTCAAATGAACTGCTGCGTGGTACATGAGCGGGTCTGGGAAACCTAGGCTTTCATGCCCTTTTGCCCTTGACAATATGCCTTTCTGCAACCTTGATCTCTACCCCCCCCAATAAATTTGACAAGTAAAGACCTCACTTTCTGTAGAAACACTCCAAGAACCCTCATCAGAAATGCTTGCAACAGGTATAGAAAGCGGGGAAGAAGCATCATTTTAATAGCATTACATCTCTCGAACCTGGAGAGCCTACCTTTTGACCATCTCACAGTCTCTTCCTCGAATTTTTTAATGAAAGGCAGGAAATTGAGACTGAATATATTTACTAGGTTACTGCTAATCCTAGATCCCAGGTACCCCACGGTTTCTTTAGCCCAACGGAAGGGGAAGGTTCCATTGATAACCTCAAATCTTATAGCAGGGATGTTGACATTCAATGCTTCTGACTTTTGGTAATTTACTTTGTAGCCTGAAAGATTCCCAACGCTACACAATTCTCCCATCAGGTTCAGCAGGAATGTTTCTGGACATGTCAATAAGAAGATTAGATTGTCTGCATAGGCGGTAACCTTATAGTGCCCAGAAGCATTTTCTAACCCCCTTATATCTGGATTCCCTTGCACCCTGCACAATAGTGGCTTGAGTGTAAGTATGAAGACCAACGAAGGGGGTGGGCACCCCTGCCTCGTCCCATTGGAGATCTTGAAGGCGCTCAACGTTAGACCGTTTACTTGCACTGATGCGGAGGGGGCACTGTAAAGGCTTTCAATCCACCTCAGGATATTTAGGCCTAGCCCAATATGTTGGAGAGTAGCTAGCATAAACTGCCAGTTGACCCAGTCGAAGGCCTTCTCTGCATCGGTCGTGAGGAACAGGGTGGGTACATTCCTCTGCTGCGCCATATGCAGCATGTTTAACACTTTGGAGGTATTGTCCCTTGCCTCTCTATGGAGCATAAAACAGACTAGGTCCAACCTATTACCTGGTCTAACTGTGGTGCTCTCCTAGAGGCCAAGATTTTACATCCGCATTTAACAGCAATATTGGCCTGTAGCTTGCGCACAGATTGGGGTCTTTGCCCTAGTAGCAGCGTGTTGTGTGCTCTGAGCGAGTCACTACGAAATGCACCACCATCTTAGATTGAGTTTAGTACGTCCAGGAATTTGGGGACCAAGAGAGTGAACCTATTTTTAAAGGCGCCTCCATTGATATTGGCTTTTCCAAAGCTGCTATAACCCTCTCTGGGAACTCCAGTATCGTTGAGTTTCTAATGTACTGCACCACCTGTGGCTCCACACCATCTCCTCGGGTCGCCGTGAGATTGTACAAATCTTGACAGAACTGCAAAAGATTTTGATTATCTCACTGGTGAGATGGGAGATTCGCCCTCCAGAGACAGCAATTTTGGGGATGCAGTCTTAGCCCTTTCTGCCCGCAGCGCCCTGGCTAACAGCCTGCCACATTTGTCTCCTGACTCTCGGACTTGACTATCTGAGCCTTGATCTTGTCGCAACAGATTGTTTTCAATCTTTCCCTCAGAGAACTCTAACAATGAGTTATTTAACCTCCAGGACCAGCTCCTAGGAGTGGGGACCAGGCATGATAGGGTGAGTGTGACCGGGGCATGGTCTGAGAGCCTGATGTTACCTATGGAGGTACCAGTCACCAGAGCTAGGGATGCATGGGGAACCAAGAACAGATCTATTCTAGAGTACGTACCATGTGTCCCGGGTACTTTGGGGTTGTATTCTCCAGGGGTCTACCAGCTGGTGCAGGGTGAAAACCCTTCTGAGGCATTTAAGTTTGGCATATGAAATGTGCAGACCCCCCTGGAAGTATCCAGAAGCAGTTCCAGCATCAGGTTAAAGTCGCACCCCAGCACCAGCTTCCCCTCCCTGAAGACTGAAAGAGCCTCCAGCACCTGCTCCATGAATGTGACCTGACCCATGTTCGGAGCGTAGATGTTCGCCAAAGTATAAGTCTTGGAGTATATTTTCCCCTTAACAAACAGCCACCTCTCTTCATCATCGGTCTTATAGTGAAACCAGTTCCCAGGGGAGTGCACTCGCTATGACAACGCTGACTCCTCTTGACCTAGAGTCTGGGGAGTAACTATGGTATGCCCTTGGGAAGGACCTGTTACCCAGTGATGGAGGATTGGAAGCATTAAAGTGCGTTTCCTGCAGGAATGCAATTTACGCTTCCAGTCCTTTCACATTCATCAGAATCAGCGATGTCTTTTCTGGGGTGTTCATGCCATTTGTGTTGAGAGATATCAATTTAGTTTCAGACATCTTGGTTCCCCGAAGCACCTTCCGGAACCTGGCCTCCCCTATGCGTACTCCTTAATGCATAGTGAACTAGTAGGGCAAGAAGGCTCCAGGTGTGCCCCAAGGTTACCAAGAGAAAAGAGGGGAAGGGGGAGAACAAAAACTGGGGAAACGACCGAAAGCACTCTATATAATTATCTAAGGATGTGAGCCCAGAAGGTGCCGTGCACCCACTAAGCATCCCTATTGGGGTTGAGGTGTCTTTCAACAGGGAGCCACGGCCAAGGCAGGTGCCACCTGCTCCAGGCCACTGCTGTAACTATACCATTAAGCAGAAAACCAAACAAAAAATATTTCTGACATCCAGCAACCTAGGGTTTACAGGGAAGCAATGGTTAGTTGTCCTGCCAGTGTCCCAAACCAATGACACTGGCAGCCTGGCTCGACCCACCCGGGAAAGGTAAGCAGAGAAGAGTGTCAACATAGACCTACGCTTGTCAGGCCCATGTAGTAGTGGTGGCCCTCAGGCCTCTGCATAATAAGGCACCACTGGTCTCTGGAAAGGATTTAAAAGGGGGGGGGGAAAGCCAGGAGGGATTGTGGCAGATTGATATTATTTTTATCTCAGTGGTGTAGAGGCGTGGCCTATTGGGCACTGTGAGATACGTTTCTGGGAGGGGCCCCCCTTGATCTGCTATCAAGAGGTGTCTCCTGGTTCAACGATCCCGTTGGTCATGCAGATGTGGACCCCGAAGGCGCCTCTGGGCAGAAGAGGGGGAGAGGTACCTCTATTTCACACACTGAGAAGTATAGATTCTATCAAACATATATTACATTGTGTCATAAAACAAACAAATTTATTTCTTTTCCTCTCATTTGTTCCAGCAGTATTACTTCATACTTTTCCAAAAAGATTAAACTCTTAAAAAGTCTCTGTGTTAGGAAAAAGTCCTTTCATACAGTATTAGGTATTATTTTACCCGACACCCTATATTGGGTTCTGTTCACTGTGGTTATTCTGGGGCCCAATGTGCCCTCAGTTTGTAGCAAGATGCACTCCGTTTAGTCGGTGCGGACCTCTTTCACAGACGCGTTTTGCTTTCCGCTTCCTCAGTGTGTGGGTCCTTGTGATCTGGTATTGGTGCATTAATGCAGGGTGGGATTAGTATGGGTTGACCATTGTACATACATATTATTCAAGTATAGATTGACAATTCCACATTACTCTTACATATTAAATACAGAAATAAACTTACATTTTTTTGTGTCAGTTACTTGGTAGTCTTTCATATGTAGCAGCAGTCCCTTCAGCGTGTGAGCTTTGGTTGCAGCGGTTCTCTCAGCACCATTAGTGGATAGGTGTGTCACCTTAGAATTGGTATAAGGGAGATAGTGTGAGTCGGTTGGTCTGTAAATGATAAGTTTGGCCATTGTGGGTTGCTGGCTTCCCCGGAGCGTATTGTATAAGGTTTATCTCTCCTGGAGCTACCCATTGTAGTGGGTCTTATTTCCCCTATGTGTATATTAGGGGTATGAGCTTGTTAATTAATGGAAGTGTACATTATTATCCTCTGCGTGGCCTCATGTTATTTTTAGTGTGATTGTTCCCTGTGGCGCTGATTGTTCCCTATGGCGCTGCTTACCTTACTGTTTTCTGTTTGTGCTCTCCCCTGTAGCCGTAAACTGGCGCCCCCTGTATATAGGGGGCGTATCCGCAGTATTGCTGGTGTGTGGTGTCCTCCGATATGGGTACCTGCGTTCTGCTTCGCGTAGGTGCGCTGCTGGGTTCTGCTCGTGTGTGTCAGTCCTGTCTGCGGAAATACGGGGCCGTGAAACGCAGGGTGGGCGGGCTTGGCGTTGCCCGCGCTCCCTGCTGTGTACCTGATTGGTGGTTGACTCAGGGGCGGAAGTGCGTGGACGCACTATTTGCGGCGCGGCCCCGTCCGGTTATTGGCTACTTTGGTATGCCAATCACTGTGTCTCTCGTGCGGGGAGGAGAGCTTCGGGGCTTGGGGGTTGCCATGGTGCTGGGACGCTGCCTGTGGTGGCAGCCGTAGTTTTGATCATTCCTGCGCTTGCGCAGTGTCTTGGTAGGGGTGGGGGAAAAACCGCTGTTCCGTGGCTCTTCATGCGCTGCGGGTCTGCTGTATTTAAGACAGATAAAGCATAATAAATGAAGTTTAATCAATAGAGTGTATTTGATAACACAGTAAGGCTCCTAATAGTAGGATGGTAAGGTAGATACATTGGTTTGGTTTTCAGTCTTCTGGTATCATAATACCTTGGTGAATGAAGACATGAAGGGATTATGTTAAATCCACTGTTTAATGTGTGCTGAGATCTCAACGGGTATTTACCTTTGTGCCAACTGGCATTTAATGGTCATTTCTTCTGTTGTATTGTCAGGTCACTGTTGACGATGGATATATGTGGCCTCAAGGGCCTTAGTGATTGGTACTCAGCCGTTCCTTTGGGTGGGTTCCTATGTGTGATCCTATGTATTTCAGACATTTGTGCTTGGCGGGTACAATGGTCAACCCATACTAATCCCACCCTGCATTAATGCACCAATACCAGATCACAAGGACCCACACACTGAGGAAGCGGAAAGCGAAACGCGTCTGTGAAAGAGGTCCGCATCGACTAAACGGAGTGCATCTTGCTACAAACTGAGGACACATTGGGCCCCAGAATAACCACAGTGAACAGAACCCAATATAGGGTGTCGGGTAAAATAATACCTAATACTGTACGAAAGGACTTTTTCCTAACACAGAGACTTTCTAAGAGTTTAATCTTTTTGGAAAAGTATGAAGTAATACTGCTGGAACAAATGAGAGGAAAAGAAATAAATTTGTTTGTTTTATGACACAATGTAATATATGTTTGATAGAATCTATACTTCTCAGTGTGTGAAATAGAGGTACCTCTCCCCCTCTTCTGCCCAGAGGCGCCTTCGGGGTCCACATCTGCATGACCAACGGGATCGTTGGCGGCGGACGTGAACCAGGAGACACCTCTTGATAGCAGATCAAGGGGGGCCCCCCCCAGAAACGTCTCTGGAAAGGACACTGGCCCCCAGGTCCTTTAACGCCTCATCGCTCAGCCCCCGTAGAACGTGCAGGTGGTAGTTGCCAGCCAATCCGGGACAACTATAGGATCACATTGGAGAAAGGCGAACAAGTCCTCCAGGTCTCGAGGTGTCATCAGCAGGAATGTGTTGCTCTCCTTCTTTACTATGAGGTGAAAGGGGTAACCTCATCTGTATGTTGCACCCTTGGAAAGGATCCAGGAGTAGCCTTAGCGTTCACCTCATCGCCAGGGTCCTTCTCAATAGGTCCTGTTAGATTTGTATGTTAGCTCCATTGAAATCAATACTGCCCTTACACCAGGCCCTGCGTGCAATATCCTCTTTCAGTGTGTAAAGGTGCACTCTGAAACCACATCCCTTGGGTTGGAGGTGTCGGGGCTGTGTGGGCTGAGTGCCCTGTGTAATATCTGGTTTCTTAATTAGGTGTCCTTTTTAAATCATCTCCAGCGATTCCATTGATTGGTCTGATGAGCTGAGGGGACAGCAACAAAGCTATAGGCGGCAGTGGGGGCTCCCTGCACCTGGGCAAGCCTTTGTTTGTTTTTGCAAATCTGCAGCCAAAGCCACCACAGTGCAGGATGAAGAGTCCAGAGCAGCAAAGCCGCCGTCAGTGTAGAGCAACGCTACAGGGATGGGTGGGTGCAGAGCTGTCAATAGGCGGCCGCTTACTGCACATAAGCCACCAAGTGGCCTCAATGCTGTTTTCTGCTGCAATCCCCCCTGCCAGAATGTAAAAGCAGAAGTTCAGGAGCAGCACGCACCCACACAAGGGGGGCACAAGGGACACAATCTGTTGTCCCAGCAAGTAGGCTGGTGCCAGACAACCACCAATCAGTTACTAGGATGGACTAATATTTTAAAAGAAAAAGGTACTGCATCTGGTGCCTCCACCAGATTTTGTGCCCAGGGGCATCCACCACATTTAATCTAGCCCTATTTGTCACATATGGTACATAGTAGGAATTGGCAGGGAGGCTCAGTACAAATAAACAGTAAAAAATCCAACATAAGCAGAATTAGCAATACAGGAAGAAAGAACTGCAAAAAGGGTTTAGGATCCTCCCTCACCCAGGAGTCACAGCCCAGGCAGCCTTGCAAGGAAAAAGTAGCTATTGGTTGTAAGGAATCAGAAGGTAAAGTTAAGAGAAAGGAAGGGATCCACTATATTGTGTCCGCAAATAGAATAAACAGATCTTTAGGATTGGGTTTACAAATAGGATGGGGGTTGAACACACTCCCCTGGCCTTAAGTCACAGGCCCACGCTACGGCCTGGTAAAGGAGAAAGACAATATTTGTTCGGTCCAGGTCACCGGAAAGCAATGCCCACTTAAGCACCAGCAGGCAATTGTTATTTTTAGACAAGGTTATTGCTAATATGCAGCTGAATACACTCTGCATCCCATGACACATGGATAGGCATAATATGAATTCAGGGTGGCAGATACCACCCTGAAGGAATCATGTGGCTTTGACGTATCCTGTTGCCTTGGCCTGTCCCCTCAGTCCCATCATTTGGCAACTTGACCCCAACATTTTTCCCTGTTTTAAGTTACCCCCAGAAGGAATCCTCTCAGATTGGCCTGCCCTAATTATGCCAACATATTTTCAGATATGGTTATTATAATGCCAGCGCCAACTTCACAGGCTTCCGTCAATCGCAGTTACCACCCTGAAAGAATCTTGTCTACCTTTTTTTGTTTTTAAAGTTGAATGCAGACACAAGGAATCCTGTCGCCTTGACCTGTCACCCCGATCCCAAACTTTTGCACACCATTTCAAAATGTTGCCATTTTTCCGGGATTTTCTCTCTGCACGTACATTGTGTTGTCCTTACCACTTGCTAGTGTCAGCCTGTTCTGCATGGTGCTGTTCACAAACATGTGAATGGGCGGACGGGAGTGAGATGCTGAGAATGCCACTCCAAGTGGCCGGGCCAGAAATCCGTGGAAGATGGGGGTGGGATTTCAGTGCCGCGCCTGCGGCCCCACCGACTTTAGGGGCTGGAATTGGGGTCAGGGTGAGTGTCTTTTTTTCTTCTTTTATTCAGCATAATCACTATTTGAAGGGGGCAAGGCTTAGGGTTATTTTGAAGGAAGGGACTGGACTGGCCCTTTAAGTAAGGAGAAACAGATGTTCTGAGAATCACTGTGTTTTTAATTTACCTGAATCAGTCACAAGATTAATTTGGGATCTTATAAGAAACTTTTGTATTTGGTGTGAGATATAGGGATATTTGGACCCAATCGGATTCTGTCTTAACTGTCTCAACTCTATTGTTGACCTATTAATAAAATCATTATTCTCAATGGTACCTTAATGGAAAGCTTATAATACCAGACTAACTTGAGTAAACCAACTAATACCTACACATGGAAAACCAGGGAAACCCTCTGCCTGGCTGGCAAGGGATCCTGTCAGATTGAGCATCCCACCCTGGTACCTGAAAAGTTCTCATTATTGTTGAAAGGAACCAACAATCCCATAGATTTTTTCCTTCAGACTCAAATCTAGGGCAGGAAAAATCAATGGGGATTCCCTACACCATGGGCAATCCTATTAATTCCAAGAAAAAGAGTTCATGTGGCCAAAGAAAGCAAAACAAACCCTAAACGATTTTTCAAATATATTAATTCGAAGAAAACTAAATCAGAACAGGTAGGTGCCCTAATTAATGATAATGGGGAAATGGTCACTGGGGATGAGGATAAGGCAGAGCTGTTAAATGGATTCTTTAGCTCTGTGTACACAAGAGAAGCGCAAGGAGCCAACACAGGAGATGCCACTGATAGTAATAGCCCAAGTATAATAATTAACAAGCTAAACGTGGATATCATCCAAGAAAAACTCAATAATTTAAATGTGAATAAGACTGGAGGACCAGATGGACTTCACCCAAGAGTTCTCAAAGAACTCAGTTCCGTTATCTCGTCACCTCTGTTGTTGATCTTTAAAGACTCACTAGCAACTGGTATGGTGCCAAGGGACTGGCGCAGGGCAAATGTGGTGCCCATTTTTAAAAAGGGCTCTAGGTCTTCTCCGGGCAATTACAGACCTGTTAGCTTAACATCCATTGTGGGGAAATTGTTTGAGGGACTATTAAGGGACAACATACATGAATATGTAACTATCCATAATATTATAAGTGACAAACAACACGGTTTTACTAAGGACAGAAGCTGCCAAACTAACCTGATTGGCTTCTATGAGGAGGTGAGTAGAAGCCTGGACAGAAGGGCGGCTGTGGATATAGTTTTTCTGGATTTTGCAAAAGCATTTGACACTGTCCCCCATAGACGCTTATTGGGGAAATTGAGATCTTCAGGATTAGAAAACGCAGTTTGTAACTGGATTGAAAACTGGCTGAAGGATCGTGTGCAGAGAGTTGTGGTTAATGACACCTACTCTGAATGGTTACCAGTTGTAAGCGGTGTACCCCAGGGTTCAGTGCTGGGCCCACTATTATTCAACTTGTTTATAAACGACATAGAAGATGGAATTAAAAGCACTGTCTCTATTTTTGCAGATGACACAAAGATATGTAGCACAGTGCAGTCTATTGAAGATGTTCACAAGCTTCAGGCTGACTTGGACACATTGAGTGTCTGGGCATCCACTTGGCAAATGAAGTTCAATGTGGAAAAATGTAAAGTCATGCACTTGGGGTCTAATAACCCTAAGGCAACATATGTCCTCGGGGGAGTAAAACTGGGAGAGTCACTTGTTGAGAAGGATCTGGGGGTACTAGTAGATCACAGACTAAATAACAGCATGCAATGCCAAGCAGCTGCTTCCAAGGCCACCAAGATACTATCGTGCATTAAAAGAGGCATGGAATCACGGGATAGAGATGTAATTTTGCCTCTTTACAAGGCACTGGTGCGCCCTCACCTGGAATATGCCGTCCAGTTCTGGGCACCCGTTCATAGAAAGGACGCCCTGACTCTGGAAAGGGTGCAAAGGAGAGCCACCAAACTAATAAAGGGAATGAAAGATCTTAGTTATGAGGAAAGATTACGAGAATTAAATCTGTTTAGTCTTGAGAGGAGGCGATTGAGGGGGGACATGATTAACTTGTATAAATATATAAATGGACCATACAAAAAATATGGGGGAAAACTATTTCACGTAAAATCCTCTCTAAGGACAAGGGGGCACGGCCTTCGATTGGAAAAAAAGAAATTTAGTCTCCGGAGGCGACAATCGTTTTTTACCATAAGAACTATAAATCTATGGAATAGCCTCCCACAGAAGCTTGTTACAGCATCAACCGCTGACAGCTTCAAAAAAGGATTAGATGCTTATTTTGAAGAAAATAACATTAACAGTTACTACTAGTGGTTATCAATAAAAAAAAAAAAATAAAGACAAAAAAATAAAATAAATAGCTTCCCCTATGAAATAAAAAATAACTTCCCCCTACCCCAACACCCTTGGTTGAACTTGATGGACATATGTCTTTTTTCAACCGTATTAACTATGTAACTATGTAACATAGGACAGGAACTAACAGACTCAAAAAGTTTCTACCCCCTGGCCATACAGCAAGTGAACAAGTGACACATGTTTTTGTTTTGTTTTACGTCAATAGCTAGGTTTTAATAATATTGTTAATCCAAATCTTGTACTGCTGATCAGCGTCTCACTTGCAAAAAAATCCTTTTATGCACATATGTACTTGACAAAGTAAATGGATTATGAACAGTGGGCCAAGCTGGGTTTTCCCTCTCTGCTACCTAAATGAAGTTTTTAGTGACCTGCAGTGGCCTTCCACTGGTTGGCACTGCTTTGGCACATAGCCAAAGATCTGAAAAACTTCCTTACTACCAGTCCACTAAAGCCAGAGGGCAAAATATGACAGCCTTACTAGAGATGGCCACACAGGACACCTTAACTCAAAAGAATGGTTTTAAAAAACATAAGAACTTACTGAACAGCTTTTCTCGGGGTTTCTCTTCCATTGCTTTTTGATTTGCTTCTTTTCAGCTGTAGAATGTAAAGATGCATGTGAAGCACTCCTTGGATTTAATGCCAAAATGTTCTGAAAAATAGATAATTTGCATTACTTATAGAGAAAACAATTACTGAAAAACATAAATGTATAATCATATACCGACTGCAGAATATTCAAAACCCCAGAATGATGCTAAAATGAAAGCATTTGATACTGTGCCACATTAAAGATGGATACAAAAGATGAGAATACTTGGACTGGGGGGAAACATGTGTACATGGGTGAGTAATTGGCTTTATGATGTGAATCAAAAAATGGTTATCAATGGTATATACTCAGATTAGGTCACAGTTACTAGCAAACTACCACAAGGGTCACTTTTCGGCCCAGTCCTCTTTAAAAAATATATATATTAATGACATTGAGAATGGATTAAACAATAGTATCAATCTTTGTAAATTATATAAAGCAGTGTAAAGTAATTAAAGTACATGTTCAGGCAAAACAACAAAAAAAACTATATTCACCTTTTCTCCCACCCAGACCTTCGCTCCTAGACCTGGGCTGCAGCGCTCACCTGACAGGCTGGATGCCAGATTTTTTTTTGTTTTGCCTGAAAATGTACTTTAATACAAAATAGGACAGCTGGAAGCTACAAACAGATTTTGGAAGCATGGGCAGTAAAATGGCAAATGAAGTTTAATACAGATAACTATAAGGTTATGCCATGTAATTTATGCCATGATTACACACTAAATAAGGAAATGCTTGGTACACTACAATGGAAAAGGACCTAGGAGTTTTAGTTACCAAAAAAACTTGACTCTAGTGTCCAATACCAGGCAGCATCTGTCAAGTCAAACAAGATCATACGGTGCATCACGAGGGGTATAGGTGCCCATGACAAGAGCAAAATGTTATGCCTCTATAAGTCACTGGTCAGACCCCATATGAAATATTGTGTACAGTTCGGCATATTTAAGGACATTTCAGAACTGGAGAGCATTCAAAGACAGGCAACAATCAATAAATGGAATGAGGGAACTAGAGTACCCTGAAAGATTGTACATATATGCAAGGTCAATACAAAGATCTGTCCCCCCATTTTTTTATACCCCAGGGTGTAACCATAACCTGAGGGCATCCATTAAGTTTAAAGGAAATGAGCTTCCTCCACCAACATATGAGGGGTTTCTTCTCTGTAAGAGCAGTGAGACTATCTATAGTAGTCATGTACTCCCCATTGCAGTCAATAAGAGCCCTTTGCCGAAAGATATAAACACAACAAATGGATCTGATTGAATTGAATTAGAGCCCACACATGCGCTGTTGGACCGATGAAAGACTCTGAACATCTCCTGTCCTCAGCACTGGTCAATTGCTCTCACTCCCATCGACAGTGACCCTCAACTTCTCTGGAACAGCTTCCCCTATTCAATATTCACTCCCCAACTCTCCAAGCTTTTATTAGTGCACTCAAAATCCCACCCTTCAGAGTGGCATATAACCTGGTTTAACATGTTTATGGGGGTTATTCATCAAGCCATAGCGCCAGGTATCGACTGGCAGCGACAGGTAGCAAACGGTGAACGCCGGGCGCTGTACGCAATACCACATTTATCAAAACGATTCCGGTGAGCGACTCGAACAGCGCCATGTAGCATCCGATTCATCATCACAGACGGCTCAGCGTATACCGCCAGCGCTCTGGCTTCCAGAGCACCTGGTATTACCTGTCGCTACCTGTCGCTCTCCCATACATTTCAATGAACATTACTTTTCTTCTCTTTAAACAGGGTTTTAATTTTGTTGTTTTTAATCAAATCATTTTGTGACCTCTCCTGGCCTATTAAATGTCATATTTGAAAACTTTTTATATTTTTTATATTTTTATGCAGAATTGTCATTACAGGTCTGGTATTAAAGTGTTAATGTCACAATGTAATAACAATGTAATTCCATAAGTTTTCGCTTTGTTACTAGTGGATATGTGTTCAAAAACGGACTTTAAATTACACAGCATCTGGCGCTCTGGGCTACAGCGACCCAATTTTGAGCGCTGGCACTGTATGAGGCTGTTTTTTTGATGAATATGGTTTGTGTCCTCACATTGACCAGTAGCTACCTTTCGCTCCCATATATCGCTGTACTGGTGTTATAGCGACTCACACATCTAATTCATCAATGCCGGACAGCGACTGAGGCACTCGGTAACAGGGAACCATAGCCGATCACTGCAACTATGGTCGCTCTGAGCGCCTCCCTACAGATGCTCATCTGCCGGTACCTGGCGCTAGTGATGAATCAGCCTCCACGTCTCTATAGACAACTTGTGATCCTTCCCGTTTCTCCACCCCATTAAAGTTAGGCTATAAGCTTGTAAGGCGCAGGGCTATCTCCTGCTGTAGCTTGTATTCAAAGCATCCACTTTGTACTCTGTAGCACCTCATTTGTAATAACGTGTGTACTGTATGTGTTCCCTGTCTGTATTTACTACATTGTGCATCTCTATAGAAGAAGTAGAAGTGGCCCTATATTAATAAATAATAATGCCATGGGGTAAAATGGTAAAAACAGTAAGTGTTTCCTTTCATTCCTTCAGTCCAAGAGTTAAGAGCCAGAGAGAGGCATTGCTAGCCTAGACTAAACAGCAACCATATAAGTTTAGTGGGCTTTTATAATAAAGTTTTTCTGAGCATTATTATATTGTGCCCTTGTCCAGGGCTAGCTTCAGATGCAAGTTGGCCTCTGAGCAATAGAGATTTCTTTAGGCCCCTTTGTGAGAAAAACTTCAAAATCCCAAATTAATATAAGCAGAGTGTGAATAACAACTCAGACCCCCAAAAATGGAGGGATGTAAGCATCCACCAAAATGTATAAGCATAGTGTGAGCATATAAGCAAACAACAAGCAACCCCCCCCCCCCACCTCAAAACTAATAGCCAGGTGGCAAAGCTACTTCATAGTGCCTAACATTAGTGGCCATGTGAGCAGATCCCCTCCAGCCACCAGAAATAAGCAAGGAGCAAGTGGAACCCATCTCAATGACCCAAACATATAGTAGTGAGGTAAGCATCCCAGCCATATGTGCTGCAGCTCAACCTCCTGCAGTGGCCACCCACTAGTATGCCGGTCATGCTCATTTAGAAAAGAAATTCACTAAGTGAAGTGGACCCCTCAAAGCATAGTGGGCCCTTTCAACTGCCCAGGTTGGTGGGTTCTTGATGCCTGCCATGTCCTTGTCACTTACACTTCAAAAGTCAGTTAAGTTTTTACTTGTAAAGCAGTTCTTTTTGTCTCCTTATCTTTAACTATGTTTCCAATTCTCTACAACGTAGGAACAAGATCCCAGATTTCAAGCTGTTAGATTGCTTGTTTTTGGTGCAGGCCGCTTATTTACTTACTAAAGGTATGGTCACGGCCTTAAAGCCATTTTAAACTAATAATACATATTACAACAAAACACAACAGGGAGAAAATGACGGTCAAATAAATGTTATTTTCTGCTTTTGAAATAGAGAAAGGAGAGGGTCTAAAATAAGTTGTAGTTTACTGTTATGTAAGGTTTAAAATAACTAAATGTACCAATAGCTGTCTGCCTTTTATCTGTTCCAACAATAACAGATCAATGTCCTGGTGTGATGTGATTGTCAGCACCAGAATGTAAATCCCAAATGAAAAATATAAAGCAGAAAATGATTTTAAATGAGAGAAGCAAAAATGTAAGCATCAGGAGGTTGTCTTATTCAAAGTTAAAAATCAAGGCATACTCCCAGGTCCTGAATTCCTCAAATAGAGATGCCACCAAGGTTTTCTGCCTGTTGGTATGCCTGCTGCCATGCCCCTGCTTTGGGCACCAATAATAAATACATTGGGCTGTATAGCAGGAGTCGCATTCCTTGGAAAAAGAAAACAGCTGCTACACATATCTGTCACACATCGCAAATGGTTGAGGAAAACATTGTGGATTTAGTTGCATGAGAGTTGTTCACAAATTGGGTACAACTCCTAATCACAATTTGGACAATATTTACTACTATTTATTATACAGTATACAATATATACTTGAAACGTAGGAGACAAGCCGATATCATCAAACATGAGAGTAGAAGCAACACAGAGGTTCTTTCTGGAATAGAAAAATAAAAAAACAACTAATACCTCACCAGCGAGTAACTGTCAGGCTCCACGCCTTTTAGGCATCTTCCATTGATCTCTGCAAGCAGCCTCAGAAGTACTTTGGGTTTTTTTGTTGTAGACCTGGCTGTTCATCCATTGCACTGCTCAACAGCTCCACCTGGTGTTTGGTTCACTGCAACTGCACGAAGCCTAGAGTGTAAGCTCTTGGGCTTGTATTTTACTTCCTGGTTTCCTGGCTCTGAATGCACCAGAAGTGACCTCACTCAGACTCTGACACAGCCCTATTTAAATGGACACCTGGCCTGTATTCATTGCTGTGTTATCAGCTCAGTTCCTGGAAGCTGTGATTCCTGTTACCTGCAACTCCTGACTGTTATACTGGATTGACCTGGACTGCTTCCCGATCAGCTATTGGATTAACCCTTGCACGGATCACACGGTTTGAGTTACAGATTGTTTTATGGACTTTGCTTATTTTCTGCCTGCCCATAATTTTGGATTGTTTATTGGACTTTGTCTGTGAGTCGCCAGCCCTGGAATCTGTTTTTCATTTGTCACCAGCCTTAAAGCACTGATTGCTTAATGGACTTTGCCTGTCAGTCTTTGACTTTGTCAGTCGCCAGCCCTGGAATCTGTTTTTCGCTTATTGCCAGCCTCTGAACACAGATTGTTTATAGACTTGCCTGTCTGACGCTAACTCAGGAATTTGATCTGTTTTCGGTCTTTATTAAACCCCTGAACTCTGTTCTGTCTCATTTGACCTTCTTTTCCATGCTTCACCCACATTTGGAGCTCTGCCCAGCCATCACTTCTTGCCAGAAGTCTACCATTTCCTTGGTTGTAGCCAGGAATCCTGACAGTAACCTTGTTGACTGAAGGGCCTGAATTGCAGACGGAAATTGATGAAGCACAGCAACATTTCAGCTAAGGTACTGTATTACTCAAAATGGACCGAAACCTGGAATTTTCACTATCCAGGGTTTTGGTCGAATCCACAGTGGAAACGTGATATGCTCCGCCTTGTAAAACCGCCCAGTCATCCGTTATACCTACCTCATCAGCGATCCCAGGGCAGAGCTGCGGCTGGCCTACAATCCACTTGTTTGGCTGCACATATAAATTAGCTGTTCATGGGATCAGTACCGGCAAGCCCAGCATCTCTCTATGGCTGTACAACCATGTCAGCGGTGGGGCCACGTCAAAAACTAGATGGACGTAGAAGATGCTGCTGGACACAATTTTGCTGTAGGATTGTCGGCAAGGTATTTGTACAGGGCGACCCACTGGGTTTCATACGGGGGGTAGAGTCTTATAGATTCTAGATCTGGTTTTGGTCCAATAAACCTCAAGTAATATTGCACTCAACTGCAGCACTCATTTGTCATGCTGCTGTTTTTTTTTTCTTTAATGATTATGGGTCATCTTTTTTTACAAACTTGTGAGAGTTTAAGAGGAAGGAAAAGTACATGAAGAAAAGTTTAGAGGTCCTATGAACAAGGATAGTGACAATCTGTTTTCATTGGAAGAGTTGGTGATCGCATACACAAGACTAAAAAAACAAGCGTAGGAAAAAGCGTTAAATAGCACCTACTTATAACAGGGCTGCCTCAAAATTACACACAATCGGACTACATTTTTCCTGAAAAACATCGAAGAGACATTACGGAGGAGTAGGAAACATTATGGCTAGAACTGAAAAGGAGCAGGGTGACTCAATGGCACTTGAGGAGAAAGTCTGATTGAATGTTTGAAACATATATATATATATATATATATATATATATATATATAGTGGTAAAGTGTGTGGAGAAGTCCTGGATGGAGTATATTTTTCCCCTACAGTGCTGTATAGAGCACGATCCATGCCAGGATTTCAGAACCCTGGTCACATTCCCCACTCCTAGGTTTCTTCTGATTTCAGGCCTTGCACACCTGGTCAGATTGGCTCAGTGGGAGCCTTTTATTCAGGCTCCTTCCTGAAATCAGTCATTTGTCTTTGACCAGCTGGATGGAGGGAGCTCAGGCGGAACTGCATGTTGTGTGAATAACAATATTGGACTATTAAGCCGGAGGACTTGGCTTCTGCGCCCCACTCTTGGACCGTTGGGGGTGAGAAGCGGCGGGCTGCTTTGCCCTGCAATCTGGATTGGACTTTCCTTTGACCCACAGCTTGCTGGAATCCCCAGCCCTGGATTTACCTTTATTTGGTGATGTAACCATTTGTTTTGATTTTCTGCATTGACTCTGCAACCTATGAATGGAGAAGTATTATTTCATTTGAATACTTTCATTTTTCTGCAATAAACCTGCTTTGCCGAGAGAGAACTGTTGTCTGTGTCACTTCCGTTCGCCCCCAATATCCCACAATATATATTATATGTTTTAGCTATCAAGCTTATCTAGTGATTTTTTTTTTTATTAGATTAGAAAATGTGTGTTTTATAGAAGCAATTTTACTACCTGCAATGTACACCAGGTCTCGACAGCAAGATCTACAAGAAGAGAAAAGTGATATACATAGAACACTGCTGTTATGGCCGCTGCTGAGGTAAGGGAGCTAACTTACACATACTCAGTAGCACCATACTGCTTCTATAAAACACACATTTGCCAAACCAAAACAACATGTACCACCTTAATACAAAAAATAAATAAATGTGTGCTCACTACAGATAAATCACCTAAGACAAGCAAGGGGTGACAAAGAGGTTACATTTGCCAACTAAGCAACATTTTAAAAAATACTATAAGCTCAGTACCTTGAGGACATCATTAGGGCACACAAAAACACTTTAGACTTAAAAAAATGCCATAGATATGGACTTCCGCTTTAATGTCACAAGACAGAAAGGCTTTAAGCGGTAAGGGGAGTAGGACTGCTTTTATTTACGCAAACCTCAGATGTCCTTTAAAAACATGATATCTATTGTGAAATATAACTTTGATGACAAAAGCTAATGCTGGGGCTTAGCATTTCCTATTTATATTAGCTGCTGTGTGTTAAAGGATGCCATATATTTCTTTCCACTGACTTTCAAAATGTAGAAAGTGTTTGCCATCTGGACATACAATTTCAGGTACATAATAATATGATGGAAGAACCTATAACAGATGCATGATCCTAATGAATTTTGGGTTTACTCTGTTACAATAACCAAGTATCATAAAGTGCAGCAATAGCACCAGTAAAACATCCTGTAAACCCAACAGCAATATTAAGTTAGCAAGCAGCCTACATGAAGCCAGTCCTATGTGCCTCTCCTTCATTTCCTGCTGTGCAGGATAGATGTCGTAGGGCTTCAAAGTTTTCCCTCCTTTAAGTTTAATTCTTCCAGGAACACACAAAAAAGTGGTCTAACAGCCATTCTGTCCCTTGTAGCTCTCAGTGTAAATGAGCATGGCACGTCACAGTGGTCCTACAGCTGTCTCTGACCACAGCAGGGCATGCACAAGACTGTGCCATGACACACACTTCCCAGCTCATCCACGACCCAGAATTGGATGTGAAAAATCTTCCCTTACACTACAAAAGGAATTTACAGATAATCTGAGATGTTCATTTTAAAGGGGAATAAATTGAGAGGAAGTTAGTGTGTCCATGGACATGGACGTTAACACCAATGGCATTAGACAGTTTCTTGGATGTGTGACTAATGAGTTATGTTGAGTCACTATTATGGTACTGTAACAACAGTAAATGAATAATAAAATCTCATCAGTGCATAAAGGCAGTCTTCCTATGTTTTATATATAATGACGTATTAAAAACCGATAGACATCTTTCAGTTAGATGAATGAGCATTACAAAGAGACTACCTACAGCTGTGGCAATTCATTTTGTTTCTATTGAATACTTTGCCCACATTTTTATAATTAAGGTACGACTTAAAAGTATAGAGCACTTCAACCACTAAGTGCTCTGGACCTCTCAAACAACAATGATCGGCTTGATTAGTTGTAGTAAAATATAGCAACATGGTAAAAACATTCAAGCAGCAAAAATATCATTGGATATGGCTTGTGAGCTAAACATAATGGCTTATGTAGGAACATTGTAGCAATAATAAAGCATAAAATAGTGACTACAAAAAGGAAATGTCTGTTTTTTTGTTTACTATAGTTTTTCCACAGATATAGCAAAGCGTCTAAGCATAATGTGTCAATCCAATAGTGAGCTAGTGATGTTTAGTAGCTATTTAACAAGACTGGAAACAGTCAAAAAGGGCCAGCCTTAGGATGGAAGGCACACTGTGCAAAACAGAATGACACCCTCCCAAAACACTTCTACTGTCCCATATGTTTGCCGACAGCCACTGGGGAGGCAATGCGGAAGTGAGGGAGTTCCTCCAGTATCAGGCATGCTGCTAAGGGCGAGTGGACCAGCAGTTATTTTTGACTACCAGTGGACTAAAACCTATATTTGCTGACCCTGAAATCTAAAAGATTTGGAGCTGGCTGATTTCCTATGCCCAGGGCTTCCCAATGTGGTATACCTGACTGTGTGAAACCACCTTGGATTGCCAGCATACTCCCCTCACAAGCAATCCCATGGCCCATGCACAGGCCACATCCCTGCCTGATTCACTGCCGCTCTGGAGGAAACAGGGGATGCCAGCTTTTCCCAGCTATCCGTGCCACGCTCTGCGGACAAAAAGTGTTCTATGCCCTTAATTAATATGCACAGCATAGAGTGCTGATTGGATGAAAGCATGAGTATATGCCATGGGATTGCTTGCAATGTGGATATGCCGGCAATCCCAGGTGAAGTTCACACAGTGGGGATAGGGAATCAGCCAGTTTGGTCAACGTTAATGGTCAGAACAGAGGTGTGCATGGCACTCCTTTCTGATCCAACCAACCATGCATCCATAGCAGCTCCAATTGACATCAAGCAGGCAGGCTAGGGAATTGAGCAGGGCGTCCTGTACGGTGACACACGCCTGCAGCTGTAGATTGTGCAGCAGATTATTTCCTATGCTAGTGGCTATGGGTACTTCCATTGGTAATAGGGAGAGTCCTTTAAATGAACATAATTAATTATGTGCTTGTCCTTTTAGTCAGCAAAGTATTCTGTTCATGGCCAATCATATGTCTGTATGGGTTGGGAGGATCCAGAACTGATATAAGTTAGGGATATAGCTTAAACTAGCCCAACACTTTTAGTTGGTTTATTTACTTTGCTATAATTTAAAAATATAATTTAAATATTGAGATCTTCTTATGAGGATGTAACCAAAAGATTAGAGCTAAGCAGCAGTGCATGTGATGAGCGATTTAATAATATCTATCTGGTAAGCCTAATTGAGTGAAGGTAATAGGCTCACAACTGGGTGATAAGCTGTGTAGCAGACACATACATGGGAATGGTGCACACAGGATGAATAGGACTTGTGTGTGAATTGAGCCCTACATATGCATCTTTCTTCATAGTATATAATTACATTTAAAAAAATATTTATTTCAAGAAAGTGTAGCTCTGTGCAATATTTTTTGATTTATGTACTGCAGTTATTTACAGGTCTACATGTTAGCGCTTTGAATATTTTAGTGTGTGACTATGTAATCCACGTTCCCAGTAGGGGACAAGAAACATAAGAAAAACTGCTGCACACCAACACAGGTTGTCACTTTCAAACTTGTTGTCACTTTCAAACAGGGGGTTGTAGTCAGAGCATGACCACACAGAGTTCTTTTCAAACTGCAAATAACTTCATTTCACATAACTTGGCAAAATGAATCACTTGCAGCAAATGGCAAACAGTTCAAAAGTTAAGTGCATGCTCCCTCCTGGGACTGGTCACAAAACAGAAGTTGCAGAATAACCCCTTCCATGGTGCCAGGCCAGGGAGAGCGCTCATCCCCCACTCTGGGCATACGATTCAGGCTTCCCCACAGCAGCTGGGCTTCTCTCAGCGCACAGCGACTAGGATGCCGACCAGGCCACCCCACAGCAAAGTCTCTCCCCCACACCAGTCACTCATCCAGGTTATAGGCCCCAACATTTACCTCAGGAAATGGCCGCCTCAGAGTAACCTTGCAACTGCAGACTGCAGCCTCTCTCTCTCCTGGGGAGTCAGCTCACCTCAGGAGTGTGGGGTCAGTTAGGGAGGATCCCTGTGGGAAGATACAAGGGCATGCTGGGGCCTACTCTCCTAGGCCTAACATCAGCAGCTGCCCTCCTCGCTCTCTCTCATGGCTCGTCTCTCCCCAGGGCACTGCCCCTCCCTTTTATACAGCCTCACCCCAGTCCACTCCCTGGCCGTAAACCCCCATGATCTTGTGGGTCCAGGCCGAAATAAGCTCCCTGGCCTCAACCAAGAAGATTAAAAAAAAACATTTTTTACAACTGCATACGATTTAGGTGCTGTAATCCCTTTGTTATTTGATATATATATTTTGGCACAACACTTTAACTGACGCAGATTGTGGTTTCATTTACAGTCTCATAATTGTCTGCTACAATTGCGTTTTGGCCACAATCACACTGTAAAGTTGGTGCCAGTGGAGAAGGCGGGGTGAAGGTGGTGGCCATGAAGAAGTGTAGTCTATCCCCTAATCAGTATGCTCCCTTTGTGACTGAGGGAAAGCAGAGTGGGGGGAGGGGTATGAGCACCAGAGGAAAGAAGAAACATTACAGAGGAATAAGGAGGTTTTACACACTGAAGCATCTATCGGAGCATTAAATGAATCCTTTTGTTTTAAATACAGCTAGGCATTTATTTATACCCATAGGAGTTGATTGATTGAATGCCTGATTGATTGGGTCTACATTATTTCAGCTGAAAACGTGGCAGCATAGGGTGAAAATCAGCCTTAGATTTTACTGGGCCGACCAGGCCATGACCAGCCCACAGTATCCCCACTAGGCCGAGTGCCCTCCAAGGCTGAGGCTATATCATTGCAGGGACAGGCTATGAACAGAGGTGGATATGGGCAAGCTGATGGCACTGAAGCTTTCATATTGTGGGGGCAGTAACTGTGGCAGAGTTTGATATGCCTCCCTACAGCCATGATTCTGTAGAATTGGGGCTGAACATTGGCTTGAGATTCTTGGTTAGAAAAGTTCTAGGAGAGAGACTAGAGGCATGTATTAGATGGGAGTGTTAGAAGCAGTAGCCCAACTGGCCCCAAAGTAGTACGGCCCTACTAGGTATTATCCTGGGTCTCTCTATGGCCAGTCCATCCCTGGCTGAAGGGAGTTACTGTGATAGGGCAAATTTTTATACACTCAAGTGTATAAATGCTGAGGACATGTCTGTAAAATCGTTATTTGAGAGAACTATTCCATCGACAATGAAACTTTATTGAGAAAAATACAGAACGTTCACTACAGTAAAAATAGGAACGAGTGCCTTCCAACACTATAAACACACCCCTCGATTCAAAGAGGAAAAGTTAATTGATTTCGTATCGAAAATCGTAAGTTTGGGTGGGTGTTAGTCATTTTTTCCTGTTTTTTTGGCCATTTCCGACTCGCACGAGCCTACGTACGAATGCGTATATGCTCTTACGATCATCGCAAGTTCGTTCCTAAATTTTAGGATCAAAACGTAAAACTTAGGAACAAATCCTAAAACTTAGGATCAAAACGTAAAACTTAGGATAATTGGATGTGTTTAGGTGTGATTCAGAGAAACCTCTAAACGCGTTTTAAAAGAAAGCCACAGCCGACACCTTTTAGCAGCCGGATTGCTGTTCGTGAACAGGTTTTTTGGCTATGTGGAGGAGTCTGCGCGTCTTGTGCTCCAATGAACTGCATGTATCAGCATGGCCGAGGCCATTAATTGTATGGCAATGCATGCCTGATTTAATACATTTCATGTATGCCTTATAAAAGCATTTTAATGTGGACCTTAATTAGTCCTTTGCATGTAAACCTTTATTTTGCGTTAATTAAAGAAACTTATGTCCTTTGTTATTTATTTTAAAATTGATGTACTAGAATAATATTTTTAGATAGCATTTATTGGTGTAGTTGTTTACCTTTGCTTTGTTTAATTATTTAAGCACATCTTTGGTCAGATGCATCACACTTACTGAGGAGAGGAGAGCGGGATAAAGTGCAGGATGTGGGTTACTGCTGTATTTTGCCCCCAGAGCTGGGGGCACGGACAGTCACAAGGCCCTTTCTGTTTGCAGGCTGCCCGAGAATACCTGAGTCGCCATCTTGGCTGTTTCTAGACTCATAACATGCAGAAGTTGCTGGGTGTTTTTTTATATTTGAGAGCAATCTGTATGTAGAGGGTGTGGGTAACCACACACAAAAAATTTAAGTTGTACCATTTGAAGCCAAAATATTAAAATTAAATCAACAGGTAAAAAATGCAAGTTAACTAAAAATTAAACAAAGTAAGATTTTATTATGCAAATGCATTCATTAATGGTTGGTTTCTACAAAATGAATGAAATAAAGAAAAATAAGACCAAATATTTAGAATGCACTTTAATGAGCTAAGTTTGTAGTGCGCAGCCGCAAGATCAGAAGGATTTACGTCCAGACAAAAAAGGAAAAAGGGCAAAACCAATGTTGCAACCTGAGAAATGAAACGGAAAATTCAGGATGGAAACTGACATAGGTCTGATTCCCGACCTGCCATACGAACGGACGTAAATTTTAGGATAGAAACGTATTTGCTTATAGAATCACTCGCAAGTTCATACGAACGCACGAGCGTTCGGGAAAAATAGGATGATCGTGACCCAAATCCAAGCTGTTACATGTTTCTTTGAATCAACCCAACAGTTTTTGTGCAATAATAAGTATCACTGTGCTCCTGTGTTATATGCAGGTTTAAAATATGTGTTGCTTATCTGAAAGTTTTGATGACATTTTCATTTTAGTAAGACAATGACATTTAAACCTATACGCAACTATAGCATTGATGCCCCATTGCCTTGTCTCGAGGGGTCAGTCTGACATTGCCTGGCCATTTCCAGTGAGCTTCCCTGAATCCAAAAGGGAGACAGCTTCCTAGCTGTTTGAAAGCAGAGGTGCATGCTCTTACCAACTGCACAGACATGCTTATCTGGCACAGTATCAAGCCTGCAGAAAGTTAGGTCAGTATAACATTTATGTTTACTTTTTGCCCCAAAATGACCTTTAAACACTGTTATATTTCCGATTTGTGTTAAAGAAACTGCTGGAAGCTTGGTAATGCCTTGTATTTAGAAATCAGTGGCTTCTCACATAACTACCTAACAGGGGCATACATACCATAGGGGCAGTGGTTCCACGTGCCCCCGGGCCAGTGGAACAAGAGGGCCTGGAGCATGCTGCCTCCACCCCCTCGGCAGAATGTACATGCAGCACATATTTACCTAGCCATGCCACCTCCTTCCCTCTGTGACACGGGTCCTACCTCTACATAGCTGCTGCTCCTCCGACGGTGCCATGCGCACCCTGCACTCTTGACCACCCTGTCCCTCTAACAACTGCAGCGCACACCTCACTCCTTCGACGGTGCCGCACACCTTGCTCCTGCACACGCACCGCATCTCTGTTGTCGCCCCATCAGGGCTATGTATGCCCCTGCTCCCCAATATAAAATGAGGTTAATGTTAACCACAGAATATCCTGTAAGACAGCTTGATGGACATGTCTTTTTTTCAATCATATTAACTATGTAACTAGGTAAGAGCTGGGGCCATGTATTACTAGAACATGTGCAGAATAGAAGGTTTTTTTTCCATAAACCTAGATTTACAAAGATATTTTATTGAACTGACATTATTGTTGAAGAACAAAACTGGAAAACACAGTGCTACAAGCAATGGAAAAAATACACATTTTCCATTGTATATTGCCACAATTGTGTTTTATGGTGGTGATAGATGACTATTTCCCTTATTTTGATACAATAACATAACATGTACACAATCCCGCTAGACCAGTTTCCCGCACCACCTTATGATGTATAAATTATGATTGTTATTTGTTATTAGCAATATAAACAGGAGTGAACTTAGCCGGGCATCACATATTTCTATGAAAAATGCTAATCTAGCCTTTTTTTTGGAGCAAACATTGCCATATTTAATTATCACAAATAGTTTAATGAAAGTACTTGGAGATTATTTAAAGTGTGCCAAAGGTTAAAACGGACTTAAACCGGACCAACACAACAAACAAGCGCATTCCTCCCCAGGGCAATTTAGAAAACAAAATGGCAGCTCATGGATATGTAGGCCACCTGTACACAGGAAGTGCTGCTGGGTTTCCTGTTGCTGTGCAATGTCAGTTATGTCAGTTGAATTCAGGCAGCAGCATGGCTGAGATGATGGGAATGGAAGCTCCAAATGACCATTACCACTTAAAAATCTGTGTGGCAGCATTTCTGCTTGAGTGGATGCAGGGGCAAATGTATATGCTGACAATGCTTCAGTATCTTGCATGCAAATGGAGGGAGTTTTCTTTCCCAACTGTGGCAGGCTGTTGGTCCGATTTAAGTGATTTTCAGTTTGAGAAGCGTTTGGAGCATTTTCCTTCACTCATAAAGTGGGAAAAAATCTATATAATCTGCACCAGGATTGGGGCAATTGTACAGGTGAGGTGCAGATTATTTTTAATAATTTAGAGATTTTACTTGAGAAATTTCAAAATAACAGGCTATGGTAACTTTGAATTCCCATAGGCTTCTATTGTTTTAAAACTGTCAAAACCTTGATCTTACTGTTTAAAAACCTTTGCCTGTGACAGGCCAAAAGTTGTTAATCTTGGCCTATGACTTCTGGCCCCAGCTTATGATTCATAAGTAACTGAGTGGAACTCCTCATATACAGCAGTGGGCCATATTGTTGACATTTTTAATGTGCTGGACCCTCGTTGCTAAGCCTGTAGAATGTAGAATGTGCAAGGGTTGCTTCCTACAGGACTCTCAATCTATTGGAAATCTGCTTTGGGGTAGCAACCTTATGACAATCTCAAATATAATGCTAATACTAACATGTAGCGTTGCTTGAATTTCAACTGAATTGTGAAAGCCAGTGAGATGACCATGATCTGGATAAATTAATCTTTATATTTAGTCACATAGGCATGAGTGAGTCTATACTATAGGGTCGATTCAAAGAAACATGTAACAGCTTTGATTTGGGTGCCGATCATCCTATTTTTCCCGTCCGCTCGTGCGTTCGTATGAACTTGCGAGTGATTCTATAAGCAAATACGTTTCTATCCTAAAATATACGTCCGTTCGTATGTTATCTCCCGAACTTGCCTCAGTCAGTTGTCAATCGTAAAAAACAGGTTGATGTGATCACTTGTTGCGGCGGCAGCCTGTTTTTTCGGCCGCTTCCATCGTCCACCTCTTCCTATTACTTGCGTTTGCCTCTGGTTTTCAATGGTTTTTGGCCTCTTATATTCGTTCGTTCGTATGTATATAAGGTCTTGCGCATGCGCGATCCAAGCTACTCCACAAACCAATGTGGGCCCTATCTGACACTACCAATCTCACCACTACTGCCTCGCGCCAGGCTACCACTTACCTTTAGGAACCATAAAACTTACCCAAACCCCTTAGCGCTTGCATCCTTCTTCATGTTGACGACCCTAAAACTTACCCAAACCCCTTAGCGCTTGCATCCTTCTTCATTTCTCGGACCCTAAAACTTACCCAAACCCCTAAGCGCTTGCATCCTTCTTCATGTTGACGACCCTAAAACTTACCCAAACCCCTTAGCGCTTGCATCCTTCTTCATTTCTCGGACCCTAAAACTTACCCAAACCCCTTAGCGCTTGCATCCTTCTTCATGTTGACGACCCTAAAACTTACCCAAACCCCTTAGCGCTTGCATCCTTCTTCATGTTGACGACCCTAAAACTTACCCAAACCCCTTAGCGCTTGCATCCTTCTTCATTTGGACGACCCTAAAACTTACCCAAACCCCTTAGCGCTTGCATCCTTCTTCATTTGGACGACCCTAAAACTTACCCAAACCCCTTAGCGCTTGCATCCTTCTTCATGTTGACGACCCTAAAACTTACCCAAACCCCTTAGCGCTTGCATCCTTCTTCATTTGGACGACCCTAAAACTTACCCAAACCCCTTAGCGCTTGCATCCTTCTTCATTTCTCGGACCCTAAAACTTACCCAAACCCCTAAGCGCTTGCATCCTTCTTCATTTCTCGGACCCTAAAACTTACCCAAACCCCTTAGCGCTTGCATCCTTCTTCATTTGGACGACCCTAAAACTTACCCAAACCACATAATGTACATATGTCTATATGTTTCTAAGCATGTATTTTCGTGTTTGTGTAAATGTCTTTTTGGGCGCATATTAGAAATGACACATTTATGAAGGCTTAAAATATTATTTATTATATATTTTTTTTTTTTTGGTTGGTTTTTGTTTTTTTAAAACATTGTAAAATGTTAAAATTTTTTTTGTTTTTTGTTTTTAAAACAATAAAATTCGGTTCAATAAAAGCTAGTTTAAAACTATTTTACAAAATTAGCCAGGACCAAGGGCACTAATCCTCCTCCTCTTCTTCTTCTGTTGGCCCCAACGTCGCCTGTATGGCCAGCAGCTCGGCCACCAACTCCTTGATTCTTTTTTTTTTTCCCTCCAAGGTTTTTGGGATCATCCCTGTAACCAATAGAGAAATAAACATAAATAGTAGTACCAGACCGGTTTGTATGCTGGGAATAGATTTGGGGTTAATCAAATACATGTAAATGCATGACATATGTCATTCTTCTAAGGGATAAAGTAAATGCATTTCCCACAGGTAAGTATTGAAACTCCTTAAACCGGACCTTCAACATTATTTAATGAAAATCAATAACTATTCCCAAATGATTCTGCACCAGATCGAAGTACATTTTGGTGGATTTTTGATTACTGCGCCGCCATCTGGACTCAGAAGCATAACACTTAATGAGGAGAGGAGAGTGGGATAAAGTACAGGGGAGTAGGTTACAGTTGTGCTTTGGTAATACAGAGCATAGCTGGGTTCAGGGAAAGGTCAGCAGTCCCACAATGCATGGCAGCACCTTACTTTTTTAAATCTGTATGCCATGCTGCCTGTAAATATTGCGCATTCCATATGCCGCCATCTTGGATGTTTAAAGGCTCCTAACATGCAGTAGATGCCGGTAGCCTGTTTTTGAATGTTCGCAATCTGTATGTACAGTGTGTGGGATAATTATTAGCTAGGCTCTTAATACGAGTTAGGGTCCGCTTTAAGCTAACGAAGTGCCCACATGAAAGTGTTAACTATACATTGGCTACACCTTTAGTTATGTGTGTGTTATTAGCTAAAAACACATAAATATGAATAATGGCATGGCTACTTACTTTGTTGGTGGCCGACAGATGGCTGGTTGGGGCCAACAGGATGCCCTTGGTCCTGGCTATGCTGTGAAGAAGTCCCTGGAGAAACATGTGACATTTGGTTAGTAGTTGTATAGAGTCACTATTCCCAACATATCTGGCTCCCAGTCTGGCTGACATCACTCACCTTCGCCAGGATCAACTTCCAGCATCTCTGCTGCCTCCTCCTCCACTATCTCACCCGCTCCCGAAGCTTCTACAAATACATAATAAAGGAGCACTTAGTTTTTGGCCTGGCATGTATATCTTTGTGCATATACATGAAGAGTGACATACCAGAGCCTTCCCCATGCCTGGCCGGGTATGACTCCACGCCCACGCGGTTGGGCCCCTCCTCTGTGGTAAGGTCCAGGGGCTGGTCTGAGGAGGCCACAGAGGAGGGGTAGGTCCGTCGCCCGGGAGATCCACCACCTTCACTCACAGATGCAGAATCATGCAGCACTGGTCGGCCTGTGCGCCTCCGGGTGTGGCGAATTCTGAAATCCATTTCCAACACTAACAAAGAAAAGTCATTATAAATAAAGGCATAACTTATACATTTGGAACATATACCATGCTATCACTTTGTACTTACTTGGGAAATGGATCCCAAAAAACCTCCGCACCCGGGGCATGTGCAGACGTTTCAGGTCCGACCAATGCTGCATTATCTGGGTGTGAGTGAAGGTGGTGCTGGTCACACGGTGGATTTCCGCGATGATCTCCCGGGCGATGTCCCTTTTTTCGCACACATTGGGCGCGAAGTCATACCGGCGCTGAAGCATGATCTGAAAAACATAATGGACACAGAGCTTTTACTTTTACACACAGAGCCATATGTGTTGCATCACAAGTTGCGAATGTCATGTCATTAACACACACATTTAGAGTGCCAGCCATTTTTGGGGAGTGCCTTAAAGCGGACGTTCACTCTGATTCAGAGTCTGGTCTTATGTTATATGTTTCACACACCATGTACATACAGCTAGCCAACATTACAAATCAGGCCACCTGCATCTATGGCATGTTAGGATGGTTTGAACATCCAAGATGTCGGCTTACTGGTGGCTACTCCACAGGTTAATTAACTGGTGCTAAGCCAGAGCAATTGCCCTAATTAGGACATCAGCATAGAGAGGTGAAAACGTGGCCTGGCTCGGCCCTTGAGGATGAAGTGTGAGGAGCCTGTTCTTAAACATTAAGATCCCCAAAACTAGTTCCAAACGCATCATTTACATTTAGTACATCAGTCAGTATTAGCTTAAAAGGCAGAGCAAGGCACTTACCAGCATGAGGATCTCTTCCTGTTGGCGGGTGAAGATAGTGGGCGCCATCTTTAGGCTTCTTCAAGGCAGCAGATAAGTGAAACCCCAGCGGTTTCCTGGTTCCGCACGAACGTACGTCCGTACGAGCGCGTAGTCGTGCGCATAGGCGTCAGACGCTGGGCGCATGATTTAAAGGTCCCTGCACCCAAAGCTCATTCTCTTTGAGCTTTTTGCGAAAATGGCACCCAAAAAGGCAGCAGCTAAACGCGCCCAGCCAAGGCAGACCTCTGAGGGCCCAACCACCAGGTCCCAGCAAGGACCCAAGAAGCTAAGGGCCCAGAAGGCAAGTACCACCTCGGCCCCACCAAGGGACACTGGACCCTCCCTTTCCCAAAAAAGGGCCCCAAAGGCACGTGCCCCTGCGGCCAAAAAACAGGCCACAGCAGCCACCACCACCTCTGCCCCCAGAAGAGGCCGCCCAAGGGAGCCCACACCACCCATGCTTTCAAGCCGGGCACTTAGCCAACCCAGGCCCTGCAGCAGGCCCAGAACACCATCCAGGCCCCGCAGCAGGGCCAGAAGCCCAGCAAGGCAACACAGCAGGGCCAGAAGCCCAGCAAGGCAACACAGCAGGGCCAGAAGCCCAGCAAGGCAACACAGCAGGGCCAGAAGCCCAGCAAGGCAACACAGCAGGCCCAGAACACCATACAGGCCCCGCAGCAGGGCCAGAACACCATCCAGGCCCCACAGCAGGGCCAGAAGCCCAGCAAGGCAACACAGCAGGGCCAGAAGCCCAGCAAGGCAACACAGCAGGGCCAGAAGCCCAGCAAGGCAACACAGCAGGGCCAGAAGCCCAGCAAGGCAACACAGCAGACCCAGAACACCATACAGGCCCCGCAGCAGGGCCAGAACACCATCCAGGCCCCACAGCAGGGCCAGAAGCCCAGCAAGGCAACACAGCAGGCCCAGAACACCATCCAGGCCCCACAGCAGGGCCAGAAGCCCAGCAAGGCAACACAGCAGGGCCCGAAGCCCAGCAAGGCCGCGCAGCAGGGCCCGAAGAGCATCCAGGCCCCGCAGCAGGGCCAGAACACCATCCAGGCCCCACAGCAGGGCCAGAAGCCCAGCAAGGCAACACAGCAGGCCCAGAACACCATCCAGGCCCCGCAGCAGGGCCAGAAGCCCAGCAAGGCAACACAGCAGGGCCTGAAGCCCAGCAAGGCCGCGCAGCAGGGCCCGAAGAGCATCCAGGCCCCGCAGCAGGGCCCGAAGCCCCCGACCTGGCACCAGCCGGGAACATAGCCCCCGACCTGGCACCAGCCGGGAACATAGCCCCCGACCTGGCACCAGCCGGGAACATAGCCCCCGACCTGGCACCAGCCGGGAACAGAGCCCCCCAAGAGGCCAAAGAATGGCCACCCGGACCACATCTACACCTGGAAGTTCGGTGGCCAGCCACGCAAGAACACCCAGTCCCTTGGCCAGTCCAGTCCAGTCATTGGGAAGCCAGCAATCCTTCCATTCCCCTACCCAGCCCCAGGCCATAATGTCACCACATGTGTCTGCACACATGG
Source organism: Gastrophryne carolinensis (assembly GCA_027917425.1). Classification (NCBI taxonomy): domain Eukaryota; kingdom Metazoa; phylum Chordata; class Amphibia; order Anura; family Microhylidae; genus Gastrophryne; species Gastrophryne carolinensis. The sequence goes on from CM051235.1 coordinate 461,728,253, forward strand.
AGGAGCACCCAAGCCAACCATCTGTCCGCACATTGCGGCACGGACATTTGAGTGGGAGATTCTCCCATGACCAAAATATGGCATTGGCTAGTGGCCTTACATTATACTATGACGAGCTCTATGGGAGCAAATCAAAACACACCACTAAGCAGCGCAAGATGGAATTGTTTGAAACCATCCTACGACAAGTAAATGCAGCGGGGGAAGAGAGGAAAGATGTTGGACAAATCCAGAAGAAAATTTCGGATCTCAAATATGCTGTACGTCAAAAAGAAATTAAAAGGCATAATTACAGGTAAATAAATGATGTCTCCAAATGTAATGATTAGGATGTACTGTATGCACCTTTTCTGGGTACCAAACTATTTTTCCATTTCAGCATGAAAACTGGAGGTGGCTTTCCAACCAAACTGGAGTTTACACCTGCTGAGGAGATTGTGCTGGGCCTTCTCCATCCTGTCGCGGTCGGTGGCCATGCGGGTCTAAGGGACACAGACTCACCGACCCGTACACAAGGTGAGTACTCTTAATCTGCATGTTTGCCTGTTTGCCCAGAAAATTAAAGTTCACTAGTACCAAGATGACGGTATGGCCCTATGGTGTGGCTTGCTTGGCCTCGCACTACTGTGCCTGTTTGTGTCCTGTTTTGGTCCCTGTGAATCACACATTTTGGACCACATACATTATGTAAAAGAACAATTAACAATAATTATGTGTGAAGTAACGAAGTTTATGAAGAAAAGTGATATATTTGGACTCAATCACAAAACACACATCATTAGGGATGTGTTGGCTATTTGTTGTGTGAGTTGTGTTTGAGGTAACAATTTAATTCAACACCCCCAAACATATCTGACCTAGAGCAGCGATACTCAACTGGCGGCCCGGGGTCCCAATGCGGACCTTGCCACCAGATTCCCGGACCCCTGGCCAGACAGCCCTGCACTCAGTTACTTCTGTGTTGACGTGCTCAGAGCTGCCCCCTTGATCTGCGATGTAGTGGTTGGTCTCCTGGCCAATGTCATGGCTCCATGAAACCTAGCATTGCAATATGAAGTACTGCACAGGAAGTGGCATTGCAAGGTACACACTAACTTGGTGCATCATTCTCTTTGTCCAATCCTGTCCCGCTGCCCCAGCTCTGCCCCATCTGCCCCTGTCCCACCATCTGCCCTCCCCCCACATCAGCCCCATCCATTCCTAACAGATTTGCTCCATCCATCCCATCACCATCCATTCCTGTCCTCCCAGCTTTAGCCATCCAATCCCTGTCCCCTCAGCTCTGCCCCATCCAGCCCAGCAAGGGCAAGCAGCCTTTATTAGTTTGCACTTGGCAATCTCTAGCCCCTCCCCCAGTGTGCTGATTTCTAACTAGACACCCCCTGCGACAGCCCCATGCCCGGACCTTCACCTCTCACCGGATACCTTTAAATGGACCTTTACAAGAAGTGGTTGAGTACCCCTGACCTAGAGAATGGTAGTCAAACTCAAAATAGTTGCTCTGCAAGTTGTATGCTGACTGGGTACACTTCCTGACTTCGAACTGAGGTCAGTTAGCAGTTTACTCGATCCATTGCACATATCTTAAATTGAGTGTATTTTACCAATTGGACCCATTGCTGTAGAGTTGCTTAATATTAGAAATAGTGGCTTGTTTTATTACCTACCCAAACAATGCTTATGTGTGTGTTTACCTTGTTTTGTTTTTCTTCTTCAGCCCAGCATGACCCCTCAGCAAGTGTAAACTCACCCCCCAGTTTGATTATGCCTACCAGGTCCGTACAGCATAGGAGCCCAGATCCGAGTTTTTCGGTAAGTTTATTTAGTACCCAAAATACTACCAAGTACTTAAGCATGTGTTAAACTGATGGAATCCTAATTTGGGACGCCAACTTAACCTTTTTTTTTATATGTCCCTACAGACCCACACACTCATGGAAGAGATCCAGGAAATGGAGGAAGATGATGTATCCCTGCTGGCCACGTCCGATGACCTCCCCCTGGGTCCCAATCTGCAACTGCTCCCTAATGTTTCTCTGGCCAATCCTCAGCAGCAGAGTGAATCTGCATCCATTGTGCATGCACATGGGGAGACTGACACAACAGTCCCCAGTGTTCACTCTGCTGCTGAGGATTTGCCAAGCATGCCTGTTGCTGTTGAGGGGACGACACAACGCGGCAGGGCACGCCCAAGAGCCAGGGTAATTGTGCGGCGGACTCCATTACGCCGCCGCACAATTTCCCAGGGGAGGCACAGTGCCCTGCTTGATTTATGGAACCAAGAGAGGGACTCTTTTGAGGCACAGCTCGTAACTGAGCGGGAGGAAAGGCATGCCGATATGGTCAACCTAACTAACACCTTACAGGGCATCCTCGCGGAGTTTCGGACCCTCAACAGCAACATGGTCAATGCAAGTAATGGCATCCAGTCAGCCATGGCTGAGATGACCAATATGCAGAGAAACATTATGGAGCAGTTGCAAATTCACAATGCAACCATGGCCCAGGTTAGGTCCCATCCCCACGGACCTCCACCTGGGTTTTATGGGCAGCCACCCTATTAATCCATGAATGTGTGGGACATCTTTTCTCTTCCCCCCCACTGTATTTACTTGTCCTTTGAGGTTTCAAACAATCCATTTTGTGTTTCACATGCAGGTTGTGTTTTGTATTTGCTCCCATAGAGCTCCTTAGAGTAATGATTAAGGCCACTAGCCAATGCCATAGGTCTATGTGCTGTCTAGTTGGCAACTATCATGTGCCAATTATGGCTTTTGACATTTGTTTGGTTTGTTGGTTTGTGCTCCTCCTGTTTGCAGACATGTTTGTGTGACATTATGGCCATGCCCAAATATCCCTTGGCACAGGCAATATTAATGACTGGACTAGGCTGGCCTTTGGACCGAGTGTCCTTGTTTGGTTGTGCCACTCTCTTCCAGGTGTAGATGTGGTAGATTTAATGTTAATACCTTCTTTGTTTTTGAGCCACAGTTGTATGTGGATTTTTATTTTTTATGCACCACCAAACAAAGTGCAAAAAGTAAAAACATTTCAAACTTACAATACTTGTTGCGTTTTGAGTTGAAACACATTTAACATCACCTTGGGCTAAAGCAGATACATTTTTGGTTAAGAGGTGTAAAAATGCAAAGATCAATCTAAGTAAACACCAGGAAAAACATTAGGCAACAATTAAGGGAAATTGTGTATTTATTTAAGGTAATGCCACATTACGGCCAAACAAATATTTGAAAATAAAGGCAAATACACACACACAGAATGGCAAGCCAAAAAAAGGCTTTAACTAAAATGCTGCAATATCAAATTTGCTCTCACTGATTGGCCAGACTCACTGGGTGGGCCCACATAATTGTCAACATCATCTTTTCGGCCTGTAGAGGGCAGAACATCCACATAACGGGGGACACGTTCTTGAATGGCAAAATTATGCAGAACAGCACATGCCATTATGATGTCTATCACTTTGTTAGGAGCATATTGCAGGGCGCCCCCGGTATGGTCCAAACAACGAAAACGTGTCTTCAACAGTCCAAATGCCCTCTCAACAACAGCCCTGGTCTTGCGGTGCGCACGATTGTAGGCTTCCTGAGAGGCATCCTGGGGCCGCAGCACAGGCGTCATGAGCCAGGGGAGAAGTGGGTAACCGGAATCACCTTAACAAGACAATTAAATAACAAAAATTAACACATTGCAAGACAACAAACACAAACAATTTGACATATATCAAAATGAGGTAAGCTAAAGGGCCAAAAAAGACACCCAGGGCACATTAGAAAAAACACTATTGGGCCAAATGTAGTACATAACTAAAAATGCAGCTTAAATAAAGCCAAGAATGAAAAAACATCTGCACGGACAAGGCTTTTTAGAAATATGTTTTTGATTCTGGCTTCGCAAATGTTACAATTAGGATGCTGCTGAGGGGCCCACACCATTTTGATAAAGAATGCACTGTATGCAGTTTAAGTCCACTTTGCCGTTGCAAGACCAATACTACAAAAGGACAAAAAGCTAGCAGATACTTCGGGACAATCTGCTACCCAATATATTTTGGGACATGGAAGTTACAGACATCCTAACCAAAGTTAAAAAAAAAACCGAAGCACAAACGGAGCCAAGCGTTTGGTTGAAAAACAAAATACAATCCACAAAAGCCCCCCCCCAAAAAAATGCTGGTTCGTTTTTCTGACAAGAATTATAAAGCTAAAATAGGCAAACAATACAGATTCCTGGGAAATATCAGTAACCAAAAATAGGACACACTTACCAAGCAGCCATGCACCCGAAAATTCCCCAGACTCAAATCTCCTAAACAAACCAGATCGTCTCAGGATATAGGAGTCGTGCGACGATCCAGGGTAGCCGGCAAGGACACTCAGGAAACGCATGTCCTGCCCCACCACGGCCTGGACATTAAGGGAGTGTCCCATTTTTCGATTCCTTAAGGCAAAAACAAAAAAAAAGGGTAAGTGATAAGGGCAAAAAACATTTAGAAAAAAAAACATGTCTGCACACAAATTCAAACAACAAATGAGAAGCCTAAATAAGGCATGTACACAAAAGTCCAAACAAAAATATGCTGCCGCCAAGGAAAATAGGTTACATTACACGTTGGGCCCCATAATAACCCAAACCCAAAATATATACCTATATATATATATTCGTCGGATGCCCTAGGTACGAGTGCCACATGTGTGCAGTCAACAGCACCAATTACGTTGGGCATGTCGGCCACATTATAAAAACCAAGCTTAATGGCGTTTCTGGCTGCCATATCATCCGGGAAAAAAATATATTTGGGAGTTATGGCAGCCATGCCTTCCAAAAATTTAGAGAGTGCGCGGCTCAGCGTAGGCTGGGACATCCCCACGGAGAGGGCACCCAGCCTCTGGAACAAGCCGTTCGCCAAAAATTGCAGGCAGCCAAGCATCTTGGTCATACCTGAAATTGCATGCCCCTTCCTTGTGGTGCGGGCTAACCATGGCCGCAGCTCACTATATAATTTATGGAGGGAAGCGCGATTAAGCCTGGTCAGCTCAAACAGCTCAACATCATTCATGCTATCGATGTTCATGCGACGACGCAGGGGCAATCTGCTCTCGGACATCCGGATCAAATCGATGCCAAAAAGCATAAGCCCTTGATGTGCCACAAACTCGCTCCTCTCCATCCTACTCCCGAGGCCAAATAGCTGCCGGCAAACATTTCGGGAAACAGCTCTTTAATGGGCTTCAAAACAATTAGCAATCACCTCTCTGAATTGGTCGCAAGCCCATGTGAAGCACGTAAAAAATAGGATCGGACCTAAAAAATACGATTTGGACGGGAAAAACACACGAACTAACGCAAAATATACGATTGACGTCCGGAAAGCGTATGTTCATATACGTCTATGCGCGAACGTTCGTGCGAATACGAAATGGCCAAAAAAAAAGGAAAAAATGACAAACACCCACCCAAACTTACGATTCTCGATCCGAAATCAATTAACTTTTGCTCTTTGAATCGAGGGGTATTTCTTCTCTCTTTTCTACTGTCAAAGGGCCCTACAACTCACTTTTCTTCTGTAGTACTCCCCCTTTATGCCTCATTCCTAGCGTCAAACCTATAAGCACTCTGCACAGAAGCTGAAACTGAGACCTTGTGTGAATGGATCACCTTATCTGTTCAGCTCTTGTGATTTGATGACTGGCCTGTCACTAGAGTCCAACTGTAACTCAAGTCTACAGCTGCCTTACAGATCCTAAATTGGGCTTAGCACAGGGCACACCTTAGCAACACATTTAATCCCCAGCTAGCAACCACACATAAATCTACCCCCTCCCTGGGACAAAGTGCCACATTTGACAGTTTACAGGTACAGTAACTGGAAAGAGGGCCTACATATTTAAATACTTTAGTTTTTTGGTGACAATGTGTATCTCCTACAATATTATTATTAATATTTAGATATTCATTAAATGATCTGTGTCTTTAATTTCATTTTAAAACCACCTGATATGTACATCACAAATAACATGCCACGGGGATATATACAGGAGAAACAAAAATATCAAAGCACTTTCTTTTATCTTGTCTAAACTTATATTATTGAAAGCTTGTACAGATATATATATATATATATATATATATATATATATAGCTTTACAGCAGCTGATTTTGAATCTTTGAATAAAATAAAATAAAATACAGAATTACAGAACTCAGTATTTATGGTAAAAATTGTTGTCTGTTATTAATTGTGGTTAGGTTTGTCACGCTTGATGATTACAGCCTTTCCTCAAAAAAGCTTTGTTAAAATATTTCCACCCTGAGGCTTCCCGGCTAAATCATGATTAACTGGTGTAAGCCCATGGTAAATTAGCAGCTGTAATTAACTTAGTTACATATTACAATCACAAATTACCTGAAAGTACATGGGATGGCATTTTTATTGTTAAGGGAGTTTAGATCTTTCGAGGCAATTTTTGTTCTTGTGTTGCCTTGCGACAGGTCAAAATAAATGTAATGTAGGTACAATTAATAGAATTAATAAGCTCCGCTGTAGGTCACTGGAAATATAATGAAAGGGGTGATGCTAAATCCTCAGGTGATTACAGCATTTACCTTCACAGATGAATAACTACCAGGAGATGCTAATTTTTCCTTTGTCTAAAACACACATGTTGAGATAGGCCCCTGTGTTTATTAAAGGTGTGATTTATTTCAAGAGCTTCACGCGATGCTGTAACTTGTAATGGAAAACTTCACAATGCAATTCTCCTCAAAGTGTGACCAATGTTCTAAGTAGATACCCGATTTCGCCCACCAAGGTTTGAAGCATGATTATGATATTTAGACCAGAGAGCATTAAGAAAAAAAACATTCATTATAAAATTCTCAAAGGTTATCTAAAGGCCCAACTTCAGATATAAAAATAGTTATCTATAGCGTAGCTGATCACTTGATAAAAAGGGGTTAGATTAATAGTTTGGCTATGGACAGAGAAGTCACAAGAAATTATTTGAAGCAGAAAAGCTAAGTACAAGAGTTACAGAAACAGTGTGTATTTCCAATAGAGCAAACATGGGTAAAAATGAGCAAGTAAAAATGAATAAAGAATTTCTTTCTCCTGGTCTTGACAGCCATTTATGGTGCCACTCAGAGAAGTCCTAGTGCAATGAATTGTATATGTACAGTTAGTTGGTTCGCTTGTTAGTACCTTGTACTTATCTCTTCCCATATGTGGTTGATGATCAGATCCCCATACGATTCTCCAGAGACTTGTCTAGACGGGGTGTGTGGAGGTAGTGTCTGGCGTGTCCCCTCTATTGAAATGAAAGGAGTGGGCAGTAATAAAGCAGCCAAAGGATTTCGGATGCATGTGCATGCTGTGGGACCAGATCTTGGCATTGGCTGAATAATAAACAGCCAAACCACATAGGAGCAGCTGCATGGGAGAAGAGGTAAGCATCTCTCTTTTTAGACACTTTAGGCTGAGTGAAGACCTACCAGAGGTATATAAAATCTTAATTTATCGGTTGCATTCCATAGATCCAATAAACATAACAGACCCCCAAAATACCTAAAGTCTATAGAGAATATTCCATGAGCAATACCAGTAAGTAAACCGTTTGTGAGTAGTAAATCTCTAATTAAACTTTTTATCATAATATGACTTGAATCAAAATAAGTGTGACTTAAAAATCTGTGAAACTACTACTATTACTTCTACACAAGCCGGGTTATAAAGGTTATACTCTGTACTTGTTAGGTAGCTTTTATTACTTGATGTAGCTTTTATTACTTGCCATATTTTGCTTTGTTGGTGATGTTTACACTTTTATCTGAAGTCTTATTCATAAAAATATTGAAAATGAAAAATACCAGTAAAAACAAAAAAGATTTTCATCACCTCTTGAGCTAGGGCATGGATTCTAGATATAAATGAGGGGAACTATGAGGAGGTGTCTGCTTGCTTGTTGACCTTCATAATTGCATCACTTCTAATATCCCCGGGCTTGTCTAAAAATGATGCGGGTCCCGTCCTCAAATTTATGCTACAGGTGTTCTATGGACCCCAGTTCGTTTAAACATATGATATGTGAGTGTCCTTTGCTGGGAGATTTTTGGGGTACATCACTGTAAAGGTGGATATATCAATCAGGAAAACAGAACCTCTGTGTCTACTTGGAAGGGAGCACCCCATAGCATAAACTCATGATAAAAAATCTTGGTGTGATTGCCAATGATGGATGCTAGAAAATGTCTGTTGTTAATTTGGTAGCCTCTGGCATGTCCAAATAGGACACAGAATAGTTTTGTTGGTTACAGGCCGAAATTCTACCAGATGATGTATAAAGGCATTCCACATAATTTTTAAAGATGTGGGACTCCTGGTTACCTACCAGTTACATGTGAGATTGGGCAAACTACTCTCCTCAAACGTGATTGTGTCCTTGACTGTACTGCAGAGTATGAATGTAAAGTGATTGCATCTGTCCAACATCTAAATGTTTATGATTTGTTCATTTAATGTTCAATGCAATAAATAAAAACCTTAAAAAAACATTCCAGCATTTGGAGGCTACAACAAGGCTATCATTGCCCAATATATGCAACAACTCCAGATCAAAAACAGATATACTCAGAGACACTACTATATATCACAAATGTATCTCTTTATTTGATATATTACATGCACACACAAAACATATTTAAACCATCTTGAAATACACACAAAGACAACACCCTAAACACCAAACACAAGTAGAGATGGGGGGACAAGATATACAAATCCATTGGTTGCTCAAATAATCAATAAAACACAAACTCTTCGTCCTACTTGTGATCCAGTTAACCCCTAAGTAATGCCCCTAGACATACAATTTGAATTAAAATTAGACCAAAACAGCCACAAAATTAGTGCTTACAAATAATATATTATAATCACAGAAGATCTTTGGGAGTCATGTGCAAATTTAGTCCAGAATCAACAAAGGAAGGAAAGTGAATAAATCAAAGAACAAACAGCAGTATCAAAACAATCAACACTCAATTGTCACCCTCATCTCACCAACCAGCCACATGTTTCGTGGGTCAGCTTGCCCACTTCATCAAGCTGGCCAATATGTGCTATTGCCGTAGGGCAATATATTCATAGCCTCCAAGTGCAATCATTTGCTTTCCCCAACAGGCCATTAGACTAGAAGGAAAAATGGCTATATCTGATTAATTCTCTTTTTTCATTTTATTTGCAAGCAGAGCCAAACAATGTGTATAAATACAGCTATTCAAGTGAAGAAAATAAAGATTTAGCTATCCCTTAAATTCAAATAACAAAACTTTAAAATGCAGTCCTCAAGATCATTTCAAATGTGTTTTTATTGGCTTGTCAATGATGCAGCGAAGACCAAATTAGAGGTCAGATTAGGCACTTCATATCTTAATTATTAGATGATAGGAAGATTGTAATAGTCTGAAAGCATTATAATAAATAATCTATTTCACAGCAGGGTTTAACAAATTGGTATTATGTGAACTTGGTTCCTCTAATCTACATCTCTGCCTTTATCTTAATGAGAATTGGTTTTGAAGTGGCACGAAGACCAGAAAAAAAAGGAGAAACAAAACAAATATTTTATTGCTGTTGTGGACAAATTCCAACATTCCAAGCAGTAGCATTAATTCTCTTGACTCTGTACTGGCTAGTGCTAGCTTCTCTCTATTTTCTATTATTAAATACAATATAACATTTCATTCAGTTAACATTCAGTTTAGGAGCAGACCTGGGCCTATTCATTGCCAGGAAAAATGAAGTACTACATTGTTTGCACAAGGGCTCCTCTGCTTCTAATGTCTAGACAACTGTCAAAGGGTTAAAGTCAACTGAAAAGAAGAACTATCAAACTGCAACATTCACCAAAAAGCATAAAACATGAGGCTTTGTTTTCTGTTCAGTGCTGAAGGCAAGAAAAGATGGGAAGTAAAACCCCATGAGTTTTAGTTTCTAAAAGCACTGAGCAATTCTAGTAGTTTAATAGGCTTCAACAATCACTTGAAAAATGTCTCTCCATAAAATGGAAATACTGTACACTGAAAAAAGCATGTAAAAAGCAGCAGGTAGGCAACGGTCTGTAATTTTAAACCAACAAAAGAAAAAATGTAATTCTCATGAGATTTTCCTCACTTATATGGCACTTAGAAAGACATAAGATTTTAATCTACTTGTGATAGAAGGACCGTAATGACCAATACCAATAACATTTACAAAACAGTTTACAGAACATAGATAGAGATATTTACCTTTCCCACAGGCTATGAACACTGCAAGAAAATCTGTGCCTAAACTAAAGTCTACCATTTCAATTTCATATACTAGCTTATCTGAGATGATCTGCAGAAATAAGTCAAAGCCACTGGACTTTTAGTTCTGTTTGTATCACAATGGCAATTCTCAATTTAATAGGACTTGCACACAATAGGCATATAGATGCTTGAGTGTTACTCTAATTAACTTAATCCGTTCATTATTGTAAGGCACACCAGTGTGCAGAACAACACAAGCTCGCATAAGGGGATTACAGGTAGTCGTGACGTAGCCAAAAATCATGCACAGGTGGTCAGTCTGAGCTGGTGTTAAGAGGACTGGGATGAAGAATACTCTGGGTCAGGAGGCAGGACAAGGCTCATACATGGGCAGGCACAATTGCATTACACAAAGACAGAGATGAGGATATTGATGAAATGGGCTGGGACAACTTTATAGGGGCAAGGGTAAGAGGACTGGCTGGGGGAACACAAGGCTCATTGGATTGCAATAATTACAGGGTTACAAAAAACTGCCAAATAATTCATGAAAAATGTTGCTTACAAAATCCAGAAAGATAGCAGGGGCATTACATAGCCCAAAGGGCTTGACCAATAATAATGACCATCTTTTCGTTTAAAGCCATTTTCCATTTGCCCTCTTGGAAGATACTGATAACTTAAAGTACATTTTCAGCCAAATAAAAAAGCAATACTCACCATTTCTCCCCTGCAGACCGTCGCTCCTAGTTTGGGGCTGCAGTGCTTACCTAAAACGTTTAATTCAGGTCCCTCGCTGCATTGGCACCATGGCAGCACTGCTGTCTCATCCAGCTTCTCTTCCTGCCTCTCTCTGATGTGGCAATGCCCCCACCATCAGTTATGGTGGGCTGCCCCCCCCCCCCTCCATTCACTGCAATGGAGGGGGGCTTGGAAGCTCACCGCGAGTGATGCTTATTTCTGACTGATGCAGAAGCCAGGAGGCCAGCCTCAATCCCTACAAAATACCAGCCCCTAAGACCTTTTTGCACAGGTCTGGTGCTTGTCTAGGGGAGCTTGGGACACTGCAAACAAGTCAGCAGTCACCATAGAGAAATAAAGAGGAAGCAGCAGTGAGTAAGGTAAACTTATTTTAATACTATAAAAACGTAATCTATCCACCTCGCAGGTGTGGTTTATCAAGATGCTGATTAGACATCATGATTATTACATAAGTGTGCCTTAGGTTGGCCACAATAAATGGCCACTTATGTATTGGGAGGGGGTCCAGAGGGGGAGACAGAATGTTTTCAGCTTTAGGGAATTGTGTACAAATCCTTGGATTATCACACATGAGGTGATAGTTGTGGATAGATGGCACAACAATGGGCCTCAGTATCTCTATGTAATTAAATTGCATCAATAAAATGCATCCGTGTTCATTGTCCATAACATACACCTCCCCATACAATAACCCCACTTTCACCATGGGCCACTCAATTTAAAACATTGACATAAGCAAATCACTCACCCACACAGCACCATACACACAGTCTGCTATTTGCCCTGTACAGTGAAACCTGGGATTCATCCATGAAGAAAACACCTCTCCATTGTAAATGTGAGCTTTTGCCTCCTGAGTAAGTTAAACTTAGTTTAATACTATAAAAACTTAATCTATCTATCCACCGCACAGGTGTGGCTTATCAAGATGCTGATTAGACATCATGATTATTGCGTAAGTGTGCCTTAGGTTGGCCACAATAAAAGGCCTCTCTAAAAATGAAACACCTCTCCATTGTAAATGTGAGCTTTTCCCCCATCAAGCTAGTTAGAATGACAAACTTATAAAAACAAAAAGGCAAAAAACCCCTTTAAAACCGCGCAAATTATATCAATCATACATAAAAAATTATATAATTCTTAATAAAGTACTGCTCCAAGCTATAGACCGTATATGTCACATCCGGTCCTCTTCATACAGGAATCAGCAGACATATGCATCACACAAAAACTTTCATGTAAGCATATGTAAACGCTCAGCGAGATAACTTTTTCAATGTGCTCATTAGCATAAAGCTTTTTTCTTAACACCCGAAGTGCTTATTATCCTGTGGATCTTCAATTACCTTTTGTGCAAACAAATCCCTCCACCTATAGATTCAATCACGTACCAGCTCCACAATAGATATATCGTGTTGATCAATTTAACTCCGCTTTAATGGCTCCACCAGCTTTATTAAACGCTATATCCACTTTGGCCTCTCAGTATTATTCTCATCAGCCAGACTTATATCCAAATAGCCAACACTCAGGCAATACTTAGAATCATTCTCAATTTATTAAAATGACATGAAAAAGAAAGGGAAATAAAAACCGCACATAGCGTGACACTGTTGACACAAATTCAAAAACTATCCTGCGGTCTCCAAGAAAATGCTCACCAGAACATATCATATAACTTGCATAAAATGAATTAGAAGGTAGGGCAGAGCGAACTCTTACGTCTCCCCTCGCAATCGCTTCTTTCCCTCGGCCGCGGGTCCCGACGCTGCTTCAATAGTTTTAGACAATCACGTGATCCTGCGTAGCGCTGCCCGACCCGTTTCGTCATCATCCACAACTTATTCATTGGGCAACAAGAGCCTCGCAGGAGCATGTTATTTAAAGGCCTACAAATCACATGATTTCTAATTTTAACTGTTTCCTTATCTTCCCAAAGGCTATGTCTTCATATAAGCTGCCACCAATCACTAACTGAACTAAATAAAGAGGAACGCTGGATCACTCTAGCCTCCTTCCAATCTCAACACATTATTTAAACAGATCATTACATCATATTAAACATCATAATTTAATAATACATTCAAAAATTGTAGAAATAAAAATAAATGCGATAAAATCAACAACCATAATTAAAAAAAAATCTCATTTAAACTTAACACAATTCCAATATAGTTTACAACTTTATTGTACGTTTAATTTAACCCTAAATAACTTATAAGTTATACTAGCCCCTAATCATCCCCTATAAAAAAATGTAAATCATATTCTATATTCAACCCATCAGGTTGTAGAGTCTTCATCAGATAAATCCATTATGACTCTTCATGGGATACCTCTCTTAAAATATTCCCTCCTTTAAAATGTTAAAAGGTATTAAATTTTGGATCATTGACCAAATAGAAAAACATTTTAAAGGAAGGAATATTTTAACCCTTTAAGTGCCAAGCACGTAACACCTACGTGCTGGCTTGTCTGGGCCTTAAGTGCCAAGCGCGTAACACCTTTTCCCCGCTGCTAGTTAAAAAAATAAAAATAAAAAATACTCACCTGACCCCTCGTTGGATCCGGCCGGGTCTCCTCTTTAATTTGGTGCCATCTGATCCCCGTGGGTGCTCAGATGACTCCAGAAGAGCCCCGGAATAGGCCACCCCCCCCCCGCTTCGGCAGCAGCAGCTGCTAACTGTAAAAAAAATAAATAAATAAAAATGACACTACTTACCGCACTGCCTCCCACCGGGTCTTCTCTTCACTTCTCCCCCTCCTCTTCTGACGGGCGCCGCCATCTTGCCGTTAAGCCGCGCCCCTTTGACGTCACTCACCGGGTGTCGTCCAGGCTCCCTGCTGCTCTTCATTCAGATGCGATCATGCTTGCCACAGGAGCAGAGGGGCAGGTGATCAGATCATCACCTGCCCCTCTGCTACTGCAGCCAGCATGATCACATCTGTCATCACATCATAGAAACATAGAAGGTTGACGGCAGAAGCAGACCATATGGTCCATCTAGTCGGCCCTTATGTGTATACTGTATGTTCTCTTTATCTTAGGATAGATGTGTGCTTATCCCAGGCATGTTTAAATTCAGTGACTGTTGATTTTTCAACTACCTCTGCTGGAAGTTTGTTACAAGCATCTACTACTATTTCTGTAAAATAATATTTTCTAACATTGCTCCTGATCTTCCCCCCGACTAGCTTCATGTTGTGCCCCCTTGTTCTATCATTAAGTTTCTTCTTAAAAACACTTCCCTCCTGAACCTTATTCAATCCTTTCACATATTTAAAGGTCTCAATCATGTCCCCCCCCCCCCTCTCCCTTCTTTCCTCCAGACTGTACAAATTAAGTTCTTTAAGTCTCTCCTGATAAGTTTTAAGTTTAAGTCCTTCCACCATTTTCAATGCCCGCCTTTGGACACGTTCTATTTGAATAATGTCTTTTTGCAGGTAAGGTCTCCAGAACTGCACACAGTATTCTAGCTGTGGCCTCACCAGGGCTCTGTACAGCGGCCTCACAACCTCCCTCTTCCTACTGGTGATGCCTCGAGCTATGCAGCCGAGCATCCTGCTTGCTTTTCCCACTGCCTGGCTACACTGTCCACTCATCTTGCAGCTATCAGTAATCAGTACCCCTAAATCTCTCTCCTCCGAGGTCCTGGCTAACACAGTGCTGCCCATACGGTACTCAGAGCAGGAATTCCTTCTACCCAAGTGCATGATTTTACATTTAGAGACATGAAAATCTAGTTTCCACAGTTTTGACCATCTATCCAGTAAAGTTAAATAATTTTCCATGTTGCAGACACCTCCAGGAATATCCACCCTATTACTAACCTTTGTATCATCAGCAAACAGACAAACTTTTCCTACCAAGCCTTCTCCTATGTCACTTACAAATATATTAAAAAGAATGGGGCCCAGGACAGAGCCTTGCGGCACACTACTTGTAACTCGCCTTTGTTCAGATTGCACACCATTAACAACAACGCTCTGATACCGATCCCTCAGCCAACTGGAAATCCACTGAACTATCCAGGGATTGAGTCCTACCTTCAATAACTTATCTATGAGCTCCTTATGTGGTACAGTGTCAAAGGGTTTGCTAAAATCCAGATAGGCGATATCCACAGCACCACCTTCATCTAACACTTTAGTGACATTGTCAAAGAAATCAATAAGATTGGTCTGACATGATCTGCCCTCAGTAAAGCCGTGTTGTTTTGGGTCCAATAGGTCATTCATTTTTAGATGGGAAATTACCTGTTTTTTTTTTAAGAGTGTTTCCATTAATTTGACCACTATAGATGTTAAACTAACTGGCCTGTAATTACTGGCTTCTTCTCTACTCCCCTTTTTATGGATTGGTACGACATTGGCCATTCTCCAATCATCTGGAACCTCACCAGTTGAAAGGGAATGGTTAAGTAAATCAGTCAGAGGGGCTGCAATCACAAACCTAGGTTCCCTTAGAACTCTGGGGTGGATTCCATCTGCATATCGAGGGACAAAGGAGCTGACGATCGGAGGTAAGTAAAGTAAAAAAAAGTTTTTATTTTTTAATAAAACTTATTTTTTCTTATGTGTCAGTGTGTTTTTTTTTTTTTTTACTGTTAACCCCTTGTGAACTGGTAAGGGGTCCATGAGACCCCTTATACCAGTTCACAAGGCTGGGGGCTGGCAAGTCACCTGCTAGCAGGTGACTTGCCATTAACCCCCGGCACCCCCAATTACCTGCCTCCCCAAAGCCCGGGGGGGGCAGAAGAGCCCGGGCCCACATAGGCTATGTGGGTTAGTAGGCTGCAGGGTGGGGTCCACAAAAGCTGCCCCCCCACTCTGTGCCTAAAAGCCCCCATAGCTGGTCCCGGGCTGGTAATGCTGGGTAAGGGGGACCCCATTTCATTTGGGGGGGGGGCATTTTTAAGGGCTTTTAACCCTTAAAATTCCAAAAAAATGGGGTTCGCCCCCTGGGAGGGGGGACCCTATGTCATTTTTTAAAATTAACCCCTTATGTTTATAGTGTGGAAAGTAGTAGTATTTTATTTGTAAATGTTATAAAGTGCTATTTTCAGTTTGGGGGGGGTCTCCTGGGCAAGAATGGGGGGGCTACCGATACATATGTAGTACCGTTGTAATCGGAAGAAATGGGGCTTTCACATGCAATATGGTTTTCTCTGATAAAGTAAATGTTTTATTTAAAATAAAGGAGACAATTTTCTAAAAAATATATATACATTTTTTGTTCTTTTACGCAAAAATATTTTAAAAAAAAGTAGAAAAATTACAAACAAGACATTTCATGTTAAAGCCTAAACCTTGCTGCAAAAAATATATCTATAATTTTCCTGGAAATTCCTCCAAAAATCACGGTTAAACATGGTGCAAAATGGTGAAAAATTACCTGTCAACAGAGGGTGAAAAAATTTCAAGTAGACGGGCAATTAAAAGGGTTTTGCTCTTTCAGATTTAGCTTGTTTTTTCTTGTTTGCATATTGATTTTTTAAGAAAATGTGTTTTTTATTCTGTCTTTTTATAATTTTTTTGAGGGAAACCTCGTGCAACCTAAGAATTCTTCAAGGGATTACTTCTAAAATGATGAGCCCACTACAACAAGCTGGGTACGCTTAACATATGTTCTTTCAGGGAATATATGGTTTCTGGGGGTATTCCAAATGTAAAGGGTTGTTTTGGTAGAAAAAGTACAAGTAAAATTACCCTTACGCACATGCTTTACTTTGAGGTGTTTGACAACTCTTTCCTTGACAGTAGCCATGCATGTTGGGTATTGTTCTATTCGGGGCATGTTGCTTTTTCAGATTGAGCTTGTTTTTTTTTGTTTGCATATTTTTTTTTTTCAGAAAATATGAGTTTGATTCTGCTTTTAATTCTTTTTTAGTGAAACTCTCACTCTGTGCTACCAAAGAGTTCATTGAGGAATTACTTCCAGAAAACTGCACCTCTGTAAACAAGCCTGGTACACCTAGAAAGCCTGAGGTGTATACTTTCAGGGAATACATAGTTTGTGGGGGGTATTTCAAATGTAAATGGTTGTTTTTCTTGAAAAACTGCAAGGTGCGCCTAGCTCTTAGCATATTTGTATTTTATCTGAAAATCTACTAAAGCGCTGTTTCAGTTTGGGGGAGTCTCCTGGGCAGGAAAGGGTGTCTACCTATACATATGTGGTAACGCTGTGACCGGGATTTCACATGCAATAAGATTTTATTGACAAAATTACTTTTTTTATTGCAAAAAACACTACAAACTGTAAAAAAATTGATTTTATTTTATTTTTTTGCACATATTTCACCCCAAAATATTGAGAATACACCTAAAAAATGACAAAAAAGACATTTCATGTTAAAACCCAAATTCTGCTGAAAAAAAATAATATATAATTCCCTGGGAAATCCCTGGAAATCCCTTAAAAAATCACAGTTGAACATGTGGAGCGCAAAATAGTGCAAAATGGTCTGGCAACAAAGGTAGCCTGGCAGCGAAAGCGTTGAGAGGTATCCCGTGAAGAGTTGGATGGGTTGAATATAGAATATGATTTCAATTGTTTTATAGGGGATGATTAGGTGCTAGTATAACTTATAAGTTATTTAGGGTTAAATTAAACTTACAATAGAGTTGTAAACTATATTGGAATTGTGTTAAGTTTAAATGAGATTTTTTTTAATTATGGTGGTTGATTTTATCGTATTTATTTTTATTTCTCCAATTTTTGAATTGATTAATAAATTACGATGTTTATTATGTTGTAATGATCTGTTTAAATAATGTGTTGAGATTGGAAGGAGGCTAGAGCGATCCAGCGTTCCTCTTTATTTAGTTCAGTTAGTGATTGTCTGGCAGCTTATATGAAGACATAGCCTTTTGGAAGATAAGGAAACGGTTAAAATTAGAAATCACGTGATTTGTAGGCCTTTAAATAACGTGCTCCTGCCCAATGAATAAGTCGACGAAACGCGTCGGGTGGAGCTACGCAGGATCACGTGATTGTCAAAAACTATTGAAGCAGCGTCGGGACCCGCGGCTGAGGGAAAGACGAGATTGCGAGGGGAGACGTAAGAGTTCTCTCTGCCCTACCTTCTAATTCATTTTATGCAAGTTATATGATATGTTCTGGTGAGCATTTTCTTGGAGAGCGCAGGATAGTTTTTGAATTTGTGTCAACAGTATCACGCTATGTGCGGTTTTTGTTTCCCTTTCTTTTTCATGTCATTTTAATAAATTGAGGATGATTTTAAGTATTGCCTGAGTGTTGGCTATTTGGATATCAGTCTGGCTGATGAGAATAATACTGAGAGGCCAAAGTGGATATAGCGTTTAAATACAGCCATAGCTGGTGGAGCCATTAAAGCGGAGCAAAATTGATCAACACGATTTATCTATTGTGGAGCTGGTACGTGATTGAATCTATAGGTGGAGGGATTTGTTTGCACAAAAGTTAATTGAAGATCCACAGGATAATAATCACTTCGGGTGTTAAGAAAAAAGCTTTATGCTAATGAGCACATTGAAAAAGTTTTTGTGTGACGTATATTTCTGCTGATTCCAGAATGACAAACTGCAGACATTTGGAGACTCCACGATGAGAACAACGAGCACGCAAATGAGCTTCCCTGTTTGTGCAGACCGATTGTTGCAGCAGTTGTCTGGGTGGCTAGTCTCAAATGATATTGGAGGTGAAGATGTTGGATTTGGTGGTCCTGGGCTTGGTTGGTTACATGTGGTCTGTGATTGTGAGCCCAGTTGGATGTACTTCCAAATTTTCTGAAACCCCTTTGGGGGGGCTTATGGAAGAGAAAACATTCAATTCACAGGCAACAGCTCTGGTGGACATTCCTGTAGTCAGGATGCCCATAATGTGGCTGGGGGTTCATTAATACACCCAGGTAAAGAAAAATGGGAACTGTATAAGAAGGTAGCTATCCTTCAGATACTCGAACTTGAATATTCAACTGTGAGAGCAAAACCATTTTCACAGCAGAGGGAGCAGATTAGCTGTTGTCTGGCATGCCCCCCCCCAAACTCCCACACTGAAAGATCAAGGGATGGCTCTATCTTGGAAGACTGTGGGCGAGCCATCTGAGGGAGGTCTTTGCATCACTGCTGTCACTGGAAACTGGAGCTTGCAGAAAACCTGCAGTGCTGAGGCTCAGTTGATAACTAAGAAAAAGTCATCATGGAAAACAAAAGAACCATCTTCAGTTATCAGTTCGAGCCTGAAATAACATAGCCAGAAGGTAAGGTTAGTACAGCCTGTTTGTTGTTATGACTACCAATTTAAAAATATAAGATAATAAACACATTTTCCTGTATTTATAACTTGGGAATATGTCAAAAAACACATGCTTTTTTTCCTCTGTATTTTTTTCTCCTACACCATAATCAAATTGTCATACAGAACAAATGCAAAGCAAAAAGGTTGCAAGAAGCAGCACATAAAACGATGTATAAGCTGAATAAATTGAAAACCTTGTGTAACAACTAAAAGTGTTTTACAATAGAGGCTTAAATCTAGAAAGTGGAGCATGGGGGCGATAATGTGCAACTGGAATTATGACAGAATTTTTCACCACGATCAGATTGGCAAACAGAAAATTTTGAGCAAAAATGACATGCAAGATTTAAAAATAGTGGGAATGGCTTACAGAAGACTGTTTATGAGAACTCCAGCTAAATGATGTACGCATATAATTAGAGGCGCAAGAATGCTAGACGTAGGTTTTATAAAAGCCTTCTAAGTATTGTTAGGCCCTTTACTTCCATGGGCAAAAAACAAAGGTCACATGTTATCCCATTTCAGAAAGCAGTTTGCTCCATTTTGAAACACTACCATCTCCTGCTGCAGGTTATAACCCTGTATACAATAACGTGAAATAAAATGATTTACACCTTTCCCAACAACTGAAACTTTTTTTCTAATAAAGAGTAAGTCAACCGCACAAAATCCACAATCTTCGGAGTGTACCTTAAGAAAGGAGGGGTGAGAGGAGAGGTCATGACTTTTGTAAACCTTGAATTTCAGGCTACAGAGCAGAACAGTCAATATCAATTTTAAGCACCAAACACTGTTGTAGCAACACTTTCCAGATAATAATGAAACTCATCAAATTGTGGCTGATCCAAATTAAACAGTTTAAAAACCTACAAACTTTTCACCAATGTAATATTGCTACAAAAGGTTATCCAAAACTATTCTTTTGTATTACATGACAATGAAAATGCCATTGTAGTAACAATATTACTATTGTAAACTAAATCTATTTAAAATATGGACTTATTATAAGTGAACATTTAAAGGTGTCCATGCGTGGTCCTGCTACCCCTCACATCAGCCACAGTGATCGCACTTGCCGAGCTTGCTTAGGCTGGGAATACTGAGGGACAGTGGTGGCCATTTGACCACATTTGTTTTTAGTCATGGAGGAATTTAATAAAAAGGAGGGGCGAATTTTGGACCTCGATTGTATCAAAGTGCTGCAGCAAATGAAGGCAAGGCACATAGGAAAGCCTTCATTTGAGCTAATTGGTGACTTATTATTGCTATTGGATGGATCGACCCTTTAAAAGTGGGACATCAGTGTAACACAGACCATATAAAATACAATACAAACTGAAACAAAATATCTCAATTGCTTTGGACCTGGTCTATTTCTGATAAATATAGCACCCAGATAAAAATGCACAACCATGATAGATAACTTTAATATAGATAATACATTGTACAGGGAGAAAATTCAATCTGCCATGTATTCTTCACTACTAAAACAAATATACATGATTAAAAGGGGCTGTAAACAGCAACAATATGCCTGTCCCATGCGACTCTCCTCTATTTCCGGCTCTGTGGGTTTAAAGCCATAGCATAGCCTCAAAGTTTGCCTCTTGTTTAAATTTAATTCCTCCAGGACCATGCAGAAATGTGGTCAGTCCAACAGCCACGATGTCCATTGGAGCACTCAACGTGAGCTGACCACAGCATGCTCATGCCTCTTAAAGATGCCCAATGACCTTCCTAGCCATAACTCTTCATGTGGAGGCTGATTCACTACTAGCGCCATGTATTGCCAGATGAACATCTGTATAGTGGCGCTTAGAGCGACCGCTAGTAGATGCTGTAAGCAGGTATCGGGCGCTGTAACCTAGAGTTGTGGTCGCTGTAGTAACCTGACCGGCATTGATGAATATGATGTGTGTTGGGCGTTCTAACAACAGCACAACGCTGCAGCGAGCGATAGGTAGTGCCAGCTCAGTGTGTTCTGGCACTCTACGCTCCACACCATATATAAGAAAAAACTACACACACAGTGTTGGCTCTCTAAATCTGGGCACTCTAGCATTCGTCAAACCATCTTTAAGTGTAAATGTCACTGCAAATTGCAGCGAAAACAAGTCAGTTGTCACAGGTGTTCACCACTTTAATTGAGCAACATTTGTTGTGGTTTGCCCCCTCTCCCTGCACACATGGCTAATATGGCTAAGTTGTGCAAACTCATAAACACTGTGAAATCACCCACATAATCAGAGATTTTTAGATGCTTTCAAGTGGCTCATTTTACATTTTTCTGAAAGGGGGATAAGGGGAGAGGAAGTTAGTGTCTGCTTGGACAGGGACTTTCATTTATTAATATAACTGTATATGTGATTGTGCAGGCAAATCATCGTTCAAGCACTGTGAACTATGTGGTCCACGTGTTTAAGAAAGTTTTAACAGTGTAATTCTGTACATAATGTACAATATATTACATTATATTTTTAGATTGTACTACATTACACTAAATTTTAAGAAAGGTTGATAACAGCAAATTACATTTTTGTAATTTTAAACTATTGCATATCAACAATTAGAAACCAAAGCTTTGGAACAGAAACCATGCCAAAGGTTAGAATACGTTTATTGTATAATATGCAGTATTTTAGCAGACATATCATGCTCTATTAACATGGACAGAGCAACTTTTAAGTTTATTAGTTGGCTGTTGAGCAGCTTTTAAACTGATTGCATCCATGACATTTCCTTGTATCCATGAACATTATTAGAGTTTTCCACTTAATAATATTAATAGAAAGGAATGAGTTTGTATGTACCAGGTCAAGGCCTTAGGATTGACATAGTAGGGGAGTTTATGATCAATGAAACTTTAGAAAACAAAAATCTGCTTTTCGTTTTAAATGATTATTTAAGGAAAAAGTGATGATCCATAATTTAGTTGAGTGTTAAAGGAAAGAACAGTAGGAAAAACGCCTTTTAAATTTAAATTTCAAATTTGGCATCCAGAAAGGTTTTGCAGGTCTATGTGGGTCATGCTAATTATTTAGTGAAGTAAGTGTAACTCTGGGTGAACATTTGGGTGTGAATTGCAACCTGCATCTTGGTGAGCTTTTTAACTTTAACACACAAAAACATTTTTTTTGCACTATTTTGTGTCTAAATACTAAAAAGCTCACCCGGATTAAAGCACCCATACATGCGATTGGGCATTTTCACAGGTGAGGTCCATAATGTTTCCGATGAGATAAAGATCATTTTTTAAAAATGAAACAAAAC
This sequence comes from Gastrophryne carolinensis, assembly GCA_027917425.1. Taxonomy (NCBI): domain Eukaryota; kingdom Metazoa; phylum Chordata; class Amphibia; order Anura; family Microhylidae; genus Gastrophryne; species Gastrophryne carolinensis. The sequence goes on from CM051235.1 coordinate 461,750,874, forward strand.
ATATTATTACATGTCTACCTTTTTCCCCCAAATTACCTGTACATGTGATGGGGGATTTTTACAGGTTAGTTACATCCTTTTCCCAATGAGGAAAGGAGATTTGTTAGGGTGCTGTTGTTTCCAAACTTTTAAAATATAACCTTACATCACTGAAAAAATAATGTACCTAAACTGTAGGGCAAATTTTTTTTTCACTTTTTGTGTGTTATCTCTAAAAAGCTCACTGGCATGCAGGTTGCAATCCACACCACAATGTACACTGGAAGTCACACTGGCTTCACCAAATATTTAGTATGACCCCATCATGTGGGTGGTGTGCAAACCATCACAAAAACAATCAGTTCAAAATAGTAAAAGTTATATACAGGCTTCCAAATCTGAATTACATTTAAGTCTATGGAGGGAAATTGGGGCTGTGTTTCCTGGTCTTGGGAGGAAAAAATAAACAGTCCAATGCCCTTAATGTACAAAAAGCATTAGCTCCATACTTCCCTTGCATGACAAGAAAACAGGCCAATAACCTAATGGTTCGTATGCAGCAGCAGCAGGCAGTGGTTATTATACTTACTAGCATGTATTCCCATGAGTGTTGGAGGATGCGCTACAAAAAATGTGTGCATCCCTCACACTGAGAAGCATCTATCATAGAGAAAGCATGGCAACATAGGGAATTCCATAATTGTCACTATATGATTTCTCAGTTTATCAGGAGTTAATGTGCAGGTGGGCACCGGCAAGTGGGAAGCTCCCCTGTGCGGGGAACAACTCTCAAAGTTGGATACAGTTCTTGGAGACCTCAAAGTATTATAAAAGTATCATCCAGGATAAAGAAGTATCTTTCAATTTGGACAAATCAATACGAACACAAATTAAATAGTCCAACCTGTCATCAAAAGAAATCTCAAAAATTCACAGGCCAGGGGAGAATATAATATGTCTGACAGTCCTGCCGCCCTAGTTCTTCTTAAAGCCCCATGATAGAATCCTTGGATGACCCCTAGTTTGTGGATCCCAGGAGTCCTAGACCACAAAAGTGTAAACAGATTCCACAAGGCCCTACAGCCAGTGGCATAGCTAAATGTGACGGGTTCCTGGTGCAAAGATTAAATGGGGCCCTGTCAGGGCTCAAACAATAAATGTTTTCCTGTCTCAGTTGTAAGCAGATAGACAACTAAAGAATGAAACAGCAAAGACAAATGCTGCTTTGTTTCTCTTAATAATGCCAACTAACCACAAGTTTGATAAATAAAATGGAGGAGCAATAATGATGAGGGCCCCTTGGCCCTAGTGTGGTCATACCCCCTGCACACCCTTAAGTTATGCCCCCGCCTACTGCAAAAGTCATAGTGGTGCCACCCCACAAGAAAAAAGCAAGCTGACACTTTGCTTGCTTTCCGTTCTAGTCCTTGGAAGTAATCCCCTTTAAAGGTCAAAAGTGTGCCTGTGCAACGAGTCATAAGTTGATAATAAGTTAATAATAAGTTGATAATTTGATAACTTAGGTCATTCTTCTGTATCACAAAGCCAGGGACGGAACAGCAAGGCACAGCTGCCACAGCTGTTGACAGCACACTTTCTGCCTGCACTCTCCATCAGCCTACCTGGTTGGGACCAGCCAGATTGCAGGAACTACTACCATATGAATCCCAGATGGCACAGGTATTGCAAGGTGAGGGAAGACAGTTTTCACTGGCCTCCTTCTGCCATAGGCCCAGTAGCAACTTCCTCTAATGCCTCAAATGTAACTACCCTAGTGCTATACCATGCTTACTTCAGAGAATTAGCACGTTTGATGCTTTGATGCTTTTGTTAACCCTTCCCTTCTATTATTTTTTACTTTATATTAGGGACATAAGTGTGCTCTACAAATATCTTACTAAAGCTTGACAGCTTCTTAAGGCTCCGTGTTCTGTAAAGTTAAGGCTTAAAGCTTTTTTTTCTTTAACCCGACAGCCTAGCACAGGAAAAAACTCCCCAAAATTCACTTACCCCATCTGCTTGCATGATAGTAAATCTTCGACTTACATTTACATTTGCTCCTGCGTCCACTCAAAGCTGAAATATCCCCTCACCAATTTTATTGTGTTAGCAGCAATTTTGAAGCACCCTTTGGCTTTCTTTCCCAGCTTCCAAGCTGTGCTGATTCCTGGATTTAATCTACATAACCCATAATGCATAGCAGCAGGAGCCTGCATCTCCATAGGAAGGTAAAAAATATGTGCACCAATATGAATTGGCCTGGGAAGGGATACATATGAGCACGGTTTCTTCTGCTGGTCCAGATTAAGATCCTGATCACATTAATGCACTTTAGCTGTATATTGGCTAGTGAGCGGTGTTCCCATTAATAGATTGCATAAAGATCAGAATCTTAGACAGGGTTTGCAATTTATATTGTGGTTGTCTGCTCTGCTTGGATGCATGCTCCTACTTTCTGGGTATCCACTTATGGGTGTTCATTTACATGTTTATGACTGTTATGATTACATACTTGCTGATATATGCAACAATTATGTATACTTTTTTCTAATATTGACACCTTGTGAGACCCCTGTACCAGTTCACAAGGCTGGGGGCTGGCAAGTCACCTGCAACTAGCGGGTGACTTGCCATTAATCCCCGCCCCCCCCCCCCCTCCCGGGAGAGGGGACCCTACGTAATTTTTTTTTTTTAATTTTAAAGTGGACCAACACTCAGGATTTTCACCCGATCGGGGGTGCCCTGCTGTGTGAAACCCCCCAGAAAGCCCCTAAAATCTTACCTTATCACTCAGGATTTTCACCCGATCGGGGGTGCCCTGCTGTGTGAAACCCCCCAGAAAGCCCCTAAAATCTTACCTTATCTGCGACGGACAAGCGCCGGATAAGCGCCGGATAAGCCGCCGCCGCCTCTCGCAAACCCTTAAAATTCCCCCCAAAAAGTAGGGTCCCCCCCCAGGAGGGGGGACCCTACGTAATTTTTTTTTTAATTTTAAAGTGGACCAACACTCAGGATTTTCACCCGATCGGGGGTGCCCCGCTGTGTGAAACCCCCCAGAAAGCCCCTAAAATCTTACCTTATCTGCGACGGACAAGCGCCGGATAAGCGAACCCTTAAAATTCCCCCCAAAAAGTAGGGTCCCCCCCCCCGGGAGGGGGGACCCTACGTAATTTTTTTTTAAAAAATTAAGGGTTAGCCTAACCCTAACCCTTAAAATTTCCACCAAAAATAGGGTCCCCCCCCCCCCCCCCCCGGGAGGAGGGACCCTACGTCATTTTTTTTTTTAATTTTAAGGGTTAGGGTTAGCCTAACCCAAACCCTTAAAATTCCCCCCAAAAAATAGCCCCCCTCCCCCCTGGGAGGAGGGGCCCTACGTCATTTTTCTAATTTTAAGGGTTATGGTTAGGCTAACCCTAACTCTTAAAATTCCAAAAAAAATGAGGGAATTTGTCATTTTCTTTTTAAATTAACCCCTTATGTTTATAGTGTGGATAGTAGTATTTTATTTGTAAATGTTATAAAGTGCTCTTTTCAGTTTGGGGGGTCTCCTGGGCACGAATGGGGGGGCTTATCGATACATATGTGGTACCGTTGTAATCGGGAGAAATGGGGCTTTCACATGCAATATGGTTCTCATTAATAAAACAATTGTCTAAAAAATATTATTTTATTTATTTTTTTGTTTTTTTACACAAAAATATTTAAAAAAACTGTAGAAAAATTACAAACAAGACATTTCATGTTAAAGCCTAAACTCTTCTGCAAAAAAAAATATATATTTTTTTTTATAATCACGGTTAAACAGGGCGCAAAATGGGGAAAATGACCTGTCAACAGAGGGTGACAAAACTTCTAAGTAGGCTGGCAAATAAAAGGGTTAATAGTACCTATGCATGTTGGGTATTGTTCTGCTCGGGGGACCTTGCGCTTTCAGATTTAGCTTGTTTTTTTCTTATTTGCATATTGATATTTTAGGAAAAGGTGTTTTTTATGCTGCTTTTTTATACATTTTTTTGTGAAACCCTACCCCACCTAAGAATTCTTCCAGGGATTACGCCCAGAAAAGTGAGCCCACTACAACAAGCTGGGTATGCATAGAAAGCTTAAAATGTGTACTTTCAGGGAATATATGGTTTATTGGGGATATTCCAAATGTAAAGGGTTGTTTTGGTAGAAAAAGCACAAGGTGTGCACTTTGTCTGCAGAGCTGAAATTTTGAAGTAAAATTAACGTTACGCACATGCTTTACTATGGTGTGTTTGGCAACTCTTCCCTTGACAGTAGTTATGCATGCTGGGTATTGTTCTGTTCGGGGCATGTTGCTTTTTCAGATTTTCAGTTTTTTTCTTGTTTGTATATAGTTTTTTTTAGGAAAATGTGGTTTTGATTCTGCTTTTTTATTCTTTTTTTAGGGAAACCCTGTGTGACCAAAAAATACATTGAGGGATTACTTCCAGAAAACTGCGTCCATGTCAACAAGCCTGGTACGCCTAGAAAGCCTGTGGTATATATTTCCAGAGAATATATAGTTTGTTGGGGGTATTTCAAATGTAAAGGGTTAATTTTCTTGAAAAACTGCAAGGTGCGCATATTGCATAGCATAGTTGCACTTTATCTGAAAATCCCCTAAAGCGCTGTTTCAGTTTGGGGGAGTCTTCTGGGCAGGAAAGGGTGTCTACCAATACATATGTGGTACCGCTGTAACCGGGAGAAATTCGGGTTTCACACGAAATAAGATTTTATTGACAAACTTACATTTTTTATTACAAAAAAACACTACAAATTGTAAAAAATAGTTTTTTGGGTTTTTTTTTGCACATATTTCATCCAAAAATATTGAAAATACACTTAAAAAATGACAAACAAGACATTTCATGTTAAAGCCCAGACTCTGCTGAAAAAAACAATATATCACTTTCCTGGGAAATCCCTTCAAAAATCACAGTTGAACATGGGGAGCGCAAAATAGTGCAAGATGGTCTGGCAACAAAGGGTGACAAAATCTCCAGGTAGGCTGGCAGTTAAAGGGTTAAGAGACTCTTATGTACACTTTTACTACAATAGATTGTAATCAGTTCAAATCAGTTGGTACAAAGACACAAATAAGGAGATGTTACCTTATGCACGAGGAGCACAGTCAACTGCCTTAACTGCTAAATCTTGCTAAATCAAAATCTTTCTGCTGTCTTTATTGTTCTTTGGAGGGACAAGTGCAGACTCCAAAGAACAATAGAGACAGCAGAAAGAATAATTGGAGCCCCCTTACCATCCCTGCAGGAACTGCACAAATGCAGAATCAAGACTCGGGCAGAAAAGATACTTTGGTCCCACCCTAGACACACCCTACTCCAGTACTTACCATCTGGGTGGCGTCTCGCTGTACCAGCTTGCAGGACTTCTGGGTCTAGGAAGGGTTTCTTTCCTTTGGCTGTCCGCGTACTCAACAATAGCCAGGCATCATAGGCCCAGGCTCAAGCCGGTATCATTTGCACTTTGGAAGATTTGTCTGTGTATCTCTTTTTCTATGTTCCCCTTCCTATGTTGCTGGAACTGTAGTTAACTGTTAACTGTTTTTTGCACTGTGTATATGCCAAAAAGAATTCCTTGTTCTCACGATGTACTTGGCGAACAATAAATTGAATTGAATTTAGTTAGGCCATTGTTCCAAAAGGTTTGAGTAGATGGGTTTAGATAGGGCAGCAACATTTTATGGGATCGCCCAGGGTATTTACTTGACAGGTTTGAGTGTATCAGGGGGGACAGACCCTGCCCCCCCCCATTTCCTCTTCTCTCCATTAAAAGAAACAAACAAGTCTGGCTGGATATTTCTTGATGTTGGGTGTATAAGTGATAGTGAAAGACCTGCTTTAAATATATGGCAAAACAGGTATAAAAATGTAACTATTCTATCCATCACGCTAAAAAAACCTACAGTATATTGCTAAGATCAATAGAAAAAAAAAAATAGGGGGTCAACTGCCTTGTAATAAAGTTGGAAAGGGATGGGGAGGGAAAGCATGGGCACTGGGAGATATGATGTAACATTTAGACACAAGGGTCACCAAGGCAGACTCCCAAAATGTTAGCCACCCATTTCAGGTAGGGGGCAGTTTTTTATGACATATTTTTATGGAGAATCAGCTTTCCCATGTGCTTTATGGAGTCAACTTCTTGGACACATTCTAGTATGGGGAAAGGTGAGCATAACTTCAAATATCCTGGTCTAGCTGCTGCTAGCAGAGGTCTATGTAAGTTTAAGCCTGTAAAAGCCTGAAACAAAAGACAAAAAGGGACAAGTGCTAAGGATTTAATAAATAGTGTCCCAGAGAAAACATACCAGTAGACATTTCCACCAGATATAAAGAACATTTTTTTCCAAAGTCCCACATCTCCATCATGGGCCAGACTTTGTAGGGCTCAATGGCTTCAGATCAGCTGGGCATCTGTAAAAGCTGGTGAGATTCTGCTGAGAAATTGAAAGTGTTTCTCGTGTGTACTAGCCTAGTTGGATCAGGAAAATACCATTTTGTGAGTACTCATCTGAAAAATGGATATTGTCAGTGTGCCACACACCCCGCTTCCTCTTTAATTCTTACGATCGGGTTACTCCACCAGCAGGTGGCGACGTTGCAGGGAGAAGTCTTGAAAACGAGCCCCTTCTGGCCTATATATACCTGGGACCTCCCACTTAACACCAGTGATTTAAAAAGCAGAAAGACAAGGTACCAGGAAATCCAACGGTAACCTCAAAATAAAGAAAAGCTTCACCATATAAAGGATCCAGGATACCAAAAAGGGCGGGTGAAGCGGGGTGTGTGGCACACTGACAATATCTATTTTTCAGGTGAGTACTCACAAAATGGTATTATTCTCAGTGTGCCACACACCCCGCTTCCCCTTTAATTCTTACGATCGGGACATCCAAAAGCAGTGTCCACAAGGGATGGGTATCCGAAGGCAAAGTGAAGCATAACTTAAATGACTGCAGTCTGCAGAACTTTGCGGCCAAACACAGCATCCGCTGAGGCCCGCGCATCAACCTTGTAAAACTTAGAAAAAGTATGAACAGAAGACCAAGTAGCGGCCTTACAAACTTGTTCAACAGAAGCTTGGTGCTGAAAAGCCCAAGACGCTCCAACGGCGCGAGTAGAATGAGCAGTGATACGAAATGGGGGAACTTTCCCCTTAGCAGAATAGGCCGCAATAATGGCCTGACGTATCCATTTGCTAATGGAAGATTTGGCCGGCGCCAAACCCTTCCTAGGCCCACAGGGCACAACAAAAAAGGCATCAGTTTTACGAAAAGGAGAAGTAATAATCAAATAGTACTTAACACAGCGTACTACATCCAAACAATGCAAAACCGTCTCCTTGTCATTCTTAGGCTTAGGACACAAGGAGGGAAGAACAATATCCTGATTCAAATGAAAAGCAGAAACAACCTTAGGAAGAAAGTCCGGTTTGAACCCAAACATCACTTTGTCCTGATGCCTCTCAAAGTAGGGCGCCTGAATAGACAAGGCCGCTAACTCTGAGACACGCCGAACCGAAGTGATAGCTACCAAGAAGACAATCTTCTGAGTCAGGGTAGACAAAGCAATATCTTGCAAAGGCTCAAAGGGAGGAGCCTGAAGAGCAGAAAGAACCAAATTCAAGTCCCAAACAGGGAGTAATGGTTTCCTGGGAGGCCGCACATGCGTAACCCCTTGGAAAAACGTTTAACTAAAGGAAGAAGCGCAAAACGCTTCTGAAAAAAAGATAGATAAGGCAGAAACCTGCCCTTTCAAAGTACCTCGCTGAAGACCGGAGTCCAGCCCTGATTGTAAAAACTCCAGAATCCTGGAGACCGAAAAGACCCTACAAGGCAAGGACCTAACCTCACACCAAGCAATATAGGCTTTCCAAGTCCTATAGTAGGTGATAGAAGAAGACCTCTTTCGGGCACCGATCAGAGTCTTAATAACCGAGTCAGAAAGACCCTCCTCCTTCAAGATGGAGGTCTCAGCGGCCAAGCCATCAAAACCAGCGTTGGTAAACTGGGGTAAGACAGTCGACCCTGAGTGAGCAGATCGGACCGAAGAGGCAGAATGAGCTGATTCACTGTCAGCCAAACGATGTCTGCGCACCATACTCGTCTTGGCCATCTTGGGGCCACGAGAATGGCGGACACCCTTTCCAGAACAAGCTTCTGTACCACCCAGCCTAGCATGGGTATCGGAGCAAACAGGTACAGAAACCCCGGGTCCCCCCAGCTCAGGGATATGGCTTCCGCCACCAGAGCCAGAGGATCCTGGGAGAGCGACACAAAGATCGGGAGCCTGCAATTGTGACGAAAGGGAAACAGGACCACCTCTGGTGTCCCCCACCGGAGCAGACTGCAGACTGCCGAGAGACAAGGAACATGTGCCTTCGCCCAGGTCAGGATCAGGGACACCACTCTGAGGGCACCCAGACTGCAAGTCCCTCCCTGATGACTGATGTAAGCAACCGCTGTTTGATTGTCCGAGCGAAGCTGAACCAGAAGGCCCAGACCCGGATGAGACAAAAGAGCAAGAACCAGACGGAAGGCTCTCAGCTCCAGAACAGACGGCCAAGGGTTGGAAAGAAGGACGCAAGCCAACTCCTGAATCAGACAAATTTTGGACTGAGTGAGAAACACCCTGTGTTGACCGGAATCCGACCGCATTCCCAGAAAGGACACCACCCTGGCCGGAGCAAGGGAGGACCTGGGAAGGTTGAAAAACTTCAGATGCAGGACGGGGCAAGCAGACCCGTCCTTCTTGTGGGCTGCGAAGAGAATGGAGCAAAAACCGAGGCCCACCTCTAAGCGCGGCACCGGCCGGATGCCCATTTCCAGGAAAAATTGTGAAGGAGGGCGAGACTCGAGCTCCGGTTTGTAACCGGGTGACACCCCCTTCCAGATCCATGTGTCCGGAATCTCGCGGCCTTAAACCAGGGAGAAGTGTAGCAATCGTCCCCCCACCCGCACGGGTGAGGGCAGCCCCTCATTGCTGAGCGGGCTTAGCAGTAGGTTTGGGCTTGGCGCCCCAGGACTGACCGGGATGGCCACGACCTCTTCCCCGGGACCAACCTACACCCCCGGTAACGGGAAGGGAAGCCCCTCTGCCCGCTCTGGCTCCTCGAAAGGAGGGATTAAAGGAACTTGCACCCCGAAAGGAGCGACGAGGCTTCTTGAATTGAGGCAACTTACCATCCTTGGTAACAGCATCCAATTTCTCGCCAAAAAGGCGTAAACCTAAGAAAGGTAGCGCTGTAAGCGCCCTTTTAGAGTTAAGGTCCGCCGTCCACTGGCGTAGCCATATAGACCGACGAATAGCCACCAGCAATGCCGCTGTCCTGCTACTCATCGCAAGAGCATCGTCCTGAGCAGTCAGGACAAAAGAAACAAATGACTCACACTGCTTGAGAGAACTAAACATATCACAAGCGGAATCAAGATCTGCGAGCAGATCCCTAATAATGGATCTAACTGCCAGCAGAAGAAGCGCTGAAGCACAAATTGGCCGTAGTGTCGACCCGGCACTGATAAAACCATGGCGAGCCAATTGATCAACCCGACGATCCTCACCATCCTTAATGGTAGTGGTGCCAGAAAAGTGCAACGCAGCCGAGCCAGTCAACCCTAACACCGGGGTATCGGCGTCGGGGGGCACTGACCAAAGCTTCACCAAGTCCTCCGGAAAGGGATAACGCTTATCCCAATTAGGAGGAGTTCCAACCAGGTGCGCGGGTTGTTCCCATTCCTTAAGGACCACCCTCTCAAAGTGCTGTTGCCTGAGAAACACCAAACGCAGCTGGGGTACGTCAAACAACTCACCCTTTGGCAGAGGGACCACCGCAGGCGGATCCAAGGCCAAAACTTTAAACATTTGAGCCAAAATGGGAGGAGTGTCAATGGACACCCCCACAGCCTGATCACCAGCAGTGTCAAACAATAGCTGGTCTGCAGGCTCATCCGACTCCTCAAGGAGTTCCCCCTCCTCAACAGGGGGACAATCGGACCAATCCAAAAATTCAGGTACCTCACCCTCCGAAGCAGGCACTGCCGGAGAAAGGTGCTTCCACTTTGCCGTAGCCTTCTGAGTCACTGAAGCAGAAATTATTTTCTCGAGGTTGGCCAACCGCGCATGCACCCTGGAATGCGAATCCCCATTTTTGACAATGTCATACGGGATCCGGACTAGGTTGGGGGGGATAGGAGATGACGGAAGTTTGCGAGGAGCCAGAAGCCGGAGCAACGGACTGGCGCGCAATGTTCTGCCTTGCACATGGAACGCATAATATGACATCATCACCTGGGAGCGGAGCCCCACAACCCCCACACAGCCTGGATAGCCCTGAAGAGCCATTTCCGGTAACGTTGGAAGCCTCCATATGGTGAATTTGTGGTATTCGCAACAACCCAGGGTTTTACGCATTAAGCAACCCGGGATGCCCCTTTGTAATTAAAGTCCCGGAAGTGGGAGGATTTTTTTTTCTTTTTTTAAGCCTAGGAAAATCCCAATTTAGAGACTAAGACTAGCCAGGTATAACAGACCGGGAGAGCCACTTCAGTGAGGGGATCCCAGAATCTGTGGGGGAAAAGAGACCACAGTCAGTCCCCCAATCAGTATGCACCACATTCATACATAACCAACAAGGCAAACATATATGAATAGTTTAAACATCATGAATAAAATATACATGACACATGCTATTTCAAGGCAAAGCCAGAGAGTGCATCAATAAAAAATAAGAGTATATACCTGCATAAATATATGCACATATATATATATATATATATATATATACATATATATATATACATATATATATACATACATACATATATATATATATCCACACATACACACACACATACCCCAGGCATTTGACCCATACATAATCAGAAGTGCCCCAGGAAAAAACGCTATACATGGCAGGCAATAACAAAGTACAAGGACGGCCCTACGTGCGCAATGGTGGGGACCGTTTACCTCTACAGCTCAAGCCGCACTGGACCTCTTCCCCCACCGGCTTAAGCACACCTGTCTCTAATGAGACAGGGGAAGTGAAGGGCGGGCCTGGACACAGCAAAAAAGGGGGGAAATTTGAAAGTGCAACACAAACAAAGGCCCCAGCAGCCCAAGCCACACGCCGCCACCGCAGCGCTGCCCTGCCAAAGCACTTCCACACATAACACTAAGTAAAGCACCTCATGCAACACGCACCCCCCCCCCTCCATTTAGCGAAGGGAGAAGGGACCGAGCGGGAGAAGGTGGCCAAAGGGAACATCGGGACAGGGGCATCCCAAATCCGGATCACCATGCCGGATAGCCGCATTGCCCCACAAGTGGGGTCGAGCGGAGGAGATAAGCTCCTAGGCACCTAAAGTGCCATCTACCTTTGCCCAGCCAGCAGCCTAGGCTGGGAGGATTCCGTTTAACTAGGCGTAAACAACACAATAGAACTGGGCAGAAATAGACCAAAAGGGGATGCCGGGTTCGACCCCGGCTACCTGCAAGCAGGAGACTTCTTTCTTCTGTCTTGTCGCTTCATGCAGAGAGAAAAAACTGGTGTTAAGTGGGAGGTCCCAGGTATATATAGGCCGGAAGGGGCTCAAGACTTCTCCCTGCAACGTCGCCACCTGCTGGTGGAGTAACCCGATCATAAGAATTAAAGGGGAAGCGGGGTGTGTGGCACACTGAGAATATAAAAGTTCCTCTTAGTTGTTCACTCTAAAGGCCCAATCCATGGAAGTGACCTTAGACTAGTGGGAAGAGATCTTGTTGTTCTAATATAAACTGTCACATAGCTTAATATTCTTGTCAAAATAACTTTGTTTATTCTTGTTTATTTTGGGTATAAAAAGAGTAAAAGGGCCGAGATGCTCAAAGCTTCAAATGCCAACCTATATCAATGTAATACAGCATAGTATACCCAAAACCTAAATATAAACTCGATTAAGAATATGGTTCATATAACTGTGCAAATCTGAAAATGCTTCAGCCTTTTGTCTGTGGCTGTTTGGACAAAAAAGCGTGTTGAAGCTTCCTCGGCATGCTCTAGGAAACCTGGTGAAATTGTATTTAGCACTTGTCAAATCTGTCACACAGCTTTTCTTTTTTAGCCTCGGCATTCTTTGCATTTTTTTTCGTTTATTGATGTTACCTTGTATAGACATTCAGCAGCATTAACAAACATCTCAAGGCCATGTCAAAGGCTAAACTTCAAGGTGACTGCAGATAAAACCAACATAAAAGGATTCTGCGTTGCATGGAAGCAAACATAGTGGTAAGGAAGCTTCAATGTAGAGCAGAAAATCTGCCTGTGTTGCATAAATAGTAGCAGAACACTCATAGCTAAAGCCATGATACAATTTCACATCCCAAGCAGATGACAAACTGATAAATCCAAGATAAGTAAGATTTTCCAGCATTTGTTGATTATAGATATGTGGGCTGTTGTCACATTTCCAGAGGCCTTTTGTGATTGCACTTCTTTTATGGCTTTTATTGCATATATCTATGTAGTGTTAGCAGATTCCATAGTGCTAGTAAAAAGTGCTAGATCTGCACCCAAAATAAAGCACGTTCCCAAAAAACAGGCATTAAAAGCAATCAACAGGGGCCTGTCACCTCTGCCAGCTAATTGTTTAGATATTAGCCATTAAATTGTCGAGGCAATAGAGAGCATACAGAACTTCTTCACCTGCAAAGATTATCAGGACTGTCTGGTGCTGAAGGACTGTGGACTCTGCTAGTAAGACTCATGTGTGTACAAATATTACATTTAGGGCAGACCTTCACCCTGAATAAGAGTCTATCTTATATGTTTCCCCCACCCTTAACATACAGATTTCTCACATTAAAAATCATCCTACCTGCATCTACTGCATGTTATGAGTCTTAAAACATCCAAGATGGCGGCTCATGGAATCTGGCAGCCTGCAAACAGGAGGTGTCTTCTGACTCTGTTGCTCTGCATTCTGGGATTGCTGTCCTTTCCCTGACCCCAGCTCTTCTCTGTCGGTGCAAAGCACAGCTATAACCCTGCCCCCTGCACGCCCATATCCTAGAGTCCTGAACAGAGTTGCATGCCGCTGGGAGAACGAATAAGTATGTGACTAAAAACTTAAAATATATTAATTTTAGATGCTGGGGAATAGTTTTTAAAGGCTTTTGGCTTTTCATTAAATCATGCTGAAGGTCCGGTTTAAGTGTTGTTTTGATAAGTAGTGTTAAGCGAGCCCATAGAAGTTCGGGTTCGGCAAGTCGGGGGTAACACCTGGGGGATTTCCCTGCTCTAAATAGGTTAGGGACAGTACTAATATTATGTATACTAGGTATTGTATGTATTAGAAATAATAAGAACCCCACCCTAACCCAGAGCCCCCCATCACCTCATAGCAGACTGCATGGCAGAGACCACCATAACAAACTGTGACACACAGCCCCCTATCACCCCATAGCAGACTGTGTGACAGTACCTCCTATAACCCCACTTTGTGGCACAACATTCCCATAACAGTAGATAATGCCAGAGCTTGTCTTATTATTATTATAATTATTACATTTATAATCTTATATCCACTGTGGTAGTGAAGGCATATCAACACTGTAAACTCTGTATACAAAGAATTTCGGGCCCCCCTCCCTCCAGTGCAATATGTGGGATACAGTATTCGCACACCGAATCAAATACACGCCATTCATTCCGTTTCCGGGTCTGGATCCTGATGTCAATTCCTTGGTTTGCATTCCACCCAACCGGTTTCATCCTTTCCAGACTTAGTATAAGTAAACCAAGGAAGTGATGTCAAAATTGTAAAAGATTTTTAAAAAAAATATTGTAAAAAATAGTTAAAAATACTGAAAAATAACCTGCGTATGACAATTTCATTCATGCCGGCATGTGTTTTAGGAATGAAGTAAGCATGTCAGTTTTCTTTTTGCTTTTTTTTTTGCTGGAGGAAAATGCTGCATGAAAAAAAGGACATTTGTACACACATTTCAGCCCTCAAAACACTCCATATATCACACACAAATATATTCTTGGGAGTAAATTTACTGTATACTTTACAGCCATGTGCTTACTGTATATGTCTACAGCTTATTGAAACAATGTTTCATTTATCCTTTAAAGCCATGTTAATAAATTAAATTGTTTCCTGTATACCTGTAAAATAAAGTAAATAATTATGCTTGTTCTACAATTAGAATAGAATGGCCTTGATTTATCAGAACCCAAAGGCTATAAGGCATATCAGGCAAGATGGGAATTATGTGACTACATTTATAAATATTTTTCTGAAGTTTATTGTCCATGGGAGTGTAGTCAACCTCCCTGTTTACAGACACATGAGGAAAGTCAAGCCCAGATTGATTAGTGGAATAGTGTGGATGGTAGACAAAGAGCAATGGAAAACGCCCAAAGCGATACAAGCTGAACATTGAGATCATGGTACATTATTGTCTGTTTGCTCCACCTGTCACTCTTTGATCAAAGAAGGTCTCAAAAGAAGAAAACCTGACAGTTAACTCCTCAGCTGACCATAAAAATGGCAGGAGGTCTGCTTTAATGAAATGTCCATGACTGCCATATGACTGAAAATGGAAATATGAATTACAGCATTTTGCCACATGAGACATCCAAGTTTATCTTTGGTGATGAAGCTCATGAGAAGAGCAGCCTTTTAGTTCAGTTCGGGCCAAACTAGTGCGGGAAAAACTTTCGTCTAAAACGCATGGAAAACAATGCCAACAGGGTTGGCTTTCCTGGAAAGTTAAAAGAAGCATCACAGAGGGTAGTCCTGCAGTTGTGTTGGTCTGGCAGTAAAGAGCAAGCCCTCAAAAAATGATCCCATTTGTAACGGGGGATAGCGGTGGGATTGACACCCTTAAATTTTAGCGGAAGGAGAAGCAATGGCTTTTTAGAAATGCTCAAAAACTTACCCATTTTGGCCATCACAAGGTTAAACTGTGATTGCGTTGACCTGACAGTAGCAGAGGGTGGCAGACTGGCAGCGGAGGAGCTGTTGGTTGTAGTAATAGTAGCAGGATTAGCATGGGTTTCAGCTATTGAAGAAAGACTGGGCCATGGTTCAGGAATCCTGTGGGGGGGGGGGGGGGGGGTAGCAGCCGGACCTGAGGTCGTTGTATAGTGCTGGTATTAGTAGATGGCAGCGGGGGTGCTGGTGGTGGTAGCATTAGCAGAGGCACATATTTTAAAGTCTAGTCCAAAGACAGGAGACCTTGTTGTTGTGTAGGCCTTGTGTGGGCCTGGCACTAAAAAGATAATCCCATTTTTAGAGGGGCAGCAACAGGAGCATTGGTGTCATCATATTCTGCTCCTGAGTGGACCATACCAGCAGACCTAGCCCTGTGCCATTTTACAGATGATCTGGCCCTACCTCAGCTCAGCTTTGTTGCTGCCATTGCCAGAAGTACCCTCATGTTCTGATGATGTCCAAAACGACATCATCATACTCCTCCTCCTCCTGATCCCCGCCAATTCCTTGTTCTGATTTTTCATCATGGTCTACTTGCCCCCCCACACTAAAACCACTTTCATAACTGCCAGTATGCCCATGTCTACCACCACCCCCACTGCCACAGCTATAAGTCACAGTAAGATATGGTCATGGAAAGCATTTGACACTGCAGGCAGTTGCCAGGCAATGCTAGTGTCACTTTGGGAGTATGAGTGAGTATTATGACGTCCAAGTTTATTGAGTTGCTTTTCTAGCTGTTAACAATATTACAAGTATTATGGTTGAAAACCAAACTAACTGAAAAAAAAATAGTAAAAAAAAAGCAGACCAGAAACAAATAAAAATATTAGAACTTTGGTTCGTAAATGCTCAAAATATTTTGCTACTTCTAGTTCCCAAATCAGAAACTCCCCTTTTACATTTATCTAGCTTCAGGGAAATCAAATCCTGTAAGGCGAATTCCACAGTGAGTACAGATTTCTATTAAACATTAAAAAAATGTAAAATATTTAACCCCTTACACACCCTGGGGACCCTAAAAGCATTTCAAGGTAATGCATCTGCTCTCCCTTGAGTGTGGGCAAGTTACATCTGTTAATATGTAATGTGGAATATGGCTCAATACCGAGACCTACTTACAGTACATGATTTCCCTAAAGCAAGATAAGTGCCAGCAGCAGAGTGCTAAATGAGCAAAACATCCACTATGACCAGGAAGAAATGCATGCACTGTATGTTTTATGCCTTTCAAAATCTCACTCCATGAGCAACTACATCATTTATGTCTTAATGAGTCTCTAGACACATGAGCTATATTCCCCAATCTATTTTACTTCAAACTACATCATTCCCATTCTGTAACAGTGCATTAAAATGTTGTAATGAGACATCCTGACTTGAAGTGCGAGTACTAGAAGCAAAAGTTTGACATGCAAGTAGTAAATGAAAAAAAAAAAAAATTACTGCATGTTTACAACTAGGGATGAGCGAATTGATCCAGACGAACCCGGATTCGATCCGAATTTCATGAAAAATTCGATTCGGATCGAATCCGAATTTCCCCGTGCTTCGATCGCTCAAAGTTTTCCTTTAACATCCATTCATTTACATTACAGGCATTCTAAGATGGCGGACGGGACATCTCCAGACATCTACCCCGTTCCAGTGCATGCTGGGGCAGTCACATGCAGCCTATCAGCAGCCAGCAATCCCGGTGACGTCACATCGCTATTTAAGGTGGCGGACATCTTGCTTTTCCTCATTTCTCTATTGCATTCGTGAGAGACAGGACGCTGCTGTAGTCAGGGAGAGACAGTTAGAGAGAAAGGGACAGACAGGGACAGGCAGGAGACAGGCAGGAGACAGGCAGGAAGTCAGTGAGAAGCAGGGAAAGTTAGGAAAAATCGGAGGCAGTCACAGGGAGAATTTTTTTTTTTCAGCCAGCGTTTTACTGGATGTGTTACTGGCTGGCTGACTGGCTTTGTTAGCGTTTTCAGGCTGCTTATACACTTACTGTGCATATATACTGAACTGATCTCAAGTCTGCTGTGAGAACATTACCATTTTGTAAAATCTCATTAGCCTCTGTATTTACTGTAAGCTGAACAGTTATTTCAAGTAATTTGGCCTGTATGAGCCTGCTTACACACTGCTGCTGTGTGCATATATACTGATCTCAAGTCTGCTTGGGGCATCCCATTCTGTAACATACCATTATCCTCTGTATTTACTGTAAGCTGCACAGTTATTTCAAGTAATTTGGCCTGTATGAGCCTGCTTACACACTGCTGCTGTGTGCATATATACTGATCTCAAGTCTGCTTGGGGCATCCCATTCTGTAACATACCATTAGCCTCTTTATTTACTGTAAGCTGCACAGTTATTTCAAGTAATTTGGCCTGTATGAGCCTGCTTACACACTGCTGCTGTGTGCATATATACTGATCTCAAGTCTGCTTGGGGCATCCCATTCTGTAACATACCATTAGCCTCTGTATTTCCTGTAAGCTGCACAGTTATTTCAAGTAATTTGGCCTGTATGAGCCTGCTTACACACTGCTGCTGTGTGCATATATACTGATCTCAAGTCTGCTTGGGGCATCCCATTCTGTAACATACCATTAGCCTCTGTATTTACTGTAAGCTGCACAGTTATTTCAAGTAATTTGGCCTGTATGAGCCTGCTTACACACTGCTGCTGTGTGCATATATACTGATCTCAAGTCTGCTTGGGGCATCCCATTCTGTAACATACCATTAGCCTCTGTTTTTACTGTAGGCTGCACAGTTATTTCAAGTAATTTGGCCTGTATGAGCCTGCTTACACACTGCTGCTGTGCGCATATATTACTGATCTCAAGTCTGCTTGGGGCATCCCATTCTGTAACATACCATTAGCCTCTGTATTTACTGTAAGCTGCACAGTTATTTCAAGTAATTTGACCTGTATGAGCCTGCTTACACACTGCTGCTGTGTGCATATATACTGATCTCAAGTCTGCTTGGGGCATCCCATTCTGTAACATACCATTAGCCTCTGTATTTACTGTAAGCTGCACAGTTATTTCAAGTAATTTGGCCTGTATGAGCCTGCTTACACACTGCTGCTGTGTGCATATACTGATCTCAAGTCTGCTTGGGGCATCCCATTCTGTAACATGCCATTAGCCTCTGTATTTACTGTAAGCTGCACAGTTATTTCAAGTAATTTGGCCTGTATGAGCCTGCTTACACACTGCTGCTGTGCGCATATATTACTGATCTCAAGTCTGCTTGGGGCATCCCATTCTGTAACATACCATTAGCCTCTGTATTTACTGTAAGCTGCACAGTTATTTCAAATAATCTGGCCTGTATGAGCCTGCTTACACACTGCTGCTGTGTGCATATATACTGATCTCAAGTCTGCTTGGGGCATTCCATTCTGTAACATACCATTAGCCTCTGTATTTACTGTAAGCTGCACAGTTATTTCAAGTAATTTGGCCTGTATGAGCCTGCTTACACACTGCTGCTGTG
The DNA here is from genome assembly GCA_027917425.1 of Gastrophryne carolinensis. Classification (NCBI taxonomy): domain Eukaryota; kingdom Metazoa; phylum Chordata; class Amphibia; order Anura; family Microhylidae; genus Gastrophryne; species Gastrophryne carolinensis. Next base: position 461,769,365 of record CM051235.1, read on the forward strand.
CGCATATATTACTGATCTCAAGTCTGCTTGGGGCATCCCATTCTGTAACATACCATTAGCCTCTGTATTTACTGTAAGCTGCACAGTTATTTCAAGTAATTTGGCCTGTATGAGCCTGCTTACACACTGCTGCTGTGTGCATATATATTGATCTCAAGTCTGCTTGGGGCATCCCATTCTGTAACATACCATTAGCCTCTGTATTTACTGTAAGCTGCACAGTTATTTCAAGTAATTTGGCCTGTATGAGCCTGCTTACACACTGCTGCTGTGTGCATATATACTGATCTCAAGTGTGCTTGGGGCATCCCATTCTGTAACATACCATTAGCCTCTGTATTTACTTTAAGCAGCACAGTTATTTCAAGTAATTTAGCCTGTATGAGCCTGCTTACACACTGCTGCTGTGTGCATATATACTGATCTCAAGTCTGCTTGGGGCATCCCATTCTGTAACATACCATTAGCCTCTGTATTTACTGTAAGCTGCACAGTTATTTCAAGTAATCTGGCCTGTATGAGCCTGCTTACACACTGCTTCTGTGTGCATATATACTGATCTCAAGTCTGCTTGGGGCATCCCATTCTGTAACAAACCATTAGCTTCTGTATTTCCTGTAAGCTGCACAGTTATTTCAAGTAATTTGGCCTGTATGAGCCTGCTTACACACTGCTGCTGTGTGCATATATACTGATCTCAAGTCTGCTTGGGGCATTCCATTCTGTAACATACCATTAGCCTCTGTATTTACTGTAAGCTACACAGTTATTTCAAGTAATTTGGCCTGTATGAGCCTGCTTACACACTGCTGCTGTGCGCATATATTACTGATCTCAAGTCTGCTTGGGGCATCCCATTCTGTAACATACCATTAGCCTCTGTATTTACTGTAAGCTGCACAGTTATTTCAAGTAATTTGACCTGTATGAGCCTGCTTACACACTGCTGCTGTGTGCATATATACTGATCTCAAGTCTGCTTGGGGCATCCCATTCTGTAACATACCATTAGCCTCTGTATTTACTGTAAGCTGCACAGTTATTTCAAGTAATTTGGCCTGTATGAGCCTGCTTACACACTGCTGCTGTGTGCATATATACTGATCTCAAGTCTGCTTGGGGCATCCCATTCTGTAACATACCATTAGCCTCTGTATTTACTGTAAGCTGCACAGTTATTTCAAGTAATTTGGCCTGTTTGAGCCTGCTTACACACTGCTGCTGTGCGCATATATTACTGATCTCAAGTCTGCTTGGGGCATCCCATTCTGTAACATACCATTAGCCTCTGTATTTACTGTAAGCTGCACAGTTATTTCAAATAATCTGGCCTGTATGAGCCTGCTTACACACTGCTGCTGTGTGCATATATACTGATCTCAAGTCTGCTTGGGGCATTCCATTCTGTAACATACCATTAGCCTCTGTATTTACTGTAAGCTGCACAGTTATTTCAAGTAATTTGGCCTGTATGAGCCTGCTTACACACTGCTGCTGTGTGCATATATAGTGATCTCAAGTCTGCTTGGGGCATCCCATTCTGTAACATGCCATTAGCCTCTGTATTTACTGTAAGCTGCACAGTTATTTCAAGTAATTTGGCCTGTATGAGCCTGCTTACACACTGCTGCTGTGCGCATATATTACTGATCTCAAGTGTGCTTGGGGCATCCCATTCTGTAACATACCATTAGCCTCTGTATTTACTGTAAGCTGCACAGTTATTTCAAATAATCTGGCCTGTATGAGCCTGCTTACACACTGCTGCTGTGTGCATATATACTGATCTCAAGTCTGCTTGGGGCATTCCATTCTGTAACATACCATTAGCCTCTGTATTTACTGTAAGCTGCACAGTTATTTCAAGTAATTTGGCCTGTATGAGCCGGCTTACACACTGCTGCTGTGCGCATATATTACTGATCTCAAGTCTGCTTGGGGCATCCCATTCTGTAACATACCATTAGCCTCTGTATTTACTGTAAGCTGCACAGTTATTTCAAGTAATTTGGCCTGTATGAGCCTGCTTACACACTGCTGCTGTGTGCATATATACTGATCTCAAGTGTGCTTGGGGCATTCCATTCTGTAACATACCATTAGCCTCTGTATTTACTTTAAGCTGCACAGTTATTTCAAGTAATTTAGCCTGTATGAGCCTGCTTACACACTGCTGCTGTGTGCTTATATACTGATCTCAAGTCTGCTTGGGGCATCCCATTCTGTAACATACCATAAGCCTCTGTATTTACTGTAAGCTGCACAGTTATTTCAAGTAATCTGGCCTGTATGAGCCTGCTTACACACTGCTTCTGTGTGCATATATACTGATCTCAAGTCTGCTTGGGGCATCCCATTCTGTAACATACCATTAGCCTCTGTATTTCCTGTAAGCTGCACAGTTATTTCAAGTAATCTGGCCTGTATGAGCCTGCTTACACACTGCTGCTGTGCGCATATATACTGATCTCAAGTCTGCTTGGGGCATCCCATTCTGTAACATACCATTAGCCTCTGTATTTACTGTAAGCTGCACAGTTATTTCAAGTAATTTGGCCTGTATGAGCCTGCTTACACACTGCTGCTGTGTGCATATATACTGATCTCAAGTCTGCTTGGGGCATTCCATTCTGTAACATACCATTAGCCTCTGTATTTACTGTAAGCTACACAGTTATTTCAAGTAATTTGGCCTGTATGAGCCTGCTTACACACTGCTGCTGTGTGCATATATACTGATCTCAAGTGTGCTTGGGGCATCCCATTCTGTAACATACCATTAGCCTCTGTATTTACTGTAAGCTGCACAGTTATTTCAAGTAATTTAGCCTGTATGAGCCTGCTTACACACTGCTGCTGTGTGCATATATACTGATCTCAAGTCTGCTTGGGGCATCCCATTCTGTAACATACCATTAGCCTCTGTATTTACTGTAAGCTGCACAGTTATTTCAAGTAATCTGGCCTGTATGAGCCTGCTTACACACTGCTGCTGTGTGCATATATACTGATCTCAAGTCTGCTTGGGGCATCCCATTCTGTAACATACCATTAGCCTCTGTATTTCCTGTAAGCTGCACAGGTATTTCAAGTAATCTGGCCTGTATGAGCCTGCTTACACACTGCTGCTGTGCGCATATATACTGATCTCAAGTCTGCTTGGGGCATCCCATTCTGTAACATACCATTAGCCTCTGTATTTACTGTAAGCTGCACAGTTATTAAAAGTAATTTGGCCTGTATGAGCCTGCTTACACACTGCTGCTGTGTGCATATATACTGTAACATCACATTAGCCTCTGAATTTACTGTAAGCTGCACAGTTATTTCAAGTAATTTGGCCTGTATGAGCATGCTTACACACTGCTGCTGTGCGCATATATTACTGATCTCAAGTCTGCTTGGGGCATCCCATTCTGTAACATACCATTAGCCTCTGTATTTACTGTAAGCTGCACAGTTATTTCAAGTAATTTGGCCTGTATGAGCCTGCTTACACACTGCTGCTGTGTGCATATATACTGATCTCAAGTCTGCTTGGGGCATCCCATTCTGTAACATGCCATTAGCCTCTGTATTTACTGTAAGCTGCACAGTTATTTCAAGTAATTTGGCCTGTATGAGCCTGCATACATACTGCTGCTGTGTGCATATATACTGATCTCAAGTCTGCTTGGGGCATCCCATTCTGAAACATACGATTAGCCTCTGTATTTACTGTAAGCTGCACAGTTATTTCAAGTAATCTGGCCTGTATGAGCCTGCTTACACACTGCTGCTGTGTGCATATACACTGATCTCAAGTCTGCTTGGGGCATCCCATTCTGTAACATACCCTTAGCCTCTGTATTTACTGTAAGCTGCACAGTTATTTCAAGTAATTTGGCCTGTATGAGCCTGCTTACACACTGCTGCTGTGTGCATATATACTGATCTCAAGTGTGCTTGGGGCATTCCATTCTGTAACATACCATTAGCCTCTGTATTTACTTTGAGCTGCACAGTTATTTCAAGTAATTTAGCCTGTATGAGCCTGCTTACACACTGCTGCTGTGTGCATATATACTGATCTCAAGTCTGCTTGGGGCATCCCATTCTGTAACATACCATTAGCCTCTGTATTTACTGTAAGCTGCACAGTTATTTCAAGTAATCTGGCCTGTATGAGCCTGCTTACACACTGCTTCTGTGTGCATATATACTGATCTCAAGTCTGCTTGGGGCATCCCATTCTGTAACATACCATTAGCCTCTGTATTTCCTGTAAGCTGCACAGTTATTTCAAGTAATCTGGCCTGTATGAGCCTGCTTACACACTGCTGCTGTGCGCATATATACTGATCTCAAGTCTGCTTGGGGCATCCCATTCTGTAACATACCATTAGCCTCTGTATTTACTGTAAGCTGCACAGTTATTTCAAGTAATTTGGCCTGTATGAGCCTGCTTACACACTGCTGCTGTGTGCATATATACTGATTTCAAGTCTGCTTGGGGCATTCCATTCTGTAACATACCATTAGCCTCTGTATTTACTGTAAGCTACACAGTTATTTCAAGTAATTTGGCCTGTATGAGCCTGCTTACACACTGCTGCTGTGTGCATATATACTGATCTCAAGTGTGCTTGGGGCATCCCATTCTGTAACATACCATTAGCCTCTGTATTTACTGTAAGCTGCACAGTTATTTCAAGTAATTTAGCCTGTATGAGCCTGCTTACACACTGCTGCTGTGTGCATATATACTGATCTCAAGTCTGCTTGGGGCATCCCATTCTGTAACATACCATTAGCCTCTGTATTTACTGTAAGCTGCACAGTTATTTCAAGTAATCTGGCCTGTATGAGCCTGCTTACACACTGCTGCTGTGTGCATATATACTGATCTCAAGTCTGCTTGGGGCATCCCATTCTGTAACATACCATTAGCCTCTGTATTTCCTGTAAGCTGCTCAGGTATTTCAAGTAATCTGGCCTGTATGAGCCTGCTTACACACTGCTGCTGTGCGCATATATACTGATCTCAAGTCTGCTTGGGGCATCCCATTCTGTAACATACCATTAGCCTCTGTATTTACTGTAAGCTGCACAGTTATTTAAAGTAATTTGGCCTGTATGAGCCTGCTTACACACTGCTGCTGTGTGCATATATACTGTAACATCACATTAGCCTCTGAATTTACTGTAAGCTGCACAGTTATTTCAAGTAATTTGGCCTGTATGAGCATGCTTACACAATGCTGCTGTGCGCATATATTACTGATCTCAAGTCTGCTTGGGGCATCCCATTCTGTAACATACCATTAGCCTCTGTATTTACTGTAAGCTGCACAGTTATTTCAAGTAATTTGGCCTGTATGAGCCTGCTTACACACTGCTGCTGTGTGCATATATACTGATCTCAAGTCTGCTTGGGGCATCCCATTCTGTAACATACCATTAGCCTCTGTATTTACTGTAAGCTGCACAGTTATTTCAAGTAATTTGGCCTGTATGAGCCTGCATACATACTGCTGCTGTGTGCATATATACTGATCTCAAGTCTGCTTGGGGCATCCCATTCTGAAACATACGATTAGCCTCTGTATTTACTGTAAGCTGCACAGTTATTTCAAGTAATCTGGCCTGTATGAGCCTGCTTACACACTGCTGCTGTGTGCATATACACTGAGCTCAAGTCTGCTTGGGGCATCCCATTCTGTAACATACCATTAGCCTCTGTATTTACTGTAAGCTGCACAGTTATTTCAAGTAATTTGGCCTGTATGAGCCTGCTTACACACTGCTGCTGTGTGCATATATACTGATCTCAAGTCTGCTCGGGGCATCCCATTCTGTAACATACCATTAGCCTCTGTATTTACTGTAAGCTGCACAGTTATTTCAAGTAATTTGGCCTGTATGAGCCTGCTTACACACTGCTGCTGTGTGCATATATACTGATCTCAAGTCTGCTTGGGGCATCCCATTCTGTAACATACCATTAGCCTCTGTATTTACTGTAAGCTGCACAGTTATTTCAAGTAATCTGGCCTGTATGAGCCTGCTTACACACTGCTGCTGTGTGCATATATACTGATCTCAAGTGTGCTTGGGGCATCCCATTCTGTAACATACCATTAGCCTCTGTATTTCCTGTAAGCTGCACAGTTATTTCAAGTAATTTGGCCTGTATGAGCATGCTTACACACTGCTGCTGTGTGCATATATACTGATCTCAAGTCTGCTTGGGGCATCCCATTCTGTAACATACCATTAGCCTCTGTATTTACTGTAAGCTGCACAGTTATTTCAAGTAATTTGGCCTGTATGAGCATGCTTACACACTGCTGCTGTGCGCATATATTACTGATCTCAAGTCTGCTTGGGGCATCCCATTCTGTAACATACCATTAGCCTCTGTATTTACTGTAAGCTGCACAGTTATTTCAAGTAATTTGGCCTGTATGAGCCTGCTTACACACTGCTGCTGTGTGCATATATACTGATCTCAAGTCTGCTTGGGGCATCCCATTCTGTAACATACCATTAGCCTCTGTATTTACTGTAAGCTGCACAGTTTTTTCAAGTAATTTGGCCTGTATGAGCCTGCTTACACACTGCTGCTGTGTGCATATATACTGATCTCAAGTCTGCTTGGGGCATCCCATGCTGTAACATACGATTAGCCTCTGTATTTACTGTAAGCTGCACAGTTATTTCAAGTAATCTGGCCTGTATGAGCCTGCTTACACACTGCTGCTGTGTGCATATACACTGATCTCAAGTCTGCTTGGGGCATCCCATTCTGTAACATACCATTAGCCTCTGTATTTACTGTAAGCTGCACAGTTATTTCAAGTAATTTGGCCTGTATGAGCCTGCTTACACACTGCTGCTGTGTGCATATATACTGATCTCAAGTCTGCTTGGGGCATCCCATTCTGTAACATACCATTAGCCTCTGTATTTACTGTAAGCTGCACAGTTATTTCAAGTAATTTGGCCTGTATGAGCCTGCTTACACACTGCTGCTGTGTGCATATATACTGATCTCAAGTCTGCTTGGGGCATCCCATTCTGTAACATACCATTGGCCTCTGTATTTACTGTAAGCTGCACAGTTATTTCAAGTAATTTGGCCTGTATGAGCCTGCTTACACACTGCTGCTGTGTGCATATATACTGATCTCAAGTCTGCTTGGGGCATCCCATTCTGTAACATACCATTAGCCTCTGTATTTACTGTAAGCTGCACAGTTATTTCAAGTAATCTGGCCTGTATGAGCCTGCTTACACACTGCTGCTGTGTGCATATATACTGATCTCAAGTCTGCTTGAGGCATCCCATTCTGTAACATACCATTAGTCTCTGTATTTCCTGTAAGCTGCACAGTTATTTCAAGTAATCTGGCCTGTATGAGCCTGCTTACACACTGCTGCTGTGTGCATATATACTGATCTCAAGTCTGCTTGGGGCATCCCATTCTGTAACATACCATTAGCCTCTGTATTTACTGTAAGCTGCACAGTTATTTCAAGTAATTTGGCCTGTATGAGCCTGCTTACACACTGTTGCTGTGTGCATATATACTGATCTCAAGTCTGCTTGGGGCATCCCATTCTGCTGCTGTGCATATATACTGTTATAAAGCCTGCTTGGGGGCATCCCATTCTTTAACATCACATTAGCCTCTGTATTTACTCTAAGCTGCACAGTTATTTAAAGTAATTTGGCCTGTTGGAGCCTGCTTACACACTTTTGCTGTGCATATATACTGATCTCAGGTCTGCTGTGGGGGCATCCCATTTGTTTTTGACTGTTTTTAATAAACCAGGCCGCAGGGCACCGCAAAACTGCACATTGAACCCTATCTGTTTATACTAAATAAGGAAATACATAAAAATGTCAGGCAGACAAGTGCCAGGATGTTCAAAGAGGAGTGGCAGAGGCCAAGATTCAGCAGGCAGAGGTCGCAGCAGACTAGGGGCGAGTGGCAGCAGGAGTCACGGTGAGAGACCTGGTCTGCCAGTATCTGCTAGCGGTCGTGTCTCCACCAGTAACGCATCTGCCGTGGTAGATTGGTTAACACTGTTGGCAGAGGCTAGGCCTCAGATTCTTCTAACAAAATGGCTGAAGCTAACAAAATGGCTGCCAGATATAGTTACCTGCACACATAACAGGAATATATATGTAATATATATTATTTGCTTGCAAGCTTCATTTGGAAATGTAATTGCAGAAATGTATGCTAGCGAAACTTAACTGTCAAACCGCAATAACAGCCGCAATAACAGCCAGATGGGGCAACTTCTGTAACTGCTAAGTGCTGACCTTTTCCTCTGTGGAAACTGTCAGTTTGCACCTTTCTGTGGTTTTAACATATATGTTGAAAATGTTGATCAAGTGCATACTGTGTCTGTGGTTTTTTGCTATATAAGTCCTCCCTAAAGCGGAAGTAAATTAGAATTTGTACTGGGTTTTTGTGTCTGTCGTTCATTGTCGAGCCCAGTCGCAAGTTCTCTAAGATATCTTAAAATCACACAGTAGGAATTATCACAATTGTTGACATCGTGCCTGAAGAGGGTCCGGGGCGATCGCTCTAGAACAAATAGATCATTCTTTCAGTGGTGGAGTTTGATGCGGGCAACACACCTTGAAGGGGGTAAGTAATTTTATTTACTAAACCCCGAGGGAAGGTTAAAAGTGTTGGCCCTTTAGTTGCCTCTCGCAATTAGGCGAGTTGTACAGGGACACGGGTTGTCGCCTGAGATATAGAAAAGCGCGCTATAGAAATTCATAGGACGTGTCTGCACTTGGATATTTCTAATGTGTGATTAGTCTGTCTTGTGTTGGTGTTCATAGAGTTATAAGTTTATCTGTTTGTATTGTCGGACAGTCCTGAAGGTGAGCAGGACTCAGGCAATTGACTTTAGAAGTATAAGATGGGTCAGGCTGAAAGCAAGATCCCCCATGTTGGTGAAGATTGTATTCATTATGTAGAGAGATTAACGGGAGGGACGTATTATACCTTACCGTTTGTGGAGAATATGGCAGGTTGGACGGAGGCTATGGGTAGCCCCCATCCTTTCCCTAGAACAGGAGGTAGTGACCCCTATTATATGGAAATGATAATGGGAATGTGCCTTGGAGATAAAAAGGCGTGGCCCTATTATCCAGGGGATCCTAATTGGGATAAGTCTTATATGAGAGAGTGTGGGATAAAATGGTTAGAAATAGCACCAGGGTGGTATAGGAGAAATGGATTAATGAGTCTCAGGAAAAAAGTTAGTAAAAAGGAATTAGAGAACAGACATAAAAGTGAGAAATTGAATTATGAAATTAGAAATCATTCCAACCCCGACATTAAACCTAACTAGGGATGAGCGAATCGATCCGGACGAACCCGGATTCGATCAGAATTTCAGGAAAAATTCGATTCGGATCGAATCCGAATTTCCCCGCGATTCGATCACTCGAAGTTTTCCTTTAACATCCATTCATTTACATTTACAGGCATTCTAAGATGGCGGACGGGACATGTCTGGACATGTATCCCGCGCCAGTGCAAGCTGGGGCAGTCACATGCAGCCTATCAGCAGCCAGCAAGCCCGGTGACGTCACAGCGGTATTTAACGGCGGCCATCTTGCTTTTCCTCATTTCTCTATTGCATTTGTGAGAGACAGGACGCTGTGTAGCTGAGGCAGTTAGACAGGCAGGGACAGACAGGGACAGACAGGGACAGGCTGGAGACAGGCAGGAGACAGACAGGAGACAGACAGAAAGCCAGGGAAAGGTAGGAAAAACGGAGGCTGTCACAGGGAGATTTTTTTTTTTTTTCATCCAGCCTGAGTGTTACTAGCTGGCTGACAGGCTTTGTTAGCGTTTTCAGGCTGCTTATAGTAACTAACTGTGCATATATACTGAACTGATCTTAAGTCTGCTGTGAGGCATCCCATTCTGTGACTAAAGCAGCCTCTGTTTAAGACCATATAAGCATTTGCTCTTATCATATTTGAAATTAGGCCTGATAAAGACACTTTTGCTGGGCATAGCACTACTGGACCCTGCCAGGTCCACTTCTGTTGGGGCATCCCATTCTGTGACTACAGCAGCCTCTGTTTAAGACCGTATAACCATTTTCACTTATCATATTTGAAATTAGGCCTGATAAAGACACTTTTGCTGGGCAAAGCACTACTGGACCCTGCCAGGTCCATTCCTGTTGGGGCATCCCATTCTGTGACTAAAGCAGCCTCTGTTTAAGACCATATAAGCATTTGCTCTTATCATATTTGAAATTAGGCCTGATAAAGACACTTTTGCTGGGCATAGCACTACTGGACCCTGCCAGGTCCACTTCTGTTGGGGCATCCCATTCTGTGACTACAGCAGCCTCTGTTTAAGACCGTATAACCATTTTCACTTATCATATTTGAAATTAGGCCTGATAAAGACACTTTTGCTGGGCAAAGCACTACTGGACCCTGCCAGGTCCATTCCTGTTGGGGCATCCCATTCTGTGACTAAAGCAGCCTCTGTTTAAGACCATATAAGCATTTGCTCTTATCATATTTGAAATTAGGCCTGATAAAGACACTTTTGCTGGGCATAGCACTACTGGACCCTGCCAGGTCCACTTCTGTTGGGGCATCCCATTCTGTGACTAAAGCAGCCTCTGTTTAAGACCATATAACCATTTGCTCTTATCATATTTGAAATTAGGCCTGATAAAGACACTTTTGCTGGGCATAGCACTACTGGACCCTGCCAGGTCCACTTCTGTTGGGGCATCCCATTCTGTGACTAAAGCAGCCTCTGTTTAAGACCATATAACCATTTGCTCTTATCATATTTGAAATTAGGCCTGATAAAGACACTTTTGCTGGGCAAAGCACTACTGGACCCTGCCAGGTCCATTCCTGTTGGGGCATCCCATTCTGTGACTAAAGCAGCCTCTGTTTAAGACCATATAACCATTTGCTCTTATCATATTTGAAATTAGGCCTGATAAAGACACTTTTGCTGGGCATAGCACTACTGGACCCTGCCAGGTCCACTTCTGTTGGGGCATCCCATTCTGTGACTACAGCAGCCTCTGTTTAAGACCGTATAACCATTTTCACTTATCATATTTGAAATTAGGCCTGATAAAGACACTTTTGCTGGGCAAAGCACTACTGGACCCTGCCAGGTCCACTTCTGTTGGGGCATCCCATTCTGTGACTAAAGCAGCCTCTGTTTAAGACCATATAACCATTTGCTCTTATCATATTTGAAATTAGGCCTGATAAAGACACTTTTGCTGGGCAAAGCACTACTGGACCCTGCCAGGTCCATTCCTGTTGGGGCATCCCATTCTGTGACTAAAGCAGCCTCTGTTTAAGACCATATAACCATTTGCTCTTATCATATTTGAAATTAGGCCTGATAAAGACACTTTTGCTGGGCATAGCACTACTGGACCCTGCCAGGTCCACTTCTGTTGGGGCATCCCATTCTGTGACTACAGCAGCCTCTGTTTAAGACCGTATAACCATTTTCACTTATCATATTTGAAATTAGGCCTGATAAAGACACTTTTGCTGGGCAAAGCACTACTGGACCCTGCCAGGTCCATTCCTGTTGGGGCATCCCATTCTGTGACTAAAGCAGCCTCTGTTTAAGACCATATAAGCATTTGCTCTTATCATATTTGAAATTAGGCCTGATAAAGACACTTTTGCTGGGCATAGCACTACTGGACCCTGCCAGGTCCACTTCTGTTGGGGCATCCCATTCTGTGACTAAAGCAGCCTCTGTTTAAGACCATATAACCATTTGCTCTTATCATATTTGAAATTAGGCCTGATAAAGACACTTTTGCTGGGCATAGCACTACTGGACCCTGCCAGGTCCACTTCTGTTGGGGCATCCCATTCTGTGACTACAGCAGCCTCTGTTTAAGACCGTATAACCATTTTCACTTATCATATTTGAAATTAGGCCTGATAAAGACACTTTTGCTGGGCATAGCACTACTGGACCCTGCCAGGTCCACTTCTGTTGGGGCATCCCATTCTGTGACTAAAGCAGCCTCTGTTTAAGACCATATAACCATTTGCTCTTATCATATTTGAAATTAGGCCTGATAAAGACACTTTTGCTGGGCAAAGCACTACTGGACCCTGCCAGGTCCATTCCTGTTGGGGCATCCCATTCTGTGACTAAAGCAGCCTCTGTTTAAGACCGTATAAGAATTTGCTCTTATCATATTTGAAATTAGCCTGATAAAGACACTTTTGCTGGGCATAGTACTACTGGATCTTTTTTGGGGGGCATCCCATTCTGTGACTAAAGCAGCCTCTGTTTAAGACCATATAAGCATTTGCTCTTATCATATTTGAAATTAGCCTGATAAAGACACTTTTGCTGGGCATAGTACTACTGGATCTTTTTTGGGGGGCATCCCATTCTGTGACTAAAGCAGCCTCTGTTTAAGACCATATAACCATTTTCTCTTATCATATTTGAAATTAGGCCTGATAAAGACACTTTTGCTGGGCAAAGCACTACTGGACCCTGCCAGGTCCATTCCTGTTGGGGCATCCCATTCTGTGACTAAAGCAGCCTCTGTTTAAGACCATATAAGCATTTGCTCTTATCATATTTGAAATTAGGCCTGATAAAGACACTTTTGCTGGGCATAGCACTACTGGACCCTGCCAGGTCCACTTCTGTTGGGGCATCCCATTCTGTGACTACAGCAGCCTCTGTTTAAGACCGTATAACCATTTTCACTTATCATATTTGAAATTAGGCCTGATAAAGACACTTTTGCTGGGCAAAGCACTACTGGACCCTGCCAGGTCCATTCCTGTTGGGGCATCCCATTCTGTGACTAAAGCAGCCTCTGTTTAAGACCATATAAGCATTTGCTCTTATCATATTTGAAATTAGCCTGATAAAGACACTTTTGCTGGGCATAGCACTACTGGACCCTGCCAGGTCCACTTCTGTTGGGGCATCCCATTCTGTGACTACAGCAGCCTCTGTTTAAGACCGTATAACCATTTTCACTTATCATATTTGAAATTAGGCCTGATAAAGACACTTTTGCTGGGCAAAGCACTACTGGACCCTGCCAGGTCCATTCCTGTTGGGGCATCCCATTCTGTGACTAAAGCAGCCTCTGTTTAAGACCATATAACCATTTGCTCTTATCATATTTGAAATTAGGCCTGATAAAGACACTTTTGCTGGGCATAGCACTACTGGACCCTGCCAGGTCCACTTCTGTTGGGGCATCCCATTCTGTGACTACAGCAGCCTCTGTTTAAGACCGTATAACCATTTTCACTTATCATATTTGAAATTAGGCCTGATAAAGACACTTTTGCTGGGCAAAGCACTACTGGACCCTGCCAGGTCCATTCCTGTTGGGGCATCCCATTCTGTGACTAAAGCAGCCTCTGTTTAAGACCATATAAGCATTTGCTCTTATCATATTTGAAATTAGGCCTGATAAAGACACTTTTGCTGGGCATAGCACTACTGGACCCTGCCAGGTCCACTTCTGTTGGGGCATCCCATTCTGTGTCTACAGCAGCCTCTGTTTAAGACCGTATAACCATTTTCACTTATCATATTTGAAATTAGGCCTGATAAAGACACTTTTGCTGGGCAAAGCACTACTGGACCCTGCCAGGTCCATTCCTGTTGGGGCATCCCATTCTGTGACTACAGCAGCCTCTGTTTAAGACCATATAAGCATTTGCTCTTATCATATTTGAAATTAGGCCTGATAAAGACACTTTTGCTGGGCATAGCACTACTGGACCCTGCCAGGTCCACTTCTGTTGGGGCATCCCATTCTGTGACTAAAGCAGCCTCTGTTTAAGACCATATAACCATTTGCTCTTATCATATTTGAAATTAGGCCTGATAAAGACACTTTTGCTGGGCATAGCACTACTGGACCCTGCCAGGTCCACTTCTGTTGGGGCATCCCATTCTGTGACTACAGCAGCCTCTGTTTAAGACCGTATAACCATTTTCACTTATCATATTTGAAATTAGGCCTGATAAAGACACTTTTGCTGGGCAAAGCACTACTGGACCCTGCCAGGTCCATTCCTGTTGGGGCATCCCATTCTGTGACTAAAGCAGCCTCTGTTTAAGACCATATAACCATTTGCTCTTATCATATTTGAAATTAGGCCTGATAAAGACACTTTTGCTGGGCATAGCACTACTGGACCCTGCCAGGTCCACTTCTGTTGGGGCATCCCATTCTGTGACTACAGCAGCCTCTGTTTAAGACCGTATAACCATTTTCACTTATCATATTTGAAATTAGGCCTGATAAAGACACTTTTGCTGGGCAAAGCACTACTGGACCCTGCCAGGTCCATTCCTGTTGGGGCATCCCATTCTGTGACTAAAGCAGCCTCTGTTTAAGACCATATAAGCATTTGCTCTTATCATATTTGAAATTAGGCCTGATAAAGACACTTTTGCTGGGCATAGCACTACTGGACCCTGCCAGGTCCACTTCTGTTGGGGCATCCCATTCTGTGACTACAGCAGCCTCTGTTTAAGACCGTATAACCATTTTCACTTATCATATTTGAAATTAGGCCTGATAAAGACACTTTTGCTGGGCAAAGCACTACTGGACCCTGCCAGGTCCATTCCTGTTGGGGCATCCCATTCTGTGACTAAAGCAGCCTCTGTTTAAGACCATATAAGCATTTGCTCTTATCATATTTGAAATTAGGCCTGATAAAGACACTTTTGCTGGGCATAGCACTACTGGACCCTGCCAGGTCCACTTCTGTTGGGGCATCCCATTCTGTGACTACAGCAGCCTCTGTTTAAGACCGTATAACCATTTTCACTTATCATATTTGAAATTAGGCCTGATAAAGACACTTTTGCTGGGCAAAGCACTACTGGACCCTGCCAGGTCCATTCCTGTTGGGGCATCCCATTCTGTGACTAAAGCAGCCTCTGTTTAAGACCATATAAGCATTTGCTCTTATCATATTTGAAATTAGGCCTGATAAAGACACTTTTGCTGGGCATAGCACTACTGGACCCTGCCAGGTCCACTTCTGTTGGGGCATCCCATTCTGTGACTAAAGCAGCCTCTGTTTAAGACCATATAACCATTTGCTCTTATCATATTTGAAATTAGGCCTGGTAAAGACACTTTTGCTGGGCAAAGCACTACTGGACCCTGCCAGGTCCATTCCTGTTGGGGCATCCCATTCTGTGACTAAAGCAGCCTCTGTTTAAGACCATATAAGCATTTGCTCTTATCATATTTGAAATTAGCCTGCTAAAGACACTTTTGCTGGGCATAGTACTACTGGATCTTTTTTGGGGGGCATCCCATTCTGTGACTAAAGCAGCCTCTGTTTAAGACCATATAAGCATTTGCTCTTATCATATTTATATTATAAGACACTTTTGCTGGGCATAGGCTTACTGCTGCCTGCCAGGTGCACTTCTGTTGAGGCATCCCATTCTGTAACATAGCATACCCCTCTTTATTTACACTAAGCAGCTCTCTTATTTACACTAAGCAGGCCTGTTGGAGGCTGAGTGTTACTGCTCACTTTTGGTGTGCATTATATTCTGTTTCATATAGACCCACCGCTGCCCGGGGGATCTTAAAATATCACCTACTACCACGCCAGTTAGACTATGTCGGGCAGACAAGTGCCTGGAAGTGAAAAGAGGAGTGGCAGAGGCCAAGATTCCGCAGGCAGAGCTCGCATCAGACTGGGGGCCAGTAGCAGCAGGAGTCACGCTGAGAGACCTAATCTGCCAGTATCTGCTAGCGGTCGGGTCTCCACCAGTAACGCATCTGCCGTGGTAGATTGGTTGACGCGCTCATCAACAACATCATCACAACTTACGTCTGAGACCCCCAGTCTAGGGTCGGTAGGTTCCTCTGACACAACCCTGAGTTGGCATGCCCCGAGAGCAGTCCCTGTCCTCCCATTGCCTCTGTCCTACGCCGTTCCCTCCCCCTGCGACGTATCCTATGCTTTGGGTTCAGCTCCACTCTTTAGTGAGGAGGACGATCAGATACAGGAGGACAGTCAGCAGCTACTGCCCAGCCAAGAAATGGAGGTGGCTTCTTTAGCTAGGCAGACAAATAGTGATGTGGACAGTGTCGTGGGTGCTGCGAGCGTTCCAGCTCCTGCGCCAGACACTGTTGACGAATCCACGAACATCAGTGACGTACAGCCACAACTCGGTGATGATGATGATGATGACGATGAAGCCGATCGCACTTGGGAGCCGGGTGATGAAGGGGCTTCATCGTCATCATCAGGAGAAGAGGGGCGCAGGTTGCCCCGGAGTCAGCAGCTGAGGCAGCAAGGTGGTAGCAGTCAGCATGGGGGCACAATTCCAAAGGCTGGAGCCGGCCGGGGCCGGGGCCGGGGTAGAGCACCTGCTGTGCGGCAGTCTACCTTATCGGGAGGTAGTGGAGCAGGGGTTCCTGGAGTTGGCAACAGCAGCAGTGAATCAGTGAGGCCAGGGGGTGGGAAAAGTAGCTACTCGGCAGTGTGGCAGTTTTTCCTGAGGCATCCGCAGGAGGGTAACATGGCCACATGCAAGATATGTAGGCAAAAGGTGAAGCGTGGCCAGGGTCCAAATGTTGGCACCACGGCCCTGCGTCAACATATGATGCGTCACCATAAAACGACCTGGGAGAACCGAGGCTCCCAAGGGGTGGTCCAGTCTGCTTCCTCACCAAGTGAGCTCCCAATTTCTGCCAGCCAAGGCTCCAGCACCTCAGCCGAAGGCAGCTGTGCGTCATACCCATCCTCTGTCGCTCCTGCTCCTCCTCCTCCTCCTCCAAGTCATGCATCCCGCCAGAAATCCATCAGCGAAGCCATGTCCAAGAGACAGCAGTATGCACCCACTCATCCTACGGCGCAGAAGCTGAATGTGCTCCTGTCCAAGTTGCTGGTGCTGCAGTCGCTCCCTTTTCAGGTGGTGGAATCTGCACCTTTCAGAGAACTGATGGCTTGTGCCGAGCCGAGGTGGAGAGTCCCAAGCCGTCATTTCTTTGCCAAGAAGGCAGTACCAGCGCTGCACACTTTTGTTGAACAGAAGGTGGGACAGTCCTTGAGCCTGTCGGTGTGTAGCAAAATACATGGCAGCGCCGACATCTGGAGCTGTAACTACGGTCAGGGGCAGTACATGTCGTTTACGGCCCACTGGGTGAATGTGGTCCCTTTGCAGCAGCAACTTGGACAGGTCACGCCGCTTCGGCCTCCGCGCTCTCTGCCCATTGGGCCTGTGACACCGTGCGACTCGGCCTCCTCATCCTCCGCCATCTCCTCACCCTCCACTGTAGGCTCAAGTCTCAGTGCCCCTCCAGTCTACCATGTGTGCAGGGCACGGAGGTGTCACGCAGTGCTTCACATGGTTTGTCTTGGCGAACGGAGTCACACAGGGGAGGAACTGCTTAAATGTATTCATCGGGAAATCCAAACATGGCTTACTCCGAGAAAACTTAAAATGGGAATCATGGTTACCGACAATGGGAAGAACATTTTGTCTGCGCTGCGCCAAGGAAGCCTGACCCATGCCCCCTGCATGGCTCACGTCTTCAATCTGGTTGTCAAGCGGTTTCTGAAGTGTTCCCCCCATCTGCAGGACATCCTAACAACTTCACGGAAACTTTGCATGCACTTCAGCCACTCCTACACCGCCAAACACACCCTTCTTGAGCTACAGCGTCAGAATGGTATCCCCCAACATAGTCTGATTTGCGATGTTTCCACCCGTTGGAATTCCACCCTTCACATGTTGGACCGATTATATGAACAGAGAAAAGCCATCACGGATTTCCTGATGATCCAAGCAGATAGGGGGACTCCCCTGTGTAACTTCAATGTCAACCAGTGGCAGCTCATACGTGACACCTGCCGTTTGCTCAGGCCCTTTGAGGAAGCCACTTTATTTGTCAGTCGGCAGGATTACGGGATGAACGACGTGATTCCACTGCTTCATGTACTACAGCACATGTTGGAAACCATGGCTGGTCAGGGCACTGGAGACATGGCGTTTACATCTTACGGCCACATGAACCCCGTTGGAGCTGAACTGGAGGAGGAGGAAGAGGAGGAGGAGGAGTTGCCCAGCGAAACACAGTTTAGGCTTGGCGAAATGGCTGGTTTATCTAGTCAGCGGACAGGAGAGGAGGAGCAGGAGCAGCCAGAGGAGCTAGAGGTTTTTGAGGAAGGAGAGACAGAGGACCCGGGCACACCGTGGCAGTATGCAGTGGAGATGGAGACAGGTAGTCCATCCGAGTCACTTGCGCAAATGGCACGAAGCATGCTCACATGCTTGCGTAGTGACCCCAGAATTGTTTCCATCTGTCGGCGGGATGACTTCTGGCTGTCCACCTTATTGGACCCTCGCTTCCGGCACAAAATGGGGGCATTTTTTAAACCCACCGAGAGGGAGGACAAACTCAACTACTACAAAGACATTCTACGTAGGCAGTTGGCCGATGCCTATCTGCGCCATGGTCCATACTCTCGCAGGTCTGACTCGAGGGGACCTCTGCGCTCACCTTCCACTGCCATGGCCGCTGGGGGGGTTGGCAGCAGCAGCAGCAGAAGCTCCATCAGCAGCAGCAGCCTCAGTCTTCAGTCGCTAATGAGTAGCTTTCTACACCCGCATAGTGAGGCTACTCATGAGCAGCAGGAAGACCTGGAGCAGGACCTGAACCAGCAGGTCATGTCATACTTTGACATGACCATGCCAACACACCTTGAGGATCCGCTGGACTTCTGGGCAGCCAAACTTGATTTGTGGCCGCAACTAGCAGAGTTTGCCCTGGAAAAGCTGTCCTGCCCGGCAAGTAGCGTGCCATCTGAGCGGGTGTTTAGTGCGGCGGGGGCCATAGTTACGGCGAGGAGAACTCGTCTGTCAACTAAAAATGTGGAGAGACTCACCTTTGTCAAAATGAATCAGGGATGGATCAGCCAGGATTTCCACCCACCAATGCCTGATGCATGCGACTAGATTCAGCATGGTGCCACGTTTTACACTTTCCAAATGGTGCAAAACATATTTATGTCTTTAGGCCATTTTTTGGGCTCCTGCTGCTGCTACTGTCAACTCCTGCCAACTCCAGGGTGTGATTCATCCAATTTTTGGGCTCCTGAAGCCAACTCCAGTGTATATTTGGGCTCCTGCTGCTGCTGCTGTCAACTCCTGCCAACTCCAGGGTGTGATTCATCTAATTTTTGGGCTCCTGAAGCCAACTCCAGTGTATATTTGGGCTCCTGCTGCTGCTACTGTCAACTCCTGCCAACTCCAGGGTGTGATTCATCCAAATTTTGGGCTCCTGAAGCCAACTCCAGTGTATATTTGGGCTCCTGCTGCTGCTGCTGCCAACTTCTGCCAACTCCAGGGTGTGATTCATCCAATTTTTGGGCTCCTGAAGCCAACTCCAGTGTATATTTGGGCTCCTGCTGCTGCTGCTGCCAACTTCTGCCAACTCCAGGGTGTGATTCATCCAATTTTTGGGCTCCTGAAGCCAACTCCAGTGTATATTTGGGCTCCTGCTGCTGCTGCTGCCAACTTCTGCCAACTCCAGGGTGTGATTCATCCAATTTTTGGGCTCCTGAAGCCAACTCCAGTGTATATTTGGGCTCCTGCTGCTGCTGCTGCCAACTTCTGCCAACTCCAGGGTGTGATTCATCCAATTTTTGGGCTCCTGAGGCCAACTCCAGTGTATATTTGGGCTCCTGCTGCTGCTGCTGTCAACTCCTGCCAACTCCAGGGTGTGATTCATCCAATTTTTTGGCTCCTGAAGCCAACTCCAGTGTATATTTGGGCTCCTGCTGCTGCTACTGTCAACTCCTGCCAACTCCAGGGTGTGATTCATCCAATTTTTGGGCTCCTGAAGCCAACTCCAGTGTATATTTGGGCTCCTGCTGCTGCTACTGTCTACTCCTGCCAACTCCAGGGTGTGATTCATCCAATTTTTGGGCTCCTGAAGCCAACTCCAGTGTATATTTGGGCTCCTGCTGCTGCTACTGTCAACTTCTGCCAACTCCAGGGTGTGATTCATCCAATTTTTGGGCTCCTGAAGCCAACCCCAGGGTCTCTTTAAAGTAATGTTTGGGCTCCTGCTGCTGCTGCCAACTCCAGGGTGTGATTCATCCAATTTTTGGGCTCCTGAGGCCAACTCCAGTGTATATTTGGGCTCCTGCTGCTGCTGCTGCCAACTTCTGCCAACTCCAGGGTGTGATTCATCCAATTTTTGGGCTCCTGAAGCCAACTCCAGTGTATATTTGGGCTCCTGCTGCTGCTGCTGCCAACTTCTGCCAACTCCAGGGTGTGATTCATCCAATTTTTGGGCTCCTGAAGCCAACCCCAGGGTCTCTTTAAAGTAATGTTTGGGCTCCTGCTGCTGCTGCCAACTCCAGGGTGTGATTCATCCAATTTTTGGGCTCCTGAGGCCAACTCCAGTGTATATT
Source organism: Gastrophryne carolinensis (assembly GCA_027917425.1). Classification (NCBI taxonomy): domain Eukaryota; kingdom Metazoa; phylum Chordata; class Amphibia; order Anura; family Microhylidae; genus Gastrophryne; species Gastrophryne carolinensis. The sequence goes on from CM051235.1 coordinate 461,789,847, forward strand.
TGGGCTCCTGCTGCTGCTGCCAACTTCTGCCAACTCCAGGGTGTGATTCATCCAATTTTTGGGCTCCTGAAGCCAACTCCAGTGTATATCTGGGCTCCTGCTGCTGCTGCTGCTGCCAACTTCTGCCAACTCCAGGGTGTGATTCATCCAATTTTTGGGCTCCTGAAGCCAACTCCAGTGTATATTTGGGCTCCTGCTGCTGCTGCTGCCAACTTCTGCCAACTCCAGGGTGTGATTCATCCAATTTTTGGGCTCCTGAGGCCAACTCCAGTGTATATTTGGGCTCCTGCTGCTGCTGCTGTCAACTCCTGCCAACTCCAGGGTGTGATTCATCCAATTTTTGGGCTCCTGAAGCCAACTCCAGTGTATATTTGGGCTCCTGCTGCTGCTACTGTCAACTCCTGCCAACTCCAGGGTGTGATTCATCCAATTTTTGGGCTCCTGAAGCCAACTCCAGTGTATATTTGGGCTCCTGCTGCTGCTGCTGCCAACTTCTGCCAACTCCAGGGTGTGATTCATCCAATTTTTGGGCTCCTGAAGCCAACTCCAGTGTATATTTGGGCTCCTGCTGCTGCTACTGTCAACTCCTGCCAACTCCAGGGTGTGATTCATCCAATTTTTGGGCTCCTGAAGCCAACTCCAGTGTATATTTGGGCTCCTGCTGCTGCTACTGTCAACTTCTGCCAACTCCAGGGTGTGATTCATCCAATTTTTGGGCTCCTGAAGCCAACTCCAGTGTATATTTGGGCTCCTGCTGCTGCTACTGTCAACTCCTGCCAACTCCAGGGTGTGATTCATCCAATTTTTGGGCTCCTGAAGCCAACTCCAGTGTATATTTGGGCTCCTGCTGCTGCTGCTGCCAACTTCTGCCAACTCCAGGGTGTGATTCATCCAATTTTTGGGCTCCTGAAGCCAACCCCAGGGTCTCTTTAAAGTAATGTTTGGGCTCCTGCTGCTGCTGCCAACTCCAGGGTGTGATTCATCCAATTTTTGGGCTCCTGAGGCCAACTCCAGTGTATATTTGGGCTCCTGCTGCTGCTGCTGCCAACTTCTGCCAACTCCAGGGTGTGATTCATCCAATTTTTGGGCTCCTGAAGCCAACTCCAGTGTATATTTGGGCTCCTGCTGCTGCTGCTGCCAACTTCTGCCAACTCCAGGGTGTGATTCATCCAATTTTTGGGCTCCTGAAGCCAACTCCAGTGTATATTTGGGCTCCTGCTGCTGCTACTGTCAACTCCTGCCAACTCCAGGGTGTGATTCATCCAATTTTTGGGCTCCTGAAGCCAACTCCAGTGTATATTTGGGCTCCTGCTGCTGCTGCTGCCAACTTCTGCCAACTCCAGGGTGTGATTCATCCAATTTTTGGGCTCCTGAGGCCAACTCCAGTGTATATTTGGGCTCCTGCTGCTGCTGCTGCTGTCAACTCCTGCCAACTCCAGGGTGTGATTCATCCAATTTTTGGGCTCCTGAAGCCAACTCCAGTGTATATTTGGGCTCCTGCTGCTGCTACTGTCAACTCCTGCCAACTCCAGGGTGTGATTCATCCAATTTTTGGGCTCCTGAAGCCAACTCCAGTGTATATTTGGGCTCCTGCTGCTGCTACTGTCAACTCCTGCCAACTCCAGGGTGTGATTCATCCAATTTTTGGGCTCCTGAAGCCAACTCCAGTGTATATTTGGGCTCCTGCTGCTGCTACTGTCAACTCCTGCCAACTCCAGGGTGTGATTCATCCAATTTTTGGGCTCCTGAAGCCAACTCCAGTGTATATTTGGGCTCCTGCTGCTGCTGCTGCCAACTTCTGCCAACTCCAGGGTGTGATTCATCCAATTTTTGGGCTCCTGAGGCCAACTCCAGTGTATATTTGGGCTCCTGCTGCTGCTGCTGTCAACTCCTGCCAACTCCAGGGTGTGATTCATCCAATTTTTGGGCTCCTGAAGCCAACTCCAGTGTATATTTGGGCTCCTGCTGCTGCTACTGTCAACTCCTGCCAACTCCAGGGTGTGATTCATCCAATTTTTGGGCTCCTGAAGCCAACCCCAGGGTCTCTTTAAAGTAATGTTTGGGCCCCTGCTGCTGCTGCCAACTCCAGGGTGTGATTCATCCAATTTTTGGGCTCCTGAGGCCAACTCCAGTGTATATTTGGGCTCCTGCTGCTGCTGCTGCCAACTTCTGCCAACTCCAGGGTGTGATTCATCCAATTTTTGGGCTCCTGAAGCCAACTCCAGTGTATATTTGGGCTCCTGCTGCTGCTGCTGCCAACTTCTGCCAACTCCAGGGTGTGATTCATCCAATTTTTGGGCTCCTGAAGCCAACCCCAGGGTCTCTTTAAAGTAATGTTTGGGCTCCTGCTGCTGCTGCCAACTCCAGGGTGTGATTCATCCAATTTTTGGGCTCCTGAGGCCAACTCCAGTGTATATTTGGGCTCCTGCTGCTGCTGCTGCCAACTTCTGCCAACTCCAGGGTGTGATTCATCCAATTTTTGGGCTCCTGAAGCCAACTCCAGTGTATATTTGGGCTCCTGCTGCTGCTGCTGCCAACTTCTGCCAACTCCAGGGTGTGATTCATCCAATTTTTGGGCTCCTGAAGCCAACTCCAGTGTATATTTGGGCTCCTGCTGCTGCTACTGTCAACTCCTGCCAACTCCAGGGTGTGATTCATCCAATTTTTGGGCTCCTGAAGCCAACTCCAGTGTATATTTGGGCTCCTGCTGCTGCTACTGTCAACTCCTGCCAACTCCAGGGTGTGATTCATCCAATTTTTGGGCTCCTGAAGCCAACTCCAGTGTATATTTGGGCTCCTGCTGCTGCTGCTGCCAACTTCTGCCAACTCCAGGGTGTGATTCATCCAATTTTTGGGCTCCTGAAGCCAACCCCAGGGTCTCTTTAAAGTAATGTTTGGGCTCCTGCTGCTGCTGCCAACTCCAGGGTGTGATTCATCCAATTTTTGGGCTCCTGAGGCCAACTCCAGTGTATATTTGGGCTCCTGCTGCTGCTGCTGCCAACTTCTGCCAACTCCAGGGTGTGATTCATCCAATTTTTGGGCTCCTGAAGCCAACTCCAGTGTATATTTGGGCTCCTGCTGCTGCTGCTGCCAACTTCTGCCAACTCCAGGGTGTGATTCATCCAATTTTTGGGCTCCTGAAGCCAACTCCAGTGTATATTTGGGCTCCTGCTGCTGCCAACTTCTGCCAACTCCAGGGTGTGATTCATCTAATTTTTGGGCTCCTGAGGCCAACTCCAGAGTATATTTGGGCTCCTGCTGCTGCTGCTGTCAACTCCTGCCAACTCCAGGGTGTGATTCATCCAATTTTTGGGCTCCTGAAGCCAACTCCAGTGTATATTTGGGCTCCTGCTGCTGCTACTGTCAACTCCTGCCAACTCCAGGGTGTGATTTATCCAATTTTTGGGCTCCTGAAGCCAACTCCAGTGTATATTTGGGCTCCTGCTGCTGCCAACTTCTGCCAACTCCAGGGTGTGATTCATCCAATTTTTGGGCTCCTGAAGCCAACTCCAGTGTATATTTGGGCTCCTGCTGCTGCTGCTGCCAACTTCTGCCAACTCCAGGGTGTGATTCATCCAATTTTTGGGCTCCTGAAGCCAACTCCAGTGTATATTTGGGCTCCTGCTGCTGCTACTGTCAACTCCTGCCAACTCCAGGGTGTGATTCATCCAATTTTTGGGCTCCTGAAGCCAACTCCAGTGTATATTTGGGCTCCTGCTGCTGCTACTGTCAACTCCTGCCAACTCCAGGGTGTGATTCATCCAATTTTTGGGCTCCTGAAGCCAACTCCAGTGTATATTTGGGCTCCTGCTGCTGCCAACTTCTGCCAACTCCAGGGTGTGATTCATCCAATTTTTGGGCTCCTGAAGCCAACCCCAGGGTCTCTTTAAAGTAATGTTTGGGCTCCTGCTGCTGCTGCCAACTCCAGGGTGTGATTCATCCAATTTTTGGGCTCCTGAGGCCAACTCCAGTGTATATTTGGGCTCCTGCTGCTGCTGCTGCCAACTTCTGCCAACTCCAGGGTGTGATTCATCCAATTTTTGGGCTCCTGAAGCCAACTCCAGTGTATATTTGGGCTCCTGCTGCTGCTGCTTCCAACTTCTGCCAACTCCAGGGTGTGATTCATCCAATTTTTGGGCTCCTGAAGCCAACTCCAGTGTATATTTGGGCTCCTGCTGCTGCTGCTGCCAACTTCTGCCAACTCCAGGGTGTGATTCATCCAATTTTTGGGCTCCTGAAGCCAACTCCAGTGTATATTTGGGCTCCTGCTGCTGCTGCTGCCAACTTCTGCCAACTCCAGGGTGTGATTCATCCAATTTTTGGGCTCCTGAAGCCAACTCCAGTGTATATTTGGGCTCCTGCTGCTGCTGCTGCCAACTTCTGCCAACTCCAGGGTGTGATTCATCCAATTTTTGGGCTCCTGAAGCCAACTCCAGTGTATATTTGGGCTCCTGCTGCTGCTACTGTCAACTCCTGCCAACTCCAGGGTGTGATTCATCCAATTTTTGGGCTCCTGAAGCCAACTCCAGTGTATATTTGGGCTCCTGCTGCTGCTACTGTCAACTCCTGCCAACTCCAGGGTGTGATTCATCCAATTTTTGGGCTCCTGAAGCCAACTCCAGTGTATATTTGGGCTCCTGCTGCTGCTGCTGCCAACTTCTGCCAACTCCAGGGTGTGATTCATCCAATTTTTGGGCTCCTGAAGCCAACCCCAGGGTCTCTTTAAAGTAATGTTTGGGCTCCTGCTGCTGCTGCCAACTCCAGGGTGTGATTCATCCAATTTTTGGGCTCCTGAGGCCAACTCCAGTGTATATTTGGGCTCCTGCTGCTGCTACTGTCAACTCCTGCCAACTCCAGGGTGTGATTCATCCAATTTTTGGGCTCCTGAAGCCAACTCCAGTGTATATTTGGGCTCCTGCTGCTGCTACTGTCAACTCCTGCCAACTCCAGGGTGTGATTCATCCAATTTTTGGGCTCCTGAAGCCAACTCCAGTGTATATTTGGGCTCCTGCTGCTGCTACTGTCAACTCCTGCCAACTCCAGGGTGTGATTCATCCAATTTTTGGGCTCCTGAAGCCAACTCCAGTGTATATTTGGGCTCCTGCTGCTGCTGCTGCCAACTTCTGCCAACTCCAGGGTGTGATTCATCCAATTTTTGGGCTCCTGAAGCCAACCCCAGGGTCTCTTTAAAGTAATGTTTGGGCTCCTGCTGCTGCTGCCAACTCCAGGGTGTGATTCATCCAATTTTTGGGCTCCTGAGGCCAACTCCAGTGTATATTTGGGCTCCTGCTGCTGCTGCTGCCAACTTCTGCCAACTCCAGGGTGTGATTCATCCAATTTTTGGGCTCCTGAAGCCAACTCCAGTGTATATTTGGGCTCCTGCTGCTGCTGCTGCCAACTTCTGCCAACTCCAGGGTGTGATTCATCCAATTTTTGGGCTCCTGAAGCCAACTCCAGTGTATATTTGGGCTCCTGCTGCTGCTGCTGCCAACTTCTGCCAACTCCAGGGTGTGATTCATCTAATTTTTGGGCTCCTGAGGCCAACTCCAGAGTATATTTGGGCTCCTGCTGCTGCTGCTGTCAACTCCTGCCAACTCCAGGGTGTGATTCATCCAATTTTTGGGCTCCTGAAGCCAACTCCAGTGTATATTTGGGCTCCTGCTGCTGCTATTGTCAACTCCTGCCAACTCCAGGGTGTGATTTATCCAATTTTTGGGCTCCTGAAGCCAACTCCAGTGTATATTTGGGCTCCTGCTGCTGCTACTGTCAACTCCTGCCAACTCCAGGGTGTGATTCATCCAATTTTTGGGCTCCTGAAGCCAACTCCAGTGTATATTTGGGCTCCTGCTGCTGCTACTGTCAACTCCTGCCAACTCCAGGGTGTGATTCATCCAATTTTTGGGCTCCTGAAGCCAACTCCAGTGTATATTTGGGCTCCTGCTGCTGCTGCTGCCAACTTCTGCCAACTCCAGGGTGTGATTCATCCAATTTTTGGGCTCCTGAGGCCAACTCCAGTGTATATTTGGGCTCCTGCTGCTGCTGCTGTCAACTCCTGCCAACTCCAGGGTGTGATTCATCCAATTTTTGGGCTCCTGAAGCCAACTCCAGTGTATATTTGGGCTCCTGCTGCTGCTACTGTCAACTCCTGCCAACTCCAGGGTGTGATTCATCCAATTTTTGGGCTCCTGAAGCCAACTCCAGTGTATATTTGGGCTCCTGCTGCTGCTACTGTCAACTCCTGCCAACTCCAGGGTGTGATTCATCCAATTTTTGGGCTCCTGAAGCCAACTCCAGTGTATATTTGGGCTCCTGCTGCTGCTACTGTCAACTTCTGCCAACTCCAGGGTGTGATTCATCCAATTTTTGGGCTCCTGAAGCCAACCCCAGGGTCTCTTTAAAGTAATGTTTGGGCTCCTGCTGCTGCTGCCAACTCCAGGGTGTGATTCATCCAATTTTTGGGCTCCTGAGGCCAACTCCAGTGTATATTTGGGCTGCTGCTGCCAACTTCTGCCAACTCCAGGGTGTGATTCATCCAATTTTTGGGCTCCTGAAGCCAACTCCAGTGTATATTTGGGCTCCTGCTGCTGCTGCTGCCAACTTCTGCCAACTCCAGGGTGTGATTCATCCAATTTTTGGGCTCCTGAAGCCAACCCCAGGGTCTCTTTAAAGTAATGTTTGGGCTCCTGCTGCTGCTGCCAACTCCAGGGTGTGATTCATCCAATTTTTGGGCTCCTGAGGCCAACTCCAGTGTATATTTGGGCTCCTGCTGCTGCTGCTGCCAACTTCTGCCAACTCCAGGGTGTGATTCATCCAATTTTTGGGCTCCTGAAGCCAAATCCAGTGTATATTTGGGCTCCTGCTGCTGCTGCTGCCAACTTCTGCCAACTCCAGGGTGTGATTCATCCAATTTTTGGGCTCCTGAAGCCAACTCCAGTGTATATTTGGGCTCCTGCTGCTGCTGCTGCCAACTTCTGCCAACTCCAGGGTGTGATTCATCCAATTTTTGGGCTCCTGAGGCCAACTCCAGTGTATATTTGGGCTCCTGCTGCTGCTGCTGTCAACTCCTGCCAACTCCAGGGTGTGATTCATCCAATTTTTGGGCTCCTGAAGCCAACTCCAGTGTATATTTGGGCTCCTGCTGCTGCTACTGTCAACTCCTGCCAACTCCAGGGTGTGATTCATCCAATTTTTGGGCTCCTGAAGCCAACTCCAGTGTATATTTGGGCTCCTGCTGCTGCTGCTGCCAACTTCTGCCAACTCCAGGGTGTGATTCATCCAATTTTTGGGCTCCTGAGGCCAACTCCAGTGTATATTTTGGCTCCTGCTGCTGCTGCTGTCAACTCCTGCCAACTCCAGGGTGTGATTCATCCAATTTTTGGGCTCCTGAAGCCAACTCCAGTGTATATTTGGGCTCCTGCTGCTGCTACTGTCAACTCCTGCCAACTCCAGGGTGTGATTCATCCAATTTTTGGGCTCCTGAAGCCAACTCCAGTGTATATTTGGGCTCCTGCTGCTGCTACTGTCAACTCCTGCCAACTCCAGGGTGTGATTCATCCAATTTTTGGGCTCCTGAAGCCAACTCCAGTGTATATTTGGGCTCCTGCTGCTGCTACTGTCAACTCCTGCCAACTCCAGGGTGTGATTCATCCAATTTTTGGGCTCCTGAAGCCAACTCCAGTGTATATTTGGGCTCCTGCTGCTGCTGCTGCCAACTTCTGCCAACTCCAGGGTGTGATTCATCCAATTTTTGGGCTCCTGAGGCCAACTCCAGTGTATATTTGGGCTCCTGCTGCTGCTGCTGTCAACTCCTGCCAACTCCAGGGTGTGATTCATCCAATTTTTGGGCTCCTGAAGCCAACTCCAGTGTATATTTGGGCTCCTGCTGCTGCTACTGTCAACTCCTGCCAACTCCAGGGTGTGATTCATCCAACTTTTGGGCTCCTGAAGCCAACTCCAGTGTATATTTGGGCTCCTGCTGCTGCTACTGTCAACTCCTGCCAACTCCAGGGTGTGATTCATCCAATTTTTGGGCTCCTGAAGCCAACTCCAGTGTATATTTGGGCTCCTGCTGCTGCTACTGTCAACTCCTGCCAACTCCAGGGTGTGATTCATCCAATTTTTGGGCTCCTGAAGCCAACTCCAGTGTATATTTGGGCTCCTGCTGCTGCCAACTTCTGCCAACTCCAGGGTGTGATTCATCCAATTTTTGGGCTCCTGAGGCCAACTCCAGTGTATATTTGGGCTCCTTCTGCCCCTCATAGTGATGCCACTTCAACTCTCTGCAATTGTGCCGCTCTGCGATTCTATTAGCGATGCCTCTGATCTGCATGTGATATTTCTTCAAAGTATTATTTAACTAACCCAGCACGCATCCTGTGCGTGTTACAGCAAGGCTGAATGGTTTACAACCCTATTGAGGCTCTAGGAGGCTCAGAAATAGCCGTTTTTAATAGCGATTCGTCGCGAATTTATTCGGGTCGAAACGATTTTTGTCGGAAAATTCGGCGAATCAGTCGAATCGAATTTTTCAAAAGTTCGCTCATCTCTAAACCTAACGCTCCGCCCCCACCATATGATACGAAGGAGCTCAGACCTAAACAGGTAAAAGTAAAAACTGTAACTACCACTCAATACCCCTCCCTAATGCCATTCCAAGGAAATGATTTGAGTCCCACGGCAGCCGTGATAACAATGGCGGCAGTGGAACAAACTAAATACAATAGGAAACAAAAAGAGGAGAGAATAGATGTGGAAGAAATAAAAAGAAAAAGGGAAAAAGAGAAAGAAAAAAAGAAAATGTTACAAAATATCCTTCCTCCAAATGAGAACCAATGGTCACATGCTGATGAACAGCAACCAGAAAAGACGCTAGGAGAGGAGGAGGATAAGGGACATGAAGAGGAATTAGACACAGAATCTTTCACAGTTAATGTTACTGATAAGAAAACCAAGCCAGCTAAGCAAACACGCCTGTGTCAGGACAAACAAATCATACTTAACGTTAACATAGGGGAGTCCCCGAAACAGACCAGGAACCAGTCTAAACGAACACTGGATAATACACTTAAAAAACCAACAGGAGACATAGATTCCATAGAGACCCCCGGAGTAACAGCAGCAGCAGCGCCCACTGCATCAACAAGCTCCATGACCATGGTCAGTACATACAATCCTTTCATAACAGCAGGAGACATTCTGGTCATCACCCCTCCTGATATGAAAGAATTAGATCACATGGCCAAACACTGTCCACACCCCTCCAAATCCTCCAAAGGTACAATTGCTTACCTTCGGAGGGCAATTAAAGGAAAAAATTATATGCCCGAAGACATTAAGATGGTTTTAGAGATGGTAGTGGGGGAGAATAGTCCACTTAGCTGGGTTGGGATACCACACATGGAAAAGGACACACCCGCACATACAAGGCCAGGTGCAATACCCCTGTACCAAGAAGGAAATGAAGCTGAAATGTGGGAAGCATTAGAACATCACTTGAACCAGGTGTTTAAGCCCAGAGCTGATATGGCACCCTCTCTTGCATGTAAGCAGAAAAAAGGTGAAACATTTTGGAAGAGATTTCTACAGGTTTGGCGTTTAGAAAGTCAGATGGGAGATGGCCCAGGGATACCCGCCCTGTGCATCAGTACATTTATCTCCAACTGCCTACCAAGTTTAGGTTTACAAATTAAGCAGCAAATAGATGGATGGACTGAGATGCCAATAGAAGAGTTTGGTAGAAGGTTAATAAGTAAAGATGCAGCAGGATGCTTTGAAGTAATAAGACCGTCAGTGACACACGCAGCACAGCTCAGCATACCAGAGCCAGTTCCATATCCCTTTGGGGACCCGTGGGGACAGCAGCAATACTGGGAAGAGAAACGCAGGTCAGCCCGTGCAGCCCCTAGGGGTAGAGGGCGAGGCAGGGGAAACAGAGGAAATCTCAAACAGCAATGGGGAGACAGACAGGGACCCCCCAAACAGCAGGCCAGGAATGCTGGCTGTTTTAATTGTGGTGCAATGGATCATTGGAGAGCCGATTGCCCATACCCTGATACACACAAGCAGGTTTCAAACAGACCTTCGCAGGCTGCTCCCGCCAATGTACAACACAATACCCCTCGCCTCAATGTTGACTGGCAAAATGTAGGTCCCCAATGAAGGTGCCCAGGGGCAAATCCCACCTTCCCAGTAGTCTCACAGCATTTCTCCCAACAGCCCTGCATTGATTTGATGATTAGTAAAAAGAAATTAACATTTTTAGTGGATTCTGGAGCTACATGTAGCGTATTGGGGAGAAATGCATACACGGGACCAAAGGAAGAGGCCGGCCCCTCCATGGGTATTAATGGGATATTAACACAAACATTTGAAACACCACCGCTCACGGTGACGGACCTCCATCAGAGCCCCCCGATCAACCATGTCTTTAAAATCATGACCAGTTGTCCTGTTAACCTGTTAGGCAGGGATTTAATGGCGAAAATGGCTATTTCCCTCAGGGTAAATTCTGAAGGCGGTGTCCGAGTTGATAGTGACATTTATAGGCTCACACCTGTGAACAAGAGGAGAAACTGCCATGCAGACTCCTACTTCCCCGTCATCCTCCCAGATGACCCCTGCCTCAAATTGGTCCCTCCGGAGGTATGGGCTACTGGGGACTACGATGTGGGTTTTACAAATGTCACTCCTTATCGAGCCGTCTTAAAGAAGGGATCACAGCCAGTCTATATTAAACAATACCCCTTGAACAAAGAAAGGGAAGAAGGTATAAGACCTTTAATAGACAATTTTCTACAACAGGGCATATTAGAAAAAGCAGTATCACCATATAATTCCCCAATTCACCCAATTAAGAAACCTGATGGGACTTACAGATTCGTACAAGACCTGCGTGCTATAAATAGCCTGGTAGTACCGTTGGCTCCTATCGTGCCCGACGTGGTGTCACTTCTAACCGCCATTCCCGAAGACGCAAAAATATTCAGCGTCTGCGATATAAAGAACGCCTTTTTTGGGATCCCAGTGCATCCCGAGACACGCCCGCTCTTCTCATTCCAATACCGCGGAGAATCCCTAAATTTTACCCGTTTGCCGATGGGATTTTTGAACAGTCCAGTTGTTTTTTCCATTGTTTTAAGAGAAGTGCTAAAAGCATATAAACCGAACTGTAACTCGATTGTTCTGACCTACTGTGATGATTTATTACTGGCCAGTCAATCAATAACCGCAGCCCGAGAGGATGGAGTCCTCCTATTAAAATGTCTCTGTCAGCATGGGATAAAGATTTCTGTTAAGAAATTACAATGGTGTCAGCAGCGTGTTGAATATTTGGGATTCGTGTTGTCACAGGGAAAAAGAGAGTTAAATCCCAAACGTGTAGCGGCAATCGTGGAATTGGGGCCTCCACAGAATAAAAAAAACATGCTAAGTTTTCTTGGAATGATTAGCTATTGCCGTCAATGGATCCCAGATTGTTCTTATTATGCCAATATACTGAGAGTGGCCACGGGCACTGATCAACCTGACACCATAGAATGGTCTGATGAAATGTTACATGCTTTTAAAAGGTTAAAGGAGGCACTGACAAATTCTCCAGGGCTCGGTTTACCAAACTATGTGAAGGTCTTTCACCTGTATGTACGTGACTTTTGTAAGGGATACAGCTCGGTTTTAGCTCAAAGCCATGGGGGTAAATTAAGACCCGTGGCATACTTCTCTAAGCTTCTCCCGGTTCAAGTTCAAGGAATGCCAGGCTGTTTACGAGCGTTGGCATCTTGTGCAATGGCAGTTGAACAGGCCATTTCGGTCACGCTGGGACACCACACGATACTGCATGCAGGACACAATGTAAAACATTTAATGAACAATTTACATACCCAACATATGACAGCGCAGCGATTTAGCGGATATGAAGTAATCCTTTTGTCAAATCCCCATCTAGAGATCAAATATGCCCCAAATACCGAGGGACCTGCCCCGATATTAAATGCATTATTAGGTTTAAAAAGTGAGGCTGACAAAATTCCTCCACGCCATGACTGTGGTGAAGTAATCCAACAAGAGACTGCACCACGCCCAGACCTGGAGTCTGAGCCAATCGCAGGTTCAGAGCTTGTCTTCGTTGAAGGCTCGTGTTCCCGGCCCAGAGATGATGTGTTTCAAACGGGGTATGCGGTCGTCCAGCTCCCAGAAAATATAATTGAAGCCAAAAGAATTCCTTTTAAGTCTGCTCAAGCAGCCGAGATAATTGCGCTAACACGTGCCTGCGAGCTTTTCAAGGGTCAATCGGTTAGCATAGTAACAGACAGTCGTTATGGTTTCTCAGTTTGCCACGACTTTGGAAGGATATGGGAAAAACGTGGATTCATCTCCGCGGATGGGAAACCTATTTCACATGCAACGCTAGTGAAAAATCTTTTAGCAGCTATCATGTTACCAAAGCGACTCGCTATCATACATTGCAGGTCACACACAGGAAGTCAAACGGAAATGGCGAGAGGAAATGCTTTAGCAGATCGGGTGGCGAGAGAAGCAGCTAGACAGAAAACTCTGACAGGAAGCCATCTGGGTCTTAATGCTCACACTGCATTAACCTTTACTATGCTAACGCTAGATGCCATTGATTTTACGATAGGATGTCTGCAGGAGCAGACATCTGTTTCTGAAGTGGGGGACTGGGCACAGGCAGGGGCGCAGAAATCAATGGCTGGGATTTGGTGCATCGAGGGTAAACCATGCATACCCATACATAGTGCCCCCTTATTTATTTCTCAAGCACACGGCATAGGACACAAAAGTGCACAACACACTTACATGGCGGTGAAACAAAGTTTTTTCATTTTACAATGTGAGAAACAAGTGAAAGCTTATGTAGAGAAATGCATAACATGCCAGATGAATAACCCCAACATTTCACATAAGCCACAGCATGATCATCTAGTTTACCCCACAGAACCCTGTACTGATTGGAACATTGACCATACACACATTACAGTTACACCAGGAGGTAAGCCTGAAGTTTTACTAGTAATGGTAGACATGTTTTCAAAATGGCCAGAATGCTTTCCAGTCAAGAAAGAAAATGCTAAGACCGTAGTGAAAATTTTGACACAAGAAATAATACCGCGCTTTGGATGCTTTTCGCGCATACGCAGCGATAACGGCACAGCCTTTAAAGCCAAAATATGTCAAGATTTAGTAGAACATTTAAACATTGAATGGCAGTTTCACATCCCATACCATCCTCAAAGTTCAGGGATAGTGGAGCGCATGAATAGAACAATAAAAGATAAACTTAGAAAAGCTACTGAAGGAACTTTTAAAAACTGGAAACACAAGCTACCCGCAGTTTTAGCTGAAATAAGGATGACACCTAATAAAGTAACTAAGCTTTCTCCTTATGAAATATTAATGGGTAGACCATTTCCTTTGCCATGGCACAGGACCATTAGAGAGACTAGCGAAGAAGGGAAGTGCAGGCAGGAGGAATACACCAGGGCTCTGGTGGAGAAGCTCACTGCTAGTGAAACACTTGTCTGTCAGAAGTTTCCTTCTCTTTTACAGGACTCGTTTCATGACATAAAGATTGGAGACACGGTGTTAGTGAAAAAGCACGGTAATCAACCGAAGATCGAGTTCCCATTTGAGAAGCCGACGAAGGTGATAGCAGTCGCTCGGACGGCCGTGCTTGTGGAAGGAAATCAGAATTGGATTCACACCACGCGGGTGAAAAGAGTCCCTACACTTCAGATACTGGACGAGGATGAAGTACTGCAAGTTATCGGATGCCCCACCAAGGGGGCCACAGCCAGACATCCCCCCAAGGGGACAAGAAGAAGCTGGTTGCAGACCCCCAGCTAGGAACAATGGGTCCGAAGAAAGGCCAGCACTGATTTGCCCGCTGGTTCTATGGCTCCAATCATTTTTGCACTGCAATGATTCTGTCTTTTCTGATAGTGTCAGTAATATGGGTTGTGTGTAGCTGTGTTTATGATCGCCCCGCCATAGGTCCACTTCAGCAGGTATGTGAACCTTTGGGTTTGAGACCAAGTGCCCTTATACCCCCCTCCCCGCATCCGCAGGCTGAAACTCACATGCCACATGTTGTAAAGAAAAGGTCTACAGGAGATAAGCTCATCTCCAAATACGTGAGTAAAAACACCAAAGGTGAAGTAACATTCTGGTTCAATACCTCAGAGCCCAGCATGATTTACACTTTTGATCTATGTGACGTATATCCTTGTGTGGGAGATTCATCAAACATATATAGATTTGAGGGATTCAAATTTGCACACTATTATATCTGCGTCACAGATGATTACTGGGGCCGGAATTGTGACCACTGGGGATCGGTGGGATGGAATACGAGGGAGGCCTATGGAACTGGTAGGGACTGGGGATACCGACCGGAGAGTGCCCTAGCAAAAAAGGATGAGCAGGGAAGATCCCTATTGCAGAGGATGAAGCTGTATAGAAAAAAAGGAGCGCTCTGTGGTAGATACTCTGACACCTCTGACACTCTCCATAGAATCTCCCTCCCCTAATGACGAGGGTACTTATGTGTTGGGCATTCATAATTGTCCCTGTTCTCCCAATCATAGAATTAAATTTTATATAAAAAATATTGCTGGTAAGTCTGAACCCAACCTCACCCCAAATATATTAACTGAAGGCCTCTCAAACATAAAGGTGCAGACCGAAGCTGACCCTGAGGAGACTTTAGCTACTGAAACAGGATTCCAGGGACAACAGAACCTGTGGTTACAATGGGCCCACTACACTGCAGCTAAGCAAAATAGAACTGATTGTTTTGTGTGTGCAAATGCTAGACCTCATTTAGGCACCGCTCCCCTTCCTCTACCTGAGAATGAAGAAACATGTTTGCTGAAAATTTATAAGAATCAGACCCTTACAGGTGACGAATGCTGCATGTGGGCACGTGACTTTCCCATTTTAAACCACCCCGCCAAGCCCGGTTCAGGAATCCATGCTTACAAGGGTAATTATACTTGTTATAGCAGAATTAAAGGGAAACTCAACGTAGGAAATTTTACTCAGAGCTGGTGTCACAAGTATGCTACTGTTACGGATAAAAATTTGTTAATTGGCCACAAAGTAGCTGTAGCTGATATATACTGGCTATGTGGTAGCGCAGTATTACATCCCATGCTGCCTCGTGACTGGGAAGGAGAATGCGCACCGGTAAAGCTCATAATGTCATTTGTAATCTCCCCAGCAATAGATTGGGATGAGCACACTTTTAAGGGACAATTCCAAGGCACCCCCCGCCGAAGCAAGAGGGAGGCATCACTTAAAGGGAGTTTTGATGCTCATGTGTACCTAGATGCCATAGGTGTCCCCAGAGGAGTGCCTGATGAATTTAAGGCCCGAGACCCTGTAAAGACTGGATTTGAGTCCATATTCACCATAGTGACTGCTAATAAGAATGCTGATTGGATTAACTATCTATACTATAATCAGCAACGCTTTGTGAATGCTACTAGGGACGGCCTTAAAGGAATTGCTGAACAGCTGGGACCTACAACAGAAATGGCTTTTCAGAACAGAATGGCCTTAGATATGATGCTAGCGGAGAAAGGTGGGGTCTGCAAGATGATAGGGGATACCTGTTGTACCTACATACCCAATAATTTAGGACCATCCGGAAAAGTAACCAAGGCTATTGAAAGGTTAGATACTCTAGCAGTGGAAATGAAAAATAATGCAGGAAATGATGCTAATTGGTCCAGTTGGTTTAAAGATTTATTTTCCAGCTGGAAAGGTTTTCTCACACAGTTCTGTATTATTGTTATGCTGGTGATCATTGCTATTGTTACATTTAGGATCATTATGTGTGTCATTGCTATAAAAACGAATAAGCAACAGGGAGCTTACGCTGCTTACTTGGCAGAGAATGAAGCTCACTATGATTATATAGTTCGCAGGGTAGAATCTGAGACATATGATGATGCCATGGTTGGTGAGTCTGAGAACTTGTAATAAGTTCTGAGACTCAAAGAAGGGTTTGTTGGCAGAGGCTAGGCCTCAGATTCTTCTAACAAAATGGCTGAAGCTAACAAAATGGCTGCCAGATATAGTTACCTGCACACATAACAGGAATATATATGTAATATATATTATTTGCTTGCAAGCTTCATTTGGAAATGTAATTGCAGAAATGTATGCTAGCGAAACTGTCAAACCGCAATAACAGCCGCAATAACAGCCAGATGGGGCAACTTCTGTAACTGCTAAGTGCTGACCTTTTCCTCTGTGGAAACTGTCAGTTTGCACCTTTCTGTGGTTTTAACATATATGTTGAAAATGTTGAACAAGTGCATACTGTGTCTGTGGTTTTTTGCTATATAAGTCCTCCCTAAAGCGGAAGTAAATTAGAATTTGTACTGGGTTTTTGTGTCTGTCGTTCATTGTCGAGCCCAGTCGCAAGTTCTCTAAGATATCTTAAAATCACACAGTAGGAATTATCACAATTGTTGACATCGTGCCTGAAGAGGGTCCGGGGCGATCGCTCTAGAACAAATAGATCATTCTTTCAAACACGCTCATCAACAACATCATCACAACTTACGTCTGAGACCCCCAGTCTAGGGTCGGTAGGTTCCTCTGACACAACCCTGAGTTGGCATGGCCCGAGAGCAGTCCCTGTCCTCCCATTGCCTCTGTCCTAAGCCGTTCCCTCCCCCAGCAACGTATCCTATGCTTTGGGTTCAGCTCCACTCTTTAGTGAGGAGGACGATCAGATAGAGGACAGTCAGCAGCTACTGCCCAGCCAAGAAATGGAGGTGGCTTCTTTAGCTAGGCAGACAAATAGTGATGTGGACAGTGTCGTGGGTGCTGCGAGCGTTCCAGCTCCTGTGCCAGACACTGTTGACGAATCCACGAACATCAGTGACGTACAGCCACAATTCGGTGATAATGATGATGACGATGAAGCCGATCGCACTTGGGAGCCGGGTGATGAAGGGGCTTCATCGTCATCATCAGGAGAAGAGGGGCGCAGGTTGCCCCGGAGTCAGCAGCTCAGGCAGCAAGGTGTTAGCAGCATGGTTGTCAGGCAGCATGGGGGCACAATTGTAAAGCCTGGAGCCAAACGGGGCCGGGGCCGGGGTAGAGCACCTGCTGCGCGGCAGGCTACCTTATCGGGAGGTAGTGGGGCAGGGGTTCCTGGATTTGGCGACAATAGCAGCGAATCAGTGAGGCCTGTTGGTGGGAAACGTAGCTACTCAGCAGTGTGGCAGTTTTTCCTGAAGCATCCGCAGGAGGGTAACATGGCCACATGCAAGATATGTAGGCAGAAGGTGAAGCGTGGCCAGGGCCCAAATGTTGGCACCACGGCCCTGCGTCAACATATGCAGCGTCACCATAAAGCGGCCTGGGAGAACCTAGGCTCCGGAGAGGTGGGCCAGACTGCTTCCTCACCGAGTGGCACGACGCTCCCAATTTCTGCCAGCCAAGGCTCCAGCACCTCAGCCGAAGGCAGCTGTGCGTCATACCCATCCTCTGTCGCTCCTGCTCCTCCTCCTCCAAGTCATGCATCCCGCCAGCAATCCATCAGCGAAGCCATGTCCAAGAGACAGCAGTATGCGCCCACTCATCCTACGGCGCAGAAGCTGAATGTGCTCCTGTCCAAGTTGCTGGTGCTGCAGTCGCTCCCTTTTCAGTTGGTGGACTTTGCACCTTTCAGAGAACTGATGGCTTGTGCCGAGCCGAGGTGGAGAGTCCCAAGCCGTCATTTCTTTGCCAAGAAGGCAGTACCAGCGCTGCACACTTTTGTTGAACAGAAGGTGGGCCAGTCCTTGAGCTTGTCGGTGTGTAGCAAAGTGCATGGCAGCGCCGACGTCTGGAGCTGTAACTACGGTCAGGGAGAGTACATGTCGTTTACAGCCCACTGGGTGAATGTGGTCCCTTTGCAGCAGCAGCAACTTGGACAGGTCAGGCCGCTTCGGCCTCCGCGCTCCCTGCCCGTTGGGCCTGTGACACTGTGCGACTCGGCCTCCTCATCCTCTGCCATCTCCTCACCCTCCACTGTAGGCTCAAGTCTCAGTGCCCCTCCAGTCTACCATGTGTGCAGGGCACGGAGGTGTCACGCAGTGCTTCACATGGTTTGTCTTGGCGAACGGAGTCACACAGGGAAGGAATTGCTTAAATTTATTCATCAGGAAATCCAAACATGGCTTACTCCAAGAAAACTTAGAATGGGCATCATGGTTACCGACAATGGGAAGAACATTTTGTCTGCGCTGCGCCAAGGAAGCCTGACCCATGCCCCCTGCATGGCTCACGTCTTCAATCTGGTTGTCAAGCGGTTTCTGATGTGTTCCCCCCATATGCAAGACATCCTAACAACTTCAAGGAAACTTTGCATACACTTCAGCCACTCATACACCGCCAAACACACCCCTCTTGAGCTACAGCGTCAGAACGGTATCCCCCAACATAGTCTGATTTGCGATGTTTCCACCCGTTGGAATTCCACCCTTCACATGTTGGACCGATTATATGAACAGAGAAAAGCCATCATGGATTTCCTGATGATCCAAGCAGATAGGGGGACTCCCCTGTGTAACTTCAATGTCAACCAGTGGCAGCTCATACGTGACACCTGCCGTTTGCTCAGGCCCTTTGAGGAAGCCACTTTATTTGTCAGTCGCCAGGATTACGGGATGAACGACGTGATTCCACTGCTTCATGTACTACAGCACATGTTGGAAACCATGGCTGGTCAGGGAACTGGAGACATGGCGTTTACATCTTACGGCCACATGAACCCCGTTGGAGCTGAACTGGAGGAGGAGGAGGAAGAGGAGTTGCCCAGCGAAACACAGTTTAGGCTTGGCGAAATGGCTGGTTTATCTAGTCAGCGGACAGGAGAGGAGGAGCAGGAGCAGCCAGAGGAGCTAGAGGTTTTTGAGGAAGGCGAGACAGAGGACCCGGACACACCGTGGCAGTATGCAGTGGAGATGGAGACAGGTAGTCCATCCGAGTCACTTGCGCAAATGGCAGGAAGCATGCTCACGTGCTTGCGTAGTGACCCCAGAATTGTTTCCATCTGTCGGCGGGATGACTTCTGGCTGTCCACCTTATTGGACCCTCGCTTCCGGCACAAAATGGGGGCATTTTTTAAAACCCACCGAGAGGGAGGACAAACTGAACTACTACAAAGACATTCTACGTAGGCAGTTGGCCGATGCCTATCTGCGCCATGGTCCATACTCTCGCAGGTCTGACTCGAGGGGACCTCTGCGCTCACCTTCCACTGCCATGGCTGCTGGGGGGGTTGGCAGGAGCAGAAGCTCCATCAGCAGCAGCAGCCTCAGTCTTCAGTCGCTAATGAGTAGCTTTCTACACCCGCATAGTGAGGCTACTCATGAGCAGCAGGAAGACCTGGAGCAGGACCTTAACCAGCAGGTCATGTCATACTTTGACATGACCATGCCAACACACCTTGAGGATCCGCTAGACTTCTGGGCAGCCAAACTTGATTTGTGGCCGCAACTAGCAGAGTTTGCCCTGGAAAAGCTGTCCTGCCCGGCAAGTAGCGTGCCATCTGAGCGGGTGTTTAGTGTGGCGGGGGCCATAGTTACGGCGAGGAGAACTCGTCTGTCAACTAAAAATGTGGAGAGACTCACCTTTGTCAAAATGAATCAGGGATGGATCAGCCAGGATTTCCACCCACCAATGCCTGATGCATGCGACTAAATTCAGCATGGTGCCACGTTTTACACTTTCCAAATGGTGCAAAACATATTTATGTCTTTAGGCCAATTTTTGGGCTCCTGCTGATGCCAACTCCAGGGTGTGATTCATCCAATTTTTGGGCTCCTGAAGCCAACCCCAGTGTCTCTTTAAAGTAATGTTTGGGCTCCTGCTGCTGCTGCCAACTCCAGGGTGTGATTCATCCAATTTTTGGGCTCCTGCTGCCAACTCCAGTGTCTCTTTAAAGTAATATTTGGGCTCCTGCTGCTGCTTGCAACTCCAGGGTGTGATTCATCCAATTTTTGGGCTCCTGAAGCCAACCCCAGTGTCTCTTTAAAGTAATGTTTGGGCTCCTGCTGCTGCTGCTGCCAACTCCAGGGTGTGATTCATCCAATTTTTGGGCTCCTGCTGCCAACCCCAGTGTCTCTTTAAAGTAATGTTTGGGCTCCTGCTGCTGCTGCTGCCAACACCAGGGTGTGATTCATCCAATTTTTGGGCTCCTGAAGCCAACTCCAGTGTTTCTTTAAAGTAATGTTTGGGCTCCTGCTGCCAACTCCAGGGTGTGATTCATCCAATCTTTGGGCTCCTGCTGCCAACCCCAGTGTCTCTTTAAAGTAATGTTTGGGCTCCTGCTGCTGCTGCCAACTCCAGGGTGTGATTCATCCAATTTTTGGGCTCCTGCTGCCAACTCCAGTGTCTCTTTAAAGTAATATTTGGGCTCCTGCTGCTGCTGCTGCTGCCAACTCCAGGGGCTCCTGAAGCCAACTCCAGTGTCTCTTTAAAGTAATGTTTGGGCTCCTGCTGCTGCTGCTGCTGCCAACTCCAGGGTGTGATTCATCCAATTTTTGGGCTCCTGAAGCCAACTCCAGTGTCTCTTTAAAGTAATGTTTGGGCTCCTGCTGCTGCTGCCAACTCCAGGGTGTGATTCATCCAATCTTTGGGCTCCTGCTGCCAACCCCAGTGTCTCTTTAAAGTAATGTTTGGGCTCCTGCTGCTGCTGCCAACTCCAGGGTGTGATTCATCCAATTTTTGGGCTCCTGAAGCCAACTCCAGTGTCTCTTTAAAGTAATGTTTGGGCTCCTTCTGCTGCTGCTGCTGCCAACTCCAGGGTGTGATTCATCCAATTTTTGGGCTCCTGAAGCCAACTCCAGTGTCTCTTTAAAGTAATGTTTGGGCTCCTGCTGCTGCTGCTGCCAACTCCAGGGTGTGATTCATCCAATTTTTGGGCTCCTGAAGCCAACCCCAGTGTCTCTTTAAAGTAATGTTTGGGCTCCTGCTGCCGCTGCTGCCAACTCCAGGGTGTGATTCATCCATTTTTTGGGCTCCTGAAGCCAACTCCAGTGCCTCTTTAAAGTAATGTTTGGGCTCCTTCTGCTGCTGCTGCTGCCAACTCCAGGGTGTGATTCATCCAATTTTCGGGCTCCTGAAGCCAACTCCAGTGTCTCTTTAAAGTAATGTTTGGGCTCCCGCTGCTGCTGCTGCCAACTCCAGGGTGTGATTCATCCAATCTTTGGGCTCCTGCTGCCAACCCCAGTGTCTCTTTAAAGTAATGTTTGGGTTCCTGCTGCTGCTGCCAACTCCAGGGTGTGATCCATCCAATCTTTGGGCTCCTGCTGCCAACTCCAGTGTCTCTTTAAAGTAATGTTTGGGCTCCTGCTGCTGCTGCTGCTGCCAACTCCAGGGTGTGATTCATCCAATTTTTGGGCTCCTGAAGCCAACTCCAGTGTCTCTTTAAAGTAATGTTTGGGCTCCCGCTGCTGCTGCTGCCAACTCCAGGGTGTGATTCATCCAATCTTTGGGCTCCTGCTGCCAACCCCAGTGTCTCTTTAAAGTAATGTTTGGGTTCCTGCTGCTGCTGCCAACTCCAGGGTGTGATTCATCCAATCTTTGGGCTCCTGCTGCCAACCCCAGTGTCTCTTTAAAGTAATGTTTGGGCTCCTGCTGCTGCTGCCAACTCCAGGGTGTGATTCATCCAATTTTTGGGCTCCTGCTGCCAACCCCAGTGTCTCTTTAAAGTAATGTTTGGGCTCCTGCTGCTGCTGCCAACTCCAGGGTGTGATTCATCCAATTTTTGGGCTCCTGAAGCCAACCCCAGTGTCTCTTTAAAGTAATGTTTGGGCTCCTGCTGCCAACTCCAGGGTGTGATTCATCCAATGTTTGGGCTCCTGCTGCCAACCCCAGTGTCTCTTTAAAGTTATGTTTGGGCTCCTGCTGCTGCTGCTTGCAACTCCAGGGTGTGATTCATCCAATCTTTGGGCTCCTGCAGCCAACTCCAGTGTCTCTTTCAAGCTATGTTTGGGCTCCTGCTGCTGCTTGAAACTCCAGGGTGTGATTCATTCAATTTTTGGGCTCCTGCAGCCAACTCCAGTGTCTCTTTCAAGCCATGTTGGGCTGCTGCTGCTGCTGCCAACTCCAGGGTGTGATTCATCCAATTTTTGGGCTCCTGAAGCCAACTCCAGTGTCTCTTTAAAGTAATGTTTGGGCTCCCGCTGCTGCTGCTGCTGCTGCCAACTCCAGGGTGTGATTCATCCAATCTTTGGGCTCCTGCTGCCAACCCCAGTGTCTCTTTAAAGTAATGTTTGGGTTCCTGCTGCTGCTGCTGCCAACACCAGGGTGTGATTCATCCAATTTTTGGGCTCCTGAAGCCAACTCCAGTGTTTCTTTAAAGTAATGTTTGGGCTCCTGCTGCCAACTCCAGGGTGTGATTCATCCAATCTTTGGGCTCCTGCTGCCAACCCCAGTGTCTTTTTAAAGTAATGTTTGGGCTCCTGCTGCTGCTGCCAACTCCAGGGTGTGATTCATCCAATTTTTGGGCTCCTGCTGCCAACTCCAGTGTCTCTTTAAAGTAATATTTGGGCTCCTGCTGCTGCTGCTGCTGCCAACTCCAGGGGCTCCTGAAGCCAACTCCAGTGTCTCTTTAAAGTAATGTTTGGGCTCCTGCTGCTGCTGCCAACTCCAGGGTGTGATTCATCCAATTTTTGGGCTCCTGAAGCCAACTCCAGTGTCTCTTTAAAGTAATGTTTGGGCTCCTGCTGCTGCTGCCAACTCCAGGGTGTGATTCATCCAATCTTTGGGCTCCTGCTGCCAACCCCAGTGTCTCTTTAAAGTAATGTTTGGGCTCCTGCTGCTGCTGCCAACTCCAGGGTGTGATTCATCCAATTTTTGGGCTCCTGAAGCCAACTCCAGTGTCTCTTTAAAGTAATGTTTGGGCTCCTTCTGCTGCTGCTGCTGCCAACTCCAGGGTGTGATTCATCCAATTTTTGGGCTCCTGAAGCCAACTCCAGTGTCTCTTTAAAGTAATGTTTGGGCTCCTGCTGCTGCTGCTGCCAACTCCAGGGTGTGATTCATCCAATTTTTGGGCTCCTGAAGCCAACCCCAGTGTCTCTTTAAAGTAATGTTTGGGCTCCTGCTGCCGCTGCTGCCAACTCCAGGGTGTGATTCATCCATTTTTTGGGCTCCTGAAGCCAACTCCAGTGCCTCTTTAAAGTAATGTTTGGGCTCCTTCTGCTGCTGCTGCTGCCAACTCCAGGGTGTGATTCATCCAATTTTCGGGCTCCTGAAGCCAACTCCAGTGTCTCTTTAAAGTAATGTTTGGGCTCCCGCTGCTGCTGCTGCCAACTCCAGGGTGTGATTCATCCAATCTTTGGGCTCCTGCTGCCAACCCCAGTGTCTCTTTAAAGTAATGTTTGGGTTCCTGCTGCTGCTGCCAACTCCAGGGTGTGATTCATCCAATCTTTGGGCTCCTGCTGCCAACCCCAGTGTCTCTTTAAAGTAATGTTTGGGCTCCTGCTGCTGCTGCCAACTCCAGGGTGTGATTCATCCAATTTTTGGGCTCCTGCTGCCAACCCCAGTGTCTCTTTAAAGTAATGTTTGGGCTCCTGCTGCTGCTGCCAACTCCAGGGTGTGATTCATCCAATTTTTGGGCTCCTGAAGCCAACCCCAGTGTCTCTTTAAAGTAATGTTTGGGCTCCTGCTGCCAACTCCAGGGTGTGATTCATCCAATGTTTGGGCTCCTGCTGCCAACCCCAGTGTCTCTTTAAAGTTATGTTTGGGCTCCTGCTGCTGCTGCTTGCAACTCCAGGGTGTGATTCATCCAATCTTTGGGCTCCTGCAGCCAACTCCAGTGTCTCTTTCAAGCTATGTTTGGGCTCCTGCTGCTGCTTGAAACTCCAGGGTGTGATTCATTCAATTTTTGGGCTCCTGCAGCCAACTCCAGTGTCTCTTTCAAGCCATGTTGGGCTGCTGCTGCTGCTGCCAACTCCAGGGTGTGATTCATCCAATTTTTGGGCTCCTGAAGCCAACTCCAGTGTCTCTTTAAAGTAATGTTTGGGCTCCCGCTGCTGCTGCTGCTGCTGCCAACTCCAGGGTGTGATTCATCCAATCTTTGGGCTCCTGCTGCCAACCCCAGTGTCTCTTTAAAGTAATGTTTGGGTTCCTGCTGCTGCTGCTGCCAACACCAGGGTGTGATTCATCCAATTTTTGGGCTCCTGAAGCCAACTCCAGTGTTTCTTTAAAGTAATGTTTGGGCTCCTGCTGCCAACTCCAGGGTGTGATTCATCCAATCTTTGGGCTCCTGCTGCCAACCCCAGTGTCTTTTTAAAGTAATGTTTGGGCTCCTGCTGCTGCTGCCAACTCCAGGGTGTGATTCATCCAATTTTTGGGCTCCTGCTGCCAACTCCAGTGTCTCTTTAAAGTAATATTTGGGCTCCTGCTGCTGCTGCTGCTGCCAACTCCAGGGGCTCCTGAAGCCAACTCCAGTGTCTCTTTAAAGTAATGTTTGGGCTCCTGCTGCTGCTGCCAACTCCAGGGTGTGATTCATCCAATTTTTGGGCTCCTGAAGCCAACTCCAGTGTCTCTTTAAAGTAATGTTTGGGCTCCTGCTGCTGCTGCCAACTCCAGGGTGTGATTCATCCAATCTTTGGGCTCCTGCTGCCAACCCCAGTGTCTCTTTAAAGTAATGTTTGGGCTCCTGCTGCTGCTGCCAACTCCAGGGTGTGATTCATCCAATTTTTGGGCTCCTGAAGCCAACTCCAGTGTCTCTTTAAAGTAATGTTTGGGCTCCTTCTGCTGCTGCTGCTGCCAACTCCAGGGTGTGATTCATCCAATTTTTGGGCTCCTGAAGCCAACTCCAGTGTCTCTTTAAAGTAATGTTTGGGCTCCTGCTGCTGCTGCTGCCAACTCCAGGGTGTGATTCATCCAATTTTTGGGCTCCTGAAGCCAACCCCAGTGTCTCTTTAAAGTAATGTTTGGGCTCCTGCTGCCGCTGCTGCCAACTCCAGGGTGTGATTCATCCATTTTTTGGGCTCCTGAAGCCAACTCCAGTGCCTCTTTAAAGTAATGTTTGGGCTCCTTCTGCTGCTGCTGCTGCCAACTCCAGGGTGTGATTCATCCAATTTTCGGGCTCCTGAAGCCAACTCCAGTGTCTCTTTAAAGTAATGTTTGGGCTCCCGCTGCTGCTGCTGCCAACTCCAGGGTGTGATTCATCCAATCTTTGGGCTCCTGCTGCCAACCCCAGTGTCTCTTTAAAGTAATGTTTGGGTTCCTGCTGCTGCTGCCAACTCCAGGGTGTGATCCATCCAATCTTTGGGCTCCTGCTGCCAACTCCAGTGTCTCTTTAAAGTAATGTTTGGGCTCCTGCTGCTGCTGCTGCTGCCAACTCCAGGGTGTGATTCATCCAATTTTTGGGCTCCTGAAGCCAACTCCAGTGTCTCTTTAAAGTAATGTTTGGGCTCCCGCTGCTGCTGCTGCCAACTCCAGGGTGTGATTCATCCAATCTTTGGGCTCCTGCTGCCAACCCCAGTGTCTCTTTAAAGTAATGTTTGGGTTCCTGCTGCTGCTGCCAACTCCAGGGTGTGATTCATCCAATCTTTGGGCTCCTGCTGCCAACCCCAGTGTCTCTTTAAAGTAATGTTTGGGCTCCTGCTGCTGCTGCCAACTCCAGGGTGTGATTCATCCAATTTTTGGGCTCCTGCTGCCAACCCCAGTGTCTCTTTAAAGTAATGTTTGGGCTCCTGCTGCTGCTGCCAACTCCAGGGTGTGATTCATCCAATTTTTGGGCTCCTGAAGCCAACCCCAGTGTCTCTTTAAAGTAATGTTTGGGCTCCTGCTGCCAACTCCAGGGTGTGATTCATCCAATGTTTGGGCTCCTGCTGCCAACCCCAGTGTCTCTTTAAAGTTATGTTTGGGCTCCTGCTGCTGCTGCTTGCAACTCCAGGGTGTGATTCATCCAATCTTTGGGCTCCTGCAGCCAACTCCAGTGTCTCTTTCAAGCTATGTTTGGGCTCCTGCTGCTGCTTGAAACTCCAGGGTGTGATTCATTCAATTTTTGGGCTCCTGCAGCCAACTCCAGTGTCTCTTTCAAGCCATGTTGGGCTGCTGCTGCTGCTGCCAACTCCAGGGTGTGATTCATCCAATTTTTGGGCTCCTGAAGCCAACTCCAGTGTCTCTTTAAAGTAATGTTTGGGCTCCCGCTGCTGCTGCTGCTGCTGCCAACTCCAGGGTGTGATTCATCCAATCTTTGGGCTCCTGCTGCCAACCCCAGTGTCTCTTTAAAGTAATGTTTGGGTTCCTGCTGCTGCTGCTGCCAACACCAGGGTGTGATTCATCCAATTTTTGGGCTCCTGAAGCCAACTCCAGTGTTTCTTTAAAGTAATGTTTGGGCTCCTGCTGCCAACTCCAGGGTGTGATTCATCCAATCTTTGGGCTCCTGCTGCCAACCCCAGTGTCTTTTTAAAGTAATGTTTGGGCTCCTGCTGCTGCTGCCAACTCCAGGGTGTGATTCATCCAATTTTTGGGCTCCTGCTGCCAACTCCAGTGTCTCTTTAAAGTAATATTTGGGCTCCTGCTGCTGTTGCTGCCAACTCCAGGGGCTCCTGAAGCCAACTCCAGTGTCTCTTTAAAGTAATGTTTGGGCTCCTGCTGCTGCTGCTGCTGCCAACTCCAGGGTGTGATTCATCCAATTTTTGGGCTCCTGAAGCCAACTCCAGTGTCTCTTTAAAGTAATGTTTGGGCTCCTGCTGCTGCTGCCAACTCCAGGGTGTGATTCATCCAATCTTTGGGCTCCTGCTGCCAACCCCAGTGTCTCTTTAAAGTAATGTTTGGGCTCCTGCTGCTGCTGCCAACTCCAGGGTGTGATTCATCCAATTTTTGGGCTCCTGAAGCCAACTCCAGTGTCTCTTTAAAGTAATGTTTGGGCTCCTTCTGCTGCTGCTGCTGCCAACTCCAGGGTGTGATTCATCCAATTTTTGGGCTCCTGAAGCCAACTCCAGTGTCTCTTTAAAGTAATGTTTGGGCTCCTGCTGCTGCTGCTGCCAACTACAGGGTGTGATTCATCCAATTTTTGGGCTCCTGAAGCCAACCCCAGTGTCTCTTTAAAGTAATGTTTGGGCTCCTGCTGCCGCTGCTGCCAACTCCAGGGTGTGATTCATCCATTTTTTGGGCTCCTGAAGCCAACTCCAGTGTCTCTTTAAAGTAATGTTTGGGCTCCTTCTGCTGCTGCCAACTCCAGGGTGTGATTCATCCAATTTTTGGGCTCCTGAAGCCAACTCCAGTGTCTCTTTAAAGTAATGTTTGGGCTCCTGCTGCCAACTCCAGGGTGTGATTCATCCAATGTTTGGGCTCCTGCTGCCAACGCCAGTGTCTCTTTAAAGTTATGTTTGGGCTCCTGCTGCTGCTGCTTGCAACTCCAGGGTGTGATTCATCCAATCTTTGGGCTCCTGCAGCCAACTCCAGTGTCTCTTTCAAGCTATGTTTGGGCTCCTGCTGCTGCTTGAAACTCCAGGGTGTGATTCATTCAATTTTTGGGCTCCTGCAGCCAACTCCAGTGTCTCTTTCAAGCCATGTTTGGGCTGCTGCTGCTGCTGCCAACTCCAGGGTGTGATTCATCCAATTTTTGGGCTCCTGAAGCCAACTCCAGTGTCTCTTTAAAGTAATGTTTGGGCTCCCGCTGCTGCTGCTGCTGCTGCCAACTCCAGGGTGTGATTCATCCAATCTTTGGGCTCCTGCTGCCAACCCCAGTGTCTCTTTAAAGTAATGTTTGGGTTCCTGCTGCTGCTGCCAACTCCAGGGTGTGATCCATCCAATCTTTGGGCTCCTGCTGCCAACTCCAGTGTCTCTTTAAAGTAATGTTTGGGCTCCTGCTGCTGCTGCTGCTGCCAACTCCAGGGTGTGATTCATCCAATTTTTGGGCTCCTGAAGCCAACTCCAGTGTCTCTTTAAAGTAATGTTTGGGCTCCCGCTGCTGCTGCTGCCAACTCCAGGGTGTGATTCATCCAATCTTTGGGCTCCTGCTGCCAACCCCAGTGTCTCTTTAAAGTAATGTGTGGGCTCCTGCTGCTGCTGCCAACTCCAGGGTGTGATTCATCCAATGTTTGGGCTCCTGAAGCCAACCCCAGTGTCTCTTTAAAGTAATGTTTGGGCTCCTGCTGCTGCTGCCAACTCCAGGGTGTGATTCATCCAATGTTTGGGCTCCTGCTGCCAACCCCAGTGTCTCTTTCAAACTATGTTTGGGCTCCTGCTGCTGCTTGAAACTCCAGGGTGTGATTCATTCAATTTTTGGGCTCCTGCAGCCAACTCCAGTGTCTCTTTCAAGCCATGTTTGGGCTGCTGCTGCTTGCAACTCCAGGGTGTGATTCATCCAATTTTTGGTCTCCTGCTGCTGCCAACTCCAGTGTCTCTTTAAAGCAATGTTTGGGCTCCTGCCCCTCATAGTGATGCCACTTCAACTCTCTGCAATTGTGCCGCTCTGCGATTCTATTAGCGATGCCTCTGATCTGCATGTGATATTTATTCAAAGTATTATTTAACTAACCCAGCACGCATCCTATGCGTGTTACATCAAGGCAGAATGGTTTACAACCCTATTGAGGCTCTAGGAGGCTCAGAAATAGCCGTTTTTAATAGCGATTCGTCGCGAATAAATTCAGGTCGAAACGATTTTTGTCGGAAAATTTGGCGAATCAGTCGAATCGAATTTTTCTAAAGTTCGTTCATCTCTATTTACAACTACAGAAGGCTCTGTAGCTGCTCACAACCCAGTATAGGTTTGATCAGGGCAAGTGTCGGGCTTCGGATTCGTGTCAAAGGTAAACTCAACCCGTATTTTGCCTTGATCTGGCCAAAAAAAGAATATAGGTCAAATTCTGGTTCTTTTTTTTTTGTTAAAAAAAAATATAACAGTAATTTGTAAATAAATATAGTACATTTTAAAATAATCAATATATTAATAATATATTAATAAGAACTCTTTAACCCTAACTGCTAGAGATTTTGTCACCCTCTGTTGCCAGACCATTTTTCACTATTTTGTTTAACTGTGATGTTTGAAGGGATTTCCCAGGAACATTTTGTTTTTTCAGCAATGTCTGAGCTTTAACATAACATATCTTGTTTGTTATTTTTGTTGTGTATTATCAATATTTGTTATAAAAAATGTACGTTTTACAATAAAATCATATTGCGTGTAAAAGTCAATTTCTCCCAGTTACAGCCACATATGTATTGATAAACACCCTTTCCTGCCCAGGAGACTCCCCCAAACTGAAACAGCTCTTAAGGAGATTTTCAGATAAAATACAACCAACTGCTATGTGCACCTTGCAGTTTTACAAGAAAACCAACCCTTTCCATTTGCCCCATTCTCTGGAAGTACACACCTCAAGCTTTCTAGGCTCACCAGGCTTGTTGATGTGGGCAGAGTTTTCTGGAACTAATCCCTTGATGAATTCTTTGGTTGCACAGGGTTTCACTAAAAAAGAAAAAAATCAAAGCCACATTTTCAAAAAAAAAATATACAAATAAAAAGCGAAGTCCCCAAACAGATAGAACAATTTTACTCTGCAGACATAGTGCACAGCTTGCTCTTTTACAACCAAAACAACCCTTTACATTTGAAATATTCCCCACAAACCATATATTCTGCACATTAAAAAGCAAAATAAAAAACAAATTTTCCTAAAATATCACAATGAAAACAAGAAAAAAACAAGCTAAATCTGAAAGCACAAGGTCCCCCCGAACAGAAAAATACCCAACACGCATAGCTACTTTTAACTGCTAGCCTGCTTGAGTTTTTGTCACCCTTTGTTGACAACTCATTTTTCACCATTTTTCACTATGTAACTGATTTGCAAGAATTTCCAGGAGAATTATTGAAATATAAATAGGTTTTTAAGGCTTGTTCATTTTTACTTTATATACAGATGTTGTACGAAAATAAAGGGAAAAGCCAAATTTACACTAAAACCTCTTTAAAGGGAAACATTGGAGGCCCTGGAGTCTAAGAGAGTATAAAAGAGTAATTGATCATCTGAATCACCTGATTAATTTACCTGTTTCCATGGCTGCATCCCCAACATACCTTTATCTTTAGCATGTCCAGGCTAGAGGTGAGCAGCAAGCTTGGATCCATTCGGTTCATTAGCCGCTGTGCTGCTAGCAGAGCCAAATGGACCCGAGCAAAAAGAATCACCCTGGTTGGTTCAATGCCTGCTGAACAACAGAAAAAGTGAAATTTCTCTTTGAGAGTAACCAAAAGCCATATAAATTGTCTGACACTCACTGGACCAAAAGCAGCCCTGGAGACTAAGACTTCAGGGCCGCCTGATTCCCTATCCCAGGGGGATCCTGATTTGGAATGCCCCACTTTGTGAAACATCTTGGATCCTTAGTAAAACTTACCTATCGGCAGATCCAACAGCCCATGCACGGGCCACTGTACCATTAGACAGATACGTGCCTGCACCAGGCATTTGTAAATGAATGGTGGGGACGTGCCCCCAGCTAGAGGCTAGAAGCGATGTGGATGTCAGCGTGCTTGGCTTCATTTGGCCCTTAGCCGATGAAACCTCACGGCGACTAAGAGGAGCTCAGTGGAACAAGTATAATAATTGACCGTGTGTCCTCACCGTTAGGTCAGAGGTCAGTTGAGGCTTACTGGTGATCCAAAAGGATTTGACACAGCTGGGGGAATCTTAAATGGGGATTCCCTGGGGGGGGGGTGCAGATTGTAGATGCTGACAGAAGCCCACACATGCACAGGGATTGAGGAGTCAGAAGATTATTCAGGGGGAAATCAAAAGGTTTTCCAACTGTCAAACATCCTAAATCTGGTTTCCCCTAGGACAGGGAACCTCCCAGTCCTAGACTCTAGTGCCAGCTGAAACTGATTTTGGTCCTCTTTAATTACAGATGTTTTTAAAGGACTTAAAGGGGGATCTTTCACACCTCCTTTGAAGCATATATTTTCTGTTAAAGGCTTGTATAAGAGTTTTGCATTTGGCAGCCATATATAAATGGGCTTTCGATCCAGTGACGTAACTGTGACCGGGCCCTTGAGCAAACAGCGATTATGGTTAGGGGTCCATTCACAAACAATACCAAAAAAAACACATTTATAAAGAAAAAAAAAAAGGTGTCCCCTTCCTGGTTGTATCCTCTCTGCAGGTCCATTAAGTCGGGGGCTCCCTCCTGGGCCAGTGGACTGTGATCTTCCTGATGTCAGGTAGCCACTCCCCGACATAGTGAGGGGGGACACAGGTTCCCCCTCATATTTCCATGGCGACCTGCCAAGCTAATCCTGGCCCACTGGGCAGGAAGGCTTTTATACCTGTGAGGAGTAGCCTCTGTAGGATCCCTCCCATGTGACTAATGGCATCACTGAAGGGGAGGGACCTGGGCAGGGATTTCCCAGATCCCCCACTGCGACAAAATGGTTAAAATGTAAAAATGTACCATATTGTTTATGACAGATTATTGAATGATAATCAATCACATCCAAAAATCAATTCAACCCTAACAAAGGTTTTTCTCCATTAACAGCCATCCGTCACATCAAATACACTGGTAAGTGCCATTGTATAAATCTGAAATGCCAACACCATATAGACAAGAAAACCTAAAAGATCTCTATTTAATTCTATTCTATGCTTCTTCTTCCAGTGCAGTAGTTTAAATACCCCAACCCTTTCCACAGGGGTAATAATTAAAAAAGTTTGTGTTACATTTAATAATGCAGCTGTTAGAATAGGATATCAAGATCCAAATATATAATAATTTCTATTTGGATTATATTTTTTTATTTTGTTGATCTATGTGACTTTGTGATCTTTAGTTTAGATACCGGCATGTATCCATATATTTTGTGCAACTGATGGTTGTTCAAAAATCTGGTTGATCTTAACATACGTTTTAAGGTTTTAATTTCTCATTTAATTATGTGTAATAAAAATACAGAAATACATGTGTGATACATAAGCCTCGATTCAGAGACACATTCGTCCGGACTTCCGTAGCTGTCTGTGAAAGTTTGGGTGGGTGTTTGTCATTTTTTTGCTTTTTTTCGTCCATTTTTCATTCGTACGAACGTTCGGGAATGCGCTTTCGATGAACGGAAGCAAATCGGAACATTTCCATTAGTTCGGATCATTTTCCAAACAAAATCGGAAATTTTCCGTTCGTTCAGATAACGTCCGTTGTTGGGATGGGTTTCTGTCCGATTCAGAGAGCTGATTTCTGATGGATCACCACCCTATAAATCCGTTTCATTTCCGATCCACTTACGGGACCTTTCAGGGCTCGGATTACTATTGTTGAACATGTTTTGCGGCTATGTGGAGGAGTCTTCGCGCCTTTAGCAACAAGGCATTGCATGTATCAGCATGGCCGAAGCCATAACTTGTATAGCAATGAATACCTCAATCAATACATTTCATGTATGCCTTATAGATGCATTTTAATGCTGACCTTAATTAGTCCTTAGCATGTAAACATTTATTTTCACACACATCGATATAATTGCTATATTTTTTTAGACTTATGTCCTTGGTGAATTATATTTGGATTGTTGAACTTGAATCTTAATTTGTTGTAGGAGTTATTGTTTTAGTCGGTTACCTTTGCTTTGTGTAATTATTTTATATTTGGCTGCAGGAACCGCAAGATGTGCCACTCACACAACATAAAAGCAGTGATTGGTCCAGCTATGCGATTCCTCAGTGTTCTTGCAGGGCATCCAGGGTCGTCCCATGATGCTTATATATTGCAGAGCTCCGGCTTATTTTGTCAGTTTGAGTCAGGAGAATTATCTGGTGTATGGCTCCTGGGTAAGTTTGCTCACATTCCATCAATCCATTTTCACTGTATGGCAATGAATATAGTTGATGACTCATGACTTAACCTATTGCTGTTTTTAGCCCTTGATGACATGTTAAACAATATTGTAGCTTAGAATGTGTATTTTATGTTATTATTTTTAAATTCTTTCAGGGGATTCTGGATATCCACTCCTGCCCTTGCTCCTGATGCCCATTCTTTGCCTGCAGAATGCGGGCCAGGGGTTCTCTAATCGGGCACTATGCAAAACCCGGGCCAAGGTGGTGAGGGCCCTCTGGCATTTGAAGTCCAGATTTAGGTGTTTGGACCATACAGGGAGGGGGCAGGGGGGGACCACACGTGCAGGGGGGGGGACCACACGTGCCAGAGTGGCACAACTGAGTGTCAGGGTTCTTCAGTTGGTGGGCGAGATGCAGGAGCTGCGCAACTCGTTGGGGACCACAGATGAAGAATAATGTTTTGTGGCCTGCCATTGCTATGTATTTTGTTTTTATAGTTGTAAAAATTAGAATTTTTCAACATTTTTTAAAATTTTATATTTTATGATGGAATCCAAAAAAAAAAAAAATAATTAACAGTGTCATTTCATTTACAAAATACATTAACCCAAAACTAATGGGCCCAGAAATATTTAATGAATATTCACATGACCGAGAAGTGATTTGGGTGAGCTTTAAGGTTCCAAAAGGGAAGATGGAGGATAGTGCTAAGTGGTTTGGGTGAGCTTTAAGGGTCCAAAAGGGAAGATGGAGGATAGTGCTAAGTGATTTAGCTAAACATTGTAGTAGAATTGAGGGTGGTAAATATGTAGATGAGCACTTTAATGAGTTAAGTTTGTAGTGCGCAGGCGCAAGATCATAAGGATTTCCGTCTGGACGAATATTTATTGAAAAAGGGAAACAGAATCGAATGGGAAACGTTTTCCCATCGTATCCTCCAACGAATCCTTTACGTTTCCTGTTCGATTCTTTTTTTTTTTTTATTTTTATTTTATTGGCTGTTTGATCCACAATGACGAGCAAAGCATGTACCTCCAACCATGCAGTAGCCCCGCCACAATAACGACGGTAGACACACAGGCTACTCTACATGAAGATGGAGATACCTGAGCTGAGTGGAGAAAGCGTAAAGGATTCGTTGGAGGATAAGATGGGAAAAGGGCAAAAATGAAAGCCTACGTTGTAACATGTGAAAATGAAACGGAAAAGTCATGGAAACTGACATCCTCGTATTCGTAATCTGCCGTACGAACGGACGGAAACTTTACAGAAGGATTGCAATGCATGCATAGAATCGCTCGTACGCTCAAACGAGAACGGAAACATTTCACAAAAAAAAAAATCAGATCGGCACAAAAACAGAAGGTTTTTTTTTGTCTCTCTGAATCGAGCCTATAGAACGGATATTATCCTATTTCGGTATCAGTAAGTAATCCTGTAGCTGTACTCCTGTAGCATCTCCTCTTCCTACCAACTGCATGTTCTCAACATCACAACATTTCAAGTTTAAAAAAGGTACTTAATACAGAGCTTTCCCCACAGCGTAAACAGCTATTCATGAACTATTTAGAACAGACTGTATCCAAGGCGATCATGACGAATCCTCTAGGTCCAATTCTTTAAAACCTTACTAATCTCAGTTGGTAAAATACAAAAAAAACTGAATACTTCCATAACCCACATTCTTCACTGCCTGCCCTTACTGTATCTATCCGCTACAGACTTAGATGTGCTAACACACTGGGGTCGATTCAGAACCTGGTGAGAAAACCTACTTATTTTTTAGGAGAGAAAATTGCGCTTCACTTGAATGTCTACCAGGGGGTACATTTTCACCTGGCTCTGAATCAGCACCAACGTAGACAAATCGAATGTCAATTTTCAATCGTAAAAAAAGGAGTTTTCTCACCAGGCTTTGAATCAACCCCGTTGTCTGTATTTTGCAGCTACAGTTTGGTGTGGTGAAATATCTCACTTTCTAGCATAAGATAACTATACAGTACAAGGAACTTGTGTAGGAAAAAAAATGCCTTTACCCAAAATACAAGTACTTTGAATATTTATTTTAGAGTGCCTACTGCATTGCATTTCTGCTCCATCATTTTATTATTATCATTTATGAAAAACATCTAGAGACTGATTCACTACTAGCACCAGGTATTGCCAGATGAGCGTCTGTATAGTGTCACTTAGAGAGACCGCTAGTAGACGATGTAAGTGGGTATAGGGCGCTATAACCTAGCGTAGCTGTAGTAACCTGGCCAGCATTGATTAATGTGATGTGTGTTGGGCGCTCTAATAACAGCACAATGCTTCAGTGAGCGAGAGGTAGCGCCAGCTCAGTGCACCCGGCACTCAGCGCGCCACACCAAATTTAACAGAAAACTACACACGGCACTCTAAAGCTGGGGGCTGTAGCATAGAGCACCAGACGCTGTGTGATCAAAGTCTGTTTAAACACATATACACCTGTAACTAAGTGAAAACACATGGAATGACATTGTTTTAACACTGGGACAATAACACTTTAGTGCCAGACCTGTAATGACTAGAGATGAGCGAACTTTTGAAAAATTCGATTCGACTGATTCGCCGAATTTTCCGACAAAAATCGTTTCGACCCGAATAAATTCGCGACGAATCGCTATTAAAAACGGCTATTTCTGAGCCTCCTACAGCCTCAATAGGGTTGTAAACCATTCAGCCTTGCTGTAACACGCACAGGATGCGTGCTGGGTTAGTTAAATAATACTTTGAAGAAATATCACATGCAGATCAGAGGCATCGCTAATAGAATCGCAGAACGGCACAATTGCAGAGAGTTGAAGTGGCATCACTATGAGGGGCAGAAGGAGCCCAAATATACACTGGAGTTGGCCTCAGGAGCCCAAAAATTGGATGAATCACACCCTGGAGTTGGCAGAAGTTGGCAGCAGCAGCAGCAGCAGGAGCCCAAATATACACTGGAGTTGGCTTCAGGAGCCCAAAAATTGGATGAATCACACCCTGGAGTTGGCAGAAGTTGGCAGCAGCAGCAGCAGGAGCCCAAATATACACTGGAGTTGGCCTCAGGAGCCCAAAAATTGGATGAATCACACCCTGGAGTTGGCAGGAGTTGACAGTAGCAGCAGCAGCAGGAGCCCAAATATACACTGGAGTTGGCCTCAGGAGCCCAAAAATTGGATGAATCACACCCTGGAGTTGGCAGAAGTTGGCAGCAGCAGCAGCAGGAGCCCAAATATACACTGGAGTTGGCCTCAGGAGCCCAAAAATTGGATGAATCACACCCTGGAGTTGGCAGGAGTTGACAGTAGCAGCAGCAGGAGCCCAAATATACACTGGAGTTGGCCTCAGGAGCCCAAAAATTGGATGAATCACACCCTGGAGTTGGCAGAAGTTGGCAGCAGCAGCAGCAGGAGCCCAAATATACACTGGAGTTGGCCTCAGGAGCCCAAAAATTGGATGAATCACACCCTGGAGTTGGCAGGAGTTGGCAGCAGCAGCAGCAGGAGCCCAAATATACACTGGAGTTGGCCTCAGGAGCCCAAAAATTGGATGAATCACACCCTGGAGTTGGCAGGAGTTGACAGTAGCAGCAGCAGGAGCCCAAATATACACTGGAGTTGGCCTCAGGAGCCCAAAAATTGGATGAATCACACCCTGGAGTTGGCAGAAGTTGGCAGCAGCAGCAGCAGGAGCCCAAATATACACTGGAGTTGGCCTCAGGAGCCCAAAAATTGGATGAATCACACCCTGGAGTTGGCAGGAGTTGACAGTAGCAGCAGCAGGAGCCCAAATATACACTGGAGTTGGCCTCAGGAGCCCAAAAATTGGATGAATCACACCCTGGAGTTGGCAGAAGTTGGCAGCAGCAGCAGCAGGAGCCCAAATATACACTGGAGTTGGCCTCAGGAGCCCAAAAATTGGATGAATCACACCCTGGAGTTGGCAGAAGTTGGCAGCAGCAGCAGCAGGAGCCCAAATATACACTGGAGTTGGCCTCAGGAGCCCAAAAATTGGATGAATCACACCCTGGAGTTGGCAGGAGTTGACAGTAGCAGCAGCAGGAGCCCAAACATTACTTCAAAGAGACCCTGGGGTTGGCTTCAGGAGCCCAAAAATTGGATGAATCACACCCTGGAGTTGGCAGAAGTTGGCAGCAGCAGCAGCAGGAGCCCAAACATTACTTTAAAGAGACCCTGGGGTTGGCTTCAGGAGCCCAACAATTGGATGAATCACACCCTGGAGTTGGCAGCAGCAGCAGCAGGAGCCCAAATATACACTGGAGTTGGCTTCAGGAGCCCAAAAATTGGATGAATCACACCCTGGAGTTGGCAGAAGTTGGCAGCAGCAGCAGCAGGAGCCCAAATATACACTGGAGTTGGCCTCAGGAGCCCAAAAATTGGATGAATCACACCCTGGAGTTGGCAGCAGCAGCAGGAGCCCAAATATTACTTTAAAGAGACACTGGAGTTGGCTTCAGTAGCCCAAAAATTGGATGAATCACACCCTGGAGTTGGCAGCAGCAGCAGGAGCCCAAATATTACTTTAAAGAGACACTGGGGTTGGCTTCAGGAGCCCAAAAATTGGATGAATCACACCCTGGAGTTGGCAGCAGCAGCAGCAGGAGCCCAAATATTACTTTAAAGAGACACTGGAGTTGGCTTCAGTAGCCCAAAAATTGGATGAATCACACCCTGGAGTTGGCAGCAGCAGCAGGAGCCCAAATATTACTTTAAAGAGACACTGGGGTTGGCTTCAGGAGCCCAAAAATTGGATGAATCACACCCTGGAG
Source organism: Gastrophryne carolinensis (assembly GCA_027917425.1). NCBI lineage: Eukaryota > Metazoa > Chordata > Amphibia > Anura > Microhylidae > Gastrophryne > Gastrophryne carolinensis. Next base: position 461,827,467 of record CM051235.1, read on the forward strand.
TTGGCAGCAGCAGCAGGAGCCCAAACATTACTTTAAACAGACCCTGGGGTTGGCCTCAGGAGCCCAAAAATTGGATGAATCACACCCTGGAGTTGGCAGCAGCAGCAGCAGGAGCCCAAATATTACTTTAAAGAGACACTGGAGTTGGCTTCAGTAGCCCAAAAATTGGATGAATCACACCCTGGAGTTGGCAGCAGCAGCAGCAGGAGCCCAAACATTACTTTAAAGAGACCCTGGGGTTGGCCTCAGGAGCCCAAAAATTGGATGAATCACACCCTGGAGTTGGCAGCAGCAGCAGGAGCCCAAACATTACTTTAAACAGACCCTGGGGTTGGCCTCAGGAGCCCAAAAATTGGATGAATCACACCCTGTGGAGAGTCATGTGGAGAAAAAGTAGCTTAGTTAGTAATATCTACATAAAATTATGAATAAACAAATGCAAAAGTTTGCCAAAGTGAAGTTTTGTTTGAGGGTGTGTTTCCACCTTTTAATTAAATCAGAAACAAGAAGGTATCATTGCCTCTGACTAATTAGCCCTCAAAAATTCTTGGAATTTTTAATCTGGAATCATGTCTGATCCGTCTTATCCGAAGAATATTAATAAAAAGTAAGAGTAACGTAAAGGATTTTTTATCAATACTTACTTGTGGTCCGATGCGGAGGAATGTCTGTAACTGGAGAGCAGCGCCTTAAATCTGTTTTGCACGATCCATCTTTCTTGGTCTGGCCCCGTCATCAATCTACTGGAATACATCAGGCATTGTTGGGAGGAAAGCTTGGCTGATCCATGCGCCATTCATTTCCACGCAGGGCAGTCTCTGGAAAAAAAAAGTCTGTATAAACCAGGGTCTTTTTCATATAAAAACAAATGGTTATTCTTGCTTTTCAACCATATGTTCCACAGCTTTACCAGTCATTGTGTCAGCCAATGAAGCAACTTTGTCTCGAAGTGCTGCAAAAGCAGTCCACTGCATCACAAGTGGCATCTGACACCCCCAGTCAACTGTCTGTCTGTTATGCTTTGGGTTCAGCTCCACTATCCATTGATCTGATATCCAAGATCTGATAATCATAAAATTCAGCAGCTACTGCCCAGCCAAGAAGTGGAGGAGACACTCGCCTCTTCTTCCACTATCCGGCAATTAGTGATGAGGAGAGTGTCGTGGGAGGAGGTGTTGCAAGCCGAGGTAGTGGAAGAGGGTCCCTGGAGTCTGCGGCGGTGGCGGCGGCAGCAGCAGCGAATTATTGCGGACTGTTGGTAGGAAAAATCAGCTACTCAGCGATGTGGCAGTGTTCCATGCAGCATCCTGTGGAGAAAAAGTAGGTTAGTTAGTGTATATACATAAAATTATGAATAGACAAATGCAATAGTATTGCGAAAGTGAAGTTTTGTTTGAGGGTGTGTTTCCACCTTGCAATTAAATCAGAAACAACTAGCTATCATTTGCCTCTGAATAATTAGCCCTCAAAAATTCTTGGAATTTTTAATCTTGATGTCTGAGGGATTTCTCCTCTCAGACAGCGTCACCATAAGTCCAGCCTGCTGCATTACCCAGTGGTGGACCTTTCAGAGAACTGATGGCTTGTGCCGAGCCGAGGTGGAGAGTCACATGGCATGGTTGTTGAACAGAAGGTGGGCCAGTCCTTTAGCCTGTCAGTGTGTACCAAAGTGCACAGTGTTGTCTACGCCTGGAGCTGTAACTATAGACTCATGGTGGACAATATATATCCTTTTAGGCCCCCTTGGTGATTGTGGTTTCACGCTGTTCTTCACATGGTTTTCCTTGACCATCAGAGTCACACATGGGAGGAACTACTAAAAATGAGAACTCAATCCATGAAAGCATTGCTTAATCCACGAAAACTGCAAATTTGGACCCATGGTGACTGACACTTGGAAGAACATCTTGTTTGCGCTGCGACAAGGAAGCCAGAGTCATGCGTCCTGACATGGCACACGTGTTCAGTCTAGTTTTGAAGTCTTGCCCCCATCTGAAAGACATCCGAACAACAGGAAAGAAAGTTAGCATGCACTTCTGGCACTCCTACACCACCAAGCACAACCTTATTGAGCCTCAGCGTCACAACGGTGTACCCCACCATAGTCTGATTTGCGATGTTTCCACCCGTTGGAATTCCACCCTCCATATGCAGGATCCACTATAGCAGTGGTCCCCAACCCTGTCCTCAAGGCCCACCAACAGGCCAGGCTTTGCAGATCTCCACAAAGATGCTCAGGTGGAGTAATTAGTGCAGCTGCAGAGCAATAGAGCTGGCTATTTGGAGATCCAAAAAACATGACATGTTGGTGGGCCTTGAGGACAGGGTTGAGGACCACTGCACTATAGGAACAGAGAAAAGCCATCACGGATTTCTGGATGATCCAAACGGATAGGGGGACACCCCTGTGTAAATTCAATGTAAACCATTGGCAGCTCATACGTGACACCGACCGTTTGCTCAGGCCCTTTGAGGAAGCTACATTATTAGTCAGTTGCCAGGACTATGAGATGAACGATGAGATTCCACTGCTTCATGTACTACAACACATGTTGGAAAGCATGGCTGGTCAGGGCACTGGAGACATGGCACATACATTTCACAGCCACATGAAGCCTGTGGGGGCTGAAGTGGAGGAGGAGGAGGGGGTGGGGCACAGCAAACCACAGTTTAGGTTTCACAAAATGACCATTTTATCTAGTCATCTGACAGGAGAGGAGGAGCAGGAGCAGCCACAGGAGCTAGAGGGTTGTGAGTAAGGCGAGACAGAGGACCCAGACACACCATGGCAGTTTACAGTGGAGATGGAGACAGGTAGTCCCTCCGAGTCACTTGCACAAATGGCACGATGCATGCTCACATGCATGCGTACTAGTGAGCGCAGAATTGTCTCCATTTGTCAGCGGGAAGACTTCTGGCTCTCCAACTTATTGGACCCTCGCTTCCGGCACAAAATGGGGGCATTTTTTACGCCCACTGAGAGGGAGGACAAACTGACCTACTACAGAGACATCCCACGTAGTCAGTTGGGCGATGTCTATCTGCGCCATGGCCCATACTCCCGCAGGTCTGACTCGGGGGGAAGTCTGCGATCACCTTCCACTGCCATGGCTGCTGGGGGGGTGGAAGGAGCAGCAGCAGCAGCTCCATCAGCAGCAGCCTCAGTCTTCAGTCGCTAGTGAGTAGCTTTCTACACCCGCATAGTGAGTCTACTCATGAGCAGCAGGAAGACCTGGAGCTGGACCTCAAACAGCAGGTCATGTCATACCTTGACATGACCATGCCAACACACCTTCAAGATCCACTGGATTTGCTGGGAAGCCAAACTTGACTTGTGCCCGCAACTAGCAGAGTTTGCCCTGGAAAAGCTGTACTGGCCGGACAGTAGTTGATTTAGATGGCAACTGGGCTGCTCTATATAACGAAGCAAAATGGCAAATTTACCTCACTATATAAGCTATTGCCCCTCAGATTTACACAGGGGCTGCTCTATATTATGCTGCAAAATGGCAAATTAACCTCACAATATAAGCTATTGCAGCTCTATATAAATAAAAATAAATAAATAAAAAAAAGGGCCTGTAGAAGCTTATTTAGTATAACAGATAGGGTGACATGTGCTGGTTTGGGATGCCCATATGGGCTAGTGTTTTGGCAGCAGTACAAAAACCAATGCAAAATGCAATAGCTTAATAAAGCTGATGCTGATCAACGCTTATTTAGTATAACAGATGGGGTGCAACATGCAGGTTTGGGATGCCCTGCGGCCTGGTGTATTTAAAGCAGACCAAAACAAATTCAAAATGCAATAACTTAATAAAGCTGAGGCTGTAGATGCTTATTTAGTATAAACAGGTAGGGTGCAAGGTGCAGCTTTGGGGTGCCCTGCGGCCTGGTTAAATGAAAGCAGTCAAAAAGGAAGTGCAAACTGAAGTAGCTTAATGAAGCTGATGCTGATCAACGCTTATGTTGTATACCAGATAGGGTGCAAGGTGCAGCTTTGGGGTGCCCTGCGGCCTGGTTTATTAAAATCAGTCAAAAACAAGTGCAAACTGAAGTAGCCTGATCAACGCTTATGTTGTATAACAGATAGGTTTAAAATAGCATGTGCCTTGGGATGCCCGTGTGGCCTGTTATATTTCAAGCTGAACAAAAAGTAACAATAATCCAAGTATGAGACATCATTTTGACCTTCTTCACAGCGCCATACTTTGAAAAAAAAAAATTAATTTCATGCCGATCAATCCAAAGGTCAATGCCCCTAACAAAAATAGTGTTCAGGATAAGTTTTCCTTCTGGAAGGACGTAACCTTTAGTTTACATGCTTGGGGTAGGTTATCTTACAAATTGGGATACCCCAGGCAGCAGTGTCATTGAAAGAGACAGATTGTAATGCAGGCCATACGCAAGCAGAGAAACTCAGGCTGCAACAGGCCTATTTAGTTTACATGGTTGGGGTAGGTTATCTTACAAATTGGGATACCCCACTGTATATGAAACCGAATATAAATGCACACCCAAAAGTGGACACTCAGCCTCCAAGAGGCCTGCTTAGTTTAAATAAGAGAGCTGCTTAGTATGGCAGGTAGGTTATGTTATGTTACAGAATGGGATGCCCCAAGCAGACTTGAGATCAGTATATATGCACACAGCAGCAGTGTGTTAGCAGGCTCATACAGGCCAAATTTCTTTAAATAAATGTGCAGCTTACAGTAAATGCAGAGGCTAATGGTATGTTACAGAATGGGATGCCCCAAAGCTGACTTGAGATCAGTATATATGCACACAGCAGCAGTGTGTTAGCAGGCTCATACAGGCCAAATTTCTTTAAATAACTGTGCAGCTTACAGTAAATGCAGAGGCTAATGGTATGTTACAGAATGGGATGCCCCAAAGCTGACTTGAGATCAGTATATATGCACACAGCAGCAGTGTGTTAGCAGGCTCATACAGGCCAAATTTCTTTAAATAACTGTGCAGCTTACAGTAAATGCAGAGGCTAATGGTATGTTACAGAATGGGATGTCCCAAAAACCAGAGAGCACCTGGCAGGCAGCAGTAAGACTATGCACAGCAAAAGTGTCTTTATCATGCCTAATTTCAATTAGAATAGGTGCAAATGGTTAGGTTCTTAAATAGAGGCTGGTGTAGTCACAGAATGGGATGCCCTAAAAACCAGCAGTAAGTACACCTGGCAGGGACAAGTTGTGCTTTGGCCAGCAAAAGTGTCTTTATCAGGCCTAATTTCAAATATGATAAGAGCAAATGCTTATATGGTCTTAAACAGAGGCTGCTGTAGTCACAGAATGGGATGCCCTGGGCAGGAATGGACCTGGCAGGGTCCAGTAGTGCTTTGGCCAGCAAAAGTGTCTTTATCAGGCCTAATTTCAAATATGATAAGAGCAAATGCTTATATGGTCTTAAACAGAGGCTGCTTTAGTCACAGAATGGGATGCCCTGGGCAGGAATGGACCTGGCAGGGTCCAGTAGTGCTTTGGCCAGCAAAAGTGTCTTTATCAGGCTAATTTCAAATATGATAAGAGCAAATGCTTATATGGTCTTAAACAGAGGCTGCTGTAGTCACAGAATGGGATGCCCTGGGCAGGAATGGACCTGGCAGGGTCCAGTAGTGCTTTGGCCAGCAAAAGTGTCTTTATCAGGCCTAATTTCAAATATGATAAGAGCAAATGCTTATATGGTCTTAAACAGAGGCTGCTTTAGTCACAGAATGGGATGCCCTGGGCAGGAATGGACCTGGCAGGGTCCAGTAGTGCTTTGGCCAGCAAAAGTGTCTTTATCAGGCCTAATTTCAAATATGATAAGAGCAAATGCTTATATGGTCTTAAACAGAGGCTGCTTTAGTCACAGAATGGGATGCCCTGGGCAGGAATGGACCTGGCAGGGTCCAGTAGTGCTTTGGCCAGCAAAAGTGTCTTTATCAGGCCTAATTTCAAATATGATAAGAGCAAATGCTTATATGGTCTTAAACAGAGGCTGCTGTAGTCACAGAATGGGATGCCCCAACAGGAATCGACCTGGCAGGGTCCAGTAGTGCTTTGGCCAGCAAAAGTGTCTTTATCAGGCCTAATTTCAAATATGATAAGAGCAAATGCTTATATGGTCTTAAACAGAGGCTGCTTTAGTCACAGAATGGGATGCCCTGGGCAGGAATGGACCTGGCAGGGTCCAGTAGTGCTTTGGCCAGCAAAAGTGTCTTTATCAGGCTAATTTCAAATATGATAAGAGCAAATGCTTATATGGTCTTAAACAGAGGCTGCTGTAGTCACAGAATGGGATGCCCCAACAGGAATCGACCTGGCAGGGTCCAGTAGTGCTTTGGCCAGCAAAAGTGTCTTTATCAGGCCTAATTTCAAATATGATAAGAGCAAATGCTTATATGGTCTTAAACAGAGGCTGCTTTAGTCACAGAATGGGATGCCCTGGGCAGGAATGGACCTGGCAGGGTCCAGTAGTGCTTTGGCCAGCAAAAGTGTCTTTATCAGGCCTAATTTCAAATATGATAAGAGCAAATGCTTATATGGTCTTAAACAGAGGCTGCTGTAGTCACAGAATGGGATGCCCCGGGCAGGAATGGACCTGGCAGGGTCCAGTAGTGCTTTGGCCAGCAAAAGTGTCTTTATCAGGCCTAATTTCAAATATGATAAGAGCAAATGCTTATATGGTCTTAAACAGAGGCTGCTGTAGTCACAGAATGGGATGCCCCGGGCAGGGATGGACCTGGCAGGGTCCAGTAGTGCTTTGGCCAGCAAAAGTGTCTTTATCAGGCCTAATTTCAAATATGATAAGAGCAAATGCTTATATGGTCTTAAACAGAGGCTGCTGTAGTCACAGAATGGGATGCCCTGGGCAGGAATGGACCTGGCAGGGTCCAGTAGTGCTTTGGCCAGCAAAAGTGTCTTTATCAGGCCTAATTTCAAATATGATAAGAGCAAATGCTTATATGGTCTTAAACAGAGGCTGCTTTAGTCACAGAATGGGATGCCCTGGGCAGGAATGGACCTGGCAGGGTCCAGTAGTGCTTTGGCCAGCAAAAGTGTCTTTATCAGGCTAATTTCAAATATGATAAGAGCAAATGCTTATATGGTCTTAAACAGAGGCTGCTTTAGTCACAGAATGGGATGCCCTGGGCAGGAATGGACCTGGCAGGGTCCAGTAGTGCTTTGGCCAGCAAAAGTGTCTTTATCAGGCTAATTTCAAATATGATAAGAGCAAATGCTTATATGGTCTTAAACAGAGGCTGCTGTAGTCACAGAATGGGATGCCCCAACAGGAATCGACCTGGCAGGGTCCAGTAGTGCTTTGGCCAGCAAAAGTGTCTTTATCAGGCCTAATTTCAAATATGATAAGAGCAAATGCTTATATGGTCTTAAACAGAGGCTGCTTTAGTCACAGAATGGGATGCCCTGGGCAGGAATGGACCTGGCAGGGTCCAGTAGTGCTTTGGCCAGCAAAAGTGTCTTTATCAGGCCTAATTTCAAATATGATAAGAGCAAATGCTTATATGGTCTTAAACAGAGGCTGCTGTAGTCACAGAATGGGATGCCCTGGGCAGGAATGGACCTGGCAGGGTCCAGTAGTGCTTTGGCCAGCAAAAGTGTCTTTATCAGGCCTAATTTCAAATATGATAAGAGCAAATGCTTATATGGTCTTAAACAGAGGCTGCTGTAGTCACAGAATGGGATGCCCCGGGCAGGAATGGACCTGGCAGGGTCCAGTAGTGCTTTGGCCAGCAAAAGTGTCTTTATCAGGCCTAATTTCAAATATGATAAGAGCAAATGCTTATATGGTCTTAAACAGAGGCTGCTGTAGTCACAGAATGGGATGCCCCGGGCAGGGATGGACCTGGCAGGGTCCAGTAGTGCTTTGGCCAGCAAAAGTGTCTTTATCAGGCCTAATTTCAAATATGATAAGAGCAAATGCTTATATGGTCTTAAACAGAGGCTGCTGTAGTCACAGAATGGGATGCCCTGGGCAGGAATGGACCTGGCAGGGTCCAGTAGTGCTTTGGCCAGCAAAAGTGTCTTTATCAGGCCTAATTTCAAATATGATAAGAGCAAATGCTTATATGGTCTTAAACAGAGGCTGCTTTAGTCACAGAATGGGATGCCCTGGGCAGGAATGGACCTGGCAGGGTCCAGTAGTGCTTTGGCCAGCAAAAGTGTCTTTATCAGGCTAATTTCAAATATGATAAGAGCAAATGCTTATATGGTCTTAAACAGAGGCTGCTGTAGTCACAGAATGGGATGCCCTGGGCAGGAATGGACCTGGCAGGGTCCAGTAGTGCTTTGGCCAGCAAAAGTGTCTTTATCAGGCCTAATTTCAAATATGATAAGAGCAAATGCTTATATGGTCTTAAACAGAGGCTGCTTTAGTCACAGAATGGGATGCCCTGGGCAGGAATGGACCTGGCAGGGTCCAGTAGTGCTTTGGCCAGCAAAAGTGTCTTTATCAGGCTAATTTCAAATATGATAAGAGCAAATGCTTATATGGTCTTAAACAGAGGCTGCTGTAGTCACAGAATGGGATGCCCCGGGCAGGGATGGACCTGGCAGGGTCCAGTAGTGCTTTGGCCAGCAAAAGTGTCTTTATCAGGCCTAATTTCAAATATGATAAGAGCAAATGCTTATATGGTCTTAAACAGAGGCTGCTGTAGTCACAGAATGGGATGCCCTGGGCAGGAATGGACCTGGCAGGGTCCAGTAGTGCTTTGGCCAGCAAAAGTGTCTTTATCAGGCCTAATTTCAAATATGATAAGAGCAAATGCTTATATGGTCTTAAACAGAGGCTGCTTTAGTCACAGAATGGGATGCCCTGGGCAGGAATGGACCTGGCAGGGTCCAGTAGTGCTTTGGCCAGCAAAAGTGTCTTTATCAGGCCTAATTTCAAATATGATAAGAGCAAATGCTTATATGGTCTTAAACAGAGGCTGCTTTAGTCACAGAATGGGATGCCCTGGGCAGGAATGGACCTGGCAGGGTCCAGTAGTGCTTTGGCCAGCAAAAGTGTCTTTATCAGGCTAATTTCAAATATGATAAGAGCAAATGCTTATATGGTCTTAAACAGAGGCTGCTGTAGTCACAGAATGGGATGCCCTGGGCAGGAATGGACCTGGCAGGGTCCAGTAGTGCTTTGGCCAGCAAAAGTGTCTTTATCAGGCCTAATTTCAAATATGATAAGAGCAAATGCTTATATGGTCTTAAACAGAGGCTGCTTTAGTCACAGAATGGGATGCCCTGGGCAGGAATGGACCTGGCAGGGTCCAGTAGTGCTTTGGCCAGCAAAAGTGTCTTTATCAGGCTAATTTCAAATATGATAAGAGCAAATGCTTATATGGTCTTAAACAGAGGCTGCTGTAGTCACAGAATGGGATGCCCCGGGCAGGGATGGACCTGGCAGGGTCCAGTAGTGCTTTGGCCAGCAAAAGTGTCTTTATCAGGCCTAATTTCAAATATGATAAGAGCAAATGCTTATATGGTCTTAAACAGAGGCTGCTGTAGTCACAGAATGGGATGCCCTGGGCAGGAATGGACCTGGCAGGGTCCAGTAGTGCTTTGGCCAGCAAAAGTGTCTTTATCAGGCCTAATTTCAAATATGATAAGAGCAAATGCTTATATGGTCTTAAACAGAGGCTGCTTTAGTCACAGAATGGGATGCCCTGGGCAGGAATGGACCTGGCAGGGTCCAGTAGTGCTTTGGCCAGCAAAAGTGTCTTTATCAGGCTAATTTCAAATATGATAAGAGCAAATGCTTATATGGTCTTAAACAGAGGCTGCTGTAGTCACAGAATGGGATGCCCTGGGCAGGAATGGACCTGGCAGGGTCCAGTAGTGCTTTGGCCAGCAAAAGTGTCTTTATCAGGCCTAATTTCAAATATGATAAGAGCAAATGCTTATATGGTCTTAAACAGAGGCTGCTTTAGTCACAGAATGGGATGCCCTGGGCAGGAATGGACCTGGCAGGGTCCAGTAGTGCTTTGGCCAGCAAAAGTGTCTTTATCAGGCCTAATTTCAAATATGATAAGAGCAAATGCTTATATGGTCTTAAACAGAGGCTGCTGTAGTCACAGAATGGGATGCCCTGGGCAGGAATGGACCTGGCAGGGTCCAGTAGTGCTTTGGCCAGCAAAAGTGTCTTTATCAGGCCTAATTTCAAATATGATAAGAGCAAATGCTTATATGGTCTTAAACAGAGGCTGCTTTAGTCACAGAATGGGATGCCCTGGGCAGGAATGGACCTGGCAGGGTCCAGTAGTGCTTTGGCCAGCAAAAGTGTCTTTATCAGGCTAATTTCAAATATGATAAGAGCAAATGCTTATATGGTCTTAAACAGAGGCTGCTGTAGTCACAGAATGGGATGCCCTGGGCAGGAATGGACCTGGCAGGGTCCAGTAGTGCTTTGGCCAGCAAAAGTGTCTTTATCAGGCCTAATTTCAAATATGATAAGAGCAAATGCTTATATGGTCTTAAACAGAGGCTGCTTTAGTCACAGAATGGGATGCCCTGGGCAGGAATGGACCTGGCAGGGTCCAGTAGTGCTTTGGCCAGCAAAAGTGTCTTTATCAGGCTAATTTCAAATATGATAAGAGCAAATGCTTATATGGTCTTAAACAGAGGCTGCTGTAGTCACAGAATGGGATGCCCCGGGCAGGGATGGACCTGGCAGGGTCCAGTAGTGCTTTGGCCAGCAAAAGTGTCTTTATCAGGCCTAATTTCAAATATGATAAGAGCAAATGCTTATATGGTCTTAAACAGAGGCTGCTGTAGTCACAGAATGGGATGCCCTGGGCAGGAATGGACCTGGCAGGGTCCAGTAGTGCTTTGGCCAGCAAAAGTGTCTTTATCAGGCCTAATTTCAAATATGATAAGAGCAAATGCTTATATGGTCTTAAACGGAGGCTGCTTTAGTCACAGAATGGGATGCCCTGGGCAGGAATGGACCTGGCAGGGTCCAGTAGTGCTTTGGCCAGCAAAAGTGTCTTTATCAGGCTAATTTCAAATATGATAAGAGCAAATGCTTATATGGTCTTAAACAGAGGCTGCTGTAGTCACAGAATGGGATGCCCTGGGCAGGAATGGACCTGGCAGGGTCCAGTAGTGCTTTGGCCAGCAAAAGTGTCTTTATCAGGCCTAATTTCAAATATGATAAGAGCAAATGCTTATATGGTCTTAAACAGAGGCTGCTTTAGTCACAGAATGGGATGCCCCGGGCAGGAATGGACCTGGCAGGGTCCAGTAGTGCTTTGGCCAGCAAAAGTGTCTTTATCAGGCTAATTTCAAATATGATAAGAGCAAATGCTTATATGGTCTTAAACAGAGGCTGCTGTAGTCACAGAATGGGATGCCCTGGGCAGGAATGGACCTGGCAGGGTCCAGTAGTGCTTTGGCCAGCAAAAGTGTCTTTATCAGGCCTAATTTCAAATATGATAAGAGCAAATGCTTATATGGTCTTAAACAGAGGCTGCTTTAGTCACAGAATGGGATGCCCTGGGCAGGAATGGACCTGGCAGGGTCCGGTAGTGCTTTGGCCAGCAAAAGTGTCTTTATCAGGCCTAATTTCAAATATGATAAGAGCAAATGCTTATATGGTCTTAAACAGAGGCTGCTGTAGTCACAGAATGGGATGCCCTGGGCAGGAATGGACCTGGCAGGGTCCAGTAGTGCTTTGGCCAGCAAAAGTGTCTTTATCAGGCCTAATTTCAAATATGATAAGAGCAAATGCTTATATGGTCTTAAACAGAGGCTGCTTTAGTCACAGAATGGGATGCCCTGGGCAGGAATGGACCTGGCAGGGTCCAGTAGTGCTTTGGCCAGCAAAAGTGTCTTTATCAGGCTAATTTCAAATATGATAAGAGCAAATGCTTATATGGTCTTAAACAGAGGCTGCTGTAGTCACAGAATGGGATGCCCTGGGCAGGAATGGACCTGGCAGGGTCCAGTAGTGCTTTGGCCAGCAAAAGTGTCTTTATCAGGCTAATTTCAAATATGATAAGAGCAAATGCTTATATGGTCTTAAACAGAGGCTGCTGTAGTCACAGAATGGGATGCCCTGGGCAGGAATGGACCTGGCAGGGTCCAGTAGTGCTTTGGCCAGCAAAAGTGTCTTTATCAGGCCTAATTTCAAATATGATAAGAGCAAATGCTTATATGGTCTTAAACAGAGGCTGCTGTAGTCACAGAATGGGATGCCCTGGGCAGGAATGGACCTGGCAGGGTCCAGTAGTGCTTTGGCCAGCAAAAGTGTCTTTATCAGGCCTACTTTCAAATATGATAAGAGCAAATGCTTATATGGTCTTAAACAGAGGCTGCTTTAGTCACAGAATGGGATGCCCTGGGCAGGAATGGACCTGGCAGGGTCCAGTAGTGCTTTGGCCAGCAAAAGTGTCTTTATCAGGCTAATTTCAAATATGATAAGAGCAAATGCTTATATGGTCTTAAACAGAGGCTGCTGTAGTCACAGAATGGGATGCCCTGGGCAGGAATGGACCTGGCAGGGTCCAGTAGTGCTTTGGCCAGCAAAAGTGTCTTTATCAGGCTAATTTCAAATATGATAAGAGCAAATGCTTATATGGTCTTAAACAGAGGCTGCTGTAGTCACAGAATGGGATGCCCTGGGCAGGAATGGACCTGGCAGGGTCCAGTAGTGCTTTGGCCAGCAAAAGTGTCTTTATCAGGCCTAATTTCAAATATGATAAGAGCAAATGCTTATATGGTCTTAAACAGAGGCTGCTTTAGTCACAGAATGGGATGCCTCACAGCAGACTTAAGATCAGTTCAGTATATATGCACAGTTAGTTACTATAAGCAGCCTGAAAACGCTAACAAAGGCTGGATGAAAAAAAAAAAATCTCCCTGTCAGCCAGCTCTGTTTTTCCTACCTTTCCCTGGCTTTCTGTCTGTCTCCTGTCTGTCTCCTGTCTGTCTCCTGCCTGTCTCCTGCCTGTCTCCAGCCTGTCTCCTGCCTGTCTCCAGCCTGTCTCCAGCCTGTCTCCAGCCTGTCCCTGTCTGTCCCTGTCTCCAGCCTGTCTAACTGCCTCAGCTACACAGCGTTCTGTCTGTCACGAATGCAATAGAGAAATGAGGAAAAGCAAGATGGCCGCCGTTAAATACCGCTGTGTGACGTCACCGGGCTTGCTGGCTGCTGATAGGCTGCATGTGACTGCCCCAGCTTGCACTGGCGCGGGATACATGTCCAGACATGTCCCGTCCGCCATCTTAGAATGCCTGTAAATGTAAATGAATGGATGTTAAAGGAAAACTTCGAGTGATCGAATCGCGGGGAAATTCGGATTCGATCCGAATCGAATTTTTCCTGAAATTCGGATCGAATCCGGGTTCGTCCGGATCGATTCGCTCATCCCTAGTAATGACAATTCTGCATAAAAATATAAAAAGTCCCAAAAATTTATAAAAGTGTTTGTTTGCAGCCAGGAAAGGGCACACAATGATTTGAGGAAAAAATAAAAATGTAATTGCCAAACACGCTATTTAAACACAAACAAATGAAAGCCCATTGAAATGTATGGAAGAGCGACACGGAGCAAAAGGTAATACGTGACACTCTTAAACCTAGAGCGCCGGCGCTATACGCTGAGCTGCCTGTAGTAATACATGTGACGCTACATGGTGCTGTTAGAGGCGCTTACCAGATTAGCTTTCGTAAATGTGGTTTCCCGCACAGCGCTACAGGCATTATCCGAGAGCCTCCATAGGGTTGCAGAACGTTTTGCTTGGCTGTAACATGCATAGGATGCATGCTGGGTTAGTGAAATACTACAGTAAAGAAGTATGACATGCAGATCAGAGGCGTCGCTATTAGATTCGCTGTAGCAGAGCGGCACAATTACAGAGCCTTGAGGTAGCATCAGCATGATAAGCCCATATATTGCCTGACAAACACACCCTGAACTTGACAGCACCATAGGGGGCCCATATATTGCCTGAAAGACACACCCAGAAGTTGGCGACAGCAGCAGCAACATTAGGAGCCCATATATTGCCTGAAAGAAACACCCAGGAGTTGGCAGAAGCAGCAGCATTAGGAGCCCATATATTGCCTGAAAGACACATTGGAGTTGGCAGCAGCATAGGGAGCTCATATATTGCCTGAAAGAGACACCCAGGAGTTGGCAGCAGCAGCAGCATTAGGAGCCCATATATTGCCTGAAAGACACACTTTGCACTTGGCAGCAGCATAGTGAGCACATATATTGCCTGAAAAACACATTGAAGTTGGCAGCAGCATAGGGAGCTCATATATTGCCTGAAAGACACACACAAGAGTCGGCAGCAGCATAGGGAGCCCATATATTGCCTGAAAAACACATTGGAGTTGGCAGCAGCATAGGGAGCTCATATATTGCCTGAAAGACACACCCAGGAGTTGGCAGCAGCATAGAGAGCTCATATATTGCCTGAAAAACACATTGGAGTTGGCAGCTGCATAGGGAGCTCATATTTTGCCTGAAAAACACATTGGAGTTGGCAGCAGCATTGGGAGCCCATATATTGCCTGAAAGACAAACCCAGGAGTTGGCAGCAGCATTGGGAGCCCAAATATTGCCTGAAAGACACACCCAGGAGTTGGCAGCAGCATTAGGAGCCTATATATTGCCCGAAAGGTACACCCAGGAGTTGGCAGCAGCATAGGGAGCCCATATATTGCCTGAAAAACACATTGGAGTTGGCAGCTGCATAGGAAGCTCATATTTTGCCTGAAAAACACATTGGAGTTGGCAGCAGCATTAGGAGCCCATATATTGCCTGAAAAACACATTGGAGTTGGCAGCAGCATTGGGAGCCCATATATTGCCTGAAAGACACACCCAGGAGTTGGCAGCAGCATTAGGAGCCTATATATTGCCTGAAAGACACACACAGGAGTTGGCAGCAGCATAGGGAGCTCATATATTGCCTGAAAAACACACCCAGGAGTTGGCAGCACCATAGGGAGCCCATATATTGCCTGAAAGACACACCCAGGAGTTGGCAGCAGCATAGGGAGCTAATATATTGCCTGAAAGACACACCCAGGAGTTGGCAGCAGCAGCAGCTGTATTAGGAGCTCATATATTGCCTGAAAGACACACCCAGGAGTTGGCAGCAGCAACATTGGGAGCCCATATATTGCCTGAAAAACACATTGGAGTTGGCAGCAGCAGCATTTGGAGCCCATATATTGCCTGAAAAACACATTGGAGTTGGCAGCAGCATAGGGAGCTCATATATTGCCTGAAAAACACACCCAGGAGTTGGCAGTAGCATTAGGATCTCATATATTGCCTGAAAGACACACCCAGGAGTTGGCAGCAGCATAGGAAGCCCATATATTGCCTGAAAAACAGATTGGAGTTGGCAGCAGCATAGGGAGCTCATATTTTGCCTGAAAAACACACCCAGGAGTTGGCAGCAGCAGCAGCATTAAGAGCTCATATATTGCCTGAAAAAGACACCCAGAAGTTGGCAGCAGCAGCATTAGGAGCCCATATATTGCCTGAAAGACACATTGGAGTTGGCAGCAGCAGCATAGGGAGCTCATATATTGCCTGAAAAAAACACCCAGGAGTTGGCAGCAGCATAGGGAGCTCATTTATTGCCTGAAAAACGCATCCAGGTGTTGGCAGCAGCATTGGGAGCCCATATATTGCCTGAAAGAGACACCCAGGAGTTGGCAGCAGCAGCAGCAGCATTACGAGCTCATATATTGCCTGAAAGACACACCCATGAGTTGGCAGCAGCATAGGGAGCTCATATATTGCCTGAAAGACACACCCAGGAGTAGGCAGCAGCAGCAGCATTAGAAGCTCATATATTGCCTGAAAGACGCACCCAAGAGTTGGCAGCAGCAGCATTAGGAGCCCATATATTGCCTGAAAGACACACTCTGGACTTAGCAGCAGCATAGGGAGCCCATATTTTGCCTGAAAAACACATTGGAGTTGGCAGCAGCATAGGGAGCTCATATATTGCCTGAAAAACACATTGGAGTGGCAAACAACATTAGAAGCCCATATATTGCCTGAAAACACATTGGAGTTGGCAGCAGCATTAGGAGCCCCTATATTGCCTGAAAAACACATTGGAGTTGGCAGCAGCATAGGGAGTTCATAAATTGCCTGAAAGACAAACCCAGGAGTTGGCAGCAGCAGCATTAGGAGTTCATATATTGCCTGAAAGACAAACCCAGGAGTTGGCAGCAGCAGCAGCAGCATTAGGAGCTCATATATTGCATGAAAGACACACCCAGGAGTTGGCAACAGCATAGGGAGCTCATATATTGCCTGAAAAACACACCCAGGAGTTGGCAGCAGCATTGGGAGCCCATATATTGCCTGAAAGACATACCCAGGAGTTGGCAGCAGCATAGGGAACTCATATATTGCCTGATAAACACACCCAGTAGTTGGCAGCAGTATTGGGAGCCCATATATTGCCTGAAAGACACACCCAGGAGTTGGCAGCAACATAGGGAGCTCATATATTGCCTGAAAGGCACACCCAGGAGTTGGCAGCAGCAGCAGCATTAGGAGCTCATATATTGCCTGAAAGACACACCCAGGAGTTGGCAGCAGCAGCATTAGGAGCCCATATATTGCCTGAAAGACACACTCTGGACTTGACAGCAGCATAGGGAGCCCATAAATTGCCTGAAAAACACCCTGGAGTTGGTAGCAGCATAGTGAGCTCATATTTTGCCTGAACACATTGGAGTTGGCAGCAGCATTAGGAGCCCATATATTGCCTGAAAAACACATTGGAGTTGGCAGCAGCATAGGGAGCTCATATATTGCCTTAAAGACACACCCAGGAATTGGCAGCAGCATAGGGAGCTCATATATTGCCTGAAAGACACATGCAGGAGTTGGCAGCAGCAGTGGGAGCCCATATATTGCCTGAAGGACACACCTAGGAGTTGGCAGCAGCATAGGGAGCTCATATATTGCCTGAAAGACACACCCATGAGTTGGCAGCAGCATTGGGAGCCCATATATTGCCTGAAAGACACACCCAGGAGTCGGCAGCAGGAGTTGGGAGCGGCAGCAGCAGCATTAGGAGCCCATATATTGCCTGAAAGACACACCCAGGAATTGGCAGCAGCATAGGGAGCTCATATATTGCCTGAAAGACACATGCAGGAGTTGGCAGCAGCATAGGGAGCTCATATATTGCCTGAAAGATACACCCAGGAGTTGGCAGCAGCAGCATTAGGAGCCCATATATTGCCTGAAAGACACACTCTGGACTTGGCAGCAGCATAAGAAGCCCATATATTGCCTGAAAAACACATTGGAGTTGGCAGCAGCATTAGGAGCTCATATATTGCCTGAAAGACACACCCAGGAGTTTGCAGCAGCAGCATTAGGAGCTCATATATTGCCTGAAAATCACACCCAGGTGTTGGCAGCAGCATTGGGAGCCCATATATTGCCTAAAAGACACACCCAGGAGTTGGTAGCAGCATAGGGAGCTCATATATTGCCTGAAAGACACACCCAGGAGTTGGCAGCAGCAGCAGCAGCATTAGGAGCTCATATATTGCCTGAAAGAGACACCCAGGAGTTGGCAGCAGCATAGGGAGCTCATATATTGCCTGAAAAACACACCCAGGAGTTGGCAGCAGCATTGGGAGCCCATATATTGCCTGAAAGACACACCCAGGAGTCGGCAGCAGCAGCAGCATTAGGAGCTCATATATTGAATGAAAGACACACCCAGGAGTTGGCAGCAGCATAGGGAGCTCATATATTGCCTGAAAGACACACCCATGAGTTGGCAGCAGCATTGGGAGCCCATATATTGCCTGAAAGACACACCCAGGAGTTGGCAGCAGCAGCAGCATTAGGAGCTCATATATTGAATGAAAGACACACCCAGGAGTTGGTAGCAGCATATAGAGCTCATATATTGCCTGAAAGACACACCCAGGAGTTGGCAGCAGCATAGGGAGCTCATATATTGCCTTAGAAACACACCCTGAATTTGGCAGCAGCATAGGGAGCCCATATATTGCCTGAAAGACACACCCTGGAGTTGGCAGCAGCAGAAGGAGCTACCATGTATCAGCTATTGGTGGGTGGAAATCCTGGCTGATCCATGCCTGATGCATCTTCACAAAGGTGAGTCTCTCCACATTTTTCATGGACAGACGAGTTCCCCTTGGCGTTACTATTTCCCCCGCAGCACTAAAGACCCCTCAGATGGAACACTGCTGGCTGGGCAGGACAGCTTTCCCAGGGCAAACTCTGCCAGTTGCGGCCACAAGTCAAATTTGGCTGCCCAGAAGTCCAGCGGATCCTCAAGGTGCATGGGCATGGTCATTTCAAGGTATGACTCGACCTGCTGGTTCATGCCCTGATTCAGGTCTTCCTGCTGCTCATGAGCAGCCTCACTATGCGGGTGCAGAAAGCTACTCATTAGCGACTGAAGACTGAGGCTGCTGCTGATAGAGCTGCAGCTGCTGCTCCTGCCACCCCCCCCCCCGGCAGCCATGGCAGTGGAAGGTGAGCGCAGAGGTCCCCCCTGATTCAGACCTGCAAGAGTATGGACCATGGCGCAGATAGTCATCGGCCAACTGACTACATAGAATGTCTTTGTAGTAGGTCAGTTTGTCCTCCCTCTCAGCGGGTCCGATAAGGTGGAGAGCCAGTAGTCATCCCGCAGAAAAATTGAGACAATTCTGCGGTCACTACGCAAGCACGTGAGCATGCATCGTGCCATTTGTGCAAGTGACTCAGAGGGACTACCTGTCTCCATCTCCACTGCATACTGGCACGGTGTGTCTGGGTCCTCTGTCTCGCTTGCCTCACAAACCTCTAGCTCCACTGGCTGCTCCTGCTCCTCCTCTCCTGTCAGATGACTAGATAAACCGCCCATTTCGCCAAAACTAAACTGCGCTTCACTGTGCTGCTCCTCCTCAGCTCCCACGGGGTTTATGTGGCCGTGAAATGTATGCGGCACGTCTCCAGTGCCCTGACCAGCCATGGTTTCCAACATGTGTTGTAGTACATGAAGCAGCGGAACCACGTCTTTCATGCCGTAATTCTGGCGACTGGAAAATAAAGTGGCTTCCTCAAAGGGCCTGAGCAAACGGCAGGTGTCACGTATGAGCTGCCACTGGTTCACATTAAAGTTACACAGGGGAGTCCCCCTATCTGCTTGGATCATCAAGAAATCAGTGATGGCTTTTCTCTGTTCGTATAGGCGATCTAACATATGTAGAGTGGAATTCCAACGGGTGGGAACATCGCAAATCAGACTTTATTGGGGGATACCGTTCTGACGCTGTAGCTCAAGAAGGTTGTGCTTGGCAGTGTAGGAGTGACTGAAGTGCATACAAAGTTTCCTTCCCGTTGTTAGGATGTCTTGCAGATGGGGGGGGAAGACTTCAGAAAACCCTTGACAACTAGGTTGAACACGTGTGCCATACAGGGCGCATGGCTCAGTCTTCCTTGTCGCAGCGCAGACAAGATGTTACTCCCATTGTCAGTCACCAATTTTCAATTTTCGCAGAGTAAGCCATGTTTTGATTTCTTGATGAATGAATTTCAGGAGCTCCTCCCCTGTGTGACTCTGTTCGCCAAGGAAAACCATGTGAAGCACAGCGCGACACCGCCGTGCCCTGCACACATGGTAGGCTGAAGGGGCATTGAGAATTGATCCTAAAGTGGAGGCTGAGGAGACGGCGGAGAATGAGGAGGCGGAGTTGCACACTGTGGCAGGCAAAACGGCCTGGGAGCATGGAGGCCGAAGCGGTGTAACCTGTCCAAGTTGCTGTGCAGGAACCACATTCACCCAGTGGGCCGTAAAGGACATGTATTGTCCCTGACTGCAGTTACAGCTCCAGATGTCGGCACTGCCGTGCACTTTGGTGCACACCGACAGGCTCAAGGACTGGCCCACCTTCTGCGCAACAAATTTGTGCAGGGCTGGTACTGCCTTCTCTGCAAAGAAATGACGGCTTGGGATTCTCCACCTAGGCTCGGCACTAGCCATCAGCTCTCTGAAAGATGCAGAGTCCACCACCGTAAAAGGGAGGGACTGCAGCACCAGCAACTTGGACAGGAGCACATATAGCTTCTGCGCCGTAGGATGAGTGGGCGCATACTGTTGTCTCTTTGACATGGCTTCGCTGATGGATTGCTGGTAGGATAATTGACTTTTAGTAGGAGGAGCAGGAGCATCTGGAGCGGCAGAGGATGGGTATGACGCACAGCTACCTTCGACTGAGGTGCTGGAGCCTTGGCTGGGGGAGCGGTGTGGGACTGGCTGACGCAGCAGGCTGGACCCCCACCTCAGAGCCTCGATTCTCCCAGGCCGCTTTATGGTGACGCTGCATGTGTTGCCGCAGGGCCTTGGTACCAACATTGGGGCCCTGCCCACGCTTGACCTTCTGTCTACACATCTTGCATGTGGCCAGGTTACCCTCCTGCGGATGCTTGATGAAAAAGTGCCACACTGCAGAGTAGCTAATTTTCCCTCCAACAGTCCGCACTAATTCACTGCTACTGCTGCCAACTCAGGAACCACTGCTCCACTACCTCCCGGGAAGGTAGCCTGCCATGCAGCATGTGGTCTACCCCGCCCCCAGCCATGTGTGGCTCCAGACATCCCAATTCTGCCACCACGCTGACTGCAAACCCTACTGCCACCTTGCTGCCTCAGCTGCTGACTCTGGGGCAACCTGGGACCCTCTTCTCCTGATGATGATGAAGCCCCTTCTGCACCGTGCTCCCAAGTGCGATCGGCTTCATCATCATCATCATCGAGTTGTGCCTGCACGTCACTGATGTCCTCCTCGGTTTCCACAAGAGCGTGTGCTGCAGGAGACAGAACGCTCGCCACACCACCTCCCACGCCACTCTCCTCCTCAGTGTTTGTCTGCCTAGCGGAAGAAGCGGCGGATGTCTCCTCCATTTCTTGGCTGGGCAGTAGCTGCTAACTGTCCTCTAACACATCGTCCTCACTGAATAGTGGAGCTGAACCCAAAGCATAAGATACGGTGGCTGGAGGGGGAGCGTAGGACAGAGGCAATGGAAGGACAGGGGCTGCTCCCGAGCCATGCCAACTCAGGGTTGTGTCCGAGGAACCTATGGACTGTTGACTGGGGGTGTCAGATGTCACTTGTGATGAGGTCGATGACCGCGTTAACCAATCGATGATGGCAGATGAGTTGCAAGTCAAGACACGACCGCTAGCAGATACCTGGAGATCAGGCCTCTCACTGCGACTCCTGCTGCCACTCGCCCCTAGTCTGCTGCGACCTCTGCCTGGTGAATCTAGGCCTCTCCTCGGTGCACATCCTGGCACATCTCTGCCTGACATTTTTACTTCGTTTAGGGGGGGAAAACAATATACTACACTACACCTACAAAAGTATTTTTGTATCAGCAGGTGTGTAGAAAAGTTAGATCAAAATAGGTAGACACTGTAGCTAAAAGCTAATGCAAAAAGACTCTGTCAGCAGGTCTTACACAGGATGCCCCTGGTCAGAGTTAAATGCACCACAGGCAGTTTTAAAACGTGTTTTTTGTTCAAAATGTAAAAGGGGTAAAGATGCAGGTACTATTTAAAGCCAAGTGCTATTATTGGGGATGGCCCCTGGTGAAAGGCAATGGGTGTTTTAAACTTGAAAACCAGACTTTTTTTATACAAAAGCCAAAAGGTTAGGAGGCAGGTACTCTTAAAAGACAAGTGCTAGTTTTTGGGATGCCCCCTGCTCATGTACGGAGGTGGCCTCCCTTGATTGTGGAAAAGTGATGTTAAGGTAGTCTTGAAATATTACTGCTAGTGTTTGGGATGCCCCCCGTTCACATACAGAGGTGGCATCCCTTGATTGTGGAAAAGTGACTTTGCTTACAAAATGCAACCAGTGAGTATACAGGTAGTCTTGAAATATTAATGCTAGTATTTGGGATGCCCCCTGCTCTCATACAGAGGTGGCCTCCTTTGATTGTGGAAAAGTGACTTTGCTTACAAAATGCAACCAGTGAGTATACAGGTAGTCTTGAAATATTAATGCTAGTGTTTGGGATGCCCCCTGGTTCACATACAGAGATGGCCTCCTTTGATTGTGGAAAAGTGACTTTGCTTACAAAATGCAACCAGTTAGTACACAGGTAGTCTTGATATATTAATGCTAGTGTTTGGGATGCCCCCTACTCACATACAGGGGTGGCCTCCTTTGATTGTGGAAAAGTGACGTTAATTATAAAATACAAGCAGTTATTAGACAGGTAGTCTTGAAATATTACTGCTAGTGTTTGGGATGCCCCCCGTTCACATACAGAGGTGGCATCCCTTGATTGTGGAAAAGTGACTTTGCTTACAAAATGCAACCAGTTAGTACACAGGTAGTCTTGAAATATTAATGCTAGTGTTTGGGATGCCCCCTACTCACATACAGGGGTGGCCTCCTTTGATTGTGGAAAAGTGACGTTAATTATAAAATACAAGCAGTTATTAGACAGGTAGTCTTGAAATAGTAATGCTAGTGTTTGGGATGCCCCCTGCTCACATGCAGAGGTGGCCTCCTTTGATTCTGGAAAAGTGACTTTGCTTACAAAATGCAATCATTTTGGCTTGGCCGCAATACAGTGTCAGAATGATCTTCCGCAAGATGGCCGCCGTTTATATGGGGCTGTAACATCATCGGCAAGCCTGTCTGCTGATAGGTAGCATGTGACACCTACCCAGCATTCCTTGCCCCATGGGACATGTCCATTTTAGATAGACTGTATAGCAGTAAATGGAGTTTTAAAGGAAGTGTTTCGAGCGATCGAATCGCAGCGATATTTGGAATCATAACGAATCGAATATTTCATTAAATTCGTAACGAATTCGGGTTCGTCAGAATCGATTCGCTCATCTCTAGTTGTAATTAAGCGCTATGTGGCCACCATGTGGTGTAACGTGACAGATATCAGTAATAACATTTAGGAGCAAGGGAATGCATGTGATATTCTCTTTGACTTCAGCATTTTAAAGACAATAGTTTCTTTGAAATGTCATTGAACGTTTCAATCACACACATGAATACAAAGCCGGCAGAGATGGCTTTAAAACTTGTTACATGAAGTTCATAGGCTGGGAATATTTGGTGAAGGTCAATTTTGATCTTGCGGTTTTTACTTTGTGTTTGATAATGCTTTGTGAGTCTGTAATCTTGAAATAACTTCCTAATAGGTTTACAGTTTTTAGGACTTTATAGTTAACTTTAAAGAAAACCCATGCCCCAGGAATAATTTTTAAAATTACCTTTGTCACCAAATCTGACTCACTAAAAATATAGTAACTATAAAACCTAGCGTGTTTCGGTTTTAGCAATAAAGAAGTGTCTGAGTGCTCCAATACCCCACATTCAGGTTACAGGAGATCTGTGTGGTGAATAAATAGTTCCCCAAGGGAGGGCCAGAACTTTAACCTAAGCCCTGAAACAGTAAGTGCCACAGTAGTTGGGTTAAATAACCCTGTTTTGTGCAGACTTATGCGTTCTTTTTTTTGGAAAGAAGATCTGTCCTTAGAACTAGACTAGAATAGCTGTCCTTATTTGGCTCCTAGTCATAGAAGTACAAATTCTAGAAAGCATGGAGTAAATGGCATTAGTAAAATCTTCACTATTTGCTCCTGAGTTAAACATGAAGTCTGGTCAAAAAAATTAAAGCTTAGTAAACTGCTTCCTTAAAGTGGACCAAACCCCACGTTTTTAACTAGCATTCCCTGAATAGCCTCCCCCATGAGGAGTACCAATTTGTAATGCTCCTGCTTTGCTCTAATCCCAGATAATGCCTCCTGTTTTATCTGTAAAGCCCCACCTCCTCCATTCATTATTACTGTTGTATGTGGCAATGATATCATTGCCACACCTATGTAATGACTGGTCGTCTGCCATCTTACAAAGAGCGACAGCAAAAAAAATCATGTGTTTCATCATTAATAAAAAAGTGAAAATATCCATTTTTAGTTCTACTGCCTAAGAAGTGAATAGCAGGGGCTTTGGCCAAATGTATTTCACAAGTTCAGTGGGTTTTGGTCTGCTTTAAAACCTCCCTTTGGCAATTAGTGATGTAAGATATTGGGCTTAACCTCATGCAGATGTTGTGTAATAGCATGTAGATGCACTCTTGAACTGCTTATGGAACAGCCATCTCGTTACACACCTGACAACCCTGTGTCACGGCCACGGCCACCTCCTTACCTGGCCTTCGCTCCCCCGCCGACTCCTCTCGGCGGGCTGCACGTCTGTTGCAGCCGGCGGCGGGTCGGCGTCGCTCCTGCCCTCCCGCCGCTCGGCTGTCACGAGCAGCCGCTCAGGCGGCTTCCGGCTCTGCAGCGTCGGGAGCGGTCGCGCCACTCTCTGTGCGGCGCGCTCCCGGCGCGTGTCCTCACACGCGCGCGCGCGTCTAACCTCTTCCTATGCCCTCCGGCGGCGCTGCGCACAGCGCGCCCGCCGGAGGTGATTGAATTGGGCCAATGGGCCCTTGTTATTAAAGGGCATGTGCCCAAACACAGTCCGCCTCCCTATATTAAGTTGGGCCAATGAGCCCTTGCTATTAAAGGGCATGTGCCCTATTACACAGTCCGCCTCCCTATTCAAACTGGGCAATCAGCCCAGAGATCCCAGTTGCTCCAATCACTACACTCCCCCCCTCAGCCAATCCAGTCAGCCCCCATCCTATATAGGTATACACCCTGCAGTTAGTCGTTGCCCGTTATAGCGTGCTACTGGGTGCGATTTTGATAGCTCATCTCCTTGTGATTCCTGCCGTGTTTTGACCATCCCTGATTGCCGCCTGGACCGACCTTGCTTGCTCTTCGACCACGATTCTGCCTGCTCCTCTGTACCGCGAACTTCTGACCTCCCGTTGTGACCCTTGGCTTGCCCTGACTACTCTTCCGTCTAACCCTTCTGTACCGTGCCTCCTCGGATTGACCACCCGTGTATGACCCCTGTCCGTTTATTGCTACTCAGTCTAGTCCCTGGATTCATCTGCCTTCCCCTGCATAAGTCAGCATCCTTTGTGCTAACAAGACCTGGGGGCAACCGTGTCCGGTGAGGCGTGTCTAGCGTCCCGGCAAACGGGGGCTTGCTATAGGCGAAGAAAGCAGCGGAGATTGGGGGTTGCTGATTTATTGGAAGGTGGGTGTCTCCGGGACCTGACACCCTGGCTCTGAAAGACCCGGTTCCATGGTCAAAATTGCCAATCTCTGTGCAATGATACCTCTTCATTAGCCAGATGTATAAAGTCATTAGCCGCAATGACATCACTGCTCTGCTCAGAGCAGGGAGCAACCAGATACATTGTTTTCACTGTCTGAATGCTCTGCTGATGACGTACCATTTAGGTACATGAAGTTACAATGTATTCAAACAAACATATCATTCCTTTCTTCTAGCAGCTGCTAATTCAGAGCGTGTGTGTGTGTGTGTGTGTGTGCAGCATGGCAGAAATGCTGTCCCATGTTTCTGGGCATATATCCCTCTCAGTTTGGCATAAGCTGCTGCTGACACAGCTCCTCCTTCATGCTTATACTTAAGTAGGAATGTCAGACGTGGAGCAAGATTGCTGTTCCCATACTACAGTCCAGGATTTCTATTGAACTGCTCTTTTTGCCACGATGTACAGCTGGATCAGTTGCTCAGCAGACATTTTTTCTTTGTGTTTTTTCTCTGTGGGTTTGAATTAAACACATTGCTTTTCAGACAGACTACAGTTAATTCCATTTCAAGGGATATTCTTTTAGATTAATTTGGATTATTTAAAGCAAATTATTTTGTCATATCACCTTTATTATCTGCCCACTATATATTGCACACCTTGTACAATTTACATTACAGCATATCTGAGATAAATTTGTATCTGAGAGCACCAGTGCAGCATTTTGAAAGGATTGGCACATGTGTGAGAAGCCCATTTGTGGACTTTAGTTTGGCCCTCCACACTATGATAGCATTCAATGTTGCGTCCAGTTGATCAACGGTTAAAATGTAACTTTTAATTGTTCCTTATTAAAAAAAATCACACCAAAATAGCAGCATCTATAGTATAAAGATCACAGGCAGCACCCCGGGGAAGAGGGCTAGCTGGCACGTGTGACGCGTTTCGAGCCGTGTATGACTAAGAGCTTTTTCGGCTCGAAACGCGTCACACGTGCCAGCTAGCCTGCCTGTGATCTTTATACTATAGATGCTGCTATTTTGGTGTGATTTTTTTAATAAGGAACAATTAAAAGTTAAATTTTAACCGTTGATCGGCTGGACGCAACATTGAATGCTATCTGGTTTGATGGAGAGCTGCCTTGGAGCTTCATGTCCGTGCTGATTTGGATGGTCGGTGAGCTGGCTTTCTTTTTTCCTCCACACTATGATGCCAGATACCCTAGTTGGCAAGCTAGAAAAGCTCTCTGCCCCCAAAACATCTGCACCTGGACCAGGATTTATGTATAGGAGACAGAAAGTCAATTTGGGCTAAATGAAGTCAGAATGGAGGACCAAAAACCTGGGGCATCCCAAGACTGTGTTCTTTTCCCTCTGCTCTTTTCACTTTAAATCCCTTCAGCTGAGTTAGTTAAATTCTTAAATTTGCAAATGACACCACTATTATTGGACTCACATCAATTAAAACCGCCTATTGTGGTAAAGTCAAGAGGATTATGCTATGGTTTAAGAAAAACAACCTTGTCCTGCATACAGGAGGGAAGCCCTCCAGCACCTTTCCCAATTTCATACAGAGGTGAGGTCAAGCTGGTTGAGGAAGCAACATTATTTGGATGTTTAATTACCAAAAATCTTAAATAGGAGAAAAACATTGAGGATGTCCTAAAAAATGTTCAAAGACACTTCATTTTACAGTAGCTTAACAAGTGGTTGCTGGTCCTTTCCTTCCACTCAGTTATCAGGGTTACTCTATGCTCTTCATGATCTAGCATAGAGTGTGCCTCCATGTTTGGCCAAACGTGCATCCAAATGTCTATTCGACTGGATCATAGGCTCTATTCTGCAAGCTATCCAAGGATATGACAAGGTTAAAAAGGACAATAGTAGAACAGAATTGATCTCTCTCACTGGGAAAATGGTCTTTCAAGACTTTCCGAATGCCAGTTGACAGTACTAGTTTGCAAGAATAACAGGCTTCAAATGTTCTTCTCTTCCATGGCCATAATGTACCTGAACTCTTCAAAAGATACCCCTATTTAATACAGTTTTCCAACTGTGATGCTCATCTATACAACTCCCCCCCCCCCCCCCCCTTATGCACAGCAGGGTTTATAGCAAACAGCCATGACCTAAATGCTATTACCATTTGCATGTTAGTAAGACTGTTAGAATATGACTATATGGAGTGTATCTTCAGTATATTAGTGTAATAGGATTAGCTGACCACCCTTGATTTTGCTATGGGTTCATTAAAACTTTCAACATATTCCTTCAGTCACTTTTATGTGTATAACGTAATATAATTAAAAGGTGTAAACATTCAAAGGGAATAAAAAGACTGGCTATTTTGTATACTGTACATGCGAACAGTACATCTCAACTCACATTAGCTCTTACCTTCCACTAGTAAACTACTAAATCATGCTGACTATATCAATGAAAAATGAAATAGTAAAAACTGCATACCAATACATGATTAGGAATGCAGCTCACAGTGCACCATAATTATACTGAAAATCCCACCGGGCGGGATAGAAAAAGTCTAATTAAGTATGCAGATACAGTGATTTCTATGTAAATGAATGGCGAAATTCATATCCAGTTCAATTTTTTTCATTTTTTTGCTAAGGGCTAAATGCCAGGGTCGGAGGCTGTCCTTAAAAAACACTCCAGATTCTAATTTCCACAATTCATTATGTATGTTAATTGCACTGAACAAATGCTGTTGGGTCAATTGCACGATACACAATGATCTGGATAGTATGATTACCTCCCTCGATGTGATTTCCACCTCTGGTTGTTATGTGTTTGTGGCAAGAACTAGAAACCGAATGGGAGGAAAAAAGTGTCTAGGCAGAAAATCATAAGTAGTGTATACAGGAAGATACATTATTTGCCCAAGGTTTTCCAGAGTGATCATTGCTATGACTATTATAATGATTTGTTTGTCACATTTTAGGCACATTTATCCTCCAGATATGGGGTCTGTGTCTGTAACAATTTCAGTAGCAGTGGGCACCAGACATGCCACTGCAAAAGCAGGTTCTTAGAAGTAGAAGCTCACAGGTCATTCAATCAGCTAGGTCATAAACCACACTGCTAAGTACTGTACCTTCCTAACCAAGTATGACCTGCTAAAAAACAGCATATACACTTATGGCCATACGTGTTGGCACCCCTGAAATTCTACCAGAAAATTATTCTGACTACATATGTTTTGTTAAATGCATGTTTATTTCCTTTGTGTGTATTGGAACAGCACAAAAACAGAAAAAAGGCAAATTGAACATCATTTTACACAAAACTCCAAAAATGGGCCAGACAAAATAGTTGGCCTCTTCTCAAAATTGTGGCTAAAAAACTTTTATTCATCAAGGGATAGCGCCAGGTAGTGCCTCATAGCGACAGGCAGCATCTGGTGACCGCTGGGCGCTGTATGCAATACCACATTTATGAAGGCGATTCTGGAGAGCGACTCTAACAGCGCCATGTAGCGTACAATTCATCATTACATGCGGCTCAGCGTATAGCACTGGAGCTCTAGCATCCACAGCGCCAGGTATTACCTGTCGCGACCTGTCGCTCTCCCATACATTTCAATGGACGTTCCTTTTCTTCTGTTTAAACAGTGTTTTTTGTTTTTAGTTTTTTTTTTTCCTGTCAAAAAATTGTGTCACCTCTCCTGGCCTACAAAAAGTAATTTTTGAATACTTTTTATATTTTTATGTAGAATTGTTATTATTACAGGTCTGGCATTAAAGTAATGTCACAATGTTACAACAATGTAATTCCATGTGTTTTCGCTTTGTTACTGGTGGATATGTGTTCAAAAACAGACTTTAATCACACAGCGTCTGACGCTCTATGCTATAGCGATATCCAGAGCGCCTACGCTTTATGAGTCTGTGTTTTTTGGTTGAATATGGTGTGAGCTGCTGAGAGCTGGCGCTACCTTTTGCTCCCTGCAACGATGTACTGGTGTTAGAACGCCCAACAAACATCTCATTCATCAATGCCGGCCAGGTTACTACAGCGACTGAGGCGTTCCGTTACAGCGCCCAATAGCCGATCACAGAGTATACTAGCGGGCGCTTTTAGCGACTCTGTACAGACGCTCATCTGCCGATACCTGGCGCTAGTAATGAATCAGCCTGCCCATTTCAAACATGCGATGTTTGTTCAAACTCACCTGTTGCAAGTAACAAGTTTGGGTAATATAAAAATCACACCTAAAATACAATCAAAACAGAAGAGGTTGACTTTCATTGCGTGTCTGTGTGTACAACACTGAGCATAGAGAACAGACGGAGGTCCTGCTGTTCCTTTGTCCATGATACGCAACATGGTCAAGAAGTTTACAACTCATAGCACTATAGTTAATCTCCCAGGATGTGGACGAGAGAGAAAAATGTATAAAAGTTTGCAACTCAGGATAGTTCAGATGGTGGCTAAACAGCCCCAATCAAGTTCCAAAGAAGCCATCCAAGCTGTCCTGCAGACTCAGGGTGAATTACTGTCAAACTATTCGTCAAAATTTGAATAAAATGAAATGCTATTGCAGGAGACCCAGGAAGGCCCCACTTCTGATAGAGAGACATCCAAAAGCTATGATGCAGTTTGACAAGTATAAACGAGTAAGCCAAAATCCTTCTGAGAAAATTAAAATCAAGACAGATTTTTGGTAAAGCCTATTATGCCGTTTAATTAAAACGGAATGAGGCCTAAAAACAAAAGAGCAATGTACATACAATCAAATTAGATGGGGTTTCAAAGATATTTTGAGGTTGTTTTGCTGTCTCCAGCACTGGATGTCCTGGCAATGTGCAAGGATTAATGAAATCTGGAGAAAACCAAAGGATTTGCAGGGCCAGCAGAATAATGACCCCAAACATACTTCAAGAAGCACCCAGAAATGGATTGGAACAAAGCTCTGAGGATTTCTGAAGTGACCAGCAATGGGTCCAAAACTAAAACCTATTGAACACCTGTGGAGAGATCCTAAAACTGCTGTTGGAAGAAGACACTCTTCAAATTGCTACCCTTCAAAACTGGAGCAGTTTGCAAAAGAAGAGCCAAAATACCAGTTGAGATGTGTAAGAAGCTGTCACGGCGGCAGATCTGATCCTGCACGCACTCCGCACTAATGAGCATGTGCACTAAGCACTTCTGGTGCTGGCGGCCTTTAAGAGAAGGCCTGGGCTACTAGGATGCTGCCCCCAGATTGACTCCATACTACGGCCTTGTTTCAGCATATACCTGAACTCGGAGCGCCCAACTCTGTTTCCTGCACGTACCTGCTTGTGCCTGAACCAGAATGCCCAGCTCTGTTCCAGCACAAACAGTCAGCTCAGTTTCTGCACTTACCTGGACTCTGAGCTTTCCAGGCCCTGTTCCTGCACGTATTCTATACTGGGCTCTATTTAGTGAGTTTTGCAATATGTAAAAAGGAAATCCCAAGTGGGTTTGTGGGGAAGTATGGGGGGATGCATAGCACTGGAGAGGGGGACACACCATGCTATACTAACAGTCCTGTGAAATCTATATATGACCCTTCCCGAAGCCTCCATTTGCAACCCTGAGACTTCTTGGTGACAGATGCACTTTAAGTGTGCTCTCTCTCCTCTTCCAGGGCCCATGGCGCATCTAAGAGCAGTGGCTCTAATGGCCACATCCTCTGCCTCTAACAGGGAGCGTGCCTGTTCCGGTCAACCACAAATGCCTGGTCTGCTACAGGGAAGCAGAGAATGCGACTGTCAGAGCCGCTGCTCTTGGATGCGCCGTGGAACCAGGATAAGGTGAGTTGGCTGTGATCTGGGGAGGGGAGGGGAGGACCAAAACCCAGGATAGTCAAAATCCTGGGTTTTGGTCCACTTTAAAGGAGACCCCTAACCGTCGGTCAAGGTCGCGCATCATAATTTTAAGCAAGTTTGGGTCCCTATTGATTCAAATGGGGACCAGGTTCAGGTTAAGTTCGGGTACCTGAACCAAACTTTTGTACAAAATTTGGACGAACTTGATGAATCCAATTTTATAGGGATTCGCCCAACACTAACACCCAGAAAAACAAAACACAATTTCCAACAGGTCAGCTCCAAACTAGTTAGGGGCTGGCAGTTTATTGTCAGCATGAATTCTGTTGTTGAGCTATGATGCTCATGAAAACCATTTATTTGCTTCCCCCAAGTTTGGTGACATGGAACATTTGTTCAAATAAGTACCTTAGGGCCCAATCCCAGTTGTCGCAACTGAAGTAGAAATCCTACATCGCAATGAAAGCTAGAAGAGAAGCATGCCAATTGAAATCAATGGGCATGTCCATATCTATGTGCATGTTTTCAAAAACATGTTCAGAATTTGGGCTGCAACACGTGTGCAGCACAGCTCATAGATGTCTATGGGCATTACAGGTAAAGCACATTTATTGTTGTTTACCTGCACTTTGTTGCAATGCAGGTAGATACTCCCTGCCACCTTCTAGTCCATTTCGACTTGTGCCCTTGCTGGCATCTGCTGAAGCCATTTCCTTAATTGCTGGGCCCTTCTATTCTGCCAAACTGTCTGTCATAGGGGATTGTTAGGATTCTGCCACACCACTTGCAATTGGTGATTGGGGGGATTCTGCTTATTCTGGGATTCAATGTGTGCAAAACTGCCAATTTTAGTTTGGTTTTAATTGGCCCCAGTTTTGGTAAATCTGCTCCAGGAATTACTTTGCAGAAGTTAAGGTCTGGATGCATAAGCAGTACATACGGTAAATAAAATAAAAAATGTTATAACTTTGCATGTAAATATCTGAAATGCTGCCAACATGCTTTCATTTTCTCAGTATGATATCCGCTTGTAAGGTTACACCCCTATGTCATAAACCAGCTAATTATTAGCCTCATGCTAAACAGCGCTGTGCTTTTTCCGAATAATAACAGTTATGAGCAATAGCAGGGTTACTTGGCAGTAAATATAAAAGTACACTGGATAAAAAGGTGTTTGATTATATTATTCTATTAACACTTTCTATTTAGGTCATCTGCCTTGCAATTTCTCTCAAGTAGGTCTGAATATTAAGCATACCTCCCAAGTGTCACAGATTCAGCAGACAACGCTAGGTTTCCAAGGCTGTATCCTTGCCTCGCACCATTAGGGAAATGGAAGGTATACAGTGTGAGACTGTGGGTGCCACCGCCATCAGAAGTATGCAGTTGGGTGAGCGCATGTCCTCATGGGAGGGGTGGGGATACAGTGGGCTCAATGATCTGATGGATAGGATGGAGCTACAGTGGGCTCAATGATCTGATGGAGAGGATGGAGCTGCACTGGGCTCTGATGGGCAGCCTAGGAAGCACCAGAGCTGGAACAGCGGAGATTGGCACCAGCAGTCAGGGCATATAATGCGGCACAGTAAGACTGGTCAGTGCTTCCCATGCTTAGGGCTCGATTCAACAAAGGTAGAAATAAATTCGTGTCACTCGAAAAATCAGATTGCATGCACAAAGTTTTAACTTTTTCAAGTGATTCAAAAAAGGGGTTGAATTAAATACTTGCACTCGAAAATGCAATTGTAAAATTTTCAAAATGCTCGTAAAAAGGCTGTCGCAAGCGAAAATTATTGGAAAATGTACTCGAATTTTTTTTCTATTGTTTAGTATTGTTTTCTGACTGTTGCATGGTGTTGTAAGGATTTTTAATGGGTAAATGTAAATGCATATTTTTTTTGCAACTTTTTAAGTTACCTGTGTAGCTGTATGTACATGGCTAACATTGTGGATACATGTAATAAAGAGGCAAGGTATGCTGTAGTGGAAGTACTAATTAAACAGTGATATTTGTAACATTGTGGATACATGTAATACAGAGGCAAGGTATGCTGTAGTGGAAGTACTTATTAAACAGTAATATTTGTAAGAGGCATATATGTAGTATTTTTTTTTTTGGGGGGGGGGTTGGTTGGATTGCCAATGACCTGTATTAAAAATGTTTCCTTTAATGGAGAAATGTGGCCATTGTTTTCTATACAAAGCTTGCTCACATAGCACCACATGTCCTTGGGTGCAGGGAGCAGCTCTTTGCTAGTTTTAACCTCATGGTACGCCATTCTTATGCTTACACTATAACGTGGACCAAAAGCCAGGATTTTGACTATTCTGGGTTTTGGTGCACCGCAATGTAAAAACCCAAAGGTCGACCAAAGGTCTTCTACCAGTTACTGGTGCCAAATATGGATTCCAAAGCTGCACAATTTAGCCTAGTAAGCTGAAAAAGCACTTGATATGGCGGCTGCTCCACTTCCAAACTTGTCCGAAAATATGGGAATGGGTAGTGTGCGCCTTCTCTGTGCCACATCACCTGAAATATGTTCGAAGTCAATGGCCTCAATTCACAAATCATTGAAAAAAATTCTCATGGTAGTAAAAATGTAATTCATGAGAAAAAAGCCTGAGAATTTCACTGTTACCAAATCACCAGATAGGAAGACACTGAAAGTCAATGGAACTTTTTACTACTAGTAAAAAAGGGTAAAAAGTTCAGTATTTTTTTCAGGAGTAAAAAAGTGCCATTGACTTTCATTATCTTCCTAACTAGTGATTCACAAACAGTGGAATTCTCAGGCTTTTTTCTTATGAATTGAATTTTTTACTACCATTAGAGTTTACTACCATTGCAAAGAAAGTAGAAGGGCTCCATTGTGAGAGAGCAAAATGAGTTTTCTCCTGCTGAAAGCTGCATCAAAAAACTAGTGTGAAACACTCTAATTTATATCATGTGTGTGGCTCATCAAGTCCACCTGAATCAGTAGTAAAATTTTCGAATTGTAAAATGCAGTAGTAAATTTTTCGATCCACTAATTTAATTTGCACTTTTACAATCGCACTCGAATTTAATTCAAGTGACTCGTGTTTTACAATGGTTCCAGGTAGCTGAATCACTCGTAAAAAAAAATTACAGCAAAATCGCAACTTTTTAAGCACAAAACACACGAAAAATCCATTTTCGACCTTTGTTGAATCGAGCCCCAACTCTGTAGCGCACTGAACACAGTATAGATATAAATGCCATGGCACCTGCCTCTTAACCTGCCCATGCTGCAGCATAATTTATGCTGCTGGCCATCTGAGACCCTGGGAACTTTTTGAGCCCCAACAACAAGACTTCCGGTGGGGCCCATCATTCACAAGCAAAAACAGTCACTCAGTTGGGCATTTAAAAATCTCCCCATCACTATTAGAGCAGGCCTAATTCCTCCTTTACAACTCTGAACCAGGGAAGATCCTAATCCCCAGAAACACTAAACTAACCTAAACTACCCCCTCATGCCATCAAGGGGTCCTGCATTAGAGGAACAGAAACAGAAAATGGCTACACACAGTGGCAGCCGCTCTCTTTCCAATAGCAGACATGTCTCAGAGGTATGTGCAACCATTTCCTGTCCCCCATCAGAAAGAGCTGCATAGTGGACTTTGGCTTGCTCATGATCACTAATTGTAAAGGAATCCTTAACTGGAGGAGATTAATAAAATTACATAAGGTCATTTTTGAATGATTAAAAAAAACACATTAAAGAGGTACAATCACCTCCCTACAGTCCATAACACTCTAGGGCCGGTGGTCCCCTGAACAAGGATTCCTGGCTGTGAGTATCATTACACTCACCTCAGCCAGTAATCTCATGATTTATCTTTAGATGTCTCCCCGTAGAAGGAATCCTTGAACGGCTGGTGCGGGCAGGCCCCACAGTTAGACGTGAGTGGGAATGCAGCTGGTGGCTGCAGATGAGTTTTCAAGCAATCCTGGGGAGGGTGATACAAACATAGCCAAATCGGGGAGCCCCAAGAGGCGCAAACCCCAAGATAGTGTAAATCTTGAGTTTTGTTCTTCTTTAAATGCATGCCTGCAATATTTGTTCTTGTTATACTCCTTTATTAGGAGGCATGCAGTGTGTAACTGTTTCATGCCCTCTTTTAGGCTACGTTCACACTCTGCAGTTGCAGATCAGGTGCGTTTTGCGGCTGAACTGCATTATTTAACTGTGTTTTTTTTTTTTTTACACGATCCAACCGCACTATATCACAACGGAGAGGGATGAAAGGAGACATTGAGGATATATTGCATGACTTTTTCTGCAGATCTGCAAAACGCAGAAATGCAAACGCATCTGGACAGGTGCGAATGTAGACTCATACTCTCCTTCACAGTTGCAGGGTCCTGATCCACAGGGACATTAAACTAACCTAATCCACCCCATTAACACTATAGTGAGCCATGCATTGGAGAGCTATTCACCTTTAACCGGTTGAACACCATCAACGGAAAGGAAACAGTTGCACACACTTTCCTCCAATAGGATCCATGCTGCACTGTAGTGTGCAGCTTTTTCACGCTCCCACCCCATCATATAGTGTCCACGAAAAAAAGTATTGTCCAAAGTGGATGGGTTAAGAGTTCTTGTAGCCTTGGCCCTAACTGCTAAAAAACACAATAGGAGGGTTTACTGTAGGTACTGACTGACCCACAGGTGACGTACATCTTCCCTAATGCATGCTCTTTAGTGCAGTCAGGAGGCTGCTTTCACACTGGGCCTTGTTGATAATATAATGCAATCACTGTCACATTTGCAATCGCATTTTAGCAAAAAAAAAAAAAAAAAAAAAAAAAGTATTGCACATAGGAAATGGGCCATAGGCTACTATGCCAGTCACCTTTTCAGAAGCAAGTACTGACCTGGATTGTGTCTCCTGAGGGTAAGGACGCCCACAATGAGATAGACAGCAGGTTACTAAAGTTGCACAAAAGAGCATCAAGTTATTTTTATTTCATTTTCTTTCAAAGATGTCCTTTATAGTCCTAGAGACCAGTGGTGAAGCAATTTCCTACTATATTTCCAGTTGAGGGGGAGGGTACAGATGAAGCTATCTTTACCTTCTGAAGCACAACTTAACTAGTTAATTCAGCGCAGATGCCTTTGAAAAACATTTAAGCATTAAAAACAGTGTTTAAAAGTTCTTTAAGGACTGCTACATCTGTAATCCGATTTTTTAATCAGTTTTACTCAAACATAAGAATGGTATCTTTGCATGGCTTTTTCTGAGACACCTATAAGATACACCTGTCAGCTGAACACACCGGCCCCTGCAGTGATACACACTTCTCACACGCCACAGAGGACAAGGTGTGATACACATGCACAAGCATCTGTCAGACAGGAGACATGGCCAAAGTTTAATTACCTCAATATCCATTGGGTCCTTGCTCAGCATGCAGGCCATGTTTCTGTAATCCTCTGCTTGTCTTTTAAACTATGAAAATAGATTGTAAGTAATTGTGTTGTCAGGAGAGTATAGCAACAGATTGTGAGTAATTCTGCAACAGGTTAACCAAAGAAGCTCCCAAGAGGACAAATGAGACACACTAAGCTGGGGTTAACGGAGGGGGGAGTATCTGTCAATGTAGGCTGTGCCTTCAACATGTGACTTAGGGAACTAGAAAACCTGAACTTTGTACACCCCCCTCCCCCTCGTCATTACTAGCAGGGAAGAAGCAGCTGTTGCTGACAAATGGCAAGGCTACATTCCTATATATTCCTATTCCTTCAGTGCCAATTTCCCATTAGAAGAAAGAGAACACCAAGATATTAACAGATATTTAAAATGAGTTAGCTATTGTATGAAAAAAAGGTCATTTTAAACTTCTTGTTTACCCAGTAGGGTAGAACAAAAAGCTGCTCTGTGGAATTAAATAGAAAGAGCAGGGCCATATGCTGCAGTCCCCTTCCCTTTGCAGTCTACCAAAGGAGCAGGCAGCAGACCCAGTAATGTGCTGGGCTGAGGGGATTGTTGATTTGATGTTGTGGGCTGGAGGGGATTAATAGGGATATTAGAATTTAATGTTGCTGGTTTGGGGATGGTGGTGGCTTTGGCTGCAGGTTTGCAAAAACAAAAAAAGGATTGCCCAGGCGTGGGGGACCCCCACTGCCAACGAAAGCTTTGTTGCTGGTCCAGCGGCCTGTCAGACCAAAGACTGAAAAGCCTCCTGGACCAGACCATAACCCAAAAGTTGTTGGAGGCCCCCTTTGCAGGGCAAGTGGTGGAGGCCCCAGGACATGCGCCCATTTCGCCCCCTCATCATTCGTCCCTGCACTCTATAAAGAAACAATAATAATAATGTGTAGGTGTTGCAGATGCAGAAGTATGGAGGTTAATTGCAAAATAAAGCTCTGGCGGCATTCAGAATTGACTGCATATAATTGTAAAATTATTCTATTAACTCTACACACACTGTATATAGCCACACATTTTGGAAGGGGACCAAATTGCACTCAGGTCTACTCACAGGGAATCCCAAGAGTCCATTTACCGACTCTAATGCTTCTATTTTCTGGGATTTCCAGGAATCATCCCATTTTATTGACTCTAATCCCATATTCAAGTGACCATCCAGAAGTACATTCTTTCAGGGCAGACATCCCACATCTGACTGGCCAAGCCTTCATCCTAAGATGGAGTGTCCCTTTCTGTCTCTAGGCCTCCACAGGTACATTTACAGTGGTCTCCTTTGGTTCTTATCTTATTTAGGTCTCTATATATTTAGTGGAAGCATGCAGGCCAGATTCAGATCATAGGTTATACAAGCTGCAGTGTCTCATTGCTTTCAAGCCAAACCAAATGCCTTCATTGCCTTCAAGCCAAACCAAAGACGGATACAGTACAAACAATCAAATGTATTGGACAGCAAAAGTCTTCCCTCTGTGGAGCACCAGAAGCCTCCTTTCCATTGCACCACCCAAGCCCACACATGGCCACTAGAGATGAGCGAACTTTTGAAAAGTTCGATTCGGCCGATTCGCCGAATTTCACAAAGAAATTCGGGTTCGGGCATGGTGGGAGCGGGCCGGCCGGTTCCGCGCTGACAGCGGAACCGGCCGGCGGGCCGGTAAAGCCGGCCGGCCAGCTCCCACCATGCCGGCATTTAAAAAAAAAAAAAAAAAAAAAAAGCATTTTTGCCGGCATGGTGGGAGCGGGCCGGCCCGCTCCCACCATGCCGGCATTTAAAAAAAAAGCAAACACTTACCTGCAGGTCCGGAGCGTGGAGGCCGGCGCCGCTCTCAGCTGTCATCTGAGGGCGCGTCATCAGAGGGCGCCTCTGATGGAGGCCACTGTGGAGGCCACTGTGACTGTTGCATGATCACATCAGGGTCAGGGTTTGCTGTCAGCATGTAATATCCTAAAGGGACAGTTACCCCCCGTAATGCGAATTATTTTGTGAAGGCAGTGTGACTTGCAGTGTGCATTGCAGTATGGATTACAACCTGCATCTCAATGAGCTTTTAGCGTTTAGACACAAAAACGTTTTTCTAACTTTTTTTTCCCAAAAAATGACCTGTGTCTGTGATGGAGCATTTTTACTGGTGAGGCACGTCATTTTTCCTGTCTTTAAACTCAATTGGATGCAGCTAGACATCTAGATATTGAAACAGTAGAGGCACATGGTGCTTCCTTTCTCTAAATTATGCAAAATGATCACAAATATGATAAATAAGGTGGAGAAGCAATAAAAGACCTTACTCTTTCCTACCGAGCCTCGAGTCCGCACAGCTGATACCGATGCTTCCTCCTTACATCTGAAGGTAGAGGTGGGTGGCCTCCTTCTAGTGGGGGGTGGGCAGGGGTGGGGGATGGACGGGCAAAAAGGCAATTTTTTTCTCATAGCTTTTTTTTCATCAGCGTGCTGAGGGCATAGTTCTTGGGGGCAGAGCCCCTTGGAGCACTCGCGCCTGGGCCAGGAAAGCTGGGCCCGCCAGTCCTCCCCTGATGGTGGCCCTGAGTGAGGGTCATGCTAATTGTTTGTAAAGCCTGTGTGCATTTGCGGTGTGGACTGCAACCTGCATCCCGGTGAGCATTTTAGCATTTAGACACAAAAAAGTGCAAAAATGACCTGTACCTGTGATAGGGCATTTTTACATGTGTAGTACATAATTTTTTTGAGGTAAGGCTGTTTTTTCTTCAGTTTGGCAACAACAGCAGTAATTTCCAAATATATATATATATATATTGTTTTTTTGCACTATAAGATGCACCCAGGATTTGGAAGAGAAAAATAAGGAAAAAAAATATTCTGAACCATGTGGTGTACTAAAATCCCCCCTTCCCAATCACCCAATTACAGACAGTGTGCAGGTTTCCCCCAATCACAGGCAGTGTGCGTGGCATGCCAATTACAGGCAGTGTACGTGACATGCCAATTACAGGCAGTGTGCATGACATGCCAATTACAGGCAGTGTGCGTGACATGCCAATTACAGGCAGTGTGTGGGCATCCCAAATACAGGCAGTGTGCAGGCATCCCAAATACAGACAGCGTGTGGGAACCCAAAATACAGGCAGTGTGCAGGCATCCCAAATACAGACAGCGTGTGGGCACCCAAAATACAGGCAGTGTGCGGGCATCCGAAATACAGGCAGTGGAAGTGGCAGGCCAGTTACAGGCAGTGTGCGGGCTAGCGTCGATTATTGGGGGCAGTGGACGCCGGTTATGTATATGTGTGTATTTTTAAGTCATCGGGAGACGGCGTGGGAGATGGGAATGTACGTTTTTTTTGTTTTTTTTTTACACTCGCCAATAAGATTCTATTCCCCCCCCCCCTTATTTTAAGGAAAAATAATCGTATTGGATATATGCCGTACATCACCTGTAAAAATGCCCCATTGCAGGTATATGTGATTTTATGAGAAAAAAGTAGGACAAAATTTTTTTATTTTTTTTTATTTTTTTATTTTTTTCACATTTTTGAGTGTTAATGTTAAAAAGCTCACTCGGATGCATGTTGTAATTCACATCGCAATGCACAAGTATAAGGAATCACAAAAGAAGTTAAAGCATTTCACTGTTAGTAGTAAATAATACGACACAATAGGCTCGATTCAGAGAGACACCCAAAAACGTTCGGTTTGGTGCCGACGTCGTAAGATTTTCAAAATTTCCCGCTCTCGCATGAACGTTCGAGCGATTCTATGCATGCTTCGTAAACCTTCCGTAGCGCGTCCGTGTGCTCGTATGCCAGAGTACGCAGACGAGGATGTCATTTTCCATCGAAAATGTTCAGATTCATTTTTCACAACTACCAACGTAGCCTTTCGTTTTTGCCCTTTTCCCATCGTATCCTCACACGAATCCTATCATTTTCCCGCTACATCCTGCTTCATTTTTTCCTAAAGTATCTTTCCAGACGAAATTCTTACGATATTGCGCCTGCGCACTACAAACTTCTCTCATTAAAGTGCTCGCCTACATAATTTCACTTCCATCACTAAACTCACCCTAACCACTTAGCGCTATCCTGCCTTTTCCCTTGAGCTCCCTTAAAGCTCACCCTAACCACTTAGCGCTATCCTGCCTTTTCCCTTGAGCTTCCTTAAAGCTCACCCTAACTACTTAGCGCTTTGGTTCTTCTTCCATTTTCACACCCTAAAACTTACCCAAATCACTTAGCGCCTTGTTTCTTCTTCCATTTTCACACCCTAAAACTTACCCAAATCACTTAGCGCCTTGTTTCTTCTTCCATTTTCACACCCTAAAACTTACCCAAATCACTTAGCGCCTTGTTTCTTCTTCCATTTTAGGTCCATAAAACTTACCCAAATCACTTAGCGCCTTGTTTCTTCTTCCATTTTCACACCCTAAAACTTACCCAAATCACTTAGCGCCTTGTTTCTTCTTCCATTTTCACACCCTAAAACTTACCCAAATCACTTAGCGCTTTGTTTCTTCTTCCATTTTAGGTCCCTAAAACTTACCCAAATCACTTAGCGCCTTGTTTCTTCTTCCATTTTCACACCCTAAAACTTACCCAAATCACTTAGCGCCTTGTTTCTTCTTCCATTTTAGGTCCCTAAAACTTACCCAAATCACTTAGCGCCTTGTTTCTTCTTCCATTTTCACACCCTAAAACTTACCCAAATCACTTAGCGCTTTGTTTCTTCTTCCATTTTAGGTCCCTAAAACTTACCCAAATCACTTAGCGCCTTGTTTCTTCTTCCATTTTAGGTCCCTAAAACTTACCCAAATCACTTAGCGCCTTGTTTCTTCTTCCATTTTCACACCCTAAAACTTACCCAAATCACTTAGCGCCTTGTTTCTTCTTCCATTTTAGGTCCCTAAAACTTACCCAAATCACTTAGCGCCTTGTTTCTTCTTCCATTTTCACACCCTAAAACTTACCCAAATCACTTAGCGCTTTGTTTCTTCTTCCATTTTAGGTCCCTAAAACTTACCCAAATCACTTAGCGCCTTGTTTCTTCTTCCATTTTCACACCCTAAAACTTACCCAAATCACTTAGCGCCTTGTTTCTTCTTCCATTTTCACACCCTAAAACTTACCCAAATCACTTAGCGCCTTGTTTCTTCTTCCATTTTAGGTCCCTAAAACTTACCCAAATCACTTAGCGCCTTGTTTCTTCTTCCATTTTAGGTCCCTAAAACTTACCCAAATCACTTAGCGCCTTGTTTCTTCTTCCATTTTAGGTCCCTAAAACTTACCCAAATCACTTAGCGCCTTGTTTCTTCTTCCATTTTCACACCCTAAAACTTACCCAAATCACTTAGCGCCTTGTTTCTTCTTCCATTTTAGGTCCCTAAAACTTACCCAAATCACTTAGCGCCTTGTTTCTTCTTCCATTTTAGGTCCCTAAAACTTACCCAAATCACTTAGCGCCTTGTTTCTTCTTCCATTTTCACACCCTAAAACTTACCCAAATCACTTAGCGCCTTGTTTCTTCTTCCATTTTCACACCCTAAAACTTACCCAAATCACTTAGCGCTTTGTTTCTTCTTCCATTTTAGGTCCCTAAAACTTACCCAAATCACTTAGCGCCTTGTTTCTTCTTCCATTTTCACACCCTAAAACTTACCCAAATCACTTCACGGACATCACAATCTTGATTTTCCAATATGTCATTGTCCCCTTGTTTTTTTTAAATGTATGTGTGCAAATAAATGGGACAACATGTTTTTTTGTTTTTTTGTTTTTTATTGCTCAATTGCCATATGTTCTCAAAATATTTTTGGCAACTTTGGCCCTAAAAAATTAAAAACTATATACAAATTTTTTGGTGGTTACTAAAAATATATACACTAAGTTTTTTTAAAAAACTTGAAAAACTATATACAATAAAATTTTTTTTAAAAACAATAAAACTATATACAAAAAACTTTGGTGTTTAACCAATAAAACTATGTACAAATCAAACTATTTACAAATCTACAGGGCCAGGAACCAGGACACTAGTCTTCCTCTTCTGTTGTCCCCAACGTGTCCCGCATCGCCTGCAGATCGGCCACCAACTCAAGGACCCTCCGATTCATATCAGCAAGTCGCTGTCTTGTGGTCCCTGCCAAAAAATCAGAAAAACAAATTATTCGGAGAACAATACATGTTTATCACCTGTGGATTTAATGTATTTTAATAAACAAATTAACTATAATGCACATATGTCATTAATGACAGGAATTAAGGTTAGGAAGTGGCCACAGGTCATTAAGCTAATTAAGTGGCCACAGGACAGTTGTGGTAGGAATTAAGCTAATTCAGTGGCCACAGGACAGTTGGGCAACTAATTAAGCTAATTCAGTGGCCACAGGACAGTTGGGCAACTAATTAAGCTAATTCAGTGGCCACAGGACAGTTGGGCAACTAATTAAGCTAATTCAGTGGCCACAGGACAGTTGGGCAACTAATTAAGCTAATTCAGTGGCCACAGGGCAGTTGGGCAACTAATTAAGCTAATTCAGTGGCCACAGGACAGTTGGGCAACTAATTAAGCTAATTCAGTGGCCACAGGACAGTTGGGCAACTAATTAAGCTAATTCAGTGGCCACAGGACAGTTGGGCAACTAATTAAGCTAATTCAGTGGCCACAGGTCCCTCTTATATTGGCATTGACTAGGGCATTATGTGTTTTGGTGTTCATGGGAATTTAGACAGAAATCTCTATAATGCCATGACTACTTACTTGGTTGGTGGCCGAGAGATGGCTCGTTGGGGACAACACCCTGAGGTCCTGGTTCCTGGCTCTGCTGTGAAGAAGTGCCTGTAGAAACATGGGCCAAATGGTTAGTTTGGATGTCTGATTCCGCAGTCCTCAAATGTTTTTAGCTAAGTCTGGGTCACATCACTAACCTTCTCCAGGGTCTTGTGGGCTCCTATCTGCTGCCTCCTCACCCACTACTTCACCCGCAACCGAAACATCTACAAATACAGAATAAAGGACTCAGTTTGGTGATATCAGGAGCTAGCAATTATATGTTTTGGTGTAGACATGAAGAGTGACATACCAGAGGATCCCGCATGCGAGGCAGGGTACGACTCCCTGCCCACGCTGTGCCGCCCCTCCTCTGTGGTAAGGTCCAGGGGCTGGTCTGAGGAGGCCACAGAGGAGGGGTCGGACCGTCGCCCTGGAGATCCACCACCTTCACTCCCAGCTGCAGAATCATGCAGCACTGGTCGGCCTCTGCGCCTCCGGGTGCGGCGAATTCGGTAATCCATTTCCAACACTAGAAAAGAAAAGGCATTCTAAGTAAAGGCCTACCTTCTGTCTTAGTTACATATTGCATGCAATCGCAATGTA
The DNA here is from genome assembly GCA_027917425.1 of Gastrophryne carolinensis. Classification (NCBI taxonomy): domain Eukaryota; kingdom Metazoa; phylum Chordata; class Amphibia; order Anura; family Microhylidae; genus Gastrophryne; species Gastrophryne carolinensis. The sequence goes on from CM051235.1 coordinate 461,871,248, forward strand.
CTTACTTGGAAAATGGATTCCGAAGAACCTCCGCACCCGGGGCATGTGCAGCCGTTTGAGGTCCGACCAATGCTGCATGATCTGCGTGTGGGTGAAGGTGGTGTTGGTCTGCTGATGTATGGTCGAGATTATCTCCAGGGCGACGTTGCGTTTTTCAAATGTGTTGGGCAGGTAGTCGTACCTGCGCTCCAGCATGGTCTACAAAACAGAAAGAAAACATCGAATTTACTTCTAATTACCTATCAATATGTGTCAGCAATACATTTTTTGGTGTAATTACATTTCTAGGGTTCACACACATTTCTAGGGTTCAGTAATTTCACAATCTGGCCTAAATGTTGTTTGGCACGTGTGTGGCGTGCCTTTGGTTGTGCATGTAGTTTATCACATTTTTACCAAAAGCCATTTATTCCTGCGCTTCCTTCACATGTAGATCAGCATTTCCAAATCTAAGAAAAGTCCATCAAATACACTTACGAGCATGATGATCTCTTCTTGTTGGCGGGTGAAGATAGTGGGTGCCATCTTGCTTCTTGTTCTCGGCAGCAGATAAGTAATGCCCCAGCGCGTTCCGCACGGCCGTGCGAACGTACGCAATGCCTCAGCGGGTTCCGCACGGCCGTGCGAACGTACGTCACACGCTGGCTAGCTTACTTAAAGGTCCCTGCACACACAGCTGATTATTTTCAAAAATCAAAATGGCACCCAAAAAAACTCCTGGCAAAACTGGAAAGGAGCAAACGGGGAAGAAGGCAGCCAAGCGGCAGGAGCCTTCCGAAGGGCCCAAAACCAGGTCGCAGCAGCCCAAAGCAAAATTACGGCCTAGTACCAAAACGCCGGCCCAGCCAACTACCAGCTATGGGCAAAAAAAGGAGCAGCCAGGCAAAGCAAAGACACAGGCCACAAAGGCTAGTATGGCTACTGGGCCGAAAACGGGTAAGAGGGTCCGAAGACCCACCCCACCCTGCCCCACTACAACACCCACAATAGTCCGCAGTAGGTCCCGCAGCCCCCCAAGAGGCAGAACCAGGTCCCGCAGCCCCCCTAGAGGCAGAACCAGGTCCCGCAGCCCCCATAGACGCCGCAGCAGGCCACGCAGCCCCCCTAGAGGCAGAACCAGGTCCCGCAGCCCCCCTAGACGCCGCAGCAGGCCACGCAGCCCACAAAGAGGCAGAACCAGGTCCCGCAGCCCCCCTAGACGCCGCAGCAGGCCACGCAGCCCACAAAGAGGCAGAACCAGGTCCCGCAGCCCCCCTAGACGCCGCAGCAGGCCACGCAGCCCACAAAGAGGCCGAACCAGGTCCCCAGACAGCCCCCCTAGACGCCGCAGCAGGCCACGCAGCCCACAAAGAGGCAGAACCAGGTCCCCAGGCAGCCCCCCTAGACGCCGAAGCAGGCCACGCAGCCCCCCTAGAGGCAGAACCAGGTCCCCAGGCAGCCCCCTAGACGCCGCAGCAGGCCACGTAGCCCCCAAGAGCCAGAACCAGGTCCCGCAGCCCCCCAAGAGTGGGCCAAAAAAAAAAACAGAAGAGGGCCGGCCCTGCAAGATCGCCCTCACCCTTGGTCCGCCCTACTACCTCCAAGGGCAGCACTACTTCAGCCTCAGAACGAAACTCTCCTGCTCGCCCACATTTGGCACTGGCACAGGTGGAAAGGCAAGGTTACTATGCCACATCAACACCTGGGACTTCTGTGGCCAGCCAGGCCAGAACACCCAGTCCCTTGCCCAGTCCTGGCCAATCCCCAGGCAGCCACCATTCCCTGCATTATCCCCCACCAACCCAGGCAAGGATGTCACCCCATTTGGATGACACCATGGAGGACCCACAACCCAAAACAACAGGGCGCACATTGCGAAGAGGGCAGTTGAGTGGGCGTTTTGGTGAGGGCCAAATTATGGCCTTGGCTAGTGGCCTGACCTTAGTTTATGATGAGCTATATGGGCGCAGATCAAAAAACACCACCAAACAGCGCAGAGCAAACATCTTGGCCGACCTAACCAGACAAGTGAATGCAGCGGGGGAAGAGTTAAAGGATGTTGTACAGATTCAGCGCAAGATATCGGACCTCAAATATGCTGCGCGGAAGAAAGAAAATCAAAGGCGGATTTACAGGTAAAAATGTTAGCTTTAGGATTAGACTGGATGTTGTATTGGCCACCTGGTTCTAAATTCGCCTAACTATGTTTTGCAGCATGAAAACTGGAGGAGGTTTTCCCTCCAAACTCAAGTTGACCCCGGCTGAGGAGATGATTTTGGGATTGATGCATCCAGTCGCCGTCGAGGGCCACGCGGCCCTAAGGGACACAGATTCACCGACCCGTCCTGCAGGTGAGTAAGCTTTATGTGACCTTTACAATTAGTGAGCATGCACAATTAGACAGTAACACATCTGGGAAGCCAGGCACCTAGGCTGTGGCTTGTAGGGGATTTCTGTGTTGGGCCAGGGTGTGGCATGTGTGTGGCCACTTAACTTCTGATTTTTGGCCACATACAAGACGTGAATGTACATTGAACCCGAGTGTAAAAGTTTGTTGGTTCCCATTAACCTGGCAGTTATGTCTTTACACTCCATGACATCACACACTTCAATCTTGATCTGTTGTCTACTTGTGTGTGAGCTGGGGTTGTTAAAAAATCAACAAACAGGCTTGGTTTGAATTAGGAAAACATACATTGCTAGGCCTCCCAAAAACCAGGTCCCTGCTATGTCCAGGCTGAGTGTGTACACTTAAACCGGACCTTCAGTGTGATTTAATGAAAAGGCCAAAGTCTGAAAAAACAGTTCCCCAGCATGTCAAATTACTATTTTTTTCAGTTTTAGTCACTAACTTATTATTCTTTCCCACACTGGCCTGCAACTCTGTCCAGGAATTTAGGATACGTGCGCCGCCATCTTGACTCAGAAGCATCACACTTACTGAGGAGAGAAGAGTGGGATAAGGTACAGGGGGGCGGGTTATAGCTGTTCTTTGCTCAAACAGAGCAGAGCTGGGGTCAGATAACGGTCACCAGTCCAAGAATGCAGAGCAGCACAGTCAGGAGGCACTTCCTGTTTGCAGGCTGCCTGATAAGATGGCGGCTTCCATAAGCCGCCATCTTGGATGTTTAAAGGCTCATAACATGCAGTAGATGCAGGTAGGAAGATTTGTAATGTGGTCAATCTGTATGTACAGGGTGTGGGAAACATATAAGCTAGACTCTTAATCAGAGTGAAGGTCCGCTTTAAGGGCCTATAAGAGATGTGGTCAGCCACAGAACAAGCTGAACTTGAATGTTTGGCTTAGTTGAGGTGAACAATGTGGAAGTAGTTATAGCCAAAAAAATATTAAAGATAATGGCATGGAAATTGAAGCTTATTTGTCACCGTTGTTGTAGTGCCCATGACAGCTTTGACCCGTTAACTAATTCGGCATATGTCTTTAGACCCGTCAACAATGCATAGGTGTGTGTTTACATAGTGTCTTTGCTTCTCATGCAGGCCACCATCATCGCTCAGCTACTGTGGAATCCACTGCCAGTTTGGACATGCCGTCAACTTCCGTGCAGCCTAGGAGGGAGGAACCGATATATTCGGTAAGTTTATTGAGCAAATGTCGTTTAGCCATGTTACTTGGCATGTTACTACTAACAGATTGACATATGTAGTGGGCAAGCTAACATATAATTTGTCTCTGTCCATACAGACCCACACACTCATGGATGAAATCCAGGAGCTGGAGGAGGATGGATCCTTTATGTGCCCTTCAGAAGATCTACCCCTGGGCCAGAATCTGCAACTGGTCCAAAATGTTTCAACACCAACTCCGCAGCAGCAGAGGGAAGCTGGCTGCATGGTGGCTGCACATGATGGCCAGCATGCACAGACTGACAGTCAAGTCCCCAGTGTTCTCTCTGCTGTTGAGGATAGTGAAAGCATGCCTGTGTCTGTTGAGGGGCCCAGACCAACATCATCGGCACGACCCCGAACCAGGGGATTGGGGAGGCGGAATCCGCTACGGCGCAACCAGGGGAGGGGCATGGCAATTTTGGACGCATGGCACCACGAGAGGGTTACCTTCCAGCACCAAAACCAAAGGAACCGAGAGGCACTGCATGGCCGGATCGAGAACCTAAATACTACATTACAGGCTGTGCAGACAGAATTGCGGACCCTCAACAGCCACATGGAGACTGCCAACAATGACAACCGTGCCTACAGGGGTGAAATGGTAAATATCATGCGCAACATTTTGGACCAGTTGCAGATTCAGAATGCCACACAGGCCCACGTTAGGTCCAATCAGCAAGGGCCACCACCTGGGTACTATGGCCATCACCCATATTAATGTCTCCACACCATGAATCTGTACAACATCTTTGCTCTTAATCCCCCCTGTATTGACTTGTCTGGTGAGGCAAACCAAGATACCCTTGGTGTATGCCTTGGGTTGTGTGTTTTTGATTTGCGCCCATATAGCTCCTTAGAGTGGTGAGGTAGGCCACTAGCCAAGGCCATATCTGAATCCTCACTGAACGTGCCACTCAAGCTTCTACACCTGTACCAGGTTTACACCTGTGGCAGTGGCAAATGTGGGCAAGCAGGATTTTTTTTTTGATTTAATTATTGGCATGGTTGATCTAACCATTTCTACTTTGTTGTTACATATATTTTGTTGGCAAATTGGAGTGAGCAGCAACTCCAAGTTTGTGCTATTATTTTTAAGAAATAAACAGTTAAAGACACCTGTGGCTCATAAATTTTATTGTCTCTTTTTTTGGTGTCACAGAGAAATATATACTTGGACATTCACACTGTTCACACATCCAAAAAAGAGAGTTGGAAAGCATTAGGCCTGTGGTGAGTAATTACTTCATTACTTAGTTGAACACAACAAACATAACGAAACATACACAAAGGGAAAGAAAACTAAATCAACAACACAATGTTAAACAAAGGCCAATACAGGTTAAATTAAGCAAAATGGGTCGCGATCAAATTAGTCCGCACACTTTGGCCGGACACACTACTGTGTGTGTCCAGAAATGAGTCCTCCTGGTCTTCGCTGGGTGGAGAGGGAGCCAAATCTACATACCGGGGGACCCGTTGTGAAATTGCAAAATTGTGCAGAACAGCACAGGCCATTATTATGTCTATGACCTTTTTCGGATCATATTGCAGGGCGCCCCCGGTATGATCCAAACAACGAAACCTAGTCTTCAAAAGACCAAAGGCCCTCTCTACCACAGCCCTGGTCTTGCGGTGCGCACAGTTGTAGGCATCCTGGGAGGCATCCTGGGGCCGGAGTACTGGCGTCAAGAGCCACGGCAGCAGCGGGTATCCTGAATCACCTTATACATAAGATTAGCAAAAAAAAACATGTAAGACCATCAAGGCACCAGCAACATCAATAGGAGGCTATTTGTCAATTGTGTGATCAACATGAGGCAACATTTGCCACTGTCCCAGTCCCAAACTAAACATATGTCCTAGAGGTTTACAAAAGGACAACATACAAAGAGTGAGGATGATGGACAATCATACATAAGGATCCCAGCTCTGGGTTTCCAAGTGTGCTTAGGATGTAGGTTTGGCTGACCCCTTATATGCTTTGTGTGAGACCAAAACAGCAGAAACACGCCACATGCACTTTATCCCGCTCTACTCTCGTGTGGAAGTGCAAACCAGCTAAGCAAAGATGGGTCCTAAACTATGCTAAAGTTAAGTGCACGATTCCACACGAGGGTGGTGTAAGAGGGATTATTAAATTAGACAAACAGATAATTTATAATGTGGCTAATGCAGGCCAAACTTGGGCAAACGCTTGGTTGGTTAATAACTAACATTCAAGTGTGGTTTAACATGGCCAGAAGGTTGTTTAAGGTGTAAGTTTGGCAGACATTACTGCAAAATGCTAATTAAAAACAAACATCCACAACTACATTATGTGGTTTATGTTAACTTACCAAGGAGCCATGCACCGGAAAATTCCCCAGACTCAAACCGTCGGTACAATCCTGATCGTCTAAGGATGTACGCATCATGGGCTGAGCCTGGGTAGCCGGCGAGGACGCTAAGGAACCGCATGTCCGGGGCCACCACTGCCTGCACATTCAAGGAGTGGCCCATTTTGCGGTTCCTGGTAAAAAAAGGAACACAATAAAACATTAGGAAGGCATTTTGTAAAAATAACACACACATTTCGATCAGGAGGGAGCATTACAAGGAGGGACCATTACAAGGAGGGACCATTACAAGGAGGGACCATTACAAGGAGGGACCATTACAAGGAGGGACCATTACAAGTTGGGACCATTACAAGGAGGGAGCATTACAAGGAGGGACCATTACAAGGAGGGACCATTACAAGGAGGGACCCTTACAAGGAGGGACCCTTACAAGGAGGGACCCTTACAAGGAGGGACCATTACAAGGAGGGACCATTACAAGGAGGGAGCATTACAAGGTGGGACCCTTACAAGGAGGGACCATTACAAGGAGGGACCATTACAAGGAGGGACCATTACAAGGAGGGACCATTACAAGGAGGGACCATTACAAGGAGGGTTAACCAAAATTTGAAAATAACATCAAAATTTAAAGACTTACCTGTATATGTACTCGTCGGCAGCCGGAGGCACCAGGGCGACGTGGGTACAGTCAGTGGCACCAATGACGTTGGGCATGTCGGCGATATTATAAAAACCAAGCTTAATGGCGTTTCTGGATACCATATCATCTGGGAAAAAAATATATTTGGGTGTTAGGGTAGCCATGCCTTCCAAAAAATGTGATAGTGCGCTGCTCAGCGTAGGCTGTGAGATCCCCACGGAGAGGGCACCCAGCCTCTGGAACGAGCCGTTCGCCAAAAATTGCAGGCAGCCAAGCATCTTGGTCATACCTGAAATTGCTTGCCCCTTCCTTGTGGTGCGGGCTAACCATGGCCGCAGCTCACTATACAATTTATGGAGGGAAGCGCGATTAAGCCTGGTCAGCTCGAACAGCTCAACGTCATGCATGCCATTGATGTTCATGCGTCGCCGCCGGTGCAATCTGGCCTCTGACCTCAGGATCACATCAATGCCAAACAGAAGAAGAGCTTGATGCTCTTCAAAGTCACTCTCCATCACGCTTGGCTGCCTAGTCCCGAGGTCAAAAAGGTGCCGTAAGACGCTCGACAAGGAAATGACTATATGGGCGTCGGAATACTTGGCAATCAGCTCTCTGAATTAATCGCCAGCCCATTGCAATGACGTAAATGATTTGACCGATCGAAACATTTACGATTTCGAAGGAAAAAAGTCCCGAAGTAGCGTAAAACCACAAATTTAAGTTCGATGGACGAACGAACATATACGTCTATGTTCGAACGTTCGTGCGAGTCGAAAATGCCCAAAAAAAAGGAAAAAATGACAAACACCCAACAAAACTTTCGATTGCAAATACGAACATAATGACATTTGGGATTTTGAATCGAGCCTAATAACCAAATAAACATTTACTATTTAAAATTAACAGTAATTACAGATCTGCGTCTTCTTCATTCTGTCTCCTACCGGGTGGGGTCCTCTTCCTGGTCTGTCGCTGGGGTCTTCAATCGTAGCGGAGGCGGCGAAAATAGATGCATCGGTGTTGGTGGCAAAAAACCCTCCTTCTTCCATCATGTCACACAAACCAGAATAATAGCAACTGCCAGGGAGGGAAGCTTTTTATATTAAAAATGCAGAGCCTTTGTGCAATCCGCCCCATGTGACTATCTACTTTTTTCTGCTTTTTGCAATTATTATTAGGAATAAAAAAATGTACAAAAAACTCAGGAAGTATGAAGATTGTAATCTCACACAGCACTGAATCAAGCTTTATGTGTCCTGAATACCCTATTTTTATCCTAATTTTCTTTGTTTTGTACTTGTCTTCTTAGCGGTGTGAGCAAGGTTTGTTGTGCATGACTGCGTCATGCATTGAACTTTATTAAAAATGGGTCTTCACTGGTCTTCTTAGCAGCCACAGTGTGGCCCAAACAAATACATATATTCTAAAACAATGTATTTCAATGCTTTTAAGACACACATATGACTGAATTGGCCATATACATATTTTTGGTTGCATTGATAAGAATGTTGTCCTTTAAAAAAAATGATTTATTTAATCGGTATTTAACAATATGATTACATTGTTTATTGTATTGAGATGTGTGTGGTATTTACTATATGAGTTGTCTTATGTGCACTGTGTGCCAGCCCAAGGTTCTTATTGTTGCAGAGTGTACAAAAGTCTTAAAGGAGCCACAGCACTCAACCCTGTTAGCTTGCAGGCCAGCCTATAATCTGTCTCTAAACTTGGTTAAAAACAGAGGACTCGGTCACACACATCTGCAGAAGTATGCTTAAGCTGCACCACTACGCCAAAGGGCCTCTGTGGGGTGCAGTCCTAACTCTAATCTCTGAGAGCCCATTTGGGACATACAGTGCAATAGATAAATTGGGAGCAGGCTTACCTGAGGTTGCCCTAAACCTCTCAAGTGCAAGCCATGGGGTGGAAGGGTCAAAGACCTTGCAATACAGCCTAGACCCCACACCCCATGTGCTTGTACAAATTCAAAAGAAACAAAGGGGGGGTGGCAGCCGCTCAGACCATTTTATAACTAACCTGGGAGGTGCACGTTAGCTGGGCAATTAGGGCAACCTCATGTAAGCCTGCTCCCAATTTATCTATTGCACTGTATGTCCCAAATGGGCTCTCCGAGATTAGAGTTGGGACTGCACCCCACAGAGGCACTTTGGCGCTTAGTGGTGTAGCTTAAGCATACTTCTGCAGATGTGTGTGACTGAGTCCTCTGTTTTTAACCAAGTTTAGAGACAGATTATAGGCTGGCCTGCAAGCTAACAGGGTTGAGTGCTGTGGCTCCTTTAAGACTTTTGTATACTAATTGCCCAGCTAACGTGCACCTCCCAGGTTAGTTATAAAATGGTCTGAGCGGCTGCCACCCCCCCTTTGTTTCTTTTGAATTTGTGCAAGCACAACAGAGTGTGCAACAGAGAATGTACAACACATAGTTATATGTAACAGCACCATCTACTGTTATAAATGTAAACTGAATTAACCTAGCAATATAGATGCATATCACATATGGGCAACTGGTATACTGGCAGTCCTGTGGTATCTAAGTCCTGTGCCTGTTGCCTGTTCTAGTTGGCTTTGGGGGGTATCTTTTTCTTTTATAAACAGATGTAATAATTATTCATAACAAAAAAATTCCAATGAAAAAAGCATGTCAGTTATTAAAGCCAGCATTTCTCGCCAACTCAGTCAACTTCAGTAGAAGTGGAAGAAAACAACACATAAAGCTGAACATTCAGCTGAGCTCTGTTTTTTCTGAACTATTTACTTTATAAGGGGTAAGGACAAACATGCTAAGTCCAAAGACATGCTGAATCCCAAAAAATGCTAAAGTGCACAAAATCACGGTCAATTTTAAGTACAGACAGGAAACTATTCTGTTACACTGCTACACTATATTACCAATATATATTTTTTTTTATAAAAGCCAATGCACTTTCTTAAGAATGACTAAAAATCACAACAAGTATGTCATTAAACCTAAATGTCCCGCTTTGCTGACATGGGGAAGACCACCAGCTGCAGAATGCTGGATGTCTGGGTGGTTTATAACTGCTTTGACTCTTTGGTTGAATGGTGCTAGTGGAATGCTAAACCACACCCCTACCACTCCCATCACCCTCAAACTGGTTGAAATGCTCCCACTTTGAGGACCCCAAAAATGGTGAGTTTAAATTACATTTCCCTGATTACTGATCTGGGATTGGAGTTCCACTGGCTGATAAGATGCATCTTCTTGCAACCAGGTTTTATCACGGGATGCTGAGCCCAGATGTGCAGAGTAACCCAGTCTCCAGGCTTCCAGCTCCACCATGGCACCTCTGTTACCCAGGAAATAGGTTGCTACTCAGGAGTTGCACGTCTATACACGATAGCCAGGTCAAGGGGCACAAGTAAAGGTTCATAAACAGATACGAAGTCCAAGGCTGGCATCAGGGTTAAACAAGGGCAAGCATCAGAGAAGCATAGCTAGGTCCTAATAAGAAGACAACAGGATCCAGGACAGGCAGCTATAATCTACAAGGATAATCCAGCACTATACTGGTGTCAGGATGCTACTTTTAAATGTCATTGTGCTGGAACTTGCACAATTGTGTGCACATTTACATGCAAGTGCCCAATTTTGGCATGCACACTTTGGGGTCAATTCAGAGCCTGGTGAGCAAACTCACTTTTGTTTTAGGATTGAAAACTGCTATTTACTTTCATTGTCTACTTTGGGGCTGATTTAGAGGCAGGTGAAAATTTAAACCCAGTAGACAATGAAAATTAATGGCACTTTTCTCTCCTAAAACAGAAGTGAGTTTTTTCATCAGGCTCTCAATTGACCGCTTTGAAGTAGATAAGGCAAGCTTGATCTATCTGTCACTGGTTACTGAATGATGCGCATATGAATCTGTGTGCAGGCTCGACATTGATTCAAAATACCCAGAGGACACTTAGGGGGTTATTTAAGAAGGGCAGCGTCTGGTGAATGCTGGGCTCTGTGCGCAAAACCATATTTATGAAAGCCAATCTGGTGAGCGACTTTAACAGCGCCATGTAGCGTCCGATGTATTTTTATAGGCGGCTCGGCGTATAGCGCCAGCGCTCCAGCTTCCAGAGAGCCAGGTATTACCTTTCGCTCAGCGTCACTCTCCCATACATTTCAATGGCCATTCATTTGCTTGTGTTTAAACAGTGAGTTTGACTATTTTTTTTTTTGTTTTTTTTTCTTTTTCTCAAATCATTGTGTGACCTCTTCTGGCTGCAAACAAACACTTTTAGTAACTTTTTTGACTTTTTATATTTTTATGCAGAATTGTCATTACAGGTCTGGCACTAAAGTGTTAATGTCACAATGTTACAACAATGTCATTCGATTTGTTTTCGCTTTGTTACAGGTGGATATGTGTTCAAAAAATGACTTTAATCACACAGCGTCTGTCGCTCTATGCTATAGCGACCAGATTTAGTGTGTGTGTGTGGGTGGTTTTTTGATAAGTATGGTGTGGAGTGCTGAGAGTTGGTCGCACTGAGCTGGCGCTACCTTTCCCTCGCTGCAGCACTGTACTGGTGTTAGAGCGCCCAACATACATCACATTCATCAATGCGGGCCAGGTTACTGTAGCGAATGAGCCGCTCTGTTAAAGCACCCGATTCCCGCTTACAGCGTCTACTAGCGGTCGCTCTCAGCTGCCGATACCTGGCGTTAGTAGTGAAGCAGCCTCTCAAATGCAATTTATATAAATCATGGGAGGTGTCATGTGACCACACTAAAGATGATTTAGTGTATTCACACCTCTCTGCCACCAGCCGTTGCCCGTGGATTGGGGCGGGCAGGACCATTTCTAGGGGAGGGCAAGCAGAGGCTGCCAGTGCCATGCAAGCTTGGATTGCAATGATTATAATTTACATATTTACATTCTTTTTCTCATTACAGTGCACATTAGCCCCAATTCAGATACTCTCTCGTACGCATTCCCGCATGCAGGAATAATGTCAAATTCTGGACCGTGTTTTTTGTTGGAGTTGCTGATTTGCATGAGTATGCAAATCCAAGTTTTCGCTATATTTTTATGTGTGAAGTTTACTTGAAAAGTTTTGGCAATCATGCGTACATGATTCCGACCCCTGATGTGGCTGTTTTAGGGCCTATAAAAACTGTAGTTTTATGGTTCAAAATTAAGCCTTTTTGCTAGCAGGGACCATAAGAACTTATGATGGAGCCCCTTGACGAGAATCAGGATGCCCTGCTGTGTAAAACCCACACTATGACTAGGTCATTCGGCAGATGGCTCTCATTGGTTACAATTCAGAGAGGCTGGGTTGGGAGAACATGCATGGCCGGGGATGAGGTTAAGGTTGCCACCTTATCGGCATATTTGGTAACCTGTGGGTAAGTTTTTGGTAATTGCCGGTATTTTTAATACTGTTAGGCAACAGGGCCAAGGATCAAATCCCAGCCCGTCTGATACTTTAGAGCTCTCTGGAGAAGCATGTTGTATGTGTTTGTTGGCTGTTGCATACATGCCGTGGCCTGGATATCGATCTGATGTCCGATCACCAGGAAAAATACATATCTTTACCGGATAGCATAGCAGCCAGGATTGCGATGAGGTTGGGTTTTTTCAACATAGCGAATATGCCAGGTGTCATGGGTGCCATTGATTGCATACACATGGCCCTGGTTCCCCCAGCTGCTCAGGAGTATATATTTAGGTCCACATTCCTTCTCCTTCTTGCCCACTCTCCTGTATTGATGCTAGCTTTGCTTCATCTCCCCTAACCCAGCTTCCCTGTGTTCCTGTAGCCCCTGTTATTTTTTGGTGTCTGTTCCTTTATGTTGCAAGTGTAATAAGTTCTTTTCTGCATTTGTTTTAGCAATCAAAATATGGGCCCCTCTCTTAACATCCAATGCATCTTGGAACAAGGGCAGTATTTTCTGTTAGGCAAACCTAGGCAAAGCCTAGGGCGGGCAGATATTGGGGGGAGGGGTGGCCCAACACTAAAATATGCAGTTTTGGCAGGTCAATGAAAATGTGGGTTGGGATGCCCCACACTTATGTCTTATATGCCTTATATGCCTGCCTGTTTTCCAGTTGAGTTCTTACCTTATTTTCAAGATCTGTCAGCATCTGCAAAAGTGGAAACAGCAGAGTGTCAGGCGACACCACTCCCTCTGTGTGTGCCCAGCCACTGGAAGCAGAGAAGCTGATTAGCAAAGGGACCTAGGGATGCCAGATGCTTTGAGGACTCCACATATGCAAGCACGGCTACATCTTAGAAGTAAGGTGGGGCCCCACAAGAAATGGTCTGTTTGTCATATTGTAAAGTGTGGGGCATCCCAAATGTCTAAGCCTGCTGGTTTACCATTTGTTCATGTAATGTTATCTAACGGGGGTGCTGAGCAACAATAGGGGTGCGTGACCAAAAAGTGTCTAGGGCAGTCTGAATGCTAAATACAGCCCTGCGTAGGACTGGATCTGCGTTTTTTTTTCTGCATTTTGCCAGGATTCTCTGACCCATCCCATGACCGATTCATCTTGAGGAGTTCCAGCTTGTATACTGTTTTGAGAGTGGTGAGCTGAGTGGTGGTTTGCTTCTGGGTAAGCGTGTCTATTCTTGTATCTGTTCTACATTTCTATTGTTAACTTTGCATTTGCTCTGTTGCCCGGTTTCGAATCATAGTGCCCTTTTGAGTTTTTGTGCTAGTTTCTTGTGATTGCCTATTTGTCTCCCTGCCCTCCCTCAGTACTGCTGTGTTCATGTCCATATTTTAATGGCCCATTCTCCCTGTTGCTAACTAAAATTATATGTTCTACCATTGTGCCTTACATTTAGCTTTTGTTACCAACGGTCTGTCTAATGCTACAGTAAATTGGTGCCTCCTTACAACTGTGTGCCCCGATCTCCTCCTGTTTCCACTTATGCAGTTTGGCTTTGGTTTGTCCTTTTTGGAGTTTGTAGCTCCACTCGCTACTGACACCCTTCTTAAGGCCCCAGGCAGCTGACCGGGAGGCCTATAATCTGGCCCACAGCCGCACCCAGGCAGTTGTGAGGTGTGCCTTCGACCTCCTAAAATCCAGATTCTGGTGCCTGGACCACAAAGGGGCGCACTCCAGTATTAGCCAGAGAAAGTGGTTAAAATCATCTTGGCCTGCATCGCCCTACACAATTTTACCCTAATGGAGTGGGTGGCAGGGTGGCATGTGAAGGAGGCAACCCCTGCTGCATCTACAGAGGTTCCCAGGCAACTATATTCTAGTTCACAGAGCCGTGCTACCCAATCCATTCATCAGCATTTGGTGGACTCGCTTACATAATTTCATAGTTGTGGTTATTTTTGATTTCCTTCTGTGTGCACCCTTTACAATCTTTGGATGTGAATAAAAAACCAAATTGTTGTTTTCTGGTATTGATTTTCACAACATAAATACAGTGCTATCCAGCTTGGGGGGCTACAGCACAACACCCTAATTGGCCAACAGTTATGTTTATTTATCAGACCAGCAAAGGCGGAGACATGATGGGCACATGCATGTCGCAAGCACATTTCTAGGGTATCCCAATGCGCATTGGCGCTTGTTCACATCGGAGCAGGGCGAGCAAACAACAAGGACTAACATGGCACCAACTGTCTACACCCGTGAGCAGCAAAACTACATCATGATGCAAATTACACATGCTATGCCATTCACCTATGCATGTATGCCGCTTTACAACCAAAGTGTGGACAGGTGACATAGTGTGGACAGGTGACAGAGCGGTGACATACGAGTGAAGTCACATTGCGGGATGTGCAGTAATGGTGTAGGCCTGGGATTCAAATACAAACAGATTGAATGGCAAACAGAAAAATACCAAGAACCAAACCCTGGCTGCCTGTTGAATAGCCAGGCGGGAACCAAGCCAACAACATTAATGTGCCACCCCACATGTGTCACTGTCACATGTCCCACTTTTGCCTGTTTGTAGGGGACACTGGGGGCCGAAGTTGTGTGTAGATAGAGAGAATTGGGAAACTGTTGCAGGGTCAGACAGGCCAGAGACCAAAGACATTACAATCCAACAGTACTAGCGGAGGGGAGAGCTGGGTCGCCACTTGGCCTAAGTGCAAACGCGACTCTGCCACTCGGCCTTGGAGCGCTGGGTCTATGTGCATGTGGACCTTAACTAGGAAGGTGCATGCATGTAGACCTTAACTAGGCCAAGGCACGGAAGGCAGGAAAGTAACATTGGAATTTTGGCCTTGCAGACATTAATAAGCCACCGCCACGACTTCAAGCCCAACACCCATGAAAAGAAGAGATTTGCAGACGTGGCCGCCCATCTGAGCAGCCAGGGACGTCGACTTACACCCTCACACAAATAATAAAGCACTGGTCGGACCTCAAATGACGAAAGTGGCCCCATGTGCACCAACTCTACAGCCAGAACTTTCCAGGTAAGTGGATGGGCAAGCGAGAAGGTGGATGCACTTAAAGACTACTTGGAGGAGAAGGTTCCAACTATTGTGGCAAAGAAGATGGGTATGGGTGTAAGATGGCAGCTTCGACCACTGCCAGCATCCTCTTCCTCCTCTACAGGATCCCCACCAACAGCCCTGGAACCTGCTGAAGAGGAGGAGGTGTTGAGCTTGTGTTGCCCACAGACCCCACAGAGGCACTTTGGCGCTTAGTGGTGTAGCTTAAGCATACTTCTGCAGATGTGTGTGACTGAGTCCTCTGTTTTTAACCAAGTTTAGAGACAGATTATAGGCTGGCCTGCAAGCTAACAGGGTTGAGTGCTGTGGCTCCTTTAAGACTTTTGTATACTAATTGCCCAGCTAACGTGCACCTCCCAGGTTAGTTATAAAATGGTCTGAGCGGCTGCCACCCCCCCTTTGTTTCTTTTGAATTTGTGCAAGCACAACAGAGTGTGCAACAGAGAATGTACAACACATAGTTATATGTAACAGCACCATCTACTGTTATAAATGTAAACTGAATTAACCTAGCAATATAGATGCATATCACATACAGAACCAAGCTGTAAGCTGTTGCACAGTATCTCCAACACTTACAGGGGGGGGGGGGCAACTGGTATACTGGCAGTCCTGTGGTATCTAAGTCCTGTGCCTGTTGCCTGTTCTAGTTGGCTTTGGGGGGTATCTTTTTCTTTTATAAACAGATGTAATAATTATTCATAACAAAAAAATTCCAATGAAAAAAGCATGTCAGTTATTAAAGCCAGCATTTCTCGCCAACTCAGTCAACTTCAGTAGAAGTGGAAGAAAACAACACATAAAGCTGAACATTCAGCTGAGCTCTGTTTTTTCTGAACTATTTACTTTATAAGGGGTAAGGACAAACATGCTAAGTCCAAAGACATGCTGAATCCCAAAAAATGCTAAAGTGCACAAAATCACGGTCAATTTTAAGTACAGACAGGAAACTATTCTGTTACACTGCTACACTATATTACCAATATATATTTTTTTTTATAAAAGCCAATGCACTTTCTTAAGAATTACTAAAAATCACAACAAGTATGTCATTAAACCTAAATGTCCCGCTTTGCTGACATGGGGAAGACCACCAGCTGCAGAATGCTGGATGTCTGGGTGGTTTATAACTGCTTTGACTCTTTGGTTGAATGGTGCTAGTGGAATGCTAAACCACACCCCTACCACTCCCATCACCCTCAAACTGGTTGAAATGCTCCCACTTTGAGGACCCCAAAAATGGTGAGTTTAAATTACATTTCCCTGATTACTGATCTGGGATTGGAGTTCCACTGGCTGATAAGATGCATCTTCTTGCAACCAGGTTTTATCACGGGATGCTGAGCCCAGATGTGCAGAGTAACCCAGTCTCCAGGCTTCCAGCTCCACCATGGCACCTCTGTTACCCAGGAAATAGGTTGCTACTCAGGAGTTGCACATCTATACACGATAGCCAGGTCAAGGGGCAAAAGTAAAGGTTCATAAACAGATACAAAGTCCAATGCTGGCATCAGGGTTAAACAAGGGCAAGCATCAGAGAAGCATAGCTAGGTCCTAATAAGAAGACAACAGGATCCAGGACAGGCAGCTATAATCTACAAGGATAATCCAGCACTATACTGGCGTCAGGATGCTACTTTTAAATGTCATTGTGCGGGAACTTGCACAATTGTGTGCACATTTACATGCAAGTGCCCAATTTTGGCATGCACACTTTGGGGTCAATTCAGAGCCTGGTGAGCAAACTCACTTTTGTTTTAGGATTGAAAACTGCTATTTACTTTCATTGTCTACTTTGGGGCTGATTTAGAGGCAGGTGAAAATTTAAACCCAGTAGACAATGAAAATTAATGGCACTTTTCTCTCCTAAAACAGAAGTGAGTTTTTTCATCAGGCTCTCAATTGACCGCTTTGAAGTAGATAAGGCAAGCTTGATCTATCTGTCACTGGTTACTGAATGATGCGCATATGAATCTGTGTGCAGGCTCGACATTGATTCAAAATACCCAGAGGACACTTAGGGGGTTATTTAAGAAGGGCAGCGTCTGGTGAATGCTGGGCTCTGTGCGCAAAACCATATTTATGAAAGCCAATCTGGTGAGCGACTTTAACAGCGCCATGTAGCGTCCGATGTATTTTTATAGGCGGCTCGGCGTATAGCGCCAGCGCTCCAGCTTCCAGAGAGCCAGGTATTACCTTTCGCTCAGTGTCACTCTCCCATACATTTCAATGGCCATTCATTTGCTTGTGTTTAAACAGTGAGTTTGACAATTTTTTTTTTTGTTTTTTTTTCTTTTTCTCAAATCATTGTGTGACCTCTTCTGGCTGCAAACAAACACTTTTAGAAACTTTTTTGACTTTTTATATTTTTATGCAGAATTGTCATTACAGGCCTGCACTAAAGTGTTAATGTCACAATGTTACAACAATGTCATTCGATTTGTTTTCGCTTTGTTACAGGTGGATATGTGTTCAAAAAATGACTTTAATCACACAGCGTCTGTCGCTCTATGCTATAGCGACCAGATTTAGAACGCCAATGCTGTGTGTGGGTGTTTTTTTGATAAGTATGGTGTGGAGCGCTGAGAGTTGGTCGCACTGAGCTGGCGCTACCTTTCGCTCGCTGCAGCGCTGTACTGGTGTTAGAGCGCCCAACATACATCACATTCATCAATGCGGGCCAGGTTACTGTAGCGACTGAGCCGCTCTGTTAAAGCACCCGATTCCCGCTTACAGCGTCTACTAGCGGTCGCTCTCAGCTGCCGATACCTGGCGTTAGTAGTGAAGCAGCCTCTCAAATGCAATTTATATAAATCATGGGAGGTGTCATGTGACCACACTAAAGATGATTTAGTGTATTCACACCTCTCTGCCACCAGCCGTTGCCCGTGGATTGGGGCGGGCAGGACCATTTCTAGGGGAGGGCAAGCAGAGGCTGCCAGTGCCATGCAAGCTTGGATTGCAATGATTATAATTTACATATTTACATTCTTTTTCTCATTACAGTGCACATTAGCCCCAATTCAGATACTCTCTCGTACGCATTCCCGCATGCAGGAATAATGTCAAATTCTGGACCGTGTTTTTTGTTGGAGTTGCTGATTTGCATGAGTATGTAAATCCAAGTTTTCGCTATATTTTTATGCGTGAAGTTTACTTGAAAAGTTTTGGCAATCATGCGTACATGATTCCGACCCCTGATGTGGCTGTTTTAGGGCCTATAAAAACTGTAGTTTTATGGTTCAAAATTAAGCCTTTTTGCTAGCAGGAACCATAAGAACTTATGATGGAGCCCCTTGACGAGAATCAGGATGCCCTGCTGTGTAAAACCCACACTATGACTAGGTCATTCGGCAGATGGCTCTCATTGGTTACAATTCAGAGAGGCTGGGTTGGGAGAACACGCATGGCCTGGGATGAGGTTAAGATTGCCACCTTATCGGCATATTTGGTAACCTGTGGGTAAGTTTTTGGTAATTGCCGGTATTTTTAATACTGTTAGGCAACAGGGCCAAGGATCAAATCCCAGCCCGTCTGATACTTTAGAGCTCTCTGGAGAAGCATGTTGTATGTGTTAGTTGGCTGTTGCATACATGCCGTGGCCTGGATATCGATCTGTTGTCCGATCACCAGGAAAAATACATATCTTTACCGGATAGCATAGCAGCCAGGATTGCGATGAGGTTGGGTTTTTTCAACATAGCGAATATGCCAGGTGTCATGGGTGTCATTGATTGCATGCACATGGCCCTGGTTCCCCCAGCTGCTCAGGAGTATCTATTTAGGTCCACATTCCTTCTCCTTCTTGCCCACTCTTCTGTATTGATGCTAGCTTTGCTTCATCTCCCCTAACCCAGCTTCCCTGTGTTCCTGTAGCCCCTGTTATTTTTTGGTGTCTGTTCCTTTATGTTGCAAGTGTAATAAGTTCTTTTCTGCATTTGTTTTAGCAATCAAAATATGTGCCCCTCTCTTAACATCCAATGCATCTTGGAACCAGGGCAGTATTTTCTGTTAGGCAAACCTAGGCAAAGGCTAGGGCGGGCAGATATTGGGGGGAGGGGCGGCCCAACACTAAAATATGCAGTTTTGGCAGGTCAATGAAAATGTGGGTTGGGATGCCCCACACTTTACAATATGCCTGCCTGTTTTCCAGTTGAGTTCTTACCTTATTTTCAAGATCTGTCAGCATCTGCAAAAGTGGAAACAGCAGAGTGTCAGGCGACACCACTCCCTCTGTGTGTGCCCAGCCACTGGAAGCAGAGAAGCTGATTAGCAAAGGGACCTAGGGATGCCAGATGCTTTGAGGACTCCACATATGCAAGCACGGCTACATCTTAGAAGTAAGGTGGGGCCCCACAAGAAATGGTCTGTTTGTCATATTGTAAAGTGTGGGGCATCCCAAATGTCTAAGCCTGCTGGTTTACCATTTGTTCATGTAATGTTATCTAACGGGGGTGCTGAGCAACAATAGGGGTGCGTGACCAAAAAGTGTCTAGGGCAGTCTGAATGCTAAATACAGCCCTGCGTAGGACTGGTTCTGCGTTTTTTTTTCTGCATTTTGCCAGGATTCTCTGACCCATCCCATGACCGATTCATCTTGAGGAGTTCCAGCTTGTATACTGTTTTGAGAGTGGTGAGCTGAGTGGTGGTTTGCTTCTGGGTAAGCGTGTCTATTCTTGTATCTGTTCTACATTTCTATTGTTAACTTTGCATTTGCTCTGTTGCCCGGTTTCGAATCATAGTGCCCTTTTGAGTTTTTGTGCTAGTTTCTTGTGATTGCCTATTTGTCTCCCTGCCCTCCCTCAGTACTGCTGTGTTCATGTCCATATTTTAATGGCCCATTCTCCCTGTTGCTAACTAAAATTATATGTTCTACCATTGTGCCTTACATTTAGCTTTTGTTACCAACGGTCTGTCTAATGCTACAGTAAATTGGTGCCTCCTTACAACTGTGTGCCCCGATCTCCTCCTGCTTCCACTTATGCAGTTTGGCTTTGGTTTGTCCTTTTTGGAGTTTGTAGCTCCACTCGCTACTGACACCCTTCTTAAGGCCCCAGGCAGCTGACCGGGAGGCCTATAATCTGGCCCACAGCCGCACCCAGGCAGTTGTGAGGTGTGCCTTCGACCTCCTAAAATCCAGATTCTGGTGCCTGGACCACAAAGGGGCGCACTCCAGTATTAGCCAGAGAAAGTGGTTAAAATCATCTTGGCCTGCATCGCCCTACACAATTTTACCCTAATGGAGTGGGTGGCAGGGTGGCATGTGAAGGAGGCAACCCCTGCTGCATCTACAGAGGTTCCCAGGCAACTATATTCTAGTTCACAGAGCCGTGCTACCCAATCCATTCATCAGCATTTGGTGGACTCGCTTACATAATTTCATAGTTGTGGTTATTTTTGATTTCCTTCTGTGTGCACCCTTTACAATCTTTGGATGTGAATAAAAAACCAAATTGTTGTTTTCTGGTATTGATTTTCACAACATAAATACAGTGCTATCCAGCTTGGGGGGCTACAGCACAACACCCTAATTGGCCAACAGTTATGTTTATTTATCAGACCAGCAAAGGCGGAGACATGATGGGCACATGCATGTCGCAAGCACATTTCTAGGGTATCCCAATGCGCATTGGCGCTTGTTCACATCGGAGCAGGGCGAGCAAACAACAAGGACTAACATGGCACCAACTGTCTACACCCGTGAGCAGCAAAACTACATCATGATGCAAATTACACATGCTATGCCATTCACCTATGCATGTATGCCGCTTTACAACCAAAGTGTGGACAGGTGACATAGTGTGGACAGGTGACAGAGCGGTGACATACGAGTGAAGTCACATTGCGGGATGTGCAGTAATGGTGTAGGCCTGGGATTCAAATACAAACAGATTGAATGGCAAACAGAAAAATACCAAGAACCAAACCCTGGCTGCCTGTTGAATAGCCAGGCGGGAACCAAGCCAACAACATTAATGTGCCACCCCACATGTGTCACTGTCACATGTCCCACTTTTGCCTGTTTGTAGGGGACACTGGGGGCCGAAGTTGTGTGTAGATAGAGAGAATTGGGAAACTGTTGCAGGGTCAGACAGGCCAGAGACCAAAGACATTACAATCCAACAGTACTAGCGGAGGGGAGAGCTGGGTCGCCACTTGGCCTAAGTGCAAACGCGACTCTGCCACTCGGCCTTGGAGCGCTGGGTCTATGTGCATGTGGACCTTAACTAGGAAGGTGCATGCATGTAGACCTTAACTAGGCCAAGGCACGGAAGGCAGGAAAGTAACATTGGAATTTTGGCCTTGCAGACATTAATAAGCCACCGCCACGACTTCAAGCCCAACACCCATGAAAAGAAGAGATTTGCAGACGTGGCCGCCCATCTGAGCAGCCAGGGACGTCGACTTACACCCTCACACAAATAATAAAGCACTGGTCGGACCTCAAATGACGAAAGTGGCCCCATGTGCACCAACTCTACAGCCAGAACTTTCCAGGTAAGTGGATGGGCAAGCGAGAAGGTGGCTGCACTTAAAGACTACTTGGAGGAGAAGGTTCCAACTATTGTGGCAAAGAAGATGGGTATGGGTGTAAGATGGCAGCTTCGACCACTGCCAGCATCCTCTTCCTCCTCTACAGGATCCCCACCAACAGCCCTGGAACCTGCTGAAGAGGAGGAGGTGTTGAGCTTGTGTTGCCCACAGTCCAGCAGCAGTCAGGTAGGCCAATAGAAAACACACAGGTTTGGTTAAGGGATTCAAAAATAACAGGTGTGCTAAGTGCTGGTGTCTTGTGTTTATCTTTCCCTACAGATTAGTCCAAGGGTGAATATGCCGCAATGGGGCCACATCTGACCCAGGTGGGTACAAACCAAGTCAAACAGACCACTACACAAGCAGAACACAAAAAAAAAAAAAACATGTGCAGACTTGTAAACTACATTTCATTCCAGAGCGACACAGTCAGAAGACACTTCCTGTTTGCAGGCTGCCTGATGCTCCATGAGCCGCCATCTTGGATATGTAAAGGCTCATAACATGCAGTAGATGCGATGAGATGTGAGCAATCTGGATGTACAAGGTGTGGGAAACATATAAGATACGCTCTTATTCAGGGTGAAGGTCCACCTTAAGCGTAAAAAACAACAGACGGACACGGAACACCAAAAAGGATGGACACAGCAGAAACAGACAGGTGAAAACACATACAGGGAGGCCCATACGTGCGTTGTCCGGGATGCATTAATACAACAAGGGGCTAGAGCTAGAGGGAGAGAAACAAATAAATTACGGATCTCCTAGACAAAATGAAACAGAGAGTACGCACAAACAGTCACTTGCAGGGACACACCTGGCATCCCTGACTGCCTCAGAGACAGACTACGAATCTATAGCGACATAATCAAAATCAAACTCATTAAGAGTCGGAAGGTCTTCTACAAGGTCTTCTGGCATCGACTCTGAGGGGGGAGAGGGTAAAAGCATACATCCCTAAGATCCTGGACCAGAAAGGGAAAATGGTACATAGAGATAAAGAAATAGCCGAGGTGTTTAGGAGATATTATGAAACACTATGCAACATACCACCTCACTTTCATTAGTTTAATGACTATATCGGGCTGAATCAGGCCTTCCGAGGCTTCTGCGCGGCCTGATAGAGACTTTGGAAGACCCTAAGTCTGTCCCCACATTTGCACCATATCATTCACCTGGATCAGGTGGGATTCATGCCATTCAGGGAGGGTGAGAGACAACACTGCAAAGGTATTAAACTTACTAGACGCAGTCCAGAGAGTCAATCTCCCCGCAATCTTCCTTGTTATCGATGCTGAGAAGGATTTTGACAGGGTGCAGTGGGACTTCATGTTCAGACTTCTGCAACATATAGGGCTGGGGCCAAATATGATGTCCTGGATCGCTAGTCTCTACCAGCACCCCCCTGCAGTGGTCAGAGTGAACGTCAGGCTGTCTGAGCCTTTCAGCATCTGGAACGGGACGAGGCAGGGATGCTCTTTCTCACCCCTCATTTCTATTATGACCAGGGGATTTCCCTCCCCTCTGGCCATTACAAAGCTGCTGTGTATGCAAACGATCTGATCTTCTTTGTGACTGGGCTGGAGGTTACACTCCCTAACCTGATTCGAGAGCTGGATGATTATAGGGGCATCTCCAACTATAAAATAAACTTGCAATAATCCAAAGCCTTAAACATTAACCTGGCTAGGGACAGAGAAAGTGATCTCCAGAACTCAATTTCATTTAGGTGGGCCTCGGACCACATGACATATCTTGCCAGGAAGATTGGTAGGTCCTTGGACAAGATATTTCCACTTAATCCCCCCCAGCAACGACCTTCACCAAAGACACAGCTTAAAGATGAACTTGCCTCGCCTTCTGTACTTGATGCAAGCACTCCCACTTGACATTCCCAATTGGTTCTTGCAGAAGCTGGGGTCCCTGTTTGCGAGATTCATTTGGCTTGGAAAGATCCCCAGGGTCAGTAGGACCTGTAGGGATCCTGAGAAGGGCAAAGGAGTGTGGTGTTATAGGTCTACCTGACCCTAATTTATACTATGCTGCCTCTCACTTGAACAGAATCATAGACTGGTTTAGACACTCACAGAACAAGAAATGGGTACAGATAGAGCAGAGTAACAAGCCTCTCCCCTTGGGGTCTCTCCCTTGGTTAGCAAAACAGCACATAGGTGGAGTAATGAAGCACCCGCTGATAGGGGCCTTGCTAAAAGTCTGTCACAGATATCTGATGCACAGAGACATGTCACCAGCCTTCTCCCCATTGTACCCGGTTCTGGGGAACCCGGCATTTCTGAGTTGGCTGAGAGGGGGATTATGTAGGGTTCGACATTTCCGGCGGCAGGGAGCCTGGGAACCGCTAGACAGCATTGTGGAATTGAGAGGCCTGCCTAGATGGGGTGCCTGGCAAAAGATGCAGCTGATCCACTTTCTGTCGTCCCTCAAACAACCTGCTCTGGACTTGAGAGAGCTCACCCCATTTGAGAGACTCTGCGAGGAACGAGGCCCCACCCGACACGCACTCTCTCTCATCTACAAGATCCTGATTAGAGATGGAGGGAGATTATGCACTGTCCTTTATCTTAAAGTGGGAAAAGGCCCTGGGCACTAGCTTTACACAGGAGCAGCGGAACAAGATAGTTAGTTTAGCACATAAAACAGCCAAGTGCACCAAATACATGGTAACTAGAAGATACTCACAGGGTGGTATCGGGTGCCCCGAAGTGTCCCCTCTCTGTTGGGGGTGCAGGCAGGAAACTGGAGACCTGCTACACATTTTATGGTCTTGCTCGGGACTGTCGAGGCTTTGAGCAGTAGTTAAGGGGACCATGGAGCTGAGGAGCTTCCGGGGGGCTCTGCCTTTTACCTTCTCCACTACTAGGAGATGACCACCAGAGGTACCAAAAATCTATCCTGGGTCAATTAGTAAACGCGGCGCAAGCGTACATCCCCTTGCATTGGAGGAACCCAACTCCACCTAGCATGTCCCTCTGGTTGAATAAGGTGGCGGAGATTGAGAGGTTTGAGGACATAATTGCAGCATGTAATGAGTTGGCCGAGGCCCACCGGCTTAAATGGTGTGGTTGTGGTGTCGACTTTGTAAATTCACCAGAATTAAAGTTACTGTTTAATAATTATGTATAATAATCAGTAGCGGCAGTTGTACCATATTCTCTTTTATTTCTTCTTACCTTTTCTTCTGTGCTTTGGTCCTGTACATTTATGTGAATTGTCTTATTGCCCTGGTACTTTTTGTCCTGGTGCTGAAGAGACTGGTCCGGGGGCAAGAGTTATATGCATTATGTGGATGAGAGGGTGGCCCTGGGGGTGTCTGTCGGGGGCCCCTGCGACTAGAGTCGAGCCCAGAGTGGTTAGAAGCCGTCAGGAGGGTTGGTGGCATAATCATGGGGGTTACAGCACAGTGCTTGGCTGGGTCAATCCCCGGGCGACAGTTCTAGAGCAACTTGCTATCGGGGAGTCACAGGAGGAAGTGATCACAGATATTTGGCAAAAACCATTTATTTTGTCTGTCTTTGATATTATTCTCTGTTTACAATACCTGTCAATTGATCGTGGTTGCTGTGTTGTATTTTGTGTTTGAAAACATGAAAGTAAAGAATATATAAAAAAAAAAAAAAAAAAGAAAACACATACAAATTCGGCTTCTGAGACGAGTTCGCAAGACCAAAATGTAAATGCTAGCCTAAGATGTATGCATACGCCGAGCAATTACAATCGCATACAAATCGCAGAGAAGTTCACAGGACGCAGCTGGGAATCATGTGTGCGTTTGCAAATTCCCAGTTTACGAGTTCAACCCAGAAAAAAAACGAGCAGGTTATGAAATAGGCTTATTTTCTATTACTACATGTTCTTTAAAGGTTATAACAGTGCAGTACATTGAAGGCAAATTTTCAAAAAGAAATTAAAGGTAAGTGCATTTCTCATAGCAACCTGGTCTATTTTCTTGTACATCACATACAAAAGTATACCAGAAAAACTTGCAAAATCCACAGTTTAAACCGCGCTCCTTTTAAATATTAACTTGAACTTTGACCTTATGACAAAACCTGGCATTAGATTCATGCCTAATGATTGCACCATAGTTAATCTGAAAGACAAATGCTAACCTTACAGATTCCTCCTGGTGACCAGTAAAAATCAGCACTGACCAGTATCAGTTATTCACCAAAACATTATTTCTTGCATACTATGAGGCCCTTCTTAAAGTATTTATTTCACCATTAAGAAGAATAAATACAAGAAATATTTGATTTTTATAACTTTTATATTTTTGTACCCAATAACTGTGAGCAATTAGAATAAATTATAGGTATTTGCTTAAAAAGAATGACAGTATAAGATTCAGATTTGTTTATTAATCGCCAAGTATATACATACATACATACATACATACAAGGATTTTTATTTGGCAAAGGGACTTAGGGGAGAGGAACAATATATACAGATTACACATGTGAATAAACAACTAACTTCTCAAGTATCAATTGACAATAACTTTGGGCTTTATTTATGATGGACGCTGTTTAGCTTTAGATTGTTGCACTAGGTATTGTCATCACCTGTTGGACCCGACTGCTGATTATAAAAGAACCAGTGAGCGCCACTTTGTACTGCCATCTTCTTGATGCTACATTGTGTATTTATGAATTTTTTTCTTCTTGAAAGCTTTGGCGCTGTATTTTTCCGGAGCTGGTCAGCGTTACAGTTACAAGAAATCACTGCTGTGGACAAACTTTACAATGCGTTATTGCTAGGGTCTAGTTGTTGTCCAAATGACACATTGTTAAGCAAAAGATGCAATAAATTTTTTTTATTTAAAGTGGACAAAAACCCAGGATTTTTACTATCCTGGGTTTTGGTCCTGCTCTGTGAAACCCCCCTGATTGCCAATCCTAACTCACCTCTTTCCGGTCCTACGGCACATGCACGGCCGCTCGTCCAATCAGCATGCTCGAAGCCACTGACGTCATACCATCTAAGCCTTCGTCTAAGGCCAGTGGCTCCGAGCATGCTGGTGGCCGCATCCCCACTTCCCTCTAACAGGTAGCGTGCCCGCTTGGACAATCCATATTTCCTCAATGTTGATATTTCTTGGACCCCGTGTCCCGTGTACGGGATGTAGCTTCAGAGAACACTTCCTGAAATCTATCACCATTTGCACCATCTTGTGTTGATGTTTTTCTACAAAAGTGATGACCTCCTTGCAGTAAGCTTGAAAGTCGTCATTGCTGATTATTCCGTTAATAGTCATACTGTCAGCAAATTTTCTCATTGGGTTCTGTGAATGTTCTGTCTCTTAATCTCTTTGCAGGTGTTCTGTGGAACCATTAGTTGCCTCAATTTATTATCAATGATGTTCAAATTGATTTTGTTAAACACTAAACTAAAGTCTAGCATTAGAGCAGTCTGTGTGCTCCAGAACTAGGTTGACTGCATCCTCCAATGATCTGTTTGCTATGGATGCAAAATTAAGAGGGTCCCATTTTCCGTTGGGGATCTGCCTCATGTAGGCCATCACTAGCCTCTAAAGGCAGTGTTGCACAAATAATGCTCTGTTTGTTCTTTTATAGTTCTACCAGACTGGCGCAAAAGGGCTAGTATTCCCATTCTGCTGTCTGCTCACTCATTGACCAGAAAAGTGTATGAGTATTAAGATTTGGAAAGCCTCCTGCTCTTTGAACTAGTATATGGGTCTCTGTGACCCCCTACCAGTTCACCAGTGGAGAAAATACTCAACCTCAAAAGTCTGTTACTTGAAGTCTTAATTAAAGCATGTTGGTTTTCATCTCTGCTGCTTTGGCTAGAGGGATAAACATGCCACCACAGGGGGAGGTATTTGTACTTTGAAGGTGTGGTTTCACTGGCATTCCCCTAGTGTCACTGTGCCACTATAGGGAAGACTTGGAGCCTTTTAGAAGGTACGTGGACCTCTGCCCCTCCCCTCATTGAAGCAGAGACCAGAAGACCAAGGGCAATGTAAATGTTTTTTTTATTTTTTAATGGAGATTTTTTTCTCTACTAGTGAATGGGTAAGGGGTCACAGAGACCAGTTCAAAGGACATGGAGACATGCTGATATCCTCATTTGAATACTAAGGCCCATTGACATAGATCTCCACTAGAAGAGCACGACACCTCTATGTCTTGGAGTTACCAATCCCCATGTCTGGTGCGCCACACTGGTAGCATCTGGTGGGGTGGGGGGGCACACTTTTTTTAACAGTAAAAAAAATGGCCACATTTTGTCAAAATTCAGGCATGAACTCAATTGGCGAATTGGTCAAATTTAATGTTAACCCAAATTTAAAGCTCAGCATTAAGTATGGGTAAATATGTTTTGAAGAAAGTTGACCTCAAAGTTTGTGATCTGTGAGTATAGTACTTTAAATGATTAACCATGTCATGTCATGTTCTGTCCTTGAATTTTACTTGTCATGACTGAGCAAACGGCTATTCTAAGATTGAAAAGGTGATTATTAACACAGGTCAATAACATATGCAGTGTGAAGATGTATCTCCCACAAGTAGCCACATGACATGCACTTTAGAAAAGGGTTCAACCAACATTCAGAAGGCATGTAGACTCATATGGAAAGAGCTATAGACCAGGCAAGACTATAAGCACCTTTTGAGGTGTGCTGCAAAAAAATGTAGTAATTTGAATTGAAAGATCCCAAAGCACAAGACAAGGAAGTCACACAGAGAGATCAGTAGACAAACATTGTTTGACAAGCATTTACAATGTAGGGAATAAATATAATAACCAGTCGTCAAAATGAGTTAGTACATGCTTAGAAGATCCCAATCTCTGAAGAAGCTAAAGAAAACTCACTGCATCCGGTAGTAGATACAAAGTGTTACACATTATACATTAATATCTTACCTCTGACAAAGGGAATATGTAATAGATACCTTTTGGGTTTTAATTTGCACATGCAGATTTTGAATATAGTACTGTATTGTATTTGAAATGTATGTAAGGCTATCAATGAATAAAATATGAATAATATTCCATATATCTATGACTTTTGGTGTAAGAAAGAGATAGAGGGTAAAGGAAGAATTCAGGGACAAGATCTATTTTCATTATGATAAATGGGTCTCATGTGTCATATACCTAAACTCTATTCAACTAACTTCTCTTAAAAAGCACAGTAGAGAAAATCTTTTTAATTGGTGTTAGAGCGGCCATGAAAGAGGGAGGAATTCCAATAAAACGTGAGTAGAGTAAAAGTCCATTGAATGATTAACCATGCCATGTCATCTTCTGCCCTTGAATATTACGTGTCCCTTTGTCATGACTGAGCAAACGATGTGGCTGTTCTGAGATGGGGAATGCTAACACAATGCTAACTTATGGAATTACTTAGTCAGCAGTTTACTGGTCAGTGTGAATATATATCTATAAAGCAAACAAGTATAAAATATAGCTAGTAGATTACATGTACTAATAACATATTTTAGAAAAAACATCTATAATTAAGTAATGACTATATATGTCATTTCACAGGCATTAACGAAGGTTAGCTATTGTATAGGGCTACACTCAGCAATGTCATAAACTTTATCTTTTAAAATTGACAAAGATGGCAGAGAAATAAAGGGTCTGACATTTAACCTTACAAATTATTTTCTCAAGCATGTCCTGGATGTCACTGTAGCTCATAAGGTAATTAGGGGCATAGGGGCTGGGTCCCCATGGCTTGGAGGCCGAATGCCCAGCTCTGGACACGCTAGGACATCAGCCGCTAAGCCTTTTCTTGTGGATCCGGGGTGGTTTTAATGGATAACACCCTAGAAGTTAAATGAGGCTAGAGGGATTCCTGTAAGGAAAACTAAAGTAAAACCCAATGGTGAAACCCATTCAAGCTCATAGAATCTACCAGGCTGTTTCTCCAACAGTTAATTTAGAGTCCAGTAGATTCTACCTGCTTGACATTTCCCCACGTTTACAGCAAAAAAAAAGCTCACCTCTGTCCATGATCCTGTGCCGAGGGGTCTCCATTTTCACTGCTGGTCCTCCGATCCTCTGGGCAGGGTCTTAAGGCTTGTGGCTTCTGACAGCTACCTCCTAGCCACAGGGAACGGCCTTTTATACCAGCAAGTATGCTGATATCAGCTCACTCCAGCGGTATAAATGGCCCATCCCTGCAGCGGAAGTGATAGGCCGAGTGTGGCGGCATTGGATGGTGTGGAACAGCAGAAGAAGGTAAGTAGTAATATATATTTATATATTAAAGGATGTTTTAAGTGTGTGGTTTTTTTGCACATAACACTTGAGATCCCTCTACCAGTTCAGTGGGCAGAAGGGGCCAGCAAGTCACCTTGCCAAAACTTCCAATAACCCCCCCACCCCATTATCTACATCCCCAAAGGCCAGGGGGATGCAGAAGAGTACTGAATACTGAGTACATGTGACTAAGCTAGCTAGTAGCCTTCAGGGCCAGGGACCACCCACTTAGCCTCTGCGTCCTGGTTTACCAGCCCACATATCTGTTGCCTGGGCTGTTTTTGGTGGATAGGAGCACCCCCTGTATAGTGCGCATAGTAGTTGTACTTTATTTGCAAATCTCATATAAAGCTATTTTCAGCGTGGGGTGTCTCCTGGGCAAGAACGGGTTTCTACCGATGTATGTGATACCGTTGTACTCGAAAGGAATGGGAATTTTAAAAGTAATGTGATTTTCTTGAAAACATTACATTTTTGATTTAAAAAAATGCTACAAAATGTTAAAATAGATAATAATGATATCATTCTTTTTTCACATATTTCACCTAAAAGTATTGCAAACATTACAAACAAGACATTTTATGCTAAAGCCCAAACTCAAAACAATAAAACAATATAAAAATATTTCAAAAATCACAGTTAAACACATAGTAGGCTGGTGCTGAAAGAGTTAAAGCTCCAAAGTCCAAAATCCAGTGAGATGAACCTTAGCTAAATGAGGCCTACAAATTACAGCACATTCTATAAGAGCTAGTACTGAAACAAGGCCACAAATGTTCCAGCAGAGAAATGTGGTTAGCCGAGACTTAAAGTCAGGAGAGGTAATGAGGAAATTGAATACAGTTGAGGGTAGATTGAGACCAAGAGAGTTTGACATAGCTGCGGCTGAAAAAAATTGCATTGTAATTGGTGATACCAGAAACAGGCCAGGAAAATACAGATCTTGGATGTGAGATCCAGCATATCCCTCACATTCTGAATGCATTGTCTTAATGGCAGCTCTGGGGGTATTAAATTCCACAGAAGCTTGAGGCTTAAATTGCTAATTCCATACATATTACAATAAAGCCATCATTTACACCTCAGAACCTCCAAAAACAGGTCGAACTTGGTTGATCATAAGATCCTTTAAGCAGCTCTAATGTGATATAGTGCAGAAGGCAAAGCAATACAATTTACATCAAGCTATTTCCACCACTAAATAATCAATATAAATTGCGATAACATTTTGAAATCCTTTGGTTCCAGAAAATAAATTTAATATCTGTTCTCCTTATTTGTATCTATTAGCCTGCAATGCTCCACTGAATCACTTCTTTCACTACATCTTCATTTCTTTAGAAGAAGAAAATGCTAAGATGTTTTATTATACACACTTTCATGGGCCAGACAAGCACATGTTACATTCTGGATGCAAAGAAGACATGTGGCCTCATCCTACAATTTACATTTTGATCTCGAGACCAAACAGACAGATAGTCTGCCCATCCTCTAAGCACGTGGACAGCCAAATGTGAGATTCCTGCTAGAGATCCCCCTAACAGTCTGAAACCCAACAGTCCCATACTTAGCACCTCCACATTCTACTGTCTCCATGTCTCCATTTACCATTCACATGACCACCAAAAGGATGCTTGCACATTAGTATGCACTCGCTGTCCTGTCAAGCCCAATTGTCAGTTGGATGTCACATTAAGGGCAGGTGCAGAAGGGTATGTGGGAGTGTTAGGTACTAGGCTGCTAGGTCTCAGATTGCTAAAGCCCCCCATGCTTAAAAGGCAAACAGACCTTCAGACTGTTTTGACTGGAGGTGCTCTTTAACTTCTACTTCTTAACTTCTGCCCCAAGCCATACTCACTCCTAGGCCAAGACACAGTGGTCACACTTCACAATGGTCACACATGGAAAGGGAGATGAGACTAACCTTGGAGACCAGATACAGAATCTACAGAGCACTGCAGGAAATGTAGGTGAGGCACGAGGGACAGGCACCCATATTTAGACCAAAAGTTGTTTCCGTAAAGATCCCGCAATGCATACACAGAGTGTGATCAAAGTCCACTTCCAGAATTTATTAACAAATCAAAAGCAGAGTGTAAGGTGATACCCATCAATCTCACAAATTAAGCAGAATGTAAGCAAATAATGCCAAATAATTCACTGGCCCTCCTTTCTGAAACCATGTTAAGAAACTCTCTAGCCTTTATTTATTCAATTACACTTCTCCTGCAGGGAAGGAACGGCAGTTAAGCTTTTAGTGCTTTCAGATTTATTGAAGATATTATAACTGATAAGACTAATCCCTTCTTGCACTCCCAAGCCTGTCAGAGCTACTGTGGGAGGAGGGCGCTGCTCTCCTTTAGATAACACACGCTGCAAGCCACTCTGGGCTGTGTGACTGAATGAACTGTCACTGGAGAGCAGCAGGGGGAGCTGCTTTATGGCCAGGGAGCTGTATGGCGACCATTCAAACATCAGACTACATCCAATTAGCGTTTTTATGATTGATTTATATTTATTATGATTAGTAAAAAAAGAAACACAGGCTGGGAACAGAGGGTGACATGGAGCCTAATTTATGAAGTGTCAGTACCACAGAGCCCCACTTTTTTGGCCTCAACGGCACTAAGTGTGAATCAAGAAACAAAAAACAGAAACAACAGAAACAAAAAAAAGGCACTGATGTGGCCACCAGCGAGCATCTTATTTAACGCTAGCGCCCAAAAGGTTGCAGCAATGGACGCTCTGGCTGAAGCAGCGTCAGTTGAAACCTGATACTGTAGGTCAAAATCCCTTAGAGCACAATGGGTTGAACTGGATTTAAGTGTTTTATGCTTATAATAATATTAAACACATTTATTTGTACAGAACTTGCATTGTGACTTGTCAATAATTGAAACACAGAACCTAGATGTCACCAAATGACATTTTTTCATAGAAAAATCATTTTTCGTGGCTTCTTTTTCTTACATATGTGTAATTTGTACAACAACAACTAAAACTAAAACAGCCTAAATGCACTGTAATGTAACTGAAATGATGAAACACTGACAAGCGCTGGAAAAATAAAGCGGCAATCATTACAAATAGGAAAAAAATCATTAATACGTTGTGTAGCACCGAAAGGACGGCGGTACAAAGTGGAGCTCACCTGTGCTCTAAAAATTGACAGTCAGGTTCAACAGGCACTGACACAGGCCAACCAATACCAAATGCAACAATGAAAGCTAATTAGTTTGCAGGGACTTCTAGCACCAATGTAGTCCACAGTGCAGCACCAGAAAAGACTAAAATACCATACTCAAAAACTGTTTCTAAATGGCGCCCATCATGGATAAGGCCCTAAATTAGACACTTTCCAGGTATAGGATACGTTTAGCGGTTGAGTTAGATGGCAGGTTAATCCAGATTAAAAGTCAAAATTTTGAGCTTTGGTCTAACCACCAGCTTTCTGTGGATGTATCCTTATTTGGGATGACCCACACTTGGAACCATTTACTAAACCCTCCGTCCAGTGGTGGACTGCCATAAGGAGACCAGGAGGAATTCCTGTGGGCACTGTTTTGGGAATAATTGGGCTGGTTCTAGTGTACCTTCCAGCACCTTTGTACTGTCCCACTGCACTCTCATCCGCAACAAACCCCTGCTCACCGTCTCCCCCCAATGAATAGCCTCAGCATTATGATTGTAGGGTGAGGGGGCTGCCACTTTTTCTGCCCCCATAATACTAAAGCTCCAGTACCTTTGAATAGGACACATCTACCCCTCTTTACAAACTGTCCCTGCAATGCTACAGTTTTAATTTTAGCCTTGCAGGGCACACAGGCTTAATGCTGCAGGTTGGTCATGGGCTGGTTGAGCCAGTAAAATCCTGGGGCTGATTTTTGGCCCTGTCCACCACTAATCATGGGTGCAGCGCACTCATCTGGAAAGACAACAATGTCCCTACTCTCAAGATGAGGTCAGGCAATTAATAAATACCAGGTAAGTGAAAGTCCAGTCTTCCAATCACCAGTGCCAGCAGAGGGAGGCAGGGTGGGGGTTACGAGAAATAAAAACAGCTTACCTCACCTGGATCCAGCGCTGTCACCAGAGCTACTGCAGGCAAGTGCACAGACTGTGCAAAGAGCTGCATCACCAGTTATGTGCACACTCCTGCCCACACATTCATATGAATAGATGGACAGGACTGCATACAGAGTCAGGAAAGCCTCTCTGGCGGTGGCCAGGCCACGAGGAGCTAGGAGAACAGCGCGTGCTGTTAGACTTTTGTCTTTTGACAGCTGAAATGACTTAAATGTTGAAATGTGGTACCAGATGCATGGAAACTAAAGACAAAAAAAACATTCCAATGAAGAGATTAACATATAATGAAAACTGTGCAAAACCTCCATTACCAGAAACTCGTTTCGCACAGTCCTAAACTGTTTTCCATTTTTAAATTTAAGAAGAAACGGCCGAAATATCAAGGTTTACATTTTTAACTGATTATTTCTCTTCTGAAAAAAGTGAGCTTGGTTCTTGGATCTTTGATACTACATAATACTCACCATAATGGGTTGGCTCTGTGCTGAAAGCAATTTGATGAATCTGGAGGGAGAGGAGGCAGAGGGAGGGGCAGGAAGAGGGAGGAACCAGCAATCCTGTCCCACTCTGCTAAGCTGATTGGAGGACAGGATGAAAAAGAGAATATCATTGGCTGAACCTGTAAGCCCACATATCTCAGCCATTTCTGCTTCAATTTAAAAACAGAAAGCAGTTTAGGACAATGCCAAATGCAGCCTGACGAAATGATATAACAATAACCTTTGCCTGCAGTAACACTTTAAAGGCTCAAAAATATCAAGCCTATGTCCAGGAAAATTGGAGCATTTGGGGATCGGCCAATTAATTTTAATTCATGGATGAATAAAAAATAAAAATTCTGTCTGGTCACTTTAGACAGCTACTTTTTAAGCCTTGCTGAGGTATTGATACCTTCCTTAGCCTTAAATGAGCCCAAATGTTGAATCCATAAAACACATGGCAAACAAATTTAGACATACCACTTCACCCCTGTTTATCGCAATGCCTCAAATGATACAATACTACATTTCAGATTGTTTTATCATATATGAGTTTCAATCATAATAAGTCCAGCATACATTGTGGGCGTTTGATATGCGATGCAATATTGGTGTCTTTTGTAGAAGATTCAGATAAAATTCTCCCTGCATCATGAAATCAATTTTCATTCAAATACAAACGGAGAAAAGAACTAAGACCCAACAGCTGCATCTTGGAAGGATGCCTGCAGGAATGTACCTACTGACACAAGCTCGGCAACAGAAGGAATCCAGCAGGCATGGCACAGCCAGAGGTTTTGTGATGCTTAATAAACTGCTGGCTGACTTCCAACTGAGCAGGCTGGAGCCTGTCTACAAAGACTGTAACAAAGCCTGCTAGAGAAAGGGATTGGGGCTAACAAGCAGCTTAAGGTATGACGCTGCCAGAGAAGATGTGAAACCTAAGATGCAAAAGATGCATCTGAGCCCGTGCACTGGGAGAGCTATGGAGTGCCTTGAGAGCTTCTGAAGTCCTGCGGAGAGCAACCGAAGCCGCCATGCATGAAGATGTCTGACTACAAGAGCGGCATTGCAGATTTCATCAATATTACATTGGAGTTTGGATTCAGTAGCTTACCGCTCGTGTACTGCTTTACATGAGAATGAGCAGAACAATAAATAACAAGATCAAATCTTACTGTTTTTTGATGTTCGGCAAAGAAGAGCCTAGAACAAACATAGGATTTTTATTCATTGCAGTATTCAGTGATATAATGGCTACAGACTCCCAGACTACTGCTTTACATTATTTGTTAAAGGACTCCCTCCCACTGACTCAAGTTTGGGCATTACATGGCTCCTGATTCTGCAGGGGCCAAATGTCAGCCACGCAAGCCTGATGGGTGGCAGTGCAGGGGGGAACAGGTTCTTCTGGGACCCAACTACTCTTAGCTGAAGAAAAGAGGGACATGACTCCAAAGCCTAAAAAAATTGTCTTTCACAGTAATATGTAGGAGCAATCTTTCTGTACTGTGTCCCCAACAAATGCTTCCATACAGTTCCTTAGCTCTCACAGTGCCTTCTCTCAACCTGAAGAGTAACGGGTACAGTCCTGACTGATCCTCCCCGTGTGGGCATCTAGGCCTTAACTTTCTCCTTTTCTACTTTTTAACTTTTCAGTCACATGTTACGCATGGCAGATCCACACTTCACATGTGTGAGTGCCTTCTAATAACCAATTGAACCAGACCTATCTTAACATTATTCCAATAGCTATTCCTAGTTCCTATCTTTCCTTTTATTCAAGAAAGCCCACATAGTGCCACATAGTGCTAGATGAGGTCAGGTAAATGTCAGGTCCCAGTGCAAGTCAAAAATGCCAGAGCGCCTCTGATAGTGCCAGGTAATGTCCCATCTATCAACAGTGCCAGCACTGAGTTCCCTACAGCACCAGGTAAGACCAGGCGCTCACCCTGCATTGCCACTTTTGTAAATTGTGTTTTGCTGGTGCTTGTGCCATAGGATCCCTAGGCTGTTTGGAATAGTTATTGAAAATATTTTTTGTGATGCGCAGCACACTTGCAATTTATGCCATGTAAATCATGTGTCCTGTCTTACACGTGTCCCCAATGCAATTCCCAGTGTTTTATTTATTTATTCCCCTCCCCCCAAAAAAAAATAAAAACAGGGATTACTACAGGCACAGGGCGCCTGGAATCCCCTTCTGACAGCACCCACTAAGGCTCTGTGTATTTTTTTATAAATGTGTCTGCTTTGCAGAGCTCTCAGCGCTAGGAGTCGCAGCAGCATCGTCTGGGAGGGAGCACAGGCATAGCGCTGCTTCGCTGCCTGCTGCTGACAAGTGCAGCCGTTGATTTAACTCAGCCGAAAAAGAAGCAAAAGGTATACTCAACTTCTGTCCACTGTAGCTGATCAGCGGTTGCCTGGCTCTAAAAGACTAACCTGATCATGAGATTGAATCTAAACCACATATTCTGCCTTTGGGAAGCCTCTTCTACACACAGCTGCTCAATCACAGTGATGCTGGTACACCCTTCAGTAACTTCAATGGAGGGGGAACGTGTTGCAACCTGCGGTTACCAGATGCTTTGTCTGGTGCTTCGGCCTAGTAGTATGGGAGGGCAATTGGGCCAATAGTTTTACCCAGATACTGCCACAATATAGGTCTGGCAAGAGGCACTCCGAAAGCAATATGCGGGCTGAATTTAAAGCAGAAAATAACCGGGTAATTTGACTTTCCTGGGTTTTGTTCTGTTCCCTGGGGCATCCAGATTTGGGATTCCCCACTTTATGAAACCCCCAGAAAGCTCCAAACAGCTAAACTCTTCCACTTTCCAACAGTACATGTGCTGTCACTCAGTCAATGAGAGCTGTAAGGTATGTTTACCTCTTTCTGCAAATGACTCGCATTGACTTTAATGGGGAGCGCGTGCTGCCACATCCCCCGTAACCCTGGCCTCATGCACACTCCCACCCCAGCATATCTGAATAGCTGGGACAGGGGATGCTGAATGATGCAGTCACAGCATGCGGCTTCCATTGGGCGAGAGCCCATGCATGTGCCCTGGGAAGTTTCACACATCCTTTAGATTCCAAGCCAGTCGCTGGTGGGTTTTGTTCTGCTTTAATACTGACACAAATTCAAAGCTCCTTCCTAGTTATTGTTGCTTTGTTGTATTATCCCTGCATAGTACATTGTATTTCGTTGTATCACCTTAAAGCAAAACAAAACCCAGCAGTGGCTGGTCTGGAATCTAAAAAATTCCTGGCCTGTTCCTGGCTTTCCCTGAGGACATCCTGAATCACCCCTCCAACTTCGCATGTGCAAGCTCCCGTCCAATCAAAGTCGCTTGCTCAAAAGACATGATTTTGTAAACGGTTCTGATTGTAGACAATGAGGAGTGCATGCCCCAGCCATTCAGATAGCCGAGGCATCCCCATTCATCCTAATTAGAGCCGCTTGCCAAATTACATCATCACAGCAAGCTACTTTAATTGGACGGGAGCCTGCTCATGCTCCATTGGAACAGGGCTGAGGTAAGCAGATCGGGGGATTTGGGGGTTTTACACAGCTTTTACACATTACGATTCGGGATGCCCCAGGGAAGCGGAATAAAACCTGGGAAAGTAAACAAACCCGGGATTTGTTCCTCTTTAAAGTTGCACTTTATTTTGACAAATTCTATAAATTCAGTAAAGTCTCCAGTGCTGTAATATGGTCTATTCTTATCACAGTGGAGAGCTGTGTCTGTTTTCCTGTCATAGTCAACTGAGGCGCTTATTTAACAAGGGATAGCGCCAGGTAGCGAATGGTGAGCGAACGGTAATGACGCTCACCGCCACGAGAACGCCGGCTCCCCTCCGCAATCACACATTTATCAAGCCGATCCTGCTTAGCAACTGACAGAGCGCCAGATAGCGAATCATTCATCATTATTCCAGCCTCACCCCACAGCGCCAGCGAGCGAACTTGAACAGCGACAGGTATGACCTCTCGCTACCTGGCGCTCTCCAATGCATTTCAATGGAGCAATCTTTAAATACTCATAATTAATTGCTATTTTTTTTTTTTTTTTTTTTTTTAAATGTCAAAAATTCTGTGATCACTTCTGCAATGTTAGATATTTTTTTTAAGGTAAAAAAAAAAAAAAATTTGTGCAGAATTGATATTACAGGTCTGATATTAATGTATTCATATTACAAACATGTTTTTTTCTAAAAATATGGTTGTTTGGGGGTTAAAAAACTACTTTTAACCCATCGCCGCCAGCGCTCTGGGGTTTAAACAAGCATTTCACAGCGCGAGAATGTTTGGAGCGTGATTTGTTAACGAATATGCTGGAAGCCGTTCGCTATGGCCGTTCGCTGTCATGCGCTCCCATACAGCGCGGAACCTGTCAAACAGTGACTCCTAACCCCGTATTCAACATTACCGCACACCGACTGAGTCGCTGTCGACAGCCGAACAACGGCCAAGCACAGCAAATACTAGCGGGCGCTGTGAAAATAACGCTACTGTCGCTCATCTGTCACTACCTGGCGCTATTAATGAATCGGCCTCTGAGTCACTATTTGATACTGTTTGCAGACTGTACGTACTTAATACATATGAAGATTTTTCTGGTGCACTTCTGTGTATGGCCAAACCTACAGTAGTTACTAGGCAAAAATAGGGTTTTGTCCATAGGGTAACAAATTTGCTGAGTGGAGCAAGTGAGTAGATTTTTCATTCATGTGGAGGCTAATTTAAGACTAGCGCCACATGTTGCCATGTGAGCGTCTATGTAGCGCACTTAGAGCGACTGCTAGTAGACGCTGCAAGCCGGTGTCTGGCGCTGTGACCTAGCTTAGCGGGTGGACAAGTGACGCTGTACTATCCTGTGTAGGAGTGATAAACGTAATGTCTAGAGGGCACTGTAGAAGTGCTCTCCCTGATTCACTGCAGAGTCAATCGCGAACACTAGGTGGTGTCACAAGATCAAAGCGCCCAAGACTACGCTACATCTAACAACAGGACAAGGCTACAGCAAACGATAGGTAGCGCCAGTTAAGTGCGTCCGGCACTCGGCACTGAAGCCCATATTTAAGAAAAAATTACACACAACCAAAAACTGGGAGCTCTAGCATCAAGCGCCAGAAGCTATGTGATAAAAGTCTGTTTCTCAACACATATCCACCAGCACCAGAACGAAAACATATGGAATGACATTGTTTTAACACTTTGACAATGACAAGGCAATGGCAGACCTGTACATACAATTCTGCATAAAAAAAACACAATAAAAGTGATTGTTTGCAGGGCAGGAGAAGGCGCACAATGATTTGAGCAAAAAATGTAAAAATTTGCTTTAGCAACACGCTATTTAAACACAACCAAATGAAGCCCCATTGAAATGTATGGCAGAGCGCTACTGAGCGACAGTTACTACATGGTGCTGCTGAACATAGAGCGCCTGCGCCATACACTGAGCCGCCGCTAGTAATACATGTGACACTACATGACGCAATTAGAGGTGCTGACCAGATTGACTTTGTAAAATGTGTCTTTCACATACAGCGTTACCTTACCTGGCATTTCTGTTTCCTAAATAACCCCCTTAGGTAAGTTAGGGTTAACTGGGGGGGAGGGATGGGGGTTTGATGTTTATATTTTACCTTTAATTAGAGGGAATTTATTCATAGTGCCATCACCATGAGCTGCCAAGGTCTATATAAGCAATTTTAAAACAGCGCATAGGGGTTAAAAGGGGTTAAAGTGGACCAACACCCACAAAAGCAACTATGCTTTAAACAAACAAACATAAAAAGATACTTACGTTTTGATGATCCTTGCAGCCCTCTGTCGCTCGCAGCGTCTGTTTTCTAGAATCCCCTTGGCCGGAAGTCCCGCCCTCCAGCTCTTGTTCGTGTCCTTGACTGGCGTCTGCACTGCTTAGACGTGCATACCAGTCTTCAGGGATCGCGTGATTTCGGCTTCAGTTCTTCTGGAGTGACGTCATCAGTGTGGGCGTGGAGGAAGGCAGGGAGGAGCTGAAAGGCGGAGGTAGCGAAAGGCGGGGATGTGCCAATGAGGTGGCATATTCCCTCCTTTCACTCCCTCCGCCTTTCAGCGAAGCGCCCTCCCTTTCCCCTGCTCTGTCAGAGCGCGCTCGCGTAAAGAAAAAAAAAGCGCAACGCGCATGCGCAGTAGTGGAAGTGAAGCGCCGCTCTCTCCTGATGATGCAAGCGGTGCTTCACATACCTACTGCGCATTTGCGAGATTCACAAGAGGAAGAGGTCAAACGATCTCTTCCTCATAGATGGAAAACAAAGATGGCGACGCGAAAAAGAAAATGATGCGATCATCGGAGGTAAGTTTTTTTTTTTTTTTTTTTTTTTTTTTTTTATAATTATGGGTCCTGGGGCATGCCATGGCTTATTTTTTGAAAGGAAGAAAAAAAAAGCTCCAGGGTGTTAGTCCACTTTATAGAAAAAACAACTGATGCTGCTCCCTCAGATAAAGTTTGGAAATGGTTAGTGACAAAACAGTGGTATGGGTTTGCAGCTTTATTCAATGTGAAATGTTAGTGTGCTCTGCCAGAACAATAGGACAGCTTACTAAGCAGTAATGCACTGGTAAGAGGTGAGAGCCACCTAATGGCATCTGTATGTAATGTTGAAAGTTATGCATATGTCTGTGTGCTTTTCCTCTGCACCCTGGACCTGTTTATGGGCCATTTAAATGTGCTTTCACTGTCTGCCAATAATACGGTGATTTAATGTCTGCTATAAATCAAGAACATGAACTAACTGCAGTGACAGTGTAACACATCTGCAGTCCGCACTTGCAATAACAATTTCCAGAAGTTGCCCATGTGTCCAGGCGCTAGGAAGTTGGCACCACAGTCTAACCCTGCTTAGCATCTGAAGGTCAGTAGCCGCTGTTTCTAAGTAGTCATTTAGCCACTTAGCAGTCACAGCTAGTAGGAAGAAATCTGCCAAGTCGCAGTCAGACTGAATTTAGAGCTGAACAAATGATTTGCCATGCCTTGCAGAATGAGCACCATGGCTAAATTGGTTTTAGTGATTTCTGTACTTAGTAGTTGACTAAAAGTAACCAGCTTCATAGAATTACTAGGAAATTCAAGCGCGCCCTAGAAATTAGATTAGACAATTTTTTGCAAATTCATTGGAAGAAAAATCTATTAATAGTGTCACTGGAATAGATTAGACTTGGAATTGTCAGTATAGAGCCCAATTTAATAATAGTGTCCCTTTGCGCCACTTGAGCGTTCTTGGCGTCACAGCCGCAACTGCAACCACAGGCAGCAGTGGTGCTGTTTTTTTGTTCTATGGAGATAGTGGCTGGTAGTGCCAGGGGGTACGCCACAAAACCATTGTATTTAACAAACAATCACAGCGCCTGCACTGGCGCACTCAGGCATAAAGCACAGGGTGAAATGAAAAAAAAGGGCATTTTAAAAGGATGGCAGTACAGTGACAATGTACAAACACATGGAATGACATTGGGGACAGATGAATGGCATGACACATGATTTGCAGGGCAAAAGGCGCTAGTTAGCAGTGTATAACCTAAGTGTAGAAAATTACTTAAAACATTCCAAACAGGCCAGCAATCCCTTGTGACACACATGAGCACAAAAAAAAAACAATGACCAGAAAAAAAACACTGACCAACAATGACATAACTAGAAAGCATAATTGAAACCTATGGGAGAATAACACTGAGCTCCTGTGTGCACATGATGTGATGTGGCATTGTCGGGAACACAGTACTGGCATTCATATAATCCCCGACACTTTTGATATAGAAACATAGAAGGTTGACGGCAGAAGGAGACCATACGGTCCATCTAGTCTGCCCTTATGTGTATACTATATGTACTCTTTATCTTAGGATAGATGTGTGCTTATCCCAGGCATGTTTAAATTCAGTGACTGTTGATTTTTCAACTACCTCTGCTGGAAGTTTGTTCCAAGCATCTACTACTCTTTCTGTAAAATAATATTTTCTAACATTGCTCTTGATCTTCCCCCCGACTAGCTTCAGGTTGTGACCCCTTGTTCTATCATTAAGTTTCTTCTTAAAAACACTTCCCTCCTGAACCTTATTCAATCCTTTCATATATTTAAAGGTCTCAATCATGTCCCCCCTCTCCCTTATTTCCTCCAGACTGTACAAATTAAGTTCTTTAAGTCTCTCCTGATAAGTTTTAAGTTTAAGTCCTTCCACCATTTTCGTTGCCCGCCTTTGGACACGTTCTATTTGAATAATGTCTTTTTGCAGGTAAGGTCTCCAGAACTGCACACAGTATTCTAGCTGTGGCCTTACCAGGGCTCTATACAGAGGCATCACAACCTCCCTCTTCCTACTGGTGATGCCTCGAGCTATGCAGCCGAGCATCCTGCTTGCTTTTCCCACTGCCTGGCTACACTGTCCACTCATCTTGCAGCTATCAGTAATCAGTACCCCTAAATCTCTCTCCTCCGAGGTCCTGGCTAACACAGTACTGCCCATATGGTACTCAGAGCAGGGATTCCTTCTACCCAAGTGCATGATTTTACATTTAGAGACATTAAACTCTAGTTTCCACAGTTTTGACCATCTATCCAGTAAAGCTAAATCATTTTCCATGCTGCAGACACCTCCCGGAATATCCACCCTATTTGTATCATCAGCAATAGGGATGAGCGAATCGATCCGGACGAACCCGGATTCGATCCGAATTTCATGAAAAATTCGATTCGGATCGAATCCGAATTTCCCCGTGCTTCGATCGCTCGAAGTTTTCCTTTAACATCCATTCATTTACATTACAGGCATTCTAAGATGGCGGACGGGACATGTCCAGACATCTACCCCGCGCCAGAGCAAGCTGGGGCAGTCACATGCAGCCTATCAGCAGCCAGCAAGCCCGGTGACGTCACAGCGCTATTTAAGTCGGCGGACATCTTGCTTTTCCTCATTTCTCTATTGCATTCGTGAGAAACAGGACGCTGCTGTAGTGAGGGAGAGACAGAGAGCCAGGGACAGACAGGGACAGGCAGGAGACAGGCTGGAGACAGGCAGAAAGTCAGCGAAAAGCAGGGAAAGTTAGGAAAAATCGGAGGAAGTCACAGGGAGATTTTTTTTTTTTTCATCCAGCCTGAGTGTTACTGGATGGCTGACTGGCTTTGTTAGCGTTTTCAGGCTGCTTATACACTTACTGTGCATATATACTGAACTGATCTCAAGTCTGCTGTGAGGCATCCCATTCTGTGACTACACCAGCCTCTATGTACTATAACGCTTTGCACTTATTCTAAAAGTAATTTGGCCTGATAAAGACACTTTTGCTGTGCATAGTAGTACTGCTGCCAGGTGCTCTCTGGTTGGGGCATCCCATTCTGTGACTGCAACAGCCTCTATTTACTATAACCCTTTGCACTTATTCTAAAAGTAATTTGGCCTGATAAAGACACTTTTGCTGTGCATAGTAGTACTGCTGCCAGGTGCTCTCCGGTTGGGGCATCCCATTCTGTGACTACAACAGCCTCTATTTACTATAACCCTTTGCACTTATTCTAAAAGTAATTTGGCCTGATAAAGACACTTTTGCTGTGCATAGTAGTACTGCTGACAGGTGCTCTCTGGTTGGGGCATCCCATTCTGTGACTACACCAGCCTCTATTTACTATAACCCTTTTCACTTATTCTAAAAGTAATGTGGCCTGATAAAGACACTTTTGCTTTGCATAGTAGTACTGCTGCCAGGTGCTCTCTGGTTGGGGCATCCCATTCTGTGACTACAACAGCCTCTATTTACTATAACCCGTTGCACTTATTCTAAAAGTAATGTGGCCTGATAAAGACACTTTTGCTGTGCATAGTAGTACTGCTGCCAGGTGCTCTCCGGTTGGGGCATCCCATTCTGTGACTACACCAGCCTCTATTTACTATAACCCTTTGCACTTATTCTAAAAGTAATTTGGCCTGATAAAGACACTTTTGCTGTGCATAGTAGTACTGCTGCCAGGTGCTCTCTGGTTGGGGCATCCCATTCTGTGACTACAACAGCCTCTATTTACTATAACCCTTTGCACTTATTCTAAAAGTAATTTGGCCTGATAAAGACACTTTTGCTGTGCATAGTAGTACTGCTGCCAGGTGCTCTCCGGTTGGGGCATCCCATTCTGTGACTACAACAGCCTCTATTTACTATAACCCTTTGCACTTATTCTAAAAGTAATTTGGCCTGATAAAGACACTTTTGCTGTGCATAGTAGTACTGCTGCCAGGTGCTCTCTGGTTGGGGCATCCCATTCTGTGACTACACCAGCCTCTATTTACTATAACCCTTTTCACTTATTCTAAAAGTAATGAGGCCTGATAAAGACACTTTTGCTTTGCATAGTAGTACTGCTGCCAGGTGCTCTCTGGTTGGGGCATCCCATTCTGTGACTACAACAGCCTCTATTTACTATAACCCTTTGCACTTATTCTAAAAGTAATGTGGCCTGATA
Source organism: Gastrophryne carolinensis (assembly GCA_027917425.1). Taxonomy (NCBI): domain Eukaryota; kingdom Metazoa; phylum Chordata; class Amphibia; order Anura; family Microhylidae; genus Gastrophryne; species Gastrophryne carolinensis. Next base: position 461,916,167 of record CM051235.1, read on the forward strand.
AAGACACTTTTGCTGTGCATAGTAGTACTGCTGCCAGGTGCTCTCCGGTTGGGGCATCCCATTCTGTGACTACAACAGCCTCTATTTACTATAACCCTTTGCACTTATTCTAAAAGTAATTTGGCCTGATAAAGACACTTTTGCTGTGCATAGTAGTACTGCTAACAGGTGCTCTCTGGTTGGGGCATCCCATTCTGTGACTACACCAGCCTCTATTTACTATAACCCTTTTCACTTATTCTAAAAGTAATGTGGCCTGATAAAGACACTTTTGCTTTGCATAGTAGTACTGCTGCCAGGTGCTCTCTGGTTGGGGCATCCCATTCTGTGACTACAACAGCCTCTATTTACTATAACCCTTTGCACTTATTCTAAAAGTAATGTGGCCTGATAAAGACACTTTTGCTGTGCATAGTAGTACTGCTGCCAGGTGCTCTCCGGTTGGGGCATCCCATTCTGTGACTACAACAGCCTCTATTTACTATAACCCTTTGCACTTATTCTAAAAGTAATTTGGCCTGATAAAGACACTTTTGCTGTGCATAGTAGTACTGCTGACAGGTGCTCTTTGGTTGGGGCATCCCATTCTGTGACTACACCAGCCTCTATTTACTATAACCCTTTTCACTTATTCTAAAAGTAATGTGGCCTGATAAAGACACTTTTGCTTTGCATAGTAGTACTGCTGCCAGGTGCTCTCTGGTTGGGGCATCCCATTCTGTGACTACAACAGCCTCTATTTACTATAACCCTTTGCACTTATTCTAAAAGTAATTTGGCCTGATAAAGACACTTTTGCTGTGCATAGTAGTACTGCTGCCAGGTGCTCTCTGGTTGGGGCATCCCATTCTGTGACTACACCAGCCTCTATTTAGTATAACCCTTTTCACTTATTCTAAAAGTAATGTGGCCTGATAAAGACACTTTTGCTGTGCATAGTAGTACTGCTGCCAGGTGCTCTCCGGTTGGGGCATCCCATTCTGTGACTACACCAGCCTCTATTTACTATAACCCTTTGCACTTATTCTAAAAGTAATTTGGCCTGATAAAGACACTTTTGCTGTGCATAGTAGTACTGCTGACAGGTGCTCTCTGGTTGGGGCATCCCATTCTGTGACTACACCAGCCTCTATTTACTATAACCCTTTTCACTTATTCTAAAAGTAATGTGGCCTGATAAAGACACTTTTGCTTTGCATAGTAGTACTGCTGCCAGGTGCTCTCTGGTTGGGGCATCCCATTCTGTGACTACAACAGCCTCTATTTACTATAACCCTTTGCACTTATTCTAAAAGTAATGTGGCCTGATAAAGACACTTTTGCTGTGCATAGTAGTACTGCTGCCAGGTGCTCTCCGGTTGGGGCATCCCATTCTGTGACTACAACAGCCTCTATTTACTATAACCCTTTGCACTTATTCTAAAAGTAATTTGGCCTGATAAAGACACTTTTGCTGTGCATAGTAGTACTGCTAACAGGTGCTCTCTGGTTGGGGCATCCCATTCTGTGACTACACCAGCCTCTATTTACTATAACCCTTTTCACTTATTCTAAAAGTAATGTGGCCTGATAAAGACACTTTTGCTTTGCATAGTAGTACTGCTGCCAGGTGCTCTCTGGTTGGGGCATCCCATTCTGTGACTACAACAGCCTCTATTTACTATAACCCTTTGCACTTATTCTAAAAGTAATGTGGCCTGATAAAGACACTTTTGCTGTGCATAGTAGTACTGCTGCCAGGTGCTCTCCGGTTGGGGCATCCCATTCTGTGACTACAACAGCCTCTATTTACTATAACCCTTTGCACTTATTCTAAAAGTAATTTGGCCTGATAAAGACACTTTTGCTGTGCATAGTAGTACTGCTGACAGGTGCTCTTTGGTTGGGGCATCCCATTCTGTGACTACACCAGCCTCTATTTACTATAACCCTTTTCACTTATTCTAAAAGTAATGTGGCCTGATAAAGACACTTTTGCTTTGCATAGTAGTACTGCTGCCAGGTGCTCTCTGGTTGGGGCATCCCATTCTGTGACTACAAAAGCCTCTATTTACTATAACCCTTTGCACTTATTCTAAAAGTAATGTGGCCTGATAAAGACACTTTTGCTGTGCATAGTAGTACTGCTGCCAGGTGCTCTCCGGTTGGGGCATCCCATTCTGTGACTACAACAGCCTCTATTTACTATAACCCTTTGCACTTATTCTAAAAGTAATTTGGCCTGATAAAGACACTTTTGCTGTGCATAGTAGTACTGCTGACAGGTGCTCTCTGGTTGGGGCATCCCATTCTGTGACTACACCAGCCTCTATTTACTATAACCCTTTTCACTTATTCTAAAAGTAATGTGGCCTGATAAAGACACTTTTGCTGTGCATAGTAGTACTGCTGCCAGGTGCTCTCCGGTTGGGGCATCCCATTCTGTGACTACACCAGCCTCTATTTACTATAACCCTTTGCACCTATTCTAAAAGTAATTTGGCCTGATAAAGACACTTTTGCTGTGCATAGTAGTACTGCTGACAGGTGCTCTCTGGTTGGGGCATCCCATTCTGTGACTACACCAGCCTCTATTTACTATAACCCTTTTCACTTATTCTAAAAGTAATGTGGCCTGATAAAGACACTTTTGCTTTGCATAGTAGTACTGCTGCCAGGTGCTCTCTGGTTGGGGCATCCCATTCTGTGACTACAACAGCCTCTATTTACTATAACCCTTTGCACTTATTCTAAAAGTAATGTGGCCTGATAAAATACACTTTTGCTGTGCATAGTAGTACTGCTGCCAGGTGCTCTCTGGTTGGGGCATCCCATTCTGTGACTACAACAGCCTCTATTTACTATAACCCTTTGCACTTATTCTAAAAGTAATTTGGCCTGATAAAGACACTTTTGCTGTGCATAGTAGTACTGCTGCCAGGTGCTCTCCGGTTGGGGCATCCCATTCTGTGACTACAACAGCCTCTATTTACTATAACCCTTTGCACTTATTCTAAAAGTAATTTGGCCTGATAAAGACACTTTTGCTGTGCATAGTAGTACTGCTAACATGTGCTCTCTGGTTGGGGCATCCCATTCTGTGACTACACCAGCCTCTATTTACTATAACCCTTTTCACTTATTCTAAAAGTAATGTGGCCTGATAAAGACACTTTTGCTTTGCATAGTAGTACTGCTGCCAGGTGCTCTCTGGTTGGGGCATCCCATTCTGTGACTACAACAGCATCTATTTACTATAACCCTTTGCACTTATTCTAAAAGTAATGTGGCCTGATAAAGACACTTTTGCTGTGCATAGTAGTACTGCTGCCAGGTGCTCTCCGGTTGGGGCATCCCATTCTGTGACTACAACAGCCTCTATTTACTATAACCCTTTGCACTTATTCTAAAAGTAATTTGGCCTGATAAAGACACTTTTGCTGTGCATAGTAGTACTGCTAACAGGTGCTCTCTGGTTGGGGCATCCCATTCTGTGACTACACCAGCCTCTATTTACTATAACCCTTTTCACTTATTCTAAAAGTAATGTGGCCTGATAAAGACACTTTTGCTTTGCATAGTAGTACTGCTGCCAGGTGCTCTCTGGTTGGGGCATCCCATTCTGTGACTACAACAGCCTCTATTTACTATAACCCTTTGCACTTATTCTAAAAGTAATTTGGCCTGATAAAGACACTTTTGCTGTGCATAGTAGTACTGCTGCCAGGTGCTCTCTGGTTGGGGCATCCCATTCTGTGACTACACCAGCCTCTATTTAGTATAACCCTTTTCACTTATTCTAAAAGTAATGTGGCCTGATAAAGACACTTTTGCTGTGCATAGTAGTACTGCTGCCAGGTGCTCTCCGGTTGGGGCATCCCATTCTGTGACTACACCAGCCTCTATTTACTATAACCCTTTGCACTTATTCTAAAAGTAATTTGGCCTGATAAAGACACTTTTGCTGTGCATAGTAGTACTGCTGACAGGTGCTCTCTGGTTGGGGCATCCCATTCTGTGACTACACCAGCCTCTATTTACTATAACCCTTTTCACTTATTCTAAAAGTAATGTGGCCTGATAAAGACACTTTTGCTTTGCATAGTAGTACTGCTGCCAGGTGCTCTCTGGTTGGGGCATCCCATTCTGTGACTACAACAGCCTCTATTTACTATAACCCTTTGCACTTATTCTAAAAGTAATGTGGCCTGATAAAGACACTTTTGCTGTGCATAGTAGTACTGCTGCCAGGTGCTCTCCGGTTGGGGCATCCCATTCTGTGACTACAACAGCCTCTATTTACTATAACCCTTTGCACTTATTCTAAAAGTAATTTGGCCTGATAAAGACACTTTTGCTGTGCATAGTAGTACTGCTAACAGGTGCTCTCTGGTTGGGGCATCCCATTCTGTGACTACACCAGCCTCTATTTACTATAACCCTTTTCACTTATTCTAAAAGTAATGTGGCCTGATAAAGACACTTTTGCTTTGCATAGTAGTACTGCTGCCAGGTGCTCTCTGGTTGGGGCATCCCATTCTGTGACTACAACAGCCTCTATTTACTATAACCCTTTGCACTTATTCTAAAAGTAATGTGGCCTGATAAAGACACTTTTGCTGTGCATAGTAGTACTGCTGCCAGGTGCTCTCCGGTTGGGGCATCCCATTCTGTGACTACAACAGCCTCTATTTACTATAACCCTTTGCACTTATTCTAAAAGTAATTTGGCCTGATAAAGACACTTTTGCTGTGCATAGTAGTACTGCTGACAGGTGCTCTTTGGTTGGGGCATCCCATTCTGTGACTACACCAGCCTCTATTTACTATAACCCTTTTCACTTATTCTAAAAGTAATGTGGCCTGATAAAGACACTTTTGCTTTGCATAGTAGTACTGCTGCCAGGTGCTCTCTGGTTGGGGCATCCCATTCTGTGACTACAAAAGCCTCTATTTACTATAACCCTTTGCACTTATTCTAAAAGTAATGTGGCCTGATAAAGACACTTTTGCTGTGCATAGTAGTACTGCTGCCAGGTGCTCTCCGGTTGGGGCATCCCATTCTGTGACTACAACAGCCTCTATTTACTATAACCCTTTGCACTTATTCTAAAAGTAATTTGGCCTGATAAAGACACTTTTGCTGTGCATAGTAGTACTGCTGACAGGTGCTCTCTGGTTGGGGCATCCCATTCTGTGACTACACCAGCCTCTATTTACTATAACCCTTTTCACTTATTCTAAAAGTAATGTGGCCTGATAAAGACACTTTTGCTGTGCATAGTAGTACTGCTGCCAGGTGCTCTCCGGTTGGGGCATCCCATTCTGTGACTACACCAGCCTCTATTTACTATAACCCTTTGCACCTATTCTAAAAGTAATTTGGCCTGATAAAGACACTTTTGCTGTGCATAGTAGTACTGCTGACAGGTGCTCTCTGGTTGGGGCATCCCATTCTGTGACTACACCAGCCTCTATTTACTATAACCCTTTTCACTTATTCTAAAAGTAATGTGGCCTGATAAAGACACTTTTGCTTTGCATAGTAGTACTGCTGCCAGGTGCTCTCTGGTTGGGGCATCCCATTCTGTGACTACAACAGCCTCTATTTACTATAACCCTTTGCACTTATTCTAAAAGTAATGTGGCCTGATAAAATACACTTTTGCTGTGCATAGTAGTACTGCTGCCAGGTGCTCTCTGGTTGGGGCATCCCATTCTGTGACTACAACAGCCTCTATTTACTATAACCCTTTGCACTTATTCTAAAAGTAATTTGGCCTGATAAAGACACTTTTGCTGTGCATAGTAGTACTGCTGCCAGGTGCTCTCCGGTTGGGGCATCCCATTCTGTGACTACAACAGCCTCTATTTACTATAACCCTTTGCACTTATTCTAAAAGTAATTTGGCCTGATAAAGACACTTTTGCTGTGCATAGTAGTACTGCTAACATGTGCTCTCTGGTTGGGGCATCCCATTCTGTGACTACACCAGCCTCTATTTACTATAACCCTTTTCACTTATTCTAAAAGTAATGTGGCCTGATAAAGACACTTTTGCTTTGCATAGTAGTACTGCTGCCAGGTGCTCTCTGGTTGGGGCATCCCATTCTGTGACTACAACAGCATCTATTTACTATAACCCTTTGCACTTATTCTAAAAGTAATGTGGCCTGATAAAGACACTTTTGCTGTGCATAGTAGTACTGCTGCCAGGTGCTCTCCGGTTGGGGCATCCCATTCTGTGACTACACCAGCCTCTATTTACTATAACCCTTTGCACTTATTCTAAAAGTAATTTGGCCTGATAAAGACACTTTTGCTGTGCATAGTAGTACTGCTGACAGGTGCTCTTTGGTTGGGGCATCCCATTCTGTGACTACACCAGCCTCTATTTACTATAACCCTTTTCACTTATTCTAAAAGTAATGTGGCCTGATAAAGACACTTTTGCTTTGCATAGTAGTACTGCTGCCAGGTGCTCTCTGGTTGGGGCATCCCATTCTGTGACTACAACAGCCTCTATTTACTATAACCCTTTGCACTTATTCTAAAAGTAATGTGGCCTGATAAAGACACTTTTGCTGTGCATAGTAGTACTGCTGCCAGGTGCTCTCCGGTTGGGGCATCCCATTCTGTGACTACACCAGCCTCTATTTACTATAACCCTTTGCACTTATTCTAAAAGTAATTTGGCCTGATAAAGACACTTTTGCTGTGCATAGTAGTACTGCTGCCAGGTGCTCTCTGGTTGGGGCATCCCATTCTGTGACTACAAAAGCCTCTATTTACTATAACCCTTTGCACTTATTCTAAAAGTAATTTGGCCTGATAAAGACACTTTTGCTGTGCATAGTAGTACTGCTGACAGGTGCTCTCCGGTTGGGGCATCCCATTCTGTGACTACAACAGCCTCTATTTACTATAACCCTTTGCACTTATTCTAAAAGTAATTTGGCCTGATAAAGACACTTTTGCTGTGCATAGTAGTACTGCTGACAGTTGCTCTCTGGTTGGGGCATCCCATTCTGTGACTACACCAGCCTCTATTTACTATAACCCTTTTCACTTATTCTAAAAGTAATGTGGCCTGATAAAGACACTTTTGCTGTGCATAGTAGTACTGCTGCCAGGTGCTCTCCGGTTGGGGCATCCCATTCTGTGACTACACCAGCCTCTATTTACTATAACCCTTTGCACTTATTCTAAAAGTAATTTGGCCTGATAAAGACACTTTTGCTGTGCATAGTAGTACTGCTGCCAGGTGCTCTCTGGTTGGGGCATCCCATTCTGTGACTACAACAGCCTCTATTTACTATAACCCTTTGCACTTATTCTAAAAGTAATTTGGCCTGATAAAGACACTTTTGCTGTGCATAATAGTACTGCTGCCAGGTGCTCTCCGGTTGGGGCATCCCATTCTGTGACTACAACAGCCTCTATTTACTATAACCCTTTGCACTTATTCTAAAAGTAATTTGGCCTGATAAAGACACTTTTGCTGTGCATAGTAGTACTGCTGACAGGTGCTCTCTGGTTGGGGCATCCCATTCTGTGACTACACCAGCCTCTATTTACTATAACCCTTTTCACTTATTCTAAAAGTAATGTGGCCTGATAAAGACACTTTTGCTTTGCATAGTAGTACTGCTGCCAGGTGCTCTCTGGTTGGGGCATCCCATTCTGTGACTACAACAGCCTCTATTTACTATAACCCTTTGCACTTATTCTAAAAGTAATTTGGCCTGATAAAGACACTTTTGCTTTGCATAGTAGTACTGCTGCCAGGTGCTCTCTGGTTGGGGCATCCCATTCTGTGACTACAACAGCCTCTATTTACTATAACCCTTTGCACTTATTCTAAAAGTAATGTGGCCTGATAAAATACACTTTTGCTGTGCATAGTAGTACTGCTGCCAGGTGCTCTCTGGTTGGGGCATCCCATTCTGTGACTACAACAGCCTCTATTTACTATAACCCTTTGCACTTATTCTAAAAGTAATTTGGCCTGATAAAGACACTTTTGCTGTGCATAGTAGTACTGCTGCCAGGTGCTCTCCGGTTGGGGCATCCCATTCTGTGACTACAACAGCCTCTATTTACTATAACCCTTTGCACTTATTCTAAAAGTAATTTGGCCTGATAAAGACACTTTTGCTGTGCATAGTAGTACTGCTAACAGGTGCTCTCTGGTTGGGGCATCCCATTCTGTGACTACACCAGCCTCTATTTACTATAACCCTTTTCACTTATTCTAAAAGTAATGTGGCCTGATAAAGACACTTTTGCTTTGCATAGTAGTACTGCTGCCAGGTGCTCTCTGGTTGGGGCATCCCATTCTGTGACTACAACAGCATCTATTTACTATAACCCTTTGCACTTATTCTAAAAGTAATTTGGCCTGATAAAGACACTTTTGCTGTGCATAGTAGTACTGCTGACAGGTGCTCTTTGGTTGGGGCATCCTATTCTGTGACTACACCAGCCTCTATTTACTATAACCCTTTTCACTTATTCTAAAAGTAATGTGGCCTGATAAAGACACTTTTGCTTTGCATAGTAGTACTGCTGCCAGGTGCTCTCTGGTTGGGGCATCCCATTCTGTGACTACAACAGCCTCTATTTACTATAACCCTTTGCACTTATTCTAAAAGTAATGTGGCCTGATAAAGACACTTTTGCTGTGCATAGTAGTACTGCTGCCAGGTGCTCTCCGGTTGGGGCATCCCATTCTGTGACTACACCAGCCTCTATTTACTATAACCCTTTGCACTTATTCTAAAAGTAATTTGGCCTGATAAAGACACTTTTGCTGTGCATAGTAGTACTGCTGCCAGGTGCTCTCTGGTTGGGGCATCCCATTCTGTGACTACAAAAGCCTCTATTTACTATAACCCTTTGCACTTATTCTAAAAGTAATTTGGCCTGATAAAGACACTTTTGCTGTGCATAGTAGTACTGCTGACAGGTGCTCTCCGGTTGGGGCATCCCATTCTGTGACTACAACAGCCTCTATTTACTATAACCCTTTGCACTTATTCTAAAAGTAATTTGGCCTGATAAAGACACTTTTGCTGTGCATAGTAGTACTGCTGACAGGTGCTCTCTGGTTGGGGCATCCCATTCTGTGACTACACCAGCCTCTATTTACTATAACCCTTTTCACTTATTCTAAAAGTAATGTGGCCTGATAAAGACACTTTTGCTGTGCATAGTAGTACTGCTGCCAGGTGCTCTCCGGTTGGGGCATCCCATTCTGTGACTACACCAGCCTCTATTTACTATAACCCTTTGCACTTATTCTAAAAGTAATTTGGCCTGATAAAGACACTTTTGCTGTGCATAGTAGTACTGCTGCCAGGTGCTCTCTGGTTGGGGCATCCCATTCTGTGACTACACCAGCCTCTATTTACTATAACCCTTTGCACTTATTCTAAAAGTAATTTGGCCTGATAAAGACACTTTTGCTGTGCATAATAGTACTGCTGCCAGGTGCTCTCCGGTTGGGGCATCCCATTCTGTGACTACAACAGCCTCTATTTACTATAACCCTTTGCACTTATTCTAAAAGTAATTTGGCCTGATAAAGACACTTTTGCTGTGCATAGTAGTACTGCTGACAGGTGCTCTCTGGTTGGGGCATCCCATTCTGTGACTACACCAGCCTCTATTTACTATAACCCTTTTCACTTATTCTAAAAGTAATGTGGCCTGATAAAGACACTTTTGCTTTGCATAGTAGTACTGCTGCCAGGTGCTCTCTGGTTGGGGCATCCCATTCTGTGACTACAACAGCCTCTATTTACTATAACCCTTTGCACTTATTCTAAAAGTAATTTGGCCTGATAAAGACACTTTTGCTTTGCATAGTAGTACTGCTGCCAGGTGCTCTCTGGTTGGGGCATCCCATTCTGTGACTACAACAGCCTCTATTTACTATAACCCTTTGCACTTATTCTAAAAGTAATGTGGCCTGATAAAGACACTTTTGCTGTGCATAGTAGTACTGCTGCCAGGTGCTCTCCGGTTGGGGCATCCCATTCTGTGACTACACCAGCCTCTATTTACTATAACCCTTTGCACTTATTCTAAAAGTAATTTGGCCTGATAAAGACACTTTTGCTGTGCATAGTAGTACTGCTGCCAGGTGCTCTCTGGTTGGGGCATCCCATTCTGTGACTACAACAGCCTCTATTTACTATAACCCTTTGCACTTATTCTAAAAGTAATTTGGCCTGATAAAGACACTTTTGCTGTGCAAAGTAGTACTGCTGCCAGGTGCTCTCTGGTTGGGGCATCCCATTCTGTGACTACAAAAGCCTCTATTTACTATAACCCTTTGCACTTATTCTAAAAGTAATTTGGCCTGATAAAGACACTTTTGCTTTGCATAGTAGTACTGCTGCCAGGTGCTCTCTGGTTGGGGCATCCCATTCTGTGACTACAACAGCCTCTATTTACTATAACCCTTTGCACTTATTCTAAAAGTAATTTGGCCTGATGAAAGACACTTTTGCTGTGCATAGTAGTACTGCTGCCAGGTGCTCTCTGGTTGGGGCATCCCATTCTGTGACTACAACAGCCTCTATTTACTATAACCCTTTGCACTTATTCTAAAAGTAATTTGGCCTGATAAAAGACACTTTTGCTGTGCATAGTAGTACTGCTGCCAGGTGATCTCCGGTTGGGGCATCCCATTCTGTGACTACAACAGCCTCTATTTACTATAACCCTTTGCACTTATTCTGAAAGTAATTTGGCCTGATAAAGACACTTTTGCTGTATATAGTAGTACTGCTGCCAGGTGCTCTCTGGTTGGGGCATCCCATTCTGTGACTACAACAGCCTCTATTTACTATAACCCTTTGCACTTATTCTAAAAGTAATTTGGCCTGATAAAAGACACTTTTGCTGTGCATAGTAGTACTGCTGCCAGGTGCTCTCCGGTTGGGGCATCCCATTCTGTGACTACAACAGCCTCTATTTACTATAGCCCTTTGCACTTATTCTAAAAGTAATGTGGCCTGATAAAGACACTTTTGCTGTGCATAGTAGTACTGCTGCCAGGTGCTCTCCGGTTGGGGCATCCCATTCTGTGACTACAACAGCCTCTATTTACTATAACCCTTTGCACTTATTCTAAAAGTAATTTGGCCTGATAAAGACACTTTTGCTGTGCATAGTAGTACTGCTAACAGGTGCTCTCTGGTTGGGGCATCCCATTCTGTGACTACACCAGCCTCTATTTACTATAACCCTTTTCACTTATTCTAAAAGTAATGTGGCCTGATAAAGACACTTTTGCTTTGCATAGTAGTACTGCTGCCAGGTGCTCTCTGGTTGGGGCATCCCATTCTGTGACTACAACAGCCTCTATTTACTATAACCCTTTGCACTTATTCTAAAAGTAATGTGGCCTGATAAAGACACTTTTGCTGTGCATAGTAGTACTGCTGCCAGGTGCTCTCCGGTTGGGGCATCCCATTCTGTGACTACAACAGCCTCTATTTACTATAACCCTTTGCACTTATTCTAAAAGTAATTTGGCCTGATAAAGACACTTTTGCTGTGCATAGTAGTACTGCTGACAGGTGCTCTTTGGTTGGGGCATCCCATTCTGTGACTACACCAGCCTCTATTTACTATAACCCTTTTCACTTATTCTAAAAGTAATGTGGCCTGATAAAGACACTTTTGCTTTGCATAGTAGTACTGCTGCCAGGTGCTCTCTGGTTGGGGCATCCCATTCTGTGACTACAACAGCCTCTATTTACTATAACCCTTTGCACTTATTCTAAAAGTAATTTGGCCTGATAAAGACACTTTTGCTGTGCATAGTAGTACTGCTGACAGGTGCTCTCTGGTTGGGGCATCCCATTCTGTGACTACACCAGCCTCTATTTAGTATAACCCTTTTCACTTATTCTAAAAGTAATGTGGCCTGATAAAGACACTTTTGCTGTGCATAGTAGTACTGCTGCCAGGTGCTCTCCGGTTGGGGCATCCCATTCTGTGACTACACCAGCCTCTATTTACTATAACCCTTTGCACTTATTCTAAAAGTAATTTGGCCTGATAAAGACACTTTTGCTGTGCATAGTAGTACTGCTGACAGGTGCTCTCTGGTTGGGGCATCCCATTCTGTGACTACACCAGCCTCTATTTACTATAACCCTTTTCACTTATTCTAAAAGTAATGTGGCCTGATAAAGACACTTTTGCTTTGCATAGTAGTACTGCTGCCAGGTGCTCTCTGGTTGGGGCATCCCATTCTGTGACTACAACAGCCTCTATTTACTATAACCCTTTGCACTTATTCTAAAAGTAATGTGGCCTGATAAAGACACTTTTGCTGTGCATAGTAGTACTGCTGCCAGGTGCTCTCCGGTTGGGGCATCCCATTCTGTGACTACAACAGCCTCTATTTACTATAACCCTTTGCACTTATTCTAAAAGTAATTTGGCCTGATAAAGACACTTTTGCTGTGCATAGTAGTACTGCTAACAGGTGCTCTCTGGTTGGGGCATCCCATTCTGTGACTACACCAGCCTCTATTTACTATAACCCTTTTCACTTATTCTAAAAGTAATGTGGCCTGATAAAGACACTTTTGCTTTGCATAGTAGTACTGCTGCCAGGTGCTCTCTGGTTGGGGCATCCCATTCTGTGACTACAACAGCCTCTATTTACTATAACCCTTTGCACTTATTCTAAAAGTAATGTGGCCTGATAAAGACACTTTTGCTTTGCATAGTAGTACTGCTGCCAGGTGCTCTCCGGTTGGGGCATCCCATTCTGTGACTACAACAGCCTCTATTTACTATAACCCTTTGCACTTATTCTAAAAGTAATTTGGCCTGATAAAGACACTTTTGCTGTGCATAGTAGTACTGCTGACAGGTGCTCTTTGGTTGGGGCATCCCATTCTGTGACTACACCAGCCTCTATTTACTATAACCCTTTTCACTTATTCTAAAAGTAATGTGGCCTGATAAAGACACTTTTGCTTTGCATAGTAGTACTGCTGCCAGGTGCTCTCTGGTTGGGGCATCCCATTCTGTGACTACAAAAGCCTCTATTTACTATAACCCTTTGCACTTATTCTAAAAGTAATGTGGCCTGATAAAGACACTTTTGCTGTGCATAGTAGTACTGCTGCCAGGTGCTCTCCGGTTGGGGCATCCCATTCTGTGACTACAACAGCCTCTATTTACTATAACCCTTTGCACTTATTCTAAAAGTAATTTGGCCTGATAAAGACACTTTTGCTGTGCATAGTAGTACTGCTGACAGGTGCTCTCTGGTTGGGGCATCCCATTCTGTGACTACACCAGCCTCTATTTACTATAACCCTTTTCACTTATTCTAAAAGTAATGTGGCCTGATAAAGACACTTTTGCTGTGCATAGTAGTACTGCTGCCAGGTGCTCTCCGGTTGGGGCATCCCATTCTGTGACTACACCAGCGTCTATTTACTATAACCCTTTGCACTTATTCTAAAAGTAATTTGGCCTGATAAAGACACTTTTGCTGTGCATAGTAGTACTGCTGACAGGTGCTCTCTGGTTGGGGCATCCCATTCTGTGACTACACCAGCCTCTATTTACTATAACCCTTTTCACTTATTCTAAAAGTAATGTGGCCTGATAAAGACACTTTTGCTTTGCATAGTAGTACTGCTGCCAGGTGCTCTCTGGTTGGGGCATCCCATTCTGTGACTACAACAGCCTCTATTTACTATAACCCTTTGCACTTATTCTAAAAGTAATGTGGCCTGATAAAATACACTTTTGCTGTGCATAGTAGTACTGCTGCCAGGTGCTCTCTGGTTGGGGCATCCCATTCTGTGACTACAACAGCCTCTTTTTACTATAACCCTTTGCACTTATTCTAAAAGTAATTTGGCCTGATAAAGACACTTTTGCTGTGCATAGTAGTACTGCTGCCAGGTGCTCTCCGGTTGGGGCATCCCATTCTGTGACTACAACAGCCTCTATTTACTATAACCCTTTGCACTTATTCTAAAAGTAATGTGGCCTGATAAAGACACTTTTGCTGTGCATAGTAGTACTGCTGCCAGGTGCTCTCCGGTTGGGGCATCCCATTCTGTGACTACAGCAGCCTCTATTTACTATAACCCTTTGCACTTATTCTAAAAGTAATTTGGCCTGATAAAGACACTTTTGCTGTGCATAGTAGTACTGCTAACAGGTGCTCTCTGGTTGGGGCATCCCATTCTGTGACTACACCAGCCTCTATTTACTATAACCCTTTTCACTTATTCTAAAAGTAATGTGGCCTGATAAAGACACTTTTGCTTTGCATAGTAGTACTGCTGCCAGGTGCTCTCTGGTTGGGGCATCCCATTCTGTGACTACAACAGCCTCTATTTACTATAACCCTTTGCACTTATTCTAAAAGTAATGTGGCCTGATAAAGACACTTTTGCTGTGCATAGTAGTACTGCTGCCAGGTGCTCTCCGGTTGGGGCATCCCATTCTGTGACTACAACAGCCTCTATTTACTATAACCCTTTGCACTTATTCTAAAAGTAATTTGGCCTGATAAAGACACTTTTGCTGTGCATAGTAGTACTGCTGACAGGTGCTCTTTGGTTGGGGCATCCCATTCTGTGACTACACCAGCCTCTATTTACTATAACCCTTTTCACTTATTCTAAAAGTAATGTGGCCTGATAAAGACACTTTTGCTTTGCATAGTAGTACTGCTGCCAGGTGCTCTCTGGTTGGGGCATCCCATTCTGTGACTACAACAGCCTCTATTTACTATAACCCTTTGCACTTATTCTAAAAGTAATTTGGCCTGATAAAGACACTTTTGCTGTGCATAGTAGTACTGCTGACAGGTGCTCTCTGGTTGGGGCATCCCATTCTGTGACTACACCAGCCTCTATTTAGTATAACCCTTTTCACTTATTCTAAAAGTAATGTGGCCTGATAAAGACACTTTTGCTGTGCATAGTAGTACTGCTGCCAGGTGCTCTCCGGTTGGGGCATCCCATTCTGTGACTACACCAGCCTCTATTTACTATAACCCTTTGCACTTATTCTAAAAGTAATTTGACCTGATAAAGACACTTTTGCTGTGCATAGTAGTACTGCTGACAGGTGCTCTCTGGTTGGGGCATCCCATTCTGTGACTACACCAGCCTCTATTTACTATAACCCTTTTCACTTATTCTAAAAGTAATGTGGCCTGATAAAGACACTTTTGCTTTGCATAGTAGTACTGCTGCCAGGTGCTCTCTGGTTGGGGCATCCCATTCTGTGACTACAACAGCCTCTATTTACTATAACCCTTTGCACTTATTCTAAAAGTAATGTGGCCTGATAAAGACACTTTTGCTGTGCATAGTAGTACTGCTGCCAGGTGCTCTCCGGTTGGGGCATCCCATTCTGTGACTACAACAGCCTCTATTTACTATAACCCTTTGCACTTATTCTAAAAGTAATTTGGCCTGATAAAGACACTTTTGCTGTGCATAGTAGTACTGCTAACAGGTGCTCTCTGGTTGGGGCATCCCATTCTGTGACTACACCAGCCTCTATTTACTATAACCCTTTTCACTTATTCTAAAAGTAATGTGGCCTGATAAAGACACTTTTGCTTTGCATAGTAGTACTGCTGCCAGGTGCTCTCTGGTTGGGGCATCCCATTCTGTGACTACAACAGCCTCTATTTACTATAACCCTTTGCACTTATTCTAAAAGTAATGTGGCCTGATAAAGACACTTTTGCTTTGCATAGTAGTACTGCTGCCAGGTGCTCTCCGGTTGGGGCATCCCATTCTGTGACTACAACAGCCTCTATTTACTATAACCCTTTGCACTTATTCTAAAAGTAATTTGGCCTGATAAAGACACTTTTGCTGTGCATAGTAGTACTGCTGACAGGTGCTCTTTGGTTGGGGCATCCCATTCTGTGACTACACCAGCCTCTATTTACTATAACCCTTTTCACTTATTCTAAAAGTAATGTGGCCTGATAAAGACACTTTTGCTTTGCATAGTAGTACTGCTGCCAGGTGCTCTCTGGTTGGGGCATCCCATTCTGTGACTACAAAAGCCTCTATTTACTATAACCCTTTGCACTTATTCTAAAAGTAATGTGGCCTGATAAAGACACTTTTGCTGTGCATAGTAGTACTGCTGCCAGGTGCTCTCCGGTTGGGGCATCCCATTCTGTGACTACAACAGCCTCTATTTACTATAACCCTTTGCACTTATTCTAAAAGTAATTTGGCCTGATAAAGACACTTTTGCTGTGCATAGTAGTACTGCTGACAGGTGCTCTCTGGTTGGGGCATCCCATTCTGTGACTACACCAGCCTCTATTTACTATAACCCTTTTCACTTATTCTAAAAGTAATGTGGCCTGATAAAGACACTTTTGCTGTGCATAGTAGTACTGCTGCCAGGTGCTCTCCGGTTGGGCCATCCCATTCTGTGACTACACCAGCGTCTATTTACTATAACCCTTTGCACTTATTCTAAAAGTAATTTGGCCTGATAAAGACACTTTTGCTGTGCATAGTAGTACTGCTGACAGGTGCTCTCTGGTTGGGGCATCCCATTCTGTGACTACACCAGCCTCTATTTACTATAACCCTTTTCACTTATTCTAAAAGTAATGTGGCCTGATAAAGACACTTTTGCTTTGCATAGTAGTACTGCTGCCAGGTGCTCTCTGGTTGGGGCATCCCATTCTGTGACTACAACAGCCTCTATTTACTATAACCCTTTGCACTTATTCTAAAAGTAATGTGGCCTGATAAAATACACTTTTGCTGTGCATAGTAGTACTGCTGCCAGGTGCTCTCTGGTTGGGGCATCCCATTCTGTGACTACAACAGCCTCTATTTACTATAACCCTTTGCACTTATTCTAAAAGTAATTTGGCCTGATAAAGACACTTTTGCTGTGCATAGTAGTACTGCTGCCAGGTGCTCTCCGGTTGGGGCATCCCATTCTGTGACTACAACAGCCTCTATTTACTATAACCCTTTGCACTTATTCTAAAAGTAATTTGGCCTGATAAAGACACTTTTGCTGTGCATAGTAGTACTGCTAACAGGTGCTCTCTGGTTGGGGCATCCCATTCTGTGACTACACCAGCCTCTATTTACTATAACCCTTTTCACTTATTCTAAAAGTAATGTGGCCTGATAAAGACACTTTTGCTTTGCATAGTAGTACTGCTGCCAGGTGCTCTCTGGTTGGGGCATCCCATTCTGTGACTACAACAGCCTCTATTTACTATAACCCTTTGCACTTATTCTAAAAGTAATGTGGCCTGATAAAGACACTTTTGCTGTGCATAGTAGTACTGCTGCCAGGTGCTCTCCGGTTGGGGCATCCCATTCTGTGACTACACCAGCCTCTATTTACTATAACCCTTTGCACTTATTCTAAAAGTAATTTGGCCTGATAAAGACACTTTTGCTGTGCATAGTAGTACTGCTGACAGGTGCTCTTTGGTTGGGGCATCCCATTCTGTGACTACACCAGCCTCTATTTACTATAACCCTTTTCACTTATTCTAAAAGTAATGTGGCCTGATAAAGACACTTTTGCTTTGCATAGTAGTACTGCTGCCAGGTGCTCTCTGGTTGGGGCATCCCATTCTGTGACTACAACAGCCTCTATTTACTATAACCCTTTGCACTTATTCTAAAAGTAATGTGGCCTGATAAAGACACTTTTGCTGTGCATAGTAGTACTGCTGCCAGGTGCTCTCCGGTTGGGGCATCCCATTCTGTGACTACACCAGCCTCTATTTACTATAACCCTTTGCACCTATTCTAAAAGTAATTTGGCCTGATAAAGACACTTTTGCGGTGCATAGTAGTACTGCTGCCAGGTGCTCTCTGGTTGGGGCATCCCATTCTGTGACTACAAAAGCCTCTATTTACTATAACCCTTTGCACTTATTCTAAAAGTAATTTGGCCTGATAAAGACACTTTTGCTGTGCATAGTAGTACTGCTGACAGGTGCTCTCCGGTTGGGGCATCCCATTCTGTGACTACAACAGCCTCTATTTACTATAACCCTTTGCACTTATTCTAAAAGTAATTTGGCCTGATAAAGACACTTTTGCTGTGCATAGTAGTACTGCTGACAGGTGCTCTCTGGTTGGGGCATCCCATTCTGTGACTACACCAGCCTCTATTTACTATAACCCTTTTCACTTATTCTAAAAGTAATGTGGCCTGATAAAGACACTTTTGCTGTGCATAGTAGTACTGCTGCCAGGTGCTCTCCGGTTGGGGCATCCCATTCTGTGACTACACCAGCCTCTATTTACTATAACCCTTTGCACTTATTCTAAAAGTAATTTGGCCTGATAAAGACACTTTTGCTGTGCATAGTAGTACTGCTGCCAGGTGCTCTCTGGTTGGGGCATCCCATTCTGTGACTACAACAGCCTCTATTTACTATAACCCTTTGCACTTATTCTAAAAGTAATTTGGCCTGATAAAGACACTTTTGCTGTGCATAATAGTACTGCTGCCAGGTGCTCTCCGGTTGGGGCATCCCATTCTGTGACTACAACAGCCTCTATTTACTATAACCCTTTTCACTTATTCTAAAAGTAATTTGGCCTGATAAAGACACTTTTGCTGTGCATAGTAGTACTGCTGACAGGTGCTCTCTGGTTGGGGCATCCCATTCTGTGACTACACCAGCCTCTATTTACTATAACCCTTTTCACTTATTCTAAAAGTAATGTGGCCTGATAAAGACACTTTTGCTTTGCATTGTAGTACTGCTGCCAGGTGCTCTCTGGTTGGGGCATCCCATTCTGTGACTACAACAGCCTCTATTTACTATAACCCTTTGCACTTATTCTAAAAGTAATTTGGCCTGATAAAGACACTTTTGCTTTGCATAGTAGTACTGCTGCCAGGTGCTCTCTGGTTGGGGCATCCCATTCTGTGACTACAACAGCCTCTATTTACTATAACCCTTTGCACTTATTCTAAAAGTAATGTGGCCTGATAAAGACACTTTTGCTGTGCATAGTAGTACTGCTGCCAGGTGCTCTCCGGTTGGGGCATCCCATTCTGTGACTACACCAGCCTCTATTTACTATAACCCTTTGCACTTATTCTAAAAGTAATTTGGCCTGATAAAGACACTTTTGCTGTGCATAGTAGTACTGCTGCCAGGTGCTCTCTGGTTGGGGCATCCCATTCTGTGACTACAACAGCCTCTATTTACTATAACCCTTTGCACTTATTCTAAAAGTAATTTGGCCTGATAAAGACACTTTTGCTGTGCAAAGTAGTACTGCTGCCAGGTGCTCTCTGGTTGGGGCATCCCATTCTGTGACTACAAAAGCCTCTATTTACTATAACCCTTTGCACTTATTCTAAAAGTAATTTGGCCTGATAAAGACACTTTTGCTTTGCATAGTAGTACTGCTGCCAGGTGCTCTCTGGTTGGGGCATCCCATTCTGTGACTACAACAGCCTCTATTTACTATAACCCTTTGCACTTATTCTAAAAGTAATTTGGCCTGATGAAAGACACTTTTGCTGTGCATAGTAGTACTGCTGCCAGGTGCTCTCTGGTTGGGGCATCCCATTCTGTGACTACAACAGCCTCTATTTACTATAACCCTTTGCACTTATTCTAAAAGTAATTTGGCCTGATAAAAGACACTTTTGCTGTGCATAGTAGTACTGCTGCCAGGTGATCTCCGGTTGGGGCATCCCATTCTGTGACTACAACAGCCTCTATTTACTATAACCCTTTGCACTTATTCTGAAAGTAATTTGGCCTGATAAAGACACTTTTGCTGTATATAGTAGTACTGCTGCCAGGTGCTCTCTGGTTGGGGCATCCCATTCTGTGACTACAACAGCCTCTATTTACTATAACCCTTTGCACTTATTCTAAAAGTAATTTGGCCTGATAAAAGACACTTTTGCTGTGCATAGTAGTACTGCTGCCAGGTGCTCTCCGGTTGGGGCATCCCATTCTGTGACTACAACAGCCTCTATTTACTATAACCCTTTGCACTTATTCTAAAAGTAATTTGGCCTGATAAAGACACTTTTGCTGTGCATAGTAGTACTGCTGCCAGGTGCTGTCCGGTTGGGGCATCCCATTCTGTGACTACAACAGCCTCTATTTACTATAACCCTTTGCACTTATTCTAAAAGTAATTTGGCCTGATAAAGACACTTTTGCTGTACATAGTAGTACTGCTGCCAGGTGCTCTCTGGTTGGGGCATCCCATTCTGTGACTACACCAGCCTCTATTTACTATAACCCTTTGCACTTATTCTAAAAGTAATGTGGCCTGATAAAGACACTTTTGCTTTGCATAGTAGTACTGCTGCCAGGTGCTCTCTGGTTGGGGCATCCCATTCTGTGACTACACCAGCCTCTATTTACTATAACCCTTTGCACTTATTCTAAAAGTAATTTGGCCTGATAAAGACACTTTTGCTGTGCATAGTAGTACTGCTGCCAGGTGCTCTCCGGTTGGGGCATCCCATTCTGTGACTACACCAGCCTCTATTTACTATAACCCTTTTCACTTATTCTAAAAGTAATTTGGCCTGATAAAGACACTTTTGCTGTGCATAGTAGTACTGCTGACAGGTGCTCTCTGGTTGGGGCATCCCATTCTGTGACTACACCAGCCTCTATTTACTATAACCCTTTTCACTTATTCTAAAAGTAATGTGGCCTGATAAAGACACTTTTGCTTTGCATAGTAGTACTGCTGCCAGGTGCTCTCTGGTTGGGGCATCCCATTCTGTGACTACAACAGCCTCTATTTACTATAACCCTTTGCACTTATTCTAAAAGTAATTTGGCCTGATAAAGACACTTTTGCTTTGCATAGTAGTACTGCTGCCAGGTGCTCTCTGGTTGGGGCATCCCATTATGTGACTACAACAGCCTCTATTTACTATAACCCTTTGCACTTATTCTAAAAGTAATGTGGCCTGATAAAGACACTTTTGCTGTGCATAGTAGTACTGCTGCCAGGTGCTCTCCGGTTGGGGCATCCCATTCTGTGACTACACCAGCCTCTATTTACTATAACCCTTTGCACTTATTCTAAAAGTAATTTGGCCTGATAAAGACACTTTTGCTGTGCATAGTAGTACTGCTGCCAGGTGCTCTCTGGTTGGGGCATCCCATTCTGTGACTACAACAGCCTCTATTTACTATAACCCTTTGCACTTATTCTAAAAGTAATTTGGCCTGATAAAGACACTTTTGCTGTGCAAAGTAGTACTGCTGCCAGGTGCTCTCTGGTTGGGGCATCCCATTCTGTGACTACAAAAGCCTCTATTTACTATAACCCTTTGCACTTATTCTAAAAGTAATTTGGCCTGATAAAGACACTTTTGCTTTGCACAGTAGTACTGCTGCCAGGTGCTCTCTGGTTGGGGCATCCCATTCTGTGACTACAACAGCCTCTATTTACTATAACCCTTTGCACTTATTCTAAAAGTAATTTGGCCTGATGAAAGACACTTTTGCTGTGCATAGTAGTACTGCTGCCAGGTGCTCTCTGGTTGGGGCATCCCATTCTGTGACTACAACAGCCTCTATTTACTATAACCCTTTGCACTTATTCTAAAAGTAATTTGGCCTGATAAAAGACACTTTTGCTGTGCATAGTAGTACTGCTGCCAGGTGATCTCCGGTTGGGGCATCCCATTCTGTGACTACAACAGCCTCTATTTACTATAACCCTTTGCACTTATTCTGAAAGTAATTTGGCCTGATAAAGACACTTTTGCTGTATATAGTAGTACTGCTGCCAGGTGCTCTCTGGTTGGGGCATCCCATTCTGTGACTACAACAGCCTCTATTTACTATAACCCTTTGCACTTATTCTAAAAGTAATTTGGCCTGATAAAAGACACTTTTGCTGTGCATAGTAGTACTGCTGCCAGGTGCTCTCCGGTTGGGGCATCCCATTCTGTGACTACAACAGCCTCTATTTACTATAACCCTTTGCACTTATTCTAAAAGTAATTTGGCCTGATAAAGACACTTTTGCTGTGCATAGTAGTACTGCTGCCAGGTGCTGTCCGGTTGGGGCATCCCATTCTGTGACTACAACAGCCTCTATTTACTATAACCCTTTGCACTTATTCTAAAAGTAATTTGGCCTGATAAAGACACTTTTGCTGTACATAGTAGTACTGCTGCCAGGTGCTCTCTGGTTGGGGCATCCCATTCTGTGACTACACCAGCCTCTATTTACTATAACCCTTTGCACTTATTCTAAAAGTAATGTGGCCTGATAAAGACACTTTTGCTTTGCATAGTAGTACTGCTGCCAGGTGCTCTCTGGTTGGGGCATCCCATTCTGTGACTACACCAGCCTCTATTTACTATAACCCTTTGCACTTATTCTAAAAGTAATTTGGCCTGATAAAGACACTTTTGCTGTGCATAGTAGTACTGCTGCCAGGTGCTCTCTGGTTGGGGCATCCCATTCTGTGACTACACCAGCCTCTATTTACTATAACCCTTTGCACTTATTCTAAAAGTAATGTGGCCTGATAAAGACACTTTTGCTTTGCATAGTAGTACTGCTGCCAGGTGCTCTCTGGTTGGGGCATCCCATTCTGTGACTACAACAGCCTCTATTTACTATAACCCTTTGCACTTATTCTAAAAGTAATTTGGCCTGATAAAAGACACTTTTGCTGTGCATAGTAGTACTGCTGCCAGGTGCTCTCCGGTTGGGGCATCCCATTCTGTGACTACAACAGCCTCTATTTACTATAACCCTTTGCACTTATTCTAAAAGTAATTTGGCCTGATAAAGACACTTTTGCTGTGCATAGTAGTACTGCTGCCAGGTGCTCTCTGGTTGGGGCATTCCATTCTGTGACTACACCAGCCTCTATTTACTATAACCATTTGCACTTATTCTAAAAGTAATGTGGCCTGATAAAGACACTTTTGCTTTGCATAGTAGTACTGCTGCCAGGTGCTCTCTGGTTGGGGCATCCCATTCTGTGACTACAACAGCTTCTATTTACTATAACCCTTTGCACTTATTCTAAAAGTAATTTGGCCTGATAAAAGACACTTTTGCTGTGCATAGTAGTACTGCTGCCAGGCGCTCTCTGGTTGGGGCATCCCATTCTGTAACATACCATTAGCCTCTGTCTTTACTCTAAGCTGCACACTTATGTCAAGTAATTTGGCCTGTATGAGGCTGCTTACACACTGTTGCTGTGTGCATATATTACTGATCTCAAGTCTGCTGTGGGCATCCCATTCTGTAACATACCATTAGCCTCTGTCTTTACTCTAAGCTGCACACTTATGTCAAGTAATTTGGTCTGTATGAGGCTGCTTACACACTGTTGCTGTGTGCATATATATCTGATCTCAAGTCTGCTGTGGGCATCCCATTCTGTAACATCACATAACCTACCTCTCTTATTTACACTAAGCAGCTCTCTTATTTAAACTAAGCAGGCCTCTTATTTACACTAAGCACCTCTCTTATTTAAGCTAAGCAGCTCTCTTATTTAAACTAAGCAGGCCTCTTGGAGGCTGATTGTCCACTTTTGGGTGTGCATTTATATTCGGTTTCATATACAGTGGGGTATCCCAATTTGTAAGATAACCTACCCCAACCATGTAAACTAAAGAGGCCTGTTGCAGCCTGAGTTTCTCTGCTTGCGTATGGCCTGCATTACAATCTGTCTCTTTCAATGACACTGCTGCCTGGGGTATCCCAATTTGTAATATAACCTACCCCAACCATGTAAACTAAAGGTTACGTCCTTCCAGAAGGAAAACTTATGCCGAACACTATTTTTGTTAGGGGCATTGACCTTTGGATTGATCGGCATGAAATTAAGGATTTTTTGTATGGCGCTGTAAAGAAGGTCAAAATTATTTCTCATACTTTGATTATTGTTACTTTTTGTTCAGCTTGAAATATACCAGGCCACACGGGCATCCCAAGGCACATGCTATTTTAACCCTATCTGTTATACAACATAAGCGTTGATCAGCATCAGCTGCTTTATTAAACTACTTCAGTTTGCACTTGTTTTTGACTGCTTTTAAGGCCGCAGGGCACCCCAAAGCTGCACGTTGCACCCTATCTGGTATACAACATAAGCGTTGATCAGCATCAGCTTCATTAAGCTACTTCAGTTTGCACTTCCTTTTTGACTGCTTTCATTTAACCAGGCCGCAGGGCACCCCGAAGCTGCACGTTGCACCCTATCTGTTTATACTAAATAAGCATCTACAGCCTCAGCTTTATTAAGCTATTGCATTTTGCATTGGTTTTTGTACTGCTGCCAAAACACTAGCCCATATGAGCATCCCAAACCAGCACATGTCACCCTATCTGTTATACTAAATAAGCTTCTACAGGCCCTTTTTTTTATTTATTTATTTTTATTTATATAGAGCTGTAATACCTTATATAGTGAGGTAAATTTGCCATTTTGCTTCATTATATAGAGCAGCCCCTGTGTAAATCTGAGGGGCAATAGTTTATATTATGAGGTAAATTCATGGTTTTGCACCATTATATGGAGCAGCCCCTGTGTAAATCTGAGGGGCAATAGCTTATATTGTGAGTTAAATTTCCATTTTGCAGCATAATAAAGAGCAGCCCCTGTGTAAATCTGAGGGGCAATAGCTTATATTGTGAGGTAAATTTGCCATTTTGCTTCATTATATAGAGCAGCCCCTGTGTAAATCTGAGGGGCAATAGTTTGTATTATGAGGTAAATTCATGGTTTTGCACCATTATATGGAGCAGCCCCTGTGTAAATCTGAGGGGCAATAGCTTATATTGTGAGGTAAATTTGCCATTTTGCAGCATAATAAAGAGCAGCCCCTGTGTAAATCTGAGGGGCAATAGCTTATATTGTGAGGTAAATTTGCCATTTTGCTTCATTATATAGAGCAGCCCCTGTGTAAATCTGAGGGGCAATAGTTTATATTATGAGGTAAATTCATGGTTTTGCACCATTATATGGAGCAGCCCCTGTGTAAATCTGAGGGGCAATAGCTTATATTGTGAGGTAAATTTGCCATTTTGCTTCATTATATAGAGCAGTCCCTGTGTAAATCCGAGGGGCAATAGTTTATATTATGAGGTAAATTCATGGTTTTGCACCATTATATGGAGCAGCCCCTGTGTAAATCTGAGGGGCAATAGCTTATATTGTGAGGTAAATTTGCCATTTTGCTTCATTATATAGAGCAGCCCAGTTGCCATCTAAATCAACTGCTGTCCAGTACAGCTTTTCCAGGGCAAACTCTGCTAGTTGCGGACACAAGTCAAGTTTGGCTTCCCAGCAAATCCAGTGGATCCTGAAGGTGTGTTGGCATGGTCATGTCAAGGTATGACATGACCTGCTGTTTGAGGTCCAGCTCCAGGTCTTCCTGCTGCTCATGAGTAGACTCACTATGCGGGTGAAGAAAGCTACTCACTAGAGACTGAAGACTGAGGCTGCTGCTGATGGAGCTGCTGCTGCTGCTCCTTCCACCCCCCCCAGCAGCCATGGCAGTGGAAGGTGATCGCAGAGGTCCCCCCGAGTCAGACCTGCGGGAGTATGGGCCATGGCGCAGATAGACATCGCCCAACTGACTACGTGGGATGTCTCTGTAGTAGGTCAGTTTGTCCTCCCTCTCAGTGGGCGTAAAAAATGCCCCCATTTTGTGCCGGAAGCGAGGGTCCAATAAGTTGGAGAGCCAGAAGTCTTCCCGCTGACAAATGGAGACAATTCTGCGCTCACTAGTACGCAAGCATGTGAGCATGCATCGTGCCATTTGTGCAAGTGACTCGGAGGGACTACCTGTCTCCATCTCCACTGTAAACTGCCACGGTGTGTCTGGGTCCTCTGTCTCGCCTTCCTCACAACCCTCTAGCTCCTGTGGCTGCTCCTGCTCCTCCTCTCCTGTCAGATGACTAGATAAAATGGTCATTTTGTGAAACCTAAACTGTGGTTTGCTGTGCCCCACCCCCTCCTCCTCCTCCACTTCAGCCCCCACAGGCTTCATGTGGCTGTGAAATGTATGTGCCATGTCTCCAGTGCCCTGACCAGCCATGGTTTCCAACATGTGTTGTAGTACATGAAGCAGTGGAATCTCATCGTTCATCTCATAGTCCTGGCAACTGACTAATAACGTAGCTTCCTCAAAGGGCCTGAGCAAACGGTCGGTGTCACGTATGAGCTGCCAATGGTTTACATTGAATTTACACAGGGGTGTCCCCCTATCCGTTTGGATCATCCAGAAATCCGTGATGGCTTTTCTCTGTTCCTATAGTGCAGTGGTCCTCAACCCTGTCCTCAAGGCCCACCAACATGTCATGTTTTTGGGATCTCCAAATAGCCAGCTCTATTGCTCTGCAGCTGCACTAATTACTCCACCTTTGTGGAGATCTGCAAAACCTGGCCTGTTGGTGGGCCTTGAGGACAGGGTTGGGGACCACTGCTATAGTGGATCCTGCATATGGAGGGTGGAATTCCAACAGGTGGAAACATCGCAAATCAGACTATGTTGGGGTACACCGTTCTGACGCTGAGGCTCAATAAGGTTGTGCTTGGTGGTGTAGGAGTGCCAGAAGTGCATGCTAACTTTCTTTCCTGTTGTTCGGATGTCTTTCAGATGGGGGCAAGACTTCAGAAAACGCTTGACAACTAGACTGAACACGTGTGCCATGTCAGGACGCATGACTCTGGCTTCCTTGTCGCAGCGCAAACAAGATGTTCTTCCAAATATCAGTCACCATGGGTCCAAATTTGCTGTTTTCGTGGATTAAGCAATGATTTCATGGATTGAGTTCTCATTTTTAGTAGTTCCTCCCCTGTGTGACTCCATGTGAAGAACAGATTGAAACCACAATCACCAAGGGGGCCTAAAAGGGTTATATATTGTCCACCATGAGTCCATAGTTACAGCTCCAGATGTAGACAACACTGTGCACTTTGGTACACACTGACAGGCTAAAGGACTGGCCCACCTTCTGTTCAACAACATTTTACAGGGCAGGTACTGCCATCTTTGCAAAGCAATGATACCATGGGACTCTCCACCTCAGCTCGGCACAAGCCATCAGTTCTCTGAAAGATCCACCACTGGGTAATGCAGCAGGCTGGACTTATGGTGACGCTGTCTGAGAGGAGAAATCCCTCAGACATCAAGATTAAAAATTCCAAGAATTTTTGAGGGCTAATTATTCAGAGGCAATGATACCCAGTTGTTTCTGATTTAATTACAAGGTGGAAACACACCCTCAAACAAAACTTCACTTTGGCAATACTATTGCATTTCTTTATTCATAATTTTATGTATATATACTAACTAACGTACTTTTTCTCCACAGGATTGTGGATGCTACCTGAAAAACTGCCACATCGCTGAGTAGCTGATTTTTCCTACCAACAGTCCCCAATAATTCACTGCTGCTGCTGCTGCCGCCGCAGACTCCAGGGACCCTCTTCCACTACCTCCGCTTGCAACACCTCCTCCCACGACACTCTCCTCATCACTAATTGCCCAGCTAGTGGAAGAAGAGGCGAGTGTCTCCTCCACTTCTTGGCTGGGCAGTAGCTGCTGAATTTTATGATTATCAGATCTTCATCAATGGATAGTGGAGCTGAACCCAAAGCATAACAACAGACAACAGACAGTTGACTGGGGGTGTCAGATGCCACTTGTGATGCAGTGGACTGCTTTTGCAGCACTTCCAGACAAAGTTGCTTCATTGGCTGACACAATGACTGGTAAAGCTGTAGAACATATGCTTGAAAAGCAAGAATAACCATTTGTTTTTATATGAAAAAGACCCTGGTTTATACATACTTTTATTTTTTCCAGAGACTGCCCTGCGTGGAAATGAATGGCGCATGGATCAGCCAAGCTTTCCTCCCAACAATGCCTGATGTATTCCAGTAGATTGATGACGGGGCCAGACCAACACTAAAGAAAGATGAATCGTGCAAAACAGATTTAAGACGCTGCTCTCCAGTTACAGACATTCCTCCACATCGGACCACAAGTAAGTATTGATAAAAAAAATCCTTTATGTTACTCTTACTTTTTATTAATATTCTTCGGATAAGACGGATCAGACATCCAGATTAAAAATTCCAAGAATTTTTGAGGGCTAATTAGTCAGAGGCAATGATACCTTGTTGTTTCTGATTTCATTAAAAGGTGGAAACACACCCTCAAACAAAACTTCACTTTGGCAATACTTTTGCATTTGTTTATTCATAATTTTATGTAGATATTACTAACTAAGCTACTTTTTCTCCACATGACTCTCCACAGGGTGTGATTCATCCAATTTTTGGGCTCCTGAAGCCAACTCCAGTGTCTCTTTAAAGCAATATTTGGGCTCCTGCTGCTGCCAACTCCAGGGTGTGATTCATCCAATTTTTGGGCTTCTGAAGCCAACCCCAGTGTCTCTTTAAAGTAATGTTTTGGCTCCTGCTACTGCTGCTGCCAACTCCAGGGTGTGATTAATCCAATTTTTGGGCTCCTGAAGCCAACTCCAGTGTCTCTTTAAAGTAATATTTGGGCTCCTGCTGCTGCTGCTGCCAACTCCAGGGTGTGATTCATCCAATTTTTGGGCTCCTGAAGCCAACTCCAGTGTCTCTTTAAAGTAATATTTGGGCTCCTGCTGCTGCTGCTGACAACTCCAGGGTGTGATTCATCCAATTTTTGGGCTCCTGAAGCCAACCCCAGTGTCTCTTTAAAGTAATGTTTGGGCTCCTGCTGCTGCTGCCAACTCCAGGGTGTGATTCATCCAATTTTTGGGCTCCTGAAGCCAACTCCAGTGTCTCTTTAAAGCAATATTTGGGCTCCTGCTGCTGCCAACTCCAGGGTGTGATTCATCCAATTTTTGGGCTTCTGAAGCCAACCCCAGTGTCTCTTTAAAGTAATGTTTTGGCTCCTGCTACTGCTGCTGCCAACTCCAGGGTGTGATTAATCCAATTTTTGGGCTCCTGAAGCCAACTCCAGTGTCTCTTTAAAGTAATATTTGGGCTCCTGCTGCTGCTGCTGCCAACTCCAGGGTGTGATTCATCCAATTTTTGGGCTCCTGAAGCCAACTCCAGTGTCTCTTTAAAGTAATATTTGGGCTCCTGCTGCTGCTGCTGACAACTCCAGGGTGTGATTCATCCAATTTTTGGGCTCCTGAAGCCAACCCCAGTGTCTCTTTAAAGTAATGTTTGGGCTCCTGCTGCTGCTGCCAACTCCAGGGTGTGATTCATCCAATTTTTGGGCTCCTGAAGCCAACCCCAGTGTCTCTTTAAAGTAATGTTTGGGCTCCTGCTGCTGCTGCTGCTTGCAACTCCAGGGTGTGATTCATCCAATGTTTGGGCTCCTGAAGCCAACCCCAGTGTCTCTTTTAAGCAATGTTTGGGCTCCTGCTGCTGCTGCTGCCAACTCCAGGGTGTGATTCATCCAATTTTTGGGCTCCTGAATCCAACCCCAGTATCTCTTTAAAGTAATGTTTTGGCTCCTGCTGCTGCTGCCAACTCCAGGGTGTGAATCATCCAATTTTTGGGCTCCTGAAGCCAACTCCAGTGTCTCTTTAAAGCAATATTTGGGCTCCTGCTGCTGCTGCTGCTGCCAACTCCAGGGTGTGATTCATCCAATTTTTGGGCTCCTGAAGACAACCCCAGTGTCTCTTTAAAGTAATGTTTTGGCTCCTGCTGCTGCTGCTGCCAACTCCAGGGTGTGAATCATCCAATTTTTGGGCTCCTGAAGCCAACTCCAGTGTCTCTTTAAAGTAACGTTTGGGCTTCTGCTGCTGCTGCTGCTGCTGCCAACTCTAGGGTGTGATTCATCCAATTTTTGGGCTCCTGAAGCCAACTCCAGTGTCTCTTTAAAGTAATATTTGGGCTCCTGCTGCTGCTGCTGCCAACTCCAGGGTGTGATTCATCTAATTTTTGGGCTCCTGAAGCCAACTCCAGTGTCTCTTTAAAGTAATATATGGGCTCCTGCTGCTGCTGCTGCCAACTCCAGGGTGTGATTAATCCAACTTTTGGGCTCCTGAAGCCAACCCCAGTGTCTCTTTAAAGTAATGTTTGGGCTCCTGCTGCTGCTGCTGCCAACTCCAGGGTGTGATTCATCCAATTTTTGGGCTCCTGAAGCCAACCCCTGTGTCTCTTTTAAGTAATGTTTGGGCTCCTGCTGCTGCTGCTGCCAACTCCAGGGTGTGATTCATCCAATTTTTGGGCTCCTGAAGCCAACTCCAGTGTCTCTTTAAAGTAATATTTGGGCTCCTGCTGCTGCTGCTGCCAACTCCAGGGTGTGATTCATCCAATTTTTGGGCTCCTGAAGCCAACCCCAGTGTCTCTTTAAAGTAATATTTGGGCTCCTGCTGCTGCTGCTGCTGCTGCTGCCAACTCCAGGGTGTGATTCATCCAATTTTTGGGCTCCTGAAGCCAACTCCAGTGTCTCTTTAAAGTAATATTTGGGCTTCTGCTGCTGCCAACTCCTGCCAACTCCAAGGTGTGATTCATCCAATTTTTGGGCTCCTGAAGCCAACTCCAGTGTCTCTTTAAAGTAATATTTGGGCTCCTGCTGCTGCTGCTGCAAACTCCAGGGTGTGATTCATCCAATTTTTTGGCTCCTGAAGCCAACCCCAGTGTCTCTTTAAAGTAATGTTTTGGCTCCTGCTGCTGCTGCTGCCAACTCCAGGGTGTGAATCATCCAATTTTTGGGCTCCTGAAGCCAACCCCAGTGTCTCTTTAAAGTAATGTTTGGGCTCCTGCCGCTGCTGCCAACTCCAGGGTGTGATTCATCCAATTTTTGGGCTCCTGAAGCCAACCCCAGTGTCTCTTTAAAGTAATGTTTGGGCTCCTGCTGCTGCTGCCAACTCCAGGGTGTGATTCATCCAATTTTGGGGCTCCTGAAGCCAACCCCAGTGTCTCTTTAAAGTAATATTGGGCTCCTGCTGCTGCTGCCAACTCCAGGGTGTGATTCATCCAATTTTGGGCTCCTGCTGCCAAATCCAGTGTCTCTTTAAAGTAATATTGGGCTCCTGCTGCTGCTGCTTGCAACTGCAGGGTGTGATTCATCCAATCTTTGGGCTCCTGCAGCCAACTCCAGTGTCTCTTTCAAGCTATGTTTGGGCTCCTGCTGCTGCTGCTGCTGCTTGAAACTCCAGGGTGTGTCAGTCAATTTTTGGGCTCCTGCTGCTGCCAACTCCAGTGTCTCTTTCAGCCAATGTTTGGGCTCCTGCTGCTGCTTGCAACTCCAGGGTGTGATTCATCCAATTTTTGGGCTCCTGCTGCTGCCAACTCCAGTGTCTCTTTAAAGTAATATTTGGGCTCCTGCTGCTGCTGCTGCTGCCAACTCCAGGGTGTGATTTATCCAATTTTTGGGCTCCTGAAGCCAACTCCAGTGTCTCTTTAAAGTAATATTTGGGCTTCTGCTGCTGCCAACTCCTGCCAACTCCAGGGTGTGATTCATCCAATTTTTGGGCTCCTGAAGCCAACTCCAGTGTCTCTTTAAAGTAATATTTGGGCTCCTGCTGCTGCTGTTGCCAACTCCAGGGTGTGATTCATCCAATTTTTTGGCTCCTGAAGCCAACCCCAGTGTCTCTTTAAAGTAATGTTTTGGCTCCTGCTGCTGCTGCTGCCAACTCCAGGGTGTGAATCATCCAATTTTTGGGCTCCTGAAGCCAACCCCAGTGTCTCTTTAAAGTAATGTTTGGGCTCCTGCCGCTGCTGCCAACTCCAGGGTGTGATTCATCCAATTTTTGGGCTCCTGAAGCCAACCCCAGTGTCTCTTTAAAGTAATGTTTGGGCTCCTGCTGCTGCTGCCAACTCCAGGGTGTGATTCATCCAATTTTTGGGCTCCTGAAGCCAACCCCAGTGTCTCTTTAAGGTAATATTGGGCTCCTGCTGCTGCCAACTCCAGGGTGTGATTCATCCAATTTTGGGCTCCTGCTGCCAAATCCAGTGTCTCTTTAAAGTAATATTGGGCTCCTGCTGCTGCTGCTTGCAACTGCAGGGTGTGATTCATCCAATCTTTGGGCTCCTGCAGCCAACTCCAGTGTCTCTTTCAAGCTATGTTTGGGCTCCTGCTGCTGCTGCTGCTGCTGCTTGAAACTCCAGGGTGTGTCAGTCAATTTTTGGGCTCCTGCTGCTGCCAACTCCAGTGTCTCTTTCAGCCAATGTTTGGGCTCCTGCTGCTGCTTGCAACTCCAGGGTGTGATTCATCCAATTTTTGGGCTCCTGCTGCTGCCAACTACAGTGTCTCTTTAAAGCAATGTTTGGGCTCCTGCCCCTCATAGTGATGCCACTTCAACTCTCTGCAATTGTGCCGCTCTGCGATTCTATTAGCGATGCCTCTGATCTGCATGTGATATTTATTCAAAGTATTATTTAACTACCCCAGCACGCATCCTGTGCGTGTTACAGCAAGGCAGAATGGTTTACAACCCTATTGAGGCTCTAGGAGGCTCAGAAATAGCCGTTTTTAATAGCGATTCGTCGCGAATAAATTCGGGTCGAACCGATTTTTGTCGGAAAATTCGGCGAATCAGTCGAATCGAATTTTTCAAAAGTTCGCTCATCTCTAATCAGCAAACAGACAAACTTTTCCTACCAAGCCTTCTCCTATGTCACTTACAAATATATTAAAAAGAATGGGGCCCAGGACAGAGCCTTGCGGCACACCACTTGTAACTCGCCTTTGTTCAGATTGCACACCATTTACAACAACGCTCTGATACCGATCCCTCAGCCAACTGGAAATCCACTGAACTATCCAGGGATTGAGTCCTACCTTCAATAACTTATCTATGAGCTCCTTATGTGGTACAGTGTCAAAGGCTTTGCTAAAATCCAGATAGGCGATATCCACAGCACCACCTTCATCTAACACTTTAGTGACATTGTCAAAGAAATCAATAAGGTTGGTCTGACATGATCTGCCCTCAGTAAAGCCGTGCTGTTTTGGGTCCAATAGGTCATTCATTTTTAGATGAGAAATTATCTGTTTTTTTAAGAGTGTTTCCATTAATTTGACCACTATAGATGTTAAACTAACTTCTTCTCTACTGGCTTCTTCTCTACTCCCCTTTTTATGGATTGGTACGACATTGGCCATTCTCTAATCATCTGGAACCTCACCAGTTGAAAGGGAATGGTTAAGTAAATCAGTCAGAGGGGCTGCAATCACAAACCTAAGTCCCCTTAGAACTCTGGGGTGGATTCCATCTGGACCCATCGCCTTACTTACCTTTAGATGTGCCAGCTCGGATAGGACATCAGCCTCTGGAAACTCCAGAGCTGTGCCCTCCCAGCGGGATGCTGTGCTATGGCCATGCCTGCTACTATCTGAAAATACCGAACAAAAGTAGCTATTCAGATGGTCAGCCACAGCCTTATCTCCGTCAATATATTTATTTTCCCTATTTCTAAGTTTTGAGACTGCATTGTTTTTCTTCTTTCTGTCACCAATATATCGGAAAAAGGTTTTATCTCCCCTCTTCATAGATTTGGCCATTTCTTCCTCCTTTTGCCCTTTAGCAGTCCTTATAATTAGTTTTGCTTCCCTCTGTTTAATTTTATATGCCTCTCTGTCAGCTACACTTCCACTTACTTTATACTTCTTATAGGCAGACTTCTTATCTTTTATGATAGTGCCGACTTCCCTAGTAAACCATAATGGTTTCTTCTTCCTTTTATTCTTGCTGGCTTGTTTCACATATTGCTTAGTTGCCTTTAAGATGGCCATTTTTAATAGTGACCACTGGGCACTCACTTCTGCTACTCTGTTCCACTCACCTAATTTTCTTTCTACATACTCCGCCATTTCCTTGAAGTTTGTCTTCCTAAAGTCTAGCATATATGGAGAGGCTCTATTCATTTTTGCCTTCATACATATGGATGCTGCTGGCCACAGCAGAAATAGACCTGCCGCAATGTGACACTACATGGTGCTACAAGGCGCTAGTGTTTCCTAAATAAGGCCCTTCATTTTTGTAATATTTAGGCTTTGCCAGGCACCCAAATCCAAACTACTTAGGTTTATAGCAGGAAAAGTCTGATTGTGTGTTCTGGTCTCTGGAAAGCAGTTAAAGCAGTCAATTGTTGCAATATTCTATTGTGGTCATAAAAAGTCTGAAATATCCTTTACTCCCCCCCCCCCCCCCATTTTTTTTATTGGCGTTAAAGTATCCCCGCTTTAACTCCAATAAAATAACTAACTAGCCAGATGTCTAATGAAATGTCTTCTAAATAAATCCAGCAACCCCACTGGTTGCCGGTGGTTACGCGCACAAACAGTTGTGGCTGTCGCAGAGCCATAAATGTGGAAGTGCATGATTCCCTTTTTTAGAGACGCTACAGTCAAAAGCATCCCAAATCAGGATGGCAGGGTAATGGAACCATCCTGTGGGTAATTTTGGCTTTAAAGGAAGAAATCCCTTCTCTCTTTCAAAGAGAATTATTTGGCTAAAGGGGACATTGCCATTATTTATGGGTGAATTATAGTTTGATTTCCAGGATTTTGACATATTCGGTTTCCAGAGACCAAATTTTTGAAACTTGAGTCATCTGAACATTACACAGAGAAGAGCCCTAGCACTGAAAGCCTTTCGGCCTTTTAGATTTCCTCCTTATGCATACTACCACGTATAACATTATGCAATGCACAAGAATACCCTCTTACTTGCCATCCACTCCTGTATCATTGTTCATTCACCCACAGTACCAGTATGAAGGCAGCCTGTGGCATCACCTGTCCCCAATGAGCTTGTGGCCTAGTCAATAAGGGTGCTCCATGGCTGACAGGAACTGATGACAAGGCAGAGGTGGATATGGTACTGAACAGTTAGTATTGTAGGGGGAGATATTATACTTACTAAAGGGCAAGGGGAGTGCATAACTAAGCTCATGCCTCAAGCTTCTGCCTATGTCTTGGCTTTGGAGCATGCTGGGCAAAATATGGGATCCCGGGAGAGGAGAATCAGGAGGCAGAAAGTTCAAAGGAGGTTTTGGATGCAGCAGTTAAGAAAATAATGCATTCAGCATTTAATTTGTATGATTATAACTTCAACCTGATTCTGTAGACAACACTCCTTAAGAAGCACACTTCCCATCAAATGTTTTATTTTTTTAATTCATGTTTTTTTACTGTCCTCAAATAAGTGTAAAGTGGCCAAATCACCAGGGATAACGGTTAGAAAAGAACAAAAGGCACACTTACATTGACGTAGAAGTGACTTAGATGACCCTTTAACAAGTTTATTACATAAGACCCTGAAATCAGCCCCAAGGCTCCATAAAAGCTGTATCAGCTGTATCTGTTTTAACTTGAACAGGATTATAAATGGACAGCTTGGAGCGCTTTATGTTGTGTTGTGATGGGATAAAGATGATCACATATTTCATCCAGAAAGGTATGATAAAACAAATTCAGATGTGAGTCAATGACATTTTTTTGGCATTTAAGTTCTTAGGCTTTATAATAGGTACTCAGCTCAAACCCTTCATCAGGGATGATATGTAAACGTGTGCAGATTATACAATTTACCTAATGAGAACATCAGTAGCGGAGATGAGTGAATGGGAAAACATAATCAGGCCTTTCAAGATCATGTTTTTAAGATCTTGCATCAAGCGAATCTGGCAGGACCATCATAGAGCATTGTCTTTGTGGAGCTGGAATGGATTTCCTTTGTTTGCTTTTTTTGTTGCTAGTGTGATGAATAAATCTGCATTTTTCTGATTGGGGGGCAGCAGATTCAAGTAGACAAACCTGGAAGCAAAAGTCTTTTTATGTGTTGAAAATAAAAATCACTTGTTATTAAATGTCCATGCCTGCCTCTGGCAGTTGTCCTGAGGGTGTGATCTATGTCATGTTGAAGTGGCAATTTAATACATTAATGCAAAAAATGCTTACTAGGATTACATTAGAGGTACTATAAACGGCTGCTAAGCAGCAAGCAGGTGACAATATAGATTAAATGACATCAAATAAAAGTACAATATATCAAATACAAATATTTATCATGTCATTGGGTGAACTATATCACTTCACCTCCTTGTTCTGTTTTTTAACATTTGTTTTTACATGCTAAAATCTCTGCCTGTCCACCCTAACTCCCTACCCCAATAGGAGGTGCCAGCTGTAGTTGCAGTTCCCCAGTAAGGAGCACACATTCTGGACCAGGTAAGGTACGGTAGGAGGGAAGTCAGCCTGTCCGCCCTAACTCCCTACCCCAATAGGAGGTGCCAGCTGTAGTTGCATTTCCCCAGTATGGAGCACACATTCTGGACCAGGTAAGGTACGGTAGGAGGGAAGTCAGCCTGTCCACCCTAACTCCCTACCCCAATAGGAGGTGCCAGCTGTAGTTGCATTTCCCCAGTATGGAGCACACATTCTGGACCAGGTAAGGTACGGTAGGAGGGAAGTCAGCCTGTCCACCCTAACTCCCTACCCCAATAGGAGGTGCCAGCTGTAGTTGCATTTCTCCAGTAAGGAGCACACATTCTGGACCAGGTAAGGTACGGTAGGAGGGAAGTCAGCCTGTCCACCCTAACTCCCTACCCCAATAGGAGGTGCCAGCTGTATTTGCATTTCTCCAGTAAGGAGCACACATTCTGGACCAGGTAAGATACGGTAGGAGGGAAGTCAGCCTGTCCACCCTAACTCCCTTCCCCAATAGGAGGTGCCAGCTGTAGTTGCATTTCCCCAGTAAGGAGCACACATGCTGGACCAGGTAAGATACGGTAGGAGGGAAGTCAGCCTGTCCACCCTAACTCCCTACCCCAATAAGAGGTGCCAGCTGTAGTTGCATTTCCCCAGTATGGAGCACACTTTCTGGACCAGGTAAGATACGGTAGGAGGAAAGTCAGCCTGTCCACCCTAACTCCCTACCCCAATAGGAGGTGCCAGCTGTAGTTGCATTTCCCCAGTAAGGAGCACACATGCTGGACCAGGTAAGGTACGGTAGGAGGGAAGTCAGCCAGATGTAGAAGGGACTTCCATTTGTTTGACATGAGTGTAAGTCTGCTTTAAGTGAGCTCTGGGTTCTTCAAACCTAATAACTTGAAGTAACCTCCAATACTCATATAGGTTGATAGAGACCAACTAAAGGAGAAATACAGAAAAATATTTAGATTTTACTGTTACCTTACCTTTTGAGCCTGTGCTGACAATTCACAGCAGTTGTAAGTACTGTATGCAGATTTCACAGTGAATTCCCAGGCAACCGACACTGTGATCTCCATGAGGCCACTCCTAAATTAGGCCTAGACTGTGACAATGTGAGATGGGACTATACAGATTTGAAATATTGTGGCCGGATAGTCCCTAGTAGCCAGCATTCGGTACTCCTAAATGCTGAATACCATTTATGTCAATCGAAGAAAAAGTCCATCCAAAATATTTGGCAGGTTTTTTTATATATAAAAAAAATCTCCCCCTCTCCCGATGGGCTACTAGCCTAGCACACCAGGTATAGGGTCTGGCAACCCAGGGCTCAGAGGCTGAACGGCTGGCTCCTGACTCTGCCAGCTTGCCAGCCCCTATGTCCTTCAGCATGGACCTGTGCTGAAGGGCCAGCAGTTTGGTCCTTTGCCCTAACTTACTAGCTCCTCTTGTTGGCGCATCGGGTTGGAAAGCTTGGGGTGGGCATGTTTTTTTTTTCAATGCTTTTTATTTCACAATTTTCCAACCATACACAAATCACAAATTATATCACTGGAGTGAGATTCTTTGTTTTGTTTTTTAAGCTTTTGTTTTGTTTTTTTAAGCTTTACTGAAGAGGAGGGGCTGGGGTTCGCCCTCAAAGCCCCTCCCCTACAGTAATACTTAAAAGGACTGCAAACCCCATGGCAATAAAGAGGCAGCACCCACCTTACCAGATGCCTGCCCCTTCTTGCCCCTCTGCTTCTCTGCAGCAGAGCACATACATAACTTGAAAGCTGCGCCAAGACATGCCCTTTCATGCTCAGCCACGACCCAGAAATTGAAGTGGAGAAAGTAGCTACAGTAGCTAATACATAGGGTATTGACATATAATTAGAGATTTCGAGATGATTTGAAGTGGTTTATTTTTCACTGTTGCCATGGGAGATAAGGTGGGAGGAAGTTAACTTGTGCCTGGACCAGGACTTCCCCCCAAACGAAATATCTGCCCCCCCCCCACTGAGAAAACCATCCTGGTGCACCAGGCATAAGAGCTGGTAAGCCAGGGCTCAGATCCTATGACCTTTGGCAAAGGTCTGCGAGGCACCAGGCTCTTCCCATCCCCCAGGCCGGTGAGAGTGCAGGTAATGGGGCAGACATGCTGGCAGGTGGCTTGCCACTCCCCCTACCCTCTGAATTGGTATAGTGGTCGGCCTGCCACTTGAGAATAAAGCAGTTTTAAATAGTTAATGTTAATGTAAATTTTAATGTAGTGTATCAAAATGTTTTGATACTGTTTAACTCTTTGAGAACTGGTAAGGGGTAGAGGGGCCATTATGCCACCTGCCAGCACAGTGCTTAGCACGTCGAAACCTTATGCCCCAGCACTGGAAGAGCAATGGACCTGTGCTTAAGTGCAGAGGGGATGGCAAGCTGGCAGGGCCAGAGGCCAGACGTTCGGCCTCTGATGGAAGCCCATGGGGAAGGGTGGATACATTTTTTAATAAATTAAAAAAAAATCCTGGGTAATTTTACCCGGATCCAAAGCTCATCACTTGTGAAGCCCTTTTGTGAAATGTGAAAACATAGAGGCTGATTCATTACTAACGCCAGGTATCGGCAGATGAGTGTCTGTATAGCGGCGCATAGAGCGACCGCTAGTATATGCTGTGATTGGCTATCGGGCGCTATAACGCCTCAGTTGCTGTAGTAACCTGGCCGATATTTATGAATGAGATGTATGTGGGACGTTCTAACACCAGTACAGCATTGCAGCGAGTGATAGGTAGCACCAGCTCAGTGCGACCGACTCTCAGCGATTCACACCATATGCAACAAAAAAACAGACTCACAGAGTGTAGATGCTCTGGATCTGGTCGCTATAGCATAGAGCGGCAGACGCTGTGTGATTAAAGTCTGTTTTTGAACACATATCCACCAGTAACAAAACGAAAACACATGGAATTACATTGTTGTAACATTGTGACATTAACACTTTAATGCCAGACCTGTAATGACAATTCTGCATAAAAATATTAAAAATCAAAAAAGTTTTCAAAAATGACTTTTTCTAGGCCAGGAGAGGTGACACAATTATTTGAGTGAAAAAATAAAAACAAAAAACCCTGTTTAAAGAGAAGAAAAGGAACGTCCATTGAAATGTATGGGACAGCGACAGGAAGCTAGAGCGCCGGCACTATGCGCTGTAATGATAAATTGTACGCTACATGGCGCTGTTAAAGTCGCTCACCAGAATTGCCTTTATAAATGTGGTATTGCGTACAGCGCCCAGCGTTCACCAGACGCTGCCTGCCGCTACGAGGCACTACCTGCCTCTATCTCTTGATGAATAGCCCCCACAGGTGACTAGGCAGTTCCTTAATAAAGGACCTTGCTCCTTTAATGAAGGCGCTTGGCATCCCTCAAATATATTGCTGACTTGGGGACTTATTCATGAAGGGATAGCGTCAGGTAATGCTTTGTAAATGACAGGTAGTGACAGGTTAACGCCGGACACGGCACGCAATTACACATTTATCTAGCAGATTCTGTGGAGCAACTGGGATAATGCCATGTAGCGTCTGATTCATCATTATCCCAGCCTCAGCGTACAGTGCCGGCGTTCACACTTTCACAGCGCCACCTATTACGTCTCGCTACCTGTCGCTCTCCCATACATTTCAATGGACGCTCTTTTATTTCTCTTTTAACAGGGTTTTTGTTTTATTATTATTATTTTTTTTTATTCTCAAATAATGTTGGGATCTCGTTTTCTTTAAAAAATAGTTTTTTTTTGCACATATTTCATCCAAAAATATTGAGAATACACCTAAAAAATGACAAACAAGACATTTCATGTTAAAGCCCAGACTCTGCTGAAAAAAACAATATATCATTTTCCTGGGAAATCCCTGGAAATCCCTTCATAAATGACAGTTGAACAAGGGGAGCGCAAAATAGTGCAAAATGGTCTGGCAACAAAGGGTGACAAAATCTCAAGGTAGGCTGGCGGTTAAAGGGTTAAAGGTTGTTTTTTTAACATTTTACCAACAGTAACAAAGCGAAAACACATGGAATTACATTGTAATAACATTGTAACATGAACACATTAATGCCAGACCTGTAATCAATTCTGCATAAATATATACATTTTTTACTATTTCTAGTGTTTTTTTGTAATAAAAAATGTAAGTTTGTCAATAAAATCTTATTTCGTGTCAAACCCCAATTTCTCCCGGTTACAGCAGTACCACGTATGTATAGGTAGACACCCTTTCCTGCCCAGGAGACTCCCCCAAACTGAAACAGAGCTTTAGGGGATTTTCAGATAAAATACAACTATGCTAAGCACTAAGCGCACCTTGCAGTTTTTCCAGAAAAACAACCCTTTACATTTGAAATACTCTCGACAAACTAAATATTCTCTGAAAGTATACACCTCAGGCTTTCTAGGCGTACCAGGCTTGTTGACATGGGTGCAGTTTTTTGGAAGTAATCCCTCAATGTATTCTTTGGTTTCACAGGGTTTCCCTAAAAAAAGAATAAAAAAGCAGAATCGAAACCACATTTTCCTAAAAAAAACTATATGCAAACAAGAAAAAAAACAAAAATCTGAAAAAGCAACATGCCCCGAACAGAACAATACCCAGCATGCATAGCTACTGTCAAGGGAAGAGTTGGCAAACACACCAAAGTAAAGCATGTGCGTAACGGCAATTTTACTTCAAAATTTCCTCTCTGCAGACAAAGAGTGCACCTTGTGCTTTTTCTACCAAAACAAGCCTTTACGTTTGGAATATCCCCCATAAACCATATATTCCCTGAAAGTACAAATGTTAAGCTTTCTAAGCGTACCCAGCTTGTTGCAGTGGGCTCATCTTTCTGGGAGTAATCCCTTGAAGAATTCTTAGGTTGCACAGGGTTTCACAAAAAAAAGTATAAAAAAGCAGAATAAAAAACACCTTTTCCTAAAATATCAATATGTAAATAAGAAAAAAACAAGCTAAATCTGAAAGCGCAAGGTCCCCCGAGCAGAACAATACCCAACATGCATAGGTACTATTAACCCTTTTAATTTCAAGCCTACTTGAAATTTTGTCACCCTCTGTTGACAGGTCATTTTTTCCCATTTTGCGCCATGTTTAACCGTGATTTTTGCCGAATTTTTGTAGCAGAGTTTAGGCTTTAACATGAAATGTCTTGTTTGTAATTTTTCTACAGTTTTTTAAATACTTTTGCGTAAAAAAACAAAAAAATTCAATAAAATAATATTTTTTAGACAATTTTCTCCTTTATTTTAAATAAAACATTTGTTTTATTAATGAAAACCATATTGCATGTGAAAGCCCCATTTCTCCCTATTCATGCCCAGGAGACTCCCCAAACCGAAAAGTACTTTATAACATTTACACATAAAATACTACTATCCACACTATAAAAATAAGGGGTTAATTCAAAAAGAAAATGACATAGGGTCCCCCCTCCCTTGAGGGGGGGACCCCATTTTTTGGGGAATTTTAAGGGTTAAAAACCCTTAAAAAAAAATGACATAGGGTCCCCCCTACCCGAAATAACCAGCCCGGGACCAGCTATGGGGGCTTGTAGAACAGGGTGCAGGGGCCAGCTCAGGTGACTTGCCAGCCCCCAGCCTTGTGAACTGGTATAGGGGTCTCATGGACCCCTTACCAGTTCACAAAGGGTTAACAGTAAAATAAAAACACAAACACAGAGTAAAAATTATTTTATTAAAAAAAAAATACATTTTTTTTTTCTTTACTCACCTCCGAACGTCAGCTCCTGTGTCCCTCCTGTGCCGGTGATTGGCAGCCAGAGGAGGAGGGGAGGCAAGAGATCAGAGGATCTCCTGTCCCCTCCTTCTCAGGCCACTGATCACCGGCATCTGACAGCTGAGAGGCCTGGAGCTGTCATGACACCGAGCGAGTGACGTCATAAGCCCCGCCCCAAGATGGCGGCGCCCGTCGGAGGAAGAGGGGAGAGAGCCTCTTAACGGTTGGAGAGGCAGCCACGTAAAATTTACGTGGCTGGCGTTTAAAGGGTTAATCACACAGCCTCCGGCGCTCTGGGCTACAGCGAAGCATTTTTGAGTGCCAGAGGTGTTTGAGGCTGTTTTTTTGATGAATATGTTGTGAGTCGGTCGCATAGACCATTCACTAACATGCGTTCCCATACAGCGCAGCACTGCTGTATGAACTAGCGACCCACAGCCTACTAGCGGGCGCTCTGAAATGCCTGCTACAGACGCTCATCTGTCGCTACCTGCCGCTTATAATGAATCAGCGTGTAGGTTTTGGATGAATAAGGGTTTAGCATGTTCTGCTGGGGAAATATCGGTCTGTGAATTGTGGTACAAGTATTTTCAGGAAACAGGAACTTCTAACAGAACCTTGTGTAATGTAACCCATGTAATGTAACCTTGGAAATAGAATAGTTACTACTTATGATTGTTTTTAATACCTATGTTTTACACTAAGGTCATTCATTTAGGTAATGATTCGCCAACATCCTCTGCGCCTCCGTCGGGTTGTACGCATTCACCAAGTGAAATTTTCCTGCATCTTACGCTGGTGATGTCGATTTTTTTTTTGTTTTTGTTTTTTTTTTCTGTTTTGGCTCGGCGAATGCTGAGGAGAAAACTTTTGCATTCGCTACCTTTTAGTAGTGAACTCTATGGGAATCAATGTTATTTAGGAAGAGATTGTCACTTTAGGTTTTTTTAGCTTCTTTATAATATCTTTCAAGCGTGAACATTAGAAAGTTACCCAGTATGTGAAAAAAAACTAATAATAATGTTTTTAAATTACTTTTATATTTTTATATAAACTTTTATTATTAAGCTTTTCAAACAACCCAGACACTCCCAAGATACCCCACATATATTCTGAGACCCCTCTCCAATGCTGACATATGGTATAAAAGTGTATTTTCAGCAAGATTTAATTTTTTTGCTAAAGATTTCTGCCACAGCAGTTCACCGGCATTCCCCAAACCACTTTTTAATATATCTGTGATATTCACCAGCAAGTTGCAGCACAAACACAGCAAAATGCATTGCGAAAGTCTGTGTTCACTGGTGGTAAGTGCAGAATGTTTTGCTTACTCGCTTGTCTTGTGTGCGTTGCGTGCCCGGCAAACACCTTTATGTTGTATGGTAGCGAACATAGTAAATCACCCCCTAAATGTATGAACTAACTGCTCTAAGCATAGTATGAAGCAATACTGTTCTGCAAGTAAAGATTTTTACACCTTTAACTAATGCCCTTATTTAACAAGGGATAGCGCCAGGTAGCGACTGGTGAGCGAACGCTAATGACGGTCACCGCCACGAGAACGCCGGCTCCCCACCACAATCACACATTTATCAAGCCGATCCTGCTTAGCGACTGAGCTAGCGCCAGATAGCGACTCATTCATCATTATTCCAGCCTCACCCTACAGCGCCAGCGTCCGACCTTGAACAGCGCCAGGTATGACCTCTCGCTACCTGGCGCTCTCCAGTGCATTTCAATGGAACAATCTTTAAATATTAATAATTAATTGTTAATATTTTTTTTTTTTTTTTTTAATGTGAAAATTTCTGTTACCACTTCTGCCATGTTAGATATTTTTTTTAAGGTAAGAAAAAAAATAAAAAAAAAATTACAGGTCTGATATTAATGTATTCATATTCCAAAATGTTTTTATAAACTTGTTTTTTTTTGTTTCCCAAAATATGGTTGTTTGGGGGTTAAAAAACTACTTTTAACCCATCGCCGCCAGCGCTCTGGGGTTTAAACATGCATTTCACAGCGCGAGAATTTTTGGAGCGGGATTTGTTAATGAATATGGTGGGAGCCGGTCGCTATGGCCATTCGCTATCATGCGCTCCCATACAGCACGGAACCTGTCAAATAGCGACTCATCACCTTGTATTCAACATT
The DNA here is from genome assembly GCA_027917425.1 of Gastrophryne carolinensis. Classification (NCBI taxonomy): domain Eukaryota; kingdom Metazoa; phylum Chordata; class Amphibia; order Anura; family Microhylidae; genus Gastrophryne; species Gastrophryne carolinensis. The sequence goes on from CM051235.1 coordinate 461,960,238, forward strand.
ACTGCACACCGACTGAGTCGCTATCAACAACCGAACAACGGCCAAGCACAGCGACTACTAGCGGGCGCTGTGAAAATACCAGTCGCTCAACTGTCGCTACCTGGCGCTATTAATAAATCAGCCTCCCCGACACTGGTCCAGGCTATCCTCTCCTCATATTGACATTATTTTGGTGGGACCACTGTCTTCCCTGGGAACAATTAGCCTAAAAGGCACTAGGAGTAACCCTCTCAAAAAATGTTTGTCATTTTTAAAAGCTGTCTGGGCAGCCATTTCCTCAAGCAACCCTGGCCAGTACTCTGCTGATACCTGAAATGAGGGAATGGAATGTGATTTCTTTCCATGTTCCAGATGAAGGCTTTAACAATACAATCCCTGCATGTATAAAATGTTCTAATTCCTTCTCTCCTAGCATTACAGAATTTGTCAGCCAATGGCTTTAAAGAAAATGCAGTATCAATAAATGTGTCTATGGACATTTCAGCTACTGTTAATGGGCTTATGCTTGCATAATAAAAATCACATTTGCACATTCCTTAAAGTTATTGTGTTTTAGTATTGTGTTTTAAGTAATATATTAAGAATAAAAGTTCTAGCTCAGAACAAAAATGATCAACAGGCAGGGAAAATAGAGAAACTTAAAAACATAACATATATTGCTGACATTCTTATAATATTACCATGCAAAGTCAGAAGTGACAAATTTTTCAGCAGAAATCAGAATTTTCTTGTGATTCCTGACAACCGAATTGTTCCCTAAAATCCCTAAATCAAAAAAGTAGAAACTCACCTTCTCTATTGCTGTCCTCCAATCTGTCCAGTTCATGTTGTCCTGCACCGCTCTCCGCAGAATCCTAGCCCTGGCAGTGGGCTCTGATCACTTCACTCTCTGTCAAAGGGAAAGGCTTCGTATTCTGGCGAGTGCCGACCAAATTATTCTGCGAAATCCTTAAATAAAAATAGTAAAAACCCAACTGCTCCCTCACTGTCCTTGCAGCATGGAGAGTTTTTTTTAGCTGACTGCAGCTTACTCTGCTGGTACAAAAGGCCCCTCCCTGCAGTAGAAGTGATGAGCAGGGGACACTGACTGCCCTGCATCCGGCTTCTGCCGATCAATCCAGCTGTTGGAAGATGTTGCAGATGGCGTATGACAACAGCCATGATTGATGGATTAGAGATAAGTGGGGGGTGGTTAATAGAATCGTTTTTACATTTAACCCTTTGTGAAAGGGGTCCTTGAGTTCACAGGGCAGGAGAGGCTGGCAAGTCACCTGCCCTCAAGTGGGTGACTTGCCATAGCTCCCACCCCATTACCTGCAAGGCCCAAGGGGGTACAGAAAAGGCAGTGGCCCATATTGGCTATGTAGGCTTCAGGGCCGTGGGTCTCTCAGCCTCAGTGCCCTAGTCTACCAGTCCCCATAGTTGGTGCCTAGGATGGTTTTGCTTGAATAGAGGGGACCCTATGCCAGGGTTTAACCCTAAAAACGTTTTTAAAAGGCCTGGGTTTCCCCCACAGAAGAGAGAGACCCCACATCATTTTCCCACACCATTTTCTTTTTTATTTTCAAGGGTTAAAACCTTAAATTATTTTGAAAAAAAAAAAGGTGTGAGTTCCCCCCTCCAAGCAAAACCATCCCGGGCACCAGCTATGGGGGCTGGCTGACGAGGGCGGGAGGCTGAGTGGTCATGCGGCGGAAGCAAAGTGGGCGGAGTCCACTGCAGATCACTGTTTTCCCGTGCAGCTTCTGACAGCCGGGTTGCTCAGCAGACCCGGGCACTGGGCAGAGGATTGGATTCCCTTGCCTTGCGTCCAGCTTCCATGATCACTCTGACATATTGCTCCCTCTGCAGGGAGGGATCGTTTATACTGGAAGAGTAAGCTGACTTAAGCTCATCGGTATAAAAGGCCCCTACCTGCGGCAGGGAGAAAGGCGCCAGGCCCCAGCGCAGGGCAGAGGATGTGGGTCCTCTGTCTCACTTAAGACATTATGGTAGGCCCTTGAATGAGGACATCGCCTGGCACTTTAATGGGGACTGAGGTAAGCTTATCTTTTTATTGTTTTATGAGTGAGTTTGTTAAAGTTCTGGACAAATCTCCTGTGTACATCAATTCTAACATTTGCCCCGGGTGTGCTGTCTTTTCTCTCTTTGTTTCACCTGCCCCCTCGGCTCTGCTTTTAGGTAAGTATATTCCCTTGCAACTATCAGCCCCCTAGTGCAGGAATGCTGGTGGCTGTTTTCACTACCACACAAGCTTCTTTGTACTGATGCAGCATTAACACATAGAAACATAGAAGGTTGACGACAGAAGGAGACCATATGGTCCATGAAGTCTGCCCTTATGTGTGGATATTCTCTTGTGTGTGTGCTTATCCCAGGCATGTTTAAATTCACTTATCGTAGAATTTTCAACTACTTCTGCTGGAGGTTTGTACCAAGCATCTACTACTCTTTCTGTTAAATAATATTTTCTAATGTTGCTTTTGATCTTTATTCTTTTTTCTTCTTTATTCTTTTAAGTATCTCCTGATAAGTTTTAGGTTTTGTTGCCCATGTTTGGACCAATTCTAGTTGAATGTCTTTTTGCAGGTAAGGACTCCAGAACTGCACACAGTATTCTTCCTCCTTTTGCCCTTTAGCAGCATTTATAAACAGTTTTGCCTTCTGTTTAAATTTGTATGTCTCACTGTCAGCTACACTTCCACTTTCCTTCTACTTCTTATAGGCAGACTTCTTTTCTTTTACTATAGCGCTGACTACCCTAGTAAACCATAACGGTTCATTCTTCCTTTTATTCTTGCTAGTTTATTTCATTTATTGCTTAGTTACCTTTAACCCTTCTAACACCATCCACGTAAAATTTCTGTGGTTGCCTCTCCTGCTGTTATACTCAAGTTATGTTATATTATGTAGCTAGCATTTCCTCACCACAGAGCTGGAGGGGCATCTGCGGCTCGGGTCCGTTGAAAGGATCGAGAAGGCCATCCTGGGGTGGGGGGGGGGGTGACCTTTTGGATGACACAGGTCACTTGATCATCCGCAGAACCAATCAGCAGGGTGATGCACAGCAACTTATCAGCTGCCACCTGCCATCATATAAACATGTGGGCCAGCCTCTCTCTGCGTTGATCTACTACTGTTGGTGTTTACTGTGTTTTTCAGCCTGCATATGGAGCTTGCAGTTGCTTGATTGATGGTGGTAGTTTATTTTATATATAGACATCACCAGTCAAGCAGCTGAAATCTTCTAAGGCAGGCTGAGGCTGATTTTACCTCATTGTAAACAGTAGTAGTAATAAATGTGTAAGATCCATTCATAAAATAAGATTCATTTATTTATCTGCTTTTGAGATCTAACCAGTTTTTTTCATGGTTATGGCTCACTACGGGGTGCAGCCAGCGACAGAGGGGGGTGATGTGGCAGGCATTGGAGATGAGTGCTGGCTGATTTTTGGTTGCCATGTGATGGGTGATCAGAGCAATTTGCCACCTCCACCCCCCCATCGTCACCTCCACCCCCCCATTGTCACCTCCACTCCCCCTCCATCGTCGGTTGCCCCCGAGTGTTTACAGGGATTAGTCAGGCTTGGTGTTCACCTGCCACCCATACCCCACCCCCACAATGCGATCTAAGCAGTTTTTGATTGTGGTTTTATGCTGTTTTATGGCCTGATGTTTTGTGCTGATCTGATTTTTTTATATACTTTATTGGTTATCGAGGTGGGAGGTGGCTGACAGGTGTGCACCGGGCCTGGCTCACTCTCGGGTGCAGCCAGCAACGGAGGGAGGGGTGAGGTGGCAGGGAAGGGGGGGGGGAAGTCAGACAGAGTGCTGGTTGATTTCTGATTGCCATGTGATGGGAGATCGTGAGCCATTCGCTGCCTTCAGCCCCCCCCATCACAGGTGCGCACCAGGCCCGGCCAACACCCGGGTGCAGCCAGTGATGGAGGGGAGTAGGGTGGCAGGGGATGTCGGGTGCATGCTGGCTTAAGGTATAGAATAGTGTAGCTGCAGCAAGTGCATGCGCTTTATCAGGGATAAGGTAGGTATTACCAGGGACTTAGAGGTTTCACCCACCCTTCTTAATCTATAATTCCTGTTAACTAAACTTCCTTTAGGCATTGGTTTTTGCCCCGAAAATGGCTTCAGTTGGACCTTTATTTTTTGCCTTTACCTTTGTCTCTCCCTTTGGGACTGTTACAACTAGGACCCCTACTGTGTACAGTCCTGCTGCCCCTGGGACTGCTGTAAACCCCTAGACCCAGATTACTAATCCCTTTGTCCTAAAAATGGATTGTTCAGGCAAAAACAAATCCCCTGTTTTGGACAGGAGAAGACCAACTAGGCTCTCGTTCTTCACTCTTGGTAAGTTTTACACCAGGAGGTCTGGGCTGTGCTGGACAATCCCTTTATATTGATTACATGCAGCTTTCCATGCTTTGCATTCATATTCCTCCTCTCACTCATAAAAGCAGCTAGTTTATGTAATTAGTGTTGCTGTTTGGCCTCAGGTAAAAAGTTAAATTCAACCAGAATTTTGCTGTGGAGGCTGATTCATTACTAAAGATGAGTGTCTGTATAGGGGCGCTTAGAGTGACTGTAAGCGAGTATCGGGTGCTGTAACAGAGAGCCTCAGTCCCTGTAATAACCTGGCTGGCATTAATGAATGTGATGAATGTTTGGCGCTCTAACACCAGTACAGCGCTGCAGGGAGCGAAAGGTAGTGTCAGCTCAGTGCGCATTTCTAAAAATGTTTGTTTGCAGCCAGGAGAGGTCACACAATGATTTGAGCAAAAAATGAAACACACTGTTTAAACACAAGCAAATGAATGCCCATTGAAATGTATGGGAGAGCGACAGTGACCGGTAGGTAATACCTGGTGCTCTGGAAGCTAGAGCGCCGGAGCTATACGCTGAGCCGTCTGTAATAATACATGTGACGCTACATGGCGCTGTTAGAGTCGCCCACCAGATTCGCTTTCTTAAATGTGGTTTTGCGTACAGCGCCCGGCGTTCACCAGGCACTGCCTGCCGCTAAAAAGCACTATCTGGTGCTATCCCTTCTTAAATAATCCCCTTAGTTTGATTCAAGCAGAACAGAATTTTCCAAACAATTGATCTACCAGAACAGAGCTGAGGTACTGGTATGTAGCCCCTAATACTTTGACCCAAGTGAGGCAATATCATGTATCGGACTGTATTGGTATAATTTTGTCTAAGCCCAGGTTTCTTTATGTCTACGTTTCAAAGTATTTCCTTTGGTCAATCTGTCTATATTCTACTTCCTCCTAATTACCAATGTAATAGTAAAGCTACTGAGCATCTGGTCAGTGCAGAGGCATATGGTTACCTGATTTGTGAATTCTTTATTTATTCTTCGTCCAGCTGCTTGATCAGCCAAGGCTTTCCTTCCCCTCTCTAAATAAATGCAAAAAAAGCGTCTCTATTAAGCAGATACCGTATGACATTAGATAAAGGCACATTCCTTGGTAAAATAACATATTCTTCTTTAATTGAACTGATGCAGTAGTTTGAATCAGTGTACAGTATTAGGGAAAGAGAGAGGATTAAAGCAGACCTCTACTCTTCCCTGTTCTGGGACAAAGTGCTTAAAAAGAAAGTCCAATTTCGTCTGCATTTTTGAAAGTGAGTATTTTTTGTGTGCCAAAATAATGCCCACAGGGTGCTGTGCTAATATTGCTCTAGTATTTTTTAGTTTTTTTTTTCTTATGTTGGCAAATGTGGGTTTGTAAACTAGTCTGTACACCAAGATCAGCACATAATCAGAGCACACACATAATGCTGCTGCTGGGCATGGTTGGATGAGCTCCCTCATATCAGCAATAGTAGCAGTACTTTGTGTGTACACGGCTCACTTCTCTCTTCTTGTAGATCTTACAGGCTTGGTGTATAGCTGTCAATAGTAACACAGTTACTACAGGTAGTAAAAACTGCTTACATAAAACCCACATTTGCTAACTTAAAGGAGCACTATCGCGGAAAATGGTCCAGTGATAAAAATCCATATAATGCTGCTGGATGGTGGGAGGAGAGGTCAGTAATACACCTAACATAAAGAAATATCCAGTCAGGCTTGTTTTTTTATGATAATGGTAGGGAAGTGAAATCAGGATTGACAGGTTCTGTCACCCCTAATACACTAAACCTCCCTGGATTTTATTCCTACCAGGAGAAGAAATCCACAAGTTTGGCAGAGGTTTTTATTGAGTTTGGGTAAAGAAGTGACCTCTCCTTCATAAACCAACATGTTTATATGAATTACACAATTTTGTGATAGTGCTCCTTTAAGAAAAAATATAAAAAAATACTAGTTAAGATCAGTACCTTGAAAAAATATACATCTTCAAAAAAGTGGACATTTTATTATTCTTGGATTTTGTCCCCCTTGTCTAGGGCATCCTGATTTGGGATTCCCTGCTGTGTGTTTACCCAGGGATCACCATGAACTCACCTTTTCATTGTTCCCACGGCTAATGCGCAGGCCACTCAGCCAATGCACATTTCATTCTGGTGCCACCAGCTGCATCCCTGCTCACCTCGAGCTGCAGGTGTGCTGGCGCCAGCCATTCCGAAATGCCTGCTGCTGGTATGCGCCCCAGCTAAAAGGAAAGCAGCGATGCAGCCTTGCACTGAGATGCAGCCTGGGCTCGGGGAAAAGGCGGATGGATGGGCAAACCCAAGGTTTCACAAAATGTCTTATAGACTCTAGTGGGGTGGTTATCCCTCTTTAAGGAGGACCTATAGCCTCATTGGGACAGACTTCTCTGGGAGGGTGGAGGTCTGCTATAAAGCATGTGTGCTGCTATTGGGCTCAAAGTGAGGGTCACTAGGGCTGGGATCCCAAAATAACCACAATACATTCTGTGCTGCTGTAGATTCTCTTTCTGGGACTTTTTTGTGACCTTGTTAACCTAAGATAATTGTTTCAAATCGTCATACTGTTTCAGTGGACTACCTGCCACAGAAAGATCTTGGGGAGACACAGGAGCCTGCCACCCTTCTCTTTTGCTTTTGAGTGAGCATTTTAACTCACTTGATAACAGCTTGGTCCAGCTTGATAAAAGGGGCCAGACATCCCAACCTCCACCAGGAGCAGGGCTTTTGCATTGCAAGACTAATCAAAACTGACTGCTTAGGGCCTTATTCATGAAGGGATAGCGCCAGGTAGTTCCTGTACAGCGGCAGGCAGCACCAGGTAGCGTCAGGTAGCGGCAGGTGAACACCGGAGATGGCACGCAATTACACATTTATGAAGCCGAATCTGGTGAGCAACTGGAACAACGCCATGTAGCGTATGATTCATCATTATCCCAGCCTCAGTGTACAGCGCTGGCGTTCAGCCTTGCAGAGCGCCATGTCTTACCTGTCGCTACCTGGCGCTCTCCCATACATTTCAATGGACGATCCTTAAATCCCTTTCCTGATCCCAATTTTTTTTTTCCGTAAAAAAAACACAAACTTTCTGACATGTATTCTGGGCAAGAAAATTACATTTCTGGAAACTTTTTGTATTAATAATTTTTTATGCAGAATTGTCCTTACAGGTCTGGTGATCATGTTACAATGTTATAACAATGTCATTCCATATGTTTTCGCTTTGTTACTACATGACGCGAAGGCGCGCATCCGGCCGGGGCGCGTCGCCTTCGCCCGACAGCTGATCCGTGATAGGCGCGGGAACCGGTAGTGGTGAGTACAAAGGGAGTAGAGGGGCTAGGGCACTTCCATGCTGAACTCGCCCTGGAGAAGTGACGCGTGACGTCACGCAACGCATCGGCGTATGAGGGGAGGGGGCAGGCTGGCTGGCCACGGTTCTGATGTGAGTTAATATTGTTATACATGTGTCTGCTTTTTCCATCCCGCGGCTGTCCTTATAAGAAGATTGTTGTAATCGTTTTGCACATTGCACGTAGCACTTTATAGATAGATTGTTGCACCTTAGATTAATTTGTTAGTAAGTGATATTGAATAATTGATTTATATATTTATAGGCACTGACAGACGGGTTTATTAGGAATTAAGCAGTAGATTGTCATATTATTAGTTTATTTGTGGCCTCTAGCTTATGACATCTGGGTGGCCTATATAGTGCCGCCCCTTTTTTCCCCCCCTCCTCCGTTCTTCCCCTTGTCCCCCCCTTTTGTGTATGGGGTGTTGTGTATATATGTATTTTAATCAACATTTTAATGTGTGTGTATATATGTACATAATATCTTTTGAGCAATAAAGAAGTATACAATTAAATTTATATTTCGAGTGGTGCCATTTTCATAGAGGATGGATTAAGGAGTGTGGGACTCCTTATCTGTGTGGTTAGTTTGGTAGTGCACTAGTGTGCCTCCATCCTCTGAGTGTGCACACTCTAATAATAATCTAGCTGGTGTGGTCTCTTTTCCTCGTTTGCCTTGTTACTACATGCATACATTTTCAAAAACAGACTTAAATTAAACAGCCTCTAGCGCTATGGGCTTTAATTACATGATATTGAGCGCCGCCGATGTTTGTGGCTGTTTTTTTGCTGAATGTGGTGTGAGTCAGTCGCACTGAGCTGGCTTTTGAGTTCGCTCACATTCGGCGTAGTATAGCAACTCGCATATCATATTCATCAATGCCGGACAGACCGCACTCTGAAATCTGCTCTACAGACGCTCATCTGTCGCTACCTGCCGGTAGTAATGAATCAGCCTGTTAGTTAGCCAATCAGTGCAGTAGCAGCATGTCCCACAACTAACATTAGGTAGGTACATCCTATAGCTGCTTTTAAATGCAGCAATTAGGTTTAGTGCAGAACAAGAGATAGGTGGTGGGTGGGTACTACCAGGCTGTTATAATATTCTTAATAATAATTAGAGATGAGCGAACTTTTGAAAAATTCGATTCGGCTGATTCGCCAAATTTTCCGACAAAATTCGTTTTATTTATTTGCGACGAATCACTATTAAAAACGGCTATTTCTGAGCTTTCTAGAGCCTCAATAGGGTTGTAAATCATTCTGCATTGCTGTAACACGCATAGGATGCATGCTGGGTTAGTGAAATAATACTGTAAATAATTATGACAGATCAGAGACATCGCTATTAGAATCGCAGAACGGCACAATTGCAGAGAGTTGAGGTGGCATCACAATGAGGAGCCCCTATATTGCCTGAAAAACACACCCTGGAGCTGGCAGCAGCAGGAGCCCAAATATTGGCTGAAAGACACCCTGGAGTTGGCAGCAGGAGCCCAAAAATTGGCCGAAAGAGACACTGGAGCTGCCAGCAGCAGCAGGAGCCCAAACATTGGCAGAAAGAGACACTGGAGTTGGCAGCAGGAGCCCAAAAATTAGCCTAAAGACACACTGGAGTTGGCAGCAGCAGGAGCCCAAACATTGGCTGAAAGAGACACTGGAGTTGGCAGCAGCAGCAGCAGCAGGAGCCCAAAAATTGCTTGAAAGACACAACCTGGAGTTGCAAGCAGCAGCAGCAGGAGCCCAAACATTGCTTGAAAGAGAGACTGGAGTTGGCAGCAGGAGCAGCAGGAGCCCAAACATTGGCTCAAATAGACACTGGATTTGGCAGAAGCAGCAGCAGCAGGAGGCCAAAAATTGGCTGAATGACACCCTGGAGTTGCAAGCAGCAGCAGCAGGAGCCCAAACATTGCTTGAAAGACACACTGGAGTTGGCAGCAGCAGCAGCAGGAGCCCAAATATTGGCTCAAAGAGACACTGGAGTTGGCAGCAGGGGCCCAAAAATTGGCCGAATGACTCCCTGGAGTTGGCAGCAGCAGGATCAGGAGCCCAAACATTGCTTGAAAGAGACACTGGAGTTGGCAGCAGGAGCAGCAGGATCCCAAACATTGCTTGAAATGGACACTGGAGTTGGCAGCAGGAGCCCAAACATTGGACTAAAGACACACTGGAATTGCAAGCAGCAGCAGCAGCAGCAGCAGCAGGAGCCCAAACATTGCTTGAAAGAGACACTGGAGTTGGCAGCAGGAGCCCAAAAATTGGACTAAAGGCAAACTGGAGTTGCAAGCAGCAGCAGCAGGAGCCCAAACATTGCTTGAAAGAGACACTGGAGTTGGCAGCAGGAGCAGCAGGAGCCCAAACATTGATTGAAAGAGACACTGGATTTGGCAGCAGGAGCAGCAGGAGCAGGAGCCCAAACATTGCTTGAAAGAGACACTGGAGTTGGCAGCAGGAGCCCAAAAATTGGACTAAAGACAAACTGGAGTTGCAAGCAGCAGCAGGAGCCCAAGTATTGCTTGAAAGAGACACTGGAGTTGGCAGCAGGAGCCCAAACATTGGCTGAATGATACCCTGTAGTTGCAAGCAGCAGCAGCAGCAGGAGCCCAAACATTGCTTGAAAGAGACACAGGAGTTGGCAGCAGGAGCCCAAACATTGGCTGAATGACACCCTGGAGTTGCAAGCAGCAGCAGCAGCAGGAGCCCCAACATTGCTTGAAAGACATACTGGAGTTGGCAGCAGGAGCAGCAGGAGCCCAAACATTGCTTGAAAGACACACTGGAGTTGGCAGCAGGAGCCCAAACATTGGCTCAAAGAGACACAGGAGTTGGCAGCAGCAGCAGCAGGAGCCCAAACATTGATTGAAAGAGACACTGGATTTGGCAGCAGGAGCAGGAGCCCAAACATTGCTTGAAAGAGACACTGGAGTTGGCAGCAGGAGCCCAAAAATTGGACTAAAGACTAACTGGAGTTGCAAGCAGCAGCAGGAGCCCAAATATTGATTGAAAGAGACACTGGGGTTGGCAGCAGGAGCCCAAACATTGGCTGAATGATACCCTGGAGTTGCAAGCAGCAGGAGCCCAAACATTGCTTGAAAGAGACACTGGAGTTGGCAGCAGGAGCCCAAACAGTGGCTGAATGACACCCTGGAGTTGCAAGCAGCAGCAGCAGGAGCCCAAACGTTGCTTGAAAGACACACTGGAGTTGGCAGCAGGAGCAGCAGGAGCCCAAACATTGGCTCAAAGAGACACTGGAGTTGGCAGCAGCAGCAGCAGGAGCCCAAACATTGCTTGAAAGAGACACTGCATTTGGCAGCAGGGGCCCAAAAATTGGCCGAATGACACCCTGGAATTGGCAGCAGCAGGAGCAGGAGCCCAAACATAGCTTGAAAAAGACACTGGAGTTGGTAGCAGGAGCAGCAGGAGCCCAAACATTGATTGAAAGAGACACTGGAGTTGGCAGCAGGAGCAGCAGCAGAAGCCCAAACATTGGCTCAAAGAGACACTGGAGTTGGCAGCAGCAGCAGCAGGAGCCTAAACATTGCTTGAAAGAGACACTGCGTTTGGCAGCAGGAGCCCAAAAATTGGCTGATTTACACCCTGCAGTTGGCGGCAGCAGGAGCAGGTGCCCAAACATTGCTTGAAAGAGACACTGGATTTGGCAGCAGCAGCAGCAGAAGCCCAAACATTGCTTGAAAGAGACACTGGAGTTGGCAGCAGGAGCCCAAACATTGGCTCAAAGAGACACTGAAGTTGGCAGCAGCAGCAGGAGCCCAAAAATTGGCTGGAAGGCACACCCTGAAGTTGGCATCAGCAGGAGCCCAAAAATTGGCCTAAAGACATAAATATGTTTTGCACCATTTGGAAAGTGTAAAACGTGGCACCATGCTGAATCTAGTCGCATGCATCAGCCATTGGTGGGTGGAAATCCTGGCTGATCCATCCCTGATTCATTTTCACAAAGGTGAGTCTCTCCACATTTTTAGTTGACAGACGAGTTCTCCTCACCGTAACTATGGCCCCCGCCTCACTAAACACCCGCTCAGATGGCACTCTACTTGCCGGGCAGGACAGCTTTTCCAGGGCAAACTCAGCTAGTTGCGCCCACAAGTCAAGTTTGGCTGCCCAGAAGTCCAGCGGATCCACAAGGTGTGTTGGCATGGTCATGTCAAGGTATGACAAGACCTGCTGGTTCAGGTCCTGCTCCAGGTCTTCCTGCTGCTCATGAGTAGCCTCACTATGCGGGTGTAGAAAGCTACTCATTAGCGAAGACTGAGGCTGCTGCTGATGGAGCTGCTGCTGCTGCTCCTGCCAACCCCCCCAGCAGCCATGGCAGTGGAAGGTGAGCGCAGAGGTCCCCCCGAGTCAGACCTGCAAGAGTATGGCCCATGGCGCAGATAGGCATCGACCAACTGACTACGTAGAATGTCTTTGTAGTAGGTCAGTTTGTCCTCCCTCTCAGTGGGTTTCAAAAATGCCCCATTTTGTGCCGGAAGCGAGGGTCCAATAAGGTGGAGAGCCAGAAGTCATCCCGCTGACAAATGGAAACAAATCTGGGGTCACTACGCAAGCACGTGAGCATGCTTCGTGCCATTTGCGCAAGTGACTCGGAGGGACTACCTGTTTCCATCTCCACTGCATACTGCCACGGTGTGTCTGGGTCCTCTGTCTCACCTTCCTCACAACCCTCTAGCTCCTCTGGCTGCTCCTGCTCCTCCTCTCCGGTCCGCTGACAAGATAAACCAGCCATTTCTCCAAGCCTAAACTGTGCACTGTGCCACTCCTTCTCCTCTTCCTCCTCCTCCTCCAGTTCAGCTCCAACGGGGTTCATGTGGCCGTAAGATGTAGACGCCATGTCTCCAGTGCCCTGACCAGCCATGGTTTCCAACATGTGCTGTAGTACATGAAGCAGTGGAATCACGTCGTTCATCCCATAATCCTGGTGACTCACAAATAAAGTGGCTTCCTCAAAGGGCCTGAGCAAACGGCAGGTGTCACGTATGAGCTGCCACTGGTTGACATTGAAGTTACACAGGGGAGTCCCCCAATCCGCTTGGATCATCAAGAAATCCGTGATGGCTTTTCTCTGTTCGTATAGTCTGTCCAACATATGCAGGGTGGAATTCAAACGAGTGGAAACATCGCAAATCAGACTATGTTGGGGGCTACCGTTCTGATGCTGTAGCTCAAGAAGGGTGTGCTTATCGGTGTATAAGTGGCTGAAGTGCATGCAAAGTTTCCTTGAAGTTGTTAGGATGTCTTGCAGATGGGGGGAAGACTTCAGAAACCGCTTCACAACCAGATTGAAGACGTGAGCCATGCAGGGCGCATGGGTCAGCCTTCCTTGTCGCAGCGCAGACAAAATGTCCTTCCCATTGTCGGTAACCATGGTTCCCATTTTCAGTTTTCTTGGAGTAAGCCATGTTTGGATTTCTTGATGAATACATTTAAGCAATTCCTCCCCTGTGTGACTCCGTTCGCCAAGACAAACCATGTGAAGCACAGCGTGACACCTCCGTGCCCTGCGCACATGGTAGACTGGAGGGGCACTGAGACTTGAGCCTACAGTGGAGGGTGAGGAGAAGGCGGAGGATGAGGAGGCAGAGTCGCACAGTGTCACAGGCACAACGGCCAGGGAGCGCGGATGCCGAAGCGGCGTGACCTGTCCAAGTTGCTGCTGCTGCAAAGGGACCACATTCACCCAGTGGGCCGTAAATGACATGTACTGTCCCTGACCGTAGTTACAGCTCCAGACGTCAGCGCTGCCATGCACTTTGCTACACACCGACAGGCTCAAGGACTGGCCCACCTTCTGTTCAACAAAATTGTGCATCGCTGGTACTGCCTTCTTGGCAAAGAAATGACGGCTTGGCACTCTCCACCGCGGCTCGGCACAAGCCATCCGTTCTCTGAATGGTGCAGAGTCCACCACCTGAAAAAGGAGCGATTGCAGCACCAGCAACTTGGACAGGAGCACATTCAGCTTCTGCGCCGTAGGATGAGTGGGCGCATACTGCTGTCTCTTGGACATGGCTTCGCTGATGGGTTGCTGGCGGGAGACATGACTTGGAGGAGGAGGAGGAGGAGCAGGAGCATCAGGAGGAGCGACAGAGGATGGGTATGACGCACAGCTGCCTGCGGCTGAGGTGCTGGAGCCTTGGCTGGCAGAAATTGGGAGCGGCGTGCCACTCGGTGAGGAAGCAGCCTGGACCACCTCTTCGGAGCCTCGGTTCTCCCAGGCCGCATTATGGTGATGCATCATATGTTGACGCAGGGCCGTGGTGCCAACATTTGGGCCCTGGCCACGCTTCACCTTCTGCCTACATATCTTGCATGTGGCCATGTTACCCTCCTGTGGATGCTTCAGGGAAAACTGCCACATTGCTGAGTAGCTACTTTTCCAACCAACAGGCCGCACTGATTCATTGCTACTGTTGCCAACTCCAGGAACCCCTGCTCCACTACCTCCCGATAAGGTAGCCTGCCGCGCAGCAAGTGCTCTACCCCGGCCCCGTTTGGCTCCAGGCTTTACAATTGTGCCCCCATGCTGACTGCCAACCATGCTGCTAACACCTTGCTGCCTCAGCTGCTGACTCCGGGGCAACCTGCGCCCCTCTTCTCCTGATGATGATGATGAAGCCCCTTCTGCACCCGGCTCCCAAATGCGATCGGCTTCATCATCATCATCATCGAGTTGTGGCTGCACATCACTGATGTTCTCAGTTTCCTCAACAGTGTCTGGTGCAGGAGCTGGAATGCTCGCAACACCCACGTTACTCTCCGCATCACTATTTGTCTTCCTAGCGAGTGGCTGAAGTGCATGCAAAGTTTCCTTGAAGTTGTTAGGATGTCTTGCAGATGGGGGGAAGACTTCAGAAACCGCTTCACAACCAGATTGAAGACGTGAGCCATGCAGGGCGCATGGGTCAGCCTTCCTTGTCGCAGCGCAGACAAAATGTTCTTCCCATTGTCGGTAACCATGGTTCCCATTTTCAGTTTTCTTGGAGTAAGCCATGTTTGGATTTCTTGATGAATACATTTAAGCAATTCCTCCCCTGTGTGACTCCGTTTGCCAAAACAAACCATGTGAAGCACAGCGTGACACCTCCATGCCCTGCACACATGGTAGACTAGAGGGGCACTGAGACTTGAGCCTACAGTGGAGGGTGAGGAGAAGGCGGAGGATGAGGAGGCAGAGTCGCACAGTGTCACAGGCACAACGGCCAGGGAGCGCAGAGGCCGAAGCGGCGTGACCTGTCCAAGTTGCTGCTGCTGCAAAGGGACCACATTCACCCAGTGGGCCGTAAACGACATGTACTGTTCCTGACCGTAGTTACAGCTCCAGACGTTAGCGCTGCCATGCACTTTGCTACACACTGACAGGCTCAAGGACTGGCCCACCTTCTGTTCAACAAAATTGTGCATCGCTGGTACTGCCTTCTTGGCAAAGAAATGATGGCTTGGCACTCTCCACCACGGCTCGGCACAAGCCATCAGTTCTCTGAATGGTGCAGCTTCTGCTTCTGCGCCGTAGGATAAGTGGGCGCATACTGCTGTCTCTTGGACATGGCTTCGCTGATGGATTACTGGCGGGATGCATGACTTGGAGGAGGAGGAGGAGGAGCAGGAACATCAGGAGGAGCGACAGAGGATGGGTATGACGCACAGCTGCCTTCGGCTGAGGTGCTGGAGCCTTGGATGGCAGAAATTGGGAGCAGCGTGCCACTCGGTGAGGAAGCAGCCTGGACCACCTCTTCTGAGCCTCGGTTCCCCCAGGCCGCTTTATGGTGACGCATCATATGTTGACGCAGGGCCGTGGTGCCAACATATGGGCCCTGGCCACGCTTCAACCTTCTGCCTACATATCTTGCATGTGGCCATGTTACCCTCCTGCGGATGCTTCAGGGAAAACTGCCACATTGCTGAGTAGCTACTTTTCCCACCAACAGGCCGCACTGATTCATTGCTACTGTTGCCAACTCCAGGAACCCCTGCTCCACTACCTCCCGATAAGGTAGCCTGCTGCACAGCAAGTGCTCTACCCCGGCCCCGTTTGGCTCCAGGCTTTACAATTGTGCCCCCATGCTGACTGCCAACCATGCTGCTAACACCTTGCTGCCTCAGCTGCTGACTCCGGGGCAACCTGCGCCCCTCTTCTCCTGATGATGATGATGAAGCCCCTTCTGCACCCGGCTCCCAAGTGCGATCGGCTTCATCATCATCATCGAGTTGTAGCTGCACGTCACTGATATTCTCGGTTTCCTCAACAGTGTCTGGTGCAGGAGCTGGAACGCTCGCAACACCCACGCCACTCTCCGCATCACTATTTGTCTGCCTAGCGAAATAAGCCACCTCCATTTCTTGGATGGGCAGTAGCTGCTGACTGTCCTCTATCTGATCGTCCTCCTCACTAAAGAGTGGAGCTGAACCCAAAGCATAGGATATGTCGCTGGGGGAGGACAGAGGCAATGGGAGGATAGGGACTGCTCTCGGGCCATGCCATGGGTTGTGTCAGAGGAACCTACTGACCTTAGACTGGGGGTGTAACTTGTGATGATGTGGATGACCGCGTTAACCAATCTACCACGGCAGATGCGTTACTGGTGGAGACACGACCGGTAGCAGATACTGGCAGATCAGGTCTCTCACCGCGACTCCTGCTGCTCCTCGACCCTAGTCTGCTGCGACCTCTGCCTGCTGAATCTTGGCCTCTGCCACTACTCTGTGAACATCCACTTGTCTGCCTGACATTTTTATGTATTTGAAATGCGCAATAGGCACTTTAAAAATGTGTTTACTTTGAAAACCAGAAGCTAAATAAACTGAGGAAATGTTTCTCTGTAACAGATACTATGAAAATTGGCAATATGGGATGCCCTGTGGGCAGGGCTGTTTACAGCAGACGCAGAAACAATTGAAACTGCAATATATTTATAAGAAATAACCCTTTAAAAGCTGCTTGTAACAGATAGGGTCAAATGTGCAGGTTTGGGATACCCTGCGGCCTGGTGTTTTTACAGCACACACAAAAACAATTCAAACTGCAATATATTTATGAGAAATAGCCTTTAAAAGCTGCTTTAGTGTAACAGATAGGGTCAAATGTGCTGGTTTGGGATGCCCATGTGGGCTGGGGTCTTTACAGCACACACAAAAACAATTCAAACTGCAATATATTTATGAGAAATAGCCTTTAAAAGCTGCTTTAGTGTAACAGATAGGGGCAAATGTGCAGGTTTGGGATACCCTGAGGCCTGGTGTTTTTACAGCACACACAAAAACAATTCAAACTGCAATATATTTATGAGAAATAGCTTTTACAAGCTGCTTTAGTGTAACAGATAGGGGCAAATGTGCAGGTTTGGGATACCCTGAGGCCTGGTGTTTTTACAGCACACACAAAAACAATTCAAACTGCAATATATTTATGAGAAATAGCCATTAAAGGCTGCTTTAGTGTAACAGATAGGGGCAAATGTGCAGGTTTGGGATACCCTGAGGCCTGGTGTTTTTACAGCACACACAAAAACAATTCAAACTGCAATATATTTATGAGAAATAGCCTTTAAAAGCTGCTTTAGTGTAACAGATAGGGTCAAATGTGCAGGTTTGGGATACCCTGCGGCCTGGTGTTTTTACAGCACACACAAAAACAATTCAAACTGCAATATATTTATGAGAAATAGCCTTTAAAAGCTGCTTTAGTGTAACAGATAGGGTCAAATGTGCAGGTTTGGGATACCGTGTGGCCTGGTGTTTTTACAGCACACACAAAAACAATTCAAACTGCAATATATTTATGAGAAATAGCCTTTAAAAGCTGCTTTAGTGTAACAGATAGGGTCAAATGTGCTGGTTTGGGATGCCCATGTGGGCTGGGGTTTTTACAGCACACACAACAATAATTCAAACTGCAATATATTTATGAGAAATAGCCTTTAAAAGCTGCTTTAGTGTAACAGATAGGGTCAAATGTGCTGAAATGGGATGCCCATGTGGGCTGGGGTTTTTACAGCAGACACAAAAAAAATTAAAACTAATTGAGTTATAAGAAATGCTTGTGTGCAACAGATAGGGTTAAATATGCCACTGCCAAGATGGGATGCACAGTGGTCAGGAATTTTTACATCACAAACAAAAGCAATTTAAAACTGATCTGACAAATGAAGTGAAAAAAAATAAAATAAAAAGTTTCCCTGTCACTTTCTCTGCTGTCCCTGTCTGGATCCTTCCCGATTTTTCCCTATCTTTCCCTATCTTTCCCTGGCTCTCCCTGGCACTCTGTGGGTCTCTGTGGGTCTCCCTGCCTCTCCCTGCCTCTCTGTTAGTCTCTCCCTGTCTGTAGCAAGCTCCGTTCTGGCCGCAATACAATGCTGAAATGCGCACAAGCAAGATGGCCGCCGTTTATATAGCACTGTGACGTCACCGGGCTTCCTGGCTGCTGATAGGCTGCTTGTGACCTTCCCATGATAACTTGCCCCAGGGGGTATGTCTGGACATGTCCATCCACCATTTTACAATGGCTGTAATTGAAATAAATGTAGTTTAAAGGAAAACTTCGATCGATCGAATCGCGGGAAAATTCGGATTCGTTCAGAATCGAATTTTTCCTGAAATTCGGAATGAATTCGGGTTCATCCGGATCGATTCGCTCATCCCTAATAATAATAACCTATACCTGCAGTGGGGCATTTTTACAGGTGAGGTACATCATATTTTCCAATGATGGATAGTTTTTACTTTGATTTGGAATAACAACACCCTATAGATTATGCATGAAAAAATGGATGCCTCTCCGAAGCAGCTTGCACAAAATGGCATGTGCAAATTGTGAGTGCAAGTTTCCAACTTTTAGCTCATTTTATGTGGAAAAGACCCAGTTTAATGCGCATTTTGCTGTCTAAGCCATGCACTGGTCCCCATGGCCCCCATGTTTCTCCCCTGTCTTTACTGTTTAGCACTGGTGAATTTGTCTCTCCAGTTTCTGTGTTTGCTGTGAATCTCTATTCTCCAATCTGTAGTGAACTCCCTGTGGTGGCTGTGTTCTTCTCGTTGTTATGTGTAATGTTTTATTTGGCAATGTCTTGATTCCTGTTGACCCACAGTGTTGTGTTTCAGAATGTTTGGTTCCAGATGTTCTCTATACCCATCCCTCCCTGCCTTTTTTGTCTAGTGTCTTAGTGCTTAATAATTGAGCAACCAACGTAATATTTCTTAATGGTGTTTTTATTTAAATATTTGTGGCCAAATGTCCTCCTTTTTGGGCTGTGTAGCATAAAACAAATAGGGTCGATTCATGACCACAATGTTTTTACTCAACATTTTTTGGACAGTAAACACTTTTTCTTTGTACCGTATATACTCGAGTATAGGTCGACCCGAATATAAGCCGAGGCACCTAATTTTACCACAAAAAAATGGAAAAGTTATTGACTCGAGTATAAGCCTAGGGTGGGAAATGCAGCAGCTACCGGTCAATTTCAAAAATAAAAATAGATACCAATAATGTTTTTGAATACCGTAAAGAGCAAGAAGGAGGGAATGTGGGAAAGAGCAAGGAGGAGGGAATGTGGAAAATGTTGGATGTAGAAAAGAGAAGACTGATGCAATCTGAAAAGGAGAAAAAAGGGTAAAGGCGTAAAATAAGAAAGAAAGAATGTGGAAAAGGGAAGAAAGAGTAAAAGAGAGAGATGTGTAAAAGTTAATTACTAATAGTTGTAAATGCTTTACCCCTGCAGTGCACGTGTCCCAGCTTTATCAGTGGAAAAGGCAATATATCCCAGTAGCCGTCCCACAGCCGGAGGCTCTCTATGAAGGGACAGGGGCGGCAGGGGCAGTGTGACAGTGTGACTGAGCTGCAGGTGGGGAAGCTGTGGCCTGGCTCTGGGGAAGGGGACACGGCGGCGCTGTGTGAGGAGACTCCACGGCGCTGTGCTCCAGTTCCGGCTTTTGCCGCCGCCCTGCACTGGCTCCGCCGCACACAGGTAAGTCACCCATCACCTCTGTGTGGCACACACACACACCTACCTGATGAGGGGGACACAAGAGGACCACATGCCCCGCACTGCTCCAGCATCTTGAACATCCTCACTGCCGACGGCGACCATGCGCTGACGGCAGGCGGGGCTGCGCGGGGGGGCAGGCGTGGGTGCGCAGCCGCGCGCGTGCGCACCTTAGCGGGAACAGTGATGGCCCTGCCCCTTTTTCTCCTCCATTTCGGCCAAAATTTTCACTGACTCGATTATAAGCCGAGGCGGCTTTTTTCAGCCCAAAAAGTGGGCTGAAAAACTCGGCTTATACTCGAGTATATACAGTATGTTTTTCCCTAAGTGCAATTTAGCACCATATTTAGCTGTGGAAATTTTTTTAACAAAGAGGCAAATATGCTGCTGAATTGCACTTAGGGAAGAAATTAAAAAAAAAAAACGCTCAAAAAAACCTGAGTAACAAAATTACTCACGGTCATGAATCAACCCTTATTAAGTTTCTTACGTCTTACAAACAAATTGTAAAAAATATTTATAAAAAAAGAAAAACAACTTGCAGCTGACATTTTTTGATTCATAAAAAAAACATGCTGGCTATTGTCGGCATGTGTATTAGGAGTGAAACAAGTTTGGGGGTTATTCATGAAGGTCTAGTGCCTCGTAGCGGCAGCGTCTGGTGAAAGCTGGGCACTGTACGCAAAATCACTTTTATAAAGGCGATTCTGGTGAGCGATTCTAACAGCACCATGTAGCGCACAATTCACTTTTTTAGCCCTCAAAACGGTCCATGAATTATGCGTAAATATACTCTTGGGAGAAAATTTGCGCATGAAATCCTACTCCATGCACAAAAATAGGTGCACAAAAAGGCGCACAAAAATGTCTCATGAATGGGGAGGAAGGGGGAAAAACGCGAGTTTTTGTGCTTGAAAAGTGTGCTCAAATACTTAGGCACACACTCATGAATCAACCTTTATGAGGATGAGAATACATGGGGGGGGGGGTCTGTTTATTGGTATTACATTTTAATGTGCCACCTAAGCCAAATTCTCACCTTGTGTCATATCCAAATAGACAGTCTTTGCTTAGTCCTTTATGTTCTCCAATAGCAGACCCAGGCATGCTTTGATGATAGCTTCTTCCTAATGAAATAACTTTTGTGATTCATTCCTTACATTGTGTTCAACTAACAGGAAATCTTCCAATCTAATTTGAAGCAATGTGCAAGTAGGGCCCCAGGTGTTGATTCATGTATAGCATTTCTGTGCGACCTTTGTCTCTTATTTATCCCCCACACTTGAATTGCTGTTGAAGTGGGAAGTAGAAAGCAAATAATGCACAGTCAAGTAATTTCACTCAAGAAGCAAGCCACTTGTTTTAGTCACATAAGGCTTTGTGCAAATAATATTTCTGTTTGTTGCACCTGCTAACTTCAAACAGATGAGAGGACACATAGTTGCAAATGACACAATAGGCTTCATCTGGCATCAGCGGAGATGGCATCAGCACAGAAGGCGTTTAGAGGGACATGCTCACAAGATTCATGGATGCACTTGGACAAACAAGGAACTTGTACCAATTTTGCTTCCAGGGAAATGAAACACCTCAGGTCAACCGCTGTTTTAGATTCCTTTCTATGTAGCACAAGCGAGGATCTATGCATTCTTTTCCAAATAGCTCCCCGGCCAATCAATATGTGCAGCAAAGATCATTATACATTTCTGTCTGCCAATAAATTAAAGTGAAGTGTTAAATGTTACTGATAATTTGATTCTTTAATGTTCTTTAAGAATCAGCAGTGCTTCCATTTTTATTATATCACTATAATAATTCTTGCCATGGCATAGCTTCCCATTTAAAGTGAACCTACACTTTAATACCCTGCATCCTCAAACCCCCTGAAATCCTTTGTATGAATTACTTGGAATTTGGTGGTGGCATTTGGTGGTGCAATGAAAGCCCAATGAAATGTATGGCAGAGAGCTACAGAGCGACAGGTACTACATGGCGCTCTGGAACCTCGAGCGCCGATGCTATACGCTGAGTGTATAATAATTAATAAATTAAAGTGAAGTGTTAAATGTTACTGATAATTTAATTCTTTAATGTTCTTTAAGAATCAGCAGTGCTTCCATTTTTATTATATGACTATAATAATTCTTGCCATGACATAGCTTCCCATTTAAAGTGAACCTACACTTTATTACCCTGCATCCTCAAACCCCCTGAAACCCTTTTTATGGGTTTTTTTAAAGGGACACTGCACTCAACCCTGTTATCTTGCAACCAATTCTATAAATCTGGTTAAATACAAAGCTCTCGGTTGGCAGAAGTATGCTGATGCAGCAACACCAAATGCCAAGTTGATTCTGTGTAGGTGAAGTCCTAACAGTCCTTACAATGCAATGGATAAATTGAGAGCAGCTTACCTGAGGTTGCCTCCCCAGTCCAGCCAGACTGCCCATTTTGAATCCACCCCCTACCCTGCCACCCTTGAATGGTTGGCATCATGGGTGGCATCATGCAGCCCAGGAATATTGGCAGTGCCCAACACGGTTATTGGGCAATGGGCAATGATGGGTTACAGCCGAGGTAAGTGTCTGTTTGTTATTTAACACTCCCCCACCCTGCTTTAGCTCTATGTAAGGGTGGCTTCAAAACAGATCATCTGGCTGAACTGGCTCTTTAAGGGGGACCCCCTCCCCACCTTGTGTGCTTGTATAGAATTAAAAGATACAAAGGAGGGATGGCAGCTGCTCAGACCAATGTATAACTTAGCTTCACAGAGGATTACTACCCTCCAGAGGAGTAACTGTAGATGCTCTGTTGCAGACTGGACTGAAAGACAGGCTCTTTGACCCCAGGATTGTAACCCCGGGACAAGTACCTATGTTTGTTGGCTTCTCTGTATGTGTTACTCCTTTCACTTTTTATTGTTTGCATTTTGATTCCAGTCTTTTTGGGCAATTTATTTTGGTGAGTTTGTCGTGCTGTTTTGCTGCATTAGCATTAGCCGCATTAGCAGAGGCAAGTGTGACATATTCATGCAGCACAGTGTTTACTTGCAGTGTTTGCAGTATTTACTTGCAGTGTAATTTCGCTTGGTGAATGCCGGTGAACACGGTTTCTGCTCGCCAGCTTTTAGTGGTGAACCCGATACAAATCAATGTTGTTTTAGGCAAGATTCTTTTTAGCATCTTTAACTTGTTTTCAGAGCATGAACTTCAGATAGGTAACCAGTATGAGAAAAACAACTAATGATACTGTTGTAATTCAACTTTTTGTAAAGCTTTGAAAACAATCAGGACACTCCCAATACATCCTACATATATTCTGAGAGCCCTCCCTTGTCGTCATATAGTATGTTGTAGAAGTGTGTTTTCAGCAAGATTTCGGAGTTCCTTGCAGGTACCACACTCCCCTTTAACCTACCCTACCTATGTACAGTCAACTAATCCCATGTATAGTGTGCCCCTCTTATAGTGTAAATACTCTAAATATTATAATGCAACCAGATTGAATAGCATAAAGAGGACTCACCGCCGCAGCCCTAAGTACTTGTCACCTGGGTCATGCAAATCCAAAGTTGTCTGTAGTAGGTCCTCACCATGATATCCAGAAAGATTTGTCTCTGCTGTGTACAAGGCCGCTCCTCAATACAGTGATGTTGCCACCTCATTTTTGATACAAAATAAAAACAGTGTTCTTCTAATGCACACTGCTGTTATAAAATCCACACTTCTAGCTGTTTAGCAGCACTGGCCACTGCCAAGCATGATGCAAGTCCACTTCTGTTGGAGGGATACTCTCCACTGACGCATGTTTCAGCAAATGACGTCCTCTGAGCCTCTCCCCTAAACATTTAAATGCTCTTCGTGGCATGAAGGCAGGGGAAGGGGCTGAAAGCCTGTGAAGAATAATGAAATAAATGATAATAAATAAGTGAAATAAATGTATGAAGTCTTCTATTAGTATTTGATTATTCTTGAAATTATTTGCTGCTAGCTGAGGAATAAAATCCTGAACAACTTATAGAAATGTGTACATTCAATTATAAATATATATATATATATATATATATATATATATATATATATTGTGGTAAAGTGTATGGAAAAGTCCTGAATGGCGTGTATTTTTCCCCTGCTATGCTGTATCAGGCACGGTCCATGCCGGGTTTTCAGGACTCAGGTCACATTCCCCAGTCCTAGGTTTGTTCCCTGATTTCAGTCCTTGCACAGCTGATCAGACTGATTGCAGGAGGAAGCCTGAATAAAAAGCTGCCACTGAGCCTGTCAGTGGTCCTTTTGTCCAGCCTGAAGGAAGGAGCCCAGGCTGAACTGCACATTGGTGGAATAACAGTACTGGAGTTAAGCCGAAGGACTTGGCTTCTGCGCCCCTAATTTTGGACTTGTGGGGGTGAGCATCGGAGGGCTTGATTGCCCTGCAAAGTGGACTGGACTTATCCGGGAATTGCAGCTTGCTATAGTCTCCAGCCCTGGACTTACCTTGGTTTGGTGAAGTAACCATTTTGATTTACTGCATTGATGCTGCAATCTCTGAACTGAGAAATATTTTTGGTTTGAATACTTTATTTTCTCAAATAAACCTGTTTTGCTGTGGAAGAACTGTTGTCCGTGTCACTGCCGTTCGCCCCAATCGCTCACAATTGGTGGAGGATGCTGGCATGGTGACTGTTGCTAGGGGCAACGGAGTGACAACCCGCTGCATTTAACAGTGGATGTCCTGGGTGAAAGCCGCAACCAAGATGTCTCACATGGAGGAGGTGATAAAACACCTAATACAGGCTAACCTTCAGCATGTGCAGGCCCTGGAACAACAGCAGCAAGCCATGGCACAACAGCAGCAAGCCCAGCAGCAAGCCATGGCACAACAGCAGCAACCCCAGCAGCAAGCCATGGCACAACAGTTCCAAGTTCAGCAGCAGACCATGGCAAACCAGCAGGAGACAAATCGCCTGTTGATAGAACAGATGGCTGCGCTTAGAGAGACTGTTGTGGCTAAAGTTTCACAACCGGAGAGAAGCCCGGTTGAGACGGAGGGTGCGAGGAGACCCCAGATGATGATGTCAAGGCCTACCTCACCGTATTTCAGCGTGTGGCTGAGAGAGAGCAGCTGCCAGTCGCGGAATGGGCCGACGTGATTGCACCGTTCCTGACGGGTGAGCCGCAAAAAGCGTATTTTGATCTCAGGGAGCAAGATATACGGAACTATGCCAAACTCAAAATGGAGATCCTTGCTCGCTTGGGAGTCACGCCAGCGGTTCGGGCAAAGAGAGTACACAACTGGATTTTTGCCATTGATAAGTCTGCCCGATCGCAGATGTACAACCTAATTCATCTGGTCCAAAAATGGTTGGAGCCAGAATGTTCGACCCCTGCGCAGATCATCAAGAAAGTTGTGGTGGACCGCTTCTTTCGGCCCCTGCCGCCAAAGCTTCAATGGTGGGTGGGACAAGGCGACCCACAGACTGCTGAGCAGCTGGTCAACTTGGTTGAACGATTCGTCGCGACGGAGGACTACCTGTGGGATGCCCCTACAACACCAGCACCCTCCAAGACCCACAAACCTGTGACAGTTACGGGTAAGCAAGTTCCCCTTGGAGGTGTGTGGAAGGGTGTAAGAGGGCACAAGACTGACCCTGACCCCCAGAGGCCCCCCAATCCTAGGGAGGATGCCCGGGCACGGAGGCTCTGGGGTCCCCAGTGTTGGAGGTGCCGTGAGTCGGGGCACATAGCCATGGATTTCCCCCTCTCCCCTGAGCCCATGAAGTGTGACGCTGGCCGCAGAAGATCCCTGTTCGCTGAACCAGCATGTACCGCAATTTCGTGATCAGAGACTGAGTCCCATATTATGATGATGAGAGTGAATGAGTGCTCAGTGAAGGCGCTGTTGGACGGTAGCCTGATAACCTTGGTCCGGTCAACCTTGTGGGTGGAGGTTATATGCCAAAAAGAAATGTTTGCGTGCTTTGCATCCACAAGGATATCGTGGCTTACCCTGTAGCCGTGGGTACGTTTGAGACCCCCGCTGGAACACTAAGATATGAAGTTGGCGTGGTAAAACGCCTTATGTACCAAGTGATTGTTGGACGGGATTTTCCCTTGTTCTGGGAGTTGTGGGAAAAGAGTAAAGCTTCTGCAGCCAACAAAATATCTCTGGCAGAACCGGTGACCCTCCCTGTTGAGCCGGCTGAACTATCTAGACAAATAGTACAATGTCTAGAGACAATAGGCCCCATGAGGTACCTAGTGAAGAAATGGGAACATCTGAATCATGCAGTGATGACCGATTCCCCCTACAGGTGTTAGCAGGCGAGGATGATGAGGCTTCCCTGCCTGATCAGTGGGTCTTAGACCTAGAGGTGGCTCAGGGTAATTTGGGGTCTGAGCAATTAAGAGACCCCATTCTGGAGACTGCAAGAGGAAATGTCACAGTGTTGAACGGAGTGCCTCAGGAACCAGAAGCTGACCAAAAATTTCCACACTTCGCCATGAATGGGGATCTGGTGTATCGGGTCTCCAAAATTAACAATTAAGTTGTGGAACAGCTTCTGGTACCTAAGCCATATTGTCGAATGGTGCTGGAGATCGCCCATAGTCATGTGCTTGGACGGCATTTGGGGACTAATAAGACCCAGGAGAGACTTCTCCAAAGGTTTTATTGGCCCGGGGTGTAAGAGGAAATAAAAAGATACTGCGAGTCCTGCCCTACGTGCCAGTTAAGTGCCCCAACGTCACATTTCCGGAGCCCCTTGGTGCCACTTCCCATTATTGAGGTTCCCTTCGAGAGAATTGCCATGGATTTGGTGGGGCCTATTGTGAAGTCAGCCCGAGGACACCAATATATATTAGTGGCACTAGATTATGCTACCCGCTACCCGGAAGCTGTACCGCTAAGAAATATGGTGTTTAAAAAAATTGCTAAGGAGCTGTTTCTTGTGTTCTCCCGTGTAGGGATACCGAAGGAAATTCTAACCGATCAGGGCACGCCCTTCATGTCAAAGGTCATGAAGGAATTGTGCAAGCTGTTTAACATTACTCATCTCCACACCTCAGTGTACCACCCTCAAACAGACAGCTTGGTAGAGAGATTTACTAAAACCCCTAAGCACATGCTAAAGAAAGTTGTAGAATGGGATGGCCGTGATTGGGACTGTTTGTTGCCGTATCTCATGTTTTCCATACGGAAGGTTCCCCAGGTGTCTACAGGGTTTTCGCCGTTTGAGCTGGTGTATGGTAGGCACCCCCGGGGTTTGTTAGATATTGCCAAGGAAACCTGGGAGACCAAGGCCACCCCATACAAGAGTATAATTGAGCATGTGGCTCAGATGCAGGACTGTATAGAGAAGGTAATGCCGATAATAAAGGAGCATATGCAAAGGGCTCAGGCGGCCCAGAGCAGAATATACAATAGATCCTGGGGACCGGGTCCTGGTGCTGGTGCCAACAGTTGAAAGTAAGTTTCTTGCAAAGTGGCAGGGTCCCTATGAGGTTGTAGAGAAGGTGAGTGAGGTGAACTACAAGGTTCATCAACCGGGTAGAAGGAAGCCCTACCAGATTTACCACGTAATTCTGATCAAGCCGTGGAAGGATCGTGAAGCCTTGGTAGTTGCCACGGCTAGAGTTAAAGAGACGGTGCAGACCATTCCCCCAGTCAGGATAGGTGACTCTTTGTCAGGCCACCAAACGCAGGAGGTCAGGGAATTTCTGCAGAGAAATAGAGACAAGTTTTCTGACCTGCCGGGCCGAACTCACTTAATAAAGCATCAGATTAAGACTGAACCCTACACAAAGGTAAACCTTAAACTGTACAGGATTCCTGAAGCACGTAAAGAGGCTATTTCCTCGGAAATAAAACGCATGTTAGAGTTGGAAGTCATTGAGGAGTCTTCTAGTGCCTGGTCCAGTCCCATTGTTCTAATACCAAAGCCTAATGGGACTTGGAGATTCTGTAACGACTTCAGAAAACTCAATGAGGTCTCAAAGTTTGATGTGTATCCCATGCCCCGGGTAGATAAATTGATTGAAAAGCTTGGGAGGGCAAGATACATTACAATCCTGGATCTCACAAAAGGGTATTGGCAGATACCTTTAGCTGAGGACGCTAAAGAAAAGACTGCGTTTGCCACCCCAGAAGGGCTGTTTCACTATCTGTTTATGCCGCTTTGGGTACATGGGGCCCCTGCTACCTTTCAGAGGCTGATGGACGTGATCTTAAGGCCACATCAGAATTATGCCGCTGCTTACCTGGACGCCTTCCTTGGTATCACCGGCTACTACCGACGGTTTGTGCCCAATTTTGCGCCAATGGCTACCCCGTTAACTGACTTAACAAAGAGTAGTAAGTCAGTAATGGTGGAATGGTCCCCAGAGGCAGAAAAGGCTTTTCAAAGCCTAAAATCTGCCCTGCGTAAACAGCCTGTCCTGGTGTCCCCAGATTTCAGCAAACAATTTTTGGCACAGACGGATGCGTTTGATTCAGGTTTGGGTGCAGTTCTGTCACAAGAGGTGAATGAGGAAGAACACCCAGTATTGTACCTGAGCAGGAAGCTGACCCCGGCAGAAAAAAACTGCGATAGTGGAAAGAGAGTGTCTCGCCATTAAGTGGGCGTTAGAGGCCCTAAAATATTATTTGTTGGGGCGAAAATTTGTCCTGATGACGGATCATGCTCCGCTGACCTGAGAAATGCAAGGGTCACCAGATGGTTTCTCTCCTTACAAAACTTTAAATTTAAAGTGGAACATAGGCCGGGGAAGTACAGGGGACTGCTTTATCCCGAGTCTATTGTATGGCCAGTAAGGATTGTCAGACCTCGGGTCTGAAGAAGAGGGGGGATATGTGGTAAAGTGTATGGAAAATTCCTGAATGGCGTGTATTTCTCCTCCGCTATGCTGTATCAGGCACGGTCCATGCCGGGTTTTCAGGACCCAGATCACATTCCCCAGTCCTAGGTTTGTTCCCTGATCTCAGGCCTTGCACAGCTGATCAGACTGATTGCAGGAGGAAGCCTGAATAAAAAGCTGCCACTGAGCCTATCGGTGGTCATTTTGTCCAGCCTGAAGGAAGGAGCCCAGGCTGAACTGCACATTGGTGGAATAACAGTACTGGAGTTAAGCCGAAGGACTTGGCTTCTGCGCCCCTAATTTTGGACTTGTGGGGGTGAGCAGCGGAGTGCTTGCTTGCCCTGCAAAGTGGACTGAACTTATCCGGGAATTGCAGCTTGCTGGAGTCTCCAGCCCTGGACTTACCTTGGTTTGGTGAAGTAACCATTTTGATTTACTGCATTGATGCTGCAATCTCTGAACTGAGAAATATTTTTCGTTTGAATACTTTATTTTCTCAAATAAACCTGTTTTGCTGTGGAAGAACTGGTGTCTGTGTCACTGCCGTTCACCCCAATCGCTCAAAAAAAAAAAAAAAAAATATATATATATTCATACAAATATATACAACAACTATATATATATGTAAACAATCGGTAACCACTTTTTTCCCATTGGAATTAGTGGGTATTAGCCCTCAGATGAGAACATTGTACATTAAACATTAGACACTGGGCATTGACTATTTTGGCAAGCCATACACGTGCTCTAATATGCTAATAATTCTATAAGAAGCAACTTAAATCTACTTCGATATTCAGACCCCCAGGCATGAGAGTTCCCTGATCAAATTGCCTCCCCACCAATGCGGGACCACCTTTTTCTATAATGCAAAAGCAAAGGTCACTTGGGTCACGGTTCCCTCAACTTTCCCTTATTCACGTTTGTTCTTTCTTTGTGATATCCTCTTTCCAATTTTCTTCCATTCACATTATGCACCTTCTGTCCTTTTATCACATTTCCACATTTGCTACTTTTGCTCTATTTTTTATACTCCCAGGCAGATCCTGGCAAGGGACATGCACAGTACCAGTTCATCAAAGTAGGGAAATAAAAAAACACACAAAAATATAAAAAAGAGACACAGAAATGTGTAATATTTTAAATGTAAGTACTTACTGGTCCACATCTTTTCCCTTATGTCCCTCACCAGGCAGTTTCCTTCTCTCGGTCTTGAGGGTCTTTGTAGTCCCTCGCTGGGTCTTTTTCCTCCTTCGCTAACCTCTTCAATGGCTGCAGTGGCATGAAAAGCAGCTGCCATTTCTTGAAAGGGGGGTGGCACATGTATCCCGCCTTCCATCCATGGATGTGGAATTTCCTTGGGAATCCGCCTCCATAACCCTTCCCTCCAGTGATGTCAAAGTCACATCGAGATGATTCCAGAGAGGCCTTGACTATCTAATATAAAAGCTCTGCTCCTCCTCCAGCACCTGTCATTACTCTTGGCTAGATGCTAAGGCAGTCACTCCAGATGCCGGGGGGGGGGGGGGGGGGGTGGTCTTATCATTTTAAAGTGGAAGTCCAGTCTCCTAAGTCAAGTGGCGCCATTTCAGAAAAAAACTATAGATAAATTGATACCATTGACAGACACAGCCTATCAGTAAGCAACAGGGTCTTGGTGAAACTTGAAAACCTGGACCAGTCTGACTATGTATGACGCTTAAACCAGATACTGTATGTCTGTACACCCTACTATTTCCGGTCCTAATAGCTTCACTTTCTTCTTCCCCGTCCCCTCTTTGCCTGTACTGTGTCACTTTCTGTTTTTAATCTTCATGACCCTACTGCATCTCCCCCTCTCAGACTCTTCTATTGACCCTCTTAGCCTCTCTTTCATTTTAACACATGAGCTATCCCCCAAATTATATAAAACGTTGACAATATTTAAACACATTTCTTAAAAGGTTTCATTTCATCCAAGCCATAGTATATGTCTAATAATAAATCAAAGCAACATGACTTGCTGTATTTTCCTTGCAAGTATTTTGCTAGTAATCCAACTGACTTTCTAAAGAATCCTCACTTTATATCCCATGCCACACTTCTCACTGTAGGTCTGCTGACCTTGCCTTGTTTTTTTTGCCATGAGCCGTCTCTCTCTCTACTAAAAGAGCTCACTGCATTGCACATGGCATGCCCTTCTGCACACTTCGACTAGCTGAGCCAGTAGGAGTATAGCTGCTGGATGAGCAAATGTGTGCAATATAGACCTGAAATCAGCGGTGTGTTATGTAGAGTAAAGATGCCCTTTAAAGGCCCACTGTGGAAAACAAAAATATACTCATGTTAAGTCTGCCCAGAATGTCTGTCCATCTTTGTCTGAAACTTTAAAGTCAACCCATACTCAAAAATGTTTCTTAGAATACCCCCCCCCCCCCCAGGACATTGTGCCTTTATAGGTAAAGTCATTGTCTAGGCATTATGACCCCCATAGCTGATTGCTCATATTCTGGTGCTTGGAAAATCATCCATTTGGTCTATCCAGTCCATTACCTGCTCTATTGACTGCAATAGGCCTCTGGTATGACTGAAGGCAGAGGGCATATGTCACAGAGATGGGGTCATGGGCCTAGATTTTGCAATCTGATTAGTCAACTTTGGGGATAAAAGCGCTTCCACTGGCATTTACAATTCATGGTAGGGGAGGTGGGTATGTGCGCACCCAGCAGAATACAAGATGGCCTCGCCAATCGCAGTCGGATGATGCAGTGTTTGGAGCACGGCAGAACAATAGGACTAAGGTTAAGTAATAAAAAGCTTATTAAGGGTAAAGGTAGCATGAAGAATAGAATTTTTGGGGAAAAATTTGTCACGTGTGTAATTCCAATATAATATTCCTAGCACAGAGCTGCAAGGTGCAAGACCCTGGCACAGAGCTGCAAGTGATGGTGTAGGTCAGCTTTAATGTCTTCATGTTCTAACCACATCTCACTGTCTAAACAAATGGGGCATGGCTAGAACATGGGGGCAGAGCCAGGAGAGAAAACTGCCATTCACATTCATTGTCTACATTGGGACTGATCCAGAGATCGGTGAAAATTTACACCAGGTAGACAATGAAAGTGAATGTCAGTTTTCTCTCCTAAAAAAGGAGTGAGAATTCTCACCTGGCTCGGAATCAACCCCTATGTATATTACTCCATCTCTACACACAAAAGGGACAACATGCCTTGAAGACCATAGCTGAAAGTGAATTCAGACTGCGGCCAAAAGCTGATCCAGGGACCAGATTACATTAATGGGTACTGAAGATTTAGACCTTGAGGGATATGTTGCAAAAGATGAAAGGGGTTTTACATTTTTATTTACAGGGGACTGCTGTGTCATGTTGCATCTACTCTTTTTTTACATGTCTGCTTTTCTTACTTTACTAGGTTATCAATTCACTCCATATATTCCAACAGGCATGGTGTTTAAAAGGCATCCAAAAGAGCAAAACAACAACACAGCAAATGCCTGTAAAATCACCTTTGATAGTTTGACATTTAATTATTGTTAATTGTAGAACAATTAACCTGTTTTCAAAGTCACTTTGCTTAGTAACAATGATCACACTGGGTCTTGTAAGTAAAAAACCTTTTCCAAAAGCAAAATATTTTAGTCTGGTAAAGTTTGGAGCTACTAAGTAGAAAAATCAGCGGGGAGCAGTGTTCTTTTTTTTCCACTGAATATTGGGAAACACACAGAGAGACGGTGAGATAAAGCTAGGTGAAGAATTTCATTGTGCCTGCAAGTCAAACAATTACTTTGTTTCAAATTTTAGAGGTTTTTTGAAATACACCACTGACACAGTTCACTTCAGGAATTTGGCGCTAATCATTTTTTAAGTCCAAGGTTATCCAAATAATTTTTTTTAATTTTTTTTTTTGGTATTGACTTACCAGTGGTGGGGTAACATCATTAATAAAATACTAAAGGAATAATAGGGAGATTTTATCAGTGATTTAATCTTCAGGCCTGTGTATTATATATTCCCTCATCACTATTCTAAATTGCCTCCATAGGAAGGCGCTTCATTAAATAAATGGCCTCGAGCAGTCAAGAGTAAGCCGAGTTGCTGTAAGTGATATTTCGCTCGCACTCTCTGCAAGACGCTGACTTTTTTAAGGGAGCAAATTCTTTTTCTTTTCTTCCTTTTTTCTTCTTGAAGTGTAGCCAGTAAATGCATTGAGTAGTGGCTGTAAAAATGTCGATACTATGCCCTAAAGGGGTAGATGGGAAGACGAGACCCAAAGTAATTTTATTTTAAGATTGAAACAAAGAGCAGCCTGTGTAAAGTAAGATTATTTTGAAACTGACGTCATAGTAAATAAAGCTTAACTATGAATTTAATCCCTTACACACTCATAAAGTTCTGATTACTACCAGGGACACATAGCTTTTATATGTATTTCACAAACCATATAAAAGCTGGGCAATTATACCAAAGTACCGTATTTGCCGGCATATAAGACGACTGGGCGTATAAGACGACCCCCCAACATTTCCACTCAAAATATAGAATTTGTTATATACTCGCCGTATAAGACTACTCCCTCTTCCGCACACCTTCCACACACCAAATAAACAGCAAACCAAATAAACAACAACCAAAAAAACAACCTGAGCATGTTAGCAGGGCTCACCTGAGTAAAGTGTCATGGCGACATCCATTCCTCTCCTCTGTGCTGGAAGCAGAAAGCCATTTAGCTGTCCCTGGGTCACCTCCACTCAAATCCCATCTACTAATAGGAAAAGGCAACAGCCGGGCCACGCTGTCTGCTGGGATAGGGAGTGGGGGCGGCGAGAGCAACCCCTGCGGAGGATGCATAGCTGCATGGTTCTTTGTGCAGAGCACCACCTGCAAACAACCCCCTGACCAGTGGTCTACAGCATTATGGCGGACGCTTCCCTCTGGCCATGCCAGAGCCAAGCCACAAGAAAATGGCCGCCACTCATTAATAATAAATGGGCACAGGACGAGCCGGCCACGCCCTCAACCCACACACCATACCCACATGTTGCTCCATCGTCACATCCTCACTAATGGAGCTGGGATGGGACAGAGCTAGGAGAAGAGAGATGGGATGAGACAGAGCTGGGAAAAGAGAGATGGGATGGGAGAGAGCTGGGAATAGAGAGATGGGATGGGCCAGAGCTGGGAAAAGAGAGATGGGATGGGACAGAGCTGGGAATAGAGAGATGGGATGGGACAGAGCTGGGAAAAGAGAGATGGGATGGGACAGAGCTGGGAAAAGAGAGATGGGATGGGACAGAGCTGGAAATAGAGAGATGGGATGGGACAGAGCTGGAAAAAGAGAGATGGGATGGGACAGAGCTGGGAAAAGAGATGGGATGGGGCAGAGCTGGGAAAAGAGAGATGGGATGGGAGAGAGCTGGGAAAAGATAGATGAGATGGGACAGAGCTGGGAATAGAGAGATGGGATGGGACAGAGCTGGGAAAAGAGAGTTGGGATGGGACAGAGCTGGGAAAAGAGAGATGGGATGGGACAGAGCTGGGAAAAGAGAGATGGGATGGGACAGAGCTGGGAATAGAGAGATGGGATGGGACAGAGCTGGGAAAAGAGATGGGATGGGACAGAGCTGGGAATAGAGAGATGGGATGGGAAGGAGCTGGGAAAAGAGAGATGGGACGGGACAGAGCTGGGAGAAGAGAGATGGGATGGGACAGAGCTGGGAGAAGAGAGATGGGATGGGAGTCATGGGACAAAGCTGGGAACAGAGATGGGATGGGACAGAGCTAAGAAAAGAGAGTTGAAGCAGGGAAATATGGGTTTTTACAGGTGCCCGGGTGGGGGTTCACACAGTGGGGGCATCCCGATTCAGGATGCCCCAGGGAAAAGCTGACTGGCGATAAATGGCTCGTTCAGTCATCTGCAACTATCCCAGGAGGCTGAGCGACGCACAATCATAAATGTCCTGCTTCATGCTGGGCAGCTGCAAACAGAACTATGCAGGGCCAAACTAATGCATAGTCCTGCTTGTTGCTGCCCGGAGGATATTAAGCAGTGCACTGCAGAACTTCTTTTAATTGAGCGCCGCTCAGCCTCCTGCGATCGAAGCAGACAGCTGAGCCGGCTGCTCCTCCATAAATCACCCACCTGCTGTCTTTCCTCCCACCCGCCGTCTTTCCTCCCGGACTGCCAGCCCCGCCCGCTGCCTTCCATCCTGGCCGACGGCCCCGCCCACTGCCTTCCGCCATGGTCTCCGACCCTGCCCACTGCCTTCCCCTCTACCCGGCCGCCGGCCCCGCCCGCTGCCTTCCCTCCCCGTCTTCGGCCCAGCATGCTGCCTTCCCTCCCGGCTGCCGGCGACGATATCCAACAACACCCGTCTCTGCTCCCACCCTCCTGGCCATGGGGTCCGGCAGGTTGAATACCCCTGCATTAGAGGGAACAGCGCCGTGCACCCGGCGTATAAGACGACCCCCCCCACTTGTAAGCATGTTTTTCAGGGGCAGAAAGTCGTCTTATACGCCGGCAAATACGGTAGTTTTGTCTATGACCAGTAACTTGCATGGTTTATATACACACAAAAACAAAATGGCGTTGACATTGTATGGGCTAGCAATTTTATGGATATAAACCTTATATGGACATAGGAGGGGCTCTTTTGGCATGGTTGTCCAGCTTATATATAAAATACAGTATATGTGAACTTAGAGTCCCTGCGAAATGAATCCAAACTTTTTGACTGTGCAAAGGTTTAAATTCATTTTTGGCATCTAGTGTTTGGTTATACCCCTCTAGCACCTCTCATGCTTGCTCTCTGAAGCTGCAGGTGGATGCCTGTACCCTTCAATATGGACGCCTGCCCCTGTGTGGACAAATGGGACATGTCAAGTCTTAGCATGCTGCCTCCATTGTAATGAATAAAGTGGGTGTGCTGTGGACAATGTGACTGACATGGAGGGGCAGACATCCATCCCAGAGTCAACAGGCAACAGCAGCTTGTCCATGAATGGAGAACATTCCAGAGTGTCAGATGGAACAGCTACAGGGGGCAAACCTGGAGTATAGATTCTTTTTTTGTTTGTATCTGGTCTGTCCCTTCAAATTGCATTTGGGACATGTCCTCCAAAATGGCGTAGGGGCAGGTGCCCCAGTATGGCCAGAGCCTGGAAAGCCAAGCGGTTGTGGACATAAGATTCTATGTCTGGCGCACTAAATTGTAGCTTTAGCCGAAGAAAACTCACATCAACTCATAGGCGTATGCTGTTTAAGATGGCTTAATCCCATGCAGATGTTGTGGGGTAGCTGTACTCCTAGAATTAGATGGAAGCAGCCAAATTGGATACACCTGAGAGCCTGCTTACACATGGGCATTAACGGGGGGATGAGGGAGAGCCTTTGCTAGTACACAAATACACTACAGTTAAGCTGCGAGCTTCATTATGACCAGCCCAATCAGACTGAGTGATATTTTATCTATTGCCACACTGAATGACAGGCAATGAAATCCTCCTCTAGCTGCATTGATATAAAGATTAGCATGGCTGCAGTGTGTCTTTAAGATATTGTTTCTCCACACAAGGCAGACTGTAAGCAGTTTCGGATTTTACTATAAGAAGCCCACATAAAACTGAAAGAGATTTGCCTTAGAAAAGGGATCAGCATGTCTGTCATGTTACACACAATGAATCAGTAGCTGCTGGAGGGGATGAACGTAACTATGATTCAATGTAAGACAATAGCCTTGGTTGTGACAGAAGATTGCAACAGCTGTAGTAGAGAGTACTGATGAACAGAGTAGTGATGAGTCATTACAACTGATGGTTCTTTACTTCTGGCTAGAGCTAAAACATTATTTTAATGAAATTCAA
Organism: Gastrophryne carolinensis; assembly: GCA_027917425.1. Lineage (NCBI taxonomy): Eukaryota > Metazoa > Chordata > Amphibia > Anura > Microhylidae > Gastrophryne > Gastrophryne carolinensis. The sequence goes on from CM051235.1 coordinate 461,996,700, forward strand.
AGCCTTATTTAAAGGAGCACTAGCACAAAATGTTATAATATTAAAAATCTTTATAAAAACGTCGGCTAATGAGAGGAGGGGTCACTTATACACCTGAACAGAATAAAATTTCCACCAAGCTTGTGGTTTATTCTCTCATGGTAGGAAAAAAAATCCAGGGTCAATAGGTTTAATCTATCAGGGGTGACAGGGCCTATTATCCCTTATTCCCTCTTCTTCCATCACACAAAATGCCTGGTTGGATGTTTCCTTATATGACCTCTCATCCTGCCACCCAGCATATTAATATGGATTTTTATTTTTTTTTTGTGATAGTGTCCCATTAAGAAGCATCAGAGCCACACAGCTCCATTTTTTGGGCCTCACCGACACTCAACATTTGATTTAAAAAAATAACTTGCCACTGGAGGTAAAGATCCCTTAGAGCACAATGGGCTGATCTGAATTGAACTGTTTAATGCTTATAATTAATATTAATCACATTTATTGGTACAGAACATGCATTGGGATTTGTCAGTTATCGAAACGCAGGTGCAAGAGGTCACAAATGAATTTTTTTTTTTTTGGGGGGGGGGGGGATAAATAAAATTGTAATTGCTTCTTTTGCTTAACAATGTGTAATTTGGACAACAACAAATAAAACACAGCCTAAATGCATAAAGTTAGTTTGTCCCCAGCAGTGATTTCTTGTAACTGTAATATCAAAACACTGATCAGCACCAGGAAAATACAGCACCAAAGATGGTGCTCACTGGCGCTGGGATAATAAACAGCCAGGTTCAACAGGCCATCCAATATCTAGTGCAACAATCAAAGCAAATTAGCGTTCTGCGCAGCGTCTGCTAGGGACACTGTAGTCCACGTCTCAGCGCCAGATAAGACCATAATGCCAGTGCTATGGAACTGCTGCTATAGCCACAAAAAAATCTAAATGAGGTACATCATAAAAAAGGCTCCTAGTGTCATTTTGACTGTGGGACTGGGTTTTGCAGAAGCAAGGCAGTCACAATTGCGGCAAGATGGCTGAAAAAGTGCAGTTCTGGAGCATATAATCTACCTGCTATTTCACAATATATGCATGGAGTTAAGCCATCACTGTAGATGCTCTGCTTTAGGAGCATTTAAATTAAATTCAACCCCAGCCAAGACTTTTAATAGATGGAGGAAGAAAATATTTAGGACAAGTTTGCTTTGTTTTTGCTGTCAGTGGCCTCTAAATTACCTGTTTGGTTACTGAAGACATTATGTACATTTAACAGAAAATAAATAGGGACCAAAATATAATGACTAGCACAAAATATGGAGTACATGTGCAAATGATACCCCACCTTTTCTACTAATTACATTTCTGATGAACAACACTTCTCCCTCCATTATTCATTAACTTAATTTAAAGTGGAACCCTAGTCATGGGGTAACCCCCTCCCAGCCTGCCACCCTTTCCTGGAGGCAGGACAGTGGATTACAAAGAAAAAACCCTTAGTCATACAGCAAATGACCAAAAAACACCTACCGTAAAATAGTCACCAAAGGGGGTGTAATCCTGCCTTCCCATTTGTCCAATCTACAGTGGAAATCATTGTGCCAGCTGCAGCATGAATCAAACAGACCATTCAGAGCTTCAGGGATAGATTGTTTCCAGAGTGCATGAGGGAGGAAGTGATTATAGGAGATTGGGGAAAGGTGCACCGGTTGTTTTTTCTACTAAGATTGATCTCAACTTCCCATCACATGTCAAAATTTTCAAATTCTTTTTGATTATTTCTTTAATTTCCTAAAATTAAAGAAATAATCAAAAAGAATTTGAAAATTTTGACATGTGATGGGAAGTTGAGATCAATTTTAGTAAAGATTGGGGCCAGAAAAGCTCCAACCCCAGCCTCAAAACTATCCCCTAGTGTTCTGAAAGGAGAAACCCATGATGCTTGGTTATCTACAGTACCAATGCGGTAGAGCAAGATGTCCATCATGTAAAATAATGGTTCAGGCTAAATTCTTAACCTTGTGTTTTGTTGAATTTATAATCTGCAAAAGTAGGAATGTGGTGTATTTCTTTACATGCATAATTTGCAAAATTCAGTATGTTGGATGCACCACTAGAAAATTGCAAAGAAGGGTGGCAGAGACAATAGAAGAGAATTTACATCTAATATCTCTCTGGTAGGTAAACATTGTTTGATGTCCCATGGAGGCAATATGGATAGCATGCGAGTTCAAGCTCTAGAGTTAGATCGGGACCTAGAGGGGGCGATTTTAGGAGATGCATGCTGATACAAGAATCTAAATTGATCTTTAGATTGTGCACAAGACAACTTCATGGCCTTAACTCTAGATCTGGGATTGGCGTTGGAGGACATCCTGAAGTTCTCGACACACTCTCAGCCGCAGGTGTGGCCTGGTGACGTGGCATTTTCCATTGGTGCTTGGAGAGGAGGAAGAGAATCCAGGTTCCCTCCTGACTTATTCATGAGGAAACTGGGTCAAATACTTCCGAGGGTCTTATATAGACACGAAAGGCGTTATGGCCTTTGTTGTTTCTGAATACATGTATATGGATGTCTTAATCTTGTCTAATAGAGATTGTTTTTACATTATCCAAGCTGGATCACCTCATTTTGCTACTATGGTAACTGCCTATCTCAGGAGAGGTCCGTACTGAGCACACTAAATTTGAGATGACGTGAAGCTGGTCTGTACAAACTTTGTTAATGCGTTACCTCACCTGTGTTCCAGGAGAATGGTGCTGGACCGCGGGCAGGGTAGATGATATTTGTAACACTCCCCTGTCCCTCCTCAGCACCAGGGGAGGGTTAAAGGTTACCCCATGACTGCAGTTCCGCTTTAAGTGAAGCTAAAGTGACACAATGTAGTAAAAGAAAGCAAATAAAATCTACTTGAAAATAGATCCATTCCCCCCCCCACCCAATCTGTTCTTAAGTGGCATCAGTTTTTAAGTGGCATTTACACTTCTACGTTTCAGGGGGTTAACAATTGTGTCAAGTTATCAAAATATAAAGATATGCAATTTGGCATACTTACAGGCACGGTAAATATTCTAATATTCAAGTCTTACGAAGCCTAAAAAATATTAATAGAATCTTCAATATATAAAACAAACTTTCTTGCATAAAAATCAATAGTACATATTGTTAGGGTTAGGTAATAAGGGCATCATGGAGCCCTGATTACCAAATCATCTTCTGAAGATAAGAGATTCCCAGGTAATCTCAAGCCATGTCCCTCCTCTCCAGTGATGTCACATTGGGAAATTTCACAGAGACTCCTCTGTGGTATAAAAACTTTTCTTCCTAGCAAACTTGCACTAGCTTGGCGGGATGCCAAGGGAGCCCCCAACTCGGTGAACCTGCAGAGAGGAAACTGCCCAGGAGGGAACAGATTAAGAAATATGTGGCAGCTGTGATGTTTTCTTTTAAAACTATATTTCTTCCTTTTTTTACCATTTGTCCATGAGACCCCCTATAGCGGTTCACATGATGGCCGCTAGAGATGAGCGAACTTTTGAAAAGTTCGATTCGGCCGATTCGCCGAATTTCACAAAGAAATGCGGGTTCGGCCGAATCGAACTTTTACGAAGTTCCCCATCAAAAATGCCGGCATGGTGGGAGCGGGCCGGCCGGTTCCGCTGTCAGCCGGCCGGCCCGCTCCCACCATGCCGGCATTTAAAAACCAGAAAAAAAAAAAAAAAAGCATTTTTGCCGGCATGGTGGGAGCGGGCCGCGCCTCTGATGACGCGTCCTCAGATGACAGCTGAGAGCAGCGCCGGCCTCCACGCTCCGGACCTGCAGGTAAGTGTTTGCTTTTTTTTTAAATGCCGGCATGGTGGGAGCGGGCCGGCCGGTTCCGCTGACAGCGGAGCGGGCCGGCCCGCTCCCACCATGCCGGCAAAAATGCTTTTTTTTTTTTTTTTTTTTTCTTTTTAAATGCATGGTGGGAGCGGGCCGGCCCGCTCCCACCATGCCGGCATTTTTTTTTTTTTAATTTCAGGAAAAATTCGATCGGCACGAACCACAAAATATTCGGGTTCGTGCCGAATCGAATATTTCCTGAAATTAGGAGCGAATTCCGGTTCGTCCGAACCGGTTCGCTCATCTCTAATGGCCGCCTTGCAACCTGCCAGCATCGGGATATAGCATTCTGTATGCTGTATAATTCTATCTGCAAGATCTAGGTCGAATCTAGCTTGGACACAGACCTGAAGCTAATCACTACTCAAAACCAGCTAAATTATCTTTAACAAAATGTTTTCTTAACCAACGTTTTTTTTTGTTGTATGTTGAAGCTGTATGAAAGAGATACTGTCTCTAAGACACTACAGTTTACAGGATAGATTATTAGCGGGTGCATTGATTTAAGGATACCTGGGATTTTATTGCTAAATTGAAAATATTCTGGAGAACCTTTTGAACAGAGATGAGAAAATAGTCTACACAAATAACTATTGCACCATATATTAAACATAGCTCCAAAAGCATGATAGTGAATTGTTAGAGAAAGCTTTAGTGATCCTTGTTGGGACTATGTAGCTGTATGAACAAAATATTTTACCAACCTATTTATAAGTTCTTTCCATGTTGATAGTTACAAGTGATCCCCTCAGTCAGGGGTGCCCCCTCCTCACAAATGACACAAATGAGTCATGATCTGTTGTTGTTGGCTCTTGAAGCAGGGTATTTGATACCTGTGATCTAAATCTCCTTCTGTAGGGGGAGCTGAGCTTTAAAATGATTCTGTCACCAAGAAGAAAGTAGCAGTCAGAGGCTTCAGCGGCATGCATCAGGAGGTATGCCCCTATTAGATGAATATAAGTTGGTCTGACTCTGACGGATAAGTTATGCAAATATCAGAAAAGATAAAAACAGAAATAGTGATTGGCCAGTAGAAGGTTTTAAGATGTACTAAACAGTTTTTTCAAGGGTACTTTAAAGCCCATGTCTGCACATGCAACACACACAGTAGCAGTATGATGAAAGCACTGGAAGTGAAAAGATGACAAGAGTAGTAAAGCGCAGGTCTACAAAGAAATGTAGGGATTTGAGGTTTCAGTCTGGAAAGAAAAAACGCCTAAAGAAATTCATTGAAGGGTGATTGCTTCTTGCAACCAGATATAGTTTTGGGCCAACCAGTTTAAATTGGGCAGGGAATCAATCGAAGACAACCCTCAATCAGGGTGACCCATTGAACTATCTTCAGAGTAAATGTTCTGTAAAGTGGAAGCCATATTTTGGCAGATCATTAGGTCAAAGTAAATGCTACAGCTTATGAATAGGCATTTTATGTGACACAGTTTCCAGTATCAGTGATGATGTTTTGAATATGTCAAAGGGCAGTACCCAGTGGGTGTCATGAACTGTAATGCCTAAGCAAAACACATTTTATCCAAGATAATGTATGCATTGTTATGGGTGATGAAACCATCCAATGGAAGCACAAGGGGTCATCAATTCCCAAAAAAATTTTGTGTTCAACGGTCTTCTGGAAATGTTATGGCAACAGATTTTTTTAGGATACAAAAGGTGTATTTGTTACAAGACTTCATGACACATTGAACAATAATTACTGCAGACACATGCTACAACAACCAAGGCATGGCATGTTAGTTACAAAATCAAAGAAATGTCATAAGTAGTTGGCAGGTGTGTTACTGCTACACAAAGGAATGTAACTTTGTGGAGCTAAACTATCAGTCCAGAACTGTCTCCCAGTAATAACTTTCTCTTTCATAACAGTGAACTTTTCGTTTCGGTGGTACACAAAGGTTTGATTTGGCCAGAACTAGTTTGGGACAAACTTTTGTCTAAAATGCATGGAAAATAATGGCTGGCAGCCCTAAAAGTCTTTTATAAGACTCTGAAGTCACCCAAGGCTGTATAAAAACGTGTTTTAGTGGAATAATTAGCATACGAATCACACATAACTGAATTAACATTTCAATAGCATGCAGTTGTCTTAGATAGTTTAAAGCACATAAAAAAATGGGGAGAAGCATCAGGGTTTGCAATCCGGCAAAATGAAATGAAGTAATGGCTTTATAAAAGCGTGTTTTAGTGGACTGATTAGCATATGAATAACCCATAACCTAATTAACAATTCAATAGCATGCAATTGTCTTTGATAGTTTAAAGCACATAAAAAATGTGAAGAAGCATCAGGGTTTGCGTTCCGGTAATATGAAATGAAGTAATGGCTTTTTACAAGCGTGGAAAAATTTACCCATTTTGGGTATCACAGAGGGTAGACCTGCGGTTGTGTAGGCCTATCAGTAGCGGGCAAGCCTTCAAAAAATCCCATTTGTAACGGAGGGTAGCAGTAGGATTTGCTCCCTTAAAATTTAGCTGAAGAAGAAGCAATGGGTTTTTACAAGCGCTGAAAAATGTGTCCATTTTGGGCATCACAGGGTTAAACTGTAGTTGTGTTGGCCTGCCAGTAGCAGAGGGTGGCAGGCTGGCAGCAGAGGCGCTGTTGGTAGTAGTAGTAGTAGTAGTAGCATTAGCAGAGGCTGCGGGGTACCAGTGGGATTGGCATCTTGACAATTTAGTTGTAGAATACCAAACAATGGCTTTTTATGTCCATGTCTACCACCATTCCCACTGCGACAGCTATGCGTCTTGGACACAGCTTCCACCCCCATCACCTCCGTAACACACTCCAAAGGCTAACTGTCATCAAACAAATTCTTCTCATCACTATCTATAGTAACATTGCTACCCACACCCTACAGATTTTTAATGGAGACCTGTTCTGGAATGGGTTTTGGCCACCCTGGGGTGAGGGGCTGCAGTATTCTTTGGGCTCGCCTGTCTGTGAAGGTTCTCATTCATCCGGATTATGATATAACTTTAGGAATAGATCAAGGCAACTGGACCTGTCATGTTATTTTTTTGAAGATATTTTGCTAATCATTCAAATATCTGGCCGCAATAAATGGTATCCCCAGTCCACATCTTTTATCTACCATAAACAGTAAGAAGGTGAGGTGTTGATTGCATTACCATGACTAGGTGTTTGTAGCTGCCACCAAAGGTCTGGTGTGTGCTCATGCCCATTTGGAAGTGTGTGCATGTGTATATGGGGGTGTATGCCCATGCACATCTGGGAGTGTATGCCCATGCATGTCAGGATGTACACATGCACATCTGTAGGAGTGAATATATGTGTCTGTGAGTGTGAGCATCACCTGCTTAATTCTGCTTAATCTGGCATTGTTACTCTTATGTGTGTCTTCAGTAAAATGTTTATTTTATTCCCACTCTGTTCTTTGTGATACTCATGCTGCAGCAACCTGCTGTCTGGCTGATGGTGTCCTAGCTTATTTGTTTCCGGGTTTGCAACCTTCAGAAATGTATTACTGTGGGGTTTCAGGTTTGGGCATTCAACTGAGATTGGACTGTGTAAAGTAGGAGAAGGTAAGGAATAAGGTCCTGGAAGGGCTGTAGGGTGGTGAAGGGGGATTTTTAATGATGGTCACAGGAAGAAAGGTCCTTTTTACATCAGAGCACCATCGGTGAGTATCCAACCCCTTACTCCCTACTATATAAAAAACTGATTTTTTTTTTGCAGTTCTCTTGTGTCATCATGTGGTTAATATGGTACTTTTATTTCAGATCACCTTTGTCACAGCGACACTCTTCCAATTTTTGAGGAGGCTGGTGATGGTGATATAGCTCAGAAATACAAGGAGCCCTGCCATTCAATAGACACACACACTGAATAAACAACTAATATAGCTAAGGAAAATTGTTTGAGGGAGAAGCAATTAAAATGCCTCTCTATCACATCAGATGCGACAAAGCATTCAGTCAGTGCATACAATTTGTTTAAAAGATCTAGAGATATTTTGCACAGAGCTTTGACGCTAACTGTTGAACTAGGTTTTTCGTATTCAGGTCTCATGTGTGGGGCAAGATGGCAGCTTCCATGCAGTTGAGGAGCACAGAATCTGCATGCTATTTCACAACTATATGCATTGGGTCAAAGCAACTGTACCCCCAACAGCCTGTCCCATATGCCTCCCCTCCATTTCCTTCAGTACTAAGTAGAAGCTATAGCATGGCTCCAAAATGTGTCCCCCTTTCAATTTTTTTCTTCAGGATCACACAAAAAAACAGTCACTCTGCCTCTTGGAGCTCTCAGCGTGAGCATGGCAAATCATAGCAGTTCAGCAGCTGTCTCTGACCACAGCAAAGCATGCTCAACACTCATATAGCTGCACCATGACCCACCCTCCCATCTCAGTTACGACCCAGAAATTTGAGGCAATGAAAACAGCATCTATTAGAATACATAAGATATTTACATATAATTGGATATTTTGAGATGCTTTGAAATGGCTCATTTGACACTGTTCCCAAGTGAGAGGGGTTAGTGTTGCCTGGACAAGGACCGTAAGCTCTTTCAAATAGCTTATGTCACTAGGGGAGCAGATTACTAAGTTAGCAAGTATCAGTTACTAACAAGGTGAGGGACCAGCAGAAAGGTAAGGGTTTTGAGGGCTACTATGGGGGGTTCACACAGTGAGGCATCCAGAATCAGGACGCCCCCGGAGCATTTTAACTTTAGAATGTAACCCAGCCCCTAGCCTTTCTATTAAAAAAAAAAGTTATCCTTCAAACATGCCCCCCCTAATCAAAAATACTGGTCTGTCTAAAAGGGGGCTTTAGTTTACTAAGCTTTGATTTTTTAACTGGAGGTCCGCAATACAATAAGTATTTGTTACTAATGCTGAGCTTGGTCAAAAGCATAGTGGGTCCCTTTGTGACAGGGAGCCTTGCAGAATAGACTTGTGTACATAACCATAGTTGATATAATTCTCTAGTCCTTCAGTTACTACATATATAAATATATATTAGCATCCCACAAAATATTTTCACTGTATCACCAGGGAACACATGCAAGTACATTTAAATCAGGACAGATTGAGATGTTGCTGACGGAGTCCAGCAATTTATTCCAGCCATCTGTAGCCATGTAAACACAGGGTTTCTTACCAAATGCTTTATAGATTTTTTGGGCGCAACAAAGTTAAACTGTACAAGTTAATAACAGACAGTAATCTCTTTATAAAGCTTCTTAGTACACAATCAAAGGAAACTCATCTCAGTATAATGACCATGGATTTGAAAAATGTGAACTCCTCTTGAATTCTAAGTAGTATTAGGTGACTCAATTGTAAAATCGCATTTGTGATTTAAAGACCCCTACCAGCTTAAAGTGGAACAAAACCTGGGAGTTTGACTTTGAAATTGTGAAGCCCCGCTGTGTGAAACCCTACAGTATGCCCAGCTAAACACATCTTTCCTCGGTCCAACGGCATATGCATGGGCTCTCTTCCAATCAGAAAATCTGAAAAAGCCGTTTAACGAAAGGCTGTGTTTGACAAGTGCCTGCGCATACGCCATTGGCCCAAGGAAAGATGAGTTGTTACCAATGCCCTGGGGTGTTTCACGTGATTAGGGATTCCCTAGGGAAAAGCAAGTGGCCAGCCCTGAAGTTTTTTGAATACAGAATGGTCGCAGGAGGTTTTGTTCCGCTTCAACACAAAAAACTTCTATAGGCCTTTAATACTCCCCATGGCCAAAGATTCAGCCACAGGAACCAGAAGCGCCCACTGCAATCTTTTAGAGGTTGTCCATAGTTTGTAGGCACATAAAGTGATGTAATACTGTTAAAAGTCTCACTTTAAATTCCTCCCTTCCCTAACATTGATTAAACTAAAAGGGCTGATTCAGCATCATGAGAATTTTTTGAATTTTAGAATTATTTTTTTTCTTTAGTGATTGTCATTTTTAGCTGTGCAAATTATTTACAAATTTGCAGTAAAAATTGTGCTAAATTGCACTAGCGGAAAAAAAAAACATTCTCATGGTGCTGAATCAGTCCTAAACAATTAAAAATATATATTTTTTTGTAGTCATGGGGAGCTTTTAATTTTACAATATATAACACATCTTTAATTCAAGACCGGTTTGAGCAGGGTGCTGATATTCTTAAATAGGTTCGTAGGAAGTGGACAGAAATGAACAAATCCCACTGCACCTGGGACATACACAGCAGTGAACAAATTGGGAACCTACCTCAGACTGCCTCACACCTCCATTGGTTTACAATGCAGGGGGGCTGCAAGAGAATGTGTTTTTCTGCTTTTTATGATTCCATGCTCCTGTATCAAAATTGCATTACCTAGTACTGCCAAAATTAAGCAGGCATCCGTATCTCCTAATTAGATTAGGTTAAGTAAGATGGTGGGTGAGCAGGCAGGTAGATTGATGTGTATGGAAGGAGGTAGCCAGGTAGGTAGGCTAGTGAGCAGATGAGTGGACCACCCAGTATCCTCTAGGTAGGTAGGTTAGGTAAGCAGTTGGGTGAGCTTGTAGCTAGATTGATGGGTACGTAGTTGAGTTAGCAAGGAATTGTTAGGTAGGTAGGTGAGTGAGTGTGTAGGTGGGTAGGCAGGCAGATGGATGGGTAGGTAGGTGGGGTGGTTGTTAGATGGGCAAGCAGATGGATAGGATAGAGGGATAGATATAAGGGTGGGCAGGTAGGTGGATTGACAGATGGGGGGCAGTGAGAATTATGTTTTAAACTAGGTTTCACTCTTCTGGGTTTTCCTCTTCCAGGAGGAATCCCAAATCAGGATGGACAGGACCAAAACCAAAACCAAGAAGAGTGTAAAACCCAGGTTTTGTTCCACTTTAAGCATAACTGCATAACGAGGCAGGCAGAGTCAGCAACCCCAGAACCAAGGTGGAGGGCAAGAGCAGCAGATATGTAACAGCCCCAGAGTGGAAATGGGGGATGGAGGGAGGCTGGAAAGCGAGATCAGGGACCCGCTCTGCTAAACTGAATTGCATCTATAGGTTATGTATAGGTGCCATTGATACTTTAGTAGTTAATACCTTCTCCCCCCCCCTTATAAAGCTCATCCTACATACCTACTAACACTGTATCTCTTTTGTTGACAAGAAATGGGCAGCCCCGGTGCCACCATTTACCACCTCAACAAGAAAAGCTGCTGGGAGTACCGTCTCTCCCTACCTCCACTGCAGTTTTTGCTGAGGTGGTGAATAGAGATGCTGGAGCAGCATGTTTCTTGTCAGCAAGAGAGGTACAGTAGTACAAAAGTACAGTACGCAGTAAATGAGGGGAGGGGAGCTATTAACCACCATGCTCCATGCAACTAGCAATGCCTCCTATATGGCGTTGGGGCATAGATAGACCATGATTAGAAAATTTCTAGCGCCCCACCTCACAGCGGCTACTGTGCCCTGAGAGACATTTGCTTCATAACATGCATATGCAAAAAATAGCTCCTACACTCTGCTTAAAGCGTCCAGCCTCTAGTGGGCTCTGCTGCTGATACCACACTAGTTGATTAGGGGATTAAAGATAAAAATAAAGCTTAACTTACTGGCACTGCCTGCCAGCCAGGTAGCAGCTTATTACATACATATAACATGAACTGCATGCAGATGGCCATATTGCTCCCTGCCCATGGATGCTTTCCAGCTGATACATTCAGTTACAGTACAGTACTCACAGCACAGCATTGGGGATCAGCCTTATTAGTTATAATAACTGCCATTATGCATATGCCTGCCATTCAACATCATACTGCTTTCTGTCAGTGTTTATATGAATATTAAGCAAAGGCTTTAGTAAAAAAAAAAAGAAAGAAACACAGGTCACTGGGCAGGGGGATAGAAGATGATGACATAAGCTGCCTTTCTGGGTATACAAAACTGTACTCTGTACTCTGCCTATTCATTTTGTTACTGGTTGCACAGAAACACAGTACAAAGGCACAAGCTGGTGGGGCCAAAGGCCACTGTCATTGGTCAGTAAGTGATTGACCAAGGTGATAACATACAGGCCAACAGGCCAACATGAGTTGAGGGGGACTCCCTCAAGGCTCTCTGTGCTATCTGATTGACCACCAGTGCTAAGTTTACAGTGTTCATGCTATCAAGCTCTCAAAAGTAGTATTCATTTTTGAAGTTTAAACTGAACCAACACCCTTACAAGTCCAATGTTATGTGCATCCTTCCCCATGGCAATTCATATTGCTGCACATAAAAATTAATTTACCTTTTTGTAACACATTCTATGGTAAATTTTTCACGCAAAATGGTATCCCATGAAGCTTCAGGACACCTGCAAAGAGGAAATGCTGCTAGGTTTCCTGCCACTGTGCATTGGGGGGGGGGGGGGTATGTCAATTGAATCCAAGGAGCAGCATGGCTGTGATGCTAGGAAAGGAAGCTCCAAAATGGCCGCTACCAGGAGATAATCGGTAAGGTGGTGTTTCAGCTTTGAGTGGATGCAGAAGCAAATGTAAGTGCTGCCAATGATTCAGTATCATGCATGCAGAAGGGGCACATTCAGATTTTTAATAAAATACATGGGAATGGCTCAGTAGTTGCTGTACTACAGTATGTCAAAACCTGCACTGTAGTCTATCTTTCCCAATTCAAAAACAGATACAGTTTTTTCAGTAGCTGAATATTTAAAAAACAGAATGTAAAACAATTATATGCTAAAGGAAATGTCCTGTTTGGCCACTGTCTGCTAAAGTGTGGAGTTGCGCAGCTCCACCAATTTGGCATGGAGACTGGACATGAGATCTACTAAAACAAGTAAACAGGGAGCTAAATTGAGTATAATTTTTTTTATGACTGCAGATGCCCGTTAAAAACTGCCTAGCTGTAATTGCCTGGTATCTGTCTTTTTAGTCTATGAATGGGGTTGAGCAAATTGAAATCCGTGCATATGTTAGGCGCTTGGCCCAATCCCAGAAGAAGACTAATTGACTGCACAGCCTTCCTTCCCCTCCCACCACTGGCCCAGTGGGAACCTTGACCCCGTTGTATAAAACTCAGGGTCCGCGTTACGCCGCACACTGCCACTGCTCGGTCTGCATTAGATAGGGAGAGGTGCTGCTGCTGAGGGACAGACAGAGGTGCTGCTGCAGCTAGATAGGTGTTAAAGTACGCTATTGTCAGTGTCAGTTCTGTGTAATAGCATTTCAGTGTCAGTACTCTGATATTACTGCAGCAGTGTCAGTACTCTGTAATAACATTTCAGTGTCAGTACTCTGAAACAATACCAATTGTTCAAACCACTTGGGGGTCTCTGCTTTGAAATACCAATTGTTCAGACCACTTGGGGTCACTTCTCTGTAATACCAATTGTTCAGATCACTTGGGGTCACTTCTCTGTAATACCAATTGTTCAGACCACTTGGGGGACCAATTGTTAGTGTAGTATCCACTGGGACAGACCACTTGTGTGTCAGTACTGTTTACTGTTTTATTTTATTATGGGCACATCTGGCATTGCACCTTTTTGGCCTTTGCTAAACTATTAAATTGTGACACACCTGACATTATACTCTTTTAAGCTTTGAAAAACTATTTAATTCTGGGCATACCTTACGTTAGACCATTTTGGGCTTTGATAAAACTATTTAATTGTGGGCAGTAGTAGTTGCTAATACTGCAGCATTGTCAGTACTCGTAAAGTAATAGCATTTTAATAGCGCTCATGAAATAAAAAAAAAAAACATTTTTGTGTAGTCTCCCTTGGTTGTTATTACTCTGTAATAGCAGTTGCTCCAACCACTGGGCTGTCAGTACATCTGTAATACCAATTGTTATTGCCCTATGCACTTGGTTAGGGCGGTTGGGGACATCTTGAAATTTAAAACAAATATGTATAGTGTGCATTCGTTCCAACCACTGTTGTGTCAGTACTCTGTAACATCAGTTCAGTGTCAGTACTCAGGCCACTTGTAATACCAATTGTTCAAACCACTTGGGGGACCCGGTTCTCATATTATATACTAATTGTTACTAATTGTTAGTGGAGTATCCACTGGGTCAGGCCACTTGTGTCAGTACCATTTAATTTAATTTTAACACCTGGCATTATATTCTTATGAGCTTTGCCAAACTATTTTATTGTGGGCACAACTTGCATTAGACCCTTTTGTTCATTGATAAACTGTTTAATTGTGGACACACCTTGCATTAGACCCTATTGGCCTTTGATAAACTATTACATTGTGGCACACCTGGCATTAGACCATGCAATTGTTGGCACATCTTGCATTATACCTCCTTGGGCTTTGATCAAGCAGTAACTTGTAGACACATCTGGCATTATATTTTTTTGAGCTTTGAGAAACTATTTAATCATGGGCATACCTTGCATTCCACCCTCTTGGGCTTTTAGCAACCAGTTACTTGTGGGCACTTTCATAATGATCAGTCACACAACTATTGAATTCATATGCTCTTTTACAACTCCTGTTTTTATTTAATATTCAGTTACTTCCTCATTTCCCTAAGCCCCTAATATGTCAAAAGTGGTTTATTCCTATGTAAGGAACAATTGATTGATGTAATCCAAAAAATCCTTCTCATATTCTCTTTACTAGCTTCACAACCTTGGCAGAGTTCAAGAATGTTACCAAGGAGGTCTTTTCCAAATCATAGACATAAATATGGAAAATTGTCGTCAAACTTGATGAAGTCCTTTGAATGGTTGGCTTCCACTTGATGAATTGCCATGCCAGTCCTTTATGAGCCATCTTCTTTTGACATATTTCACTTTTTTCCAGACTAGGCTGTTCACAACCATCCACTGGTTGTCTTTTGGCTGAAGAAGTATCTTTAGAGTTAGTCATGATATGTAGATCCCCTTCTTTATAGTTATCTAAAAGTTGATACATGTATAGAACACAGTCTTTTTCATATGTTATATAAAACCATGTGTACATGGTTGGTGCTCTTGCTAAAACCATTCCTTGCCATTCATCTTTGGAACCATCTTCCGTTTAAAACATATATTCCACAGCTTTAGCAATCATTGTGTCAGCCAAATTGGCATTTCTTATCCTGGAAGAGGCAACTCTGTCTGGAAGTCCTTCAAGAGCAGACACCCTTTCATCCTTGTGAAGTTCAGGGGGCTTCAGAGGGAAGGTGCAACCAAATCTCTGTCTTTCCACACAGCTAGACAAGTTTGTTGCTTAATATTTAGATGATGAGAGGGTTAAACTGGGCGGAAAATTAGTTCCCAGGCCCTGAATAATAATAATTTTGTATAAATAATAGTGATTGAGCTACTCCCACCCCCCTTTATTCAGAGGAAGAAACATAGTAGGAGGCAGCAAGTGATGTCTGACAAGCCTGGGTGGTGAAAGTATATGCACCAAAGTGATTTGCGGCTCGGGTCCGGCAGTTGTGATGTTGATCTTGCAACACCCACTCATTGGTGATAAAGTGCTGTTGGTCTGCACTTCGACTCACCAGAGCATTTTGGAACTGGAATTGTATATAATTGAGTATTAGTTTATTTATGCAATTGTTGATTTTTGCACTGGGCACTTTAGAGTATATAGTGGATAAAAATATCAGGGGGAACTTTGGAGAGTTGACATGTTGTTACCCAGATCAACCTAGAAATGTATACTCCGCCAATCTGATTGTGTTTAATTTTTGAATCAAATATCTATGAGTAATAGATTTGAATTATATTGAATATATCCATATCAACAGGCTTTGTAAAGCTGGTCTGATACCCGGAGGCCACTTCCTTGTTTTTAAATTGTCTCGTGTATACATGTTTATGTGTGATTTTATGTTGGTGATTTAGTACAATAAAATAGACTTAATATATTTTTTATACCAACCTTGTGGAGTGCCCAATTCTTGCCAAATCCCATGTGTGGTTGTTTGGTTGATTTATGAATTCTCTGGGATTTGTGGTGCACCCACTGTGGCAGCTTAGGATTTAATATTATTGGTGGTGCCCTTACAGTTTAACTTTTAACCATTCAGTCAATAAAATATTTATTCCCTAATATTTTTATTTTCTGGATATTTCGAGTAAATTGCCTATTTTGTGAGCGGTTATCGTTCAGATGCCCCCACCCCCAATTTGGCGTCTCACACCAAGAAAACTATTTTATTTTTGTTCTTTTAATTTTGTTTTTCTTTTTTTTTTTTGTTTTTTTTTTATTATTTTGAGTACTTCCCCTAGTCCATTTTGTGCAAGGAATTGCCCTGGTGTTCCACTTGATTGTGATTTGTAGCCCTTATTACCCCATTTAACAGCCATTTTTGGCCCCCCAAATTTGAGTCCCCATTGACTTCAATGGGGCTTGGGTTTATGTTGAGTCTTGGAGACCCAAACCAGACTTTAGCAGCCGAACTTGTCATGATCCCAAATTCAGCTAGTTCGCCCATCCTTTCTGCATAATATTTTGATAACAATATCTTCTAATAAGTTGTTTTTGGAGGGGCTAATGTTCCTAACCTATCTCTCAAGCATGTAGTAAATGGAAGTATGGGGAGCCCCTCAAGTGAAAACATTTCTTTCTGCAATTACTATGCTTTTTATTTCATTTGAAATTGGATTTCTCCTAAAGGTATGTAGGTAAATTGACACTTCATGGTCAGACTGGTCTGTTTTTGGTAACCTTTTTATCATTTTATAGAGATCCTCTTGAGCTGTCATTATCTAATACTTGTCTCACAATGTAATATGAGGCTAATAATTATTATTTCTGATTTATAAATTGTCATCATATACTGTGATGATTTTCAACATAATAGTTTCAAACAGGGGTGTACACATAAGTTAAATAAATTACATTTTAATACATTTTAGTTAGGTTGCATGGCAAAAAGCAAAGTTGACAGTGACACGTGACAGGAGAGGCCCTCATTTTTGTTGATCCACAAATGTATTCAGTCTAGTGAATATAGTTTCTGTTCAGTAAAGTGTTGATGAGAAGAGTCATGGCACCAATATGTTGTGATAAATATTATTGTGATAAGAAGGTTGTGATCAATTGTATATCATAGACCATATATTAATTAGATGCAGCACCTCTATCCTCAGCGCTATTTGCTTGTAGATTGTATAAATATATGCCTTTATTCTTTAGTCAAGTTTATTGCATTCATTCAGATGTCATCCTTGGCCTGTGTCCCTATGTCTATATACCTATAGAACCCATAGAACAAGCCTCTACAAATATAAAACATTTTCTTTACATTGACAGTATGAGTGAAATGTTTCTGATGGCTTATAGACACTGGCCAATCAGGCAGGGAGAGAGCGGTAATATTTACATTGGGCTATTCAGATTGGTCAGTTAGAGATGAAAGGCCTTATCCTCCTATTCACAAATTGATATCAATTAACCTATCCTAATAGTGAATAGGATGGGGCCCGCCACACCTATATGCTAAACTGGTTTCTGAAATTGTTAAACAATTTCTATTTCTTGAGACAAACAATCCTTACCCTGGTTACTTATAAATAACTCTTGTTACAGTTAGGCAAAACATTGGCAGCTCCCAGGCTATTCAGATATCCTGACATCAGACATCTACATAAAGTTCCCCTTCTCTCTCAACCACTTAACTTCATGTGATCCTCCTTCATGTTTTCTAGACCATGACCTCCCAAAATGGTGCCCCATAAATAGGCTAACTCCTCCAAGAGTCCTAACGACCCGAAGCTTCCCTTAGAATTTAGAACTAGCTGACTCTTCTACTGTTTCCTCATTCTTTCCTCTGTGGATTTGCAATGTTACTATTGTTCTTACCTAAACCACTAAAATAAATGTACTTGGTACCACACTGTGATTAGCTAATATTTTCAACTTGGATGCTTTCTCAACAGAACGTTCCAAAGGCTACTTCTTATGGCTGCTTGTTAGCTTCTGGTCAGGAAAGTTCCCCTTCCCTCTCGATCCCTAAACGTCTTTAGATCCTACTTCACATTTTCTAGACCATAACCTCCCAAAATGGTGCCTTGGAATAAGCATAGAAAGGTAGCTCTGAGTATAACAAAAACCCTTTCTTATTGCTTATCCTTTTCATCACTCAGTTCTACTCTTACACTTCCTACCTAATTGAATGAGCCTACCTGCCACACATAATTTTGTGTATATATGCAAAGTTTCAACTTGATGAAAATATTCTGATTTTAATTCTGAAATTCTGATTGAAATTATCACTTAAAAGTAGATTTCCAATATACACTTGACTTCCTCTACTTTTACTGAAAACCCCTTTTTAGTCCCAGGGCTTAGGGGGCTATTCAATAAAATGTGTGACACACACTCCCACATAAGACTAAACGCTTCAGGTCTCTTAAGGTCTCATGTGAGGAGCTCTCTGTACTTTCTTTTGCAAGTTATTGTGCATGCCAAGTTCTCCCACGTGAAATGTCTGATTACCAGGGAGCCAGGCAGCAGGAGACGTGGCTGAAGTTCAACCTGGGAAAATGGACATATCAGTAGAACAGATGTGGCATGAGACATAGTTTAGCAGTAGGACTCGGAGTGGATAGGGTCAGGCATGGCACCAGTCACAAAAGACCTGCAAAGTGGACTGGTCAGACATGGTATAAGTTAGAAACAGGGCTTGGCACAACACAGTCAAAAATGTTACTTGCTTGCTTAGAGGTGATCAATTGTGACAGAGGCCGGCAACAGAGCAGCCAGGAGAGACAGAATTTACACAAAGTGTTTCTAATGAGCTGGTACTCTGAGATCACTGGCATCTACCAGCTCCACAGGTGACACAGAGAGAGGCTATCTATGAAGCAGCATTTACTGTGATATTTGCTGCCCAGTGGCTGCTCACCACCTTCCCAGCTAGAGAACCCCCAGGTAACATCGACGGCTACCGACTCCAGAACGCCAGGCGGCGGACACAATCACGCATTTATCACGCTAAATGAGGCTAGCGCCGGCGAGAGCGTCAGCTAGCGCGAGATTCATCATGTAGCGGTCTGCAATGAACAGCGCCGCTGCTAATCCCATCACAGCGCCAGGTATGACCTCTCGCTACCTGGCGCTCTCCAATGCATTTCAATGGAGCAATCTTTAAATCTTCATATTTAATTGATATTAATGTTTTTTTTTTTTTTTTTTTTTTTTTTTAAATGTCAAAAATTCTGTGACCACTTCGGCAATGTTAGATATTTTTTTAAAGGTAAAAAAATAAAAAAATAAAAATTTGTGCAGAATTGATATTACAGGTCTGATATTAATGTATGCATATTACAAAATGTTTAGAAAAACTTGTTTAATTTTTTAATCAAAAAATATGGATGTTTGGGGGTTAAAAACTACTTTTAAGCCATCGCCGCCAGCGCTCTGGGGTTTATACAAGCTTTTCACAGCGCGATAATTTTTTGAGCGTGATTTGTTAATGAATATGCTGGGAGCCGTTCGCTATGACCATTCGCTGCCAGGCGCTGCCATACAGCGCGGAACCTGTCAAACAGCGACTCCTAACCCCGTATTCAACATTACCGCACACCGACTGAGTCGCTGTCAACAACCGAACAACGGCCAAGCACAGCGAATACTAGTGGGCGCTGTGAAAATCACACTACTGGCGCTCATCTGTCGCTACCTGGCGCTATTACTGAATCGGCCTCTATGTAAGTATCCCACTATTGCAGGTTGATGGTGGATTCTGGTGGTGCTAGACAGCTGTGTATATAATGAACCAGATACTTCCTTGAATGCTTCCTCATGACTGAATAATGGGGAATGCTTTGAAGGGGTCAGGGTTGGTGCTACCTCAAGCTGACAACTTAAGATCTGCTGCCATTTGGCTGCCAGAGTTACAGGCAAGCGAGGCTGCAGGTGTTTAGGTAATTATAGCAATTTTTTATTTTCTCCTCTTATATGTTCTTTAAATACATTATACCTGCATTTTAAAATTGCACTTATGATTTCTAGATATAGTTTCTATGGATGGGAAAATTATATCTTCTGCATTAAAACATTGTAAAATGTCTGAATTCTGGATTTCCCATTGCTTTCCTGTAAATAGACATTGTACTTACAACTCCTCAGTAGACCACTTAAATATCATTTGATTCACTCTGAACTAAAAATAATCATAAAACTCTCCTGACAAGCCAGTTAGCACTAGGGTTAAACAGGGTTTTTCTAGGTATTCAGTGCCCCTTTTATGCTACCCACACATTTATGTTTGCTTAAAGCAAAAGTGTGAACAGTAAAACGAAAGAATGCTGCCATATGCAATATGTTTACTGTACGTTCAGGACCTATCCAGACAGTCTATCGAAAAGTCATCTTTATAGATTTAAGTATGAAAACAATAACGTGGAAGTTGTTTCTGGGCAATTCAAGTTATTGAATGTGACTGATGTGCTAGATCTGTGGGATGAAATTGCATACTTCTCCTGACAATCATGGTAAAAGGAATGAGGTTAAGGTCCTGTATGTTATTTTCGTGGAAAATTAGTTTTTTATTAAAGTGTCAAATTGACTTAAATTAAGTGTTTAAATCAGAGCTAAATATTGAAAGTTAGTTTTAAAGCATTTTCTTCCACCCGTTTATCACAGGCCAATGCCTGATTCCTTTGCTTAACAAAATTGCTGTTTGAAATCCACGTAAATAATCTGCCTAGTTTTCTTTTCTTGAAATTGTAATTTATATCTGTTTAGGCACCTCTGTGATTTATCTGCTTGTCACGGGGTTTGTGTTGGAACCCGAAGTGTCACTGTATTAAATGTTCAACATCAGGAAGTCATATCATTTGTAAGCAGAACCTGGCAGAAGGACTGCATGGCTTTTGGGGTGGCTGGGTGTAAACCCTCTGCAGGCAGTTCATTTCACCCAAAGCCTGTGCCAGAATTCACTCTTCTAACACACCCACCAGTAGGGTAGTTGTATTTCATTTGAAAAAAAGGTTTTTTTTTGGACAGCAACCATGGCCTACTGTTACAGACTAGTGATGTGGCATGTTGCAATCAGGAGGAATGGACTTTTATATGCAATATGATTTTTGTTTAATTTTTATTACCTAAAAATATTGTGATAGTACAGGGAAAATTACATTTCATGTTAAAGCCCCAACTCTGACGAAAAAAATTAACATAGTTTTTCTGGAAATCCCTGCCAAAATAACAGTTATACATAATACAAAATGGTGAAAATGACCTGGCAACAGTGGGTGCCAAAATATCAATTAGGCTGGCAGTTTAAAGTGTTAAAAGTACCTATGCATGTTCGGTATTGTTTTGTTCGGGGTACACTCAGATGGGGAGGCCGATTCATTAATAGCGCCAGGTAGCGACAGATGAGCGTCTGAAGTGCGGCGCTATGAGCGACCGCTAGTGTACGCCACGAACGGCTGTGAGTCGCTATTGCAGGCCTCCCCAGTCGCTCTCTGCCGTTGTTGGGAAGAATGCATACATTGGTGAATGAGATGTTTCAGATCAGCTTTGTAGGCGCTGTTATTTTTTCACACGGTATTCAAGACAGCGCCTGAGCGTTTCTTTGCTGTTGGATTGAAATCAATGTTACAACATTCTGTAGTAAACACATTGCACCATGTTTATTTGGTTAAATGTTTTTATTTTTATTTTTTTTTTTTTTAATTAAATGCCTACAATTGTGGTTTTCTCTTCATGGTGCCTAAAAAAGAAACAAAAGTGTAGTTAGTTTTGATTACTAATTTTGGTTTGTAGCATTTAATTACATACCAAGGCCTCATTTTTTGTTCAAATTCTGGTCAACTTGCACACCACCCCTTATTCTGGTTTGGGTCAACTTGCACACCACCCCTTATTCTGGTTTTGGTCAACTTGCACACCACGCCTTATTCTGGTTTGGGTCAACTTGCACACCACCCCTTATTCTGGTTTTGGTCAACTTGCACACCACCCCTTATTCTTATTTTGGTCAACTTGCACACCACCCCTTATTCGTATTTGGGTCAACTTGCACACCACCCCTTATTCTGGTTTGGGTCAACTTGCACACCACCCCTTATTCTGGTTTGGGTCAACTTGCACACCACCCCTTATTCTGGTTTGGGTCAACTTGCACACCACCCCTTATTCTGGTTTGGGTCAACTTGCACACCACACCTTATTCTTGTTTGGGTCAACTTGCACACCACCCCTTATTCTTGTTTGGGTCAACTTGCACACCACCCCTTATTCTGGTTTGGGTCAACTTGCACACCACCCCTTATTCTGGTTTGGGTCAACTTGCACACCACCCCTTATTCTGGTTTGGGTAAACTTGCACACCACCCCTTATTCTGGTTTGGGTCAACTTGCACACCACCCCTTATTCTGGTTTGGGTCAACTTGCACACCACCCCTTATTTTTGGTCCACAAAAATAATGGCCCTGTAGTCCAGTACTTGGAGTATAGTTATTTTAAGAAAAACTACGTAATCATGCTTTCCCTTAACTCAAAGACAGTCTGGGTGTCCTCAGTCGTTTCTGCGGGGATGTTGGGGATTTCTGGCACCAGTGCTGTTTCTTCAGGGGGTTGTATTCTGTGGCATATGCAAATATTGTGTAGGACACAGCATGCGAGGATGATTTTTGAGACCTTTTGTGGACTGTACAACATTTCTCCTCCTGGGCGTGCCAAACACAGCGCGCTTTCAGCAGTCCAATGGTTCTTTCCACAATGCATCTGGTTTTGCGATGTGCTGCATTGTAGCGTAGTTGGGCAGAGGTCTGTGGGTTTCTGACGCACCCTAGCACATTCGGAATCCCTCCCATGCGGTAAAACGCATGCTTTATTTGGGCAACCTCATCCGCATCCTCAGGAAATTTGAGATAAACAGGGATAAGGTCACAAATAGCCAGTACTACCTTGTAAAATATGCGGCTCATTGTAGCCTGGCTGATCCCGCTGAGGAGGGCAGAGGTTGCCTGGAAATTCCCTCGTGCCACAATATTAAGCGTGGCACATAGACGAACTATGCCTGGAATGGATTGGGTGCGTCTGGTGGATGGATCGATTTTGGTCTTAATCTGATCATATAGGGACTGTAGTGGTGCACGATTCAGACGAAAGCGGCTTCTGATCTGCTCGTCACTTAAATCCCACACTGTAAGACGGATGCCAAAGGATCGGGGTGCCCTAAGCCTCACAGCACCCTCCTCCATCGCCTCCTGTTCTTCCAGCAGTCTCCCACAACCATACATCCAGAACCCAAACATCACCCTCTCATCCATCTCACACTCACTGGCCATAGATACAAAATAAGCCAAACCAAAAACCGAAAACCAACACACCACAGACACAAGCACACTCCTCACACAATCACACCAATGCAGCTCAACACAAAACCAGATGTATAGTGGTCAGAACCAGCAGACTGCTGAAAGTCTGCTTTCTAAGTTAGGCACAACCAAGAGGGGATTTGCTGCACAACCCACAAAGGCCCCAAAATCAATCCTCACTTGCTGTATGCTACACAATATTTGCATATGCCAACAAAATAAATCTCCCAAAGAAACAGCACTGATGCCAGAAATCACCCAACAAGCCACACAGAGTAAGGGCACAACCCAGCCAGACAATTTTTTTAAGCAAGGGACCAAAGGACAACACCACAGCCTTTGCCACAGTGTAACAATACAAGAAGGTTGTCAAATAAATCTATTTATACTTAACTTTGGGAAAGGACTGGTCCGCTTTGCCGCCTCTTGCGATACTTAGCTATTTCCGGGCTGCAATTAGCTTACCCAGGTGTGCTTGAAACGGTTTGCGCACACGTAACGCTAAAGCATACTAGCGTACGTGAGCAGATACTTGCGTGCTTTAGTGGATATGGTTCATCAGTCAGGTTTGGTCCAATCAAACTTATACTGCTCTTAATTCAAATAGCCGTTTTTAGAGCCACATTTTACATGTGTTTAACAGACCTGAGTACATTGGTTTCTTATGTTGGGTTGTTTGGCTAATGAGCTCTCTAATTATTTAATTGTCTTCCACACATGGTTGCCAGAAACATCAGGCATTGCAGTGAAGATGTCGCTACAAACACCTGGCCAGTGTGTGTGAAGCAATTAAGTGGACCTGTTTGTGATTGGTTCTTAGAGCACATAAAACCTGGCACACCCAAGCAGCAGTCTGCATGCGTGCTTGGGTGTTGTAAAGTGGTGTGTTTGCAGCTACAGGATGGAGCCAAATTCTGGGCATCTAGGAGTGTGTTGGGTGCTGTGCGCAGACCTCCCCTAAGGAAAAGGGCACAGGCCGAAGGTGAGGCAGCACCTAAGGCCAAGCGTCCATTTGCCAAGAGGGAGCAAGAATTTAATTTGGCGGATAACAATACTCTTGTGCGTCTGACACTGGCAAAATGGGAGCTATTATTTGGCTCCCAAAGTCAGTGTTTAGGCAAGCAAGAAAGGAGCAAATTGTGGGATGCCATTGGTGAGGAGCTTACTAGCAGTGCTCAATACCCACGTAGTGGCCCATCCTGCAAGAAACGCTTCTACACTTTGAAAAGGGCCCTTATGCAAAAGATGAAGAATGATCTTCTTGTAGAGAGTGGGACCAACCAGGGTCCAAAGAGTACCTACAGGCCATATGAGGAGATGCTGAAGTGCAAGATTCCACTCATTCGGCTGCAGGGTGTGGATGCTGGGGATGACACCACAGGTTGGGCTGAAGGTACCTAGTTTAGAAATTTTAAAATCTTGTTGTTGTAATGTATGTTATTTTGTTTTAATTTTTTTAAAATACTAACAGTAGGACATGTGAAGTAGTACATTATACCTCATTAATGTGTTACTTGCCTGTCTCTTGCTTTATGCATAGGTGCACATGGTGAGGCCCAGGATTCTGGGGAGGAGGACACCCAAAATCCGGCCCTTCCCACAACCTCAAGCATAACCCAGTCGGCCATTGAAGGTATTTTTAAGTAATTTTGGTGGTGGTTATTTTGGGCCGCACATTACCAATGGCTAAATCCTTACTTTTATTTCTGATATTTGCCCTGACATTTGCACCAGCATCTCCTCAGGAGTCAACCTACTCTTTGGATGCCGGTAAGTGCATGTGTCAACCTTGATTTAGGTACTTTAACACAAGGGCATGTCTTTCATTCATCTATTTTCATTGTAGGGCAAGTCCCTGCTTCATCTTTGGACACCACTTCCTGTGTTGCTGGTCAACCGGACCCTGTTGGTGTGTATTTCCAAACACACTGTATCTTTTCTGCTGTTTGAGTAACAATGTGTATATTTTGTTAGTCTAAAATTCAACATGATTTCAATTTCAACTTCAATATGGATATTGACACTGGATTGTGCACCAACACGATCAGAAATTAAATTGTTGTAATGTGTTCCCTGCATTTTTTGGTTGATTTAAAATCGAAAGACAAACATACACTATACTAGTGTTGGTAATATTGATCTACATTGTGTATTTTAGTTGACCGGAATACAGGAAGTGGCCGTCCGGAAAGGGCCCTTCACCGTGAGGCTGCTAGAGATGAGGGTAAGTTTGTTTAGCTTTATTCTCTAGTAAGGATGCTGGCTAACCTGTTTTTTGGAATGATTAGTACAACTTGTTGTTCAACATGTTTTTTGAAGGGCAAAGCTCGAGTGAGGGCCTAAGTCGGGACATCTGTGAGATGGCGGTTATGTGTAATTTGAGCAATGTGTGTATGTTATTGACACATTTTTGCTATTGGGCAATCCCCCACTTTGGAGAGGTATGCCCTCGATAGTGTGGGCCAAAAATAGTCGCACAATCTCAAATGACCTACTAACATGACTTTCCTGTTTAGCATATGGCAGCTTGCCCCATCTCTCAGATGTGGAGTTTCCCCTTTCTGGCAGCCAGACACCGGAACTACTTTGGCCGGAGCAGACTGAGGTACCAAGGCTGATTTGTTTGAACAGTAACCACATTGACATGTTTGGGGGTACAACAGGATCATGTAACATAGAACATATTTGTGGTTTAGCAGGAGTCCATTGCGGAAACCCAGGCTCTGCCCTCTGCCCAAGTGCCATGTGGACAGGCTACAGAGGTTGAAGCAACGGTACATTATAATGGAACCCTTTTGGGAAATGTTTGGGAGGGGATTTTTTTGGTGTTTTTGGCTGAACATCCGACAACTGGAGCTTCTGCACCCACAAGTGCCGATTTTTAGCAGCTAGGGGTCCGGATGCTGGAGGGCTACAGTCAACAACAGCCGCATGCTGGAACTAATGAGCGCATTGCGGCGTTGGAAAATCACTTGCTGGTGGATCGGCAACAAATTCAGGACCTGCAGCAACAACTGCGAGAAGTGCAAAATCACCAGCACTCACAAATTACTCAGGCAATTCAACAAATGTCAAACTCCATACAACAAATGTCACATGCCATCCAAGAATCTGGACAGCGCCAGGAACCAACTTTGTTGTTGATCCATCAGCTAATACAACAGCAGTCTATTTTTTTTACTGCACTGTTGTCCCCCAACACCACCCCTAGCAATGAATCCCAACCTCCAAGGCCACCCAGGGAATAATTGTGGCACTTCTTGTTCCCTTGAAATGCATTCATTTTAAGTTTTTTTTTTTTCTTGTAATAAATGTTTGAACTCAACCTCCAATTAGTGTTTTTGAGAAGACATAGCTACTAACCCAGTCAGGGATAAGTCTATAGATCTAGATATGTACATATAGGCAGAAATGTATGACACACATTGTTTGCCATACATTACTATGGTTAACACATTATATGCCTAACAATGTTTGATAACATGTTCTAACTAATGGGTTGCTAGACACTTAAACTATGCTTTACAAGGCACACTGAAAGTAGAAAAATATAAAACATTTATTGCCTTCCAAGGCGCCCAACATGGGCAACATTAATCCGCACAGCGGAAAAAAAACATACCCGCCACCCTAATGGTGTTTCTTGCCCAGCAGCATAAGGCGCGTCCGACGGACGTACTGCCACAGTCTGCGATGCTCTGTTTCACAAGCTGTAGAGAGTAAAAAAAAAAAAACACTAAACCAAATATAATGGGATCTCAACATACACAGCTGTAGGAATGTTATGTAATTTGCTCTAATTAGCTGACCAACACATTAACATTGATGTAAACTGGGCCCTTATGTGTTACCATTATATGAGTAGTAGTGCCTGCCTTACATGTGCATTTAACATCCAAACCATACATTGAGTATGAACTCTTTGGAAGAAATGAAGGGATAAGTCCCATTGTGGGTATTTATTGGGTTATTTACAGCCAAACATCATGGCCAAAGTCCTAACGATTAAACTGCTTGTGAAAAGCATATTAGAGTTCCCAACCTTAGCAGGCAAATATTTTTATTTAAAGCAAACATTTTACCAATACGTGTAAAAAACAAAAATGTGAGCCAACAATCAAGCATGCAGACATGCATTTAGGATTGTGGGATGAGCAAATGTCACCTAGATGTGTGCTTAGAAAAGACATAGGGACATTATCAAGTAATATATATTTTAAACTAAGACATAGGTGTCCTAAGTATTTTGGCATATGAAGTTGATGTACTCACCATCGCAGCTGTGGCTGGGGCCCATGCTGCTGGACGTCCCTGGAGCTGGGGTGGGGAGTATGGTCACAGGGTCCATCTGCGTGGAAACATCTGTCATGAGAAAGCAAAACCAAAAACAAAATTAGTTTGCCAATTACACATTAAGATTTGACATCCATCTGTTTAGGGAGTCTGCCAAAAAATGCTTGCATGGTTACACACATGTTGTCACTAGCATTGACAGTAGCATATTTACTGGTCCGTGAGGTCATGGGAATTATTTATGTGTGCAACATGGACACAGTGCAATGCTAAGGCATAAATTTAAGTTGAGGGTAGAATATTAATTGTAGAGTGTGCAACATGTGTTAGCAGGAACAACTTACAAAACTAACACATATGCTAGCCACCATCATGGTGTCCGCAGAAACATCGGGGTGGTTGGCAGTTGGATTGGACTGGAGTGGGGTTTGTGAGGTTACTTAAAATTACACTACAATCTTGTACTATGGACCAGTAAACATGTGTATGTTTTTGGAATGTCATTACATATGGCATGTGAGGGATATCAACAAACACTTACCACGACTATGCCCGCGGGCAAGGGCTGGCGCATAGCTGCTGGAGGTGGTGGCTCTATGATGCCCTAAAAACCAGATAACAAGGGCACAGGATTAGTGCTAAGTCACCAGGATCACCTGTAACAGACAAACAAGAATTAGAAATGCACTCACCAGGGGATGAACTGCCGCTGGTATCTGAGGGAGGACTCTGAGGAGGAGGCGTGGAGCCTCGACTCCTCACAATCGGCCCAGAAGATCCTAAACCACATGGGCCACCCTCCTCCCTCTCACTCCCAGATCCTCGAGGGAGTGTGGGTGAGTCCACCTCCACCTCCCCACTTGGACTCCCCGCTTGAGAGTGCCCCACGTGGTTTGTGGACTGAGTCCAATTGTGAGGAGCTGAGGCTCCAGACTGCCCGCCCCCCAGCAGCACACTCCTTTGGGGCGTCATCCCCTTCCTCCCCTGGGTCCTCAAGATAGGACTGGTGAGAGGGCCCCTCCCCCGCAGATTCATCCGACCCCACCACTCTTCCCTTCCCACGTTTGCGCAGGGGAGGACGCTTATCTGTGTAAAAGAGGGGAAAAAAAGGACATCTTTAAAACCCCCAAAAAACATGAAAACTTTTGATAATACTACATTAGTGGAATGATTTACATGTTGTGAGCTGACACTTACCTGAAGCATAGGCATCATAGAGCCTATAAACGCCATCTGGGTCCCGGCGCTTAAAGTCAGACCACTTCTGGATGATGGAGCGGACTGTGAGCTGGGTCTGGAAGAGCCGGGACACAGTTGCCTTCACCTCCAACGCTATGCGCCTCTTTGCACCACGGGCATAGTCGTATTCCCTCAGCAAAAAATCCTATAAAAAAACACATTTGAAAAACAAACATCAATACATATCTATATAGACTAATAACCATACATAACAAGCTATATGGTTGGACAGCATAAATGGAACATATACTTACTTTGACCACCTGGGCGTTGACACGCGTATCAACGCGTTTGCGCTTTAATTTTTTTTTGGGGGGGGCAGGGGATGTTGAGGGACCAGGGGAGACAGGGGGAGGAGGGGGGGAGGGGTTGGGGAGGAAGATTCAGAGGAGTAGCTGGGGAGTGGGATGGCTCGCCGTCTGTGCCTCATTTCTAATCCTCAGAGGTGGAAACCGGAAGTTGCAAAACGAAAGTAAAATGAAAAAAAAAAACCACACGCATCGCTAAAATACGCTTATCAATTCGCAAGGATACGCAACATCACAATAGTGTATAGCGACGAGTCAGCTGCGCCCGTGTCTGCTGCGTATTCATCAACAGTGACTGGGGGCGTAACAAGTGAAATAGCGACCAAAATAAAAAAACGCATGTATGATCAGCACAGCGCCCCTGCCTGCTCCACATAGCGACTCGGCATAGTGACTGGGCCTAGCCGCAACACCACGGATTCATCAAAGAGATTACTATCATAGAGTGTGGGCGCTGTTGTTAGCTGACTGCGGCACAGAGCCCCTGTAACGGTTTTAAAAAAAAGATTATTTGGGGGGTTTGACACCTTCAAAAACGCTAACAATAACTGAAATGACAATGGGAGAGGGCTGTGATTTGGACATCCAAGTGACACAGTCCGAAATACATTTAAAAAAAAAAAAAAAACATCCAAAACATTCAAGACAAATCAGAATTAATGTTTAATGCA
Organism: Gastrophryne carolinensis; assembly: GCA_027917425.1. Lineage (NCBI taxonomy): Eukaryota > Metazoa > Chordata > Amphibia > Anura > Microhylidae > Gastrophryne > Gastrophryne carolinensis. Next base: position 462,026,318 of record CM051235.1, read on the forward strand.
TGTACTAATCTCATTTAAAAAAATAAAAACATATACAAAAGCCAAAAAAAAAAAAAAAATGTGTCTGCCATAGAAGTGTATGGGAGAGCGCCAGGTAGCAAGAGGTAATACCTTGCGCTGTGCAAGGCACAACACTGGAGCTGTTCGCTGAGGATGAGAAATTGATGAATCATCCGCTACATGTCGCTATTCCAGTCGCTACACAGATTCTGGTTGATAAATGTGCTATTGTGTGCCGTGTCCGGCGTTGACCAGTCGTTATTTGGCGCTAGCTCCCGCTAACCAGGCGCTGCATGACGCTATCCCTTGTTAAATAAGGGCCTTAGTGTGTTATTTCTTGTTTGCATGTTGATATTTTAGGATAATGTGGTTTTATTCTGTTTTTTTTTATACATTTTTAGGGAAACCATGTGCAACCAGTGAATCTTTTGAGATTCTGAGTCCAGAAAACTGTGCCCACGACAAGCCTGGTATGCCTAGAAAGCTTGGGGTGTTTACTTTGAGATATATAGATTGTGGGGGGTATTTCAAATGTAAAGGGTTGTTTCAGTTTGGGGTATCTCCTGGGCAGGAAAAGGTGTCTAGCAATATATATGTGGTACCATTGTAATTGGGAGTAATGGAATGTTTACACGCAATATGATTAATATTTTTCTTATAAACTTACATTTTTTGTAGATGCACTGAAAAAATACAAATAAGACATTTCATGTTACAGCTCAGATTCTGGAAAAAACTATATATTTTCATGGGCAATCCCTAAAGCTAAAGTAAAGCTAAAGTACAATAATTTTAACAGTGGCTGTTCTCTGTCTCTTGGTGAGTTCTAAAATTTTTGTTGCCGCTGGTCCCCACTGCAAAGTTATCATGCTACATCCTTCACCTGTTACCGCTGGCTGTCACCTCCCTGTCCACTCCTGTCTTGCAAATTTGCAAGTGTTCCAGCCAGTAGCAAAACTATAGGGAGGCAGAGACCTAATCAGAACACATGAGGTCAGGAGGGCCCGACCAATCTTATTCCTTCATTTTATTCCTCACTGCTCCTTAGTGTGTTACTAGGGTTAAAAGTGAAGCACAAATTCTGTTGCATGAGTAAGCATACATTGGCTATATGAGCACATTAATATTCATTATCTTTTTATTATTTTTTAGATGACCTGTACAAAAAGAAAGCTCCATTTCTATTTGCATTTTTGGTGTTTAGTAATAATTGCATCTATTATAGTTAAAACTGTCATACTAGACAGGGAAAAGGTTTAATCGGAGGAACAAGGCTGTGGCCCCTAAAGAATGCCTGCACTAGTATTCCAAAAATACATAAAAGAAAAGTATTGTGAATTTGGTAAATTGGTAAAATGTTTTCAGGAGAAATACATTTAAGTCTCTTCATAACCCCCGCCCCCGGCACTGAGGAAGGACAGGGGGTGTTGAAAAAAAGCCCCTTACCTTGTTTACCGGCCCTGAGTGAAGCAATCTTGGAGTGACTGCATGGAGCACCATCCCCCACTCTGTGCATGGGCAGGCACTTTAATTCACGCATGTGCACAAGTGACAGCATTGGATTAAGGGTGAGGTAAGCCCTTTTTAATGTAACCCTGGTGATTTTGCCATATATATATATATATATATATATATATATATATATCAAGCTTTACATAGTAGATATATACTCCAACCCTCCCGATTTGGTTACCAGTCCAACCCTCTAAGACAGACCTGGGCAATGTACGGCCCGCGGGCCGTATACGGCCCTTTGCTAGGCTCTTACCGGCCCGGGCTGAGCTGGCCAGTAAGAGATACAGAGGAAGGGAAAACATGCCAGACTCGACGAGCCGAGTGACCAATCGGCTGCTGCTTAACTTAGGTGATCGCCTGTGTACAGTGCGAGAGGCTTAGGTTAAGCAGCAGCTGATCGGCCGCTCGGCTCGTCGGGTCTGGCACATTCTCCCTTCCTCTGAGGAAGCCAGACCCGATGAGCAGGTGATAGAGACCTGGGGACTTTGAAAGGGCAGAGTAGGAGCTCCAGAGCATCAGTAAGTCTGCTCAGAAAGATTATGTCGTTTGCTTGTGTTTTCCCTTCCTGCCTGCTGTCTCTTTTTCACCATGTACCTGTCCACCATGCTCTCACCATGCCCCCTTCCTGCTGTCCACCATTCTCTCACCATGTCCCCTTCCTGCTGTCCACCATTCTCTCACCATGTCCCCTTCCTGCTGCCCACCATGCTCTCACCATGCCCCCTTCCTGCTGTCCACCATGCTCTCACCATGTCCCCTTCCTGCTGCCCACCATGCTCTCACCATGCCCCCTTACTGCTGTCCACCATTCTTACACTTTGCCCCAGCTGATCTGAACTTTCCTTCCAGACTGCCAGAAGCCAAGGGCTTCTCTGATTGGCTGGGAAATTATCACATCAGAACGTTTGAAGTGGACCAAAACCCTGCTTTATCAGCCCGGAAATCTTATAGATCCCCTCCCTGCGGGGCATCCAAAATCGGGATGCCCCGCTGTGTGAAACCCCCAGGTCGCCCATAAACTCACCTTTCCCAGTTCAACGGCGTATGCACGAGCTGCGGCCGCATGCCCGCTATCCCTCTAGCAGGGCGCGTGCCTGTGTCGGCCATTTGAGAATGGCCAGCACGGCGCGCTCCCTGTTAGAGGGAAGCTCGAGATGCAGCCGCCAGCGCACTCAGAGCCGCTGAGCTTAGACGTTGCTTAGACGCCCATAGCTCAGCGGCCCTCCACAATATTTTTAGTTTCTCATGTGGCCCCATGGAAAAAATAATTGCCCACCCCTGCTCTAAGATGACAATGCAAAAAAAAAAAAAAAATTTAGATTGAAAATACAGTAGTAGTTGCGTTTCAGCACATGCTTTTATTAAGGCTTCACATTATCACAGATAGATTCCCTTGTACAATATCATACTGCTCTTGAGTGCAAGGGAAACATAAAATAGCACAGCATGAGTAGAACAGAAACTATTTTTTTCAAATGCCATGCCTTAATTGTGACTACTACAGACAGATTGTTTTTTTCTTAAATTTTTCTAAAACTTTAATCTTTAGAGAACCTTATGAAGCTACCTGGAGAATGTTTCTACTATGTCAATCAGACACAAGTTGTTATAAAAATACTTTTGTTTGCATCTGATTTAGTTTGGAAAGTAAAAATGAATGAAGTCATTCATGCTTTAAAACATTCTTCCACCTTCAATGTATCTAATTACCTGTCCTAAGGAAATGGATAAAAGCATCCAAAAATGTGTTTCTTGGGGGGCAGCTCCAGGCACAGGGTTAGGGGGCAGTAAGGATCAGCAGTCCACTCAACCTTAACTAAAATCTCCCTCGCGTCCCTCGCTCAAGCTCCGCCCCTTTGGGGGCGGGGCTTATCGCGATCCCGGCTCGAAGCCCCGCCCCCTTTGTGACGTCACTCGCCGGGTGCCGTCCTGGCTCCCGGCTGTTGTTCTTTCAGATGCAATCATGCTGGCCACAGGAGCAGAGGGGCAGGTGATCAGATCATCACCTGCCCCTCTGCTACTGCAGCCAGCATGATCACATCTGTCAACACATCGAGGGACAAAGGAGCTGACGATCAGAGGTAAGTAAAGTAAAAAAAAAGTTTTTATTTTTTAATAAAATTTTTTATTAAAGTGTCAGTGTGTTTATTTTTACTGTTAACCCCTTGTGAACTGGTAAGGGGTCCATGAGACCCCTTATACCAGTTCACGAGGCATCCCCTATTACCTGCCTCCCCAAAGGCCAGGGGGGGGCAGAAGAGCCCGGGCCCACATAGGGTATGTGGGCTCGTAGGCTGCAGGGTGGGGGGGCCACAAAAGCTGGCCCCCCCACTCTGTGCCTACAAGCCCCCATAGCTGGTCCCGGGCTGGTTATGACGGGTAGGGGGGACCCTACGTCATTTTTTTTTTTAATTTTAAGGGTTAGGGTTAGGGGGGGGGGGGACCCTACTTCATTTTTAAAAAAAAATTTAAGGGTTAGGGTTAGCCTAACCCTTAAAATTCTGCCAAAAAATGGGTTCCCCCCCCCCTTCCCGAGAGGGGGGATGCTACGTCTTTCTTTTTTTTTTTTTAAAGTGGACCAACACCCAGGCTGATCGGCACGGGAATCTATAAGATTCCAGGGCCGATCAGATCCCTCACCGCGGGGCATCCGAAATCAGGATGCCCCGCTGTGTGAAACCCCCCAGGACGCCCCATTCGCCTTACCTTATCCCCGTTCCAATGATGCATGCGCGGGCCTCCGCCGCCTCTCATGCTTCTGTCTAGCAGGGCGCCGTTTGTGAATGGCCGGCGCGGGCACGCTCCCTGTTAGAGGGAAGCGCGAGATGCGGCTGCCAGCGTGCTCGGAGCTGCTGTGGTTGTCCGCCCCTTGTCCGTGCATACCACAGCGGCTCTGAGCGCTCTGATTGGACGAGCACTCGCGCATGCGCCGTAGGAGCGGGGTGAGGTGAGTTTTTTTATACCTTTCTCGGGGGTTTCACGCAGCGGGGCACCCCCGCGGAAGTGGAACAAAACCCAGGATAGTGAAAATCCTGGGTGTTGGTCCACTTTAAGGGTTAGGGTTAGGTTAACGCTAACCCTTAAAATTCCCCCCAAAAAATGGGGTCCCCTGGGAGGGGGGATCCTATGTCATTTTTTCTTTAATTTTAAGGGTTAGGGTTAGGCTTAGCCTAACCCTAACCCTTAAAATTCCAAAAAAAAGGGGTCCCCCCCCCCCTGGGAGGGGGGTCCCTATGTCATTTTCTTTTTAAATTAACCCCTTGCGTTTATAGTGTGGATAGTAGTATTTTGTTTTTAAATGTTATAAAGTGCTATTTTCAGTTTGGGGGGGTCTCCTGGGCAAGAATGGGGGGCTATTGATACATATGTGGTACCGTTGTAATCGGGAGAAATGGGGCTATCACATGCAATATGGTTTTCATTACTAAAACAAATGTTTTATTTAAAATAAAGGAGACAATTGCTTAAAAAATATTATTTTATTTATTTTTTAGTTTTTTTTACGCAAAAATATTTAAAAAACAGCAGAAAAATTACAAACAAGACATTTAATGTTAAAGCCTAAACTCTGCTGCAAAAAAAAATATATATATATTTTCCAGAAAATTCCGGGAAAAATCACGGTTAAACATGGCGCAAAATGGGGAAAAATGACCAACAGAGGGTGACAAAAGTTCAAGTAGGCTGGCAATTAAAAGGGTTAATAGTACCTATGCATGTTGGGTATTGTTCTGCTCGGGGGACCTTGCGCTTTCAGATTTAGCTTGTTTTTTCTTATTTGCATATTGATATTTTAGGAAAAGGTGTTTTTTATTCGGCTTTTTTATACATTTTCTTGTGAAACCCTGTGCAACCTAAGAATTCTTCAAGGGATTACTTCCAGAAAGATGAGCCCACGACAACAAGCTGGGTACGCTTAGAAAGCTTAAAATGTGTACTTTCCGGGAATATATGGTTTATGGGGGATATTCCAAATGTAAAGGCTTGTTTTGGTAGAAAAAGCACAAGGTGCGCACATTGTCTGCAGAGCTGAAATTTTGAAGTAAAATTGCTGTTACGCACATGCTTTACTTTGGTGTGTTTGGCAACTCTTCCCTTGACAGGACCTATGCATGCTGGGTATTGTTCTGTTCGGGGCATGTTGCTTTTTCAGATTTTCAGTTTTTTTCTTGTTTCCATATAGTTTTTTTTAGGAAAATGTGGTTTTGATTCTGCATTTTTATTCTTTTTTTAGGGAAACCCTGTGCAACCAAAGAATATATTGAGGGGTTAACTCCAGAAAACTGCACCCATGTCAACAAACCTGGTACGTCTAGAAAGCTTGAGGTGTGTACTTCCAGAGAATATATAGTTTGTTGGGGGTATTTCAAATGTAAAGGGTTGTTTTTCTTGAAAAACTGCAAGGTGCGCTTAGCGCGTAGCATAGTTGTATTTTATCTGAAAATCTCCTAAAGCGTTGTTTCAGTTTGGGGGAGTCGCCTGGGCAGGAAAGGGTGTCTACCAATACATATGTGGTACCGCTGTAACCGGGAGAAATTGGGGGTTCACGCGCAATAAGATTTTAGTGAGAAACTTACATTTTTTATTACAAAAAAACACTACAAATTGTAAAAAATAGTTTTTTTTGGGGTTTTTTTGCACATATTTCATCCAAAAATATTGAGAATACACCTAAAAAATGACAAACAAGACATTTCATGTTAAAGCTCAGACTCTGCGGAAAAAAACAATATATCACTTTCCTGGGAAATCCCTTCAAAAACCACAGTTGAACATGGGGAGCGCAAAATAGTGCAAAATGGTCTGGCAACAAAGGGTGACAAAATCTCAAGGTAGGCTGGCACTTAAAGGGTTAAGGAAATAACAGAGGAGCTGAGAGAAACAGAACTGAAAGAATGAGTGTGAGTCAAATCCAGATAGACATTTGTGGTGGAACATGATTGCAGTAAGACAAGGTCACCTTACATGGTGGATAACACAGACAAGAAAAAGAAGTCATAGAGATCACTTATGGGCGTCATTTTGGACTCCTCTCTCTCATTCACACCTCACATTCACTCCCTAGCCACCTCCTGTCGTCTCCAACTCAACAACATATCTCCTGCATCCGTCCCTACCTCTCACCTGATACCACCTGATACTGCTAGTGCATGCCCTGGTCATATCCCGACTGGACTACTGTCTGGACTACACCCTCCTCTGTGGTTTGCAAACAAACAGAATGGCATTCCTCCAATCTGTTCTAAACTCTGCTGCTCGCCTCATCTACCTCTCCTCTCACTTCTCCAGCACTGCCCCCCTCTGTCATTCCCTCCACTGTTTACCTGTCTCCCATAGAGTTCAGTTCAAAGTACATTTCATCTCTGATCTAGCGTCACCAACCCAAGCGCAACCTCCGTTCTGCCTCTGACATTCTCCTGTTCTCCTCCTCGCACTCCTGCCTTCAAGACTTCTCCTGTGCCTCCCCACTTCTCTGGAATGCACTTCCCCGCTCAATCCGCCACCCTCCACCACTCCAAGCCTTTATAAGTGCCCTCAAAACTCACTTCTTTACACAAGCATATGACCTGGCTTAAGCAACTCCTATACCCTTCAAATGGCACATGCAGCTCAACTCAAGCTCTACCACTTGTGATCCCTACCTTTTGTCTCCACTCCCATCCTTTAGACTGTAAGCTCACAAGGGCCGTCTCTCTTTCCTATTGTCTCCTGTGCTCACAACAGCTGGTTTGAACCTCGTGGCATCTAATTTTGTATTATTATTATACCTTGTAAAGCGCTATGGAAGATGATGGCGCTATATAAATAAACAATAATAATAATAATACTCTACAACATACGAGTGTGTAACATCTGCTGTGTGAGATCCTGTCACATAATAGAAGCCATTGTGTATTGCTGGAACTGCATTCTGCTCTTCAAGGAGAATAAGGAACCACTGTTGTTTCCAAGTAGGAGAGTTCAGAATTTGCATTGGTGCACCAAAAATACAAGTAAAAAAATTTGGGGACTGTACAAAACCTCACTCCCCACTTCATATACAAACAAAGTGTTCACTGGGTCCAAAGAACAGCTGCTGCTTGACACACTGTCACTAACCTGGAGATAGGTGTGTTACATAAATAAATGTGTAACAATTGATATGTATCATCTATACAGGGCCTGGAATTCTATTTTAAGATGTATTGTACATGCCTAAACATTACCAAGGAGCTTAAATTGTTCTGTAATGAATTTCTATTGTCAGTGCCATACCATGCCTTGGTGTCAAGCAATTTGCAGCTTGACACTGAAATATATTACTGACACATGCCTTGCCAATTTAAATTGAAAGAAGCGCCACAGGCCTTAATATTGTATTTTCTCTGCTGACCCACTCTTACAGACACAGCAGCGGATCCATTTTTTTTTTTTTTTTTTTTAACATTGCACTTAGTTACTTGGCATTATTTTTTAGGCCTTTCGATGTTTAAAGATATATATTCCCATAGTAAACATCATGTTTGTCTCAATATGCTTTTATGACATGGGTGCAAAGATTTATATTTGGATCTACTGCTCCTCTGCTCGGAGGTAAAATGGCTCAGTAACTGCCACCAATATTTCACTTTCCTGCTTTTCTGTCATACATAATCATATCTCCTCTAGATTTGTCATTAAATCGAGCAGGTCTGTCATTTTCTGTCACAAAACATCATCTTTACTGGTTTCTGTCATGCATGTGATTGGACGTGTGAAAATTTATTATAAAGTAGAACCTAATGTACTGCCTTACTATAAGTGGCCTAACTATCTGCGGTGAATAATGTCCCGTAACTTCAGCCATACTGCCAAGAAAACTCAATCTGGCTTGGCCTACAGACTGAGTTTGCAGATTCTTTAGTTTACGTTTAGTACATGTAAGTTGAAGTGTATGCAAGGTAAAAAAAAAAAATAAAAAAACAATACTTATCTGATCATCCGCAGACTTATTTTGTGCCCTGCAGTGCATTTGTTTGCTCACTTTCTGCTATGGCTGGAAACAGTGGCACCCAGTAAGGCTGGACAGGAATCCCGTTGCCAGCTGACAGAATGGGGGGTATATAGTTCACAAGACTTTCAGGGATTGAGCTTGTGAGTGGAAAACTAAGTACACAGTACAGTACCACTGGACTAAACACTATATAACACTGGGGCTTGTGCTCTCCTTCCTTATGGAGCAACTTGATATTGGATCCCCAAACTGTCAAACCCCTGGTTCACCCAGAATCCCATTTAACGGTGATCACATGGCACATGCATGGCCCAGGGTGGCTTCCCTCCAGCTGATGCGTGCACATGCACCAGGCCTATCTGAATGGCTGATGTAGATATAGTACACACAGCCAGAGGGAATTGGCCACAGGGATGCTTGCAGCTTTCTTTCAAAGTTTTTCAAAGTAGAAGCTTTGCTGCTATTGTGGCACCCCAGGGCTAGAAACTCTGGGGGGGGGGGGGGGACTGGATTGTGGGTATACTTTTTGAGCATATCAGCACAATACTGAATTAAAACAGGACACTTTGGGGACATTTTTGCAGCCCACAAAACACCTCCTAAAATGTAAAGTGGACCTCCAATCAAGAAAATGAAGTTTCACAACTTGCTCCCCTAAAGCCCACCTTTGACGATCAGGGGCATATGCCATTTGAGAGGGTTTAACCCAATGCAGATGTTGTGGAATAGCTGTGCTCCTGGAATTACATGGGAGTGCCCATCTTGGATCACATCATCACAACATCTTGGAGAATACATGATTACATATGGACATGAAGTGAAGGTATAGGGAGAGCCTTTGCTAGTATACAGACATGCTGCAGTTGAGCCAGGAGCTCCATTATGATCAGCCCAACCAACCAGAGAGATTTTATTAGTTGCCACACAGACTATTACAAGGCAATACAATTCTTCTCTAGCTGGCTACATTGATGTAAATATAAGCATGACTGCAGTGTGCCTGTGTTATATTGTTTCTTCACACATGTCTGGAGCTTGTGATTTTGCTATGAGCAGCCCACAGCAAACTGAGAGAGAGATTTACATTAGAAAATGGTTAAAATCGGTTAAAAAGAATTAAAGAAATCTTGCTGTCTCAGGAGTGTCTTGGTTGTTTGTATTGGTTGTTAGTAGCTTCATATAAATATGATATTTGATTAGTTGTAATTCAAATACTAGTTACCTATCTGACTTTCTAGCTCAAAATATCAGGTACAGATTCAAAAGTAAACTAAAGAGACAGTCTTCTAAGAACTGCCATTGATTCCAATGGAGTGTGCTGCAAAAAACTGACGTACTGCTCAAGGGTTTGCAGGTATTTCTCAGGCTACACTGAACTAGTGGTAAATATGTATGACACAAGCGTAGTCGGGCGAACATGGCACACTTTGGTAAATGCGATAGACATGGTGAAAACCTACTATTATTAGGCTAAAACATGCTATTGGTTAGTAAATCAGGCTCTTTCTAGGTAGAGTCTGGGGCAGGGGATAAACCCACTGTCTCAATGTATACCTCAGGGGATGCATTTACAGCAGGGTTCTTATGGATCTGGTATATTATTTTAATAGTGAAACATCATTCTTTTTCAAATTCTATGAGGCCCATGAGCTACTTATTTTGGTAACATTTATAACTGATCGCCTCCTTGGAGTTGGACTTTCTTATTGCTAGGGGGTACTTGGCGTAAAAAGGTTGAGGACCTTTGCTATAGACCATAGCACCGAAGGGCTAAAGTACATAATTTTAGGCAAGTAAAATCATATGTGAAATAAAAAAATCTGTCTAAGGTAGGACAAAAATAATAATTGTTACACTCTGAAACCCTCAGCCTGTTAGATCTGTATGCTAAAAACATGAATGTTAATAAGTATTACTAACTATACTTTTTGGCTCAAAACATCAAGATGAGCAGATTTAGCATAAATCCGGTCAATTTAAACTATGCGCAGTGTGGTTCCCACAGGCATGTGTGCTAATATATTTGGCAAAGTGTGGGTGTGCAGATCAATACTCAGAGAGAAGATGAGGCAGACTGAAATGCAAGATGAGAAAGCAGGTTGTTTATTGTCAGTTAAGTTCAATTCTTATCAAATATATCCATAGGAGCAGGATTTATGATGCTAACATCAAGTTACAGATTTGTAAGAAGGCTTATGGCAAATCCAATTCTAAATCAGAGCATTTGAAACCTTATTGCATCTTTTTTATTTAATCGGACTGTATATGTTTTATATTGAACCTCATATATGCAGTTTTACAATATAATCCCCCAAAGATTTTTAGGCAAAGCTTAACACTGTTAATTGATCTTGGGCTTTCTTAGAACCTCATATTGTATAAAGCAAATTGAATTCATGCATTTGCATAAATAAAACACCAATGAAATTAACCAATTTAATGGCATATAAATAAATAGATGTTTTGTGAAAAAAATTTACTGATTTAAAGCAGATGAAAACCCAATTTTGAGTCCACTGCTCAGTGTCTGGACCAACAGCCGGGCGCTGCTGTTGCCTCTGCAACTGAAAACCTGGCTTTTCCACCACCGAAACCACGCCCCTGGTAATTTTGAGAGAGCCCATTGACTGTCTCAAAGACTGGGCATGGCAGCATATGCAGCGGCAGAGGTGCCGGAGATGCAGGGCCAGCAGAGATTGCGTTGTGGGACCCTCCGGGATCAGGTAAGATTACTGGTGCCCTGACGGGGCACACAGCGGGGCATCTGGTACAGGATGCCCCAGAGGTAAGCTAGCAACCGGGACAGGATTTTTTTACATTACAGGGCCCAGCCTTGTGGGATTCCATCCCCCTTAACCCTTTGACCGCCAGCCTACCTTGAGATTTTGTCACCCTTTGTTGCCAGACCATTTTGCACTATTTTGCGCTCCCCTTGTTCAACTGTGATTTTTGAGGGGATTTCCAGGGATTTCCCAGAAAAATGATATATTGTTTTTTTCAGCAGAGTCTGGGCTTTAACATGAAATGTCTTGTTTGTCATTTGTTAGGTGTATTCTTAATATTTTTGGGTGAAATATGTGCAAAAAAAAAAAAAAAAAAGTTTTACATATTGTAGTTTTTTTTGGAATAAAAAATGTAAGTTTGTCAATAAAATCTTATTGCGTGTGAAATCCCAATTTCTCCCGGTTACAGCGGTACCACATATGTATAGGTAGACACCCTTTCCTGCCCAGGAGACTCCCCCAAACTGAAACAGCGCTTTAGGAGATTTTCAGATAAAATACAACTATGCTATGCAATATGCGCACCTTGCGGTTTTTCCAGAAAAACAACCCTTTACATTTAAAATACCCCCAACAAACTATATATTCTCTGGAAGTACACACCTCAGGCTTTCTAGGCGTACCAGGCTTGTGGATGTGGCCATAGTTTTCTGGAAGTAATCCCTCAACGTAATCTTTGGTTGCAAAGAGTTTCCCTAAAAAAAGGATAAAAAAGCAGAATCAAAGCCACATTTTCCTAAAAAAACTATATACAAACAAGAAAAATCAAGTTTAATCTGAAAAAGCAACATCTCCCGAACAGAACGATACCCAACATGCATAGGTTCTGTCAAGGGAAGAGTTGCCAAACACCCCAAAGTAAAGCATGCGCATAACAGTAATTTTACTTGAAAATTTCAGCTCTGCAGACAAAGTGCGCACCTTGCGATTTTTCAACCAAAACAACCCTTTACATTTGGAATATCCCCCATAAACCATATATTCCCTGAAAGTACACACGTTAAGCTTTCTAAGGGTACCCAGCTTGTTGTAGTGGGCTCATTTTTCTGGAATTAATTCCTCAAAGAATTCTTTGGTTGCGCAGGGTTTCCCTAAAAAATTTATAAAAAAGCTGAATAAAAAACACCTTTTCCTAAAATATAAATATGCAAACCAGAAAAAACAAGCTAAGTCTGAAAGCGCAAGGTCCCCCGAACAGAACAATACCCAACATGCATAGGTACTATTAACCCTTTTAATTGCCAGCCTACTTGAGATTTTGTCACCCTCTGTTGACAGGCCATTTTTCCCCATTTTGCGTCATGTTTTGCGACATGTTTTGCGCCATTTTTGCTGGAACTTTCAGAAAAATTATATATTTTTTTTTTTGCAGCAGAGTTTAGACTTTAACATGAAATGTCCTGTTTGTAATTTTGTTTTTTTTTTTTTTACAATATTATTAAGTGAAAAAAAAAATAAATAAATAACATTTTTTTTTTAGAAAATTGACTCCTTTATTTTAAATAAAAAATGTATTTTATTAAGGAAAATCATATTGCATGTGAAAGCCCCATTTCTACCGATTAGAACGGTACCACATATTTATCGGTAGCCCCCCGTTCCTGCCCAGGAGACCCCCCCTAACTGAAACAAGTATTTTATAACATTCACAAAAAAAACACAAAAACCATCCACACTACAAAGGGTTAAATCGAGAAAAAAAATGACATAGGGTCCCCCCTCCCAGGGGAGGGAGATCCCATTTTTTTTTTTGATTTTTAAGGGTTAAAAACCCTTAAAAATCAAAAAAAAAATTGACGTGGGGTCCCCCTTACCCGAGGTAACCAGCCCGGGACCAGCTATGGGGGCTTGTAGGCACAGAGTGGGGGGGCCAGCTTTTGTGGCCCCCCCACCCTGCAGCCTACGAGCCCACATAGCCCATGTGGGCCCGGGCTCTTCTGCCCCCCCCCTGGCCTTTGGGGAGGCAGGTAATGGGGGTGCCGGGGGTTAATGGCAAGCCACCCGCTAGCGCAGGTGGCTTGCCATCCCCCCAGCCTTGTGAACTGGTATAGGGGTCATGGACCCCTTACCAGTTCACAAGAGGTTAAAAGTAAAAAATGACACAGACACACAAAAGAGAAAAAATATTTTATTAATTTTTTTTTTTTTTTTACACTGTACTCACCTCCCATCCATCCTGGAGCACTCTGTCCCTCGGCGATCACTGGCTTCTGCTCACTTGCTAGAAGCCTTTTATAGCTGCTTGATGACAGAACACAAAGGGTTAATCAAAAAAAAAATGACATAGGGTCCCCCCTCCCAGGGGGGGCGGACCCCATTTTTTTTTTTGATTTTTAAGGGTTAAAAACCCTTAAAAATCAAAAAAAAAATTGACGTGGGGTCCCCCTTACCCACAGTAACCAGCCCGGGACCAGCTATGGGGGCTTGTAGGCACAGAGTGGGGGGGCCAGCTTTTGTGGCCCCCCGACCCTGCAGCCTACGAGCCCACATAGCCTATGTGGGCCCGGGCTCTTCTGCCCCCCCCTGGCCTTTGGGGAGGCAGGTAATGGGGGTGCCAGGGGTTAATGGCAAGCCACCCGCTAGCGCAGGTGACTTGCCAGACCCCCGAGCCCTGTGAACTGGTATAGGGGTCACATGGACCCCTTACCAGTTCACAAAGGGTTAAAAGGTAAAAAAAAGACACACACGTTTTTTAAAAAAAGTTTATTAAAAAAAAAAAAAAACTTTTACTTTACTCACCTCCGATCTTCATCTTCTGTGTCCCGCGGCGATCTGCTGTCAGTGACGGCTGGGCAGAGAAGGGGGGAGGCAGGCGATCGGAGGATCGCATACCTCCCTCCTTCCCCGCCCAGCCGTCACCGGCATCTGAAAGTTCAACTGCCGGGTGCCCCGATGACACCCGGCGGTGACGTCATCTGGCCCCGCCCCGATGACGTCACCAAGATGGCGGCCGCCATCGGAAAGCAAAGGGAGGAGGGCTGTTATGCCCCCTCCAGAAGACAGAAGAGCGGGGGGGGGGGATCGGAGCCCCCCCCCGTGAAGAGGAGAGCCTGCGGGAGCCGGCGGGGACAAAGGTAGGTGACTGTTTTTTTTTTTTTTGTTTTTTTTTTTTTATAGGAAACCGGGCGGCTGCTGAAACGGGGGGGGGGCACCCTGTTCCGGGCCCTCCCCTGCAGCCAGAGGAGCCCTGATGGGCGATCGGAGCCCCTCTGGCTGAAGAGGAGACCCGACCGGATCGACTGAGGGGTCAGGTAAGTGTCTTTTATTTTTACTTTTTTTTTTATTTCTGGGGAAAGTCAGGCACGTAAATTTTACGTGGCTGGCGTTTAACTGTTGGAGAGGCAGCCACGTAAAATTTACGTGGCTGGCAATAGAAGGGTTAAAGGGCAAATGTAAAATCATGGATTTAAAATGTACCCCTCAAACTCTTCACCAGACTCAACTTTAAAATGTATTTTTTCTTATAGTGAGCTGCCGCCTAGCCAGCAGCATCACTGATTGTCAGAAGAACATGCGTGTTCACATGGCGCATGTTTGGGCTCTCGTCCAATCAGTTCCGCATGCCAAGCATATTGCTCTGAAATAGGAAGAGGGAGCACCCACTTCCTCAGTTTCCCAGTCCTGCCCCCGTCCCAGGCCTATCTGAGTAGCTGGGCACTGGACCTCACCTCAGCACCAAGATGCTGGGAATGTGGCCGGTATTGTTGACCAGGGGAGGAGGGGCCCAAAAGCTTTTTTTTATGAAACTCATTGGTGTCTAGCATATCCCTTTTGCTGCTAGCCTACCTGCAGCTTTTGTCGCCCTCTGTTGCCAGACCATGTTTCACTATTTTGCGCTACACGTGTTCAACTGTGATTTTTGAAAGGATTTCCAGGGATTTCCCAGAAAAATGATATATTGTTTTTTTTCAAGAGAGTCTGGGCTTCAACATGAAATCTCTTGTTTGGCCTTTTTTTAGCGTATTCTCAATACTTTTTGGTGAAATATGTGCAAAAAAAAAATTTAAAAAAATCTATTTTTTGCAATTTGTAGTGGTTTTTTGTAAAAACAAATATGTTTGTCAATAAAATTTTATTGCGTGCGAAACCCTAATTTCTCCCAGTCACAGCGGTACCACATATGTATAGGTAGACACCCTTTCCTGCCCAGGAGACTCCCCCAAACTGAAACAGAGCTTTAGGAGATTTTCAGAAAAAATACAACTGCGCTATGCGCACCTTGCAGTTTTTCCAGAAAAACAACCATTTACATTTAAAATACCCCCCACAAACTATATATTCTCTGGAAGTACACACCTCAAGCTTTCTAGGCGTACCAAGCTTGTTTATGTGGGCTTAGTTTTCTGGAAGTAATCCCTCAATGTATTCTTTGGTTGCACAAAGTTTTCCTAAAAAAGAATAAAAAGGAAGAATCAAGCCACATTTTCCTAAAAAAAAAAAAAAATGCTAACAAGAAAAAAACAAGTAAAATCTCAAAAAGCAACATGCCCTGAACAGAATGATACCCAACATGCATAAGTACTGTCAAAGGAAAAGTTGGCAAACACCCCAAAGTAAAGCATGTGCATACAGTAATTTTACTTGAAAATTTCAGCTCTGCAGACAAAATGCACACCTTGCAATTTTTCAACCAAAACAACCCTTTATATTTGGAATATCCCCTATAAACCATATATTCCCTGAAAGTACACAAGATCAGCTTTCTAAGAGTACCCAGCTTGTTGTAGTAGGCTCACCTTTCTGGAAGTAATCCCTCAAAGAATTCTTAGGTTGCACAGGGTTTCCCTAAAAACATTAATAAAAAAACTGAATAAATAACATGTGTTCCTAAAATATAAATATGCAAACAAGAAAAAACAAGCTAAATCTGAAAGAGCAAGGTCCCCCGAGCAGAACAATACCCAACATGCATAGGTACTATTAACCCTTTTAATTGCCAACCTACTTGAAGTTTTGTCACCCTCTGTTGACAGGTCATTTTTCCCCATTCTGCGCCATGTTTAACCGTGATTTTTGCCGGAATTTTCAGGAAAATTATAGATATATATTTTGCAGCAGAGTTTAGGCTTGAACATGAAATGTCTTGTTTGTAATTTTTCTACTGTTTTTTAAAATATTTTTGTGTAAAAATAAATAAATAAATATTTTTTTAGACAATTGTCTCCTTTATTTTAAATAAAACATTTACTTTATTAGAGAAAACCATATTGCATGTGAAAGCCCAATTTCTCCCGATTACAACGGTACCACATATGTATCGGTAGCCCCCCCCCCATTCTTGCCCAGGAGACCCCCCAAACTGAAAATAGCACTTTATAACATTTACAAATAAAATACTACTACTATCCACACTATAAAAATAAGGGGTTAATTTAAAAAAAAAAATGACATAGGGACCCAATTTTTGGGGGCATTTTAAGGGTTAAAACCCTTAAAAATCCCCAAAAAATTGAAATGGGGTCCCCCTTACCCAGCATTACCAGCCCGGGACCAGCTATGGGGGCTTGTAGGAACAGAGTGGAGGGGCCAGCTTTTGTGGCCCCCCACCCTGTAGCCTACAAGCCCACATAGCCTATGTGGGCCCGGGCTCTTCTGCCCCCGTGGGCTTTGGGGAGGCAGGTAATTGGGGGTGCAGGGGTTAACGGCAAGTCACCTGCTAGCGGCAGGTGACTTGCCAGCCCCCAGCCTTGTGAACTGGTATAAGGGGTCTCATGGACCCCTTACCAGTTCACAAGGGGTTAAGTGTAAAAAAAAGACACTGACACATAAGAAAAAATATTTTATAATTTTTTTTTAACTTTTTAATACTTACCTCCCATCCATCCCTGTGTCCCACACTGATCAATCTGGCTTCCTGCTCTCAGGGGTTAATTTAAAAAAAAATGACATAGGGTGGGGGGGGACCCCATTTTTTTGGAATTTTAAGGGTTAAAAACCCTTAAAAATCCCCCCAGAAATGAAATGGGGTCCCCCTTAACCAGCATTACCAGCCCGGGACCAGCTATGGGGGCTTGTAGGCACAGAGTGGGGGGGACAGCTTTTGTGCCCCCCCCCCACCATGCAGCCTACGAGCCCACATAGCCTTTGTGGGCTGGGCTCTTCTGCCCCCCCCCTGGGCTTTGGGGAGGCAGGTAATTGGGGGTGCCGGGGATTAATGGCAAGTCACCCGCTGCGGCAAGCTTTGTGAACTGGTATAAGGGGTCTCATGGACCCCTTACCAGTTCACAAGGGGTTAAATGTTAAATAAAAAGACACAGACACATAAGAAAAAAAAATGATCTTTATTTTTTTTTACTTTACTCACCTCCGATCCTGTGTCCCCCGGCGATCTGCGATGACAGCCCTCTCCTCCTCCCCATCTGCTCTCCTCCAGGCACCCAAGCAGACTGATTCTCTGTGTCGGGTGCCGGCATTAAGAGGACTGCTGGTGACATCACAACAAGCAGACCCATTCCAGGAAGTGGGGGGAGGGCAATTTCTGCCCTCTCCTCGCCACGGAAGAGTCTGGGGGGCGATCGGAGGCCCCCCAGTGAAGAGGACACCCGTCGGGAGACAGCGCGGCCTCAGGTAAGTAAATGTCATTTTTATTTTTATTTTTTGTTTACAGTTAGCAGCTGCTGCTGCCGAAGCGGGGGGGGGGGCTATTCCGGGGAATCGGATGGCACCAAATTAAAGAGGAGACCCGGCCGGATCCAACGAGGGGTCAGGTGAGTATTTTTTATGTTTTTTTTAACTAGCAGGGGGGAAAGTCAGGCACGTAGATTCTACGTGCTTGGCACTTAAGTGGAGTGGAAGCGAGCACGTAGAATCTATGTGCTTGGCTCTGAAAGGGTTAAGGGAGCTGATGCACATCAGGGCTTACCTATTCAGAGGGAGAGGAAGCCAAGTCATTTTTTATAGAACGTCCTCTTAAAAAAAAATAATATCATATATAATGTACATCATCTAACATCTATGAAAAGAAAACCCTCTTAAAAAAGATCTGATCACAAAAGAATTTATGATGTGAGAGGCATAATAATGAGGAAAAACATGCACCCCCCCCTTCAGCACTAAACCTGATCTGTGGTTTAGAACTAGAAAAAAATTGGAACTTTTGAAAAAGATCTGCTCGGCACCGTGTCTAAGCAGTCAGTCCTGCTCAGGGCCGTAGCTTGGAAGGTAAAAGCACTGGTCAGATGTCCGCTGCTGTGAACGTGAGTTTTTTTTTACTAGAAAATATATTTTCTAAACTTTGTAGCATTTTTTAAAATGTTTTTCAAGAAAACCATACTGCATGTAAAAGCCCTATTCCTGTCCAGGAGACACACCAAAAATAAAAGAGCACTTTATGAGACTTTGAATAAAACTATGACTAACTTTGCAACCAGCCCAGACACTAACTATATGTAGAGATGAGCAAATCGATTCTGACGAACCCAAATTCGTTACGAATTTCATGAAATATTCGATTTGTTACGATTCCGAATATCGCCGCGATTTGGTCACTCGAATCGCTTTCTTAAAACTCCATTTACTGCTATACAGTCCATCTAAAATGGTGGATCCACATGTCAGGACATGTCCCATGGGGCAAGGAATGCTGGGTAAGTGTCACATGCTACCTATCAGCAGACAGGCTTACCGATGATGTCACAGCCCCATATAAACGGCGGCCATCTTGCGGAAGACACTGTATTGCGGCGAGAGCAGATCAGGCAGGGAGAGAGCGATAGATAGATAGATAGATAGATAGATAGATAGAACAGAAGAAGCGCGGGACAGATAGAGAAGGAGAGAGCCTGTGACAGATAAAGACAGGGACAGTTTGCATTAGCTTTCAAGCCTATTTAGTATTAATAACTCTCCTGCCTATTTAGCTTTTCCTTTACCTGGTGTCATTCTTTAAAAAGCATGCAAGCATTAATATTTCAAGACTACCTGTGTAATAACTGCTTGCATTTTATTATTAACGTCACTTTTCCACAATCAAGGGAGGCCTCCTCTGTATGTGAGCAGGGGGCATCCCAAACACTAGCATAAATATTTCAAGACTACCTGTCTAATAACTGCTTGCATTATATAATTAACATCACTTTTCCACAATCAAGGGAGGCCTGCTCTGTATGTGAGGAGGGAGCATCCCAAACACTAGCATAAATATTTCAAGACTACCTGTCAAATAACTGCTTGCATTTTATAATTAACGTCACTTTTCCACAATCAAGGGAGGCCTGCTCTGTATGTGAGGAGGGGGCATCCCAAACACTAGCATAAATATTTCAAGACTACCTGTCAAATAACTGCTTGCATTTTATAAGCAAAGTCACTTTTCCACAATCAAAGAAGGCCACCTACGTGAGAAGGGGGCATCCCAAATACTAACACGTGTCTTTTAAGAGTACCTTTCTACTAACCTTTTGCCTTTTGTATAAAACAAGTCTGGTTTACAAGTTTAAAGCACCCATTGCCTTTCACCGGGGGACATTGTCATTACTAGCACTTATCTTTTAAGAGTACCTGCCTCCTAACCTTTTGCCTTTTGTATAAAAAAAGTCTGGTTTACAAGTTTAAAGCACCCATTGCCTTTCACCAGGGGGCCATTGTCAGTGCTAGCACTTATATTTTTAGAGTACCTGCCTACTAACCTTTTGCCTTTTGTATAAAAAAGTCTGGTTTTAAAGTTTAAAACATCCATTGCCTTTCACCGTGGGGGGGCATCCCGAATACTAGCACTTAGCTTTTAATAGTACCTGCATCTTTACCTTTTTTACATTTTGAACAAAAACCACGTTTTAAAACTGCCTGTGGTACATTTAACTCTGACCAGGGGCATCCTGTGTAAGACCATCTGACAGTGTCTTTTTGCATTAGCTTTGCAAGGATTAACTGTTAATCCTTAATATATCTTTTTTTTACTACTTACCTCCATCCATTGCTGATCACTGATGTCCCTCTCTAACTACTGACAGCCAGAAGTGATTGGCAGAAGACAGTCGTGAGGCAGAAGATTGTCGTCCCCTCCCCCACAACCGTCTTCAGGCGACCACTGCTTCTTGGGTTCCACCCTTCAGCTAGAACACGATAAGACTGTTTTTTTGACCAAATATTTAATATAACTTACTAAAAAAATAACAAACTTAAATATCCCTCCTGTAGCCAGAATTACTGTTTAGTCTTGGATCTCTTGTACTGTCCTAATAGTGTCCCTGAGATGGTGCCTGGTCCCACAGAGGATCCTCTGGTGGGCCAGTCTGACACCGCCCAAAGGTTTGGATGGTGTAACATGCCTTCCAAAGCCTGAATGTAGTCTAGTTTCTAATCCCTAAATAATTGGAGGCTGATGCTTGAACAAAAATAAGAGGTCTTCCAGGGCTAATAAATATACATTACCATAAAGCCATTTGGTAGCGCAGCCGAAAACATGGCACGTCATAAGACGTTCAATTGGCTTGATGCAGAGCCTCCCCGTTCAGCTCCCCCGTGCATTTCCCCGTTGGTTTTGGCCTTTGATCGGGTCAGGAAAGGGTGCTACGTTGATTTTAGTGTGCGTTTATGCGCTCAGGTGTGCGCTCAGCCGCCTTTCCGATTGTCGGCTCGCACGAGGCTGTTTCCCGGGAAAACGTACGCCTCGTTCATTGGTCCGTTTTTTTCAGTGATGCAGAGCCTTGATTTCCTATTGAAATCACCCTAATAAAACGGGGCCGCCGAGCCTTCACTTACGGCAAGTCAGAGCAGCCGTATTTGCACTCGGGCAATAATATGCAGTCCTCTGTTGGAGCACATCAGCGGCGCCAGCTCCGCGGTCTTGTCCTGCTGAGCATGGCAGAAACCAGGCTGCACCGCACGCCTTTGGACATCGATGGCATGAGTATTTGATATTTTTTATTGTTTTTTTTGGGGTATCCTTTTTACAGGGTCTCCCTCATTTTTATTTTATTGTTTGTGTGCAGGCATTTGAAGATGGGACATAGGATAAATGTGCAGGCACTGGCTGGCCCTGATTTGGTTTTTGGGAGTCGTTTTTCTGGCTTTCCCTGCCTACATGAGCGATTCAAATCAGCCGATCTATTTGGTGGCTGGCTACTGGGTATGTGTCTGAAACTTGTATTGGTTGCCCACCCTCTCTGACTGTGTTTGTTCCCGTAACACACTATTTGGTAACTTTTGGCGTAGTATATTTGGAGCCCAATTATTGATCTACAAATTAAATGGGTTAAGTGATTGTACCCTATTGCGTCATGTTCTTGCCCTCTTATGTAAGTAGTATTCCCCAGACTTTTGTAATCAGAGTACAGGTTGGATGTGCATGTAGTCTCATTACAAATCTCCTTTCCTCCCACCCTACCCCGCTCACCTATTTGTCCCTCTTTTCTATTGTTGCAATGCACACCTTTTTTTAATTTTTTTTGTTTTTTGGTTTTAGGGCAGGAGACTCTGCCTATCCTTTGGTCCCCTGGATGAAGAGCCCCATCCTGCACCGATCTTCACAGGCAGAGGAGCGCTACAATACTGCCCCCAGGAGGACTCGCTCTGTGTTGGAGCCAGGCTTTGTTCTCTTGAAGATGAGGTCCCGTTGTCTTGATGTGACTGGGGGGGGGGGGGGCACTACAATAGACGCCTGCAACGGTCCTAAACCTAATCCTGGCTTGTGGGCTACTCCACCACCTTTAGTTACAGCCCTCCCCACCCCTCCTTTTTCTTGCACCCAAAGTGGCACCGCGCAAACCATACGTGCACAACTAGTGTTTAGTGTTTTTTCAGAGACCACAATTTTTTTTTTTTTTTCAAACAAATTTTGTTTTGTCATTTGTTTTTTTGTGCCCAAAAGAAAAATTACACGTGGGCAGAGAAAATGTATTCCCCACAAATTAGTGGTATGTTGGGTTGCATGGTGACGAGGAATGATGTTGTGCCTGCAAATGGGCTGCAATGTGGGCCAGGCTTTGATTAATCTCAGCCATATGGCTGGTTAGGGCAGAGATATTTCTGTTTAATACCTCTACTTGGGCGTTGAGGTTTGTGAGTTGGGTGCACACAGTCTCATTGAATTGCTGTGTTTTTGCAGCAAAGGCAATATTTTCCTGCCTCCATGTTTCCTCCAAAATTTGTAGTTGCCTTCTTTGGGAAATATGGCGTCTAGAATGGGTAGGAGCAGTGGGACGGGTGGTTGGTTCTGGTTCCGAAGGTGGTTGTGGATGTGGTGGCTGTGCCGGGGTTGCCTGCGTTGCTGCCACTGGTGCAGTAGTGGTTAGTGACATATGTTACCCAACATATGTCACTAACCACTACTGCACCAGTGGCAGCAACGTATATGGTCGATGATGGGTGGGCTTCCTGTGGTCTGTAATGAAATATAGCATCCTTTTAGTTTCTTTCTGTCCACACAAGCTCGCAAATATCAATGTTAAAGGTACACATCAAGGCCCATTGACTTACCTCATCGCAATCCACAATTTGGGTTTGTGGTGTAGAAGCCTGGTGTGCCCTTGGCCTCGGTGCTAACGCAGGGGTTTTGGGGCCTGGTGTGTCCTGTTGACTTGGTCCTTAGAATGTAGATAGGATGATTAGGTAAATGGCCAAGTACAGTGTGTTGTGTAGCATAACACTGCCTTCTTGAACTTTTGGTACTAGGTCATGGCAAAATCAGACTCACCTTGGGACCTTACATTCCGGTCTGTGTCTTGTGCCTCTGCCAGTCCCTGGATGCTGGCCGGGTGTATGAATGTATATACATGTTCCTCGGCGGGCGTAAGGATAATTTTAGTGGGTAAGCCACCCCCTGTCTGTTGGCTGGGGAAGATTAAATCACACCTAATAAGTGTTACATCCTTTTAACAATGTTACAAAAAATGCATTTTACTTTTTCCTTTACTTCTGCTCCACCCCCTGTCTGTTGGCTGGGGAAGATTAAATTACACCTAATAAGTGTTACATCCTTTTAACAATGTGACTAAAAATTGTCCATTACCTCTGCTGACGGCGCATGTCCATTTTTTTTTTGCTGTAGTATTTCAGGTGCCCAAATTTCCTTTTTATTTGCTGAATATCTCTCCGGACTGATCCCACACTATTGACCTGCCTGCAAATATTAGTCCAGATTTCCATCTTAGCCTGCTTTGTGGTTGTTTTGGAGGTGCGGCCAAATAGGGCATCATAATGTTCGCAAACTGCATTTGCCACCGCCATGCTTTGAGCATCGCAAAATCGGGCAGTTAGTGAGCCACGCCGTAGTTGTCTGCCACATGGTTGTGTGGTCTCCCCTGCCTCTGAGGAAACTGATGGTTGGGTATCTGGGGAGTCGTGTGTGCTTCTTTGGCTTATGGGGGAGGGGGATGTTGTGTGTGTGCTTCTCTGGCTTAATGTCTGGGTTCCTGTTGAGCTATCAGATGTTGAGCTATCAGATGTGGAGCTGCATGTGGAATCTGAGGTACTGGAATTGGGGGAACCAGAGGGTGGAGGTGGAGGGGTGGGTGACCTGGGTGGGGTGGTGGTTTTGGCAATGCGCTTACCCTTGCTTATGTGTTTGGATTTGTGGGTATGCTTGGTGTGTGGAGGTGGAGGATGCTGCATGGTCTGACTAGATGGGGTACCCTTGTGTGTGCGTGTTTTTTTTGCAGGTGGTGGTGAATGGGTTAATGTACCCTTGGTCCTGCGTTTTTTGGAATGGGCCTGTTTGTGTGGAGTATCCACCGTTTTAGTGGGGGCATGTTCGGCATGTGTCTGGTGCCTGCTCTTCTGTCTTGTGGAGGATGAGGCATGTGTGCGGCTGCTATGTGCCTCGGCCCTTGGTTGGCTCTTTTTGCTCCCTTTAGGTCTGCCCATATTGATATGGTATCCAACACAGAGCTGAGTGCCTTGTGCTTTAAATATGTTTTCTGTGTGGGCGTGGTCAACAGCGGGTGCGCGCCTGCAATCTTTACCTTGCAGCAGGACGACATCATCATGGATGTGAGTATGCGCGCGTGCGTTTATGTGCGCGCACACATTCCTTGTAATAAAAAAAAAAAAAAACACCAGAATAGTCTGAAACAACTTCGTTTTTCACGTTCCATACAAGCCCACCTTAGTTTAACACATGTACGCAGCTCAAAACTAGGCTACATGCAGATAGAAGAACTAGGGCAATGTGAGACAGCAAGAGGTTCAAAAAGTGACTTTAGTTAGGCCAGCAAACTTGTTAATGCTTTTTGTGTACATGAGACAACAACAGTCTCTAATATCAGTGTCTTTGTCATGCAAACAGATTCACAGCAGCAACCAAGGGAGCAAGAATGGAGCCTCCGCCCCTGACGCAATATGCGCCTAAAACATGGTAAGTGGCGTTTTTGGGGACCAAAGTAAATGAACCAACAATTCCATTGGCCACAAAATGTACAAACCAAAAAAAAAAAACAAAGACTTTGTCTAAAAAGCCCTTAAAGCGGACCTTCACTCAGAATAAGTCTATCTTATATGTTTCCCACACCCTGTACATAAAGTTTGCCCACCTTCAAAATCATCCTACCTGCACCTAGTGCATGTTATGAGGCTTTCAACATCCAAGATGGCGGATTATGGAAGCCGCCATCTTATCAGGCAGCCTGCAAACAGGAAGTGCCTTCTAACTGTGCTGCTCTGCATTCTGGGATTGCTGACCTTTTCAAGAGGTCTCTGCTCTGTGTGAGCAAAGCACAGCTATAACACACCCCCTGTACCTTATCCCACTCTCCTCTCCTCAGTAAGTGTGATGCTTCTGAGTAAAGATGGCGCCGGCCGTATACTAAATTCCTGAACTGAGTTGCAGCCCAGTGGTGGACAGAATAATTATTGATTGACTAAAAAATTACTATCTATTATTTGGAGATGCTGCGGAATCTTTGGTTAAGAGTTTGGCCTTTTCAGTAAAAAACGCAGAAGGTCCGGTTTAAAAAGGGCCCAAAAAAAAACACGCACAACCAAACCAAATAAACAATGCTAAACTAATGTTGTTTTTCATTCACAGATACAAGAAAATCACAGGCACAAGACACCGAGGCCTAAAGAATTTTAATTTGGCTTAAAAAGCAAATAGTTTATTTGTTAAAACATTTAGATTCAATTATTTGTAAAAAACTTTGTGTAAAAAATTCAATTTCAAACGCTGGAATAAAATAAAAAAAAAAAAAAAAAGAAAGTTGTGTTTCCTGCAAATGTACAATCACACAACATCATCACACATTTCCATGACACAAAAAGTTTAGATATGGTACAATAAATCCAAAAGAATCAGAAAGAATTAAGGTATGCATTAATGGCAAGGAAAAAGGAACACAAAGGAGATTAAGGTATGCATTAATGGCAAGGAAAAAGGAAGAACCCACATTTATGGTTCCAAAAAAAATATGTGTCAAATTGGCAGTGGTTGCCATATGTATATTCCAATGGAGTTTGAGGGATGTGCGCTTGCGTGTAGCCAGATTGGCAACTGAAGAGCCATGGAGATGTAAGTATACTTGCTCAAACCACCAAAATGGAAGGTCAAATACGACGGAAACCAAGCAGGTACGTTCAAAAAGGCAGGAAAAATCAGGGAAAAACGGGCCGCCCGTGTGAACGTGACCGGGAGCCCCGATCAAATTGAAGGCACCCGAGAGAGCCAAAAAAGCTTTCCGAATAAAGTGAAATTGACGGATCAGTTAGGGAGCCATTCCGACGGAGGCTCTGCATCACATTTGAGCCACGATTCAAACGGGAGCCCCGGACAATCGGAGGGTTTTAAGGGCAGTTCAGAGGAGGCTCTGCATCAGGCCCAATGTTCCTAATTTTCTAAAAACCATTAGATGTGTGCTAATACAAATACCAGTCAGTTTTTTTTTTTGTTTTATAAGAAATCTTTCCATCCAGTCTACTTTTTCCACTTCAGAAGAATTAACTAAATGTGTTCCCTACAAGCAAGCAACAAATTGGTTTGCAACAGGAAAGACAAAAGTCAATAATTTGTGTTGAATTGTAGTGAGCAGATAAGGTTTAAGAGAGCAACCCTGAAATTACTAGATGCTTCATTTTATAAATGAATACATGTTTTTTTTTTACAATTAGAATTCCAAAAAAAACATGTATACTTTTATAAAATGAAGCAGTTTTCACTTGTACTAGTCTGTGGTTACCTATATTTGTATAAATGCAATCAGTACTCTTATAAATTTTTTTACATTGCTGTTTTCCTTTTGTGCTTGTGCAGTACGTAATGTTTCTGTATGCAGAAGGAAATAAGGAAAGGGACCTTATGAAGCTGTGACGGGGAGGCCGATTCATCAATAGCGCCAGGTAGCGACAGATGAGCGACTGAAGTATGGCGCTATGAGCGCCGCTAGCGTCAGCCGCGGGCGGTAGCGATTCGCTATAGCAGGCCTCCTCAGTCGCTACCTGGCGTTGTTGGGAACAACGCCTACATTGCTGAATATGATGTTGGCCCTCAGCTTTGTAGGCGCTGTCAGTCAGTGTGACCACGCTATTGTACACAGCGCCTGTTAGCTTTGCTGTGTCCTGGCCATCCAGTACCTTCTGAATAAAACACATTGCCACATTTTTTTATAAATTCAAGAGTTTTTATTTTGTGTTGAAAAGGAAATTAAATTAAACCAGATATTAGAATATAAATGCAAAATAAAACATAATTAAACACATAGCCACATTTTAAATTATTTTATTTATTTTTTAAATAAAAAGGAAATACAATTAAACCACCAATGAGAAAGAAAATGAAAATAAAAACAGAACAGAGAAAGAAATGGAAAATAGAAAAAGAAAATAAAAACAGAAATGAGAAAGGAAAATAGAAAAAGAAAAAAAAACAGAAATGAGAAAGGAAAATAGAAAAAGAAAATAAAAACAGAAATGAGAAAGGAAAATCGAAAAAGAAAATAAAAACAGAAATGAGAAAGGAAAATAGAAAAAGAAAATAAAAACAGAAATGAGAAAGGAAAATAGAAAAAGAAAATAAAAACAGAAATGAGAAAGGAAAATAGAACAAGAAAATAAAAACAGAAATGAGAAAGGAAAATAGAAAAAGAAAATAAAAACAGAAATGAGAAAGGAAAATAGAAAAAGAAAAAAAAAAAACAGAAATGAGAAAGGAAAATAGAAAAAGAAAAAAAAAACCTAAATGAGAAAGGAAAATATAAAAAGAAAATAAAAACAGAACTGAGAAAGGAAAATAGAAAAAGAAAATAAAAACAGAAATGAGAAAGGAAAATAGAAAAAGAAAAAAAAAACCTAAATGAGAAAGGAAAATAGAAAAAGAAAAAAAAAACCTAAATGAGAAAGGAAAATAGAAAAAGAAAATAAAAACAGAAATGAGAAAGGAAAATAGAAAAAGAAAATAAAAACAGAAATGAGAAAGGAAAATAGAAAAAGAAAATAAAAACAGAAATGAGAAAGGAAAATAGAAAAAGAAAATAAAAACAGAACAGAGAAATAAAAGGAAAATGGAAAAGGGAAATAAAAACATAAATCAGAAAGAAAAAGAAAATTACAATAGGAAGTAGAATGCCAAGGAAACTTTCACCAGAATTAAACACATAGCCACATGTATCTATATATAGTAGATTTTATTATTAAAATCTACAAAAATTTAAAAATGAACACAAGAGAAAAGGAAAATAAAAATTCAAACAGAAAGGAAAAAGCAAAGTAAAGTGAAATAAAGTTTGTAAAGTCCTAAATATGGATCACGGTGCATGTGTTTGTGCCTGAAAAAATAAGAAAAGTGCAGTTAGTATAGATCTTTAAAGTAGTATAGTTGTAGCAAATACAAAAATGCATTACTTGATAACCAACATTGGCGTCTTACACCCCCCCTTAGAGTGGTTTGGGTCATCTTACACCCCCCTTAGAGTGGTTGGGATCATCTTACACCCCCCTTAGAGTGGTTTGGGTCATCTTACACCCCCCCTTAGAGTGGTTTGGGTCATCTTACACCCCCCTTAGAGTGGTTTGGGTCATCTTAAACACCCCCTTAGAGTGGTTGGGCTCATCTTACACCCCCCTTAAAGTGGTTTCGGTCACCTTAAACCCCCCCTTAGAGTGGTTTGGGTCATCTTACACCCCCCTTAGAGTGGTTTGGGTCATCTTACACCCCCCTTAGAGTGGTTGGGATCATCTTACACCCCCCTTAGAGTGGTTTGGGTCATCTTACACCCCCCTTAGAGTGGTTTGGGTCATCTTACACCCCCCTTAGAGTGGTTTGGGTCATCTTAAACCCCCCCTTAGAGTGGTTTGGGTCATCTTACACCCCCCTTAGAGTGGTTTGGGTCATCTTACACCCCCCTTAGAGTGGTTGGGATCATCTTACACCCCCCTTAGAGTGGTTTGGGTCATCTTAAACCCCCCCTTAGAGTGGTTTGGGTCATCTTAAACCCCCCCTTAGAGTGGTTTGGGTCATCTTACACCCCCCTTAGAGTGGTTTGGGTCATCTTACACCCCCCTTAGAGTGGTTGGGATCATCTTACACCCCCCTTAGTGTGTTTTTGGGCTCTTTTTGATGGTAGTTCTAATACATTTAGCCAGTAGTGCAGTACTTGCATTAGAGTGAAGGTTATTTAGTTTACCGCAAAAAAAGAAGTGATCATCCTTTCCCTTAGCTCATCGCCAGTCTGGGTGTCCTCACTTCTTGCTGCGGGCATGTTGGGGATTTCTGGCACCAGTGCTGTCTCCCCGGGGGCTTGGATTCGGTGGGATATACAGATATTGTGTAACACACAGCAGGCAAGGATGATTTTGGAGACCTTCTGTGGGCTGTAGAGCATCTCTCCTCCTGGCCGTGCCAAACAGAGAAAGCGTGCTTTCAGCAGGCCGATGGTTCTTTCCACAATGCTTCTGGTCTTGCGATGCGCTGCATTGTAGCGTTCATGGGCAGAGGTCCGTGGGTTCCTGACGGGAGTCATGACCCACGTTCTCTGCCCATATCCCTTATCCGCTGTAGAAAAAACACAAGGAGAGAGACAGCAATTAGTACTAGTACATGTTTTTTGGTGGTAGTTTGGTTAAATTTGGCTTACTAGGCCACATATTTGCAAAATACATTGACATGGTTAATTTATTACCCAGTAGCCAGCCAGCTGGCATTTCGTTGTTATCAAACTTCCGGCACAGGACTGTCCGCTGCAAGACGTAAGAATCGTGGCATGAGCCGGGGAACCCCGATCTCACCGCCCGCAGCCTCATGTCTGGGTCACAGACAACCATCACATTAATGGAATGGAATTGCTTCCGGTTTCTGTAGGACAGCTCCTGTGCACGGGGAGGGCGGAAAGGGATATGTGTACCATCAACGCACCCTAGCACATTCGGGATCCCTCCCATCAGATAGAAAGTATGTTTTATTTTGGCAACCTCTTCCTCATCCTCAGGAAACCTGATGTAAATTGGGATTAAATCACAAATTGCCAGAACTACCTGGATTAGTATGCGGCTCATAGTAGCCTGGCTTATCCCGCTGAGGAGGGCTGAGGTTGCCTGGAAGGTCCCTCGTGCCAAAATATTGAGAGTGGCACACAGGCGTACTATGCCTGGAATGGAATGAGTGCGTTTGGTGGATGGCTCGATTTTGGTCTTAATCTGATCATATAGGGACTGTAGTGCAGCACGATTCAGACGGAAGCGGCTCCTGATCTGCTCGTCACTTAAGTCCCATACTGAAAGGCGGATTGCAAAGGAGCGGGGTGCCCTAAGCCTCACAACACCCCGCTCCCTTTCCTCCTGCTCTTTCAGCATACACATACATCCATCCACCCAGACACCATACATCACCCTCTTATCCATCAGACACACTAAAGATATATACAAAACCAAAAAAAAAAAAAAAAAACCACTAACACACAACACACACACAAACAATCACACTCCACACACACCCGCTACAATGCAGCTCACCACAAAACCAGAACTATAGTGGTCCAAACCACCAGCCTGCTGAAAACCAGCTTTCTAAGTTAGGCACAACCAAGAGGGGAGTTGCTGCACAGCCCACAAAAGGCCCCAAAATCAAGCCTCACTTGCTGTATGCTACACAATATTTGCAGATGCCACCAAAACCAAGCTCCTAAAGAAACAGCACTGATGTCAGAAATCACCCAACAAGCCACAGAGAGTGAGGACAGAAACCAGACAGAGGCTCAAATGAGCTAAGGGAAGCGAGCACAGCACCACACCACAGCCTTTGCCACAGTGTAAGAATAGCAGAAGCTAGAAAATTCCTTCCTTTTATACTTCGTTTTCAAAAGGGACAGGTCCGCTTTGCCGCCTTTTGCGTCGCTCTGCTATTTCCGGGCGCCAATTAGCCGACCCAGGTGTGCGTAAAACAGAGTGCGCACGCGCACGCTAGTAGCGCTACTAGCGTACTTGAGCCGAAACTTGCGTGCATTAACGGACATGGGCCAAAAATCAGTGGTGGACCAATGAAAGGTAAGCTGCTGTTTTTTTAAATAGCCGTTAGGCTAACCACATGTCACAAGGGTTTGAGATACATCAGTCCATTGTTGGATTTGGGTGTGTGTTGTTTGGTTAATGAGGTCTGTAATGAGTTAATTGGCTAACACACATGCTTCTGTCAGTGCAGTGGAGGTGTGCCTAGAAGGAACTGGGCTGTATGTGTGAATCAATTAAGTGGCCTGCTTTTGGATTGGCTGTTAGAGCACATAAAACCTGGCCAAGCCTAAGAGATTGCGATGCCATTCTGTAGTCTGCATGCGTGCTTGTTGGGTGTGTATTTGTGTGTGTGTGCAGCTACAGGATGGAGCCAAATTCAGGACATCTGCCGGCCACAGCAGGCCCGAGTAGGAGTTTGGTGGGTGCTGTGCGCAGACCTCCCTTACGGAAAAGGGCACAGCCTGAAGGTGGGGCAGCACCCCAGGCTAAGCGCCCAGGTGCCAAGAGGGAGCCTGAATTTAATTTGGCTGAGAATAATCATCTTGTGCGCCTTACACTTGCTAAATGGGAGCTGATATTTGGCTCCCAAAGCAAGTCCATAGGCAAACAAGAAAGAAGCAAACTGTGGGATGCCATTGGTGTGGAGCTTAGTAGCACTGCTCAACACCCACGTAGTGGCCCATCCTGCAGGAAACGCTTCTACACTTTGCGAGGGGCCCTTATGAAAAAGATGAATCACGATCTTGATGTGGACAGTGGGTTCATCCAGGCTCCAAAGAGTACCTACAGGCCGTATGAGGAGATGCTGAAGGCCAAAATCCCACTGGCTCGGCTGCAGGGTGTGGATCCTGGGGATGACACCACCGGTTGGACTGAAGGTACATATTTTCTGGCTTTTGTACTAACCTAATGTTAATGTATGTGATTTGCATTTTTACATTCTGACCAACTAACAGTAGGACCTGTGAAGTATTACATTAGAGCACAAACATTTGTTACTTTTCTGTCTGTTGCTTTATGCATAGGTGCACATGCTGCTGTCCGGGATGTGCCTCAGGACACCCAAGCTCCTGCCCTTCCAGCAACCTCAAGGCTACCCCAGTCTGCCATTGAAGGTATTTACCCCTAATTTGGTTGCTGGTTGTTTGGTGAACAAATGGGTGTGGGAGCAGCTCAAACAATCAAGTTTTGCACTGTTGAGTATTAATAATATGTGCCTGCGGCCTAATTGCACGCCCACTGTAACACTCACAGCAACTAACTAACAAGGCCCTAACATGTGTAGATATGTTTGAAGCCAGAGATGTGTAGCCATATATCGGCATATCAATGTGGGAGCCACACTGGCCTTGATTAGTGAATATTAGTGAAAGAGCTGCTCACACACCT
This sequence comes from Gastrophryne carolinensis, assembly GCA_027917425.1. Taxonomy (NCBI): domain Eukaryota; kingdom Metazoa; phylum Chordata; class Amphibia; order Anura; family Microhylidae; genus Gastrophryne; species Gastrophryne carolinensis. The sequence continues at coordinate 462,058,346 of CM051235.1, forward strand.
TAATGCATGTTGTATTTTTGCACGCACATTAACTATGGCTCAATGTTGGCTTTATTTTTGCCTAGCTCCCATGCCCTTGGCCCCAGCATCTCCTCCGGATCCCACCTACTCTTTGGATGTTGGTAAGTGCATGTGTTCACCTTGCTTGATCCACTTTTACCCAAGTGCATGTGTCTCATTCCTCTTTTTTCTTGGTAGGCCAAGTGACTGGTTCATCTTTGGACCCCACTTCCGATGTTGCCGGTCAACAGGACCCTGTTGGTGTGTAGAGCAATACATAATGTATCCTTTATGCTGTTTATGTTACACTGGTTCAATTTGGTTAGTCTACTAAGCTACATGTTTGCTTGGTAAACTTGAAGATGCCTCTTGGGAGTGCTTGTTGCCTCCCCAGGGTCAGTCTATTAGTTATTGGAGTGATAGCAATGTATTTTTGCGGACATCTTTTTAGCCAAACATTCCCCGTAGTAGTTTGCTGAATATTTAGAGACATTCCTTGTTTTTTTTAGTTGACCCGAATATCGGAAGTGGCTGTCCAGAAAGGGCCCCTCAAGTTCCGGCTGCCAGAGATGAGGGTAAGTGGTTTTGTCTTGCTCTAGTCTGTATTTTGGCTCTACTTTTGTGGCACTTGCTTCTGGCAACTTGTGTGTCCACATGTATTTTCAAGGTCCAAGCTCGAGTGAGGACCCCACTCAAGACATCTGGGAGATTGCGGGTATGTGTAATTTAAGCAATGTTTCTGATGTGATTAGCAAAAATTATTGCCTCTTAGTCCTGTAACATACATGTTAACAATCTGAGTTTAACAGATACCTTTGGTCTAGTGTGTATTTGGGCACTTTTTAGAGGTATGGCCTCGATAGCCTAACCAGGTTACATTAGAGTTTGGGCCACAGACCTACTAACCTGATTTTCCTGTTTAGCATATGCCAACTTGCCGGACATCTCGGATGTTGAATTGCCACTCTCTGGCAGCGAAACCTCGAGCCTACCTGTGCCGGAGGACACGCAGGTAACATGGCTGATGTAGACGACCTCGAACCACATTGGCATCTTCGTGGGTAGTGGAAGAAGCAACATGTCACATTTCCTTTCATTGTTGTTTTTGCAGGAGGCGGAACCAGAACCCCAAGCTGGGACCTCTTCCCAAGTCCCATGTGGCCAAGCTTCCGAGGCTCAGACAAGGGTAAGTTGGATAGTGACTGTTTATGGGATTTATTTTGAGGGGCATACCTGCATTGGTTCTGTTTGACTAAAATGTGGTTTACTATTTGTTTAGCCTCAAACCACAGCAAGAGGAGGTGTGGCACCAACCAGTGCAGATTTCTATGAGCTAGGGGTCCGGATGCTGGAGGACTACAGTCGCCAACAGCCGCGTGATGGAACTAATGAGCGCATTGCGGCGTTGGAAAATCAGGTGCTGATGTGTCAGCAACAAAATGAGGCCCTGCAGCGCCAGATGGACCAGTTGCTCCAAAACCAACACCAGAACCAGGAACTTGGTCGGCTGGCAAATCTAATGGAGCAATCTCTACAGCGCCAGGAAGAATCAATACAGCGCCAGGAAGAATGTCTCCAGCGGCAGGACCAAACTTTGTTGTTGCTACAACAGCTCATACAACAGCAGTCTATATTTTTTACTGCACTGTTGTCCCCCAACACCGCCCCTAGCAATGACTCCCAACCTCCCCGGCCACCCAGCCAAGAATATTAATTTTGTATATTTTTGGTTTTGTAAATATATTTGCTTCACCCACCTCTAAATTGTGTGTTTCCTAAGACCTAGCTAATAACACAGTCAGGGATGAGTATTTTGATCTACATATGTCAATGTATTGGTCAATTTAGCCCACACATTGGAGACCATAGCTTACTATGGTTAACACCTGAAATGGCTCCAAAGGTATGGCTACATTGACACACAAATGGTTTGGGAGACAGTTAAACTATGCTTTGCAATGCAACACACTGTAATGATGGTAATCCAAAAAATTTATTTACAAAACATGGCCAACACGGCCAACATTGGCCAACAACGGCCATCAAGAGGCCAGCCTTCCCCCCACCCTAACGACACCGTCGGCGCCTCTTCCTGGCCAGCAGCATCAGCTTCAGGAGCCGGATCTCCCGCCACAGTCTGCGATGCTGGTTTTCACAAGCTGTAGAAATGTAGAAACAACAATTTTTTAATAAATTGGATGTGACCTCAACAGACACAGATGTAGCAATGTAATGTCAGTGTGTCCAATTAGGTGACACTCACATTAACATTGTTGACCACTGTGTGCTTATTGGTTAACATGATATGAGTACTATTGACTGGCAGGAATGTGAACAACACATCCCAAGCATACATTTTCTCTTAAAGTGTACCAACACCCACGGGTGATCGGCCCGGGAATCTATCAGATTCCCTGCCCGATCACCTCGCTCCCCGCGGGACATCCAAGATCGGGATGTCCCTGGGTGTGAAACCCCCCCCAAACCCCAAAATACCTACCTCAGTTTCTGTGTGGCAGTGCCGCTGGGCCCTCCCTGGCGCCCCTCTAGACGTGTGCGTGCCTGCGCCGGCCGTCTGTGAATGGCCGGCGCAGGCACGCGCGCGTAAAAAGGGACGCGGGGGAGGCGGAGGAGGAGGCAATTTGCCATGGCTTGTACATTTGTTGGAGTCAAAGTGAGTTCAGGGGGTTGTCACACAGCGGTGACGATCAGGGGTGCCCCACCGTAGTGGAACAACACCCAGGAAAGTCAAAATCCTGGTAGTTGTTCCAGTTTAACTCTTGGGAAGCAAATAAGGTATAATTCCCTGTGTATCCATTTTTGTGTTTAGTAACAGCCAAACATCAGGGCCTAAGTCCGAACGAGTACACGAGTTTTCCCTATAATGTTACAGGTCCAGACCTAATAGGGCCCATTTGGTTGTGTCTAACGCAAAAATAGTCTCTATGTGGCCTAATGAAGGATGTGAGCCAACAATCAAGCATGCAAACAGGCATGTTGGATTATTGTGCAAACACATTGAATCGAGATGTGTGTGAAATTAACACATAGGTAAATTTAAATTGGCTGCAGATGTGACTAGAAGACATAGGTTTCACAAGTCTTTAGGCATATGAAGTGGGATGTACTCACCATCGCAGCTGTGGCGGGGGCCCATGCTGCTGGCCGTCCCTGGAGCTGGGGTGGGGAGGAGGGTCTCTGGCTCCGTCTGCGTCGCAACATCTGTCAACATAAAGCAAAAGACAAAAACACAATTAGTGGGCAAATGACACCTGACTATTTGACATCCATCTGGTTATTGAGTCTGAAAATGCAAAGGCTTGCATGGTTACATACAGGTTGACCTAAATTAGCATATTTCCTGGACCATGAGTTAATGTCAATTTGTAAGGCTTCACACATGTATCCCTAAAGAGAATGTGCAAATAACATAGACAGTGCTATGTAAAGGAATCTTTAGCAGTTGTTTGGCTAATGTTAATAGTGGCCCACATGTTGGAGCGGGAACAACTTAACCCAAGAAAAGAAATGAGAACACCCATCATGGTGTGGGCAGAAACATAGGGGTGGTTGACAGTTGGCTAGCACTGTAGTAGGGTTTGTGAGGTTAGGGTACCTTATCAAACCAGCTGTGACAATGGACCAGGAAACATGTGTCTGTTACAAGTGGGCCTATACACAGGATTGCTGCTAATCTGGGTTTGGGTCCACTTTGGCCGAGCCACACAATTTGCATGAGCCAAAGTACTCCGCGCCCGCTGCCTTCCACACATCACTCCTCGAGTGTGTGCGGACGCGCAGGCCATTTTGAAAAAGAGCGCAGGCGCACACACATCTAGAGTGTCACACAGGAGGCTTGGACGGTGGCTTTGGCAACCCCCAAAGAGGTAAGGAGTTTTGTGGTTTTTTTTTTGGTGGGGGGGGCCCTGGGTGAGGGATGTGATTGGTCCTGGAACCTTCCAGAAACCAAGCACCATCAATGTTTGGGGGTACACTTGAATGAAGGTAATAACATTGGGAATGTGATGGCTAACCAAAAACACCATGACTATGCCCGTGGAGAATCCTACGCCAAAATGCCATGGAGGTGCCGCCTATATGATGCCCTGCAAATTAGAGAGGAATGGCAAGGGCTAAGGACACATTGCAAGATGAAACCTGTCACAGACTAACAATTAAAAAATGTACACTCACCAGGGGATGAAGCGCCACTTGAAGCCCAGGGAGGGCTCTGAGGAGGAGGCGGGGAGCCTCGGCTCCTCACACTCTGGTCGGAAGATCCACCAGGCAAAGGGCCACCCTCCTCCCTCTCACTCCCTGCTTGAGAGTGGCCCCTTGCCTGGTGAGAGTCCTCAGACTCAGAGTGTGAGGAGCTGAGGCTTGATCCAGCCAGCCCCCCAGCAGCACACTCCTCTGGGGCGTCATCCCCTTCCTCCCCTGGGTCCTCTAAATAGGACCCGCGGGAGGGACCCTCCCCCGATGACTCCCCCGAGTCCGCCTGCCTGGTTCGGGGGAGGAATCCCTTCCCACGTTTCCCCAGGGGAGGACGCTTATCTGTGTGGAGGGGGTGAAAGAAAATAATTAATCTAAAGAGCACAAATGGACACAGCTTAGCAGATGATTCGGCACAAAGGCTAAACATAACATAAGCTTTAACTTACCTGATGCGTAGGCATCATATAGGCGGTACACGCCTTCAGGGTCCCGGCGCTTGAAATCCGACCACTTTTGTTGGATGGAGCGGATGGTCAGCTCGGTCTGGAAGCGCCGGGACACTGTGGCCTTCACCTCCATGGCTATGCGTTTTTTGCCTCCACGGGCATAGTCATATTCGGCCAGGCAGAAGTCCTATGAAAAAAGAACAAACAAACTAAAATAAATACATGACATCAGAACACAGTCATAAACAGTTATACAGAGACCAGATCAAAGTGGACCCACACCCAGGATTATCACTATTCTGGGTTTGTGTGCACTTTGGTGGGCCACACCAATTGTGGGTGGTCCGCTGTCTGCAACCCCCTTGGAAGGCCACAAATACACCACTGAGGACACTCCCACGTCACTCCCCAAGCCAAACACAGGGCTCGGCGCCGCTGTGGTATGCGCATACAAGGCCGTTGGGACGTGCATACCAGCTCAGCTGGGTCTGCACGGCAAAGTAGGCATGTGGCGTTTGACTCTAACAGGGAGTGCGCCTGCACCCAAAATTACAATATGTCTGGCGCAGGGGTACACCCTGCTAGAGGTAAGCGCAATAGGCATCCGCAGCTAACGCATGCACAGATGGGACGGGACTGAGGTAATATTTAGGGCCCTCCAGGGGGGGCATCCCAGCAGGACATCCACAATGGGGATGCCCCACGGGGATTGCTCAAATTTGTTATTAAAACCAAAATTTGGCATAACCAATCCCCCCTGTGTGTTCTGCAACTTTTAAGCTAAAAAGACAAACCAAAAAATACTCACTTTTACAACCTGGCCATTGACTCGGCTATCCACCCGGGTGCGCCTTTTCTTGGCCTGCCCAGGAGGGGAAGGGGTGGGAGGGGTGCTAGGTGGGGGAGGTGAGGTAGGTGGGGGAGGTGGGGGAGGGGTGGTGGGGTCAGAGTCTGAGGAGGAGCTGGGGAGGCGCATTACTCTCCTTCTGGGCATCATATTGGAAACGCTAAGGAGGAAACAGGAACCGGAAATGACCCTAGCGACATTGGGAAAAAGTGAAAAAAAAAAAACGCTCCGCGCACCAGCAACAAGCTATTCTCAGCTATGTGCAAGCTAAGTGGCGGAAAAACTAAAATGACGCTTGAAAACAAGCTAGTGGCATAAGCGCAAGACAGTTTTACCTTAAGGTGGCGTTGAAACGCAAAGGAGGATCCCGGAACCGGATATGACGCTAGCAACTGTGCTTCAAAATTCAAACACAAACATGCGCGCAACAGGGACAAGCTAATATCAGCTATGTGCAAGCTAAGTGGCGGAAATACATTAAAATGACGCTGCAAAACAAGCTATTGGCATAAGCGCTAGACAGTTTTACCTTAAGGTGGCGTTGAAACGCAAAGGAGGATCCCGGAACCGGATATGACGCTGGCAACTGTGCTTCAAAATTCAAACACAAACATGCGCGCAACAGGGACAAGCTAATATCAGCTATGTACACGCTAAGTGGCGGAAATACATTAAAATGACGCTGCAAAACAAGCTAGGGCAAAAGGCGCCACGAATTATTAGCTTGATTTAGCAGGGGATTCTACATACTGTAATGCATAGGTCCTTCTAAAGCATACACCGTTGGGTTTAAATATACAAATCTGATTCCTTCAAAAATTCAGCACACAATCAAAGTAGACAACTACCTGAAAATGTGGCACACATGAGAATGCATAACGGGTTGTTATGAGCTGGTACGACTGAATGTTAATCCTGCAATATGTGGCCAGGCACGCTCACAACTACAGTGTATTCATTAACAACGACTGGGGTCGCGGGAAGTGAATTCCTTGCAAATGGCAGAAGGGCACATGTATGAACAGCACAGCGCCGCACAACGCAGCGCAGCGAGGCACAGCGACGCTCGCGCCGCCACATAGCGAATCTAAACAGCGACTGCACAAACACTGACCAACACAGATTCATCAAGGACAGGGCTGCCGAATAGCTTGGGCGCTGACAATTTCGAAGAGCGAACGTGACCGCCCAACCTGACAGGCTACAAAATAGCTTTACAAGCCCCGATTGTGTGGAAAACCAGCGATTTTGATGCCAATGAGTTTGGGTGGAGGAGATGCAATTCCCATGTCACTCACAACATTACATTGTGAAAAAAAAAAATAAAAAAAAAAAAATAAAATAACCAGCCAGATTCATTAAACAGATCAATATAAACATGTGTGGAATTTTTTACCAAAGAAAAAAACCAAAAAACCACAAAAAACAATCATTTCAGCGTATGCCATTGAAATGTATGGGAGAGCGGCAGGTAGCGCCAGGTAATACGTGTCGCTGTGAAGGAATTTGCAGCGGCGCTGTTCGGTCAAGGCGGCTTCATGATGAATGCCGCGCTAGCCGTCGCTCTCGCCGGCGCTAGCCTCATTTAGCTTGATAAATGCGTCATTGTGACCGCCGCCGGGCGTACTTGAGTCGGTAGTCGCCGTTAGCTGCCGCTACCTGGCGCTCGTCAGACACTACCTGGCGCTATCGCTTGATGAATAAGGGCCTTAGTCCAACTTGCCTTGCACTGGCAGAGGTGGACTGGCCATAGATAGATCAGGGACAATTCCTGGTGGGCTGCACTAGACTGGGCCCAGTTGGGCTGCTGCATGTTATGCCCTAGTTCAATTCCTGTCTCCCTTGTGTCCCCCCCACCCCCCCTATAATAGGCCCCACTGTACCCTCAACAGCTCATGTTCTGTTTCAGATGCTTTAGCCAGAGCACCATAGCTTTCACATTATTTCCCCCATCAGTGCGATTGATTTGGCCATATCTACTGTACCCCTGCATATGATCATTCCCTGCAATGCTTTAGCCTCAGTCTTGGTGTACACCTGTTTTTCTTATAGGTCTTATAGGTGGGTCACTGGAGATATCATAGGCTGGTCCAGCAAGTAAAATCCTTGGATGATTTTGGGCACAAGTCCACCACTGGCTACAGGGTAACATATGTTGAGTACTAAATTACTTAAATTACTTCCAGTTGCTATGTGTGTGGGAGATTTCCTGTTTAAAGGGTCTATCCAAGCAAGAGCAAATCAATTCTACACTCCCCTTTTGTCCCCTGTAGGTCTTGCGGTCTGGCATCAGCCCAGCACCCATTTTCTACAAAGTGGTTGCTGCATTCTATAGTGAAAGACTTGAGGTAGCATTCAGGTTGCTGGAGCTCTCCCTCGCACTCCCCCCCTTCGGATTCACTCACCTGTGCTATGATCCCCAGCTTATGTGCTGGGGGAGGGGGGCTGCAGCAATCCCAATGCCCCCTCACGCCTTCCCAATGATGTCCAGCACCTATTTTGCAAAAAATGTGTTTTGAGGCTTATCACTTCCCAATATCACGCTCCCCTTCTTCTATGGGATAGAAATAGACCCATCTGCACACCCTCTACAATAGACGGGGTGTGCAAAGCCTCACCATATTTTCATTGCAATGGCGTGAATGAGCGTGAGAAGGAGTTCAGTCTGGAGGAGATGGCCATTCCTTTGTGGATAGAAATGTTAAAACATCATAGCCAAATGAAAGACATGCAGGGGACAAAGGTGAGCCTTTTGTTTTTCCCTGGACAAACACTTGCAGATTGTTTCAATCATGTGGCATGTCTTTATTAAAGGAATTCTAGGGCGGCATTCTAGGACTATTTTAAAGTATACTTGATGAAATCTGGAAATCTGAAACAACAGCACAAACATTGGTATGCACTTCACACCAAAATATTCATTTGTTTTTCCAAAGAGTCCGAATAGTCTTTTGTTTCTCATAGGTATAAAACTTTTGGGACATAAATGGGTCCTGTAACTGTCATCCAGAAAAATATTTGGGACTTAAATGGGTCCTGTAACTGTCATCCAGAAAAATGGTTAACTCTCAATATAGCCCTGAATACAGAAGGATCGTAACACAGAAAACAGAGACGAGGAAACTGAAACAAATGCTAAAATAAAAGGTGAATCCTAAAAATGACCAAAAAATATTCCATGATATCGCACCAGTAGGGGTGCATTGTGCTGTATTAAATTGGTTGCCGTCTGGTCACAATTTATAGTTTGTCCCAGCCATTTTCTGTAATAAAATAAACATTTAGAGAAACCTTTGTCACCTTTTATGAAATACATTGTTTTTATCTGGTGGTATCAAAATTACAATACTGCATATTCAGATTTAGTTGAAAAGATAAAGCACTGCAATAAATGCTCTATGCAATCAAGCCTTTACTATCCCAGTTCATTTATATGCCTTATGCTCAGGACAGTAGCATCATGCATATCTTTTTGTATTCTGTATATCAATGTTTCTATGAAGAGACTGCCTATTGCTACTAGCATGGCAAAGCTCAAAGGATACACACTTAGTGCAGCACTGTAAGATGTAAGCAGACATAATACCAGCATGTTGAGGTAAATAACTGCAGGCTGTGTCAACCAAGTCACCAAGAGTACAGACTTCAGTAGCAACAGCAAGAGGAGAGACAGAAGGCTGAATTTTGCTTTGTAGGAAAGCAGATGATGGTCCAAGATGTGTATTTCTATTACATTAGTATAATTAGTATTATATATAATTAGTATTGTACTAGATCATTCACAAGGGTAAGCAATGTGGATCTAGGCCTTGATTCAGGAAACTTTCCCTGAAATATCTTATGAAAACAAAGCATCTATTAATGCTTTAGTCCAGATTAAGGCAACATTTAAAATTTTGTGTGATTCAAAGAGGAGAGAACATTACAGGAGCTGTTTAAAAAGGGACATATCCAGGTTACTGGTACCTAAAACTTTTATACAAGGGAGCTATAAAAATCCACATTACATTACATTACAAGTGAAACATTTAGGTGCAAATCTAGCGCCCTCCTCTTTACTGCAAAACATCTTATTTAAACCCATGCCTTATTTTGAAATAAAGCATGAAATGGTCCTTATTTGCATCAGAAATTGTAAGGCAAGTTTACCGAATTTAGGCCCTAACTTCAAAAATGACTTTGCCTCTGTTAAACACTTTCACAATCCCAATGGTATGCCCTGCATTTTAACCTACTCTTGACATAGAAGCCTCAGCCATATCTTCCAATAACTGGCCAAGTTCACCAGGTGGGTGTGCACCTACGCCTGGGAAACCCGAGAAGCCACTGGTAGCTATGTGGGGCAAAAGGATGGCATTGCAGCATGGCACAGTTTATTGTACCTGTGTAAACCTGCTCTGCTACCCCTCAATACACCAGTGCTGTTTTATCCTTATCCCCTAGATGAACTGTGCACGCAACAAGGCCCAGCAGGAAAATACCTTATAATCCAGACTTTTTTAACTCAATATTGAAATATGCCCAATGAGCAAACAGCAGAAGTTATTCAGTCCAATAATGATTTATTTAATACAACTACCCTAGTATACCCCCACCACAGTAAGAATATATTTCATTAAAGTTTAAAGCTGTGACAAATCTTATATTAAGGTAATTTGTTTTCAAGTAAATGTTAAACTCCATGAGATCGATTAGGGGCATCCTAAACACAAATATCAAATCATCAATGTGTCTTCCATAGAGCACAATATTAGTCTGGTAGTGGTTCCCATCCTGAAAATGTGTGCCTCCTAAAACCTCATAACTGTTGGAGATACAACAACAGTTACTTTTGCTAGATTAATGCAGTTTAGGGTTAGGACACTAGATGTTGCTGTTACGAATCCTGTAGTCTCTGTTGTACATTTTTCTGATGTTTTGTACTTCCTGTATATTCAGATATTCTCTAAGATTTCTTTTTCCTGTCCATGTAAGCTACCATGTTGGGGTGACATTCTCATACCACATGCATGTTCCAGTAAAGTTAGTACCTGTTACATCACAAATGTATATCTGAACTTTACTCTGCTGCACCCAGCACTCACACTCTGCAACAATATCAAGGTTGGTGAGAAATGGTGAAAAGACACACCCATCAAGGCACAGCAACAAACTGAAAATAATTGTGGCTCCACAGGATCTCAGTAGCAATAATGAGGAAGATGAGAACATCCTGGGGTGTAGGATGTATATTTTGTCTGGTGGTAAAATATTGCCCTGAGAGCCTGGTTTTGGGGAATGGAGAATATAGAGCGGTGACATCTTTAGTCCCCCAACAGTTCTGAGCATTCTGTTTAATCTGACCAAGTGCCCTCAGGGTACAATGAGTACATGTCTCCCTGACAGAGCAAATGTGTGAAAACATATAACAACAGTAATAAATCCAAGGTCCTTTTGTTTCTGGTCAGAGATGTGCGGAATTGGTTGAGGGGCGGGACTATTCCCCAGCAATAGACACTCTCTAGAAGTGGAGGTAAAGCAACCATGGGTCACTCTTCATGTGTCAAAAGGGAAGGGGAACCTGCAACACTGCAACAACTTTATCATTGTTCATTGTGGATTTATCCCACACCATTCAGACAATGTAAACAATATGTATCTTCTAAAATAATACAACTCAGCTGTGCAGCAGAGCAATGAGTCATCACAGCTGATGGCTTTCTACTAGAAATAAATGAGGATTGTACTGATGTGTGAGGCGATTTTTACTGTGGGATTGGGTTTGAATATAAGCTAGACTCGTGTATGTGGTAAGATTGCCACTGCCATGCAGTTATGAAGCAGGGAATCTGCCTGCTATTCCATAACATCTGCATGGAATTAAGCCCACTCAAATGTCACCGATTACCAGAGTGGGGCTTTAGCCCTTTCGCTGCCAGCCTACCTGCAGCATTTGCCACTCCCTGTTGCCAGACGATGTTTTTGTCATTTTTGAAAGGATTTCCAGGGATTTCCCAGGAAAATTATATATTGTTTTTTTCAACAGAGTCTGGGCTTTAACATGAAATGTCTTGTTTGTATTTTTTAGGTGTATTCTCAATATTTTTGGGTGAAATGTGTGAAAAAAAATAAAAGAAAAATATTTTTTTACAATTTGTAGAGTTTTTTTGTAATAAAAAATGTAAGTTTGTCAATAAAATCTTATTGCGTGAGAAACCCCAATTTCTCCCGGTTACGGCGATACCACATATGTATAGGTAGACACCCTTTCCTGCCCAGAAGCCTTTTATAGCTGCTGGATGACAAATGGTTAATTAAAAAAAAAAAATGACATAGGGTCCCCCTTCCCGGGGAGGGGGACCCCATTTTTTTTTGGATTTTTAAGGGTTAAAAACCCTTAAAAATCCAAAAAAAAAAATGACGTGGGGTCCCCCTTACCCAAAGTAACCAGCCCGGGACCAGCTATGGGGGCTTGTAGGCACAGAGTGAGGGGGCCAGCTTTGGTGGCCCCCCCACCCTGCAGCCTACGAGCCCACATAGCCTATGTGGGCCCGGGCTCTTCTGCCCCCCCCTGGCCTTTGGGGAGGCAGGTAATGGGGGTGCAGGGGTTAATGGCAAGCCACCCGCTAGGGCAGGTGACTTGCCACCCCCCCAGCCTTGTGAACTGGTATAAGGGGTCTCATGGACCCCTTACCAGCTCACAAAGGGTTAACTGTTAAAAAAAAACACCACACAATAATAAAAAGTATTTTATTAGAAAAAAAAAAATTTTTTTTTACTGTACTTACCTTCGATTGCAAGCTCTTGTCCCTCGCCGCTCAGCTGACAGATGCCGGTGATCGGCATCCAGAGAAGGAGAAGGCAGGAGATCAGAGGATCTCCTGTCACCTCCTTCCCCAGCGCCGATCACCGGCATCTGAGAAGCTGAGAAAGCTGAAGCCCGTTCGGGGCCGGGATGACTTCATAAGCCCCGCCCCCAAGGGGGCGGGGCTTAGAGGCATGATGGCGGCCGCCATCGAGAAGAAGAGAGGAGAGAGCCTCCCAGGCTCTCTCCTGAAGATCGGTAAGTCCTGGGGGGGGATCGGAGGCCCCCCAGGTGAAGAGGAGGGACAGCGGGAGCCAGCGCACACACAGGTAAGTGAATGTCATTTTTATTTATTTTTTTTTTTACAGTTAGAAGCTGCTGCTGCAGAAGCGGGGGGGGGCGGCCTATTCCGGGGGCTCTCCTGGAGCCATCCGACCCCCCACGGGGGATCGGATGGCACCAAATTAAAGAGGAGACCCGGCCGGATCCAACAAGGGGTCAGGTGAGTATTTTTTATTTTTATTTTTTAAACTAGAAGCGAGGAAAGTCAAGCACGTAACACCTACGGGCTTGGCACTTAAGGCCCAGCCAAGCCAGCACGTAGGTGTTACGGGCTTGGCAACAAAAGGGTTAGGGGTGCAATTCACCAAAATTGCTTTTTTTACTTTTGGTCTGCTTTAACTGTGATTTTTGTCCAGGAATTGGGGTGGGGGGAATATTAGAGTAGCTGTACTATATAAGTCTATATCAATGAATTAAGAAACTGTCATGATTAAGGAACTGTGCCTGAAACCCATCAAAACATTTTGTCACACTATGGATTTAATAATTTATGCTGTTGGACACCAGGGCATATTTTAATATGGAGTTAATAAAGCCAGTTAATAAGGTATTCTCCTGCTGGACACTATTGCATGGTTTAGTAATTTAGCCTGTTTTCCTGATTTGGAATGCCCTGGGGGAAGGGTGTTTGGTAAACCTTATCTAGTCGCTATAGCATAGAGCGCCAGACGCTGTGTGATTAAAGCCTGTTTTTGAACACATATACACCAGTAACACCAAAACACATGGAATGACCATTCTAATGACAATTCTGCATAAAAATATAAAAAGTCAAAACAAATTCTAAAAGTGTTTGTTTGCAGTCAGGAGAGGTCACACAATCATTTGAGCAAAAAAAAAAAAAAAAAAGGATTGTCAAACACGCTGTTTAAACACAAGCAAATGAACGCCCATTGAAATTTATGGGAGAGCGACACTGAGCGAAAGGTAATACCTGGCGCTTTCAAAGCTAGAGCACCGGCGCTGCTGAGCGGCTGAGCCGCCTGTAATAATACATCAGACGCTACATGGCGCTGTTGGAGTCACTCACCAGATTCACTTTCATAAATGTGGTTTTGTGTACACCGCCCGGTGTTCACCAGACACTGCCTGCTGCTACGCGGCACTACCTGGCGCTATCCCTTCTTAAATAACCTCTTTAGTGGACAAACATGTCAGATAATGTAGCACTTTTATTAAAAAAATGATACAGCTTGGTATAGAATAGGTAACCTGCTACTTACTACCACACAGCCTAGTGAAAGTCCCCGTTTAAAGACCTCATCCCTAAATAATAGAGTAGCTTAGAGTAGCTAGCATTGAATTCCGTAATAGAGTGTAGCCATTTTAACTTATTAATGCAAGGTCGAGGTGTCAGTGCAGTTCTGCTAACCTATCCAGGACTCCCCTCTCCCGTGTGCAATGGCCATATGGAAATTTGTGGAGTTGACAGCTGATTCAGAAGAATCCAGAGAAACACAGTTTTTATTAAAATGTAGATACCGAACTTAAATACAAAGAGAAGGGGGTATCATGGGAAATCAGCTGTTTGACTCATACAGTATTGTCTGAACATCTACCGTATATCTCTACAATGTATTCAGTTCAGAGCTTTAGTTAGTCAAAGCTTTACCTCTATGATGTCATTGACAATGCACTGATTAAGATAAACAGATGTTCACTAGATATAATGTCAAATTAAATTGAGAAAGTAGTAGTCTTCGTGCCATGATTTATTACTATGAATATATGGTTCCTCGTTCTCCTGTGTTGGGACAGATTGCCTGTCTTTGTTTTTTTATTGTGCCAAAATTTGTGGCATTGACGGACCTTGAGCATTACCTGAAACCCCACCTCTGAGCCAAGCCTGAGAAGCACTGCTCTTAAATGCTTTGATTTTGAGAACAATATCCAAATTATTTAGAAAACCTTATTTTGGAGAGTCTGAGTTGTAAGTTCAACAGGAAATAATGTAGAAAATATGTTTCTTTTCATTTTATTAAGAAAACACCTGAATGTGTGATGGGGTAGTTTTTCAGGCTAGGAGAGTTTGTATAATAAAGACGTTTTTTCCCCCAAATATATAAATAAAAGCAGCATATGGAAATGTAAACTTATATGGAGAAGCTTAGTTTATTAATACCGTATTTCCCCAGTTTATTGTTTGTGGAGTTGAAAAGTCTAACAAAGTCTAACAAATGTTGTCTTCATGTCAGTTCTGGTCTTGTTTGCAGTCAAAAATAGTAAAGAAAAAGTGGCATGCAGAAAAGGACATATGTAATAGAGGACACTGTGGTATATGTAATGTTCTGAGTTATTAATACAGTATTTAATGTATGTGTTGCAAGAGGGCTGATTAAAATTCATTTTGCATACTTTACGTGATTAAAGGCAAGGTTATCACCCTCTTCAGCATGTAGCTTCATAATGGTAAAATAAAGCCTTTGCACAATGTAGGAGCCTTTCGAAATGAAATCTATATCAGTGTGATTAAGACGTCCTTTATTCCTCCTCATTAGTAAAAGGTTCTCCATGATGCCTCTGTGCAGTTTTATATCACCAAGCCAAATAACAGATGGTTCAGTGTGTGCATTTCCTAGGAGACTTTTTGGATGAAATGTTGGGATCTAAGCCCTTACAAAGAAATATTCTTAGAAGCACCTCTTGTAACATTATATCATTTTTCCTGCTTAGTCTATAAAATATCCATTGCAGATTTCTTTTTGGAATATGTCCCAATATGTTTGATTGTGAGGCATTTACCAAATAGTTAGTGGATATATTTTAATGACATGCATTATGCTACAGAAAGGCTTTTTATCACACAGCTGGGGGGGGGGGGGGTATCAGATAGTTAATTGAAACCACTACTAAACAAAAATCTGTGACTACATTTAAAGGGACACTGTAGGCAAAGAACATACAGGCTGATTCATTAATTGCGCCAGGTAGCGACAGATGAGCGACAGTAGCGTTATTTTCACAGCGCCCACTAGTATTCGCTGTGCTTGGCCGTTGTTCGGCTGTTGACAGCGACTCAGTCGGTGTGCGGTAATGTTGAATACGGGGTTAGGAGTCGCTGTTTGACAGGTTCCGCGATGTATGGGAGCGCATGACAGCGAACGGCCATAGCGAACGGCTCCCAGCATATTCATTAACAAATCACGCTCCAAAAATTCTCGCGCTGTGAAATGCTTGTTTAAACCCCAGAGCGCTGGCGGCGATGGGTTAAAAGTAGTTTTTTAACCCCCAAACATCCATATTTTTACAAAAAAAAAAAAACATGTTTTTCAAAACATTTTGTAATATGAATACATTAATATCAGACCTGTAATATCAATTCTGCACATTTTTTTTTTTCTTTTTACCTTAAAAAAATATCTAACATTGCAAAAGTGGTCACAGAATTTTTGACATTTAAAAAAAAAAAAAAAAATTTATAGCAATTAATTTTGAATATTTAAAGATTGCTCCATTGAAATGCATTGGAGAGTGGCAGGTAGCGAGAGGTCCTACCTGTCGCTGTTCAAGGTCGCTCGCTGGCGCTGTGGGGTGAGGCTGGAATAATGATGAATGATTCGCTATCTGGCGCTCTGTCAGTCGCTAAGCAGGATCGGCTTGATAAATGTGTGATTGCGGAGGGGAGCCGGCGTTCTCGTGGCGGTGAGCGTCATTACCGTTCGCTCACCATTCGCTACCTGGCGCTATCCCTTGTTAAATAAGGGCCATAGACAGTCAGTCATTCAATAGTTCACATCTTTGTGGCTGTCCTCTCACTTCCTGTCAGAATGCAGCAGCTATTACAGAATTATAAACAAGGCAAATAGTAGTGGCACACCCCCTGCATTCCTTTGCCATAGACCACCAATCATATGCTTTGCCCGCTGGTCTATATCCCCATTTCCATTTGTCAGCTCAGCTGCAATAACCCTAATTAGCAAATCAATATTGACTGCGATAAGCATTTCAATCACAGGCACACCTGGTTATCACTTGCATCACATGTGACTGCCTGTGTGTTTGTGATCAAGAAAATCATATATATATATATATATATATATATATATATATACCATTATACTGATTAGTATGCAACATCACAGAGCCAATGTGAAACTGTAAACCTTGATATCTCAGCCATTTCTTCTTCAATTTAGAAATGAAAAACAGTTTAGGACCATGCCAAATGTAGACCGACACAATGTGCAAACAATTTGCCCACAGATACCCTTTATTTCACAAATGTTCATCGAGTTTTAAATAGACAATTACAATGACCACAACAATTACCTCAAAATAGGTAAAGTGACTGCATTTGGTCTATTTTCCGTGTCAGGTGATTCAGAGCCTTGTTTTTGTGGCTGAGTTGTCCTGAGTTGTTGGAAATTACGGTATGCATATGCCAAACCACCGTATAAGTATGTATAAGTATGGCTCAAAGCGTCCGTGTGTCTGTAATTTATACGGGGTTTGCCTGCACTTGCGCGGGATTCAGAGCCCTAATTTTTCGGACCTATGAAAGCTGTAGGTTTCCAGGTCATATTTTTGCTAGAGGGAATACTTAAATGGTCTTTTGTTGCTAGTGAAAATACAGCCTACATCCTCTGCACCTACAATGGAGCCCCTTGAGTTCTGTGAACAGTACGAGCATCTGCAGCAGTGGGGGCTGTTAATTTTGTATCTTCCAGAGCTTAGGCATACCCTCAGTTGCCTAGATATCTATCAGATGACCAACCAGCAGGTGTTCAAATTCACCTGAATTAACCTCCTTTCTCTTGAGAAGCTTTACTCTGAGTTGACCCCAGCCTCAAGAAAGGGGCATGGCATTGGAGGTAAGACCAAATTGCTTGGCTGCCTTCAATTTTCAGCGAATGGCTACTTCCAAGGGAAAGAGGTACTGTCAGGTCGCATGTCCTAGCCTGCGCTGAGCCGGGCCCTGAATACATTTCTAAATGGCATGGGTGTCCTGCGGGAGAAATACTGTACATCTCTTTTACTGACAGCATTGCGGCCTGGAATGCGGTAAGGTTGTTTTTTTCAACATTTTGAATATACCATGTGTCACGGGCACCCTTGATTGTACACATGTGGCCCTGGTTCCCCCAGCTGTTTATAAGTATATGTTTTGGCATGTTTAGGTTCGCATAGCTCCTCTTTGTAGGCTACTTTCCTCTGTTGAGGCTAGCCTAGCTTCCCCTCCCCCCAAACAGCTTTCCTGTGCCCCATTTGGCCCTTGTTTTACTTTATTTTTGCTCTTCATTTGTTGTTGCCAGTCTAGGGACCCTTTTTTATTTGTGGCTTCTTTCCAGCAACCGCAAGATGGACCACTCTCTTAACGTGGAATGTGTCGTGGGACCAGATCTTCGCTTTTTCAGTGTTTTAGCCTGCTTCCCTGACTCATCCCACGATGCATTTATCTTGAGGAGTTCCGGTTATACACCCGTTTTGTGGCAAGCTGACTGGCGGTTGGCTTGTGGGTAAGTCTGTTTATTGCTGGAGCGGATCTGGCTGTTTATTGTTTATGTCGCATTTGTAATCTGTTTTTCATTTCTGTTATGTGCCCCCTTTTTGTAATTGGTCCAAGTTTCTCATGTAAGCCAATTGCTCTCCCTTCCCTCCATCACGTCGACTGTGTTCATGCCCCTCTTTGAATGTCCCCTTCTCCCTGTTACAAATCCTTAGTCCAAGCATTCTGTCTTACCATTTGCTTGTTTGGTCCTACGCTTTTGTAATTCTTAATATTTGGTCTAGGCTGTTTTGATGTTGTGTTGCCTGTTAGTAATTTAATTTCCATTTCCATTTGTCTTTTAGGTGATTCCGGTTATCCGTTGCTGCCCTGGCTCCTGACAGCCTTCTTAAGGCCCAGACACCTGGCCAGGAGGCTTATAATGGGGATCACAGCCACACACGGGCTATAGTTGAGCGTGCCATCATGCTGTTGAAGGTCAGATTTTGCTGTCTGGACTATACAGGGGGGTGCTCCTCAATAAAAGCCAGAGAAGGTCATGCAAATTATCATGGCGTGCATCAGCCTTCATAACTTTGCCTTGGGCGAGGGGGTGGCAGCATAATCGGAGGAGACAACCCCTGCCTCTGCTCCAGAGATTCCTGGAAATATGTATGCTGGCATCCAAAGCCGTGCTGGCTAAAAGCATTCAGCAGCATTTGGTGGACTCCTCCTTTTCTTGAATTTTTATGTCATTTGTGATTAATTCTATCCCTTACCTTGTCTGGGTGTGATTAAATAACATCCAAACGAAGTTCTGGTATTTATTCTCTAATTACATTATAATTGTCACAAGTTGTTGGGTTATGGCACAACACTGGATGAAGGTCAACAGAAAATTGATCAATAAAAATGGTACCCCCTCACAACGAAAAGTCCAGCATGGCAGGTTAGGGGGTGTTGTCTGGATTTGGATGTTTGCAGCTTGCTGTTCCTCAAACCTCTCCAGCCTGTGAAGGGCAGCCTGATTGCCCCCAGCCTTTGAAGGGCAACCTGGTTGGCCTCCAGCCTTTGAAAGGCAACCTGTTGGGCCCCCACCAGACCCCAAACCAGCGTCCCCATCCTCTCTTTGGAGCTGTTGGGGCTGCTACTGGCAGAATGAAGCTGGAGCTGCAGGCAGGAGTGATGATGGCCAGTCTCTGTGGTACCAGCAGCTGGTGGAGGTGTCCAGATAATATTGAGGGTTTCATCTAGATGTTTAGAGTGTCCTTACTCCAGCTCATTAATGTAATCCAGTAAAGGTGCCGTCTGTGTGGAGAAAGGTCAACATTAGTATTAGTTTTTCACAATGTTACCACACAGCCTCCAGGGCCCGAACTTTATCCTGGGTTCACCCTCCTCCTCCACCCCCCTTGTCTTTATTAAGCTAACTCATTTACCTCATCACTGTTTGGACTCTGCTCCCTTGGTGGTTGGCTGGTGGGTGGACTCTACCTTGATGTTGACATGATGGTAGCCAAACCAGAGGAGCCAGCTGTGGCTGCAGGTGGTGGGTCTTGCAAGCAATGTGCTGCTTGTTGCTGTAAAGTTAAGGCAAATGCACTGGTAGTTTCCTTTTAACAGTATATGCGTTCCTTCAAAATCCCTACAAGGGATACACACTGGGTCGCACATTGATATGGGGTCACAAATATTGGTCTGCTCACAGCCATGTTAGGGGTTCCATATAAAGGTTGCCTAATACCCTTGGTGTGTGTAGTCACACAACATATGTTGTGCAGACAAGCCCTCAAAGTTAGCTGTGCATGTGGGAACTAAGTTTTGTGGATGCTGTGTTTGGTTGGCCTACACCCCCCTGTGCCAAGCTACAATTTGCTAACATGTATTACCACTAGTGGGCACATGCTGCCTATCGGTGTCCATGGTACCCAACACCCCTGGTAGGTGTTGAGTGCAGCATCCCCAACACCTGCTCCTCAGCATGGGTAAATTGTAGAGCTTTGGGGAGTCCACCACCAGTTTTCAAGCTCAATTCAGACACAGATAATGGTGGCTTTAGTGAGTTGTCCAATGTTGCAAGCACAAGCAGCCCTCTGGATGTTCAGCACTTAACCCTCAGCCCATCTGGTGCTGAGCTTCTGCCGAACCACCACCTTCAGGTCATCCCACTTTTTCTTGGCCTGGGCATCACCCTTGGGTTCTGGCCCTGCCCCCGTCACATTGTGGGCAATCTACAAACATAACTGCTCGCTCCCACAACACTTCGGGGCCTTTGGCTCCCTTGTCGACTCCGCATGGGGCTCCGTTGAGGACTCTGCAATGGGGCCCGCAGTGGGGTCTGTCCGGGGGTCTGCATAGGCTCCAGTGTCCTGACAGTTTGTTGCTGCTGCCAGTGACCAGCTCATAGTGGCTAGTGTGGGTATTAGCAGGGGTCCTAAGGCTGGGGCTGCAGTACCTGGGCCGGGTGCTGCTGGTTCCTTGGCTAGGCCTCTGTTCCTGTCTCTGGAGGCTGTGGTGGCACCTATGGTGTGGCATATTGAGGTCCTGAGTCAGCAGTGGCAAGAAAATCTGACCCTCAGTTGTGTTCTTTTATACCTAATTGAGTGAATAGTTATATTGGAAACTATTTGTTTTATTTAACAGCCCCTCAAAGTCACAAGCAATCTATAGACTACATATGCATATGGACTCAGGCACCCTTCCGGGGTCCACCAGGACCATGAATGCTTGTTCTTTTCAGGAACTGTTCTCCGTAACCCGGGAAATTGCATATGTATTATTTGCAGCCTGGTAGTGGCGTCTGCGGAGCCAGAAGTGACAATCAGCACCAACTTCCTTAAAAGGCGGGACCCGGCCTGCAGTCTTTGCTGTCTTGTCAGCTAACCCTGGATCTGGTTTCTGTGTTCTGCTTCCCTGATAATCCTTTGACTGACTTTTGTTGTGACACCAGCTTGTTTCTGAACCACCGAACCTTCGCTGCCTGCCCTGACCTTTGCCGCCAGCAGTGACTACACTACACCACTGTGCCTCATTGTCTTGGGGCATGACCCTGGTGGCTCCTGCAGCTCAGTCTGACTTCCCCTGTGGGGGGCACCAGTGAGGACTGGTTCTATCAGTAGACTCGGGCCCGGTGGGTTGGTTGCTTTACTTTGGCAAGGCGGCACCCCCTCTCTTCCTGGGCTAATCCACTGCCTGATGACTATTAACCCTTTAAATGCCAGCCACGTAAAATTTACGTGGTTGCCTCTCCATCACTTAAGTGCCAGCCACGTAAAATTTACGTGCCTGGCATTTACCCCTGCTAGTGGGCAAAAAAAATAAAATACTCACCTGACCCCTCGTTGGATCCGGCCAGGTCTCCTCTTTAATTTGGTGCCATCCGATCCCCTATGGGGGCTTGGATGGCTCCAGGAGAGCCCCCGGAATAGGCCGCCCCCCTCGCTTCTGCAGCAGCAGCTGCTAACTGTAAAAAAAAAAAAAATGACATTCACTTACCTGCGTGTGCGCTGGCTCCCGCTGTCCCTCCTCTTCACCTGGGGGGCCTCCGATCCCCCCCCAGGACTTACGGAACTTCAGAAGAGAGCCCGGGAGGCTCTCTCCTCTTTCCTCCTCGATGGCGGCCGACATCTTAGGGGCGGGGCTAATGACGTCATCCCGGCCCCGATCTCCAGCTTCAGCCTTCTCAGCTGTCAGATGCCGGTGATCGGTGCCGGGTAAGGAGGTGGCAGGAGGTCCTCTGATCTCCTGCCTCCCCCTTCTCTGGATGCCGATCACCGGCATCTGTCATCAGAGCGGCCAGGGACAAGAGCTTACAATCGGAGGTAAGTACAGTAAAAATTTTTTTTTTTTTTTTAATAAAATACTTTTATTACTTGTGTGGTGTTTTTTTTTCACAGTTAACCCTTTGTGAGCTGGTAAGGGGTCCATGAGACCCCTTATACCAGCTCACAAGGCTCTGGGTCTGGCAAGTCACCTGCGGCTAGTGGGTGACTTGCCATTAACCCCCAGCCCCCCATTACCTGCCTCCCCAACGGCCGGGGGGGGGCAGAAGGGCCCGGGCCACTTAGTGGCTATGTGGGCTAGTAGCCTGCAAGGCCAGGGGCCACCAATGCTGGCCCCTGCGCCCTGTTCTACAAGCCCCCATAGCTGGCCCGGGTCAGTAATGCTGGGTAGGGGGGACCCTACGTCATTTTTGGGGGGATTTTTAAGGGTTTTTAACCCTTAAAATTCCAAAAAATGGGGTCCCCCCCCACCCCCCCTGGGAGGGGGGACCCTATGTCATTTTTTTTTTAATTAACCCTTTTGTGTTCTGTCATCCAGCAGCTATAAAAGGCTTCTAGCAAGTGAGCAGAAGCCAGTGATCGCCGAGGGACAGAGTGCTCCAGTATGGATGGGAGGTAAGTATTAAAAAAATAAATAATAATAAAATATTTTTTCTCTGTGTGGTGTGTTTTTTTTTACATTTAACCCCTTGTGAACTGGTAAGGGGTCCATGAGACCCTTATACCAGTTCTCAAGGCTGGGGGGATGGCAAGTCACCTGCGCTAGCCGGTGACTTGCCATTAACCCCCCGCACCCCCATTACCTGCCTCCCCAAAGGCCAGGGGGGGCAGAAGAGCCTGTGGCCACGGGCTATGCGGGCTTGTGGCCTGCAGGGCCAGGGGCCACAAAAGCTGGCCCCTGCGCCCTGTTCCTACAAGCCCTGCATAGCTGGGCCCGGGGCTGGTTACTTTGGGTAAGGGGGGCCCCATGTCATTTTTTTTGGGATTTTTAAGGAA
Organism: Gastrophryne carolinensis; assembly: GCA_027917425.1. Classification (NCBI taxonomy): domain Eukaryota; kingdom Metazoa; phylum Chordata; class Amphibia; order Anura; family Microhylidae; genus Gastrophryne; species Gastrophryne carolinensis. Next base: position 462,081,183 of record CM051235.1, read on the forward strand.
CGGGGGGCTACCGATAAATATGTGGTACCGCGTTCTAATCGGTAGAAATGGGGCTTTCACGTACAATATGGTTTTCCCTAATAAAATACTTTTTTTATTTAAAATAAAGGAGTCAAATTTCTAAAAAAAATTTTTATTTATTTATTTTTTTTTACTTAATAATAAATAACATTTACAAACAAGACATTTCATGTTAAAGCCTAAACTCTGCTGCAAAAAAATATATATATAATTTTCCTGAAAATTCCAGCAAAAATGTCGCAAAACATGGCGCAAAATGGGGAAAAATGACCTGTCAACAGAGGGTGACAAAATCTCAAGTAGGCTGGCAATTAAAAGGGTTAATAGTACCTCTGCATGTTGGGTATTGTTCTGTTCGGGGGACCTTGCGCTTTCAGACTTAGCTTGTTTTTTCTTGTTCGCATATTTATATTTTAGGAAAAGGTGTTTTTTATTCAGCTTTTTTATACATTTTTTAGATAAACCCTGCGCAACCAAGAATTCTTTGAGGGATCAATTCCAGAAAGATGAGCCCACTACAACAAGCTGGGTATGCTTAGAAAGCTAAACATGTGTACTTTCAGGGAATATATGGTTTATGGGGGATATTCCAAATGTAAAGGGTTGTTTTGGTTGAAAAATCGCAAGGTGCGCACTTTGTCTGCAGAGCTGAAATTTTCAAGAAAAATTACCGTTATGCACATGCTTTACTTTGGGGTGTTTGGCAACTCTTCCCTTGACAAAACCTATGCATGTTGGGTATCGTTCTGTTCGGGGGATGTTGCTTTTTCAGATTATTAGATTTTTTAGGAAAATGTGGCTTTGATTCTGCTTTTTTATCCTTTTTATCCTTTTTTTAGGGAAACTCTTTGCAACCAAAGAATACATTGAGGGATTACTTCCAGAAAACTGTGGCCACATCAACAAGGCTGGTACAAATAGAAAGCCTGAGGTGTGTACTTCCAGAGAATATATAGTTTGTGGGGGGTATTTCAAATGTAAAGGGTTGTTTTTCTGGAAAAACTGCAAGGTGCGCATAGCGCATATCACAGTTGTATTTTTTCTGAAAATCCCCTAAAGCTCTGTTTCAGTTTGGGGGAGTCTCCTGGGCAGGAAAGGGTGTCTACCTATACATATGTGGTACCGCTGTGACCGGGAGAAATTGGGGTTTCACACACCTTCGCAGATCACCAGCCAACAAAGCACTTTGTTGCACGTTCAGATAAGGACCCATATGTGACAGAACATATCCGAGGTGTAATTTATTTCACTATATAGTATGTATGTTGGCGTGTGTATCGCTGTGTGTGTGTGTGTGTATATATATATATGCACAAGCCCACATAGACATATACGGGTAGTTTGTGGGGTACGATTGGCCGGTTTGATCAGATGAATGATCAAGAGGTCTGATCAACCTGTGCAATCGTCACACCATATTCCTTCTATTGAAATATTAATCAATAATAATCAATAATAATATCCCACTCTGCTAGCAGGTTTCCTTCATGTAGTGACTAATGAAGTAGTGAAGATTAATAACATTCTACTCTTAAATATAACTGTGTGAATCACATTTACAGAAGGGATAACCTCACAGCATGTAAGCTTTGTCCTATCTCTTCAACCCTCCCCACTGCTTGCTTTCACATCTTAAATACACAGACCCCATGTGTAACTAAGCCTTGGCTGATTCCACCTCTATTTTGGCTCAAGCCATGAGGGCAGGGACCAGGATTTAGTCTAACCCCCATTTACAATATCTTAGTATATTCTTAAGGAGCTGGGAGTTGAATTACTCTGAGCTGCACTCGCCTGAAATCTTAGACATGTCCATAAATTTTCTTCTTCTTCTATCTTGTTTTCCCTAGTTCAAGTTAATTTCACGTCAAAACTTTGCCAAACTATTTAAAAAAAATTAACAATGGAGGGGACATTATATTAGATTCTGCCTTTACACCGTTATTTGCAAGGACACATATTTCTGTAACAGAAAACAAAGATGCTATATTTGTCTTCTAATATCGAAATGGTCTTGTTGCCCCCCTCTGGCTCTGGTTAAAATAACGTCTTATCTGCTGCAATGCTTTACACGAGACTGCACTGAAAGAAGGCAATAAAACATGTGCTTGTAATACACACTCATAAACACACACTCACGTCATACTTGGTAAGTCTGTGTAGAATTATTTAACACAAATTATCTAATTTGTTATGCATCTATTTAATCCACAATGCCAAACCTGATGTATCCTCACTCTAGGATGTCTATCTGTAGCTCTGGTTTGATACAAATCATTCAGAAGCATGTAATGTTGTAACAGTGAATCATAGGTTTACAAGTTGTATCATTTACCTATACATTATGAATTATTTAATCATTTCAATATACACTATACACACTATACATGTATTATTATTATATTATTTGTTTTGATTATTATTTTAGGAAATGTGTTCATTTTCCTCTATAAAGTGCTATGTTGTCTTTTATCTTATTTAGTTGTCTCTGGCTATGTTAAAATGTTAAGTTAAATGATTGGATGCCCGATTCCCCTTCAGTCCCATGGCATTCTATTTTGAAATACCTGGTTAGTGGGAATGTGAGTGGCCCATCAGTCATTTTTACAAAGAGGTATGCTTTAAAAAGGTGACCAACCCAATCTGGCTAGATGGTTTTCATTTATCTGAAGACATTTACAAGAAATCCATTCTCAAAGCTGAAAAAAACAGCAGAATTCTGATGAGAAAATGGGGAGCGGTGTGCGTATTTATTTAAAAGAGGGGAAGGGGTGGAAAAGGGGTGTGTCACTGTAATTTTGGTTCCCACAATCTTGATGGAGCTGGAGAATTTTAATCCCATCACTCCAATGCCAATTCACAATAATAATAATAATAAGTTTGTTGAGATGTCACCAAGACGTTTACGCTACTTAAACATGATGCTGTAGTTCATCATAAATAATGTTGGGCAAACTGAACTGCAAAGTTCGGGTACTCAAACCATGAATGGTTGAACCCAGAAAAGCTTAACCTAATGCAGAATATGCAGCAACAGCAGGAAGCGACTATACTTACCTAAACTCTGCAATCCAGTCGGCAGTTGGTGTTCTTTCCTGTCAAAATGTCCAGAAATGTCAGAAAGATGACTTCCTGCATGAGTGACACTGGCAGCAGCTAGCAGCACTTCTAGCGCCAGCTGCCAGTGTCCTCACTCATGGGGGGGTGGCCATCTTTTTGGAGCCCCAGCCATGAACATTTTGACAGAGGAATCAACCGAATCACAGGGCTCAGGAAAACTTCCTTCTGCTGCACACTCTGCATGGGGTCGTTTTTGGTTCCCAAAGTTCGGGTACCCATTGATTTCAAAGGGGTCTGGGTACAGGTCAAGTTCAGTAGCTGAACCAAACTGTTGTTCAAAGTTTGGCCAAACTTGTTGAACCCAAATTTATAGGGGTTTGGCCAACACTAATCATATGGACTTAAAGGTTAGAAATTAGGCATCCTTTTACTCATCATGGCCCACAGGTGTTGGAAAGAAGGCTGATGCACATAATCCTTTGCTTTGCTGCGCTTTCTGTCTTTGAAGGAATGTGTGTGTGTGGAGGTCAAACATAAAACACAAAATGAGGGCTCACTAGTGATTGTATCTGGATCTGGGCTGAAGCAGGATTGGACCCAGGTCTTACTGATTTGCTCTGGTTCATCCCCTCCCAGATACCAGCGAGATCCAGGTCAAATAATCCATCATGCAACACACCAATTCTGGCAGGTGGCATGCTGCCCACCATTACCCTGTGAACTCAGACCCCTTACCAGCTCACACACATTTAAAACAAAGAATTAGACAATAAAAAAGGACTTACCTTCTCCACGTCTTCCTTTATCTGTCCCCTGTCTCTTCTCTGCAGGTCTGCCGGGTTGAGTTCTTCCTCCTGATCCGGCAGCTGTCATCTGGCTCCTTTGGTATTTGTAGTGAGGGGGGGGACAGGTCCCCCCTTCCCCTTCCTTGGTGGCCCGCTAAGATAGTGATTTACCCTGCATGTCACTCTCATCCAGTGATGTCATTAGTCACATGTGGAGATAACGCAGAGGCTCCTCTTCTGTGGTCTAAAAGTTTCCTTTCGTAGTGGGCCTGGCATTAGCTTGGTGGGACTCCAACAAAGGAGCAAGGACCTGTGTTTCTGATTAATTAATCCAGGACATAGGGAAAATACAGTTATTGCACCCACATCAATTAAGACAAACCTATAATGGCAAGACAAACAACATCACTGGCAAGGTAGTCTGGAACTTGAAATGCTTTTATATGACCTGCATTGAAGTGAAGGCCAAGACGGCAGGAACTGACAGAACATGGATGTGGTTAATTGGCTACAGTCAGAATGTCTGTAGGCTATTGGCTATTGTTTGAATAGTCAGATTGTGCCTCCTCCAGGAAACTGGATTTTGTTTGTGCACATGATTGGTTCTTTGACTAGAGACAGTTATTCGTAAGGTTTTTCGTAAGGCTATTGGCTATTGTTTGAATAGTCAGATTGTGCCTCCTCCAGTAAACTGGATTTTGTTTGTGCACATGATTGGTTCTTTGACTAGAGATAGTTATTTTTTGTAAAAATGCCCTCTGAAAGTTGAATTCAATGTTTGGTGCTTTGACAAATAATAACTCTAGATTTCAACACACTTTTGGATTTAGCAAGGCTACTGGCATGTTGTATATTTAAAATGACTATGTAATTCTGAGATTCTACTGGATAAAAAAAATAATTGGAAATAAATTCAGAGGGAAATAGTGTTACCCAGGTTTTGCAGTAATTATTATAATGTGAATGTATCTATGGAATTCCATGCTTTGACATTTACACATGTTGCTCTAAAATGCTCAAGGAAAAAACTTCCCATGGTGCAGTTATCTTATACATGTATGTTTTAAACAGAGCCTGAAGTGCTTTTCAGTTTTTAATCCTTGCATTTCCACTTTTTATAGTAATTGCTTTTACACTACCTAGTAATTTTTCCAAGCTTTACCTGAAGATTGCTGCATATTTGCATGAACGCAGTTTGGGGCATTTTCCACAGCAATTACACAGATTATTATTTAGTATGCTTCCCCTATATCATATTCCTCTGGAGCACAAAAACAGTAACCTGCCATATTTACCCATTGTATAGGGACTTTAGATCCAACATACAGTTTTGAATATAGCTAATACATCAGAAGTGTATACCATCGTCAACTCCATCATCCAATGGTTTTGATTATTTGCATTTTTTGGCTCATTCACATACATTGCTGATAAGGTCTGGTTATCAGGAAACATGCTATGCCCAGTCTCTTTCAGTCTCTATGCATGTTTTAGATGTAATATTTACATTTAAAGGGTTTCTCCAGGTTAATTGAAAAAGCTCTCTTTCCTTACCTCCCGTGCAGCTGATTCATCATGCTGTGCTGTTCCATATGGTTGTTGTTTCTTTTTTGTAGCCCATTTTCTATTGCCATATCAACCAAAATGTAGACTGTACCTTTTCCTCTTCTTTTATGTTGTTATTTAAACAAATTTACTCATGTCCAGTAGCACTTTATACAGCAACAAGCAAGGAACAGATTGCATTTCCCTAAAATGGGGTAAACTGGTGCAAACTAGCATATGTGGAGCTGAGCATCAATTAACATAGTTTCCCATGCAATGATGTTTAAAGCCCCTCTCTAGACACATGCTGACTTCCTCCCAACTTATCTCTCATGGGAACCATGTAAATAGCCATTTGAAAGCATATAAAAATTGTATCTAATTAGCTGATGTTATTTAGAAAAAGCTGCTGACTTTCCTTTCATTTCTGGGCATGGCTTAGCTAGGAAGTCCATCGGCATGATTCAAAGCCTGCCCATGTATGCTCGTTCCGAGAATCGGAACCCAGGTAATTGCGATAGCTCGTATCATTCACAGCCGCTTTCCAAGAAAAGTTCATTCTTGTGTAAGTGGGCGTATGTGCTTTGCCTACACTTGTGGTTTAGCTGAGCATTTACGTTATTTGCTGCCAAAGTAGTCTTGGAAGTCTTGTTTTTGGACGTAAATTGCTGTGGACTCCATTGTTCTTTGTGTGCCGTATCCTTTGTTGGCTTTCCGGCCTATGCCTTTTTTTTGTTTTTCCCAGCTATTTTAAGGTGTTTCCTGCTGTCCCCCACCAGTGTATCCATGGTAGTCTGCATGTTCTTCACCATACTTAACTTCTTCCACCACTGTCATTTAGGGCATGCCATGTAATCTGCATGTCCTTGCGCATACTTATCTTCTCCCCCCTGCTGGAATCTATGGCATCCCATGTAATTTGCATGTCCTTGAACATACTTATCTTCCCCCCGCTAGCATCTAGGGCATCCCATGTAGTCTGCAAGTCCTTGCACATACTTACCTTTGTCCCCCCTGCTGGCATCTCGGGCATCCCATGTAGTCTGCATGTCCTTGCACATACTTATCTTCCCCCCCACTGACATCTAGGGCATCCCATGTAGTCTACATGTCCTTGCACATACTACCTTTGTATCTTGGTTGCCACATCATCTGCTTCTACCTACTTTTACTCACCTCCTACTTTGGCCACCTTCTGATTTGGTGTTTGGTTGGTTTGCGTTTGGTTTGCGTTTGTGCTGTTTGTTTGGTTTGCTTCTGCTTTATGTGGTTGCATAGAAATTACACCAATATGCACAGCATATAACTTTAAAACTTGTTTTATAAAAACCTTTTTTTTTATGACTTTTTAATAATTTTTTTAATTAAAAATTGTATTTATATATATAAAAAAAAAAACCATGGCACCTGCAAAGACACTTTGCAAAGGCACTAGCACTTATTTATCCACATGTGTACTTGTACATGCATGCACATTTCTACATTTTTACCCAAACTGGTTGATGCATATTTTTAGGGGGGCATCCTCCTCCATGGTAATATCCATTCTTCAGGGTCTGTAGAGGGAAAGAACTTGAGTTAGTATTTATGGGCATATGTTGTTTGTGGAATGCTGCTTGTATTGTTCTGCTTCACTGTCTTTTCACCCACCTCTTGGTCTTGTCTTGCACCCTTCCGTATCTAATGATGCTCACCGTCTGAAAATTTTGTAGGGACAGAGAAGCACAACGCACCAGCACTTAGCAAACATGTTATTAGACTTTTCATACAGCACAACCTGTGTGTTTTTTGGGTATTGGCCTGCCAGAGCTGTAGGCAACTCCAAGCCAAACACACCCTCCTCTTGAGCGGGCTTCATGGCTGGTGTTGGTGCTGAATCAGAGGAGGAAGAGGACATTGTCAGGGTTCAGCGCCACCTCGTTACACCCACACCCTGTCTTCTGAGCCCCACTGGTTGGAGCCCTTGCCTCTCTGTGGGCTTGAACCGCAGCCAGAACTCCCCAGCTACAAAAGGAAATAACATTTTGTAAAGCATGTAACTCATAACCCTGATAGCTCACCTTCTCTGTTGTACCTTTGGTCCATGAAAGACTGCAAAGAACAAACAGATGTGCAATGTTAACTTATGTCCCCTGTTTTGGTCTCCTTTAGCTCCACATGCACAATCTGCCCCTTTAAGTAATTTTCAGGGACAGTGCAAGCACCCAAGCCTCGTGTAAGCTAGTGTATACCAATGCTACCTAATCCACCTCTCCTATCTCACAGTAGTAGTGGATTGCAAGCGCAGATGCACTTAGGCCAAAAGGCGTTTCTAACTCTCCGCTCCGCTACTACTGTCAGATAGGGCTCGCTGACCATGGCCAGATACAAGCCGAATACAGCTCTCCCATCCCACAATAGTAGCGGATAGTTTAAAATAGGTGTATAAACCGTATCTCCTCAAGAGAAATGCATGGGATGAGCCAGGGAAGCCACTGAAAATGTGAAAAAGTGAAGATCCGGCCCCACAACTCATTGGACATTAAGAGACTGGCTCATCTTGCGGCTGCTGAAAAGAAGCCACAAAAAAAAAACAGTCACTAGGCTCGCAACAACAAATGAACAACAAAAATTAAGTAAAACAATGTCCAAATGGGACACAGTTAAGCTGTTTGGGAGGAGGGGAAGCTAAGCTAGCCTCAAGAGAGTGGGCTACCAGGAGGAACAATGTGGACCTAAACATACCAAAACATATACTCCTGAGCAGCTGGGGGAACCAGGGCCACATGCGTACAATCGATGGTGCCCATGGCATATTCGCTGTTTGAAAAGAAGCCCAACATCACCACGTTCCTGGCTGTCATGCTGTCAGGGAAAGAGATGTATTTCTCCTACAGGAAAGCCATGCCATCAAGAAATTTAGCGAGGGCGCAGCTCAGTGAGGGCTGGGACATGCCAACTGACAGTGTCCCTATCCTCTGGAAGGAGCCATTCCTAAAAAATGGACGGAGACAACCAATTTGGTCATACCTCCAATTGCATGCCCCTTTCTCGGGGTGAGGGCCAACCATTGTCCGTATCTCTGAGTAAAGCTTCTCAAGAAAAAGGCAGTTCAGTTGTGTCAATTTGAATGCCTGCTGATCGGTCATGTGACCCTATCCAAGCCATGGCGGGTATGCCTAAGGTACATGGTTAACAGCCCCCTCGCAGATGCTCGTAATCTTTACAGAACTTTTCAAGGGGTTCCATCATAGGTGCGGAGGATGTTGGCTGTATTTTCATTAGCAAAAAGAGGCTGTTCAAGTATTCTTGCTACCAAAAAGATGACATAATGCACAAATCAGGGCTAAACCCTTAAAATTAAGGACGTACGGATGCCATGAGCCGTAATTATATAGCGAACGTGAGGTTTGGCGAACGCATATCGTAATTTCCCGTGACTGCCAAGATCAATAGTCTGAATTTATCAAATTTGATAAATTCACGTTCAGTAATGCACCCAGTGAGTCAATGAAATTCTCTGTGTTTTTTTGTAATTACGATAAAAATCCCAAGGCATTGTCTCTCTCTGGACCTTCCTCCAATTTGCCAGCCTTGGAGGAATGGTTTCGAGAAAGAGTGACTGTATGGTCTAAGATCCAGGAGAATCTTAAAGTGGCTATTAAGTGGCACAAGGCCAACGGACATAGGTCCATGGAGCCTCTATTTCAGGTGGTTGATTTGGTCTGGGTTTCCACCCAAAACATTGCCTTGCACCACCTTTCATCGAAATTGGACGTAAATACATAAATATACGTAAATACATAGTAACATAGTGTGTAAGGCTGAATAAAGACTTTAGTCCATCCAGTTCAGCCTGTTTAACTCCTTCCAGTGGTCTAGTAGCCATAGCTGGAAATATTATTACATGCCAGGAAGGCATCAAGGCCACTTTTGAACATTTTTACTGTATCCATCATTACTACCTCCTCTGCCAGCGAGTTCCATAGTCTCACTGCTCTTACAGAGAAGAATCCCCTCCTATGTCGGTGGAGAAAGCACCTTTCCTCTAACCTTAGTGGATGCCCTCGGGTTATGGTTACACTCCGGGGTATAAATAGATTGTGGGACAGATCTTTGTATTGACCCCGCATATATTTATACATAGTTATTAGATCACCCCTCGATCGTCTTTTTTCTAGACTAAATAAACCTAACTTGGACAATCTTTCAGGGTACTCTAGCCCCCACACTCCTTTTATTAACTTCGTTGCCCTTCTTTGAACACGCTCCAGTTCTGATATGTCCTTCTTAAGCACAGGTGACCAGAACTGTACACAGTATTCCATATGGGGTCTGACCAGTGACTTGTACAGGGGTAAAATGATGCTCTGGTCATGAGCACCTATGCCCCTCCTGATGCACCCCATGATCCTATTTGTTTTGGCAGCAGCTGCCTGACATTGATTACTACAGTTGTGCTTATTGTCAACTAAAACCCCTAGGTCCTTTTCCATTGTTGTTTTACCAAGTGTTTCTATATTTAGTGTGTAATCATGACACAGATTTCTCCTTCCCATGTGCATAACCTTACATTTATCTGTGTTAAACTTCATTTGCCATTTAACTGCACATGCTTCCAATTTATCTAAATCTGTTTGTAGCTGCCTGCTGTCCTCTTTTGTTTTAATTACTTTACTCAGCTTAGTATCATCTGCAAAGATTGAGACTTTACTGTTTAATCCATACCCAATGTCATTTATATATATATTGAAGAAAATTGGTCCCAGAACTGACCCTTGTGGTACTCCACTAGTAACAGTGACCCAAACTGAGTGTATACCATTGATAACCACCCTCTGCTTCCGATCATTAAGCCAATTTCCCACCCATCTGCACACGTTTTCCCCCAGTCCAAGCATTCTCATCTTTTGTACCAGCCTTTTATGTGACACAGTATCAAATGCTTTAGAAAAGTCAAGATATATGATATCCAATGACTCCCCCTGATCCAATCTTGAACTTACCTCCTCATAAAAGCGGATTAGGTTTGTCTGGCAGGAGCGATTCCTCATAAATCCATGCTGATATGGAGTAATAAGGTCATTTTCCCCAAGGTGCTCCAGGATAGTATTCCTTAAGAAACCTTCAAACAGCTTGCCCACCACAGATGTTAAGCTTACCGGTCTGTAGTTCCCCGGTTCCCCCCTAGATCCCTTTTTGAATATTGGCACCACATTTGCCAAGCGCCAATCCCTCTGAACAGACCCTGTAGTTATGGAATCCACAAATATTAGAAATAATGGCTTGTCTATTACTGTACATGGAATTCCATGCTTTGACATTTACACATGTTGCTCTAAAATGCTCAAGGAAAAAACTTCCCATGGTGCAGTTATCTTATACATGTATGTTTTAAACAGAGCCTGAAGTGCTTTTCAGTTTTTAATCCTTGCATTTCCACTTTTTATAGTAATTGCTTTTACACTACCTAGTAATTTTTCCAAGCTTTACCTGAAGATTGCTGCATATTTGCATGAACGCAGTTTGGGGCATTTTCCACAGCAATTACACAGATTATTATTTAGTATGCTTCCCCTATATCATATTCCTCTGGAGCACAAAAACAGTAACCTGCCATATTTACCCATTGTATAGGGACTTTAGATCCAACATACAGTTTTGAATATAGCTAATACATCAGAAGTGTATACCATCGTCAACTCCATCATCCAATGGTTTTGATTATTTGCATTTTTTGGCTCATTCACATACATTGCTGATAAGGTCTGGTTATCAGGAAACATGCTATGCCCAGTCTCTTTCAGTCTCTATGCATGTTTTAGATGTAATATTTACATTTAAAGGGTTTCTCCAGGTTAATTGAAAAAGCTCTCTTTCCTTACCTCCCGTGCAGCTGATTCATCATGCTGTGCTGTTCCATATGGTTGTTGTTTCTTTTTTGTAGCCCATTTTCTATTGCCATATCAACCAAAATGTAGACTGTACCTTTTCCTCTTCTTTTATGTTGTTATTTAAACAAATTTACTCATGTCCAGTAGCACTTTATACAGCAACAAGCAAGGAACAGATTGCATTTCCCTAAAATGGGGTAAACTGGTGCAAACTAGCATATGTGGAGCTGAGCATCAATTAACATAGTTTCCCATGCAATGATGTTTAAAGCCCCTCTCTAGACACATGCTGACTTCCTCCCAACTTATCTCTCATGGGAACCATGTAAATAGCCATTTGGAAGCATATAAAAATTGTATCTAATTAGCTGATGTTATTTAGAAAAAGCTGCTGACTTTCCTTTCATTTCTGGGCATGGCTTAGCTAGGAAGTCCATCGGCATGATTCAAAGCCTGCCCATGTATGCTCGTTCCGAGAATCGGAACCCAGGTAATTGCGATAGCTCGTATCATTCACAGCCGCTTTCCAAGAAAAGTTCATTCTTGTGTAAGTGGGCGTATGTGCTTTGCCTACACTTGTGGTTTAGCTGAGCATTTACGTTATTTGCTGCCAAAGTAGTCTTGGAAGTCTTGTTTTTGGACGTAAATTGCTGTGGACTCCATTGTTCTTTGTGTGCCGTATCCTTTGTTGGCTTTCCGGCCTATGCCTTTTTTTTGTTTTTCCCAGCTATTTTAAGGTGTTTCCTGCTGTCCCCCACCAGTGTATCCATGGTAGTCTGCATGTTCTTCACCATACTTAACTTCTTCCACCACTGTCATTTAGGGCATGCCATGTAATCTGCATGTCCTTGCGCATACTTATCTTCTCCCCCCTGCTGGAATCTATGGCATCCCATGTAATTTGCATGTCCTTGAACATACTTATCTTCCCCCCGCTAGCATCTAGGGCATCCCATGTAGTCTGCAAGTCCTTGCACATACTTACCTTTGTCCCCCCTGCTGGCATCTCGGGCATCCCATGTAGTCTGCATGTCCTTGCACATACTTATCTTCCCCCCACTGACATCTAGGGCATCCCATGTAGTCTACATGTCCTTGCACATACTACCTTTGTATCTTGGTTGCCACATCATCTGCTTCTACCTACTTTTACTCACCTCCTACTTTGGCCACCTTCTGATTTGGTGTTTGGTTGGTTTGCGTTTGGTTTGCGTTTGTGCTGTTTGTTTGGTTTGCTTCTGCTTTATGTGGTTGCATAGAAATTACACCAATATGCACAGCATATAACTTTAAAACTTGTTTTATAAAAACCTTTTTTTTTTATGACTTTTTAATAATTTTTTTAATTAAAAATTGTATTTATATAAAAAAAAAAAAAAAACATGGCACCTGCAAAGACACTTTGCAAAGGCACTAGCACTTATTTATCCACATGTGTACTTGTACATGCATGCACATTTCTACATTTTTACCCAAACTGGTTGATGCATATTTTTAGGGGGGCATCCTCCTCCATGGTAATATCCATTCTTCAGGGTCTGTAGAGGGAAAGAACTTGAGTTAGTATTTATGGGCATATGTTGTTTGTGGAATGCTGCTTGTATTGTTCTGCTTCACTGTCTTTTCACCCACCTCTTGGTCTTGTCTTGCACCCTTCCGTATCTAATGATGCTCACCGTCTGAAAATTTTGTAGGGACAGAGAAGCACAACGCACCAGCACTTAGCAAACATGTTATTAGACCTTTCATACAGCACAACCTGTGTGTTTTTTGGGTATTGGCCTGCCAGAGCTGTAGGCAACTCCAAGCCAAACACACCCTACTCTTGAGCGGGCTTCATGGCTGGTGTTGGTGCTGAATCAGAGGAGGAAGAGGACATTGTCAGGGTTCAGCGCCACCTCGTTACACCCACACCCTGTCTTCTGAGCCCCACTGGTTGGAGCCCTTGCCTCTCTGTGGGCTTGAACCGCAGCCAGAACTCCCCAGCTACAAAAGGAAATAACATTTTGTAAAGCATGTAACTCATAACCCTGATAGCTCACCTTCTCTGTTGTACCTTTGGTCCATGAAAGACTGCAAAGAACAAACAGATGTGCAATGTTAACTTATGTCCCCTGTTTTGGTCTCCTTTAGCTCCACATGCACAATCTGCCCCTTTAAGTAATTTTCAGGGACAGTGCAAGCACCCAAGCCTCGTGTAAGCTAGTGTATACCAATGCTACCTAATCCACCTCTCCTATCTCACAGTAGTAGTGGATTGCAAGCGCAGATGCACTTAGGCCAAAAGGCATTTCTAACTCTCCGCTCCGCTACTACTGTCAGATAGGGCTCGCTGACCATGGCCAGATACAAGCCGAATACAGCTCTCCCATCCCACAATAGTAGCGGATAGTTTAAAATAGGTGTATAAACCGTATCTCCTCAAGAGAAATGCATGGGGATGAGCCAGGGAAGCCACTGAAAATGTGAAAAAGTGAAGATCCGGCCCCACAACTCATTGGACATTAAGAGACTGGCTCATCTTGCGGCTGCTGAAAAGAAGCCACAAAAAAAAAACAGTCACTAGGCTCGCAACAACAAATGAACAACAAAAATTAAGTAAAACAATGTCCAAATGGGACACAGTTAAGCTGTTTGGGAGGAGGGGAAGCTAAGCTAGCCTCAAGAGAGTGGGCTACCAGGAGGAACAATGTGGACCTAAACATACCAAAACATATACTCCTGAGCAGCTGGGGGAACCAGGGCCACATGCGTACAATCGATGGTGCCCATGGCATATTCGCTGTTTGAAAAGAAGCCCAACATCACCACGTTCCTGGCTGTCATGCTGTCAGGGAAAGAGATGTATTTCTCCTACAGGAAAGCCATGCCATCAAGAAATTTAGCGAGGGCGCAGCTCAGTGAGGGCTGGGACATGCCAACTGACAGTGTCCCTATCCTCTGGAAGGAGCCATTCCTAAAAAATGGACGGAGACAACCAATTTGGTCATACCTCCAATTGCATGCCCCTTTCTCGGGGTGAGGGCCAACCATTGTCCGTATCTCTGAGTAAAGCTTCTCAAGAAAAAGGCAGTTCAGTTGTGTCAATTTGAATGCCTGCTGATCGGTCATGTGACCCTATCCAAGACATGGCGGGTATGCCTAAGGTACATGGTTAACAGCCCCCTCGCAGATGCTCGTAATCTTTACAGAACTTTTCAAGGGGTTCCATCATAGGTGCGGAGGATGTTGGCTGTATTTTCATTAGCAAAAAGAGGCTGTTCAAGTATTCTTGCTACCAAAAAGATGACATAATGCACAAATCAGGGCTAAACCCTTAAAATTAAGGACGCACGGATGCCATGAGCCGTAATTATATAGCGAACGTGAGGTTTGGCGAACGCATATCGTAATTTCCCGTGACTGCCAAGATCAATAGTCTGAATTTATCAAATTTGATAAATTCACGTTCAGTAATGCACCCAGTGAGTCAATGAAATTCTCTGTGTTTTTTTGTAATTACGATAAAAATCCCAAGGCATTGTCTCTCTCTGGACCTTCCTCCAATTTGCCAGCCTTGGAGGAATGGTTTCGAGAAACCATTGGTCTAAGATCAGGAGAATCTAAGATCCAGGAGAATCTTAAAGTGGCTATTAAGTGGCACAAGGCCAACGGACATAGGTCCATGGAGCCTCTATTTCAGGTGGTTGATTTGGTCTGGGTTTCCACCCAAAACATTGCCTTGCACCACCTTTCATCGAAATTGGACGTAAATACATAAATATACGTAAATACATAGTAACATAGTGTGTAAGGCTGAATAAAGACTTTAGTCCATCCAGTTCAGCCTGTTTAACTCCTTCCAGTGGTCTAGTAGCCATAGCTGGAAATATTATTACATGCCAGGAAGGCATCAAGGCCACTTTTGAACATTTTTACTGTATCCATCATTACTACCTCCTCTGCCAGCGAGTTCCATAGTCTCACTGCTCTTACAGAGAAGAATCCCCTCCTATGTCGGTGGAGAAAGCACCTTTCCTCTAACCTTAGTGGATGCCCTCGGGTTATGGTTACACTCCGGGGTATAAATAGATTGTGGGACAGATCTTTGTATTGACCCCGCATATATTTATACATAGTTATTAGATCACCCCTCGATCGTCTTTTTTCTAGACTAAATAAACCTAACTTGGACAATCTTTCAGGGTACTCTAGCCCCCACACTCCTTTTATTAACTTCGTTGCCCTTCTTTGAACACGCTCCAGTTCTGATATGTCCTTCTTAAGCACAGGTGACCAGAACTGTACACAGTATTCCATATGGGGTCTGACCAGTGACTTGTACAGGGGTAAAATGATGCTCTGGTCATGAGCACCTATGCCCCTCCTGATGCACCCCATGATCCTATTTGTTTTGGCAGCAGCTGCCTGACATTGATTACTACAGTTGTGCTTATTGTCAACTAAAACCCCTAGGTCCTTTTTCATTGTTGTTTTACCAAGTGTTTCTATATTTAGTGTGTAATCATGACACAGATTTCTCCTTCCCATGTGCATAACCTTACATTTATCTGTGTTAAACTTCATTTGCCATTTAACTGCACATGCTTCCAATTTATCTAAATCTGTTTGTAGCTGCCTGCTGTCCTCTTTTGTTTTAATTACTTTACTCAGCTTAGTATCATCTGCAAAGATTGAGACTTTACTGTTTAATCCATACCCAATGTCATTTATATATATATTGAAGAAAATTGGTCCCAGAACTGACCCTTGTGGTACTCCACTAGTAACAGTGACCCAAACTGAGTGTATACCATTGATAACCACCCTCTGCTTCCGATCATTAAGCCAATTTCCCACCCATCTGCACACGTTTTCCCCCAGTCCAAGCATTCTCATCTTTTGTACCAGCCTTTTATGTGACACAGTATCAAATGCTTTAGAAAAGTCAAGATATATGATATCCAATGACTCCCCCTGATCCAATCTTGAACTTACCTCCTCATAAAAGCGGATTAGGTTTGTCTGGCAGGAGCGATTCCTCATAAATCCATGCTGATATGGAGTAATAAGGTCATTTTCCCCAAGGTGCTCCAGGATAGTATTCCTTAAGAAACCTTCAAACAGCTTGCCCACCACAGATGTTAAGCTTACCGGTCTGTAGTTCCCCGGTTCCCCCCTAGATCCCTTTTTGAATATTGGCACCACATTTGCCAAGCGCCAATCCCTCTGAACAGACCCTGTAGTTATGGAATCCACAAATATTAGAAATAATGGCTTGTCTATTACTGTACATAACTCCCTTAAAACACGAGGATGTATGTCATCTGGTCCCGGTGATTTATCGATTTTTATCTGCTTGAGACGGTGCTGGACTTCTTCCTTGGTTAGACCAGTGACATTTAATGGAGGGTTTCGGTTATTCCCCTGCATTTCACTCGGCATGTCAAATTCTTTTGTGAATATAGAAGCAAAGAAGTTGTTAAGCAAATTTGCTTTCTCCTCATTTCCCTCTATAGGTGTCCCCTCCTTGCTTTTCAAGGGGCCCACACCCTCAGGTTTGTACCTTTTACGGTTTATGTAGCTAAATAATAATTTGGGGTTAGTTTTACTCTCTTTCCCGACCAGTCTTTCTGTCTCCAGCTTAGCTGCCCTTATCTGTTGTTTACATTGTTTATTTTCTTCTTTGTAGTTTTTTACAGCTTCCGCTGTCCCTTCCTGCTTTAAACATTTAAATGCCTTTTTTTTTGTTGTTTATTGCCCCCTTAACCTTTTTATTTAGCCACATCGGTTTACATGTGTGTCTAATAGTTTTATTCCTGTAAGGTATATATCTGTCACAATGAAAATTAAGTATTCCTTTGAAAGTATCCCATTTAGCGTCCATGCTTTTGTTTTTAAGGACATTTTTCCAGTCAATGCAGTGTAGGGCATCTCTAAGTTGGTCAAACTTTGCCTTTTTGAAGTCCCGCATTTTTGTGGCTCCTTGATAAGGCTCCCTAGTGACTGCTAATTGGAAATTAATGATATTATGATCACTGCTTCCAAGGTGTCCCTCAATGTCATGATTAAGGGCTGATTTGTGCCCGAAACGCGTTGGCATTCAAGCTGCTCCCTAATGCTTTATCTTGACTTGTATTCGTGGATGGAATTCTTTTAAAGATTTTTGTATGGAATAAACATGGATGTTACATCCTTTTTAAAGCGGATTAAGGCTGGCGTACTAATTTGTCCCCCAACCTGTACCTTTATTACTTTGTCTGGTACATTGGTTAGTATTAGGTCCAATATGGCTTTCCCCCTTGTTGGAGCTTGTACTTTTTGGGAAAGTTAGCCATCTTTTGTTTTAGATAAAAAACTATTACTTTTATGCGAAACACATGTTTCAGCATCCCAGTCTATATCTGGGTAGTTAAAGTCCCCCATAATCACTACCTCATTTAGTTTAGCGGCTATATCTATTTGCCTTAGCATCATATTTTCTATGGATTTGGATATATCTGGAGGTTTATAGCAAACTCCCATCAGTATTTTATTTTTGTTTCTCCCTCCATGTATTTCTACCCACACAGACTCCACATGGTCATTCCCCTCACATATATCCTTCCGCAGAGCAGGCTGTAGAGAGGATTAATTAAGAGGACAATTAAGCAAATTCCACCCCCTTTGCGTTTGTTACGGTCCCTCCTAAACACACAGCATCCCTGTACATGTATTGCCCAGTCATAGCTTTCATCCATCCAGGTCTCTGTTACCCCCACTATATCATATTGTTCTTCTGTTATTATCAGTTCTAGTTCATCCATTTTATTAGTCAAGCTTCTAGCATTTGTAAGCATGCATTTCAAATGCTTATGACAATTTTGATAATTTTGTATATTGCCCTTATTCCTGCTAGATGTGCTAACCCCTCCCCCCTCTCCACCCCCAGTTTCATGTCTACACCCACTGTCACTTTCTTTCCTAACTTCCCTTTGGAATAGATTTTACCCTCCCCCCCCCAGTGCTTAGTTTAAACACTCCTCTAACCTTTTAGCCATCTTCTCCCCCAGAACAGATGCACCCTTCTCATTGAGGTGCAACCCATCCCTGCCAAAGAACCTGTAGCCCACTGTGAAGTCGGCCCAGTTCTCTAAGAACCCAAACCCCTCCTTTTTACTCCAATTTTTGAGCCACCTGTTTACCTCTCTAATCTCCTGCTGCCTCTCTGGTGTGGCTCTTGGTACTGGTAGTATTTCTGAGAATACTACAGTTGAGGTCCTTGCCTTAAGCTTACGGCCTAAGTCCCTGTGCTTGTTCAGGGCTAGCCTCCCTGTAACTTTTACCCCTACCCTTCCTTCTAACTGTTATCCAGCTAGCTGCCTTATTTTCCTGCTTTTCCTCTCCCCCATACTACCACTCTCTCCTTCCCCTGACCCATTGAGTTCCAGCTCTTTTGCATGATAACAATGTCTCTCAGTGTTGCCAATTGCTTATTTAGATCATGAATGATGGCTTCCAAATCAGCGATTCGCAGACATCCGGGGCATAAATATCCACCATCGACCGATTGATCAAAAAGTGCATACATAGCACAAGATGTACACTGGACAGCATTGTTAGGCATGGAACCCATTGTATCAATTTGTGGGAACACCAAGTGTAGAATTTACAACACTTAAAATAACAATCTGAAATCAAAGGCAGATACTTACAGCTTCAGCACTTCTGCTTTTAACTCCTGCTTTAACTCACCACTTCCAAGCTGCCACTTACAGAGTCAGCCTCCAAGAGCCCCTTTCCAATAATACAAAAAATTTGTGAGGTTACCTTCAAAGTTGAATTTCCGCCTTCCATGAAAATCTCTAATGGGTTTTATGTATACTTGCTGAAATTTGCTGGTAATATTCAGGGGTCTTCTCCACCACTTGTCATTGCAGAAAATAATCCTGAATATGAAATCAATAAAATTCTCGACTCGAATATTGTGTAACTTGTTAAAATATTTAATTGATTTGAAGGGATTTGGTCCTGGGGAGAGATGTGGAGTGACAGCCAAGGATGTTCAGACCAATGCTCAGGTTGTTCATGGGCCAATGGGCCCATGATAACATTCTGCTGGGTGCTATGGGGCCTCTGCTTTAGGTATTGTTATCCGTTGCTATACATTTTTGTTTTCCGTTTTTGCGGTGTTGTTTCCCGTTGCTAGCAATCTATAGGGAAGTGCACCACACTACTGGTAATGAATAGGTGCCGGACATGGGGGTAACATAATTCCACAACAACAAACAAAATGGAGGAGCCTAGACTGTTCCCTCCAACCCCCACACAAGGCCGCACACTGACTATAAGAAATGTATAAAAACTAATTTTAATAGATACCATATATATCAAAAAGACATCTACATAACATACAGACAATGTTAAAAAACACGAAACACAAGCAGGAGTATCCCGATCAAGGTGACTATTGCATCAATATAATCGCCATAAATATATACACAATAAATATATGCATAATGCTATGAATGTACCCAAAGTGTTGAAGGTGGAAAATCAATGCATAAATAAAAAGTGTGTCCTATAAAAAATGAACGAGTGAGTGTAAGACAGTCTGCCTGTGAAGAAAGTGTGCAAAGTATATGTGTAATTAACAAAATAGGTAATGTGTACAGAAAGACCAGAAAGGCTGGATTCTGTTGATAATCTAAAACTCTAACAATCAGTATCAGTGTGTAAAAAAACTAGGAAAGTGAACAACAGTTTGGTCATTCAGCAATAAAATCACAAAAGATGTAAATAATAAGAGCAATGGTACTTAACATGTCACCAGGGGTCCCCCCTTTTTATACATTTCTTATAGTCAGTGTGCGGCCTTGTGTGGGGGTTGGAGGGAACAGTCTAGGCTCCTCCATTTTGTTTGTTGTTGTTTCCCGTTGCTGACTTTGCCTTGCCTGAGCATTTCTTTGATCTCTGCCTGGACCGGTGCCTGCCTGACTCTGAGCCTGTCTTATCTTCTGTAGCACAAACTCTCAGACCACCTGGTTTATACCCTTGGCTTGACCTTCAACCTTTCTTCTGCTACCCCCCTTGTTGCCACGTATCATCTTCCCATGTATGACTCTGGCCATCCTGACATAGGCCAGTCTACTCCCTGGGCCATCAGACTTCAACCTGTAAGTCCGCATCTTTTGTGCTACCTAAGTCCTGGGGGCAACTGTGTCCAGGGAGGGGAATCCAGTGTCCAAGCGAATGAGGACTTGTCTATATGCAGAAGCAGCAGCAGAGATTGGGGGTTGCAGACTCACCTGAAGGCGGGTGTCCAATGGGGCTTGACATAAGCTATTTGAACAGGTTGCTCAGTGTATTGTTAAGCATACAATTACTAAAAATAATACATACATACAAAAAAAAATCATACATTTCATACAAATGGATGAAGCATATCTTTGGAGTGGGATAGATCTGGTTTAGGGGGGTAGGCTAGTGGCGAGTAGTTTTGTTCTCTGTTGTTGCATATGTTGTCTTTTTCCCTAAGGACATTTTTGGAGTTTGGGGACTGAAGGGGAGAGATGAGTCAGAAGACACATTATCACTTATTATCAATGATTTCAATGTTTTGGATATCATTTCCCATACATATCTAGCTATGAAAAATGGTACAGAAAGATGCTTTTGTATTACTCCCGATTGATCTTTGATCTCGGGGAGTTATGTGTGGGAATGGAGATGTTCTCAACACTAAATAAAGGATCCCACCAATTTATGTTCCCTGGGTTGGATGGAATCAAAACAAATTTGAATCTGTTTGCATTTGATCGGGTGTTGAGGTAGAGGTCTTAGGTAGAGAACATAGGGAAGAATTTATCTGAAGGTTTTTTATGGGTTGTTTATTACTCAACTATATAATTAATTACTCTATCACTGTTCCTCCAACTTTAATCTGTCTAGTATCTTTAACCTACCTTGGTTACTTCATTTTTACTAACCAGGCATGCATGTTTTTTGTAAAGCTTTATTTATTTATTTTCTATAAAATATGAATGTCTACCCAGTTCTATAAAGGATGCAATTTCCCCGGACAAACTGTTACCAGATTTATTGTTCCTACTTTATTGAGAATCTTTATTTTCTAACTTCGTAAAATCTAAGCCCGGGGAAAGCATTCAAGAAAAAGAATGAATAAAAGTTATGTATCTTTGTGCGGAGATTTTAATACACGGTAGAGCATAGTCCATAATTGGGTTATGTGAAACTTCTCTTTAACGCTTCTCGTGCCAAGACATCACTACAGAAACCTATTTCATTTGAAAGTTAGCAGGAAATGATATGATTTAATAACAACATACATTTTCAGGGCTCTCATAAAACAACCTTGTAAATCGTACCATAATTTTGTCTTTTTAAGAAAGTTCATACAGAGCAAGCAATGTAAGTTTTTAAAAATATAATTTTAAAACTAAATGTCTTTAAGAAAACCTCAGTGCCTTACGCATTCTATTCAAGGGAGCTGCAATACTTGACATAAAATGGCAATTTTTTTTTAAATATATCACTTGTCAGGTAGTATACATATTTTAATAGAACATACTTGTATATATATACATTTTATAGCTGTCTTTGCATTTTTAGTGCTATTTGTCACTGAAATAAAAATCTCTGTAACCATATGCTGGCATTTCTTGTGGCTTTACTTAAAAAATACAAAGAAAGGTGAACATATTGCACAAAGATGAGAAAAGACTTAGGACCTTATTTATGTGCACTGTTTAGCACTTTTTTTGAGCATATAGTGCCAGCATTTTTGTATTATCTGGTGCTGCGCCGTGGAGTACATTGGTGCTAGCAGTCACTGTGCAGAACGCTGGTTGGCATGTCACAAGAAATCACTGCTGGGGACAAAGGGGATGAACTTACAATGCATTTAGGTCGTGTTTTAGTTGTTTTCCAAATTACACATTGTTAAAAGAAGCCATTAAATTCAATTTTAACCCTTTAAGTGCAAGACTACCTAGAGTTTTTGTTACGCTTTGTTGTCAGACCATTTTTCACTATTTTGCACTATGCATGTTCAACTGTGATTTTTGACGGGATTTCCCAGGAAAATGATATACTGTTTTATAAATTATGTATTATTTTTTACAATTTGTAGTGTTTTGTAATAAAAATGTAAGTTTGTCAATAAAATCTTATTGCGTGTGAAATCCCAATTTCTCCCGGTTGCAACGGTACCACATATGTATTGGTAGACACCCTTTCCTGCCCAGGAGACTCCCCCAAACTGAAACAGCACTTTATGAGATTTTTAGATCAAATACAGCTATGCTAAGCGCTATGTGCACCTTGCAGTTTTTTAATAAAAACAACCCTTTACATTTGAAATACCCCCACAAACTATATATTCTCTGGAAACACACTTCAAACTTTCTAGGCGTACTAGGCTTGTTGATGTTGCCACAGTTTTCTGGAAGTTCTCCCTCAATGTATTCTTTGGTTACACAGAGCTTCCCTAAAAAAGAATTAAAAAAGCAGAATCAAAGCCACATTTTCCAAAAAAACACTATATGCAAACAAGAAAAAACAAGTTAATCTGAAAAAGCAACATCCCCCGAACCGAACGATACCCAACATGCATAGCTACTGTCAAAAGAAGAGTTGCCAAACACCAAAAAGTAAAGCATGTGCACAATGGTAATTTTGCTTGAAAATTTCAGCTCTGCAGACAAATGGGTCGATTCAAAGAAACATGTAACAGCTTTGATTTGGGTGCCGATCATCCTATTTTTCCCGTCCGCTCGTGCGTTCGTATGAACTTGCGAGTGATTCTATAAGCAAATACGTTTCTATCCTAAAATATACGTCCGTTCGTATGGCAGTTCGGGAATCAGACCTATGTCAGTTTCCATCCTGAATTTTCCGTTTCATTTCTCAGGTTGCAACATTGGTTTTGCCCTTTTTCCTTTTTTGTCTGGACGTAAATCCTTCTGATCTTGCGGCTGCGCACTACAAACTTACCTCATTAAAGTGCATTCTAAATATTTGGTCTTTTATTTTTCTTTATTTCATTCATTTTGTAGTAACCAACCATTAATGAATGCATTTGCATAAGTAAATCTTACTTTGTTTAATTTTTAGTTAACTTGCATTTTTTACTTGTGGATTTAATTTTAATATTTATGCTTCAAATGGTACAACTTTAAATTTTTAGTGTGGTTACCCACACCCTCTACATACAGATTGCTCTCAAATATTAAAAAACACCCAGCAACTTCTGAATGTTATGAGCCTAGAAACAGCCAAGATGGCGGCTCAGGTATTATCGGGCAGCCTGCAAACTGAAAGGGCCTTGTGACTGTGTTGCTCTGGATTCTTTGATTTCTGACCTTTCCGTGCCCCCAGCTCTGCTGTGTCTGTGCAAAATACAGCAGTAACCCACATCCTGCACTTTATCCCGCTCTCCTCTCCTCAGTAAGTGTGATGCATCTGACCAAAGATGTGCTTAAATAATTAAACAAAGCAAAGGTAAACAACTACACCAATAAATGCAATCTAAAAATATTATTCTAGTACATCAATTTAAAAATAAATAACAAAGGACATAAGTTTCTTTAATTAACGCAAATATATTGCCAAATAAAGGTTTACATGCAAAGGACTAATTAAGGTCCACATTTAAATGCTTTTATAACGCATACATGAATCAGGTATGCATTGCCATACAATTTATGGCCTCGGCCATGCTGATACATGCAGTTCATTGCAGCTCAAGACGCGCAGACTCCTCCACATAGCCAAAAAACCTGTTCAAGAACAGCAATACGACTGCTAAAAGGTGTCGGCAGTGGCTTTCTTTTAAAACGTATTTAGAGGTTTAAAAACTGTTCTCTGAATCACACCGAAACACATCCAATTTTCCTAAGTTTTACGTTTTCATCCTAAGTTTTAGGATTTGATCCTAAGTTTTACGTTTTCATCCTAAAATTTAGGAACGAACTTGCGATGATCGTAAGAGCATATACGCATTCGAACGTAGGCTCGTGCGAGTCGTAAATGGACAAAAAAACAGGAAAAAAATGACTAACACCCACCCAAACTTACGATTCTCAATCAATTAACTTTTGCTCTTTGAATCGAGGGGATAGTGCGCACCTTGCGCTTTTTCTACCAAAACAACCCTTTAAATTTGGAATACCCCCCACAAACCATACATTTCTTGAAAGTACACATGATAAGTTTTCTAAGCGTACCCAGCATGTTGTAGTGGGCCCATCTGGGCCCATCTTTCTGAAAGTAATCCCTCAAAGAATTCTTTGGTCGCACAGGGTTCCCTTAAAAAATGTATAATAAAGCAGCATAAAAAATGAGTTTTCCTAAAATATCAATATGCAAACAAGAAGTGCAAGGTCCCCCGAGCAGAACGATACCCAACATGCATAGGTACTATTAACCCTTTTAACTGCCAGCCTACTTGAGGTTTTGTCACCCTCTCTTGACAGGTCATTTTTCACCATTTTGCGCTATGCTTAACTATGATTTTTGCAGGTATTTCCAGGAAAATGATATATTTTATTTTTGCGGCAGAGTTTAGGCTTTAACATGAAATGTCTTGTTTGTAATTTTTTTACTGTTTTTTAAAATATTTTTGAGTAAATTAAACAAAACAAAATAAAAAAAAATGTTTTTAGAAAATTGTCTCCTTTATTTCAAATAAAACCTTTAAAAAAAAAAAAAAATTGCATGTGAAAGCCCCATTTCTCCCGATTACAACGGTACCACATATGTATCGGTAGCCCCCCGATACTGTTCAGAAGACCCCCCCAAACTGAAAAGAACACTTTATAACATGTAAAAATAAAATACAACTACAATCCACACTATAAAGGGTTAAATCAAGAAAAAAATTGGCATGGGGTTCCCCTTCCAAGGGGGGGGGGGGGGGGGGTAATCCCCATTTTTTTTTATTTTAACCCTTAAAAATTCCCATAAAAATGACATGGGGTCCCCCCTACCCAGCATAACCAGCCCAAGGATCAGCTATGCAGAGCTTGTAGAACAGGGTGCAGGGGCCAGCTTTGGTGGCCCCCCGCCCTGCCAAGTACAAGCCCGCACCGCCTAAATCAGCCCGGGCCCTTCTGCCTCCCCTGGGCTTCGGGGAGGCAGGTAATAGGGGGGCCGGGGTTAATGGCAAGTCACCCGCTAGCCGCAGCTGACTTGACAGCCCCCCAGCCTTGTGAACTGGTATAGGGGTTTCATGGACTCCTTACAAGTTCACAATGGGTTAAAGTGGACCAACACCCAGGGCTGATCGGCCCGGGAATCTATAAGATTCCCAGACCGTTCTATTCCCTCCCCCCAGGGCATCCAAAATCGGGATGCCCCTCTGTGTGAAACCCCCCGGAACACCCGCTACCACTTACCTGAATCCCGGTCCTACGGCGCATGCGCGGGCCGCATCCCCACTATCCCTCTAGCAGGGCACGTGCCTGCATTGGCTATTTACAAATGGCCGGAGCAGGCCCGCTCCCTGTTAGAGGGAAGTGGGGGATGCGGTCTCCAGCACGCTCAGAGTGGCTGAGCTTAGACGTCTCTTAGACGTCCATAACTCCCCCTCCCATGGGGGGGTCCCCATTTTTGGGGGGAATTTTAAGAGTTAACAGGGACCACACGTGCCAGAGTGGCACAACTGAGTGTCAGGGTCCTTCAGTTGGTGGGCGAGATGCAGGAGCTGCGCAACTCGTTGGGGACCATAGATAAGGAATAATGTTCGGTGGGCTGCCATTGCTATGTATTTTGTTTTTTATAGTTTTAAAAATTAGAAATTTTCTAAATTTTAAAAAATTTTATATTTTATGATGGAATCAAAAAAAAAATGTTACAGTGCCATTTCATTTACAAAATACATTAACACAAAACTAATGGGCCCAGAAATATTTAAAGATGAATATTCACATGACCGAGAAGTGATTTGGGTGAGCTTTAAGGGTCCAAAAGGGAAGATGGAGGATAGTGCTAAGTGGTTTGGGTGAGCTTTAATGGTCTAAAAGGGAAGATGGAGGATAGTGCTAAGTGGTTTAGCTAAACATTGTAGTAGAAGTGAGGGTGGCAAATATGTAGGCTAGCACTTTAATGAGTTAATTTTGTAGTGCGCAGGCGCAAGATAGTAAGGATTTCCATCTGGACGAATATTTATTGAAAAAGGGAAACAGAATCTAACTGGAAACGTAAAGGATTCATTGTAGGATACGATGTGAAAAGGGCAAAAACTAAAGCCTACGTTGTAACATGTGAAAATGAAACGGAAAAGGCTGGATGGAAAATGACATCCTCGTATTCGTAATCTGCCGTACGAACGGACGGAAACTTTACAGAAGGTTCTCAATGCATGCATAGAATCACTCGTACGCTCATACGAGAACAGAAACATTTCACAAAAAAAACAGATCGGCACTAAAACGGAAGTTTTTTTTTTTGTCTCTCTGAATCGAGCCTATACTGTGATCTATAGCAAGGAGTCTCTTACTGTTGGCTAATCTCTGTTCCACCCTTCCATGTGTCATTTGCTTCTGTCCTACCTCCTCTTACCCACTGAAAAACACTTAAAGTGGATCAACAATCAAAAACTATTTAAACCGGACCAACACAACAAACAGTGCTCAATTGCATCTCTCCCCAGGGCAATTAAGATTGATGCACAGAAAAATTAATTTACCTTTTTCTAACAAGAAGTGCAGCTGGGCTTCCTGTTACTGTGCAATGTCAGTTATGTCAGTTGAATCCAGGCACCAGCTTGGCTGAGATGTTGGCAAAGGAAGCTCCAAAATGGCCACAACCTTTCTTTTCCAACTGTGCCAGGCTGTTGGTCCGGTTTAAAGTGGACCCCCTAATGATCAGGCAGATGATGTTGAATAGTATGCAGATATTAGACTCGATTCAGAGAGACAAAAAAAACCTTCCGTTTTAGTGCCGATGTCAAATTATTTTCAAATGTTCCAGCTCTCGTATGAATGTGCGAGCGATTCTATGCATGTCTTGTAAACCTTCTGTAAAGTTTCCGTCCGTTCG
The DNA here is from genome assembly GCA_027917425.1 of Gastrophryne carolinensis. Lineage (NCBI taxonomy): Eukaryota > Metazoa > Chordata > Amphibia > Anura > Microhylidae > Gastrophryne > Gastrophryne carolinensis. The sequence continues at coordinate 462,108,487 of CM051235.1, forward strand.
TATGCCAGAGTACGCGTATGAGGATGTCATTTTCCATCGAGAGTTTTCTGTTTCATTTTCTCAGGTATCAACGTAGGCTTTCGTTTTTGCCCTTTTCCCATCGTATCCTCCCACGAATCCTTTACGTTTCCCGTTAGTTTCTGTTTCCCTTTTACAAAAAGTAGTAAGTTGTTGTACCGTATTAGCCATCGATGTAAGCAGAAAATCCAAGGTTAAGGTAATACCATTTATTGGCTAACTCATTTAGATTGAAAATGCAAGCTTTCGAAGCTGTTCAAGCTTCTTCTTCAGGCATAATACAGATCTGTAACTTAGACACAAATTTATACAAAAAACTACAAAGAAGTGACAATTGTTTTTACACTGACACACATGAAAAATAGCTAAGTCGTAAAATCGTATACTGTGAGATAAGGATCAGGGGGATTATAACAATTAATGGTGGGCTGATAAGAATGAGAAGGGGAGAGGAAGTGTGTGGAATTTTTATTGCTCTCACACCAGGCCAGACAGTCTGTTTAATATCAGACCTTGTGATGAGTCTTGTCTATTCAATCCATGTCATAATGACACATAAAATTATTGTCCCTGTTTAGCCCACAGTCCATCGATTTAAAGTGGACCAACACCCAGGATTTTGACTATCCTGGGTCTTGGTCCACTTCGGTGGGGCACCCCCGATCGGGGTGCCCCGCTGTGTGAAACCCCCCCGAACCCCCCAAACTCACCTCTCCCCGAGCCGACGGACAAGCCGCGGACAAGCAGCTCCTCCGCCGCCGCCTCCCGCGCGTCCCTCTTGACGCGCGCGTGCCCGCGCCGGCCATTCACAGATGGCCGGCGCGGGCGCGCGCACGTCTAGAGGGGCGCGAGGGAGGCGGTGGCGGCCGGCCCCTTTTACACAGGAATGAGAGACTTTCCGAGATTTTCCCAGATCCTCCTCTGTTGGCATACAGACAACCTCCCAACCTCAGAAAACTCATTGTGAGGAGCTCCCTAAGTGACCCAGCACAAAATGGAACATGGCCTTGCCTGCAGAAAAGGTGTGAAACCTGCACACACATCTACACCACTGACAGAATAAAGACACCAGGTATGCAACATGATTACAAAATACAGGGTAATTTTACATGCAAATCCCCTAATATAGTATACCTGATCATGTGTGTGCAGTGCCCCTCAGCATGTTACATCGGGCAGACAGGACAAGCGCTTAGAAAGCGACTGAATCTGCACAGGTTCACAATCAAAAATAATAAAACTGATGTGCCTGTTGCAGCCCATTTCTGCAGACCAGGCCATGGCCTATGTGACCTCAAACTCACAGTGCTCAAGGGGGGTTTCTGCTCACAAAAGGAGAGATTGGAATGGGAGTGCAAATGCATCCAAATCTTTAAAGTGGACCAACACACACCGGTGATCGGCCCGGGAATCTATAAGATTCCCGGGCCGATCACCTCCCTCCCCGCGGGACATCCGAGACCCCCCCAAACACCCCAAACTCCTTACCTCAGTTTGTCAGCTGGTTTTAATTATTATTATATTATTATATATATTATATTATACTATTATATTATTATATTATTTATATATATATATATATATATATATATATATATATATATATTATTATTATTATTATTATTATTATTATTATTATTATTATACTAAAACCAGCTGACAAAGGTGGTGCTATAGTCATCATGAACACCAGTGACTACAAACAGGAGGCATACAGACAGCTGTCTAACACCTTACACTATGCCAAACTACAGGAGGATCCCACAGACATCTAGGCAAAGGAACTCCTAAAACTACTTAAAGGCCTTCCCTCTAGAATCAGGGATTCCGTACTGCAACTAATACCAGAAGACCCAAAGGTGGCCTGCTTTTATATGCTCCCCAAAGTTCATAAACCAGGAAATCCGGGAAGACCTATAATCTCTGGTATTGGGACTTTGACTGAAAACCTGTCAGGCTGGGTGGAACATATCCTAAAACCTCTGGTCCAGGGGACACCAAGTTTTATTCAGGACACAACACATCTTCTCAACAGACTATCTGCAATTGCACCTTTACCAGAGGGAACCATCTTGGCCACCATGGATGTAGAGTCACTTTATACCAACATCCCACATGATGACGGTATAGCTGCTTGTGCAAGGTACCTGCAGGAACACAACCTACCTGCAGATGAGATCACCGAAATAATTCATTTCATCCTGACCCACAATTACTTCTGTTTCGGCCAAGATCTATACCTGCAGCAGATGGGTGTGGCAATGGGCTCAAGATTTGCACCACAATATGCAAATGTATTCATGGCAAAACTGGAAGAGGAGTTCCTATCACAATGCGCCACTAAACCAATAGCCTATTTTCGCTACATTGATGACATCCTAATCATCTGGTCTGCAAGCCAGGAAGACCTCATTGACTTCCACATAAATTTTAATGACTTCCATCCCACAATACGTTTGAAACTCACCCATTCAACAACAGAAATCAATTTCCTTGACACCACCATACGTGTTAAGGGAAAGGCCCTACAAACATCCATCTACCGGAAACCCACAGACCGACCTACGTACCTTAACCATAACAGCTTCCACCCAAACCACACCAAGAGGTCCATCGTATTCAGCCAGGGAATCAGATACAACAGAATCTGTTCTGATACCATGGACAGAAACGCACATATGGACAATCTAAAAAGGGACTTTATTAGGCAGGGCTACAAACCATCAGAAACAGAGGCCCAGTTACAAAAAGCACTCCACATCCCCAGAGACAGACTCCTGCAGTACAAAGAATCCCAAAAGAAGAACCGTGTTCCTCTGGTTGTCACATACAATCCACGTCTGGAGATTCTAAGGAAAATTGCGAAGGAGCTCCAACCCCTTTTACACAGGAATGAGAGACTTTCTGAGATTTTCCCAGATCCTCCTCTGTTGGCATACAGACAACCTCCCAACCTCAGAAAACTCATTGTGAGGAGCTCCCTAAGTGACCCAGAACAAAATGGAACATGGCCTTGCCTGCAGAAAAGGTGTGAAACTTGCACACACATCTACACCACTGACAGAATAAAGACACCAGGTATGCAACATAATTACAAAATACAGGGTAATTTTACATGCAAATCCCCTAATGTAGTATACCTGATCATATGTGTGCAGTGCCCCTCAGCATGTTACATCGGGCAGACAGGACAAGCGCTTAGAAAGCGACTGAATCTGCACAGGTTCACAATCAAAAATAATAAAACTGATGTGCCTGTTGCAGCCCATTTCTGCAGACCAGGCCATGGCCTATGTGACCTCAAACTCACAGTACTCAAGGGGGGTTTCTGCTCACAAAAGGAGAGATTGGAATGGGAGTGCAAATGCATCCAAATCTTTAAATCGATGGACTGTGGGCTAAACAGGGACAATAATTTTATGTGTCATTATGACATGGATTGAATAGACAAGACTCATCACAAGGTCTGATATTAAACAGACTGTCTGGCCTGGTGTGAGAGCAATAAAAATTCCACACACTTTCTCTCCCCCTCTCATTCTTATCAGCCCACCATTAATTGTTATAATCCCCCTGATCCTTATCTCACAGTATACGATTTTACGACTTAGCTATTTTTCATGTGTGTCAGTGTAAAAACAATTGTCACTCCTTTGTAGTTTTTTGTATAAATGTGTGTCTTTGAGGCCGATTCATTAATAGCGCCAGGTAGCGACAGATGAGCGACAGTAGCGGCATTTTCAGAGCGCCCGCTAGTAGTCGCTGTGCTTGGCCGTTGTTCTGTAGTTGATAGCGACTCAGTCGGTTTGCCGTAATGTTGAATATTGGGTGAGGAGTCGCTATTTGACAGGTTCCGCGCTGTATGGGAGCGCATGACAGCGAATGGCCATAGCGAACGGCTCCCAGCATATTCATTAACAAATCAGGCTCAAAAAATTCTCGTGCTGTGAAATGCTTGTTTAAACCCCAGAGCGCTGGCGGCGATGGGTTAAAAGTAGTTTTTTAACCCCCAAACAACCATATTTTTGGATAAAAAAAACAACAAGTTTTTCAAAACATTTTGTAATATGAATACATTAATATCAGACCTGTAATATCAATTCTGCACAAATTTTTCTTTTTTTTTATAACCTTAAAAAAAATATCTAACATTGCAGAAGTGGTCACAGAATTTTTGACATTTACAAAAAAAAAAAAAACATTAATAGCAACTAATTAAGAATATTTAAAGATTGCTCCATTGAAATGCATTGGAGAGCGCCAGGTAGCGAGAGGTCATACCTGTCGCTGTTCAAGGTCGCTCACTGGCGCTGTGGGGTGAGGCTGGAATAATGATGAATGATTCGCTATCTGGCGCTCTGTCAGTCGCTAAGCAGGATCGGCTTGATAAATGTGTGATTGCGGAGGGGAGCCGGCGTTCTCGTGGCGGTGAGCGTCATTACCGTTCACTCACCATTCGCTACCTGGTGCTATCCCTTGTTAAATAAGGGCCTAAGTTACAGATCTGTATTATGCCCGAAGAAGAAGCTTGAACAGCTTCGAAAGCTTGCATTTTCAATCTAAATGAGTTAGCCAATAAATGGTATCACCTTAACCTTGGATTTTCTCCTTTTACAAAAAATAATCGTCCAGACGGAAATCCTTATGATCTTGCACCTGCGCACTACAAATTTAACTCATTAAAGTGCTTGCCTACATATTTGCCACCCTCACTTCTACTACAATGTTTAGCTAAACCCCTTAGCGCTATCCTCCATCTTCCCTTTTGGGCCCTTAAAGCTCACCCCAACCCCTTAGCGCTATCCTCCATCTTCCCTTTTGGACCCTTAAAGCTCACCCCAACCCCTTAGCGCTATCCTCCATCTTCCCTTTTGGACCCTTAAAGCTCACCCCAACCCCTTAGCACTATCCTCCATCTTCCCTTTTGGACCCTTAAAGCTCACCTCAACCCCTTAGCGCTATCCTCCATCTTCCCTTTTGGACCCTTAAAGCTCACCCCAACCCCTTAGCGCTATCCTCCATTTTCCCTTTTGGACCCTTAAAGCTCACCCCAACCCCTTAACGCTATCCTCCATCTTCCCTTTTGGACCCTTAAAGCTCACCCCAACCCCTTAGCACTATCCTCCATCTTCCCTTTTGGACCCTTAAAGCTCACCCCAACCCCTTAGCACTATCCTCCATCTTCCCTTTTGGACCCTTAAAGCTCACCTCAACCCCTTAGCACTATCCTCCATCTTCCTCCATCTACGTGCTTGACTTTCCCCCCTGCTAGTAAAAAAAATACAAATCACAAATACTCACCTGACCCCTCGTTGTATCCGGCTGGGTCTCCTCTTTAATTTGGTGCCATCCGATCCCCCGTGGGCTCCAGGAGAGCCCCCGGAATAGCCCCCCCCCCCCATTTTGGCAGCAGCAGCTGCTAACTGTAAAAAAAAATAAATAAAAATGACATTTACTTACCTGCAGTCGTGCTGCCTCCCTCCGGGGCTCCTCTTCACTGGGGGGGCTCTGATCACCCCCCCAGCCTCTTCAGCTTCAGGGGAGAGCCTGAAAGGGCTCTCCCCCTCCTCTCCCGACGGGCGCCGCCCATCTTTTGGGGCGGGGCTTATGACGTCACTCCGGGGCCTCTTGCTGCTTCTCCTCGGCTCAGCTGTCAGATGCCCTGGTGATCGCTGGGCAGAGCAGTGGAGGGGCAGGGGATGCTCTGATCCCCTGCCCCCCCTCCTCTGGCCAGCGATCACCAAGGCATTTGACAGCTGATCGACACAGGAGCTGACAATCGGGTGAGGTAAGTAAAGTAAAAAAAACTTTTTTTTTTTTTTTTAATAAATGACATTTTTGTGTGTGTGTGTTTTTTCTTATGTTAACCCTTTGTGAACTGGTAAGGGGTCCATGAGACCCCTTATACCAGTTCACAAGGCTGGGGTCTGGCAAGCCACCTGCAACTAGCGGGTGGCTTGCCATTAACCCCCGCACCCCAATTACCTGCCTCCCCAAAGCCCAGGGGGGGGCAGAAGAGCCCGGGCCCACACAGGGTATGTGGGCTCGTAGGCTGCAGGGTGGGGGGCCACAAAAGCTGGCCCCCCCACTCTGTGCCTACAAGCCCCCATAGCTGGTCCCGGGCTGGTTATGACGGGTAAGGGGGACCCTACGTCATTTTTTTTTTAATTTTAAGGGTTAGGGTTAGGGTTAGCCTAACCCTAACCCTAACCCTTAAAATAAAAAAAAAAAAATGGGTCCCCCCCCCCGAGGGGGGACCTTACTTCATTTTTATTTAATTTTTAAGGGTTAGGGTTAGCTTAACCCTAACCCTTAAAATTAAAAAAAAAAAATGGGTTCCCCTCTACGTAATTGTTTTTATTTTTAAGGGTTAGGGTTAGCCTAACCCTAACCCTTAAAATTAAAAAAAAAATTATTATTACATTTTTTTTAAGGGTTAGGGTTAGGCTAACCCTAACCCTAACCCTTAAAAAAAAAAAAAAATGACATAGGGCGGGGGGTCCCCGTTTTTTGGGGGGAATTTTTATTTTTGTATATTTTTTTATTTTTAAGGGTTAGGGTTAGCCTAACCCTAACCCTTAAAATTCAAAATAAAATAAACATTTTTTTTTTTAAGGGTGAGGGTTAGGGTTAGGCTAACCCTAACCCTTAAAAAAAAAAAAAAATGACATGGGGGGGTGTCCCCATTTTTTGGGGGGAATTTTTATTTTTGTATATTCTTTTATTTTTAAGGGTTAGGGTTAGCCTAACCCTAACCCTTAAAATTCCCCCCAAAAAGGGGGGACCCTATGTCATTTTTTTGGGGATTTTTGAGGGTTAGGGTGCCTAACCCTAAACCCTTAAAATTACCCCCAAAAATGCCCCCCCCCCCACCCGGAAGGGGGGACCCTATGTCATTTTTTTTTTAATTAACCCCTTATGTTTATAGTGTGGATAGTAGTTGTATTTTATTTGTAATGTAATAATGTAATAAATAAATGTAAGTGCTCTTTTCAGTTTGGGGGGTCTCCAGGGCAAGAATGGGGGGGCTACCGATACATATGTGGTACCGTTGTAATCGGGAGAAATGGGGCATGCAATCACATGCAATATGGTTTTCATTAAAAAAAAAAAAGGTTTTATTTAAAATAAAGAAGACAAGTGTTTAAAAATATATATATATATATATATATATATATATATATATATTATTGTTTTGTTTTTTTAAGCAGAAATATTCAAAAAACAGTAGAAAAATTACAAACAAGACATTTCATATTAAAGCCTAAACTCTGCTGCAAAAAATGTATATGTAATGTATAAAATTTTTCTGGAAATTCCAGCAAAAATCACGGTTAATCATGCCGCAAAATGGGGAAAAATGACCTGTCAACAGAGGGTGACAAAACTTCAAGTAGGCTGACAATTAAAAGGGTTAATAGTACCTATGCATGTTGGGTATTTTTCTGCTCAGGGGACCTTGTGCTTTCAGATTTAGCTTGTTTTTTCTTGTTTGCATATTGATATTTTAGGAAAACATGTTTTTTTTTTTGCTTTTTTATAATTGTTTTTAGGGAAACCCTGTGCAACCTAAGAATTCTTCAATGGATAACTTCCAGAAAGATGAGCCCACTACAACAAGCTCAGTACTCTTAGAAAGCTTAACATGTGTACTTTCAGGGAATATATGGTTTGTGGGGATATTCTTAATTTAAAGGGTTGTTTTGGTTGAAAAATCGCAAGGTGCGCACTTTGTCTGCAGAGCTGAAATTTTTAAGTAAAATTACCGTTATGCGCACGCTTTACTTTGGGGTGTTTGGCAACTCTTCCCTTGACAGTACCTATGCATGTTGGGTATTGTTCTGCTCAGATGATGTTGCTTTTTCAGATTTTATATGTTTTTTTCTGTTTGCATATAGTTTTTTTTAGGAAAATGTGGCTTTGATTCTTCTTTTTTATTCTTTTTTAGGGAAACTCTGTGCAACCAAAGAATTGATTGAGGGATTACTTCCAGAAAATTGCACCCATGTCAACAAACCTGGTACGCCTAGAAAGCCTGAGGTGTATACTTCCAGAGAATATATAGTTTTTGGGGGGTATTTCAAATTTAAAGGGTTCTTTTTCTGGAAAGACCGCAAGGTGCGCTTAGCGCGGTGCATAGTTGCATTTTTTCAGAAAATCTCCTAAAGCGCTGTTTCAGTTTGGGGGAGTCTCCTGGGCAGGAAAGGGTGTCTACCTATACATATGTGGTAACGCTGTGACCGGGATTAATTGGGGTTTCACATGCAATAAGGTTTATTGACAAACTTACATTTTTTATTACAAAAAAACACTACCAATTGCAAAAAATAGATTTTTTTTTATTTTTTTGCACATATTTCACCCAAAAGTATTGAGAATACAGCTAAAAAATTACAAACAAGACATTTCATGTTAAAGCCCAGACTCTGCTGAAAAAAACAATATATCATTTTCCTGGGAAATCCCTGGAAATCCCTTCAAAAATCACATTTGAACATGGGGAGCGTAAAATAGTGCAAAATGGTCTGGCACCAAGGGTGACAAAAACTCCAGGTAGGCTGGCAGCGAAAGGGTTAAAGCTCACCCCAACCCCTTAGCACTATCCTCCATCTTCCCTTTTGGACCCTTAAAGCTCACCCCAACCCCTTAGCACTATCCTCCATCTTCCCTTTTGGACCCTTAAAGCTCACCTCAACCCCTTAGCGCTATCCTCCAGCTTCCCTTTTGGACCCTTAAAGCTCACCCCAACCCCTTAGCGCTATCCTCCATCTTCCCTTTTGGACCCTTAAAGCTTACCCCAACCCCTTAACGCTATCCTCCATCTTCCCTTTTGGACACTTAAAGCTCACCCCAACCCCTTAGCGCTATCCTCCATCTTCCCTTTTGGACCCTTAAAGCTCACCCCAACCCCTTAGCGCTATCCTCCATCTTCCTGTTTGTACCCTTAAAGCTCACCCAAACCACTTTGCGTTTAGGTTCTTCTTCCATTTTAGGCCTCTAAAACTTACCCAAACCACTTCGCGGTTAGGTTCTTCTTCCATTTTAGGCCCCTAAAACTTACCCAAACCACTTCGCGGTTAGGTTCTTCTTCCATTTTAGTCCCCTAAAACTTACCCAAACCACTTCGCGGTTAGGTTCTTCTTCCATTTTAGGCCCCTAAAACTTACCCAAACCACTACGCGGTTAGGTTCTTCTTCCATTTTAGGCCCCTAAAACTTACCAAAACCACTTCACGTTCATCTGAATCTTCATCTCTTAATATTTATTTCACCCTTCGTTTTGTGTTAATGTATTTGTGTTAAAAACTGACACTGAAACTTTGTTTTGTTTTTGTTTTTTTTACTTAAAGGCCATTTTTTAAACATTTGTAAAACAAGGTTAAAAACAACAACATTAAAAATATAAAAAATGTGACATTTTAAAAACTATTTACAAAAATAAAATCAGTGATAGGACCCAGAACACTATTCTTGTTCTGTTGTCCCCAACGAGTCAACCAGCTGCTGCATATCGGCCACCAACTCAAGGACCCTTCAATTAATTTCTTCCACTCTTGCCCGTGTGGTCCCTGTATAAAATTGAGACAAAAACATTATTTGGCGACAAATACATGTTTCTCACCTGTGGCTGGAATGTTTGTTAGTTGCCAACCTAAATAATCACGACATATGTCAGTCTGCTAAGTAATTACTCTAAGGAAATGGCCAGAGGTAATTCTGGTAAGTAATTACTCTAAGCAAGTGGGCAGAGGTAATTCTGGTAAGTAATTACTCTAAGCAAGTGGGCAGAGGTAATTCTGGTAAGTAATTACTCTAAGGAATTGGCCAGAGGTCATTCTGGTAAGTAATTACTCTAAGCAAGTGGGTAGAGGTCATTCTGGTAAGTAATTACTCTAAGGAAGTGGCCAGAGGTCATTCTGGTAAGTAATTACTCTAAGGAAGTGGCCAGAGGTCATTCTGGTAAGTAATTACTCTAAGGAAGTGGCCAGAGGTCATTCTGGTAAGTAATTAAGCAAGTGGGCAGAGGTCATTCTGGTAAGTAATTACTTACTTAAGGAAGTGGCCACAGGTCATTCTGCTAATGCCATTGACTCTGGCTTTATGAATCTGGGTGATCATGTCACTTAACACATACTGCAAAGAATGACATTACAACTTACTTGGTTGGTGGTCGACGGATGCCTCGTTGGGGACAACCCTACATCCTGGGCCCTGCCACTGTTGTGAAGTAGAGGCTGTCGAGACATGGCAAATAGGGTCAGTTATAATGTCTTAGTCAACAGTAATCAAATGTCATTTTCAATGTGTGTGTCACTCATCATCACTCACCTTCTCCCTGTGCCTCCTGGGCCAGATCTGCTGCAGCCTGCGCATCTTCACCCACTCCAGAAGCATCTACAAAAACAGATTAAGGGAATCAGCTTGGGTGGAAATTGCATGTACATGTGTGTGCGGTTACATGAAGAGTCACATACCAGAGGCTCCTGCATGCATCACTGGGTACGACTCCCTGCCCACGCCGTGCCGCCCCTCCTCTGTGGAAAGGTCCAGGGGCTGGTCAGAGGACCCAACAGAGGAGGGGTAGGACCGTCGCACTGGAGATCCACCACCTTCACTTCCAGCTGCAGATTCATGCAGCACTGGTCGGCCTGTGCGCCTCCGGGTGCGGCAAATGCGGTAATCCATTTCCAACACTACCAAAGAAAAGGCATTATAACTAAAGGCCTACCTTCTGTCTTAGTTACATCTTGCATGCAATCGCTATGTACTTACTTCGGAAATGGATTCCGAAAAACCTCCGCACCCGGGGCATGTGCAGTCGTTTCAGGTCCGACCAATACTGCATGATCTGCGTGTGGGTGAAGGTGGTGTCCGTTTGATGGTGGATTCTGGAAACTATCTCCAGTGCCACAGTGCGCTTCTCAAAAGAGTTGGGCAGGTAGTCGTACCTGCGCTCCAGCATGGTCTACAAAACAACAACAAAAAAAGGAAAATACAAATATCTGTCAACAATCGATCATTTGACTAAATGACATTAACAGACACATTTGTAGCCTAATACAATCCTTGAAGCTGGCCTCAGTGTTGGTTCGCACGTGTGGGCCCTCACTTCGGTTTGGCACGGAGTTTGATACACTTTTTAAAACAACCGTTTCTTCATGCGCTTCCTTAAGGGTTAGGCATGCATTTAGATGGCAAATCAAAGGCATTAAAAGACACTTACAAGCATGATGATCTCTCCTTGTTGGTGGGTGAAGATTGTGGGCGCCATCTTGCCTCTTGTCTGCAGCAGATAAGTAATGCCCCTGCGGTTTCCGGGTTCCGCACGGCTGGACGAACGGCCGTACGCACGCGTATGCGTAAACGTCAGACCCCGGCATTAGTATTTAAAGGGGCCTGGAGCCACAGCTCATTCTCTTTCAGAGTCTCTTCATGATGCCAGCCAAAAAAAACGCAGCAAAGGCCAAAGCAGCCAAGGAAGCCAGCCGGAAAAAGTGTGAGGAGGCTTCAGCAGGCCCCACCACTCGCTCCAAAATGCCTAAGGCGAAGCGGCCGGGAACCCGCAGTGGGCAGGCGAAGGTGACCACAAAGGCACCCACAAGCCCAAAAACAAATGAGCCAGTGCAAAAGAAGAAGGGCCAGGCCAGCAAACACACAGGTACGGCCCATAAAAAGCACACCAAGAGGATGAGAAGCCCCAGCCCCCAAAGGTCACCATCACCCCAGCCACGTGGGAAAAGCTCTGAGGCCAAGAGGCCAAGCCACCGGGCCCGGAGCCCCAGCAGCCAGAGCTCAGCATCACCCCAGTCACGTGGGAAAAGCTCTCAGACCAAGAGGCCAAGCCACCGGGCCCAAAGCCCCAGCAGCCAGAGCTCAGCATCACCCCAGCCACGTGGGAAAAGCTCTCAGGCCAAGAGGCCAAGACACCGTGGCCGAAGCCCCAGCAGCCAGAGCTCAGCATCACCCCAGCCACATGCATCAACTTCCCAGGGCCATGAAAGTGTGAAGGGGCCACAGAGGCACAGGCCAAGAAGCCCAACATCATCCACCACACCCTCTCCTCCTCGCCCACATTTGGCACCGGCACAGGTGGAAATGCAGGCAGAATATGCCACAGCTACGCCTGCTAGTTCAGTGGCCACCCAGGCAAGAACCCCAAGTCCATATCCAAGTCCAGTCCAATCAGAAGCCAGCCACCTGTCCTACATTTCTCCCCAACACAGCCAGCCCAGAATGTCCCCCCATTTGCGCCAACCACTGATGAGCCAGAACGTCAAGCAACAGGGCGCACATTGCGCCGAGGCCACTTGAGTGGCAGGTTTGGTGAGGCCCAAACTCTGGCATTGGCTAGTGGCCTCACCTTGTATTATGATGAGCTATATGGGCGCAGATCCAAAGCTACAAGCAAGCAGCGGAAAGCCGAGATTTTGAAGCAGCTCACCAGACAGGTCAATGCAGCGGGGGAAGAGCTTAAAGATGTGGAGCAGATATAAAGGAAAATATCGGACCTAAAGTATGCAGCACGGAAGAAAGAAAATAAACGGCGTAATTACAGGTACATATATACTTTGTGGATTTATCTTCGTCTTGTATTGGAAACATTTATCTAAATGTGTGCAACTCTCTTTTTCAGCTTACAAACTGGCGGCGGATTCCCCACAAAACTGAAATTTACCCAAGCTGAGGAGATGGTGCTGGGACTGCTACATCCTGTGGCCTTAGAGGGACACTTGGCCCGACAGGACACGGACATCCCTAATATTCCTGCCGGTTCGTAATGTTTCTGTGTATGTGAAATGTGATCTGCGTGTAAAATTACGCACAAACCCATATATTAACACATGCCCCTAGGGTGTGCCTTGTGGTGCAGGTAACAATTTAAACAGGGTGTGTTATGTGTGGTGACCCATTATTTGCTTGTTTACTTCCTCAGAGATTATTTTGGAGAGTCTTGAGGAACACTATTGAGATTAGCAAAGGACTGCCTGTTATGTATTTTGAGAAAATTACATACAACACTTCCATCTTTATCTGTAGCCAATTTGGGTTGGAGCTGTGCTTTGCTCCGAACGACTTGATGTGGGGTGCTTGAACGTTTGACCTAGAAAGAATGTCAAGCAGCCTAATCTAATGGCAAATGCTATTTGCAAGCGGTGGTCCCATAATGGGCTTTACGTGATGTTTTAAGCCTCAGAACAGCCAGTACATGCATGTTTATTTTGGTTAAGGAGACCAATGTGTATGTATTTGTTGACTAATACATCTAACAGATAATGACATTCATAGTCAAGTTTAACTTGGTCCGTTGGTGGAGTTTCCATTCATGCATGGGCCCGTGTTTTAGTGAACCATATGTGTTAATACTCATCAACAATGCCTAGTTGTGTGTTAACATGCCTTCTTTTCCCCAATGCAGCCCAGCATCATCCCTCAGCTAGTGGGGAATCCTCTGCCAGTTTGAACATGCCGTCTACTTCCGTGCTGCCTCGGACCCAGGATCCGATATATACGGTAAGTGTCTTTATATGATGTTGCTTATGCATGTGCCTTGCCATGTTTCTTTTTGTGGAATTATATATGTAGTCCCTAAACTGAACCTTTTTTTTTACATGTCCCAACAGACCCACACACTGATGGAGGAAATCCAGGAGCTGGAGGAAGATGGAGCCTTCATGGAACCTTCAGAACAGCTCCCCCTGGGACAGAATCTGCAACTGTCCCAACATGTTTCTACAACAAATGCTCAGCAGCAGAGTGAAGCTGGCGGCATGCTGCCGGCCCACCGTGGGCAGCATGCAGAGACTGAGCCGACAGTCCCCAGTGTTAGCTCTGCTGCCGAGGATTTGCCAAGCAGACATGTGGCTGTTGGTGGACCTAGAGGCACACCATCTGCATGCCCCCAAACCTGGGGAATTGGGAGGCGTAGTCGACTACGTCGCCCACTTGCCCAGGGGAGGGGCGCGCAGATGAAGGAGTCAGCATGGCACCATGAGAGGCGGCTATTTCGCCTCCAAAATCAACAAAACCACGAACATCTTCATGGCCAATTAGAAACCTTAAACAACACATTAAACTCCATGCTGACTGAATTTAGGTCCAACAACAGCCACATGGCCACCTTATCCAATTATTACAGTGGTATGCTTGAGGAAGTTCGAAATAGCAACAGCCACATGGCCACCTTAACTGCCAATCTCAGTGCCATGATGGCTGAATTTCGAACTTCTAATAGAAACATGTTGGAACAGTTGCAGATTCTGAATGCCACACAGGCCCAGGTGAGGGCCCACCTCCAAGGGCCCCAACCTGGGTTTTATGGGCATCTCCCATTTTAAGGCCTATTTGGCCTGTATCTGCTCCACATCTTTGCTCTACAATCCCCACTGTATTGACCTGTCTGGTGAGCCCTATCAATATACCCTTTTGGTATGGCTTTGCTTGTTTGCTTTGGATTTGCACCCATATAGCTCATTAGAGTGCTGAGGTAGCCCACTAGCCAATGTCAGAGGTGATGCCTCAATGAAACTGCCACTCAAGCTGTTGCGCTGCATGCTTGTAGCACATGGCATTGGTTCTGGCTCCTCCTGTTTGTAGGCATGATTGTGGGACATTCTGGGCTGGCAAACTACTACCTTGACCCCTGGCTGAGATTGAACTGGACTTGGATTGGGACTGGGCGTTCTTGTTTGGGTGTCACACTGAGTAACAGGTGTAGATGTGGCATAGGTTTGGCTGCTTTACACCTGTGCCTGTGGCAAATGTGGACAAGCAGGAGAGGGTGTGTCTGTGGGCCTATTTGTTTGCTGCCCAATGTGAACATGGCAATGCTTGTCACCTATGTCTGTAACATTTTCATTTGTCCTTAACTTTGCACAGGAGTGGCTTACTTTAAAATTCCTTCCTCTGGGCAATTGCTATGTGGCTTGATTTGGATCAACTTTCATTTGTGTTTTGCCCATGTTTTTGATGCAACTATGGAAGTGACCATCAAATGCAATGTTTGCTTCTGAAATAAACTACATAAAATTGTAATTAACCTGTTGTGGACTAAGTTTATGCCTTTAAGTTTTGGGTTAATAAAGATGAGTTAAAGTAGGCAGTGACACATTTGTAACATCCAAAAAAACCCAAAGGACAATCATGTGTGAGGTTGTTTGAAATTATTTCTTTACTGTTTGTAAAAGTAACAAACAAACATACAAACACAAAGGGCCAAAAACAGAAGTAGCCAAGAAAAAAGGGACAAAACAAACAAAGGAACCACAAATTAAGCAAAATGTGTCTCAATTAAATTTGACCGCACTGCTCGGGCAGACGCACTCGGTGGGCCACGATAGTCCTCGTCTGGGTCATCGGTGGGGGGAGAGGGGGGCACATCCACATACCGGGGGACACGCTGCAATATAGCAAAATTATGCAACACTGCACAGGCCATTATAATATCTATGACCTTTTTGGGGTTATACTAAAGTGCTCCCCCGGTATGGTCCAAGCATCGGAAGCAGGTCTTCAACAGGCCAAACGCCCTCTCCACCACAGCCCTGGTCTTCCTGTGCACCCTATTATATGCCTCCTCGGCTGCATTATGGGGCCGGAGAACGGGCGTCAACAGCCACGGAAGAAGTGGATAGCCAGAATCACCTGCCAAAATGTATGATAAAAAACATAAATTACACATTCCTCAATAAATGGAATCCCCTAAACGGGCCATCAACATTACTAAGAGCCTAGGTCACATTTGCTACAAAGCATGAGCATACATAGTGTACAGGCCCTTCAAAAAAAAAAAAAATACATCAAATAGATGTTTGAAAAAATTAAACATCCAAGATGGCGGGTGAGGGCCAATCAGCCAGACTGCTAACAGGTATTGGTTTTGGACTGTGCTGCTCAGCATTCTTGGATGTCTTACCTTTCAGGACCCTGTAGCTGCTTGGTGTGAGTACAAACCAGCTCTAACCCACCCCCTGCACTTTATCCCGCTCTCCTCTACTCAGTAAGTGTAATGCATCTACTCAAAGATGGCGCAGACCCTAGGATAAATTCAAGGACATAATTTAAGCAGAGTGTGTGGAAGACTCATTATTACTTTAATCTAAATTCCATTTCTGCAGTTTGCAAATGCAGGACTAACATTTGCCAAGGCTTGGTTGCTTGAAAAATCTAATGGTTAAGGTCGTGTTTCACAAGTAAACAAGGTGTTCAAATAGGCATAGTTTCATACATGGAACTAAAATTACATTCCTAGCCATACATATCCAAAAAAAAGGACGTTATTGGAGGCAACTTACCAAGGAGCCATCCACTGGAAAATTCCCCAGACTCAAACCGACCGTACAATCCAGATCTTCGAAGAATGTAGGCATCATGGGATAAGCCAGGGAACCCGGCGAGCAGACTAAGGAACCGCATGTCCGGGGCCACCACTGCTTGGACATTCATTGAGTGGCCCATTTTGTGGTTCCTGGGATAAAAAAAAAACAACAAAAACATTATAAAGTGGACGCAAACTAGGGGAACACTAACTCATCACACCCTAAGCAAATGCTGTGGGCAAATTAAATTAGCAATAAACAAGTACATAAGTATTTTGGCTTGCCAAAAAAAAATATGTATGTTAGAAAAAGTAAAGATTAACTTTCCCGGGTCTATTTCAGGTACACATTAAACATTTTTCCTTCGTGAACACATGTGACATTTATATGCAACTAAATACGGTCCATGGTTCCATGGAGAGAGGGATTAATTACAAGGAGTGATTATGTAAAAGGAGGGATAAATTAAAAGGAGGGATAAATTACACGGAGGGAATGGATAAAATAAGGGAAGTATTTTCAACGATGGATAACTTACAAGGAGGGATTAATTACAAGGAGGGACTAATTCGAAGAAGGGACATTTGACAAGGAGGGTATTTTGGAATTTTGAAGGACATTAAAACAAAAGCAAAAAAAAAGGACTGATTGAACCTGCCTGTAGATATACTCATCGACTGCCGGAGGGACAAGGGCAACGTGGGTGCAGTCAATGACACCCATGACGTTGGGCATGTCAGTGATGTTATAAAATGCCAGCTTAATTGCGTTTCTGGCTACCATGTCGTCAGGAAAACAAATATATTTGCGAGTGATGGTAGCCATACCTTCCAAAAACTTGGATAGCGCGCGGCTCAGCGTAGGCTGTGAGATCCCCACGGAGAGGGCACCCAGCCTCTGGAACGAGCCGTTTGCCAAAAATTGCAGGCAGCCAAGCATCTTGGTCATACCTGAAATTGCTTGCCCCATTCCTTGTGGTGTGGGCTAACCATGGCCGCGGCTCACTATACAATTTATGGAGGGAAGCGCGATTAAGTCTGGTGAGCTCGAACAACTCAACGTCATGCATGCCATCGATGTGCATGCATCGCCGCCGGTGCAATCTGGTCTCAGCCCTCCAGACAATTTCAATGCCCATGAGCTGCAGATCCTCATGCTCCTCAAATGCACTAGAGTCATCCATAGATGCTAGTCTCGAGGTCAAAATGGTCTCGTAAGGGGATCGCAAAGGAAACGGATTTATAGGGTGGTGGTCCGTCGGCAATCAGCTCTCTGAATGAGACGCAAGCCCATAGCAATAACGTAAGTTATCTGAACGAACGAAAAATATCAGATTTGGTTTGGAAAATGACCCGAACTAACGGAAATGTTCCGATTTGCCTTCGTTCATCAAAAGCGCATATACGCATTTGCCCGAACGTTTGTACGAATGAAAGATGAACGAAAAAAAGCAAAAAAATGACAAACACCCACAAAAACTTTCACAGACAGCTACGGAAGTGCAGACGAATGTGGCTCTGAATCGAGCCTATTGTGCTTCTGAACTACATAGAAGCAGCCATCCTGCTACACACCTGGCAGTCCTGCTTATACATGAGCATGAGGGGGTAGCTGTGTCAGCAGCAGCCCACACCAGATTTAGAGAGATACATGGATCAAAAACACAGGGCAGCATGTGAGTCATTCTACACACACACACACACGCACACACACACACACACACACACACACACACACACACACACACACTCACTGATGAGTCATTACAGCAGATAGCGTACTACCTATGCCTAGAAAAAGGGACAGCTGCACATACATTTGGGAATGTACAACATCTGCATGCTATTCCACAATATCTGCATGGGGTTAAGCCCTTTAAAATACCTAATGTCACTGATTGTCAGTGAGGGCCTGTAGGGGAGCAATTCACTAAGCTTTGTTTTTTTGAATAGAGGTCTGCTTTAAGCACCTGCAACATGGGTGACATTTATTCCCCTGTGGGGGGAACAAACACAGATCCTCTGCCCAGCTCCTGGCTAAAGACACCAGATGTTGTACGGTGTGGGGCAGTACCCGGTGATGGGAGGAACAAGTGGTAGTATAAAAAATAAATGGGCCACGTGTGTATGTTTTCACTTAACCTTTTGTTAACCAGTAAGGGGTCTATACGACCCCTATACCAGCTCAAAGGAGGGGACAGCAAGTCACCTACTGGCAAGTGGGTGACTTGGCAAAATCCCTCAGCCCAATTTCCTGTATCCCCAACATTCAGGGGGGTGCGGGATAGCTCAGTGCCCATGTGGACTATGTGGGGTGGTAGCCTGGTCTACCAGCACACATAGCTGGTGCCTCAGTTGGTTTTGCATGCAATTTTTATTTTATTTTTAAGGGTTTAACCCTTGTTAGTTATTTCAAGTTAACTGAAAAGTGTGCATAGGAGTTTTTATTTTATTTGATAATCTCTTAAAGCTCTCTTTTCAGTTTGCGGTGTCTATTGGACAGGAATAGGAGTCTACTGATACATATGTGGTACCCTTGTAATCAGTAGGAATGGGACTTTACAAGCAGTATGGTTTTCTTGAAAAATGTACATTTAAAAAAAAATGCTACAAATTTTAACAAATTGAAAAAGCACATAAAAAATTAGAAACAAGAAATTTCATGTTAAAGCCCAAACTTCTCTGATAAAAAAAATAAAATATACATTTCCCTGGAAATTCCTGGAAAAATCACTGTTTTACAAAAATGCTTGGTATCACGGGGTGACAATATCTCTAGATAGGCTGGCACTAAAAGGGTTAAAGGTATTGGTGCTCCCATACAGATTAACTACACTGGTGACCTCTATAGCTTTGACCAATCAACCTCTATTGTTACATTTTTGTGGTAATCAAAACTTTTGTTTATTTTAATTTCTGAATATGCAGTTATAACTATTTTACTTCCTCTTTTTTATCGTTTCTGGTATCTTATTTGATAAAATGAAATCATAATGTAATGTAACACCTCTAATTATAAGACCAGTCAGGCCTATTATATTTTCTCTACATTAATTAGATTTAACACAGCTCAGAACTGTAAATAAGTCTAGTGTTGCGTTCGTAATAACTGTATATGTGCCTTTGATTATTTCATTTTTTTTAACTTGTTTTATTTTAATTTCATCATCTGAGACTTGCCATACAGTAAAATTATTTTCAAGGGTATCTGCTCCCAGGTGGTTGCTTGTGTTTTCTGAAGTGGTGTAATTGAAAAGCACAATGTGATTCAGATAAGATGAAAAGAACTATATAAATGCAAATCATTATTAATTATTGTGTTCATGATAACTCTCAAATCTCAATCACTTTGGTGCATAAGTTGACAATCTGTGAAGCTTTGCAGAAGCTAACATTCCTAGTTAAAATAAATTTAGTTTTAATATGATTTAATTATATCTTAGAGTACTTTGAAAAGCTTGCAGCCTCTGTAATGTGCTACATTATATCTGTTGCGTTTATTGCCTTTCATAAATTAATTTGTTTTTACTGTCTTAGTATTTTTGATCTAAGATGAAATCATAAAATTCCCAGTTCAAACATGGTCCAGATTATCTCTAATACTGAATTTATTTTGCAATGTTGCAAGTGTTTTATATGCTATAGAATAGAAAATTGTTAGATAACACTGTTTTCAAGTCTACTATCTGTTGAAGAGGATAGGTGTAACATTTACAAAGTGTATTTATTATATTTATATTATGATTACAGATATACATTCCCAAAGCGCATACATTCTTAATTACATCAAATAGGTGTGGGTGTGAGTATGTGTGTAGGGGTGGCTGACATGATTTAGTACATCCTGGCAAATGTGTACAGTCCACATGTTGTCCCTAACCCTGATAACAATAGGTTCAGATTTACACATACAATAGGTCCTGTAAAACGTAGCAAAAACTAGACATTAGAATCATCCTGGCATATGTGTAGGATGTTTTCAAAGGGTTTATTCAATAGTGTGCAATGTAAGCATTTTCATCCACTTGCAGAGAGACACCTGAACTTCTTCTGCCTAATGCAAGATGGCAGGCTAGATCTTTTAGACTCAAAAAAGTGTTTTTCATTTTACGTCTGCGTTTGCCACAGTAAAAGGAATGACAACATACAAATTCTGGCTTTTCCTTCCTTCCTGGCTGGGAGGAATCCCAGAGGCCATGAGACAGAAGCTGTTATAGTACACAGAAGGAGCCTCTGTGGAATATCCCCAAGTAACTTTATTCATCACTGGGGCTTGGCCATGGAGGGGTCCTGGGGTGGCCTCCTCCATACCCCTTCCCTCCAGTGATGCAGGGGTCACATGCATTTTCCACAAAGACTGTTTTTTATTGTGGAGTGGTAAAGCTATTTTAGGATGACCCCATAAAAAACAAAAAAAATGTGTCCCCCCTACCCTAAGGTTTACAAGTCCAATCACCAAGCATAGGGAGTGGTAATACAAAGCTCAATGGCTGAACTGCCATCCTCTGGCCCTAGTAGTTTAAAGCCCTTATGCACGTCAGCACAGGTCCCACGGTCTTTGGGTGTGCAGACATCTAGCCAAGGGTGATGCTGGTTTCTGGGAGCCTCTTTTATACTACAGAGGTGGAGCCTCAGTGGAATCTCCCTTTCGCTGGAGGGGAGGGGGGGGAGCATCCTGCTTGCTTTTCCTACTGCCTGGCTACACTGTCCACTCATCTCTCAGCTTTCAGTAATCAGTATCCCTAAATCTCTGTCTAACACAGTATTGCCCATACTCAGAGCAGGGATTCCTTATACCCAAGTGCACAATTTTACATTTAGAGACATTAAACTCCAGTTTCCACAGTTTTGACCATTTATCCAATAAAGCTAAAACATTTTGTATGTTGCAGACACCTCCAGGAGTGTCCACCTTATTACTCATCTTTGTATTATCAACAAACAGGCAAACTTTTCCTACCAAGCCTTCTCTTATGTCACTTACAAACATATTAAAAAAGAATGGGGAGCAGGATAGTGCTTTGTGGCACACCACTTGTAGCTCGCCTTTTTTTCAGATAGCACGCCTTTAACAACAACACTCCAATACCGATCCTTCAGCCAGCTGAAAATTCACTGAACTATCCATGGATTGGTAAGCCATTGGCCATTCTCCAATCATCTAGAACCTCACCAGGTGAGAAAGGTAATTGTTTAGTTCAGTCAGAGGGGCTGCAATCACAAATATGAGTTCCCTTAGATCTCCAGGTGGATTCCATCTGGACCCATTACCTTACTTACCTTTAAATGTGCCAGCTAAGCTTAGATATCAGCCTCCAAAAATTCCGGAGCTGGGCCCTCCCATGTGGATGTTATGCTAGGGCCACACCTGCTATGGGTTTGAAAGCCGCTATCTGAAGATACTGAACAAAAGTAGCTATTTAAATGGTCAGCCACAGCCTTATCTCTCTCTATAATTATTTTCCCTATTTCTAATTTTTGAGACTGCACCATTTTCTTCTTTCTGTCAACAATATATCGGAAAAAGGTTTTATCTCCCCTCTTCACAGATTCGACCATTTCTAGCTTCTTTCGCCCTTAAGCAGCATTTATAATCAGTTTTGCTTCTGTTTAATTTTATACACCTCTCTGTCAGCTACACTTCCACTTTAATTATACTTCTTATAGGCAGAATTCTTGTCTTTTACGATAGTGCTGACTTCCTTAGTAAACCATAAAGGTTTCTTCTTCCTTTTATTCTTACTAGTTTGTTTCACGCATTGCTTCGTTGCCTTTAAGATGGCCATTTTTATTAGTGCACACAGGTCTGCTACCTGTTCCACTCACCTAATTTCCTTTCTGCATAGTCCGCCATTTCCATAACATTTGTTTTCCTAAAGTCTAGCACTTTGGTTTTGGTGTGGGATTACACAATGTCTGTTTTATCCTGAAACGTAAGAATTGATGGTCGATGGACCCCAGATTTTCTTCAAACCTGACCTAAGACACCAATTCTCCATTAGTCAGAACTAAGTCCAGAATGTTCTGCTCCTCTAGTTGGTGACATAACAAGTTGTTTTAAAGATGCTACATTAAGGGCCTCTAATATATTCCTGCTCTTGCATGTCGATGCACTTGAGATATTCCAGTCCACATCAGGCATTTTGAAGTCACCCATAATTAAAATGTCCCCCTTCTCTGCTATTACACTGATTTAATCTATTCACAGGTTATTTAAAACTTCAGATTGTACAGGGGGCCTATATATCACACCAATTCTGACCACAGCTCCCTATTATAATCATTTAGAAAAGATACAGTGTTTGGTGTTATTTTATATAGAAATTAATAGTGATACATGGAGCCTCATTTATAAAAAGCTCCCATTAGCATCATTTATCTGGAGCACGGGTCTGCCTCGGAGTGTCTATGTGTATTTTGATGCTGTTATTTTTAAAGAATGGTGCTGAAGTCCAAACACCTGATGTTAAATAATCATAGAAACATGAAAACATATAAGGTTGACAGCAGAAGGAGACCATATGGTCCATCTAGTCTGCTCTTATGTGGATAACCCTTTTGCTGCCAGCCTATCTGGAGATTTTGTAGCTCTTTGTTGCCAGACTACTTTGCACTATTTTGCACTATGTTGCGCTCCACATGTTCAACTGTGATTTTTTGAAGGGATTTTCAGGGATTTCACAGAAAAGTATATATTGTTTTTTTCAGCAAGGTCTGGACTTTAACATGAAATGTCTGTTTGCCATTTTTTGCGCGCCTTGCAGTTTTGCAAGAAAAACAACCCTTTACATTTGAAATACCACAACATACTATATATTCTCTGGAAGTACACACCTCAAGCTTTCAAGGCGTACCAGGCTTGTTGACATTGGTGCAGTTTTCTGGAAGTAATCCCTCAAAGAATTCTTGCCTGTCCAGCACTCTCCTAAAGACTGAAGAGTACCTCAGATATAATGAGGATTTACTCTTTGATATCATTAATATTAAAAACAAACACTGGGAAAATGAAAAACAAGACATTTCATATTAAAGCCTAAAATTTGCCGCCAAAAAAAAGTTTTCCTGGAAATTCCTGCAAAAATCACCATTAAACATAGCGCAAAATGGTGAAACATGACCAGTCAACAGAGGATGACAAAGTCTCAGGTAGACTGGCAGTTAAAAAGTTTAAAAGTAGCTATGCATGTTGGGAATTGTTCTGTTCATCGGTCCTTGCTCTTTCAGATTTAGCTTGTTTTTTCTTTTTTGCATATTGATATTTTAGGAAAATGTGTTTTTTACTCTGCTTTGTTATACATTTTTTAGGAAAACCCTGTAGAACCAAATAATTATTCGGTTACTTCCAGAAAGATAAACCCACCATGACAAGCTCAGTACACCTAGAAAGCTTAATGTGTGTACTTTGAGCGAATATATGGTTTGTGGGGGGTTTTCTTTTCAGGGAAATCCCTTCAAAAATCACAGTTAAACATGTGTAGCTTAATATAGGGATAAATGGTCTGGCAGAAGGTGACAAAATCTCTAGGTAGGCTGGCACTTAAAGGGCTATACAGCAGCATCACAACCTCCCTCTTCCTATTGGTGATGCCTTGAGCTATGCAGCTGAGCACACTGCTTGCTTTTCCTACTGCCTGGCTACACTGTCCACTCATCTTTCAGCTTTTAGTAATCAGTACCCCGAAATCTCTTCCGAGGTCCTGGCTAACACAGTGCTGCCCATACAGTGTTTAGAGCAGGAATTCCTTCTACCCAAGTGCATGATTTTACATTAAACTCCAGTTTTCACTTTTTTGACCATTTATCCAGTAAATCATTTTCCATGTTACAGACACCACCAGGATTATCCACCCTTTTACTCACCTTTGTATCATCAGCAAACAGGCAAACTTTTCCTATGTCACCAAACATATTAAAAAAGAATGGGGCCCAGGACAGAGCCTTGTGGCACACCACTTGCAATTTGCCTTTCTTCAGATCGCACACCATTAACCACAACACTCTGATACGAATCCTTCAGCCAGCTTGAAATGCACTGAACTACAGTGTCAACTATATGGTGTTGGCAATAAATAAGATGCAGGCTGGCGAGTGACGCTGAGGTACAATATTCGTGGTTTTAACAGGTGCTGATGCTTTATAAATGAGACTTCATGTATATTGGAGGAATGATGTCACTTTAAAGAAATATTGGAGATTTAACCCTTTAAGTGCCAAGCACGTAACACCTACGTGCTGGCTTGGCTAGGCCTTAAGTGCCAAGCACGTAGGTGTTACGTGCTCGAATTTCCCCGCTGCTAGTATAAAAAATAAAAATGAAAAATACTCACCTGACCCCTCGTTGGATCCGGCCGGGTCTCCTCTTTAATTTGGTGCCATCCGATCCCCCGTGGGGGGTCGGATGGCTCCAGGAGAACCCTCGGAATAGTGATGTCACCAGCAGCCGGCTTCTTCTGCCCAAGCCCCCGAGACTGAATCAGTCTGCTTGGTGCTTGGAGCACAGAGCAGAGGAGGAGGAGAGGGGTGTGATGCCCCCCCCCTCCTCCCCAGGCTCTCTGTTCCAAACAGCGAGCAGGCTGTCAGCGGAGATTGCCGGGGGACACAGGATCGGAGGTGAGTAAAGTAAAAAAGATAAAATAATAAAGATCATTTTTTTTATGTGTCTGTGTTTTTTTTATTCCACATTTAACCCCTTGTGAACTGGTAAGGGGTCCATGTGACCCCTTATACCAGTTCACAAGGCTGGGGGGGGTGGCAAGTCACCTACCCTAGCAGGTGACTTGCCATTAACCCCCGGCACCCCATTACCTGCCTCCCCAAAACCCGGGGGGGGGCAGAAGAGCCCGGGCCCACACAGGCTATGTGGGCTCGTAGGCTGCAGGGTGGGGGGGGCACAAAAGCTGGCCCCCCCACTCTGTGCCTACAAGCCCCCATAGCTGGTCCCGGGCTGGTTACTTTGGGTAAGGGGGACTGTAGAGATAAACTTTATCGCCGGAGGGCTTCCCCGCCAGAGACGTCCTTTTCCCAATGGTGAGAGGTGCTGCAGGAATTCCAGAGTCATCCGTGAGGAAACAGGAACAGCCCTTACAAGGGCTAGTGAATTGTAATATAGCGTTTCCCCCAATAAGAGAGTATAATAACTCAGTATTGAGGGTGAAGATCAACTTTTTATTAGTGCCACTCTAGGCCTTATATACACCAGTCTCCATGCAAGGTGGACCTGATGGAGAACTGCATGACAAACACACCGACCAATAGCAGCAGGGCACACAATCCCTCAACTCTGCCAGTAACACAATTAGCAACACAATGGTATAATGTAGCCCAATCCACAACACACAATGGCAGTCTGTGATACAATCAACAATACACAATGGCAGTCTGTAAGACAATCCAAAATACAATGACATTGCCTGTAACAGTATCAAAATACAATGACATTGTCTGGAACCTAATTAAGAAAAGGCCAGTGAATGACCCGGTGGGAAATTGAATAGTGATGACATCCAAAAAGGCAGAGCGTCTGTCACAGGGACCCCACGTCATTTTTTGGGGGGATTTTTAAGGGTTTTTAACCCTTAAAAATCCAAACAAAATGGGGTCCCCCCCCCGGGAAGGGGAACCCTATGTCATTTTTTTTTTTAATTAACCCTTTGTGTTCTGTCATCCAGCAGCTATAAAAGGCTTCCAGCAGGTGAGCAGAAGCCAGTGATCGCCGAGGGACACAGTGCTCCAGGATGGATGGGAGGTAAGTATTAAAAAAAAAAAAAAATATATATATATTTTTTTCTCTTTGTGTGTGTCTGTGTTTTTTTTTTTTACATTTAACCCCTTGTGAACTGGTAAGGGGTCCATGACCCCTATACCAGTTCACAAGGCTGGGGGAGGTGGCAAGTCACCTGTGACTAGCGGGTGACTTGCCATTAACCCCCGGCACCCCCATTACCTGCCTCCCCAAAGCCCAGGGGGGGGGCAGAAGAGCCCGGGCCCACGGGCTATGCGGGCTTGTAGCCTGCAGGGCCAGGGGCCACAAAAGCTGGCCCCTGTGCCCTGTTTCTACAAGCCCTGCATAGCTGGTCCCGGGCTGGTTACTTTGGGTAAGGGGGACCCCATGTCAATTTTTGGGGGGATTTTTAATGGTTGACCTATGTTATTTTTTTTTCTCGATTTAACCCTTTGTAGTGTGGATGGTAGTTGTATTTTATTTGTAAATGTTATAGATTACTTATTTCAGTTAGGGGGGTCTCCTGGGCAGGAACGGGGGGCTACCGATAAATATGTGGTACCGTTCTAATCGGTAGAAATGGGGCTTTCACATGCAATATGCTTTTCCTTAATAAAATAAATTTTTTATTTAAAATAAAGGAGTCAATTTTCTAAAAATGTTTTTATTTATTTATTTTTTTACTTAATAATATTGTAAAAACAAAATAAAATTTACAAACAAGATATTTCATGTTAAAGCCTAAACAATGCTGCAAAAAAATATAAATATAATTTTCCTGAAAATGACAGCAAAAATGGCGCAAAAATGGTGCAAAAATGGCGCAAAACATGGCGCAAAATGGGGAAAAATGACCTGTCAACAGAGAGTGACAAAATCTCAAGTAGGCTGGCAATTAAAAGGGTTAATAGTACCTCTGCATGTTGGTTATTGTTCTGTTCGGGAGACCTTGCGCTTTCAGACTTAGCTTGTTTTTTCTGGTTTGCATATTTATATTTTAGGAAAAGGTGTTTTTTATTCAGCTTTTTTATACATTTTTTAGGGAAACCCTGCGCAACCAAAGAATTCTTTGAGGAATTAATTCCAGAAAGATGAGCCCACTACAACAAGCTGGGTATGCTTAGTAAGCTTAACATGTGTACTTTCAGGGAATATATGGTTTATGGGGAATATTCCAAATGTAAAGGGTTGTTTTGGTTGAAAAATCGCAAGGTGCGCACTTTGTCTGCAGAACTGAAATTTTCAAGTAAAATTACCGTTATGCACATGCTTTACTTTGGGGTGTTTGGCAACTCTTCCCTTGACAGAACCTATGCATGTTGGGTGTTGTTCTGTTCGGGGAATGTTGCTTTTTCAGATTAAACTTGTTTTTTCTTGTTTGTATATAGATTTTTTAGGAAAATGTGGCTTTGATTCTGCTTTTTTATCCATTTTTTTGGGAAACTCTTTGCAACCAAAGAATACATTGAGGAATTACTTCCAGAAAACTATGGGCACATCAACATGCTTGGTACACCTAGAAAGCTTGAGGCGTGTACTTCCAGAGAATATATAGTTTGTTGGGGGTATTTCAAATGTAAAGGGTTGTTTTTCTGGTAAAACTGCAAGGTGCGCATAGCGCATATCACAGTTGCATTTTTTCTGAAAATCCCCTAAAGCGCTATTTCAGTTTGGGGGAGTCTCCTGGGCAGGAAAGGGTGTCTACCTATACATATGTGGTATCGCTGTAACCGGAAGAAATTGGGATTTCACACGCAATAAGATTTTATTGACAAACTTACATTTTTTATTACAAAAAAACACTACAAATTGTAAAAAAATAATTTTTTAAAAAATTGTTTCACATATTTCACCCAAAAATATTGAGAATACACCTAAAAATTACAAACAAGACATTTCATGTTAAAGCTCAGACTCTGCTGAAAAAAACAATATATCATTTTCCTGGGAAATCCCTGGAAATCCTTTCAACCTGGTGCTATCCCTTCTTAAATAACCCCCATAATTCTTTCTATGAAGTTAGGGTGTTTTTTTTTAAGTTTGGCAACAGCACTCCATAGGCTATATATATATATATATATATATATATATATATATATATATTTCTTTTTTTTTTTTTAATTTTTTTTCAAATTGTTTTTGTCTAAATTCTAAAAAGCTCACCGGGATGCAAGTAACATTCACGCCACAGTGCACAGCAGAAGTCGCACTGGCTTCACCAAGTAATTAGCATGGTCCTCAGCGACTAATGGAGGGGGCATCTCCTTGTTAGAGAGCCAGCAAGAGACGCACAATCAGACAGGTGGCGAGAAACATGGATCCAGCATTCAGGTAAGAGCTACCATCCTAGACTAGGAGCAATGGTCTGCATTTTTCACATTTTTCCCTGTAAATTGTCTTTAACTGGCAGCAAACATTAATATATCATTGTTTCTTTTTTTGACTTGTCATTTGTGTTTCTCCTTCTCAATGATTTAAAGGCAAACAATAAGCAATATCCACCAATGGTCATGTAGGCCAGCCTGGACTGGCAGGCGGCCGAATTTCGACCAGGGAGAGGATTGAGGGGGACAACGCGCAGGGTGGCTTCAGCAATCTGGATACTCTTGAGACTGTTACAATGCAGCCCCACACCCACTATGTAGAAAATGGGTGTGGGACCGCATTAAAAGAGTAGATAATTATAATCCTTTTAACTACTGCATTTAAAGGGCTTGTGTAAGGATCTGGACATAAACAGGAACATGACGATCATTTAACTTGAATCCCCTTTAGATAGATTGAATAAAAGATTAGACCCTTTTATAGTTCCTGGCCATAGAAAGGTATAGTAATTGTAGTACCTTTATTTAGACACAAGAACTAGGTCATAGACTGGAACTGAGAATGTTCTAGAAAGACAGGTAGAAGGAGCTAATGATTTAGATGTAGGATGTACGACAGCAACAGTGTAACAACAGAAAGGATAACCATTGGTGGAGCGGTTTTGGAAGGAGCTGGCCAGCACATGTTTGGTATGTTTGTGAATACATGCTGGAAGATTCTAGAAGGTAGCTAGATCTTATATAAAGCAGAGGGACCCTGTAACCAGTGTTCTATATTACTTGAATTGTTGAGGAGCAGACATGAGACCAGTTGCTGTCAGAGAGAGAAGGATAGAGATCCAGCAAGACAGCAGAGGCCACCAGTAGAAGATGGAGAAGGTTCTGGGAATTCTAAGTCTGGGATTAAAATGAGCTGGCTGATCTTTGGCTTTGGATGCAACAGGTGTAACGATAACTGGAAGGATGTATGAAGCTACACCATGTCTTGATGTCTACTGTTGACGAAGTTAATAAAGAGGTCTGCATTTCATCTTATTGAAGTTACAAGTTGTCTCTGTGCACAGTGAGTACCTATATCCCCTTGTGGTTGAGCCACACCCCACTCGCACAGAAACACTGGGCCCAGAAGAACCTGCTCCTCGCCGTCCTCATCACAACACCAGGTGTGTGAGGGCTACACTTGCCTGCCTAAGACCAAAAAATTTGACGTCCTAAAGGCTTGATTCTCTTTAGCACTGAAGCCATGTCTGTTCTTCTGCTGTCAGCTCAGATGCTGATAACATGTTTCGCCAGTCTTCAGTGTGCTTTTGAATGTTCAATGGTGATAAGCATCACAGTAGTGAAGGCCCCTGTTTAACGAGAGAGGCGTTTTCTCATTGGAAGCAAGGGTCCAAACAGAAGCTAGTTCAGGAGCAAATAATCAGCAATGGATAGCCTTCAGACATCAGGTAGGTATAGACTTTTTCTGCTTTTAGGTAGACATAAAGGGGGGTGGGAGCAGCTCAATCACTATTATTTATACAAAATTATTATTATTATTCAGGGCCTGGGAACTAATTTAACCCTATCATCAACTAAATATCAAGCAACAAACATGTCTAGCTATGTGGAAAGACAGAGATTTGGTTGCATATATCTGCAGATACATGTGGAAGCCACACTGCCCCGGCAAGGCACTCTGTGTTTAGTGTGGTCCCTACTCTTAATTTTGAGTCTCCAACATTGGGACATGCAATGCAGACAAATATTTGAGAGCTACTCGCCTGGGAAGCTGCCAGCCTCCCTTTAGAACACTTCACAGGGAGAAATCCATATTGACTGAATTCCTTCCTGCTTGTGCTCATGGCAATTCAAATGAATAAAGGGGGGTGGGAGCAGCTCAATCACTATTATTTATACAAAATTATTATTATTATTCAGGGCCTGGGAACTAATTTACCGCCCAGTTTAACCCTCTCATCAACTAAATATCAAGCAACAAACATGTCTAGCTATGTGGAAAGACAGAGATTTGGTTGCATATATCTGCAGATACATGTGGAAGCCACGCTGCCCCGGCAAGGCACTCTGTGTTTAGTGTGGTCCCTACTCTTAATTTTGAGTCC
Organism: Gastrophryne carolinensis; assembly: GCA_027917425.1. NCBI lineage: Eukaryota > Metazoa > Chordata > Amphibia > Anura > Microhylidae > Gastrophryne > Gastrophryne carolinensis. The sequence goes on from CM051235.1 coordinate 462,138,969, forward strand.
CCAAAGTTGGGACATGCAATGCAGACAAATATATGAGAGCTACTCACCTGGGAAGCTCCCAGCCTCCCTTTAGAACACTTCACAGGGAGATCCATATTGACTGAATTCCTCCCTGCTTGACCTCATGGCAACTGAATGTGATATTCATCCGCGCTCTTTGTTTCTTTTTACAGATTGATCCCCCTGCTTCGCTCATTTCCTCCCGAGAGTTGTGACAGACTCCTTTCAGCACCTTATAGCTGTTCACCGCAGTGGCGCGCGCCCCGTGCGCCTGCGCGTCACCATCTTACGGTTGGCAGTAATGCGGACCGTCTGATGGTTGGCGCGAGGCCGGGACGCGCGTCAACGGAAGTGACGCGTGGTGACGCGAACGACATTCGCGTCCCCAACCGCGTCACAGGGCCGGCCCCGGGGGGATTCTCGCGCCTTATGCGCATTTAAAAACAGCTGTTCCTACCTCTTCTGACAGGCACCGCTCCTCCTGCATCCCGCATTCTTGACATTCCGCACAGCAGCTCGGAAGAAGGTTATACCGAAACACGTGTCAGCTGAAGTGGCATACTGGACTCATTTTGCATTGGACACTTCGCAGCGGCCTCAGTCTATTGACTCTTGCATGAACTTTTGAGCAACACTTTGAGCAACGCTTACCAGTTATCAGCACTGAAGCTCAAAATTTATAAGTGTCTCCTGCACTTTCAGGTACTTCTACCCTATTGAATTCCTTCTGATACAAACATTGCAGCAGCCATTTGAATACTATGGGAGCATTATAGCTATATGTAGCATGAACAGAAACAGTATCTTGGCTTATCTGCATAAAAACCTGTACATAATGTATATATTGTATATAATGTCTATGTCTGTAGGTTTGGTGAATTAATGTGTCTTATATTCTGTGCACTATATCTTGTGTAGAAACTCCCATGTCTAGTAGATACATGAACTTTAGTTTGTACCTTAATAAATGAACTCTTTTCTGACCATAAACTTATAGTGTTAGGTGTGCATTTATAAATTGGTTTTGAGCTCATGGCAATTCAAATGAATAAAGGGGGGTGGGAGCAGCTCAATCACTATTATTTATACAAAAATTATACTAGTATTTAATACAAAATTCAGTCAATATGGATTTCTCCCTGTGAAGTGTTCTAAAGGGAGGCTGGCAGCTTCCCAGGTGAGTAGCTCTCAGATATTTGTCTGCATTGCATGTCCCAACTTTGGGGACTCAGAATTAAGAGTAGGGACCACACTAAACACAGAGTGCCTTGCCGGGGCAGTGTGGCTTCCACATGTATCTGCAGATATATGCAACCAAATCTCTGTCTTTCCACATAGCTAGACATGTTTGTTGCTTGATATTTAATTGATGAGAGGGTTAAACTGGGTGGTAAATTAGTTCCCAGGCCCTGAATAATAATAATAATTTTGTATAAATAATAGTGATTGAGCTGCTCCCACCCCCCCTTTATTCATGCAATTATATATTAAAATGTTGCATGCATTGCATGGTGCATAAAACCAACATTTCATTGATTAACAGAAACTATTGGTAATGGGAATATTATGCATTTTTGTACTAACAAATTAGGAGTTCATTATTAGTACCACCATCAGCTAACTAATATTAACAATTTTGCAATATTTTTATTGATTTTATTCCTTCTTTGTCTCTGCTAATTTAAACTAATTGTTTATTGTGTGTTTGGTTTTATTACATTACAGGGGAATTAAACAATATTCAGGAAACAGCAGGTATGCAAAAGATCAAAGAAAAACATTTCTGTGTTCATTTTCTTTTAGTATTATTGCTTGAATAGCATTGTACAGTAAAATGTAATCTCATTGTATTGATTCTGAAATATAATGACCAACAAATAGGAGCACTAATTGGGCTAATTTCAATTTACTTTCAAGAACAGCCCAATACGCAAAATGAAGGTGGCTTGTTAGTTTTCTCTAATTGCTTTAACAATAGAATGATATAGCCATTATAAATGTAAAGCATCTTAAGAAACCCAAACAGCATTTAGAACACCAAATTTAGAGAATTAAAAGCAATTTGTGTAATTGGTTATTATGGTTAATGTAATATTTTACGGCCTCTGTTAGTAAAATGGAGATGATGATATATCTGTATATTATTGTTACAGGAATGCCCCTTCTGTGCTGCTGTCTTTCTGATATGCATATTAGGGCAGGGAAAAAGTAATTCCAAGGACAATGACAGCTAGGATATCCCAATGGAGGTCCAGTGAAGGATATAAAGAAAGTATTAACAATCCAATCAATGACAAGTCACCTGGCTGATGGCTGAAGATTTTAGGGATCCTAACCCTTCTTTGACAAGTTTAATCTCAGGATGCAAGTTGATGGATAGTGGAACTCTCTGCTGAGACTTAACAGAATGACTGTCTGTCTCCATTCCCTTAAGGAGTCATTTTGTCTTCGTAAGGATGTGTTGTACGAGAATTTACAGTATTTCATTTTATTGATATTTTATATATGGTAATATTTAATATAGTACCAGCAAGGAAGGTATTGAAGTAGGTATTAGCTTTATTGGTTATTTTACCATTTTCCGTTTTGCAGCAAGAGATTGCATATTTAATTATTTATATATTTTAAGGGAACGTCCACTTTTGATGGAATTGTCCAAGTGTACATTTTTGTGTGCCAAAATGATCAAGTTGCTGAGCTGATCTAGTATTTTTTCCAGTGTTTTCTTATATTAGTAAACTTGTGTCTTATGGAAGTATTTTTCACTATGTACAAACTGTTGCTATTGGTAAATGTACACCACGTCTGTACCAAGAAAAGACATGTGAATGGAGTTGTTTTCTCCTGATAACATAGGGCTGGCCCATATACTTGCCCTCTGTAAAAATGCTAAAAAAGCAATTTTTTAATTGACGATTGTTCCCCATACTCTGAAAATAGGCCCTTAGTAGGCAAGCTTAAAATGGCATTTCGGGCAAATTATTCTGCTTGCTGCTATCCTCATGCTGGCTGTCAGGGGCTGCATCTTTTATTCAGCCTGCTTTATATTTCTTAACTCCCTCCCCAGTGGCAGCTAATGACTCCATACATGTAAGTTTCAATATGAAGATCCGATCAGAAGTCAATTCATCATTTTATTATCATGGAATGCAAAGTGCAGGAAATTAAAGATGCTACCCCTGACAGCCAGCATGGGTCAAGGTGAAAGCAACCTAATTTAACCCTGCAATTTCCCTTTAACATTTATGGTCTGACAATTGGCTATCTTTGGTGCCTCCATAGAAGGGAGTAGAGTGGTAGCCATGCATGAAGATGTTGGTGGGGTTCAGGGACCCTTTTAGGCTGCAGTGGGTGCAGTGGGGTGGGGCATTCACTATGGGCGCTTTGTTCTTGGTCTACTGTAGGTGTGAGTCCCAACAGTGGGACCTGCAACTATAACACCTCCTAGCTATATGCCACCTATGACCCCTCTAGCCCATGCAAAGTCCATGTTACAAGTTAATATTAGATACAGAGCACTACTAATCTAAGTTTCACAGATATACTGTAGTAGAAGCTGTTTTGGTGGGAGTGGGCAGATGCTATGGTAACCTAAAAGCTTCAAGAATTCAGAAATAGAAGAAATGGTTGCCAGCACACCAATTTATAGTTATGCAAAATGCGCCATTTTTAATTTGATTTAAAGATAGTAGTTAGAGATGAGCAAATCGAATCTGATGAACCCGAATTTCAGGAAAAATTTGATCCGTAAGGATTCCGAATATTGTCGCAATTTGATCGCTCGAATAGTTTCCTTAAAACTCCATTTACTACTATCCAGGCCATCTAAAATGGTGGATCCACATGTCAGAACATGTCCCATGGGGCAAGGAATCCTGGGTAGGCGTCACATGCTACCTATAGGCAGCCAGGCTTCCCGATGATGTCACAGCCCTATATAAGTGGCGGCCACTTTGCGGAAGCTCATTCCGACACTGTATTGCGGCCAGAGAAGATCGCAGAGAGAGCGAGAGATAGATAGATAGATATATAGATAGATAGATAGATAGATAGATAGATAGATAGATAGATAGATAGATAGGTAGAATAAGGAACAGAAGGAGCGAGGGACAGAGAGAGAAGGAGAGAGGCTGTGACAGTGACAGAGAAAGACAGGTTTAAAGTGTTTGCATTAGCTTTCAAGCCTATTTAGTGTTAATAACACACCTGTCTATTAAGCTTTTCCTTTTCCTGGTGTCATTCTTTAAAAAGTGTGCTAGCATTAATATTTCAAGAGTACCTGTCTCTTAACATTGTGCATTTTGTAGAGAAAGTCACTTTTTCACTGTTAAAGCAGCCTTTGCCTTTGAACAGGGGGCATCCCAAATACTAGCATAAATATTTGAAGAGTACCTGTCTGCTAACTGGTTGCGTTTTGTAAAGAAAGTCACTTTTTCATTGTTAAAGCAGCCAGCCTGTGTCTTTGAACAGGGGGCATCCCAAATACTAGCATAAATATTTGAAGAGTAGCTGTCTGCTAACCAGTTGCATTTTGTAACTGGTGCAAAGAAAGTAACTTTTTCACTTTTAAAGCAGCCTGCCTTTATACTTGCCCTCTGTAAAAATGCTGTTTGACAGTAATTTTTGAATTCATGATTGTTCCCCATCCTCTGTAAATAGGCCCTTAAATATTTTAAGAGTACCTGTCTACTTACCTTTTGCATTTTGTAAAGAAAGTGACGTTGTCAAATTGCCAGCAGCCATTGCCTTTCACCGGGGGGGGGGGGGGGGGGGGCATCCCAAATATGCTAGCATGTGTCTTTTAAGAGTGCACACATTGGAGTTGGCAGAAGCATTAGGAGCCCATATATTGCCTGAAAGACACACATTGGAGTTGGCAGCAGCAGCATAAGGAGCCCATATATTGCCTGAAAGACACACCCTGGAGTTGGCAGCAACATAAGGAGCTACCATGCATCAGCTACAACCATGGATCAGCCATTGGTGGGTGGAAATCCTGGCTGATCCATGCCTGATTCATCTTCACAAAGGTGAGTCTCTCCACATTTTTCGTGGACAGACAAGTTCTCCTTGGCATGACTATGGCCCCCGCCGCACTAAACACCTGCTCAGATGGCACACTACTGGCCGGGCAGGACAGCTTTCCCAGGGTGAACTCTGCCAGTTGCGGCCACAAGTCAAGTTTGGCTGCCCAGAAGTCCAGCGGGTCTTCAAGGAAGGTGTGTTGGCATGGTCATGTCAAGGTATGACACTATCTGCTGGTTCAGGGCCTGCTCCAGGTCTTCCTGCTGCTCATGATTAGCCTCACTATGTGGGTAAAGAAAGCTACTCATTAGCGACTGAAGACTCAGGCTGCTGCTGATGGAGCTGCTGCTGCTGCTCCTGCCACCCCCAGCAGCCATGGCAGTGGAAGGTGAGCGCAGAGGTCCCCCCGAGTCAGACCTGCAGGAGTATGGACCATGGCGCAGATAGGCATCGGCCAACTGACTACGTAGAATGTCTCTGTTGTAGGTCAGTTTGTCCTCCCTCTCAGTGGGTGTAAAAAAATGCCCCAATTTTGTGTCGGTAGCCAGGGTCCAATAAGGTTGAGAGCCAGAAGTCACCCCGCTGACAAATGGAGAAAATTCTGCAGTTGCTACGCAAGGAAGTGAGCATGCATCGTGCCATTTGTGCCAGTAGTGACTCGGAGGGACTACCTGTCTCCATCTCCACTGCATACTGCCACGGTGTGTCTGGGTCCTCTGTCTCGCCTTCCTGACAACCCTCTTGCTCTTCTGGCTGCTCCTGCTCCTCCTCTCCTGTCAGATGACTAAATAAAATGGCCATTTTGTCAAACCTAAACTGTGCTTCGCTGTGCCCCACCCCTCCTCCTCCTCCACTTCAGCCCCCACAGGCTTCATGTGGCCGTGAAATGTAGGCGCCATGTCTCCAGTGCCCTGACCAGCCATGGTTTCCAACATGTGTTCTAGTACATGAAGCAGTGGAATCACATTGTTCATCCCGTTGACTAATAAAGTGGCTTTCTCAAAGGGCCTGAGCAAACGGCAGGTGTCACATATGAGCTGCCACTGGCTTACATTAAAGTTACACAGGGGAGTCCCCCTATCCGCTTGGATCATCAAGAAATCAGTGATGGCTTTTCTCTGTTTGTATAGTCGATCCAACATATGGAGGGTGGAATTCCAGTGGGTGGAAAAATTGCAAATCAGACTATGTTGGGGGATACCGTTCTGACGCTGTAGCTCAAGAAGGGTGTGCTTGTGTAGGAGTGGCTGAAGTGCATGCAAAGTTTCCTTCCTGTTGTTAGAATGTCTTGCAGATGGGGGGAATACTTCAGAAAACGCTTGACAACTAGGTTGAACATGTGTGGCATACAGGGCGCATGGCTCAGGCTTCCTTGTCGTAGCGCAGACAAGATGTTCTTCCCATTGTCAGTCACCATGGTTCCCATTTGCAGTCTTCGGGGAGTAAGCCATAATTTCATTTATTGATTAATGATTTTTAGCAGTTCCTCCCATGTGTGACTCGTGCGCGTGCGTGAACCAAGGCAAACCATGTGAAGAACAGCATGAAACCGCCGTGTCCTGCACACATGGTAGGCTGGAAGGGCACTGAAAAAAAAAAAATAAATAAAAATACCAAAAAAAACAAAAAACAAATTCCAAAAAATAATAAATTAAAAAAAAATTGTAAAAAAAATACTAAATATTTAAAAAAGACAATGAAAAAATAAAATTAAAAAAAAAATAAAATTAAAAAATAAAATATATTTTTAAAAAATACAAAATATTAATAAAAATACAATGAAAAAGAAAATGGAAAAAAAATGCAAAATTAACAAAATAAAATGTGATACATTTTATATGTTATTGTTTTATTTTATATGTTATTGTTATTATTTTATATGTTATTATATGTTATTATTATAAATGTGTTCAAATAAGATAAATGTTAACAATTAATATGTAATTGACAATTAGCAATGGTGTCACAGAAAAAAGTGCCTAAGTGCAAAAAACATGTGCACATCCATGAACCAAAATAGACAAGTGCACTGTCACAGGCACAAAGGCCTAGGAGCAATCAGTGGCGGGACCTGTCCAAGTTGCTGTTGTGGTTGTGCAGGAACCACAATCACCCAGTGGGCCTTAAAAGATATGTATTGTCCCTGACTGTAGTTACAGCTCCAGACATAGGCACTGCCGTGCACTTTGGTACACACTGTCAGGCTCAAGGACTGGCCCACCTTCTGTTCAACAAAATTGTACAGGGCTGGTACTGCCTTCTTCGCAAAGAAATGACAGCTTGGGACTCTCCACCTCGGCTTGGCACAAGCCATCAGTTCTCTGAAAGGTCCACCACCTCAAAAGGGAGGGACTGCAGCACCAGCAACTTATACAGGAGCACATTTAGCTTCTGCGCGTTGGATGAGTGGGCACATACTGTTGTCTCTTGGACATGGCTTGGCCAATGGATTGCTGGCGGAATGACTGACTCGGAATAAGAGGAGGAGGAGCATCTGGAGTCACAGAGGATGGGTATGACACACAGGAGGTGGTGGAGCCTTGGCTGGCTGGAACAAGGAACGGCGTGCCACTGGGTAATGTAGCAGGATGTACCACCACTTTGGAGCCAACTCTCCCAGGTCGCTTTATAGTGATGCTGCAAATGTTGACTCAGGGCTGTGGGGCCAACATTGGGACCCTGGCCACACTTCGCCTTCTGCCTACACATCTTTCATATAGCCATGTTAACCTCCTGCGGATGCTTGATGAAAAGCTGCCACATCGCAGAGTAGCTGATTTTCCTACCAACAGTCCGCACTAATTCACTGCTGCTGCCACCGGCGACTACGGGGACCCTTTTCCACTACCTCCTGGGAAGGTAGCCTGCCACGCAGCAAGTGGTCTACCCCGAGCACGTTTGCCTCCAGACTCTCCCCTTCTGCCACCATGCTGACCGCTAAATCCGTCACTCTCCATCACTCCAAGCCTTTAAAAGTGCCCTCAAAACTCACTGATTTCCTCAGGTTCCTCAACAGTGTCTGCTTAAGAAGCCAAAAAGCTTGCAACACCACCTCCCACGCCACTCTCCTCATCACTACTTGCCCATCTAGTGGAAGAAGCAGCAAGTGTCTCCTCCACTTCTTGGCTGTGCAGTAGGAGCTCTGTAATTGTGCCGCTCTGCGACAGCAATTCTAATAGTGATGCCTCTTATCTGCATGTCATACTTCTTTACAGTCTTATTTCACTACCCAGCATGCATATACATGTTACAGCAAGGCAAAATGTTCTACAATCCTATTAAGGCTCTTGGAAGGCCAGAAATAGCTTTTAATAGCGATTCACCGCAAATAAATTCGAACCGTTTTTTTCCGGAAAATTCGGCAAATTGGCCAAATCAAACTTTTTATAAATTCGCTCATCTCTAATAGTAGTCAATATTTAATACACATCATAATATTTACATAATATATACACCAGCAGATCCAACAGCCTGGAACAGTTGGAAAAGAAAGATAGCAGCTTTTTTGGGGCTTCCATTCCCAACACCTCGGCCATGCTGCTGCCTGGATTCAACTGACATAAAAGAGTCACTATGCTAAAATTTACTACAGCAGAAGTTGGAAAAAGGTAAATGCATTTTTATGTACAATTATCTGAATTTCCCCCGAGGAGCCCTGCCTGTTGTGCTGGTCTGGTTTAAGTCATTTAAATTTTTTAGTTTTAAAAATCCATATAACTATACTGGATAGCAGGAGGAGGGGTCACTTCCGGCATCAAGAAATATCCAGCCAGACTTGTTTTTTTATTTAAATGGAAGTAAGAGAAAATCAGGGGTGACAGGTTCTATCACCCATAATAGACTAAAGCTACCACCCCTGGATTTTATTCATGCCATGAGAGAATAAATCACAAGCTTGGAGATTTGGAGTTTTATTCAGTTCATGTGTGTAAGTGACCCTTCTTCCCATTAGCCAATGTGTTTATATGGATTTTTCATATTACACAATTTTGAAATAGTGCTCCTTTAAGCTGAACTCTCTGACTTCTTTTTTCTGTCTATGTTATCCACTATGTAAACTGATCTTCTCTTACTGCATTCATGTTCCAGTAAAACCAGTTCCTGTTACACTACAAATATTTGTCTCGATTCGACTCTGCTGCCCCCAGCACTCACACTTTGCAACAGGTTATGGGCCCAGTGACTGAATGAAGCCCCAGAGACCAAATAAAGCCCAATGATCAGATACGCCCCAGGCAGAGCAAAGCCCCAAACAGGAGACAGCCCTGTCTTCATATATACAAAAGGGAGAATGACCAGCAGCTCAGAGCTTAAACTCTCAGTGGCTAAGCTGAACAATGATTCAATGATCAGCTATGGAAGTGGAAATGCTATTATCAAGAGATAACGTGTTGGAGGTTATCACTATGGAGAGGCCACAGAACAATAATCAGGACTGGTACACAGAAAACAGGTACGTGCCGCCATAAACTTACTAGTAAGACGATCAGCTTTTTCACATACACAGTGAGAATATAGCATGTGGGATGTACTGAAAGAACAGCAACTTGTTTCTGCTGAGGAAACTTAAAAAGATGAGGCTTAGCAGAGAGCAGGACATGCAGGAGCATATATACGCCATGCTGGAAGTGATCACACAACTCAGATTAGTTGGTGAGAATAAAACAGACAGTAGCACTGCAACAATGTTGTTGTGCAACTTACCCAATACATAACCTGCACTGATGCACTGATCAATGTCTTGGATACAACGCCTGAAACAGATCTGACACTAGACCAGGCTCATAGATAAGTATCCGCAAAGAAAGTTTTCACATGACTCCACAGAAACTGACACCAGAACAGATCTTAAAATTACAGACACAAGGTCACACAGGAAAGAAACCAGGGTGTGCTTTAGATGCCACAAAAAGAGACTGAACCCAGAATCCCTCTTATACTAAACAAAACCGCAATTTCTGATCCATGGGAAGGGAACTGGAATGCCACATTTAAAGTGACATGCAACCATATATTTCACTCAGGAGCAACCAGTCACATGACAATTGGTAGAAGCTTTTTCACAGAACTTGATCTGAAAAAAGAGACTATTTGCATTGCAGATGGAAGTAAAATACATGCAGAGGGATATGGGCATGGTACGCTTGTATGCCCCAGTGATGCGGGACATCACTTAGAAGGAGGACTCTTATCTGTGAAGCGTTTGACAGCCAAAGGATTCACTGTAAAATGCCAAGGTGACAAGTGTTTTATCCTGGACGGCAAGCAGACTATAGCAAGTGCCAAGCTGAAGATCATCTGTATCACCTCAACACAGTGAAGACAAGGGTGAGACTATGCACTCGTAAACACAATGGCTGAAAGAGAGACATGATTTCATCCACCCTAGTGCCTTCTCCGTCATTGGCAAGCTAATTCCGGAATTCCCAGGAAATCCTTCTCTTTGTCTCTGCCCTCCAGTGACATAATTAAACCGGAACAACAGCCATTTTTATTCACAATAGCGGGCGATCACAGCACTGAGAATGAGGAAAAAGCTAAGATTTCTCCAGTTTTAATCTGTTAATGCTCATGTGAAAAATGGGTGCTGTTCTGCTTTGATCACAGTCACAGAGGCTCCTTCTCCTCCTCCTGGGGTATAAAAACCTTTGTGCTCCAGCAGACCTGGTAGGGGATGGAATAAGGAAGGCAATGGTAAGGCCTTTTTCATATTTAAAGGGATCCCTATACCAAGTCTGGCATTTGGGAGTACTAATTGCCATATACTGGAGAATATCCATCCGGGGGGTTTCAGGACCAGATTGTCCCAATTCAAGCCCATCACTATTTACCCTATAGATACTGTATAACTATATATACTCATGTATATAATACTAATGCAGGTATTGTATTATTCGAGTTGTATGTTGATTACAATTGCCCATTATCTTCACATTTTTTAGTTCAAATATGACCACTTTCCTCATTTTGAATTTGCAACCAGTTCAGAAAATCTACAACTAAGGATATATAAGGAAGTTAAAGCTGAAATTCATGCTTCACCACTTTTTATTAATTATCACCATAGACTCCCTGTAAGATAATGACATTTCAACCTGCCTCATCACAACAGGAACTTATCAATGGCTTATCTCATAGCAGAGTCATTTGGCAAATGATCTTTCTGCTAAATGTTTTCATCTTGTAGAATTATGTCATTGGTTGGCAGATTTAGTGGAGGCTATAGCTTTAGATATACAAAAAACATAGTACAGATCTTAACATATTATTATTGCTTGTCATTTTAAATGAGCACATGCAGGTTAATAAAAGAACAACGTTATAACATTTTAAAAAGAATAAGCATTCCTTTACCAAGAATGATTTGTATGCAGGAATGCCACCCTTCCCCAAGAATCATCAAGAAACAGTGCAGATAATACCATGTAGATTATTCCCAAACCCATACTTGGTGGGATTTTGGGGTTATATGGTCCAAACTACTTACTTTAAGTGTGGGTTAAAGAGAAGAGCAATGGTTATTTATTTTCAAAACTATTTACAGTAAATGTTGGGACTGATTTACAAAGCACTACTCTTACATGCACCATATCAGCGGATATGTAAATAACATTTATCAATATTTTTTCACACTGGATCATGCTAGGGCACTGTAAAACACACATTTACTAAACCATCAGTGTACAGTGGTTCACATGCTAGTGCACCTGATTTAGCTTGCTCAATAGTTCCCATAGGATACAGTATATTGGACAGGTTACACATAATGTTATTTGACCTACATTTTTTCTTTAATTTAAATGTTGTTCATCACTTTTGTAACATTTTGATTACTTCTCTGTTATTGATTTATGTATCACAAATGAATGGTATAAAGTTGAAGAGCTCTTTTGCTTCACAATTTTCCCTTTGCCAGTGATTGCGAAAGGAAATGTCAGAGGATCGCTGAAGAAGACATGAGGATCCTGCATTGTGGCAGATTGACTGACCGCTAGAGGGCAGTCAAGTGAAAGAGCCATTCGTAATTAGCGTTGGCAATTTCTTTGCCATCCCAGGATCTGGCCCCTCCCTATCACAGTATTCTGTGGATCAATCTGCTGCCTTCACCCCACTACTAATTATGTTTAAAAAAAAGCTGAAGTTAATGCTATTCAGCTGATTCTAGCCTAAGGAACCATATGCTGGCCACAGCACACTAAAGAGGCCAGTAACTTTGGCGGGGACTACAGTGACACTCTTCTCTGTCACAATGGCACTGTTGCCTTGACCCAGCTACTAATCATGTTTTAAAAAAAGCTGAAGATGCTGCTATTTAGCTGGGAACCATAGCCCAGCATGTCCCAGGATAGCATACAATATTTAAAGCCCTGGTTCTAAAGGGACCATATGAGCTAGGAGCCAAACTTTCAGGAAATAAGGAGTTAGTCTCCATTCTGCAGCTGAAGGTATCGGGCGTCCTGTTTACCCTCAAAGTTTGGTGCCCTCAGGCCCTGTAGACTCAGGCCATGGCCTCATATTGGTTCTCCCCAGTCTCATATTTGGTCTTCCACAAAATCCTTGGTGTTCAAATGGACCATGGCGGAGGCCACAGAAAGATGGCCACAGCTCCCATGAGTAAGGACAGCTGACATTGCTGGCACTTGGAGTGTCCTCACTCATAGGAGCGGCGGCCATCTTTCTGTGGCCCCAGCTAAGGACCATTTGAATGGATCGCCACCACTGAAGGGGAATAGCAAGCTTTGTGACTTTTCAAACAACATATTGTGGCAGTATATCAGCATCTCAGGCCTTTGTGTGTAATACATGCTGGATCTCTGTGTATGAACATGTTTTTTTTTCAAATATTATTATCTATGGCAAAAGTCCAATATTTGTTCCATGCCATAATCATGATTTATTAAATGACCTCTGCCATTGCGGTGTTCTCCTATAGAGCAGTTACACATGTGGAATAATACTGTTCATAGTACTCTGGTTGGCTGTGCAGCTTTTTTGTTGTTTCATGAACTATGGTGCTATATCTGTATACAGTCCATGCCACAATTCCTACAAATAGCCCGAGCAGCTTTTCCTGTTTATGGTCCATGCTTTAAACCCTGGTTTCAGTCCATGCTGCAATATCTGTATGCTGTCCTGAAAGAATAGTAGCAGGTAGCAATTACTGTATAGTGTGCAGGAGTTATCAGTTACCGTATATCCGTGTAGTCTACAGTAATAGTCATAACTCTGATAACACTGTCACCATTACCAACATCTTGATATTTGATATATTTTCATACTCTTTCCATATGATAATTCTGCTTCCCTTCAAACTGAAAAATTAACTTGAATAAAATAAAAACTAGCAGTTTTGGTATTATGTCCCTTTTAATAGTAGTTTTGCTACTACGACAGGTTTGTTCTGATACCATAATGCTTCTGTTCACTGTAACTTGGCTACTTTATAAAGCCAGTTTAAAGCCAAAAACGTATCACTTTTATCTACTGAAAAGAGATATTAATGCATCATTATGAGCATTTCCTATGGCCTTTTTGGTCCCAAGGGAAGTGTTACACAACCTGCATCTACAAATGAATGAATATCTAGTTCCATCCATTTTCGGTCCAGGACAATATTTTGGCAGCTGCAACTGTAATGAATTTGTAATGATCTTATTGAAACTGCATTTAACAGGAGGCCTAGGTTTGGCCCTCTGGTAAAAGTCTGAGGTAGCCTGGAGTTGGTGAGGAAATGTTGTCTCTGATTCTGAATCTGATTCCGCTTTTAGATCACCAGCTACTATCAGCACAAGCCACTTTCCTAATTTGGCCTCTCAGCCTTCCCATTTCCAACACTTGGAGTTCCTGGTTTCAGACGAAAGATATCAAGCTGCCTTGCACAGGCTGCTCCAGTGCTAGCTCAAGAAACTACCTACTGCCTACTCAGCACCCAATGACTGTTGCAAATTCTGGTGACCCGTGGTCAGCCTTAAACATGAGTGCTGACTGTCACGGACCGGGTGGAGCGGACTAGGATGTGGATCCGCTTTGACTGTGGAACTGATGGCAAGTGCCGTGTCAGGAGAGCGGAGTCTAAGAGGCCACCGGTATTCACCAGAGCCCACCGCAAGGCAGGTTGGTCCTGTAGCGGCGAGTGACCCCCAGGTCGCTACCCCCCAACAGCGGTCCAGTTCCACAGCTAGCCAAGGTTCAGCGTGGTGCACAGGGGCAGGCAAAAGACGTAGTGAGTACAGGCAGAGGTCAGGGCTTGCAGCACAGGTTCGTGGTGAAGGTGAGTAGCCAAGGTTGGGGCAGTCAGCAAAGGTTCAGAGTCAGGGACAGGCAGAGGTCGGTACGCGGGTGAGCAATCCAAAAGCAACTGATATACAACTGGCATGGAAAGACCAAGATCCGGCACTGATGGAAAGGTAATGCCCCTTTAAATAGGGGAAGTGGATGCAGGATTGGATGACCAGACACCAATCAGTGCTGTACAGGCCCTTTAAATCTCAGGAATCCTGTGCGCGCTCCCTCTAGTGGACAGAGACGTACGCGCACCTGACCATGCGAGGAGGAAGCATGGGGGGAAGGGAGACAGCTGGGAGCAGCCATGGAGGTGAGGGAATTGCTGTGAGATGGATGACGGCTGGATGCAGCCATGGAGGCAAGTGAAGTGCTGCGAGATGGGCGCGCAGCGCTCGCCCTAACACTGACCAGGTAATAAACCATTTTTTCATGAGAGGGTCATGCCAAACTGCAAGACCATTTCCACTCGCTTCTGGGAACTCGCCCTCCTGCAGCTGTAACCCTGTTTCCTCCACTCATGTGCACACAGTTCCACAATCTGCCGTGAAACCTGCATCCATACCAGAACCCTGAATATCACTTCTAGACCTTTTCTCAGGCAATCGGCAGGACTTACAGGCATTCAAGTAGTTACGAATTGAAACAGCTTACCAGTCCTCATTTAACCACACAGGGGATCCAGAGCTAGGAATGAGCTGGCTCAGCTTAATTCACAGTGATGAATTATTTTTGGCTACAAGGGATCCAGTTGAATCAGTACTTTTATTTCTTCAATTAAAAACATCTGTCAGTGTTACAGTAAGCTCTCAATCACCATGACACGTTTCGGGGGTTAACGCACCCCCCTTAGCCATATGCAGTACAGATATTACTAAAATCTTAAATGCACTCACCATGGACACTTCCTGTCCTCTGCCAGGTGCCTGGGCCAATCAGTGGAAGAAGCAGCATGACCCAAGATTGGACGAGGTTGCAGAGATCGGGTCAATAGAAAAAGCAGCTGGCCTCATCAGCATGACAACGCCGCTGCATCATGCAGCTTGCACGAAGACTGACTAAATCGCACAGCAAGGCCCCGCCAAAGGCCAGCCCCCTCTGAGAAACCATGCCCTGAACCATGCATGTCACATATACGTAGGAATGTCAGCAAGCAGGCCTGCCCATCCCCATCTCCCACCACCAGATATAATAAACCCACAGCAGCCCAGTCCAACCGCCGGACAGCACTTCAGTGTCACCCCTGTGCCCATTGCCAAACCCCACATAGTGAGATGGGGCAGGGGGAATGGAGCCCAGCCATCCATCAGTGGGAGTGCAATAAAATCAATAAAGTGCTTAAAGTGGACCAAAACCCAGGATTTTGACGATCCTGGGTTTTGCATCCTTTCCCCTGGGGCACCCCGATCGGGGGTGCTCCCCTGTGTGAAACCCCCCAGATTGCCGCAGCCAACTCACCTCTTCCCAGTCCCATAGCGCATCTAAGAGCAGCGGCTCTGATAGCCACATCCTCAGCTTCCCTCTAGCAGTGCGCGTGCCCACACCAGGCATTTGTGAATGGATGGCAGGGGCACGCTCCCTGCTAGAGGGAGGCGGAGGATGTGGCCGTCAGAGCCGCTGCTCTTAGACGCGGCCCGGAAAAGGTGAGTCCGTTCAGGCATCCTGGGGGGTTTCACACAGTAGGGCACTCCCGATCGGGGTGCCCCCAGGGAAAGAACCAAAACCCAGGATAGTCAAAACTTTTGACTATCCTGGATTTTGGTCCACTTTTAATATTGAGATTAAAGTTTTAAAGGGAAGTGAAGAGGTTTGGAGATAAGCGAAGGGGGTAGGGAGCTGGGGGATGGGGGGAGGTATGTTGGATGGGGGTCAAGGGATAGTGTGAAATGTTCCCAGTGATGCCAGGTCTCCCAATGTTTATCGTGTCTACTTTTCATGGAGACCGTCAGCTTCTCCATTCTGCATATATCTTTTATCTTTGATAAACACATGGTCGTTTTTGGTGGGTCAGTAGAATTCTAACAGAAAGGAATACATGTTTTGGAGCGTTTAAAAGAGGGGCAAGAAGTGACTTTCCTGGCACAGCTTCCAATTTGGCAGGCCTATGCCACCAATTTTTTTTGGAAGGGAAAGCAGACAATTGGCTAGTCTACTCATAAGGATCTGGAACAAATGCTTGTAAGTAGGTTAAAGAATGTGTGAGAAATTTCCATGGGTAGAGCTTGAAACAAATATAATATTCTAGGAAGAATGTTCATTTTGATAATATTCACTTAACCAAACCAAGTAAAAGTGCCCTTGATCCATTTGATCCATTTCAGCAAGGCGTCCTCCACCTTACTCAACAGTGGGGGGAAGATTAAGCTACATAGTTTCTGTATATGTGCATGGATTAGTTTTCCCAAGTATATGATTGCCTTTTGTTCCTTTGGTAAAATTTGCTGAGATTTGCTTAAATCTCTTGAGGGGGGCATTATTGTTAAGCACCGGAGATTTTTGGTAATTGATTTTGTAGTTGGAAATGTTTGATATGCTTTAAATTCAGTTACTAGAACTGGGAGGGTTATCTCGTTTTTTGCTACTAAGAAAAATAAGTTGTCAGCATAAGCTGCGACTTTGTGTTCTGAATGCCCGTCGGGATACCTGACATGTCTTTTCCAAATAGTGCGTAGGAATGGTTCCAGGGTGGTCATAAATATCAAAGGAGATAGTGGACATCCCTGCCTGGTGCCATTGGACAGGCTGAATGGTTTGCAGAAAAGGCCATTCACCCTAACAGACACCGAAGGACACGACTTTGAGATCCAGTTCAGGAGATTTTCCCCCAAGCCTATGTGTTAAAGGGTAGCAAACATAAAATTCCAACTGACCCTGTCAAATGCCTTTACTGCATCTGCCAAGAGGAGGACCATAGCAGTATTTTTTGAATGTGCCTTATGGATCAGGTTTATTACTTGTTGTTGTTGTTGTTGTGTTGTCCTGCGCATCCCTGGACAGGACAAAATCAACTTGTTCCCAGTGGATAAAGGAAGGAATATGTAGTGCTAATCTGTCAGCAATGATTTGCTGAATAGTTTTAAGTCACAATTTAATAGAGAAATTGGTCTGTAACTGCTACATTGGCTTGGGTATTTGCCTTCTTTGGGGAGTTTGGTGATGGTTATGTTTGCTCTAAGTGAATAGGGGGGCCTAGAGATGCTGAGAATTGGTTGTAGTAGCACAGGTTATATCCATCTAGACCAGGAGCTTTTGTCCATCTCCTTTTCACCTTTTTTAATGGTGTCAATCACCTCTTGCTTAAAGTGGGTTTTGACTATCCTGGGTTTTGGTCCTTTCCCCCAGGGTGCCACGATCGGGGGTGCCCCATTGCGTGAAACCCCCCAGATCCCCAAAGCCAACTCTCCTCTTCCTGGTCCTACAGCTCGTCCAATCAATGAGCGGTATAACATTTCTAGAACATTGGGCTCTGAGAGTGTTGTCAAGAGTTGTACTACACTTGTTGCCATATTCATAGAAAAAAAATTCCGACATAATTATTTAGAAGTTTCTAAAGAGAGATCTAATGTCATGTTGAAGTATTAAGACCTCTGAAAACAAAGTTGTGCAGGGTGGATTGTAAGAATTTGTATTGGTTGGAATTGGGGAAGTATCAGGTGGTCGACGTGATTATTAATGAAAAGAGGGTTCCTTTCACGAAAATAAATCTACCGCCAGAGTCATGAAGAGTCTCTAGGTGAGTCCAAGGAAGTGAGTTTACTAAGAGCATAGCTACCCTTTTGGATTTTGAGTCCGGGGAAAGACTGCGGTATTGGGTTTTAAATGTACCAGAGGGTTAAATTGGGCGGTAAATAAGTTCCCAGGCCCTGAATAATAATAATAATTTTGTATAAATAATAGTGATTGAGCTGCTCCCACCCCCCTTTATTCAAATGTACGATTGGTAGGTTTGTGAATTTTTCCTACCTTAAGGTGTTTCTTCGAGGAAGGCGATTTGCGTGTTGAGGTGTGTCAGGTCCCTAAGGATGGTAGTTCTTTTAATGGGAGAGTTCAGGCCTTTGACGTTTTAAGGATTTATTCTTCACGAGAAACATGTTGAGACGTTAAATAATGTTCTTCTAAGTAGCTTGTGAGAATGTAAGTGTCACAGATTTCTCAGCAGAAAAATCCCCTATTATAGAATGACCAGTAATTAAGAGCTGTAAGACAGAGGTGGATATGCGGCAAACTGTGTTTAATGGTGATAAACAGAAACAA
This sequence comes from Gastrophryne carolinensis, assembly GCA_027917425.1. Classification (NCBI taxonomy): domain Eukaryota; kingdom Metazoa; phylum Chordata; class Amphibia; order Anura; family Microhylidae; genus Gastrophryne; species Gastrophryne carolinensis. The sequence continues at coordinate 462,157,530 of CM051235.1, forward strand.
ATAGCACACACCAACCAGGCATAATAACATACACGCATAGGGATCCAGTGAAAGTTCAAAGTCCAAAGGCGGATACAAGGCAGAGACAGGGAGAGCAAATCACAAAGGCTGTGGCAGGGGTCCGGGGTTCTGGGTTGAATATTCAGAGTTCAGAGTCTGGGTCTGGAAATACAATGCAATGCTGATCCACCGGCTGCAGGATGGATCAGCTTATAAAGTCCAGAAAGTGACACGGGTGCTGGCTGATTACCAGCACCTCTGCAGGAGAGGGCCACCTGCTGGCAGAGCCACATATAGCAGAGGAAAGTCCAGGAAAGGGAGCCAGCCAAAAGCAGAACATAACAGATGCATGCTGCCATGTTGCGGAGAAACTCCAGACCTGACATTACATTTAGGTGTGAGGGGAAGAAAAGATGGGTGGGAAGGGGGAAGTAAAAGGTTGGGAAAAAACACAGTTAAGTATAAGAGAGAGAAAAACAAGAACTTATAACCTTTAACCCTTTAACTGCCAGCCTTCCTGGAGAAGTTGTCACCCTCTGTTGCCAGCCTATTTTCCGCTATTTTCCGCTACACATGTTCGACAGTGATTTTTGAAGGGATTTCCAGGGATTTCCCTATAAAATCATATATTGTTTTTTTCAACAGAGTCTGGGCTTCAACAGGGAATATCTTGTTTTTAAGTTTATCAGTGTTTTTTTAATATTTTTGTGGAAAATAAGGTAAAAAAAAATAAAAAATAAAAAAAATTACATTTTGTAGCGTTTTTTCTTAATAAAAATTACAAATGTACCAAAAAAGTCATATTGTGTATAAAAGCCCCATTCCTCGCAAATCCAACGGTACCACATATGTAGTGCTAGACACCCTTTTCTGACCAGGAGACACCCCAAACTTAATAGAGCACTTGAGGAGGTTTTCAAAGAAAATACAATTATTTTGCGCTCATTGCAGTTTCTTAACATAAACACCACTTTACATTTGAAATGCCCCCCCAAAACCATATATACACTTAAAGTACACACCTCAAGCTATCTAGGCGTATCAAGCTTGAGGTTGTGGCTACATATCTCCAGGTGTGGACAATCAAAGAATTCCGGCTTTTTACCAAGGTTTTTGGGAAAAAAAAATAAAAAACAGAATAAAAGCCAAATGTTTCCTTAAAAAAATATACTAACAAGAATAAACATACCTAATGTGAAACGGGAAGTTCCCCTGAACAGAACAATACCCAACATGCATTGCTAACTCCAAGGGTAGGGTTGCCGTTCACCCTAAAGGAAAGCATATGCATATTGGGCATTTCACTTGAAAATGCCTACTCTGCAGACTAAGCGCGCACCTTGTGCTTTTTCAACCAAAACAGCCCTTTACAAATAAAATAGCCCCCACAAACCATATATCCACAGAAAGTACACACCTCAAGCGTTCTAGGCGTACCAGGCTTGTTGTAATGGCAGGAGATTTCTGGATGCAATCCTTTGAGGAATCCACTGGTACCCTAAAAAAATCGTAGAAATTCATAATCAAAACCAAATTTTCCTATAAAAACAATACACTAACCACAAAAACATGCCCAATGTGAATCGGCAAGGTCCCCTGAACAGAACAATACCCAACATGCATTGCTAACTCCAAGGGTAGGGTTGCCGTTCACCCTAAAGGAAAGCATATGCATATTGGGCATTTCACTTGAAAATGCCTACTCTGCAGACTAAGCGCGCACCTTGTGCTTTTTCAACCAAAACAGCCCTTTACAAATAAAATAGCCCCCACAAACCATATATCCACAGAAAGTACACACCTCAAGCGTTCTAGGCGTACCAGGCTTGTTGTAATGGCAGGAGATTTCTGGACGCAATCCTTTGAGGAATCCACTGGTACCCTAAAAAAATCGTAAAAATTCATAATCAAAACCAAATTTTCCTATAAAAACAATACACTAACCACAAAAAACATGCCCAATGTGAATCGGCAAGGTCCCCTGAACAGAACAATACCCAACATGCATTGCTAACTCCAAGGGTAGGGTTGCCGTTCACCCTAAAGGAAAGCATATGCATATTGGGCATTTCACTTGAAAATTCCTACTCTGCAGACTAAGCGCGCACCTTGTGCTTTTTCAACCAAAACAGCCCTTTACAAATAAAATAGCCCCCACAAACCATATATCCACAGAAAGTACACACCTCAAGCGTTCTAGGCGTACCAGGCTTGTTGTAATGGCAGGAGATTTCTGGACGCAATCCTTTGAGGAATCCACTGGTACCCTAAAAAAATCTTAGAAATTCATAATCAAAACCAAATTTTCCTATAAAAACAATACACTAACCACAAAAAAACATGCCCAATGTGAATCGGCAAGGTCCCCTGAACAGAACAATACCCAACATGCATTGCTAACTCCAAGGGTAGGGTTGCCGTTCACCCTAAAGAAAGCATATGCATATTGGGCATTTCACTTGAAAATGCCTACTCTGCAGACTAAGCGCGCACCTTGTGCTTTTTCAACCAAAACAGCCCTTTACAAATAAAATAGCCCCCACAAACCATATATCCACAGAAAGTACACACCTCAAGCGTTCTAGGCGTACCAGGCTTGTTGTAATGGCAGGAGATTTCTGGACGCAATCCTTTGAGGAATCCACTGGTACCCTAAAAAAATCGTAAAAATTCATTATCAAAACCAAATTTTCCTATAAAAACAATACACTAACCACAAAAAACATGCCCAATGTGAATCGACAAGGTCCCCTGAACAGAACAATACCCAACATGCATTGCTAACTCCAAGGGTAGGGTTGCCGTTCACCCTAAAGGAAAGCATATGCATATTGGGCATTTCACTTGAAAATTCCTACTCTGCAGACTAAGCGCGCACCTTGTGCTTTTTCAACCAAAACAGCCCTTTACAAATAAAATAGCCCCCACAAACCATATATCCACAGAAAGTACACACCTCAAGCGTTCTAGGCGTACCAGGCTTGTTGTAATGGCAGGAGATTTCTGGACGCAATCCTTTGAGGAATCCACTGGTACCCTAAAAAAATCGTAAAAATTCATAATCAAAACCAAATTTTCCTATAAAAACAATACACTAACCACAAAAAACATGCCCAATGTGAATCGGCAAGGTCCCCTGAACAGAACAATACCCAACATGCATTGCTAACTCCAAGGGTAGGGTTGCCGTTCACCCTAAAGGAAAGCATATGCATATTGGGCATTTCACTTGAAAATTCCTACTCTGCAGACTAAGCGCGCACCTTGTGCTTTTTCAACCAAAACAGCCCTTTACAAATAAAATAGCCCCCACAAACCATATATCCACAGAAAGTACACACCTCAAGCGTTCTAGGCGTACCAGGCTTGTTGTAATGGCAGGAGATTTCTGGACGCAATCCTTTGAGGAATCCACTGGTACCCTAAAAAAATCGTAAAAATTCATAATCAAAACCAAATTTTCCTATAAAAACAATACATTAACCACAAAAAACATGCCCAATGTGAATCGGCAAGGTCCCCTGAACAGAACAATACCCAACATGCATTGCTAACTCCAAGGGTAGGGTTGCCGTTCACCCTAAAGGAAAGCATATGCATATTGGGCATTTCACTTGAAAATGCCTACTCTGCAGACTAAGCGCGCACCTTGTGCTTTTTCAACCAAAACAGCCCTTTACAAATAAAATAGCCCCCACAAACCATATATCCACAGAAAGTACACACCTCAAGCGTTCTAGGCGTACCAGGCTTGTTGTTGTGGCAGGAGCTTTCTGGATGTAATCCTTTGAGGAATTCACTGGTGCCACCGCATTTCCCTACAAAAATTGAAAATATGCACAATAAAAAACACATTTTCCTAAAGAAAATATATGCTAACAAGGAAAAACATACCTAATATGAAATGGCAACGTCCCCTGCACAGAACAATACCCAACATGCATAGGTACTTTCAATGGTTACTGATGGTAAAGTTTCAGCTCTGCAAACAAATCACACCTTTTTTTCCACAAAAACAACCCTTTTCATTTGAAATACCCCACCCAAACCATATATTTACTTAAAGTACACACCTTATGCTTTCTTGTTCTATCCCGTTTATTCCAGTGGGCAAAGTTTTCTGTTAAAATTCTGAACGCATACACAGGTTTTACATAGTTTCCATATAAAATGTTACAAAAAATAGACTCACAACATTATGCTAAAAAACATCTGAAACAGCAGGGGCCCCCAAACAGAATACCCAACAAGCATAGCTCAACATCTCACTATAAAAGTGCACAAAACAGCCTTTACATTTCTTAATGATACTAACAGATGCAATAAGGATTAGACTTATGGGGTGCAGATGGGCTATTGTAGTTGTGGCATCAGATTATAAGGCCAGGGTCAAGTATACCGATCTTGAAAAGGGGCCCACGTTTGAATCATCATGCGCCACAAGTAACCCACTGCTCCTCCTCCAGCCCTCCTATCGCATCTATAAACATACCCAAAAAAATTAAAAGGAAAAGAAAAACACATTGACAACCTATTTCCAGCAAACAAAAGGGATCCACAACTAAGTCTAAACTGAAAATAAAATTTATGCAGTACTATCAGTAATCTACCTGGGTGTGGTAAGCTTCGAAGCAGTCGTCAAAGCATAACCCAGGTTGGCTGGGACATGTCGGGCAGAAGTACCGCACGTCCTTCCTGATGCCACGCTTTCTACATACTCTACAAGGCTTTTGGGGATACTTCTTAACACCCACATGGGGAAGGCACTTTATAAAGTGCTTCCCAACTAGCCTAGCCTGGTTGTCATTAGCTGTCACCTCTGGTTCCTGCTCGGTATCCCCAAACAACAAAGCAGGGAGTAACTGCTGTTGGTATTTAATAAAAGACAAATTTGAGCCTGGTACCGCTGCCTTAAAGACAACAAAGGAGTTGTAAGTTGCCAGCTGGACCAAATGAATTGCAACTTTTTTGTACCAGGCTCTGGATTTTCGGGTGGCATTGTAATATGTTAGTATTTGGTCCGTCTTATCAACGCCACCCATGAATTTATTATAATCCTTGATACAACGTGGCTTTTGGGAAGGGGCTCGGGGACCACGTTGCCTTACATTCATGACTGACTCATCATGGATTGTTGTCAGCATGATTACATTTTTTTTATCCATATACTTCACGGCCAGGAGCTCACCGCTTCTTAAAGCATACGACTCTCCACGATTTAGTTTTTTTTGCAGCAATGACCTGGGCAAACCTTTTCGATTGCGGTTGATGGTGCCACAGGCCGGTGTGTCCAATGAATAAAGGGCTCTAAATAAGGGGATGCTGCTGTAGAAGTTGTCCACGTATAAGTGGTAACCTCTTCCCAGTAGAGGAGTCATGAGCTCCCAGACAATTTTTCCACTGACTGACAAATCAAGGGGACAACCAGGGGGGTCCAGATGTGTGTCCCTTCCTTCATATAATTGGAAAAATTTAGTATAGCCGGTCGAACTCTCGCACAATTTGTAAAATTTAATCCCGTAGCGGGCACGCTTGCTAGGGATATACTGACGAAATATAATGCGCCCTTTAAAAAGCAGAAGTGACTCGTCGATACTTAAATTTTGAGAGGGGGTGTACACTTCCGCAAAGCGCTCTGACAGGCTATTAATAAGGGGTCTTAATTTATGCAGCCTGTCGTGACCGGGCTCACCGCGGGGAATAGCAGTGGAATTGTCATTGAAGTGCAGAAATCGCAGTAAGATTTCGTACCGATTTCTGGACATTACGGCCGGAAATATTGGGGTTGCCAATTAGGATTGGGTATCCCAGTAGGAGGAAATGCTAAATTTTTTGACGATACCCATTGCAAGAGTGAGCCCTCCAAATTTTCTCATCTCACTCAAATTTGTGGGGTGCCATGCATGAGCTCGGGCGTGCCTCTGTGGGGGATTTTGGGTGAGGACCTGCTCAGCATAGAGATTAGTGTAATAGACCATATCCAGTAGGATGGCCTCTGAAACAAATAAATTGAAGTAGTCAATGACACCAAAGTTTGTGGTGTCGCAATTGACCCCGGGGACCGAATCAAATGGGGGAATTTCGGGGGAATAGTTATTAGGAGGCCTCCATGCAGGCTCTCCTCCAACTGCAGCACTCCCGCCCTGACCTACACTTTCTTCCAGCGTGGCCTCTTCTTGTGCGGTACCATCCCTTCTAGGATGCCTAGCACTGGTACCACTGCGCGGCTGTGTCTCCTCACTAGAGGAGACACTGTCGGACTCACTACCTGAGGGCATATACTCTGACCCTGACTCGCTAAACTCTTCTGAGTCCGACTCCATCATATAAGCCGCTGCTTCCTGTGCAGTGTACCTTCTCCCAGCCATTTCTAAATCTATTCTAAACAGTCACAAAATATAAACTCTATAGAGGAAGGCTGTACTGGAACTGAAAGCCTAGAACCTAAAGCTTAGAACCTAAACCTAAAGCTTAGAACCTAAACCTAAAGCTTAGAACCTAAACCTAAAGCTTAGAACCTAAACCTAAAGCTTAGAACCTAAACCTAAAGCAAAAAAATACAGAAAATACACAGTACGGAATAAAAAAAGTGTATCTACGATCCGACGAGAAGTGGTGAGGCAAACGTCCAGCGAAGGTCCAGGATAAGCAGTCTTAGGGCCAAAAACCAACCGACAAGCCTAAGGGAAGTTTAGTTAACACAAATATAGTTTAAGAAGGGTGGGTAAAACCCCCAAATTCCTGGTAATAACTACCCTATCGCCGATGCAACACCGCATGCACTGGCCGCAGGCAAACTACGTGCATGCTTGATCGCCTGCATGGGCGATCAGGCCTGCATGGGCGACCAAGCCGGCATGGGCGACCAGGCCGGCGATCGGGCCTGCATGGGCGATCAGGCCGGCGATCAGGCCTGCATGGGCGACCAAGCCGGCATGGGCGACCAGGCCGGTGATCGGGCCTGCATGGGCGATCAGGCCTGCATGGGCGATCAGGCCGGCGATCGGGTCTGCATGGGCGACCAAGCCGGCATGGGCGACCAGGCCGGTGATCGGGCCTGCATGGGCGATCAGGCCGGCGATCGGGCCTGCCTGATCGCCCATGCAGGCCAGATCGCCGGCCTGAATCTGTTTTTCTGTACAAGCTTGTCTACACGGAAAAAAGCACAAACAACAAAAATATATTTATATATAGGCAAAAGCAAACAAAAAAAGCCTAACCTAGCCCTCATTCACACCTGTCCGGTACCGCACGTGTTTCCGTGTCGGCTGCAAAAATAATTCAGTGATGGCACCTTTATAGCCCCTTTCACACCTCTCCAGTGGAGCAGTGAGGAGAAAAACGCGGCTGCAAAAGCTCCTGCCTGCTTGATCGCCCATGCAGGCCCGATCGCCAGCCTGATCGCCCATGCAGGCCCGATCGCCAGCCTGATCGCCCAGGCCGGCGATCGGGCCTGCATGGGCGATCGAGCCTGCATGGGCGATCGAGCCTGCATAGGCGATCGGGCCTGCATGGGCGATCGGGCCTGCATGGGCGACCAGGCCGGCGATCGGGCCTGCATGGGCGACCAGGCCGGCGATCGGGCCTGCATGGGCGACCAGGCCGGCGATCGGGCCTGCATGGGCGACCAGGCCGGCGATCGGGCCTGCATGGGCGACCAGGCCGGCGATCGGGCCTGCATGGGCGATCAGGCCGCGATCGGGCCTGCATGGGCGACCAGGCCGGCATGGGCCATCAAGCAGGCAGGAACTTTTGCGGCCCATGCAGGCCCGATCGCCGGCCTAATCGCCCATGCAGGCCCGATCGCCGGCCTAATCGCCCATGCAGGCCCGATCGCCGGCCTGATCGCCCATGCAGGCCCGATCGCCGGCCTGATCGCCCATGCAGGCCCGATCGCCGGTCTAATCGCCCATGCAGGCCCGATCGCCGGCCTAATCGCCCATGCAGGCCCGATCGCCGGCCTGATCGCCCATGCAGGCCCGATCGCCGGCCTGATCGCCCATGCAGGCCCGATCGCCGGTCTAATCGCCCATGCAGGCCCGATCGCCGGTCTGATCAGCCATGCAGGCCCGATCGCCGGCCTGATCGCCCGTGCATGCCCGATCGCCGGCCTGATCGCCCATGCAGGCCTGATCACCCATGCAGGACCGATTGCCGGCCTGATCGCCCATGCTGGCCTGATCGCCCATGCCGGCCTGCATGGGCGATCAGGCGGGCACACCACCACCACCCCCTTGGCCCCAGCACAGCTACACAAAGGATCGGGCCGGCGGGCGATCATGCGGGCCATCAGGCGGACGATCATGCGGGCCATCAGGCGGACGATCATGCGGGCCATCAGGCCGACGATCATGCGGGCCTGCATGGGCGACCAGGCCGGCGATCGGGCCTGCATGGGCGACCAGGCCGGCGATCTGGCCTGCATGGGCGACCAGGCCGCAATCGGGCCTGCATGGGCGACCAGGCCGGCGATCGGGCCTGCATGGGCGACCAGGCCGGCGATCGGGCCTGCATGGGCGATCAAGCAGGCAGGAACTTTTGCGGCCCATGCAGGCCCAATCGCCAGCCTAATCGCCCATGCAGGCCCGATCGCCGGCCTAATCGCCCATGCAGGCCCGATCGCCGGCCTAATCGCCCGTGCAGGCCCGATCGCCGGCCTAATCGCCCGTGCAGGCCCAATCGCCGGCCTAATCGCCCGTGCAGGCCCGATCGCCGGCCTAATCGCCCGTGCAGGCCCGATCGCCGGCCTAATCGCCCGTGCAGGCCCGATCGCCGGCCTAATCGCCCGTGCAGGCCCGATCGCCGGCCTAATCGCCCGTGCAGGCCCGATCGCCGGCCTAATCGCCCGTGCAGGCCCGATCGCCGGCCTAATCGCCCGTGCAGGCCCGATCGCCGGCCTAATCGCCCGTGCAGGCCCGATCGCCGGCCTGATCGCCCGTGCAGGCCCGATCGCCGGCCTGATCGCCCGTGCAGGCCCGATCGCCGGCCTGATCGCCCGTGCAGGCCCGATCGCCGGCCTGATCACCCATGCAGGCCCGATCGCCTATACAGGCCCGATCGCCGGCCTGATCGCCCATGCCGGCCTGCATGGGCGATCAGGCCGGCGATCGGGCGGGCACACCACCACCCCCTTGGCCCCAGCACAGCTACACAAAGGATCGGGCCGGCGGGCGATCATGCGGGCCATCAGGCGGACGATCATGCGGGCCATCAGGCGGACGATCATGCGGGCCGGCCCGCATGATCGCCGGCCGGCCATCATGCGGGCGGGCGATCGGGCACACCAATACCCCCCCCTCCCCCCCCACCTTGGCGATCATGCGATCGGGCGGCACACCAAAATCCCCCCCTCCCCCCCCCCACCTTGGCGATCATGCGGGCGGGCGGGCCGGCACACCAATACCCCTCCTCCCCCCCCCCACCTTGGCGATCATGCGGGCGGGCGATCATGCGGGCCATCAGGCGGATGATCATGCGGGCCGGCCCACATGATCGCCGGCCGGCCCGCATGATCGCCGGCGATCATGCGGGCGGGCGATCGGGCACACCAATACCCCCCCACCCCACCTTGGCGATCATGCGGGCGGGCGATCTGGCGGCACACCAAAACCCCCCCTCCCCCCCCACCTTGGCGATCATGCGGGCGGGCGATCGGGCGGGCGATCGGGCGGGCCGGCACACCAATACCCCCCTCCCCCCCCCCCACCTTGGCGATCATGCGGGCGGGCGATCTGGCGGGCGATCGGGCGGGCGGGCACACCAATAGACCCCCCTCCCCCCCCCCCACCTTGGCGATCATGCGGGCGGGCACACCAATAGACCCCCCTCCCCCCCCCCCCTTGGCGATCATGCGGGCGGGCGATCGATCTGGCGATCGGGCGGGCGGGCCGGCACACCAATAGACCCCCCTCCCCCCCCCACCTTGGCGATCATGCGGGCGGGCGGGCGATCGGCGGGCGGGCGATCGGCGGGCGGGCGATCGATCGGCGGGCGATCGGCGGGCGGGCGATCGATCGATCGGCGGGCGGGCGATCGGCGGGCGGGCGGGCGGGCGATCGATCGATCGGCGGGCGGGCGATCACACCAAAACCCCCCTCCCCCCCCCACCTTGGCGATCATGCGGGCGATCGGCGGGCGGGCGATCGGCGGGCGATCGATCGATCGGGCGGGCGGGCGATCACACAAAAACTCCCCCCTCCCCCTCCACCTTGACCCCAGGACAACAAATGAAAGAGTCACTTACCAAGATCCACGCTGAAAGAGGCCGGCGCCCGCCCGCAGCCTGTTTATATACAGGCGGGCGCCGGCAGATGTCATCAAGCTGCGCCTCCTGCTGATTGGTCCTGGGGGTGATCAGGTGACCTGAGTCATCCACAGGTCACCTCCCCCAGGACCTTGGACGAAGATCTCGGTGACTCCATCGCTGGAAGCCTGCAGATGCCCCCCAGATGCCCCCCAGGTAAGAAAACGCTAGGTACGTAAAATTCACGTAGCTGGCGTTTAACGACAGGAGAGGCAGCTACGTGAATTTTACGTAGCTGGCGCTAGAAGGGTTAAAGCAGACCAACAGTCAAAAATGACTTAAACCAGACCAACACAACAAAAAATGCTCATTTGCATCCCTCCCCAGGGCAATTTAGATTGCAGCACATCAAAATTCATTTAACTTTTTCTATCTCTTGCGTTGGTAAATAATCAATTCAAGAATAGCTTGTTCTTTTTCCATTTACTGCCTCGAACCTACTACAGTAAAGAGGTTAAGGTGGTCATCTTTCCTCTCCTAGGCAATGCTCAGATTTGGGCCTACTGTCAGAAGAGAGACTTGGGGAGGATGGTGATGGTTATGTTTGCTCTAAGTGAAGAGGGGGTGAGTCATTTTTGAGGGATCTAAAGGCCTATATGAATTAGGGGCCTAGAGATGCTGAGAATTGGTCGTAGTAGCACAGGTTATATCCATCTAGACCAGGAGCTTTTGTCCATCTCCTTTTTGCCTTTTCAATGGTGTCAATCACCTCTTGCTTAAAGTGGATTTTGACTATCCTGGGTTTTGGTCCTTTCCCCCGGGGTGCCACGATCGGGGGTGCCCCATTGTGTGAAACCCCCCAGATCCCCAAAGCCAACTCTCCTCTTCCTGGTCCTACAGCTCGTCCAATCAGCGCACTCATGCTGTATGAGTGGTATAACATTTCTAGAACATTTGGCTCTGAGAGTGTTGTCAAGAGTTGTACTACACTTGTACTACACTTTTAAATGTACGATTGGTAAGTTTGTGAATTTTTCCTACCTTATGCATCCCTCCCCAGGGCAATTTAGATTGCAGCACATAAAAATTAATTTACCTTTTTCTGTCTCTTGCCTTGGTAAATAATCAATTCAAGATTAGCTTGTTCTTTTTCCATTTACTGCCTCGAACCTACTACAGTAAAGAGGTTAAGGTGGTCATCTTTCCTTTCCTAGGCAATTCTCAGACTTGGGCCTACTGTCAGAAGAGAGACTTGTCCTATTAGACTCCAGATGGATGTGTTTCATAGGGAAACGATTTCTTGCATCCCCCTGGGCATCTGCCATCCTTCTGTCCAAATTCCTGTTTCGACCAATGCATATTTAACATGAAATATATTGTTTGTAATTTTTGTTGGTTTTCTCAATTTTTTTGAGTGGAATATGGGCAATGGTGGCACATGTTTTTGGCAGACACCCTTTCCTGCCCAGGAGACTCACCCAAACTGAAACAGCGCTTCAGGACATTTTAAATTAAAGCACAACTGCTATGCGCACCTTGCAGTTTTTCAAGAAAAAACCCTTTACATATGGAATCCACCTAAAAAGCTATATATTCTCTGGAAGTACACACCTCAGGCATAGCGCAGAATCTCAATTCAGGCTTTGTTCCACTTTAAGTGAACCAAAACCCAGGATTTTCACTATCCTGGGCTTTGATACTAACTTAGGAACAACCAGATTTGACCGCCAAATTTGAACCAGATAAAACCCCCAAATCTCCCCACTATCATGACTGGGGGGGAGGGGGGGGTCATGAGGGGGCATTAAGGTGCCAGCACCTTTATTTCACCATTTTTCTTTACTATAGTACAGTAACCACATACTATGGCACCTCCCCTTGCAAGTGGCTGCCCTAGGCACATGCCTAGGTTTGTCTAATGGCAAATACAGCCATGCAGGTGATGAACTGGTAGCTTTCATCCCATAAATTGAACTGATTAGTAATAGCACAGTTTAGTTTCGGAGCCATGCATGGGACCCAGTTGAGCTTACAGCTGTTACAAGCAGGTACATTGGACTCAAACTTCTTGGCCTCTGCCACTTGGCAGGATATCCAGCATTCCACAGCATTGGGCCAGGTCTCCCAGCTTGATAAATAGAAGAACATGGGACAAGCAAGCCCTATTCTGAAACACTGCACCTCTCCATTGAAGAAGGCCACCAACCAGTACTGTCCATCTCCCAGGTGTTATTCCTCTGTGACAGGGCATCTTAATTTGGGATGCTCAGTGTGTGGACCCCCCACCACTTTCAGCAATCCCACAGAGCATGCAGACAGGCAATGAGCACGCTCAACGCAACATTCAGCACAAAGCTAGCTAAGGGGGGGCACTGGCCACACCCCCTCCCCACCTGGTGCAAGCCTCAGATGAAGTTAAAGCAGGGATGTGGCCATAGCCCACACATTCATTGTTGGATTGCCAGCTATGCAAGTACTGCAGGGGCTACACACAGCAGCACATCACAAATCAGAATCAGCCCTGGAGTCTTTTAGCCATTGGTGTTAAATGGCCAATAAGGGGTAGCCCTGTAACTGGACAAGCTCAACCTCAGCTGTTCCAATTACACTCTATACAGGTGACCGGCAAACATGGCCGCCCAGAATGCTCAGTCACCGTAACCAAGCAGCCACCCACGGGCAGGTGTACAGCTCTGCCACTGATATCTTTTAATCTGGCACCTGGACAGTACAGACTATAACGGGAAACCCATGCCCACGGCCCTTGGCAGGCTGGAAGCCACCAGGCACCGGGCTGTAATGTGATGACCACCCACTTAGCTCTATGAACGCCAGATAAGTTGGAACCTCCTCTCTTCCACGGAAGCTTCCAGAAGCACTGAACCGAACTGAAGGGATAGTGAGCGTGCAGCAGCCTCTCCCGCTTACCTATGACAGTGTGAAGCAGCCGCCGGTGTGCGCTATGCCTCTCTCCAGACCCGGCTAGCGTTCTGCTTCCAGCACTCCCTGTCAAATAGCGACGCCTCCCCCTGCAGTGGCTCAGCCAACCAGCGTGGCAATTGGTGGAAGCCGCGCCTCCCCCAGCAGTGCGCGCACTCTCCTGCCGCTCGCCTCTGCCCCCATTTTATTGCATCCCACAATGCCGCGAGTGCAGCGCATCTCTCGGCTCTGCCTCACACACACAGTACAGAAAAGTTTGTGAATGACCCGCTATGGAGAGTGGCGTTCATTCCTTTTACGCTACTCGTTTGCCTCTGCAGTCACGATGTTCCTGCCCGCTGCTGCCGCCCACCTCCGCCGCCAAATATATTTCATAATATTGCCATTGTTCCACTAAAGAAAGAAACAAAATGATCAGTTGGCCCTTGCTGGATTGGCATAGCTTGACATAGATTCAGTAAATCAGCCCCACATCCCTTTTTTCTGAAATGTCAAATTATTTCTTGGTTTTGTTCTTACAAGTAAAAATAAACTAAATAAAGGGGGTTTCATTTTGTGCAAGAGCTAACTTGTAAGTTAAATGGTCAACATGCCTCTTGCATTTCCTGAAGCTTCAAAACTTGAAATCTTCCTACAGGAAACTTTTGATCTATAAGGCAGACACAACTAAATGTCTCAATTATAATGGGCTTAGCCTATATGGTTTATTCCCTTGTGAACATTCTAACAGAATTTCAAAGTGTTAGTGTATATTTTGAACATTCCTGCCACAATAGAGTTGAAAGTAGAGCCCAAGATATTATAAATATAAAGTTAAAACGTGTAATAAAATAACATGCCTTGGGACATTAGACACATGGGTCACATATTTTTGGAGGAGATACTGTCAGACAAATTAGTGGAAGTAATATATTCTTTATTTGGACTTCGTAACTAGGATTTTATACCTTAAAGATGTACAGTAATTTTTGTATGGTTTAACTGTAGCATTAAAACATAGCAAAACCTGTTTTTAATTCCCCCCCAAACACACTTCACTCCAGGGGTAGTCCAGTTTGAGTTGCCCCACTCAATCCTGTAGTGCATGTATGGCCAAGCTTAATGTTCCACTTAGCTACAATACTCCACAGAGAACCCACTCCCTCTGCACACCCCTACCTAGGGCAAACATTCACCTGGACCAAGTCTTTTAAACTAGGGCTGGTCAAACCTGTTTTGGCCCTACTAAACGTTGTAGTAGAATCAATAACTATTGGATGGTATATAGCCCTACTCCAGCCAAATTACAGCTGATGGGGTCAAAAACATCTTTCTATAGCATTTTTAAAAGTGTATATATCATTCTGTGCCAAAATTATGTCATCAAGTTTATCTAGAACACTGCTGCTGTAAGGTTGAGTGATCTACCTTACATAAGCAGCAGCCATAACATCAGCTGTCATTGTGAACAGGGATCACTTATCTCTTTTTGGTGTACAGACATGATATAATGACAACTGCTTCCATAAAACACACATTTACACATTTACACATCTTACTAATGTAAGAAAAATGTAAATGCTAATAAAATAGCAAATTCCATTCAACCTTCTTTTTGCTGTCTGTAACCTGATTGGAAAGAGCTAGGATCTTGGAAAGATAAGTCCATCTGACAGTGTTATGAAAACCAACAACAAAATGCTTTTGCTTGCTTAAACCTGTTTTAGCCCTTCCTCATTCGTTAAAACTAACTTCCTTTACTGTCAGCTTCATGCTACCAACTGGCCACAGTGCGTCCTTCAGATTCCAGGCTCCCTCATTGACCATTATGTAATTAACAAAAAAGGAGTATGTGGATCCTGTAGCACTAGGGATGGAAGTTTTGCTTGCTTCTCTTTTTTACATAACCTGTACATGAGGTATAGTGATGAGCAGGTCGGCTGAAGTTCGGACTTGCACCAAAGTTTGGCCCCGAATCCGAACCCAAACCTGAAGCCCTTTGAAGTCAATGGGGACCCGAACTTGGGGTTGTACAAATGGTTGTAAAATTGGGGTAGTAAGGGCTAGAGGGCTGTAATTCGAGGGGAGCACCAGTGTGATTGCCCTGCACAATATTGATTCGTCAAAGCACTCAAAACACTAACAGAAAACTAAAAAAAAATACACAAATAAAAAAAAGTTTTTTTTCGGGGTGTTCGAGGATGAATTAGGGACATTACACATGGGTCATTGCCCTGCACAAAATGGGCTAGGGAAAGTACTCAAAACAATAACAGAAACATTAAAGAAATACAGAAATAAGGAAAAAAAAATTAATTATTCATTCTGTATATACATATATACAGAAATGTATGCATATATAAATAAATAGAAATATACACAAATAAATAATTATATAAATCAATCTATACATACATACATCAATAAATAAATATATACATCAACCTATGCATATATACACGAATAAGTAAATATATACATTAATCTATACATATATACATCAATAAATAAATATGCAAATAAATATATACACAGCAAAATATATATACATCGATCTATACATATATATATCAACAAATATATATTTACATAAATATATACATATATAAATAGATTGGGGGGGTGGATATGGCGGTTAAAGCGTAAGAGGCGAAGGAGGTAGAAAACACTTTAACCAGTCACTCAGGTGCTGGCACGACCAAGTCCCAAGGAATGTAAGGATGTCCAAGTTGGCTATGGATAGGTGGCTTCTCTTGTCGGTGATGACACCCCCTGCAGTGCTGAACACACTTTCTAATAAGACACTTGCCACAGGGCAGGCCAGCATCTCCAAGGCATAGAAGGCAAGCTCTGGCCACGTGTCCAATTTAGCAAACCGGAAATTGAACGCGGAGGATCCATCACTCAGTATCAGGGGACACATGGACAGGTAGCCATTCCCCATGTGAGTCAAAGTCTGCGTGGTGGATGTGGCGGACAATGGAATAAGTTGTTCCACATTGTGGCCATGTTCACCCTCCCCTGTGAGGTGCTGCCAGGTCTCCTGCTATGTTGGTGACATGCTCCACATTCTACTCCTCCCTGTGCCAACAATGAGCCCTCAAAGTCAGCTGGGAACCAGTAGTGCGTCCACCTTTTGTACTCATTTTTCAATCCTGCTCCACTGCTGGAATCAAGGAGGTGATCACCCATAATCAGCAAAGGTGACTATGCAGGCAACTCAGCAGTCATTGCACAGGCACTGGAGTATGTAGTGGGTCATATGAGTCTTCTGGCTGGACATCGGCGTACCTGCCTGCTTTTGGCCCAGCAACTCACCCTGAAAGCCACATGTGCACTGCCCTGACAGGGGGAAAATGGGCCTTCCTCCTCTGGTTCCTCCTCAGTCATGGCCTGAAACATTTTTTCCAGCAGGCAGAGGATGGGGATGGTACCGCTTATTATGGCGTCATCAGCACTGACCATATTGATGGTGTACTGGAAGTGTTACAGCACCGCACAGATGTCCCTCATGGAAACCCACTCACTGGTGGTGAAGTGCTGCTAGTCTGCACTTTGACTCACCATTTTGGAGCTAGAACTTCACTATCACCTGCTATTGCTCACACATCTTTTCCAGAATGTACAACGTGGAATTACACCTGATGGACAAGTCACATATGAGGCAGTGGGTGGGAAGGGCGACATTTCTCTGCAATGCAGACAGTCAAGCAGCAGCAGGGTTAGAACACGAAATGGAAGATCTGCATCACCGAATTGAGGATATGCGTCAGGCACGGGAAGGGAGTCAACCCCGCCTTAGCTCAAGGCTGCTACAAGGTTCAGCCCATTGTGGCACACCACCTTGCCAGTCTTCAGGTGCAATGGCAGCAGCCACACATTTATCTGGCAATGCATGCCGGTCCACAGGTCTCTGGCAGTGGGGAGTCTTTCACCCAGACAGATGAGTTTTAGCACCACATGCTGCCGTTTCCCCATGGCTGGGCTGAAATTGGTGTTGCAGGGGCTGAGCTGACTGCCTGAGGAGGAAGCAGAGGAGGAAGAGGCTACAGGAGGCATCGACTGATGTCCCACAATTCTGTGTGGTGGAAGGATGTACGCCTCAGTGCTTCCCACCTCAGTTCCAGCCGCCACTACATCGACCCACAGGACAGTTAGAGAGCATTCCCGCCCATGCTTACTTGTCCATGTGTCTGTGGTGACTGGTAGACACTGGAACTAATGGCATTGTCCAGTGCACATTTTATTTTTTTCACAAGCTGTTGGTGCAGGGCGGGGAAGGCTTGCCCAAAAAAGTCGTGGCAGCTGGGAACAGTATATTGTGGGTCAGCAACTGCCATGAGATCTTTAAAACTGTCCATCTCCACAAGACAGAATGGGAGAATTTCAAAGGCCAACAATTTTAAAATGCTCGAAATCAGTGCCAGGGCTTATGGGTAAGATGGGCCCAACTTCTGCTTTCTCTCTAAAGTTTGCAGAATGGAAAGCTGAACGCTTCCCTGGTGGACTGGCTTGGTGGTGGTGGTGCTGCTGGTGGTGGGGTTCGCACATTCTCTCTTTGGTAGGAGACAGGTGGCCTTGTTGTTTGGGAGGTGGAGCTGGAGGCTGAGACAGAGAGAGACAAAAGGAGTGTTTGCAGGATTTTCTGGTAGTTCTGCCACTGCAGCTTTTGTTTTGCTTGCAGATGCCTGATCATGCACAAGGTGCAGAGATGATTAGCAGTTTTCCCTCGCTTCAGCGACTGGTGCCACAGTCTGCAAAGGACCTCTGTCCTGTCTGCTGCGGACGGCTTGAAAATTGCTACACTGGTGAGATTCTGTGAGCCTGCCTTGGCACGCTGAGTCTCTGGGTGTGGTGGGCAGTGGTTGCACAGGGCTGACTGCTGAGGGTTCGAACCATTCTCTTTCTTCTGCTGGCTGCCTGGGTCTGTGTGACCACCCCCTCTTCTTCCGAACTCTGATGGCCTTCAATCTACGGGTCTAGAACCTCAACATCACCCCTGGCATCCTCTTCCACCCACTCCCAGCCAGGTGTGTCATAATAAAGCATTAGTGACTCTGTGACTTCTGGCTGGGACAACTTAGCAGATTTTACAGGGGGGGGGGGGTGGAGGGCTCTGCACTTTTGGCTGCAGTGGAGTGGGTGGAAGAATATCACACGGAACTGGTAGCACTGCGTGCCAAATAATCTATGACTGCCCCAGTTTGTTATGGCCTGACCACTCTGCCAGCATAATTGGGGCCTACAGAAATGGGCTCCTAACCCTGGCGCCTGCTTACACCAGAGATGTACACTTTGTGTGTACCTTGTGGTGTTAATTGTAATCTACATTTCATTTTCTTAGTAATAACAGTGCCCTATGGGGTATGCAGAACAAATGTCTACACTTTTCTGTATCGCCAATAGGGTGCTGTTATTTTCAAAGATACAAAGGAGGGGTGGCAGCCGCTCAGATCAATTTATAACTAACCTGGGAGGTGCATGTCAGCAGGGCAATCTGTATAAACAAATCTTAAAAGGCCACAGCACTCACACCTGCTAGCTCACAACCAGTCCTAGGATCTGTCTCTAAATCTGGTTAAAAAAGAAGAAGATCTCAACTGGCTACTGCAGAAGTATGCTAAAGCTGTGCCACCAAATGGCAAGGTTCCTCTTTTTAGGTGAAGTCCTAACTCTAATCTATGAGAGCCCCTAAGGTACATACAATGCATTAGATAAATTGGGAGCAGCTTACCTGAGGTTTCCCTATAACCATGAGTGCAGCATATGGGAAGGAAGGGTTGAACATCTCCCCCAAGCAGTGTAAGACCCCCCCATCCCCATGTGTGCAACATCACATGGGGATGTGCTTCAGAAGAGAAATCATGAGGTGAACCTGTAAACCTTGATAGCTCAGCCATTTCCTTTTAAAAACAGAGAACTGTTTAGGACAGTGCCAAAGTAGCATGTCACAATGGCTAACAATTGCCTTTGCCTGCAATGACTCAGTGGCAAAAGTTTTAAAATATCCCCCATCATACAGTGGCGATCACCAGGGTGTGATGCCAGAAGTGAAGAGAAAGGGATGTGAGGTGCCACATGACCACTTTGCGAAGATTACAGGGTTAACAGGAGATCGTACGACGAGTGAACGAGGTCTGTCCAGGTACTGCAGTGTTTTCTGCTCCTGATGTGGAGGCGCACCAACAGAGGCAAGTCAAGACTTCTAGAACCAGTTTAGTCTCACTTTTAGTGGTGCTTCCAGGATGTATTGATGAGATAACTCCGACCATTTACATTAAACTGTGTGGCTGAGAATACATCTTTAGCCTTCGATGATATTTGTCTTGGAATCCCACCAAGGTTCATTTTTCAGTAAGGATTCCATAGTAATTGAATCTTTGGCCCAGTTTAATTTTATGAGGGGCCTATTCTAACTATTCAGGTACTGTTATTTATATTGAGCCCATACATTTCACAAGGAATTTTATATAATAAAATTAATAACTGCCCATATTATTATCTTATTCATCCCAAATTGGAATGTCCCGCTGTTTGTATCCCCCAAGTTCACCCATTCTACTTGGCTTCCTGGTGCTCTATGGCACAGGCTTGGCCAAAACTAAGCATGCTAAGCAGCCAAGTAGGGCTGAGCAGATGCAAGTGCTCAGTAGGTTGCATCCCCCGCTCAACTTCTAGCAGTGGCATGCCCGCACTGCCTATTCAGAAAGGCTGGGCGTGGGTGAGTGCACGGCTAGAGTGGGGATGCGGCACGCAGCGCTGTGATGTGACTTGGGTGAGTGGATCTGGGGATGCGGGGGGTTTTACACAGCGGGGAATCCTAATTCAGTATGCCCCTTTAAATGGGGCCCTTTCATGGCTCATACAGTAAACTTTTTTTGCCATTTAACACATTTGAAATCAGCTAGAAAACTAAAGACTGAAACAGCAGAAACTAACGGTGCTTCTTTTTTCTAAATGATGCCAAGTAAGCATAAATCTGATATATATAGTGTAGGAGTAATAATGATCGGGTCTCCCTGACCCTCTGGCTGCAGTATACCCCCTGCACTCTGCCCCTGCTCTTGTCCCTTTAGTGGCTGCACCCCCCAACGACCAAACACTACCTCTGGTCTCACACACTTGTACTGAGTTACACACTTGTAAATTCTTCCCTGATTAATTATGCTCCTCAGCCATGCACAGCTGCCTAGTCCCGACTAATGCATCAGGCAGACCGTTGCATTGAATTTACTACAAGTTCAAAGCAATCATCACCTGGTGAGGGTTGCCATAAAAAAGTACCAAGCATTTTGGAGGGTAGTGTACAAGGCACAAAGCATGATCTAAACTGATCTTACTACAGTTTATGTACAACGAAATGTGCTATAAAAAGGTAAAAACAATAACAAAAGAAAATTACAGGCAAAAGACTTAAGAAAATAAAGGACCTTAACCATCCTAGCAATGTATAATTTGCTTTTCCATAAAGCACAACAAACAGAGAATCTTCTTCAATAGTGAGTTGTATACTTACTTATATACTTGTATACTTGTATAATATATATATATATATATATATATATATATATGTGTGTATCAAATGTATAAATAAATGTTACATGTTCTCAACAAGTGTAATTTTATTGTTTATAAACTGCTGTGATTGGGACATCATCCACACATAAAGTTATGTTAGAGACAGGAATAGGAAACTAACAAGCCCTGTTTTATTCATACACCCCTGACTCTATGTGAAGGTCATCTTATATCTGTAGGAAAAAAATCAAGGCAAATCGTCCTGCTGTTTTCATTTCTTAAAGATGTTTTGCTAGTGATCTAAACTGTGTTAATTGCATTAGCATGGACACTTATCTGATGATAGTCAGATTTGCATCTTGAAAACAGAGAAAGATTAGTCCAAAATTGGCTTGAAAGGAGCCATTTCTGTGAAGTTGAAGAAGCCAAGCTGAACAGTGTGTGTGTGTGTGTGTGTGTGTGTGTGTGTGTGTGTGTGTGTGCTAAGACTATTGCCTGCCACTTCCAGTGATGTACTAACATGTCTCCCAAGGTAGCTTGATAACTCCTCGTAGTTTCAACAATGATAATGCTATTGGCACCTTATCTCCATAGTGTGTATGTAAGGTAATGTGGATTAGCGACACTACTAATTGCTGCTGATGCCTATTTGCCCTGATATGTATCTTAAGATTGCTATTGCTTTGTGGCGTACATACATACTTTTCTAAGTTTTCTGCATGGTTTTCTGCATGGATGTATGAACTCAGATATTCAAAGAAGACTTTGCGTCATATTTGATTATAGAGCAAATCAAGTTAATTACAATAAGAGATTAATTCTACCAGTAGTACCCTGGCCCTACCACTGGAAAAAAAATTATAAACCAGGGGCTAGGTTTTTTGCAACCTGCTTTATATTAGAACAGTTAATCACAAGAAGCCATTCTGAAAATCCACAGCACTGTGCTGGAAGTGTTAGACTACGCTTGAATGTTAAATAGGATCCAAGAGCCATAGTGATATCCGCTAAAGTGCGCAGTGAATATCAATTGTATTTATAATTGCAAACTTCTCAAACATATTGCCTTACTGCAAGCCTTCTTGGTGGAAATGCAATGTATATATTTTGAGTCTTGCTTCGCCAGCTTGGATTTAGGCATTAAATAAAGCAATCTTCCTGACAACGACATTATTAGAAATAATTCTATGATTTTATTTACTTTTTTTATTTTCCTTTCTAAGTCCATTGTTCTGAGACAGAGCTTAAGGGAACAAGATTTAATTTCTAAGTTAAAATGTCGTTTATATAGAGGAATGTTGCAAACAGCCTGCTCCAATTTTCTTAAAACTTTAATTTAAAAAAATCTCAGCCTCCACAAATAAAGCTTAAGCATCTAAGTGCATGAATGTTTCATAAGTTACTCAAGAAGAAAAGGAGTAACTACAAGTTATGGGGTCTGAAAGTCAGCACTGATTTAGCCCCTTCCACTTACTGCTGAACTTCTGGTTTCCTCTTCTAAAAAGCTCTAATAATTACTGGCTGTTTGTGCTGTGCGATTTCTAGTGGGCAAATTCACACCTATGCATTGCACTGTAGAGAGTAGAGCTTTCACTATAAGACCTGATTTACTAAGAGGGCTATTTAAGATATTTTCAGTTTGAGAGGTGGTAAAAGATTTAGATGTCAGTGTGCCGGCTATATATTATCAAGTTTTTTCTTTGACAGGCTCGGCACTGCAAGGGCTGAAAAAACACTTTTTTGTTTTCGTTCATTGTTTTGTTGTTTATTTAAGGATAAAAATAAAAAACTGTGGTATAGAGCTAGTAACCCAGGACTCAGTGCTGAATGGCTGGCCCCCAGCAATGGCAAGTTTTATGCCTTAATGCCCTATGCCAGAGGCACAAAAGAACAAACACTGGTCCCTTACCAATGGCTCTTCCGCAGCCCCCTGGTGGTTGAAGTGCAAGTGAATCTGATACCAGGTCTGTTTGTCTGTCTTAATTTGGATGCAAAATCAATCTCATGTCACAAAAAGAGATGAGCAAACTTTTCAAAAGTCCGGTTCGCCGGTTGGCCGAACTTTTCCGAAAAATCTTTGGTTCAGACCAAACTAGTTCAGGACGAACTTTCATCTAAAACGCATGGAAAACAATGCCTGACGGCCCTAAAAGTAATTTTTACCACTCTGAAGTCACCCAAGGCTGTATAAAATGGGCTAATTATCATTTTGATTGGCCATAGCTAATTAGCATATGAATCTGTGACTAATTTGCATTTAAATTGCCCCTGGCTATCCTTGATAGTTTAAAGCGTATAAAAACAAATGTTGAAAAATGTGCCCTTTTTGGGCATCACATGGGTTAGACCTACAGTTGTGTGGGCCTGGCAGTAGTGAGCAAGCCCTCAAAAAAATTAAATTAAAATAATTAATTTATAAAAAAATAAATTAAAATGTAATAGGGGGGAACCAGCGGTACTGGCACCCTTAAATTTTAGCTGAAGAATAAACAATGGCTTTTTACAAGCACTGAAAACGTTGCCCATTTTGGGCATCACAGTGTTGACCTGGCAGTAGCAGAGGGTGGCAGGCTAGCAGTGGAGGCGCAGTTGGTGGTAGAAGTGGCATGCTAATTAGTGGCATTAAGCAGCATCAGGGGTTTTAAATTCATCGCCTATCCATGCCTGATTCATCTTTACTAAAGTTATTTTCCACGCTTTCGGCAGACAACCTTGGCTTAGGAGTGACCACCTGACATGCTGAAAACCCTTTAAGATACTACGCTTGAGGATGGACAAGACAGGACCCCCATGGCAAGCTGTGCTAGCTCTGGCCAATGGTCCAATCTGCTCATCCAACAGCTGCCGCCGCTTGCTGGAGTGGTAGCGCATTGACTCTGAGGGAGTGGAGAGTGGCCACCCAGTCAGCCAAGTCATGGCTAACTGGCTGCATGTCTCTCGGTAATAAGCCATGTTTGCCTTCCTCATGGAAGGTGTAAAAAATTCCTAACAATGCGGCTGTCAGCACGCAAGCACCCAAGCATACAACTCACCATCCTCACCAGCTTTTCTGAGGGACTGGTAGGTTCCACCTCCACTTCATATTGCCATGTTTGATCATCATCATCATCATCACCACCACCATGATATGAAGTTGGTTGTTTCAATCTCCAAATATCAACCTCCTGGGGTCTGATGTCCTCTTCTTCACCCTCCTTCACCTCTTCTTGTAGATCCAAAGAGCCAGGAGAAAGGCAGAATCTTTCCTCCATCCCTTGCTGAATCATGTCCTGGCCTCAGCATGCAACACATGTCTCTCCGGCAAATGCCTGTAATGAAAATCAAACTGGCTGGAAAAGCTACTGCATGAAGAAATCATTCACCACTTTGCACTGGTGGTAGAAGTTGTCCAGCATATGTATGGTGGAGTTCCAGCTCATGGGGTCACTGCAAGTCTAGGAGAGCATGTTTGAAGGCATAGGATCGGCTATGGAGAACACATACCCTCCTGGACATGGCCAGAACATCCGCCAGACAAACATGTTTTTAAGAAGCATTTGACGACCAGATTGATCATGTGCATCATGCACGGGGCATGTGTCATGCAACCTAGATGCAGAGCAGCCAAAAAGTTCATCCCATTATCTGCAACTACATTGCCCAGTCTAAGAGGCCGATTCATCAATAGCGCCAGGTAGCGACAGATGAGCGACTGAAGTATGGCGCTATGAGCGCCGCTAGCGTCAGCCGCGGGCGGTAGCGATTCGCTATAGCAGGCCTCCTCAGTCGCTACCTGGCGTTGTTGGGAACAACGCCTACATTGCTGAATATGATGTTTGACCTCAGCTTTGTAGGCGCTGTCAGTCAGTTTGACGACGCTATTCAACACAGCGCCTGCGCTTTGCTTTGCTGTGGGCTGGGAATCAAGTACCTTCAGAATAAAACACATTGCAACATGTTTCTTTACTTTTTTTAGTTTTTATTTTGTGTTGAAAAGTAAATAAAATTAAAACAGATATTAGAATGTAAAGGAAAATTAAAACATAATTAAACACATAGCCACATGTATTTTATTTTTTTTTTATTTTTTAAAGAAAAAGGAAATACAATTAAACCACCAATGAGAATGAAAAGGAAAAGAAAAACAGAAATGAGAAAGAAAAGGAAAATTAAACAAGAAATGAGAAAGAAAAGGAAAATAAAAACAGAAATGAGAAAGAAAAGGAAAAGAAAAACAGAAATGAGAAAGAAAAGGAAAATAAAAACAGAAATGAGAAAGAAAAGGAAAATTAAACCAGAAATTAGATTGAAAAGGAAAATTAAACCAGAAATGAGAAAGAAAAGGAAAATTAAACCAGAAATGAGAAAGAAAAGGAAAATAAAAACAGAAATGAGAAAGAAAAGGAAAAGAAAAACAGAAATGAGAAAGAAAAGGAAAATTAAACAAGAAATGAGAAAGAAAAGGAAAATAAAAACAGAAATGAGAAAGAAAAGGAAAAGAAAAACAGAAATGAGAAAAAAAAGGAAAAGAAAAACAGAAATGAGAAAGAAAAGGAAAAGAAAAACAGAAATGAGAAAGAAAAGGAAAATTAAAACAGAAATGAGAAAGAAAAGGAAAATTAAACAAGAAATGAGAAAGAAAAGGAAAATTAAAACAGGAATTAGAATGAAAAGGAAAATTACAACAGAATTAAACACATAGCCACATGTATATATATATATTTTTTTTATTTTTACACTAAAAATGAACTAAAATTAAAACAGAAATGAAAATGAAAATGAAAAATCCAACAGAAATTAGAAATCAAAGGAAAGTTCAGTAAAGTTTGTGAAAATGAAATGATTGATCACGGTGCATCTCGGGGTGCCTGAAAAATTAAAAAAAGTGCAGTTAGTATATATCTTTAAATTTGTGTTTTCGCTGAAAAAAAAAATTGCATTAATTGATAACCAACATTGGCGTCTTACACCCCCCCTTAGAGTGGTTTGGGTCATCTTACACCCCCCTTAGAGTGGTTTGGGTCATCTTACACCCCCCCTTAGAATGGTTTGGGTCATCTTACACCCCCCTTAGAGTGGTTTGTGTCATCTTACACCCCCCTTAGAGTGGTTTGGGTCATCTTACACCCCCCCTTAGAGTGGTTTGGGTCATCTTACACCCCCCTTAGAGTGGTTTGGGTCATCTTACACCCCCCTTAGAGTGGTTTGTGTCATCTTACACCCCCCTTAGAGTGGTTTGGGTCATCTTACACCCCCCCTTAGAGTGGTTTGGGTCATCTTACACCCCCCTTAGAGTGGTTTGGGTCATCTTACACCCCCCTTAGAGTGGTTTGTGTCATCTTACATCCCCCTTAGAGTGGTTTGGGTCATCTTACACCCCCCCCTTAGAGTGGTTTGGGTCATCTTACACCCCCCTTAGAGTGGTTTAGGTCATCTTACACCCCCCTTAGAGTGGTTTGGGTCATCTTACACCCCCCTTAGAGTGGTTTGGGTCATCTTACACCCCCCCTTAGAGTGGTTTGGGTCATCTTACACCCCCCTTAGAGTGGTTTGGGTCATCTTACACCCCCCTTAGAGTGGTTTGGGTCATCTTAAACCCCCCTTAGAGTGGTTTGGGTCATCTTACACCCCCCTTAGAGTGGTTTGGGTCATCTTACACCCCCCTTAGAGTGTTTTTTTTCTCATTTTGATGGGAGGTCAAATACATTTACCCAGTAGTGCAGTACTTGGATTAGAGTGAAGGGTAGTTAGCTTACCGCAAAAAAGGAAGTGATCATCCTTTCCCTTAGCTCATCGCCAGTCTGGGTGTCCTCACTTCTTCCTGCGGGCAGGTTGGGGATTTCTGGCACCAGTGCTGTCTCCTCGGGGGCTTGAATTCGGTGACATATGCAAATGTTATGGAGCACACAGCAGGCAAGGATGATCTTGGAGACCTTCTGTGGGCTGTAGAGCATCTCTCCTCCTGGCCGTGCCAAACAGAGAAAGCGTGCTTTCAGCAGGCCGATGGTTCTTTCCACAATGCTTCTGGTCTTGCGATGTGCTGCATTGTTGCGTTCATGGGCAGAGGTCCGTGGGCTCCTGACCGGAGTCATTACCCACGTTCTCTGCCCATATCCCTTATCCGCTGTAGAAAAAACACAAGGAGAGAGACAGCAATTAGTACTAGTACATGTTTTTTTTTTTTTTTTTTAGAATTTGGCTTACTAGGCCACATATTTGTTTCAAAATACATTGACATGGTTAATTTTTTACCCAGTAGCCAGCCAGCTGGCATTTCGTTGTTCTCAAACATCCGGCACAGGACTGTCCGCTGCAAGACGTAAGAATCGTGGCATGAGCCGGGGAACCCCGATCTCACCGCCCGCAGCCTCATGTCTGGGTCACAGACAACCATGATATTAAGGGAATGAAATTGCTTTCGGTTTCTGTAATACAGCTCCTGTGCACGGGGAGGGCGGAAAGGGATATGTGTACCATCAACGCACCCTAGCACATTCGGGATCCCTCCCATCAGATAGAAAGCATGTTTTATTTTGGCAACCTCTTCCTCATCCTCAGGAAACTTGATGTAAATTGGGATTAAATCACAAATCGCCAGAACTACCTGGATTAGTATGCGGCTCATAGTAGCCTGGCTTATCCCGCTGAGGAGGGCGGAGGTTGCCTGGAAGGTCCCTCGTGCCAAAATATTCAGCGTGGCACACAGGCGTACTATGCCTGGAATGGATTGAGTGCGTTTGGTGGATGGCTCGATTTTGTGCTTAATCTGATCATATAGGGACTGTAGTGCAGCACGATTCAGACGGAAGCGGCTCCTGATCTGCTCGTCACTTAAGTCCCATACTGAAAGGCGGATTGCAAAGGAGCGGGGTGCCCTAAGCCTCACAACACCCCGCTCCCTTTCCTCCTGCTCTTTCAGCATACACATACATCCATCCACCCAGACACCATACATCACCCTCTTATCCATCACACACACTCAAGAGATATACAAAATCAAAAAAACAAAAACAAAAACCACAAACACACCACACACACACAAACAATCACACTCCACACACACCCGCTACAATGCAGCTCACCACAAAACCAGAACTATAGTGGTCCAAACCACCAGCCTGCTGAAAAACAGCTTTCTAAGTTAGGCACAACCAAGAGGGGAGTTGCTGCACAGCCCACAAAAGGCCCCAAAATCAAGCCTCACTTGCTGTATGCTCCACAATATTTGCATATGCCACCAAAAACAAGCTCCTAAAGAAACAGCACTGATGTCAGAAATCACCCAACAAGCCACAGAGAGTGAGGACAGAACCCAGACAGAGGCTCAAATGAGCTAAGGGAAGCAAGCAAGCACCGCACCACACCACAGCCTTTGCCACAGTGTAAGAATACCAGAAGCTTGCAAATTCCTTCCATTTATACTTCTCTTTCAAAAAGGACAGGTCCGCTTTGCCGCCTTTTGCGTTGCTCTGCTATTTCCGGGCGCCAATTAGCCGACCCAGGTGTGCGTGAAACGGAGTGCGCACGCGCACGCTAGTAGCGCTACTAGCGTACGTGAGCCGAAACTTGCGTGCATTAACGGACATGGGCGAAAATTCAGTGGTGGGCCAATGAAAGGTAAGCTGCTGTTTATTTAAATAGCCGTTAGGCTAGCCACATGTCACAAGGGTTTCAGATACATCAGTCCATTGTTGTATTTGGGTGTGTGTTGTTTGGTTAATGAGGTCTGTAATGAGTTAATTGGCTAACACACATGCTTCAGTCAGTGCAGTGGAGGTGTGGCTAGAAGGAACTGGGCTGTATGTGTGAATCAATTAAGTGGACTGGTTTGTGATTGGCTGGTAGAGCACATAAAACCTGCCCAACCCAAAGAGATTGCGATGCCATTCTGTAGTCTGCATGCGTGCTTGTTGGGTGTGTATTTGTGTGTGTGTGCAGCTACAGGATGGAGCCAAATTCAGGACATCTGCCGGCCACAGCAGGCCCAAGTAGGAGTTTGGTGGGTGCTGTGCGCAGACCTCTCTTACGGAAAAGGGCCCAGCCTGAAGGTGGGGCAGCACCCCAGGCTAAGCGCCCAGGTGCCAAGAGGGAGCCTGAATTTAATTTGGCGGAGAATAATCATCTTGTGCGCCTTACACTTGCTAAATGGGAGCTACTCTTTGGCTCCCAAAGCAAGTCCATAGGCAAACAAGAAAGAAGCAAACTGTGGGATGCCATTGGTGTGGAGCTTAGTAGCACTGCTCAACACCCACGTAGTGGCCCATCCTGCAGGAAACGCTTCTACACTTTGAGAGGGGCCCTTATGAAAAAGATGAATCACGATCTTGATGTGGACAGTGGGACCATCCAGGCTCCAAAGAGTACCTACAGGCCGTATGAGGAGATGCTGAAGGCCAAAATTCCACTGGCTCGGCTGCAGGGTGTGGATCCTGGGGATGACACCACAGGTTGGACTGAAGGTACATATTTTCTGCCTTTTTATAAAAGCTACTGTTAATGTATGTGATTAGCATTTTCTCTTTCTGACCAACTAACAGTAGGACCTGTGAAGTAGTACATTAGAGCTCATACATTTTTTACTTTCCTGTCTGTTGCTTTCTGCATAGGTGCACATGCTGCTGTCCGGGATGTGCCTCAGGACACACAAACTCCTGCCCTTCAACCAACCTCAAGCCTAACCCAGTCTGCCATTGAAGGTATTTACCACTAATTTCGGTGCTGGTCGTTTGGGGAACAAATGGGTGTGGGAGCAGCTCCAACAATCGAGTGGGGCACTGTGGAGTAATAATAATATGGACCTGCGGCCTAATTTCACGCCCACTTTAACACTCACAGCAACTAACTAACAAGGCCCTAACATGTGTAGATATGTTTGAAGCCAGAGATGTGTGGCCATATATCTGCATATAAATGTGGAAGCCACACTGGCCTTGATTAGTGAATATTAGTGAATGAGCTGCTCACACACACCTTAATGCATGTTGTATTTTTCCACGCACATTAACAATGGCTCAATGTTTGCTTGATTTTTGCCTAGCTCCCACGCCATTGGCCCCAGCATCTCCTCAGGAGCCAAGCTACTCTTTGGATGTCGGTAAGTGCATGTGTCCACCTTGCTTTATCCACTTTTACCCAAGTGCATGTGTCTCATTCCTCTTTTTTATTGGTAGGCCAAGTGACTGGTTCATCTTTGGACCCCACTTCCGATGTTGCAGGTCAACAGGACCCTGTTGGTGTGTATAGCAATACATAATGTATCCTTTATGCTGTTTCTGTTACACTGGTTCGATTTGGTTAGTCTAATAATCTACATGTTTGCTCTGTCAACTTGAAGATGCCTCTTGGGAGTGCTTATTCCCTCCCCAGGGTCAGTCTAATAGTTCTTGGAGTGATAGCAATGTATTTTGGAGGACATATTTTTGGACAAACATTCACCGTAGTAGTTTGATGAATATTTAGAGCCATTACTTGTGTTTTTTAGTTGACCCGAATATCGGATGTGGCTGTCCAGAAAGGGCCCCTCAAGTTCAGGCTGCCAGAGATGAGGGTAAGTTGTTTTGCCTTGCTCTAGTCTGTATTTTGGCTCTACTTTTGTGGCACTTGCTTCTGGCAACTTGTGTGTCCACATGTATTTTAAAGGTCCAAGCTCGAGTGAGGGCCCCACTCCAGACATCTGGGATATTGCGGGTATGTGTAATTTAAGCAATGTGTCTGATCTTATTTTCAAAAATTAATGCCTCTTAGTCTAACATACATGTTAACAATCTGAGTTTAACAGATACCTTTGGTCTAGTGTGTAATTTTGCACTTTGTTGAGGTATGGCCTCGATAGCCTAGCCAGGTAACATTTGAGTTTGGTCCACTGACCTACTAACCTGACTTTCCTGTTTAGCATATGCCAACTTGCCGGACATCTCTGATGTAGAATTGCCCCTCTCTGGCAGCGATACCTCGAGCCTACCTGTGGCGGACGACACGCAGGTAACATGGCTGATTTAGACGACCTATAACCACATTGGCATGTTCGTGGGTAGTGGATGAAGCAACATGTCACATTTCCTTTCTTTGTCGTTTTGGCAGGAGGCGGAACCAGAACCCCAAGTCCCATGTGGCCAAGCTTCCGAGGCTCAGACAAGGGTAAGTTGTATAGTGACTGTTTGGGCAAATTTTTTTGAGGGGCAGACATGCATTGTTTCTGTTTGTCTAAAATTTTGTTTTCTATTTTGTTAGCCTCAAACCCCAGCAAGAGGAGGTGTTGCACCAACCAGTGCCGATTTTTACCAGCTAGGGGTCCGGATGCTGGAGGACTACAGTCGCCAACAGCCGCGTGATGGAACTAATGAGCGCATTGCGGCGTTGGAACAGCAGGTGCTGATGTGTCAGCAACAACATGAGGCCCAGCAGAGCCAGATCGACCTGTTGATGCATAACCTTCAACAAAACCAGCAACTTGGTCGGCTGGCCAATGCAATTGAAGAATCTATACAGCAGCAGCAACAAGCGATACAGCGGCAGGACCAAACTTTGTTGTTGATACAACAGCTCATACAACAGCAGTCTATATTTTTTACTGCACTGTTGTCCCCCAACACCGCCCCTAGCAATGACTCCCAACCTCCCCGGCCACCCAGCCAAGAATATTAATTTTGTTTGTTTTTGTTTCTGTAAATATATTGGCTTAACCCACCTCTAAATTGTGTTTTTCCTAAGACCTAGCTAATAACACAGTCAGGGATGAGTATCTTGATCTAGATATGTCAATGTATTTGTCAATTTAGGCCACACATTTGAGACCATAGCTTACTATGGTTAACACATGAAATGGCTCCAAAGGTATGGCTAAATTGACACACAAATGGGTTTAGAGACAGTTAAACTATGCTTTGCAAGGCAACACACTGTAATTATGTGAATCAAAAATTTTAATTTTAAAACATGGCCAACAGGGCCAACATTGCCCAACAAAGGGCGTCAACAGGCCAGCCTTCCCCCCACCCTAACGACGCCGCCGGCGCCTCTTCTTGGCCAGCAGCATCAGCTTCAGGAGCCTGATCTCCCGCCACAGTCTGCGATGCTGGTTTTCACAAGCTGTAGAGATGTAGAAACAACAATTTATTAATAAATTGAATAAATTGAATGTGACCTCAACAGACACAGATGTAGCAATGTAATGTCAGTGTGTCCAATTAGGTGACACTCACATTAACATTGTTGGCCACTGTGCGCTTATTTGTTAACATGATATGAGTACTATTGACTGGCAGGAATGTGAACAACACATCCCAAGCATACATTTACTCTTAAAGTGTACCAACACCCACCGGTGATCGGCCCTGGAATCTATCAGATTCCCGGCCCGATCACCTCCCTCCCCGCGGGACATCCGAGATCGGGATGTCCCTCGGGGTGAAACCCCCCCAACACCCCAAAATCCCTACCTCAGTATCGGTGGGGCACGGTCGCCGGGCCCTCCCTGGCGCCCCTCTAGACGTGTGCGTGCCTGCACCGGCCGTCTGTGAATGGCCGGCGCAGGCACGCGGCTTGTACGTTGGCTGGAGGAAAAGTGAGTTCAGGGGGTTGTCACACAGCGGTGACGATCAGTGGTGCCCCACCGTAGTGGACCAAGACCCAGGAAAGTCAAAATCCTGGTTGTTGTTCCACTTTAACTCTTGGGAAGCAAAGAAGGTATAAGTCCCAGTGTGTCCATTTATGTGTTTAGTCACAGCCAAACATCAGGGCCTAAGTCCTAACGAGTAAACGAGTTTGCCCTATAATGTTAGAGGTCCAGACCTAATACGGCCCATTTGGTTGTGTCTAAGGCACAAATAGTCTCTATGTGGCCAAATGAAGAATGTGAGGCAACAATCAAGCATGCAGACAGGCATGTTGGATTATTGTACAAACACATGGAATCTAGATGTGTGTGAAATGAACACATAGGTACATTTTAAATGTCTGCAGATGTGACTAGAAGACATAGGTTTCACAAGTCTTTAGGCATATGAAGTGGGATGTTCTCACCATCGCAGCTGTGGCGGGGGCCCATGCTGCTGGCCGTCCCTGGAGCTGGGGTGGGGAGGAGGTTTTCTGGCTCCGTCTGCGTAGCAACATCTGTCAACAGAAAGCAAAAGACAAAAACACAATTAGTGGGCCAATGACACCTGACTATTTGACATCCATCTCTCCAGTCTGAAAAATCAAAGGCTTGCATGGTTACATACAGGTTGACCAAAATTAGCATATTTCCTGGTCCATGAGTTAATGTCAATTAGTTATGGTTGCAACATGTATCCCTAAAGATAATGTGCAAATAACATAGACAGTGCTATGTAAAGGACTCATTAGCAGTTGATTGGCTAATGTTACTAGTGTGCAACATGTTTTAGCGGGAACAACTTAACCCAAGAAAAGAAATGAGAACACCCATCATGGTGTGGGCAGAAACATAGGGGTGGTTGCCAGTTGGCTAGCACTGTAGTGGGGTTTGTGAGGTTAAGGTACATTATCAAACCAGCTGTGACAATGGACCAGGAAACATGTGTCTGTTAAAAGTGGGCCAAGACACAGGATTGCACCAATTCTGTGTTTTGGTCCGCTTTGGCAGAGCACCACAATTTGAGTGAGACAACGTCCGCCGCCGCCGCTGCCTTCCGCACATCACTCCTCCAGTGTGTGCGCACGCGCAGCCCATTAGGAAGCAGAGCGCAGGCGCACACACATCTAGAGTGGCACACAGGAGGCTGGGACGGTGGCTTCTGCAACCCCCAAAGAGGTAAGGAGTTTGTGGGGTTTTTTTTTTGGGGGGTGCCCTGGGTGAGGGATGTGATTTTTCAGGGAACCTTCGACAATCAAAGCACTATCAACAATGTTTGTGGGTCCACTTTAATGAATGTCATAACATAGGGAATGTGATGGATAACAACAAACACTTACCACGACTATGCCCGTGGAGAATGCTTCTCCAAAAGGCCATGGAAGTGCCGCCTATATGATGCCCTGCAAATTAGAGAGGAATGGCAAGGGCTAAGTACAAATTGCAAGATGAAACCTGTCACAGACTAACAATTAAAAAAAGGACACTCACCAGGGGATGAACCGCCACTTGAAGCCCAGGGAGGGCTCTGAGGAGGAGGCGGGGAGCCTCGGCTCCTCACACTCTGGTCGGAAGATCCACCAGGCAAAGGGCCACCCTCCTCCCTCTCACTCCCTGCTCCTTCAGGGAGTGTGGGCGAGTCCATTTCTACCAATCCACTTGGACTCCCCACTTGAGAGTGGCCCCTTGCCTGGTGAGACTCCTCAGACTCAGAGTGTGAGGAGCTGAGGCTTGATCCTGCCAGCCCCCCAGCAGCACACTCCTCTGGGGCGTCATCCCCTTCCTCCCCTGGGTCCTCTAAATAGGACCCGCGGGAGGGACCCTCCCCCGATGACTCCCCCGAGTCCGCCTGCCTGGTTCGGGGGAGGAATCCCTTCCCACGTTTCCCCAGGGGAGGACGCTTATCTGTGTTGAGGGGGTGAAAGAAAATAATTAATATAAAGAGCACAAATGGACACAGCTTAGCAGATGATTCGGCAAAAAGTATAAACATAGCATAAGCTTTAACTTACCTGATGCGTAGGCATCATATAGGCGGTACACGCCTTCAGGGTCCCGGCGCTTAAAGTCCGACCACTTCTGCTGTATAGCTCGGATGGAGAGCTCGGTGTGGAAGCGCCGGGACACTGTGGCCTTCGCCTCCATGGCAATTCGTTTTTTTCCCCCACGGGCATAGTCGTACTGTTTCACGCAGAAGTCCTATGAGAAATGAAAAAAAAACACAAATCAATACATGACATCAGAACAATGGCATAAACAGTTATACAGAGACCCGAGCAAAGTGGACCCACACCCAGGATTATCACTATTCTGGGTTTGTGTGCACTTTGGTGGCCCACACCAATTGTGGGTGGTCCGCTGTCTGAAACCCCCTTGGAAGGCCACAAATACACCACTGAGGACGCTCCCACGTGACTGCGCCAGCCGAGCACAGCGCTCTGCGCCGCTGTGGTATGCGCATACAAGGCCGTTTGGACGTGCATACCAGCTCAGCTGGGTCTGCGCGGCAAAGTACGCATGTGGCGTTTGACTCTAACAGGGAGTGCGCCTGCACACAACATTAACAAATGTCTTGCGCAGGGGTACACCCTGCTAGAGGTAAGCGCAAGAGGCATCCGCAGCTCACGCATGCACAGATGGGACGGGGCTGAGGTAATTTTTATGGCCCTCCAGGGGGGGGCATCCACGCAGGACATCCAGAATGGGGATGCCCCACGGGGAGTGATCCAATTGGGCCTGAAAAATTAGAAATTTCAGGGCCAATCCCCCCTGTGTGTTCTGCAACTTTAAGCCAAAAATACACAAACCAAATACTCACTTTGACCACCTGGCCATTAACGCGGCTATCCACCCGGAAGCGCCTTTTCTTTCCATGGCCAGGAGGGGAAGGGGTGGGAGGGGTGCTAGGTGGGGGAGGTGAGGTAGGTGGGGGAGGTGGGGGAGGGGTGGTGGGGTCGGAGTCGGAGGAGGAGCTGGGGAGGCGCATGACTCTGCGTCTTGGCAGCATTGTGGAAACGCTAAGGAGGAAACAGGAACCGGAAATGACCAAAGCGACATGGGAAAAAAAAAAAAAAACGCTCCGCGCACCAGGAGCAAGCTATTATCAGCTATGTGCAAGCTAAGTGGCGGAAAAAATAAAATGACGCTTGAAAACAAGCTATTGGCATAAGTGCTAGACATTTTTAGCTTTAGGTGGCTTTGAAACGCAAAGGAGGATACAGGAACCGGATATGACGCAAGCAACTGTGATTAAAAATTCAAAAACAAAGATGCGCGCAACAGGGACAAGCTAATATCAGCTATGTGCAAGCTAAGTGGCGGAAAAAATAAAATGACGCTTGAAAACAAGCTATTGGCATAAGCGCTAGACATTTTTAGCTTTAGGTGGCTTTGAAACGCAAAGGAGGATACCGGAACCGGATATGACGCAAGCAACTGTGATTAAAAATTCAAAAACAAAGATGCGCGCAACAGGGACAAGCTAATATCAGCTATGTGCAAGCTAAGTGGCGGAAAAAATAAAATGACGCTTGAAAACAAGCTAGGGCCCAAGGCGCCACGAATTATTAGCTTGATTTAGCAGGGGGTTCTACATACTGTAATGCATAGGTCCTTATAAAGCAAACCAAGTTGTGCTTAAATATACAAATCTTATTCCTTCCTAAAGTCATCACAAAATCAGCCTAGACAACTACATGATAATGTGGCACACATGAAAATGCATAACGGGTTGTTATGAGCTGGTACGACTGAATGTTAATCCTGCAATATGTGGCCAGGCACGCTCACAACTACAGTGTATTCATTAACAACGACTGGGGTCGCGGGAAGTGAATTCCTTGCAAATGGCAGAAGGGCACATGTATGAACAGCACAGCGCCGCACAACGCAGCGCAGCGAAGCACAGCGCCGCTCGCGCCGCCACATAGCGAATTAAAACAGCGACTGCACAAACTCTGACCAACACAGATTCATCAAGGACAGGGCTGCCGAATAGCTTGGGCGCTGACAATTTCGAAGAGCGAACGTGACCGCCCAACCTGACAGGCTACAAAATAGCTTTACAAGCCCCGTTTGTGGTGAAAACAAGCGATTTTGATGCCAATGAGTTTGGTTGGAGGAGATGCAATTCCCATGTCACTCACAACATTACATTGTCAAAAATAATAAAAACTTCAAAAACATAAAAATAACCAGCCAGATTAATAAAACATATCACTATAAACATGTGTTGAATTTTGTGCCAAAGAAAGGAACACAAAAACCACTTAAAACAATCATTGCAGCGTCTGCCATTGAAATGTATGGGAGAGCGGCAGGTAGCGCCAGGTCATACCTGTCGCTGTGATGGGATTAGCAGCGGCGCTGTTCGTTGCAGTCGGCTTCATGATGAATGCCGCGCTTGCCGTCGCTCTCGCCGGCGCTAGCCTCATTTAGCTTGATAAATGCGTCATTGTGGCCGACGCCGGGCGTACTTGAGTCGGTAGCAGACGTTAGCTGGCGGGACATGGCGCTCGTCAGACACTACCTGGCGCTATCGCTTGATGAATAAGGGCATAAGTTGACATGGAGACCAGTGGGAGATTTGATCATGCATGCACAACAGCAACTCCTCCACAGTGTGGCTTTTCTTGCTTAGGCTCAGCATGTTTAACATGGCATGGCAGTGCTGCGCCTTGCAGTGATGAAAGGATGGAGGAGGAGGTGGGGGTAAGCTACGCCCTCCTTTCTCCCATCTGTTGAGAAGGAGGAGAAGGGTAGGTGCCTGGTGTCCATAGCTGAATCAGATCAGCACAAATGTGGAAGTGTTACTAATGCCTGACCTTGTGGTGTCGGAGCATTGTGCTATACAATGTTGACCCAGTGGGTCGTAGCTACGGCTCCAAGTATCTACTGTTGCATGCACTGTGCTGCACACTGGCAGTTGCATAGACAGCCCCCACTTTTTCTTCCACATAACTGTGCAAGGCAGGGATGGCCTTGTTTGAAAAGAAATAGTGCCTGAGGACATGTCATCTGGGCTGGGCGCACCTCATTAGTTGCCTAAAGGTGAAATGTCAGCAACTGCACAACCAACAACTTACCCAAGTGCGAGTTCAGCAGCACGACAACTGGATGACTGGGTGCATATTGTTGTCTGGTGGATATAGATTCTATGATGATGATTACAAAACAGAGACTATACTGCCTGTGGATGAGGCCTGGCTACTAGACAGATGACAGGGCCACACCACTAGCAGCAGCATCTGCAAAAGCAATAAGGTTTTGATGGGGCATTTTGATTATCCCAGGCAGCCTTGTAAGCTCCAAGTGCTTACGTAGAGCCGTAGTTCCTAGATGCTACTACTAGCAGTGGCAGGCCTGGGCACATGGCTGCTGACCACAGTGTTTATTTGGCACCAACATCCATATCCTTAGTGGCAAAAGGAATTGCAGGGATGTCTTTTCCTCTACCCCATCCTTTCCCAGAAATTTTACTTAGTATTTTCTAAAACAGATAGGTGTTCCCTAAAATATTCCTTGACAGGTTAAAAGATTATTATTTTTTTATTGTATTTAACAAAGAGGCACCGTGGTCCCCAACTTAGAGAGAGACGGGGCTTGAACACTTAAAACAGAGCTGCCCATCTTGTTTCTTTTTTATACTATATTTAACAAAGAGGCACCGTGGACCCCAACTTAAAGAGTTGACCTGCAACCTTAGAACAGAGCTGCCCCCAAAAAAATTCCTTGGCAGATGAAAAATATTTTTTTAAATGTATTTACAGCGTTTAAAACTGAGCTTCCCCTTTGTTCTTTTTTTAAACTGTACTTAACAAATAGGCACCGTGGACCCCAACTTAGAGAGAGCCAGGGCCTGCACACTTAAAACAGAGGGTGCTCCCCCAAATTCCCTGGCAGGTGAAAAAGATTGCCTTTTTTAAAACTGAGCCAGCCACCGTGGACCCCAGTTTAGAGACAGATGGTGCATGCACACTTAAAACAAAGCTGCTCCCCTTGTTTTTTTTAAACTGTATTTAACAAAGAGGCGCTGTGGACTCCATCTTAAAGAGAGACTCTGCCTGCACACTTAGTGGACAAAAACCCACTCAACTAATAGTGAAATAAATTTGGCCAAAGCCCCTGTCGGTACTCCCTTTTTAGGGTGTAGAACTAGCAATGGCTATTTTTGCTTTTCTAATTTTCCTGGAACACTGATTTGTTTTGCTGTGCCTGTGTGCGAGATGGCAGGTGATCAGTCATTGCATAAGTGTGGCAATGACATCATTGCCATATACACAACAGTGGTAATGAATGGAGGAGGCGGAGCTTTACAGCTAAAACAAGCGGCGTTCTCTGGGAGCAGGAGCAGTGAAAATTGGCAAAATGTGCTCCTCAGAGGGGGAGCAATTCAGGGGATGCTAGTAAACAAAGAGGTAGCGTGGACCCCAACTTAGAGAGAGACAGGGCCTACACACTTAAAACAGTGTTGCTCCCCCCTAAAATTCCTTAGCAGGTGAAAAAGATTCATTTTTTAAACTGTATTTAGCAAAGAATCACCGTGGTCCCCCAACATAGAGAGAGGGCCTGCAACCTTAAAACATAGCTGCCTCCCTCAAAAAAATATTTCTTGGCAGATGAAAAAGATTTTAAACTGTATTTAGCAAAGAGGCACAGTGGACCCCAACTTAGAGAGAGAAAGGGTCTGCACACTTAAAACACAGCTTCTCCCCCCAAAAAATTCCTTGGCAGGTAAAAAAGATTTGTTTAAAACTGTATTAAACTGGGGGACTGTGTACCCCAATTTCCCCAGTGCAGTGACAGGGGCAAGCTAAACCAGACAGATGTGGCCAAAAAATAAAAAAAGCCTCACTAAAGTTTTCTGACCAGCAGACAGTTGCAGTTTTTCTGTGCAGCACTCCCAACCCCCCCCCCCCCCCCCCAGCATCCCACTGTGCCTTTTTTTCCCTGTACCTTCTTTTCTCCTATGCTGTGGTTCAAAATGCCCTAAACTGTCCCTGCTCTAAGAGCAATGCTCCCTCTGCAACAGCCAGCTCGATAATTGTCACTAGTCACGAGGATCAGATTCGAATCCCATACATTTTCTATACTAAACTAAATCAACTACTTAGCGTGAGTCAGTTTGGACCTGAAATCTCATGGTCAGATTTGACTGAATCAGCATGAATCGTGTCTTGGAAAATTCACTTACAACACATTAAAATCCAAATTTTATTTTAATTTTTACATATATTTTCCTTTTATGTATTGAACATGCAAAAAGAAATATAAAGCCGACTATACAGTAACATGTCAAGTCTTCACTAAACTCAAAGGAAGAGCCTTTTCAATTAACATATATTTAATGTATTTTTGCTCAAAGCTGTTTTTGTTACACAAAGTCATTGATGCTCATATCATGATTGAGAGATGTCCAATTTAAAAAACGATTATGGTAATTATTTCTACCCAGGAATTCTTTTATGCTAAGAGACTAAAGTTCCACTTTGCATCATTTCTTTGATAACATATATTTAATCATGCTGTGTTCCATCTAATCTTCAGATTAAAATATTAAAACAATAAAGAAGAGCAATGAAGAATTACATCTCGTGTGGTTCAGTTACACTGATAAGAATTTCTACTGTCCATTCTGGTGATTATGGAGCCTTCTAAGAACATTATCAACTGTTCATAAACTTTGTGTAACACAGATGTAGCTATATGTGATTTACCTTTGAAATACTAGAAAGTAAAAAAAAAAGTTTGTTAATTGCCACAGATATTCTTTCATTTCTGGTCTTGAATAACTTGAACTGGGACCGAAGTCCAGATGATCACAACCATGGATTTGATTAAAAGAGTGCATTGGCTAATAGAGATGCATGATAATCACAAGACACTTGTATGTGTATGCAGAGTGATCTGATCTGTGTTTGCCACAGCGTTTTTTTAGGACCACATTTTTAGCACAGTCCTGGATAAATAAAATTGAAATAACTGCAAATTTTGGAGCCCTGTTTTCCTTACGCAGCAGGAAATGGAGGCGAGACATATAAGACAGACATCAAGTGAGGCTAATTATTGCTGTTGGAGTCCCTTTAAACATGTCCTCTATTTAATGCAGCATGCTGTCGATGGTGTATCAGGGATCCAAAGCTTGCACCTCCGTTAAATTTATCAACACCACCACTCCCTTTTCCTTGTGTGGCATAAGAATTTTTGTAATATAGAGATTAGTGATAGTTTATCCTTTAAACACCAAGCACGTAGAATCTATGTAGCTGCTTCTCCAACGCTAACTACTTAGACCTGACGTTTACCCTGTTTTTTTTTTTAAAACAACTCCCCCCCACCACACTGCAGGGGAGCCTTTTGTACTGAGTGTGCTGACATCACCTCACTCCACCAGTATAAAAGGCCCATCCCTTGAGTTGAAGTGAGAGACTAAACCAGAGTGGAAGCCGCTAGCCACAGGGCCGGACCTTGAGCCTTGTGAACTAGTGTAGGGGTCTCATGGATCCCTCACTAGTTCACAGATAGTTAACTGTAAAAAAACACATCACATGTCATTTACTACAAATTTTATTTGAAGAGAAGCCCCGGGTGAAGAGAAGGCCTGGCCGGATAGATCAACGGGTCAGGTGGTTTTTTTTTTATGGACGCTAGCAGGGGGGAAAGCCAGGTACATACAATTTACATTGCTGGTGTTTAACAGTAGGAGAGGCAGCTACATCGTTAGAAGGGTTAAAGAGCACCTATAGTTACAGGCAGAACAAAAAATGCATATTTTGACCCTCTGTATATTGTGAACCCTCTTACCCTGATCTATCACCTTTGGCTACATAATTTACTATAATCTCTACTAACTCATTTTCACATATAGGACAGTGCTTGTCCTGACCCCTTTACCCAGAGTAGTGTACGGAAATGTATGGTGTGATTCAAGGTATCTGTACTTTTTACTAACCATTGCCTGACTGATATTCATTTTACCTCTGCCAGGATCAATCTTAGACTGTTTATGACCACATCTCTTTCTGACCCTCTGTATATTGTGAACCCTCTTACCCTGATCTATGACCTTTGGCTACATAATTTACTATAATCTCTCTTAACTCATTTTCACAGTGCCACAGGACAGTGCTGACCTCAGCTATCCCTGACTATTCTCATGCCTCCTCTGCACTTGTTATGGTGGCATGAGAATACCAGTGGCTCTTTGTAGCCTCAGATTACTAGTATTAATGAGTCATGTCTAGCAGGAAATATGGGTCTGCTTTTAGAAGACTTTCGAAGGACTAGCTTTATCACATGGTGTGTGGCTAAAATTAAGGCCTAAGATCTGGATTAGGGGTATGCTGTTCCATAGCAGACTTTCAGCTGCACCTAAATAATTATTTTTGCCTTTAACTTTCTATAGCCATTATAACACATGTGCATCCCCGATCAGTAGTTAGTAGCTGAGTTCAGAAAAGCATTCTCTTTGCTTGCATTTACAATGTCCAAAATGATGACCTGTGTCAGAATCAGTTGTATTTGTTTCAACAATTTTGTGTTCACTATATCGTATGTTAATTTGAGGGTGTAAACTTGACAGCTTTGCAATATGTATTGTAGCCTAGGGTGAGGTATTTTCTGGTGTGCATGTGTGTGTGTCATATAGAATTCTGTTATTAACAAAGACACCAGTCAATTCCTTTAAATGAAAGTCGGGGGCATTTCTTCCCAAGAATGACAAGCAGGGAGATATTTGAACATACTTAAGTGCAATTCTGGACCACTGGGACTTACACAACACTTGCCTGAAGAGCAAACATGTTTTACTACTTTCATATATTCCTCTTTCCTATAGATAGAGAAAGCACAAGTTACACCTAGAAACCAAAAAACCTATTTAACAGCCTGCAGGTTGCAATATAACCACATTTCTTATATCTGTCTTACATTACATTAGTTCTCTGTGGGTATATAAGGTACTGTATAACTGAGTGACATACAGTAAATAATATTTTACTGCAGAATGAACACAGCCCTAAAGGAATTACAGGATATGCATAGGTGTATAAAAACATGTGTGTTGATATGTGTTGGTTATCCTATCTTATTCACAGAATAGAACATTA
The DNA here is from genome assembly GCA_027917425.1 of Gastrophryne carolinensis. Taxonomy (NCBI): domain Eukaryota; kingdom Metazoa; phylum Chordata; class Amphibia; order Anura; family Microhylidae; genus Gastrophryne; species Gastrophryne carolinensis. The sequence goes on from CM051235.1 coordinate 462,199,888, forward strand.
GATTGTGGTAGCAAGAAAATCCAGAAAAGGAAAACTTTTCCTTAAATAAACTATCCCCTCTTTTAGAAAACAACAACAGAAAAATACCGCGCTATTCGGATAATAAAAATTAAAAGAAAAGATTCGCTCAACGTACAAAGAGTCCTTCAGTCTCTCATAAGAAATAGAAAATAGCGGGACTAATAATTTCATCGTCACCGCTAACAATATGCCTGCGCACGCAGATAGACATTTGCGCATGCGCGACCTAACACATAAAGACAGGTGAGGCTGGTAATACTAGCATTGCCAATAAAATAGAGGTGCGTGCGCAGATCGAGACCCGCGCATGTGCAATGAGCCCCTCCCCGCCAGGGAAATCATAACTAGAATAATACTAACGTGGCCATTATAGATAAAGGTGCGCATGCAAATCAACCCTTGCGCATGCGCAATAAACCCCTTCCAACCAGGGTGATCAAGACTATAGGCTCGATTCAGAGAGACACCCAAAAACTTTCGGTTTGGTGCCGACGTCGTAAGATTTTCAAAATTTCCCGCTCTCGCATGAACGTTCGAGCGATTCTATGCATGCTTCGTAAACCTTCCGTAGCGCGTCCGTGCGCTCGTATGCCAGAGTACGCAGACGAGGCTGTCATTTTCCATCGAAAATGTTCAGATTCATTTTTCACAACTACCAACGTAGCCTTTCGTTTTTGCCCTTTTCCCATCGTATCCTCACACGAATCCTATCATTTTCCCGCTACATCCTGCTTCATTTTTTCCTAAAGTATCTGTCCAGACGAAATTCTTACGATATTGCGCCTGCGCACTACAAACTTCTCTCATTAAAGTGCTCGCCTACATAATTTCACTTCCATCACTACACTCACCCTAACCACTTAGCGCTATCCTGCCTTTTCCCTTGAGGTCCCTTAAAGCTCACCCTAACCACTTAGCGCTATCCTGCCTTTTCCCTTGAGGTCCCTTAAAGCTCACCCTAACCACTTAGCGCTATCCTGCCTTTTCCCTTGAGGTCCCTTAAAGCTCACCCTAACCACTTCGCGCTATCCTGCCTTTTCCCTTGAGGTCCCTTAAAGCTCACCCTAACCACTTCGCGCTTTGTTTCTTCTTCCATTTTCACACCCTAAAACTTACCCAAATCACTTAGCGCCTTGTTTCTTCTTCCATTTTCACACCCTAAAACTTACCCAAATCACTTAGCGCCTTGTTTCTTCTTCCATTTTAGGTCCCTAAAACTTACCCAAATCACTTAGCGCTTTGTTTCTTCTTCCATTTTAGGTCCCTAAAACTTACCCAAATCACTTAGCGCCTTGTTTCTTCTTCCATTTTCACACCCTAAAACTTACCCAAATCACTTAGCGCTTTGTTTCTTCTTCCATTTTCACACCCTAAAACTTACCCAAATCACTTAGCGCCTTGTTTCTTCTTCCATTTTCACACCCTAAAACTTACCCAAATCACTTAGCGCCTTGTTTCTTCTTCCATTTTCACACCCTAAAACTTACCCAAATCACTTAGCGCTTTGTTTCTTCTTCCATTTTCACACCCTAAAACTTACCCAAATCACTTAGCGCCTTGTTTCTTCTTCCATTTTCACACCCTAAAACTTACCCAAATCACTTAGCGCCTTGTTTCTTCTTCCATTTTCACACCCTAAAACTTACCCAAATCACTTAGCGCTTTGTTTCTTCTTCCATTTTAGGTCCCTAAAACTTACCCAAATCACTTAGCGCCTTGTTTATTCTTCCATTTTAGGTCCCTAAAACTTACCCAAATCACTTAGCGCTTTGTTTCTTCTTCCATTTTAGGTCCCTAAAACTTACCCAAATCACTTAGCGCTTTGTTTCTTCTTCCATTTTAGGTCCCTAAAACTTACCCAAATCACTTAGAGGCCGATTCATCAATAGCGCCAGGTAGCGACAGATGAGCGACTGAAGTATGGCGCTATGAGCGCCGCTAGCGTCAGCCGCGGGCGTTAGCGATTCGCTATAGCAGGCCTCCTCAGTCGCTACCTGGCGTTGTTGCGAACAACGCCTACATTGCTGAATATGATGTTGGCCCTCAGCTTTGTTGGCGCTGTCAGTCAGTGTGACCACGCTATTCTACACAGCGCCTGTTAGCTTTGCTGTGTCCTGGCCATCCAGTACCTTCTGAATAAAACACATTGCCACATTTGTTTTGAAATGTAAAAATTTTTTTATTTGGTGTAAAAGGAAATTAAATTCTACCAGATCTTCGAATATAAATGGAAAATAAAACATAATTAAACACATAGCCACAATTTTTTTTTTTTTTATTTGTTACCTAAAAAGGAAATACAATTAAATCACCAATGAGAAAGAAAAGGAAAATAAAAACAGAACAGAGAAAGAAAAGGAAAATAGAAAAGGAAAATAAAAACAGAACAGAGAAAGAAAAGGAAAATAAAAACAGAACAGAGAAAGAAAAGGAAAATAAAAACAGAACAGAGAAAGAAAAGGAAAATAGAAAAGGAAAATAAAAACAGAACAGAGAAAGAAAAGGAAAATAGAAAAGGAAAATAAAAACAGAACAGAGAAAGAAAAGGAAAATAAAAACAGAACAGAGAAAGAAAAGGAAAATAAAAACAGAACAGAGAAAGAAAAGGAAAATAGAAAAGGAAAATAAAAACAGAACAGAGAAAGAAAAGGAAAATAGAAAAGGAAAATAAAAACAGAACAGAGAAAGAAAAGGAAAATAAAAACAGAACAGAGAAAGAAAAGGAAAATAAAAACAGAACAGAGAAAGAAAAGGAAAATAGAAAAGGAAAATAAAAACAGAACAGAGAAAGAAAAGGAAAATAGAAAAGGAAAATAAAAACAGAACAGAGAAAGAAAAGGAAAATAAAAACAGAACAGAGAAAGAAAAGGAAAATAAAAACAGAACAGAGAAAGAAAAGGAAAATAAAAACAGGACAGAGAAAGAAAAGGAAAATGAAAATAGGAATTAGAATGAAAAGGAAACTTACAACAGAATTAAACACATAGCCACATGTATATATCTATATTTTTTTTAATTTTTTCTCTAACAAAAAATTAATAATAAAACATAAATGAAATAGAAAATGAAAAGTCCAGCAGAAATGCAAAAGAAAAGTAAAGTCCAGGAAAGGGTTGTAAAAGGAATGTCGAGATCATGGTGCATCTCTTTGTGCCTGAAAAATTAAGAAAAGTGCAGTTAGTATATATCTTTATAGTTATTTTGTGTTTTCTTTTAAAAAAATGCATAACTTGATAACCAACATTGGCGTCTTACACCCCCCTTAGAGTGGTTTGGGTCATCTTACACCCCCCTTAGAGTGGTTTGGGTCATCTTACACCCCCCCTTAGAGTGGTTTGGGTCATCTTACACCCCCCCTTAGAGTGGTTTGGGTCATCTTAAACCCCCCTTAGAGTGGTTTGGGTCATCTTACACCCCCCCTTAGAGTGGTTTGGGTCATCTTACACCCCCCCTTAGAGTGGTTTGGGTCATCTTACACCCCCCCTTAGAGTGGTTTGGGTCATCTTACACCCCCCCTTAGAGTGGTTTGGGTCATCTTACACCCCCCCTTAGAGTGGTTTGGGTCATCTTACACCCCCCCTTAGAGTGGTTTGGGTCATCTTACCCCCCCCTTAGAGTGGTTTGGGTCATCTTACACCCCCCCTTAGAGTGGTTTGGGTCATCTTAAACCCCCCTTAGAGTGGTTTGGGTCATCTTACACCCCCCCTTAGAGTGGTTTGGGTCATCTTACACCCCCCTTAGAGTGGTTTGGGTCATCTTACACCCCCCCTTAGAGTGGTTTGGGTCATCTTAAACCCCCCTTAGAGTGGTTTGGGTCATCTTACACCCCCCCTTAGAGTGGTTTGGGTCATCTTACACCCCCCTTAGAGTGGTTTGGGTCATCTTACACCCCCCCTTAGAGTGGTTTGGGTCATCTTAAACCCCCCTTAGAGTGGTTTGGGTCATCTTACACCCCCCCTTAGAGTGGTTTGGGTCATCTTACACCCCCCTTAGAGTGGTTTGGGTCATCTTACACCCCCCCTTAGAGTGGTTTGGGTCATCTTAAACCCCCCTTAGAGTGGTTTGGGTCATCTTACACCCCCCCTTAGAGTGGTTTGGGTCATCTTACACCCCCCCTTAGTGCGTTTGTTTGCTCTTTTGGATGGGAGGTCAAAGACATTTAAACAGGAGTGCAGTACTTGCATTAGAGTGAAGGGTAGTTAGCTTACCGCAAAATAAGAAGTGATCAGCCTTTCCCTTAGCTCATCGCCAGTCTGGGTGTCCTCACTTCTATCTGCGGGCAGGTTGGGGATTTCTGGCACCAGTGCTGTCTCCTCGGGGGCTTGGATTCGGTGACATATACAGATATTGTGTAACACACAGCAGGCAAGGATGATTTTGGAAACCTTCTGTGGGCTGTAGAGCATCTCTCCTCCTGGCCGTGCCAAACAGAGAAAGCGTGCTTTCAGCAGGCCGATGGTTCTTTCCACAATGCTTCTGGTCTTGCGATGCGCTGCATTGTAGCGTTCATGGGCAGAGGTCCGTGGGTTCCTGACCGGAGTCATGACCCACGTTCTCTGCCCATATCCCTTGTCCGCTGTAGAAAAAACACAAGGAGAGAGACAGCAATTAGTACTAGTACATGTTTTTGGGTGGTAGTTTGTTTAAAATTGCCTTACTAGGCCACATATTAGCAAAATACATAGACATGGTTAATTTATTACCCAGTAGCCAGCCAGCTGGCATTTCGTTGTTATCAAACTTCCGGCACAGGACTGTCCGCTGCAAGACGTAAGAATCGTGGCATGAGCCGGGGAACCCCGATCTCACCGCCCGCAGCTTCATCTCATGGTCACAGACCACCATGATATTAAATGAATGGAACTGCTTCCTGTTTCTGTAGGACAGCTCCTGTGCACGGGGAGGGCGGAAAGGGATATGTGTACCATCAACGCACCCTAGCACATTCGGGATCCCTCCCATCAGATAGAAAGCATGTTTTATTTTGGCAACCTCTTCCTCATCCTCAGGAAACTTGATGTAAATTGGGATTAAATCACAAATTGCCAGAACTACCTGGATTAGGATGCGGCTCATAGTAGCCTGGCTTATCCCGCTGAGGAGGGCTGAGGTTGCCTGGAAGGTCCCTCGTGCCAACACATTAAGAGTGGCACACAGGCGTACTATGCCTGGAATGGAGTGAGTGCGTTTGGTGGATGGCTCGATTTTGGTCTTAATCTGATCATATAGGGACTGTAGTGCAGCACGATTCAGACGGAAGCGGCTCCTGATCTGCTCGTCACTTAAGTCCCATACTGAAAGGCGGATTGCAAAGGAGCGGGGTGCCCTAAGCCTCACAACACCCCGCTCCCTTTCCTCCTGCTCTTTCAGCATACACATACATCCATCCACCCAGACACCATACATCACCCTCTTATCCATCACACACACTAAAGATATATACAAAAACAAAAATAAACAAAAAAAAACACTAACACACAACACACACACAAACAATCACACTACACACACACCCGCTACAATGCAGCTCACCACAAAACCAGAACTATAGTGGTCCAAACCACCAGCCTGCTGAAAACCAGCTTTCTAAGTTAAGCACAACCAAGAGGGGAGTTGCTGCACAGCCCACAAAAGGCCCCAAAATCAAGCCTCACTTGCTGTATGCTACACAATATTTGCAGATGCCACCCAAACCAAGCTCCTAAAGAAACAGCACTGATGTCAGAAATCACCCAACAAGCCACAGAGAGTGAGGACAGAAACCAGACAGAGGCTCAAATGAGCTAAGGGAAGCGAGCACAGCACCACACCACAGCCTTTGCCACAGTGTAAGAATAGCAGAACCTAGTTCATTCCTTCCTTTTATACTTCATTTTCAAAAGTGACAGGTCCGCTTTGCCGCCTTTTGCGTCGCTCTGCTATTTCCGGGCGCCAATTAGCCGACCCAGGTGTGCGTAAAACAGAGTGCGCACGCGCACGCTAGTAGCGCTACTAGCGTACTTGAGCCGTAACGTGCGTGCATTAACGGACATGGGCCAAAAATCAGGTGGGGACCAATGAAAGTGAAGCTGTTGTTTTTTTATATAGCCGTTAGGCTAAGCACATGTCACAAGGGTTGCAGATACATCAGTCCATTGTTGGATTTGGGTGTGTGTTGTTTGTTTAATGAGGTCTGTAATGAGTTAATTGGCTAACACACATGCTTCTGTCAGTGCAGTGGAGGTGTGCCTAGAAGGAACTGGGCTGTATGTGTGAATCAATTAAGTGGGCTGCTTTTGGATTGGCTGTTAGAGCACATAAAACCTGCCCAAGCCTAAGAGATTGCGATGCCATTCTGTAGTGTGCATGCGTGTTTGTGGGGTGTTGATTTGTGTGTGTGTGCAGCTACAGGATGGAGCCAAATACAGGACATCTGCCGGCCACAGCAGGCCCGAGTAGGAGTTTGGTGGGTGCTGTGCGCAGACCTCCCTTACGGAAAAGGGCACAGCCTGAAGGTGGGGCAGCACCCCAGGCTAAGCGCCCAGGTGCCAAGAGGGAGCCTGAATTTAATTTGGCTGAGAATAATCATCTTGTGCGCCTGACACTTGCGAAATGGGAGCTGCTATTTGGCTCCCAAAGCAAGTCCATAGGCAAACAAGAAAGAAGCAAACTGTGGGATGCCATTGGTGTGGAGCTTAGTAGCACAGCTCAACACCCACGTAGTGGCCCATCCTGCAGGAAACGCTTCTACACTTTGCGAGGGGCCCTTATAAAAAAGATGAATCACGATCTTGATGTGGACAGTGGGTTCATCCAGGCTCCAAAGAGTACCTACAGGCCGTATGAGGAGATGCTGAAGGCCAAAATCCCACTGGCTCGGCTGCAGGGTGTGGATCCTGGGGATGACACCACCGGTTGGGCTGAAGGTACATATTTTCTGGCTTTTACAATAACCTAATGTTAATGTCTGTGATTAGCATTTTTACATTCTGACCAACTAACTGTAGGACCTGTGAAGTATTACATTATAGCTAAAACATTTGTAACTTTTCTGTCTGTTGCTTTATGCATAGGTGCACATGCTGCTGTCCGGGATGTGGCTCCGGACAACCAAGCTCCTGCCCTTCCAGCAACCTCAAGGCTACCCCAGTCTGCCATTGAAGGTATTTACCCATTATTTGTTTGCTGGTTTTTTTCAAAACAAATGGGTGTGGGAGCAGCTCAAGCAATAAAGGTTTCCCCTGTTGACTATTAATAATATGTGCGTGCGCCCTAATTGCACGCCCACTGTAACACTCACAGGCAGTAACTAACAAGGCCCTAACATGTGTAGATATGTAGGATGCCAGAGATGTGTAGCCATATATCGGCATATCAATGTGTGAGCCACACTTGGCTTGATTAGTCAATATTAGTGAAAGAGCTGCTCACACACCTTAATGCATGTTGTATTTTGGCACGCACATTAGCTATGGCTCAATGTTGGTTTTCTTTTGGCCTAGCTCCCATGCCCTTGGCCCCAGCATCTCCTCCGGATCCCACCTACTCTTTGGATGTCGGTAAGTGCATGTGTTCACCTTGCTTGATCCACTTTGACTCAAGTGCATGTGTCTCATTTGTCTTTTTTCTTGGTAGGCCAAGTGACTGGTTCATCTTTGGACCCCACTTCCGATGTTGCCGGTCAACAGGACCCTGTTGGTGTGTAGAGCAATACATAATGTATCCTTTATGCTGTTTAGGTTACACTGGTTCAATTTGGTTAGTCTACTAAGCTACATGTTTGCTTGGTAAACTTGAAGATGCCTCTTGGGAGTGCTGGTTGCCTCCCCAGGGTCAGTCTCTTAGTTATTTTAGTGATAGCAATGTATATTTGCGGACATATTTTTAGCCAAACATTCCCTGTAGTAGTTTGCTGATTATTTAGACACATTTTTAATTTTTTTTAGTTGACCCGAATATCGGAAGTGGCTGTCCAGAAAGGGCCCCTCAAGTTCCAGCTGCCAGAGATGAGGGTAAGTGGTTTTGCCTTGCTCTAGTCTGTATTTTGGCTCTAATGTTGTGCCACTTGCTTCTGGCAACTTGTGTGTCCACATCTATTTTCAAGGTCCAATCTCGAGTGAGGACCCCACTCCAGACATCTGGGATATTGCGGGTATGTTTAATTTAAGCAATGTTTATGATGAGATTTGCAGAAATTAGTGCGTCTTAGTCCTGTAACATACATGTTAACAATCTGAGTTTAACCGAGACCTTTGGTCTAGTGTGTATTTTTAAACTTTTTAGAGGTATGGCCTCGATAGCCTAACCAGGTTACATTAGAGTTTGGCCCACAGACCTACTAACCTGATTTTCCTGTTTAGCATTTGCCAACTTGCCCGACATCTCTGATGTTGATTCGCGACTCTCTGGCAGCGATACCTCGAGCCTACCTGGGCCGGAGGACACGCAGGTAACATGGCTGATGTAGACGACCTCTAAACCCATTGGCATATTCGTGGGTAGTGGAAGAAGCAACATGTAACATTTCATTTCATTGTTGTTTTGGCAGGAGGCGGAACCAGAACCCCAAGCTGGGACCTCTTCCCAAGTCCCATGTGGCCAAGCTTCACAGGCTCAGACAAGGGTAAGTTGTCTAGTGAGTGTTTATGGTAACTTTTGGGAGGGGCATAACTGCATTTGTTCCGTTTCACTAAAATGTGGTTTACTATTTGTTTAGCCTCCAACCACAGCAAGAGGAGGTGTGGCACCAACCAGTGCCGAATTCTACCAACTAGGGGTCCGGATGCTGGAGGACTACAGTCGCCAACAGCCGCGTGATGGAACTAATGAGCGCATTGCGGCGTTGGAAAATCAGGTGCTGATGTGTCAGCAACAAAATGAGGGCCTGCAGCGCCAGGTGGACCAGTTAAGGCAAAACCTACAACAGAACCAGGACCTTGGTCGCCTTGCCAATGTTATCGAGCAATCTGTACAGCGCCAGGAAGAAGCAATACAGCGCCAGGCAGAGGCAATACAGCGGCAGGACCAAACTTTGTTGTTGATACAACAGCTCATACAACAGCAGTCTATATTTTTTACTGCACTGTTGTCCCCCAACACCGCCCCTAGCAATGACTCCCAACCTCCCCGGCCACCCAGCCAAGAATATTAATTTGTATACCTTTTTCTTATGATTTATGTAAATATATTTTGGAAAACCACCTCTAATTTGTGTTTATCCATACATGTGAAAGCTAAATACACAGTCAGGGCTGATTTGCTCAATCATCTCTAATATTATGCCACCATTTATGTGCCACATTAGTTAACATTGCTTACTATGGTGTAAACATGTACTGGCTCAAAATGGCAGCCTAATTTTAGACATAATGGTTTTTTGGAATCTAAACCTATGCTGGTCAAGGAACAACACAGTTCTTGGTAAATATAAATGTATTTATAGAAATTGGCCAAACACGGCCAACATAGGCCAACAAAGCCAAGAAAACATGGCCAGGGCAGCCATCCCCCCCACCCTAACGTCTCCGACGCCTCTTCATGGCCAGCAGCATCCCTTTCATCTGTCGGAAGGCCCGCCACAGTCTGCGATGCTGGCGTATACAAGCTGTAGAGATGTGATAAAAAATAATATATTAGAATTTGATTTGGAACTCAACATACACAGATGTAGCAATGTAATGTCAGTGTTTCTAACTTGCTAACACTCACATTAACATTGGTGAACAATGTGCCCCTAACATTTTAAAATAAAGTTTTAATATTGACTTGAAAACATGTTAGGACCACATACCTTTACTCTTAAAGTGGACCAACACCCACAATATAGTTTATCCTGGGTTTTGGCCCACTTTGTTGTTTCTCACAGATCTGTATTTCCCCTGATGTGTGTATACACACAGTAATCCATAGCCACTCACCTCTCCATGCTCCAACGTGCTTGGCACAAAGAACGCACGCTAACGTCTATGCAGGGAACAGGAATGTACACTCCTCTTCCACCCCCTCTTCACGCATGTCACTCTCTGGCTGCTCATGGGGACCCGGCGGGCATTCACAGAGGCCCAGGGGGGAAAAATGCACGTCTGGAGTGTTGCGCAGGAGCCAGCGGAAGATAAGTTCCCATAATTAGGGGTTTGCTTGGTGGGGTGGACCCGTGGTACCTGCACTTATCGTATATTCCGCGGGGTGTTAGTTGTTAGTTGTTGGCAAATTAAATGTTTAATGCACATTAAACAGCCTTGTTGTTGGGCCAGGTTCACTCTTGCAAAGGTAATAATGTTTATGGCCAAGTAAGGACATTTATGTCTTTAGTCCAAGCCAAACATCAGTGCCTAAGGAAGATGGAAGTTTGCCCTATAATGTTATTGGTAAACACCTAATCAGCCCCATTTGGTTGTCTATACGCCACAAATAGTCCGTATGTGTCCGTAACAAGAATGTGAGGCAACTATCAAGGATGGTGACTGGCATGTTGGATTATTCACCAAACACATTTAACCTAGATGTGTGTGATATTCACACATTGGTCAATTTCACATTTCTACAAATGTAACTAGAAGAGAAATGTTTACAAAGTATTTACCCATATTAATTTGGATGTACTCACCATCGCAGCTGTGGCGGTGGCCCATGCTGCTGGCCGTCCCTGGAGCTGGTGTGGGGAGGAGGAATTCTGCCTCCGTCTGCGTAGCAACATCTGTCCATAAAAAAACAAAATACCAAACAACATTTAGTGGAGCTATGACACCCGAAGTTTGGACATCAATCTGGTTATTGAGTCTTAGCTCCAAAAACAAACACTTCTTTACATACATGTTAAACGATATTTGCTATATTCCTGGCCCATTAGTTAATGTGAAGTGTTTATGGTTGCCACATGTATCCATTTTGAAAATCTCGCACTAACCTTTACATTGCAATGTAAATGACTCATTACCAATTTAATGGATAATGTTACCAGTGTGCAACATGTGTTTGCCCTAACTACTTCACGTAAATTAACTTTTGCTAGCACACATCATGGTGTGGCCAGAAACATAGGGGTGGTTTCCAGTTGGCTAGCACTGTAGTGTGGTTTGTGATGTTAATGTACATTAGCAAACCAGCTTAGACAATGGACCAGGAAACGTGTCTGTTAAAAGTGTACCAAGACACAGGATTGTGATTATTCAGTGTAGTAGTCTACTTTGGCAGAGCAACACAATTTTAGTCCGCCACCGCCCCTGCCTTCCGCACATCACTCCGCCAGTGTGTGCGCACACGCATGCCAGTATGAAACAGAGCGCAGGCGCACACACATCTCGAGTGCCACACAGGAGGCAGGGACAATGGCTTCTGCCACCCCCAAAGAGGGAAGTAGTTTGTGGTGTTTGGTTGGGGGGGGGCCCTGGGTGAGGGATGTGATTTGGCAGGCAAGGCGCCATAATCCAAGCAATATCAGCAATGTTTGTGGGTCCACTTTAAGGAATGACATAAAGTCCAAAATGAACTAGCTTAAAACATACACTTACCACGACTATGCCCGAGGAGGATTTGACGCCAAAAATCCATGGAGGTGCCGCCTATATGATGCCCTGCAAATTACAGAGGAATTGCAAGGGCTAAGCACAAATGGTCAGATGAAACCTGGCACAGACTAACAATTAAAACATGTAAACTCACCAGGGGATGAAGCGCCACTTGAAGCCCAGGGAGGGCTCTGAGGAGGAGGCGGGGAGCCTCGGCTCCTCACACTCTGCTCAGAAGATCCACCAGGCAAAGGGCCACCCTCCTCCCTCTCACTCCCTGCTTGAGAGTGGCCCCTTGCCTGGTGAGAGTCCTCAGCCTCAGAGTGTGAGGAGCTGAGGCTTGATCCAGCCTGCCCCCCAGCAGCACACTCCTCTGGGGCGTCATCCCCTTCCTCCCCTGGGTCCTCTAAATAGGACCCGCGGGAGGGACCCTCCCCCGATGACTCCCCCGAGTCCGCCTGCCTGGTTCGGGGGAGGAATCCCTTCCCACGTTTCCCCAGGGGAGGACGCTTATCTGTGTGGAGGGGGTGAAAGCAAATAATTAATATAAAGAGAAAAAAAGGACACAGCTTAGCAGATGATTCTGCACAAAGGCAAAAAAGAACATAAGCTTTAACTTACCTGATGCGTAGGCATCATATAGGCGGTACACGCCTTCTGGGTCCCGGCGCTTAAAATCTGACCATTTCTGTTGGATCGCCCGGATGGTCAGGTTGGTCTTGAAGCGCCGGGACACAGTGGCCTTCACCTCCATGGCAAGGCGTTTTTTCGCTCCTCGGGCATAGTCGTATTCGGCCAGGCAGAAGTCCTAGGAAAAAATAAAAAAAAATTTTAAAAAAAAAATCAAAACATGACCTCAGAACAATGTCATAAACAGTTATACAGAGACAAGATCAAAGTGGAACCACACCCAGGATTTACATTAGTCTGGGTTTGTGTGCACTTTTTTGGGCCACAACTATTGTGGGTGGCCCACTGTCTGCAACCCCCTTTGAAGGGCCCAAATACACCGCTGAGGACACTCCCACGTCACTCCGCAAGCCAAACACAGCGGTCCACGCCGGTGTGGTATGCGCATCCAAGGGCCTTGGGAGGTGCATACCAGCTCAGCTGTGTCTGCACGGCAAAGTACGCATGTGGCGTTTGACTCTAACAGGGAGTGCGCCTGCACACCAAATGAAAATATGTATGGCGCAGGGGTACACCCTGCTAGAGGTAAGCGCAATAGGCATCCGCAACTCACGCATGCACAGATGGGACGGGCCAGAGGTAATTTTTTGGGCCCTCCAGGGGGGGGGGGGGCCATCCAAGCAGGACATCCACAATGGGGATGCCCCATGTGGAGTGTTAAATTTTGGACTAAAAACAATAAAAATTCAGCCCCTATCCACCCTGTGTGTTTAAACATTTTTAAGCTAAAAATACATAACTAAAATACTCACTTTCACAACCTGGCCATTGACCCGGCTATCCACCCGGGTGCGCCTTTGTTTTTGGGGCCCAGGAGGGGAATGGGTGGGAGGGGTGGTATTTGGGGAAGGTGAGGTAGGTGGGGGATGTGGGGGAGGGGTTGTGGGGCCGGAATCTGAGGAGGAGCTGGGGAGGCGCATTACTCGCCGTTTGGGAGCCATATTGGAAACGCTAAGGAGGAAACAGGAACCGGAAATGACGCTAGCGACATGAGACATAAAAAACAAAACAAAACAAAAATACGCACCGCGCCCCAGCAACAAGCTAATATCAGCTATGTGCAAGCTAAGTGGCGGAAAAACATTAAAATGACGCTGAAAAACAAGCTATTGGCATAAGCGCAAGACTGTTTTACCTTAAGGTGGCGTTGAAACGCAAAGGAGGATCCAGGAACCGGATATGACGCAAGCAACTGTGCTTCCAAATTCAAAAAAAAAACATGCGCGCAGCAGGGCCAAGCTAATATCAGCTATGTGCAAGCTAAGTGGCGGAAAAACATTAAAATGACGCTGAAAAACAAGCTAGGGCCCACGGCGCCACAAATTATTAGCTTGATTTAGCAGGGGGTTCTACATACTGTAATGCATAGGTCCTTCTAAAGCATACACCGTTGTGCTTAAATATACAAATCTTATTCCTTCACAAAGTCATCACACAATCAAACTAGACAACTACCTGAAAATGTGGCACACATGAGAATGCATAACGGGTTGTTATGAGCTGGTACGACTGAATGTTAATCCTGCAATATGTGGCCAGGCACGCTCACAACTACAGTGTATTCATTAACAACGACTGGGGTCGCGGGAAGTGAATTCCTTGCAAATGGCAGAAGGGCACATGTATGAACAGCACAGCGCCGCACAACGCAGCGCAGCGAGGCACAGCGACGCTCGCGCCGCCACATAGCGAATTAAAACAGCGACTGCACAAACACTGACCAACACAGATTCATCAAGGACAGGGCTGCCGAATAGCTTGGGCGCTGACAATTTCGAAGAGCGAACGTGACCGCCCAACCTGACAGGCTACAAAATAGCTTTACAAGCCCCGTTTGTGTGGAAAACCAGCGCTTTTGAGGCCAATGAGTTTGGGTGGAGGAGATGCAATTCCCATGTCACTCCCAACATTACATTGTGAAAAAAAAAAAAAAAAAAAAAAAAGATAAATAACCAGCTAGATTCATAAAACATATCAATATAAACATGTGTTGAATTTTGTACCAAAGCAAAAAACCCCTAAACCACTAAGAACAATCATTGCAGCGTCTGCCATTGAAATGTATGGGAGAGCGGCAGGTAGCGCCAGGTAATACGTGTCGCTGTGAAGGAATTTGCAGCGGCGCTGTTCGGTCCAGCCGGCTTCATGATGAATGCCGCGCTAGCCGTCGCTCTCGCCGGCGCTAGCCTCATTTAGCTTGATAAATGCGTCATTGTGACCGCCGCCGGGCGTACTTGAGTCGGTAGGCGCCGTTAGCTGCCGCTACCTGGCGCTCGTCAGACACTACCTGGCGCTATTGCTTGATGAATAAGGGCCTTAGCGCCTTGTTTCTTCTTCCATTTTGACACCCTAAAACTTACCCAAATCACTTAGCGCCTTGTTTCTTCTTCCATTTTCACACCCTAAAACTTACCCAAATCACTTCACGGACATCACAATCTTGATTTTCAAATATGTCATTGTCCCCTTGTTTTTGTTAAATGTATGTGTGCAAATAAATGGGACAACATGTTTTTTTTGTTTTTTTGTATTTATTGGTCAATTGCCATTTGTTGTAAAAATTTTTTGGCCAACTTTGGCCCTAAAAAATTAAAAACTATATACAAATTGTTTGGTGGTTATTAAAAATATATACACTAATTTTTTTTTAAAAACTTTAAAAACTATATACAATAAAAACTTTTTTTAAAACAATAAAACTATATACAAAAAACTTTGGTGTTTAACCAATAAAACTATGTACAAATCAAACTATTTACAAATCTACAGGGCCAGGAACCAGGACACTAGTCTTCCTCTTCTGTTGTCCCCAACGTGTCCCGCATCGCCTGCAGATCGGCCACCAACTCAAGGACCCTCCGATTCATATCAGCAAGTCGCTGTCTTGTGGTCCCTGCCAAAAAATCAGAAAAACAAATTATTCGGAGAACAATACATGTTTCTCACCTGTGGATTTAATGTATTTTAATAAACAAATTAACTATAATGCACAGATGTCATTAATGACAGGAATTAAGGTTAGGAAGTGGCCACAGGTCATTAAGCTAATTAAGTGGCCACAGGACAGTTGGGCAACTAATTAAGCTAATTCAGTGGCCACAGGACAGTTGGGCAACTAATTAAGCTAATTAAGTGGCCACAGGACAGTTGGGCAACTAATTAAGCTAATTAAGTGGCCACAGGACAGTTGGGCAACTAATTAAGCTAATTCAGTGGCCACAGGACAGTTGGGCAACTAATTAAGCTAATTCAGTGGCCACAGGACAGTTGGGCAACTAATTAAGCTAATTCAGTGGCCACAGGACAGTTGGGCAACTAATTAAGCTAATTCAGTGGCCACAGGACAGTTGGGCAACTAATTAAGCTAATTAAGTGGCCACAGGACAGTTGGGCAACTAATTAAGCTAATTCAGTGGCCACAGGTCCCTCTTATATTGGCATTGACTAGGGCATTATGTGTTTTGGTGTTCATGGGAATTTAGACAGAAATCTCTATAATGCCATGACTACTTACTTGGTTGGTGGCCAAGAGATGGCTCGTTGGGGACAACACCCTGAGGTCCTGGTTCCTGGCTCTGCTGTGAAGAAGTGCCTGTAGAAACATGGCCCAAATGGTTAGTTTGGATGTCTGATTCCGCAGTCCTCAAATGTTTTTAGCTAAGTCTGGGTCACATCACTCACCTTCTCCAGGGTCTTGTGGGCTCCTATCTGCTGCCTCCTCACCCACTACTTCACCCGCAACCGAAACATCTACAAATACAGAATAAAGGATTCAGTTTGGTGATATCAGGAGCTAGCAATTATATGTTTGGGTGTAGACATGAAGAGAGACATACCAGAGGATCCCGCATGCGTGGCAGGGTACGACTGCCTGCCCACGCTGTGCCGCCCCTCCTCTGTGGTAAGGTCCAGGGGCTGGTCTGAGGAGGCCACAGAGGAGGGGTCGGCCCGTCGCCCTGGAGATCCACCACCTTCACTCCCAGCTGCAGAATCATGCAGCACTGGTCGGCCTGTGCGCCTCCGGGTGCGGCGAATTCTGTAATCCATTTCCAACACTACAAAAGAGAAGGCATTATAAATAAAAGGCCTAAATTCTGTCCTAGTTACATCTTGCATGCAAGCGCTATGTACTTACTTGGGAAATGGATTCCAAAAAACCTCCGCACCCGGGGCATGTGCAGTCGCTTCAGGTCCGACCAATGCTGCATGATCTGTGTGTGGGTGAAGGTGGTGTCGGTCTGGTGTTGTATCTCCGAGATGATCTCCAGGGCGACGTTTCGTTTGGCAAACGAGTTGGGCAGGTAGTCGTACCTGCGCTCCAGCATGGTCTGCAAAACAAAAAACAAACATAGCAAGAACTCAGAAATGCATATGTAGAAGAGGCAACAATACATTATTTGGTTCAATCACATGAACACATACACACACACACTTTTAGGCTAAGTTAACTTTCAAATATGGCAGCACTGTCGTTTGGCACGTGTGTGGCGTGCGCTTGGTTGTGCATGTAGTCGAACCAAAGCTTTAACAAAAATATTACTTTTTGCGCATCCTTAACATGTAGAGCAACAATTAACAATCCAAGCAAAGTCGTTAAAAGACACTTACAAGCATGATTATCTCTTCTTGTTGGCGGGTGAAGATAGTGGGCGCCATCTTTCTTCTTCTTCTAGGCAGCAGATAAGCACGGCCCCAGCGGTTTCCGGGTTTCGCACGGCCGTGCGAATGGCCGGACGTGCGCGTAAGTGAACGCGTAGGCGTCACACGCCGGAGACCTTATTTAAAGGTCCCTGCACACACAGCTCATTCTCTTTGAGAGTCTACACAAAATGGCACCCAAAAGAAAACTTCCAGCAAAGAAGCAGAGCAAGCAGGCTGAGCAGGGCGAGGGTCCGCAAACAAGGTCGCAAGAGCCTAAAGCCCGACTAAGGGCTACCACCAAGGCTGCGGCAAAAAAGGAGGTTGCAGCACCACCACAACCAAGGAGCAAGGTAACCAAGCCTGCTAAAACTCATGGCCCACAGATGGGTAAGAGGGGACGAAGCCCCACCCCACCCTGCCCCACATCACCCCCCCCCACGTGGCACCAAGGCCATAGGCAAAGGCCAAAAACACCAGGCCAGAAGCCGCAGCAGGGGCCGAACCACCTCCCGGTCCAGAAGCCGCAGCAGGGGCCCAAGGCAACGCAGGGGCCGAACCACCTCCCGGTCCGAACCACCTCCCGGTCCAGAAGCCGCAGCAGGGGCCCAAGGCGCCGCAGGTGCCGAACCACCTCCCGGTCCAGAAGCCGCAGCAAGGGCCCAAGGCGCAGCAGGGGCCGAACCACCTCCCGGTCCAGAAGCCGCAGCAGGGGCCCAAGGCGCTGCAGGGGCCGAACCACCTCCCGGTCCAGAAGCCGCAGCAGGGGCCCAAGGCGCAGCAGGGGCCGAACCACCTCCCGGTCCAGAAGCCGCAGCAGGGGCCCAAGGCGCCGCAGGGGCCAAACCAGAACACGCTCCAGAAGCCCGAAAAGCCGCCAAAGGCCAACGGCCCCCTCCCCCCCCGCACGTGGCTCAAAAACTAAGGCCAAGCAAACCACCTCCAAGGCCCCACAGACCCAGCCAACCACCTCCAAGGGCCCACAGACCCAGCCAACCACCTCCAAGGCCCCACAGACCCAGCCAACCACCTCCAAGGGCCCACAGACCCAGCCAACCACCTCCAAGGCCCCACAGACCTACAGCAGCAGCTCAAGCTCGCCAACACCCTCTCTTGCTCGCCCACATTATCCTCCGGCACAGGTTGGCATGCATTCACCCTATGCCACATCTACACCTGCAACTTCAGGGTCCACCCAGCCAAGAACACCCAGTCCCTTCCCAAGTCCAGTAAGATCAACAGCCAGCCTCCAGTCCTTGAGGTCTCCTCCATCCCCCCAGGCCAGAATGTCACCCCATTTGCAACCAAGCAGTGAGGAGCCACAACCACCCCGAAGAGGGCGCAACTTGCGCAGAGGACACTTGGGTGGCCGTTTTGCTGAGTCCCAAACTCTGGCATTGGCTACTGGGCTCACCTTACATTTTGATGAGCTATATGGTAGAAGATCAAAACACACCAGTAAACAGCGCAAAACAGAGATTTTTGAAGAACTCACCAGGCAAGTCAATGCAGCGGGTGAGGAACGTAAAGATATGGACCAGATTCAACGGAAGATTTCGGACCTGAAATATGCAGTGCGGAAGAAAGAGAATCTAAGGCGGATGCACAGGTACATAGCTAATGTTTGGGTTTTTATTATTCTTGTCTGTCCATCAGTGCGCTTAATTATGCTTACTATGTTTTTCAGCGAAACAACTGGCGGAGGTTTCCCAACCAAAATGCGCTTTACACCGGCTGAGGAGATGGTGCTGTCCTTATTACATCCCGTGGCCTTAGAGGGACACTCGGGCCAGCAGGACACCGACAACCCACCAATTCCTGCAGGTTAGTAATGTCTGAATGACCACACAAATGTATTGAAACATACACATACGCAGCACGGGCTAGCTAAGCACATGGCTGTAGGGGGTGGGAGCAAGGGCTAGCTAAGCACATGGCTGTAGGGGGTGGGAGCAAGGGCTAGCTAAGCACATGGCTGTAGGGGGTGGGAGCAAGGGCTAGCTAAGCACATGGCTGTAGGGGGTGGGAGCAAGGGCTAGCTAAGCACATGGCTGTAGGGGGTGGGAGCAAGGGCTAGCTAACCACATGGCTCTAGGGGGTGGGAGCAAGGGCTAGCTAAGCACATGGCTGTAGGGGGTGGGAGCAAGGGCTAGCTAAGCACATGGCTGTAGGGGGTGGGAGCAAGGGCTAGCTAAGCACATGGCTGTAGGGGGTGGGAGCAAGGGCTAGCTAAGCACATGGCTGTAGGGGGTGGGAGCAAGGGCTAGCTAACCACATGGCTCTAGGGGGTGGGAGCAAGGGCTAGCTAAGCACATGGCTGTAGGGGGTGGGAGCAAGGGCTAGCTAAGCACATGGCTCTAGGGGGTGGGAGCAAGGGCTAGCTAAGCACATGGCTGTAGGGGGTGGGAGCAAGGGCTAGCTAAGCACATGGCTGTAGGGGGTGGGAGCAAGGGCTAGCTAAGCACATGGCTGTAGGGGGTGGGAGCAAGGGCTAGCTAAGCACATGGCTGTAGGGGGTGGGAGCAAGGGCTAGCTAAGCACATGGCTGTAGGGGGTGGGAGCAAGGGCTAGCTAAGCACATGGCTGTAGGGGGTGGGAGCAAGGGCTAGCTAAGCACATGGCTGTAGGGGGTGGGAGCAAGGGCTAGCTAAGCACATGGCTGTAGGGGGTGGGAGCAAGGGCTAGCTAAGCACATGGCTGTAGGGGGTGGGAGCAAGGGCTAGCTAAGCACATGGCTGTAGGGGGTGGGAGCAAGGGCTAGCTAAGCACATGGCTGTAGGGGGTGGGAGCAAGGGCTAGCTAAGCACATGGCTCTAGGGGGTGGGAGCAAGGGCTAGCTAAGCACATGGCTCTATGGGGTGGGAGCAAGGGCTAGCTAAGCACATGGCTGTAGGGGGTGTCAGCAAGGGCTAGCTAAGCACATGGCTCTAGGGGGTGGGTTTGTTAGGAGTGCTCACTTTGACTAGGGAGTGTCATGGGTGTGGCCTGGTAATGTGCAAATTGACATCCACATACATGATGTTTAATGAAATTTGTGAAAAATATGTCACTTCGAAGTGTAGAAAAGGAATGGGTGCTATGTATTAATTGACAAGCATACGCCACAATAACATCTTTGCCTGTTGGTCAATTTGGTTGGAGCTGGTTTAGTTGCACAACTGATTAAGATGGTTTTCTAGGAAGGTTTTATGCCATACAAATGTTCCCCACCAGAATCATATTGTAAGTGTTTTTTCCCACCTTAGTGTGTTAACTTCCTCCCCTTAAAGGGATGTTGCAACTCACACATCAGCCATTCTTTGCATGTTTGGTTTTAGACACGTGACCAATGTGTCTAGTCTGGTTTAACAATCCATGCACTAATGTAATGGGATTCCTAGGGAATGCCAAGTGGCCACGTTGTGGGAGGGGCCCTTACTGCTTTGCCACGTTTCTTGGATTACCATATGTGTTCTTAAACATAAACTATGCATAGTTGTGTGTATTAATCGCTCTTTTTCTTCTAAAGCAGGCCAGCATCATCCCTCAGCTAGTGGGGACTCCTCTGCCATGTTACCGCGTCCGTCTTCTTCCGCGCTGCATAGGACCCAGGATCCGATGTCTACGGTAAGTGTATTTTGAGGCTGTTGTGTATGCATGTAGCTTGCCATGTTTTGCTTGTGTGGTTTTTATAGGTATTCCACACACTGAACCTGTTTTTTTTTACATGTCCCCAACAGAGCCACACACTGATGGAGCAAATCCAGGAGCAGGAGGAAGATGGAAGCTTCATAGGAGATTCTGAAGATCTTCCCCTGGGACAGAATCTGCAACTGTCCCAAAATGTGTCTCCGCCAAATCCACAGCAGCAGAGTGAAGCTGGCTGCATGCTGCCTGCACATCGTGGGCAGCATGCAGAGACTGACCCTCCAGTCCCCAGTTTCACATCTGCTGCTGAGGATTTGGCGAGCAGACCTGTGGCTGTTGGGGGTCCTCGAGCAACATCATCTGCACGCCCCACAACCCGGGGAATTGGGCGGCGTACTCAGCAACGTCGCCCAGTTTCCCAGGGGAGGGGCGTGCAGATGATGGAGTCAGCATGGCACCATGAGAGGCGCCTTTTTCGCCGCCAAAACCAACAAAATCAGGAGCATATTAGGGGCCAATTAGAGTCCCTAAATACTACCTTAAGTGCCGTGCTGACTGAATTGAGGACCCATAACAGCCACATGGCCAACTTGACTTCTGAAATAAGGTCAGGCATGGCCGAAATGCACAATAACCAAAGACACATTTTGGAACAGTTGCAGATTCTGAATGCCACACAGGCCCATGTTATGGCCCCCCCCCCACCAAGGGCCCCAACCTGGGTTCTATGGGCATCACACATATTAAGGTGTGTTAGGCATGAATCTGGTCCATATCTTTGCGATACCTACCCACTGGATTGACTTGTCTGGTGAGGCCTAAAAATCTCATATTTTGCGCTGTTCTTGCTCGGTTGTTTTTGATTATCCACCATATAGCTCATTCAAGGCCTGAGGTAGCCCAGTAGCCAATGCCAAGACTCACTGAATCGGCCACTTAAGGTGTTGCGCGGCTGCCATGGCCACAATAACATTTGTGGTGGCTCCTCACGTTTTGCGGCATGATTGGGTGACATTCTGGCCTTAACATCTAAGACCTTGGACCCTGGCTGTGATTGTACTGGATTTGGATTGGGACTGGGTGTTCTTGTTTGGGTGGCCCACTGACTTACAGGTGTAGATGTGGCATAGCTAGGTTTGCTTTCAACCTGTGTCCGTGGAAAATGTGGGCAAGCAGGAGAGGGATTAATTTTGTGCTATTTCCTTTGTGTACAAATGTATGGAACATAATTGCATGTACAGGTGTGGTCCCAAAGTATGTGAGGGGCACTCACCTCCGATTCTGTTTGTCTCACATATACCTTTTACTAAGTAGTAAACATTTTGGTTTGAACAAGCTCATGTGTGTGGTGTTTTGATATAGAAATATGAGTTCAAGTTGGCACCAAAACAAACAATAACCAAGGTCTACAAATAAATACTCAAACATAGATTTTTTTTGGGGTTGCACAAATTCATTATTGTTTACTTCATAATGAAATTAAACATAGCCAAACAAACCAAAAAAAAATTACACAAATTAAACTAAAAACTAAATTAGGAAAAATGTGTGGCTATTAAATTTGCCCGCACGGCTTGCCCAGACGCACTTGGCTGGCCCACATAGGCGTCGTCTGCCTCATCGGAGGGTGGAGAGGGTGGGCAATCCAGATATCAGGGGACCCTTTGCATAATGGCTAAATTATGGAGCGCGGCACATGCCATTATAATGTCAATGACCTTTTTCGGGTCATACTGCAGGGAGCCCCCAGTGTGGTCCAAGCACCGAAACCGGGTCTTGAGGAGTCCAAAGGCCCTCTCCACCACTGCCCTGGTCTTTCTATGTGCACGGTTATAGGCCTCTTGTGCTGGAGTTTGTGGCCGGAGGACCGGAGTCATGAGCCACGGCAGTAGTGGATACCCCAAATCTCCTAAATAAGCCCAAAAAAAAAAAAAAAATTAATAACAGGAAATCATACATTGCCACGCAACATTCCTACTGCAATAAAAATAAAAGAGGTATGTGACATTGTCACACAAACATGAGCATACAGATTGCAGATGCTAAACCAAGAATTAAACATATGTGATAGATGTGGGTCAAAAGTAGTCAAATAATACTGGGGATGGTGGGCAATCAGGCAGACTGTTAGCAGCTATTGTTTCCTGCCTGTGCTGCAGAACAATGTAGTATGGTCTAACTTGACCTGCCCCTTTATAATTCTTGGCTTACTCAAAAACCGGTGTAAGCCGGCCCCTGCACTTTATCCTGCTCACCTCTACTCAGTAAGTTAAATGCATGTAAGCAAAGATGGCGCTGACTCTCTGGTAAAGTCAATAACAGATTTGGAAAGAAAATGGTTTAGAAGGCAGTTTCAGACTTGGCCTCACATTAAACTTATTAATTAAAACAATGCAGGCAAAACTATTTTGCAGCCAATGGAGTTTGTCTAATCTAATGGTTCCAGTGTGCTTACACATGTTCACAAGGTGAGGGGCAAGGCAGCGTTTATGAAAGGTAAATCCAACCTAAAACTTTGCCATACATATACAATCCAAATCGATAATTTGAGCCAACTTACCAAGGAGCCATGCACCCGCAAATTCCCCTGACTCAAACCGGCGGAATAATCCAGATCTGCGCAGGATATACGCATCATGGGCTGAGCCAGGGTAGCCTGCCAGGACGCTCAGAAAGCGCAGGTCCTGGGCCACCACCGCTTGCACATTCAGCGAATGGCCCATTTTGCGATTTCTGGGTAAAAAGGAAACAGAAACAACAAAAAAATAACGTTTAGTAAACAAATCCAACGCACACTTCAAACAGCCTATGTCAAAATGTAACATCCAGACAAATAACACTAAACAACTACGTTCCATTTAAGTGGTCAACAAAAGAATATCAATGTTTGAGCCTTGACAGTCTTACTTGTTCTATTAAAAGGACACTTACAAATGTTTTACTTTGAAATAACTAACTTTGGAACTGTTGTTGCACATACACTCTTGGCAAGGAGGGAGCATTAGCAAGGAGGGAGTGATTGCAATGAGGGAAGATGTAAAATCAGAGAGTATATTAACCTAGAGGGACTAAACAAAAGGAGGGACTATTGGCAATGAAAGTTTCTACAAATGGCGAGATTAGTCACAAGGAAGCTTTTCATTAAAGGAGGGACTATTGCCAATGAAAGTTACTACAAATGGCGAGATTAGTCACAAGGAAGCTTTTCATTAAAGGAGGGACTATTGCCAATGAAAGTTACTACAAATGGCGAGATTAGTCACAAGGAAGCTTTTCATTAAAGGAGGGACTATTGCCAATGAAAGTTACTACAAATGGAGAGATTAGTCACAAGGAAGCTTTTCATTAAAGGAGGGACTATTGCCAATGAAAGTTTCTACAAATGGCGAGATTAGTCACAAGGAAGCTTTTCATTAAAGGAGGGACTATTGCCAATGAAAGTTACTACAAATGGCGAGATTAGTCACAAGGAAGCTTTTCATTAAAGGAGGGACTATTGCCAATGAAAGTTACTACAAATGGCGAGATTAGTCACAAGGAAGCTTTTCATTAAAGGAGGGACTATTGCCAATGAAAGTTAATACAAATGGCGAGATTAGTCACAAGGAAGCTTTTCATTAAAGGAGGGACTATTGCCAATGAAAGTTACTACAAATGGCGAGATTAGTCACAAGGAAGCTTTTCATTAAAGGAGGGACTATTGGCAATGAAGCCAACGAATAATGTGATTGAGCAAAGGAGGGACACACAAATATTTAGAGACAATGGAAGCCAAAACTTGCCTGTATATATACTCGTCGCTTGACGGAGGGACGAGGGCAACGTGGGTGCAGTCAATAGCACCCATGACATTGGGCATGTCGGCGATATTAAAAAATGCCAGCTTAATGGCGTTTCTGGCTACCATATCCTCAGGGAAACAAATATATTTCCGAGTTATGGTAGCCATGCCTTCCAAAAATTTGGATAGCGCGTGGCTCAGCGTAGGCTGTGAAATCCCCACGGAGAGGGCACCCAGCCTCTGGAACGAGGCGTTCGCCAAAAATTGCAGGCAGCCAAGCATCTTGGTCATACCTGTAATTGCTTGCCCCTTCCTTGTGGTGCGGGCTAACCATGGCCGCAGCTCACTATACAGTTTATGGAGGGAAGCGCGATTAAGCCTGGTCAGCTCGAACAGCTCAGTGTCATGCATGCTATTGATGTCCATGCGTCGCCGCCGGTGCAATCTGGTCTCTGCCCTCCGGACGATCTCAATGCCCATGAGTTGCAGATCCTCATGCTCCTCAAAGGCAGTAGCCTCGTCCATGGCTGGCTCGCGCTCCCGTAGTCAAAAAGGTGCCGGGAATGTTTTTGCCCTGAAACGAATTTATGAGGTGTGGGACCATCGGCAATCAGCTCTCTGAATTAATCGCAAGCCCATTGCAATAACGAAAAAATTCTGAACGGACGAAACATTTCCGATTTGGTGGGAAAAAGCTCCCGAAGTAACGAAAATCTTTCGATTTTGTCACCATTATCGAAAGAGCATATACGCATGTTCTCGAACGTTCGTGCGAGTGAAAAATATACGAAAAAAAGCCAAAAAATGACAAACACCCACCAAAACTTTCACAGACAGCTACGGAAGTCAGGACGAATGTGTCTCTGAATCGAGCCTTATATTCTGTCACAAGAATGCGCGCGCGATCCTAGCCATGCTCATGCGCAATAAGGCTACCTTCCAGCCACACCGATCCTAACCGCAATCCCATCACCACAGCGCGCACGCAGCTGCAACCCTGCGCATGCGCACTGGAGCCACCTCCTGGTCACAAATCCAAACATATTGTAAGAAACTTTCTTTATCCTCACTGCTGAGTTGCCATAGCCATTTCCACCCATGGTAAAAAATGTAAAAATACCAAGAATGGCCGACCCCAAACCCTTGCTTATATAAAGGGGACAGGAACCTTAGGTAACAGATTAGCGTGTGAGAAGTTACTTTACAATTAAAATCACATACATGACACATACCTAATCAGATCATAATAAAATGCATAAGGGCCTCATATTAAAAAGCGAATTCAATTCATCATATAAATAAACTACAAAAAACCTTTGGACAAAATAAATTAAAAATCATTAATAAAACAATTCAAAACGAATTCAACATTCAGTCCCCCCGGGACCAGTGTATCCAATTGGTAGATCCATCTACTTTCACACTGTGACAGATCCCTCACTAGACAAGAACCCCTCCAATGATGGTCAACCTTCTCTAACCCAAGAAAGGATAAATATTTGGGGTCAGAGGCGTGAAACTGTTTAAAATGGGCAGACAAATTATGACCCTCATAGCCCCTCTTGATATTGTAAATATGTTCACGCACTCTGACCCTAAGTTCCCTAGCGGTCCTCCCTACATAAACAAGTGCACAGGGACACCATATAACATAAGCCACTCCGGGGGGATTTTAATTGTAATTTTAATTGTAAAGTAACTTCTCACACGCTAATCTGTTACCTAAGTTTCCTGTCCCCTTTATATAAGCAAGGGTTTGGGGTCGGCCATTCTTGGTATTTTTAATTTTTTTACCATGGGTGGAAATGGCTATGGCAACTCGGCAGTGAGGATAAAGAAAGTTTCTTGCAATATGTTTGGATTTGTGACCAGGAGGTGGCTCCAGTGCGCATGCGCAGGGTTGCAGCTGCGTGCACGCTGTGGTGAAGGGATTGCGGTTAGGATCTGTGTGGCTGGAAGGTAGCCTTATTGCGCATGAGCATGGCTAGGATCGCGCGCGCATTCTTGTGACAGAATATAGTCTTGATCAACCTGGTTGGAAGGGGTTTATTGCGCATGCGCAAGGGTTGATTTGCGTGCGCACCTTTATCTATAATGGCCGCGTTAGTATTATTCTAGTTATGATTTCCCTGGTGGGGAGGGGCTCATTGCACATGTGTGGGTCTCGATCTGCGCACGCACCTCTATTTTATTGGCAATGCTAGTATTACCAGCCTCACCTGTCTTTATGTGTTAGGTCGCGCATGGGCAAATGTCTATCTGCGCGCGCAGGCATATTGTTAGCGGTGACGATGAAATTATTAGTCCCGCTTTTATTTACCATGACAGCTGGGTGCATCACGTGCTCTTGACGTCAGTGGCCTTCCGGTTTAAAAGACCGGCTTTTCTTGTGTCCAGGTATTCCGGCTGAAGTCGCAATTGCGACGAAACGCGTTGGAGAAATTTGGATACTAATTGGTTACATTGATTTGCATCCTTTGGAGACTGATCGAACCTTGGGACGGTTGGCGGTTAGAAGTTGCTGCCTTCCCCTCTGTTTACATGCCTTTTTAGATGGAATGTTTGTGAGTGCATCTTAATAAAGTTTTTAGTTCTATAGTCTGACTGGGCGTATTGCACTATTCTTCTCTTGTTTTTGCTTGGCATGCAAAACAATATCGTTAAACCTATGTTCATGCGAGTGCCTTAATTGAACCTGACCATTGGGATCATTGTGAAGCATTTGAGAATGAGTGTGTGATCTGGAGACAAAACGGATGCTGCCAATAGAGATGAGCGAACCGGTTCGGACGAACCGGAATTCGCTCCGAATTTCAGGAAATATTCGATTCGGCACGAACCCGAATATTTTGTGGTTCGTGCCGATCGAATTTTTCCTGAAATTAAAAAAAAAAAAATGCTGGCATGGTGGGAGCGGGGCGGTAAAGCCGGCCGGCCCGCTCCCACCATGCCGGCATTTAAAAAACAAAGAAAAAAAAAGAAAAAATGCCGGTATGGTGGGAACCGGCCGGCCGGCCCGCTCCCACCATGCCGGCATTTAATAAACAAAAAACAAAAAAAAAAAAAAGCATTTTTGCCGGCATGGTGGGAGCGGGCCGGCCGGCTCCCACCATGCCGGCAAAAATGCTTTTTTTTTTTTTGTTTGTTTTTTAAATGCCGGCATGGTGGGAGTGGGCCGGCCGGCTTTACTGGCCCGCCGGCCGGCTCTGCTGTCAGCGGAACCGGCCGGCCTGCTCCCACCATGCCGGCATTTTTGATGGGGAACTTCGTAAAAGTTCGATTCGGCCGAACCCGAATTTCTTTGTGAAATTCGGCGAATCGGCCGAATCGAACTTTTCAAAAGTTCGCTCATCTCTAGCTGCCACACCTTGTTGTGATATAAAGGCCAAGATATCATTGTGTTCTGGTAAGAGCGGGGCACTTCATTTGGTGTGCGGCGCCTTTGATGGTGGTGGAGCATGCACCATTGGATCACCTACTAATGCTTATGAACTTAGTTGAGCTCTGTACCCTTGCATAACTATCCCCTCTTTTAAATCTGTCTAGAATTTGAAGCTGAAAATTAAAAGAACTAGTTGAATATGACAAGAAAAGAGACAGCTACCACCAAAATGACTAGATAGGACACTTGAGAATACCATTATTTGTGGAGCTGCAACAACTTCTAGCTTAATCTATTGCTGTAGTGACTTTTGTTAGATTAACTGCAGTTAGAGTTAGGACACTAGATATGACTGTTACCAATGCTTAACTGTATGCATTTTTCTGATATGTTGTATTTTCTGTATATTCAGCTGCGCTCTACAAATTTTTCATCCTATCTGTGTTAGACACCATATAAGGTGACATTCTCTTACAGAATGCATGTTCCAGTAAAGCCAGTTCCTGTTACACCAAACATGTCTGGAATCTGGATTTGACTCCACTACACCTAGCACTCACACTCTGCAACAGGTTATGGACACAGTGAATGAAGCCACAGCGATGGGATAAAGTCCAGTGATAAACCGCAGCCCAGGTAGATCAAAGCCCGAAATAGAAGACGGCGTGATCGGTGCAGAGATCAACATAAGGAAGCTTCCACAGTGACATCTCCTGCATACAGGTAGGTATACAGTACAAGTAATCTCTCAGTGGCCAAAATGAACAATGACAATTATCTGCTATGGAAGTTTAAAGTGTAAATACATTAAAGTGTAAATCCAGAGATGACTTGGGGAGGTTATCACTACAGAGAGGTTAAGAGAAGTAACACTTTTTAGGGGAAACCTTTTATACTTTGGAGTGATCATAGAGTTGAATTCACAGGGCATAAAGTATAGAAGTACTTAAAGCAGAATGGAATAGAGCATCAAAAGACAGTCCCAGCTTAAAGAAAGAACCAAACTCTCACTGAAATGATTAGATGTATGCTGACAGAAACTGGACCGCCACAAAAATACTGGGGTGAGGCAGCAATGACAGACACTTATTTTCAGACCAGACTTTTTTCTAGAACAGTGGAGAAAACTTCATATGAACTGTGGCACAATGAGAAGCCAAGCGTAAAACACCTAAGAGTTTTTGGATGCAAAGCATTCATCTGCATTCCAGAATAAAAACGAACCAAACTCCAGAACAGAGCATTTGAAGGAATCTTTATTGGATACAGTTACAATGTTAAGGGTTATAGAATCCTAAATGCCAAAACAGACAGTTACCATTAGCAACAGCATAACCTTTGTTGTAGATTTGCGAGACAATAAGGTTGATATGCAAATGCATATTATGTCCATATTTTCTGACCTATTTTCAAGATTCTGCTGTGTTATTTAGGGCGTATTTTTATTTGCGTAAGTGTGTTTTAGCCTTTTCCCACAGAAGTCTACTGTGTGTTTTCCCTGTGTAATTTTCACCTTTTAGCATATAATATGTAATTAGTTTAGGCTTGCGCATAATTCACATCCCTGAGTAGCCTTGATTTGCCCTTTCGGATGTGCCAATGAAACAGGCTTTTTTACGCTCCAATTTCAGGCTCATTTTCCTGACAGAAGTGCAGTGGCATGGTGCACAGGAATGTTTGATGATGGAGCCCTTCGAATAAGTCCTCAAAGGGTACGTGTACCTGCAGCATCGCGGTTTGCTGAGCATGTGCTTGACGGAGATTCAATTGCATCTGGCCCGCGTGGATGTTGATCGCATGCATGACGTTGTGCTATTGGAGCTGACCCGACTTAACCATGTTTCCCCTGAGAAACTATGAGGGTTATATAAGTAAGGATAGTGCCAGGTAGTGCTTTGTAGCGCCAGGTAGCGTCTGGTGACTGCTGGGCGCTGTATGAGAAACCACATTTTAGAAAGCGAATCTAGGGAGCACCATGTAGCGTCACATGTGTTACGTGGTTCAGCGTATAGCGCATGCACTCTAGGTTCAAGAGCGCCACGTATTACCTTTCGTTCAGTGTCGCTCTCCCATACATTTCAATGGGCTTTCATTTGGTTCTGTTAAAATAGCGTGTTTGGCATTTTTTTTTCGTTCAAAACATTGTGTGACCTCTCCTGCAAACAAACACTTTAATAAATGTTTTGACTTTTTATATTTTTATGCAGAATTGTCATTACAGGTCTGGTACTAAAGTGTTATTGTCCCAGTGTTACAACAATGTCATTCCATGTGTTTGATCACACAGCGTCTGGCACTCTATGCTAGAGCACCCAGCTTTAGAGCACCAATGCTGTATGTGTGTAGTTTCTTCTTAAGTATGGTGTTGAACGCCAAGTGCCGGATGCACTGAGCTAGCGCTACCTATCGCTCACTGCAGCGTTATACTGTTGTTAGAGCGCCCAACACACATCTCATTCATTAATACTGGCTAGGTTACTACAGCGACTGCAATGCTAGGATACAGTGCCTGATACTCACTTACAGCATCTACTAGCGGTCGCACTAAGCGCCGCTATACAGACACTCATCTGGCAATACATGGCGCTAGTAGTCAATCAGCCTCCACATTGTGAGTTGCGGCCATAGTTGACCCCCACCACAAGCAAGGGGCATGCAATTGCAGGCATTGCCAAATTGGTTGGCTGCCTTCAATTTTTGGCGAATGGCTCCAGGTTCCATGGTTCCAGAGGCTGGGCTCCCTCTCTGTGGGCATGTTCCAGCCTACGCTCATCCGCACACTCAATACATTTCTTGATGGCATGGCTACCTTGGGTGCTTTTCTGACACTATGGTAGCCTGGAATGCGCTTAAGCTGGACTTTTACTAGCTGGCCGATATGCCCAACGTCAAGAGCCAGAAAGAGGCAGGTGTCCAACACCAGGAGATCAGAGCTAGAATGAGGTCATAATCCAGGAGCCAGAAATTCAGAGGCAGAGTGGGTCCTAATCCAATGCCAGAAGTCAGAGCCAAAAGTCACACCAGGATGTCACACAGAAACAGAGGCAAGTGTCACTCCAAGAAGATCTGCAACTTCCTAGTGCCACAGGTCCCCTTTTAAAGGGCCTTAGATGCCCAGGAACTGCCTGCCATGCATGCACAAAGCACACAGAGGGTCAGGGGCTATCCAGGCAAAGGAAGACCAGCTTACCGGTCATCCAAGTGACCGCCACACACCCGGCCCCGTACAGCCTGAGCGACACATGTGAGTAGGACCAGGTCTCCTATCGTGACATGGAAAACCTTTTTTTTATGTTTTACGCTAGAGAACTCTGTGGTTAGTAATCCTACAAATATCCTACAAAGTCACAACTGATTTTGGTCCTGTTATTAGGACTCTGGTTAGTTGCAATTATGGCTGTGGGTACATTCCAAATCAGGATGTTCCCATAGGAAATAGCTATTTAACCACCTGCGGGTAACTCAACTAGCTGTGATCCAATGCTGAAGTAAAATTCAGCAAAAGAAGCAGCAAAGTGGCAGCCCCTGCTCCACCACTACAGTATGTGTGCTGCTGACAGCAGACTATCGGCTCTGCACAGGGTGGAAAGGGGATGCTTCTGCATGCACTCCATGTGTCAAATTTATATAAAGTGCTGGATCACAGCTTGTTAAGTATGTTGTTTGGGCAGGGGGTTAGATATAGCGATTCTGGCTCTGGGACTGGCCCGGTTTAGGTGGCATAGTGGATTAAAGTAGAATGAAGCCCTTCTGGGGCGCCCTGTGCCACCACCACACTCCCTTCCATCCGAGTACCTCGGGTCATGTTGCTCCCTCAGCAATGGCACAGTTTTTTTTAAAAAAAGGTTTTCCACTTCTCAGACCACACTCACTCAGCAATTATGATCTCGTCGATTGACTGATCTCAACACTGCTGGATGTTGTAGGCCAGCTGACTGGCTTTTTATTCAAGCATGCATGATCTTGCACCTCCCCGGGCGTTTCAAACAGTGGAGCATTAATCTATAGGATGCCCCAGGGGCAGGCTAGTGGCCAGCCCTCAAGTCTTTTCCAGGACATCCTTTCCATGACATCCATTTGAAGCACCAAGCCTGAAGTGACCAATTGAGGCGAAAGTGAGTAAAGGCTTCAGAGCTTTTAATTAAAAAATCAAGAGAACACACTGGCTGCAGGGCCTTACATCTCTGAGTGGACCAAAAAGGATCTATCTGTTTTGAGAGATAATCCAAGGTTTCACATCAATCCCTGCTCCCAAGAAACATGTGTGGGCTCGCCTCATTAACATTGATTGCAGAAGCTTTTTGTTGGTTATTGTTGTTGCTTATTTCTTGATCCAAGCAATGCCTTTCAGTTTTCTCTATACTCATAGAATGGGATTGTTATATTCTATCTGTAAAGGTGTGGGGGGGGGGGTCTTTTTCAGCCTGTCTTTGCATTTTAGTCTCTTCTTTGCCATACTTCCAGTATAACAACAGGATCCATTTATTGTGCCAATGAGGGATATCTTTAAGTGTATCCATAAATATGTATGCCATCGTAATGTATATGTTATGCCATCGTAAACTGTGATAAGGAATTAAATTTTGGAGCATAAAGTTGGGCCTTGTGTCACTATAGGATGGGGAAAGAGGTAGAGATATATGTTTGAAAAAAGACGTGTTTTACTTCATAATCATGCTTTCACAGGTTGCATAAAGTACATAAATATCAAAACACATAGAAAAATAACATGAAGAATGCTTAACAGTATTATTAGGTTGCATAAACTGTAAAAACAGCCATATAAAGAACTTCTTTATTATGTACAGTAATGGTATAGTCAAAATAGAAGGAGGCTTTGTGTGAGTCAGGTAGTTACGGGAATGTAAGGCAGAGGAAGGTTTGCCACCTGGCAACGAATGAGGGTTGTGGGTTCACTTTATTGTAGTGCACTTATCTGGATACAGTGGGGGGGGGGGGGCAATATAAAGGTTTGATCATCTCAGTATTTGGGCTAGGCAGGTTGCAGCAAGTTTATGAGCATTTGTAGCAAGCTCAGGATCAGTTTGTGTAGCAATCATTTATCTCAGTACTGTAGCAAACTGGGTCAGAGAAGCACCTGTGGATGATACATTGATTTATAAATATTAAGACTTTATACTTACATATAAGGTTAGAAGTATAACTGTCATGCTTGCTTAACTGAGTATTCCATTTGGGTAAGACCAGTGGCAAAGTTCAGCCTAGGTGTGCCCAAAATGGTGAAGGTAACAGCGTAATGGGCTATGAATAAGATTTAATAGGTAAGTAGTATGGTAGGTCTTACCTTAGGTAGGTGGTATTAGGTCTGCTGTAGAGTCAGGCATGTGCCTGTAAGCCAGGTCCCAGCTGTGCTGTACATAGTGCAGCTGGTTGTAATGTTGTTCACTCCTTTATTTAAGAATGTAAAGGGCGTGATAAGGCTTGATAAGGCTTCCAGAAGGGAAGGGTATTTGCCAGTGGGAATGGCTGATTGGTTGCTAGGTACGTATTTTGCCTGCAGTAAACGTTGTGATGCAGGAGTTAGATTGTAGCCACCCTTTTAGTCTAGCAAAAAATTGCCATACTAGTAAGCTATCTGGGGGGTGACCATGAAAAAGGGGCTGGAAATCAGAAATAACCTCTTCAACAAATGCTGTGATTGTACTCTTAGCCCAGAGAAACCCTTAAAAATCTTCAATGATTTGATGATGATTTGATTAGATGGCAACTCACTGTAACCACTTAAGTATATTTATAAAGCCAGAGATATACAGTAGTACAAGCGGCATAGCAAAAGTCATATAAATCGCTATAATATTTTAGGTATAAAATCTTTATAAATGGATGAGATATATTCAGAAATATACAGGTTCTGTATGCAAACCTGCAAACTGTAAGCTGGTGTCAACACATTCCTAACCAAGATGTCTCTGTAGCAATTAGGGCTGGATGAATTGGTTATTTAAGGATTAATTAAAGGAATCTTGAAAACCATGCATGTTGGTTGCTCACAAGAACTGATAGTTCTAATTTAATGCATGAGTGATATTTTATCATTTCAGGATCTCGCTCTCTCTCAGGCCCAACACACACACACACACACACACACACACACACACTCCCACAGGCTTACTCTCTAAATATCACACAAATCCTGGTCTTCATCAGACGTGTCTGTAGTACAGTGTGACAGTATTGTCTAAGAGCAGTTCCAACAGCAGATGATGGCTCGTGGCAGACAGCTCGGCCACATGAAACAACTTCACTTTCTCACTCAGCACACTTTCATTGTTAAACTGTTGAATGATCGTGTCTCTAGAGGTATGTGAGTTCATTTTAGTTATTTATTTCAATATTTGAGTGTGTGAAGTCCCCGTCTAGGCAACGAAAAAACAAAACTTACTCACCAGGTTGCAGGCTGCAGGTTTGTAGCTGTCCTGGCTTCAGCATCAGAGCCGACAGCACCCTCCTTACCCATCACTGCTGCAACAATCCCACGGGAGGAAGCTCTGTCATTGATTGGTGACAGGGGCTGATCAAGGCTGATGTGTGTTTTTTCAGTGGTGGTTCGTAAGCCCACTGCGCCAGCCGGGAGCGTGCGTTAAGCTTCGCTAACAGTCAAATGGCCTAAGCCCATAGGACTACTAGCGATTGAGCCTGTGGGCTGGCAGGTAAGTGAGATCACATTTCTAGCTTACCAGAACTGTCCCTTTAAAGAGGACAGACACCAAAAATATTAGTAATATTTCAGCCACCTGGAGAATTATCCAGTAGGAGAGATAAGTTATACCTCAGTTTGGCATGCCCCATTTTGTACTGTATATGCAATCCACTTACCCTTGGCACTGCTATCTTGAAGCACCCTGGTGTTCTTTACTTCTCAGTCTCTTTTTGGGTGCACCATTGCATTTTACGAAGGAGTGTGTACTCTTTTGCACAACATGCTCAAGAATTAGTGACTCTTCTGTTAGCATCATGCATGCACTGGCTGTATGTGGGATGCCAGGGTTGCTGTACCATGTGCCAATCAGAGGAAATCATTCCTGGGATGCCCTTTATTTCATTCCCCCCTCATTTTTGGGGGCCCACCCTATATAGAAATAATGCAAGACCACTCGAAATCTAGTACAGTTTGTTAGTCTTGGACCCCTGTTCTGCACATTGGGCCCATCAGAGGATCTGAGGATTGTTGAACAAAATTAAAGCATATCATCTTCTCTTTTAGCTGTTCCCTGTACCGTCCACAGAGGCTGTCCATGCACTGCAGGCGGTACGCGCTCATGTGTACTGTGGTCACCATCGCACAGCCAGTGTAATTTATCTGAAGAGGTCAGAACTTCAGAACTGTTGGTTGCTGTAGGCCAGATGACACTTTTTGAGGCAGTCTTAAAGGCTTGGAGAGTGGCAAATTGTTTAGGAAAATTGCGCACCTGTCCTGAAGAAGTCATGAAGGCGAAAGTGAGAGGAAGGGGAGTGGGAGCAGGTGATTAGAAATAAGGACAGCGGGAGGACCAACGCAGAGCAGAGGTTGTGTCTGGCTTGGTATTTGTCAATCAGTAGCCAGCCTTGTCCCTAGACTTCCTCTTTTAGGGGGGAAACAAACACCTGTAACTGCTTTTCCCTAAAGAAAGACTGTAGCATTAAAGCTGAATAAAGACAGGAATAGGACTTTCCCTGGTTTTGTTTCTTGCCGTTTGTGAAACCCCCCAGATCGCCTAGTTAAAACTCAACTTTCCCTGGCCCTATTGCACATGCACAGGCTCTTGTGGTAACAAAGTATGCTCCCACTCTCCAGTCTACCTAAAAAGCTGGACAGGGGCAGGCCAGAGATACTAGGGCTGAAGCCACTCTTGCTTCTCATTGTTTACATTGCTTTGGGAGCTGCCGGAAAAGGTAAGTTTTGCTGGGACCCGGGGGGGGGGGGTCACACAGCAGGGCATTCTGATTTGGGATGCCCCAGGGGAGAGCCAGCAGCTAGCCCTGGAATCTTTTAGCTCCCATTGCCAGCCTGTTTGGGTTTTGTTCGACTTTAAAAAGGAAGAATCAATGCCTTTGGTTTATAAAAGCACCTCCCCAGGATGCCAGAGATAAAGGAAGAGGAAACAGCAGAAGAGCAGTGGAAACCTATGTGCTTCAATCAAGCCTGAAGAACTTCTAGCGGCACCAATTAAAATTAAAAAAATTATATTGTGATGAAGAGTTGTGTTTTAATCAGTTATTTTTTTTCTATTACTATGTGTTAAATAGTAATGGGTCCCAAAGACCACTATACAAAGTAAAAGGGAATGGAGCAGACCAGCATGGGGCAGGTAAACCTGCAACCCCTTTCTGGGCAATGGAGTTGTGGAACATAAGCACTGTTGTATATCAGCATGAATGGAGTCCTCCAAGCCTTGGGCACAGGCCTGGATTAAGTGTGGTGGAAGCCCCTGGGCACAAAATCCAGGTACAATATTTTTTTCCTTTGAAATAATAACCCAGACAAGTCACTGATTGGTGGTTGTCTGGCACCCGCCCCCTTACTAGAACGTCAGATTGACTCCCTTGTGCCACACTTGTGCGGGTGCGTGCTGCTCCGGAACTCCTGCTTTGCCATTCTGGGCGGGTGGTAGTGTAGTCCCCAGCTGGTCCAGCAGAAAACAAATCCCTGCATTGAGCTGCCAGCGGCTGTGCTTGGTGGCTTATGTGCAGTGACAGCTCTGCACGTACCCATCACTGTAGCATTGCTGACGGCGGCTTTGCTGCTCTAGATGTCCTGCCC
This sequence comes from Gastrophryne carolinensis, assembly GCA_027917425.1. Classification (NCBI taxonomy): domain Eukaryota; kingdom Metazoa; phylum Chordata; class Amphibia; order Anura; family Microhylidae; genus Gastrophryne; species Gastrophryne carolinensis. Next base: position 462,236,274 of record CM051235.1, read on the forward strand.
TGTGGTGGCTTTGGCTGCAGGTTTGCAAAAAAAGGCTTGCCCCCACTGCCACCAATAACTTTGTTCCTGGCCCTGCGGCCCATCAGACCAAAGACTGAAAAGCCTCCTGGACCAGACCATAACTCAAAGGTTGGTGGTTTCCTTTAGGTTTCCCTTAGCAGGGAAAGTGGTAGAGGCCCCGGGGCTCGCACCCCTTGCGCCCCTCTCATAATTCAGCCCTGTTTAAGCATGCCAGCCCCTATGCCTGGTGTGCATGGCTCAAAGCTCCAGCAGAGGTGGGCACATTTTTATCTACAGTAAGTACAAATATATTTACAAAAAAAGATGGGCTGAATTTTGTTTCTGTTAAGGTGTGGCCAAGCCAAAATTTAGGTTGAATTTAACTCTCAACAAAAAATAAATCCTATCTCTAAAAAAAACATAATTTAAATGGACCTTAAGTCTCCTCAGGGTATTCCGAATTAGGGATTGTGAAAGCTCCGTTTGATCAGGTGATATCACAGGTGCTTGGCATTCCTGCTGTGAGCTCTCGCCACTTCTGGCAGACTTAGGGGGTTATTCATCAAGGGATAGCGGCAGGTAGTGCTTCATAGCAGCAGGCAGCATCTGGTGAACGCTGGGCACTGTACGCAAAACCACATTTATGAAAGCGAAACTGGTGAGTGACTGTAAAAAGCGCCATGTAGCGTACGATTCATCATTACAGGTGGCTCAGCGTATAGCGCCCACGCTCTAGCTTCCAAAGCGACAGGTATTGCCTGTCACTCTCCCATACATTTCAATGGACTTTCCTTTTTTTATGTTTAAACAGGTTTTTTTTGTCTCAAATCATTGTGTCACCTCTCCTGGCCTAGAAAAAGTCATTTTTGAAAACTTTTTGGATTTTTTATATTTTTATGCAGAATTGTCACCTCAGGTCTGGCACTAAAGTATTAATGCCACAATGTTAAAACAATTTCATTCCATGTGTTTTCGCTTTGTTACTGGTGGATATGTGTTCAAAAACAGACTTTTTATCACACAGCGTCTGGCACTCTATGCTACAGCAACCAGATTTAGAGCGCCGACGCTGTGTTTGTAGTTTTTTGATAAGTATGGTGGGAGTCGCTGAGCTGACGCTACCTCTCGCTCGCTGCAGCGCTGTGTCTGTGTTACAGCGCCCAACACACATCACATTCATCAATGCTGGCCAGGTTACTAGAGCAACCAAGACATAGAAACATAGAAGGTACCTGGCGTTAGTAATAATATCTGTTAGCGTGAACTCACATGAGGGAGGGAGTACGGATAAGCTTTAGCCACACAAGTCTGATCAGAACGTTCAACACACACAGCAGGGCAAGCAGGGCGAGGTGAGAATAGGGCAAACCTGGGTATTCACACGGCTGGTATCTCAAATTGACCAGCCCTTTGGGGTGCAGGCAAACAGGGAGTCTTTTGGTTTTGGTACATTTTCTTACCTTTTATTTGCTATTTATTTATGATGCTTTGGCTAATGCTGCCTTCAGTTGTCATTTATGTATTAAAAGGATTTTCCCTCTATATATATGAATTTTCCCCCTATATTTATTTCCATATTTGGCTTATATCTGTGTGTAATATTTGATCCTGCTTTAAAATAGTCTTGTTCATGTGACTGTATGACCCTCTGGTTGAATGGCTATGGTTATGGTTATTAGGTGAATTTACACAACACTGTAGCAGAGAGCTTTAAAGGGCAATTCCACTTTTGGTGGCATTTTTAAATGTTTCCATGTTTAAATGTCTTTAATGTGCTAAACTTTGGGTTATTTTTTAATTTTCTATTTGTTTGCAACTCTGTGTTATAAAAGGAAACAGTTGTCCATAGAAACATTGTTTTTACAGATTTAATCCATTGTGCTGAATTTCAACTTTTTCAGTTTAGACGGATCACAGTCCTGTTTTATAGCAACAAAATACCGGTAGTTCATGGCTGGGTTCTCAGATGGAGAGGTCATTAGGCTGCTTAGACAACTTAGCCAAAGCTGCTAAAGTGTTTACCTGTTACATTGGAAGAATTGTGGGACTTGTAGTTCATTGTTTTTACTCAAGGCCATTAAAACCACTCCCACTACAGCAAAACAGAGTCCCAGATATGAGAATTGTGGAAACAGCACGATTCTGGACTCCAACACCTGACAAAAAGGGGGTTTTCATTTAAAGAGGAAATCTACACATTTTGCCCCCCCCCCAGCCAGCCATTTCTAAAATAAAATTCACATGATTGCTGCAATCCTCCCATTATGCCATAGAAGGGAGTTGCTATGCCTCGAAGCCATGGGTTTGGTTGACATTTGGACTTGAGTAACAAGCCAGTGCAACCAAACTGCTTTACGTATTGGGTCCCAGTTTTAGCTTCTGTGTGGACTACTGGCCCCCAGTGAGTTTTTTTTTTCTTTTCACGATTTCCCAAAATAACGGCCTCAATTATGATGTGTGCCTTTTGGTCTTATCTGGCACTGCGCGGTGTACTACATTGGCACTAGCAGTCCATGCGCAGAACGCTACTAATTGTCTTTGATTGTCGCACTTGGTATAGGACGGCCAATGTCAGCACCTGTTGGACCCGGCTGCCGATTGTCCAAGCACCAGTGAGCGCCACTTTGAACCGTGGGCCTCAACATCATACTTATGATTTTTTCTTTGCCGCTGTATTCTCCTGCCGCTGGTCGGCGTTTCATCATTACAGTTACGGATATCACTGCTGGGGACAAACTTTGCAGTGCGTTTAAGCTGCGCTTTAGTTGTTGTTACATAGTATGTAAGGCTGAATAAAGACATTTGTCCATCCAGTTCAGCCTGTTTATCTCCTTCCAGTGGTCTAGTAGACATAGCTGGAAATGTTATTACATGCCAGGAGGGCATCCCGGCCACTATAGATCTCCTTCCAGTGGTCTAGTAGCCATAGCTGGAAATGTTATTACATGCCAGGTAGGCATCAAGGCCACTTTTAAACATTTTGACTGTATCCATCATTACTACCTCCTCTGGCAGCGAGTTCCATAGTCTCACTGCTCTTATAGAGAAGAATCACCTCTTATGTCGGTGGAGAAAGCACCTTTCCTCCAACCTTAGTAGATACCTTCAGGTTATGGTTACGTGATCTGTATGGTTACGTGAACTGTGACAATCTTTCACTCCTTTTATTAACTTAGGCCCTTATTTAAGAAGGGATAGCGCCAGGTAGCGAATGGTGAGCGAACGGTAATGACGCTCACCGCCGCGAGAACGCCGGCTCCCCTCCGCAATCACACATTTATCAAGCCGATCCTGCTTAGCGACTGACAGAGCGCCAGATAGCGAATCATTCATCATTATTCCAGCCTCACCCCACAGCGACAGCGAGCGACCTTGAACAGCGACAGGTATGACCTCTCGCTACCTGGCGCTCTCCAATGCATTCCAATGGAGCAATCTTTAAATATTCATAATTAATTGCTATTCATTTTTTTGTATTTTTTTTAAATATCAAAAATTCTGTGGCCACTTCTGCAATGTTAGAAAAAAAAAAAAAATTTGTGCAGAATTGATATTACAGGTCTGATATTAATGTATTCATATTACAAAATGTTTTGAAAAACATGTTTTTTTTTTTTTTCAAAAAATATGGTTGTTTGGGGGTTAAAAAACTACTTTTAACCCATCGCCACCAGCGCTCTGGGGTTTAAACAAGCATTTCACAGCGCAAGAATTTTTTGAGCGTGATTTGTTAATGAATATGCTGGGAGCCGTTCGCTATGGCCGTTCGCTGTCATGCGCTCCCATACAGCGCGGAACCTGTCACATAGCGACTCCTCACCCAATATTCAACATTACTGCACACCGACTGAGTCGCTGTCAACAGCCGAACAACGGCCAAGCACAGCGACTACTAGCGTGCGCTGTGAAAATAACGCTACTGGCGCTCATCTGTCGCTACCTGGCGCTATTAATGAATCGGCCTCCCCGTTGCCCTCCTTTGAACATGCTCCAGTTCTGATATGTCCATTTTAAGCACAGGTGCGCAGAACTGTACACAGTACTCCATATGGGGTCTGACCAGTGACTTGTACAGGGGTAAAATGATGCTCTGGTCATGAGCACCTCTGCCCTTCTTGATGCCCCTCGTGATGTTGTCCAACATACACATTATTAAGCAAAAGAAGCCATTAAAATCAATTTCAAAAATCCCCCACAAAAAATACTTTTGTGACATCTCTGACCTACGTTTCAATGATTGACCAATATGCAAGTTCTGTACAAATAAATGTGTGTAATATTATTATAAGCATTAAACACTTCAATCCAGTTCTTCCCTTTGTGCTCTTTGAGATCTTGACCTGATATCATCTGGCGCTGCTTCTACCAAAGCAACCAGTGCTGCAACCTGTTAAATAAGAAGCAAGCTGGCGAATGCATCAGTGCTGCCATTTTTTTATTTCTTAAATTGGACACTGAGTGCCGCTGAGCCAAAAAAATGGCACTGACTTCTTAAATAACTGGCGCTATTAATGAATCGGCCTCCCCGTCTCTCCGTTAAGCCCAAATTAAAAAATGAAGTTGGTGCTTGGACTTTCTCTTTAAAGCGGACCTTGAATAAGAGTCTATCTTATATGTTTCCCACACCCTGTACATACAGATTGCTCACATTAAAAATCATCCTACCTGCATCTACTGCATGTTATGAGCCTTTAAACATCCAAGATGGCGGCTCATGGAACATCAGGCAGCCTGCAAACAGGAAGTGCCTTCTGACTGTGCTGCTTTGCATTCTGGGATTGCTGACCTTTTCCTGACCCCAGCTCTGCTCTGTCTGAGCAAAGCACAGCTATAACCCACCACCCTGTACTTTATCCCACTCTCCTCAGTAAGTGTGATGCTTCTGAGTCAAGAAAGCGGTGCCCATATCCTGAACAGAGTTGTAGCCCAGTGGAGGAAAGAATAATAAGTAAGTGACTACAAACTTAAAATATATTAACTTTAGATGCTGGGGAAAAGTTTTTTAAGGGTTTGGACAATAAATCAAGGTGAAGGTCCGGTGTAAGGTGTGACCTGATATCAGCCAGTAGGAAAAATGCGTGTTGAGATTATCAGGAAAAAACTATGGAAATGAAATAAAATGTCCTTAGTATCTAATCGAAAGTTTGAAGGAACCTATTTTGCTTACAGTTGTTGTTGTCAAGTCTGCAAAACAAATATATAAAATACTGTACTTGTATTTTTGGTTGCTGTGCCCTAAGCATTGTCTGAGTGACCTACTGTAAGAGTTTACTAAGGCCCTTATTTATGAAGGAATAGCGTCAGGTAGCGACTGGTGAGCGGCCGGCAATGACGGGCCCCGCCACGAGAACGCCGGCTCCCCACCACAATCACACATTTATCAAGCCAATCCTGCTTAGCGACTGAGATAGCGCCATATAGCGACTCATTCATCATTATTCCAGCCTCAGCCCACAGCGCCAGCGTCCGACCTTGAACAGAGACAGGTATGACCTCTCGCTACCTGGCGCTCTCCAATGCATTTCAATGAAACAATCTTTAAATATTAATAATTAATTGTTATTAACGTTTTTTTTTTTTTTTTTTTTTTAAATGTGAAAAATTCTGTGACCACTTCTGCCATTTTAGGTAATTATTTTAAGGCAAAATAAAATAAAAATAAGAACAGAATTGATATTACAGGTATATAATATTATATATATATATATAATATTAATGTATTCATATTACTAAATTATTAAAAAACTTTTTTTTTTTGGTTTCCAAAAATATGGTTGTTTGGGGGTTAAAAAACTACTTTTAACCCATCGCCTCCAGCGCTCTGGGGTTTAAACAAGCATTTCACAGCGCGAGAATTTTGTTAGCGTTATTTTTTAATGAATATGGTGGGAGCCGGTCGCTAGGGCCAGTCGCTATCATGCGCTCCCATACAGCGCGGAACCTGTCAAATAGCGACTCCTCACCCAATATTCAACATTACGGCAAACCGACTGAGTCGCTATCAACAACCGAACAACGGCCAAGCACAGCGACTACTAGCGGGCGCTCTGAAAATGCCGCTACAGTCGCTCAACTGTCGCTACCTGCCGCTATTAATGAATCGACCTCCCCGTAATTCAATAGAGCTTGCATATTGTATATTTTATACAGCAATATTTTCAGTTGATGGGTAGCTGCAATTGACATAGTTAAATGCTCTCCATGATAAAAATGACTTTTGTATATTTGCTTATAGATTTTATATTAAAGCTGCTACAGCAAAAAAATGCAAGTGCTAAGGCAATGAAAACAGGAGGCATTTTGATAATGATGGAACTTGTGCCCATCTTTTCATGGCATAATGAGTACTTTTCTACAACTGTTTTGTTTAGTATATGAAGAGCTGCAGACAATTACCAGCAAATAATTGCTGTTCGCACAGATGCAAACAGAACCTTTAAATGTCATATACTATTTATATTGTCACTGTAATTTTCGCAAATTTCACATTCACTCTGATATCAAAGTAGAAATAAATTGTGCTTGTTTTAGGCAGTACAATTAAACTATGGGGGTTATTTAAGAACCGATAATGCCAGGTAGTGCCACGTAGCGGCACGTAGCATCGCTGGGCGCTGTATGTGAAAACCACATTTAAGAAAGCGAATCTGGTGAGCGCCTCTAAAAGCATTACAGTAAACTGTAAAATATTTCCCTCAAATCATTATGTGGGCTCTTCTGTCCAGCAAACAAACACTTTTATTGTTTTTCATTTTTTTTTATGCATAATTGCATGTGCAGGCCTGGCATTGCAGTATCATTGTCACAGTGTAAAAACAATGTCATTCCATATGTTTTCGCTCTGGTGCTGGTGTGTATGTGTTGAGAAACAGATTTTCACTCTATGCTACAGCGCCCAGTTTTAGAACGCCGGCGCTGCTTGTAATATTTTTTTGAATACGGCCTTCATTGCTGAGCACTGGACGCATTTAACTGGCGCTACCTATCCCTCCCTGCAGCGTTGTCCTGTTGTTAGATGTAGCATAGAGTCTAGGATGCTTTAGGCTTTTCAGCGAATCAGGGAGAGCGCTTCTACAGCGCCCTCCAGACATCACATTTATCAATGCTGGACAGGATAGTACAGCATCACTTGTCCGCACGCCAGAGCTGTAGCTAGCTTCTTTTGCGCCCGAGGCAAGCCCAGAAAATCGCGCCCCCCCCCCAAAAAAAATGAAAATTATATATATATATATATATATATATATATATATATATATCTTTTCTTTTTGTTTTGTTTCTTGTTTGCTGGATTATTTTGAGAGACATTAAGGAAAATAGGCATAAAGAATGTAGAATAGAACTGTTTGATTCAAGAAGGTATGTAACTTAACATGTGCAACTAATATGTGACAAAGAAGTATCAGAATCATGACAACTTATAAATAAAATAAACAGTGCACCTAAACTCATCAAAAACCCATCGCTGATTCATGGATTTCACACAGCACATTATCTGCTGCACACTCGATATGTGGGGAAAATACCCTCACACCAAAACTAAGCAACAATGGGTGATAAAGATTTATGAAGTCAGGGGTTTACTTATCTAAAACAAATAAATAAAGTAATAAATAAAATAATGATAAATAATACAATAATAAATACAACTGAAACGTGTCCCAGTCATTTCCAAAACCAGGCTGCCTTCTCACCAGGCTGCCTCCAGGAATGCCCCTCCCACCTCCGCAAGCAGGCACGCCCACTCCATCCACTTCAATAAAAGAGCACGCCAGTCACCACTTACATACCCCCTCCATTGCATTGAATATAGCTGGGCATGCACACTAATGCACTCTAATGTTGGTAACAAGGCCACAACAAACAGCAAGGGCTAGCAGCGAGACCAAAAAATGTTGAGGCGCGCCCTCACCACAGGAGCTGCTGCAGGGGAGAAAAAACTTTTATTGTTCTGATGCAGGCTACCTGTGTGGCCTAGTCCGACCCCGTGTTCAGCCTGCTGGGCCTGTCATGCTGTGCTGGCACTTTATGCCAGGGGCATGTGAGGGCTGCCCCCTTGCGGGCCCTGTTGCAGTCATATAAGGGAGGATACAGAAGGAGAAGAGCTTACACTCTATTAGGGTATAAGGGAGGATACAGGAGGAGGAAGAGCTTACAATCTATTAGGGTAAATGGGAGGATACAGAAGGAGAAGAGCTTACAATCTATTAGGGTATAAGCGAGGATACAGAAGGAGAAGAGCTTACAATCTATTAGGGTATAAGGGAGGATACAGGAGGAGAAGAGCTTACAATCTATTAGGGTAATCAGGAGGGTGTGGTCACCTCCTGCTGTGTGTGCTTCCTCTGATTACCTGCAGCTGGAGAGCTGTGAGCTGTGTGCTGTGTGCTGTGAGCTGAGAAGCCTGAGGCCTTGCTGGGAGGATTATCCCAGGCAAGATGGAGGATTCTGGGGGTGAATCTCGCCGATACCCCCGGAGGACTATTAAACCTCCGGATCCCGGGTCTGCTTCCACCAGCGGCGCTAGTAACACCACGGTGCCCCAGCCCGGTGAGAGTTTGTCAGCTTTTCGCAGCCGTGTATGCAGTAATTTGTGCAATGTGGCGAAGGAGGAGGAGAAGCTTTGCAAGATGAAAATTGCATTAAAGAAAAAGAAAATGGACACCAGCAAGGCGAGAGGATTGGATAAGCGGTCAAGCAAAGCAGACTTAGCTGAGCTTGAATCAGCATGTCGGCAGCAGGAAAAGTTGGTTGCGTCCCTTAAAGCAAGCAGTGGGGCCTTTAAAGAAAAATATAAAAATGAGGAGCGATTTAAGTCCATGCAGCGCTCAGGCCCCACAGTGAAGGAGGAAGAGGCCGACCATGTGGACGAGACCCAGATGGTGGAGGATTCTCCAGCTGTACCTCCACCCAAAGTTGCAGCAGTAGCAGAGCCAGGAGCCCCGGAACCAGCATTGGAAGACTTTCTTGCTGAGGCAACACATCAGGAGTGCGTGACATCGCTGGGCATCCAGGAAGCCCCTACTGGAGCAGATCTTCCAGAGGACAGCCGCCAGCCTGAGGAGCCCATGCCAGCTAAGGACGACGTCCATCTGTCCAGCCAGCCTGCGGAGTGCGCCATAGGCGCTGTGTCAGGGGGTATAGAAGACTGTGGCGCTCCTTGCCCTGAAAAGGGTGAGGTGGCGCCAGACGTAAGTACCATCCTGGCACCCATCCGGGTTCCTGGGTGCGCCGAACTTGGTGGGCCTGGGGCCATGGGTGACTCACCCGCAGGTTTGGGTCTTGCTGGCAGGGCTTCTATTGATTCTGCTTCAGCTGGTGTGGGTGCTGTTACTGATGTTGTTGCTCCTGTTACTGCTGCTGTGTCTGGGGTTGAGTCCACAGGGGTTAATTCTATTGTTGGACTTTCTGCTGTGACTGATGCTGTGACTGCTGCTGATGTTGTGACTGTCCCCTCACCTGCACCTCAGGTGGACAATAAGAAGACTGTGCCACCTAATGCTGGGGCCCCTGCTGTCCGCCCTGCCCTGTATTTCATCCAGCGAGGTGGCACAGGGAGTGGGGCCAATAATGCTGTTGGTGCTGCAGTGCAGCCCCCTGTGTCCTATGCCCAGGTTGCCAGGCGCGGAGGAGAAGCTGCTGGTGAGAGGATGTCTGTGCCCAGTGAGGTCAACGCCCCTGCCAGTGGCTTCAATAGGCGCAACCTGGTCCAGCTTAGGTGGGAGGGGGAGGGGCCAGTTATCACCCGGCGGGCGGTGGTGGATCTCATCCTGGGTATGGGATTTACAGCCGCAGACATTTTTGCCCTAATCAGTCCAGTGGGGAGCGCAGAACATGACTTGAGCTTCGTTAGACCAGAGGGGATGGACTTGTTTTGGGAGCGGTACGAGCTGCAAAAGCAACGTCCTGCCTGGAAGGGGTTAACTCCCATCCAGGTCTCCAGGCAGCAGCTCATTAAAAACATCACCATCCTAGTAAGAAATGAGTCCATTCCCCCCTCAGATTTGACCGTCTGGCTAAGGCGTTATGGTGATGTTCTCACTCCCCTGAAAAAAATTTTGGACGATCGCGACATCTGGACCGGGGGCTGGTCAGTGACCCTGAGGCTCCGCAGGAATGGCAACCAGGTCACCCACTTGCCATCATCTGCCTATATTGGCCGTGACCGGCTGACCATCTTTTATCCTGGTCAGCCCAAGGTTTGCCATAAATGTGGGGCCAAGGGTCACTTCAGCTCCTCCTGCTCGCTTCTTAGGTGCTCTTTGTGCCAGGGCTTGGGACACTTGGCTAAGGACTGCAATACAATCCGCTGTAATCTATGTAACCAGCTCGGCCACCCTTATAGTCAGTGTCCTGAGGCCTGGCACAACCTGGACAGGGAAGTGGTGCAGGAAATGCTGCGGCTGGATAGGGAGGAACATTCCCATGCTGCCCCGTCTGCGGTCCCTCCCCCCACTCAGCTGGGGGTTCCTGAGGCCCCTGTGCCTGTGCCATCTGCAGGTGGCCCTAAGGTGAATCCCCAGTCTGCCCCCAAGTCAGCAACCACTAATGTAAGACCAAGCAATATAATAGCTGAGGCGGCCCGGGGGGCTGGCACTGCAAGTACCAAGGGGGTTTCAGTAATTGTGCCCCCTGCTGTAAGATCTCGCAGGCTGGGGCTAGGTGATCCTGATCCTGCACCCCCTTCTGAGCAGGGTGGGAGTTCAGATCCCAAGACAGCATGGTCTGGACTCTCCCCTGGGGATCGGGATTACCTGGCTTACAGGCTAGCTACAAAGAAAAAAAGGAAAAAGGGTAATGCAGTGCCGGAGCTGGGGGAGAGCAGTGGGGTGCAGCTCTCCAACAGGTTTGAGGCACTTTCTGAGGACTCATCTATTGAAATATCTTCTTTTGATTCCGAGGCTTCAGATATGGAGGAGGAAGCACCAGTCTCCTCCAGTAAGCGTTTAGGGTCAGATAGTGAGGCCGGAGGGAAGGCTAAGAGACGTTCTCCCGAATGACTCTGATGGCAGTTCCCCCTCCGATAAAGGTGGCAACCATTAATGTTGCCAGCATTAAATCTGTAAGCGCTCGTTTTATGGCCTTATTTTTTCTCAGCCAGTTTGATGCTGACATTTTATTTTTGCAGGAGACCAGATTGGCCAGTCTGGCCGACATTCACGCTGTAAAGCGGGAGTGGAGGCACGGACCCTCTTTTTGGTCTCTTGCGGCCGAGCCTTACAGCAGAGTGGCGGTGCTTTTTAAAACTGACATGGTAACTTGCCGGCGAGTCATTGAGGTGGAGATCGGGAGGTGCATGGTATTGGACGTCATTGTGAAGGGGCAGGACCTGCGCCTAATAAATATCTATGGACCTCAAACTAAGTGGGACGGGAAATGCCTCTTTACAAAGATCAAGCCGTTCCTTTTTACAGCCCGGCCAGTAGTCTTTGGGGGTGATTTTAACACCGTGACTAGGCCCATGGACAGGAGAGGCTTCAAAGGCAAGCTGGGCTGCGATAGTCTCTTTTTGAATAGTATGGTTAGAGAGGCAGGTCTGGAAGATGTGCACATTAAGCACTCCCCAGACCTCACGGGCTTCACTTTTCAGCGAGGTAGCAGTCAGAGTAGGATAGACAGGTTTTTTTTGAAGGAGGGCTCGGCTTCTCAGCCTCCCCGGCTGCAGGCGGTCGAGTTCTCCGATCACCTTTTACTATCGATGGTCTTGAATGCTTCTGACACACACCCTAGAGGAAGGGGCATCTGGAGGATGAATTCGGCTCTCCTTGAGGAGGAGTGGGTAAGACAATCCTTTGAGGAATTCTTTCAGGCACAGGTTTCCATTAAGGATTTTTGCAGCAGCAGGTCTGAGTGGTGGGAGCTGACCAAAATGAGAATTGCTGGGCTTTTCAGGGGCCTAGGAAAAAGGAAACAGCTTGATAAATACATTGCCTACCAGCGCTTGCGGAGGAAGCTTGACATCCTTGTCTCGAATGATGGAGATCAAGGGGCAATCTCTGAAGTCAAGCTTCTCCTCAGGAAGTGTCAGTATGACCGGCATGCTTCTCTGGTTCTGGAAAGGGATTATGGGAAATACCACTCGCCCGATCCCTATCAGAATTGCAGACAGGCTGCAGCTCTCAAGACTGTCCTTGGTCTAAAGAATAGTACAGGATCCCTGGTAAGATCTAAATCTGGGATCCTGGAGATCATTAGGTCCTTTTATGCTGACCTCCTGGGCAGAAAGGTTCTTGACCGGGCAAGGATGGAAAGTTTCCTGGACTCTACTCCAGGATTGGAAAATGGTGACATTTCTATCACTGGCTTGACAGAACCGGTCACGGCTGATGAGGTGGTAAGTGCAATTGATCACCTTGCCATCAAAAAGTCGCCCGGGCCAGATGGTCTGACAGCTGAATTTTATAAATGTTTTAAGACCATCCTGGCACCACATTTGGTGGTGGTTTTTAATTGCTGTCTGGCAGAGGGTTCCCTCCCTCCCTCCATGAGGCGCTCGGCCGTGATCCTTCTGTCAAAAGGTAAGGACTCTTCGATGATTGAGAACTGGCGCCCCATCAGCCTTCTCAATGTCGATAGAAAGATACTGGCAAATATTTTGTTCTGGCGCTTGTCGTCAGTGGCGGAGCAACTGCTTTCTTGTCACCAGCATTGCTCCATCCAAGGTAGAAGCACCTTCTCAGCGGTTTTAGCTGTCCGGGAAGCCTTGGAGCGGTGCAGGGCTGCAGGCTGGGGAAAGTACTTGTTGGCGTTGGATCAGGCAAAGGCTTTTGATAGGGTCAATCATGAGTACCTATGGCTGCTTCTTGGTAAGTACGGCCTGCCGGGGCGGTTCATTAATTGGCTACAAACCCTTTATGAAGGGGCTGAGAGCTTCCCTCTTGTTAATGGTTGGGTTGGAAGGCCTTTCAAAGTTTGCTCTGGTGTGCGACAGGGATGCCCTCTGAGTCCCTTACTGTATGTGTTTGCGATTTCCAGCGCAGGCTGGAAATTGCCAATGCCAAGGTTGCAGTCTGGAAGAGCTGGAAAATGTCTCTCAGGGAAAGGGTTGACCTTATCAAGACCTACCTGATCCCCATCTTTTTATACGTCAGCTTCGTCTGTGTTTTGCCAGTGTCTCTCTACACCAGGGTCTACAGCGTGTTTTTCCAGATGTTATGGGGAAACCGCATGAACCTGGTGAAAAGAAATGTCACCTACCTATCTAGGCGGGAGGGTGGCCTAGGGATGGTCAACCCAGTCGTGTTTTTCTCTCTCTTGTTTCTGAAACATAATTTTGGAAGCATGTTGGCAGAGAGCCCGCCTGGCTGGGTGGGTATTTTCCAGTCCTGGTTTAAGCCCTTCCTGCGAGACTGGGAGAATGGTGGCCGGATGAAAAGCCCTCGAGTTCCTCAGGCTCAGCTCCCAGCCTATGTTGCCCCGTGCTTGAAAATACTTCGGCAATGGCAATTGACAGCAGAGGACATGAGATCTACTCCGAGGAAGCTTCTTGTGAGTCGGGTCCTGGGTCTGGCTTTTCATGAGCCATTGTCCCTCAGGGATTGCCCAGGCTCCATCATGAGGGAGGGTTTGAGGCTTATTAACTCCTCAAGAATTCCTTTGAAATACCGGGATATAGCCTGGCTCTCCTTCCAAGGAAAACTCTACCTTAGGGGGATCCGGAAGAGTCGCAGCCTGCCAGAGATAATTTGTCTCCGTGAGGAGTGTCAGGATGAGGTGGAGACTATGGACCACTTCCTGCTCCGGTGTCCCTTTAATGTAGAGGTGTGTAAACAGGTGGGGTTGGCCCTCGGTGCCCCCTTCTTCTCCCAGCTTTCCTATGCTGAGTGGGTATATGGAGCATTCAAGAACAGAGGGGATTTTTGTTTGGACACTTTATATCTAGTTAGTCTAGTGATCCGCTATTTCACATGGAATGCACGGTGCCAGCTCTGCATTAGGAAGAAAGTCCTCCCTGTCCCGGTGGTGGTGCATGACATCCTGCATGAGGTGGGCAAGATCCGGGTGCTTGAGAGGGACAGGTGGGAACGGGGGGCCTGGATGAAGGCGTGGAGGAACATCAGGCCTCCTTGATCCCCATGACTTCCCTCTGGGTGGGCTTTTCTGTCTCTTATCACCCATAGATTTTTATAACAATGACAGATTTTTGAAGAACGGCTGCATGCACAGGTGACGGGGTCTCTTAGTCTTCCTGCTGAGTTGTGTAGAGTGTAGTGTTTAGGTTGTAGACAGGATTGTATATAGAATAATGGATATTATATATTATATGCCGAATTGTTAGGCCTGTTTCTTTTTGTTTAGTTATTATTTCTTTTATTTTTATTTATTTATTATTGTAACTTTGTATATATTGTATATATTGTATATGATTGCTTGATTTTACTCAATAAAAAAAGTTACAATCTATTAGGGTATAAGGGAGGATACAGAAGAAGAAGAGCTTACAATCTATTAGGGTATAAGGGAGGATACAGAAGGAGAAGAGCTTACAATCTATTGGCATATAAGGGAGGACACAGAAGGAGAATCGCTTACAATCTATTAGGGTATATGGGAGGATACAGAAGGGGAAGAGCTTACAATCTATTAGGGTAATTAGGTGGGTGTGGTCACACACTGTGAGAGCCAGAACACACAACTGCTCCTAATTACCAGAGGCCTGTGAAGCCTGGGGCTTTCCTGGGAGTGTCTCCCCAGGCAAGATGGAGGATTCCGGGGGTGAGTCCCCGAAGAAATACTAAACCACTGGATCCCGGGACTTCATCTGCTAGTGGCACTATTTCCACCACAGTGCCCCAGCCCGGTGAGAGTTTGGCAACATTTCGAAAGCGCGTTTGCAACAATCTTATTGCTGTGGCTAAAGAGGAGGAGAAACTATGTAATTTAAAATTAGCCTTAAAAAAGAAGCGAGCGGACGCCAGCAGAGTAAAAGGATCGGATCGCCGCACTGCCAAGACAGAAATGTCAGATTTGGAGGCGCAGGTGAAGCAGCAGGAGAGGTTGGTGAAATCACTGAAGGAAGGCAGTGGCGCTTTTCAGGAGAAATACAGGAATGAGCAGCGCTTTAAGACCATGCAGCGCTCAGGTCAGGCCATGGAAGAGGAGGCAGACCACATGGCGGAGACACCAATGGAGGACTCACCGGCTACATGTTCATCCCAGGCCGTGGCAGAGTCGGGGGCCCCGGAACCGGTGGCATCTATGTCTGGAGCAGTTCACCAGGTGTGTGCAGCTTTGGATTTCAGTGGAGGAGACCTGCCAGAGGGCGACCACCAGCAGGTATGTGAGGAGCTGATACCGGCTCAGTGCGATGCTACCCTAGTCAGCCATCTTGTGGAGGGCGCTGGTAGCGCTGTGTCAGGTGGTGGTGAGGATTTTGGTGCTCCTTGTCCTGCAGTGGATAGGGTGGCACCAGTCTTGTCTACTGTCCTGGCACCTATCTCTGGTCCGGGGCTTGCTGATCTTGGTGGGCATCGGGCTATGAGTGTTTCACCCACAGGATTGGGTCTGGCTGGGAAGGTTTTAAATGTTCCTGCATCCTCTGGTGTGTCTGTTGCCAGCCTGCCCTCTTTGTCTCCTTCTAGTCTGCCTCCTGTGCCTACTGTGTCTTCTGCCTGCCTGCCCCCTGTGTCTGCTCCAACTCTGCCCCCTATTGCCACCGCTGCTGCTTCTGCAGGCCTGTTGTCTGTGTCGGGTGCCAACCTGCCTCCTGTGTCGGGTGCCAACCTGCCTCCTGTATCGGGTGCCAACCTGCCTCCTGTGTTGGGTGCCAACCTGCCTCCTGTGTCGGGTGCCAACCTGCCCCCTGTGTCTGCTCCAACTCTGCCCCCTATTACCACTGCTGCTGCTGCTTCTGCTGGCCTGCCTTCTGTGTCGGGTGCCAACCTGCCTCCTGTGTCGAGTGCCAACCTGCCTCCTGTGTCGGGTGCCAACCTGCCTCCTGTGTCGGGTGCCAACCAGCCTCCTGTGTCGGGTGCCAACCAGCCTTCTGTGTCGGGTGCCAACTTGCCTCCTGTGTCGGGTGCCAACTTGCCTCCTGTGTCGGGTGCCAACTTGCCTCCTGTGTCGGGTGCCAACCTGCCTCCTGTGTTGGGTGCCAATCTGCCTCCTGTGCCTGTTGCTGGCCTATACAGTGGAACTATTGCTGTGACTTCTGTTTCTGTGAAGGAGGCCACTGACTGTCCCATTAATCTCCCTATATCTACCCTTATTGCTACCCATGTGGACAAGACTGGGCCCTCAAATGTTGGAACCCCAGCCGCAAAGCGTCCAGCCTTGCACTTTATTCAGTGTGTTGGTGGTACTGCAGTGCAGCCCCCTGTGTCCTATGCCCAGGTTGCCAGGCGTGGAGAAGAAGCTGCTGGTGAAGGGGCATCTATGCCCAGTGAGGCCAATGCCCCTGCCAGCGGCTTCAATAGGCGCAACCTGGTCCAGCTTAGGTGGGAGGGGGAGGGGCCAGTTATCACCCGGCGGGCGGTAGTGGATCTCATCCTTGGCATGGGATTTACAGCCGCAGTCATTTTTGCCCTGATCAGTCCAGTGGGGAGTGCAGAGCATGACCTGAGCTTCGTCAGACCAGAGGGGATGGACTTATTTTGGGAGCGGTACGAGCTGCTGAAGCAAGATCCTGCCTGGAAGGGGTTAACTCCCATCCAGGTCTCCAGACATCAGCTCGTAAAAAATGTCACCATACTGGTTAGAAATGAGTCCATTCCCCCCTCTGATTTCACTGTCTGGCTAAAGCGTTATGGTGATGTTCTCACCCCCCTGAAGAAAATCCTAGACGATCGGGATATCTGGACTGGGGGCTGGTGAGTGACCCTGAGGCTCCGCAGGAATGGCAACCAGGTCACGCACTTGCCATCTTCAGCCTCTATTGGCCGTGACCGGCTGACCATTTTTTATCCTGGTCAGCCCAAGGTTTGCCATAAATGTGGGGCCAAGGGTCACTTGAGCTCCTCCTGATCCTGCACCCCCTTCTAAACAGGGTGGGAGTTCAGACCCCAGGAGAGCATGGTCTGGACTCTCACTCGAGGATCAGGATTACCTTGCTCTCAGATTTGCTACAAAGAAAAAAATAAAAAAGTACAATGGAGTGCCGGAGCTGGGGGAGAGCAGTGGGGTGCAGCTCTCCAACCAGTTTGAGGCACTCTCTGAGGACTCTATAGAAATTTCTTCTTTCGATTCTGAGGACTCAGATATGGAGGAGGAAGCACCAGTCTCCTCCACGAAGCGTTTAGGTTCAGATAGTGAGGCCGGAGGGAAGGCTAAGAGACATTCTCCCGATTGACTCTGATGGCAGTTCCCCCTCCGATAAAGGTGGCAACCATTAATGTTGCCAGCATTAAATCAGTAAGTGCTCGTTTTATGGCCTTATTTTTTCTCAGCCAGTTTGATGCTGACATTTTGTTTTTGCAGGAGACCAGATTGGCCAGTCTGGCCGACATTCACGCTGTGAAGCGGGAGTGGAGGCACGGACCCTCTTTTTGGTCTCTTGCGGCCGAGCCTTACAGCGGAGTGGCGGTGCTTTTTAAAACCGACATGGTAACTTGCCGGCGAGTCATTGAGGTGGAGATCGGGAGGTGCATGGTCTTGGACGTCATTGTAAGGGGGCAGGACCCGTGCCTAATAAATATCTATGGACCCCAAACTAAGTGGGACAGGAAATGCCTCCTTACAAAGATCAAGCCGTTCCTTTTTACAGCCCGGCCAGTAGTCTTTGGAGGTGATTTTAACACCGTGACTAGGCCCATGGACAGGAGAGGCTTCAAAGGCATGCTGGGCTGCGATAGTCTCTTTTTGAATAGCATGGTTAGAGAGGCAGGTCTGGAGGATGTGCACATTAAGCACTTCCCGGACCTCACGGGCTTTACTTTTCAGCGAGGTAGTAGTCAGAGTAGAATAGACAGGTTTTTTTTGAAGGAGGGCTCGGCTTCTCAGCCTCCCCGGCTGCAGGCGGTCGAGTTCTCCGATCACCTTTTACTATCGATGGTCTTGAATGCTTCTGACACACCCCCTAGAGGAAGGGGCATCTGGAGGATGAATTCGGCTCTCCTTGAGGAGGAGTGGGTAAGACAATCCTTTGAGGAATTTTTTCAGGCACAGGTTTCCATTAAGGATTTTTGCAGCAGCAGGTCTGAGTGGTGGGAGCTGACCAAAATGAGAATTGCTGGGCTTTTCAGGGGCCTAGGAAAAAGGAAACAGCTTGATAAATACATTGCCTACCAGCGCTTGCGGAGGAAGCTTGACATCCTTGTCTCGAATGGTGGAGATCAAGGGGCAATCTCTGAAGTCAAGCTTCTCCTCAGGAAGTGTCAGTATGACCGGCATGCTTCTCTGGTTCTGGAAAGGGATTATGGGAAATACCACTCGCCCGATCCCTATCAGAATTGCAGACAGGCTGCAGCTCTCAAGACTGTCCTTGGTCTAAAGGATAGTACAGGATCCCTGGTAAGATCTAAATCTGGGATCCTGGAGATCATTAGGTCCTTTTATGCTGACCTCCTGGGCAGAAAGGTTCTTGACCGGGCAAGGATGGAAAGTTTCCTGGACTCTACTCCAGGATTGGAAAATGGTGACCTTTCTATCACTAGCTTGACAGAGCCGGTGTCAGGTCCCGTGGGACGCCCACCTTCCAATAAATCAGCAACCCCCAATCTCCGCTGCTTTCTTCGCCTATAGCAAGCCCCCGTTTGCCGGGACGCTAGACACGCCTCACCGGACACGGTTGCCCCCAGGACTTGTTAGCACAAAGGATGCTGATTTATGCAGGGGAAGGCAGACGAACCAGGAACTTGACTGGGTAGCAACAAACGGGCAGAGGTCATACACGGGTGGTCAATCCGAGGAGGCACGGTACAGGAGGGTTTAGATGAAAGAATAGTCAGGGCTAGCCAAAGGTCACAACGGGAGGTCAGAGATACGTGGTACAGAGGAGCAGGCAGAATCGTGGTCAAAAAACAGGCAGGGTCGGTCCAGGCGGCAATCAGGGATGGTCAAAAACACGGCAAGATTTCACAGGGAAAGAGAGATCCAAAATTACACCCACAAGCACGTTATCACGGGCAATGACAGAGTGAAGGAGGGAAACCTTTATGGGGCCAGGTTACACGGGATTGGGCCAGATGTGTGTGCATGATTGGTGCATAACCAGAACCCAGGATCCTGGTCCAGATTGGACCAGAAGCATAGAGGGGCGTATGACCCCGCATTCCCCTGGGCTCATTGGCCCTGCGCTGATTACCTCCGGCGGGCGCGCTGTGTGCAGCGCCGCCGGAGGGCATAAACAGGGGCCAGACGCGCACGCGCGCGTACACGATGCAGCGCGTCGGGAGCGCGCCGAGCAGAGAGCGACGCGGCCGCTCCCGACGCCGCCGAAGAGGAGGCCGCCCGAGCAGCCGCTCGCGGCGGACAGAG
The DNA here is from genome assembly GCA_027917425.1 of Gastrophryne carolinensis. Classification (NCBI taxonomy): domain Eukaryota; kingdom Metazoa; phylum Chordata; class Amphibia; order Anura; family Microhylidae; genus Gastrophryne; species Gastrophryne carolinensis. The sequence continues at coordinate 462,255,684 of CM051235.1, forward strand.
CCGAGCGGCTGCTCGCGGCGGAAACAGCCGAGCGGCGGCCGGGAAGGACAGACGCCGGCCCGCCGCCTGCTGCAAAGGACGCCCAGCCAGCGCTCCGGTCGAGGGAGAGGAGTCGATGAGGGACCGGAGGACAGGTGAGGTGGTTCCCGTGACACTACCCACCCCTTCACGAGGGGCCTCTGGACCCTTACCAGGCTTATCCGGATTCTCACGATGGAATCTATTAATAAGGGTTTTGGCATGGACATCCTTGGCCGGTACCCAACACCTTTCCTCAGGACCAAAACCCTTCCAATCTATTAAATACTGTAAAGAGTTTTGAAGCACCCGAGCGTCGAGTATTCTATTAATTTCGTATTCAGGCTCATCTCCCACTATGATCGGAGGAGGAGATGACACCTGAATATTTTTGGCAGATTTTAACAAAGAAACATGAAAGGTCGACGGAATTTTCATGGATAAAGGTAACTTGACTTTAAAGGTAACATCGCTCAGTTTGTTAACAATAGGAAAAGGACCGATGTATTTAGGGCCTAGCTTAGACGAGGGTTGTCTAAGGGCAATATTTCTGGTAGATACCCAGACCCAATCACCCACCTGAAATGGTGGTTCTTGCGATCTATGTCGGTCCGCAAAAACTTTATAAGTTCTGGAGGCTTTCTTTAAGTTAGTCTGTATCTCAGACCACACCTTAGTCCTCTCCCGTAGCCATTCCTCCAAGGCCGGCAAGTTGGAGGAAGGACCAGAGAAGGATGATGCCTTAGGATTCCTACCATAATTACAAAAAAAAGGCGAAAACTTAGTAGATTCACTAGGCGCATTGTTAAAGGCAAATTCCGCAAATTCTATGAATTCCGCCCATTGTTCTTGGCGGTCGGACACGAAACAGCGTAAATATTGTTCTAAACACTGATTTACCCGTTCAGTCTGTCCGTTAGACTGGGGGTGATAGGCTGTAGAGAGAGAAACTTTAATACCTAAGCGATTACAGAAAGCTTTCCAGAAACGGGACACAAACTGGACTCCTCGATCCGAAACAATATTCTGCGGTAGACCATGGAGGCGAAAAACATGTTTTATGAATAGTTGTACTAAGTCTGGTGCCGACGGAAGTTTTATCAGTGGAATAAAGTGTGCCATCTTACTAAAGCGGTCCACCACCACCCAAATTACAGTATTTCCCTGCGACGGAGGTAGATCAACAACAAAGTCCATGGATATGTGAGACCATGGCTCACTGGGGATTTCTAAAGGAACCAATAATCCCGCTGGGGACCCATGGGTAGTCTTACTCCGGGCACATACAGGACATGCTTTGACAAAGGCGGAAGTATCACGTCTGATGGTGGGCCACCAGACATGGCGTTTGGCGATGGCCAAGGTCTTCCGAATACCTAAGTGACCGGCAGACTTGGCATCATGAAGTTCTTGTAAAACGGCAAGACGTAAGTGAGGTGGAACAAATAAACATTCGGAGGGTTTACCAGGGGGGGAATCAACCTGGAATGGCATTAGCGAGCTAGACAAGTCAGGGAGAAGAGCGGCCACAACACAACCTAAAGGTAGAATCGATTCAGGAGGACCACCCTGGTCCTTACAATCCCCGAAGTTACGAGATAGAGCATCTGCTTTGGCATTCTTCTTCCCTGGTTTATAGGTAATAATGAAATTGAATCGAGAAAAGAAGAGTGCCCAGCGAGCCTGACGGGAGTTGAGTCTCTTAGCGGACTCTAAATATTCTAGATTTTTGTGATCAGTATATACAGTGATAGGGTGTAGGGAACCTTCTAGCCAGTGACGCCATTCTTCAAAGGCCAGTTTAATACCCAATAGTTCCCTATTCCCAACATCGTAATTGCGTTCGGCGGGCGAAAATTTACGAGAGAAGAATGCACAAGGATGCAGTCTCTCAGGACTGCCTGAATACTGAGAGAGGACCGCTCCTACTCCCAGTTCCGAGGCATCTACCTCCAACAGGAATGGAAGCTGGGTATCGGGATGTATCAAAATAGGAGCAGAGGTAAAGGTTTCTTTTAGTAATTGAAAGGCGTTTTTTGCTGAGGGAGGCCACTCCTCAACAAAAGCGCCTTTACGAGTAAGATCAGTTAAAGGACTCACGATGGGCGAGAAACCCCTTATAAATTGTCTGTAAAAATTCGCAAATCCTAAAAATCTCTGAAGCGCCTTTAGGGTTCTGGGTTGTTCCCATTCCATAATAGCAGAAACCTTGGAGGGATCCATAACCAACCCACGCTTGGAGATTATATATCCTAGGAACGGAATTTCAGACACTTCAAATACACATTTGGAGATCTTAGCATACAGGCGATTCTCCCGTAACCTCTGCAACACCGCTTTGACATGTTGACGGTGCTCCACCAGGGAACGGGAAAAAATCAGTATGTCATCCAAATAGACTACCAGAAATTGACCTAGAAAATCACGAAATATGTCGTTAACAAAATCTTGGAACACTGCAGGAGCATTACATAAACCGAAAGGCATCACTAAATATTCATAGTGCCCATCTTTTACATTGAAGGCTGTCTTCCATTCATCCCCCTGGCGCATGCGAATTAGGTTATATGCCCCTCGAAGATCTAATTTGGAGAAGACCTGAGCTCCTGTAACCTGGTTAAAAAGGTCATTGATTAAAGGTAGCGGATACCTATTCTTCACCGTCACCTTATTTAACCCTCGATAGTCAATACAGGGGCGTAACCCGCCGTCCTTCTTCTCGACGAAGAAGAACCCTGCACCGGCAGGTGAGGTAGAAGGACGGATGAATCCCTTCTGGAGGTTCTCTGTAATATAATCTTTCATAGCCTGCTCTTCAGACCGTGTGAGATTATATATCTTCCCTCTAGGGGGCATAGTCCCTGGGAGTAAATCGATAGGACAGTCGTAGGCCCTATGGGGGGGAAGAATATCAGCGGACTTTTCTGAAAATACATCCGCCCAATCCGCGTAGACTGGTGGTAAACCATCAAGGATGATAGGTGTGGATCTAAGGGATATGGAGAAGCAATGATCCTGACAGGAAGGACTCCATTTTACAAGGTCCCCAGACCTCCAATCTATCACTGGGTTATGGGCCTTTAACCAAGGAAATCCCAACACAATAGGGGAAACGGGACTTTCAATAACAAGAAACTCTAATTCTTCCGAGTGAGCGGAACCTACAGTTAAATTAACCAAGGGAGTCTTGTAGGAGACCAACCCTCCCTCAATGGGCTTATTATTGACAGCCAGGACCCGAAGGGAATTTTCTAATGGAATTAAAGGTATTCCAAGAGTGGTGGCCAGTGATCTATCCAGGAAATTGCCGGCCGCTCCACTGTCAATGAAGGCGGAGGCAATGATCCTGGAGGGACCCCAAGAGAGTATAACGGGTAGAAGTACTCGATTACCAAGAGGGATTGATACCTGACCGCCTAGATGAAGTCCCTCAGCAGGATCTAGGCGCTGTAGTTTCCCGCCACCGGAGCCTTGTTTGGGCAGCTCTTGGCGAAGTGACCAGGATTCCCACAATAAAGGCAGAGACCTTGGGATCTACGCCGAACCTTCTCTGCCTGGGAGAGATGGGTTACTCCAAGCTGCATTGGTTCTTCAGGCGACAAAGGAGAAGAGGAAGCGACTGCCCCCCTAAGGCTTGACTCTTGGCGTGAGGGTCCCCAAGGTTGGTCCTTGCCTCTTTCCTGGCGTCTCTCCCTGAGACGTCGATCCACTCTAATGGCCAGCTGCATATATTCATCCAGGCTCTTGGGTAGAGGATAATTTACTAGGACGTCTTTGATATTTTCAGAGAGTCCGATTCTAAATTGGCTACATAAAGCTGGGTCGTTCCACTTGGAATCTATGGCCCATCGCCGGAATTCTGCGCAATACTCCTCTGCAGAGCGTTTGGCCTGTCTTAGATTCCGTAGTTTGGAATCAGCTGTTGCAGCCCGATCAGGGTCAGCATATAAGAGTTCCATAGCCGAGAAAAATGAGGTGACCGATTGTAGGGCTTCATCAGTAGGAGCTAAACCAAACGCCCAGGTCTGAGGGTCACCCTGGAGAAGAGATATGACAAGGCCGACACGTTGAGACTCTGATCCAGTCGCGTGGGGTCGAAGGCGGAAGTAAAGCTCGCAAGAGTTCTTAAAGTTGGAAAACTTCGCCCGATCCCCGAAGAATTTCTCAGGAAGAGGAATCTTGGGCTCGATGGCTGAGCCAGGGTCCACTGGCGCAGGAATTTGGCGACTCTCCTGAGTAGCCACTCGCTGGGCCAGCTGGTTGATGGCGATGGCCATAGCTTGAACCTGCTGTATTAATTCTTCCATCTAGGATGGTTTTCGGGCCCGTGATAATGTCAGGTCCCGTGGGACGCCCACCTTCCAATAAATCAGCAACCCCCAATCTCCGCTGCTTTCTTCGCCTATAGCAAGCCCCCGTTTGCCGGGACGCTAGACACGCCTCACCGGACACGGTTGCCCCCAGGACTTGTTTGCACAAAGGATGCTGATTTATGCAGGGGAAGGCAGACGAACCAGGAACTTGACTGGGTAGCAACAAACGGGCAGAGGTCATACACAGGTGGTCAATCCGAGGAGGCACGGTACAGGAGGGTTTAGATGAAAGATGAGTCAGGGCTAGCCAAAGGTCACAACGGGAGGTCAGAGATACGTGGTACAGAGGAGCAGGCAGAATCGTGGTCAAAAAACAGGCAGGGTCGGTCCAGGCGGCAATCAGGGATGGTCAAAAACACGGCAAGATTTCACAGGGAAAGAGAGATCCAAAATTACACCCAGCAGCACGCTATCACGGGCAATGACAGAGTGAAGGAGGGAAACCTTTATGGGGCCAGGTTACACGGGATTGGGCCAGATGTGTGTGCATGATTGGTGCATAACCAGAACCCAGGATCCTGGTCCAGATTGGACCAGAAGCATAGAGGGGCGTATGACCCCGCATTCCCCTGGGCTCATTGGCCCTGCGCTGATTACCTCCGGCGGGCGCGCTGTGTGCAGCGCCGCCGGAGGGCATAAACAGGGGCCAGACGCGCGCGCGCGCGTACATGATGCAGCGCGCCGGGAGCGCGCCGAGCAGAGAGCGACGCGGCCGCTCCCGACGCCGCCGAAGAGGAGGCCGCCCGAGCAGCCGCTCGCGACGGACAGAGCCGAGCGGCTGCTCGCGGCGGAAACAGCCGAGCGGCGGCCGGGAAGGACAGACGCCGGCCCGCCGCCTGCTGCAAAGGACGCCCAGCCCGCGCTCCGGTCGAGGGAGAGGAGTCGACGAGGGACCGGAGGACAGGTGAGGTGGTTCCCGTGACAGCCGGTCACTGCCGATGAGGTGGTAAGTGTGATTGATCACCTTGCCATCAAAAAGTCGCCCGGGTCAGATGGTCTGGCCGCGGAATTTTATAAATGTTTTAAGACCATCCTGGCACCACATTTGGTGGAGGTCTTTAATTGCTGTCTGGCAGAGGGTTCCCTCCCCCCCTCCATGAGGCGCTCGGCTGTGATCCTTCTGTCAAACGGAAAGGACTCTTCGATGATTGAGAACTGGCGACCCATCAGCCTTCTCAATGTCGATAGAAAGATACTGGCAAAGATTTTGTTCTGGCGCTTGTCGTCGGTAGCGGAGCAACTGCTTTCCTGTCATCAGCACTGCTCGATCCAAGGTTCTTCTCATCACCTTCTCAGCGGTTTTAGCTGTCCAGGAAGCCTTGGAGCGATGTAGGGCTGTAGGCTGGGGAAAGTACTTGTTGGCGTTAGATCAGGCAAAGGCTTTTGATAGGGTTAATCATGATTACCTATGGCTGCTTCTTAGTAAGTACGGCCTGCCAGGGTGGTTCATTAATTGGCTACAAACCCTGTATGAAGGGGCTGAGAGCTTCCCTCTTGTTAATGGTTGGGTTGGAAGGCCTTTCAAAGTTGGCTCTGGTGTGCGACAGGGATGCCCTCTGAGTCCCCTACTGTATGTGTTTGCAATTGATCCCTTTATACGGAGGGTCGAGAGCAGCATGTTATGTGGGGTTCCTCTGGGTGTGCCTGGTGAGCCTCCTTTGAAGGTCATTGCCTATGCTGATGATGTATCTGTGATTGTCTCTGGGACAAATGAGGCAGAGGAGGTGGCCTCTCTAATAGCACAGTATACTGAAGCGTCGGGCTCCAAGGTCAATCATGAGAAGAGTGAAGTTTTCTGGATGGGTGAGGAGGGTGAGGGCTTTGAACTTCCGGACGCCTTCCCAATGCCCCAGCAGGAAATTAAGATCCTTGGCATTAATTTCGGTCCTGGTGATTATGGCCAAAAAAACTGGGAGCGCAGGCTGGAAATTGCCAGTGCCAAGGTTGCAGTCTGGAAGAGCTGGAAAATGTCTCTCAGGGAAAGGGTTGACCTTATCAAGACCTACCTGATCCCCATCTTTTTATACGTCAGCTTCGTCTGTGTTTTGCCAGTATCTCTCTACACCAGGGTCTACAGCGTGTTTTTCCAGATGTTATGGGGAAACCCCATGAACCTGGTGAAAAGAAATGTCACTTACCTATCCAGGCAGGAGGGTGGCCTAGGGATGGTCAACCCAGTAGTGTTTTTCTCTCTCTTGTTTCTGAAACATAATTTTGGAAGCATGTTGGCAGAGAGCCCGCCTGGCTGGGTGGGTATTTTCCAGTCCTGGTTTAAGCCCTTCCTGCGAGACTGGGAGAATGGTGGTCGGGTGAAAAGCCCTCGAGTTCCTCAGGCTCAGCTCCCGGCCTATGTTGTGAGAGTTTGTCAGCCTTTCGCAGCCGTGTATGCAGTAATTTGTGCAATGTGGCGAAGGAGGAGGAGAAGCTGTGCAAGATGAAAATCGCATTAAAGAAAAAGAAAATGGACACCAGCAAGGCGAGAGGATTGGATAAGCGGTCAAGCAAAGCAGACTTAGCTGAGCTTGAATCAGCATGTCGGCAGCAGGAAAAGTTGGTTGCGTCCCTTAAAGCAAGCAGTGGGGCCTTTAAAGAAAAATATAAAAATGAGAAGCCAATTTAAGTCCATGCAGCGCTCAGGCCCCACTGTGAAGGAGGAAGAGGCCGACCATGTGGACGAGACCCAGATGGTGGGGGATTCTCCAGCTGTACCTCCACCCAAAGTTGCAGCAGTAGCAGAGCCAGGAGCCCTGGAACCAGCATTGGAAGACTCTCTTGCTGAGGCAACACATCAGGAGTGCGTGACATCGCTGGGCATCCAGGAAGCCCCTACTGGAGCAGATCTTCCAGAGGACAGCCGCCAGCCTGAGGAGCCCATGCCAGCTAAGGACGACATCCATCTGTCCAGCCAACCTGCGGAGCGCGCCATAGGCGCTGTGTCAGGGGGTATAGAAGACTGTGGCGCTCCTTGCCCTGAAAAGGGTGAGGTGACACCAGACGTAAGTACCATCCTGGCACCCATCCGGGTTCCTGGGTGCGCCGAACTTGGTGGGCCTGGGGCCATGGGTGACTCACCCGCAGGTTTGGGTCTTGCTGGCAGGGCTTCTATTGATTCTGCTTCAGCTGGTTTGGGTGCTGTTACTGATGTTGTTGCTCCTGTTACTGCTGCTGTGTCTGGGGTTGAGTCCACAGGGGTTTATTCTATTGTTGGACTTTCTGCTAAGCTCGCTGCTGTGACTGCTGCTGTGACTGCTGCTGTGACTGCTGCTGATGATATGACTGTCCCCTCACCTGCACCTCTGGTGGACTATAAGAAGACTGTGCCACCTAATGCTGGGGCCCCTGCTGTCCGCCCTGCCCTGTATTTCATCCAGCGAGGTGGCACAGGGAGTGGGGCCAATAATTCTGTTGGTGCTGCAGTACAGCCCCCTGTGTCCTATGCCCAGGTTGCCAGGCGCGGAGGAGAAGCTGCTGGTGAGAGGATGTCTGTGCCCAGTGAGGTCAACGCCCCTGCCAGTGGCTTCAATAGGCGCAACCTGGTCCAGCTTAGGTGGGAGGGGGAGGGGCCAGTTATCACCCGGCGGGCGGTGGTGGATCTCATCCTGGGTATGGGATTTACAGCCGCAGACATTTTTGGCCTGATCAGTCCAGTGGGGAGCGCAGAACATGACTTGAGCTTCGTTAGACCAGAGGGGATGGACTTGTTTTGGGAGCGGTATGAGCTGCAAAAGCAATGTCCTGCCTGGAAGGGGTTAACTCAAATCAAGGTCTCCATGCAGCAGCTCATAAAAAACATCACCATCCTAGTAAGAAATGAGTCCATTCCCCCCTCAGATTTGACCGTCTGGCTAAGGCGTTATGGTGATGTTCTCACTCCCCTGAAAAAAATTTTGGACGATCGCGACATCTGGACCGGGGGCTGGTCAGTGACCCTGAGGCTCCGCAGGAATGGCAACCAGGTCACCCACTTGCCATCTTCTGCCTATATTGGCCGTGACCGGCTGACCATCTTTTATCCTGGTCAGCCCAAGGTTTGCCATAAATGTGGGGCCAAGGGTCACTTCAGCTCCTCCTGCTCGCTTCTTAGGTGGCTAAGGACTGCAATACGATCCGCTGTAATCTATGTAACCAGCTCGGCCACCCTTATGGTCAGTGTCCTGAGGCCTGGCACAACCTGGACAGGGAAGTGGTGCAGGAAATGCTGCGGCTGGATAGGGAGGAACATTCCCATGCTGCCCCGTCTGCGGTCCCTCCCCCCACTCAGCTGGGGGTTCCTGAGGCCCCTGTGCCTGTGCCATCTGCAGGTGGCCCTAAGGTGAATCCCCAGTCTGCCCCCAAGTCAGCAACCACTAATGTAAGACCAAGCAATATAATAGCTGAGGCGGCCCGGGGGGCTGGCACTGCAAGTACCAAGGGGGTTTCAGTAATTGTGCCCCCTGCTGTAAGATCTCGCAGGCTGGGGCTAGGTGATCCTGATCCTGCACCCCCTTCTGAGCAGGGTGGGAGTTCAGACCCCAAGACAGCGTGGTCTGGACTCTCCCCTGGGGATCAGGATTACCTGGCTTACAGGCTAGCTACAAAGAAAAAAAGGAAAAAGGGTAATGCAGTGCCGGAGCCGGGGGAGAGCAGTGGGGTGCAGCTCTCCAACAGGTTTGAGGCACTTTCTGAGGACTCATCTATTGAAATATCTTCTTTTGATTCCGAGGCTTCAGATATGGAGGAGGAAGCACCAGTCTCCTCCAGTAAGCGTTTAGGGTCAGATAGTGAGGCCGGAGGGAAGGCTAAGAGACGTTCTCCCGAATGACTCTGATAGCAGTTCCCCCTCCGATAAAGGTGGCAACCATTAATGTTGCCAGCATTAAATCAGTAAGCGCTCGTTTTATGGCCTTATTTTTTCTCAGCCAGTTTGATGCTGACATTTTATTTTTGCAGGAGACCAGATTGGCCAGTCTGGCTGACATTCACGCTGTGAAGCGGGAGTGGAGGCACGGACCCTCTTTTTGGTCTCTTGCGGCCGAGCCTTACAGCGGAGTGGCGGTGCTTTTTAAAACTGACATGGTAACTTGCCGGCGAGTCATTGAGGTGGAGATCGGGAGGTGCATGGTATTGGACGTCATTGTAAGGGGGCAGGACCCGCACCTAATAAATATCTATGGACCCCAAACTAAGTGGGACAGGAAATGCCTCTTTACAAAGATCAAGCCGTTCCTTTTTACAGCCCGGCCAGTAGTCTTTGGGGGTGATTTTAACACCGTGACTAGGCCCATGGATAGGAGAGGCTTCAAAGGCAAGCTGGGCTGCGATAGTCTCTTTTTGAATAGTATGGTTAGAGAGGCAGGTCTGGAAGATGTGCACATTAAGCACTCCCCGGACCTCACGGGCTTCACTTTTCAGCGAGGTAGCAGTCAGAGTAGGATAGACAGGTTTTTTTTGAAGGAGGGCTCGGCTTCTCAGCCTCCCCGGCTGCAGGCGGTCGAGTTCTCCGATCACCTTTTACTATCGATGGTCTTGAATGCTTCTGACACACCCCCTAGAGGAAGGGGCATCTGGAGGATGAATTCGGCTCTCCTTGAGGAGGAGTGGGTAAGACAATCCTTTGAGGAATTTTTTCAGGCACAGGTTTCCATTAAGGATTTTTGCAGCAGCAGGTCTGAGTGGTGGGAGCTGACCAAAATGAGAATTGCTGGGCTTTTCAGGGGCCTAGGAAAAAGGAAACAGCTTGATAAATACATTGCCTACCAGCGCTTGCGGAGGAAGCTTGACATCCTTGTCTCGAATGGTGGAGATCAATGAGCAATCTCTGAAGTCAAGCTTCTCCTCAGGAAGTGTCAGTATGACCGGCATGCTTCTCTGGTTCTGGAAAGGGATTATGGGAAATACCACTCGCCCGATCCCTATCAGAATTGCAGACAGGCTGCAGCTCTCAAGACTGTCCTTGGTCTAAAGGATAGTACAGGATCCCTGGTAAGATCTAAATCTGGGATCCTGGAGATCATTAGGTCCTTTTATGCTGACCTCCTGGGCAGAAAGGTTCTTGACCGGGCAAGGATGGAAAGTTTCCTGGACTCTACTCCAGGATTGGAAAATGGTGACATTTCTATCACTGGCTTGACAGAACCGGTCACGGCTGATGAGGTGGTAAGTGCAATTGATCACCTTGCCATCAAAAAGTCTCCCGGGTCAGATGGTCTGACAGCTGAATTTTATAAATGTTTTAAGACCATCCTGGCACCACATTTGGTGGAGGTTTTTAATTGCTATCTGGCAGAGGGTTCCCTCCCTCCCTCCATGAGGCGCTCGGCCGTGATCCTTCTGTCAAAAGGTAAGGACTCTTCGATGATTGAGAACTGGCGCCCCATCAGCCTTCTCAATGTCGATAGAAAGATACTGGCAAAGATTTTGTTCTGGCGCTTGTCGTCAGTGGCGGAGCAACTGCTTTCTTGTCACCAGCATTGCTCCATCCAAGGTAGAAGCACCTTCTCAGCGGTTTTAGCTGTCCGGGAAGCCTTGGAGCGGTGCAGGGCTGCAGGCTGGGGAAAGTACTTGTTGGCGTTGGATCAGGCAAAGGCTTTTGATAGGGTCAATCATGAGTACCTATGGCTGCTTCTTGGTAAGTACGGCCTGCCGGGGCGGTTCATTAATTGGCTACAAACCCTGTATGAAGGGGCTGAGAGCTTCCCTCTTGTTAATGGTTGGGTTGGAAGGCCTTTCGAAGTTGGCTCTGGGGTGCGACAGGGATGCCCCCTGAGTCCCCTACTGTATGTGTTTGCGATCGATCCCTTTATAAGGAGGGTCGAGAGCAGCATGTTATGTGGGGTTCCTCTGGGTATGCCTGGTGAGCCTCCTTTGAAGGTCATTGCCTATGCTGATGATGTATCTGTGATTGTCTCTGGGACAAATGAGGCGGAGGAGGTGGCCTCTCTTATAGCACAGTATACAGAAGCGTCGGGCTCCAAGGTCAATCATGAGAAGAGTGAAGTTTTCTGGAGGGTGAGGGCTTCGAACTTTCGGACGCCTTCCCAGTGCCCCAGCAGGAAATTAAGATCCTTGGCATAAATTTCGGTCCTGGCGATTATGGCCAAAAAAACTGGGAGCGCAGGCTGGAAATTGCCAATGCCAAGGTTGCAGTCTGGAAGAGCTGGAAAATGTCTCTCTGGGAAAGGGTTGACCTTATCAAGACCTACCTGATCCCCATCTTTTTATACGTCAGCTTCGTCTGTGTTTTGCCAGTGTCTCTCTACACCAGGGTCTACAGCGTGTTTTTCCAGATGTTATGGGGAAACCGCATGAACCTGGTGAAAAGAAATGTCACCTACCTATCTAGGCGGGAGGGTGGCCTAGGGATGGTCAACCCAGTCGTGTTTTTCTCTCTCTTGTTTCTGAAACATAATTTTGGAAGCATGTTGGCAGAGAGCCCGCCTGGCTGGGTGGGTATTTTCCAGTCCTGGTTTAAGCCCTTCCTGCGAGACTGGGAGAATGGTGGCCGGATGAAAAGCCCTCGAGTTCCTCAGGCTCAGCTCCCGGCCTATGTTGCCCCGTGCTTGAAAATACTTCGGCAATGGCAATTGACAGCAGAGGACATGAGATCTACTCCGAGGAAGCTTCTTGTGAGTCGGGTCCTGGGTCTGGCTTTTCATGAGCCATTGTCCCTCAGGGATTGCCCAGGCTCCATCATGAGGGAGGGTTTGAGGCTTATTAACTCCTCAAGAATTCTTTTGAAATACCGGGATATAGCCTGGCTCTCCTTCCAAGGAAAACTCTACCTTAGGGGGATCCGGAAGAGTCGCAGCCTGCCAGAGATAATTTGTCTCCGGGAGCAGTGTCGGGATGAGGTGGAGACTATGGACCACTTCCTGCTCCGGTGTCCCTTTAATGTAGAGGTGTGTAAACAGGTGGTGTTGGCCCTCGGTGCCCCCTTCTTCTCCCAGCTTTCCTATGCTGAATGGGTGTATGGAGCATTCAAGAACAGAGGGGATTTTTGTTTGGACACTTTATATCTAGTTAGTCTAGTGATCCGCTATTTCACTTGGAATGCACGGTGCCAGCTCTGCATTAGGAAGAAAGTCCTCCCTGTCCCGGTGGTGGTGCATGACATCCTGCATGAGGTGGGCAAGATCCGGGTGCTGGAGAGGGACAGGTGGGAACGGGGGGCCTGGATGAAGGCGTGGAGGAACATCAGGCCTCCTTGATCCCCATGACTTCCCTCTGGGTGAGGTTTCCTATCTCTTATCACCCATAGATTTTGCTGGTGAGAGGATGTCTGTGCCCAGTGAGGTCAACGCCCCTGCCAGCGTCTTCAATACGCGCAACCTGGTCCAGCTTAGGTGGGAGGGGGAGGGGCCAGTTATCACCCGGCGGGCGGTGGTGGATATCATACTGGGTATGGGATTCGCAGCCGCAGACATTTTTGCCCTGATCATTCCAGTAGTTAGTGCGAAACATGACTTAAGCTTCGTCAGACCAGAAGGAATGGATTTATTTTGGGAGCGGTACAAGCTGCTGAAGCAAGATCCTGCCTGGAAGGGGTTAACTCCCATCCAGGTCTCCAGACAGCAACTCGTGAAAAATGTCACCATACTGATTACAAATGAGTCTATTCCACTCTGATTTGACTGTCTGGCTAAAGCGTTATGGTGATGTTCTCACTCCCCTGAAGAAGATCCTAGACGATCGGGATATCTGGACTGGGGGCTGGTCAGTGACCCTGAGGCTCCGCACGAATAGCAGCCAGGTCACCCAGGACCTCCCCCGAGGATCAGGATTACCTTGCTCTCAGGTTTGCTACCAAGAAGAAAAGAAAAAAGGACAATGGAGTGCCCGAACTGGGGAAGAGCCATGGGGTGGAGCTCTTCAACCGGTTTGAGGCACTTTCTGAGGACTCAATAGAGATTTCTTCTTTTGATTCTGAGGCCTCAGATATGGAGGAGGAAACACAAGCCTCCTCCAGTAAGCGTGAGGGATCCGATAGTGAGGCCGGAGGGAAGGCTAAGAGACATTCTCCCGAATGACGGTGGAGGATTCCCCACTAAACTGCAATAGTCCCCCCTCCGATAAAGGCGGCAACCATTAATGTTGCCAGCATTAAATCAGTAAGTGCTTGTTTTATGGCCTTATTTTTTCTCAGCCAGTTTGATGCTGACATTTTGTTTTTGCAGGAGACCAGATTGGCCAGTCTGGCCGACATTCACGCTGTGAAGCAGGAGTGGAGGCACGGACCCTCTTTTTGGTCTCTTGCGGCCGAGCCTTACAGCGGAGTGGCGGTGCTTTTTAAAACCGACATGGTAACTTGCCGGCGAGTCATTGAGGTGGAGATCGGGAGGTGCATGGTCTTGGACGTCATTGTAAGGGGGCAGGACCCGCGCCTAATAAATATCTATGGACCCCAAACTAAGTGGGACAGGAAATGCCTCCTTACAAAGATCAAGCCGTTCCTTTTTACAGCCCAGCCAGTAGTCTTTGGAGGTGATTTTAACACCGTGACTAGGCCCATGGACAGGAGAGGCTTCAAAGACAAGCTGGGCTGCGATAGTCTCTTTTTGAATAGCATGGTTAGAGAGGTAGGTCTGGAAGATGTGCACATTAAGTACTCCCCAGACCTCACGGGCTTCACTTTTCAGCGAAGTAGCAGTCAGAGTAGAATAGACAGGTTTTTTTTGAAGGAGGGCTCGGCTTCTCAGCCTCCGCGGCTGCAGGCGGTCGAGTTATCCGATCACCTTTTACTATCGATGGTCTTGAATGCCTCTGGCACACCCCCTAGAGCAGGGGTACTCAAATGGCGGACCACGGTCCGAATCCGGACCACAGACGCCATTTGTCCGGACCGCTGCCCAGGGCTGGTGTAGTGTCAAGGCCACATCAGCCCGGGATCCGGCGGTGCCGGTGACAATTACCGGCCGGGGCTGTCAGAGCTGGTGTCGGGCACATGGGCGTGTAGTTGAGTACCCCTGCCATAGAGCATAGCTCCCCAGCACGAGTTCCCCACACAGTGGGAGGCTTTGAGGTTACCTGAACAGCCAGCCTGGAGGGCGGACGTGCCAGGCGTCAGGTAACAGGGCGAGCTGCCGGCTCGCGCGCCGTTTCTGGAGTGTAACATTCAGGCAAACAGTGAGCGAGCACGCCCGCTACCGTCACATCCCACCAAACAGGCAGCAATAAGGGCATTTTCGCGTTCACCTCCACTAAGCCGGACTGTGGCGATGGCCCCCGCCTGTGGTCCCCTGTTCGGGCGCCGCTTGATGACGCGCTGTCTCCTCCTCCCGCGGCTGCCCTGGACTCAATAGTCGGGCTGGCTGGATATTGCGCACGGTGAGAGCGCGCCGTTCGGTGGCTGTTTCGGTTTGCGCCCTGGTGTGAGCCATGTTCCGGAGCTCCTGGGTCGAGCCTGAGGTAATTCCCCGCCAATATGTGTATGAAAAGCGTGTGCCGCCATGGTTTGTTCTATATAGTCGCCGCTTCCAGCGCTTGATGCGCCTGGGCGTGCTCGTCCTGTCTGGGCTGGCACTCTTACTTACACCCCCCCCGGACCTTCATCCCACGGCAGACCCTGGTAAGTGGACCTCCACTGAAAGTAGTTGAGTACCCCTGCCCTAGAGGAAGGGGCATCTGGAGGATGAATTCGGCTCTCCTTGAGGAGGAAGGGGTAAGACAATCTTTTGAGGATTTTTTTCAGGCACAGGTTTCCATTAAGGATTTTTGCAGCAGCAGGTCTGAGTGGTGGGAGCTGACCAAAATGAGAATTGCTGGGCTTTTCAGGGGCCTAGGAAAAAGAAAACAACTTGATAAATACATTGCCTACCAGCTCTTGCGGAGGAAACTTGACATCCTTGTCTCGAATGGTGGAGATCAAGGGGCAATCTCTGAAGTCAAGCTTCTCCTCAGGAAGTGTCAGTATGACCGGCATGCTTCTCTGGTTCTGGAAAGGGAAATACCAGTCACCCGATCAGAATTTCAGACAGGCTGCAGCTCTCAAGACTGTCCTTGGTCTGAAGGATAGCACAGGTTGCCTGGTAAGATCTAAATCTGGGATCCTGGAAATTATTAGGTCCTTTTATTCTGACCTCCTGGGCAGAAGGGTTCTTGACCAGGCAAGGATGGAAAGTTTCCTGGACTCTACTCCAGGATTGGAAAATGGTGACCTTTCTATCACTAGCTTGACAGAGCCGGTCACTGCCGATGAGGTGGTAAGTGTGATTGATCACCTTGCCATCAAAAAGTCGCCCGGGTCATATGGTCTGACAGCTGAATTTTATAAATGTTTTAAGACCATCCTGGCACCACATTTGGTGGAGGTCTTTAATTGCTGTATGGCAGAGGGTTCCCTTCCTCCCTCCATGAGGCGCTCGGCTGTGATCCTTCTGTCAAAAGGAAAGGACTCTTCGATGATTGAGAACTGGCGCCCCATCAGCCTTCTCAATGTCGATAGAAAGATACTGGAAAAGATTTTGTTCTGGCGCTTGTCGTCAGTAGCGGAGCAACTGCTTTCCCGTCATCAGCACTGCTCCATCCAAGGTAGAAGCACCTTCTCAGCGGAGCGATGCAGGGCTGCAGGCTGGGGAAAGTACTTGTTGGCGTTAGATCAGGCAAAGGCTTTTGATAGGGTCAATCATGATTACCTATGGCTGCTTCTTGGTAAGTACGGCCTGCCAGGGCGGTTCATTAATTGGCTACAAACCCTGTATGAAGGGGCTGAGAGCTTCCCTCTTGTTAATGGTTGGGTTGGAAGGCCTTTCAAAGTTGGCTCTGGTGTGCGACAGGGATGCCCTCTGAGTCCCCTACTGTATGTGTTTGCAATCGATCCCTTTATAAGGAGGGTCGAGAGCAGCATGTTATGTGGGGTTCCTCTGGGTGTGCCTGGTGAGCCTCCTTTGAAGGTCATTGCCTATGCTGATGATGTATCTGTGATTGTCTCTGGACAAATGAGGCAGAGGAGGTGGCCTCTCTAATAGCACAGTATACAGAAGCGTCGGGCTCCAAGGTTAATCATGAGAAGAGTGAGGTTTTCTGGATGGGTGAGGAGGGTGAGGGCTTCGAACTTCCGGACGCCTTCCCAATGCCCCAGCAGGAAATTTAGATCCTTGGCATTAATTTCAGTCCTGGTGATTATGGCCAAAAAAACTGGGAGCGCAGGCTGGAAATTGCCAGTGCCAAGGTTGCAGTCTGGAAGAGCTGGAAAATATCTCTCAGGGAAAGGGTTGACCTTATCAAGACCTACCTGATCCCCATCTTTTTATACGTCAGCTTCGTCTGTGTTTTGCCAGTATCTCTCTACACCAGGGTCTACAGCGTGTTTTTTCAGATGTTATGGGGAAACCGTATGAACCTGGTGAAAAGAAATGTCACTTACCTATCCAGGCGGGAGGGTGGCCTAGGGATGGTCAACCCAGTAGTGTTTTTCTCTCTCTTGTTTCTGAAACATAATTTTGGAAGCATGTTGGCAGAGAGCTCGCCTGGCTGGGTGGATATTTTCCAGTCCTGGTTTAAGCCCTTCCTGCGAGACTGGGAGAATGGTGGCCGAGTGAAAAGCCCTCGAGTTCCTCAGGCTCAGCTCCCGGCCTATGTGGCCCCGTGCTTGAAAATAGTTTGGCAATGGCAATTGACAGCAGAGGACATGAGATCTATTCCGAGGAAGCTTCTGGTGAGTCGGGTCCTGGGTCTGGCTTTTCATGAGCCATTGTCCCTCAGGGATTGCCCAGGCTCCATCATGAGGGAGGGTTTGAGGCTTATTAACTCCTCAAGATTTCCTTTGAAATACCGGGATATAGCCTGGCTCTCCTTCCAAGGAAATCTCTACCTTAGGGGGATCCGGAAGAGTCGCAGCCTGCCAGAGATAATTTGTCTTCGTGAGGAGTGTCAGGATGAGGTGGAGACTATGGACCACTTCCTGCTCCGGTGTCCCTTTAATGTAGATGTGTGTAAACAGGTGGGGTTGGCCCTCGTTGCCCCCTTCTTCTCACAGCTTTCCTATGCTGAGTGGGTGTTTGGGGCATTCAAGAACAGAGGGGATTTTTGTTTAGACACTTTGTATCTAGTTAGTCTAGTGATCCGCTATTTCATGTGGAATGCACGGTGCCAACTCTGCATTAGGAAGAAAGTCCTCCCTGTCCCAGTGGTGGTGCATGACATCCTGCATGAGGTGGGCAAGATCCGGGTGCTTGAGAGGGACAGGTGGGAAGGGGGGTCCTGGATGAAGGCGTGGAGGAACATCAGGCCTTCTTAGTCCTCATGACTTTCCTCTGGGTGGGCTATCTCTTATCACCCATAGATTTTTTATAACAAAGACAGATTTTTGAAGAATGGCTGCATGCACAGGTGACGGGATCTCTTAGTCTTCCTGTTGATTTGTGTATAGTGTAGTGTTAGGTTGTAGATAGGATTGTATATAGAATATTGGATATTATATATTATATGCCGAATTGTTAGGCCTGTTTCTTTTTGTTTAGTTATTATTTATTTTATTTTATTTATTTATTACTGTAACTTTGTATATATTGTATATATTGTATATGATTGCTTGATTTTACTTAATAAAAAAAGTTACAATCTATTAGGGTATAAGGGAGGATACAGGAGGAGGAAGAGCTTACAATCTATTAGGGTATAAGGGAGGATACAGAAGGAGAATAGCTTACAATCTATTAGGGAATAAGGGAGGATACAGGAGGAGGAAGAGCTTACAATCTATTAGGGTATAAGGGAGGATACAGAAGGAGAAGAGCTTACAATCTGTTAGGGTATAGGGGGGCGGGTTGACAGGAGGGTTGGTTGTTGGGTATTTAGATGTGCGAGTGGGCAGGTAGGTAGGAAGGTGGGTGGGTGACTGCCACCTCCACTCCAGAATCTGCTGATTCTGCCTACACACCACTCCAGACTGATGCTGGCCCAGGGTCTGGGTAGGTAGGTAAGTGGCAGGTATATAGATAGGTGGGTGGGTTATTATGCAGTTGGATTAGTAGGTGGGTGAGTGAGCAGGTGGGTAGGGCAGGTAAGTCAGTGGGGTGGGTTAAGCAACACATTGCACCATTTAATTCTTATTAGCATTTAGAGGTTTATTGGAACACAGTACAGCAACAGCATGGACATACCTGGAGTAACTTCACTGCCCAGTTGGAGAATCCTTTCTGTTGTTCTGTTGTTCATCTGTCCTTGAATCAACATGGTGCCTGCAGGCTGCTATATTGTCCTCGTGGGTGAGCAACACACACACACCTCTCCCACCCCCCTTCCTCTCCTTTCCTCTCCTGCAGCCCTCACACAGACGCTCTCCCCCCTCCCTACTCTTCCCCAACCCGACCTTGGCTCCAGCCATCATCACTCACACTTCCTCTCCCGTTGTCCTCCCGTCACTATCTCTATCTCCACAGTAATCATTCACGTCATCCTCTCCCTCGCGCTGGCCGGCCACCATGCCTGGAAGCGGAAGTGCTGGCTTCTGCTGTGCTCTGGGCTGGCCTCCGCGGTGGGGGAAACAAGAGCAATGTTTTTTGTTCCGTCCTGTAAGATTTGCATAAAACAAACCAAGGCTTGCACGGGCGTCCCTCACCACTGCCGATCGCTTCATTGCTGGCCTGCCACCGTCGGATAACAGATTGCAGACGCAGACCATAACCCACAGGTTGGTGGAGGCCCCCCTCTGAAGGGAAAGTGGTGGAGGCCCCTTGCACCCCTCCTTTAATCCAGCCCTGGCTGCGCCCGAGGCCAGTGCCTCATTCGCCTCATGGCTGCTACAGCTCTGCCGCATGCTACGCTAGGTTACAGCGCCCGAAACCTGCTTGAATGCGTCTACTAAAGGTCGCTCTAAGCGCAGCTACATAGACGTTCACATGCCAATATGTGGTGCTAGTGTTAAATCAGCCTCCATATTGCTTTCATATTATAGTATGGTATGTAAGCTTTATACCAGAGTTGCTCAAACTTTTGAAGTGGGTGGGTCACTTTGGAAACTGGTGGTGGGTCACAATAATGAGGTTCAGAATTCTGAAATTTTGAATAACCTAATGGAGATTTGTTACAACAATCAGTATACCCACTGCCCCCACAAACTACATTTGATTGATTTTTTTTTATAATATGCCGGGCCTTAGGGTTTAGGGTTCATGCTGCCCTATGCACTTTCAGTGCTCAACCCCACCCCCGTTTATCTTGATATGCATACTTACCTAAAAATACCCATTCTGCACCTGCAGTACTTTCCCTGGAGAGAAGACAAAGGCCTGGGCTTCTGCTGAGAAAAGGGCTTCAGGAATGAACCAAGCAGAGGTATATTTGTAAGATAAGTATGCACATTTTCTTTTTAATCGGTTTCAGGATTTCTCTAACTTGGGTGGTGTTGGCAAGATATTCATAAAGCTGTAATAAAGTTTTCATGTAGAAAAAAATACTTAAAAAAGGGAGGAAAAAAAGGAACAAGAAAATGTGGAAAAGAGAAAGATGGGGGAAGATTAAATGAGGAATATGTAGAAAAGGTAAAACGAGATGGAGGGCGTGTGATGTGAAGGTGATGAAGAGAAGGTAAAAAGAACGGAAGGCATAGAGAATCTCTGTGCACCTGTCCACCTAGCGAACCTGATTGGCTTCTGACAGTCATGTGGGGCCAGGGCATGCAGAAATAATAAGAGGCCTGGTTATACCTGGGGTATACTTGGCACCCCACATAGTTCTCCCCACTTAGGGCCACACTAGACACCTTTGAGTACTTGATGTTCACACTGGGCCAGCTGGGGCCTATAGTTACCCAGGTCATAGAGAGCAAGATCGTCTACATCATATAGAACAAAGCCCCAACTGCGGCTTCCTCTCTGTCTGGGTAACTACAAGGCCCCAGCTGTCCCCCGGGAACAACAAGACCCAGCTGCTTCCCCTCCAGTGCCCTGGAGAACAACAAGGCCCGGCTGCCTCAGGAGAAGCAACAAGGTCCGGCTGTCCCAGGAGAAACAACAATGCCCGGCTACCCCAGGAGGAGCAACAAGGCCAGCTGCCCCAGGAGGAGCAACAAGGCCGGCTGCCCCAGGAGGAGCAACAAGGCCGGCTGCCCCAGGAGGAGCAACAAGGCCGGCTGCCCCAGGAGGAGAAACAAGGCCCGACTGCCTCAGGAGAAGCAACAGGGTCCGGCTGAAGATAGAAAGACAGAGAGACCAGCAGTCACACCGAGGCTGAGATGATAATGTCCTTCCTTGCTAGGCTTTTTTCCTTGTGAGAATTAGATTGCATCAATGCCCCCAGAGGTGAGGTGAAAAGAGGAAACTGCAGGCTGTAAGCAGCTTCTATAAAATGCGACCAGCCCAGCACCTTACCAGCCCTGTACACATTAATATTACAGATAAAAAAGGCACCCCCTAGCGACCATGCACCACTAGGCATCTGTCTATAGATGCCTAATGGTAAATAAGCATCTGCTCATATGTCCTTCCACCATAACACTCTATTACCACATTTATATCTAACAATCCCCACATGCTGATTGCCTCACCTCTCCAAAAATATGGGTCTCATATTTATAGTCCACCCCCCATCAATCCCAAATCATAACTGTATATCTTTTACTAAACCCATCTAAACCCCTACCAATGCCACCTGGCGGGTGGTGTTGCACTATCATTGTCACCCCGTTTCCCCAAGCCACCGCTACCTGCCACCTCTGTTTGACAACGCACACCTCCATTACCACCCGCCTCCCAACCTCTTATCCTTACGGAGCCACTATTTACCTACCTTTATGCGCAGGTTCTTTTTACCCCTCCCAATTTCCCCACAACAGGTCAGGGGCCACATCAGATGGGCCAAGGGCCACATGAGGCTCCCATGCTAGAGTTGTTATTTGGGTGATTTGGTTTGATCAAATTAAATTTGCAAAATTCAGGTATAATTAGACCAACTTCATGTCTTTATAGCTGACTAAGGGGGTTATTTAAGAAGGGATAGCGCCAGGTAGTGCCTCGTAGAGGTAGGCAGTGTCTGGTGAACGCCGGGCGCTGTATGCAAAACCACATTTAAGAAAGCGGATCTGGTGAGCGCCTCTAACAGCGCCATGTAGCGTCACATGTATTATTACAGGCGGCTCAGCGTATAGCGCCGGCACTCTAGGCTCAGGAGCTCCATGTAGTTGTCTATAAACAGTGTTTTTGGCAATTTACATTTTATATTTTTGCTAAAATCATTGTGTGACCTCGGCTGCAAACAAACACATTTATACATTTTTATGCAGAATTGTATTTAGAGGTCTGGCACTGAAGTGTTATTGTCCCAGTGTTTAAACAATGTTATTCCATGTGTTTTCGCTCTGTTACTGGTGGATATGTGTTCTAAAACAGACTTTAATTACACAGCATCTGGCGCTCTATGCTACAGCGCCCAGTTTTAGAGCGCCGACCCTGTGTGTGTCTAGTGTTTTGTTAAATATGGTGTGGAGCGCCAAGTGCTGGACGCACTGAGCTGGCGCTACCTCTCGCTCACTGCAGCGCTGTACTGTTGTTAGAGCGCCAAACACACATCACATTCATCAATGCCGGCCAGGTTACTAGAGCGGCAGAGACGCTCTGTTACAGCGCCCGATACCCGCTTACAGCGTCTACTAGCGGTTGCTCCAAGCGGTGCTATACAGCCACTCATCTGGCAATACCTGGGGTAATGAATCAGCCTCAATCCCCTCGATTCAAAGAGCAAAAGTTAAGTGATTTCGTATCGAGAATCGTAAGTTTGGGTGGGTGTTTGTCATTTTTTCTGGTTTTTTTGGCCATTTCGTATTCGCACGATCGTTCGCGCATAGACGTATATGAACATACGCATTTCGTACGAGAATCGTATAATTTGCGTTAGTTCGTGTGTTTTTCCCGTCCAAATCGTATTATTTGCGTCCGATCCTATTTTTTACGTCCTTCACATGGGCTTGCGCCCAATTCAGAGAGGTGATTGCTAATTGTTTTGAAGCCCATTAAAGAGCTGCTTTACGAAATGTTTGCCGGCAGCTATTTGGCCTCGGGAGTAGGATGGAGCGGAGCGAGTTTGTGGCACATCAAGGGCTTATGCTTTTTGGCATTGAGTTGATCGAGATGTCTGAGAGCAGATTGCCCCTGCGTCGTCGCATGAACATCGATAGCATGAATGATGTTGAGCTGTTCGAGCTGACCAGGCTTAATCGCGCTTCCCTCCATAAATTATATAGTGAGCTGCGGCCATGGTTAGCCCGCACCACAAGGAAGGGGCATGCAATTTCAGGTATGACCAAGATGCTTGGCTGCCTGCAATTTTTGGCGAACGGCTCGTTCCAGAGGCTGGGTGCCCTCTCTGTGGGGATGTCACAGCCTACGCTGAGCCGCGCACTGTTTAAATTTTTGGAAGGCATGGCTGCCATAACTCAAAAATATATTTATTTTCCTGATGATATGGCAGCCAGAAACGCCATTAAGCTTGGGTTTTATAATGTGGCCGACATGCCCAACGTTATTGGTGCAATTGACTGCACACATGTGGCACTCGTACCTAGGGCAGCCGACGAGTATATATATAGGTATTGAGATTGGTTATTATGTTGCCCAACGTGTCATGTAACCTGTTTTCCTTTGCGGCAGCATATTTGTTTATCCCTCATTTGTGTAGCTGCTTTATCTCGGCTTTTCATTAGTCTTTCCCAATAGAGTGCAGACATGTTTTGTGGTTAATTTATTAGTTTGGGTCAAATATCAATTACCCTTTTTGTATGTTTTTTCCTTAAGGAATCGTAAAATGGGACACTCACTTAATGTCCAGGCCGTGGTTGGTCCGGATATGCGGTTTATGAGTGTCCTTGCCGGCTACCCCGGATCGTCCCACGACTCCTATATCCTCCGGCGATCTGGGTTGTTTCGGAGATTTGAGGCAGGTGAATTTTCGGGGGCATGGCTGCTTGGTAAGTGTGTCCTATTTGTGTGTTATTAAATGTGGCATTAATCTTGTATTTGTTGATATGTTTTTTAAGGATAAATTTACAGAAGCGTACAACTGCCTTTTTCTTGGCTCATATATTAGGAACTTACCCAAAAAATCCTTGTCTCGCTGTGGCCTTCAGAATGTTTTCCCTTTAGTTAGGATGTCTGTAAGTTCCTTGTGCCTAAATATATTGGTTTGGAGTTTATACCCAAGGATCTTTGACCTTTGGCTCCTTTGGGACTATTGGTCTTTAAATGTCAAAGTGGACTTAAACTGCATACATTGTATTTTCCAGTGAAATGTGGATAGGGATCTTTGACCTTTGGCTCCTTTGGTACTATTGGTCGTTAAATGTCAAAGTGGACTTAAACTGCATACATTGTAGTTTCCAGAGAAATGTGGATAGGCCCTCCGCAGCATCCTAATTGTAACATGTCTGAAAACTACAAATATATGTAAAATACAAATACCCTTGGCCGTGCAGATGTTTGTTAATTAATTGGTATATAGAAGTGCCATTTTTATTTAGGTGATACCTTAGTGCAATTTTTGTGGGCCCTAATGTGCCCTGTTTTTTTTTGGGAACACTTTACCTTACATCATTAGGATATCTGTGAAATTTTGGGTGTTGGTTGTGTTGCCTTTTTAATTTTGATTACATTTAATTCTCTGTTTAAGGTGATTCCGGGTACCCACTTCTACCCTGGCTCATGACGCCTGTGCTGCGGCCCCAGGATGCCTCTCAGGAAGCGTATAACCGTGCGCATCGCAAGACCCGGGCTGTTGTGGAGAGGGCCTTTGGTCTGCTGAAGACACGTTTTCGTTGCCTTGACCATACTGGGGGGGCCCTGCAATATGATCCCAAGAAAGTGATCGACATTATAATGGCATGTGCTGTTTTGCACAATTTTGCCATCATGGAACGTGTCCCACGTTATGTGGACAGCCTGCCCTCTTCAGCCGTCGAGGATGAAGCCGAGAATTTTGAGGGGCCCCCCAGTGAGTCTGGCCAATCTGTTCGAGCCAACCTGATCAGCCAGCATTTTAGTTAACTTTTTTCCCTGTCTCACCATTCTGTATGTCTGTGTTATCCTTTTTGAAACATATGTTGTTTTGCCGTAATGTGGCATTACCTCTAAGTAAAACATTTAGACCTTAATTGTTGCCTAATGTATTTCATGTAGTTTCCTTAGCTTTCGCTTTGCATTGTTACACCTCTTCAAACCAAAATTATCTGGTTTAGGCCAAGCTGTTAAAAATGTCTTCCCACTAAAAACGCCACAAGTATTGGAAGTGAAATTTTTGTTTTACTTTGAAAATGAAAAATTATAGTGGTTAACAGAAATCAGGCCACATACATCTGTGGTAACAAATGGATAACATTAAAAAAAAAACATCGAGCACATCTACACCTGGAAGTGAGTGGCACAACCAAACAAGGACACCCAGTCCAAAGGCCAGCCTAGTCCAGTCATTAATATTGCCTGTGCCCAGGGATATTTGGGCATGGCCATAATGTCACACAAACATGTCTGCAAACAGGAGGAGCACCAACCAAATACATAGGTAAAGCCATAAGTGGCCAGATAAACTCCACATAGACCTATGGCATTGGCTAGTGGCCTTAAGCATTACTCTAAGGAGCTATATGGGAGCAAATACAAAACACAACCTGCCAGAGCAACACAAAATGGATTGTTTGAAACCTCAAAGGACAAGTAAATACAGTGGGGGTTAAGAGAAAAGATGTCCCACACACCCATGGCTTAATAGGGTGGCTGCCCATAATACCCAGGTGGAGGTCCAGGTGGAGGTCCATGGGAATGGGACCTAGCCTGGGCCATGGCAGCATTGTGAATTTGAAACTGCTCCACAATGTTTCTCTGCATATTGGTCATCTCAGCCATGGCTGACTGGATGCCATTACTTGCATTGGCCACGTTGCTGTTGAGGGTACGCAACTCCGCGAGGATGCCCTGTAGACTGGTATGGATGTTCACCATGTCGGCATGCCTTTGCTCACGCTCTGTAACGAGCTGGGCGTCATAAGAGTCCCTTTGTTGGGTCCATAATTGAAGCAGGGCACTCTGCCTCCCCTGGGAAATTGTGGGGCGGCGTAATGGCGTCCGCCGCACAATTACCCTGGCTCTTGGGCGTGCCCTGCCGCGTGGTGTCGTACCCTCAACAGCAACCGGCCTGCTTTGCAAATCCTCAGCAGCAGAGTGAACACTGGGGACTGTAGTGTCAGTCTCCCCATGTGCAAGCACAATGGATGGAGATTCACTCTGCTGCTGAGGATTGGCCAGAGAAACATTATGGAGCAGTTCCAAATTGGGACCCAGGGGGAGTTCATCCGACGTGCCCTGTACGGAGACATCATCATCTTCCTCCATGTCCTGGATCTCTTCCATGAGTGTGCGGGTCTGTAGGGACATATCAAAAAAAAAAAGGCTAAGTTTGCGTCCCAATTTTGGATTTCAACAGTTTAACACATTCTTAAGCACTTGTTAGTATTTATGCTACTAAATTAACTTACCGAAAATCTCTGATCTGGGCTCCGATGCTGTACGGACCTGGTAGGCATAACCAAACTGGGGGGTGAGTTTACCCTTGCTGAGGGATCATGCTGGGCTGAAGAAGAGAAAAAAATACCACGTAAACACACACACATAACCTTTTTTTTTGATAGGTAATCAAATATAGCTCTATTTGTAATATTATTCAACTCTAGAGCAATGGTGACCTTTGTTCAAACCCACGCAAGTTTACATAGGTGCAATGGCTCGGACAAACTGCTAAGTGACCTCAGTTCTAAGTCATGAAGTGTACCCAGTCAGCATCCAACTTTCAAGGCACATTTTTGGATTTAGCCTACCATTCGCTAGGTCCGGGGTACTCAAACAATTGTTTGAAACGCCCATTTAAAGGTATGTGGTGAGAGGTGAATGTCTGGCCATGGTGCTGACGCAGGGGGTGTCTAGTTAAAAATAAAGACACTGGTGGAGGGGCTGGAGATTTCTAAGTGCCAACTAATAAAGGCTGCTTGCCCTTGCTGGGCTGGATGGGCCAGAGCTGAGGGGACAGGGATTGGATGGCTAAAGGGGGGAGTTAACGTATTGATGGTGATGGGATGGATGGAGCCAATCTGTTACAAATGTATGGGGCTTATGTGGGGGGGGGCATGGGGGGACTGTGGCACATGGGCCAGAGCAGGGGCAGCGGGACACGATTGTGGCCAGTGAAAATTTAAATAAGTTACTGTGTACCTTGCAATGCCACTTCCTGGGCAGTACTTCATATTGCAATGCTATGTTTCACGGAGCCATGACATTGGGCAGGAGACCAACCACTACATGGCCGATCAAGGGGGCAGCTCTGAGCACGTCAACACAGAAGTAACTGAGTGCAGGGCTGTCTGGGCAGGGGTCCTTGAATGTGGTGGCAAGGTCCGCATTGGGACCCCGGGCCGCCAGTTGAGTCTCGCTGCTCTTGGTCACATATGTTTGTGGGTGGCTAATTAAATTGTTAACTCAAACACAACTCACACAAGCAAAAGGCAACCCATACATAATGATGTGTGTTTTGTGATTGATTCAAAATATCTCACTTATCTTGCGAAACTTCATGACTTTAACAATACAATTGGACATTTGAACTTTGCCATAATGGCTGTGGGCCTAAATGTGTGATTCCCAGGGCCAAAAAGAGGACACAAACAGCCACAGTAGTGCGAGGCCAAGCAAGGCAAACCATAGGGGCATCCCGTTAGCTTGTTACTAGTGAACTGTAGATTATTTAGCAAACAGGCAAACATGCAGATTTAAGAGTACTCACCGTGGGTACGGGTCGGTGAGTCTGTGTCCCTTAGACCAGCATGTCCACCGACCGCGACCGGATGGAGAAGTCCAAGCACAATCTCCTCAGCAGGGGTAAACTCCAATTTAGATGGAAAGCCACCGCCAGTTTTCATGCTGAAAAGAGAAAATCGTTTGGTACTCAGAAAAGGTGCATACAGTACATCCAAAACATTAGATTTAGCGTAAACATTTAGTTACCTGTAATTATGCCTTTTAATTTCTTTTTGCCGTACAGCATACTTCAGATCAGAGATTTTCTTCTGAATTTGGGACACATCTTTCCTCTCTTCCCCCGCTGCATTTACTTGTCGGAGGATGGTTTCAAACAATTCCATCTTGCGCTGCTTGGTGGTGTGTTTGGATTTGCTCCCATATAGCTCGTCATAGTATAATGTAAGGCCACTAGCCAATGCCATATTTTGGTCATGGGAGAATCTCCCACTCAACTGGCCGCGGCGCAATGTGCGGCCAGATGGTTGGCTTGGCTGCTCCTCCATGTGTGCAGACACATGTGGTGACATTATGGCCTGGGGCTGGGTAGGGGAATGGCCGGATTGGTGGCTTCCCAATGACTGGACTGGACTGGCCAAGGGACTGGGTGTTCTTGCGTGGCTGGCCACCGAACTTCCAGGTGTAGATGTGGTCATGGGGGCAATTCGGGGCCCTCTTGGGGGGCTAGGTTCCCGGCTGGTGCCAGGTCGGGGGCTCTGTTCCCGGCTGGTGCCAGGTCGGGGGCTTCTGGCCCTGGATTGGGTTCTTCTGGGCCTGTAGGGGCTTCTGGCCCTGGATTGGGTTCGTCTGGGCCTGTCGGGGCTTCTGGCCCTGGATTGGGTTCTTCTGGGCCTGTAGGGGCTTCTGGCCCTGGATTGGGTTCGTCTGGGCCTGTCGGGGCTTCTGGCCCTGGATTGGGTTCTTCTGGCCCTGTAGGGGCTTCTGGCCCTGGATTGGGTTCGTCTGGGCCTGTCGGGGCTTCTGGCCCTGGATTGGGTTCTTCTGGCCCTGTAGGGGCTTCTGGCCCTGGATTGGGTTCTTCTGGGCCTGTCGGGGCTTCTGGCCCTGGATTGGGATCTGCGGGCCCTGTAGGGGCTTCTGGCCCTGGATTGGGATCTGCGGGCCCTGTCGGGGCTTCTGGCCCTGGTTTGGGATCTGCGGGCCCTGTAGGGGCTTCTGGCCCTGGATTGGGTTCTTCTGGGCCTGTCGGGGCTTCTGGCCCTGGATTGGGATCTGCGGGCCCTGTCGGGGCTTCTGGCCCTGGTTTGGGATCTGCGGGCCCTGTAGGGGCTTCTGGCCCTGGATTGGGTTCTTCTGGGCCTGTCGGGGCTTCTGGCCCTGGATTGGGATCTGCGGGCCCTGTAGGGGCTTCTGGCCCTGGTTTGGGATCTGCGGCCTCTGGATGGGCTTCGGGGCCTGGATGGGGTTCGGGCCCTGGATGGGGTTCGGGCCCTGTCTGGGCTTCGTGCCCTGGATTGTGTTCTTCGCCCTCTGGCTGTGCTTCGGGCCCTGGATGGGGTTCGGGCCCTGCGGCGGGGCATGGGTTTCCGAACTGCCCTACTTGAAGGCATGGCCGGTGTGGGCTCACTGGTGCTGCCTGTTCTGGGGGCAGAGGTGGTGGGTGCTGCAGTTGCCAGCTTTTTGGCTGCAGGAGGGGCACGAGGCTTGGGGCCCCTTTTTTGGGTACCTGAGGGTCCAGGGTCCCTTGGTGGGGCCGAGGTGGGAGTCTTGGATCTCAGTTTTCGGCCAGCTTGCTGGGACCTTGTGGTGGGGCCCTCCGCGGTCTTGCTTGCCTGGGGTCGCTTGCTCATCGCCTTTTTTGGTGCCATCGTACACAAATGCTCAAAGAGAATGAGCTTGGGGGGAAGGGACCTTTAAATAATGAGCCCAGCGTGTGACGCCTATGCGCACGACTACGCGCTCGTACGAACGTACGTTCGAGCGGAACCAGGAAACCGCTGGGGTTTCACTTATCTGCTGCCTGGAAGAAGACTAAAGATGGCGCCCACTATCTTCACCCGTCAACAGGAAGAGATCCTCATGCTGGTAAGTGGCTGCCTGTGCATTTTAATAGAATAGTCAATGATGGCCTAAATGTAAATGATGCGTTGGGAACTAGTTTGGGGTCTCTTAATGTTTAATCACTGGCTCCTCACACTTCATCCTCAAGGGCCGAGCCTGGCCACGTTTTCACCTGTCTATGCTGATGTCCTAATTCGGCCAATTGCTCCGGCTTAGCAACAGTTAATTAACCTGTGGAGTAGCGGGGCGAGCTGTCAAACCTGGCCTGTCTCGGACCTTGATGCGGATGTTTGAGGAACACTGTTTTCCTAAGCCATAAAAACACAACGGGAAGCCACACACGTGGTCCAAAAGCCTAAGCATTAGGCTACATCTTGGATGTTTAAACCATCCTAACATGCCATAGATGCAGGTGGCCTGATTCTTGATGTTGGCTATTATCTGTATGTACATGGTGTGTGATACATATAACATAAGACCAGACTGTCAATCACAGTCAACGTCCTCTTTAAGGCACTCCCCAAAAATGGCGGACAATCGAAATGTGTGTGTTAATGACATTAAATTCTCAACTTGTGATGCAACACATATGGGTCTGTGTGTAAAAGTAAAAGCTCTGTGTCCATTATGTTTTTCAGATCATGCTTCAGCGCCGGTATGACTTCGCGCCCAATGTGTGCGAGAAAAGGGACATCGCCCGGGAGATCATCGCCGAGATCCACCGTGTGACCAGCACCACCTTCACTCACACCCAGATAATGCAGCATTGGTCGGACCTGAAGCGTCTGCACATGCCCCGGGTGCGGAGGTTTTTTGGGATCCATTTCCCAAGTAAGTACAAAGCAATTGCATGGTATATGTTCCAAATGTCTAAGTTATGCCTTTATTTATAATGACTTTTCTTTGGTAGTGTTGGAAATGGATTTCAGAATTCGCCGCACCCGGAGACGTACAGGCCGACCAGTGCTGCATGACTCTGCATCTGTGAGTGAAGGTGGTGGATCTCCCGGGCGACGGACCTACCCCTCCTCTGTGGCCTCCTCAGACCAGCCCCTGGACCTTACCACAGAGGAGGGGCCAAGGCGCGTGGGCGTGGAGTCATACCTGGCCACGCATGGGGAAGGCTCTGGTATGTCACTCTTCATGTATAGGCACAAAGATATACATGGCAGGCCAAAAACTAAGTTATCCTTTATTATGTATTTGTAGAAGCTTCAGGAGCGGGTGAGATAGTGGAGGAGGAGGCAGCAGAGATGCTTGAAGTCGATCCTGGCGAAGGTGAGTGATGTCAGCCAGACTGGGAGCCAGATATGTTGGGGATAGTGACTCTCTACAAGTACTAACCAAATGTCACATGTTTCTCCAGGGACTTCTTCACAGCAGAGCCAGGACCAAGGGCAGCCTGTTGGCCCCAACCAGCCATCTGTCGGCCACCAACTCCGTAAGTCTCCATGCCATTATTCATATTAATGTTTGGTTAGCTAATAACACACACATAACTAAAGGCGTAGCCAATGTGTAGTTCACACTTTAATGTGGGCACTTCGTTAGCTTAAAGAGGACCCTAACTAGTATTAAGAACCAAAGACTTAGCCATCACACTGTACCTACAGATTAGAAACATGGAAAAACACCCTTCACCCATCTAATGCATGTTATTAGACAGAACAAAACCAATATTGGGGAATATGGAATGCACAATATTTACAGGCAGCATGGGATACAGATTGAAAAAAGGAAGGTGCTGCCATGCATTGTGTGAGTGATGACCTTTCCCTCAACCCAGCTATGCTCTGGATTCCCAACGCACCACTGTAACCTACTCCCCTGTACTTTATCCAACTCTCCACTCCTCATTAAGTGTTATGCTTCAGAGTCCAGATGGCGGCGCTGTAATCCCCAAAAAACCCTAACTAACTTTGAGGTGGTGCAGAATCATTTGTGAATAGTTTTTGGTTTTCATTAAATAATGTTGAAGGTCCGGTTTAAGGAGTTTAAACACTTACCTGTGGGAAATGCATTAACTGTATCCCTTTGAAGAAGGACATATGTCATGCATTTACATGTATTTGATTAACCCTAAATCTATTTCCAGCATACAAACCGGTCTGGGACTCCTATTTATGTTTCTTTCTCTATTGGTTACAGGGATGATCCCCCAAACCTTGGCGGGAAAAAAAAAAAGAATTAAGGAGTTGGTGGCCGAGCTGCTGGCCATACAGGCGACGTTGGGGCCAACAGATGAAGAAGACGAGGAGGATTAGTGCCCTTGGTCCTGGCTCCTTTCTTCCAGTTGTTTTTAAATGGTTCCAAATTTTTAAACTTTTTTTATTGGTTTGGTGAAAAACCAAAAAAGTTGTTTTAAAAAAAAAAAAAAAAAAAACAAAAAAAAAAAAAAGTTTTCCAGTTAAAAAAAAACAAAACAATTTTAGGTGTTTTTACTTGCCCAAAACCAAAAAAATTTTTACAATTATTCCAAAAAAAAATAAGAAAATATTTTAAATAAATTATATTTTAAGCCTTCCAAAATGTGTCTTTTCTAATATGCACACACCCAAAAAATTACACAAACCAGAAACAACACACTTCGAAACATATAGACATATGTAAATTATGTGATATTCTTACGTTTTAGGGACCGAGAAATGAAGTGGGATGCAGCCGCTAAGGGGTTTAGGTAAGTTTGAGGGACCGAGAACTGAAGTTGGATGCAAGCGCTAAGGGGTTTAGGTAAGTTTGAGGGACCGAGAACTGAAGTTGGATGCAGCCGCTATGGGGTTTAGGTAAGTTTTAGGGACCGAGAACTGAAGTGGGATGCAGCCGCTAAGGGGTTTAGGTAAGTTTGAGGGACCGAGAACTGAAGTTGGATGCAGCCGCTATGGGGTTTAGGTAAGTTTTAGGGACCGAGAAATGAAGTTGGATGCAGCCGCTAAGGGGTTTAGGTAAGTTTGAGGGACCGAGAACTGAAGTGGGATGCAAGCGCTAAGGGGTTTAGGTAAGTTTGAGGGACCGAGAACTGAAGTGGGATGCAAGCGCTAAGGGGTTTAGGTAAGTTTGAGGGACCGAGAACTGAAGTTGGATGCAGCCGCTATGGGGTTTAGGTAAGTTTTAGGGACCGAGAAATGAAGTTGGATGCAGCCGCTAAGGGGTTTAGGTAAGTTTGAGGGACCGAGAACTGAAGTGGGATGCAAGCGCTAAGGGGTTTAGGTAAGTTTGAGGGACCGAGAACTGAAGTGGGATGCAAGCGCTAAGGGGTTTAGGTAAGTTTGAGGGACCGAGAACTGAAGTTGGATGCAGCCGCTATGGGGTTTAGGTAAGTTTTAGGGACCGAGAAATGAAGTTGGATGCAGCCGCTAAGGGGTTTAGGTAAGTTTGAGGGACCGAGAACTGAAGTTGGATGCAGCCGCTATGGGGTTTAGGTAAGTTTTAGGGACCGAGAAATGAAGTTGGATGCAGCCGCTAAGGGGTTTAGGTAAGTTTGAGGGACCGAGAACTGAAGTGGGATGCAGCCGCTAAGGGGTTTAGGTAAGTTTGAGGGACCGAGAACTGAAGTGGGATGCAAGCGCTAAGGGGTTTAGGTAAGTTTGAGGGACCGAGAAATGAAGTTGGATGCAGCCGCTATGGGGTTTAGGTAAGTTTTAGGGACCGAGAAATGAAGTGGGATGCAGCCGCTATGGGGTTTAGGTAAGTTTGAGGGACCGAGAAATGAAGTTGGATGCAGCCGCTAAGGGGTTTAGGTAAGTTTGAGGGACCGAGAAATGAAGTGGGATGCAGCCACTAAGGGGTTTAGGTAAGTTTGAGGGACCGAGAAATGAAGTTGGATGCAAGCGCTAAGGGGTTTAGGTAAGTTTCTGGTTGAGGGTGCGCATGCGCAAGATCTTATATCCAGAGGCTAACGCAAGTAATTGGAAGAGCTTGACGATGGAAGCTGCCGAAAAAACAGGCTGCCGCCGCAACAGGTGAGCACATGAACGTGATTTTTACGATTGCCAACTGACTGAGGCAAGTTCGGGAGATAGCATACGAACGGACGTATCTTTTAGGATAGAAACGTATTTGCTTATTGAATCACTCGCAAGTTCATACGAACGCACGAGCGGACGTGAAAAATAGGATGATCGTGACCCAAATCCAAGCTGTTACATGTTTCTTTGAATCAACCTTAATGTATCTATACCTGATGCATTCAGGTTTGGGATATCCCCATTAAATCCTCTGGTTGACCAATAACCTTACAGTAAACCTTGCTCCCACAGTGCATGCATGGGCCCCTGGTGACATCACCAGCTTCTCTCCATCCCCTGCATGTACCTGAATGGATGGTGCACACAGCTGCTAGTGGGAGGCAACCGGCAATTCATTTATTCATGATTCATTGTCAGGCATAACTACACATATAGTATTATTAGAGGAGATTCTGCTATGTATTGTGGGATTGCACGGTCATGGTGAGGGAAAACTTTTGACATAAGGGGGCATCCCAAATGATCAAAATCCAGGGATTTGATTCACTTTAGCTTCATTCATTCATCTACATAAATAACCCCTCTTCATTGTATAGATTAAACCTTATTTATAATAAAATTGTGGGTGTCCAATTGTAATTAGCTGAAAAGGGAAGTATTTAAAGTGGACCAATTGTCAGAATTGTCATGATCCTGGATTGGTGTGACCCCCTCCCCCACTCACTGTGCATGTGTAGGCTGTTGTCCAATCAGTGCTGTATGCTGAAAATTGACCTGGCAACAGAGGGTGGAAAAATCTCTAGGTAAGCTGGCACTGAAAGGGTTAAAGGGGCAGTCTGCCCTTTTTAAAAGCTCCCCACCCTGCCACCCTTACCTAGTGCTGAAGTAGGCTGAAAAAACACTTAGGCACCCAATCCAGTGCCGACTATCAACCAACTAAAGTTAATGGGCGAGCGGGAGAGCACACAGGGCAGGGGCCACACTCTATGGACTGCACCAGGTGGCTGAAGCAAGACGGCAAAAGCAAGACAAAAGGCACTTACCTGCCAGTCTAGACTCGAAAATCTTCCTGCCTACCAGTTTTCAGTGCACCCGGCTCAGCTGCAGACATGGCGCTTTTTCCCTCGCCTTGCTGCACATCCCTGCGGCCAATCCTATGGGAGCATCTTCCCTTGTAGATTGGCAGCAGTGCACACATTACAAGGCCGACAAAGAAGTGTAATGCTCACAGCGTGCCTAAAACACGAGGACAGGAGTCCTGTATCGCTGTATCTGCTGTCGCCTGCACACAGACACCCGGCTCAGTACAGCAGTGGGCGTGGCCAATGCTTGAGCACCAGCCACACCCACCGCTGAATAAAGCCGGGTGTCAGTGTGTGCAGGTGTCGCTGCGAAGAAGGCGGCAGATACAGCTGACTTCACCGCTTCTTCTCCACGGCGCCACCTGCATACACTGACATGCGGCTTTATTAAGCGTGGGCGTTGTCGACGCTCGAGCATCAACCATGCCCACTGCTGTACCGAGCCGGGTGTCTGTGTGCAGGCGGCTGCAAATACAGCGAAGACAGCAGTGACAGCAGGAAGGAAGAAAAGGTGAGTTTACTTTTTTCCTTTTTTTTTTACTTTTGCCTTCTCCGCGGCGCCTGCACACATTGACACCCGGCTTTATTCAGCGGTGGGCATGGCCGACGCTCAGGCGTTAGCCACGTCCACCTACTGTATGAAGCTAGATGTCTGTGTGTGCAGGCGCCGCGGAGAAGGCGGCAGATACAGCGAAGGTGGCGGGGACAGCGTGAGTGGGAAGTATGGAAAGGTGAGTTGACTTTATCTTTCTTTTTTCGTCCCACATTCGCCCAATAAGACACACTAACATTTCCCCCCCCCCCCAACTTTTGGGGAAAAATAAATGCATCTTATAGGGCGAAAAAAAACGGTAATTTGTTTTTTTATCAATTATTTCTTTTTGAGCATATTCCATTGAATTGCGTTTATACTAAAAATAGACTTACCACCCATAACTATATCATGCCTGCTGCTGTCTTACTTTACAGCTTCAGCATGATTCTGTGCTTATGTTAGGCATAACAGTCTGTTAGAGTTCTGTATAAAATTGCATCGGAAGACAAGCAGAAGTCAGTATCCGTGCTTTTCATTTTTCTAAAAGTCAGAATTTGCGTAACAAAATAACGTGTTGCAAAAAAAAGGCAGCACAGGTGGACAGAGTGTAATATATGATTAGAGCAATGTGGCAGAAACCGAAGCCTAAGAAAAATCAGATTTTGTATTTTGATTACTAATTTGGATTTATAAACTTGGCCATATCCCCTTATGTACACAGATAAATTTCCTGACGGATGTCAGTGAAGATACAGTATGGGAGGAGTCCCATATGGACATTTTCCTTTATCCAGGTGATCATATATTGAAGTCAAGGCCATCTTGTTTGGCCAGGCTTCTTCTGGTTTTCTTTTTCTATTGCTTTAAAGTGGACCAACACTCATTTGCCTGCTAACGGCGTTGGTCCGCTTCTGGCTGCATTCAAACTGGCTTGAGTGGTATCCAAATTGCTGCTGTAAGGCTGACTAGTTAGCAGGTCCAGGTTAGTAAATAACACCCAATTCCCATAGCTGGCTTCACTTAAAGACAAGCCCCCGTGTGCCAAGATGCAAGCATGGACACGGTTGCCTCCAGGATTTAACAGCGCAAACGTTATCGAGAACTGTACCTGCATGTGGATGAGCATATGCTAGAGTGCACGGGAGGTTAGACGAAGCAAGGGTTATACAAGAAAAATCAGTTCAACAGGCGTCAAGCAGAGGGATAACCAGAGGCAAGGTCAAGGTCAGAGAGTAGACCAAAGGTCAAACACTAAGGAGGGGTTGTGGTACCAATGGAAGCAGACAGGGTCAGGAAATCTGAGGTTGGCAATGAAGGTTCAGAACTGGTGTTGCACACATGTACCTGAGGGGTTTAGCTCCTCAGGCGTATGGGTAGTGGGTTCTTTGTTAACGGGCTTGGGGGACCTCCCAATGTGGGCTTGCATCCAATAACTCCAAATGAGAGTGACTTTATCAAAAGGGCACATACTTTATTAGCAGGGCTTTAGGTACACTTGATGGTTCACAGCAGGTCATACAGTCATTATCCACATCAGTTCTATTAGTAGTTTACATAGCACAGCATTACATCCAGGTGGACTTAAACAGGTGGTGGGCACTCATTCTGGTCCCATAGCAGAATACTGAGGCCTTAAGCTTCCTCCATCAGCATCTCGGATGTAATGGTTCACCTTTCCTGTGGTCACTTGTTAGGTATTAATGTGGCTCACTTGCTCTCTCCTACACCAGTGACTGCTGACTGATACCAGTTGACTCTGCTGGTACCTTCCTCAATCCCTGTTACTACAATTCAATACTGAGGTAACGCTCCTCATGACCTCCTTATATAGATTCCCTGTGGCTGGCTTCTAGAATTTTCTCTCTAGTCTTACTCACCTCAGCCAATGGCAGCTCAGTTGTACCCCTATGTGGTTAGGTTATAGCCAACAGTTTGGTAGACCCGCAGTGTCACAATCCATTAGCCATCCATCAGTGCCATCTTGTAGTGATGTGGCAACTGCAAGACAGATATGAACTAACACACTGAAGTATCCCAAATATAATTGTTGACCACTTTATGCCGGCCACACTGGCAAGGTCAAAGGTTGATTCTGGGTCAAACACAAACTAACTGAGCAATAGAACTAACACCCCAGCACAAGCTATCTTAGGAACTAATGACAGGCGGCACTACAGGAGGGCATAAAAGTCTCATGTACGTGTGTGCGGGAAGAGGCGGCAACACGCAGCGCCACTCAAGACTGATACGTTAGCCAGGCAATGGTCAGCTCATCTTGTAGCCCAAGGACACTACTGGTGTGAGGACAAGGTGAGTGAGCCATTGTCAGCTGGAGCCCCCCACTCATTGCTTCCCCAGAACACCCACATTTCTTAACTGTCCCTCCTTTTTTGTCACTTTAAGAAAGTCATGTAGCTGAGCAATGAAACTTCAGTTGCATTCATGTAAAATTACTTATTTGTGCAAAAAAATAACAATATGGCCTTCCAAGCTTAAGGATTGAGACAGCAGGGGGATGTCCCCACTAGGGATGTAAGTATAGGGGGTGCGACACCACTGGGACCAAGATGTCAGTGGGGGGCCACATCATTGTTGCTCCACCACCTTATTTATCATATCTGTGCTCACTTGGCATCATTTAGAGAAAGGAAGCAGCATTTGTCTCTACTGTTCCAGTTTTTAGTTGTCTTTAGTTGTGTAGCTGCAACCAATTCAGTTAAAGAAAAAAGTTTACTGTATGAGCTATGAAAGGGCCCCATTTAACATTCACACCAGGGCCCCGTCACTTTTAGTTTTGCCACTGGTCCCCACTCATGTAAACTGGATACTCATGTAAACTGTGTGTTCCTGCGAATATAAATACAGCACATACTGATCCTCAAATACTGTAGCAGTGTAATGGTGTCACCCAGTGGCATTGCTAGGGCTGGTGTCACCCGGGGCGGTAGGAAATGGTGTCACCCCCCCCCCCAATGGTGTCACCCCCCCCCCCCCCCCCAAAGAAAACAAACAAAAAAAAAAGCATTTTTGCCGGCATGGTGGGAGCGGGCCGGCCGGTTCCGCGCTGACAGCGGAACCGGCCGGCCCGCTCTGCTGTCAGCGGAACCGGCCGGCCCGCTCCCACCATGCCGGCATTTTTAAAAAAAGCAAACACTTACCTGCAGGTCCGGAGCGTGGAGGCCGGCGCCGCTCTCAGCTGTCATCTGAGGGCGCGTCATCAGAGGCGCCCTCTGATGACGCGCCCTCAGATGACAGCTGAGAGCGGCGCCGGCCTCCACGCTCCGGACCTGCAGGTAAGTGTCTCTATACCGAGGGGTGACCGGCCGAGAGGTGTCACCCTCTAGGTCTGGTGTCACCCGGGGCGGTCCGCCCCCCCCGCCCCCGGGTCGCTACGCCACTGGTGTCACCTACGTGTTTTACTGGAAACTGTGGCTTCCTTAAGACCCTGTCCAGGGACACACTAACTGTCTTCCACTTTATCCCTTTTTGGAACAGTGTAAAAGAAGCCATTTCAAAGCATCTTAAAATATGCTTCTACTTACAGTAAATACCTTTAAATACCTAGTAAATGCTGCTTTCTTTCCTTCAATTTCTGTGTGGCGTCTGAGCCAGGAAGGGAATGTTATGGGTGAGTTATGAGCATGTTCCCCTGTGTTCAGAGGCAGCTGTGGTACCTGTGCAACAGAAATCTAAGGTGAGGCATTAGATGAGCTGCTTGCTGCCATATTATTACATCTGCTGTGTATTTGCAAATTTCTTTCACATCAGTGGGGTAAACAGCAGTGAGGGAGATAGACAGCACCAGGGTATCATTCAAGCTGGGTACCAGGCCATAAGGGTGACATCGTCTTCCCAGACATGCCAGTAGGTGTCTGTGGAACCATTACATGCTGATGTTTATATGATGGTGGCAGTGGAGCTACCAAATGTGCAGTAGGTGCGTGGGTGATTTTTAAATATAGGCAAATGGCCATCATCAAAATGGGATATATATCGTCCTGGACAAATTCTTACGTTTTTTTCTATCAAAGGTAGAACTGGTCCCAAGGTCCCCAGAATGTCCCCAGGATTGTGAACCATAAACAAAGTGGCATAATTCTGATGAAAGGTAACTTTTTAAAATGGATGGACCAAATGTACTAAGTGGCCCCCATTCCTTTACACCCATTGTAAAACCCTATTTGACTGACCCTCCTGCCATTTCCCAGGCAAATCAGGCTTTGCAATTGGTCACATGCAGTCAGGTGGCATAGAGTGCTCTTCCCCACGATTCCAGAAGCCAAAGGAAACCAGAGCAAGTGACTGCTGGAGGCCAAACACAGGAGCGCATGGCTGGATATATCAAATCAGACTTCGAAGTGGGTGGGACACACATGCATAGTACAGCAGCAACCAAGACCCAACCTAAATATGTACAGCTAAATAATTACATATATTTATTAGAGATGAGAGTTCAGTCGATTCAGCAAATTTAAAACCATTACAAAACAATCTTACCTACTTCCCCGTTCCAGCGCAGGGCAACATCCTCATCCTCCTGGTTGTCCTGTGCCACTCTCCGTAGAAATCCAAGCCCATGCCCAGGCTCCCGGCATCTCGCTCTCCTTTGCGCATGGGGGGTTATATTAGGTAAGAACTGCAAAGTCACAGGGCATGCCCTGTATAAATAGATCCTCCCTCTGGTGGGGAGCAAGCTCTTAATGAGAGCAGGAGAGACCGATTGGGGAAAAAAATAATAAAAAACATTCTCTTATGTGTCAGTGTTTTTTTTTTTTTTTTTTTATTTAACGCTTTGTGAAATGGTAAGAGATCTATGAGACACCTAAACCAGATCACAAGGCTCGATAGGCTGCCAAGTCAGGTGACTTGCCATTAACCCCATTACCTGCCTCCCCAAATCCCACGGATGGTAGAAGATCCTGTGGGATATGCAGGCTGGTAACCACACAATTTTTAAATAATCTTTTTAAGGTTTAAACCCTTTAAAAATGTAAAAAAAATTAGCTTGGGCCCTCCTTATTCAGCAAAACCAGCTTAGGGACCCAAAGCTTCCAGGCTACATAGCCCACGGCTGCAGGCTTTTCTGCCCCCCCCCCCCCCCCTGGGTTTTGGGGAAGCTAGTTAATGGCAAGCCACACAACAACCAACAACATAATAAAAGGAGCCAATGAGGCTTTTAGTTGGCTGTTGAACAGCCTGGGATGAGGAGCCCAGGCCTTGCTACTCACAAAGACTGACAGAACTGGATTGCAGCCGAAGGACTTTGTTTGTGTCACCCGAACCTGGGACTTGTGGATGACCTGCCTGGACTTGTTTATCCTGTAAGCGGACCTGTTACAACAAGGACTTGCAGTTTGCTGTATTATCCTACCATGGACTTTACTAGACCTGGTGAGGTAACCGCTTGCTGTACTGCATTGTAGGCTGCAACCTTCTCTGAAGTTAAAAGAGATTTTTGGCTGTTGAATATTTATTTTCAATAAATTGCTTTTGATTTAAAGAAGAACTGCCGTCCGAGTCACTGCCGTTCGCCCCAGATCCTGACACCACCCATATTTACCTTTAATCCAGCACTGGTCTCCCCTGAAATTCCGGTCAAATCCTGGTCATAATGGTTCGGTTTGATACTGTTATTTGTGATTGTTTTATATAGGTAATGAATTGTGTTAGTTTTTTTATTATCTTGATGGGATTGGTTCTGATCACCAATTTCAGATGGGTTACAATCAATTTTTTTTGGATTGTTTGCACTTTACAGCGCATATACATTTTTATGATCCGGATCATAGGCAGGTTTTGCAGAGCACATGCACATGGTTTCATATTTCTGAAAAAATTATGAAAATTTCTTTTTCTTCTTTTAGAAGATAGAAGATATATATAGGAATTTGATGGCAAAATATATATATATATTTTTTGATGCTCTCCCCATCGCCTACACACCTATCTATGTTAGTCTGTTTTGTTTGTCATTGTTGGATTTATGTTTTTTAATTGGTTTTAGCATGTTTAGGATTATATGTAGTGATTAACTTGTGTCAAGATTATTACTATTATTGTTTATTTATATAGCGCCATCATCTTCCGTAGCGCTGTACAAAGTAGTAATTACAGACAGGGTAGAAACATACAGTACATAGACTATTTCAAGTGCAGTTTTACAGAGTTAACAATGGAAATTCTGAGTACAAGATACAATAGGAAATAGAGCCCTGCCCTTGTGAGCTTACAGTCTAAAAGAAGAGGGGTGAAAATGAGGCGGAAGGATCACAAACAGTTAGTATTGAGCTTTGTGGCATGTGCACTTTAGAAAATTGGTTAAGCCAGATTATATGCTTCTCTGAATAAGTGAGTTTTAAGGGCACCTTTGAAGGTTTTGAGAGTTGTGGAGTGGTGGATTGGGTGGGGGAGGGCATTCCAGAAGATTGGCGTTGCACAAGAGAAGAGCGGGCATAAGAGGGGGTGGCCAGGGTGGAGGACAGGAGAAGGTCAGCAGCAGAGTGAAGGCTGCGTCTAGGTTGATATTGTTGGATTAGAGATGAGATGTAGGGAGGGGTCTGGTTGGAGAGAGCTTTGTATGCAAGATTTTTAAACAGGATTCGCTGTGGGACTGACAGCCAGTGTGGGGATTGGCACAGAGGCTCAGAACTCGAGGAGCAAGAGGAGAGATGGATGAGGCGAGCAGCAGAGTTCAGGATAGATTGGAGGGGTGCCAGCCTGTTAGTTGGTAAGCCACAAAGAAGGATATTGCAGTAATCCAGTCGGGATATGACCAGGGCATGCACTAACATCTTAGTGGTGTCAGGTGAGAGGAAGGGACGGATGCATGAGATGTTTTTAAGTTGGGGGCGACAGGAGGTGGCCAGGAAGTGAATATGTGGTTTGAATGAGGGTGCAGAGTCCAGAATGACTCCCAGGCACCCAGCTTGGGGAGTTGCTGTTATTGTGTAATTGTTGACAGAAATAGACGTGTTAGAGGGGGGGGGGGGGGAGTTAGATGGTGGGAAAATGACCAGTTCAGTCTTGTCCATGTTTAGCTTGAGGTAGCGAGATGACATGAATGAAGAAATAGCTGAGAGGCAGTTGGGGACGCGAGACAGGAGACAGGAGAGATTGGGGCCTGAGAGATCTATCTGAGTGTCTTCCGCATAGAAGTGGTATTGAAAGCCTAGTGAAGTTATACGTTTTCCAAGGCCATAAGACTGAGAAAAAGATCAAATTAAATATATTTTTTGTACTAGTTTTGATTCTAGTGTGCCTCCCTATTTTGTTGCTAACAGTTCAGTTCAATATTTAACTGCACATACTGTACTGACTAATACTGTACACCAGGTAAAATGGAATTAGTAGAACAACCTAAACATATTCGATCAGGGTTCTTGGAATGTTTGATTTTTGTAATTAATCGGAAATTATTCAGACATTTATTCAAAGTCGAGTTGCAACATGGACTTGGGATTATCAGCACAACCTCAAAATTACAACACTAACCCCCACCTTGTCCCAGCATCTTGAATACCACCCAATTTTCAACCACACCCCCTTCCCCATATAACCAGTAATTCTGAAAGTGATAGTAACTAACTTTCTATAATTAACTATCCCCTTTCATTGACTCATACAGCAGTACTGAGTTTAGGTCTGAACTTGTGTCCCATTAACAAATTTGAGCTGGTTAAGGACCTGAACTTATTTGCTAGCAAA
Source organism: Gastrophryne carolinensis (assembly GCA_027917425.1). NCBI lineage: Eukaryota > Metazoa > Chordata > Amphibia > Anura > Microhylidae > Gastrophryne > Gastrophryne carolinensis. The sequence continues at coordinate 462,298,128 of CM051235.1, forward strand.
CTTGCACTCAGAACCATTTTTTGCAAAGAAACTAACACATATTTTTAAGCTATAAGAGATTGGTCTGACCTTACAGCGAAAGAATATAAAGCCGTACGAAACCTGGATGATCTCATAGACGATCAAGATTACGATAACCCAGACCTGATATCATTACTTACTGTTTCCACCGAACAAGCATCAAGCACCTGCTATGACATTTTATAAATCAATCCCCATTTTTTCAACTTTAAGCACTAATCCACTTATTCATACTTTTGTATCTCTAGTCAATGAGGACATACAATCTTTACTAACAACCACAAGTCATACCAACAATTTGACACCTACACATTGCATGGCCATTAAGGAACTTTGACAATTTTGACTATCCTGGGTTTTGGTCCATTCCCCCAGGCCACCCCGATCGGGGTTGCCCAGCTGTGTGAAACCCCCCCAAATCGCCCACGTCAACTCATCTCTTCCCGGTCCTATGGCGCATGCGTGGCCGCTCGTCAGGTCGTCTAAGGCCAGTGGCTCCCAGCACACTGATGGCCCGCATCCCCTGCTACCCTCTAACAGGGAGTGTGCCAATGTCGCCCATTCACAAATGGCTGGCGTGGGTACGTGCCCTGCTAGAGAGCATGTGGCTGCAATTCGCGCATGCGTCTGGGGGGTTTCACACATCCAAAATTGGGATGCCCTGGGGGAGGTAATCGATCGGCCAGAGAATCTTATAGATTACCGGGCCGATTGCCGTGGGTTTTGGTCCACTTTCAACCTTCTGACAAAGGTGGAAATATTGTACTTATGACTAATACCCTTTATGAACAAATGTGCCATAAAATTCTCAAACCCACAGTGGTACTGAAAAATAAGTGCAAGCACCCCTACCTCTGATCAGCGGGCCTGGACATTATCATCCTTAAAGGATTACAAACAGGAGCTATAACAAAAAGTGAAGCATATTTTTTAACTAATAAAATCACCGTACCCTAACTTTTTATGCTCTCCCTAAGATTCATAGAAACCAAAGACATCCACCTGGGTGTCCAATTATATCGGGCTCCGGCACCCTTACGGAACCTTCTAGCCATTTCATAGACATTATATTTCAGCCCTTAATAATCTCCCTTCATATGTGAGAAACACAATGCACCTTTTAGAAATAATTGCTGATATGCCCCCTGACAATAACCTCATATTAGTAAGTTTAAATGTTGAAACATATTAGTAAGTTTAGATGTTGAAGCACTTTACTAATCCATCCCTCATGCTGCAGAACTTAATGCCAAACGCTTTTTTCTCACTGAGCAAGGCTTGTATCATGACAACTGCAATAACTTTATTCTCACAACAAATTCATCTTTGGCAAATTCATCTTTTATCTCCAGATAAAAAGAACAGCTATGAAGACAACATGTTTGCCCTCATGTGCCAACTTGTATCTGGGGTGGTGGGAGTGGCAAATCTTTAACGACTCCTCCCTAGTCCAATACACCGACCACGTAATGTATTGGGGTTGTTATATTGATGATAATTTTTCTCCTCTGGGATGGTCCTATCTCAACCCTGAAAGCATTCATACGCACACTCAATACCAGCAATCTTAATCTACAGTTCACATACACATATGATACAAATATAATCACCTTTCTGGACATTACCATCTACAAGACTCCAGAATGCAAACTTACCACTACCTTATTTAGGAAACCCACCTCAGATAATCCAATTTTGCGTGCCTCAAGTTATCACCCGAGACCTCTGATCAACAGCATTCTCATTAGCCAATATTTAAGACTCGGAGAAGAAACTATGCTACCCTTCAGACATTCAATGATGAAGCCAAACCACTAAGACACAGGCTGAGAGCCAGGGGATATAGGGATAAAATATTACATAGGGCTTATCACTCAGCATTGGATCAGGATTGTGATACCCTAATCCGGAAAAAGAAGCATACATTTAAATCACAACCTAGCAGATTAATTATGACATACAACACAGCCCGCACAGAGATTAAAAACATCTTGAAGAAACATTTGCATCCCCCAAGTCCCCCAAATACAAGGACACATTAACAAATACCTAGGTATTAACTTTAGACGTCTGAGATCTATAAAAGAGAATTTGGTCCCAAGTCATTATGACCCCCAACAAACCAATCACTGGAGACTAAATGGCGCATTTGCATGTGAGAACTGTGTGGCCTGTACTCACATAATGCCTAATTCCCAAGCTACTCTGACAGACAGTTATTCCTAAATTTCAACATTTTGCAAACTGAAAACCACAGGTGTGGTCTATTTAGGCATATGCCACTGTGGTGCTTTTTACGTAGGCAGGTCACTTAAATCCAGGGTAATGAAACATCATTATGACATCACGAACAGAAACCTATGTAGTCCACTCACTCACCACACTTGGCTTAGACAATACACCTTAAAAAAAAACCTTTAAATTTGGTGCCATTGACTTAGTCCACCCCACTATTAGAGATAGCAATATTGACCAGATACGCCTACAAAAATAGACCAAATGGACCTGGACTTTGCAAGCCATGCAACCTTAATGAGTATATTACTTTTTCTTCATTCCTGTGATTGTATTGATATCAGTTCATGCTCATGACTGTCAGTGTGGGAACCTTGGGGGATATGTTTGGCTGCGGAGGTATTACTATGATCCCCCTCCCCTTAATAGGTAGGGGGGCTCATAGTGTATCCTCGGCTATCAAGGCTCTGATTTAAGCTTCCCCTTAAACCGGACCTTCACCATAATTTATTGAAAAGCCCAAACCATTAAAAAACGATTCCCCAGCGTCTAAAATTTCACTTACTTATTATTCTTTCCCCCACTGGGCTGCAACTCTGTTAGGACTTTAGGATATGGGTGCGCCATCTTGACTCAGAAGCATCACACATATTGAGGAGAGGAGAGCGGGATACAGTACAGGGGGCAGGGATATAGCTGTGCTTTGCTCAGACAGAGCAGAGCTGGGGTCAGAAAAAGGTCAGCAATCCCAGAATGCAGAGCAACACAGTCAGAAGGCACTTCCTGTTTGCAGGCTGCCTGATGTTCCATGAGCTGCCATCTTGGATGTTTAAAGGCTCATAACATGCAGTAGATGCAGGTAGGATGATTTTTAATGTGAGCAATCTGTATGTACAGGGTGTGGGAAATATATAAGACTCTAACTATTGCTTCCCACATTACACAGGGGTCATACCCCCTTGCTGACTGCCCCCAGCTATTTATAATCCAGCATCTTCCTCTTACTTGCTCAGCCCTTCTCTACACCACATGTGTTGGATTCTGACATCAAGCAGGCCGTCCCTGCAACTATACTTCTGCCACTCTGGGTAAATACTATTTTACTCACGCATGTCCACCTGTAAGTAACCCTTTTACAGACTCTTTACTTCAAAATGTTGTCCGTATATATGACATTTATGTACATGTTTTTACAACCGCACTAGCCTACCTAGTGTGTACCCCTGCTTATATATCATTATGTTGATCATCCCCCTGCAGTCTACATCTGAAAGTGCTCACAAATAGTATACAACTCAAGTAGGTCTCTTTTTCTTGATCTCTCTGTAAGCAGATATTAGATTAACTTAGGTAATACTCATTATATGACCCTGAGCCTAAATTTTGCCCATTACTTACCTATATACAATTTAATATATACTTTATTGTGAATTGCATCAGGGCAAAAATACTTACCTGGCTGATGTGTGAACCCAAACTAAAAAGTTGCATAACCAACCTGTCCGATCTAGGACACATATGCATTACCTAACCTTCTACCCTGAGACTGCAATTTATTTAATTGCTGTAACTCTAGAAAATTGTGACCCAAATTACAGCCAAGTACTAACCTGTTACACACTAGCTAAGGACATTTTAACACATATCCCGTTTTTTTCTCTTGCATAATAGGTGTATGTTCCCCGGGCCCCCCCAGCTGATTTCTTTATTTGCCAAAATATACCACAGCGTTTCTCTTTCTCCCTTTTTTGAACAGTAGATTTTTTTCTAAATATTCCTAAAACACATGCAAAAAGAATTGAAACCGTGTATTTTGCGGAACTTAATAAACTCTAATTAGGAAAACACAGGGTGCTATTTACGAAAACACAGGGTGCTATTGAAAGTAAATACCTGTGAGTTTGTCCAGCTTCTTTTTTTACACTCGTTCCTCCTTTTCCATCTCCCATCACACCTTTCAGTCAATAATGCACATCAGATAAATTCCAAGTTCAGGCCTTACTGGCATACTGGCAATACCTGTTTAGAAAGACCATCTGCTTAATTCACATCCTATTGCCACCTTTTTTACCATTGCCATTAAGAACAATTCTATAGGAAATCTTCAATATCAGATGACATCCCATCCATATAAATGAAAAATGTGATGTATTCACTTAGCAGCTTGATAACTTTGTCTCTCTACCGGTCACATAATACGTCTGCAAGATGTGAGATTGTCATCATTAAAAGCTCACAGTGTGGTGATTTGCTGCAGTGTGACCCAATTTAATGGAACAATCAGCATGGCTTTTTTAATCAATTTATATTAGTACTGATTGCACTGACGAGCCCGGGAGACTCCGAAAGGGAACCTGTTACTGCAGAAAAACACATGGACATCTACACCTCTAATTTCTACTTTCATAAAAAAAGAGTGCATCTTTTAGCATATGACCAAAAAGATGAAGTTAATTTACTGTGAAAGCCAAACTGCTATATATATATGTATATATATACGTTTTTGAAAGTTTCAGTTTTTTGCTTTTAAAAGGCATGTCTAGTTTAAAACTACACATCCTATATGCCACTCAGTTCTGCAGCAGTTGCCAAAATGTCCTCATCTTTAATACTCATGCCAGTTAGGTCATGTATGCTGATACCATTAGAAGATCCACAACAGTAAATAATGGATTCTCGTCCTGCACTACCAACCATATCTTACTTGGTCCTAGTCCTGCATATCTATCTTATAGTTTGCTTTTACTGGAGTTAATGAATAAGAAAGTTTAGTGCACACTGCCTATGGAGCTTCTAATTGCACTCCTAACAAGAGTTGAGAAAAGTGCTTTGGAAGACTCCCCATGCAAATTAGGAAAAGAACTTTGATGTTTGATGTCAGAGAGCCATCCTCCTCACTGGCGCAAGGGAACATCCCCAGCAACCCATCATGTGTGGTGGCAATCTATTGGCAATCACTTTATTTCCATTTACACTTGGACATTAGGAGTATTATGTATGATGAATGTAAGATACCCCTTGTCATGGTGCAGAGGGTGGTTATCAATGGAACTCACTCAGATTGGGTCACTGTTACTAGTGGAGTACCACAAGGGTCAGTTCTGGGACCAATTCTCTTCAATATATATATGTATATATATATATATATATATATATATATATATATATATATATATTACATTGGGTATGAATTAAACAGTAAAGTCTCAATCTTTGCAGATGATACTAAGGTGTGTAATGTAAATAAAACAAAAGAGGACAGCAGGCAGCTACAAACAGATTTAGATAAATTGGAAGCATGTGCAGCAGTGTTTAAATGGCAATTTATGGGAGAAGTTGAGTCAAATATGGGTGGTGATGATGAATGTATATCCCAATCAAAACCGCCCAGTAATCAAAGTTTGGCTAAGGCTCCCCTGAGAGAAAAATTAACCATAGATAGAAGGGGCCAATGGAATTCTAGTAATCACCCCACTCCAGATAGGGGGTTTCAGAGGAATTGGCCAGATAAGCGAAAGGAGAAAGGAGTTAATTGGAGAAAGCGGACCCCGTCCTGGAGGGATAAAAACCGCCAAGGAAATCTAGTAAGAGAGGATCCCTTCTATAAAAGAGGTAGGGAGATGTTGGCCAATAACAATGAATGGGAACGGACCCCTTTTCGGGTGGAAGACCAGAGGCCCCATTATCCACAACAAGTACCATCTTTGAAGGACAGGTGGAAACCAAACAGCCCTCTTATACAGGGCAGGGGATCGCTAAAGAGAAAAGGGTGGGACGAAGGGGAAAACGAGGAGGGACAAAACACAAGAAGAACCCGCTGGCATTAGGCCAGGGGATCTTTAACTTGAGCTCTGTACAACTGAGTGTGAACGAGTTAAAGGCTCTTGATCAGGGTTTGAAGTATGCTCCTCCTAAAGACATTGATAAGTTCAATGTGCATATAGATTTTCTAAAGTACATGCGCAAGTTAAATATTAAAAAGTTTTTCCTAAATAAAGAAGGTTCAGCTACGGGTCATATTGAACCAGTTGTCGAAAGACTAGTCCCACCTGCAGGTGAAGCTACGGATACCCCAAGATTTAAGCACACAGGGTTAAAGAACAAATCAGTGTTTAATCCGTTGAATGCGTCCAACTCGAGATTGGAGGTATTCAAAGGAGCAGTCATTAAGGATTTAAGAGGGATACAGGTGAGAAAACGTAATCAGTATATCTCCCAAACTAGAGCTATCAAAAACTTGGAGAAAAATGCTGAAATCGTGGTAAAGCCTGCAGACAAAGGCGGAGGCCTGGTGATCCTAAATAAACATGATTATATAGCAGAACTAACGCGGCTGCTTTCTGACGCCGAAACGTATGTGAAACTGGATGCTGACCCACTTACTGAGTATAGACAAGGGTTAGTAGATCTTTTAAAAGGAGGTTTGAATCTAGGGATATTAAGTGAGAGGGAGTTTAAATTTTTGAACATTAGTGAACCCCGGACCCCGACGATCTACCAGCTCCCAAAGATCCATAAAAATCAAACGAACCCTCCTGGGCGTCCCATAGTTAGTGGTGTCGATTCACTAACATGCCGTTTGGGTGCATATGTGGACAATTTTTTACAGCCTATGGTTGTCTCATTGCCGGCATATTTGAGAGATTCGGGCCAGGTTCTGACTATTTGCCAAGAAATGGAGGTTAGTGAGGGGTGCCTATTAGCTACAGCAGACGTTACGTCGCTTTATACTGTAATCCCGCATGATCTTGGGATTTTAGCTGTTAGACATTTTCTTGAAAATCAATCGGGCCTCCCTTCTCAGCAGGTTGATTTTATTATTGCCTGTTTGAAGTTCTCCCTTGAACATAACTATTTCTGGTTTGGGGGCGATTTTTATTTACAGATCAAGGGTGTGGCCATGGGGGCTAAATTTGCCCCCAGTATGGCCAATCTATTCGTGGGACTATGAGAGTCTAGATTTATTTTTGGAAGAACTTGGCCGTGTCTGAAGTTATGGCGTCGCTATATTGACGATGTTATAGTCGTGTGGGAGGGATCACTTACGTCATTAAAGGAGTTCTTTGAGTCTGTGAACTCTAATGAGTTCAACCTGGAGTTTACTGCGGATATTAATGAGTCGCAAATACATTTTTTGGACTTGTTAATCAAACGCGAAACCTCCACTCTTAGCACCCGCACATACTTTAAAACAACAGACAGGAATGGGTATGTCCCAAAGGCAAGCTGCCATCATCCTAACTGGCTACGGGCCATACCCAAGGGTCAATTTGTTAGACTTAGGAGAAATTGTAGTAGTTTAGCAGAATATGATGTACAGGCACTACAACTCCAAAAAAGATTCGAGGAGAAAGGCTACCCTTTGAATGATATTGAGATGCAGAAGAACCAAGTTAGAGAGCTGGATCGGTCTTTACTCCTTAAACGGCAGGAAGGGCCCCCTAAACATGATAAAAAAATTGACTTTGCGTTCTTAACTGATTATAACCTCCAGCATTGGAAGATTAAAAAGATTCTTAATAGGCATTGGTATATCCTTAGGGATGACCCGGTGATTGGTCCGACATTGCCTGCAAAGCCAGTGTGTATCTTTAGGAGGGCACCTAACTTAAAAGATCGGCTTGTCCGGAGTTATGTCGATCCTCCAAAACCAATCCAGTTAGTTAGCAACCCCCCCTTGGGTTTCTTTAGGTGTGGGGTGTGTTGTGGTTGTAAAGTGGGAAAGAAATTAAATAAATCTATGTCTATGTTTCATGTGACAGGTATGACCACTCCGATAAAAATAAAACACCTTATAACATGCAGCACTAAATTCGTGGTATACGCCATATGGTGCCCCTGTGACCTAATCTATGTTGGTAGGACCACGAGATTATTAAAGACACGTATTAGAGAGCATGTTTACAATATTAAGAAGGGATATGAAGGTCATAATCTATCGGCCCATTATAAGAAATATCATGCCTCGGATCCCAGCTCTTTGTCGTTTATGGGGATAGATAGGACTAGGGCCCACTGGCGTGGAAATAACATGACGAGGGATCTTTCTCGGCTGGAGAGTCGTTGGATCTTTGAGTTAAATACCCTGTCACCTCGTGGCCTGAATGTAGAGTATGATCTAAACTGTTTCATTGATAATTCCTGATTTTCAGATCATGATTTATATAAGGTATGCTGCTATACAGCGATGTATATGTATTTTTAATGGCTCCTATTATGTAAATGTATTTGTATAGGTATTTTTATTGGCTCTTATTATGTAAATGTATCTGTGATTGGAGCTTCTGAGGACTCTCATTTATAGGACCCCCCCTTTTTTATTGGCTATATATGAAATAGAGATTGCCAATGTAATATATGATTGGCTATAGGCGAATTTCGCACCCCTGTGTTGTTTGCTTACATTTTGTATGATAACAACATTTTTTATATACAAGGGTTTTTTTTTTATTTTAGTCAAATTATTGTCAGGGTTCCATTATGAAGTGCATCTCGATGCACGGATTATTGATTAAATAGAACCACTAGAGGAGCTTGAGAATCGCAGTGTTGCAGGCGCAGCTGATTACTCCCTTTAAAATGATGGAAGCGAGCGTAGGGAATGCGGGCATTACTGTGTAGGTTTGGTGGTGGTTATTTTCACAATATAAGCCCGCTTGTAAATGTGGTGTGCCTGCGCAGTAAACCTCGCGATCACTGTTCTTTAAATTTTTTTATTGCTTTAATTGATATATACGTAGTGCCCTTTTGATGGCCGTTGTGGCCATCTTTGTTTATCTGTGCTCAGCTGGCGCATGCGCAGCTGAAGCTGGCCGAAAAGAGACGAGTGTTGATGTCGGGTAGTTGGCGCATGCGCATTGCTGGCTGTGCACGCTACCCAGAAGTGTTGTTGCGCGGTCCGGTGGTGAGCGTCTTGATCGCTTTCCTCCGCTCTGGGGGCTCCCTTTAGCTGTCATATGTGCGGTGCCCATTTGATGTCCGTAGCGGCCATCTTTGTGTGTCTGCTTGCGCATGCGCAGTTGAAGCTGGCCGTGGAGAGAGAAGTGCTGACTGCGGGGAGTTGGCGCATGCGCAGTGCTGGCCGTGCGCGTAACCCGGAAGTGTTTGATACACTTCCCGACATAGGTAAGCTCTGAACTATTTAAACACTCATTTAATTGATTGCTGCAAACCTGGTTAAAGCCCCGCCTAGGGGTGAAACGCGTTGGTGAGCAGCATCTATCAAAAATAACTTTTAATGGTTGGATTGGGAGCCCTTGCGGTGAGAGTCGCCATAGCTCTGCATTAATAAGTTGTGCTTTTTACCTTTGTATGGAAATGTGAGTGCGGATTATTTTAGAATAAAGTGACCGTTTGAATAGCGTTTTTGCACTAGATCCTTTCTTCTTCATCTCTCCCTGCATGCATTTGGAGTAACTCCCTGTGTTATTTGAGTGTGGAGAGCGGAAGGAATGCATATAACCCCAGGAAAACTGCTGATATAGCCATGCTGATGAGTGAATATGTCAATCTGAGATCCTTTGATGATTGAAAGCTTAAATGTCCTGGATGGTTTGGTAAGCCTCCCATTTATCAGGTGGTGGATCTGCACTGGATTAATTGATCACGGGGTGATAATGAAGATTTGAAGATCATCTTTTTGCTAATAGTTTTCAAAGACTCGAATTGTTAGCTCTGTGCTGTTTTGAAATAAATTGGAAGCATGGACAGTTAAATGGCAAATGAACTTTAACACAGATAAATGTTATGCACATGGGAAGGAGAAATCTGTGTCATGATTACATACTAAATAAAGAAACACTTGGTAAAACAACAATGGAAAAGGACCTAGGGGTTTTAGTTAACAATAAGCTCAACTGTAGTAATCAATGCCAGGCTGCAGCTGCCAAAGCAAACAGGATCATGGGGTGTATCAATAGGGGCATAGGTGCTCATGACCAGAGCATTATTTTACCCCTGTACAAGTCACTGGTCAGACCCCATATGGAGTACTGTGTACAGTTTTGGGCACTTGTGCTTAAAAAGGACATATCAGAACAGGAGCATGTTCAAAGGAGGGCAACAAAGTTAATCAAAGGAGTACGGGGGCTAGAGTACCCTGAAAGATTGTCAAAGTTAGGTTTATTTAGTTTAGAAAAAAGATGCCTGAGGGGTGATCGAATAACTATGTATGAATATATTCGGGGGCAATACAAAGATTGGTCCCACAATTTATTTATACCACGGAGTGTAACCATAACCCGAGGGCATCCACTAAGGTTGGAGGAAAGGTGCTTTTTCCACCAACATAGGAGGAGATTCTTCTCTGTAAGAGCAGTAAGACTATGGAACTCACTGCCAGAGGAGGTAGTAATGAAGGATACAGTAAAAAGGTTCAAAAGTGTCCTGGATGCTTTCCTGGCATGTAATAACATTTCCAGCTATGGCTACTAGACCACTGGAAGGAGATAAACAGGCTGAACTGGATGGACTAAAGTCTTTATTCAGCCTTACATACTATGTTACTATGTACTATGTTCCTTACCTTCTGCGCAGTCCTGCAGCATGCTCGGGCTACGTGGGCTCGGACGGTTGGCCTGGGCTCCGTCTGCTCGGCAGCCGGATCAGCGACAGACACCGGCTCAGGCAGCGCCAACTCGGGCGGCGCCGAGCACGCCCGCCTCCTCCTCTCCTCGCTGCTTCCCCTGCTCATCCCTGGTACCGCTTGCTCTCTAAATTCCTTGTTTGACCTTTGGTGTGAACTTTGACCCTTCCTGTGTTTCTTCTTTAGAGATGCTATCATAGAACTATTTATCTGTGTATGATCCCCGGCTTGCCCGATAATGCCCAGTCTTACCTTCAGTTCATCCGTCTTTATTTCTGTGAGTTTACAACCATTACGGTAAGCTATCAAGTCCTGGGGCAACTTTAAAGAATCCCGGAAAATGGGGTCTTGGCTATAGGAAATTGGCTATAGAAAATTGGGGTTTGTGAACTCACCAAGAAGACGGGTGTCCCCGTGGTTTGACACCCCTGTAAATGAATGTAGGATACCCCAGTGTCATCATATTGATATTAGACATTTATTATTACTTTTTTTGGTGTTTAGGAATTTACTTACCTCTGCTCTGCTTTGTATAGAGGTTCAATATTTTTTAAATTTATTAGGTTATTTATTAAATAGGTTTACTGTTTGACCATACACAATTATTAGTGCTACTCCACCCCAATTGCGCTGCTCAGTATTGGCTGTTCTCCAGCTATATTTGTTGGGGGACACACTGCTCTTTTTAATGTGTCCTTTGTGTTTTTTGTACACAGGTAGGCATGGATCGTGAGGTATTATTTTATATGCTTTTCCAATGCATTGCAAAACCTGGTGGATCAGGACACTTTGGATATATGTTTAAAGAGGTATAAAAATATAAATTGCATGGGCCCGCCTTCTTCTGGGAGAAATTCCATTATCCTTGGGTGTTTGCCCCATGCATTTACATAAAGTTGTAAAATGATAGTATGATAACTTGATTAATATAGAATTGGGTAGAATAATATTGACCAAAAAATTAAAACTATAGCGGAACAACCCTAGTAGAAAGATTGAAGTTGATCTTAAAAAATATATCTTCTGATTCCCCATTCGATCTGCTAACCCTAATTAGGCATAAACTACAGAAATACTCATCTGGTACATGTGATAAGGCCATGCCCTGTTCTGCTGATGGTTCACCATCAAAGGGGATCATGGGAGATGCTTTGGTCACTCAATCACTTTACCATCTAGCCCTTTGTCTTTTGTAACTAAATGAATCCTAAAATGTATAGGATAGCAGAGTAGAAGAAAAATAAAGTAGCCCTGGAAGAATGGTAAAACAAATCTAAATTAACCCTACTGTAGCTGAACAGCAGATTAGAAGAGTAAGCCAAGTGAAATAATAAAAGTCCTGATAACATGTAGTTAGAGTATTCTAAAGTGCTAATTGGAAAATAATAGTAGTTTTAACTCTTTCAAACGTATACAGTACATGAGATGACACTTGATCTACACAAAACTACCCACCAGGTATATCTTTTATTCCAGAAAAACTAAAATACTTGCTAAAATGCATATTAAAAAAGAATTGTAAAAGTGACAATTTAGCACAATGCATATTGAATTTCAGTGCCACATTCTCGCTAGCATTTCACTTTTGTACCTAAGGTTATATAAGAGTCAGGATAACATTAATCTTTGACAGTTAAACAAAGCAATGGGTTTGAATAGCTAAGGATTTGCATTAACTGCCGCTGAAATATTACATGCTGAATATTGTTTGTTTTACTGTGAGCTGACCTACAATCTGTATTTATCTATACTACCTTTGTCCCTCTAAAATGTAGACTTATGAATAGAGATTGGCGAACCCGAACTGCAAAGTTTGAGTTCGTACCAAACCTTGCGAGTTCCAATTCCCAAACATGAACACGGACTTTAGACTGAAATCCATGTTCGAGTTCGGTGTTCAACCCAAATGCGGAAAAGCTGAGCAGCCCATCAACCAGCTTCATCTAACATTGCAGTAGCAGGAAGTTTCTGTAACTCACCTCTGCCCAATCCTCTTCCTTGTCAGTGGTGGAGGAGTGTTGGTGCAGTGTTTGAAACCGGCCCCAGACGAGGCTACAAAAAGATGGCCACCAGCTCCCATGAGTGAGGACACTCCTAGTAACGGCACTAGGAATGTCCTCACTCATGAAAGCTGACGGCCAATGGGGACCGGGTTCGGGTCCCATAAACCCAAACATTTATTCAAACATTTATTGCCGGATCTTAACTTTGCGGCCCATCCCTACTTATGAAATAACACACAATTCTGTAACATAACATAAAAATTAATGAATCTTATTGAATAATGCACTCATATGACCAATGTATGCTTTCACAAAGGAATTTGAGCTCCACTTTTAATCCATCCTTGTAAATGTGCAACACACAACATAACTACACTAGTAAGAAACATCAAGGAACCCCACCAGTAAACACACTTAGGGGAAAACAGTGGTGGACTGCCCTAGCCTGGTGCCCAGAGAGCAGTTGGGACTTAAGTGACTTGCTCAAGAGCAATTCAGTCATACCTCAGACATGAACAACCTTCTTATAACAATATTGGCTCCCTAACCACTAGCAATGACTGTTTAAAAGTGGACAATCACCCATTTAATATCAAATGGTTGTTGGTGCACATAGTTGGTGGGGAGAGCCTGGATCACATGACCGTCTAAGGGCCAATTGGGTGACCTCATTTCACCAGGGGAATGATGAGCAGGTAAGGAAAATGAGGACTGGTGGTAGTGTAAGCACTGTGGAACATCAGCAATTGGGATCAGTGCCCATGCATGGACCAACAGTATTGGCTCACTTTTAAGTAAGGAAAAAATAATCCCATGTGCCACTTTTGGGTAGCAGCCTCTACTGGGTCTGGTTCTTTAAAATGTTCCAATTTTGGCCACAACTTAATGTTCACCAGCCACTGGCATCTCACACTGAGGACTTTAATGTGGCAATGCAGGCCTCAGCTGATTTTTTTTCTGGATAGCCCATCCTTTTCCGTGGTTTTTACAGATGTTGTTCAAAATAAACATCAATAATAAAATTGTGTGCAGCAATGCTTCTTGTCAAAGGGTTGTACAAACATACAAAACATGTGTTGAGTGTTGAGTAAAAGTAAAACAAGCTCACTGAATAGATATCCAGGTACCCTCAAAGTGAACCTAGCTTTACCAATACTTTGGACTACCCTTAATGTGAGGTTCATAGAAAAATGGCTTGTTGATTTGGGTTTGAAGAAATTAACCTGCATGGACCTTAGTCATGAACAGCACCAAACCAATTTGGTATAAACTGTGAAAGCACCAACAATGCTTTTGTTTGAATGTCAGAAAGTACTTACAGCCCTAGTTATTAATGATGAGCTTTGCTTTTGGGCAACAGTTAAATTTGACCCACATTGCCTACTGCGTCTTTCTCTGTCAGAGCCACAAAAAAGGCAAAATTTAGGTCAAACTATTTTCTCCTCTGGCCATGGTGACATACCAGCCCCTGTGGACTTCAGCACATGTTCAACGATTACCTTCTCTCCCTCCTTAACACTAACAATAAAGCTTTGGCCCTAATAGGATTACCAGATCCCCCTACCCTGACCCATCAATTGTCAATGGAAAATATTCAACAAATTTGGAGGCTGATTCACTACTAGCACCACATATTGCCAGATACGGTGGGTGATGTGCCCACGGAACGCGTGGCTCCTGGTGCGGTAGGCGGTGGGGAGACTTCACACATGTTTTTTTCATGATACCCTGGCTTTATTTCTGGTAATGTTTTTTGTGATAGATTTGTGATTTAATTTCTGGATTGTTATTGGGATATACATCAGTGGTTGCCCTTTGGTTGGGAATATTAATTCTTAATTGATTGTTTGACTGGTAGCTCTTGCACTTTATAAATATATAGATTTTATAGTGATCTGGATCATAGGCAGGATTTGCACGTTTATTTGCACTGTTGGAACACTATGTTGAATGATGTAGCACATATATTTATTGATATATGATATCAATTAGTGTGGTGAGATTCTCCCTATACTCCCTCTCTCTAGACTATCGCCTATACACCTTTATGTTGGTTTGTCCTGTGTGTTATTGTCCCATTTATGTGTTTTTTAAGGGATTTTAATATGTTGAGTGTATTGTATGTATAAATATGTAATTAATAAAAATGTATTTTTTTTTATCAATTTATGAGTTGAGAGTTGCCTCCCTACATGTTTTTTTGTTCCTGGTTTGAGCTCTTTTGCAGCTTTGGAAGCAGCACCTCTACAGAATAAATTGGGTATAGTGCAGGTCCCCATTTTTCCTACATATTGCCAGATGAGTGTCTGTATAGCGGCGCTTAGAGCGACTGCTAATAGACGCTGTAAGCGGGTATCGGGCTCTGTAACAGAGCCTCTCGGTCGCTCTAGTAACCTGGCCGGCATTGATGTGTGTGTTGGGCACTCTGCGTCCGGCACTCGGCGCTCCACACCATATTTAAAAACAAAAAACTACACACACACACAGCATCAGCGCTCTAAAGCTGGGCGCTCTAGCATAGAGCGCCACATGGAATGACATTGTTTTAACACTGGGACAATGACACTTTGGTGCCAGACCAGTAAATACAATTCTGCATAAAAATATAAAGAGTCCAAAAAAATGTATAAAAGTGTTTGCATCCAGGAGAGGTCACAAAAAAAAAATAATTAAATTGCCAAACACGCTATTTATACACAACTATGAAGCCCTATTGAAATGTATGGGGCAGCGCTACAGAGCGACAGGTACTACATGGCGCGCCTGAGCCTAGAGCGCCGGCGATATACGCTGAGCCACCTGTAATAATACATGTGACGCTACATGGCGCTATTAGAGGCACTCACTAGATTCGCTTTCTTAAATGTGGTTTCCCGTACAGCCCCCAGCGTTCACTAGACACTGCCTGCTGCTACGAAGCACTACCTGGCGCTATCTGTTCTTAAATAACCCCCATAGTAAAACATTCCCCAGACATTTTACACAATTTAAAATAATGTAAATAGGACACATTGTTTAACATCAAACAGACTGATACTGTTTTCAAATTGATCTATTTTAATATATTATGAGGTTATTATATAATATTATGGTAAATGCCTTAATTTACTTAACCTCTTTAAGCCTCAGCATTGTCATTTTGTTTTTTTTCTGCTTTACATTCAATTTATAGATAAAATCAGCCTAAGAATAACCCCTTTCTTTAGGATTTGCATTTCGTTATTAGTTATAATTGGCTAATTCTCCAACCCAGCATGGGATTCATCTAATTATTTTGACACTATGAAAAAAAGCTCTTAATAGATCTTAAACAAGAAGAGAAAAAGTAAGCAATCAGTGCTTCATGTTTTTTTTTCTTTTTTTCTGAATCATGTAATATCCTCAAATAATTACTGTATATTGAAAATATTGTATTGAAACATATTCAAACCCAATCACAAATACCAGTTATGGGTTTCACATGATGCATGATTATAATATAATGATATGACATGATAATTAGCATTGTTTGAGTATATAGCAATTTTTTGCAAGGAAATGTTTGATCTACATAACTGCTTGAACACAATAAAATCAACAATGTCGTTCAGTTTTCTGGTCACTTCCACATATGTGAGACTAAAATTTTACCAACATATGGCTCAGAAGAAGCATAGTGGGTATGGTTTAGGGGAATTCTTCAGTTGGTTTTTGCTATGGGGTTCCATATGGAATACTGCAGGCCCCAAATGAGATGGAAATAAAGGGAAGTAAAGGAGTGGTTAGCCAAAGAACCAAAGTACCCTCTATGACTTGGCAGCTGCCGAGCAGAGGTGTTGGAGAACTGGACAGTCTTTCAGTAAAGGTGGCGCTTTCTCAAAATAGGACTCCCTGCCTTCACAACTCCTGCAACACCGTCCCACTTATGACCCCAACCCAACATCCCATTACAAACCAGGTTGCCCCTGCTCCCAACTAACCTAATCCTCATCCCTGGCTCTGCCATTTGATGCAATTTACCCTGAAAGGTAATTTTACTCTCTTGAGCTTGCTTAGAAGTTTAAGGTGCCTGGTTTCCTATACTGCCATTACTGCCCACTTGACAAAGAAGGAAAGAATGAATACATTCATGAATAGTAATTAAGATATATAAGTGGAATGGTATAGGAATGAATAGAAAAATATCTAAAAAGAAATGGTGGATAAATGATTCAATGAAAAATACATAGCAAATAGAAAGAAAGTAAAGATAAAATATATATAAATGGATAAGTTAACAATGGATAGAAGAAAGATAGAACGATGGAAATAAAGACTAGACAGATAACTAGATAATACACAGAAGAAGGAAAGAAAGTAAATATAAAATATGGATAAACGGATACATTAACAATGGATAGCAAGAATGGCTAGATAAATAGGCGATGGAAAAACTAGGTACAATATAGATAAATGGATGTATAAACAATGGACAGCTAGAAAGACAGAAAGAAAGGATACAATAGATGGATAGATAGGACAAATGGATAAAAAATAAACATAGAAGATGGAAAGAAAATATAGATAGACTATGGTTAATAAGAAGGGATAGATAAACATAAGTAAATGATAAGTAAATAATAAAAACAAAGAAATCTTACATGGATCGATAGACCTAAAGATAACTAGATGAAAAGATGCATAGGATATAACGAGATATGTGAGATATGAAAAATAGATGAATAAATAAAGAATAGTGGAAAATGGATGCATAGATAGAAAGATAGAATGATAACTGATTGATATTGCCATAAAAAGATGAATAGAAAGATAGAAAAAAGGGTGAATGGTTCGATAATGTATATAATGAAAGGATATATTGTATAAACAGTAATAGTGGTCATTGTCCACCATTGTGGTCAAAATCATATTCAGGCTGATTCATTACTAACACCAGGTAGCGACAGATGATCGTCTGTAGCAAGGATTTCAGAGCGCCCGCTAGTAGTCGCTGTGCTCGGCCCTGGCCGTTGTTTCAGAGCGCCTCATTCGCTGGCTGGCATTGTTGAATACGTTATGTGATTCGCAGTACTGCGCTGTATGGGAGCGAATGGTAGCGCCAGCTCAGTGCGACTGACTCACACCACATTCATCGAAAAAACAGCCTCAAACAGTTCCGGCTGTCAAAATCGGGTCGATGTAGCCCACAGCGCCAGAAGCTGTGTGATTAAAGTCTGTTTTTGAACATGTATCCACTAGTAATAAAGCGAAAACATATGGAATTACATTTTTATTACATGGTAACATGAACACATTAATACCAGACATGTAAGGACAATTATGCATAAAAATATTATTATTAAAAAAGTTTACAAAAATGTCATTTTCTAGGCCAGGATACATGTCTGAAAGATTTGCGTTTAAAAAAAAAAAAAAGGGGATCAAGAAAGGGATTTAAGGATCGTCTATAGAAATGTATGGGAGAGCGCCAGGTAGCGAGAGGTAAGACGTGGCGCTCTGCAAGGCTGAACACTGGCACTGTATGCTGAGCCTGGGATATTGATGAATTGGAAGCTACATGGCGTTGTTCCAGTCGCTGACCAGATTCGGCTTCATAAATGTGTAATTGCGAGCCGTGGATCGGCGTTCACCTGCCGCTACCTGTCGCTATCTGCCGCTTACAAGGCACTACCACTATCCCTTCGTGAATAAGGCCCATTGTGTGTAAAATCCCCATTCCTCCTGATTACAACAGTATCACATATGTATCGGATAACAGTATATTCAGTAAGATTTATTCAGAAATGTGCTATAAATGCATAGTTATGCTTAGAGTAAGCAGTGATTGATCAACCAGATTGCCTAGCTTTTAGTCTCCATCATTAATTAAACATTTAATAGGTTGCTTTAGATCATGTGTTTATGGTCTTGATAAGGTCAGTAGGATAGATCTTTTCTTTATTGATAGCTAAAAAGGCAAGTGTAATTGGTGGACAGATGTTTTGTTTTCATGCTACAAAACTGTGTAACTATGAAACCATTGCAATTACAAACAATTACAAAATGTTTTAGTTGACACATTTGTAAACAACAATTGGCATAAGCATACTTTTGAAAGAAGTACAAAGAGTAACCACATCGGTTCCCAATAGTATTATAAGGTAGAATATTCAAAATGTTGGTTCTTTTTCTCCTATTATAAAGTATGCATCAAAGGAACCTAAACAAATATTATAATCTATCTGCACTAACCAGTTACCCCCTCCTATAAACCTCACACATTTAATTTGCAACTTTTGGGGAAATTTCTTAGACTGAAAAAGATAAATCATCAAAGTAGAAGCTACCTATTGAAATGATATCTATAGTGATTTGGTAAGTTAGAGCTTCAGCAGGGCCCCACTAGATTTGATGAAACAAACACCATGAAAAGAGCACAAACTCAACATTGTTTACTTGCCTGAATGGGGGGGGGGTTAATTCTGCTTGAACCCTCCATAATTGGAAGTACCCTACACTTCATAGTGACGCTGCTCACTATTGGTTTATCTATTCACTTTATGATTGTGATCTTCAAGGGACAGCCCAGTCTCTTGTGATTCATGGGAGCAGACATGATGGGATTACTGCGGCATGAAGCCCTACTGACTTCTATTGACAATAGACGGGAGGGGGGAATGCTTGGTCTCGTACATCTTTGTAGAAGACAATTGGGTGGTATGCCATAGCAATCCGATCATGGCTGCTCCCATTAAAACAAGAGTTATTTAGACTGGTTTGTCCCTGTAACATGACTCATCATCCATGGTTATTGATTGGGCCATCTAACCTACACCAATCAACCATTTTTACCAGTGGTGGGTGTTCTTTATTCTAATTATTCTAATTTAGAGTTGTTAGATCAGTATATTGATGCCTCCCTTCCCTTGCAGGGACAATAGAGTTATTGTGACTATGGGCCCTTTTCTTGGTGTCTTCACTGTATGGTGAGGGACCCTGCTGAAGCTCTGAATTAACATGACATACTTACAACACATTACAATAAGAATTGTATCTACTATGTAAAGGATGTTTCTGTCTGAAAATATACCCCAAAACTGGCAGAATAAATGGTGAAGGCTGCTGCTAATCTATTTTAATCTTTGTTTAGGCCCCTTTTCATAGATATTTTTACCTGATAATATAACAGTAAACCAATGTGGTGATGTTGGTCAGTTTTGGTTAATCTGATTAATTCTTTTCCTTTTGGTTGACTGAGGAAAAAGGAGACTTAAGGGCTCATCCAGTACCATGAATTTTTTTCCTTGCGCTTTTTATAATGATTTTTTTCTATTGTGCAATTCAGCACCATTTTTAGCTATGTAAATGTTTAAATAATCCTCACAGCTACTGGGTTTAAAAACCCTTAAAAATCCCCCCCCCAAAAAAACCCAACATTACCAGCCCGGGACCAGCTATGGGGGCTTGTAGGAACAGAGTGGAGCTTTTGTGGACCCCCCACCCTGCAGCCTACAAGCCCACATAGCCTGTGTGGGCCCAGGCTCTTCTGCCCCCCCCCCCCCGGGCTTTGGGGAGGCAGGTAATAGGGGTGCAGGAGGTTAATGGCAAGTCACCTGCTAGCTGCAGGTGACTTGCCAGCCCCCAGCCTTGTGAACTGGTGTAGGGGTCCTTAGCAGTTCACAAGGGGTTAAATGTAAAACTAAACACACTGACACATAAGATTACACATAACATTTTTTTTTTTTAACTCTACTCACCTCCAATCCTCCCCTGTCCCCCGGCGATCTCCGATGACAGCTGACAGTCTGCTTTGGAGGAGAGATCCCGGGGGGGGGGGGTGATCACAGCCCTCTCCCCCTCCCTACCTCTCTCCTCCAAGCACCCGAGCAGACTGATTCAGAGTCTCGGGTGCCGGTATTAAGAAGCCGGCTGCTGGTGACATCACAATGAGCAGTTGTGATCCAGGAAGTGGGGGTGGAGGGAGATTTCTGCCGTCTCCTCGCCACGGAAGAGCCTGGGGGGGCGATCGGAGGGCCCCCAGTAAAAAGGCCGGGAGACAGCGCGGCCATAGGTAGATAAATGTCTTTTTTTTTTTTTTTTTTTACAGTTAGCAGCTGCTGCTGCCGAAGTGGGAGGGGCGCTATTCTGGGGGCTCTCTTTAATAGCCCACTGCTGTCCTTTTTAGTTTAAAGCACATAAAAAATGGGGAGAAGCAACAGGGTTGGCATTTCTGGAAAGTAAAAAGAAGTAATGGTTTTTTACAAGTGTTGAAAAATGTACCTATTATGGGCATCGCAGGGGGTAGAACTGTGGTTGTTTAGGCCTGGCAGTAGTAAGCAAGGCCTCCAAAAATTGTCCCACTTACAATGGCGGTGGCAGCGGGTTTGGCATCCTGACAATTTAGTTGAAGAAGAAGTAAAGGCTTTTTGTGAGCCTTGAAAAATCTGCCCATTTTGGGCATCACAGGGTTGACCTGCATGTGTGTTGGCCTTGGCCTGGCAGTAGCAGAGGGTGGCAGGCTGGCAATGGAGGCACTGTTGGTGGTAGTAGTTGTAGCAGCATTAGCAGAGGCTGCAGCTGTTGGCAAAAAACTAGGCAGTGGCACAGGCACAGGCCACCTCTTCTTCATGCCATGTTTGTTCATCATCATTATGGCCTTCGTCATCATTGGGTGCCTCCTCCCCTATCCCTTCCTGTGATAAGTTGGCTGTTTCCATCTCCAAAATCCACCTTCTTGGGTCTGATTTCCTCCTCCTCACCCTCATCCGCCTTGTTTTGTAGATTCAAAGAGCCAGGAGACAGATGGGATCTCTCCTCTGTCCCTTACTGATCATGGCTGTGAGTGTTTGGTCCGAAGTTCTTCTGTTGTCCCTGCTGACAAATCGTGATGCCTCTTCAAAAGGTTGGAAAAGCTAGCTGTTTAATGCATGAAGAAATCATTCACTGCTCTGTGCTGGTGGTAGAGGTGGTCCAGCAAATGTAGGGTGGAATTCCAGCATGTGGGGACATTGCAGATTAAGTGGTGTTTGGGAAGACCATTCTGGTGAGTCTAGAGGAGCATGTTTGAAGGCATAGGTTCGACTATAGCGAACACATACCCTCCTGGACATGGCCAGAGCATCCGCCAGACCAACATATGTTTTTAAGAAGTGTTTCACGACCAGATTGATCACATGCACCAGGCATGGGGGGGGGGAGAGCATGTCAGGCACCCTAGACACAAAGCAGCCACAATGTTCATCCCGTTATCTGCAACCACATTACCAATCTAATTGATATGGAGACAAACAGCACGAGATTTCCTCACGCATGCAAGGCAACAACTCATCAAATTATTTGAGGAAACTAAACATGGGGGCATTTTTGATTCCTATAAAATAGATGAATAAGTGGAAGTGCCCATGCGTGCAGATCTGATGGCAGACGCATAGCCCCTCAGTTCCGCAAACAGCAGCCTGACACAGGAATCTCAACACCTGGCATAATGCAGGAGGTTACAGTGGAGATGCCCCCTGTTGAGAGATCCTGTCATAGAGTGGCGGGAGTGAGATAAGAGTCAGAAGGGCATCGGCAGACATTGGCGGGAGCAGTGGCTCCTCAGCAAATTGGCTGCTTGGCAACATCATCTTGGTGCTTGGGCGGGGGTGGGAGGATGACAAGGAGGCCTAATTGTGGCCTCCCCACTGGACTACGGGAGCATTCCGGGAAGCAGTGAGGGGTGGCGGTTACCTTTGGGAGAGGCAGCTACCACGACCCCAATAGGCCATTCTCACAGGCTCAGTGAACAGGGTCAGAAAGCTCTCCTTGAATCACTGATGTATCTGAGAGGCCTTGGCTCCTATAGACAGAGGAGCAGCGCTGGTAGTGCTGGTGGCCTGGTCACTCTTGGCAGTGTGTAAGATTCTTTGAACGGCTGTGAGGGGCATCCCTTATTACAGGCAATGTGGGCAGGGTAATCGATTCATGCCTGCCCACCGCTGCTACTGCTGTTCCCCCAGCTCCCAAACACACACACAAGCTTACCTCGCTCCCTGGATGCTGATGCAGTAGTTCCCAGGGGGCAGGGACCATATGGCCGGCATCCAATAAAAAAACTATGGATGCTGCCCATAGATATAGGCCACACCCACATTCCTCTAAAACTACCTCCTTTGCAACCAGGAGTGGCAATGGGAAGCCAGCAGGACCAGCAAGCAGCAGTGGTGGCAGGCAGGTATATTGGTTACTCTGTCTGCCCGCCCCTGGCTTATATTTGTCCAGCGGCTGCTCCTGCATGCACCACCACCCTCCCTCCTGCATCCTCCGAGGCAGTGCCAGGTGCTGGCCGCCAAAACCAATGGCAGCCACAAAGGAATCGGGACGGTTGCGAGGTATGGTTTTTTTGCATAAACCTCTTATGTCATTTACGGGAAATCCTCTTTTCCAGGCATGCTTTGAGTCTTTGCAAAGTTTCTTCTGGTGGGAATCTGTTAGCCCGACTAGGATTATGGAATTTTCGGGAAAGAGGAAACATCCAGATAATTTGACTTACTGAAAGTAATGATTCACCCAATGGTGAATTTTTTTGCTGCTTTCAAATCCAACATTTTATTCGCACTACTACTATCGCTTTTTGAAAGAGTGTGCAATTAATACTCTAAGTGTCAGGGTAGAACCCATACTCTTCCAAGTTATCCTGCAAAATGGGAAATGGACCTGTTTTGTAGCTGGTCAGATGAATATTGTTTATCAATATAAAAGTGTTAACAAGATGGTACCTGGTTCTGGAGGGTATCCACTTGGCTGTATCGATCTACCCTCCACAATGCTTAAGGGGTTGCACTGCCATAGGCAATTACCTACTCATCTGGGGGCAATGCCCGCTCTCAATTTTTGATCCAAAATGTTTAGCTTGGTGCATTACCTTTTTGCCACATCTTGGAGACTTGCCCCAGAGACTGTGTTATTAAACTTGAAGCCCCCTCACTACTCCCATTCACAATTCATTTTGGTGCAGCGTATTTTTACCGCAAGCCTGGAAAAATTGTAGTAACCCCTTTTCTGAAATTCACCCATTGTGATCGATTGTTGTCCCATTGTCTCAGGCTACATGTTGCACTGTCTCAAACTTCAAGCCATTTTTAAAAAGACCCTTTTTTCCACAAAACCTACAATTGCTTTTGACACCCTTTTGATCATTTTTTTTAGAAATCACAAAAAAAAAAAAATGATACTCTGGTACACTTAAAAATGCATGAATTCAATTTGTAATTTCACATTTAGAAATAAATAATAAATTGTCTGCCTGTTGTTCAGCCAGTTTCAGGCTCATGATAATTGTAATATTTGATAAATCAGGAGATGTCTGGAGAACCAAGCAGCAAGTCGTGTTTGTTATTTCTTCCCTGGTTACTTTGACAAATCATGCCCTTGGAGTATATTTTTCATACAAGTTTCCATGGAGATTTCAATTTCTTTACATAAGAAGGATTTCCTGGGCTACCAACTGATGTTGCTTGAAGCTTTAGTCAATATAAATGAAGGCTCCCCTTTGATTTTTACTTGTAATAGAATCTTGAATAGTATGGTTGCAACCTGGGTTGGTGAACATTTTATACTAATATTGAACCATTAAAATACCTTTTACATATCTGTGTATTTGTGAAGAATCTTTATAAAATGGCATAATACATTTCCTGTATTTAAATGTGCACTTCCTCCAAAAATGTAGTGACTAGCAAACTTTGCATATTCACAGCTTTGGATACATTCGCAAACATGACATGGAAATGATGAAATACTTGTCTGGTAGACTAATACTTGTCTAAAATACTAATTATACTGATATATAGCTTATATAGGTTCAGGCAAAGCATCAATTCTTTAAATTGCCGTGGATGCTCATCAGCATTACAACCTTGCAAAGAAAGTTGTCCTGCTCACATGGCAAGAGGGGTCTGCTTGGTCTGGTGTACTCTCCTTGTTGAGAAGTTCAAGCCAACACTGATATCTAGACCCAGCACCCATAATCAGTTTCAGATCATGTCTCTTATGAATTATTAGACTGTAATGGCCAATAAATAAGCTGAGTAGAACCTTAACAAACCCAGGAGTATCAAGTATCTTGTCTCTTACTTAAACCCCTCCTGGTACAATCTATCTTCCCAGCAGCAACCCAGATCTGGCGATCTGGGTCCTGGACTCCACATGCCTCACACTACTGCCTCAGTAGAATGTATGTATTACCCAGATAATGCGCAAAAAATCTCAGTAAGGCATAACTTGACCTGGTCTACCATTCTGCGTTCATGATGCTGTTAAGAATGGTTACAAGTCGGGTATCAATACATTGTCATTAGAATAGCATCCCAATACCTTACTACATTGCCTTGAACTATTACATGTTTTTTTACATGTATCCCTGCACATACAATGTGAGGTTGCTGTGACTATTGGGGACATCATTTCTTTCATGCTTTGCTCTCTCTCTCTTTTAGAAAGCTGGTTAACATGTCTGAGAAAAGGCTCATTTTGGAATAACAGTTTGGACACATTCTTCTTGGTGGAAAGTCATTAAAATGTTGTGGGTTTGAGCTTAAATAAATATTCTAACACATTCTAAAGATGCCTTATATTCACAAAGGCCAAAATCTGACAAAAACAGAGCACTCTAACTTTAAATGTCAAGCAAAACTTACTAACATTTGATAAAGACATCTCAGGCAAACCATCAAAACAGTGTGCTGAACACATGCCAAGAAAAGGGTTCCTCTCTTTTAACAACCAGCAATCACCTTAGAAAATGTGTTAGAGAATGTCAGGAAAAAGAGTGAGTTAATGAGCTGTCTGTGGGATTAAGCCGTGCTGATTATGTCAATCTAATCTACGAGCAGATCTATGTACCTGGAATCATCTTTAACTAGCTTTAGTTTTGAATCCAGTTTTTAAACTATTACCAGAAATTGGAAAGTGTGAGAAATATTTGCACAGTTTTTTTTTCACATCTCAATTAACCCCCCTCACTCATATATACACATATATGTAAAATGTAATATATACATATTATCCTAAAACACACCCTCTTCCATATCCCTCAAGCCTTACATTTAGGAGGTAACGACCCATTCCTCTCATAGATCTGCCCAATGAGGGTCCCAGAGCTTGCTGTTTACACTTGTGGTAGCTGCCCCTCCTATGGAATTAAAGTGTGCAGCCATTTCCATTTTGCCATGGTGACTATGAGGCTCATTGGTTGCATATCACCAATGTGTTATAGCTGCTGTTCTCACCTCTGGAACATGCAACTATACCAAGAACAGAAAACCCGTTAGTGACAACCCACCCCACAGCAACTTAAAAGGGTTCCCTGCACTCACCATTACAGCAGCATGCACAGCCTTTGCTCTATTAACTTTTATGGGAGCTGAAGAATGCCAACATGCATGCTAAGATGTTTACAAAGGGTACGATGATGTAAGTGATGGGTGCAGTACCCTCTTAAAGGTACTGTGGATATGCTGGCTTCAGTGACCCCTTGAGGTGCTGTTGGTTGCTGGCTGCAGTGATTTCTTTAAGCTGCTGTGGTTGGTCAGTGCAGGACCCACTAAAATGTACTGTGGATATGCTGGCTGCAGTGACCCATTTAAGCTGCTGTGAGTTTTACAGGACCCCATAGCAAAAGTCATGGTTAAAGAGCAGACATCCTTATTATAAGATAAATTATAAAATTAATCAATAGCCAAATAGTTTATATTGTTATTACCTCGTATATCTGACAGGAGCCCCAGGCAACCAATCCTGGTTAGGCCCAGCTGGAACCACTAGAGCATATGCCAGACAGACTCCCTGCCTCTTTGGAATGTACACCCTTGGTTTTAACTGCCAGCCTACCTAGAGCTTTTGAGATTAAATTTGCGCTAGGAGTCGCTGCACAGAAAGCTAACTAATTAGCTTTAATTGTTGCTCTAGGTATTGGCCAGCTTATGTCAGTACCTGTTGCACCCAACTGCTGATTATCTCAGCGCCAGGGAGCACCACTTTGGACCGCCGTGTTTTCGAAATTATACATTGTTAAGCAAAAGAAGCCATTAAAATCAATCTTAATAACACCCCCCCAGAAAAAATAATTTTATGACATCTCCGACCTGAGTTTCAATTACTGACAAGTCACAATGCAAGTTCTGTACAAATAAATGTCTTAAATATTAATTATAAGCATTACACACTACAATCCAGTTTTGCCCATTGAGCTCTATAGGATCTGGCGCTGCTTCAACCAGAGCATCTGACGCTGCTACATTTACTGCTTTAGTGCTTAAGATGCTAGCTGGTGCCGTCTCTTTTTTATTTCTTAAAACGGACGCTGAGGGCCAAAAACGTGGTGCTGTGTGGCGCTAATGTTTCTAAAATAAGGCTCCCCATATCAAAGCTGGATTTTGGGATAACTAGTACTAGTATATTTAACAAGAGCAGTATTCCATTTTTTTTTTTTTTACAATTTGGGGGTTATTATAAGAAGGGATAGCGCCAGGTAGTGCTTCGTAGCGGCAGGCAGCGTCTGGTGAATGCTGGGCGCCATAGGCAAAACCACATTAAAGAAAGAGAATCCAGTGAGCGACTCTAACAGCGCCATGTAGTGTCACATGTATTAACCCCGGCGGCTCAGCATATAGCACTGGCGCTCTAGCTTCCAGAGCACCATGTAGTAGCTGTCATTCTGTAGCTCTCTTGTTGTTGGTTTAATTAGCGTGTTTGCCAATTTAAATATTTTTTTTTGCTCAAATCATTGTGTGACCTCTTTTACGCAGAATTGCATTTACAGGTCTGGCACTAAAGTGTTATTGTCCCAGTCATGTCCCAGTCATGTCATTCCATGTGTTTTCCCGTTGTTATTGGTGTATATGTGTTCAAAAACAGGCTTTGATCACACCGAGTCTGGCGCTCTATGCCTTAGAGCAACAACGCCGAGTGCTGGACGCACAGCGCTGGCGCTACCTCTCTTGCTCGCTGCAACGCTTTACAGTTGTTAGAGCGCCCAACACACATCATAGTCATCATTGCCGGCCAGGTTACTAGAGCGACCGAGATGCTAGGTTACAGCCCCAATTCCCACTTACAGAGTCCACTAGCAGTCACTCTTAGTGCCGCTATACAGACTGGCAATACCTGGCACTAGAAGTGAATCAGCCTCTTGGGCTTCTTTACCTAAAATATACCTTTAAATAAAACACCTTTGTTTTGTTGCAGTGTTGTTTTTCTGTGCTGTTCCTTACTTACAACAGCTATTTGGCAAAATCCTGAGATCTAAATGTGCCGTCATCTATCACAGGTGTTTGGTAGCATGTGGTTATCACTGTGAACCAGGCGTAGAACTTAATAAGAATGATTTGAATACATAATTATAACATTAATCAAAGCATCGGACTAAATAATAGTTTTAGAAAAAAAAGGTGCTGGAAAAGAAAGTGTATAATTTAAGCATATGCAAACCCTGCATCGCAAGAACTGAAAGCAGAAGTATTGACACATAGACTAGAGATACTTTCTTGTTCTATTTTAGTGCTGATAACAGCTTGGTCCATCAGCAATTGCAGAGAAGTGCTATCCAATCTAATCTGCATGAAATAGGTTTCTTGCATTCTAAAATGAATCCCCATTTTTAGGGATAAAATGTAACCACAGCTTAATATGGTAAACACAAATAGCAGATGGGAAACTGATTAGTTCTGTAGGTGTTATTATGTAATGCTGCCTCTTAATAATAGTTAAAAACTGTCTTCCTAATTAAGCTTTACAAAGTCTTCCAACAGACAGCTCAGGATTTTTATAAAAATTGTGAAGAACAGAAGACTGACAGTACAGGGGGTTTGATGGTATATTATAAGATGTTGTCTCTTTGCTTTTTTAAATTTTTCAAGTAAAAGTTGGCTGTAAAACTTATTTAAGTATTAAAGTGAATCCAAGCTGGCAATAGGAATAGGATTTCACAAGCAAATCCAACCAAAGTGGATGCTGCCTTGGGAAGATTAAACCAGACCAACAGCCTAGCACAGCTGGAAAAGAAGGGTAGCGGCCATTTGGGAGCTCCCTCTCCCAGCATCTCAGCCATACTGCTGTCTGGATTCAACTGACAATGCACAGTAACAGGAAGCCCAGCAGAACTTCCTGTTTCCAGGTGGCCTCCAAATACATGAGCCACAATTTTGTTTCTTAAATTCACTACAGCAGAAGATAAAAAAAGCTACGTGAATTTTGATGTGCTCCAATCTAAATTGCCCTGGGGGGATTCATATGAGCATTGTTTGTTGTGTTGGTCTGGTTTAAGTCATTTTTGACTGTTGGTCTACTTTAAAAGTGGAACAAGTCTCAAAGCAGAGTTTTGGTCCACTTTAAGATTACAAGCTTGTCTATATTTCCTTTTACTAGAAGAAAAATTTGCAAAGGGTAGCAGGAAAGTGGGTTACAGGATGTCCCATTGCACCTTAACAGGAGAAGACTGATGGTCTTAAAAGCCTGTCTGCTCTGATTAAGACTAAGGGAAATGGAAAGGTATAGTAAAAAGCTCAAGAGCATTTTGGGCCTTATTTATATTGGGTTTCATTTAGCATCTTTCTGGTGGCTATAGTGCCATTTCGGTGCGCCAGCATTTTTTGTCCTTTCTGACGCTGTGCTTGAAGACGCAGTGCCGGATGCTAATTAATTTGCTTTGATTGTTGCACTAGGTATTGGATGGCCAGTTGACCCGACTGCTCATTAAACCAATGCCAGTGAGCACCACTTCGTAACGCCATTATTCTGGCCCTGCACAGCGCATTTATGATTTTTTCCTCCTTGAAAATATTGGCATTGTATTTTTCTGGTGCTGGTCGTTGTTTTAGTATTACAGTTACAAGATATCACTGCTGGGGACAAGGGAGACTAAGAGGCCGATTCATTAATAGCGGCAGGTAGCGACAGTTGAGCGACTGTAGCGGCATTTTCAGAGCGCCCGCTAGTAGTCGCTGTGCTTGGCCGTTGTTCGGTAGTTGATAGTGGTTTGCCGTAATGTTGAATATTGGGTGAGGAGTCTCTATTTGACAGGTTCAGCGCTGTATGGGAGCGCATGATAGCGACTGGCCCTAGCGACCGGCTCCCGCCATATTCATTAAAAAATCACGCTCAAAAAATTATTGCGCTGTAAAATGCATGTTTAAACCCCAGAGCGCTGGAGGAGATGGGTTAAAAGTAGTTTTTTAACCCACAAACCACCATATTTTTGGAAACCAAAAAAAACAAGTTTTTTAAATAATTTAGTAATATGAATACATTAATATCAGACCTGTAATATCAATTCTGTACAATTTTTTTAATTTTTTTTCCCTTAAAAAAAATATCTAAAATGGTAGAAGTGGTCACAGAATTT
The DNA here is from genome assembly GCA_027917425.1 of Gastrophryne carolinensis. NCBI lineage: Eukaryota > Metazoa > Chordata > Amphibia > Anura > Microhylidae > Gastrophryne > Gastrophryne carolinensis. Next base: position 462,328,309 of record CM051235.1, read on the forward strand.
TTCACATTTAAAAAAAAAAAAAAAAAATTAATAACAATTAATTATTAATATTTAAAGATTGTTCCATTGAAATGCATTGGAGCGCGCCAGGTAGCGAGAGGTCATACCTGTCGCTGTTCAAGGTCGGACGCTGGCGCTGTGGGCTGAGGCTGGAATAATGATGAATGAGTGGCTATCTGGCGCTATCTCAGTCGCTAAGCAGGATTGGCTTGATAAATGTGTGATTGTGGTGGGGAGCCGGCGTTCTCGTGGCGGGGCCCATCATTACCGGCCGTTCACCAGTCGCGCTACCTGTCGCTATTCCTTCATAAATAAGGGCCAAAGTATACAGTAGGTTTCGGCTGTGTTTTAGTTGTTGTCCAAATTACTCATTGGTAAGAAAAAGAAGGCATGGAAATCAATTTTACTATTCCAAAAAAGGCATTTAGTGACATCTAGGTTCTGCGTTTCCATTTTTGACAAGTTCTGTACAAATAAATGTGTGTAACATTAATTATGAGCATAAAACACTGCTATCAAGTTCTGCCTATTGTGCTCTATGGGATCGTGACCTTCAGTGCCAGGTTTCAACTGACACCGCTTTCAACTGGAGCTGCTTCAACCAGAGAACTTGGTGTTTCGACCTTTTTGGCACTAGTGATAAATAAGACAGTAGCTGGTGTCCGCATTGGCATGTTTTGGTTTCTTAAATCGCACACTGAGTGTCGCTGAGGCAGTGACACGTGGAGTCTTACTCACTACTAACGCCAGGTATCAGCAGATGAGTGTCTTAGAGCGACCGGTAGTAGACGCTGTAAGCGGGTATTGGGCACTGTAACAGAGCGCCTCATTCGCTGTAGTAATGTGGCCGGCAATGATGAATGTTATGTATGTTGGGAGCTCTAACACCAGTACAATGCTGCAGGGAGCGAAAGGCAGTGCCAGCTCAGTGCGACCAACTCTCAGTGACTTACACCATACTTATGGAAAAAGGACACACACACAGCACACACGCCACTTTGATGTCACCCGGCAGCCAGCTTCTCTCACCCTCACCTGAGACGATCAATCTTATCTGGTGCTCGGAGGAGAGAGGTTGGAGATGGGGAAAGGGCTGTGATCCCTCACCCCACATCCTTCCTACACCGAGCACCCGGCAGCTGTCATCGGGGATCACCGGAGGACAGAGGAGGATCGGAGGTGAGTGAAGAAAAAATAAATAAATTTCATTTTTTTCTTATGTGTCTGTGTGTTTATTTTTACATTTAATCCTTTGTGAACTGGTAAGGGATCCATGGGACCTCTATACCAGTTCACAAGACTAGGGGCTGGCAAGTCACCTGCGGCTAGCGGGTGACTTGCCATTAACCCCTGGAACTCCAATTACCTGCCTCCCCAAAGACCATGGGGGGCAGAAAAGCCTGGGCCATGAAAGCTATGTGGGCTTGTAGCCAGCAGGGTGGGGGGCCACCAAACCTGGCCCCTGCGCCCTGTTCTACAAGCCCTGCATAGCTGGGTAGGGGGGGCCCCATGTCATTTTTGGGGATTTTTAAGGGTTTTTAACCCTTAGAATTCCCCCAAAAATGGGTTCCCCCCAGGAGGGGGGAACTCAATGTAGTTTTTTGTTTAATTAACCCCTTATGTTTATAGTGTACATAGTAGTTGTGTTTTATTTGTAAATGTTATAAAGTGCTCTTTTCAGCTTGGGGGGTCTACCAATACATATATGGTACCATTGTAATTGGGATAAATGCGGCTGTCACATGCAATATCGTTTTCATTAATAAAACAAATGTTTTATTTAAAATGAAGGAGACAATTTTCAAGTAAAATTAACGTTATGCGCATGCTTGGTGTTTGGCAACTCTTCCCTTGACAGTAGCTATGCATGCTGGGTATTGTTCTGTTCGGGGGATGTTGCTTTTTTGGATTATACTTGTTTTTTCTTGTTTGCATATAGTTTTTTTTTAGGAAAATGTGGCTTTGTTTCTTCCTTTTTATTCTTTTTAGGGAAACTCTGTGCAACCAAAGAACTGATTGAGGGATTACTTCCAGAAAACTGTGCCCCTGTCAACAAGCCTGGTACGCCTAGAAAGCTTGAGGCGTGTACTTCCAGAGAATATATAGTTTGTGGGGGGTATTTCAAATGAAATGGGTTGTTTTTCTGGAAAAACTCCAAGGTGTGCATAGCGCATATCACAGTTGTATTTTACTGAAAATCTCCTAAAGCTCTGTTTCAGTTTGGGGGAGTCTCCTGGGCAGGAAAGGGTGTCTACCAATACATATGTGATACTGCTGTAACCGGGAGAAATTTGGGTTTCACACGCAATCAAATTTTATTGACAAACATATTTTTTATTACAAAAACACTACAAATTGCAAAAAAATAGATTTTTTTTATTTTTTTGCACATATTTCACCCAAAAGTATTGAGAATACACTAAAAAAGGCAATACAAGACATTGCATGTTGAAGCCCAGACTCTGAAAAAAATATATATAATTTTCCTGGGAAATCCCTGGAAATCCCTTCAAAAATTGAACATGTGTAGCGCAATATACTGAAACCTAGTCTGGCACTTAAAGGGTTAAAGTCTGTTTTTGAACACATCCACCAGTAACAAAGTGAAAACACATGGAATTACATTGTTGTAACACTGTGACATCAACACTTTAGTGCCAGACCTGTAAATACAATTCTGTATAAAAAAACAAAAAAATCTAAAAAGTTTTCAGAAATGACTTTTTTTTTAGGCCAGGAGAGGTCACACAATTATTTGAGAGAAAAAATAAATAAATAAAAAACCCTGTTTAAATGGAAGAATAGGAACGTCCATTGAATGTATGGGAGAGCGACAGGTAGCAACAGGTATACGCTGAGCTGCCTGTAATGATAAATCGGATGCTACATGGCGCTGTAGTCGCTCACCAGATTCGCTTTCATAAATGTGATTTTGCGCACAGCGCCCAGCGTTCCCCAGACGCTACCTGCCACTACAAGGCATGACCTGGCACTATCCCTTGATGAATAACCCTCTAAATAAATCAAGCTGTATATGTGAGTAACAGTATCTAAAAGAATAAACAAATCTATAACAGAAGTAATGTTCTCAATATATATTTTTGGTTTTTTAGAGTTTCTATAGGTAAACCCTCCTCTTTGCTATCTGGTATAATATGCTGATGTTTAATATTGATGTCGTTTTCCAGATGCTAATCATTTAGAGCCTTATTTATGAAGCATCAGCATCACTTTTTGGTCTCAGTAGCCCCATCTAAGAAACATAAAAAGTGTCGATGCGGCTGCCAACTGTCCCATAGATCACAATGGGCAGAACAGCAGTATTGAGCAACCATTACATTGGGGTCGATTTATTAAGAGCTGAAAAAATTGTCTTAACAGTAAAAATGGTAAAAGGATGCAAATTTAACTATTGTTGGATCACTAGCTAGAAAGACAACGCCACTTTAGTAAATAAAGAGGTGTAAAAAGTTCACTACTTTTTTTGGGGAGTAAAATGGGCCATTGCCGTTGAGCTATATATTGAGAGGTGAAAGGGAATGGCGATGCATTTCACCTAATTTCTGGTGCAAAATGAGTCCTCCCATCACTAAATGTGCAAGTTTGCTGGGCCTGGCCTGGCGTTGAGGGTCTGGACCAGGATTTGATGAGAGAAGAGCCTGCTGGTGGATCGTGAGTGAGTGACCAGAACCCAAACTCTGGTGAGTCAAAACACAGAAGAGAGACCTCAGAGGAACCATTAATTTGTATTGGTTTATTTAGTAAGCAGAGAGGGATCAAGCAGTGAGGTTTCTGTGAATACAGATTAGACTTAGACTAGTTGTTATTGTATATACCTGCAAGTTATGGGTATAGAAGCTGAAGATTAAAAGCTGCCCTTTGTTGTGCACAAAATGGATTTGGGATGAGTTTGTGGCACCTTGGGTCTAAATCCAGGATAACGGAAGCTTGGCGTTTGATGTTTCCCTGTTCAATATATATATATATATATATATATATATATATATATATATCCTGTAACAGTCAGACTGGAGCACATTGGACCACTAGAAGAAATGATTTGGGGGTCCACCATGTTCATGTGCTAATGAGCTCCAAATCAATCACATGACATTCAGTAATAAACCTTGAACATTTTTTTATTGAATAAAATGATCCAATAACACATAATATTGAAAGGCAAAAGTATTTGAACCTTTGCTGGTTCTCTTGGTATTATTACCATTACAGCAACCGTATGGCGCATGAGTGGCAAGTGGCAGATTCTCCAACACCCTCCTGTTGAGGCACCTAGCACTCCATCAATTCAGAATTAATCTACCAGTCTATTTTAGTTGGATGTGAGGTAGCAATATTAAATTTTACCAGCAGGGTCACATGCAGGGGCATCTCTAAACAGTCGGCCCCATTTGCACCAGGTTATTGTGTTTTAGTCGAGTTTAAAGAGCATTATACATTCATCAATATTTACAGTATATTTACATTTATTCAGATGCCATATAACAAGGAGGACGGATATAAAAATGAGGATGGAATTACTTTTTACTATTCATTTGCACACTTAGAATCATTCTTCTATTTTGGCCATTAATTACAATGCAGGTTTGGTAATTAGAAACTTCGGGGGTTATTTAAGAACCGATAATGCCAGGTAGTGCCACGTAGCGACACATAGCGTCAGTTGAATGCTGGACATTGTATGTGAAAACCATATTTAAGAAAGCCAATCTGATGAGCGCCTTCAACACCGTCCTGTAGCTCCACATGTATTACCAGTGTCGGCTCAGTGTATAGCGCCAGCGCTCTAGGTTCAGGAGTGCCATGTAGTTCCTGTCACTCTGTAGCGCTCTCCCATACATTTCAATGTTTAATTTGGTTGTGGTTAAATAGCATGTTGTCAAAGTAAATCTTAAAATTTTTGGCTCAAATCGTTGTGTGTACTCTCCTGCCCAGCAAACAAACACTTTTATTGTGTTTTTTTGTTGTTGTTTTTTTTATGCAGAATTGTATGTGCAGGTCTGGCATTGCAGTGTCATTGTCACAGTGTCACAATGTCATTCCATATGTTTTCGCGCTGGTACTACTGAGACTTTTATCACACAGCATCTGGCCCTCTATGCTGGAGCAACCAGTTTTAGAGTGTGGGTGCTGGGTAAGTGTAGTTTTTTCTTGAATACGGGCTTCAGCGCCGAGTCCCGAACGCACTTAACTGCCTACCTACCTATCGCTCGTTGCAGGTTTGTCCTGTTGTTAGATGTAGCGTAGAGTCTTGGGCGCTTTGACCTTTGGACGCCACCCAGCAATCTCAATTGCTCCTGCAGTGAATTAGGGAGGGTACTTCTACAGCTCCCTGCACACATCATATTTATCAATGCTGGACAGGATAGTACAGTGTCACTTGTCCGCCCGCTACGCTAGGTTAGAGTGGCGACACCTGCTTGCAGCGTCTACTAGCAGTCGCTCTAAGCGCTGCTATACAGACGCTCGCATAGCACTATGTGGTGCTAGTGTTAAATCAGCCATATAAAATGTACTTTCTTTAATAAAAATATCAAGATTTAAATCTTAAAAATAAAATATTCAGTGCAATTTAAATTTGAGATATCAGCAAACATACACGTGTCTATTTTATGTTCCCTAAAGTAGTTTTAGTGTATTCTCAAAATAAAAGGGGTAGAATATTACTTGTGAACTGGAATATGGAGTATGTAAATTTTCTTCTGCAGATTTTGTAATCTGAAGCCTAAGCAAGACTTATGGAGATTTAGTTATAGAGGCTCAGGAGTACAAAGCAGAGTAGCCAGCTTTTCACACACATCTTAAAACTCTGATAAAATATTAATTTCCTTTTTTTAATGCTGAATATCCTGTACAGAATTCTAAAATGTTAGCACGGGGGTAAATACAGAAAGCTATTCTTTTTTTTCCTTTTTCTAAGACGATGTAGAATGGTTGTAAAATCTGTAGTGTATGATATTGTTGTGTTAGCTTATTTTCATTTACAGAATGTAAAAAAAGGAAATAAAATGTAATAGGAGCACAGTTTAGGTGAACTTAATTTTCACACCAAAAAAGCATCTACTGTATAAATGGGAGTGGCATAGGCCACTTAGGTGATTTGAGAACCATTCGTGGGCCATAATGCAAGGACATAATTATGAGGAGCATAACACAATTTTTAAATGACAATCAGGATTTCAACTGCTTAATCAAAAATACAAACTGAATATCCTAACCATATATCCAACTCACATTCAACTTATATAAGAAAACTACTGTACACTTCTTGACCAAAAAAGGTCACATGCTATTATTTTGTTGTACAATGTACTTGTTGTACTATTATTTCTGTTGAGTTGCATTCATTTTTCTCCAAGATCTTGTATTAGTGATGGGAGATTTGGACTGATGTGCAAAGCCTTTTCCAGCACATTGCAATGATTCTCAATGGGAGTTAGGTCTGGACTCTATGGTTGCCAAGTCAAGCACACACCTCATATGCAAAAAGATTGTATTGTACTTGTTTAAGTTAGTGAATAAAAACTGTTACATATGTAAACCTATTTAAACAACTATCTCGGTCTGTGTTACATCTCATGGTCTTGGATGGCAATATGAACGAATCGGAATCAGCAGTGAAAAGGTGCAGATCAGTATAAAAATATATCATTCAAGTACACAAAGCAACTGTAGCCAATTGTGGTCCTATTAAGATAATCATAGTCACTAGCCTGTATAAATATACAGAGGAAAAATCATAAATGTAGCAAAAGGCAACAACACTTTCTGATACATCACAAAGAAGATGGCAGATTGTATCAAAAGACAGTCAAAAAATCAAAGCTTAGTAAATTGCTCCCTTAAATCGGTAGCAATTAGCTTATTGATTAACACCATGCAGATGTTTGGAATAATAGGCAGATTCAGCTCTACTAAACATGCATGGCAGCCGCCATCTTGCCACACACACAAGACCTGCTTTTGAAAAACCGAGTCCCTCAGTTAAAATTGCCTCATAGCTCTGCAATAATCTTTTATTTCTAGCCAGAAATAGCAAGCCTTCAGCTGTAATGACTCCTCATTGCTTTGATGCTGAAATCTTATAAATACATTGTATACCCTGACTGAATGCTTTTGCGTCCACAGCCTCAATAGTGGTACTTTGTCACAACCTCCCTCACAGATGTTCTTTGCTACATTAGCTGTTTATTCAGTGTTCACGTGTGTGAAAAATGGCAAGTTTCTCCTAGTTTCTGAAGTATATGTCTCCCTCAATTTGGAGTGAATTGCTGCTGGCACAGCACTCCCCTAATTCTTGTATGTAAGCAGGACTATCAGGTGTGTAACAAGATGGCCACCGTCATGTAATTCAAGAGTGAATAATCTTTATGCTACAACATCTACATAGGGTTATGCCCCCTGAAAACTCCTTATGCCACTGATTATAAGAGGGGAAGCAATTTACTAAACTTTCTATTTTGACTGGAGGTCTGCTTTAAGTATGAGTCAGGTATCAAAAGAGCAAACCGAACTCCTAGGCTGTTTTGAATTTTAGGGAAAATTTGATTCAGCTTGAATTAGAATTTTCTGTGATTCGTGCTGACCGAATTTGTCCCTGAAATCCTTAAATAAAAAAGTAAAAACTCATCTGCTCTCTCGCTGTCCCTGAGTCGCTGTCCCCCCAGTCGCTGTCCTGAGGGGCCTTTCAGTAGGTTCCACAGCTCCCGCTGGGATCCCGGAATCCCACTCCCTGATGCAGGGAGGGGCTTTTATATGAGCAATTAAGCTGATGTCAGAAGCTGGAGAGATCATCAGGAGCCAGATGGGGGCAGCTCTGCCCTGCATCCAGCTCTGGCTGTCAGAAGTGGCGCAACACGGAGTAAGACATAGCAATGTATCGGAGAAAAGTGTGTGGGGGGGGGGGGAGATAATAAAATGATTCTTACTCTGTATGTGTAATTCTTAGCATTTGACACTTTGGCAGGAGGGAGGGAGAAAAGCATGCATCCCATATGGACTATGCAGGCTGGTGTGGGGGTCGACTAATGGACCTCTGCCTCTGGCAAAATGCTAGGAGCCCAGCCATTTCTGAGATCATGTCTTCTTCCACAAGGTTTTCTTAAGGCTACACAGCTCTAGTTCCAATCCCTTAAGTTCACCGCACATTGAGCATGTGGAAACGCTCTTACTTTCACTACTAACCATATCCTTGTTTCTTACTATTGTCCTTCTACAATCTGATTTTACCAAACATTTAAGTTATTGCTGATAACAATCCTTCATTTTCTTCCAACCACTTTTGTTTCTTGAAGATGATGATTCCCCACTGTCCTCACGCTTTTTAATAATGCACTGGACAATTCTTATCCCAATGTTAATATTGTCAGCAATTTCCCTAGATGTGTTCTCTGCTTGATGCATGATAATAATTTGACCCTTAAAATAGATCATGATGAACACGTCTAAACCAACAAAAATATTAAGGCAGCAAGCAGCTCACCTGATGCGTGTTACAGGTGCCTCTTCCTTATTTCCTGCAGCTAGGTATATAAGCCATAGCAGGGCTTCAAAGCTTTCCCTTGTTTCAATTCTCCTGGACAATGCAAAAAAGGGGTCTAGCAGCAACTCTGGGTCTTGGTGCTCTCAACGTGAGTGAGCATAACAAGCTTCAGTGGTCCCACAAATGTCTCTGAACATGTTCATGTCCTTCCCAGCACAGCCATGGCCAAGAACATAAACACTTACAATGCATAAGGTATTTACATATAATTTGAGCTTTTGAGATGCTTTGAAAGGGCTAATTTTACAGTGTTACTGACAAGTTAGTACCTGCCTGGACCGGAACTTTAACATCCATCCACAACCACAGGATGTGTCTTTCGACATGGTTGTTTGACACATGATAAGCTACTCACTGCATCAATTAGGGTTAAAGTGGACCAACACCCAGGATTTTGACTATCCTGGGTTTGGTCCACTTCGGTGGGGCACCCCGATCGGGGGTGCCCCACTGTGTGAAACCCCCCAGAAAGCCCTAAAAACATTCACAAATGGCCGGCGCGGGTGCGTGTCCTGCTAGAGGGACGCGCGGGAGGCGGAGGCGGGCGCCGCTGGATCGAGGAGCAGGTAGGGATTTAGGGGTTTCTGGGGGGTGCCCCACAGTCAGGGGAATGATCGGTCCGGGAATCTTATAGATTCCCGGGCCGATCAGTGGAGGGTGTTCGTCCACTTTAATACGGTTGAAAAATTACATATGTCCACCTACCAAGGACGGGTTTTTTTTTATAGATAACAGCAGGGGCATAGATAAAGGGGATGCAGGGTGTGTGGGACTGCATCATGCCTAAAAGGTCAGAGGATCCCATTAGTGTAGCTCCTCCACTTTATCAGGTTTGTGCTCACCTGAAATCAAAAAAGTAATAGTAACTCTTAATGTTTTTTCTTCTAAAAACATCTAATCCTTTTTTGAATCTACCAGCTGTTGATGCTATATTCTGTTCAATAAATTTATAGTTCTTAAGGTAAAAAAAGCTTGTCACCTCTGAAGATTGATTCTTTCTTTTCCAGACAGAGGGAGTTTCCCTTGGATTTTACATAAAATAGTTTTCCCCATATTTTTTGTATTGGCCATTTATATGTTTATACAATATAAACATGTCCGTACTTTGACGTCTCCTCTCAAGACTAAATACATTTAATTCCCATAATCTTTCTTCATAACTAAGATCCTTCATTCCCTACATCAGTTTGATGGCTCTTCTGATCTGCACCCTTTAGCAAAACCAGGACATCCTTTCTATGAACTGGTGCCCAGAACTAGACGGCATATTGAGTGTGCACCAGTGCCTTGTAAAGGTAGTATTACATACCCTATTTTCTGCCTTATAAGATGCACCTAGCCATAAGACACACCTAGGATTTGGAGGAGGAAAAAAGGAAGATAAGCACCACATTCTTTATATTCACGTTATTTTGAGAGAAAACACTTTTTCTCATGATATATTAGACCATGAATTCTCTTTAAAAATGGATACCTCATTTGCCTAACTTTACACTAACTTCTCCCCCACACCCCATTGAGAACAGTGTACAGTGTAAAATGAACCATTGCAAAGCATCTCAAAATCTTAGGTGTAATGTAAATACTATATGTGATGTGATGTGAAGCTGCTTTCTTTGCTTCAATTTTTGGGTCATGACTGAGATTCTGCAGATCTATGAGTTCTGGGCAATCTCTGCTGTGGTCAGCTGCGGGTACACTGTGGCTTGCTGCACACTTTTGCCGAGAGCACCAATGGACAAAGACCATTTTTTGCTTGGTCCTGAGTAAATAAAAATTGAAAAGGAGGGGCAAATTTTTCAGCCTCTGCAGGCACTGCAGTTAGGGCAACAACCTATTCTGATATTGTTTTCTTTGAGTTTAGCTGTAAATTTAAAGAAACATTTAAGATTGATTTTGCTCATCTAACCCCCCTCCCCTCTTATATCCCTGTATATTAAAGCAAAGTATTTACCATTTAGAGAAATGCAAGTAGTTCTTACTATGTACTCAAGAAGTTTAATGATAAGCACCGTCATGTTGTTGGATCCGGGCTTTCCCTGGAGCGCAGAACTACAGGCATCAGAGCAAGGACAAGTTCCCCCTTCTTGTCCCAGCTGCTATGCATGAATGTGCGGGGGTGTTGGTAACAGCAGGCATGTATGTAGCAGGGACAAGGGTGAAGACGATGCATGTATGCAGAAGCATATTCATGGGGGGCAGTACATTCCAAAAACTCCATGTATTGTTGATTTTTGCCAGCTTTTTAAAAGTGCTAGGTGGGTGGGGATTTTTTAAATAGTTTTTATACTGTTGGTCCACTTTAACTATATTTATAGTTCGGCTGGCAGGCAGGCAGCACCTCTGCTAAAAAAAATCTCAGTCTGCCCTTCCATCTGTGGAAAATCCGACTGCAAGACAAGCAGTCCCTGACTGGCTATAAGATAAAATAAAAGCAGTGTTTCAATAGTAACCAATCTTGAAAAACACACATATATATATATATATATATATATATATATATATATCACATTAAAATATCTAGCATTGGTGATACATTTAGCCTCACAGACTTCTCACATATAAAACAACAAAAACAAAAGACATATATATATATATATATATATATATATATATATATATAATGTCATCTCTCATATTGAGCTCTGAAAACATGAGAGAAGCTAATTTCATTGAAAACAATCTATTTTTTCCATTCCGTGATGTCATTAGACGAGAAGCAAGGCCAGGAAAAGTACAGTATGTCATTATCACCATTATGATGTCGCAATTATGTGACAACTGCAATGATGCCCCATCAGAACACTGGGAAGACACAATGGTTTATATTGTCAGAGACAAATCTAATCTTGGCTAATCTTCAGATAGGAGCAGCTGCAGGGTGTATGTGGTTCGATAACGATGTGTGGTGAGTTTCCCTTCAATAAAATCACACGGCTTCAAGGCACTGTCTGATACAAAGTGTAAAATGAGATTCTCTCCCAAATTAGATATCTAATGTGATCGCCTTTCAAAAATTGTCCTACACTTGTAGCTGTGTGGAATGTCATCACCTAATAAAAAAGCTTTGTCTAATGAAATGCAAGCGTATAGAAATAATTACATAAAAATACTATCATACTAAAAGACAAATAAAAAATATATATGAAGTAGTCCACAAAAAAAAAACTTCTGAGCTGTGAACCACATAAAATAGAGACCATTTTAGCAATTTTTTCCTGGATTTCTTGTCCTATTTGCAGGGCAATTCCTTAACTTTGTTTTTGTATGAAGCCAAGGTGTGAGTCGAGTCTATTACAGATTTGTCTGCCTTTACTCTTTCTCATGGCTGAAAACAACTGGTTATGTAAAACTAGTTGAGATATCTTACCTCACTATAATGTTGAAAACTAACTCACTTTAATTGTCTACCGGTTGTAAATTTTCACCTGGCTCTGAATTACTAAGTTGACAAGAAAAGTCAATGGCATTTTTGTCTCCTAAAACAAAATAGGAATTAATTAAAATATTACAAACTATAGTAGGTGTATTTTTGTGAATCAGTGTGTGTTAATGCTGGCACAAATTTCTGCTGAGGCCTAATTGAAGCAGATGGTTTATAAGTGAGGCCACAACTCTTGGAGCTGGATCTGAAAGGCTGACTTTGTTCAGTGCTGCTTGGTAAGTGGTGAGTTAAAGCAGAAGTTAAAAGCAGTTACAAGGAGAAGTTGTCACGCTCAGGGTACTCTACTGTCACGCTCAGGTAACTCCAGCCCTCCAGGTAAGCCCTCAACCCCCAATCTCTGCAGCCAGCTTCACCTGTAGGAGCCCCCGCTTGCCGGGACGCAGTACACGCTTGCTCGGGATTGGTTGCCCCCAGGACTTCAATGGCTCAAAGGATGGGAGCTTACTGGTTGGAGGTCTTAAAGTGGACCAACACCCAGGATGCCCCGCTGTGTGAAACCCCCCAGAACGCCCATAAACACTCACCTCCCAACGCTCCTACGCAGGCGCTCGTCCAATTAGAGAGCTCAGAGCCGCTGTGGTATGCACGTACAAGCGGCGTCCAACCACAGCGGCTCTGAGCGCTGGAGGCCGCGTTTCGCGCTTCCTTCTAACAGCGCGCCCTGCTAGAGGGAAGTGCGAGACGCGGCCACGGCCCGCGCATTCGCCGTTGGAACGGGGTTAAGGTAAGGTTTGTGGGCATCCTGGGGGGTTTCACCCCGCGGGACATCCCGATTTCGGATGCCCCGCGGGGAGGGATCTGATCGGCCCGGGAATCTTATAGATTCCCGGGCCGATCCCCCCTGGGTGTTGGTCCACTTTAAGAACCAATAACTAGGAGCGGAATCAGAGTGAGTACAATTGTTAGAGTGAGTTAGCTGGAAGTCCAAAGACAGGCCAGAGGTCAACACCGGGTAATCAGTGATTGCAGCGGTACAGTAGCATGAGGCAACTCGAGGTCGGGGAACGAAGCAGGGGTCGGCAACAGAGATCAGGCAGAGAATGGTCGGTTCCAGGCAGGGGTCGGCAACGGAGTTCAGACAGAGAATGGTCAGTTCAGGCAGGGGTCGGTAATGAAGATCAATCAGAGTATAATACAAAGACAAACTAGGAACAAGACGCTATCACAGGCGCTGAGTAACTGACGGGGTAAAGCCTTTATAGGAACAGATATGATTGAGGGTGGGGGAAATGGGTGTGTGATAGGTGCACATTAGGATACAGAATGTGATTGGACCAGAGTGTATAGCCCAGCAACTCCCTAGGGCTCATTGGCCCTGTCCTTCCTAAAGTTTACTCCCCCCACCCCACCTGGGCTCACTGGCCCTTTAACTGTACATAGGACGTGCTCGCAAACTACTGCCGGGGACGCCGGCAGAGGAGGAGGAGGCGGAGGAGGGCGCGCTCGCAGCAGTGTGAGCAGCCGCCCGGCGCGGCCGGCGAACCAGCGGGATGGCGGAGACACCACTGGAACGTGGCGCAGGTAAGCGAGTCGTGACAGAAGTGCTGAAGCTGTATCTACTTTTGAATCCAGGGTGTTTGTAAATCCTTCACTTTATAAAGGGATTTGTGTTCCAACAAATTGATACAATGTGCTCCATGTCTAACAATGCTGCCCAGTGTACATCTTGTGCTATGTATGCACTTCTTGAACATTCAGTCGAGGATGCATACTTATGCTCCGGATGTGTGCGAATTTCCGATTTGGAAGCCATCATTCACAATCTAAAGAAGCAATTGGCAACACTGAGAGACAATAAGCTTGATGCAGAGGCTGCTATATTGTTTCTCGTTTTTGTCTCTCAATGTGAACTTTACACATGGCTTTCATTGGCTCTACATGCTTCTCCATCGGATGTGCATCGTAATAGTTCCGTAGCTGCGTAAGCCTTCGAGAACACTGTGAGTATGGCTCTCGCAGCCTATTTCACAGACGATGCTCTCAAATACGTTGAAGTGAAACTCTTGTCTCATAGCATTTTTCTAGCATTTTGTAACCTACCTTGCCACGAATTGTAACAGTCTCCAATGAGATCATTCTCGTTCCCATCGAAAAATTCCTGTTACTACCTTAATTATGCCCCAAAACTCCAATATATTTTGCCCCAAAACTCCCTAATATGTTAGTTGTTGTGTAATTTATACAGTCACTGGCCTTTTTGCTGGCTTGTACAATAATGTTTATCCTCCATTCTTCATTTTTTGTTTTTCAGCAATGTACACATTACTGTGATCGTTATTTACATGAAATGAAATACAGCACAACGTTTCAGTAGAATTACAAACATTTATTCATGTTTTTTGTTGCATTGTTTATTTATTTGTTTTTATTTAAAAAGATTATATGTTTGTTTATTTTAAAAGTGTAAAAGTTTAAAAATATAAAACTTTTAAAACAATTTACATAAGATGGTGGCAGGCCTCCATTGCCTTAAGGTGGGTGAGTTCTTCTATGCCCCCCCACCAGCCCAAGCAGCTGTCAATTCATCTAGGTGCTGCTGCACCAGTTGTGTGTGCACTGTAAAAGAAAAAGATTAAAAATGTATATAGTATACGCTTCCTGTCAACCTGTTAAAAAGCCATGCGCTTTTACGCTTACTGGGCTGCTGAGGGTCTCGCCGTGTGGGAGCCACTCTTCTTACGGGATCCTGTCACTGCTCTTGCTCTAAGTATGTATGTATTAACAAAATGAATAGTTATTGAATGTGTTTATTGTGTTTCTTTCCTTCTTTTTTATGTGTTATACATCACCCACCTTGGTTGTGATTGTCTGTTAGCTCCTCCATCCCTTCGGTCATCACCCGCAGCCACATCTAGAAGAAGATATCACAAAAAGACACATTACAACACATATGTGTGTGTTTGTAGTTATTGGCTTCCTAAGTGTGTGTATGTGCGTAACGTTATTACCTGAGTCCTCCTGTGCTTGGTCTCCCTCAGACTCCCATCCCGACATATCTTCCTCCTCTGCAGGTTGCTGCAGATGAGCTTGGTGCTCACAAAATAATAAGGAAGCAGGTAAATAAATTAATGCCCTGGGGACTAGTAGATGACAGGGCAGATTGAGGTCCACATTAATGAAGCTACTACTTTGCAAGGTGATATGCAGCATTGAATATGGTGAAGCTACACTACTTAAAGACAAGGAAGCAGGTAAATACATTAATGCCTTTGCTACACTACTTAACACATTACATACATGAATGCTGTATAGGTACTCATCAGCAACTGGAGGCACCAGCGCCACATGCGTGCAGTCAGTCGCACCCATGACATTGGGCATATGGCCCAGCTCGTAAAAGCCTAACTTGAGCGCATTCCAGGCTACCATGGTGTCAGGGAAACAAATGTATTTGTCCATCAAAGTAGCCATGCCATCAAGGAACTTATCGAGGCTGCGACTGAGCGCAGACTGGGACATTCCCACAGACAGGGAGCCCAGCCTCTGGAATGAGCTGTTCACCAGAAATTGCAGGCAGCCAACCAATTTGGTCATGCCTACAATTCACAATAGAGTTTCTCGAGAGAAGCGCGGTCAAGTCGGGTGAGCCCCAATAACTCAATGTCTTGCATGCGGGCAACATCCAGCTGCAGCTGATGCATTTCTGAGTCCATAAGACACTTACAGAGTATGATGTGATGATGCAAGCGCTCCATCTCAGCCAAAGACTCGTAAAGAAATCGATTCTGTTCTCACGAACACAATGAAAGGCCTAACTCATGAGCAAATAGTAGCTGTAAGTGCAGCCGTGAGTCTGTTATTAATTGGCCTCGCAATCAGGGCTCTGAATCATGCACAAGCCCTCACTAATGATGGCTAATTTGCATGCACGCAAAAACCATTGAAAACAATTGCGCGAACGAGAAGCATTAAACACACCAACAAAAATGCAAATACACAGAAAAAGCTAATGTAAAACTCAAATATGGCCCAAACACAATGGAAATTATACTAATACGCATGTTTTTTCATGTGAAAGTGCAGGTAAAAGAAGCTTTGCATCAACCTTTGTTATCAATGGTACACACTTAGACTGGGTCACAGTTACTAGCAGAGTACCACATTCTCTTCAATATATATATATTAATGACATTGTGTATGGATTAAACAGAAAAGTCTCAATGATAGAGACTTAGATGATACTAAGCTTAGATGATACTAAGCTGCGTAAAGTAAATAAAACAGAAAAGGACAGCAGGCAGATACAAACAGATTTAGATAAATTGGAAGCATGGTCAGTTAAATGGCAAATTAAGTTTAACACAGAAAAATGTAAGGTTATGCACATGGGAAGGGGAAATATGTGTCATGATTACACACTAAATAAAGAAACACTTGGTAAAACAACAATGGAAAAGAATGCCAGGCAGCATCCGCCAAAGCAAATAGGATCATGGGGTGCATCAAGAGGGGCATAGGTGCTCATGACCCCTGTACAAGTCACTGGTCAGACCCCATATGGAGTACTGTGTACAGTTCTGGGCACCTCTGCTTAAGAAGGAGATATCAGAACTGGAGCGTGTTCAAAGGAGGGCAACAAAGTTAATAAAAGCAGTGTGGGTACTAGAGTACCCTGAAAGATTGTCAAAGTTAAGTTTATTTAGTTTAGAAAAAAGACACCTGATGGGGGATCTAAAAACTATGTATAAATATATTCGGGGTCAATACAAAGATCTGTCCCACAATCTATTTATACCCCGGAGTGTAACCATAACCCGAGGGCATCCACTAATGTTAGAGGAAAGGTGCTTTCTTCACTGACATAGGAGGGGATTCTTCTCTGTAAGAGCAGTGAGACTATGGAACTCGTTGCCAGAGGAGGTAGTAATTAAAGATACAGTAAAAAAGTGGCCTGGATGCCTTCCTGGCATGTAATAACATTTCCAGCTATGGCTACCACTGGAAGGAGATAAACAGGCTGAACTGGTTGGACTAAAGTCTTTATTCAGTCTTACATACTATGTTACTATGTCATTCTCACCAGGCTCTAAATCAACTCCATTATGCGTGTACTTGACTCAATTCTCTTTTTTTTAGATATTGGTGTACAGTTGCCATTTGCCACAGACTGGAGGTAGTGAAAACTGCTTTAATAAAACACAGATTTGCTAACATTAGAAAAAAAATAAAAAACTAGATCAGCCCAGAACCTGGAGGACATGATATTGGCACACAAAAATACTTTCATAAATGCTTCAGTAAGTGAACTTTCCCTTTAACCCTTTTACGCCCTAGAATCTACATTGTTTTTATTTAAAATATTTTTATATTTAGGATAGTGATAATTTTTTTCTATTTTTTTTGTTTGTGTCATTATGAAATAAATATTATTGATGGTTGGGGGTAGTGGGTGTGCTCACCTCAGTTTGTTGATAAAAACTAATTGTTTTTCAAAAGCACCATCCCTAGCACCAGACTTGACTTGGTAATGTTCTCTTCTGGCATTGTGGTTTTGGCATTGTGGTTTTAGAGCCACCTGGCCAGGGGCCCACTCTTCAAAAAAGGGGGACCTTGAGCCCCTTACTGGAGTCTTGGCACTCCTGCACTGATGGCTGCCCCGGGAACCCATTCGGTGCATCAGCAAGGCTGTATACTAAGGCATGCTTTCAAATGCTATGAAAATAGAAATAAAGAGTAAGTTAAGATTGCTGGACATTGTGGCGTTCTACTGGAAAAGGGATGACTTGAATTTTCAGGAGAGGTTGTTTTTTTGGGTGAGAACTTTTCAAGCAAGAATGTGGAAAAGTTTGTGATCATACATATCTGAAAATAACAGGTTATATCAGTAAGAAATATAACAATGCAATTCACAAATACCGTATAACATCTTTTAGAAAGCTACCTATGTTATACATATTATGGTGCAACTTATATTTTATCTTTCTGTTACCAGATGAGGCAATACAATATATGTGAAATAAAGTTTTCTACAAAACTACAAATGTGTACTAAACATTGCTCTACTATTAGTTTTGTGCTGCTGAACACAAATGCATGTTATTTTATGAGCTTTTCTTGCTTTTCCAACTACAGTAAAGTGCCCAGCTTCTACTGAACTATGTTTCCAATAAAACTTAATATTACTCATTAAAATATGAAAATCCCTAACCGGCCGATGCGGTTTAGTCATTCCTGTGTAGGTTGGTACTCGGATTGTATTCCATTTTTGCTATTTGTGCTAGGATACCAATATGGCATCTATATCTATCCACAAATCTAGTCTTTTACTAGTGGTAACATATAGAACATAATTTCCTCATCCATTATCTGCATAATCTACAACTTTGTTGCCACCTATTACATATAATTACATAACCCAATAACAGAAGGTATGCTTGAGTTTTTATACCTGACAACAGTATATGCCATCCCATTTTTTTTCTTGTGCTTTTAACATGCATTCATCACACTAGAACTATAATTTATTCTCATGTTCCTATTAAGTGTGTAGTTGTTGTTCCCCACCATGTGTGCCTACCATAAATATGTGCTGGCCTGCCTGTGTCAGGGGGCAGGGCCCATGTTTCCCCTACCTTCCTGGAATGCATCTTTGGGGAGGTAATGGCTAGTGGACGGGATGGTCCTCACTTATTGGGGCTGTCCTTCGGGCTTTCTGCATACCCCACATCACTGCCAACAATGTGCTTCCATGGCTTTGCTTGTGGGGGAATTGTTACGAACCAGGGGTGGGGATAGTGCACAGGGTAGTAGCCCGAGCATGCTGCCGCTGTGGGATTTTCAGCATGGCCGCTTGTAGAATAATCAGTATGACTAAGGGTCCCTATACCTGAAATGCGTCACCTGGTTAAGAGATACATGCAGTTCACAGACTGCACAGGGATTATCATATTTTAGTAATGGCAAAAGTTATATTTTATTGGGGACCTAGTGGAAGCTGGACACTTTACTGTAGTTGGCGTCTCCTTTTTTGACCATGGGCCTTCCTGGCTCCCAAGTTTTGTAACTTTATTTGTGTGGTTCTTCTATTTCAACCATCGGACTAGAGTCTATAACAATCTAACGCCACTGGTCTCCCTCTTTTTTGAGACATTTCAATTTGGGATGCCTTGATGTGTGAAACCCTCGCCACATGTGTAGGCATGTAAAGTCAGAGTACCAATTTGCACAGCATAGAAAGCTGATTGGAGAAATGCCCAGAAATGTGTCATGGAATTGCTGGCAAGATGAGCATACCAGCTTTCCCAAAATCAGGATGCCCCCTGGAAGAGGAAAACAAATACTCTTTAAGTTTAAAGTGGACCAACACCCAGGATTTTGACTATCCTGGGTTTTGGTCCACTTTGGTCCCCCGATCGGGGTGCCCCGCTGTGTGAAACCCCCCAGAAACCCCAAAAAACTCACCTCTCAACGCTCCCACGTGAGCACCGCAGCCAATCCCCGCCAACGTCCAGGCGGGGATCAGGAACGTCCAAGCCGCTTCCGCCACCGCCGCCTCCCGCGCGTCACTCTCGGCGCGCGCGCGCCCCCGCCGGCCCTCTGTGCACGTCTGGAGGGGCGCGCGGGAGGCGGCGGCGGCGGATCAGGTAAGATGTTTTTGGGCTTTCTGGGAGGTTTCACCCCGCGGGACATCCCGATCTCGGATGTCCCGCGGGGTGGGAGGTGATCGGCCCGGGAATCTTATAGATTTCCGGGCCGATCACCCCTGGGTGTTGGTCCTCTTTAAGAAGTCATGCATGAAAAAAATATGATCTTTAGAAAGAATGTGACCATTTGTTAATCCATTGGATTGTAAAAAAATAAACAATAAAGATGCAAAAAGATTATCAAAAAGATTTGGGTATTTTCTGGGGAGGCTGTGTTTTAAGAGGCAGGGGGAGTTTTTCTCACTTATCACACAATAGCGTGAAAAAAAATGTTAAGACTGGACTTCTGCTTTAAATAGAACACCCCCCCCAGTCTTAACACCCCCCCCCCCCAGTCTTAACTATCCCTAATAACACAAACTGCCTAAAGTAGTACAATTATATTTAAATGGAGCACCCAGATTTTAGTACAGTGCTGGATTATCCTTCTGGATTGTATGCACCAGCATCTGCTGCTCTGGATCCTGTTGACCTCTTGCTTAATGACCCAGCTTCTTCGGTGTCCATCAGCCTGATTCAGGGCCTCTCTTGCACGCATTCCCACCAGTGGTAATGACGTTAACGGATTCCTTCCAGGGGCTTAGAGGCACTGTCAGTTGTTATGCCCCAGCCTTCCATGACTAAATTTCTTTATGGCATGGCTGTAGTGCAGGAGAATGCATCTCTTTTTCTGACAGCCTGGAACACAGTGAGGATGGGGTTTTTCAACATTATATGAATATGAAGTATATGTTTTGTTATATTTAGGTCCACATTGCTCTTCCTTCTTGCCCAAACTCCTCTCTTGAGGCTAGCCTCGCTTCCCCTCCCCCCAAACAGCTTCCTTGTGTCCCATTTGGCCCTTGTTTCACTTTTTTTTGCTGTTCACTTGTTGTTGCCAGTTTAGTGACCCTTTTTTATTTATGTCTTTTCAGCAACTGCAGGATGTGCCATTCTCTTACTGTCCACTGTGTCGTGGGCCTTCGCTTTTTCAGCGTTTTGCTAAAAAAACACAATACTTTAATACCCAGGTATACAAAAAACTTCCCTGTCTCCTCACATGATGCATTTTTTACACCCGTTTTAAGAGTGGCGAGTTGATTGGTGGTTGACTTGTGGGTAAGTCTGTTTATTACTGGAGTGTATCTGCCTGTTTATTATGGTAAATGAAAATTAAACATTTTTTATATTTTGATAAAAAAAACTTTTTTTACGTTATGTTTTTATGAAAAAATGTCAGACTTTTTTTGATAATAAAATATGTGTCTTAAAGTTATATGCTGCGCCGTGGCATGTTTTCTATGCAACTATATAAAGCAGATGCTAAGCAAACAAACAATGGTGTAAAACAGAAGACCAAAACAGGAAGTTTGAGGTGAGTAACAGTGAGTAAAAGCAGACGACATGGCAACCAAGGTACAAAGGTAAGTATGGTGAGGACATGCAGGCTACATGGGATGCCCTAGATGGAAGCAGGTGGAAGAAAGGTAAGTATGACGAAGGACATGCAGACTATATGGAATGCCCTAGATGGAAGCAGGGGTGAAGAAAGATAAGTATGGTGAAGGACATGCAGACTACATGGGATGCCTTAGATGTCAGCAGGGAGAAGAAAGGTAAGTATGGTGAAGGACATGCAGACTACCATGGGAACAGTGGCGGGGGAAGGCGGGAAGCACATTTAAAATAGCAGGATAAAACAAAAAAGGGGTGTCGGAAAGCCACGCAAGGATACGGCACACCGAGGACAATAACCTCCACAGCAAGTTTCATCCACAAACATCTTCTGAGACTACTTCGGCTGCAAATTCCGTGAATGCTCAGCTAAACCATATGCGTACCTAAAGCAAACACGGGAGCTTATGTATGAATTAACTTTTCTAGGAACGTGGCTGCAAATCATACGAGCTTTTGTAATTTCCTGGTTACCAAGATCAGCTCCCGATAAAACCGATCATTCACAGTCAGGCTCTGAATCAGGCCCCATGTCTATTGATCCAACTTATATACCTGTTATAAACTTTTACTGATTACCTTTTGAGCTTGAACTGGAGTAAAACCCATTTTTGGGTCCGCACTCTACCCCCCCACCTTCCCCACTAAGCAGCTCTGGTGATGCTGCCGGTTTGGTGGTGGCCTAGTTTTTTTAATAAAATGGTGGTTTCCACCACGGAGGTCACACCCTCCTGGTCCTTTTGAGATTGCCGATCTCCAAGGCGCTGAGTGATGTTCTTTCGCCCTGGGCATCCCCCTGCCAGAGAGTACACAGATCTAGAGAAACCGGGGATGCGGTGGACGACGTTTGTGGTACTGCGAGAGCCGGCAGGAAAAGTGAGTTTGCCAGCGAACTCTGGGGGTTTCACACAACGGAGCATCCTGCTATAAGTTGTCTATGCCCCCTGGAATCTATAAGATCTTATAGATTCCAGGGCTGACTGCATCAGGTTTCACTCTGCTTTAAACTGTGAATGGAACTGCCAGAAATCCTTGGTAGATCTTCTGGGAACTCCAGCTTGCTGCTTGCAGCTGTTGAGTTAAAGTGGCAGTGGAGCCTTAAGCCTAGTGTATCCTTCACACCTGGGCTCAGCTGCTTCTGAGAACAGTCCAGTCACTTGAAGATACATCCCATCATCAGGTGCTCTGACACCTTCTATCGTGGACTACTGCTTCAGCTGAATCACAGCATGTACGTCGCCATGAAAATTACTGTAGCTCCCAACTATTTTGGCCCACCAGGAATGCTAAATTTTGGAAAGTGGTTTACCACAAACAATATCTGGATGTCCTTTGTGAAGAATCTTAAGCACTGCAGTTAGTCCAGCTTTTGAAATCTTTACTCTACTTTACCAAATAAGATAAACTCATCTGTAATTTTTTCTTCTGACAACCCTTTCTCTCCTAATTCAAAATAACATTGAGTCAAAAAAGTATTGTTAACAATACCTGAGACCTGTAAAGGAGACATTGGCATCAGAACTTCAGATATGGGTATAGCAGAGCAGAGTATAGCAGAGTTGGTGTACATTGCCAATGGCAACAATTAGTGAAAACAGCTTCCATAAAACACAGGAGAAAATAAAGACTTCATAAGCTCAGCACCTTGAGGACATCTTTTTGACACAAAAAAATATAAACTTTAAAAAATTCCACTTAGAGTGGACTTACCCTTTAAAGCGGGTGCAGGTGTTGGTCCCCGCCACTATAAGACCAGATTGCTGGAGCCTCCCCCCATACATAACCTTCCAGAACACCCCAAATTTCTACCTTAGCATTGATCCCCCACAGGGAATACAGTGTTCCGATAGGCCGCCAGCGCTTAGGTGGACGGGGCTTTCCAAAAATCCCTACCCACGTGAGTGCCAGGTGGTCAATCATGGAGCTGTATTCCCGGCAGAGGATCGACACTAAGGTAAGAATATTGGGCATTCTGGGGGCCAGTTATGTGAGAGGGGGCTCCAGCATTCTGGATGCCCCCCCCAGGCTGTCTTATTGCAGGCCAACCCACACATGCACGGGTGTTGGTCCACTTTAATTACTCTTTGATGGAAAGATGAAAATATCTTCCTGTATTTTTCACCATTAATCCTGTGTAAATCCTCAACTACATTTGTTGAAAATCTGCTCTGAACTTGAAAGAAACCCCAAAATGATTCACTGTTGATTACAGACATTTATGATTGTAGTGCTCTCCAGGTCTTCAGCAAACTGCTGTCAGTCCCAGGTGAATTTTATCACCAGGCAATTGGGAAGCTACAGAAATTTCCTGGCTGAAAACCAGATAAGTGGGATAAAGAGGCGGCTTTCAGGCAGACGGCCAATCCATCTTATAGTTGCCTCAAGATGTCTATAAGACACAGACCAGGGAGCAGGGGTATAGTCTTGAAGCTTGGGGCACAGACCAGGAACTGAGTGGCTGCAGTCTTGGGTTGGGAACAGGTGAGCAAAGTCGCAGGCTGTCAATAGTTGAGTAGATAAACAGGCTGGGAACATGTGAGCGGAATCACAGGCTAGAAACAAGTGAGTGGAGTCACAGGCTAGGAACAGCTAAGCAGAAACACATGCTGGGAACATAAACACATACAACCTGTCTACGCTACCATCTACGAGAGGCAAGCCCATAACCAACCTACAGCTTCTACCAAGATTGCACAAGGTCCCAGGCAAATCTGTGGTGGTTACAGACTTGAGCAGGGAGAGAGAGCAGCATACAATAGAGCAGAAGACTTACAAAAAGTAGTGAACGGCTTAAGCCATGTGCAGACCATGGAGGTCTCAGGCCCCTGTACAGGAAACAGAAGACTAGGCACACAGGACATCTGATGCAATGATCCAGCATGGCATGGAGGCAGGGAAACACATATACCTTTATAGGGAAGACAGAGTAGGGATTCACAAATATATGTGAGAGAGCAGAGAACATAAAACAGAGAAGCCAGTGGGTGCCACATAAACCAAACACTACAGAAGGTGGCTTTGAGACATAGCAGCCCACACATTGCCAGTTTAAGGCCCAGATGATGTCAGTCCTCACAAGTGCCTTCTGTTACAGTCAAATATTTCAAATTTTGTCTAGAAATAAGCAAAGTTCTTGGTGATATATGGTCCTCAATATTTCCTCAAGATGTTTCTTTTTTAAAATAACAGCACATCTTAAAACACCACTTTGAAATCTTGGAATCCTGGGAGAGACCTTGCTGATGCAGTATAACTATCTTATGTCTTGTTAAATGTCCTTCCATTGTATATGACCTGTGTCAGTATCTCCCCTTTTTTGAAGAGTTTGGCTGCTCTTCATCCAGATTTAAGCTTCCTACACAGCTGGCTCTGTTTCAAATCATGACTGTGTTTCATCCCTCATTGAAAATTGATGATCATTATCAACGTTTAGGTGATTGGTTAATCAGACACCTGAATGTAATCCTACAAAATCCCTGACTGCTTTACTAAAGAAACTGACGCTATTTTGAAGTGGTCAAATATTCATTTGATTTAGATTTCTCTTTTGTTCATTTAGTGAAGTCTGCCTGAAATTTGTAACGGTAACATATATTATTATATATTAGGCTAATTGCTATTGAATAAGGAATCCAAGCAATCGAAATGGGCCCCTCTGACCCCAGGAGCCCGAATAATGTTGCTAACTTTGCATCTTTTGATGATGCTGCTAAATATTGTAATACTATTTTTTTCACTCCTGCTGCATGTATGTATGTGGCAGTTCTCCCAAATAAATGGTTTTTATTCTGTCTTGCTGTATAAATATTCTCTCTAGGAAATACACAAGGGCATGTGATTTTGGCCCCCACTCGCAACAGACGTGGCAGCTTCGCAATTCTGGATGACTTTGTAGGTTGTAAAGTATTTTAATGGACCATCATGAGAGATATTGTGCTTCAAAATTGAGGCAGGAAGCCTTGGCATCTCTGTAGTGCCTCTGAAAAGAACTCTCATGCCAGTATATTAAAATGTACCTCCAGCTGCAAAATAATCAATTATTCAAGCTGCAAGCAATGTAAAACTGCATTCACACTGTGCAACAATTCTGCTACGATATAATGTTATATGTTTTCCAAAGATACGGCTTCCTCTGTATTCATTTGCACCAGCTCATTATTTACTTATGCAGTGTGTTGTGCACTACAAAATATTCATTAGCGAGGACATTTTTGGGTACATTTTAGCTTTATAAATCTAGCAACACAGAAACATTTTATTTAACATGTCAATTATTGAGCTTGAAAATGGAAATACCTAGTTGTTGGGTTGAAGTAAAAAGCAGAACTCTAGTATACATTCCCTGATTGTTGGCTTGGATTTGCTCATGTGAAGTTTACCTGAATGATATTCTGACATGCTTCATATTTTTATTTTCGTACCTTATTTCATTTACAAATTGCAGGTTTTCCTCCTAATGGCTACCTGCATATCAGGCAGTGCACTTACCACCCATACTGAATGGCTGCTGTCATGAAATCAATTAAGGATTAAGTCAGTAGACTATAGTGGAGTTTTTTCAGTTAAATGGACACTTATAGTGACAGTTTGTTGACAGAGCTCTTTCCATTGATTTCCAATAAAATAAACAGCAACAAAACAAACTGTACTGGGCTGCTAACCGGAAGCATATTGACAAACTTTATAATCAACAACAAAAACAGTATGCACATACAATGGTAGGTGGAAAGCATCTATAGGCTGACAGTACAAAATAAAAAGAAAAACAGGATACTTACCTGTCATTTACCTGACATGCCATCACTCCCATCAAAGGTAGAAACCTATGCATTCCCTTTCCCTATGACATTGGCAGAAAGTGACATTCCATTCAGAGCTCTACACTTGCAGACAATGGCAGGAATCCAAATGCCAGTGTGTCTGTGTGTGTGCGTGTGTCTGCGTGTGTGTGTGTGTGTCTGTGTGTGTGTGTGTGTCTGTGTGTGTTTTGTGGTTTTCTAGATAGATCCCCTCAATGGAGTAATGAAGATACTGTATGGATCCTAAAGAGATGTCCATAGCCAGCCTTTGGGGTGTGCAACCAGCATGATCAAACAGGATGCACCAGGAAACACTATTTAAACAGTCCTTAAGAGGCAGCTCTCAGTGGGCTTAGCAGTGTTGTCCAGAATCCTGTTCCTTTCTCAACCCCTGAGGTGCTGCTAAAGATCACAACTAGAGATGGGTAAACCCAAACCAGAAAGTTCAGTTTGTTACTGAACCCAGACACGGACAATTTGCTGTTTGGCTTGAACACAGGAAAACTGGTTGATGGGTTGTTGAACAGCATGCTTCACCTACGGTTGCAGTAGAAGGAAGCTTCTGTGTCCGATCCTCTTCTGTTAGCGGTGGCGAAGCGGTGGCAGCAGCTAGAGATGAGCGAACTTTTGAAAAATTCGATTCGACTGATTCGCCAAATTTTCCGACAAAAATCGTTTCGACCCGAATAAATTCACGACGAATCGCTATTAAAAACGGCTATTTCTGAGCCTCCTAGAGCCTCAATAGGGTTGTAAAACATTCTGCCTTGCTGTAACACGCACAGGATGCGTGCTGGGTTAGTTAAATAATACTTTGAATAAATATCACATGCAGATCAGAGGCATCGCTAATAGAATCGCAGAGCGGCACAATTGAATTCAAGAGAGTTGAAGTGGCATCACTATGAGGGGCAGGAGCCCAAACATTGCTTTAAAGAGACACTGGAGTTGGCAGCAGCAGGAGCCCAAAAATTGGATGAATCACACCCTGGAGTTGGCAGCAGCAGCAGGAGCCCAAACATTACTTTAAAGAGACCCTGGGGTTGGCTTCAGGAGCCCAAAAATTGCATGAATCACACCCTGGAGTTGGCAGGAGTTGACAGCAGCAGCAGCAGGAGCCCAAATATTACTTTAAAGAGACCCTGGGGTTGGCTTCAGGAGCCCAAAAATTGGATGAATCACACCCTGGAGTTGGCAGCAGCAGCAGCAGGAGCCCAAACATTACTTCAAAGAGACCCTGGGGTTGGCTTCAGGAGCCCAAAAATTGGATGAATCACACCCAGGAGTTGGCAGAAGTTGGCAGCAGCAGCAGCAGCAGGAGCCCAAACATTACTTTAAAGAGACCCTGGGGTTGGCTTCAGGAGCCCAAAAATTGGATGAATCACACCCTGGAGTTGGCAGGAGTTGACAGCAGCAGCAGCAGGAGCCCAAATATTACTTTAAAGAGACCCTGGGGTTGGCTTCAGGAGCCCAAAAATTGGATGAATCACACCCTGGAGTTGGCAGCAGCAGCAGCAGGAGCCCAAATATTACTTTAAAGAGACACTGGGGTTGGCTTCAGGAGCCCAAAAATTGGATGATTCACACCCTGGAGTTGGCAGCAGCAGCAGCCCAAATATACACTGGAGTTGGCTTCAGGAGCCCAAAAATTGGATGAATCACACCCTGGAGTTGGCAGCAGCAGGAGCCCAAATATTACTTTAAAGAGACCCTGGGGTTGGCTTCAGGAGCCCAAAAATTGGATGAATCACACCCTGGAGTTGGCAGCAGCAGCAGCAGGAGCCGAAATATTACTTTAAAGAGACACTGGAGTTGGCTTCAGGAGCCCAAAAATTGGATGAATCACACCCTGGAGTTGGCAGAAGTTGGCAGCAGCAGCAGCAGGAGCCCAAACATTACTTCAAAGAGACCCTGGGGTTGGCTTCAGGAGCCCAAAAATTGGATGAATCACACCCTGGAGTTGGCAGAAGTTGGCAGCAGCAGCAGCAGCAGGAGCCCAAACATTACTTTAAAGAGACCCTGGGGTTGGCTTCAGGAGCCCAAAAACTGGATGAATCACACCCTGGAGTTGGCAGGAGTTGACAGCAGCAGCAGCAGGAGCCCAAATATTACTTTAAAGAGACCCTGGGGTTGGCTTCAGGAGCCCAAAAATTGGATGAATCACACCCTGGAGTTGGCAGCAGCAGCAGCAGGAGCCCAAATATACACTGGAGTTGGCTTCAGGAGCCCAAAAATTGGATGAATCACACCCTGGAGTTGGCAGCAGCAGCAGGAGCCCAAATATACACTGGAGTTGGCTTCAGGAGCCCAAAAATTGGATGAATCACACCCTGGAGTTGGCAGCAGCAGGAGCCCAAATATTACTTTAAAGAGACCCTGGGGTTGGCTTCAGGAGCCCAAAAATTGGATGAATCACACCCTGGAGTTGGCAGAAGTTTGCAGTAGCAGCAGCAGGAGCCCAAATATTACTTTAAAGAGACCCTGGGGTTGGCTTCAGGAGCCCAAAAATTGGATGAATCACACCCTGGAGTTGGCAGCAGCAGCAGCAGGAGCCCAAATATACACTGGAGTTGGCTTCAGGAGCCCAAAAATTGGATGAATCACACCCTGGAGTTGGCAGAAGTTGGCAGCAGCAGCAGCAGGAGCCCAAAAAATGGCCTCAAGACATAAATATGTTTTGCACCATTTGGAAAGTGTAAAACGTGGCACCATGCTGAATCTAGTCGCATGCATCAGGCATTGGTGGGTGGAAATCCTGGCTGATCCATCCCTGATTCATTTTGACAAAGGTGAGTCTCTCCACATTTTTAGTTGACAGACGAGTTCTCCTCGCCGTAACTATGGCCCCCGCCGCACTAAACACCCGCTCAGATGGCACGCTACCTGCCGGGCAGGACAGCTTTTCCAGGGCAAACTCTGCTAGTTGCGGCCACAAATCAAGTTTGGCTGCCCAGAAGTCCAGCGGATCCTCAAGGTTTGTTGGCATGGTCATGTCAAAGTATGACATGACCTGCTGGTTGAGGTCCTGCTCCAGGTCTTCCTGCTGCTCATGAGTAGCCTCACTATGCGGGTGTAGAAAGCTACTCATTAGCGACTGAAGACTGAGGCTGCTGCTGCTGATGGAGCTGCTGCTGCTGCTCCTGCCAACCCACCCAGCGGCCATGGCAGTGGAAGGTGAGCGCAGAGGTCCCCTCGAGTCAGACCTGCGAGAGTATGGACCATGGCGCAGATAGGCATCGGCCAACTGCCTACGTAGAATGTCTTTGTAGTAGTTGAGCTTGTCCTCCCTATCGGTGGGTTTAAAAAATGCCCCCATTTTGTGCCAGAAGCGAGGGTCCAATAAGGTGGACAGCCAGAAGTCATCCCGCCGACAGATGGAAACATTTCTGGGGTCACTACGCAAGCACGTGAGCATGCTTCGTGCCATTTGCGCAAGTGACTCGGATGGACTACCTGTCTCCATCTCCACTGCATACTGCCACGGTGTGCCCGGGTCCTCTGTCTCGCCTTCCTCAAAAACCTCTAGCTCCTCTGGCTGCTCCTGCCCCTCCTCTCCTGTCCGCTGACTAGATAAACCAGCCATTTCGCCAAGCCTAAACTGTGTTTCGCTGGGCAACTCCTCCTCCTCCTCTTCCTCCTCCTCCTCCAGTTCAGCTCCAACGGGGTTCATGTGGCCGTAAGATGTAAACGCCATGTCTCCAGTGCCCTGACCAGCCATGGTTTCCAACATGTGCTGTAGTACATGAAGCAGTGGAATCACGTCGTTCATCTCGTAATCCTGGCGACTGACAAATAAAGTGGCTTCCTCAAAGGGCCTGAGCAAACGGCAGGTGTCACGTATGAGCTGCCACTGGTTGACATTGAAGTTACACAGGGGAGTCCCCCTATCTGCTTGGATCATCAGGAAATCCGTGATGGCTTTTCTCTGTTCATATAATCGGTCCAACATGTGAAGGGTGGAATTCCAACGGGTGGAAACATCGCAAATCAGACTATGTTGGGGGATACCATTCTGACGCTGTAGCTCAAGAAGGGTGTGTTTGGCGGTGTAGGAGTGGCTGAAGTGCATGCAAAGTTTCCTTGAAGTTGTTAGGATGTCTTGCAGATGGGGGGAACACTTCAGAAACCGCTTGACAACCAGATTGAAGACGTGAGCCATGCAGGGGGCATGGGTCAGGCTTCCTTGGCGCAGCGCAGACAAAATGTTCTTCCCATTGTCGGTAACCATGATTCCCATTTTAAGATTTCTTGGAGTAAGCCATGTTTGGATTTCCTGATGAATACATTTAAGCAGTTCCTCCCCTGTGTGACTCCGTTCGCCAAGACAAACCATGTGAAGCACTGCGTGACACCTCCGTGCCCTGCACACATGGTAGACTGGAGGGGCACTGAGACTTGAGCCTACAGTGGAGGGTGAGGAGATGGCGGAGGATGAGGAGGCCGAGTCGCACGGTGTCACAGGCCCAACGGGCAGGGAGCGCGGAGGCCGAAGCGGCGTGACCTGTCCAAGTTGCTGCTGCTGCTGCAAAGGGACCACATTCACCCAGTGGGCCGTAAACGACATGTACTGTCCCTGACCGTAGTTACAGCTCCAGATGTCGGCGCTGCCATGCACTTTGCTACACACCGACAGGCTCAAGGACTGGCCCACCTTCTGTTCAACAAAAGTGTGCAGCGCTGGTACTGCCTTCTTGGCAAAGAAATGACGGCTTGGGACTCTCCACCTCGGCTCGGCACAAGCCATCAGTTCTCTGAAAGGTGCAGATTCCACCACCTGAAAAGGGAGCGACTGCAGCACCAGCATCTTGGACAGGAGCACATTCAGCTTCTGCGCCGTAGGATGAGTGGGCGCATAGTGCTGTCTCTTGGACATGGCTTCGCTGATGGATTGCTGGCAGGATGCATGACTTGGAGGAGGAGGAGGAGGAGCAGGAGCGACAGAGGATGGGTATGACGCACAGCTGCCTTCGGCTGAGGTGCTGGAGCCTTGGCTGGCAGAAATTGGGAGCTCACTTGGTGAGGAAGCAGACTGGACCACCCCTTGGGAGCCTCGGTTCTCCCAGGTCGCTTTATGGTGACGCATCATATGTTGACGCAGGGCCGTGGTGCCAACATTTGGACCCTGGCCATGCTTCACCTTTTGCCTACATATCTTGCATGTGGCCATGTTACCCTCCTGCGGATGCTTCAGGAAAAACTGCCACACTGCCGAGTAGCTACTTTTCCCACCCCCTGGCCTCACTGATTCACTGCTGCTGTTGCCAACTCCAGGAACCCCTGCTCCACTACCTCCCGATAAGGTAGACTGCCGCACAGCAGGTGCTCTACCCCGGCCCCGGCCCCGGCCGGCTCCAGCCTTTGGAATTGTGCCCCCATGCTGACTGCTACCACCTTGCTGCCTCAGCTGCTGACTCCGGGGCAACCTGCGCCCCTCTTCTCCTGATGATGACGATGAAGCCCCTTCATCACCCGGCTCCCAAGTGCGATCAGCTTCATCGTCATAATCATTATCACCGAGTTGTGGCTGTACGTCACTGATGTTCGTGGATTCGTCAACAGTGTCTGGCGCAGGAGCTGGAACGCTCGCAGCACCCACGACACTGTCCACATCACTATTTGTCTGCCTAGCTAAAGAAGCCACCTCCATTTCTTGGCTGGGCAGTAGCTGCTGACTGTCCTCCTGTATCTGATCGTCCTCCTCACTAAAGAGTGGAGCTGAACCCAAAGCATAGGATACGTCGCTGGGGGAGGGAACGGCGTAGGACAGAGGCAATGGGAGGACAGGGACTGCTCTCGGGGCATGCCAACTCAGGGTTGTGTCAGAGGAACCTACCGACCCTAGACTGGGGGTCTCAGACGTAAGTTGTATTGATGTTGTTGATGAGCGCGTCAACCAATCTACCACGGCAGATGCGTTACTGGTGGAGACCCGACCGCTAGCAGATACTGGCAGATTAGCTCTCGCAGCGTGACTCCTGCTGCTACTGGCCCCCTGTCTGATGCGAGCTCTGCCTGCGGAATCTTGGCCTCTGCCACTCCTCTTTTCACTTCCAGGCACTTGTCTGCCCGACATAGTCTAACTGGCGTGGTAGTAGGTGATATTTTAAGATCCCCCGGGCAGCGGTGGGTCTACATGAAACAGGATATAATGCACACCAAAAGTGAGCAGTAACACTCAGCCTCCAACAGGCCTGCTTAGTGTAAATAAGAGAGCTGCTTAGTGTAAATAAAGAGGGGTATGCTATGTTACAGAATGGGATGCCCCAACAGCCAGCAGTGCACCTGTGAGCAGTACTACTATGCACAGCAAAAGTGTCTTTATCAGGCCTAATTTCAATTAGAATAAGTGCAAATGGTTATATGGTCTTAAATAGAGGCTGGTGTAGTCACAGAATGGGATGCCACAACAGGAGTGCACCTGGGACCAGTAGTAGCATGCCCAGCAAAAGTGTCTTTATCAGGCCTAATTTCAATTATAATAGGTGCAAATGGTTATATGGTCTTAAATAGAGGCTGGTGTAGTCACAGAATGGGATGCCCCAGCAGGAGTGCACCTGGCAGGCAGCAGTAAGAATATGCACAGCAAAAGTGTCTTTATCAGGCCTAATTTCAATTAGAATAAGTGCAAATGGTTATGTTCTTAAATAGAGGCTGGTGTAGTCACAGAATGGGATGCCACAACAGGAGTGCACCTGGCAGGGTCCAGTAGTGTTATGCCCAGCAAAAGTGTCTTTATCAGGCCTAATTTCAATTATAAGAAGTGCAAATGGTTATATGGTCTTAAACAGAGGCTGCTGTAGTCACAGAATGGGATGCCCTAAAAACCAGCAGTAAGTACACCTGGCAGGGTCCAATAGTGCTATGCCCAGCAAAAGTGTCTTTATCAGGCCTAATTTCAATTATAATAAGTGCAAATGGTTATATGGTCTTAAACAGAGGCTGCTGTAGTCACAGAATGGGATGCCCCAAAAAAGAAGTGCACCTGGCAGGGTCCAGTAGTGCTATGCCCAGCAAAAGTGTCTTTATCAGGCCTAATTTCAATTATAATAAGTGCAAATGGTTATATGGTCTTAAACAGAGGCTGCTGTAGTCACAGAATGGGATGCCCCAAAAAAGAAGTGCACCTGGCAGGGTCCAGTAGTGCTATGCCCGGCAAAAGTGTCTTTATCAGGCCTAATTTCAATTATAATAAGTGCAAATGGTTATATGGTCTTAAACAGAGGCTGCTGTAGTCACAGAATGGGATGCCCTAAAAACCAGCAGTAAGTACACCTGGCAGGGTCCAGTAGTGCTATGCCCAGCAAAAGTGTCTTTATCAGGCCTAATTTCAATTATAATAAGTGCAAATGGTTATATGGTCTTAAACAGAGGCTGCTGTAGTCACAGAATGGGATGCCCTAAAAACCAGCAGTAAGTACACCTGGCAGGGTCCAGTAGTGCTATGCCCAGCAAAAGTGTCTTTATCAGGCCTAATTTCAATTATAATAAGTGCAAATGGTTATATGGTCTTAAACAGAGGCTGCTGTAGTCACAGAATGGGATGCCCCAAAAAAGAAGTGGACCTGGCAGGGTCCAGTAGTGCTATGCCCAGCAAAAGTGTCTTTATCAGGGCTAATTTCAATTATAATAAGTGCAAATGGTTATATGGTCTTAAACAGAGGCTGCTGTAGTCACAGAATGGGATGCCCCAAAAAAGAAGTGGACCTAGCAGGGTCCAGTAGCGCTATGCCCAGCAAAAGTGTCTTTATCAGGGCTAATTTCAATTATAATAAGTGCAAATGGTTATATGGTCTTAAACAGAGGCTGCTGTAGTCACAGAATGGGATGCCCCAAAAAAGAAGTGGACCTGGCAGGGTCCAGTAGTGCTATGCCCAGCAAAAGTGTCTTTATCAGGGCTAATTTCAATTATAATAAGTGCAAATGGTTATATGGTCTTAAACAGAGGCTGCTGTAGTCACAGAATGGGATGCCCCAAAAAAGAAGTGGACCTAGCAGGGTCCAGTAGCGCTATGCCCAGCAAAAGTGTCTTTATCAGGGCTAATTTCAATTATAATAAGTGCAAATGGTTATATGGTCTTAAACAGAGGCTGCTGTAGTCACAGAATGGGATGCCCTAAAAACCAGCAGTAAGTACACCTGGCAGGGTCCAGTAGTGCTATGCCCAGCAAAAGTGTCGTTATCAGGCCTAATTTCAATTATAATAAGTGCAAATGGTTATATGGTCTTAAACAGAGGCTGCTGTAGTCACAGAATGGGATGCCCCAAAAAAGAAGTGGACCTGGCAGGGTCCAGTAGCGCTATGCCCAGCAAAAGTGTCTTTATCAGGGCTAATTTCAATTATAATAAGTGCAAATGGTTATATGGTCTTAAACAGAGGCTGCTGTAGTCACAGAATGGGATGCCACAACAGAAGTGGACCTGGCAGGGTCCAGTAGCGCTATGCCCAGCAAAAGTGTCTTTATCAGGGCTAATTTTTAATTATAATAAGTGCAAATGGTTATATGGTCTTAAACAGAGGCTGCTGTTGTCACAGAATGGGATGCCCCAAAAAAGATCCAGTAGTGCTATGCCCAGCAAAAGTGTCTTTATCAGGCCTAATTTCAATTATAATAAGTGCAAATGGTTATATGGTCTTAAACAGAGGCTGCTGTAGTCACAGAATGGGATGCCACAACAGAAGTGGACCTGGCAGGGTCCAGTAGCGCTATGCCCAGCAAAAGTGTCTTTATCAGGGCTAATTTCAATTATAATAAGTGCAAATGGTTATATGGTCTTAAACAGAGGCTGCTGTAGTCACAGAATGGGATACCCCAAAAAGAAGTGGACCTGGCAGGGTCCAGTAGCGCTATGCCCAGCAAAAGTGTCTTTATCAGGCCTAATTTCAATTATAATAAGTGCAAATGGTTATATGGTCTTAAACAGAGGCTGCTGTAGTCACAGAATGGGATGCCCCAAAAAAGATCCAGTAGTGCTATGCCCAGCAAAAGTGTCTTTATCAGGCCTAATTTCAATTATAATAAGTGCAAATGGTTATATGGTCTTAAACAGAGGCTGCTGTAGTCACAGAATGGGATGCCATAAAAACCAGCAGTAAGTACACCTGGCAGGGTCCAGTAGTGCTATGCCCAGCAAAAGTGTCTTTATCAGGCCTAATTTCAATTATAATAAGTGCAAATGGTTATATGGTCTTAAACAGAGGCTGCTGTAGTCACAGAATGGGATGCCCTAAAAACCAGCAGTAAGTACACCTGGCAGGGTCCAGTAGTGCTATGCCCAGCAAAAGTGTCTTTATCAGGCCTAATTTCAATTATAATAAGTGCAAATGGTTATATGGTCTTAAACAGAGGCTGCTGTAGTCACAGAATGGGATGCCCTAAAAACCAGTGCACCTGGCAGGGTCCAGTAGTGCTATGCCCAGCAAAAGTGTCTTTATCAGGCCTAATTTCAATTATAATAAGTGCAAATGGTTATATGGTCTTAAACAGAGGCTGCTGTAGTCACAGAATGGGATGCCACAACAGAAGTGGACCTGGCAGGGTCCAGTAGCGCTATGCCCAGCAAAAGTGTCTTTATCAGGGCTAATTTCAATTATAATAAGTGCAAATGGTTATATGGTCTTAAACAGAGGCTGCTGTAGTCACAGAATGGGATGCCCCAAAAAAGAAGTGGACCTGGCAGGGTCCAGTAGCGCTATGCCCAGCAAAAGTGTCTTTATCAGGGCTAATTTCAATTATAATAAGTGCAAATGGTTATATGGTCTTAAACAGAGGCTGCTGTAGTCACAGAATGGGATGCCCCAAAAAAGATCCAGTAGTGCTATGCCCAGCAAAAGTGTCTTTATCAGGCCTAATTTCAATTATAATAAGTGCAAATGGTTATATGGTCTTAAACAGAGGCTGCTGTAGTCACAGAATGGGATGCCCCAAAAAAGAAGTGGACCTGGCAGGGTCCAGTAGCGCTATGCCCAGCAAAAGTGTCTTTATCAGGGCTAATTTCAATTATAATAAGTGCAAATGGTTATATGGTCTTAAACAGAGGCTGCTGTAGTCACAGAATGGGATGCCTCACAGCAGACTTAAGATCAGTTCAGGATATATGCACAGTTAGTTAGTATAAGCAGCCTGAAAACGCTAACAAAGCCTGTCAGGCTGGATGAAAAAAAAAAAAAATCTCCCTGTGACAGCCTCCGATTTTTCCTTCCTTTCCCTGTTTTTCGCTGACTTTCTGTCTGTCTCCTGTCTGTCTTCTGCCTGTCTCCAGCCTGTCCCTGTCTGTCCCTGCCTGTCTAACTGCCTCTCTCCCTCAGCTACACAGCGTTCTGTCTCTCACGAATGCAATAGAGAAATGAGGAAGGAAAAGCAAGATGTCCGACTTAAATAGCGCTGTGACATCACCGGGCTTGCTGGCTGCTGATAGGCTGCATGTGACTGCCCCAGCTTGCACTGGCGCGGGATAGATGTCCAGACATGTCCCGTCCGCCATCTTAGAATGCCTGTAAATGTAAATGAATGGATGTTAAAGGAAAACTTCGAGCGATCGAATCGCGGGGAAATTCGGATTCGATCCGAATCGAATTTTTCCTGAAATTCAGATCGAATCCGGGTTCGTCTGGATCGATTCGCTCATCCCTAGCAGCAGCAACAGCATTTGAATCTGGCCCCAGCTGGGTCTACAAAGTATAACCTCCGGCTCCCATGAGTGAGGACACTCCTAGTGCTGGGAGGTCTTGTTTCTTTTTCAACTTTTTGTTTTCACTTTTTTACTTTTTACACTTCTTCTACCCTTTCTTTTACGCTTTCTTTCCTTCTTTCTCCCTTTTATACATTCTTTGTATGTCTCTTTACTTCACAACTCTCTCCTTCTCCCTTCTTCACATTCAGTCTGTCTTTCTTAATCAGGGGTCCCCAAATCTCTTCCTAAAGCTCCACCAACAGGTCATGTTTTGTTGATCTCCACACAGACACACAGGTATGTGTAAGGGGGCACCATCCTAAAATCTTATATAAGTGTGCGACTAAGGCCTGGGGATGTTCTGTGGTCTGATTACACATATCCTATCTTTGCAGTTTGCATATTTCAGACCAAACATTTGTTCTATATTTTTGATACTGTGGGGAAAATATTGGGGCCCCCAGTATTGCTCTTTTTTGACAGCTACACTTTTTACCTTTCCCCATTGAAGTGGAAATGCACAAATGCAGCGGAGTAGAAAATTGCAGCAGGGGCTTGTGGCAGCAGGACCCAGCAGTGGAGGAAGGAGCTCCCTCTCCTTGAGCAAACGTGGTGGTGGCGGCGGCAGGACCTCGCCACCTTTTTGTGATTCGTCAGCCCTCTGCTCCAGCAAGAACCTGGTAGAAGGACACAAAGAAAGTGGCTTTTGAAAACACTGGCCCGGAGGACAAAGGCCATAGTGGCAGAGGACCATCGGTAATGGACTGGGAGTCAGTGGGGAGTATGGCCCCAATACATGCACTTTACCTGAGTTGCCCTAAGACTGGGCTGAATTGTCGCTGTGAAAAACTGGTCATCTTGTGCCAATCACCTCTCAACCTACTGTAACTAGCCAGTATAAAAGATAAGAGCTGACACATCTGTAAGGTGTAAGCACATTTTATATAAATAGTCACTAGTCACTACAATAGTGGGGGCATGATGAAAAAAAGGAAAAAAAAAATTACTGTATTTTCTGAATGACTAAAACTCTAAGGTTTCTGAGGTGCCATCCATGCCATTACCCACCGATTTATAAATATAAAAAATATAATTTTTATTTATGTAAAAATAGAGATTTATTTTATAATTAGAAAAATGACACAAGGTAATTACAATTAAATATGAGATGTTATTGTAATAACATACTTAAAAGCTGTAAAAAATTACACATACAATTTAGAAAATAATTATACAACATTATTATTAGTCAGAAGCACTGTAAGATTATATTAAATTTGAAAATCCCTGATGACCCATTTTTGAAAGGTGAAAAAATGTATTTATTAATCAAAAGCTGAAACTATACAATAAGGTTATTGCTTTTAATACTGCTCTAGGGTATTAAGGGGGTCATTTACGAAACGATTCGTCGGCATCCACCCAGGTTTATGCATTTACCAAGTACAATATTGCATGTTCCGCTGGAGATGTCCATGTTTTTTGGATTTACTTCTACTTTATTTTGCCTCGCCGCATGCTGACGAACACTTGTATTTGCCACCTTTTTAGTGGTAAATCCCATAGGAATCAATGTTATTTATGGTGAGATTTTCACTTTTTTAGCATCTTTAACTTCTTTTGCAAGAGTGAACATTTAGAAAGTTACCCAGCATGTGAAAAACAACTATTAATAATTGTGCTGCAAAATGCTTCGCCACAGTCTGTGTCAACTGGTGATCGCTGCGGTAAGTTTTGCTTACTCGCTGGTCTGTCACTTGTGTGTCGCACGTCCAGCGAACATGTCAAGTAGCAAACTGTAGTGAACATAGTAAATCATCCCCTAAATGTGAAGCAGGTCATGTGACTGGGGGGCATTCCCCTACAATACGGGACCTACATTCCATACCCTGTGGAAAAAATGGGCCAGAATCCCTATTTGCTAACCTTGCTCCCCAATGACTGGAAGCTGCTTTGAAAAACGGTATGAAAAAATGCTTATTGCCTCCTTTTTGTTTTTTTTGTTTTTTTTTTATTACTTAAAGCAGAACAGAACCCAGGCTAAAAGACTCTATGGATGGGGAAAGCTTGCCCTAGGGGAATTCTGGTGTGGTATATCCTCCAAAATAAAATCCTGATCCTTAATTCCACAGTATCTCCCTGATCTGCTGACAGAGTGGGGCTGCTGCTGGGTGCACTATACTATGCATGTGCGTGTGGGACGTGGTTTAATAATAGCATTTTGATATTTATAGCTGCAGTAATCAATCAAGACAGCTAAACTTGCTAAACTATTTTCTGTAAGTGGACCAAAACCAGACCTAGAGTCTATAAGACGCCCCTGGTGCATCTCAATCTGGGATTCCTGTTTTGTGAAACCTCGCCAGTTCTTTGATATACTTACTTCACCAACCTATTATCACTCGCGCCCACTGTAACTGAATGGCTGTTTAAGCTCCAATTTGGTTTCTTTTGTCACTCATTTATATGCACTGCCAAAAAAGCTGATTGGAGCAGAGCTGTGCCTGCATCATGGAAAGCCAACAAGGGATGTATATCAGACGTGTCACACAGTGGGGCATTGACCAAGTGTGCAGACCAAACCCTGGGATGGTAAAATGTCTGGATTCTGATCCACTTTAAAAACACTTTGACAACAATATGACAGAATTGCACAGAGTTTGGTAACCAGCTAGATGTCCTCAAGAAAACACAGCAAATCCAAATTAAATTAAAAGAAAAGATCAAACTCGCCTCTTGTCCCCGGCAGTTGTTCCATTCTACCCTGAGTAGATAAGACTTAGCATTCTTTTCCATCATATATTTCTGGGCATAAGAAAACCTAAACCTCTGAGGAGGTCCTTCTGAAGGCTGACCAGAAACAACTGCACAACGCAGGGCTGCACATATCCCATAGGTATTCCACATCAGATTGGTGGGAGACCTTGTCACAAATGAAGAAAAAACTCTGAGCAACATTTTACCTTCAGTAGGACACATACATGTTTAACATGCAAGGCCACCAGGGTAGGGATCCGGCAGGCTGACATGCTAGTAACCCGCCAAATTATCTACACCCCCATTTGGGGCATCAGGAGTATGGTGAGCCTGGTGCCCATTGGTATGGTAAGAGCCCTGAGCCCATACCAAAGGACTTAAGGGCTGGTAACTTGCAGGGCCGGGGGCAGCCCGCTGCCTCTGAGCATGGGTTACAAGCCCTTATGCTTGGTGCCTGGGCTAGTTGCCTTTTGGGGAGGCATGCATTTTTTTTAATAACATCTAAAAAACATTTAAAAAAATGCCATCTGGTAGTTTTATTGATAAAATTAATTCATTAATTCCACATTCATTTTATCATTGAAAATGTATAAACATTTTTTTAAACAGCTAGGCATTTTTCCATTAGATATAATTTGTATCTAATGAAAAATACCACATATTTTAATACCAGGTTTGTTGTTGATTGGTAAATATCACGCCATCTCGAGTGTGGCTATTTTGTCTGTGAAGCCGGAAGCTTTTTGCCCAATTTTTACCCAAGACCCCCTGAATCAAACAAAAATTATTTTTTGGAGTGATGTGTTAATTTTTTAGTGCTTTTTTTGTTTTGAGGTCTCATAACCAAATGAGAAATCACACAAAAAACTAAAAATCTCACCAAAAAAATATTGCATCCAAAAATGGTCTGCTGAATCAGACGAGGGGGAAAAATGGGTGAAAGAGGGGCTTGTGCGTTAAAATCCACCCAAGATTGCAATCTTGGGCAGCCTGAATCAGCCACTATAAGTGAGTGTGGGAGGGGTAATTTTAAATGTTGAATTGTCATTTTTACCTAAAACTCTCCTGTAAAAAGAGCATCTTAAAGTTGTACTAAAGGCAAGCCCGATTGTTGTCTCATTGTCCTGCTCTAAATGTTGCACTGTCCTAAACTACAATCCATTTTCAAAAAGACCCTGTATATTAATAAAAATAGTAGAGCATTGGAGATGCAGCAAAAAAATGAAGAGAAACAGTGGGTGTGGCAACAGCGATTTGATGTAAGCACACTGAGATTGTCTGCAGACTGTCAGCTCAGTTTGAGCAGATCACGAGGGAGGAATACATGGTGCCAACTGAGATCATCTGCAGCCTGTGTAGTGTGGCCGGATGAAGGGGTGGTTGCTGCAGAGTGGGTGTCTGGCGTGTAGCAAGGCTTGCAAACAAAGGCATATACAGGGTGGCAGGTGTGGCCAGGCTGCTGATTGCTGGCAGCCTAATCAAAGACTGAAGCCAGAAATCTGAATGCTGAGAGCTGTGATCATTCACGAGGAAGAAGAGAGAGGATGGTGGGGTTTCAGAGCTGCAGAGGCAGCCAGTCAGGACATCTGGGGAGGGAGTGAGGGGTGTTTCACTGAGGGTTGATTGAAGGACCAGGTCAGCAGGGTGGAGACTGAAAGCAGAATGAGAAAGTGATTTACTAACTAAGCAAACCGACATAGAATGAAGTACACCGCTAGAGGAATTCAATCTAAGGTAAGCTACTGATATTTATTATTTAACTTTTGACTTGCCAATCACTTTAAAGACTGAAATATGCTATTTCAACAATAATCAAATGTGCAATAGCAACATCAGTAGTGGGATCCACAGATTATATATTATATATATGTACTGTATATATTGGATATACAA
Source organism: Gastrophryne carolinensis (assembly GCA_027917425.1). Lineage (NCBI taxonomy): Eukaryota > Metazoa > Chordata > Amphibia > Anura > Microhylidae > Gastrophryne > Gastrophryne carolinensis. Next base: position 462,369,511 of record CM051235.1, read on the forward strand.
AGTCTATACACCCAAGGTTTTTGCCAGGTTTTGTCATGCAAAAGGTATGTGGTAGCATGCACATCCTTAAAAGGTAATTCCACATTTGATGGCATTTTTTAAAAGTCTCCATTATTGCGTGCCAAAATGATGTCTTCAATGTGCTAAGCTTATCTATTTTCTATTTATCCATTTTCTATTTTCTATTTGTTTGCAGCTCAACATTTTACCCTAGCAAGTACATCAACTGGTGCATTAGATGTACAGATCATATACTTTCTCTCTCCTGGATTGCTAATCATCTGATCATCTGGCTAAGGCAAAGATGACAGGATAAACTTGTTCTGCTGAAATACAACTTTCAGGATAAGGAGGATCACAATGTTGTGTTCCAGTAGTTAAAGGGTTACTGGCAGTGTTCACACCTGGAGAGGTTATTATGTTGCTTAGACTTAGAGGCTGATTAATTACTAATGCTGGGTATTGGCAGATGAGTGTCTGTATAGCAGTGCTTAGAGTTACCGCTAGTAGACGCTGTAAGCGTGTATGGGGTGCTGTAACAGAGCGCCTCTGTCGCTGTAGTAACCTGGCCCGCATAGATGAATGTGATGTATGTTGGGCGCTCTAACCCCAGTACAGTGCTGCAGGGAGCAAAAGGTAGTGCAAGCTTAGTGCGACTGACTATCGGTGCTCCGCACCATACTTATCAAAAAAGGACACACACACAAGCATCGCGCTCTAAATCTGGTCGCTATAGCATAGAGCGCCAGACGCTGTGTGATGTTGTGTTTTTGAACACATATACACCAGTAACCAAGCGAAATCACATGGAATGACATTGTTTTAACACTGTGACATTAACACTTTAGTGCCAGACCTGTAATGACAATTCAACATAAAAATATAAAAAGTCAAAAAAGTTTCTAAAAATGTTTGTTTGCAGCCAGGAGACGCCACACAATGATTTGAGGAAAGAAAAAAAATTGTCAAACGCGCTGTTTAAACACGAGCAAATGAACGGCCATTGAAATGTATGGGAGAGCGACAGTGAGCAAAAGGTAATACCTGGCGCTCTGGAAGCTAGAGCACTGGCGCTATACACTGAGCCGCCTGTAATAATACATCGGGCGCTATATGGCGCTGTTAGAGTCGCTCACCAGATTCGCTTTCATAAATGTGGTTTTGCATACAGCGCCCGGCGTTCACCAGATGCTGCCTGCCGCTACAGGGCACTACCTGCCGCTATCCCTTCTTAAATAACCCCCTTAGCCAAAGCTACAGTTTAGCTCGCCTGTTATATTAAAGGAATTCTGGGACTCCATTGTTCTTACTCAAGGCCATGAAAACCACTCCCACTGTAGCAAGACAGAGCCCTGGGAATATGAGAAATGTGGAAACAACATGCAGATAAGTAAATTGCAGGTATAGGGGCACAATCATAATACAAATGTTTACTTTACATTCCTGAAGAAAAGAGCAATAAGACAGAACACGAAAAATCTGCCAAACAAGGGAGTTTTTCTATAAGCTAATACTTGAATGACCCTTTGAATTTATGACTGATTCGTCTTTTGGGGTAGGAGTTTATCAGTATGGCACATGTAGACTTTGCCCACTGACAGAAATCGAGGCAATCTGTATACAGTCTCTTCAGGCCAACCCACAGATTTTAAATCAGATTCAGGTCTGGGCTCTGACTGGTAATTTCAAAACTCTGATCTTTTCTAGTGAAGCTATTCTTTTGTTGATGCTGAGTTATGCGTTGGGTTGTTGTTCTCGCTAAAGTTTGAGATTCCTTTTTACTTTGTTCATAATTCCAGCTGCAGTAAAGAAACAGCCCCAAAGCATAATTCTGCATCCGTGCTTCACTATGGTCTCATCAGACCACAAAAGGTTTGGCAAACGTGAAAGGTTTTGGCCAAGCATAGCCTGAGTTTGGATGTTTTTCTTTTGAAGAATAATAAGAAGTTGTCACATACAGTACACAACCAGTACTTGCCAGAATCTCCCACAGCTTCTTTCAAAGGCTCAATAAAACACTATACTAACCTTTTGTCCCTGCAGATTATTGCTCATAGTCCAGTGCTGTGGATCTTACCTGCCAGATGCGAGCCTCGCACCACCAGGCACAATTGTAAGTCATATCTGACTATTACGAGTGCGGACACCCCCCGATCAGTCACAAAACCCACAGCACACCCCCTTGCACTTGATTGCAATGCAAGAAGCATGCCAAGGCCTGGCTGATGGTGAGGGGTGGCTGCCATCATGAAAGCAGATGTGACTGGTGATCGTGTCTGGCCAGCATGGGACTCAGTTCTGGTAATCAGCTAAGATACAGAGCAGGAGATTGACCAGGTGCGAGGGACAAAAGGTGAGCCCAGCTAATTTCCTTGTTGTGTTTTCATTATTTTTTGAGGAACATCCAGTTCTTGGTAATGTCACTGTTGTGCCAATTTATGATGACCGTCCTCGGTGTTCCATGATATATCAAAGGTTTTTTTACCCTTCTCCTGACTGATACAGTTTATCAATAAGATCTTTTTAATGGGTTTACAGAACATGGCTTTTGCTGTAAAATGCAACTAAGAAAATGAAACTACAGACAGGGGAATAACCCTTGCAAAAAAACTCCGCCCTATAACCTTAATGCAAAACATATTAGAAACACTGTTCTTATAAATTACAATATTATTTTCAACGCTGGAGTCAAAAACAGATCGTATTGGTAAGGTCCATAAATATCTACCGTATTTGCCGGAGTATAAGACGACTGGGCGTATAAGATGACCCCCCAACATTTCCACTCAAAATATAGAATTTGTTATATACTCGCCGTATAAGACTACTCCCTCTTCCTCACACCTTCCATACACAAAATAAACAACAAACCAAATAAACAACAACCAAAAAAACAACCTGAGCATGTTAGCAGAGATGGGATAATAGAGAGATATGATGGGACAGAGCTGGGAAAAGAGAGATGGGATGGGACAGAGCTGGGAATAGAGAGATGGGATGAGACAGAGCTGGGAATAGAGAGATGGGATGGGACAGAGCTGGGAATAGAGAGATGGGATGGGACAGAGCTGGGAGAAGAGAGAGATGGGATGGGACAGAGCTGGGAATAGAGAGATGGGATGGGACAGAGCTGGGAATAAAGAGATGGGATGGGACAGAGCTGGGAATAGAGAGATGGGATGGGACAGAGCTGGGAATAGAGAGATGGGATGGGACAGAGCTGGGAGAAGAGAGAGATGGGATGGGACAGAGCTGGGAATGGGATGGGACAGAGCTGGGAAAAGAGAGATGGGATGGGACAGAGGTGGGAATAGTGAGATGGGATGGGACAGAGCTGGGAAAAGAGATGGGATGGGACAGAGCTGGGAATAGAGAGATGGGATGGGACAGAGCTGGGAATAGAGAGATGGGATGGGACAGAGCTGGGAATAGAGAGATGGGATGGGACAGAGCTGGGAGAAGAGAGGTGGGATGGGACAGAGCTGGGAGAAGAGAGATGGGATGGGACAGAGCTGGGAGAAGAGAGAGATGGGATGGGACAGAGCTGGGAAAAGAGAGATGGGATGGGACAGAGCTGGGAAAAGAGAGATGGGATGGGACAGAGCTGGGAATAAAGAGATGGGATGGGACAGAGCTGGGAAAAGAGAGATGGGATGGGACAGAGCTGGGAAAAGAGAGATGGAATTGGACAGAGCTGGGAAGAGAGAGATGGGATGGGACAGAGCTGGGAAGAGAGATATGGGATGGGACAGAGCTGGGAATATAGAGATGGGATGGGACAGAGCTGGGAAAAGAGAGATGGGATGGGACAGAGCTGGGAAAAGAGAGAGATGGGATGGGACAGAGCTGGGAAAAGAGAGATGGGATGGGACAGAGCTGGGAAAAGAGAGAGATGGGATGGGACAGAGCTGGGAAGAGAGAGATGGGATGGGACAGAGCTGGGAATAGAGAGATGGGATGGGACAGAGCTGGGAAAAGAGAGATGGGATGGGACAGAGCTGGGAATAGAGAGATGGGATGGGACAGAGCTGGGAAAAGAGAGAGATGGGATGGGACAGAGCTGGGAAAAGAGAGATGGGATGGGACAGAGCTGGGAATAGAGAGATGGGATGGGACAGAGCTGGGAATGGAGAGATGGGATGGGACATAGCTGGGAAAAGAGAGATGGGATGGGACAGAGCTGGGAAAAGAGAGATGGGATGGGACAGAGCTGGGAAAAGAGAGATGGAATGGGACAGAGCTGGGAAAAGATAGATGGGATGGGACAGAGCTGGGAAAAGAGAGATGGGATGGGACAGAGCTGGGATAAGAGAGAGATGGGATGGGACAGAGCTGGGAATAGAGAGATGGGATGGGAATCATGGGACAAAGCTGGGAACAGAGATGGGATGGGACAGAGCTAAGAAAAGAGAGTTGAAGCAGGGAAAGGTGGGTTTTTACAGGTGCCCGGGTTTCACACAGTGGGGGCATCCCGATTCAGGATGCCCCAGGGAAAAGCTGACTGTCGATAAAAGGTTCAGTCATCTGCAACTATCCCAGGAGGCTGAGCGACACACACTCATAAACGTCCTGCTTCATGCACTGTTTTATATCCGCTGGGCAGCTGCAAACAGAACTATGCAGGGCCAAACTAATGCATAGTCCTGCTTGTTGCTGCCCGGAGGATATTAAGCAGCGCACTGCAGAACTTAATTGAGCGCCGCTCAGCCTCCTGCGATCGAAGCAGACAGCTGAGCCGGCCGCTCCTCCATACATCACTCACCTGCTGTCTTTCCTCCCGCCCGCCGTCTTTCCTCTCGGACGCCCGGCCCCGCCCGCTGCCTTCCATCCTGGCCAACTGCCCCGCCCACTGCCTCCATCATGGTCTCGGACCCCGCCCACTGCCTTCCCCTCCACCCGGCCGCTGGCCCCGCCTGCTGCCTTTTTTCTCATCTCCGGCTTGCGCGCTGCCTTCCCTCCCGGCCTCCCCGGAATCCTAGCGGCCCCGCAGGTAACAGTGCCGTGCACCCGGCGTATAAGACAATCCCCCCACTTGAAGGCAGGTTTTTCAGGGGCAGAAAGTCGTCTTATACGCCGGCAAATTCGGTAATTTGTTTTGTGTATATACACAGTTCAAACTCTGCGGAAATACACTGTCTCTTTAACTGGTGGTTGTTTTTTTAGGACATAAACACCTTCTGTGCTTGAAAAACAGCAATGCAGGGTAAATCCCAACCCCAGAATTATTTAAATAACGTACCAGATAATTCCAATACTGCAAATAGTATGGGTCCTCTTGAGGGACCACCTCTTTATATATACATGCGCTGAAGCCCCAAAAAGTGGAAATCACCACCACTTGCCAAGAAAATGACTCAATCCAAGTCAATAAATCTTAGACAGATTTTTATTTTGGAGATTAACGGATGTTGAGCACTTAAGTGTGCTTTAAAGGTCAAGTTATCTTTGTGTTCTGGTAAGCGTGTGGGCACTTCATCTGGTGTGCGTCCTTGATGGTGGTGGAGCATGCACCGTGGGATCACATGTTAATGTTGTTGGACTACTTTTGAGCTCACTGCCTTTGCTCTTACATTTACATAGAGAGACTGAAGGACTCACTGCACGTTGAGCTGTGTTTGATTTTATTGTTTCAGCGCGGTATTGTTCTGTTGTTGCTTTCTGTGAATCAATAAATCTTGATGTATAAATATGCTGGGCTCATAAAGCCAATTTGACATATAATAAAAGAAAATCACATAGCATGAAACCTTTTAAAAGCTTGGGCACCCGCCCCTATTTATTCTGCTTAACATAGATAAATATAAAACTCGCATATCATTCCCAAAAGTACTAGATAAATGAAGGCGAGTCCAGAAATGCATCCATATGCTCTAATCCTTAGATACCTCAAGCTGGGTATGCTTGTAGATCACAAGAAATTTCAGCGTCGCTCCCTCGGCCGTGGGTAACGGAAGCGCTCACTGTTCTCCAGACCTCGATGTTGATAGCCGTGATGACGCTCTCGGCACAAGCCCCGCACAACGCATTTCATCGTTCAACGACTTAATCATGGGCTGCTCTTGCCTGAGAACGTCTCAGTAAAGTACGGACCTAGCGGTCATGTGATTTAACCATTATTATACCAGAAGGAAATAATTAGTTAGAGGACTCAAGCAGAAGAAGCATTTATAGACCTCCCTGAGTCACACAACATGCTTCAAACATATATACAATGTGCAAATAGCATTTTAAATATGTGCATTAGCGAACAATTGATCTCTAAAAATTATATACAATCAAGCAACAAACAAAATTAGTAATTATTAATTCATAGAATAAATGCTATAGTGCTATATATTAATAATAAGTAATTAACATACAAAAGACTAAACGCATTAAAAGACACAACTTAATGTTCCCCTATAAAACAATTAATGGCAAATTCTATATTCAAACCTTGCGGTGCCATTGATTATAGTTTAAAAATCCATTTTGATTCCAATTGTGAAAGCTTCCTAATTATTTTACCACCCTTCAGATTTTTTATTGGACAATCAATAGCGAGGAATTTTAAACTAGTTGGGTCACTATTGTGCATCTGCTTAAAATGGAGTGAAACACTATGGGCTTCATAGCCCCTATCTATGTTATAAATATGTTCCCTAACCCTTGTTTTTAATGCCCTGCTAGTTCTACCCACATATTGTTTACCGCAGGCGCAAGGAGGTAGACAACATTGCAGCTGGCACAAGAGAAAAACTTTTTGATTTTAAAAATCTCTCCCGGGGCATTGCATCTAAATTTCTCACACTTCTTCAGGGATGTATTAGCAGATAACTTACAGGCCATACGTCTTTTACAGTTATAAAAACCTTCCATCTTACTAAGGAATGTCCTCTCTTTTTTGGGGGTCTACGAAACATCACTTTCGGCTTATCGGGTAAATAATTACCTAAAACCTCATCTCCTTTTAATAAGTGCTAGTGCTAATTAAATACCCTTTTCACCCTTCTAAAATTTTCCTCATATTGGGTAATAAAAGCAAATTCGCCCAGATTGCTTTCCTTCTTCAGAGTACCTCTACGGGATGCCCCCATTAACTGTTTTCTATCTTTCTGTCCTATTTGTTCAATATCTCTCTGAATAGAGGTGGGGGAATATCCCTTCTTGATGAATCTATCACCCAAAACATTTGCCTGCAAGAAATCATCCTCATCTTTCCTGCAGTTCCTCTTAAGGCGATAGAATTGTCCCTTAGGGATATTATTTAACCAATCTGGATGGTGACAAATGGACCTTGGTACAAAGGAATTTCTATCTGTTTCCTTGAAAAACGTTTTAGTGATTAATGAAGAACCTTCTCTTTCAAACTCCAAATCTAAAAAATGAATTTTTTCTTTGCTCATTTCTTAAGTAAAAGAAATTACCCAACCATTATTATTAACGCTGGTAAAAAATTCTTCAAAGGATTTTTCATCTCCCTCCCACAACACTAAGCAGTCATCAATATACCTCTTCCAAAGAATGAGCTCTTTCCTTTCAATTGCATAGATGAATGTAGCTTCCCACAAGCCCATAAATAAATTGGCTAGGCTGGGGGCAAATTTTGCCCCCATAGCCACGCCCCTAGTTTGTAGAAAAAATTCACCATTAAACCAAAAATAATTGTGCGTAAGCACAAACTGAAAACAGTCCATAAGGAACTCTACTTGTATCAACAGAAGTTCGGTAGTATGAGTTAAGTAGTATCTTAGAGCTTTCTCGTGTGGGATGTTTGTGTACAAAGATACAACATCAATTGTTGCAAGTATAGTATTTTCATTCACCTTTAGGTCTTCTAATATAGTAAGGGTCTGCTGACTATCTTTAATATAAGAAGGACGTTTTGTTACAACTGGCTGTAAGTACCAATCAAGGTACTTACCCAAGTTGCTCGTAATGGATCCAATACCGCTGATGATCGGGCGGTGAGGGGGATTCTTTTGGTCCTTATGGACCTTTGGTAGTCCATATATAGTTGGAACACTTGGATGGAGTAAGTTACAGAATTCCACCTCATTCTTATTGAGAAGGTCTAATTGTTGCCCAGTTGTTATTAGAAAATTAAGTTCCTCTTGATATTTCTTAGCTGGATCACTTTTTTATATGTTTCTTGATCATCTAGCAGTTTCTTAATTTCCAAATCCTGAAGTACAATTCCTCCCCCCTTGTCCGCTTGTTTGACTATTCTCATATCGTCCCTCTTTAAGGATTTTATCCCTCTTTTAATCCTTTTATCAGAATAGCTATTAATAATTTTCCTCTTTTGGTTCATTTCCACCTTCAAATCCTTCAATACATTTTTCTTAAATACCTCCAGATTATGTCCTCCTGGCTGGAGAGGGTTAAATGTAGATAAAATCTACGAGAATACGAGAATAGTCAAACAAGCGGACAAGGGGGGAGGAATTGTAGTTCAGGATTTGGAAATTAAGAAACTGTTAGATGATCAAGAAACATATAAAAAGTGATCCAACTAAGAAAGAAAAAGAGCCAAGAGCGTCAACACGTCTATCAACATCGAGGTCTGGAAAACAGTGAGCGCTTCCGTTACCCACGGCTGAGGGAACGACGCTTATATTTCTTGCGATCTACAAGCATACCCAGCCTGAGGTATCTAAGGATTAAAGTATATGGATGTATTTCTGGACTCGCCTTGATTTATCTAGTACTTTTGGGAATGATATGCGAGTTTTATATTTATCTTTGGTAAGCAGAATAAATAGGGGCGGGTGCCCAAGCTTTTAAACGGTTTTATGCTATGTGATTTTCTTTTATTATATGTCAAATTGGCTTTATGAGCCCAGCATATTTATTCATCAAGATCTATTGATTCAAGTGGACCTGGATTGAGTCATTTTCTTTGCAAGTGGTGGTGATTCCCACTTTTTGGGGCTTCAGCGCTATTTGCAGTTGTATTGGAAATATCTTGTACGTTATTTAAATAATTCTGGTGTTGGGATTCACTCTGCATTGCTGTTTTTCAAGCATAGAAGGTGTTTATGTCCTAAAAAAACAACCACCAGTTAAAGAGACAGTGTATTTCCGCGAAGTTTGAACTGTGTATATACACAAAACAAATTAGAAAATGAAATCGTTAATCTGTGATTGGTTAATTCTGGACACAATCACATCCTCAGTTATGATGCAGTGTTCTCACTTATGCAGTCACGTTATTTAAAATGTATATCAATATGAATTTGGTTTGTTTTGTTTTTTTTCAATGTAATTGTACAGATTATCTTTCAGATGATTGTATAGATGATGAGTATTGCTGAGCAAACCCTTAGAAGTTTGGCTGAACTTTGAAAAAAAGTTTAGTTTGGCTAACCAAATTTGATCCAGACCCGAACTCCATTGAAATCCATGGGTGACCTAAAAATGGCTGTAAAATGAGGTAGTGAGGTGTAGAGGGTTGCAAAATAGGGGTAATAACAGGGCAATTGCCCTGCAAAATTGGAATGGTTAAAGCACTTCAAATAATAAGACCCCCCCATAACACTATAACAGGCTGTGTGGCAAAATGCCCCCATAACATGGTGTGTGGCAGAATCCCCCTTTAACAGGCTTTGTGGCAGAACCCCCCTGCTCACTGGCACTGCTGGAGGGCTATTGTCCACATCATTGTGGACAGTCCCCATCTAAGTCATGTCTGCTCCCCTGCCGGACTGGTTGGCAGGTGAGTCTGGGCGAGAGTCATGTGTGGAGGCGAGAGTCGACAGCCTGCTAGCTGTGCTGGAGCAACCGTGAACAGGTAAGGGGAGAGCAACGGAGCATTCCAGCTTTGGCATTCAGTTTAAGTCTGGCTGAAGTCTGTGCTTGGGTTCAGGGGCCGATCACGCAATGTTTGGCACATGGCTGAACTTTGTGCTTCGGGTTCGCTCAACACTAATTATGAGTAATGATAGAAAAAAATATTCTTCTTGGGCTGAATTTTAACGTGATAAATATCTGCCATATTTACATAGGTCTGTACATTTTGTTATATACACCATAGTAACTCCAGGTAAAACAAAAACTCTTTGGGTGTATTGCAACATATAACAAGTGCCAGGAGGCTCTTTTGCTTGAAAGAGCTTATGTTTTTATAAAGCCACTAGGGAGCCAGCGACAGGATTGGTCCAAAACCCACCCCCCTCCTATTGGATCGTTTCTGGCAATGTTACACAGCCAATCTACCCAGAGCAACATGCTATTAATTATAAGTGAAAAAAGCTCCATGTCACATAGCTGAGTTTATAATATGACGTTAAAAATGACCAAAACCCATGTGGCATGAGTGTTGTTCCTCACTGCTATAACATAAAATAAGAGGGGCATCCAGAATGCTGGAGCTCCCCCCGCACATAATCCCACAGAACGCCTATAAAGCTTACCTTAACCTTGGTCCTCCGCTGGGAATCCAGCTCTGTGATTAGCTGTCCGGCGATCATGTGGGCAGGATATTCTGAAGGTCATAAAAGTGATGGCCCTCGCTACTCACGCTGCGCTGGATTCCCGGAAGAGGACCGATGTTAAGGTAAGCTTTACAGGCATTCTTGGGAGTTATGTACAGCATTCTGGATGCCCCCCTCAGCCTGTTTTATAGGGGCTTAGTCCAACACCTACTCCGCACAACTGTGATATGATATGATTCTGTATTCATAAATAGTTTATGTTTACATTTTAAACCGGACCTTCACAACACTGAATGAGAGTCTTTCTCGTATGTTTCTGCCACCCTGTACTTACTCTGTATTCACCCTGTACTTACTTACCCTGCCCACATAAAAAATCATCCTACCTATACATAGTGCCTATTCTGAGCTTTTAAAAATCCAAGATGGCAACTCATGGAGCATCAGGCAACCTGCAGAGAGGAAGTGTCTTCTGACTATGTCTCTCTGCATTCTGGGATTGCTGTCCTTTTCCTGACCTCAACTCTGCTCTGCCTGTGCAAAGCACAGCTATAACCTGCCCCTCTGCACTTTACCCCGCTCTCGGAGGAAAGAATAAAATGTAAGCAACTAAAAATTAAAATATATTCAGGGCCTTTTCCATAGTTAGAGCATCTAAAAAGAAGCGGTACTGTACATTTTTGCATGTTGTCATGGGTTGTGTTGCATTGCATTGCCATTGTGTTTTCATTTCAATAAAATGAAGATAAAATAAAGTAATATCATCAAATCAAAAGTGCTTCTTGACTTTTCAAAATGCCAGCCAGTGCAAAGCATCTGGTGGCATTAAGCCTTACACAAGGGAATCATTTGTTTGATGTCCTTGGATTTGGCTGCACTGAAAAATCACACAGCAGGCAGAGGTAGGGGAAATGACTAATGTCACTTTGACGTAAATATGGTGCTGAAAAAAAGGTGCGCGTTTGTATATGTGCTGGTATTTAATCTTATACTTACTTTATTAACGTTTATTAAAATTTGGAGAGGGCATCACTTTGGGGCGCCCACAGAGCCTATTTGAATTTGAATAAATACCCTACAAGGTACTTCTATATAAATTCACAGATTTGCATAATTTGACATACTTAGTGGAAGCATGGGGTGTGGTGTAAATTGTATATATTTGCCAAAGGTATAGTTTATCAGGGCAGGGATCTATACGATTCGAAAGCCCTCTGGCAGGTAGTCCTCGGGATTTGGCACTTATGTCCTTCAGGGAATCCTCACCATGTCCCTCTCATACACAGTGATGCAAGGTCACACGGAGTGGAGTCACCAGAGGTCCCACCTCTGATATAAATAAAAGCATCCCTCAACACTGGCCTGGCATCCCCTCTGGCAGGGTGCCAGTGAGGAAGCATGTGGGACCTTTGTTCCCTGTATTCCCAAATGCTGGCAGAGTAGTTTTTTACTGCTTCTTCTAACAGAAGAGAAGCCATTACTTTTGACAGTGTGTGGGTTTATTTTTTTACTTTAATCACTTCAGGTTCCACAAGGGTATGGGGGCCAGAAAGCAACCTTCCTGGCATGCTGGCAGATGGCTTGCGATACCACCATCAGATTACCCATACCACCAGGGTGATGCAAAAGAGACCCTTGTCCAGAGGCATTCTGCCACCCAGGGCAAACATTTAAAATGGCACCCTCACCTCTTTTCAAACCCCCCATTGACCTGCTGCACCCGGGAAAGTGCCCCCCATTGACCTGCTGCACCCGGGAAAGTGCCCCCCCTGCTCTTCCTTAGCTACGCCCCTGCCCTTGTCCATTGGCATGAGCCCGGTGTTCTTCCAGTAGTGCACCAGACCTATGCCAAAGAACATAGGGGCTGGTAGCTAACCAATGCTGGGGACCACAAGGGTAGGGGCAGGTCCGGTTTCAGCACCCGGCAAGACGGGGCAGCTGCCGGGGGCCCCCACCCTCTGGGGGGCCCACTTACAGGGCGGGCCTTTGGGGTGTGCGACAGCGCTTGACCAGTGGCAGACTTGGAGGGCAGCTCCCTAGCTGGTGCCTACATCTCCTTGAATGGTGGGGTTCCACACAACGGGGCATCATCGATTTGGATTTCATGGGAGGAAATGCTGGGTTTTGTTCTGCTTTTAAGTTGCCCACCCCAGCCGATTTCCTATCCCTGGAGCATCCTAATCTGTGATACCCTACTGTGTGAAACCCCCTGGGATTGCTGGCATACCCACTATGCAAGCAATTCCACCCCTGGGTTTTGGTCCACTTTACATGGGCATCTTAATTTGGGATGCCCCTGTTTGTGAACCCCCCCTGGTTTGGCCGTTAACTCAAACTGGCGATCCCACAGTGCATTCGCCAGTTCGAGGTAAGTAATGAACAAAGAGGGGGGGGGTCACACACAGGGGCATCCAAAATCAGGAGTATCTAGATTCGTTTAAACTCCAAAGTCAGGTTTAAAGGAGTTTGGTGCACTTCAAAGTGGACCAAAACTAGAGTTTTGATCTAAATATCATGATCCTTAGGGGGCATCCAGATTTGGGACGTCCCTCAGTGATTTGACGCGACTCTTCACCACAAAGGGGCCCACTGAGATCATGCCGCCCAAGGGCCCACATAAACCTGAAGCCGTTCCTGGGTAGGGGGACCAACACTACCCTCACTCCCACTGGCAAGGGTGGTGTGAAAGAGTCAGGTACCCACTGGCATGAGAGCCGTGTTATTTCAGGAGTGCATTGGTCTGTGTGTGAAAAACATAAATGCTGGTAACTAACTTTAATAAAAGTGTTTATTATTTTACTAAACTTTTAAATAAGAAAGTCAAAGGATTAATTTTCGGATTTGAGGAAACTAAATATAACACAGATAAAAGATTAATCTTTTCCTCCATATATTATTAGCACATTATAAGAGACATGCCACACCCTAAGAAAATGATGGAAAAGGGTTTGACCATGAAGTCACAGATGTAAAGTTTTTTAAAATATAAGGGTTTACCCTGTGTGACACCATCCAGGGATAAACATAGGGACATGTTAAAGGGTAATTACACTTTGGATGGCATTTTTAAAAGTTTCCATTCTTTTGTGCCAAAATGATGTCCTTCACTTAGGTGCCAAGCTTATCTGTTATTTTTTCTTTTCTATTTATTTGCAACTCTTTTTTATAAAAGAAAACAATTTTATCTAGCAACAGTGTGTTTACCTTAGCAACACACATGTGTGTTTAGTGTACATAACAGAGACTTCCTGACTCTGGCTTGCTAATCATCTGATTGGCTGAGACAGAGATGATGCTCCAAACTCCAGAGCTCTCGATTTTAACATCTTCTGCTGTAATTCAGCTTATTCAGGTGAGAGGATCACAATCTTTTATTCCTGTAGCTAAAGGATTACTGGCAGCATTTCACCTAGAGAAGTAATTACTGCTGCATGATTTTTTCCGCTGCTAATGAGCTTACCTGTTACAGTGGAAGGATTCTGGAACTTGTAGTCAGTAGTTTTTACTCAGGGTAAGGGAAACATTAGCAACACAAAGCCACAGGAATATAAAAAAACTGGAAACCGCATGATAATAATTAGAGGAAGATTTCAGGTATTGGGGACTGCACAGCCCCCCTGCCCATACAATTTCTGACTTACCTGTCTGGTTGCCTCCCGCTCTGGCAACCCTCGGTCCCACACTATCTCCGTAGGGTAGCACCATCTTGCTGTCCTGTCATGCTCTGCGTCGCCCCTCAGATCTCGCACATGTGCAGTGTCAAAGCATTGGCTGCAATGACACTCAGGACAAATCCCGCAAGATTTGAAGAGACATTTGAAGAGGGATGGCAAAGGATGCGTATGGCTAAGGCTGCAGCCTTCACTCAGCGACGGCTAGGGGGAGGAGGTGCAAAGGGGCCAGGAATGCTGCAGGATGTCACGTAGTTAACGCCGACATCCAAAAGTCAGTGAAGGAGGGATGTTTTAGCGAGGAACATAAGAAAAGGTCTGATGTTCCTCTTTAAATCACAGATCTGGGGGCACAATCCTCACATAAATGATTATTTTGCATTCCAGAAGATGAAAACAATAAGGCAGAACACCAAAAGAAGGCAATTCATTTATCTGTTGAGAATCTCTCCAATCCTAACCTGAATACATTACAGACTTTCCTGCTGAAAAATCAGTAACGTAAACATCCATATTTTTACTCTCCTGCCCCCGCTTTCATCTTGCAATGAAGTCATTCTAGCAGGGAGGTACAGAATTTGGTATTTTGTTCAATACATTTGTAAATAACTGAACCATGAGGGGTGTTCAAATAAGAAACTTAGAGAGACTCAGCTTGCAATTAGGTACTTGTACAAAGGGACTACAGGGCAGCCAATTCCACTGGGATCTCCCTATCTGGGATGCATTGCTGTCTGGGATCACTGGTATACTCACCTTGCCGGCAATCCCACAGTGCTTGCATGGGTTGTGGCCCTATCCCAGGCTTTCCCTCACTACTCCAGCACCAGACATTCAGACACGCTGGGCGCAGGACGGTGCATCAGCTGGAGGGAAACCAGGAATGTTGGGCTCTATGGATATTCTACATAGGTATAGATTTGAGTTCTATACAGAGTTCTGTACAGCTCTGATTGGACAAGAGAGCAAAAGAGGGTAAAGGTCCGCACTCCTTAAAAGTCCAAACTTTTTTTAGGAAACTTTGAAAATATCTCCATGTACCAAAGTTCATATTGCAGCCATTAAATCATTCATACCAGACCCAGGTGGAAAGAAAATGTAGAGCCCACTGATGCGTTTCGGACACTATGGGTCCTTAGTCATAGATTGGACAAGAGCCTGTGGAACATGAGTGCCATGGGATAGACGGCACAGTGAATATACTGACAATCCCAGGAGTTTTACACAGTGGGGCATCCAAGATCGGTATGCCCTGGGCATATGCACGAACACCCATTATGGTCAAAATCATAGGTATTGGTCTACTTTAATGAAAATCCTATAGGATGCTGTTAGTTATAAATTTGTATGTTTGTATTTAGCATTATTGTATTATTAGAATATATTTGCATCAGGAAATCCAGTTTGGTATGCCCCTGTTTGTGGAATTACCCAATTCACCTGTTACTTATCTTGAATCGATGATCCCATTAGCACATGTATGAACCTCCTCCGGCATCTGCCTGTGTGCCCCACTCCAGACATATCTGAATAGTTGCTGGTGGGAGCGCACAGCAAGAAGGAGCTGTGAAAGGTCTATGGCAATAAATGATCATTTGTGGATGCCCCCCCATGTGATGTGGGATCTCCAGATTGAGGTAATTAACAGGCCAATCAGGGAATTCTACACACAAGGGCATGTAAAATGTAGAATGGTCTGCTTAAAAACCCCTTCTGTTATTTTGACATCAAATAAATGCAAATAAAAAGCTTAGGAGCTCTTTTTATGATCCGGGGTATAGAAGTAACCTCCTGCCAGCCAGCATGTTTTTAACAAATGTTTATTTACAGGGGATCTTCTTAAATTAGAGGGTCAGGATTTTGGAGTTAGATGTGTCATAGAGGAAGATGAAAGAGATGTGCAGCTATTAAAGGGCAGGCTAATAAACAAACAAAGGTTTTCACCGGCAAGAAAAGGATGAAATTCCAAAGTCGCCCGAACTGTTATAGAAAATAAATGAGATAAATAAAGGTGGTGTGTTTAATGCCATGATGAACCCTAATACACAAGTGACAAACTTCATACACACTTATAATTACAGGTATATTTTTACTCTTGCACTGGTCAGGAAACCAGGGACACTGGGTTGCTTATTGGACACAGGTGCTGATCCGCAAACCATCAGGTGGACTTACACCGCTGGAATGGAATGAGGCTTATCAATGCTCTCACTCCTCAGTGCAGGGGACAGGGGAGCACCTGTAATGAGGCCGTTTGAAGCAGTCGCCTCAGGTGGCAATACAGAGGGGGAAGCAATTGCTTAATATGTTTTTTACTCATTAATCTCATTAGAGGTTCAGCACAAATGGGGATGGGCACCACTGCACGCTGTCATGTTTTACAGTCATTCATTGGTGGCTCAGCCGCTATGGCTCCACCCCCTGTATAATAGAAATGTGCATTTTACATTCCAGAAGGTGAAATTAATAAGACAGAACACCAAAACCTGACAAAAGGGGAGTTTTCCTTTAAACCCATCAAAGTAATTTCAGACTTTAGGTATTTTTTAGGGAAACCCAGTTTAAACAGGTGTCTGTAAGGCAATAGATCCAATATATATTTATGCAAGTTCTCCAAATGGTTTTGGGGAGATATATATATATATATATATATATATATATATATATATATATATCTTCAGTGTGTTGCCAGAACATTCTATGGAATTTTATGGAAGATGCACTTTGCTGAGTTTTGAGAAGCCTCAATGCTTGTTCTCACTTACACAATAAAGAATAAAGCGTAATAAAATACAGCTTTCTGCTGTTTAAATATCAAAATCAGGTCTGCAGGTGAGGTGCAAATTATTTTAATGTGCTAGTGCAGGCAAGAGAAATTGTTACACCATTGCGTCGGGCTACATTTGGCACTGTCCTAAATTGTTTTCAGTTATTAAATTAAAGAAGAAATGGCTGAGATATCGAGGTTTACAGCTTCACTATATGATTTCTCGTATAAAAGAGTAGCCATGACCCTTGGTGATGCTGCATAATAATCAGCTCTCTGCGCTGACAGCAATGTGATGAATCTGGAGGAGGAGGTGGAGGGAGGGACCAGCAATCCTGTCCTGCTCTGCTAAGCTGATTGGAGGACAGGATGAAAAAGAGAATGTCATTGGCTGAGCCTGTAAACCTCGATATCGCGGCCAAACAGTTTAGGACAGTGCCAAATGTAGCCTGACGCAATGGTGTAACAATGACCTTTGTCTGCTGGTGCAGATTTTGTATTTTAGAAGTTGTAAAATAACAGAAGCTTATGCGGATTCCAAACACATTGACCCTCTCCAAATATGTCCCCCATAGACTGCTGTTATTTTGTAACTTCTAAAATGAAATATTTACCACACTAAAATAAAATATCTACCTAATTAAAAAATCATTTGCACCTCTCCTGGAGAATTGGCTAATCATACCTGCAAGGGAATTTCATTTTTTTAATAGAAGGAAATGCACAATTCAATGGCATTGCATGGCGCATTATTCATGGAACCACGCGCAACAGTGACGCATGTGCACATCGCACAAAATGGCATGTGCAAAGTGCGAGTGCAAGTTTCTGATTCATGCGCAAACTTGTGCATTGTGCATAAAAATTTGTATGCGAAAATGGCCCAGCTCCATGTACAATTTGCTGGCTAAGCCATTCATTAGTCCCCAGGGCCCGCATGTTTCTACCCTGTTTAGAAGTGAATTTGTCTCTCTAGCTTCTGTGTTTCAGGCGTATCTCTATTCTCCAATGTGTAGTGGATTCCCTGTGATGTCTGTGTTCTCCTTGTTTTTATGTGTAGTGTTTTATTTGGCGAGACCTTCATTCTTGTGGACCCAATATTTGGTCCCGGATGTTCTCTATGGGCCTGATTTATCAAGCGCAGTCTGCCAGAATTTGCCACATTGGTACAAATCAGAGTATTGCAAAATATAATTCATAATTTTTTCTGCATGTTGTTGCTATGCTTAAGTTTTAGAAAATTGTTTCTTGCAATGTTGAAACATGCACAAGTGTATAAAAATAATGATATTTTTCACCACTCTAATTTTCATCGATGTGGGGTATTCTGGCAGATAGTGCTTGATAAATTAAGCCCTATATCCCTTCCCCACTGCCTTGTTGGTTTAGTGGTTTAGCGCTTAATAATTGAGCTACTAGCATATTGTTTCTTTTTTTTATTTTAAATAAAATATTTGTGGCCAAATGTCCACCTTATTTTAGCTTAAAACAATATTATATTTGTCAACTTTTCAAACTATTCTTCAAATTTTTAATTTAAAAAAAGTTAAAAATGCAGAAAGAAAACTTGAAGATGACACTTTCATTTATAAAAAACATGTCGGCTAATAACGGCATGTGTTTAAAGGAGCATTATCGCAAATTTTTCTTGGTGACTTATATTTAAATGGTACTTTGAATGTAGGTAAGTGTTGGAGTAAGAATTACAAATTTAGAAAAAAATTACGTCTGTGTTGAACAGCTGGAGACTAATAGCTCATGTTTATGTCTTCTGAGTGTTGGGACCCGACACTCTGGCCTGTGCCATGCTGAGGAGAGGGGTGAAACAATGTATCAAAGTATCAGCTGTTCAGTGCTGGCAGCCGTCCAGCATAAGATAACAACATTGCAACATTGCCTGGCCAGAACTTATATATCTAAATCAGAGAGAAAAGCTCTAGAAGTCATTTAGCTGATTTTGACAGTTTTCCCTTCATGTTGGCTCTGCTGCAGAATCTTTCAGTTTACCATTTTCTCTTTCATATTCTTATTTTTCATTTTTCCATATGATCTTTCTTTCAGCTTTGTGTGTTTTGAGCAAAGCCCAACCCAGGATTTTCACTATCTGGAGTTTTGTTTTGTGCCCCTAGGGGCATCCCGACTTGGGATGCCCTGATATGTGAAATCCCCAAGTTCGCCTGTGAAAACGTACCTTTCCCTGTCCCACAACGCATGCGCAGGCTCTCATCCAATCAGCTCTGTTTGCACACAGATGGGGAGCCTGAGCAGTAACCTTCCTGGCCGCCCGGCCTGTCTAAATGACTATCTGCGTGAGCGTGCCAGAAAAATGGGGGGATCTGTGGTTATCCAGGGGTCGTTTCACACAGTGGGCATCCTGATTTAGAATGCCCAAGGGGCAAGGTCAATGGCCGGGTCTTATAGACTTCAGGGTCGGCCACTCAGGGTTTTGTTCCACTTTAATACCTTTAGATTTTCCTGCACAGTTATTCAAAGAAGAATTTCAGTTATTTTCAGTCAGTTTAGTTTATTTTGTATAGATTTTACACATTTGAGTCACCTGGTCTCATAACAAAAGCAGCACCTCACACACACACACACACACAGCCGTTACCACTGATTACAGTGTCAGCCTCTGAGGTAAAGTGTTGCTAGGAGACCAGTGGGCTAAATGAAGCAGCTCACTAAATACAACCCAGCAGATCCCTCTATTAAGCAAATGAACTGAGCTATTGTAATTATACAATTTAAAAGAAATGCATATATTTTTTCCTTTTTCTATCGCCAGATTATTTATACACATGTTAGAAGCTATTGTGTGGCTATTTAATTATTTATCTTTTTTAATGCAAATTTTGCGATACTGCTCCTTTAATGAATGGAATAGGCAGGTCAGCTGGAGCCTTATTTAAGGAGCATCAGCAGCACTCAGCGTGTGGTTTAAGAAAGAAAGAAATGGCAGTGCCAATGCAGCTGCCAGCTAGTGTCTTGTTTATCACTAGCGCCAAAAATGTTACATCGCTGGGTACTCTGGTTGAAGCAGCGCCAGTTGTAGGTCAAGATCTCATAGAGCACAATGGGCAGAACTGGATCAAAAGGGTTTCGTCCTTCTAATTAATATTACACACATTTATTTGCACTGAATCTTCATTGTGACTAGTCAATAATAGAATCGCAGGACCTAGATGTCACAAAAAATTTTGGGGGGCGTTATTAAAATTGATTTTAATGGTTTCTTTTGCTTAACAATGTGTAATTTGGACAACTAAAATACAACCTAAATGCACTTTGTCCCCAACAGTGATTTCTTGTAACTGTAATGATCACACGAAAAATACAGTGTCAAAGATTTCAAGGAGGAAAATATTTATAAATATGCTGGGGAGCACCAGAAATATGGCAGTACAAAGTGGCGCTCACTGGCGCTAGGATAATCGACAATCAAGTTCAATACCTAGTGCTACAGTCAAATCTAATTAGTAGCATTCTGCACAGCGACTGCTAGTACCACTGAAGTCTACAGCGCCAGATGACAAATTGCCAGCGCTCCGAAACTGGTACTATAGCCACAAGAAAGATGGCGCACATCATAAATAAGGAATCGGGAAAAATTGGATTTTTTTTTTCTCCTGCTTTTTGCTGGAGGAAAATTGCACATGTAACAAACACATTTGCATTCACTTTTCATCCTTCAAAATAAGCTCTAAATCACACGCAAATTTACTCTTGAGAGTAAATTTGCATATAAAATCTTACTCCATGTGCAAAAGTGAATTGGGAGGAAGGGGAAAAATGTGAGTAAATCATTTATGCGCATGAAAAGTTTGCAAATAATTTGGTTCACGATCATGAAACAACCCTATTGTGTCCTGAGTGAGTAAGAAAAGCTCTCAATGCTCCTGAGAGCCTCAAAAATTCAGCCTATGTGGTGATATTAAAAAAACATTTTATTAACCTCTATCAGTAGCATAACTAAACGTGATGGGGGTCCTGGGGTGAACATGGGGCCCTGTCAAGGCTTGTGATGAGGGCTTGTAACTCAATTGGATGCAACTAGACAACTAAACACTGAAACAGTAAACAATGCTTCCTTTCTCTAAATGATGCCAAAGGAGCACAAATATGATAAATAAGGTGGAGGAGCAACAATGATGGGGCGCTCCTGACCTTGCGGTTGCACCCTCTGTAGTTACAAACCCTGAACTCTATGAAGTTAAGCCGTTCTCTTGCATGGCATGTACACGTCCACACTGGGAATTTTATTGGTCACCTGCAGTGACACGCAGATGTGGCTGCCAAAGGGCAGGAATGTCGAAGGGTAAGACTTTTTATATGATACTTTGAGCTTCCAAAGGGTTTAATAGCAAATGGCCATCCTAAATTGGGGATTGGGTAACACATGGTATGGGTCATTTTTTACTTTGGGTGCAATATGAAGTGGACGCAGGTTCCATTTAAAGCGGACCAAAAGTCAAAGAAAGAAAGTTTGGTAAATTGCTCCCCTAAAGCCACCCTCTGGCAAATACTATTTGAGAGTGCTTAACTCTATGCAGATGTTCTGGATTAACAGGTCAATTCTGTGCTTCAGAACTGCATGGGAGCAGCCATCTTTTTACACACATAAGCATAAGGGGAGAGCTGTGCCATCAGCAGCCCACATCAAACCGAGAGAGATAAATGCCTCAGAAACACGGGCAGCTTGAGTATTACGTTATATAAACACACACACACTGAATAACCAGCTGCTAGAGAGATTGTGTGTGTGAGGGGAAAGCTGCAAAATACTTCCTTTTCACTCAGACTCTGGAATTACCGCACCAATCAGTCATTGTAAACATTATGTATCTTATAAAATGATAAAATTCTTTCATATGTGCAGCAAAGCAATGAGTCACCACAGCTGATGGCTTTCTATTAAAAATAAAGGAGGATTGCACTGATATGTGAGGCAATTTTGACTGGTGAAGTTGAACTTTCAGGCTGGACTCATGTATGTGACAAGACGGCCGCTCCCATGCAGTTATGCAGCATAGAATCTGCCTGCTTTTACATAACATCTGCATGGAGTTAAGCCGTCTCTGATTGCCAGAGTGAGGCTTTAGGGGTGGAAATTGCTGAACATGCTTTTGTGACTTTTGGCCTGCTTTAAGGTAGCAAGATAAACATTAGTAAGGGTTTATTATTTATTTTGATGAAATGGTAGCCTGCTTAGATCAGTGGTGCCTGATTACGACTCAGATGAATGGTGCCACCCTGCCATTTGTAAAATTGCTCCACTGACTCTGAGCAGTAGAAGGGTAAGTCCACTTTCAACTGAATTTATATATATATATATATATATATATATATATATATATATATATATATATATATATAAATGTGTGTGTGCCAAAATTATGGCCTCAAGTTGCTGTATTTAGTATTTAAAAAAATATATTATGTTCAAAAATGTGTGTTTTATGGAACCAATTTACACTATCGACAATCTGTTGCTATTGGCAATGTACACCAAGTCTGTACAGTAATATCTATAAAAGAGAGAAGTGGGCCCTGTACACCCAAAACTTGGTGAGTTCCCTCACCTCGGCAGCAGCCAGAGCAGCAGTGTTTGCTTTGTGTACAGGGCTCAATTCTCTCTTCTTGGCGTACATTGTCAATACAAAAGATTGCAGGTAGTGAAAGCTTTTTCTATAATCACACATTTTATAACACAGAAAAAAAATAAAAGGTCAGCACCTTGAGGACATCATTTTGGCAAAAAAAATAAATCAAAAATTCGAAAGTGAACCATTACCCTTTAAAGGAGCTCTATCTTTAAATTGTCCAATAAACATGTTAGATGGTGGGTTAGGGGGGTTCTCAATAAAGCCTCTATGAAAAAAATCCAACCAAGCTTGCTGATTTCCTTTACTCGAAGAAAGAAAAAAAACGCACAATTGGCTTTTTCACTTTTACAGAGGAGAGCTGCGTAATCCTGACTGCTTGACTCCTGAACTAGCCTTTGGTAAATGGTAGAAAAAAACACTATTTTATCTTCCCTAGAGCACTACATCATGGGTAAAATCATCTACATACGCCAGTAGCAATAAGCTGCTATTCCAGCTCGGACTAGTTGAAGGGACGGTCTGTACAGTTCTTCCCTTTAAAAGCAGAATGATACATTCACAACCTTGTTACGCCTGATTATTCTTCATTACCGTAAAATAAAAGCTTGGCTGGACCCTTTAGTTGCAATACCTCCTCCTGCTATGAGGAATATTATGAGGCCATTTTTGCTGTTTTAATGACTTCTGGTATAATAACATGGAGCACACAAATCCTCTCGACTCGCCAGTATGTCTACACCACTATTAGTCACTAGTGAAAATTTAGAAGGGAGAGGGGCAAAATGACCCCTCTACAGATGAGCTGTATGACACCAAACCATTCATTGGCCATAGACACATCAACAGGCCATCATCAGCCATCTAGATTGGGTGAATTCACAGCGCTGCATATTAAGTTAATGCTGAAAACCATGTTGACACATTTTCAGCTTCGATGTATTTTTTTTTTAGAATGGAATGCCTAGAATACTTTTTGTAAAGCAAAATAGAAAAAAAATGTATATCGCCTTTGACAAGTGTTGTTATTGATTCTTTAGAATAGGTTTTGGGACAATCTGCACCAAAATGTTGTCTTCACTTAGAAAATACACCTCCCAAAAATGCACTCGAGTTGAACTGTGCTCCTGAAATCAATAATACAGAACTAAGCTTTGTGGTGCATTTTCAATGTGCATTTTACTGTACTGAGACCAAATGTGTGAAGCTAGCCTGAGGCACAAGCATGAGAGCATGGTGCTTCAAAGTAATCGCGCTGAACTGCAGGTAGCACACTGGTTTTCTGAATACATTTTTCAGGTTGGGGGTATAAACAAGCCTGATGACTCCAAGTATACAGAAACCTTAAGTTTGGGTGTGTTATTTTCTTAGAAACAGCTTGGGGCTCCTGATGGTAGGCAGGCTAACTTTTCAACTTTCCAAATCTAAAAGTTACAACCAGAGCTTCCATCTGAGCAGTACAGGCAGGTTTCCTGTATGGGGACCACTCACTCTGCGGAGGGGGGTGGGCAGGCTTTGAGGCCAGCCTTGTGACTTTTCACCTGCTCCCACGCTTTCGGGAGCTTGTGAGAAGGCTCATCATTCCTTTTGTTTCAATGGATGCCCGTAATGTATTTTTTTACTCTGTACATGAACCCTCTGATTGTAAACCACTGCGGAATAGGTTGGAGTTATATAAATAAATATTATTATTATTATTACAAGTTAGCCCAGATATTGAGGTTGTGCTCATAAATACTAAAAAGGTGACCCTGGCTCCAAAAATCAGATGGGCAGATTCCTTAAGCATGAATCTGTGGCCGAAAAAAAACATATACCTACCATATACCATATACCTCAAACTTTGCATGTTTTAAACCATTAGGCTCTGCTGACAGCATTCATCATGTCTGGCTTTTGCAGGCCCAGGCCAACCATGCTGGTATACGCATCTCAGAGTGACTGCGGGCCCAGGCCGATCATGCTGGTATACGCATCTCAAAGTGGCTGCAGATCTAGGCCGACCATGCTGATATACGCATCTTAGAGTGACTGTAGACCCAGGCCGATCATGCTGATATACGCATCTCAGAGTGGCTGCAGGCCAAGGCTGACCATACAGATATACGCATCTCAGAGTGGCTGCAGGCCAAGGACGGCCATACTGATATACGCATCTCAGAGTGGCTGCAGGCCCAGACCAACCATGCTGATATACGCATCTTAGAGTGGCTGACCATGCTGATATACCTATCTCAGAGTGGCTGCAGGCCCAGACCAACCATGCTGATATACGCATCTCAGAGTGGCTGCAGGCCAAGGCCGACCATACAGATATACGCATCTCAGAGTGGCTGCAGGCCAAGGACGGCCATACTGATATACGCATCTCAGAGTGGCTGCAGGCCCAGACCAACCATGCTGATATACGCATGTTAGAGTGGCTGACCATGCTGATATACCTATCTCAGAGTGGCTGCTTGCCCAGACCAACCATGCTGATATACGCATCTCAGAGTGGCTGCAGGCCAAGGGCTACTGACTAAGTTGATATATGAATCTCAGAGTGGCTGCAAGCCGAGACTGACCATGCTAATATACGCATCTCAGAGTGGCTTGAGGCTTAAGGCCCAGGCTGACCCTGCTAATATATGCATCTCAGAGTGCTTGCAGGCCCAAGCCGACAACCATGCTCATATACGCATATCAGAGAGGCTTCATGGCCCAGGCCGACCATGCTGATATACGCATCTCAGAGGGGCCTCAAGGCCCAGGCCGACCATGCTGATATACGCATCTCAGAGTGGCTGCAGGCCCAGGCCAACCATGCTCATATACGCATCTCAGAGGGGCTTCAAGGCCTAGGCTGACCATGCTGATCTCAGATTGGCTGCAGGCCCAGGTCGACCATGATAATATACGCATCTCAGAGTGGCCGGTTAACCTTTGCTCCTTTGTTAATAGAGGCAGGAATGAGGCAGGAACATCTAAAAATGTGTAGGCCAATGATACATAGCATCAAGGATGTTGGCATTGAGTGCTATTTGGTGTTTGTTTGCCATTGATGTCCTTTTAAAGAAATTGTGGTGCCATGTGAATGTTAAAACTCCTGTTAAAAATTCTGGCAGCCTAGATGTCATACTGACCGGCCAAATTTTTGTTCAGTAAACTGAAAAACAATAAGGCATTACTATAGTCACTGTCCTGCTGAGTATTATCATGAAAGTAAGAAATCTACCAAAGTAAGAATAGATTTGCAAATTGTGACATACTCATTTATTTGTAAAATCACTCCTTAGAGAAAACCTGACTAAAGACACAAATAATGATGTCATTAAAATCTTGTTTTCTTAATGGCAGTAGCCTGGCAAACATGAGGACCCACCCGTGTCAGTGTTCAGCCACTGCCTTGGATGGACTATGTAAAGCAGGAACTCTGACTCTGTTCAATGGCAACATGATTGCTGCTGATCGATGACTCATTTAGTATTGAGATGAGTGGTGCAGCTTGTCATGATTTCACCAAAGAAGCCAGCAGTGGCCGTTGCCATGTTTCCTTCGTAGTGGATGTAATTCAATTAATTACTATGGATAGTTTACAGAGATAACAAAAGGATTAAGAACAGCATAATAGGGTTGTTTTGGCTTGTGGCACACGAGACAAATATTTCTTGTCTTGGATGCTTAGCAGTGACAAAACAAAGTAAAGTATATTAAAAAAGGTAACATAGGGTCAATGCCCAGAGCAGCCAATCAAATGATGTCTTCTATTTTGATTAGTCCAGTGCAAGATTTATCATATATACAGCATATATATAAAATTTTTAATTAATTTTTAAACAGAGGAGTACAGCTCAACTATTTGGATTATCTTAGCACAGAAGCCATTAAAAAGCATTTCAAGATTACACACTGCACCAGTGCATTAAGCTGTGTTTAAAAGAATGCCGAATATACTGTGTGTATGTACATATATATTATATATATACATACATAAAGTGTAAAGGGTGGGGACATTTAGGTGTATGTACTTTCTACCATAAGGCCACTTGTCCTGGCGCTATCCCTGTATGGTTGCATGGTACAAAAGATTCAGGACAGGATGTTTTATTAGTAATCCCTCTAATATATACCTTTTTTTGTTCTGCAATGTTCAGTTGCTATGCTAGTTCATATATATTAGGGAAATGCAAATGTATAATACCTATACAGAGGAAATCTATTACGAGGCATCATTATTTGAAAAATTGCTTAAACCATGGCGACCAATCAGAATTGAGTATCTGAACATGCTACAGTATTTTCATAGCAAACTGGATGCTTTTGGTTATTGCACTTATTATTTGATGTTTGCTATAGGGCACTACGCTTATCAATGGTTGTTTCCTACTAGGTACTGCCCTTGATTGATACATTTTAAGACTCTGGAAAATAATGGACTTTTTAATTAATATTCTCTACAATCTTTGATATAATATGCTATTATTATTAGGTAATGCTCAATGCATTCCATGCTTACTTGACAATAACTCCTCCAAGAATGTACATTTTATGCCTATGTAATATTTATAAGGCAATGGATTATTTATGAGCTTTGCATATATGTCAGTATATATATCCCTTTAGTCAAATGTAGACTGAATGCTATTTACTATGTACTTACACCAAAGCAGAGATCAGAAATGAAAGCTTTAGTGTGTGTGTGTGTGTGTGTGTGTGTGTGTGTGTAATATATATGTTTTTTTTTTTTGCAATCGTTAGACCTAAACAGATTTAACATCTTAGACCAAACTTAAGATTCTAAAAGATTTCAATGGTAAACTAAAATGAATAGCTTATGTTTTATTTCTAGGTGGTTTTGTAGCGACCAAAAGCCTATTACAGTAATGAATCAGATACACCCTTTCCTCTAAACTTAAAAAATTATATCTAATTAGATGTGCTACTAATAAGTGCAGAAATGACATTTATGAATATACATTTCTTATGTGTTTTATTTTAGCGGGACTGTATTTTACAATACAGGGCCTCATAGAAAATCCACTAGATTTTTTCTAACATAATGAATGAAAGCTTTCTCTACACTATGTTATGCCTATTTTGGTTGGAAAAAATAAATTACGAAATATTTGCAGTGTTCCTTTTTTGCCTGATCCTGGGCTCATTTTCTTTTGTATCTGCCTTAATGGAACGTTTCCTTTGCTGAGAAATCATTAATCGTGAAGAGTTTTACAGAGAAGCAGAAGACGAGGCAGAATCTAAATAGAACAATTTGTAACATTATAAGCTGCATCTATATATAATGGAAATGTGACATGATTGCATAATTCATTGGCATTAGGCCCTTAAGTGGCAATTTTGTCTTAGCAGATGGCTTTTCCAATGTTTCTCACTCCGGGTTTCAAATAATATCCTGGTAAAAATCAAAGCTTATTTAACATTGGTGAATGAATGTTAGCATTATTATTTAAAAGAAATCAACAATTTCATTTTATATTTTTTATATATTTATTTTATTTATTTTTTTACATTAAGCTTATAATACGTTTTCCAGTTTTTTTTTTAAAAAAAGGAACCGAGTGGTATACAAAATGTTTTTTTTAAAGCTTTACTAGGTGTATAAAATCTATTTAGTTAAGAAAATAAAATCAGCATGCTAATACTGGACTTTTTTGACATTGACTTAAGTATGACAGTATGGTTGAGGCCTGTAAAGGTCACTTAGGTTTCATCGCTGTACAAATATAATAAAAGTAAATCAAATAAAATCTTACAATTTTCACAGACGTTTACATGGTAATAAATGAATATTACGAAAAAAAATTGTTCATCCACAAAATCAGCACTAGACAGGTTGAATGTAATATATTCTGATGAATGTGAAAATGAGAGGCCACTGGAAAGGTTAGCTCTGTTAATTAAAGCAATCTTTTATCAGCCTATGCTAAAAGATGAAGAATCCTCCAATTTCCCCTATGGTGGAAATACAGCTGTTTCCAGCATGTGCTGCAGCTGAGACTGGTCTCAGACTAATATCTTACCTCTAGTCTTAGCATGCTCAGTAATCAAAGCAGGATTAGAGATATCAAACATAACACGCAGGAAACACAGGGGAAAAAAAGGATGCCAGTCCAAATATATACATTTAGATATAATTAAGTAGGATTCATGTTAAAAAGTCAATATGCTATCTAGCATTTTATTTGGAAGGAATGTAAAATTCGATCATCTTAGTAGAAATAGTTGTCATTTATACCAAATCATTTGCAAACTGCAAGTTCTATTCTACTTGAGAAAAAAATGTGATTTATAGTTTACATTATAAATTCAATAGTAAACACCTATAGACCCATAGTTTTAAATATATTCATTTTTAAAGTAGATATACAGTACTTCTTTAAAAATGATGCTAATACGCTCTACAGTTTGCATTGTACATTTAATAAATAATGACATTGAAATTGTAGTTGTACACTGGCATATCTCAACACTAATACTGTGGAATTCATGTTCAAGCCATCCACATAAATTTCTGAATCTAGAAACTTGCATAATTATATAGATTAGTGCACACATTTACATGACCAAGAAAGTCTTTCTATCAGAGGAGAAGGCACAGCTGATAATTCTCTATCAAACCGTTTATTGTGCCACCCGTAGTGAAATTAATGGGTTACAATGTACTCACAAAGATTTCCAATCGGTTTTAGGAGACTGATTTGCAATCCATGGTTAAAACAACAGAAACAACAGAGCAGAGCATGTTAACCCTGTATGGTCTAGAATAATGCTTTTCTATCTCTCACCGGAGAGCTGACACTTTCAAGAGGAACATTTACTGCATGTCAGAGAGGATAGAGGATTGAAATAACGGAGAGCTAAGGCAAAGGGTAATAAACGTAGTGCAGAGATTAAGCCCAAGGCAAAGATACAGGCCACAGAGCAGGGATCACTTTTTCACCGGAGTCCCAAAGGAACCTGATAGTATATTAATGCCTTGGTGAAACTTAAAGTCTGTCTATAATATATCATTAAAATGATACACAAAAAAAGAAAAACTTAAACCTCTTTCATTGATAACTATAATTCAAAGCAAGACATTTGTCGCAGACAGATCAATACCCATGCCAGAGCAAAATAATTCAGCTATAAAGGAACAAAGGAAATAGTAGTATTATTCAGCTGTAGTTTAAAGGGGAGAATATAACACACTGCCCATTTAAGGAACCTATCAGCTGAAGTAATAAGTTGTGTGAGTCCTTTGCATGCAAGCATCATCAATGCACGGAAAAGAGATGAAAGAGGCTACCTTGGCCAAGACAGCAGCAGATCGGTGCGACTTTTGATGCGCTGTAGCGTGCTTGTTGTACATACTCTCCTCAACTACGCGTATTCTTAAGCAATAACAACGTAATCCGTATTATCCACCCAAGAATACCCGTCACCGAAGAGAGCCACAAAGCAGCAGCCAGCTGGACAATAAATCCAAAGGCAGGGAAGGAGGAGAATCCAAAAAGGTCCATAAACCAAAGTCCAACACAATTTCCTAGTGTATAGTCCTGAAAGAATAGCAGAGAGCCATGAAGGGTTGCAACATAATGAAGAGGTGCATCTTATACCACACATACACACACCACAAGAGAGTAACGTGCAATGTACCTTGTCTCTCCTCACATCTTCCTCTGTACTTGCAAAATAAGCCAGTGTTGTACGCCCCCCCAGCTCCAGGCTGTTCAATTGGTTGTCCAATGGACCTATAGATTCCTGCAACAGAATTGCATGCATACTTAAGTACAGCCATACTGCGAGCCACTCAATAAAGAACAGAGCAAACACACTCTACATTATGCTACACAAAATACTGTGATTACACCTAAGATATGTTTATGGCTTACACAGGCGGTTACTACATACAATGTGACAGTTGTTTTATCCGTAATTGAACGTTGCATCATAGAAACTCATTTATGGCCTCTGACAATGCATTGTGCATTGAACTCAGTGCCTTATTTACTACAGTAATAAACATATTTCAAAATTATTTGTGTATCCATTCAATAATATTCAGATATATTTGATGATTCAATAATTTGTATGAAAGGGTCATTAAGGCTCTGAATGCCTGCTTGAAAATGTGCTTTTCTTTGATAAACTATCTATTAAAATGTGACAGCAATACCAAGATTTAAGGAGCATCGATAGGATGCTTTACTAAACTAGATGTAGAGTTCCAGCCCCATACTCTTCCATACTCTTTTATCATTCATGACTGTACAGTGGAGCGGGACACATCCTGAATGCTAAGAGATCAGTGTAATCTTTCAGAAAGGGTACACAGCCTCGAGCCTGCTCTATTTTCCTTTTACACTTTCGCACAGTGCACACATCTTGATTGCAGTCTGATCAATGGCAGTAAATAATACATGTGCACATGTGTGACTACCTTCATTTATATAAATAGGCATTAAGGCACTAGAGGGGTGATTATGTATACAGGCAGCATTTTATGGTATAAAACATGCATATGTGGAGACATATTAGACATTGCATGTCTACTAGGTATGGAAAATCCATTCTGGTGGGGTTGAAAATAATTTCAAACTTGGATGTCACATTAAAATTCTTCTGCAGATACCATAGAGGCGCAAGGCTGCATTTACTTGACATCAAGGTTACATACATTTACCATAAAACTAAGGTGTGCAAATGATTACTGAACAGCTAGGTAGCAGAGGCTATTGATTGCATTTATTAAAGTCTGAGTGTGTAGGAGATATGGCTGTACTGTGAAAAATAGAATTACTATGTATATATATATATATATATATATATATATATATATATATATATATATTTATTTATTTATTTATATAGTGATTGATCAGCATGCAGAGCTGGACAGGCTGCTGCACAATTCCACACTAGCAATATGGTTGGATATGTTCAGCACTGGCTCATGGACAGCTCCCATTTTTGGTGGCTGCAGCCAAATGTTCCAGCTGTTGATTGGTGAAGCACACATTCCACTTCTTTATGCAAAACCATAACGCCGGGGCTATTATTGGTCCCGGAAAATTGTTCTTGACACGCTAACACAATTTTGGATCAGATCCCTCTGGCTTTGTGGAGTTTCACACCCTCCCATCTTGCTCCAGAAATGGTGAAGTATGCCTTAGGGAAAGTCAGTATATCTGGATGGGAAGTCACTCTCCAGCAGCTAGAGGTATGTATGATCACAATTCCCCAGTCTTACCAAAGCACTGCAAAGCTGCCAATCTACATTAAAAAAGTAAAGCTAAAGCTGAATCAGTAAGATAAAACACCAAAACACACACCCAGAAGGTTACACCAGGTGGCTAACCCATCTCCTTGAAGCATTCTAACCCAGTTGCCTGAAAATATTAAGCATAAACATAACACCCTCTAAGGTAATTTTTCATATTACTAATTACTAAGTTGAATAGCCCTAGTGCCTTTAGTATGCTCTTATGAGCAGTTCCCCCCACCTTGGGCTATACAGTGTTAGTAGCATAGTAAGACATTGCCTTTTAATGCTCAATAAGGTTCCATTGCCTGTGGTTACTATCAATGTATATGATGCACTCTAAGGTCTTATTCATCTTACTAATTACTAAGTAGCATATTCCTATTGACTTTAGTGTACTTCTATGAACTGTCCCCCCAAGATATCCAAGATATATATATATATTTTGGTCCTCTGAATTAGCATTGTAAAACACAGCCTTATGTGTCCCAGTAAGCTTGTATTTCCTGAGTCTACTACCAATGCACATCTTATTAATAACTAAGTAGCATAGCCTTTTTGCCTTTTTAGTGCGCTCTTATAAGCAGTCCCCACCCTCCTTGAGCTATACAGTGGTCTCTTTTAGTAGCATAATAGACATTGCCTTTTGATGCCCAGTAAGCATGCATTGCCTGATCCTACTACATAATTCCCTCTGAGGTATTAATTATCTTACAAATTAATAAGTAGCATGGCCTTTTTGCCTTTAGTGGACATATAAGAGCAGTTGCCACCCCCTGGATATATATTATGGTCCCTTGATGTAGTATAATAAGACATTGCCTTTTAATACACAGTAAGCTTACATTACCTAAAACTACTATCAGTGTACTAATACATTGAGTAAGTAGTCCCAGCATCTATATATATATATATATATATATATATATATATATATATATATATATATGATCTCTTAAAGTAGCATATTAATATATTGCCTCATGGATATGCCCAGTAAACTTGTAGTGTCTGATCATTCTATCAATGTACCCTCTGCTATACTTAAAGTGCACATATTTAGGCATTTGTTGAGAAAGATTGTAGAGTGCCGTACAGCCCTTAAGAGAAAACACACCACCACAAAATTCACAACAGAGATGATGTTTCACTGCCCAATCTCATCTGCTACATCATTGCCTCAGCAAGAAGAAGGAAGACGACAAAAGCATAACGATCTTCCTTTCTAAATCACACTGGAAATAAATAATAACTAAGAATATAAGACTAAAATGACATCACAAATGATGCATGAGTTTCAGAAATGGAATGCTTACCGTGTAGAGTCCAAACAGTGTGAGAGCTGAGGATGAAGATGCAGCTCATCATCCTTAGGCTGTGTGTTTATCCTGATGAAAGACAAGCAGGGTGGAAGTAGCATTCCCTGGTTAATGGTAAGCCCGAGAGTCATTGAAGATGATGAGGAGGATATCCTGCAGATTGTCCCCACTCCTTGCTGCCATGAGGTCCTCAGCCAGCGCCCTGAGCTCCAGGAACCAGAGGGAAAGGGAGCAAAGCAGTGAGAGAGCGATCACATGGATCTGATCTGCACCATCTGCCTGCTGCCACTACACCCCAACCTCCACATCTGACAGTTCCCAGCGCAGCATACCTCCTGTCAGCAGCTCCTCAATGGCTTTGGCCAGCACACGGTTACACCAGCTTGATGTTAACCATTCACTAGTAGTAGATCCATGCTAATGGTGGATTCATTGAGCAAGATCTGACGTGCAAGCTTCACAGCCTCTCTGTCCTGACATCCCTATGGAAAGGGGACCAGAGCCTGGTGGCACTGGAGGATCATGCAGTGACAGGGTGGCTCTGATGCCGACCGCAGCCCATCGCAGAACAAAACTGACAGTGGCTAATCTTGATGGCATCACACAGGCTGAGCATTTAACAGATATTAAGGATAATCATTGAAATAACAAAGAAGCACGGGCTGATTTGCATCACAATGGCAGCCCACACACGTTCAATTTGTATTCCAGGGCAGCAGTAGTGCAGCAACCTTACTTTCATTGAGTAGCTTTGTGCTTTTTCATTTAAATGAATGGGCAGGATGAAGGATGGTCTGGGTGACCAGAGTGAAGATGAAACAAAATAGTAGCAATGAATATTGTCTATAGATTATCTAGATATATAACAGTTATTATAATATGAAGAAAGTCTAAGATAAAAGCCATAACTTTCTGGCCGGGAGCCTTGCGCTGTCCATAGCAATGGTGCTGAAGCTGCGCTCCACATCCAGCCCCAGCTTTCCATCAGCACAATCAGGGTCATACAGAATTTACTTAGGCTAGAGGCAATAGTACACTGTCTAGGGGAGGGTTATAATTAATAGCGGTCCTGCAGTCAAAAATAACTTAAAAAATAACTTTTAACAGCCCCCCCATCTTAATTTCAAATGCCCCCCTACAGTTAAAGGTCATTAGGAAGCAAAATCAGGCATGAAATCTGTATAATGGGGGGGCCTCAAGTAGCCTTCACACTGAAGTGAAGTACGTACCCTATTGGAGGATGTATGCAACTACTTCCTGCCCCCCATCTGAAGAAGCTGTGCTAGAAATGGATATCTGTCTAATGCAGAGCTCACTGATGGCGTAAGGGGGTAAATTCCTGA
Organism: Gastrophryne carolinensis; assembly: GCA_027917425.1. Classification (NCBI taxonomy): domain Eukaryota; kingdom Metazoa; phylum Chordata; class Amphibia; order Anura; family Microhylidae; genus Gastrophryne; species Gastrophryne carolinensis. Next base: position 462,403,870 of record CM051235.1, read on the forward strand.
TTGATTATCATATGCATTACCATACCTGCAGAGGTGCAGAAGGAGCAAATGCATGGGGCTCATGAGGTCAAGGGGCCCACCATTGCTGCCCCCCTTATTTATCTGATTTGTGCTTACATGGGATTATGTTGCAGGAAGAACCATTTGTATTTGCTGTTTAAGTGTTTAGTAGTCAAATTGTATCTAATTTATTTCAAAATTGGTATGCAGGGCACTGAATGTAACTAAGCTAATGTATGAGCAATATTGGTGGCTCATGTAATGTCTGCACCAGGGCCTGGCCACATTTGGTAACGCCTTTGCTTCCCATCATCATTGCACTTTGCAAGTTTGCAATTGGACTTGTAAAAGGCAGCAAATGAAAGAAACCAGTATTGTTCAATGCATTTCATCCCTTCGCCCAGCTTGTTATGACAACCCACTTGTGAATGAGTTTGATGAATTCCTGATTGATTAGCACACGCATTATTGTCTTTAAGACAGTCCCTACTCTCCCAGGAATACAGCCAGCGCTTTCCTGACTGTAAGCAATCTGCTAACACAGCCCGAGGACAAATCAAACAATTTATTAGATCCATTTTTGTTTTAATACACAGTAATTAAGCATCTTTGCTTTTACCTACAGTACAGAACCCATTCCCGGGCTGTGGATGGGATCCACATAGTGATGGCTTTGCCTTTCACCATTAGTGTAAGAATACTGCCCTCTGCAGGCCACGATGGAAGGTAAGATGACAACATTAGTAAATAGAAAAGAAGCTTGTAAATAATTTTTACATCCATGTTGCAAACACATACCTTGTGTATTCTTCTTTCACCTAAAAAATGGCAGATTATATCACTAGGTCTCAGGCAAAGGGTTTGTTCAGACCAAAAACAAAACAAAAAGCCTTACTTACCTGACTGCCTCCACCCCCCTCACACCATTCCCTTGCAATCATACATCTTTACTGACCTCCATTCTACTGCTATCATCTTCAGGGTGTGCAAGTCAAGTTGGTGGACAGGGCAACTGTCTTTGTGAGAACGTGCAGGTATGGGGGACATTTGAGTCTTTATTGTGAGTAAGGGCCACATGGGTCTAAAACGAGTCACATTGCAAGGATGACCTCTGGTTTTAGGGGGATCCATGAACTAGACAACAAGGGGCATAAGCAATGCCCTGCTCTGCATAGTGGTGCTGACACTTTTACCCCAGCCCCATTACCCACTTACTTTTGTGTTTCCCACACAGCAACAAGTGAGGTTTGCAGGGTGGACTTTATGCTATGCATCTGCCTGCCCAGGAAAGACCCCACAGGTCAACAATTGTCATGTTAGTTCATGATCCAGCAGCCAAAACAAGGGATCATGGAAGAAGTTAAGTAAGGGAATCTGAGGGCTTTTAGAAAGCCCTCTAAATAAGTCCCTTTAACATTGGCTTTATGTGTTGGAATCAAGTGATAATAACAATGTAGTGTAAAGGATTAATTTTAATGCTACAGCAATACTGGATCTCTACTCATTATATAGGTGCACAAGCGAGTAGGCTTAAACTTTGATTGCCGACAGGGGGGCCCAGTGTGTTCATCCACCATATTTATTTTTTACTAAACTCTAACTTTTCTCTACACCAGGAGTACTAGAGAGCATCACATTTGACAGCTTGATTTGCATGTTGACCTTCCTCAGTCACCCCTCCCATATAGTTTCCCAAATTAGGAGAAGGGTCTGTGTGGATCCCCTCTAATTTCACAAAAATAAATAAGCAAAGTACATGTGGATCCCCATGTAGCCCCCAAATATGAAAAACACATATGTAACATGCTGAATCTATTCCATAAAATACTTGCCCCACTTAAACTGACCCCCCCAGCCTCAATAAAGTTAACATTCAGGATCGGGCAGGTGGAGTACCATGTTTGATTATCTCTGCAGCTTCCAGCACCACTATGCCCACCACTGGAATTTGAAACAAGACACCATATCGGGAGGCTAGCAAACTTAGTGTGGCACTGGAAATTGCAGATACAGGTTAGCCTGAACCAAAGCCTCAATAGTGTGCTAGACCTCTGCAAGTGTTCTGGTCTAGCAGGCCTCTTGGGAGCTAGAGGTTGTGGGACCCCCTGCTGTACACCTTTTGCTACCCATCCCATCCTGTCTCTCTTTCTCAACCCCCTGAATTCATTTCACACCATAAAGAGGAACTTCATTTAAATATATTCCCATGCCAGGCCGCCAGCAGCCTGTCAGGTTCGGGCAATCATGTGAATAGTAGCATAGGCGAGAATGCGAACGAGTTGAGTATGGGCTGGACAGTCTTCAGCTTCCCAGTGTGGGCATGTACAGTGGGATATCCAAACTGAGAGCCTCAGAGAAACTCCAGTCAGCTTTGACTAGAGTTACTCTGTTTTAAATATTTTTTTTCCTATGTCTAACAATTCTCACCCTCTAGTGCTTTTGTTTTCTCTTTACCACTCTACTGCCATGCTCCCTTTTCATTGCTATTTCATTCTTTCATTCATTCTATTTAATTTTTATATCCTCTATATGTTTTATTTTATATCTCAACCACACTTTATTCCTTTTACCCCCAAACTCAATGAATCAGCATAGGTGCTAGGTATACCTAATATCTCTACTTCTCTACTTTTTTCCCTTCTCTTAGTTTGCATTCTGCCATTTATGTTACTCTTAGTTGTTCGGATTATCTTATTTTTTTCTTATCTCCAGTTTTCCAAATATCTTCTTGACACTTTTTTTTTTGCCCCCTGTACCACTGGCATCTACCTCAACCCTTCCCCCACCTTCCCTTTCTTCTCTCTTTTTGTTTTTTTCCCTCCTTAGATAAAGAGCCTGATTTATCAATTGTCAACACCTGTTAATAGCACTCAGAGTGGCAATTTATCGAACCAAAATAACAGCAGTGCTGAACCATCCCCCACCATGCGTCTAATTTAACACGATCTCTGTATAGCGCTGTGCAAGTTTGTAGTGGCGCTGTAGGTTAAGATCCCATAGAGAACAATGGGCAGAACTGTATTGTGGTGTTTTATACTGAACTTGCATTGCAACTTGAAAATAATGTAAATGCAGAACCTAGATGTTGCCAAATGTCATTTTTTCTGCTAAAATAATTTTTTACTTACCAATGTGTAATTTGTACAACATGAACTAAAATGCAGAATAAACAGACTGTAAAGTTTGCCCCCTTTGTTCCCAGCAGTGATATCTTACTGATATCTTACTGTAATGATGAAACACTGACCAGCACCAGAAAAATACAGCGCCAATCTTTTGAGGGTGCCAACAATGTATACATATACGCTGTGCAGCAATGAAACGGCGGGTCCAACAAGCAGTGACATAGGCCGGTCAATACCTAATGCAAGAATCAAAGTGAATTAGTTAAAGAGGAACAACACACCCAATTTTCACCTTTTTGTGGCATTGCTTCTCTATGCAGCGGCATCCCAAATTGGGATGCCCTGCTCCGTATATCCCCCCCCAGGTCACCCCATTCACTGACCTTCCTGTCACTCCCATGACACAGACTCAGGCAAGTACGAGTGCACTGATTGGCTGAGCGCCCTGCTCTGCCAATCAGTGCACTTGCCTTTACTCGGCTCCCTTTGGCTTGCCTAATGGCTAAGCAGCCGAGCGGCACCAAAGGGAGCCGAGTATCCAAAACTGGTGCTACAACCACCAGAAGGATGGTAAACAGAGCACTTCATAAATAAGGCCCAATATCAGTTTTATTTGGAATGTCATCCTGGTATTTTTTTTCCTGCTCTGCACTTGCTCCCCCCCCCCCCCAATAACTCTCCTATCCCCTATATCTGTATGGTACGTTATGTTTTTTTGGTCAGTGCTTTTCCCTGTCTTATGCTCAAACCTATTTTTTTTTAATACATCCTCTGCTCTTTTCCTTATTTGCGCCCTTCCACTACTGGTATCACACAAGCACTTCCTTCCTTTCCCTTATTTCCTATCCTTATTTTTCATCCTCTTTTCATACTCCTCATCCTTCCACCATATTTGCCTGGCTTATTATAATGTTTGTTTTTGTCTGCATTTCTCCCTGTTTTATGTTCTATCCTACTGAATTGATCCTCTTCTCCCAACTATGTATTATCTCTCGGAGATAATAGACTAGGCTCATATAGGCAACAATAAGCAACTCCTAAATTTTCTATACTTTATTCCAACGTCATTAGCTCTTTCTGCCTTTTTTCTTATTTTTTTTCCTTTCTTCCTGGCTCTCATTAACTCTAATTTCTATATCCTAATTTCCTTTGCTGCCTCTGGCCCGCTCATCTGCTGGCCACAAAAAAATGAACCCTTTTCTGTGTCCCACTCTTTGAGGTTTGCTAAGAATTCTCAAATAGTTGATAGTGAGTATATAACAAAGACCGATATTGGTAAATATTGTCTTGCATCTTGAATCTAAATTATAATTAGCAGCAGTTCACCATCACTTCCCGAAGTACTTTCCTGAGGCAGCCGCATGAAGTCACATGATACATTTGTGTGTCCCCAGCTGCATTGTGTTAAAACATTACAACAGGAAAACAGCAATGGTATTCATGGCAATAGAATAGAAGGGGGGAGCTCTGTGTCTTATGTAAATACAAAGTAAAAAGCAATTTTGCTTTTACAGATAATGCAGCTTACCGCCCACACTGCTCTATCTTTATACAATTATCAGCAGTGATTTCAATCAATCACTTCACTTTTGTTATCGTTCCACAAAGAGAATGTTTTCACCATTATATAAATGCATAGTGAAGAAACATTAAGGCCATTTGGCCACAGCTTACCTAAATACACGAATATTGTTACAATAGATTAGGAATTTTGCATTTAATCTGTGTTAATATGGAGAGTACATTTCATTGTTTCAGACACATTTCAGTGATTTGGCACCTTGTGAAACCTCCGTAGTGTGTGCACATCATAGAGATCTATATAAAACTCCGTCCTGCATGGGCACATCAGACAACTTCCCCCATTCTTCCTGGAGGGGGCTAAAAGGGGTCATATAACCAACAGTAGCTGCTATTACATTAACATTTGCTGGCAGCACCCAGCACCCAGCTAGACAAGAATTTATCAAGTCTGAAAGCCATCCAGTTGGATAGACCCTGGTATTCGGCATCAAGTGCACCCAAATACTGGATATCATTGAAGTCACTGGGAGGGAACTTACCGGTCAAATATTTTGGCCAGTTCTAAAATAAAAAAAAACATTGCACATTTCTCTGATGACTACTTGTCCAGCACACCAGGCTTATAGGGACAGGTAACCCAGGGCTTGGCTGTGCTGTCCAGCCTTGCAAGTGTACTAGCCTTTCAGTAAAGAACTGGTGCTCTTCCAGTGCCCCCATGCTAATGGGCACTGGCCTTTTCCAGACCTGTGCCCAGTGATGGTGCTGGTAATTCGGAGAGGGATTGTGAGCATGGAAGCAGGTGGCTTTCTTGTGTCTCTTCCATTTCAACTGGGCTCTAACTCTTAAACCAGACCTTCACCCTGTATAAGGGCCTGTGTTGTATGTTTCCGTCACCTTGTACATACAGATTGCCCACATAATATATAATCCTACCGGCACCTAGTTTGTATTCTGAGCCTTTAAACATACAATATGGTGGCTCATGGAGCATTAGGTAGAAAGTGTCTTCTGACCATGCCACTCCTGACCTAAGCTCTGCTCTGTCTGTGCAAAGCACAGCTATAACCCACCCCCTGCCCATCAAAAATACTTTTTTGCCACCTCACAAAAAACAACCAGCCCTTACCCACCTCTTCAGCTCCCAGAACCAAACTCAGTTTCCCAGCTTATACAATCCACATGGTTCAGGAGTTTGTCTTGAGCATCATATGGAAAGGCTGGAATATGCAGACACAGGTAAGCCAGTGGGGTTCTACAGATTTTAATATTTGGTTAAAGTTGTCCTTTAAATGGTTCCTAATAACCTTTTTTGTAGTCATATCTACCACATGAGAGGTGTCGTTGAAAGCTTCCAAGATGGCCATCACACTGATCTTGCAATGTTTGACATAGTAATATGTTCACTCTAAACAATACATGCCAGCTTGTTTCAGAACATGAGAGGGGTTGTTGGAATGTTCTAGAGCTGGAAACAATAGGGTCTATTCATGGTCAGTCGCGAACACTTTTGCGCACCTCTTTTTGAGTACCAAGTCGCGCTTGGGCTCCCGTCTGACTCATGGTCATCCAAATGGGATGCGTATATTTTTTGCATGAATTTGCCCCCGTGAGCATGCGCAAGTACCAATTTGTGCCTCGTGTAAACTTGCACTTGCGCCAAATTGTTCCTGTACTTTTTCACCTGTGTCTGATTTATGATAGGAAGTTGATTGCCTCTGCCGCCTTAAATGAGCTTGCTGCTGGGAGTAAATTTGCTCCAGCTCTGAGGAGGAGGAAAGGCCTTTATTGTGTCCTGTGGTCATCTTTCCTGTATCCTCCATGGAGGCCATGGAGTGCCTGAGGAAATTGTGGCAAAACTCCTGTGGATACAGTCTTCCCAGCTGGATAATAGCCTTGTGATAGTTCCCAGTGCCTTCCTTCCCAGACTCGTTGTGGGCACTATGGCCGACCGTGCCTTATTCCATGTGACACAGTTGGCACACAATTGCGTGTATAACCAAACTGGTTGGCCGCCTGCAGTTTCTGGTGAATGGCTCGATCCAGAGGCTGGGATCCTTCTCTGTGGGGATGTCCCAGTCTATGCTGAGCCGCACATTGCATTTATTTATTTGGGCCATGATGCACTTGGCTCCTCGCTACACCCACTTCCCCTGCAGCCTCTGTGAGTGGAATGCCCTCAAAGTAGGGTTTCCTAATGTGCTCAGTGCAATCAATGACATCCAGTGCCAAATGTAGGCCGAAGCAATGGTGTAACAATTACCTTTGCCTGCTATATCACTTTAAGCTAATATTATATTGCATTACAAACAATCTTGGTTGTACTGCAGCACAAAGCACACCAGAATACATAAAGGCAGCATACATACATCATTTTCTGTTTTCTTTCCTTTTTTGTGCTGTAAAATCTGTAGAAAAATCAAATCCATTACTTAAAACAGCTGGGACAGCCATTGAATAATACATCCCTTCCGTTATTAAATAATTCAAATAATACACAGGACCTTTTCTGCTTGCCAGGATCGTTTTATCTGAGGCTAAAAATACGAATCAATCCATTCCTCCCATAATCTATTGTTATTGCGATCCAAACAGTTTAGCGATCGTATCGCTTGTTTTGTCTTTTTTATTTACATGGGACAAGGACGCCCCCTGCTGGCCGTGCGTCTAGAAGAGCAAACTGGAAGCTTCAGGTAAACGCAGTGTTTCAGAGTCAGAGGTGATGTCTTCTTATGCGTCTGTTTAGAGAGAAATTGCTTGGTTACGGCATGTAATCCTGTAGTGCAAAATATGTTTATTTTCATTGAAATCATCTGTGTTATTTTTTATACCTACAAGCATTGCTGTTCAGATTAAAATAAAAGCAGAGCTAATGACAAAAAAGATGTCTGCTTAACCCTCTACCTGTGGTGCCTCCCTTGGGGCAGCTCTGCTCATTGCCAAGGCTCTAAGGCCAGTCGTCTCCCACTTTGCTTGGCATCCTGAATTGGGGCACCTCACATGTCTGGCAATCCCAAAATGGCAAAGAGTCATAGTACAGGCTGGTGGTTGGCCAGCGTGCATGCGCTGTGGGACAGCTGAAAAGACGAGTTTATGGGTGACCTATGGGGTTTCACACAGCGGGGCATCCCAAATCAGGGGGAGGGGGAATAAAACCTGAGATAGTGAAAACTCTGAGACCAGAAACAGACTATAGTACTCATCATTTAGCAATCTTCTAATGTAGGAACTGACAGCTGTCCGGGTTTTGTTTCTTGTCCCGCAGGTATCCCAACCTTGAGGGTGCCCCACTTTGTGAAACCCCCAGTCCTATGGTGATCCAATCAGCGTCGTATTCTGCTCATGTTAATTAGGGCAATCAGGAGAGAGAGCGGCCATGTCCCCACTGCCCTTTAAATTGGGGCATGCTCCTGCCCCCAGCCTATCTGAATGGATGGCCATGGTAGTGCACATCAGCCCAGAGAAGCTGGGGATGCAGGCATTGCTGTTTACATCACTGTGGGAGCCACTGGGTAAGGTGAGTTTTTCAGGTGACCCCAAGGATTCACACAGCCCAATTTAGGATGCCCCAGGAGAAGGCCAGTGGCTGGCCCTGGAGTCTTTAATCCAGGGCCAGCCATTAAGGGTTTTATTCCACTTTAAGGCCATGCAAGGCTAAAAACAAGTTTGTGAGCACACCATTTAGTAATTATGCACCATGGCAACTGCAGACAGCCCTCATGTGACTGCCGACAACCAGTGAGATTCACTGGACAGGATTGCATGGTGCTATGAATGATAGGAATGCATAGCACCCATGCATAGCACCAGTGGCCACATGGGAGCCACTTCCTGTGGTTTAACAATCAGCGAGGTATCCCAAATAAGTCAAATAAGACTTAAAGTGTAAGTCCGAACTTCAATGGAATTTTTGAATGTGTTTATATTTTTTGCCAAAACGCCCCCACATTAAGAGATGGATATGAGGTAGGTGGTAAAAGTTACAACAATATAAACACTTTGGATAGGCAAATGAATAATTTATTGATGCAGATCTGCATATTAAACTTCAAAGAAGGACAAAGAAGAACAATGCGGGACAGGGGTGTATGGGCTCAAAAGAGGGACAGTCCCTCCAAATCAGGGACAAAATATGCATCTATGTTATGTATGTGTGGTTTATGGAAGCAGTTTTCACTGTCTGTAATCTGTTGCTATTGGCAACATACACCAAGAAGACCAAAGTGAGTCCTGTACACACAGAACACTGCTACTGCTGCGGTGAGGGAGCTCACTCAAACTTACACATATCCAGAAGCAGTATTCTGTGCAACTATATGCAATCTGTTGCTATTGGCAGCGTAAACCAAGTCTGCAGATGTATATTGCCAATGGCAACAGATGAAAACTGCTTCCATAAAACACACATTTGCTAACATTAAAAAACATTAAAAATGCTCAGCACCTTTAGGACATCATTTTGCCGCGCAAAAATACGAAAGTGGGCTTACCTTTTGACCTAGACCTTCACTTGTATGCCCCCCCAAACTGTACATAAAGATTGCCCATATTAAAAAAATCATCCTACCTGTACCTACTGCATTTTCTGAGCCTTTAAACACCCAAGATCTCAGGCTGATCTGCAGTAAGTGTCTTCTGACTGTGCTGCTCTGTATTCTGGGATTGCTGTGCTTTTCCTGACCCCAGAGCAACTCTGTCCGTGCAAAGCACAGCTATAACCCACCCCCTGCACTTGTCCTCCTCTCATCTTCTCAGCACGTGATGCTGGGAAGGAACTAGTATTAGCTTCTGAGGCAAGATGGTGGCGACCATATCCTAGAGTCCTGAACAGAGTTCCAGCCCAGCGGGGGAAAGAATAAGCCTAAAAGCAACAAAAAATTGTAAAATATATTAATTTTGGAAGCTGGAGAATTGTTTTCAAATGGTTTGGGCTTTTCATGAAGCTGAATCATTTTAGTGATTTAATTGAATCAGAACCAATTTATGGCCATATTCATCCATCGTATCTTTTTAATAAATCCATGATTATGATATGATATAAATGTTTGATCCGTAAAATTACTGGGTTGGTGGTGCGGCTGTGGGTCTTCCTTGTGGTTGCTGGGGCCACACACTGTTATATTGTTTCAAATGAGCTATTTGCTTAGGGCTTCCCACATTGGCACACCCCTTTTGAATTGTGTGTTTTTGATACTTGGGGTGGTGCAGGGTGTTTTTTCTTGTTTTTGTTCTTGTCCCTTTTAATAGAGTACATTGTATTTTGCATACCACTCCATTTTGCAGGAAGCTGCTAAAAACAAAAGGGGGACCAGTGGCATGGGGGGACCCAGCCATCTTGGGAATTCAGGGTGAATGCAGCAATGTTTTACACCCTACAGGGATAGGGACACAAATGAAAAGAAGCAGAGTATTCTTTTAGACAGGATGTGTAGGTGCCTCTATATCACATTTTTTAAATCATATTACACAAAAGATTTGAATTGGAGCCCCAGGTGGCTCGCAGAAATTCCTGCACAGAAGGTGCTGCACACACTATACTAAAATCACTGAAATTTTATTGACAAAATAGTTCCTCTGATTCCAACAACTATACAAAAGATAAAAACAAAAGACACAACACTGCCTGGTTTAGCTCCACTTTAAGTTAATTCAATTCCCACATCAATCAATATATAAAGAAACATTAAACCCCTCTCCTCCCTCAAGTCTATCTTTAATCAAATATATGGTCCCCATCAGCCTATCAACGACGGATGTCTAGTTAGTACATAATATGCAAATAGTGCAAGTCTACAATCACAAAAGTGCCAGTGCAAGCAATAAAACTATATTTATATGCAATATGTGCATATAAATAGCATACAAAATCATAAAATTAATTAGATATTTAATTAGATATGATTCTAAATAAAGTGACAGTGCTATAAGGAAAAATGTAAATAAACCTTTCAAAGCAATCTGAAAAAAATCATCAAATGCATGCACTATAATTAAAAAGTACCTAGACTGCAAAGAGGAGAAGGGGACATACAAAAACATCACCATATCAAAAGGTCGAAAACAAGGAGCATCCACCAGACACTTGGCCCCAAACTATAGTTTGAGATTCTTGAATACAGGGGGAACTCAGAGCAGTGTATGGTGGTATTCACTGAGGTCGCTGAGGCTCTCCTGGTTTAAAGTAAGCAGGACTCCTGGGGCTGGGATGGCACACTTTATTAATCTTCTTCACAGACAAGTTACCAGTCAGACAGTACATTAATCACAGTTTTATTTCTCTCGGGCAGCTCCTTACACAGGCTGTCAATCCTTGCTACCTATAGGTCCTCCTTAGTCTGTCATCAACCTCCTTCTCTGTCAGCATATCCTGGGTTCCCCCTCCCGCTGTGAGGGGTCCACTTTATGACTTTTCCTGCTTCCCTCTAAAACTAGTGACCCAGACACAGGAACCTATACTTGCCACTAACTCTTTTCTAGCTTTCTGACTCAATTACAAGAGGCCTAATTCCTGGTCCTAGACTACAGTCTAGTGGCCACTTACTATAACTGCACTTAAATCTAAGCATCTAGTTTCTGTTCTATCACTTCTCGTACTGGTCACCATCGTACTATGGTGGATGGGGGCAGCAGAAGGGAATGTCATTGGGGGCTTATGCACCACCAGAGGACACTGAGGATGATGCATCGGGAAACTGGAAGTGAGGTAAGTAAGTGTCCCAACTGTTATTTTTACCCTAGGAGGGCATTACAATTATTTTAACTTGGAGCTTCACCATACAACATAACCCGGTAAGTGTATGCAGTGGCGTAACTAAATGTGATGGGGTCCTTGTGCGAACATCAATGGGCTCCTTCTGGGCTCATACAGTAATCAGTCTTTTTAATTGGATGCAGCTAGACAACTAATGACTAAAGCAGAGGAGACAAATGCTGCTTCATTTATCTAAATGATGCCAAGTGAGCACAAATATGATAAATAAGGTTGATGAGAAACAATGATGGGGCCTCCCTGACCAGGGCAGTTTCTAGGCAAAAAAGCGCTCAGTGCCAAAAGAAAAAAAATCTGCCCCCTCTTCACCCTTCTTCCCCGTAACCCTGCTCACCCTCCACGAGAAACTGATCTGCCCCTGACCTTCTGCACCCCGGTGCGGTCGCACCCCCTCAAGTTATGCCCCTAAGTGTATGATGTCATGGTATTCAGGAGACTGATTATCCAGTGGAATTAAATAGAGTGAGGACAATTATGTATGTTTTGCTTGTACAGTTTTTTTCCGGCTGCATTCACACTGTTGCGATTGTTTTGTGATAGTGATAATCTCTTTCGCAACACAATTGCCTTGTCCAAGCATCTTGGCAATAGTGTAGGGTGAATCAAAGTTCAGGTCCATGCTGAACTTTGTGAGTTTGGGTTCCGCTCACCGAACACGGACCTCAATCAGTGCTGAACAGCCCATCAAGCAGCTTCTACCTTCCCAACAGCCAATCAGTTGGCCAGCAGGCCGACTATCTCGCTGTCCCTTACCCCCTAGCTGCCACCCCTGCCCCCAACAAATGAGGAAGGGGAGTAGGGCCATGACAGGGCCATGATGGGGGATGGACAGCAAGCACAGCGAGTGCACACAGCGCTCTGCCTGCTATATAGCATGATGGGGGATTCTGACACACTCTGCTATGGGGGATGATGGGGGATTCTGTCACAGTCTGCATGGGGTGATGGGGGGATTCTTTTACACAGTCTGCCATGGTGCCATGGGGTGATGGGGGGATTCTGTCACAGTCTGCCATGGGGTGATGGGGGGATTCTGTCACAGTCTGCCATGGTGCCATGGGGTGATGGGGGGATTCTTTTACGCAGTCTGCTATGGGGATGATGGGGGTTGTTCTGCAACACAGTGTGCTATGGGGAGTCTATGGGGTGACGGGGGGTCGTATATTACACAGACTGTTATAGGGTTTTGGGGGTTTCTTGTTATTTTTTTAATAAAGGATAAATAGTATTAGTACTGTCCCTACCCAGTTCTGTGCAAGGCAATCACCCTGGTGTTTTCCCCAATGTGCCCTCTGACACCTGAAAAAATATATATATTTTTCAAAATATATTTTACATTTATTTTTTTCCTATTCTGTTATGTTGAGTACTTGCCATACCCCATTTTGTCCAGGACAATCACTCTAGTGTTCTTCCTGATTTGCAGCCCTCTAGGCCCCGCTATCCGCACAGCGATTTTTGGGCCCCCAAGTTCTGGTTCTAATTGATTTCAATGGGGTTCAGGTCACTGGAACTGAACTTTGTTAGTGAACTTCTATGGGTTTTGTCCATCACTACTTAGGAACGATCGCTATTTGTTATTGATCGCTCCAAAAATGCTGCATGTAGGACTTTTGTGATTTCCCTGCAATTGCCAAGAGCATGTATGAATTTAACAATAAACTATGGATGAAGGTAACTTTGGGCATCATTTTGATGGTGATTGCGGGGCGATCAGTAACACCCCCAGTGAGTTGCTCTAGTATGAATGGGACCCCATGCTTATAATGAATTAATAGAGCGTTTCTGTAAACATTAAGCATTTGTAAAATAAACATTTAAGGAGGGGCCACCTAGTTTTAGAATTCTATGGGGGACCTTTTTCTGGGGAGTGAGCTAATAGTATTCCATCACAAACTTCAGCAGCATTGGTTGGCATAAAAGGGCAGTATGATTGCAGCAAACAGACCCCCTGGATCAGAACACCCCTGTAAAAGTGGAACCTATGTCCAAAAACCTGTCACCCCTGGATTGTATTTCTACCAGGAAAAGAAAACCATAACCACACGGCTGTGGTCAGAGACAGCTGCGGAACCACTATGGGATAGAGTAGGGACCAAGGGATAGAGTAGTTGTTAGACCACTTTTTTTGTGTGGTCTTGGAGGAACGAAATTGATTAAACTTTGAAACCCTTCATGCTTCTTCCCTACACTGCAGGAAATGGAGTAGAGGCACATGGGACAGGCATCACATGAGCTGCTTGTTGCCTTATTATTGCGTTTGGGTTTAGCTCTAAAGTTAGTTGAGGATCTCTGATATTACCCAAAGATTACTGGCATGTTTTTTTAAGAAAATCGGACTTGCTGAATTCAAAAAATCCTCAAATTGTATTTGCAAAATATTGACCTAATTTATCATTAACCAGAATCCAGACAGCAAGAGTTCTCGTCAGCATTGTCTGGTTGAATAAAATAAAAGCACCCATCTGCCTCTAGTCTAACAGAGGAAGCTTTTTGTCCCCTGACCACATTTCTAAGAGCAAACAGATACTTAATCAAACATCTTAGCCATACAATGAAAACCCTTGTTTGATGAATATGTCCTTCCCAAGAGCCATATGTGTGTGTGCGTGCGGGGGCAAAGTGGGATATATAAGTCCTTCCTATTCCAACCTATTTCTAGTCACCTTTCCTCTGTATTGTTTCCAGTGGCAGCCAGAAGTGGTAATTACTGCTTGATTATATTCCAGCAACCCCATTCATGGCCGTCAATAAAGAATGATACAGTCTGGCTTCTATCTGGAAATTAGCTTAACCTTGGAAGACAGCATCTCATTGGATTTGATTTTGAATAAAGTATATTAGAAGCCGCTTGGAGTACCTTTTAACAACCTTGAATCACAGATGTGGTGTCGTAGTGTGTACATACTAATGTGTTCAATGTTATTAACAACATGCCATAAAAGTAGATCAATGGTAAGAATGACAAACACTTTAGCATTTTGTTAGCCTGTATATATATATATATATATATATATATATATATATATATATATATGTATATATATATATATATATATATATATATATATATATTGTTTGGATAATGTTTACTGCTGGGCAAGAATGTGCGCTTTAAGGATGAAAAAGGTACAAGGTACAAAGTATACAGTATATGCAGAAATGTGTCCATTTAAATGTAATTACAGACTCCAGTTCTCCAATATACTAATACAATGACTATATAAAGACTCCTGTAGCATTTGACCTCGTGTAAAATCATGTTGTGTTTCAACTCACATAACTCATATTGGGATTGTTGATCCCAGAGAAAAGGTAAGGAACAGGATGGAGTTCTTAGAAATGCGAAGATATGGGACTGGATGTGATTCTGGTAAGTTCTCATGCATTTAAAGTTATCTTCTATCGATTTCATGAAAAATGGGTGTTGTTTACACCTGAACATAGCATGGAGAGCATCCCCCCTCCCCCAAAAGCCTGCTTTCAGAAACTGCACTCTTACCTTCTCCTCACTCCATTGGCTATAACAGACCCCATGACTAGCCACCCTCTTGATAGAGGGGACTGTGGACCATGTGACAACTAGTTAACAATCATGGGGCATGGCCTAGCTGAGAGAGTGAGGAGGATGTAGAAGTGCCCATCAGGAGGCACCCCCTTTTCCCGTTGTGATTCCCATCCATTTTTCATAAAATAGGTTCTGCTAGCAGCTTTAAAAAATAATAGTTTTGCCCCATTGACATCTGATTCAGTGCAGAACTGTCATCTGGGGTACTTGCCTTCTGTTCTTTTCACCCAGGCCTTAGGCGTGCTGCCCCAACTGGCTCCAGAATTCCCTTTTTTTAAAATCATTTTCAACCTCATGTTCCTCAGGCTGTCAGTTGCAGTGATGCAAGCCTATCATTAAGAGAGGGGTTGCCAACCTGACACAAGCTTCAGGATTGAATTTGTGGTCAGTGTCAGGGGGGAGGGGCTGTAGGCAGAGAAAGAAAAATCCCCTACCTTTCTGTGACCAGAGCAAAGGGACAGCAAGGTACTGACACTGCATCAGGTAAGCTGCCAGTGAAATGATTTTAGAGTATGACTGATCAATCAGGATGGATGAAGGAAGGAACGTGGGTCCCTTACTGGTTACAGTATATCCAACTGATGCAATAATTTTCCCCCAATAGCAATTAGAAACAGAAGGCAGTATTGTGAGCCAGGGCACACATCTATATAGGCGTATCCATCAGCAGAATTGGATGGTCTACTTTTGATATCTCAGCTCCCAAACTGATCAGAAGAACACTGTTAGCATGAAAACATTTATTCCAAAGCATAGTGCCCCTTGGATTGTCCTTGGAAATCTTGCAATACCCATTCTGTTGAGGCCCAGAGGGCAAGAGGAAAAGAAAAATGCTTAGGGCATCTTGCTTAGTCATAAAATTCTGGAAAGCCTTGCCCCTTATCCAAGGCTGACAGTTGACCCTTTTACTACTTCACCATAATGGGGTGGGACACAGATGACCATCTCAGGGTAGGGCATATGCAGATGATCCCTGAAATGTACATCTAGCACTGATTCATTTTTCACATATTACATTATTTTATTTACATATGTTTCTGTTATGACCTTACAAAAAGCTTAGTGAATTTTAAAGGGGCTTGGGAGAACTGAACTACAACATGAGATATGTTCCTCTCTTAAAGGGCTACTACATTTTTTTCATGATCAGGAGGAATCTGCAGAACTGCTCAAATTCTTTGCTGGAAGTAAGTGTCTTTTCTTATATTACTTAGTAACGCTGCTTCATCGCTAATAGGGGGTGGAAGGGCAAGGGGGTATTTATAAATAAGTAAAATGGGCTGGAGTGGCCCTTAAAATGACAAAAAAAGGAAAAGGCTGTACTAATCGAGTGCAATTATACCAATCATGGGACTAGAGAGGTGTGACCACTTACTGAATAAAAAAAAAAAAAACGTAGCCCTCTGCAGATTGGTTAACCTGTGTTATAAAAAAGGTGCCTTTACTTAGCAAATATTGATTAAATATAGATTAACGCTGTTACCCATTTCATGGTAGTCCTACCCAGTCCCTACTACATAAAGGGGTCAGATTGTGTGTGTGGGACTACCTTGGCATGGTTGAACACCTTGGTATCACAATATTTAGGGTTAGCTTGTGTTTACTTGTGAGTGTGCAATGTTAAACAGAAATGTGTATCATCCATTATTTTCCCATAATGGCTTTGTACATTTTTTTATACCAAAAATATTTTTTAGGCTTCAGCTTCAGAATTTCTCTGAATAAAATCAAGTATTTAGCTGAAGGTAAGAAAAGGGCAGACACGGTCTGTCTAAGGTCCCTTCACACTCACCACACGCCCCATCGTCAATCTTCATCGGGTAATCCTTCTCGCTGAAAAAATGCTGTGATAATGAAAAAGAGAAACAATTCCTTCTTGGTGGTGAATTAACTATCTTATGTAACATGACAAAAGACTCAATTGGTTTCTGCAGTTTTCCTGGAGAGCAAATGTTAGATTATCTAAAACACTCATCTCAGCAAAAGCTTTATTTCCACTTATAGGAATAATTTAACATTCACTTCTCGCTGGGTTTTTGCTGTTAGTTGAAAGACATTTCCTCTCTGCTGTTGCGGGGTGGATTAAGGTAATGCTTTGAAGACAGAGTCTGCGGCTAGCAATATACTTTCTAGTAGCTTCTACCAATTTGGACTTTTAATTGTTGGATGTAACGTGAGAGAGAGAAAACACAGACATATTTTTACCTATAAAATGTACTAATTAAAGCTCCACTAAACTATATTTATATATATAATATATATATTGGCCATGTAGCAGGTAAGCTTGTGGAAGGAGTGTATATCTCACCCAAGATTGTAAACTGGGTGTGATAAAGAGAATCCAGAAAACTGGTTTGTTCCAGTGTTGTTAGAGCACTGGAGCTGTTTATTAAGTTTACGTGGGCCTGGATGTTAATGGGAAGATCGATAGGTTGAAAGTATGACCTGTAGGTTTTACCTGTACTCCTCAGCCCACACATGAGGCCGCCTCTTGAAGCAAAGTTGTGCGATGAGCATGCCCCCTAAATTTAGCTTGTTAAGTAAAACATTTTGTGTTTGCGTTTAACCCTAGATAGGGTGGATTTTCTGGCTAAAAGTGGCAACACGGATGCTTCACCAGAAAAAATTACGGAGGAGCTGTTAAATCAGTTGGTCCTCTCACAAGCTCAACAACAGCAAACCTCCACTGTGATTAACAGTCCCTGGGAAGCCCTACAGAAGATGACGGATAGTGACAATGTGGAGGTTTACCTAAGCATATGCGTGAGGTATTGCAGAGCAGAAGAAGCTCCCAGAAGCAAATGTCCTTGCATCATAACTTTACAGCCCCAAAAAGCTTATTATGACCTCAGCGAGCAGGATTCCAAGGACTATAAAAAACTGCAAGCTGAAATTCTGGCTCTTTTGTGAGTCTCACCTGCTGTCTGTGCCTGGCGGATGCATAATCATCGATTTGACATTGGAAAACCCACCAGGTCCCAGAAGTTTGACTTATTTCATATGACCAAGAGATGGCTGGAACTTGACTCGTCTATGCCTGTGCAGATAGTGGAGTTAGGCTGAGATGGACCATTATATTTCAACTCTACCAACTAAATTGCAGCTTTCGGTCTGCCAAGGAAGTTCTACGGATGCAGACCAACTAGTAAATATGGTAGAAAGATACTGTACATCATGGTAGATGACTACCTCTGTTATGTCCCTGCCATCTGATTGCCTTCTGAGAATACTAGACCAATGATCTCACCTGATAAGAGAGCTCCAGCTAGTGGAGAAGAGGGGAAATGACTCACCAGGGGTTCCATTCACCACGGACTGGGGATGATCTTAGGTTAGGAAGTAGCTCTAGGGGAGACTTTTTTTAATGGACAACCAGTGCTGCTCCATTGTTGAAGGGATTATGAGGTGGGTCATAGGGCTGCAAAGACGCCACTGAACCCTGAGCCCTTGAAGTGTGGCACAGAACAACACTGGCTTGCACAGTCACACCAGTGTTTGAGAATGAGCCTCAAATCTTTAATGTAGTTGTGAATGATTTTACCATCAAAGCCCTACTGGAATTTGGTAGCTTTGTAACTATAGTTAAAGCCCGCTTGGTAGTTGGAGACCAAGTACCTGACAAAAATTTGTGGAATGTGATTTACATCCGAGGAGACACTGAAGCTTACCCAGTGTCATTCATCAGAATAGAGACTGGTATGGTCACAAATTAAGTTAATGTGGTCAAAAACTTAATGCATGCTATTATATTGCGCCATTATATTAGGTTTTTGGTTGTTGGAAAAATACTCAGCGAGAAGTAAGCTTCTAAAGACCCCACCAAGCAGACAGAAAAAGTGTTTATATGGATGATTTTCCATTACAGGTTTTTGCTGTAGAAGAAGATGTTCCCACAGTTGATCAAAGTGTGCTTGATTTAAATTCGGTCCATGAACATGCTAAATGTTCGGAGGGCTATTAGGAATGTTAATGGGGTGCCACAGAACCCAGGCGCTGACCAAAAATGTTCACATTTTGCCTTGAATATTGATCTTGCTTTATAAAGAAGAAACTGTGGAGCAGTTTCTGGTACCCAAGTCAGACAGATGCATGACACTTGACTTGGCACACAGCTATGCCCTTGCAGGGCATTTGGGAAGTGACAAAACACAAGAGAGAATTCTCCAAAGGTTCTTCTGGTTCAATGCATATCAGGAGGTTAAGAACTATTGTGAGTTGTGCCCCACCTGCCAGATAAGTGCCCCATTGTCTAATTTTCCCAGCTCTTTCATCCCACTCAATTATAAAAGGGCCATTTGAAAGAATTGCTATGGATCTAGTGGGGCCCTAACTGTAATGAATTATGCAACCTGGATTGGGAGGGTTGGAAGTGGCCAAAGAATCCATCGGGTTCTATCCCTTTTAGTTAGTGAATGCTCATCACCCCCTGGGTCTACTTGACATAGCTAAAAAACCATAGGAAACAGAAGCTACCCCTGATCAAAGTGTAATTGAGCATGTGAGCCAAATGCAGGACTATATTGCTATGGCAATGCCAGTTGTAAAGTAACACCTACGGAGGGTGCAAGGACCCCAAAGGATGAAAAACATTAGGGTCCTGGTGTTAGCGCCCATGGAAGAGAGTGCATTTTTTGCCACGTCCCTATAAAATTGTTGAAAAGGTTGGTAAGGTAATTCACAGAGTACATAAAGCTGACAGAAGAAAACCTTTTTAAATATATCATATAAATTTGCTCAAACCTTGGAAAGAGAGTGAATCCCTAGTGTCCTCAAACACAGGGAAGGATGATATGCCAGCAATACCCGTGTTAAAATAGACGAGACCTTGCCTGCATCAAAGAAACAAGAGTTAAAGGGTTCCTGCATGCTACAAAAAGCATGTAGAGAGGCTATAGCAGAGGAGGTTAAATTAATGCTAGACTTGGGGGTAAACGAGGAATTCAAAAGTGAGTGGGTAAGCCCAATAATCCTACTGCCAAAACCCAATGGTACTTTGAGGTTTTGCAATGACTTCAGAAAATCAAATAAGGTTTGAAAATGTTATGCTTACCCAATACCCAGAGTGGATGAACTGATTGAAAAGGAAGTGTAAGGTTCATTATAACTCTTACCAAGCATACCAAGGGGGTTACTGTCAGATCCCTTTAACATAGAATGCAAATCAAAAAGCTGCGTTTTGAGTCGCGGATGGTTGGTTTCATTATCTAGTAATGTAATTTAGACTGCATTGTGTCCCTGTTACCTTTCAGAGGTTGATGGTACTTGATGCCATCAGTAGTGCAGGCCTTAAAATCAGTCTAGAAAAGTGTGCACTAGGCCTTGAGAAAGCCAAATACCTAAAATACATAAATTGCAGAGGGTTGGTTAAGACTCAGGTAAACAAAGTTGAGACAATACAAAACTGTAGGCTTCTGACTATGAAACAAGTCATTACCTTACTAGTAGTGAACGGCAGACCCGATACCAAATATTGTGAGTTCAGTTTCCCAAAACCTGAACAAGGACTTGAGCCAGAAGTCTCAGGCCCATACCAAAGGGAATAAGAGCTTGTAACCTGCAGGGCTCACCAACAGCAGCCTCTGAGCCTTGGGTTATCCTTGGTGCCCTGGCTAATAGCCTTTGGTGGGACCCCATTTTTTTCTTTAAAAAGCAGAATAAACAACCAAGAAAAAACAACCGCAGTGTCACTTTTCCTGCTTTAATCCAGGCCAAAACCAATGGAAATTTAAAACATTCCCCAATGCTATAACAAGCATAAATACCATTTCTGCTGTCCAGATTCATTCCTAAATCCTGCTTTGTACAAAAGGCTGCATCCCCAGCTTGCTACACACCACGGCCATCTTGAATTCCTCCTCTGCTTGGTAGCTCCCACAATCCCCTTCTCCATTTCGGCACCTGCACACCAAGAGTCCAGCAGCGTGCACAAGCGCTGTGTCATCCCTGCTCCTCCCCTCTCAGGATTCTAAGCAGTGTGCAGCTAGTGCTATTTTAGGCCACGTCTATTACCATGCCCATTTGTCAAGCAAGGTAAAAGAGAACTCTCCATGGTACTGATTATTGAATCTGGCTCTCAACCGACACAATTCTAGATACAGGGCGGCATATAAATAGCAGCGCAAAGCGGGGCATACTCAGTCCAAGGCACTCAATGCAGCTGCAGACTTGTATTTTACCTTGGTGGGGGGGTGCACACACACCGTCAAACCTGATATCCGGCGTGGGTGCATGCGGCAGGGGTGAACTGGGCGACGGTCATACCGGCAGAACGGCAGAATGACAACTAGGCTGCCGCCTCACCAGCACTGGCAAGCTGATGAGGGCATGGAGAGTTGTGCATCTCACCATCTTATGGGGGGACTCTGCAGCTCCCCATGTGATGGGAGGACTCTGCAGCTCAATAAGTTCATTTCCAAATAAAGATTATATTCAAAAAAGGTTCAAACATACATATATACAGAAAATTCTTCCAGATTGTATATTCAAAAAAAAAGGATACAATATTGGTATTGAAGTATACAATATGCGCGCAGTCTCCAGGATCATAGCCCACCTCAAACAATAGAGATATAATGAGAACACTATATGACAAAATCATTAATTGTATCTAACCAAAAATGCCCCAAAAATTACCCAAAAAATATAAAAAAATAAACTTGCAGGCATTTTCAATATTAAATGGGATGCCTTTAAAAGGCACTTAAAACTAAAAAAATATGATTAGAAAATAAAAAGTCAGACTATTCTTTGTTAGATAAAAAATATTTTCAACCACAAATGCCAAAAAAAATTGCCAACAAAATTTAAAAAATAAACCCTCAGCCAATATCAGTATTAAAATGAATGCCTTTTATACGCGGCATTGAGAATGAAACTTAAAACTGAAAAATACAATGAAAGAATAAAAAGTCAGGCCATTCTTCGTTAGATAAAAATAGTAGCTAACCAAACATGCCAAAAAACTTACCAAAGAATATTAAAAAAATAAATCCACAGACAGTTTCAGTGTTAAATTGAATGCGTTTCATAAGTGACATTTGGTAAAACACTTAAAACTGAAGAAATACAATAAAAAATAAAATATCAGCCTATTCTTTGTTAGAGAAAAAATCTATCCAACCAAAAATACCAAAAAATAAAAATAAACCCACCTGCAATTTCAATGTTGAGTGGAATGCCTTTTTATAAGCAGCATTTAGTAAAATACTTACAACTAAAAAATACAATTAAAAAATAAAAAGTCAGACTATTTTTTGTTAGATAAAAATTTTATCCAACCAAAAATGCCAAATAATTTCCAACAAAAATGAAAAATTTCAATGTTAAAGTTAAAATGCCTTTTATAAGCGGCATTTAGTAAAACGCTTAAAACTGAAAAAATACAATTCAAAAATAAAAAGTCAGGCTATTCTTAATTAGATAAAAATTGTACCTAATCAAAAAGGGCCAAAACATTACCAAAAAATATAAAAAAATAAACCCGCAGATACCGGTAGTACATGCAGCAGGAACTAGTTAAACAATTTATTTACGTATATTTATTTTTTTATAAATATAATACATTTTTTGTTTTTTGTGATTATTCCCTACCCCATATTGTGCAGGGCAATTGTCTTGGCATCCCTCATGATTTGCAGCCTTCCAGACCCTGTTACCCCCATTTTTTGGGCACCCAATTTGTGCCCCCTATTGACTTCAATGGGGTTTAGGTTTGGGGTTTGTCCTCCTTTTGCAGCAATATATATATATATATATATATATATATATATATATATATATCCATTTCGATCAATCAAGAAACATTAAAAATGAATGCAAAGCTACCTTGCGGGGTCTGTATCAGGGACCTACAGCTAGGATTTGTGTGGAGGGGCTTACATTGGATCTCTTTCCTATTCGTATGGGGACGAGACAGGGGTATCCATTGTCTCCTTTTATTCATTTTGGCTATGGACCCCCTGGCTTGTCTCATGTGCGCGAACCCAGATATACAGGGGATAATCATTGGGAATACGGTTCATAAAAGCACTATGTTTGTGGATGATCTTTTTTGCCCTGATATCGGAACTTGTGACCACCTTGCCTGTATTGTTGAGGACGCTCCAGTGATAATTTCGGGTTTGTGTGTAAATCATGATAAATCAGAAGTTTTGAACATTAATTTTCCCTATAATGTAGCAGCTCAAATGAAAAAACAACTTTAATTTTAAATCGAATGATCTCTCACTGGGATATATTGGGATTAATTTAACTGCTTCTCATTCAGACCTGAATTCTCTAAATTATAAAGCAATGTTCACAAAACTCTCTGACCTGGGATCGTGGGGTCCTGGATGGGACGGATTCAGTCTAGAAAAATGACTTTTTTGCCTAGGATTTTGTATGTTTTTGGTCACTTCCGATTGATGTTCTGCGAAGGGATATGCAAATTTTGCAATCAAAAGTATTAGAATTTATATAGGATGGGGGAGGGAAAAGAATAAACAGAAAAACAATATTCACTGACAGGTGGGGGGGGGGGGGGGCGCTGGAGGTCAGGGGTTCCATTTGCCCCGGTTTGTAATAATTACCAGTTTTTCCTGGGATTTTGGTGGGTTCCTTTAAATGGATTGATTTCGTATAGCAGATTTTGTATAGGATTTATTTCGTATAGCAGACTTTTTAAGTCCAGCTGGGGCCAAAAGTATTGAACATTTTAAGGCCTCTTTTCAGATGCCAGCTTCCGAGTGCTATAGGGGGAGTCAAATTCTGAAAATAATATATTATAACATACCGTACTGTAACAGGCCCCTGGGATACACCCTCTTTGAAAAGTATTGTTTGCATAATTCTAGGGCCTTGGGAGGGGTCACCATCTTATATTCTATTTTAGCTAGTACTATAGCCGAACTAGAAATATCCTTACTATGGCATTCTCGGTGGTTGTCTGGCCGCTAAACTGAGGAGGCCTGGCGACAGACTTCGAGTTGGCAGGCTCTTGTTTTTAAGATGGATTGGGTTTGGATTAATGAACATTTACGTAGTATACTATGTGATGCTGTGGAAGCTTTTGAACTGATTTGGGATCCTTGTTGCAGCTTCTGTAGAGGATAGGCTGGAGAGGATGAGCATGGCACAGCTTTTGCTTTTTTTTCTTTTTCTCTGGTTTTGTTGCTGTTTCTCTTTTCTTTTTTTATTCTTCTTTTTCTCCCTTCTTTTTTCTTTTTATTTTCTGCAGTTATTGCATTGATATATTGTTAGTGATAATGGATTTGGTGGGCCATCCCTATGGGAAAACGGTTGATTATTATTCCATGATAATTACGCATTATGTCAGATTTGATCTTGAAATCAGGCAGCTCTTTAAATGGTAATTTTTATATCTTTTTGTGTTTGATGCTTATATGGGGTGTTTTCAATGGGTTAATATAAATTAGCCTGCCATGATGACCCTGTGTAACTTGTAGTAGCTGAATG
Source organism: Gastrophryne carolinensis (assembly GCA_027917425.1). Lineage (NCBI taxonomy): Eukaryota > Metazoa > Chordata > Amphibia > Anura > Microhylidae > Gastrophryne > Gastrophryne carolinensis. The sequence continues at coordinate 462,428,309 of CM051235.1, forward strand.
TGAACTTTTATAATGGTTTGGAATGTATGACGGCTATTCTTCTGTATTTTTTCATTTTATATATCAATAAAATACATTGAAAGGTAAAAAAAAATACAAAGGCAGAAAGTACAGAGAACGTAAGAGTAGGTACTTATTACTTTTTCAAGGTTCCCTGAAATAAGCATGAGCTGCTTTGTTGAACGGGACAATATAGGTGAAATGTAAAGCTTTGTAGCATGGACAATGGGTCATCTGCCTCCTTCAAGCATTTTAACCATGGTTGCCATTAGAACTGCCTAGGCCCTATTGAACTAAAACGCTTTCTTCTGCCTACCTAATGGAAACAATGCTCAATCCAGTCAGAAATAAAGAAAGATTCACTCCTTTATGGCAAGGCTGCACACTTCACTTTGCTTGTCAGCATGGTGCCATATTAACTCTCAGCCCACATCTAGGGATGATGACAGGTGCAAAGAGCACTTACAATAGATCATGGGTCCTCTCTGGATAGGTTAATATAATGACATTATAGGCTCCTGTTAGGTCATGTCCAGATTAGGCCAGCCACAGGGGCTCAACCTCTAGCAGTCACTTTCCTCGGCTTGCTCTAGATTATTGCAACATGTTTCATGCCCCAGGGTCAGTTCAATAAAACAGAACAATAAGGCCCTAATTTAACAAGGGATAGCGCCAGGTAGCGACTGGTGAGCGAACGGTAATGACGGTCACCGCCACGAGAACGCCGGCTCCCCACCACAATCACTCATTTATTAAGCCGATCTTGCTTAGCGACTGAGATAGCGCCAGATAGCGACTCATTCATCATTATTCCAGCCTCACCCCACAGCGCCAGCATCCGACCTTGAACAGCGACAGGTATGACCTCTCGCTACCTGGCGCTCTCCAATGCATTTCAATGGAACAATCTTTAAATATTAATAATTAATTGTTAATAATTTTTTTTTTTTGTTTTTTTAATGTGAAAATTTCTGTTACCACTTCTGCCATGTTAGATATTTTTTTTAAGGTAAGAAAAAAATAAAAAAAAATTTTTTGCAGAATTGATATTACAGGTCTGATATTAATGTATTCATATTCCAAAATGTTTTTATAAACTTGTTTTTTTTGGTTTCCCAAAATATGGTTGTTTGGGGGTTAAAAAACTACTTTTAACCCATTGCCGCCAGCGCTCTGGGGTTTAAACATGCATTTCACAGCGCGAGAATTTTTGTAGCGTGATTTGTTAATGAATATGGTGGGAGCCGGTCGCTATGGCCATTCGCTATCATGCGCTCCCATACAGCGCGGAACCTGTCAAATAGCAACTCATCACCTTGTATTCAACATTACTGCACACCGACTGAGTCGCTATCAACAACCGAACAACGGCCAAGCACAGCGACTACTAGCGGGCGCTGTGAAAATACCGCTACAGTCGCTCAACTGTCGCTACCTGGCGCTATTAGTAAATCAGCCTCTAAGATTAAAAAATTGTGACTGCCACCCAAACTACTGCCCTTGGTCATTGCTGGTCCCATCCTTGGCTGTTTCTGGCATTGGTTGGTGATTACATATAACTATTTTAATGCTTCCAAATAACCACCAGAACCAGTTGCAGCTGTTCTCTTTACTCTTGCTCTTCTTATCAGAGAGATTAAATTCCTTAGCAAAACTACTTAGGCCACTGCCTGCTGTATAGTTTCCAAATACAAATACCAATAAATAAAACCAATAAAAGTTTCATAAGTAGCAGATTTCAAATGTCATCTGTTATCTGAATGTAAGGTGTACTGTAAATCCAGCTACATCAGTGGGGACTATACAGGCAAATAGACACATTAGCACGTGTTAAATGATTCCCCTTGATTTAAATGATTTAAACTATTTTCTTGTACTTAAAGAGAAACAACCACCGGCCTAGAGTCTATAAGACACTAATCCTGGGTCTCCTCTGTGAAACCCCCTGGATCATGTGATTTACCCACCTCTTTGACCCCTAGCCATGTGTCAGTGCCATGGCTGCATCCCAAGCACACCTACTGTATATCTGGGGAGCTTACCCCTGCCAGACCATTCTGAATAGCCCACAGGCCCACAGCTAGAGGCAGCTAGAGGCATGATGCCAGTGGGGCAAAGGAAATCTGAATGGAACAAGTGCAGCTGGTTGCCTGATGCTCCTCATGCAAACCAGGAAGAGGTGGGTTTTTCGGCAATCTGTGGGGATACACACCCCACATCTGTGTAGTTAGTGGGTAATGCTTGTTGGACTGGTGTATTTGCATTCATATATTGCACTGCATGTGTTATTTTGGATTGTGGCAGCTTTATAAAAATCTGATTGAATTAAAACCAAACTCACCCCACTGGTGGCCTGTAAATCAGATGAAAAAAAGACAGGAATCCTCCACATGGGACTCAACACTTGGCTTTTTTCTTATAATCTCATTGCACCCTTTCCGTCCTCAGATAATATTACAGTGGTCTTTGCCATTGGCATATAATTGCATTCTACCTATACATAATAAAAGTGCATACTATAAAACAGGGGTTTCCTGTCCCCCTGTAGCTTGGGATCCACATGTGGCTTGTGAGCCCCTACACTGCGTCTCAGAGACTGCTTGGTAAACTGGGCTGGAGCAACATTGTTAAGGTTGAAAGGGTACAGCTCAATCCTGCCATATAAGTTCTTCAGGGCTGGAACTGGATATGTATCCCAATAATGGGACAGTGGGTCAGGGTTACAGCAGATATACAGCCTACGAGGGGCAAAGTTGCTGGCAAGGGCCTTAGTCTGCTTGTCAAATAGTTGGTCCAAAATATAAAGTATCTGTAATTTAAAAAAAATCATGCAACAGATGGTATAGCTCACTCAACCCTCTACATTTTATCTGGGAAGACTTCCATACATACAGTAGGAATATAGGAGCCCAGTCGCAGGTGGAATTTGGTTCAAACCTTTTAGCCCTCGTTCACACCTGTCAGATACCCCATGTGTTTATGCATTTGCAGCAATGGCACCTCCAGGGCCCCTTTTACATCTCCCTGCTGGCAGAGAGGAGGAAAACATGACCACAAAATGTCCTGCCTATGCCGTCTGGGCCACAAATGCACACCATTGTGTTTGTCTATGGGGCCACAAATGTAAACGTGGACACAAGTGGGTTTTTTCATGCAGTACTGCATGCGTTTTACGTTTGCGGCACCATAGATTTTATTGGGATTCAATAAGCAGGAAGGCAGGACATAGGGCCTGGAACACAGAGATTTTTTTATAACACAGGTGCAAACGCAAGCACAAAACAGAACTCCTACTGTAAACGCTGCCTGACAGGCGTGAATGTAGTCTAAATCTTGCAGCCTGTCTTATGACACCTTTTTACTTTTCTTAAGACTCCATGTGTACAACCCTCCCCCTTAAGGGCCACCAACAGGCCAGGTTTTGCAAATCTCCACACTGATGTACAGGTGAAGTCATTACCTGGCCTGTTGAGGGTTGAGCACTTATGTTTTAGACTGAATAATATATATATATATATATATATATATATATATATATATATATATATATCCCTTGTGTCACACATTTCAATCAATCAAGAAACATAAAAAAATACAAAGGCAGAGAGTGTGGGGAGCATAAGAGTAAGAGTAGGCACCTATTACTTACAAGGTTCCTTTAAACTAGGATGAGCTGCTTTGTTCACGGGACAATATAGGTGAAAGGTAAAGCTTTGTAGCCCGGACAATTGGGTCGATTCAAAGAAACATGTAACAGCTTGGATTTGGGTGCCGATCATCCTATTTTTCACGTCCGCTCGTGCGTTCGTATGAACTTGCGAGTGATTCTATAAGCAAATACGTTTCTATCCTAAAATATACGTCCGTTCGTATGTTATCTCCCGAACTTGCCTCAGTCAGTTGTCAATCGTAAAAAACAGGTTGATGTGATCAATAGTTGCGGCGGCAGCCTGTTTTTTCTTCTGCTTCCATCGTCCACCTCTTCCAATTACTTGCGTTTGCCTCTGGTTTTCAATGGTTTTTGGCCTCTTATATTCGTTCGTTCGTATGTATATAAGGTCTTGCGCATGCGCGATCCAAGCTACACTCCACAAACCAATGTGGGCCCTATCTGACACTACCAATCTCACCACTACTGCCTCGCGCCAGGCTAACACTTACCTTTAGGAACCATAAAACTTACCCAAACCCCTTAGCGCTTGCATCCTTCTTCATTTCTCGGACCCTAAAACTTACCCAAACCCCTTAGCGCTTGCATCCTTCTTCATTTATCGGACCCTAAAACTTACCCAAACCCCTTAGCGCTTGCATCCTTCTTCATGTTGACGACCCTAAAACTTACCCAAACCCCTTAGCGCTTGCATCCTTCTTCATTTCTCGGACCCTAAAACTTACCCAAACCCCTTAGCGCTTGCATCCTTCGTCATTTTGACGACCCTAAAACTTACCCAAACCCCTTAGCGCTTGCATCCTTCTTCATGTTGACGACTCTAAAACTTACCCAAACCCCTTAGCGCTTGCATCCTTCTTCATGTTGACGACTCTAAAACTTACCCAAACCCCTTAGCGCTTGCATCCTTCTTCATTTGGACGACCCTCAAACTTACCCAAACCACATAATGTACATATGTCTATATGTTTCTAAGCATGTATTTTCGTGTTTGTGTAAATGTCTTTTTGGGCGCATATTAGAAATGACACATTTATAAAGGCTTAAAATATTATTTATTATAAATTTTTTTTTTTTAAAACACATTTTAAAATGTTAAAATTGTTTTTTTTTTTTTTTTAAAAACTAGAAAATTATTTACACTAAAAGCTACTTTAAAACTATTTTACAAAATTAGCCAGGACCAAGGGCACTAATCCTCCTCTTCTTCGTCTGTTGGCCCCAACGTCGCCTGTATGGCCAGCAGCTCGGCCACCAACTCCTTGATTCTTTTTTTTTTACCAGACAAGGTTTTTGGGATCATCCCTGTAACCAATAGAGAAATAAACATAAATAGTAGTACCAGACCGGTTTGTATGCTGGGAATAGATTTTGGGTTAATGAAATACATGTAAATGCATGACATATGTCATTCTTCTAAGGGATAAAGTAAATGCATTTCCCACTGGTAAGTATTGAAACTCCTTAAACCGGACCTTCAACATTATTTAATGAAAATCAATAACTATTCCCAAATGATTCTGCACCAGATCAAAGTACATTTTGGTGCATTTTTTATTACTGCGCCGCCATCTGGACTCAGAAGCATAACACTTTATGAGGAGAGGAGAGTGGGATAAAGTACAGGGGAGTAGGTTACAGTTGTGCTTTGGTAATACAGAGCGTAGCTGGGTTCAGGGAAAGGTCAGCAGTCCCACAATGCATGGCAGCACCTTACTTTTTAAAATCTGTATGCCATGCTGCCTGTAAATATGGCGCATTCCATATGCCGCCATCTTGGATGTTTAAAGGCTCCTAACATGCAGTAGATGCCGGTAGCCTGTTTTGGAATGTTCGCAATCTGTATGTACAGTGTGTGGGATAATTATTAGCTAGGCTCTTAATACGAGTTAGGGTCCGCTTTAAGCTAACGAAGTGCCCACATGAAAGTGTTAACTATACATTGGCTACGCCTTTAGTTATGTGTGTGTTATTAGCTAAAAACACATAAATATGAATAATGGCATGGCTACTTACTTTGTTGGTGGCCGACAGATGGCTGGTTGGGGCCAACAGGATGCCCTTGGTCCTGGCTATGCTGTGAAGAAGTCCCTGGAGAAACATGTGACATTTGGTTAGTAGTTGTATAGAGTCACTATTCCCAACATATCTGGCTCCCAGTCTGGCTGACATCACTCACCTTCGCCAGGATCAACTTCCAGCATCTCTGCTGCCTCCTCCTCCACTATCTCACCCGCTCTCGAAGCTTCTACAAATACATAATAAAGGAGCACTTAGTTTTTGGCCTGGCATGTATATCTTTGTGCATATATATGAAGAGTGACATACCAGAGCCTTCCCCATGCCTGGCCGGGTATGACTCCACGCCCACGCGGTTGGGCCCCTCCTCTGTGGTAAGGTCCAGGGGCTGGTCTGAGGAGGCCACAGAGGAGGGGTAGGTCCGTCGCCCGGGAGATCCACCACCTTCACTCACAGATGCAGAAGCATGCAGCACTGGTCGGCCTGTGCGCCTCCGGGTGCGGCGAATTCTGAAATCCATTTCCAACACTAACAAAGAAAAGTCATTATAAATAAAGGCATAACTTATACATTTGGAACATATACCATGCAATTGCTTTGTACTTACTTGGGAAATGGATCCCAAAAAACCTCCGCACCCGGGGCATGTGCAGACGTTTCAGGTCCGACCAATGCTGCATTATCTGGGTGTGAGTGAAGGTGGTGCTGGTGACACGGTGTATTTCCGCGATGATCTCCCGGGCGATGTCCCTTTTTTCGCACACATTGGGCGCGAAGTCATACCGGCGCTGAAGCATGATCTGAAAAACATAATGGACACAGAGCTTTTACTTTTACACACAGAGCCATATGTGTTGCATCACAAGTAGCGAATGTCATGTCATTAACACACACATTTAGAGTGCCAGCCATTTTTGGGGAGTGCCTTAAAGCGGACGTTCACTCTGATTCAGAGTCTGGTCTTATGTTATATGTTTCACACACCATGTACATACAGATAGCCAACATTACAAATCAGGCCACCTGCCTGGCATGTTATGATGGTTTGAACCTCCAAGATGTCGGCTTATGTAAAATGCCTTCTTTGCAGGCAGCCTGCAAACAGGAAGTTCATGCAAACTGTAAGTGTGTGTGCTGCTCGGCATTCTTGGACTGATGACCTTCCCATGACCACAGCTCTGCTGTGTCTGAACAAAGCACAGCTATAACCCACCCCCTGTACCTTATCCCACTCACCTCTCCTCAGTAAGTGTGATGCTTCTGAGTACAGATGGCTGCGCGCATCTCTTAAATTCTTGAGCAGAGTTTCAGGCCAGTGGAGGCAAGACTAATAAGTTATTGGCTTCAAATGGACCATTTGGAAATGTCATAGGCTGTGTACTGGTTTTTTAGGTTTTATTGCTTTTTAGTCAATCACGCTGAAGGCCCGGTTTCTGTCTTTTTGCCCGCGTGTGTGGCTTGCCGTTGTGTTTTGATGTCTTAGGCAAACAGTGGTCCTCAAACATCCGCATCAAGGTCCGAGACAGGCCAGGTTTGACAGCTAGCCACGCTACTCCACAGGTTAATTAACTGTTGCTAAGCCAGAGCAATTGCCCGAATTAGGACATCAGCATAGAGAGGTGAAAACGTGGCCTGTCTCGGCCCTTGAGGATGAAGTGTGAGGAGCCTGTTCTAAAACATTAAGATCCCCAAAACTAGTTCCAACCGCATCATTTACATTTAGTACATCAGTCAGTATTAGCTTAAAAGGCAGAGCAAGGCACTTACCAGCATGAGGATCTCTTCCTGTTGACGGGTGAAGATAGTGGGCGCCATCTTTATGCTTCTTCAAGGCAGCAGATAAGTGAAACCCCAGCGGTTTCCTGGTTCCGCACGAACGTACGTCCGTACGAGCGCGTAGTCGTGCGCATAGGCGTCAGACGCTGGGCGCATGATTTAAAGGTCCCTGCACCCAAAGCTCATTCTCTTTGAGCTTTTTGAGAAAATGGCACCCAAAAAGGCAGCAGCTAAATGCGCCCAGCCAAGGCAGACCTCTGAGGGCCCAACCACCAGGTCCCAGCAACGACCCAAGAAGCAAAGGGCCCAGAAGGCAAGTACCACCTCGGCCCCACCAAGGGACACTGGACCCTCCCTTTCCCAAAAAAGGGCCCCAAAGGCACGTGCCCCTGCGGCCAAAAAACAGGCCACAGCAGCCACCACCACCTCTGCCCCCAGAAGAGGCCGCCCAAGGGAGCCCACACCACCCATGCTTTCAAGCCGGGCACTTAGCCAACCCAGGCCCCACAGCAGGGCCCGAAGCCCATCCAGGCCCCGCAGAAGGGCCCGAAGCCCATCCAGCCCGCGCAGCAGGGCCCGAAGCCCATCCAGGCCCCACAGCAGGGCCCGAAGCCCATCCAGGCCGCGCAGAAGGGCCCGAAGCCCATCCAGCCCGCGCAGCAGGGCCCGAAGCCCATCCAGGCCCCACAGCAGGGCCCGAAGCCCATCCAGGCCCCACAGCAGGGCCCGAAGACCATCCAGGCCCCACAGCAGGGCCCGAAGCCCATCCAGGCCGTGCAGAAGGGCCCGAAGCCCATCCAGCCCGCGCAGCAGGGCCCGAAGCCCATCCAGGCCCCACAGCAGGGCCCGAAGCCCATCCAGGCCGTGCAGAAGGGCCCGAAGCCCATCCAGGCCCCACAGCAGGGCCCGAAGCCCATCCAGGCCCCACAGCAGGGCCCGAAGCCCATCCAGGCCCCACAGCAGGGCCCAAAGCCCATCCAGGCCCCACAGCAGGGCCCGAAGTCCATCCAGGCCCCACAGCAGGGCCCGAAGACCATCCAGGCCCCACAGCAGGGCCCGAAGCCCATCCAGGCCCCACAGCAGGGCCCGAAGCTCATCCAGGCCCCACAGCAGGGCCCGAAGCCCATCCAGGCCGCGCAGAAGGGCCCGAAGCCCATCCAGCCCGCGCAGCAGGGCCCGAAGCCCAAGACCTGGCACCAGCCGGGAACAGAGCCCCCGACCTGGCACCAGCCGGGAACAGAGCCCCCCAAGAGGCCAAAGAATGGACATCATCCGGACCACATCTACACCTGGAAGTTCGGTGGCCAGCCACGCAAGAACACCCAGTCCCTTGGCCAGTCCAGTCCAGTCATTGGGAAGCCAGCAATCCTTCCATTCCCCTACCCAGCCCCAGGCCATAATGTCACCACATGTGTCTGCACACATGGAGGAGCACCCAAGCCAACCATCTGTCCGCACATTGCGGCGCGGACATTTGAGTGGGAGATTCTCCCATGACCAAAATATGGCATTGGCTAGTGGCCTTACATTATACTATGACGAGCTCTATGGGAGCAAATCAAAACACACCACTAAGCAGCGCAAGATGGAATTGTTTGAAACCATCCTACGACAAGTAAATGCAGCGGGGGAAGAGAGGAAAGATGTTGGACAAATCCAGAAGAAAATTTCGGATCTCAAATATGCTGTACGTCAAAAAGAAATTAAAAGGCATAATTACAGGTAAATAAATGATGTCTCCAAATGTAATGATTAGGATGTACTGTATGCACCTTTTCTGGGTACCAAACTATTTTTTCATTTCAGCATGAAAACTGGAGGTGGCTTTCCAACCAAACTGGAGTTTACACCTGCTGAGGAGATTGTGCTGGGCCTTCTCCATCCTGTCGCGGTCGGTGGCCATGCGGGTCTAAGGGACACAGACTCACCGACCCGTACACAAGGTGAGTACTCTTAATCTGCATGTTTGCCTGTTTGCCCAGAAAATTAAAGTTCACTAGTACCAAGATGACGGTATGGCCCTATGGTGTGGCTTGCTTGGCCTCGCACTACTGTGCCTGTTTGTGTCCTGTTTTGGTCCCTGTGAATCAGGCATTTTGGATTACAGACATTATGTAAAAGAACAATTAACACTAATTATGTGTGAAGGAAGGAAGTTTATGAAGAAAAGTGATATATTTTGACTCAATCACAAAACACACATCATTAGGGATGTGTTGGCTATTTGTTGTGTGAGTTGTGTTTGAGGTAACAATTTAATTCAACACCCCCAAACATATCTGACCTAGAGCAGCGAGACTCAACTGGCGGGCCGGGGTCCCAATGCGGACCTTGCCACCAGATTCCCAGACCCCTGCCCAGACAGCCCTGCACTCAATTACTTCTGTGTTGACGTGCTCAGAGCTGCCCCCTTGATCGGCGATGTAGTGGTTGGTCTCCTGGCCAATGTCATGGCTCCATGAAACCTAGCATTGCAATATGAAGTACTGCACAGGAAGTGGCATTGCAAGGTACACACTAACTTGGTGCATCATTCTCTTTGTCCAATCCTGTCCCGCTGCCCCAGCTCTGCCCCATCTGCCCCTGTCCCACCATCTGCCCCCCCCCCCCCCCACATCAGCCCCATCCATTCCTAACAGATTTGCTCCATCCATCCCATCACCATCCATTCCTGTCCTCCCAGCTTTATCCATCCAATCCCTGTCCCCTCAGCTCTGCCCCATCCAGCCCAGCAAGGGCAAGCAGCCTTTATTAGTTTGCACTTGGCAATCTCTAGCCCCTCCCCCAGTGTGCTGATTTCTAACTAGACACCCCCTGCGACAGCCCCATGCCCGGACCTTCACCTCTCACCGGATACCTTTAAATGGACCTTTACAAGAAGTGGTTGAGTACCCCTGACCTAGAGAATGGTAGTCAAACTCAAAATAGTTGCTCTGCAAGTTGTATGCTGACTGGGTACACTTCCTGACTTCAAACTGAGGTCAGTTAGCAGTTTACTCGATCCATTGCACATATGTTAAATTGAGTGTATTTTACCAATTGGACCCATTGCTGTAGAGTTGCTTAATATTAGAAATAGTGGCTTGTTTTAGTACGTACCCAAACAATGCTTATGTGTGTGTTTACCTTGTTTTGTTTTCTCTTCTTCAGCCCAGCATGACCCCTCAGCAAGTGTAAACTCACCCCCCAGTTTGATTATGCCTACCAGGTCCGTACAGCATAGGAGCCCAGATCCGAGTTTTCCGGTAAGTTTATTTAGTACCCAAAATACTAACAAGTGCTTAAGCATGTGTTAAACTGATGTAATCCTAATTTGGGACGCCAACTTAACCTTTTTTTTTCTATGTCCCTACAGACCCACACACTCATGGAAGAGATCCAGGAAATGGAGGAAGATGATGTATCCCTGCTGGCCACGTCCGATGACCTCCCCCTGGGTCCCAATCTGCAACTGCTCCCTAATGTTTCTCTGGCCAATCCTCAGCAGCAGTGAATCTGCATCCATTGTGCATGCACATGGGGAGACTGACACAACAGTCCCCAGTGTTCACTCTGCTGCTGAGGATTTGCCAAGCATGCCTGTTGCTGTTGAGGGGACGACACAACGCGGCATGGCACGCCCAAGAGCCAGGGTAATTGTGCGGCGGACTCCATTACGCCGCCGCACAATTCCCCAGGGTAGGCACAGTGCCCTGCTTGATTTATGGAACCAAGAGAGGGACTCTTTTGAGGCACAGCTCGTAACTGAGCGGGAGGAAAGGCATGCCGATATGGTGAACCTAACTACCACCTTACAGGGCATCCTCGCGGAGTTTCGCACCCTCAACAGCAACATGGTCACTGCAAGTAATGGCATCCAGTCAGCCATGGCTGAGATGACCAATATGCAGAGAAACATTATGGAGCAGTTGCAAATTCACAATGCAACCATGGCCCAGGTTAGGTCCCATCCCCATGGACCTCCACCTGGGTTTTATGGGCAGCCACCCTATTAATCCATGAATGTGTGGGACATCTTTTCTCTTCCCCCCCGCTGTATTTACTTGTCCTTTGAGGTTTCAAACAATCCATTTTGTGTTTCACATGCAGGTTGTGTTTTGTATTTGCTCCCATAGAGCTCCTTAGAGTAATGATTAAGGCCACTAGCCAATGCCATAGGTCTATGTGCTGTCTAGTTGGCAACTATCATGTGCCAATTATGGCTTTTGACATTTGTTTGGTTTGTGCTCCTCCTGTTTGCAGACATGTTTGTGTGACATTATGGCCATGCCCTAATATCCCTTGGCACAGGCTATATTAATGACTGGACTAGGCTGGCCTTTGGACTGGGTGTCCTTGTTTGGTTGTGCCACTCTCTTCCAGGTGTAGATGTGGTAGATTTAATTTTAATACCTTATTTTTTTTTGAGCCACAGTTGTATGTGGATTTTTATTTGTTATGCACCACCAATCAAAGTGCAAAAAGTAAAAAAAATTCAAACTTACTATACTTGTTGCGTTTTGAGTTGAAACACATTTAACATCACCTTGGGCTAAAGCAGATACATTTTTGGTTAAGAGGTGTAAAAATGCAAAGATCAATCTAAGTAAACACCAGGAAAAACATTAGGCAACAATTAAGGGAAATTGTGTATTTATTTAAGGTCATGCCACATTACAGCCAAACAAATATTTGAAAATAAAGGCAAATACACACACACAGAATGGTAAACAAAAAAAAGGCTTTAACTAAAATGCTGCAAGATCAAATTTGCTCGCACTGATTGGCCAGACTCACTGGGTGGGCCAACATAATTGTCACCATCATCTTCTCGGGCTGTAGAGGGCAGAACATCAACATAACGGGGGACACGTTCTTGAATGGCAAAATTATGCAGAACTGCACATGCCATTATGATGTCTATCACTTTGTCAGGAGCATATTGCAGGGCGCCCCCGGTATGGTCCAAACAACGAAAACGTGTCTTCAACAGTCCAAATGCCCTCTCAACAACAGCCCTGGTCTTGCGGTGCGCACGATTATAGGCTTCCTGAGAGGCATCCTGGGGCCGCAGCACAGGCGTCATGAGCCACGGGAGAAGTGGGTAACCGGAATCACCTTAACAAGACAATTAAATAACAAAAATTAACACATTGCAAGACAACAAACACAAACAATTTGCCAGATATCAAAATGAGGTAAGCTAAAGGGCCAAAAAAGACACCCAGGGTACATTAGAAAAACACTATTGGGCCAAATGTAGTACATAACTAAAAATGCAGCTTAAATAAAGTCAAAAATTACAAAACATCTGCACGGACAAGGCTGTTTAGAAATATGTTTTTGATTCTGGCTTTGCAAATGTTACAATTAGGATGCTGCTGAGGGGCCCACACCATTTAGATAAAGAATGCACTGTATGCAGTTTAAGTCCACTTTGGCGTTGCAAGACCAATACTACAAAAGGGCCAAAAAATAGCAGATACTTCGGGACAATCTGCTACCCAATATATTTTGGGACATGGAAGTTACAGACATCCTAACCAAAGTTATCAAAAAAACAGAAGCACAAAGGGAGCAAAGCGTTTGGTTGAAAACCAAAATACAATCCACAAAAGCCCCCCCCAAAAAATGCTGGTTCGTTTTCCTGACAAGAATTATAAAGCTAAAATAGGCAAACAATACAGATTCCTGGGAAATATCGGTAACCAAAAATAGGACACACTTACCAAGCAGCCATGCACCCGAAAATTCCCCAGACTCAAATCTCCTAAACAAACCAGATCGTCTCAGGATATAGGAGTCATGCGACGATCCAGGGTAGCCGGCAAGGACACTCAGGAAACGCATGTCCGGCCCCACCACAGCCTGGACATTAAGGGAGTGTCCCATTTTTCGATTCCTTAAGGCAAAAACAAAAAAAATGGGTAAGTGATAAGGGCCAAAAAATTTTTGAAAAAATACATGTCTGCACACAAATTCAAACAACAAATGAGAAGCCTAAATAAAGCATGTACACAAAAGTACCAACAAAAATATGCTGCCGCCAAGGAAAATAGGTTACATTACACGTTGGGCCCCATAATAACCCAAACCCAAAATATATACCTATATATATATTCGTCGGATGCCCTAGGTACGAGTGCCACATGTGTGCAGTCAACAGCACCAATGACGTTGGGCATGTCGGCCACATTATAAAAACCAAGCTTAATGGCGTTTCTGGCTGCCATATCATCCGGGAAAAAAATATATTTGGGAGTTATGGCAGCCATGCCTTCCAAAAATTTAGAGAGTGCGCGGCTCAGCGTAGGCTGGGACATCCCCACGGAGAGGGCACCCAGCCTCTGGAACGAGCCGTTCGCCAAAAATTGCAGGCAGCCAAGCATCTTGGTCATACCTGAAATTGCCTGCCCCTTCCTTGTGGTGCGGGCTAACCATGGCCGCAGCTCACTATATAATTTATGGAGGGAAGCGCGATTAAGCCTGGTCAGCTCAAACAGCTCAACATCATTCATGCTATCGATGTTCATGCGACGACGCAGGGGCAATCTGCTCTCAGACATCCGGATCAAATCGATGCCAAAAAGCATAAGCCCTTGATGTGCCACAAACTCGCTCCTCTCCATCCTACTCCCGAGGCCAAATAGCTGCCGGCAAACATTTCGGGAAGCAGCTCTTTAATGGGCTTCAAAACAATTAGCAATCACCTCTCTGAATTGGTCGCAAGACCATGTGAAGCACGTAAAAAATAGGATCGGATCTAAAAAATACGATTTGGACGGGAAAAACACACGAACTAACGCAAAATATACGATTGGCGTCCGGAAAGCGTATGTTCATATACGTCTATGCGCGAACGTTCGTGCGAATACGAAATGGCCAAAAAAAAAGGAAAAAATGACAAACACCCACCCAAACTTACGATTCTCGATACGAAATCAATTAACTTTTGCTCTTTGAATCGAGGGGATTGGGTCATCTGCCTCGTTCAGGTATTTAAAGCGGACGTTCACTCTGATTCAGAGTCTGGTCTTATGTTATATGTTTCACACACCATGTACATACAGATAGCCAACATTACAAATCAGGCCACCTGCCTGGCATGTTATGATGGTTTGAACCTCCAAGATGTCGGCTTATGTAAAATGCCTTCTTTGCAGGCAGCCTGCAAACAGGAAGTTCATGCAAACTGTAAGTGTGTGTGCTGCTCGGCATTCTTGGACTGATGACCTTCCCATGACCACAGCTCTGCTGTGTCTGAACAAAGCACAGCTATAACCCACCCCCCTGTACCTTATCCCACTCACCTCTCCTCAGTAAGTGTGATGCTTCTGAGTACAGATGGCTGCGCGCATCTCTTAAATTCTTGAGCAGAGTTTCAGGCCAGTGGAGGCAAGACTAATAAGTTATTGGCTTCAAATGGACCATTTGGAAATGTCATAGGCTGTGTACTGGTTTTTTAGGTTTTATTGCTTTTTAGTCAATCACGCTGAAGGCCCGGTTTCTGTCTTTTTGCCCGCGTGTGTGGCTTGCCGTTGTGTTTTGATGTCTTAGGCAAACAGTGGTCCTCAAACATCCGCATCAAGGTCCGAGACAGGCCAGGTTTGACAGCTAGCCACGCTACTCCACAGGTTAATTAACTGTTGCTAAGCCAGAGCAATTGCCCGAATTAGGACATCAGCATAGAGAGGTGAAAACGTGGCCTGTCTCGGCCCTTGAGGATGAAGTGTGAGGAGCCTGTTCTAAAACATTAAGATCCCCAAAACTAGTTCCAACCGCATCATTTACATTTAGTACATCAGTCAGTATTAGCTTAAAAGGCAGAGCAAGGCACTTACCAGCATGAGGATCTCTTCCTGTTGACGGGTGAAGATAGTGGGCGCCATCTTTATGCTTCTTCAAGGCAGCAGATAAGTGAAACCCCAGCGGTTTCCTGGTTCCGCACGAACGTACGTCCGTACGAGCGCGTAGTCGTGCGCATAGGCGTCAGACGCTGGGCGCATGATTTAAAGGTCCCTGCACCCAAAGCTCATTCTCTTTGAGCTTTTTGAGAAAATGGCACCCAAAAAGGCAGCAGCTAAATGCGCCCAGCCAAGGCAGACCTCTGAGGGCCCAACCACCAGGTCCCAGCAACGACCCAAGAAGCAAAGGGCCCAGAAGGCAAGTACCACCTCGGCCCCACCAAGGGACACTGGACCCTCCCTTTCCCAAAAAAGGGCCCCAAAGGCACGTGCCCCTGCGGCCAAAAAACAGGCCACAGCAGCCACCACCACCTCTGCCCCCAGAAGAGGCCGCCCAAGGGAGCCCACACCACCCATGCTTTCAAGCCGGGCACTTAGCCAACCCAGGCCCCACAGCAGGGCCCGAAGCCCATCCAGGCCCCGCAGAAGGGCCCGAAGCCCATCCAGCCCGCGCAGCAGGGCCCGAAGCCCATCCAGGCCCCACAGCAGGGCCCGAAGCCCATCCAGGCCGCGCAGAAGGGCCCGAAGCCCATCCAGCCCGCGCAGCAGGGCCCGAAGCCCATCCAGGCCCCACAGCAGGGCCCGAAGCCCATCCAGGCCCCACAGCAGGGCCCGAAGACCATCCAGGCCCCACAGCAGGGCCCGAAGCCCATCCAGGCCGCGCAGAAGGGCCCGAAGCCCATCCAGCCCGCGCAGCAGGGCCCGAAGCCCATCCAGGCCCCACAGCAGGGCCCGAAGCCCATCCAGGCCGTGCAGAAGGGCCCGAAGCCCATCCAGGCCCCACAGCAGGGCCCGAAGCCCATCCAGGCCCCACAGCAGGGCCCGAAGCCCATCCAGGCCCCACAGCAGGGCCCAAAGCCCATCCAGGCCCCACAGCAGGGCCCGAAGTCCATCCAGGCCCCACAGCAGGGCCCGAAGACCATCCAGGCCCCACAGCAGGGCCCGAAGCCCATCCAGGCCGCGCAGAAGGGCCCGAAGCCCATCCAGGCCCCACAGCAGGGCCCGAAGCCCATCCAGGCCCCACAGCAGGGCCCGAAGCCCATCCAGGCCGCGCAGAAGGGCCCGAAGCCCATCCAGCCCGCGCAGCAGGGCCCGAAGCCCAAGACCTGGCACCAGCCGGGAACAGAGCCCCCGACCTGGCACCAGCCGGGAACAGAGCCCCCCAAGAGGCCAAAGAATGGACATCATCCGGACCACATCTACACCTGGAAGTTCGGTGGCCAGCCACGCAAGAACACCCAGTCCCTTGGCCAGTCCAGTCCAGTCATTGGGAAGCCAGCAATCCTTCCATTCCCCTACCCAGCCCCAGGCCATAATGTCACCACATGTGTCTGCACACATGGAGGAGCACCCAAGCCAACCATCTGTCCGCACATTGCGGCGCGGACATTTGAGTGGGAGATTCTCCCATGACCAAAATATGGCATTGGCTAGTGGCCTTACATTATACTATGACGAGCTCTATGGGAGCAAATCAAAACACACCACTAAGCAGCGCAAGATGGAATTGTTTGAAACCATCCTACGACAAGTAAATGCAGCGGGGGAAGAGAGGAAAGATGTTGGACAAATCCAGAAGAAAATTTCGGATCTCAAATATGCTGTACGTCAAAAAGAAATTAAAAGGCATAATTACAGGTAAATAAATGATGTCTCCAAATGTAATGATTAGGATGTACTGTATGCACCTTTTCTGGGTACCAAACTATTTTTTCATTTCAGCATGAAAACTGGAGGTGGCTTTCCAACCAAACTGGAGTTTACACCTGCTGAGGAGATTGTGCTGGGCCTTCTCCATCCTGTCGCGGTCGGTGGCCATGCGGGTCTAAGGGACACAGACTCACCGACCCGTACACAAGGTGAGTACTCTTAATCTGCATGTTTGCCTGTTTGCCCAGAAAATTAAAGTTCACTAGTACCAAGATGACGGTATGGCCCTATGGTGTGGCTTGCTTGGCCTCGCACTACTGTGCCTGTTTGTGTCCTGTTTTGGTCCCTGTGAATCAGGCATTTTGGATTACAGACATTATGTAAAAGAACAATTAACACTAATTATGTGTGAAGGAAGGAAGTTTATGAAGAAAAGTGATATATTTTGACTCAATCACAAAACACACATCATTAGGGATGTGTTGGCTATTTGTTGTGTGAGTTGTGTTTGAGGTAACAATTTAATTCAACACCCCCAAACATATCTGACCTAGAGCAGCGAGACTCAACTGGCGGGCCGGGGTCCCAATGCGGACCTTGCCACCAGATTCCCAGACCCCTGCCCAGACAGCCCTGCACTCAATTACTTCTGTGTTGACGTGCTCAGAGCTGCCCCCTTGATCGGCGATGTAGTGGTTGGTCTCCTGGCCAATGTCATGGCTCCATGAAACCTAGCATTGCAATATGAAGTACTGCACAGGAAGTGGCATTGCAAGGTACACACTAACTTGGTGCATCATTCTCTTTGTCCAATCCTGTCCCGCTGCCCCAGCTCTGCCCCATCTGCCCCTGTCCCACCATCTGCCCCCCCCCCCCCCCACATCAGCCCCATCCATTCCTAACAGATTTGCTCCATCCATCCCATCACCATCCATTCCTGTCCTCCCAGCTTTATCCATCCAATCCCTGTCCCCTCAGCTCTGCCCCATCCAGCCCAGCAAGGGCAAGCAGCCTTTATTAGTTTGCACTTGGCAATCTCTAGCCCCTCCCCCAGTGTGCTGATTTCTAACTAGACACCCCCTGCGACAGCCCCATGCCCGGACCTTCACCTCTCACCGGATACCTTTAAATGGACCTTTACAAGAAGTGGTTGAGTACCCCTGACCTAGAGAATGGTAGTCAAACTCAAAATAGTTGCTCTGCAAGTTGTATGCTGACTGGGTACACTTCCTGACTTCAAACTGAGGTCAGTTAGCAGTTTACTCGATCCATTGCACATATGTTAAATTGAGTGTATTTTACCAATTGGACCCATTGCTGTAGAGTTGCTTAATATTAGAAATAGTGGCTTGTTTTAGTACGTACCCAAACAATGCTTATGTGTGTGTTTACCTTGTTTTGTTTTCTCTTCTTCAGCCCAGCATGACCCCTCAGCAAGTGTAAACTCACCCCCCAGTTTGATTATGCCTACCAGGTCCGTACAGCATAGGAGCCCAGATCCGAGTTTTCCGGTAAGTTTATTTAGTACCCAAAATACTAACAAGTGCTTAAGCATGTGTTAAACTGATGTAATCCTAATTTGGGACGCCAACTTAACCTTTTTTTTTCTATGTCCCTACAGACCCACACACTCATGGAAGAGATCCAGGAAATGGAGGAAGATGATGTATCCCTGCTGGCCACGTCCGATGACCTCCCCCTGGGTCCCAATCTGCAACTGCTCCCTAATGTTTCTCTGGCCAATCCTCAGCAGCAGTGAATCTGCATCCATTGTGCATGCACATGGGGAGACTGACACAACAGTCCCCAGTGTTCACTCTGCTGCTGAGGATTTGCCAAGCATGCCTGTTGCTGTTGAGGGGACGACACAACGCGGCATGGCACGCCCAAGAGCCAGGGTAATTGTGCGGCGGACTCCATTACGCCGCCGCACAATTCCCCAGGGGAGGCACAGTGCCCTGCTTGATTTATGGAACCAAGAGAGGGACTCTTTTGAGGCACAGCTCGTAACTGAGCGGGAGGAAAGGCATGCCGATATGGTGAACCTAACTACCACCTTACAGGGCATCCTCGCGGAGTTTCGCACCCTCAACAGCAACATGGTCACTGCAAGTAATGGCATCCAGTCAGCCATGGCTGAGATGACCAATATGCAGAGAAACATTATGGAGCAGTTGCAAATTCACAATGCAACCATGGCCCAGGTTAGGTCCCATCCCCATGGACCTCCACCTGGGTTTTATGGGCAGCCACCCTATTAATCCATGAATGTGTGGGACATCTTTTCTCTTCCCCCCCACTGTATTTACTTGTCCTTTGAGGTTTCAAACAATCCATTTTGTGTTTCACATGCAGGTTGTGTTTTGTATTTGCTCCCATAGAGCTCCTTAGAGTAATGATTAAGGCCACTAGCCAATGCCATAGGTCTATGTGCTGTCTAGTTGGCAACTATCATGTGCCAATTATGGCTTTTGACATTTGTTTGGTTTGTGCTCCTCCTGTTTGCAGACATGTTTGTGTGACATTATGGCCATGCCCTAATATCCCTTGGCACAGGCTATATTAATGACTGGACTAGGCTGGCCTTTGGACTGGGTGTCCTTGTTTGGTTGTGCCACTCTCTTCCAGGTGTAGATGTGGTAGATTTAATGTTAATACCTTATTTTTTTTTGAGCCACAGTTGTATGTGGATTTTTATTTGTTATGCACCACCAATCAAAGTGCAAAAAGTAAAAAAAATTCAAACTTACTATACTTGTTGCGTTTTGAGTTGAAACACATTTAACATCACCTTGGGCTAAAGCAGATACATTTTTGGTTAAGAGGTGTAAAAATGCAAAGATCAATCTAAGTAAACACCAGGAAAAACATTAGGCAACAATTAAGGGAAATTGTGTATTTATTTAAGGTCATGCCACATTACAGCCAAACAAATATTTGAAAATAAAGGCAAATACACACACACAGAATGGTAAACAAAAAAAAGGCTTTAACTAAAATGCTGCAAGATCAAATTTGCTCGCACTGATTGGCCAGACTCACTGGGTGGGCCAACATAATTGTCACCATCATCTTCTCGGGCTGTAGAGGGCAGAACATCAACATAACGGGGGACACGTTCTTGAATGGCAAAATTATGCAGAACTGCACATGCCATTATGATGTCTATCACTTTGTCAGGAGCATATTGCAGGGCGCCCCCGGTATGGTCCAAACAACGAAAACGTGTCTTCAACAGTCCAAATGCCCTCTCAACAACAGCCCTGGTCTTGCGGTGCGCACGATTATAGGCTTCCTGAGAGGCATCCTGGGGCCGCAGCACAGGCGTCATGAGCCACGGGAGAAGTGGGTAACCGGAATCACCTTAACAAGACAATTAAATAACAAAAATTAACACATTGCAAGACAACAAACACAAACAATTTGCCAGATATCAAAATGAGGTAAGCTAAAGGGCCAAAAAAGACACCCAGGGTACATTAGAAAAAACACTATTGGGCCAAATGTAGTACATAACTAAAAATGCAGCTTAAATAAAGTCAAAAATTACAAAACATCTGCACGGACAAGGCTGTTTAGAAATATGTTTTTGATTCTGGCTTTGCAAATGTTACAATTAGGATGCTGCTGAGGGGCCCACATCATTTAGATAAAGAATGCACTGTATGCAGTTTAAGTCCACTTTGGCGTTGCAAGACCAATACTACAAAAGGGCCAAAAAATAGCAGATACTTCGGGACAATCTGCTACCCAATATATTTTGGGACATGGAAGTTACAGACATCCTAACCAAAGTTATCAAAAAAACAGAAGCACAAAGGGAGCAAAGCGTTTGGTTGAAAACCAAAATACAATCCACAAAAGCCCCCCCCAAAAAATGCTGGTTCGTTTTCCTGACAAGAATTATAAAGCTAAAATAGGCAAACAATACAGATTCCTGGGAAATATCGGTAACCAAAAATAGGACACACTTACCAAGCAGCCATGCACCCGAAAATTCCCCAGACTCAAATCTCCTAAACAAACCAGATCGTCTCAGGATATAGGAGTCGTGCGACGATCCAGGGTAGCCGGCAAGGACACTCAGGAAACGCATGTCCGGCCCCACCACGGCCTGGACATTAAGGGAGTGTCCCATTTTTCGATTCCTTAAGGCAAAAACAAAAAAAATGGGTAAGTGATAAGGGCCAAAAAATTTTTGAAAAAATACATGTCTGCACACAAATTCAAACAACAAATGAGAAGCCTAAATAAAGCATGTACACAAAAGTACCAACAAAAATATGCTGCCGCCAAGGAAAATAGGTTACATTACACGTTGGGCCCCATAATAACCCAAACCCAAAATATATACCTATATATATATTCGTCGGATGCCCTAGGTACGAGTGCCACATGTGTGCAGTCAACAGCACCAATGACGTTGGGCATGTCGGCCACATTATAAAAACCAAGCTTAATGGCGTTTCTGGCTGCCATATCATCCGGGAAAAAAATATATTTGGGAGTTATGGCAGCCATGCCTTCCAAAAATTTAGAGAGTGCGCGGCTCAGCGTAGGCTGGGACATCCCCACGGAGAGGGCACCCAGCCTCTGGAACGAGCCGTTCGCCAAAAATTGCAGGCAGCCAAGCATCTTGGTCATACCTGAAATTGCCTGCCCCTTCCTTGTGGTGCGGTCTAACCATGGCCGCAGCTCACTATATAATTTATGGAGGGAAGCGCGATTAAGCCTGGTCAGCTCAAACAGCTCAACATCATTCATGCTATCGATGTTCATGCGACGACGCAGGGGCAATCTGCTCTCAGACATCCGGATCAAATCGATGCCAAAAAGCATAAGCCCTTGATGTGCCACAAACTCGCTCCTCTCCATCCTACTCCCGAGGCCAAATAGCTGCCGGCAAACATTTCGGGAAGCAGCTCTTTAATGGGCTTCAAAACAATTAGCAATCACCTCTCTGAATTGGTCGCAAGACCATGTGAAGCACGTAAAAAATAGGATCGGATCTAAAAAATACGATTTGGACGGGAAAAACACACGAACTAACGCAAAATATACGATTGGCGTCCGGAAAGCGTATGTTCATATACGTCTATGCGCGAACGTTCGTGCGAATACGAAATGGCCAAAAAAAAAGGAAAAAATGACAAACACCCACCCAAACTTACGATTCTCGATACGAAATCAATTAACTTTTGCTCTTTGAATCGAGGGGATTGGGTCATCTGCCTCGTTCAGGTATTTTAACCACTGTTGCCATTAAAACTGCCTAGGCCCTATTGAACTAAAATGCTTTCTTCTGCCTACCTAATGGAAACAATGCTCAATCCAGTCAGAAATAAAGAAAGATTCACTTCTTTATGGCAAGGCTGCACATTTCACTTTGCTTGTCAGCATGGTGCCATATTAACTCTCAGCCCACATCTAGGGATGATGACAGGTGCAAAGAGCACTTACAATAGATCATGGGTCAAATCTTGATGGGTTAATACAATGACTTTATATTAGGTCATGTCTGGATTAGGCCAGCCACTGGTGCTCACCTTCTAGCAGTCGCATTCTAAAGCTTCGTCTACATTACTGCAACATGTGTCATGCTCTAAGGTCAGTTCAACAAGATTAAAAAAGTAGTGGCTGCCACCCAAACCACTGTCCTTGGTCATTGCTGGTGCCATCCTTGGCTGTTTCTGGCATTGGTTGGTGATTAAATATAACTATGTTGATGCATCCAAATAACTACA
The DNA here is from genome assembly GCA_027917425.1 of Gastrophryne carolinensis. Taxonomy (NCBI): domain Eukaryota; kingdom Metazoa; phylum Chordata; class Amphibia; order Anura; family Microhylidae; genus Gastrophryne; species Gastrophryne carolinensis. The sequence continues at coordinate 462,451,111 of CM051235.1, forward strand.
GAACCAGTTGCAGCTGTTCTCTTTACTTAATGTTGTTATTCTTATCAGAGAAATGCAACTCCTTAGCAAAACTACTTACCACTCCCCGCTGTATACTTTCCAGAATACAAATACCAATAAATAAAACCAGTAAAAGTTTCATATGTAGCAGATTACAACTGTCACCTGCTATCTGAATGTAAGGTGTACTGTAAATCCAGCTCTATCAGTGGGGACTATACAAGCAAACAGACATATTCTAAGTATGTCACACACCCTGCTTCAAGATATTCATTACCTGTGGGTAGTATGGTCCTGTAGAGGGCAGTATGGTCCTGTAGAGGGCTTCTGCAAAGATGATTGGAGGAAAGAAAGCCCCTCCCAATCCATAAGTACCTGGGACCTCCCACTCATTACCCAGTCTTCATCTCTGCAGACGGCGAGCAAGCAGCAGATGATATCTCCTCCTTGCACAGGGGGACTTTAAGGTAGCCGGGTCTACTCCCGGCCTATATATATTTTTATTTCCGTTCGGACTCTTTATTCCCTTTATTAATATATAGCTATTTAAATGCCTCCCAGTCTTGACTGCTGTCCGAGCGAGGGTATAACAGCACCTCAGGTGCTCAGGAGCTATGCTCCACCGCGAGACCCTATAAAGAGGGTAGGCGGTTATACCGGGTTGGTGACTCCGGTTTGGGATGCCCTGTCCAAGAGTTTAATTTTCCCCTTAAATGGCCTATTCCCCCTTTTTTAGTTGTGTGGAGGCCTCTTATTCAGCTTCTGGTGTTTTTCTATGGGGGCGCCTGGAAAATAGATTTATTTGAAATGTTTGTTTAAAATGTTTACTTTTCTGGTATGAATAGTTATAATGTAAACTTGTTGCAATCTTTTTTGCTGACAGACACTGGATTTTTACCTCAGAGCTGAGGGGAGGATTTCTCCCCTCACGCTCTTCAGTGAGGGGGCCGGGCCGGCCCTTCGGTATGAGGCCGCAGCCCGCGCCCTTTAGGAGTTTGGAGCTGGTAGCGTGACCGAGCGGGGAGCAGCTCCGCTTGTTATGCGGGCTGCTACCGGCTCTATTATGCGCCCGGTGCCGCGGCTGCCTGCGGCACCGGTGCGCGAGTGTTAATGGAGGGGAGCTTCCCCTCACGTCTGACAGACACTGTGCTGGGTTTTTTTCCTCAGAGCTGAGACAGGTGCTGGATTTTACCTTCAGCTTATTCAGCTTCTGGTGTTTTTCTATGGGGGCGCCTGGAAAATAGATTTATTTGAAATGTTTGTTTAAAATGTTTACTTTTCTGGTATGAATAGTTATAATGTAAACTTGTTGCAATCTTTTTTGCTGACAGACTCTGGATTTTACCTCAGAGCTGAGGGGAGGACTTCTCCCCTCACGCTCTTCAGTGAGGGGGCGGGGCCGGGCCTTCGGTATGAGGCCGCAGCCCGCGCCCTTTAGGAGTTTGGAGCTGCTGGGCGGAGCCTTGCAGCGCGCGATCCACGCTGGCCACGCCCCCCTGCTGCGTCTCCCGCTCTGATCTGTGTTACCTCAGGCAGAGGACACAGTGTATTGGCGCCCAAAGACTCAGTGAGTGGCCCTGCGGCCGTTGCTTATCTGTACATATTTGCATATATATATGTATATATATATAGGTATAATAGATATAGGTTTATATAGGGAGAACCTCTTACTGTCTTTTTCTATGTTTTTCAGGCTGAACTGCCAGGAATTTTTTCAGGTTTCTCCTGGTCCTAGAGTACCTGGGTACTTTTGTTATTTATTACAAAACCTCCCACTTGGACAATATAAGGGCATCCCGGGTTGCTTAATAGTGTAATTCCCTCACTCATAGCGACTATTCAAGTTCACCTTATGGAGGCATCCCAAGATTCCAGGCTCCCCTCGGGACAATCCCGGAAGTGTATGGATTGTGGGGTATCCCTAACAGGGGATGATTTTTTCCTATGTATATCATGTGCACAGCAGACTATTACACGGCAGTCCGGTCCCCAGGCATCTGGGTCAGCGCAGCCGGCTTCATCCTCTCCCCCTCCCGCTTTGACCCGTGCCCCGTGTGAGATTGCCACGGGGGGGCAGTCGCAATCTGATGTGTGTGCCAGGTTGGCCAGTATTGAAAAATTCATTTCCTCCACGGTTGCCAAGAAAGCACCGGCTAAGAGGAAGCATTTATCACCGGTTAATCATTTTGAATATGATGATGACGAGGACGGCCTGGATTGGTCAGATTATTCCCCTCTAGAAGAAGGGGAATTATTTGAGGATTCAGATATTTCTGATGATCAGCAATTTGTTGGTGCTGATTCCGATTGGAGCTCAGGGACTTCCTTGGATACTCCTAATGTTCTGACTCAGATGTTTGAGGTGCTTGCTATCTCGCCTCCGGCGGAGGTTCCTCAACAGCAAGGGGAGTTTTATGACGAATCCAAGCCGCGGTTGGAATTCCCTAATCAAAAGCATTTTGATAATATTATTTCTAAGGAATGGGAAAGGCCTGCCCGGCTCCCAGGCATTCCCCAAAGTTGGGATAAGAGGTATCCTTTTCCAGTGGATACGGTTAAGCGCTGGGCGTCTCCCCCCGAGGTGGACGCCCCTATTTTGGGGTTATCCAACTCAGCCGTATTGAACAACCCTGATTGTTCCTCTCTTAAGGATGGTGAGGATAAACGCATTGACCAGATGGCTTGTCATGGTTTTGCCAGTATTGGGGCAGCAATAAGGCCTGTTTGTGCCTCATCGCTGTTGGTGGTGGCTACCAGAAAGGTGGTCAGGAATTTGTTATCCTCCTCCGGTTTGAATCCGGACAGTGAGGAATTTCGTGAACTAAAACAATGTGAGGGGTTTTTGTCCTTCATGGTGGCCGCTTTGGATGATTCCTTGATGATGAGTAGTAGAGCCTCTGCTCTAATGGTTACTATCAGGCGTTCAATTTGGTTACGCCAGTGGGCGGCTGACTTTGGGTCAAAAAAGTCACTAACAGCTCTTCCCTTCGTTGGGTTACGGCTCTTTGGAGACAAGCTGGATGCCGTGGCCAAGGGGGGCAAACTACCTCAACGCAAGAAGCAACGTCGCCCCTTTCGAGGAGCGTCTTCCTTCACTCCTTCCTTTCGGGGATCTAGAGCAGGAAGAGGTTTCGCCTTCCCTTCTACAAGGGGAAATTCCTGGAATAGGGGCAGAGGACGTGCCCGTTCAGGATACAGTTGGGGCTCAAAACCCAAACCCGTGGCCAAGCCCGCTCAACAATGAGGGGGCGCCCTCACCCGTGCGGGTGGGGGGACGGCTACAGCACTTCTCCCAGGTCTGGAACCGAGAGGTCTCGGACAGGTGGATCAGGGAAGTGGTGTCTTCCGGCTACAAGCTGGAGTTCGAGTCCTACCCTCCCCCGCGTTTCCTCAGGTCTCGGGTGTCCCCGGAGGCACTGGCTGCGCAGCAGCTCCGGGCGGCAGTATCGAGTCTTCTGGAAATGGCAGTCATTTGCCCAGTTCCCTCATTAGACCGGGGTCGGGGTTTTTACTCAAATCTGTTCACGGTCCCCAAAAAGGATGGCTCCGTCCGGCCCATACTGGACCTAAAGATTCTCAACAAGTTCGTCAGACTGCGAAGGTTTCGCATGGAAACGTTGCGCTCGGCTATTCATTCTCTTCGTCAGGGGGACTTCATGACGTCCATAGACATTCAGGACGCTTACCTCCATGTTCCCATTTTTCCCGCACACCAGAGGTTTCTGAGGTTCGCGGTGGAGGATCGGCACTTTCAGTTTGTAGCTCTTCCCTTCGGTCTCACCACAGCTCCAAGAGTTTTCACCAAGGTGCTTGCTGGGGTGATGGCTCTCCTCAGAGCGCAGGGGATTCGCATTGTGCCATATCTGGACGATCTCCTCATCATGGCACCGTCATTCAGCCAGGCAGAATTGGACACCAGGATGGTAATATCCACTCTGGAGAGGTTCGGCTGGGTGATCAACTACCCCAAGTCCTCCCTACACCCGTCCAGGACAGTATCCTTTCTGGGAATGTCTCTGGATACAGATCTGGCCAGAGTTTTCCTTCCTCAGTCCAAGGTTCTTCTGATTCAGGAGTTGGTTCGGTCGCTCATGTCCATGCCTCGACCGTCCATCCGTCTAGGGATGAGACTGGTGGGTTTGATGGTGGCCTCATTCGAGGCGGTTCCCTTTGCTCAGTTTCACACAAGGACACTTCAGCTCCATCTGTTATCGGTCTGGAACAGGTCTCCTCAGTCGCTGGATCATCTTTTTCAGATGTCTCCCCGGGTTCGCCGCTCGCTTCGGTGGTGGCTGAACTCAACCAACCTACTGAGGGGCAGATCCTTTCGGACTCCTCAGTGGGAGATAGTCACTACGGATGCCAGCCTCTCAGGATGGGGGGGCTTTTGGAAGGATCTGCAAGTTCAGGGTTTGTGGAGTCCCCTGGAAGCTCACGAGTCTATCAATGTTCTGGAATTGAGGGCCATCAGGTTGGTTCTTTGTCATTTGACTCATCAACTGCGAGACTTGCCGGTCCAGGTCAGGTCGGACAATCGGACGGCGGTGGCCTACATCAATCACCAGGGAGGAACCCGCAGCAGGAATGCCCTCAAGGAAGTGTCTCTGATCCTGGACTGGGCAGAGAGACATGTCCCGTGTATCTCAGCAGTTTACATCCCAGGTGTGGAGAACACGGAGGCGGACTCTCTGAGCAGGATGTCAGCCCGCAAGGGGGAATGGTCTCTCAATCCCAGGGTCTTTCACTCAATTTGTCTCAGGTGGGGGTCACCGGCGGTGGACCTATTTGCCTCCCGTCACAATCACAAACTTCCGGCTTTTGTGTCTCTGGCGAAGGACCCACTGGCTCTCGCGATGGACGCCATGTCCCTGAACTGGAGGGATCTGGGGTTTCTGTACCTGTTCCCTCCGTTTCCCATGGTGGCCAGAGTAGTGCGCAAGCTTGCTCTGGAGAGAGCAACAGCAATTCTGGTAGCTCCAAGGTGGCCAAGACAGGTCTGGTTCACAGACGTGGTAAGGTTGGCAGAAGATCAGTTCGTTCTGCCCCTGCTGCCAGATCTGCTCACACAGGGTCATCTTCGTTACCCCAATTTACCAACGCTGGCTTTGACGGCGTGGCTGCTGAAACCTCCATCTTGAAGGAGGAAGGTCTTTCTGACGCTGTTATTCAGACTCTCATTCGTGCTAGAAAGAAGTCTTCTTCATCCGTGTACTATAGGACTTGGAGGTCTTATATTGATTGGTGTGAGGCTAGGGCCTTCCCTTGTAGGGAATTCTCTGTTTCTAGAATTTTGGAGTTCTTGCAACATGGTCTGGACTTAGGGCTCCAACTCAGTACTCTGAAGGGGCAGGTGTCTGCCCTGGCGGTATTTTTCCAAAAGTCTTTTGCACTACATCCTTTGGTTAAGACCTTTTTCCAGGGGGTTACGCATGTGCGGCCTCCTAGGAAGCCTTTGATTCCGGTTTGGGATTTGAATTTGGTTCTTTCTGCGCTACAGGGTCCCCCCTTTGAGCCCTTGCATGGTAGTCCTTTGTCTTCCCTTACGCAGAAGGTGGCATTTTTGGTAGCTATCACTTCAGTTAGACGTGTTTCTGAGTTGGCGGCTCTGTCTATTCAAGCTCCATATTTTGAAAGACATCAGGATAAAGTGGTTTTCCGTTTTAAGACGGACTTTCGTCCTAAGGTGGTTTCGTCCTTTCATTTAAATCAGGATATTGTTCTGCCCTCTCTCTGTCCTAACCCCAGCAATGACAAGGAGAGGGTCCTGCATTCTTTGGATGTGGTTCGTGTTGTGAAGTATTATTTGGTGGTAACGTCTGCCTTTCGCAAGACTGATGCATTCTTCGTGGTGCCTTTTGGGCCCAAGAAGGGTCTAGCACCCACAAAGTCTACCATCAGCAGATGGATCCGTCAGGCCATTGTAGGGGCCTATTCTGCTAAGGGGAGAGATCCTCCCTTTCGTGTTACTGCTCATTCTACTCGTGCGGTTGGGGCCTCCTGGGCTTTTCAGCACCAGGCCTCTGTTGAGCAAGTTTGCAAGGCCGCTACCTGGTCTTCTGTTCACACTTTTTCAAAGTTTTACAAGGTTGATGTGCGGGCCTCAGCGGATGCTGTTTTTGGCCGCAAAGTTCTGCAGGCTGCAGTAGTTTGAGTTGTGCTTTATACCTTGTTTTTGGATCCCCACCCTTTATGGACACTGCTATTGGATGTCCCACAGGTAATGAATATCTTGAAGCGGGGTGTGTGACATACTTAGAATAATACCATTTTGTGAATACTCACCTTGTAAAATGGGTATTATAAGTATGTCACACACCCCGCTTCAACCCGCCCTTTGGATTCTGCATCCTTCATATGGTGAACTTTGCGTTGTTATGACTGATATTTGGCTCTTCCTGGTCCTTTACCTTACTGCTTTCTTTATACTGGGTAATGAGTGGGAGGTCCCAGGTACTTATGGACTGGGAGGGGCTTTCTTTCCTCCAATCATCTCTGCAGAAGCCCTCTACAGAACCATACTGCCCTCTACAGGACCATACTACCCACAGGTAATGAATATCTTGAAGCGGGGTGTGTGACATACTTATAATACCCATTTTACAAGGTGAGTATTCACAAAATGGTATTTTTAGCACATGTAAAATGATTCCCCCTTGAATGATTTTAATTATTTTCTTGTGCTTAAAGAGAATCAACCACCGGCCTAGAGTCTATAAGACACTAATTCCAGATTTCCTTTGTGAACCCATCTGATTTACTTACCTCATCCTTAATCCCTAGCCATGTCTCAGTGCCATGGCCGCATCCCAAGCACACCTAAATCTGGGAGCTTACCCTTGCCAGACCATTCTGAATAGCCAGTGCGGGCACGCCCCCACAGCTAGAGGCAGCTAGAGACATGATGCCAGTGTGGCAAAGGAAATCTGGATGGCACAAGAGCAACTGGTTGCCTGATGCTCCGTATGGAAACCAGGTATAGGTGTTTTTTTGGGCCATCTGTTGAAATACACACCCCGCCAGAGACGAACAAACCCCAAGAAAGTGGAATTCTTGGGTTTCGTTCCGGATTTAACCTTATTTCAGTGTCATCAATTAAAGTGGTATACTGTATATCTTCATACTTTCTGGAAAAAAAAAGTGGGAGCTAATGTAATGTAGAAGACTGACTAATTCAGCCCTAAGTACTCCATGAGGTCAAGCCCACGGACTGGTAGTTTTTTTTTTACTTGCTTCTGTAGTTGTATGAACTAATCTGTGCCGTGAGTGGTCAATGCATGTTGGACTGGTGTATTTGCATTCATATATTGCACTGCATGTGTTATTTTGGATTGTGGCAGTTTTATAGAGATCTGGTCACATTAGGACCAAACGCACCCCACTTGTGGCCTGTAAATCAGATGAAAAAAGATAAGAAGCCTCCACAGGAAGACTCAACACCTGGATTTTTTGTTATAATCTCTTTGTCAGGCCCAAGAGCTCCACAGATGAAACGCTCTGCTGATTTTGGCCAGAGCAAAGACAAAAACACAGAAAAAGTGAACTAAAAGAGAATTTATTAAGAAAAGGCAAACAAAGGATAACATATAATTCAGGCTGAAATAAAACCTTGACATAACAAAAAAACCTTGACATCAAGGAAACAAAATAATAAAGGGCATACGAACAAAAACTAGCCAACGCAAGCCTAGAGTATGCAGAAACACAGAGGGGCCCACAAAGTGTTGGTGCAACTCACCAAGGGCCCAGGTCAGGAGTTGGCATCCTTCAGGAGCTGAAAGCAGGCCTGCTGCATCAAGGGTCAGGAACTGGAGGTAACAAGCAGCCTGAGCAAAGCCAGGAAGAGGCCTGCTTGCTACTGGATAAACGAGAACTATGAATACCAGTGGTACACTCAAATTGACACACAAAACCTTGCTGCACCAGTAAGATGGAGTCTCCCACCTAAATAGGCCCAGCAGTAGATGTAGCAAATGAGGGGCAGATATAACATCCTGTAGCTCTGCTGACACCGACTGGTGGCTGTCCAAACTTTATGAATAGTAGTAAATAAAGCGCAAGTCATCAGCAGTATCAGCCGATCCCTAGGCATCACACTCATTGAACCCCTTCCCTCCTTAGACAATATTACAGTGGTCTCTGCCATTGACATTTCATTGCTTACTACCTATACATAATAACATGATTTTCAGGGCTAGGGGCTGGATGTGTATTTAAAAGACCTGTGTCTAGGGCATCACATTACAGGGGATCAGAAACCTGGCTCCTTTCTTATTTTTGGGGAGCTTACTTATCTTAGCCTACAAACCATTTGCAAATAAATCATTCAGAAGCTATGTGTTTATGTGTGTTGGGTAGAGGTTGTGGGCGGCATTGTACTACCAAACTACATTACAGTCTGCATGCTAATTTAAGGGCTTAAGGATGTATCTTCATGCATACTGGGCTATCAGAGTGTACTCTTTAACCTCCTTTATTGCATTGCTATTTTAACCCATTTCCAGTTGTTTTTTGTTGTCCATTTCCAGTGTTTTATGGCTTCCACAATTTATTCATGTTGAACATGACTGAGTATTATCTCTCAGCGTTGAATGTGATAGTAAGAAATGTGGCAAGGATCAAATATTCACACCTATTAGATATTAGCTCCACATCATGCTATAGATTTTAGACTTTACAATGTCCTATAAAAAAATGTAGATGTGAAAAAACCTATCCTGCTAATGTTTAAGCCTCTGGCATTTGATTAGCTTTTCCCTTAAATTTGTTGTAGGAATTAAGGAAACTGTAGGAGACAAGCATATCTGCAATATGCCTATGAGGCAAATTATGAATGACATTTACTTCTAAATTAAAGACAGGAACTTGGAAATGAAATCCATGCTTGTGCACTTTAAAATTTAGTTAACATCCTATTTGCATTATTCGAGCAGTGTAGTCTTTTCTATGCGAAGTAGCTTCCCACTGTCTCAACATAAATTACAATAAATCAGATGATAGAATCTTCTGGCAACTGACCTTCCATTCACTAGTCTTGATATTTAAAGGCGTTCTGGGGTCTGAGATCTTTTCTCAGTCATTTCTGGATAAATACTATCTGACATATGTCTTGTTATTTTCACCATGACCCTGGCATTGATTGACAGATCACCTTAAAAGGATATATCATCCAGATAAAGGTTGTAATTTCTCCCTCCACAAAAATGCAGAACAGGTATACACCATTCCTTCCATTCATATCAGTACACTGACATTTAAGAGGCGAGAATCAGCTATTTTCTCTCTCTTTGTGCATATCAATGCCTTAATTAATTACAGTATTAATCTGAGCTGTGAACAAATCGGACATCTGCTTCAGTCAACCACAAGCCTAATGTCACTACTAGTGCAGAAAAACACTCTATATCGTCATGATACATGACATGGATCCCTATATCTACTCAAAAAACCATTGTACTTACTTTTCTGGTTCCTGACAGTAATGTGTTGCACCGTCTTACACATAGTAAACAAAGTGAAATAGTGTGATATATTTTATAGTTCAAATGTATACATTAGTGTATACATTTGAAATTACCATGCCTAATTTATTAAGGCAGATCCACACCTGTTTCCCCGCTAATGAGTGTGGGTCCAGGTCTAGCCCCATTCAGACAGGTTCGGCTACCGCTGAAAGGTCCAGAGTAAGAGGTAAGAACTGCAGGCATTTTTTTTTTTTGGAGGGGGCGGCATGCATGGGGGGAATTCTGGATAACCAAAGATGCGACCCGACCCCCATGACAGGCGATTGAAAGGTTGCATTCCCAGCCGGGGATTGAGGAAGAGTTAAGAATTGCATTGGTGCCACTAGGCCTCTCCCAATAGGCCAGCCTGTGTCAGTGCCTATTTTTGTACCTATTGATCCTTATGTTGGATGAAAAATCACCAATATGCAATTCTCTGTTCCGTCAACTTCTGCTGTATGCGATATTTTCTTATTTTTGACATGCAGCAGAGGTTTTTAGCATGGGAGAATTGTATGCCACAGATGAGGAACCTGTGTGGAATCCCCCGCCTGACTTATGATGTCACTGGAGGGGAGGGAGATGAAGGGCGATTTTCTGTGAGTTTTTTATTTTTTTTTTATTTTAAAACTGTATTTTTTCTATTTTTTAACTTTGTGAACTGTTAAGGGGGTCCAAGAAACCTCTATAACAGTACACATGGTAGAGATGTCTGGAATGCCTCCTGCCATAACCAACAGGTTGACCTCTATACCATTTCACAGGATAGAGAGGTCTGGCATGCCTCCTGCCATAATCAGCGGGTGGCATTCCAGATAATTTGACCCATATCTTGAAATTATCTGGACCTGTATCCAAAGCCCTTCACTACTGTCCAGTTGCCCTGACATAGACATATTCCTATAGCTAATCAATACAATCACTAACAAATTACTAAAAAAATGTAATTTAGTTGCACAAGCAGTGTAAGTAAAAACAGACATTACTTGCATTACATTTTATTTCCCTTTAAAACTGATGGCTTTAGCCTACATGACAACTATAGAAAGAATGATTGACACTTTATCCATTCGATTCATGCTAGGTGCTGGGCCACCATGTCACAAAGTGAACACTGGCCTTCAAGCCAATTGAACAGAAATCTTCTTCAGGTATACATTTCACACCTATTGATCTTAGCATCTTAGCATCAGACAATGAAGGTACATATGACTATTCACAATTGATCGCTAATTTCTTTAGGCTTTGTTGAGCTTTGAATGAAAAGACACATATTTGTTCTTTAAAGAAATGCACTGCTGAGTTGTACAATCCATTAAAATTAACATTAAAGCGGCATATAACCCTGGAGGATGTTAAGGTTACAGAAGGCACTTACCAGATGGCATATCAACTGAGGTTTATTAGAGTTATGTTCCTGTTCTCATGGAAACATTCCAAGTAGAATTCCAGTCTTCCAACTGCCAACTTCTCTGCATGATGTGTCCATAATTGTTGTTGCTATAGCTATATAGCAACTATTTTGGGCATGGTGGACTAGAGTTAGGTATTTGATATTGTGACCAGAGGGTTGTAGTTTGGATTCCCCGCCAGAACATGACAGACGTGCCCTAGAGCAAGGCACCCACAACTGCTCCTTGGGTGCCATAGTTTGAGCAGCCCACCACTCCAGGCTTGTGTGTAGTGATTATCCTGTGTGTGTGCAAGCATACAAAGGCGATATACTGTATGCACATGTTCAATATATAAAAACATGTTAGAATACAGACCCTATACATTGATATCTTTACTTGATCAGACTAAAAAGTGTCCTGCAGGATACTTTTTAGCGTGTAGCATGTATAGTTTCATATTGTTGAAGTAGAAATGAAGAAAAAGCCTGCACAAGTTTTTCTAATTAAAAGGAGACTTATTGGGAAGGATAGGGAGGATAGGGTTGACGGGGTCCACTTGTGTCTTCTCTTCTGGGTCTAGGAAGGATGAAGGAACAGAGATGTCTATCAACGGAAAAGAAGGGGTTCAGGTACTAACTGTAAATGAAATAATTTCTGAATTTTCCGTGTTCCCATGTGCCCAAACGGGGAAGGTGTACATGACCATGGGTGCTCCAGGCTGTAGGATGCGCCTGGGTCTTTCTAGGGAGCCCAGTGACATCCCTGGGTGTTCCCTGTGCATCCAGCCAGGAGGGGTTAGTAATGGAGGGCACAGAGGAATCCCCAGGCCTAAAATAGGGAGATAGTGGGGCTTACCTTAGCTGGGGAATCCTTGGCTCTTGTCCCAGTGGTGCTGAGGCATGATTGAGGGAGGGAGTTGGTTGCCTCTTGGTGCCACAGGGATGCCACGTGGGCATTTGGTGCAGATCAGCCACCCTGGTGGTACGAAACTACTGGGCGAGAGCGAACCCATGGAGGTGCTTTTGCTGCAGAACTAACAGAGAAGAAGCCACCTGTGGATGGGAGTGTGCAAGGCCAAGAGACGAGCTTGACTTCCGGTAAGGGTGATAAAACAATAGACGCCATCATATTCCACGGCACTGTACAAAGTGTGCGTTAAAGGAGAGTGGACCAAGTAACATACACAGGACATTATGAGTTGTATTTAACAGAGAAATAACTACAAATGCATACAGTATTATGAGTCATTAATATAAGAGTACTGGAGGAGAGAGGGCCTCGTAGGGGACGGGGCTTTGGATGGGCACCATAGACTTAAGTGACAGTTGGACTTGAGTGACAGACCAGCCTACTGCTGCAAGGGATTAAGTGACTAACCCGCCCGTGGAGCAGCCTGTCAGCTTGCATTGGCGCTGCACAGCAGGGAAGCTGCTCCATATTTCTGGAGGCAGCCCTTCACACCGGGCATCAGTAGCAGGATTGGCAGCAGTTGCTAGGTGACTAGCTAGAAAACATGCCCACACGGTCACTACAAATTAGTGCCTGCAGAATCCCTCAATAGCACCAAAGTACATGCTGCTGCTGGAGAATGAGAAGGTGAGAGTTGGCCATACTGTAGTAACAAGCTGTGCTCCGATTACCAAGGATTAAATAGCAGACTAAACCCTTACAGTGATGGAAATTCCTGTCATACAATATTTCCAATTTATAACAGTGATGGGTGGGGTTAAATTACTGAAGTAGTTAAACCGGACCAACAGCCTGGCACAGTTGGAAAAGAAAGATGGCGGCCATTTTGGAGCTTCCCCTCCCAACTGACATAAATGAAATGCACAGTAGCAGGAAGCCCAGCATGACTTCCTGTTTGCAGGTGGCTTGCAAGCCCATGAGCGGCCATCTTGTTTTTAAAATTTATACCAGTAGTGATAGTTTGTTGTGTTGGTCTGATTTAACAAATATTTGACTGTTTGTCCACTTTTATGGATTGCTGTTATTTTCAGTGCGTCTAACTAATTGACTGCCACAACATGCATATAGGCAAAAGGGAATCTTAAAGGGACCCTGAAGTCAAATAAGAGTAGGGCAGTAGGGGAACATTACAACATCATGTACTAATGTTTCAGAGGGTTAAAAAGACTACAGGGTCCCTAAACTAGGCAATGGAGGAGGGGGGCTATCATGAGGAGGGCTTTGCATAATGGCAGAAAAAGGCAGAACCCATCCTAATCCTACTTCCGCGATCCCCCATTTCAGCTGCCGGGATACAAACACACATGACTGCCTATGACCTGTGGGGCTCACCCTACAAACCTCCCTCGCTGCAAACAGTAACATGCTGCATGGGAACACTGGAAAAGAGGAGTTTTCCTAGAACGGAAAGTATTTGCACAGTACCCAATACGAGGACAGATAGCATTATCCATCTATCCTTGCAGCAGCCGTGCCGGGTGTTGGTCCACTTTTAAGTATTAAAACATATCAACAGCCTTGCACAGTGCAAAAAAAAAAAAAAAAAATCAAAGCTTGCGCCAACTTCATGCATGATACTGAATCATTGTCAGGACATTTGCTCCTGCATCCACTCAAAGCTGAAATGTCGCCTCACCGATTTACTCCTGGTCGCGGCCATTTTAAAGCATCCAGGAGATTCCTTTTCCAGCATCCCAGCTGTGGTGCTGCTTGTGCTTAACCAACATAACCCACAAAGCAAATTATCAATCAGTATACATGTAGTATACATGTAGTATACATGTAGTTTTACATTTACTGTATGATGATCCCTGCTCGCTTTTCTCAATGCTACTGCTTCTCCGTCGCGGCTAGAGAATATTCATAATAATGATAATAATAAACCATTTATTGGAGTCAACACACACAATAATGAATTAATTTATCAGAGTTTTTGCTTCTTTTACTTCTATCCTCGGTACTTTGATTTGAAACTTTTTGGGGAAGAAAATACTGTATTGACTGTATTTTTTTTTTTTCATTTTGAACTTGTTTGTTCCTCACTTATCATAACTCATTAGCATATCACACTAATTAATCTTTTAATTTTAATGAACACGCTTGGCTTTTGATAGGTATATTGCTAAAACAACCTTTTAACTCCCTATTGTGCAGCTGTGTCAGGCATTCTAAACTCGGTACATCACCCAGACATATAGGATTAAGAATAAATGTTAATGAGCTATTAAAGGAACAAGTTCAATATTTCAGGTTTAATCTAGGTTATGATTGAAATGTCAACATGGCAGATTCCAATTAAGCATTAATGACTGGTTGAAGACCAGAAGAAAGTGTATACTTTGCTTGATTATCTTGACTCTTGAGCTCAATATTTGTCTTTTCATAATAAAAGCTTACATCCATTTATCATTGCTGGTGAAAAGATGCAGAACTGCCACCACAAAAAGCAGATTGTTTTATGATAATAGGGTCAATTTAGCACCAGGGGCGGAACGTTCACCTATGTTGGCCTAAATGTAGTGGGCTCGAATGGACTAAAACACCTCCTATACAATGGAAACCACAGAAGTAGCATGATTCTTAATGTGTAGCCGAAACCATGCAAATTGTATTTTTATGACCTTTGGGCTATCTATATCCCAGAAGAAGCTTACTGCTCACTTCCCATACAGCCATTAATCTTCAGTCTTGTACTGATGAGGGGCAACACCATAAAACGTGTAAAGTAAATTAGATAGCTGTGTAATTATTGGCTATACCCAATCATCACACCCCCAGTGGCATCCGAGAGCCCAAAAAGACATGATAAGGTTGATTCTGCACCAGTCAGCAATGCATTTGCGCACATTTGTGTTGCATGCAATGCAGCAGGCACATTGTTTAGTGTATTTTTTATGTGTGAGTTTGCGCACAAGCCCTTGCAGAAGCAAAAACCCATGCATAATCTTTTTCTCATGCACAAGTTTACTCACAATCAGTCAGTGACCTCAATTAACCTTGGTTAATTGGAATAAAATGTGTGCTTATGGTGTGAGAGTTGCCTACATCTTTTTGTATGATTAATTTGTGCGCCTGGGGCTTTTTGTGAGGTTTTGTTTTTGCCCACTATAATAATCCTGAACTGGATCTCACTCTGAAGTTGTGATTATGAACAAATGGAAAAGCAGAAAATGACACAGCAGAGAATTACACAAAAACAATGTACAGTATTAATAAAGTAGGACAAGCCTGAGCTAGAAATGCATGAAGAAGCTAGAATGCCCAGACATGGAGATACAGGCCTTGGTTCAGAAGAACAGAGGCCCTGAAAATATAGGTCCAAAAGTACAATAAAGGATAATATTGGATAGGGTTCAGGAGGCAAGACGAAGCTGGTTGAGGAATCCTCCAGTAGATAGGATGCGCTGAAGTGGAACTAAAGCCAAAAACAGCCCACAGGAATGTTTTATCCTCCTACCCCAGTCATCCAGATTTGGGATGCCCATTCACTATCTATCTCCTAGAAATGCCAAAAATTGCTAAAAAAATGTCACATTACTGGCAGCAAGCAATAGGGCCTACTCGATGAGCAGGTGCACTTGTAGTGCATAGCCACATTGGGTGCAAGCAGTCACGTGGGGCACTAGAGTGATGTGGGAAGGGTTGCGCACTCATGTCCAATTTCAGACATTAATAGGGGACATATACCATACCCATTTGGGGTTTCCATGGGGTCAGGTGGGTGTTTTCACTCAAGGTCTGCTTTAACATAAATGAGAGAAACAACTGGTGGAATGACTGTAGCTGCTGTTTATGTCTTTGGCTTTAATCCTTAAACGATTCCACCAAAACGTAGAGCTTATTTTTTGTTGAATTAGCGTCAATCACTAGTTTACACCATAAACATTCTTTAGATTGGGCAGCTGATGCTTTCCACCCATTACAGATGCACTGTTTACTATTATGTGAGAGTTTCAGGGTTGGCAGTAATGTAAGAGATGTAAGAGATATACTAGGTTTTGCACCTACTGTATATAAGCTACATTAGTAATGTATCTAAATCAGAACAGGTAGGTGCCCTAATTAATGATAATGGGGAAATGGTCACTGGGGATGAAGATATGGTGGAGCTGTTAAATGGATTCTTTAGCTCTGTGTACAAAAGAAAAGATTCCACTGATAGCAATAGCCCAAGTATAATAATTAACAAGCTAAACGTGAATATCCTCCAAGAAAAACTAAATAACTCACTCATGACTCACTAGCAACTGGTATGGTGCCAAGGGACTAGCGCAATGCAAATGTGGTGCCCATTTTTAAAAAGGGCTCTAGGTCTTCTCTCGGCATTTACAGACCTGTTAGCTTAACATTGTGGGGAAATTACTTGAGGGGCTATTAAGGGACTACATACACAAATATGTAATTATCCATAATATTATAAGTGACAACCAACACGTTTTTACTAAGGACAGAAGCTGCCAAACTAACCTGATTGGCTTCTATGAGGAGGTGAGTAGAAGCCTGGACAGAGGGGCAGCTGTAGATGTAGTTTTTCTGGATTTTGCAAAAGCATTTGACACTGTCCCCCATAGACGCTTCAGGATTAGAAAGCACAGTTTGTAACTGGATTGAAAACTGGCTGACTTGGACACTTTGAGTGTCTGGGCATCCACTTGGCAAATTAAGTTCAATGTGGAAAAATGTAAAGTCATGCACTTAGGGTTTAACAACTTGAAGGCCACATATGTCCTCGGGGGGAGTAAAACTAGGAGAGTCACTTGTTGAGAAGGATCTAGGGGTACTGGTAGATCACAGACTAAATAACAGCATGCAATGCCAAGCAGCTGCTTTTACCATCAGAACTATAAATCTATGGAATAGCCTCCCACAGAAGCTTGCTACAGCATCAACAGCTTCAAAAAAGGATTAGATGCTTATTTAGAAGAAAACAACATTAACAGTTACTATTAGCGGTTATCATTAAAAATAAAACAAAAAATAAAATAAATAGCTTTCCCTATAAAATAAAAAATTACTTCCCCTATCCCAACACCCTTGGTTGATCTTGATGGACATATGTATTTTTTCAACCGTATTAACTATGTAACTATGAGAAGCTCTCAATCAGATGTCTGCATATGATTGGCTGTCTGTTGTCTATCTACCCTGGGGTTGGGCATGTACCCCCCACATTAGAATAACTTTTAGTTGCACCATTGCAGTGGCTCTCTTTATATTTAGTGTGGCAAACCTTTTTCTGCTCTGCTTTTGCACAGTTGAGGTGCTTAAAGACACATTAAACTATAAATGACAGTTTCCCTGGTACCAATGGTGGACAGAAGCCAAAAATTAGTCTGGGATTTTTACTGGTCCGAAGCTGAGGCTATATAGTATTGAAGCTCATTGGCAGGGGTGGGTATGACCACTATTACAAAGATAGTACTAAAGCTTACTAAAGCTCCAGTTACCTGAATTTACCCCACAGTCATCAGATCAGGGGTGCCCTCAGGCATGAAACAACTAACTTACCTGTCGTGTGCACCAATGCTCTAGATATATTAAAAAGAAATAGCCAGGACTTAATTACTCATCAAATTGTATTCAAAAAGTAAAACTATATGCTTAGAATTTTAATTGTATAGTACATTTCAGTATATTTCACCTGGGCCATTCAATCATTAGATCATGCTGATGGGATTCCAATAGGTTACAAAATTAAATGAGGCCCATTTTCTCAATTATAGGTACTAATCTGCCACAGCTTGGCATTCACATGTTTTTTGTGATTGAGTAAAAGATCATTGATTATAAAGTGGGAATGTTTCTATGCCTTGATTACCAGTAGTGAGCACTCATTGTAACACAGGCTTGTGTTGCTGTATAATTAGAAGCAAGTTTGTACCTATTTGTGTCTGTGCGCTAATAAGGCTTTTCTAATCAAGCTTGTATTGATGTTTTATAAAGAGTTCTAAAGTAGGTGGGCAGCTCGTTTTACTCACTGAACCGTAAGAGCTCTGCTCATCTTAAAAACATAATGTGCTATATTCTTTAGATCCGTCTGGTCACCATGCTTCATGTCTGAAAGAGCACAGAGAGGTCTTCTATTTCTGAGCATCATGCTGTTCAAGGGTGATGTGCCACAGAGGGAAGTCATACCTTCAAACAGCTTTTTCCTGCTGTTCAGGTATGGCAGGTCAGGTGGACTCGTGAAGGAACAAGAAAACAGTGTCAACTTGATTCTGCAATCATCTGTGTCATTCCATCTGCCATACGTTGATGAGTGTACCAAGGATCTCAAATGTTACATTTCATTTTAAAATATCTATTTTTGTAATTCAGAGATACTTCTAAAATGTTGCCAGCAGGCATAATCCTTTGGCTATTTCAAAACTCACAGAGATGCCTTAACAGAAGGTGTGGGGTTTCCAAATGTGTGCAACTGAAACCTCTGCTTTTACCCCCGACCATGCACAGCACCTGAAATATATGGTCGGTGTTAGGTAAGCTGACATTTATTCACTACTGTGTATGCCCTAAATGATGGGCTAAGTAAAGATAGGAATACACTCAGATAGGCGACTGAAAGTAGTGTGCAGTTTCCACATGCATTTGTAATTAGTGCAACTGAGACCTCTGATTTTACCTGGATTTTAAAAGACAGGTTGTAAAATGTGCTGCTGGTTGACAGGGTTTTTGAACTCTGGGGCTTATTTTTTTTTGTTGTCTGTGTTTTAAATTGATATTACATTTTAACCTTTCTCAAAACTTAGTGACTAGGTGTGGCTGGTCTGTATTGGCTTTCATCACTTGCACCTGGCTAGCTTGTGTGTGCATTGCTAAAACCGCCTCTTTTCTACTGTACTTACTACATTATGTAACATAAAACCCCACATTTTAAACCTGCATCCCCTGAATTGCTCCCCCCATGAGGAGTACTCCAATTATGCGATATTATTGGACTGCCTCCCCGTGTATGACCCAGCTTGTCGACATTGTCCTGTCGGGCCCTTGGTTCATCTGCCTTCACTCTCCCAAAAGCTCACATCCTTTGTGCTATCAAGTCCTGGGGGCAACCGTGTCCGGCGAGGCGTATAAAGCGTCCCGGCAAACGGGGCTTGTCTAAAGGGGAAGCTAGCAGCGGAGATTGGGGGTTGTGAGCTTACACTGAAGGCGGGTGTCCCACGGGGCCTTACATTATCACGGGCCCACTAAATGGAAGTGCAGGCCATGGCTACTGCCATCAACCGGTTCAAGAAAACTGTCAACTGCCTGCATCACCAGCATCCCCACCTTCTGTCGAACCAAAGGTTCCCCTTCCCAAAAAGTTTGATGGGGATCGCACAAGATTTTCTAACTTCAGAAATTCCTGTGAGTTATATTTCCGTTTACGCCCGAACTCCTCCGGTTATGAAACTCAAAGTCTGGGCCTGGTCATTTTCCTGTTAGGGGGATACGCAGACATGGGCTTTCGGGCTAGCACCCACCGACGAGGCTCTGCAGATGGTTACTGCCTTTTTCTCGACTATGGAGGTCTTGTATGCAGACCCTGACAAGGTTTCAACGGCTGACACCAAGCTGTGTAATCTTAGAAAAGGGAAGCGGTCTGCTGAGGAATATAGCACAGAATTTCTTGGTGGAACGTTTCAGCCCTTACCAACCAATACAGAATTGGCCTATCGGAAGGTATCAAGGACGTCCTAGTAAACTTCCCTCAGCCAAAGAACCTGGATGAGTCTATGCAGGTGGCGATCCGCATCGATAGACGGCTTCGGGAGCGACGAGTGGAGAGGGGTAAAACTTCCTCTTGGAACTCCTCCCATTTAGAGTCCTCAACCATGGGTGCCACTCCTTCATCCTCTACAGAAGAGCCCATGCAGATTGGGGCTACTCACCTTTCCCAGGCAGAAAAATCAGGACGCCGCACTTTGGGTCTGTGCCTATACTGCAGTAACCCGGATCATTTGGTCAAGTCGTTCCCCAACAAACGACCACAGGCGGAAAACTTCAGCGCCTAGACACCACCGAGGAAGGTGTCTAGGCAATCAGGTATTTTCCCCTCACTTTAATAAATTATTGTTGCCCGCCATGTTGTTCTGGGGGTCTTCCGGGAAGCCTGCCACCGCCTTCGTGGATAGCGGGGAGCTGGCAACTTTCTGGATAAATCCATAATTTCTGCCTTAGACATTCCGTTGATATCCCTCGAGAGTCCCCTACAGGTTCTAGCTATTAATAATGAGCCTATTAGAGGAGGAACAGTTACCTCCAAAATCCCTTTGTTAAGATTGGTCGTGGGGTCTTCTCATTCTGAAGAAATTGAATTTTTTGTTTTGGATTGTCCTGATACTCCAATAATATTAGGGTTCACTTGGTTGAAGGTTCATAATCCCTCCTTCAATTGGGGAACTGGGGATCTGACTAAATGAGGTACTTATTGTTTGCACCATTGTTTTAACATTTCCCTTAAAGCGACTCAGGTTTCACTGGAAGGGTTGCCCGAACCCTACATAGATTGGGCGGATGTATTTTCCGAGAAATCGGCCGATTTGCTTCCTCCCCATAGATCCTACGATTGCCCTATTGACCTGTTACCGGGTACTATGCCTCCTAGAAGTAAGATTTACAATCTCACACATCCTGAGGAGCAAGCGATGAAAGATTATATCTCTGAAAATCTACAGAAGGGATTCATTTGGCCCTCTACTTCTTCAGCCGGAGCAGGGTTTTTCTTTGTGCAGTAAAAAGACGGGGGATTACGTCCTTGTATTGATTATAGGGGGTTGAATAAGATTACGGTGAAGAACCGATATCCACTACCCCTTCATTGAAGATTTGTTTAATCAAGTCATTGGGGCACAGATATTCACAAAACTGGATTTAAGAGGTGCTTATAATTTAATCCGTATTTATCAAGGGGACGAATGGAAGACACGCATTTAATGTCAAGGACGGACATTACGAATACCTAGTCATGCCATTCGGGTTATATAATGCTCCAGCGGTCTTCCAAGATTTCGTCAATGACATTTTTCGTGACTATCTGGGGCAATTCATGGTCATTTATTTAGATGACATTCTGATCTTCTCTCGATCAGTGACGGAACACTGTGACGACAACATGTGAAGGTGGTGTTACAAAAGCTGCGAGAGAATAATCTGTATGCCAAGCTATCCAAGTGTCTCTTTCCAAAGTTCCTTTCCTGGGTTATTTAGTGTCAGATCAGGGATTGGTTATGGATCCCTCAAAGGTTTTGGCCATCCTGGAGTGGGAACAACCAAGAACCCTGAAAGCGCTACAGAGGTTCCTTGGCTTCGCCAATTTTTACAGGCGATTCATTAAAGATTTTTTCTCCATAGGGGCTGCTCTGACTGACCTGTAAGTCTGCATCCTTTGTGCTACCTAAGTCCTGGGGGCAACTGTGTCCAGTGAGGGGAATCCAGTGTCCAAGCGAATGAGGACTTGTCTATATGCAGAAGCAGCAGCAGAGATTGGGGGTTGCAGACTCACCTGAAGGCGGGTGTCCAATGGGGCTTGACATAAGCCATTTGAACAGGTTGCTCAGTGTATTGTTAAGCATACAATTACTAAAGATAATACATACATACAAAAAAAATCATACAGTTCATACAAATCTTTGGAGTGGGAAAGATCTGGTTTGGGGGGGGGGGGGGGGGGGTTCTAGTTGTGAGTAGTTTTGTTCTCTGTTGTTGCATATGTTGTCTTTTTCCCTAAGGGCATTTTTGGAGTTTGGGACTGAAGGGGAGAGATGAGTCAGAACACTCATTATCATTTATTATCACTGATTTCAATGTTTTGGATATCATTTCCCATACATATCTAACTATGAAAAATGGTACAGAAAGATGCTTTTGTAATCTGTATTACTCCTGATTGATCTTTGACCTTGGGGAGTTATTTGTAGGAATGGAGATGTTCTCAACACTAAATAAAGGATCCCAACAATTTTAGTTCCCTGGGTTGGATGAAATCAAAACAAATTTGAACCTGTTTGCATCTGATCATGTGTTGAGGTAGAGGTCTTAGGTAGAGAACCTAGGGAAGAAGTTATCTGAAGGTTTTTTATGGGTTGTTTATTACTCAACTATTTCATTAATTACTCTATCACTGTTCCTCCAATCTGTCTAGTATCTTAAACCTACCTTGGTCAATTCATTTTTACTAACCAGGCATGCATGTTTTTGTAAAGCTTTATTTATTTATTTTCTATAAAATATGAATGTCTACCCAGTTCTATAAAGGATTCAATTTCCCCAGACAAACTGTTACCAGAAAGGCGCCTTTTTGGAGAATTGGCCTCCTATGGCAGTTAAGGCCTAACAGACCTTAAAAGAGGCCTTCACTTCTGCCCCGATTCTTATTCATCCTGATGTCAGTCGGCCGTTCTTCGTTGAAGTGGATGCCTCTGAACTCGGGGTAGGAGGTGTTCTCTCTCAATATTCCAGCTCCCCCGAGAGATTACACCCATGTGCCTATTTCTCACAGAAATTTAGCTCGAGCAAAACTATGACGTGGGTAATCGGGAATTATTAGGCATTAAGTTGGCCTTTGAAGAGTGGCGGCATTGGCTAGAGGGTTCCTTACATTGGATTACAGTTTATACTGATCATAAGAACCTGGAATATATCGAATTCGCCAAGAGGCTAAATTCCCGATAGGCCCGGTGGGCGCTCTTTTTTCCCGCTTTGAGTTTGTTATCACCTTCAAACCGTGAGTAAAGAACACCAAGGCTGATGCATTATCTCGTAATTTTGGAGAATGTAAGGGCAGATTTGATGAGAAGGAACCCATTTTGCCCTTGGGGTGTGTTGTTGGGATTCTGCTCCCTGACTTATCAGAATCATTAGAATCATTTCAGGCTGATGCTCCACCGTGTAAACCTTCCGGGTGCCGGTTTGTCCCACCACAACTACGTCTCTCTGTATTGCGGGAGTTCCATGATGCCAAGACTTCAGGGCATTTAGGGTATCGCAAGACATTAGCTCTCGCTAAACATCATGTGTGGTAGCCCACGATTAGGCGCAATGTTATTGCCTTTGTTGAAGCCTGCCCCATCTGTGCCCGCAGTAAGGGGTCTCATAAAGCTCCAGCAGGGCTGTTAATGCCCCTGGAAATTACTGAAGACCCTTGGACCCATGTGTCGATGGATTTTATTGTTGATTTACCGCGGTATCAGAATAGCACGGTAATCTAGGTGGTGATCGACCGATTTAGTACGATGGCGCACTTCATTCCCTTGACTAAACTCCCGTCGGCACCCGAATTATCTCAGTTGTTTATAAAACATGTATTTCGTATTCATGGTATACCACAGAATATTAGGCTCGATTCAGAGAGACACAAACAAACTTTCGGTTTGGTGCCGACGTCGTAAGATTTTCAAAATTTCCCGCTCTCGCATGAACGTTCGATCGATTCTATGCATGCTTCGTAAACCTTCCGTAGCGCGTCCGTGTGCTCGTATGCCAGAGTACGCAGACGAGGATGTCATTTTCCATCGAAAAGGTTCAGATTTATTTTGCCCAACTACCAACGTAGCCTTTCGTTTTTGCCCTTTTCCCATCGTATCCTCACACGAATCCTATCATTTTCCCGCTACATCCTGCTTCATTTTTTCCTAAAGTATCTGTCCAGACGAAATTCTTACGATATTGCGCCTGCGCACTACAAACTTCTCTCATTAAAGTGTTCGCCTACATAATTTCACTTCCATCACTAAACTCACCCTAACCACTTAGCGCTCTCCTGCCTTTTCCCTGGAGCTCCCTTAAAGCTCACCCTAACCACTTAGCGCTCTTCTGCCTTTTCCCTTGACCTCCCTTAAAACTTACCCCAATCACTTAGCGCCTTGTTTCTTCTTCCATTTTCACACCCTCAAACTTACCCAAATCACATAGCGCCTTGGTTCTTCTTCCATTTTAGGTCCCTAAAACTTACCCAAATCACTTAGCGCCTTGGTTCTTCTTCCATTTTAGGTCCCTAAAACTTACCCAAATCACTTCACGGACATCACAATCTTGATTTTCAAATATGTCATTGTCCCCTTGTTTTTTTTCAATGTATGTGTGCAAATAAATGGGACAACATGTTTTTTTTGTTTTTTTGGGTTTTTAATAGCTCAATTGCCATTTGTTGGCAAAATTTTTCAGCCAACTTTGGCCAAAAAAAAAAATAATAACTATATACAAATTTTTTGGGCATAACTAAAAATATATACACAGTTTTTGTTAAAAACTTTAAAAACTATATACAATTTAAAACTTTTTAAAAACCAGACAACTATATACAAAGAAATTTGGTGTTTAACCAAGAAAACTATGTACAAATACAACTATTTACAAATCTACAGGGCCAGGAACCCGGACACTAGTCTTCCTCTTCTGTTGTCCCCAACGTGTCCCGCATCGCCTGCAGATCGGCCACCAACTCAAGGACCCTCCGATTGATATCAGCAAGTCGCTGTCTTGTGGTCCCTTCCCAAAAATCAGAAATTCAAATTATTCGGAGAACAATACATGTTTTTCACCTGTGTAATTAATGTATTTCAAGAAACAAATTAAGTATAATGCACATATGATTAATCACAGGAATTAAGGTTAGTAAGTGGCCACAGGACAGTTGGGCAACTAATTAAGCTAATTCAGTGGCCACAGGACAGTTGGGCACCTAATTAAGCTAATTCAGTGGCCACAGGACAGTTGGGCACCTAATTAAGCTAATTCAGTGGCCACAGGACAGTTGGGCACCTAATTAAGCTAATTCAGTGGCCACAGGACAGTTGGGCAACTAATTAAGCTAATTCAGTGGCCACAGGACAGTTGGGCAACTAATTAAGCTAATTCAGTGGCCACAGGACAGTTGGGCACCTAATTAAGCTAATTCAGTGGCCACAGGACAGTTGGGCAACTAATTAAGCTAATTCAGTGGCCACAGGACAGTTGGGCACCTAATTAAGCTAATTCAGTGGCCACAGGACAGTTGGGCAACTAATTAAGCTAAATCAGTGGCCACAGGACAGTTGGGCAACTAATTAAGCTAATTCAGTGGCCACAGGACAGTTGGGCACCTAATTAAGCTAATTCAGTGGCCACAGGACAGTTGGGCACCTAATTAAGCTAATTCAGTGGCCACAGGACAGTTGGGCAACTAATTTAGCTAATTCAGTGGCCACAGGACAGTTGGGCAACTAATTAAGCTAATTCAGTGGCCACAGGTCCCTCTTATATTGGCATTGACTAGGGCATTATGTGTTTTTGTGTTCATGGGAATTTAGACCGAAATCTCTATAATGACATGACTACTTACTTGGTTGGTGGCCGAGAGATGGCTCGTTGGGGACAACACCCTGAGGTCCTGGTTCCTGGCTCTGCTGTGAAGAAGTGCCTGTAGAAACATGGGCCAAATGGTTAGTTTGGATGTCTGATTCCGCAGTCCTCCAATGTTTTGAGCTAAGTCTGGGTCACATCACTCACCTTCTCCAGGGTCTTGTGGGCTCCTATCTGCTGCCTCCTCACCCACTACTTCACCCGCAACAGAAACATCTACAAATACAGAATAAAGGATTCAGTTTGGTGATATCAGTAGCTAGCAATTCTCTGTTTTGGTGTAGACATGAAGAGTGACATACCCGAGGATCCCGCATGCGTGGCAGGGTACGACTGCCTGCCCACGCTGTGCCGCCCCTCCTCTGTGGTAAGGTCCAGGGGCTGGTCTGAGGAGGCCACAGAGGAGGGGTCGGCCCGTCGCCCTGGAGATCCACCACCTTCACTCCCAGCTGCAGAATCATGCAGCACTGGTCGTCCTCTGCGCCTCCGGGTGCGGCGAATTCGGTAATCCATTTCCAACACTAGAAAAGAAAAGGCATTCTAAGTAAAGTCCTACCTTCTGTCTTAGTTACATATTGCATGCAATCGCAATCTACTTACTTGGAAAATGGATTCCGAAGAACCTCCGCACCCGGGGCATGTGCAGCCGTTTGAGGTCCGACCAATGCTGCATGATCTGCGTGTGGGTGAAGGTGGTGTTGGTCTGCTGTTGGATGGTGGAGATTATCTCCAGGGCGACGTGGCGTTTTTCAAATGTGTTGGGCAGGTAGTCGTACCTGCGCTCCAGCATGGTCTACAAAACAGAAAGAAAACATCGACTTTACTTCTCAATACATATCAATATGTGTCAGCAAAACATTTTTTGGGGTAATTACATTAACACACACACATTTCTAGTGTTCATTAATTTCACAATATGGCCTAAATGTTGTTTGGCACGTGTGTTGCGTGCCTTTGCTTGTGCATGTAGTTTATCACATTTTTAACCAAAGCCATTTATTCCTGCGCTTCCTTCACATATAGAGCAGCATTTCCTAATCTAACAAAAGTCCATCGAATACACTTACGAACATGATGATCTCTTCTTGTTGGCGGGTGAAGATAGTGGGTGCCATCTTGCTTCTTTTTCTCGGCAGCAGATAAGTAACGCCCCAGCGCGTTCCGCACGGCCGTGCGAACGTACGCAATGCCTCAGCGGGTTCCGCACGGCCGTGCGAACGTACGTCACACGCTGGCTTGCTTACTTAAAGGTCCCTGCACACCCAGCTGATTATTTGAGAAAATCAAAATGGCACCCAAAAAACCTCCGGCCAAAACTGGAAAGGAGCAGACGGGGAAGAAGGCAGCCAAACGGCAGGAGCCTTCCGAAGGGCCCAAAACCAGGTCGCAGCAGCCAAAAGCAAAATTACGGCCTAGTACCAAAACGCCGGCCAAGCCAACTACCAGCTATGGGCAAAAAAAGGAGCAGGCAGGCAAACCAAAGACCCAGGCCACAAAGGCTAGTATGGCTACTGGGCCAAAAACGGGTAAGAGGGTCCGAAGACCCACCCCACCCTGCCCCACTACAACACCCACAATAGTCCCCAGTAGGTCCCGCAGTCCCCCTCGAGGCCGAACCAGGTCCCGCAGCCCCCCTAGACGCCGCAGCAGGCCACGCAGCCCACAAAGAGGCCGAACCAGGTCCCGCAGCCCCCCTAGACGCCGCAGCAGGCCACGCAGCCCCCCTCGAGGCCGAACCAGGTCCCGCAGCCCCCCTAGACGCCGCAGCAGGCCACACAGCCCACAAAGAGGCCGAACCAGGTCCCGCAGCCCCCCTAGACGCCGCAGCAGGCCACGCAGCCCACAAAGAGGCCGAACCAGGTCCCGCAGCCCCCCTCGAGGCCGAACCAGGTCCCGCAGCCCCCCTCGAGGCCGAACCAGGTCCCGCAGCCCCCCTAGACGCCGCAGCAGGCCACGCAGCCCACAAAGAGGCCGAACCAGGTCCCGCAGCCCCCCTCGAGGCCGAACCAGGTCCCGCAGCCCCCCTAGACGCCGCAGCAGGCCATGCAGCCCACAAAGAGGCCGAACCAGGTCCCGCAGCCCACCACGAGTGTGCCCAAAAAAAAAACAGAAGAGGGCCGGCCCTGCAAGATCGCCCTCACCCTTGGTCCGCCCTACTACCTCCAAGGGCAGCACTACTTCAGGCTCCGAACGAAGCTCTCCTGCTCGCCCACATTTGGCACCGGCACAGGTGGAAAGGCAAGGTTACTATGCCACATCAACACCTGGGACTTCTGTGGCCAGCCAGGCCAGAACACCCAGTCCCTTGCCCAGTCCAGGCCAATCCCCAGGCAGCCACCATTCCCTGCATTATACCCCACAAACCCAGCCAAGGATGTCACCCCATTTGGATGACACCATGGAGGACCCACAACCCAAAACAACAGGGCGCACATTGCGAAGAGGGCAGTTAAGTGGGCGTTTTGGTGAGGCCCAAATTATGGCCTTGGCTAGTGGCCTGACCTTAGTTTATGATGAGCTATATGGGCGCAGATCAAAAAACACCACCAAACAGCGCAGAGCCAACATCTTGGCAGACCTAACCAGACAAGTGAATGCAGCGGGGGAAGAGTTAAAGGATGTTGTACAGATTCAGCGCAAGATATCGGACCTCAAATATGCTGCACGGAAGAAAGAAAATCAAAGGCGGATTGACAGGTAAAAATGTTAGCTTTAGGATTAGACTGGATGTTGTATTGGCCACCTGGTTCTAAATTACCCTAACTCTGTTTTGCAGCATGAAAACTGGAGGAGGTTTTCCCTCCAAACTCAAGTTGACCCCGGCTGAGGAGATGATTTATGGATTGATGCATCCAGTCGCCGTCGAAGGCCACGCGGCCCTAAGGGACACAGATTCCCCGACCCGTCCTGCAGGTGAGTAAGATGTATGTGACCTTTACAATTAGTGAGCATGCACAATTAGCCAGTAACACATCTGGGAAGCCAGGCACCTAGGCTGTGGCTTGTAGGTGATTTCTGTGTTGGGCCAGGGTGTGGCATGTGTGTGGCCACTTAACTGTTGATTTTTGGTCCACATACAAGACGTGAATGTACATTGAACCCGAGTGTAAAAGTTTGTGGGTTCCCATTAAACCGGACCTTCACCATGATTTAATGAAAAGCACAAACTCTTATCCAAAAAATCCTCAGCATCTAAAATTAATATATTTTACATGTGTAGTCACTAATGTATTATACTTTCCACCACTGGGCTGCAACTCTGTTCGGCAATTTAGGATACGGCCGCCGCCATCTTGACTCGGAAGCATCACACTTACTGAGGAGAGGAGAGTGGGATAAGGTACAGGGGGGCGGGTTATAGCTGTGCTTTGCTCAGACAGAGCAGAGCTGGGGTCAGGGAAAGGTCAGCAGTCCAAGAATGCAGAGCAGCACAGTCAGGAGGCACTTACTGTTTGCAGGCTGCCTGATAAGATGGCGGATTCCATAAGCCGCCATCTTTGATGTTTAAAGGCTCATAACATGCAGTAGATGCAGGTTGGAAGATTTGTAATGTGGTCAATCTGTATGTACAGGGTGTGGGAAACATAGAAGCTAGACTCTTAATCAGAGTGAAGGTCCGCTTTAATGGCCTCTAAGGGATGTGGTCAGCCACATAACAAGCTGAACTTGAATGTTTGGCTTAGTTGAGTAGAACAATGTGGAAGTAGTTGTAGGCCAAAAATTTAACCACATAATGGCATGGAAATTGAAGCTTATTTGGCCCCGTTGTTGAAGTGCCCATGACAGTTTTGACCCGTTAACTAATTCGGCATATGTCTTTTGACCCGTCAACAATGCATAGGTGTGTGTTTACATAGTGTCTTTGCTTCTCATGCAGGCCACCATCATCGCTCAGCTACTGTGGAATCCACTGCCAGTGTGGACATGCCGTCAACTTCCGTGCAGCCTAGGAGGGAGGAACCGATATATTCGGTAAGTTTATTGAGCAAATGTCGTTTAGCCATGTTACTTTGCATGTTACTACTAACAGATTGACATATGTAGTGGGCAAGCTAACATCTAATTTGTCTCTGTCCATACAGACCCACACACTCATGGATGAAATCCAGGAGCTGGAGGAGGATGGATCCTTTATGTGCCCTTCTGAAGATCTACCCCTGGCCCAGAATCTGCAACTGGTCCAAAATGTTTCACCACCAACTCAGCAGCAGCAGAGGGAATCTGGCAGCATGGTGGCTGCACATGATGGCCAGCATGCACAGACTGACAGTCAAGTCCCCAGTGTTGTCTCTGCTGTTGAGGATAGTGAAAGCATGCCTGTGTCTGTTGAGGGGCCCAGAACAACAGCCTCGGCACGACCCCGAACCAGGGGATTGGGGAGGCGGAATCCGCTACGGCGCAACCAGGGGAGGGGCATGGCAATGTTGGACGCATGGCACCACGAGAGGGTGACCTTCCAGCAGCAAAACCAACTAAACCGAGAGGCACTGCATGGCCGGATCGAGAACCTAAATACCACATTACAGGCTGTGCAGAACGAATTGAGGACCCTCAACAGCCACATGGAGACTGCCAACAATGACAACCGTGCCTACAGGGGTGAAATGGTAAATATCATGCGCAACATTTTGGACCAGTTGCAGATTCAGAATGCCACACAGGCCCACGTTCGGGGCAATCAGCAAGGGCCACCACCTGGGTACTATGGCCATCACCCATATTAATGTCTCCACAACATGAATCTGTACAACATCTTTGCTCTTAATCCCCCCTGTATTGACTTGTCTGGTGAGGCAAACCAAGATACCCTTGGTGTATGCCTTGGGTTGTGTGTTTTTGATTTGCGCCCATAGAGCTCCTTAGAGTGGTGAGGTAGGCCACTAGCCAAGGCCATATCTGAATCCTCACTGAACGTGCCACTCAAGCTTCTACCCCTGTACCAGGTTTACACCTGTGGCAGGGCCAAATGTGGCCAACCAGGATTGTTTGTTTTTTTCATTATTGCCATGGTTGATCTAACCATTAATCCTTTGTGTTTACCTCAATTTTTTGAGCAAATTGGAGTGAGCAGCAACTCCAAGTTGGAGCTCTTATTTTTTACAAATAAACAGTTAAAGACACCTGTGGCTCATAAATTTTATTGTCTCTTTTTTGGGTGTCACAGAGAAATATATACTTGGACATTCACACAGTTCACACATCCAAAAAAGAGAGTTGGAAAGCATTAGGCCTGTGGTGAGTAATTACTTTATTACTTATTTGAACACCACAAACATAACGAAACATACACAAAGGGAAATAAAACTTAATCAACAACACAATGTTAAACAAAGGCCAATACAGGTTACATTAAGCAAAATGGGTCGCGATCAAATTAGTCCGCACACTTTGGCCAGACACACTACTGTGTGTGTCCAGAAATGACTCCTCCTGGTCTTCGCTGGGTGGAGAGGGAGCAAATTCTACATACCGGGGGACCCGTTGTGAAATAGCAAAATTGTGAAGAACAGCACAGGCCATTATTATGTCTATGACCTTTTTCGGATCATATTGCAGGGCGCCCCCGGTATGATCCAAACAACGAAACCTAGTCTTCAAAAGACCAAAGGCCCTCTCTACCACAGCCCTGGTCTTGCGGTGCGCACAGTTGTAGGCATCCTGGGAGGCATCCTGGGGCCGGAGTACTGGCGTCAAGAGCCACGGCAGCAGCGGGTATCCTGAATCACCTTATACATAAGATTAGGAAAACAAACATGTAAGACCATCAAGGCACCAGCAACATCAATAGGAGGCTATTTGTCAATTGTGTGATCAACATGAGGCAACATTTGCCACTGTCCCAGTCCCAAACTAAACATCTGTCCTAGAGGTTTACAAAAGGACAACATACAAAGAGTGAGGATGAGGGACAATCATACATATGGATCCCAGCTCTGGGTTTCAAAGTGTGCTTAGGATGTAGGTTTTGCTGACCCCTTATATGCTTTGTGTGAGACCAAAACAGCAGAAACACGCCACATGCACTTTATCCCGCTCTACTCTCGTGTGGAAGTGCAAACCAGCTTAGCAAAGATGGGTCCGAAACTATGCTCAAGTTAAGTGCACGATTCCACACAAGGGTGGTGTAAGAGGGATTATTAAATTAGACCAACAGATAATTTAGAATGTGGCTAATGCAGGCCAAACTTGGCGAAACGCTTGGTTGGTTACTAACTAACATTCAAGTGTGGTTTCACATGGGCAGAAGTTTATTTAAGGTGTAAGTTTGGCAGACATTACTGCCAAATGCTAATTAAAAACAAACATCCACAACTACATTATGTGGTTTATGTTCACTTACCAAGGAGCCATGCACCTGAAAATTCCCCAGACTCAAACCGTCGGTACAATCCTGATCGTCTAAGGATGTACGCATCATGGGCTGAGCCTGGGTAGCCGGCGAGGACGCTAAGGAACCGCATGTCCGGCCCCACCACTGCCTGCACATTAAAGGAGTGGCCCATTTTGCGGTTCCTGGAAAAAAAGGAAGACAAGAAAACATTAGGAAGGCATTTAGAAAAATGAACACACACATTTCGATAAGGAGGGACCATTACAAGGTGGGACCATTACAAGGTGGGAGCATTACAAGGTGGGACCATTAGAAGGTGGAAACATTACAAGGAGGGACCATTACAAGGTGGGACCATTACAATGTGGGACCATTAAAAGGTGGGACCATTACAAGGAGCGACCATTACAAGGTGGGAGCATTACAAGGTGGGACCATTACAAGGTGGGAGCATTACAAGGTGGGTCCATTACAAGGTGGAGCCATTAGAAGGTGGAAACATTACAAGGAGGGACCATTACAAGGTGGGACCATTACAATGTGGGACCATTAAAAGGTGGGACCATTACAAGGTGGGAGCATTACAAGGTGGGACCATTACAAGGTGGGAGCATTACAAGGTGGGTCCATTACAAGGAGGGACCATTACAAGGAGGGACCATTACAAGGAGGCTTAACCTAAAATGAAATCAAAAATTAAAAACATTACTTACCTGTATATGTACTCATCGGCAGCAGGAGGCACCAGGGCGACGTGGGTACAGTCAATGGCACCAATGACGTTGGGCATGTCGGCGATATTATAAAAACCAAGCTTAATGGCGTTTCTGGCTACCATATCATCGGGGAAAAAAATATATTTGGGGGTTAGGGTAGCCATGCCTTCCAAAAAATGTGATAGTGCGCGGCTCAGCGTAGGCTGTGAGATCCCCACGGAGAGGGCACCCAGCCTCTGGAACGAGCCGTTCGCCAAAAATTGCAGGCAGCCAAGCATCTTGGTCATACCTGAAATTGCATGCCCCTTCCTTGTGGTGCGGGCTAACCATGGCCGCAGCTCACTATACAATTTATGGAGGGAAGCGCGATTAAGCCTGGTCAGCTCGAACAGCTCAACGTCATGCATGCCATTGATGTTCATGCGTCGCCGCCGGTGCAATCTGGGCTCTGACCTCAAGATCCCATCAATGCCAAACAGAAGAAGACCTTGATGCTCTTCAAAGTCACTCTCCATCACGCTTGGCTGCCTAGTCCCGAGGTCAAAAAGGTGCCGTAAGACGCTCGACAAGGAAATGACTATATGGGCGTCGGAATACTTGCCAATCAGCTCTCTGAATTAATCGCCAGCCCATTGCAATGACGTAAATGATTTGACCGATCGAAACATTTTCGATTTCGAAGGAAAAAAGTCCCGAAGTTGCGTAAAAACACAAAATGAATTTCGATGGACGAACGAACATATACGTCTATGTTCGAACGTTCGTGCGAGTCGAAAATGGCCAAAAAAAAAGGAAAAAATGACAAACACCCAACAAAACTTTCGATTGCAAATACGAACATAATGACATTTGGGATTTTGAATCGAGCCTATTGTCTCTGACCGAGGGGTGCAATTTGGGAATTTTGTGCGCGTCTGGGGATTCAGATCTCGTTATCATCGGCGTATCACCCACAATCTAATGGTCAGACAGAGAGGGTTAACCAGAGTTTGGAGCAGTATTTGCGGTGTTTTGTCTCCGATTGTCAGGATCAGTGGTCAGAGTTTCTGGAATTCGCGGAATTTGCCTATAACAATGCGCCCAGTGAATCAACAAAAGTATCGCCGTTTTTCTGTAATTATGGTAAGAATCCCAAGGCGTCTTCCTTCTACGGTCTTTCCTCCAATTTGCCAGCTCTGGAGGAATGGCTTCAGGAGAGAATGACCATTTGGTCCAAGGTGCAAGAAAACCTTAAAGGAACCGCCGAGAGACATAAAACATTTGCTGACCGTCATAGGTCACAGGAACCTCCTTTTCAGGTGGGGGATCTGGTTTGGGTTTCTACCCGGAATATTGCGCTTCACCAACCATCCTCTAAGTTGGGTCCTAAATTCATTGGTCCTTTTCCGATCATTAAAAAATTAAGCGACGTAACCTTTAAAGTTTAACTTCCGTCCTCAATGAGAATTCCTAAAGCGTTCCATATTTCTTTATTAAAATCCGCCGGAAATGTGCAGGTATCATCACCTCCACCAGTCATTGTGGAAGATGAACCTGAATACGAGTTTAATAAGATTCTTGATTCGCAAATTTTACATAACTCTGTACAGAATTTGAATGATTGGAAGGGATTCAGTCCTGAGGAGAGATGTTGGGTAGCAGCCAGAGATGTGCATGCTAATGCTCTGAAATATCATCGTGATAATCCAAATAGACCTAGTAAGTGTCCTGAGGCCCCGCGTGAAGGGGGGGGGTAGTGTCACGGATAACTCACCTCACCGTCTCCGGGCGACTGGCCGGGACACTACCTGCTCGGCGGCTGTGCCGAGCGGCGGCTCGGGCCACGTCTGCTCATGCGGCGCCGAGCACGTCCGCTTCCCCTGGTGTCAGGCGCCCCCCCGGCACCTTTGTACGTGCCGGCGTGCGTGCTGGCACGTGTCTATTATGCCATCTGGCAGCGTGCCCATCGGAGGTAGAATCAAGGGGCCAATGAGCCCAGGGTTTTTTGGGCTATACGCCCCTTCACCTTTAGTATGCAATGAGGGGTTAGATCCGATGTGCATCATGAACACACTTCCCCTTACCCTATCCGGTTGAAATCCTTTAAAGGCGTCATCCCTGCAGTTTCAGTGCCCATGATAGCGTTAGCTGAGTGTGCCTTGAATAGTCTTTATGCCCGTTTTGATTTTGTTGCTGACCTTGCTTTGTTTGACCATTCTTGATTGCCGCCTGAACCGACCATTGCCTGTACCCCGACTACGCTTCTGTCTCACCCTCTGTACTGCGAACCCTTGACCTTCTGGATTGACCTTGGCCTGATCTCGACTCTTCTGTTTGCCTGTCCCTTTGGTGCTGAGATATTATTGGACTGCCTCCCCGTGTATGACCCAGCTTGTCGACATTGTCCTGTCGGGCCCTTGGTTCATCTGCCTTCACTCTCCCGTAAGTTCACATCCTTTGTGCTATCAAGTCCTGGGGGCAACCGTGTCTGGCGAGGCGTATAAAGCGTCCCGGCAAACGGAGGCTTGTCTAAAGGGGAAGCTAGCAGCGGAGATTGGGGGTTGTCAGCTTACTCTGAAGGCGGGTGTCCCATGGGGCTTTACACATACAAAATGTGATCACCATTTTTGTACCCCGCTAAAATGAAAGGAACTTTTCCTCCCAAACAGATCCAAGCACATCCAGGGTTTAAAGTTCGATCTAATTAGCTGTTACAGTAATATTTCATGGTTTCTTTAAGGCTGCTATATTAAACTTATCATGGGTATTGCCCTAAATTGGCTTTTATATCTCTTATAGCAGTCTCAAATGTAACATGAGGCTATAAACTTGCAATCTTGTGCTGAAGAGGATCAAAAGCCTGAACACATGTCTACAGTAGGCATTGATAGCTGTGTAATTAATAGAAGATATTTTTGAGCATTGTACTCTCAGCTGTTTTTTGAGCACCTAAGGATATCAAAGAGTCATAAATAGATATTTTGCCTGGCTCCCCCTACTCATTAGGAATCATAGATAATCCTATAATTCTTGGTCTGCATGTGCATACTTTCTGTTTAAAGACTGTGCTCTTGAATTGGGGGGCTTTTGGGCGCCTCTTTAGCCCACTATATTACTCACTTTGTGTCCCCCACAGATGATAGTTCTTACTTTGGTGATTAGCAACTCATACGATTGCTTCTTGAACTCCAGTTACCAGGACTTCTGTATCAAGATCGTGCCTCTATACCAATTGTCACAGGGGTTCCCACTCCCTTTCTATTTATTGCAATAGAGGGAGTGTAATGAGGCCTGACACGCCTGCTTTATTGTAGTGGATATAGAGGACATGGCAGCACATCTTTGACTGATGACGGAAGGGGTACATTCCCAACAAGGAAATGTCAGTGACAGGAGTTTGGGCCCAGCAGGCACAGGATGTGATCCATCGATTTGTTAAGTTGCTGATCACTGGAGTAGGACCCAGTACCCTTTCGTTTTTTACTAAATAAAAAGCTGCCCAGTTTACTGATTGTTGCTGCCCTACTAATTTGGGGCTCAAATTTGCCTTGTGGAGCTTTGTGATGTTAGCAAAGTTCTGTTTAGGCCTGAGTAAACCTATCCCATGAGCCTATGCAGAACAAACGGGACTGACTTTTAGATCTGGCAGTTTTGATGCTGTACAACAGACTACCCTTGCACCTAACTTCCCCACGTCCCATTAATCAATTTGATTTTTGCATGTGGTTTTAGAGGTCAAAACGGGTTTACTTAAATATCTACATCATATCTAATCTTGCACATCTTGCATCAGGAAAATAACAACTGAAATCACATATTCCTAACAAAGGACACAAGACAAATACTATATAATAAAATGCATAACATTCATTAGTGTGATCAAGTACTATATAGTGCTGTATAAAGATCCAGATCTATATACTCCTCATAATAAGTTTTATACACAATGTACTCCATTAAGTGTATACAATGATTAGGGTTGCCACCTGGCCGGTATTTTTTTCTTTATATTACTGGCCACTGGTTTGGCTGTGCCAGTATTTGTTTTTTTACTTGTAATTGCGGATTTACTTTTCCCACCCTCAGTTACCTTTAAAAAAAACAAATACCGCCACCACCAGGCCAGTGGCCAGTAATGTAAAAAAAAAAAATACCGTCCGGGTGACAACCCTAAGAGTAATATATAAAAAAAAAAAAATACGACGCCAGTGTGACGTGTGGCCAAGCAACCTAATGAATAACAGTGGGCCTATCTACATAAAAATAAAGCTACCTTAATTAGGTTGTTAGCAGATAAGTATATATAATATGTGATTTTCAACATTCTACTTTCAGTATTCTTCCTTTTTCATGGTACAGTAAAGCTTTGAAAGTCCCCCCCATCACCTTGCAAGACTTTAGGTAAGTGTATTCCTACTGCAATACATATAAATACTTTAATCGTTCACAGGTGGGCTCCAATCAATTAATTATATCTCCCTTCTGAACATAACTAATTGGACTGGTATTTAATTAGCCCTATCTTTTAAAAGGACGGGTTCTTGTGTCACTATTTTTCTTGTAATGAATAAAACACAAGCATTTTCTTCACATGCTAAAGAAAGGGAAGGTAATCCTTCAGAGAGAAATCTTACATAGTGCGCCTGCTGGACTGTGCAGATTTAAGAAAATTAAATGTTTATTCTTATAAATGCTGAAGGGGTTTCTTTTATGTGGTAGTTTTTTAAGTGCTTAGAAGATTCTGTTTTTAAAGTAAAATGCCTAAAAAGTTTAGATCAAAGCGATCCTATACTCAGAGCTATATTTTGGGGTCTTGCCAACCTAGACCAATTTTGTTCCCATCCACCATTATTACTGGCAAAGAATGATAATCCCTAAATTGGGTACCATAGAATTTGATTTTCTTTTAATAAAAAAATTGACTGCTTGGAGTGTTTATCAACTGTTTGCCACATACCCAGTGTAGTAAGCAGAGGGGGTGTAGAGATAGTGGTGGGGGTGCAGAAGTAGCAGTTAAGAAGCCCCTTAATTGTTGTGCCTTCACAGTATTTATCAGATCTGTGCTCATACAGAAAGAAAGAACAATGTTTCTATTTTATGCTTTAGTAGTTTAATATTTGCACCAGGGCACAGTCAAATGTAGCTATGCTATGCATGCAGGGGTGTAAATGGGTTTCACAGAATCAAATAGCAAAAGTCATAGTGAGGCCCCCTGGGGGGGGGGGGGGGCAGCAGGAGATCCCCATGCCCAGGATGCTCCACATGCCCAGCTGCAGGCTAGTGTCACTTCCTCCAATGACTGCCTCTTGCCCAACCCAGAGGACATTAGAGCTTACCCATGATATTCTGTACAAAGTATACTATTACCATGCTGCTGGGAGCAGGGGGAGGGTCCTCCTGGGTTCCTCCAGTGGCTCCAGTTCTGTTTGCTCTCCACTCCTGCGTCATGGGGCATCTAAAGAAGCAAGGGTCAGTATGTCAGTGGGTTTTTACATTTTCCCCCTGAATCATGTTAGAGTTTTACTAGTAAGACACATTTGAGAATGATTTCGCACAGCAGGGGAAATTTCTTTCATGGTGTTAAATCAGCAGATTTCCTGTTTTAGGGGAATCCAGGTTTGGGATGTCTTGCAGTGTGAAAATCCCTGATTTCCCGTGTATAATGTCATGTATAATCATGCCATAGGCCTGCGCATGTGCAGGCCTATGGCAGGCTCTTTGCTATACTCTGCTATACATTTGCTATACTCTGCAAACATGAGTGTCTGTCAGGCTGAGGGTGGGTGGGAACAGGGGTGTGGCAAACCTTTGCCACAGCAGTCATCCATGGTTAGTGGGTATTTTTGGGGGGAACCCAAGGTCTTTCACACTTTTTAACATCTGGGGGAATTTCTGAAGCAAGGTCAACGCATTGACATGGGTTTTGTTTCATTTTAAGTGTTACTGTCCTATACAATTGTATGTCGGCCTTTGTGGCCTAAGGTTCTAATCTTTCAGAACACTTCCTCTGAAACCAATTGTGGAATGTGCTGTCCAACAAGAATACACCTGTCCTGTACTGGAGACACCAGCATCTATAAAACCACTAGGTGTTGATACTTTCTTGAACTCTCCAACATGGCTGACACCTTCAAAACTTGCCCTGTGGATTCTGAGAGAACAAGTCCTTCATCTAAGCCCCCCTTTGCTCCATCGTAGGTAAACTTCATCCCCCTGGGGTCTAGAGATCCAACCTGGCAACTTCAACATAAGGTTCCTGATACATGCAGGTACTGGCTTACTATTTCTCCTCTTAGACCTCACTCCTTGGAACATGGCAAATCTCTCCAGCAATTTACCATTGACCCAGGCTGACCCGGCAATCCACTCTGGCTGTCCTCAGTCACTGATCCCCCTCCTCGGATTGGATCCCCCTTTCTGGAAGATCAACTCCCCGTGGAGTCTTTTCTTCCTGTTACCTAGTATTAACTTTCTGTCAAGAGACCTTTAATCCTAGGCATGTTAAAGAGACATGTTCCTTGTAGTGAAGTAACCTAACCTTTTTTTATAATTAAATTCTGACTACTGTACCTAATAATAATGTTACTAATAAAGGTGTTATTTCAGCAGCATACATTGAGTAGATTTCCTTTTACCCAACTCACCACACTCCTACCACCACTTCCCGTGAAGCTGCTTGCTGCTAGGGGTGGATGGGCCATAGGGAGTGCTAAGAGAATTCCAAATGACCTGCACTGCTTTGAGGCTCGCCGGTCTAGGAATCACTTCAGCATAGAACCCACCTCAACCAGAACCTGTACAGGAATTCACTTTATTCTGTTGATATTCTGATGTGCCTGAGTCGGTAGGCATTATGGCCTGAGTTGCCTATATGGGTCATCTATCCATAGTTGCCATTAATTGATTTTGAAGCGTAGCTGCCCCTTTAAATTGTCATTAGTTAGAAATTTAAAATAAAATAATTATTGCCAATATATAAAGTAAAATCTGTATGCCGATTAGAGTGTTGGGTGTCCCTCTTCTCATCTGTTATGACTGGAAGATGAGGGGGTATGTATGTGTATGAGTGTGGTCAGATCATGGTGAATGTGAATATGCTAATTGACATCTGCAAGAATCCTCTAAGATGTAAAATTTGGATATTGATTCACATATCCCACATAGCTGCAAAAAAGCTATAAGAAACGTGACAAAACGGCATACTGAACTATGGCCCCCGCAATATTTATCATCATGTATTGAGAAGTCACAGTTCCCCCACCCCTTGTTATGTCTGGGACCTCAGGCGAGCGTGAATAATGACTCTAATAGTAGCGTCTTTACAATGCGGTGCAATATGGATACCGATTGGTGGATCACAGCGAAAGGAGGCTGACCAGTGAGGGTAAAAGCAACGAGTGATTGGCTGCTCACCACCCTGACGAAGCTCCGGTGGGTGGAGTGAAACCTGCGATGGTGGACGGACGGCCCACATGCTGGCTGTGTTTTTGTCCTCGTTGACTGCTGAGTTAATGACAGACGCTATACTTGCAAGGAGGTATATTAGGCGGTAGAGCTGTGAGGTACTAAGGTCCCAGGACTTCGGCTCATACCCTGCCTAGAAGCCCTTGCTCCCACCATTGTAACTTCACATTTATTACGCAACTTCAAGCTTTGTTAAGAAGCAGTGGGAACTGTGCTTGTTTGTTGCATTTCGATTGCTGCATTGGGGCCCATTGTCATATGTGGGAGTAAATGGTGACCCTGAATTTGAGGACCAATATATAAACGTCAATTTTCCCTGGGCAGCTATAGTGTGCATTCTCAAGGGAGCATGGTGTTCATGGGTGCATGGGGGGCCCGTGATTTTTAAATTCTCACAACGTTGTGGTTTTAATATTTTTGTGGTCTTATAATGCCTATGACATTGCCAGTGGCTTTGTGCAATATATATATATTCAATAAAGTAGTGTTTTTCTGGCACTCATTGTAGTAGCCTACTATTTTGTGCCAGTCCCACACTTGTGGGTGTCTTAAAGATGTTACCTAATACCCCTCTACTGCATTCCTCTCAGTCTTTCTCCCAATCCTGGGTTGATTTTTGGCCCCAGCCCTCCACTGCCTGCTTTCCATTTCTGTTAGAAGCGTCAGATATGTTAGAAATATATATAGAGTATAACATACCTTTTTACAGCCATGACAGAAAATGGCTGTGACAACTACTTACAGTATACAAACCTGGCTTCAGCCTACTTAAATGAAAGACAAGTGGTGCTTTGTAGGTAGACATAATATAAACGAGTGCAGAGGTTTTATTTTTGAGTTAACAAGGTTACTAGAAAATGTGACATTGGAGTTGCTGAAAGGCATTGAGCCTGCTATTGCCACGTATTGTTTTGCAAGCGGTTATAAGGGGATTTATACATTGCTAACCTAAGTTGGTGCATGGTTATTGAATTTAATTGTAAATTAGAGACTATAAACTATAAGGGCATCCCATGTAGCTTGCCTCCCTGCAGTGTGACTTACCTTCTCCATGTTGATTCCTTGAGGGGCATTAACCCCGAGCCCCCCCATTACCTGCCTCCCCAAAGCCCAGGGGGGGCAAAAGGGCCTGGGGCCATTAGGCTGTGCGACCGTTTAGCCTGCAGGGTCAGGGGCCACCAAGGCTGGCCCCTAGCTGGTTATGCTGTGTAAGAGGAAACTCATGTTTCAGGGTTTTTAGCCCTTAAAATTCCAGAAAAATGAAAAGGAGGACCCCACGCCAATTTTTCTAAATTTAACCCTTTATAGTAGGATAGTATTTTATTTGTAAATGTTATAAAGTGCTCTTTTCAGTGTGAGGGATTTCCTGAACAGGAACGGGGGGCTACCGATACATATGTGGTACCATTGTAATCAGAAGAAATGGGTTTTTACATGCAATATGGTTTTCTTTAATAAAACAAATGTTTTATTTAAAATAAAGTAGACAATTCTGTAAAAAAAATATATATATATATATATTTATTTTGCCTTTTTACTCAAAAACATTTAAAAAATCCAGTAGAAAAATTACAAACAAGACATTTCATGTTAAAGCCTAAACTCTGCCCTAAAAATATAAATAATTTTCCTGGAAAAATGATCTGTCAACTGAGGGTGACACAATTTCAAGAAGTCTGGCAATTAAAAGGGTTAAAATTATGCATGTTGTTCTGCTCAGGGGACCTTGCGCTTTCAGATTTACCTTGTTTTTTCTTGTTTGCATATTGATATTTTAGGAAAAGGGTTTTTTTATTCTGCTTTTTTAATACATTTTTTCTTTCCCTTAAAAAACTACAGTTAAACATGTGGAGCGCAAAATAGTGCAAAATGGTCTGGCAACAAAATCTCCAGGTAGGCTGGCAGCGAAAAGGAGATATATATATATATATATATATATATATATATATATATATATAATTTTAGAAAACTTGGAGAGTCATTTGGGTGCCCTTTGAGGTGTCGGTCCCTGCCTTTGATGCATGCCGACTGTAAAGACAAAAGAAAGGCATGCCGACATCTGCGTGAACACATGTGTACCAGTTCTTCCTGGCCCCCAAATGCTCAATACTTACTGCCTCGCTGTATTCCAGCCATTTATGAAGCCACCATGTAAGGACATTAGAAAAAAGCACAATTCAGTCACACATTTCAGCATGAGTGGGCAACTTATCTATGGATCATCCACTTACCTGGGAAGTTCTGGCAGAAAAACTGCCTCAACCTGGTCCTGTCTTTTTTTGAGGTCCGACCAGTGCTGCATTATTTGGGTGTGGATGTAAGACGTCGGCCACTGGCCATTCCAATGTTGTGTCGCCTCCAATGCCAATGTCCTCTTGGCGTGGGTGTCAGTCATAAAAGTCTGCAATGTGAAAACACAATCAAAATGTAATTTTACTGTAGGCCATGTATTGTCCTAGTTTAGGTCCACATGCACACTAACCCTTCCCATTAAATTCCTGTGTCTCCCCCATGTGTGGCAGGCCAATGCATGAATTTAACCCAGCAATGGCGAATCTATGGCACGCTTCGCCTGCTCTGTGGGCACGCCAGCCATTGGTTGCCATTGTGACCTGTTTTGCTACTGCAGAGCACTCTGGGAAGCGTGCTGTAAGCATAACGCTGGATGTTACGCCAGCTGCAATGCTCTCCCTTTTTTATGCCATGCACATCGAGTTCTCTGTGCTCTGCTTGCATTACTCATGCCGTGACCTCCCTCCCTATTGTGTGTGCTGCCCTCAATCACATTTTGAGGAATCAACACCAAGGTGGCCAACGACCAGTAATGGATTGGCCATCAGGCGCAACAAGAGAAATTCCTGTGGCCCAGATGGGCCGCCTGCCCGCCCACCCCATCAGTGATTTGCAGTAAAAAAATGAATGTGCATGCCACATCTGATAATGCTCTGAATGGACATCAAAAGAAAGGTAAAGCAGTGGGATATGAGAGCCCATCACCCTGTGCATCTGCTATCATCGCCGACAAACAACATGCAAAGCGGTCTAAAAGTTCCACAACTTTATCAACATTTTGTGTGGTGGTTAACAGAACAACATTGACTGCACACACAGCAGGAGCTTTGCATGTTGCTTGTTGGCGATGATTGCAAATGCACAGGGTGACAGGCCGGTCATCCACAGCTATCAATCCTGGCGGCAAGCAGATGAAGGCGCCTGAAGAGTGTGAGCAAACATTGGCATTGTATAGCCTGGCTGATGGTGTCCTCCCTGCCTCTGCCTTTTATGGGCTCTATCTCTTAATTGTTGGTTCCGTGGAGATCTATAGCGGATATATGCACACCGCACTTAAAGATAGTT
Organism: Gastrophryne carolinensis; assembly: GCA_027917425.1. Classification (NCBI taxonomy): domain Eukaryota; kingdom Metazoa; phylum Chordata; class Amphibia; order Anura; family Microhylidae; genus Gastrophryne; species Gastrophryne carolinensis. The sequence continues at coordinate 462,494,141 of CM051235.1, forward strand.
TGCAATTAAAATATATTTATATAGTTAATGCAGGTAAATACATGATAGTCGGTAATATCAGAATGCATAAAGTTGCACACATATAGCTATTTACAAAAGGATACTGTTGTATGGCATAAGATACAAGATCGTGGATCTCCTCAGAAAAAGAGAGAGAACATATAACTCTAACATAATCCAAAGAGAGAGGACTGCACTGCAATACCGGTAACCTCTAACAGGTGCTAACCCCTAGGACCCTTGCTACAGGGCACCCAGGAGAAGTGGTTGCAAACCACGCAGCGCGTAGGTGAGGTAAGTGGGGAGGACGGGAAGGGCGTGCTATTATTTGTATAAAGACTTTGGACAATTATGTTGATGATGATGGATAACATGCATATATATGGCGCTTAACAAAGGCACATAGGATGAGTAGTAATCTAGTCACTTTTTGCACTTAGCACTTTGAGCACGTATTATTTTGCATGATTATTTATAAGCACACATGTGAGAGTAGTTTGAGTTAAGATTTTTTTGCACTGCATGTAGTTAGGCACCTTTTTGATTTTTTGTTTATGGATCTTGTATTGATTCATTAGTTTAGAGTCAGAGGAGATATATACTCAGGCCCTTATTCATCAAGCGATAGCGCCAGGTAGTGTCTGACGAGCGCCAGGTAGCGGCAGCTAACGGCGACTACCGACTCAAGTACGCCCGGCGGCGGTCACAATGACGCATTTATCAAGCTAAATGAGGCTAGCGCCGGCGAGAGCGACGGCTAGCGCGGCATTCATCATGAAGCCTGCTGGCCCGAACAGCGCCGCTGCAAATTCCTTCACAGCGACACGTATTACCTGGCGCTACCTGCCGCTCTCCCATACATTTCAATGGCAGACGCTGCAATGATTGTTTTTAGTGGTTTTTGGGTTTTTTCTTTGGTACAAAATTCAACACATGTTTATATTGATATGTTTTATGAATCTGGCTGGTTATTTATATGTATTAGAAGTTTTTTTTATTTTTCACAATGTAATGTTGTGAGTGACATGGGAATTGCATCTCCTCCACCCAAACTCATTGGCATCAAAATCGCTTGTTTTCCACACAAACGGGGCTTGTAAAGCTATTTTGTAGCCTGTCAGGTTGGGCGGTCACGTTCGCTCTTCGAAATTGTCAGCGCCCAAGCTATTCGGCAGCCCTGTCCTTGATGAATCTGTGTTGGTCAGTGTTTGTGCAGTCGCTGTTTTAATTCGCTATGTGGCGGCGCGAGCGTCGCTGTGCCTCGCTGCGCTGCGTTGTGCGGCGCTGTGCTGTTCATACATGTGCCCTTCTGCCATTTGCAAGGAATTCACTTCCCGCGACCCCAGTCGTTGTTAATGAATACACTGTAGTTGGGAGCGTGCCTGGCCACATATTGCAGGATTAACATTCAGTCGTACCAGCTCATAACAACCCGTTATGCATTCTCATGTGTGCCACATTTTCAGGTAGTTGTCTAGTTTGATTGTGTGATGACTTTGGGAAGGAATAAGATTTGTATATTTCAGCACAACGGTGTATGCTTTAGAAGGACCTATGCATTACAGTATGTAGAATGCCCTGCTAAATCAAGCTAATAATTTGTGGCGCCTTTGGCCCTAGCTTGTTTTGCAGCGTCATTTTAATGTTTTTCCGCCACTTAGCTTGCACATAGCTGATATTAGCTTGTCCCTGTTGCGCGCATGTTTGTTTTTGAATTTTGAAGCACAGTTGCTTGCGTCATATCCGGTTCCGTGATCCTCCTTTGCGTTTCAACGCCACCTTAAGGTAAAAATGTCTAGCGCTTATGCCAATAGCTTGTTTTGCAGAGTCATTTTAATGTTTTTCCGCCACTTAGCTTACACATAGCTGATATTAGCTTGTCCCTGTTGCGCGCATGTTTGTGTTTGAATTTTGAAGCACAGTTGCTAGCGTCATATCCGGTTCCGGGATCCTCCTTTGCGTTTCAACGCCACCTTAAGGTAAAACTGTCTTGCGCTTATGCCAATAGCTTGTTTTCAAGCGTCATTTTAGTTTTTCCGCCACTTAGCTTGCACATAGCTGAGAATAGCTTGTTGCTGGTGCGCGTAGCGTTTTTTTTTTTTAAACTTTTTTCCAATGTCGCTTGGGTCATTTCCGGTTCCTGTTTCCTCCTTAGCGTTTCCACTATGCTGCCCAGACGGCGAGTTATGCGCCTCCCCAGCTCCTCCTCCGACTCTGACCCCACCACCCCTCCCCCACCTCCCCCACCTACCTCACCTTCCCCAAATAGCACCCCTCCCACCCCTTCCCCTCCTGGGCCTACTAAGAAAACGCGCACCCGGGTGGATAGCCGCGTAAATGGCCAGGTGGTCAAAGTGAGTATTTGTTTTTTGTCTTTTTAGCTTAAAAGTTGCAGAACACACAGGGGGGATTGGGTCAGAAATTTCTTTGTTTTCAGACCAAATTTGATCACTCCCCGTGGGGCATCCCCATTGTGGATGTCCTGCTGGGATGCCCCCCCTGGAGGGCCCTAAAAATTACCTCAGCCCCGTCCCATCTGTGCATGCGTTAGCTGCGGATGCCTATTGCGCTTACCTCTAGCAGGGTGTACCCCTGCGCCAGACATATTTTAATTTTGTGTGCAGGCGCACTCCCTGTTAGAGTCAAACGCCACATGCGTACTTTGCCGTGCAGACCCAGCTGAGCTGGTATGCACGTCCCAACGGCCTTGTATGCGCATACCACAGCGGCGCGGAGCGCTGTGTTTGGCTTGCGGAGTGACGTGGGAGTGTCCTCAGTGGTGTATTTGTGGCCTTCCAAGGGGGTTGCAGACAGCGGACCACCCACAATTGGTGTGGCCCACCAAAGTGCACACAAACCCAGAATAGTGATAATCCTGGGTGTGGGTCCACTTTGATCTGGTCTCTGTATAACTGTTTATGCCATTGTTCTGATGTCATGTATTGATTTTAGTTTGTTTGATCATTTTTCATAGGACTTCTGCGTGGCCGAATATGACTATGCCCGTGGAGGGAAAAAACGCATTGCCATGGAGGTGAAGGCCACAGTGTCCCGGCGCTTCCACACCGAGCTGACCATACGATCCATTCAGCAGAAGTGGTCAGATTTCAAGCGCCGGGACCCTGAAGGCGTGTACCGCCTATATGATGCCTACGCATCAGGTAAGTTAAAGCTTATGTTCTGTTTAGCCTTTGTGCAGAATCATCTGCTAAGCTGTGTCCATTTGTGCTCTTTAGATTAATTATTTTCTTTCACCCCCTCCACACAGATAAGCGTCCTCCCCTGGGGAAACATGGGAAGGGATTCCTCCCCCGAACCAGGCAGGCGGACTCGGGGGAGTCATCGGGGGAGGGTCCCTCCCGCGGGTCCTATTTAGAGGACCCAGGGGAGGAAGGGGATGACGCCCCAGAGGAGTGTGCTGCTGGGGGGCTGGCTGGATCAAGCCTCAGCTCCTCACACTCTGAGTCTGAGGACTCTCACCAGGCAAGGGGCCACTCTCAAGCAGGGAGTGAGAGGGAGGAGGGTGGCCCTTTGCCTGGTGGATCTTCTGACCAGAGTGTGAGGAGCCGAGGCTCCCCGCCTCCTCCTCAGAGCCCTCCCTGGGCTTCAAGTGGCGCTTCATCCCCTGGTGAGTGTACATTTTTTAATTGTTAGTCTGTGACAGGTTTCATCTTGCAATTTGTACTTAGCCCTTGCCATTCCTCTCTAATTTGCAGGGCATCATATAGGCGGCACCTCCATGGCGTTTTGGCGAAGGATTCTCCACGGGCATAGTCATGGTAAGTGTTTGTTGTTATCCATCACATTCCCAATGTTATGTGAAAAAACCAGAGGGGAAGAAAGTTGGTAAGGGTCTGCACAACTGAAATATACTTATAATTATCAAAGGGTGCTAGTAAAATGGGGACACCAACCCATGAAACATCAAAGAATACTGGGCCCTAGACCGGCCCAAACAGTCCCTAAATTATACTGCACACCAAAAATTATGTAATATACAAAAAGTAAAAAATTTATTAAATCTTCCCTAGAACAACAAAAAACATCACAGGACTAGATTAAAAAACATATACACAAGAATTGAGGAAAAGGGTTTATCCTATTATGAGCTATCACGAGAATAAATATAATTATATAATACTTAGTGCATAGAAATATATCATGTAAAATACATATTCCATACCTCAAATTGGCTAGAAATGCAGGCGTATTGAAGTGAAAAAGTGAATATACATAAGGTAAAAAGTGAAGAAAAAATTAATTAAAATAAAAAGTGAAGAAAAGATTAAAGTAAGAAAAAGTGTACAGAGTGCCTATGTGATAGTAGTGCACAGTGAAAAAGAATAAGTGCTGTGGTATTAAGGCCACAGTATATACATGCAAAAACTAGTATTGTGCAAACAGTACATACGCCAGCATAACAGCCAAAGGTATAAAGTGACAATTAATCTAACAATGTAAACATCACCACATCCAGGAGCTCAGGAACCCGAAGCCGCAACTAGCCACCGACGAGTTGCGTGGCCTTATGCCACTTCGCCAGGGTGAATATGTTGCCAGCCCCCCGTCCTCCTCCTTTTATGACATTCATTAAAGTGTACCCACAAACATTGATAGTGCTTGGATTCTCGAAGGTTCCATGACAAATCACATCCGTCACCCAGGGCCCCCCCCACAAAAAAAACCCCACAAACTCCTTACCTCTTTGGGGGTTGCCAAAGCCACCGTCCCAGCCTCCTGTGTTACACTCTAGATGTGTGTGCGCCTGCGTGTGTGCGCCTGCGCTCTGTTTCCAAATGGGCTGCGCATGCGCACACACTCGAGGAGTGATGTGTGGAAGGCAGCGGCCGCGGAGTACGTTGTCTCACGCAAATTGTGTTGCTCTGCAAAAGCGGACCCAAACCCAGATTTGCTGCAATCCTGTGTATAGGCCCACTTGTAACAGACACATGTTTCCTGGTCCATTGTCACAGCTGGTTTGATAAGGTACCCTAACCTCACAAACCCCACTACAGTGCTAGCCAACTGTCAACCACCCCTATGTTTCTGCCCACACCATGATGGGTGTTCTAATTTTTTTTCTTGGGTTAAGTTGTTCCCGCTCAAACATGTGGCCCACTATTAACATTAGCCAAACAACTACTAATGATTCCTTTACATAGCACTGTCTATGTTATTTGCACATTCTCTTTAGGGATACATGTGTCAACCCTAACTAATTGACATTAACTCATGGTCCAGGAAATATGCTAATTTAGGACAACCTGTATGTAACCATGCAAGCCTTTGATTTTTCAGACTCAATAACCAGATGGATGTCAAATAGTCAGGTGTCATTGGCCCACTAATTGTGTTTTTGTCTTTTGCTTTCTGTTGACAGATGTTGCTACGCAGACGGAGCCAGAGACCCTCCTCCCCACCCCAGCTCCAGGGACGGCCAGCAGCATGGGCCCCCGCCACAGCTGCGATGGTGAGTACATCCCACTTCATATGCCTAAAGACTTGTGAAACCTATGTCTTATAGTCACATCTGCAGACATTTAAAATGTACCTATGTGTTAATTTCACACACATCTAGATTCCATGTGTTTGTACAATAATCCAACATGCCTGTTTGCATGCTTGATTGTTGGCTCACATTCTTCATTTGGCCACATAGAGACTATTTTTGCCTTAGACACAACCAAATGGGCCCTATTAGGTCTGGACCTCTAACATTATAGGGCAAACTCGTGTACTCGTTAGGACTTAGGCCCTGATGTTTGGCTGTGACTAAACACAAAAATGGACACACTGGGAGTTATACCTTCTTTGCTTCCCAAGAGTTAAACTGGAACAACAACCAGGATTTTGACTTTCCTGGGTCTTGGTCCACTACGGTGGGGCACCCCTGATCGTCACCACTGTGTGACAACCCCCTGAACTCACTTTGACTCCAGCAAACGTACAAGCCACGGCAAATTGTCTCCTCCTCCGCCTCCCCCGCGCCCCTTTTTACGCGCGCGTGCCTGCGCCGGCCATTCACAGACGGCCGGCGCAGGCACGCACACGTCTAGAGGGGCGCCAGGGAGGGCCCGGCGGCCCTGCCCCACCGAAACTGAGGTAGGTATTTTGGGGTTTTGGGGGGATTTCACCCCCAGGGACATCCCGATCTCGGATGTCCCGCGGGGAGGGAGGTGATCGGGCCAGGAATCTGATAGATTCCAGGGCCGATCACCGGTGGGTGTTGGTACACTTTAAGAGTAAATGTATGCTTGGGATGTGTTGTTCACATTCCTGCCAGTCAATAGTACTCATATCATGTTAACCAATAAGCACACAGTGGTCAACAATGTTAATGTGAGTGTCACCTAATTGGACACACTGACATTACATTGCTACATCTGTGTCTGTTGAGGTCACATCCAATTTATTAATAAATTGTTGTTTCTACATCTCTACAGCTTGTGAAAACCAGCATCGCAGACTGTGGCGGGAGATCAGGCTCCTGAAGCTGATGCTGCTGGCCAAGAAGAGGCGCCGGCGGCGTCGTTAGGGTGGGGGGCAGGCTGGCCTGTTGATGCCCTTTGTTGGGCAATGTTGGCCCTGTTGGCCATGTTTTTCTAATAAATTTTTTGATGACCATCATTACAGTGTGGTGCATTGCAAAGCATAGTTTAACTGTCTCAAAACCCATTTGTGTGTCAATTTAGCCATACCTTTGGAGCCATTTCATGTGTTAACCATAGTAAGCTATGGTCTCAAATGTGTGGGCTAAATTGACCAATACATTGACATATCTAGATCAAGATACTCATCCCTGACTGTGTTATTAGCTAGGTCTTAGGAAAAACACAATTTAGAGGTGGGTGAAGCAAATATATTTACACAAACCAAAACAAACAAAATTAATATTCTTGGCTGGGTGGCCGGGGAGGTTGGGAGTCATTGCTAGGGGCGGTGTTGGGGGACAACAGTGCAGTAAAAAATATAGACTGCTGTTGTATGAGCTGTTGTAGCAACAACAAAGTTTGGTCCTGCCGCTGGAGAAATTCTTCCTGGCGCTGTATCGATTCTTCCTGGCGCTGGAGAGATTGCTCCATTAGATTGGCCAGCCGACCAAGTTCCTGGTTCTGCTGTAGGTTTAGGAGCACTGGTCGATCTGGCGCTGCTGGGCCTCATTTTGTTGCTGACACATCAGCACCTGATTTTCCAACGCCCGGCAATGCGCTCATTAGTTCCATCACGCGGCTGTTGGCGACTGTAGTCCTCCAGCATCCGGACCCCTAGGTCATAAAAATCAGCACTGGTTGGTGCCACACCTCCTCTTGCTGTGGTTTGAGCCTAACAAAATAGAAAACAACATTTTAGTCCAAACAGAACCAATGCAGGTATGCCCCTCAAAATAATTACCCTAAACAGTCACTATACAACTTACCCTTGTCTGGAGCCTCGGAAGCTTGGCCACATGGGACTTGGAAGAGGTCCCAGGTTGGGGTTCTGGTTCCGCCTCCTGCACAAACAACAATGAAAGGAAATGTGACATGTTGCTTCATCCACTACCCACGAACATGCCAATGTGGTTCTAGGCTCGTCTACATCAGCCATGTTACCTGCGTGTCCTCCGGCACAGGTAGGCGCTCGAGGTTTCGCTGCCAGAGAGTGGCAATTCCACATCCGAGATGTCCGACAAGTTGGCATATGCTAAACAGGAAAATCAGGTTAGTAGTTCTGTGGCCCAAACTCAAATGTAACCTGGCTAGGCTATCGAGGCCATACCTCAAAAAAGTGCAAAAATACACACTAGACCCAAGGTATCTGTTAAACTCAGATTGTTAACATGTATGTTACAGGACTAAGAGGCAATAATTTTTGCAAATCACATCAGAAACATTGCTTAAATTACACATACCCGCAATCTCCCAGATGTCTGGAGTTGGGGCCCTCACTCGAGCTTGGACCTTGAAAATACATGTGGACACACAAGTTGCCAGAAGCAAGTGCAACAAAAGTAGAGCCAAAATACAGACTAGAGCAAGGCAAAACAACTTACCCTCACCTCTGGCAGCCTGAACTTGAGGGGCCCTTTCTGGACAGCCACTTCCGATATTCGGGTCAACTAAAAAACACAAGGAATGTCTCTAAATATTCATCAAACTACTACGGGGAATGTTTGGCCAAAATATGTCCGCCCAAATACATTGCTATCACTACAATAACTAATAGACTGACCCTGGGGAGGCAAGAAGCACTCCCAAGAGGCATCTTCAAGTTTACAAAGCAAACATGTAGATTAGTAGACTAACCAAATTGAACCAGTGTAACATAAACAGCATAAAGGATACATTATGTATTGCTATACACACCAACAGGGTCCTGTTGACCTGCAACATCGGAAGTGGGGTCCAAAGATGAACCAGTCACTTGGCCTACCAAGAAAAAACAGGAATGAGACACATGCACTTGGGTAAAAGTGGATAAAGCAAGGTGGACACATGCACTTACCGACATCCAAAGAGTAGGTGGGATCCGGAGGAGATGCTGGGGCCAAGGGCATGGGAGCTATGCAAAAATCAAGCAAACATTGAGCCATAGTTAATGTGCGTGCAAAAATACAACATGCATTAAGGTGTGTGTGAGCAGCTCTTTCACTAATATTCACTAATCAAGGCCAGTGTGGCTTCCACATTGATATGCCGATATATGGCTACACATCTCTGGCTTCAAACATATCTACACATGTTAGGGCCTTGTTAGTTAGTTGCTGTGAGTAGAGATGAGCGAACTTTTGAAAAATTCGATTCGACTGATTCGCCGAATTTTCCGACAAAAATCGTTTCGACCCGAATAAATTCGCGACGAATCGCTATTAAAAACGGCTATTTCTGAGCCTCCTACAGCCTCAATAGGGTTGTAAACCATTCAGCCTTGCTGTAACACGCACAGGATGCGTGCTGGGTTAGTTAAATAATACTTTTAAGAAATATCACATGCAGATCAGAGGCATCGCTAATAGAATCGCAGAGCGGCACAATTGCAGAGAGTTGAAGTGGCATCACTATGAGGGGCAGAAGGAGCCCAAATATACACTGGAGTTGGCTTCAGGAGCCCAAAAATTGGATGAATCACACCCTGGAGTTGGCAGAAGTTGGCAGCAGCAGCAGCAGGAGCCCAAATATACACTGGAGTTGGCTTCAGGAGCCCAAAAATTGGATGAATCACACCCTGGAGTTGGCAGGAGTTGACAGCAGCAGCAGCAGGAGCCCAAATATACACTGGAGTTGGCTTCAGGAGCCCAAAAATTGGATGAATCACACCCTGGAGTTGGCAGGAGTTGACAGCAGCAGCAGCAGGAGCCCAAATATACACTGGAGTTGGCTTCAGGAGCCCAAAAATTGGATGAATCACACCCTGGAGTTGGCAGAAGTTGGCAGCAGCAGCAGCAGGAGCCCAAATATACACTGGAGTTGGCTTCAGGAGCCCAAAAATTGGATGAATCACACCCTGGAGTTGGCAGAAGTTGGCAGCAGCAGCAGCAGGAGCCCAAATATACACTGGAGTTGGCTTCAGGAGCCCAAAAATTGGATGAATCACACCCTGGAGTTGGCAGGAGTTGACAGCAGCAGCAGCAGGAGCCCAAATATACACTGGAGTTGGCTTCAGGAGCCCAAAAATTGGATGAATCACACCCTGGAGTTGGCAGGAGTTGACAGCAGCAGCAGCAGGAGCCCAAATATACACTGGAGTTGGCTTCAGGAGCCCAAAAATTGGATGAATCACACCCTGGAGTTGGCAGAAGTTGGCAGCAGCAGCAGCAGGAGCCCAAATATACACTGGAGTTGGCTTCAGGAGCCCAAAAATTGGATGAATCACACCCTGGAGTTGGCAGAAGTTGGCAGCAGCAGCAGCAGGAGCCCAAATATACACTGGAGTTGGCTTCAGGAGCCCAAAAATTGGATGAATCACACCCTGGAGTTGGCAGGAGTTGACAGCAGCAGCAGCAGGAGCCCAAATATACACTGGAGTTGGCTTCAGGAGCCCAAAAATTGGATGAATCACACCCTGGAGTTGGCAGGAGTTGACAGCAGCAGCAGCAGGAGCCCAAATATACACTGGAGTTGGCTTCAGGAGCCCAAAAATTGGATGAATCACACCCTGGAGTTGGCAGAAGTTGGCAGCAGCAGCAGCAGGAGCCCAAATATACACTGGAGTTGGCTTCAGGAGCCCAAAAATTGGATGAATCACACCCTGGAGTTGGCAGAAGTTGGCAGCAGCAGCAGCAGGAGCCCAAATATACACTGGAGTTGGCTTCAGGAGCCCAAAAATTGGATGAATCACACCCTGGAGTTGGCAGAAGTTGGCAGCAGCAGCAGCAGGAGCCCAAATATACACTGGAGTTGGCTTCAGGAGCCCAAAAATTGGATGAATCACACCCTGGAGTTGGCAGAAGTTGGCAGCAGCAGCAGCAGGAGCCCAAATATACACTGGAGTTGGCTTCAGGAGCCCAAAAATTGGATGAATCACACCCTGGAGTTGGCAGGAGTTGACAGTAGCAGCAGCAGGAGCCCAAATATACACTGGAGTTGGCTTCAGGAGCCCAAAAATTGGATGAATCACACCCTGGAGTTGGCAGGAGTTGACAGCAGCAGCAGCAGGAGCCCAAATATACACTGGAGTTGGCTTCAGGAGCCCAAAAATTGGATGAATCACACCCTGGAGTTGGCAGAAGTTGGCAGCAGCAGCAGCAGGAGCCCAAATATACACTGGAGTTGGCTTCAGGAGCCCAAAAATTGGATGAATCACACCCTGGAGTTGGCAGGAGTTGACAGCAGCAGCAGCAGGAGCCCAAATATACACTGGAGTTGGCTTCAGGAGCCCAAAAATTGGATGAATCACACCCTGGAGTTGGCAGAAGTTGGCAGCAGCAGCAGCAGGAGCCCAAATATACACTGGAGTTGGCTTCAGGAGCCCAAAAATTGGATGAATCACACCCTGGAGTTGGCAGAAGTTGGCAGCAGCAGCAGCAGGAGCCCAAATATACACTGGAGTTGGCTTCAGGAGCCCAAAAATTGGATGAATCACACCCTGGAGTTGGCAGAAGTTGGCAGCAGCAGCAGCAGGAGCCCAAATATACACTGGAGTTGGCTTCAGGAGCCCAAAAATTGGATGAATCACACCCTGGAGTTGGCAGAAGTTGGCAGCAGCAGCAGCAGGAGCCCAAATATACACTGGAGTTGGCTTCAGGAGCCCAAAAATTGGATGAATCACACCCTGGAGTTGGCAGGAGTTGACAGTAGCAGCAGCAGGAGCCCAAATATACACTGGAGTTGGCTTCAGGAGCCCAAAAATTGGATGAATCACACCCTGGAGTTGGCAGGAGTTGGCAGCAGCAGCAGCAGGAGCCCAAATATACACTGGAGTTGGCTTCAGGAGCCCAAAAATTGGATGAATCACACCCTGGAGTTGGCAGAAGTTGGCAGCAGCAGCAGCAGGAGCCCAAATATACACTGGAGTTGGCTTCAGGAGCCCAAAAATTGGATGAATCACACCCTGGAGTTGGCAGAAGTTGGCAGCAGCAGCAGCAGGAGCCCAAATATACACTGGAGTTGGCTTCAGGAGCCCAAAAATTGGATGAATCACACCCTGGAGTTGGCAGAAGTTGGCAGCAGCAGCAGCAGGAGCCCAAATATACACTGGAGTTGGCTTCAGGAGCCCAAAAATTGGATGAATCACACCCTGGAGTTGGCAGGAGTTGACAGTAGCAGCAGCAGGAGCCCAAATATACACTGGAGTTGGCTTCAGGAGCCCAAAAATTGGATGAATCACACCCTGGAGTTGGCAGGAGTTGACAGCAGCAGCAGCAGGAGCCCAAATATACACTGGAGTTGGCTTCAGGAGCCCAAAAATTGGATGAATCACACCCTGGAGTTGGCAGAAGTTGGCAGCAGCAGCAGCAGGAGCCCAAATATACACTGGAGTTGGCTTCAGGAGCCCAAAAATTGGATGAATCACACCCTGGAGTTGGCAGGAGTTGACAGCAGCAGCAGCAGGAGCCCAAATATACACTGGAGTTGGCTTCAGGAGCCCAAAAATTGGATGAATCACACCCTGGAGTTGGCAGAAGTTGGCAGCAGCAGCAGCAGGAGCCCAAATATACACTGGAGTTGGCTTCAGGAGCCCAAAAATTGGATGAATCACACCCTGGAGTTGGCAGAAGTTGGCAGCAGCAGCAGCAGGAGCCCAAATATACACTGGAGTTGGCTTCAGGAGCCCAAAAATTGGATGAATCACACCCTGGAGTTGGCAGAAGTTGGCAGCAGCAGCAGCAGGAGCCCAAATATACACTGGAGTTGGCTTCAGGAGCCCAAAAATTGGATGAATCACACCCTGGAGTTGGCAGAAGTTGGCAGCAGCAGCAGCAGGAGCCCAAATATACACTGGAGTTGGCTTCAGGAGCCCAAAAATTGGATGAATCACACCCTGGAGTTGGCAGGAGTTGACAGTAGCAGCAGCAGGAGCCCAAATATACACTGGAGTTGGCTTCAGGAGCCCAAAAATTGGATGAATCACACCCTGGAGTTGGCAGGAGTTGACAGCAGCAGCAGCAGGAGCCCAAATATACACTGGAGTTGGCTTCAGGAGCCCAAAAATTGGATGAATCACACCCTGGAGTTGGCAGAAGTTGGCAGCAGCAGCAGCAGGAGCCCAAATATACACTGGAGTTGGCTTCAGGAGCCCAAAAATTGGATGAATCACACCCTGGAGTTGGCAGAAGTTGGCAGCAGCAGCAGCAGGAGCCCAAATATACACTGGAGTTGGCTTCAGGAGCCCAAAAATTGGATGAATCACACCCTGGAGTTGGCAGAAGTTGGCAGCAGCAGCAGCAGGAGCCCAAATATACACTGGAGTTGGCTTCAGGAGCCCAAAAATTGGATGAATCACACCCTGGAGTTGGCAGGAGTTGACAGCAGCAGCAGCAGGAGCCCAAATATACACTGGAGTTGGCTTCAGGAGCCCAAAAATTGGATGAATCACACCCTGGAGTTGGCAGAAGTTGGCAGCAGCAGCAGCAGGAGCCCAAATATACACTGGAGTTGGCTTCAGGAGCCCAAAAATTGGATGAATCACACCCTGGAGTTGGCAGAAGTTGGCAGCAGCAGCAGCAGGAGCCCAAATATACACTGGAGTTGGCTTCAGGAGCCCAAAAATTGGATGAATCACACCCTGGAGTTGGCAGGAGTTGACAGTAGCAGCAGCAGGAGCCCAAATATACACTGGAGTTGGCTTCAGGAGCCCAAAAATTGGATGAATCACACCCTGGAGTTGGCAGAAGTTGGCAGCAGCAGCAGCAGGAGCCCAAATATACACTGGAGTTGGCTTCAGGAGCCCAAAAATTGGATGAATCACACCCTGGAGTTGGCAGAAGTTGGCAGCAGCAGCAGCAGGAGCCCAAATATACACTGGAGTTGGCTTCAGGAGCCCAAAAATTGGATGAATCACACCCTGGAGTTGGCAGGAGTTGACAGTAGCAGCAGCAGGAGCCCAAATATACACTGGAGTTGGCTTCAGGAGCCCAAAAATTGGATGAATCACACCCTGGAGTTGGCAGGAGTTGGCAGCAGCAGCAGCAGGAGCCCAAATATACACTGGAGTTGGCTTCAGGAGCCCAAAAATTGGATGAATCACACCCTGGAGTTGGCAGAAGTTGGCAGCAGCAGCAGCAGGAGCCCAAATATACACTGGAGTTGGCTTCAGGAGCCCAAAAATTGGATGAATCACACCCTGGAGTTGGCAGAAGTTGGCAGCAGCAGCAGCAGGAGCCCAAATATACACTGGAGTTGGCTTCAGGAGCCCAAAAATTGGATGAATCACACCCTGGAGTTGGCAGGAGTTGACAGTAGCAGCAGCAGGAGCCCAAATATACACTGGAGTTGGCTTCAGGAGCCCAAAAATTGGATGAATCACACCCTGGAGTTGGCAGGAGTTGACAGTAGCAGCAGCAGGAGCCCAAATATACACTGGAGTTGGCTTCAGGAGCCCAAAAATTGGATGAATCACACCCTGGAGTTGGCAGAAGTTGGCAGCAGCAGCAGCAGGAGCCCAAATATACACTGGAGTTGGCTTCAGGAGCCCAAAAATTGGATGAATCACACCCTGGAGTTGGCAGAAGTTGGCAGCAGCAGCAGCAGGAGCCCAAATATACACTGGAGTTGGCTTCAGGAGCCCAAAAATTGGATGAATCACACCCTGGAGTTGGCAGGAGTTGACAGTAGCAGCAGCAGGAGCCCAAATATACACTGGAGTTGGCTTCAGGAGCCCAAAAATTGGATGAATCACACCCTGGAGTTGGCAGGAGTTGACAGCAGCAGCAGCAGGAGCCCAAATATACACTGGAGTTGGCTTCAGGAGCCCAAAAATTGGATGAATCACACCCTGGAGTTGGCAGAAGTTGGCAGCAGCAGCAGCAGGAGCCCAAATATACACTGGAGTTGGCTTCAGGAGCCCAAAAATTGGATGAATCACACCCTGGAGTTGGCAGGAGTTGACAGTAGCAGCAGCAGGAGCCCAAATATACACTGGAGTTGGCTTCAGGAGCCCAAAAATTGGATGAATCACACCCTGGAGTTGGCAGAAGTTGGCAGCAGCAGCAGCAGGAGCCCAAATATACACTGGAGTTGGCTTCAGGAGCCCAAAAATTGGATGAATCACACCCTGGAGTTGGCAGAAGTTGGCAGCAGCAGCAGCAGGAGCCCAAATATACACTGGAGTTGGCTTCAGGAGCCCAAAAATTGGATGAATCACACCCTGGAGTTGGCAGGAGTTGACAGTAGCAGCAGCAGGAGCCCAAATATACACTGGAGTTGGCTTCAGGAGCCCAAAAATTGGATGAATCACACCCTGGAGTTGGCAGGAGTTGGCAGCAGCAGCAGCAGGAGCCCAAATATACACTGGAGTTGGCTTCAGGAGCCCAAAAATTGGATGAATCACACCCTGGAGTTGGCAGAAGTTGGCAGCAGCAGCAGCAGGAGCCCAAATATACACTGGAGTTGGCTTCAGGAGCCCAAAAATTGGATGAATCACACCCTGGAGTTGGCAGGAGTTGACAGTAGCAGCAGCAGGAGCCCAAATATACACTGGAGTTGGCTTCAGGAGCCCAAAAATTGGATGAATCACAGCCTGGAGTTGGCAGGAGTTGACAGTAGCAGCAGCAGGAGCCCAAATATACACTGGAGTTGGCTTCAGGAGCCCAAAAATTGGATGAATCACACCCTGGAGTTGGCAGGAGTTGACAGTAGCAGCAGCAGGAGCCCAAAAAATGGCCTAAAGACATAAATATGTTTTGCACCATTTGGAAAGTGTAAAACGTGGCACCATGCTGAATCTAGTCGCATGCATCAGGCATTGGTGGGTGGAAATCCTGGCTGATCCATCCCTGATTCATTTTGACAAAGGTGAGTCTCTCCACATTTTTAGTTGACAGACGAGTTCTCCTCGCCGTAACTATGGCCCCCGCCGCACTAAACACCCGCTCAGATGGCACGCTACTTGCCGGGCAGGACAGCTTTTCCAGGGCAAACTCTGCTAGTTGCGGCCACAAATCAAGTTTGGCTGCCCAGAAGTCCAGCGGATCCTCAAGGTGTGTTGGCATGGTCATGTCAAAGTATGACATGACCTGCTGGTTCAGGTCCTGCTCCAGGTCTTCCTGCTGCTCATGAGTAGCCTCACTATGCGGGTGTAGAAAGCTACTCATTAGCGACTGAAGACTGAGGCTGCTGCTGCTGATGGAGCTTCTGCTGCTGCTGCTGCCAACCCCCCCAGCGGCCATGGCAGTGGAAGGTGAGCGCAGAGGTCCCCTCGAGTCAGACCTGCGAGAGTATGGACCATGGCGCAGATAGGCATCGGCCAACTGCCTACGTAGAATGTCTTTGTAGTAGTTGAGTTTGTCCTCCCTCTCGGTGGGTTTAAAAAATGCCCCCATTTTGTGCCGGAAGCGAGGGTCCAATAAGGTGGACAGCCAGAAGTCATCCCGCCGACAGATGGAAACAATTCTGGGGTCACTACGCAAGCACGTGAGCATGCTTCGTGCCATTTGCGCAAGTGACTCGGATGGACTACCTGTCTCCATCTCCACTGCATACTGCCACGGTGTGCCCGGGTCCTCTGTCTCTCCTTCCTCAAAAACCTCTAGCTCCTCTGGCTGCTCCTGCTCCTCCTCTCCTGTCCGCTGACTAGATAAACCAGCCATTTCGCCAAGCCTAAACTGTGTTTCGCTGGGCAACTCCTCCTCCTCCTCTTCCTCCTCCTCCTCCTCCAGTTCAGCTCCAAGGGGGTTCATGTGGCCGTAAGATGTAAACGCCATGTCTCCAGTGCCCTGACCAGCCATGGTTTCCAACATGTGCTGTAGTACATGAAGCAGTGGAATCACGTCGTTCATCCCGTAATCCTGCCGACTGACAAATAAAGTGGCTTCCTCAAAGGGCCTGAGCAAACGGCAGGTGTCACGTATGAGCTGCCACTGGTTGACATTGAAGTTACACAGGGGAGTCCCCCTATCTGCTTGGATCATCAGGAAATCCGTGATGGCTTTTCTCTGTTCATATAATCGGTCCAACATGTGAAGGGTGGAATTCCAACGGGTGGAAACATCGCAAATCAGACTATGTTGGGGGATACCATTCTGACGCTGTAGCTCAAGAAGGGTGTGTTTGGCAGTGTAGGAGTGGCTGAAGTGCATGCAAAGTTTCCGTGAAGTTGTTAGGATGTCCTGCAGATGGGGGGAACACTTCAGAAACCGCTTGACAACCAGATTGAAGACGTGAGCCATGCAGGGGGCATGGGTCAGGCTTCCTTGGCGCAGCGCAGACAAAATGTTCTTCCCATTGTCGGTAACCATGATTCCCATTTTAAGTTTTCTCGGAGTAAGCCATGTTTGGATTTCCTGATGAATACATTTAAGCAGTTCCTCCCCTGTGTGACTCCGTTCGCCAAGACAAACCATGTGAAGCACTGCGTGACACCTCCGTGCCCTGCACACATGGTAGACTGGAGGGGCACTGAGACTTGAGCCTACAGTGGAGGGTGAGGAGATGGCGGAGGATGAGGAGGCCGAGTCGCACGGTGTCACAGGCCCAATGGGCAGAGAGCGCGGAGGCCGAAGCGGCGTGACCTGTCCAAGTTGCTGCTGCAAAGGGACCACATTCACCCAGTGGGCCGTAAACGACATGTACTGCCCCTGACCGTAGTTACAGCTCCAGATGTCGGCGCTGCCATGTATTTTGCTACACACCGACAGGCTCAAGGACTGGCCCACCTTCTGTTCAACAAAAGTGTGCAGCGCTGGTACTGCCTTCTTGGCAAAGAAATGACGGCTTGGGACTCTCCACCTCGGCTCGGCACAAGCCATCAGTTCTCTGAAAGGTGCAGATTCCACCACCTGAAAAGGGAGCGACTGCAGCACCAGCAACTTGGACAGGAGCACATTCAGCTTCTGCGCCGTAGGATGAGTGGGCGCATACTGCTGTCTCTTGGACATGGCTTCGCTGATGGATTGCTGGCGGGATGCATGACTTGGAGGAGGAGGAGCAGGAGCGACAGAGGATGGGTATGACGCACAGCTGCCTTCGGCTGAGGTGCTGGAGCCTTGGCTGGCAGAAATTGGGAGCTCACTTGGTGAGGAAGCAGACTGGACCACCCCTTGGGAGCCTCGGTTCTCCCAGGTCGTTTTATGGTGACGCATCATATGTTGACGCAGGGCCGTGGTGCCAACATTTGGACCCTGGCCACGCTTCACCTTTTGCCTACATATCTTGCATGTGGCCATGTTACCCTCCTGCGGATGCCTCAGGAAAAACTGCCACACTGCCGAGTAGCTACTTTTCCCACCCCCTGGCCTCACTGATTCACTGCTGCTGTTGCCAACTCCAGGAACCCCTGCTCCACTACCTCCCGATAAGGTAGACTGCCGCACAGCAGGTGCTCTACCCCGGCCCCGGCCCCGGCCGGCTCCAGCCTTTGGAATTGTGCCCCCATGCTGACTGCTACCACCTTGCTGCCTCAGCTGCTGACTCCGGGGCAACCTGCACCCCTCTTCTCCTGATGATGACGATGAAGCCCCTTCATCACCCGGCTCCCAAGTGCGATCGGCTTCATCGTCATCATCATCATCATCACCGGGTTGTGGCTGTACGTCACTGATGTTCGTGGATTCGTCAACAGTGTCTGGCGCAGGAGCTGGAACGCTCGCAGCACCCACGACACTGTCCACATCACTATTTGTCTGCCTAGCTAAAGAAGCCACCTCCATTTCTTGGCTGGGCAGTAGCTGCTGACTGTCCTCTATCTGATGGTCCTCCTCACTAAAGAGTGGAGCTGAACCCAAAGCATAGGATACGTCGCTGGGGGAGGGAACGGCGTAGGCCAGAGGCAATGGGAGGACAGGGACTGCTCTCGGGGCATGCCAACTCAGGGTTGTGTCAGAGGAACCTACCGACCCTAGACTGGGGGTCTCAGACGTAAGTTGTGATGATGTTGTTGATGAGCGCGTCAACCAATCTACCACGGCAGATGCGTTACTGGTGGAGACCCGACCGCTAGCAGATACTGGCAGATTAGGTCTCTCAGCGTGACTCCTGCTGCTACTGGCCCCCAGTCTGATGCGAGCTCTGCCTGCGGAATCTTGGCCTCTGCCACTCCTCTTTTCACTTCCAGGCACTTGTCTGCCCGACATAGTCTAACTGGCGTGGTAGTAGGTGATATTTAAAAAAACCCCGGGCAGCGGTGGGTCTATATGAAACAGAATATAATGCACACCAAAAGTGAGCAGTAACACTCAGCCTCCAACAGGCCTGCTTAGTGTAAATAAGAGAGCTGCTTAGTGTAAATAAAGAGGGGTATGCTATGTTACAGAATGGGATGCCTCAACAGAAGTGCACCTGGCAGGCAGCAGTAAGCCTATGCCCAGCAAAAGTGTCTTATAATATAAATATAATAAGAGCAAATGCTTATATGGTCTTAAACAGAGGCTGCTTTAGTCACAGAATGGGATGCCCCGGGCAGGAATCGAGCTGGCAGGGTACAGTAGTGCTTTGGCCAGCAAAAGTGTCTTTATCAGGCCTAATTTCAAATATGATAAGAGCAAATGCTTATATGGTCTTAAACAGAGGCTGCTTTAGTCACAGAATGGGATGCCCCGGGCAGGAATCGAGCTGGCAGGGTACAGTAGTGCTTTGGCCAGCAAAAGTGTCTTTATCAGGCTAATTTCAAATATGATAAGAGCAAATGCTTATATGGTCTTAAACAGAGGCTGCTTTAGTCACAGAATGGGATGCCCCGGGCAGGAATCGAGCTGGCAGGGTACAGTAGTGCTTTGGCCAGCAAAAGTGTCTTTATCAGGCCTAATTTCAAATATGATAAGAGCAAATGCTTATATGGTCTTAAACAGAGGCTGCTGTAGTCACAGAATGGGATGCCCCGGGCAGGAATCGAGCTGGCAGGGTACAGTAGTGCTTTGGCCAGCAAAAGTGTCTTTATCAGGCCTAATTTCAAATATGATAAGAGCAAATGCTTATATGGTCTTAAACAGAGGCTGCTTTAGTCACAGAATGGGATGCCCCGGGCAGGAATCGAGCTGGCAGGGTACAGTAGTGCTTTGGCCAGCAAAAGTGTCTTTATCAGGCTAATTTCAAATATGATAAGAGCAAATGCTTATATGGTCTTAAACAGAGGCTGCTTTAGTCACAGAATGGGATGCCCCGGGCAGGAATCGAGCTGGCAGGGTACAGTAGTGCTTTGGCCAGCAAAAGTGTCTTTATCAGGCCTAATTTCAAATATGATAAGAGCAAATGCTTATATGGTCTTAAACAGAGGCTGCTGTAGTCACAGAATGGGATGCCCCGGGCAGGAATCGAGCTGGCAGGGTACAGTAGTGCTTTGGCCAGCAAAAGTGTCTTTATCAGGCCTAATTTCAAATATGATAAGAGCAAATGCTTATATGGTCTTAAACAGAGGCTGCTTTAGTCACAGAATGGGATGCCCCGGGCAGGAATCGAGCTGGCAGGGTACAGTAGTGCTTTGGCCAGCAAAAGTGTCTTTATCAGGCTAATTTCAAATATGATAAGAGCAAATGCTTATATGGTCTTAAACAGAGGCTGCTTTAGTCACAGAATGGGATGCCCCGGGCAGGAATCGAGCTGGCAGGGTACAGTAGTGCTTTGGCCAGCAAAAGTGTCTTTATCAGGCCTAATTTCAAATATGATAAGAGCAAATGCTTATATGGTCTTAAACAGAGGCTGCTTTAGTCACAGAATGGGATGCCCCGGGCAGGAATCGAGCTGGCAGGGTACAGTAGTGCTTTGGCCAGCAAAAGTGTCTTTATCAGGCCTAATTTCAAATATGATAAGAGCAAATGCTTATATGGTCTTAAACAGAGGCTGCTGTAGTCACAGAATGGGATGCCCCGGGCAGGAATCGAGCTGGCAGGGTACAGTAGTGCTTTGGCCAGCAAAAGTGTCTTTATCAGGCCTAATTTCAAATATGATAAGAGCAAATGCTTATATGGTCTTAAACAGAGGCTGCTTTAGTCACAGAATGGGATGCCCCGGGCAGGAATCGAGCTGGCAGGGTACAGTAGTGCTTTGGCCAGCAAAAGTGTCTTTATCAGGCTAATTTCAAATATGATAAGAGCAAATGCTTATATGGTCTTAAACAGAGGCTGCTTTAGTCACAGAATGGGATGCCCCGGGCAGGAATCGAGCTGGCAGGGTACAGTAGTGCTTTGGCCAGCAAAAGTGTCTTTATCAGGCCTAATTTCAAATATGATAAGAGCAAATGCTTATATGGTCTTAAACAGAGGCTGCTTTAGTCACAGAATGGGATGCCCCGGGCAGGAATCGAGCTGGCAGGGTACAGTAGTGCTTTGGCCAGCAAAAGTGTCTTTATCAGGCCTAATTTCAAATATGATAAGAGCAAATGCTTATATGGTCTTAAACAGAGGCTGCTTTAGTCACAGAATGGGATGCCCCGGGCAGGAATCGAGCTGGCAGGGTACAGTAGTGCTTTGGCCAGCAAAAGTGTCTTTATCAGGCCTAATTTCAAATATGATAAGAGCAAATGCTTATATGGTCTTAAACAGAGGCTGCTGTAGTCACAGAATGGGATGCCCCGGGCAGGAATCGAGCTGGCAGGGTACAGTAGTGCTTTGGCCAGCAAAAGTGTCTTTATCAGGCCTAATTTCAAATATGATAAGAGCAAATGCTTATATGGTCTTAAACAGAGGCTGCTTTAGTCACAGAATGGGATGCCCCGGGCAGGAATCGAGCTGGCAGGGTACAGTAGTGCTTTGGCCAGCAAAAGTGTCTTTATCAGGCCTAATTTCAAATATGATAAGAGCAAATGCTTATATGGTCTTAAACAGAGGCTGCTGTAGTCACAGAATGGGATGCCCCGGGCAGGAATCGAGCTGGCAGGGTACAGTAGTGCTTTGGCCAGCAAAAGTGTCTTTATCAGGCCTAATTTCAAATATGATAAGAGCAAATGCTTATATGGTCTTAAACAGAGGCTGCTTTAGTCACAGAATGGGATGCCCCGGGCAGGAATCGAGCTGGCAGGGTACAGTAGTGCTTTGGCCAGCAAAAGTGTCTTTATCAGGCCTAATTTCAAATATGATAAGAGCAAATGCTTATATGGTCTTAAACAGAGGCTGCTTTAGTCACAGAATGGGATGCCCCGGGCAGGAATCGAGCTGGCAGGGTACAGTAGTGCTTTGGCCAGCAAAAGTGTCTTTATCAGGCTAATTTCAAATATGATAAGAGCAAATGCTTATATGGTCTTAAACAGAGGCTGCTTTAGTCACAGAATGGGATGCCCCGGGCAGGAATCGAGCTGGCAGGGTACAGTAGTGCTTTGGCCAGCAAAAGTGTCTTTATCAGGCCTAATTTCAAATATGATAAGAGCAAATGCTTATATGGTCTTAAACAGAGGCTGCTGTAGTCACAGAATGGGATGCCCCGGGCAGGAATCGAGCTGGCAGGGTACAGTAGTGCTTTGGCCAGCAAAAGTGTCTTTATCAGGCCTAATTTCAAATATGATAAGAGCAAATGCTTATATGGTCTTAAACAGAGGCTGCTTTAGTCACAGAATGGGATGCCCCGGGCAGGAATCGAGCTGGCAGGGTACAGTAGTGCTTTGGCCAGCAAAAGTGTCTTTATCAGGCCTAATTTCAAATATGATAAGAGCAAATGCTTATATGGTCTTAAACAGAGGCTGCTGTAGTCACAGAATGGGATGCCCCGGGCAGGAATCGAGCTGGCAGGGTACAGTAGTGCTTTGGCCAGCAAAAGTGTCTTTATCAGGCCTAATTTCAAATATGATAAGAGCAAATGCTTATATGGTCTTAAACAGAGGCTGCTTTAGTCACAGAATGGGATGCCCCGGGCAGGAATCGAGCTGGCAGGGTACAGTAGTGCTTTGGCCAGCAAAAGTGTCTTTATCAGGCCTAATTTCAAATATGATAAGAGCAAATGCTTATATGGTCTTAAACAGAGGCTGCTTTAGTCACAGAATGGGATGCCCCGGGCAGGAATCGAGCTGGCAGGGTACAGTAGTGCTTTGGCCAGCAAAAGTGTCTTTATCAGGCTAATTTCAAATATGATAAGAGCAAATGCTTATATGGTCTTAAACAGAGGCTGCTTTAGTCACAGAATGGGATGCCCCGGGCAGGAATCGAGCTGGCAGGGTACAGTAGTGCTTTGGCCAGCAAAAGTGTCTTTATCAGGCCTAATTTCAAATATGATAAGAGCAAATGCTTATATGGTCTTAAACAGAGGCTGCTGTAGTCACAGAATGGGATGCCCCGGGCAGGAATCGAGCTGGCAGGGTACAGTAGTGCTTTGGCCAGCAAAAGTGTCTTTATCAGGCCTAATTTCAAATATGATAAGAGCAAATGCTTATATGGTCTTAAACAGAGGCTGCTGTAGTCACAGAATGGGATGCCCCGGGCAGGAATCGAGCTGGCAGGGTACAGTAGTGCTTTGGCCAGCAAAAGTGTCTTTATCAGGCTAATTTCAAATATGATAAGAGCAAATGCTTATATGGTCTTAAACAGAGGCTGCTTTAGTCACAGAATGGGATGCCCCGGGCAGGAATCGAGCTGGCAGGGTACAGTAGTGCTTTGGCCAGCAAAAGTGTCTTTATCAGGCTAATTTCAAATATGATAAGAGCAAATGCTTATATGGTCTTAAACAGAGGCTGCTTTAGTCACAGAATGGGATGCCCCGGGCAGGAATCGAGCTGGCAGGGTACAGTAGTGCTTTGGCCAGCAAAAGTGTCTTTATCAGGCTAATTTCAAATATGATAAGAGCAAATGCTTATATGGTCTTAAACAGAGGCTGCTTTAGTCACAGAATGGGATGCCCCGGGCAGGAATCGAGCTGGCAGGGTACAGTAGTGCTTTGGCCAGCAAAAGTGTCTTTATCAGGCCTAATTTCAAATATGATAAGAGCAAATGCTTATATGGTCTTAAACAGAGGCTGCTTTAGTCACAGAATGGGATGCCCCGGGCAGGAATCGAGCTGGCAGGGTACAGTAGTGCTTTGGCCAGCAAAAGTGTCTTTATCAGGCCTAATTTCAAATATGATAAGAGCAAATGCTTATATGGTCTTAAACAGAGGCTGCTGTAGTCACAGAATGGGATGCCCCGGGCAGGAATCGAGCTGGCAGGGTACAGTAGTGCTTTGGCCAGCAAAAGTGTCTTTATCAGGCCTAATTTCAAATATGATAAGAGCAAATGCTTATATGGTCTTAAACAGAGGCTGCTTTAGTCACAGAATGGGATGCCCCGGGCAGGAATCGAGCTGGCAGGGTACAGTAGTGCTTTGGCCAGCAAAAGTGTCTTTATCAGGCCTAATTTCAAATATGATAAGAGCAAATGCTTATATGGTCTTAAACAGAGGCTGCTTTAGTCACAGAATGGGATGCCCCGGGCAGGAATCGAGCTGGCAGGGTACAGTAGTGCTTTGGCCAGCAAAAGTGTCTTTATCAGGCTAATTTCAAATATGATAAGAGCAAATGCTTATATGGTCTTAAACAGAGGCTGCTTTAGTCACAGAATGGGATGCCCCGGGCAGGAATCGAGCTGGCAGGGTACAGTAGTGCTTTGGCCAGCAAAAGTGTCTTTATCAGGCCTAATTTCAAATATGATAAGAGCAAATGCTTATATGGTCTTAAACAGAGGCTGCTGTAGTCACAGAATGGGATGCCCCGGGCAGGAATCGAGCTGGCAGGGTACAGTAGTGCTTTGGCCAGCAAAAGTGTCTTTATCAGGCCTAATTTCAAATATGATAAGAGCAAATGCTTATATGGTCTTAAACAGAGGCTGCTTTAGTCACAGAATGGGATGCCCCGGGCAGGAATCGAGCTGGCAGGGTACAGTAGTGCTTTGGCCAGCAAAAGTGTCTTTATCAGGCCTAATTTCAAATATGATAAGAGCAAATGCTTATATGGTCTTAAACAGAGGCTGCTTTAGTCACAGAATGGGATGCCCCGGGCAGGAATCGAGCTGGCAGGGTACAGTAGTGCTTTGGCCAGCAAAAGTGTCTTTATCAGGCTAATTTCAAATATGATAAGAGCAAATGCTTATATGGTCTTAAACAGAGGCTGCTTTAGTCACAGAATGGGATGCCCCGGGCAGGAATCGAGCTGGCAGGGTACAGTAGTGCTTTGGCCAGCAAAAGTGTCTTTATCAGGCCTAATTTCAAATATGATAAGAGCAAATGCTTATATGGTCTTAAACAGAGGCTGCTGTAGTCACAGAATGGGATGCCCCGGGCAGGAATCGAGCTGGCAGGGTACAGTAGTGCTTTGGCCAGCAAAAGTGTCTTTATCAGGCCTAATTTCAAATATGATAAGAGCAAATGCTTATATGGTCTTAAACAGAGGCTGCTTTAGTCACAGAATGGGATGCCCCGGGCAGGAATCGAGCTGGCAGGGTACAGTAGTGCTTTGGCCAGCAAAAGTGTCTTTATCAGGCCTAATTTCAAATATGATAAGAGCAAATGCTTATATGGTCTTAAACAGAGGCTGCTTTAGTCACAGAATGGGATGCCTCACAGCAGACTTAAGATCAGTTCAGTATATATGCACAGTTAGTTACTATAAGCAGCCTGAAAACGCTAACAAAGGCTGGATGAAAAAAAAAAATCTCCCTGTCAGCCAGCTCCGTTTTTCCTACCTTTCCCTGGCTTTCTGTCTGTCTCCTTTCTGTCTCCTGCCTGTCTCCTGCCTGTCTCCAGCCTGTCCCTGTCTGTCCCTGTCTCCAGCCTGTCTAACTGCCTCAGCTACACAGCGTTCTGTCTGTCTGTCACGAATGCAATAGAGAAATGAGGAAAAGCAAGATGGCCGCCGTTAAATACCGCTGTGTGACGTCACCGGGCTTGCTGGCTGCTGATAGGCTGCATGTGCAGCTTGCACTGGCGCGGGATACATGTCCAGACATGTCCCGCCCGCCATCTTAGAATGCCTGTAATGTAAATGAATGGATGTTAAAGGAAAACTTCGAGTGATCGAATCGCGGGGAAATTCGGATTCGATCCGAAACGAATTTTTCCTGAAATTCGGATCGAATCCGGGTTCGTCCGGATCGATTCGCTCATCCCTAGCTGTGAGTGTTACAGTGGGCGTGAAATTAGGCCGCAGGCCCATATTATTAATACTCAACAGTGCAACACTCGATTGTTTGAGCTGCTCCCACACCCATTTGTTCACCAAACAACCAGCACAAAAATTAGGGGTAAATACCTTCAATGGCAGACTGGGGTAGCCTTGAGGTTGCTGGAAGGGCAGGAGCTTGGGTGTCCTGAGGCACATCCCGGACAGCAGCATGTGCACCTATGCAGAAAGCAACAGACAGAAAAGTAAAAAATGTTTGAGCTCTAATGTAATACTTCACAGGTCCTACTGTTAGTTGGTCAGAATGAAAAAATGCTAATCACATACATTAACATTAGGTTTGTAAAAAAGGCAGAAAATATGTACCTTCAGTCCAACCTGTGGTGTCATCCCCAGGATCCACACCCTGCAGCCGAGCCAGTGGGATTTTGGCCTTCAGCATCTCCTCATACGGCCTGTAGGTACTCTTTGGAGCCTGGATGGTCCCACTGTCCACATCAAGATCGTGATTCATCTTTTTCATAAGGGCCCCTCGCAAAGTGTAGAAGCGTTTCCTGCAGGATGGGCCACTACGTGGGTGTTGAGCAGTGCTACTAAGCTCCACACCAATGGCATCCCACAGTTTGCTTCTTTCTTGTTTGCCTATGGACTTGCTTTGGGAGCCAAATATCAGCTCCCATTTAGCAAGTGTAAGGCGCACAAGATGATTATTCTCAGCCAAATTAAATTCAGGCTCCCTCTTGGCACCTGGGCGCTTAGCCTGGGGTGCTGCCCCACCTTCAGGCTGTGCCCTTTTCCGTAAGGGAGGTCTGCGCACAGCACCCACCAAACTCCTACTTGGGCCTGCTGTGGCCGGCAGATGTCCTGAATTTGGCTCCATCCTGTAGCTGCACACACACACAAATACACACCCAACAAGCACGCATGCAGACTACAGAATGGCATCGCAATCTCTTAGGGTTGGGCAGGTTTTATGTGCTCTAACAGCCAATCAAAAAGCAGGCCACTTAATTGATTCACACATACAGCCCAGTTCCTTCTAGCCACACCTGCACTGCACTGACTGAAGCATGTGTGTTAGCCAATTAACTCATTACAGACCTCATTAACCAAACAACACACACCAAAATACAACAATGGACTGATGTATCTCAACCCCTTGTGACATGTGGTTAGCCTAACGGCTATTTAAAAAAAAAGCAGCTTACCTTTCATTGGGCCACCACTGATTTTTGGGCCATGTCCGTTATTTCACGCAAGTTTCGGCTCACGTACGCTAGTAGCGCTACTAGCGTGCGCGTGCGCACTCTGTTTTACGCACACCTGGGTCGGCTAATTGGCGCCCGGAAATAGCAGAGCGACGCAAAAGGCGGCAAAGCGGACCTGTCCCTTTTGAAAGAGAAGTATAAATGCAAGGAATTTTCAAGCTTCTGGTATTCTTACACTGTGGCAAAGGCTGTGGTGTGGTGCTGTGCTCGCTTCCCTTAGCTCATTTGAGCCTCTGTCTGGTTTCTGTCCTCACTCTCTGTGGCTTGTTGGGTGATTTCTGACATCAGTGCTGTTTCTTTAGGAGCTTGTTTTTGGTGGCATCTGCAAATATTGTGTAGCATACAGCAAGTGAGGCTTGATTTTGGGGCCTTTTGTGGGCTGTGCAGCAACTCCCCTCTTGGTTGTGCCTAACTTAGGAAGCTGGTTTTCAGCAGGCTGGTGGTTTGGACCACTATAGTTCTGGTTTTGTGGTGAGCTGCATTGTAGCGGGTGTGTGTGGAGTGTGATTGTTTGTGTGTGTGTTGTGTGTTTGTTGTTTTTTTTTGTTTTTTTGGTTTATTTTGTATATATCTTGAGTGTGTGTGATGGATAAGAGGGTGATGTATGGTGTCTGGGTGGATGGATGTATGTGTATGCTGAAAGAGCAGGAGGAAAGGGAGCGGGGTGTTGTGAGGCTTAGGGCACCCCGCTCCTTTGCAATCCGCCTTTCAGTATGGGACTTAAGTGACGAGCAGATCAGGAGCCGCTTCCGTCTGAATCGTGCTGCACTACAGTCCCTATATGATCAGATTAAGCACAAAATCGAGCCATCCACCAAACGCACTCATTCCATTCCAGGCATAGTACGCCTGTGTGCCACTCTGAATATTTTGGCACGAGGGACCTTCCAGGCAACCTCCGCCCTCCTCAGCGGGATAAGCCAGGCTACTATGAGCCGCATACTAATCCAGGTAGTTCTGGCAATTTGTGATTTAATCCCAATTTACATCAAGTTTCCTGAGGATGAGGAAGAGGTTGCCAAAATAAAACATGCTTTCTATCTGATGGGAGGGATCCCGAATGTGCTAGGGTGCGTTGATGGTACACATATCCCTTTCCGCCCTCCCCGTGCACAGGAGCTGTCCTACAGAAACCGGAAGCATTTCCATTCACTAAATATTATGGTTGTCTGTGACCCAGACATGAGGCTGCGGGCGGTGAGATCGGGGTTCCCCGGCTCATGCCACGATTCTTACGTCTTGCAGCGGACAGTGTGCCGGAAGTTTGATAACAACGAAATGCCAGCTGGCTGGCTACTGGGTAATAAATTAACCATGTCAATGTATTTAGCAAATATGTGGCCTAGTAAGCCAAATTTAACAAAACAACCACAAAAAAACATGTACTAGTACTAATTGCTGTCTCTCTCCTTGTGTTTTTTCAACAGCGGATAAGGGATATGGGCAGAGAACGTGGGTCATGACTCCGGTCAGGAACCCACGGACCTCTGCCCATGAACGCTACAATGCAGCGCATCGCAAGACCAGAAGCATTGTGGAAAGAACCATCGGCCTGCTGAAAGCACGCTTTCTCTGTTTGGCACGACCAGGAGGAGAGATGCTCTACAGCCCACAGAAGGTCTCCAAGATCATCCTTGCCTGCTGTGTGCTACACAATATTTGTATTTGCCACCGAATCCAAGCCCCCGAGGAGACAGCACTGGTGCCAGAAATCCCCAACATGCCCGCAGCAAGAAGTGAGGACACCCAGACTGGCGATGAGCTAAGGGAAAGGATGATCACTTCTTTTTTTGCGGTAAACTAACTACCCTTCACTATAATGCAAGTACTGCACTACTGGCTAAATGTATTTGAACTCCCATCAAAATGAGCCCAAAAAAACACTAAGGGGGGTGTAAGATGACCCAAACCACTCTAAGGGGGGTGTAAGATGACCCAAACCACTCTAAGGGGGGTGTAAGATGACCAAAACCACTCTAAGGGGGGTGTAAGATGACCCAAACCACTCTAAGGGGGGGTGTAAGATGACCCAAACCACTCTAAGGGGGGTGTAAGATGACCCAAACCACTCTAAGGGGGGTGTAAGATGACCAAAACCACTCTAAGGGGGGTGTAAGATGACCCAAACCACTCTAAGGGGGGGTGTAAGATGACCCAAACCACTCTAAGGGGGGTGTAAGATGACCAAAACCACTCTAAGGGGGGTGTAAGATGACCCAAACCACTCTAAGGGGGGTGTAAGACGCCAATGTTGGTTATCAAGTAATGCATTTTTTTATTTGCAACAACAATACTACTTTAAAGATCTATACTAACTGCACTTTTCTTATTTTTTCAGGCACCAAGAGATGCACCCTGAACTCTAATTGGAACTTTAAAAACGTTCATTCCCTTTACTTTGCTTTTTCCTTTCTGTTTGACTTTTGAATTTCATTTTCTTTTCTGTTACTTTTTTAATTTTTGATTAGTGTAAAAATAAAATCAACTATATATAGATACATGTGGCTATGTGTTTAATTCTGTTGTAAGTTTCCTTTGCATTCTACTTCCTATTTTAATTTTAATTTTCTTTCTGAGTTCTGTTTTTATTTTCCTTTTCTATTTTCCTTTTCTTTCTCTGTTCTGTTTTTATTTTCATTTTCTATTTTCCTTTTCTTTCTCATTTATGTTTTTATTTTCCTTTTCTATTTTCCTTTTCTTTCTCATTTATGTTTTTTTTTTCATTTTCTATTTTCATTTTCTTTCTCATTTATGTTTTTATTTTCCTTTTCTATTTTCCTTTTCTTTCTCATTTATGTTTTTATTTTCCTTTTCTATTTTCCTTTTCTTTCTCTGTTCTGTTTTTATTTTCCTTTTCTATTTTCCTTTTCTTTCTCTGTTCTGTTTTTATTTTCCTTTTCTATTTTCCTTTTCTTTCTCTGTTCTGTTTTTATTTTCCTTTTCTATTTTCCTTTTCTTTCTCTGTTCTGTTTTTATTTTCCTTTTCTATTTTCCATTTCTTTCTCTGTTCTGTTTTTATTTTCATTTTCTATTTTCCTTTTCTTTCTCTGTTCTGTTTTTATTTTCATTTTCTTTCTCATTGGTGGTTTAATTGTATTTCCTTTTTCTTTAAAAAATAAATAAAATAAATTAAAATGTGGCTATGTGTTTAATTATGTTTTATTTTGCATTTATATTCTAATATCTGGTTTAATTTAATTTCCTTTTCAACACAAAATAAAAACAAAAAAAAGTAAAGAAACATGTTGCAATGTGTTTTCTTCTGAAGGTACTGGATTCCCAGGCCACAGCAAAGCTAAGCGCAGGCGCTGTGTAGAATAGCGTGGTCACACTGACTGACAGCGCCTACAAAGCTGAGGGACAACATCATATTCAGCAATGTAGGCGTTGTTCCCAACAACGCCAGGTAGCGACTGAGGAGGCCTGCTATAGCGAATCGCTACCGCCCGCGGCTGACGCTAGCGGCGCTCATAGCGCCATACTTCAGTCGCTCATCTGTCGCTACCTGGCGCTATTGATGAATCGGCCTCCCCGTAAGCACTTGCACTTTACTCTGCTGAGCGCCTATATATGTATGCTCTCTATATAGGCTATATGCCATAATAATAATACACACTTGATCCTGGTGTCAGGACCACCAAAGTGTATCTAAATTGATTAAAGCCCTGTGAGGTCCTCCCCACTTTGTAGGTTTTTAGTGTAATGATTTTATGATGTAATGTTATGTGTTGTCAAGTAATTGTTATATGTGGTTTTCTATGTTTTATATTTCATATGTGTACTACATGAATTGTTTATTACATGAATTTTTGAAATAATAAATGAATTGATTTTTATATCAGTGTGCAGCCTCATACAATAGGACATAGAGGTGGGGTAGCCCTGGAATCCCATCTATTGGTGTATGGAATATATAACTCTAACATGTA
Source organism: Gastrophryne carolinensis (assembly GCA_027917425.1). NCBI lineage: Eukaryota > Metazoa > Chordata > Amphibia > Anura > Microhylidae > Gastrophryne > Gastrophryne carolinensis. The sequence goes on from CM051235.1 coordinate 462,524,979, forward strand.
ATAATAGTAAAGTACTATGACTATAGTGAAAAATAAAAATATTCACAATAGGGTCTACGAGGAGTTTCAACACTGGTCCTGAGGAGTGAGCAAGAAGAAATGGAGAGGTGGCTGGCCAGGATGCATTAAGGACAACAATAGTATATGCTAGTACAAGTAAATTGCAACAATGAAAGTTTCCAGGTCAGTCCAACCATCATCCTTCCAGAAGGCATAGTATATATAAACAAAGGGGGGGTGGCAGCCGCTCAGACCATTTTATAACTAACCTGGGAGGTGCACGTTAGCATATAGCTATACAATAGGTTAAATCATGACGCGCATCATACTTTAAGCATTACAGAAAAATCACATAACAGTTACCACAGGTATGGAGAAAACGATCGCAAGAACCTATAGCCTACGTTTCGGAATCCCACTGGTTCCTTTCTCAAGGCTCTCAAGGCTCATCAAGGGGCTCCTTCACACGTCCGCCAGCAGTCCTGCTGGCAAAATGAGGGCGTAACTTTAGACCGGTAACTTACTAGACATTTAGACCCTATTAATACTGCCAAAAACTCAGTTCGTCAATTGACAAAATCGAGAGGTTTGGAAAATTCAAGCATGCAGTAATGCATACGGAAGAAGCTCTGAATCAGGCTTTATATGCTGCTGCACTCCATACATCATGTCCAGTGGGATATTGGCTTAATATTTAACATTTTTGGCATTTTTGTGTGCAGGATATTTAGTTTGGATAGCTGATAAAGGAAAAGTCTACTTATGATGTCCTTTTTGTTTATTATTATTATAAGGAGAGGGTTCCCCGGGTCCGGAAAAATAAATAATATCTTTTTTTTTTTTTTTTTTTTAAATATCTCTTGTGTCGTAAACTCCCCTGGACACCATAGACATTGTATTTAGGCTTTAAATTAAGAAATAAGGTCTGGACATTCAGATATATAGATAGTAGTGTCTGACATGTAACAAAATGAATGTAACATAAATAAAGATATAAATATGTACACAATCTACTCGGAAAGCTGCCAAGCATCATGGTGTGTCTGATACAATGTATTGCTCACACTCTGGATATTACAAGCGTCTGCAGAAAAACTACTAGTAAAAATAATACTAAAAAGACTATAAAAATGTAATTACAACTGCACATTTAACCCCACCAGGATCAAAACAAATGGGCTATATACAGGGACTGCTTATCCACAAAGACTATTGCCATCACTTGCTATGCTAGGGGATGATAAGAAATATGGTCTGAGATCTACTTTGTCATTTAGGCCATACTCACCTAATTGCATGATCCTGTGCTGTTTAAACGTGGCCAGAGTAGCTGAATCCCCATCCCTCCACTATGACCCCCCCCCCTCCCCCAGGAGACCAGCAATGAGCAGGGTTACTGTGGCCGGGGAAAGTGATCTGTTTAATGTTGCATTTAAATGGTGCATGATCCCAAAATTACTATGTGATACTGACTGAGAAGGGTCCATAGGGTTTTGGACTGTGGGGTATCCCTAATCAAAATGCCCCCTAGGTTGCATTCTATTTTGACTTTAAAATGGATAGAATCCTGCAATTTTGACTATCCCTATCTAATTTAGGATGCCCTGCTGTGTGAACCCACTACAACTGTCATCTTTGCCCTGCCACTGTCCTCTACCCTCTGCCACTGTCCTCTACCCCCTGCTGCTGTCCTCTACCCCCTGCTGCTGTCCTCTACCCCCTGCCGCTGTCCTCTACCCCCTGCTGCTGTCCTCTACCCCCTGCCGCTGTCCTCTACCCCCAGCCGCTGTCCTCTACCCCCTGCTGCTGTCCTCTACCCCCAGCCGCTGTCCTCTACCCCCTGCTGCTGTCCTCTACCACCCAATTAACCCCTCCACCACTGCCGCTGTCCTCTACCACGCACCTAACCCCTCAAATACCTGTCACTGTCCTTTAACACTGGTCTAACCCCTTCAACCCCTGCTGCTGCCACTCACCTAACTCATTCACCCTCTGCTCCTGTCCTCTACCACTCACCTAACTCATTCACCCTCTGCTCCTGTCCTCTACCATTCACCTAACCAATTCACCCCCTGCTGTTGTCCTCTGCCACTCACCTAACTCATTCACCCTCTGCTCCTGTCCTCTGCCACTCACCTAACCAATTCACCCCTGCTGCTGTCCTCTACCACTCTCCTAACCAATTCACCCCCTGCTCCTGTCCTCTACCACTCTCCTAACTCATTCACCCTCTGCTCCTGTCCTCTACCACTCACCTAACTCATTCACCCTCTGCTCCTGTCCTCTACCACTCTCCTAACTCATTCACCCTCTGCTCCTGTCCTCTACCACTCACCTAACTCATTCACCCTCTGCTCCTGTCCTCTACCACTCTCCTAACTCATTCACCCTCTGCTCCTGTCCTCTACCACTCACCTAACCCATTCACCCCCTGCTGCTGTCCTCTACCACTCACCTAACTCATTCACCCTCTGCTCCTGTCCTCTACCACTCACCTAACCCATTCACCCTCTGCTCCTGTCCTCTATCACTCTCCTAACCCCTTTACCCCCTGCTGCTGTCCTCTACCACTCTCCTAACCCCTTCACCCCTGCTGCTGTCCTCTACCACTCACCTAACACTGTCCTCTAACACCAACCTAAGCCCTCCACCCCCTGCCACTGTCCTCTACCAGTCATCTAACACTTTCACCTCCTGCCCCTGTCCTCTACCAGTCACCTAACACTTTCACCTCCTGCCCCTGTCCTCTACCAGTCACCTAACCCCTCCATTCCCTTCCACTGTCCTCTACAACTCACCTAAACCCTTCAGCCACTGCCATTGTCCTCTAACACTCACCCTCCCCCACCCCCTGTCCTTACTTTACCCCATCTGCCTCTGCCACTGTCCTTTACTTATCACCAGCCCCTCCATCCTCTCTCACTCTCCTCCTCCACTTACCTAACCCTTCTATCCCCTGCCACTGTCCTCTACCACTCACCAAACCACTTCACCCATTGCTGCTTTCCTCCACTGATCACCTAACCCTTTCAGCCTTGCTGCTGTCCTCCACCACTAACTTAACTCCTCCACCCCTGCTGCTGTCCACTACCGCTCATCTAACCCTTCCACTTTACTCTACAGCTCACCTAACCCGCCCACCCATTGTCACTGTCCTCTACCACTTACCTAGCCAATTCACCCCCTGCTGCTGTCCTCTACAACTCACCTAACCCTGCCCCCCTTCAGCCATTTTTGAGCCTGACATTAGGTAGCTACTTACCTTTTTCTTTCATGATCCGTCTACAAGGGGACTATGGAGTTGCAGGTCCTCTTGGAGTTAGGGGTTAGGGGCAAGGGTGTAGCTTGAGGGAGTGCAGGGAGTGTGACTACACTGAAGCCCAGGAGGTCAGGGGGGCCCATCATTGTTACTCCTTCATGTTATTTATAAGTTGTGCTCATTTGGCACACTGGTTGTGTGTAGTTTTTTTCTAAATATGGGCTTCAGCGCTGACTGCCAGACGCACTTAACTGGCGCCATCTATTGCTCGCTGCAACTCTGTTCTATTGTTAGATGTAGCGTTGTCTTGGGCGCTTTGACCCTGGGACACCACCTAGTGTTCTCGACTGGTTCTGCAGTGAATCAGGGTGAGCGCGTCTACAGCGCCCTCCAGACATCCCATTTATCAATGCTCTACAGGATAACCTAGCTAGCTAGCCGCTAAGCTAAGTTATAGCTCCAGACACCCACTTGCAGAGGATGCTTTACATAGATGCTCAAATGGCAATACGTGGCGCTAGTCTTAAGTTAGCCTCCCAATGTTCGCACCAAGGCCCTCACATAGTAGTAATTTATTCATTTAGTCATTTAGTCACATTTTAGTTTATGCCACTGCTCAACTAACCACCAGTGTCAATTTCTAGCAATACCAGCAGCTACATTGTAGTGGATCTTCAACTGTCAGCCCTAGTGCTGGCAGTGTGCTTTCCTTAGCTGGCCCCGGACACACCCCTGCCCCAGTCTTGAGAGAGTAGGCTCCCTCTGTGAGCTGACCTGCTGCAACACTTATCTTCCCGGGGCTGTTTTGGCCTTGGAGCATGCTGCCATACCTAAGGTTGCTTTCACACAAAGGCATCCTGATGTAATAGCGATGAGGTGTTTGCGATTCCCATTCCATGGACTGGAGCTGCAATTTTTTTTTTTTTTTTTAGAAAACGCTGCAGGCAAGGCTGTTTGCTTATTTTTTTCCACAATCACCATGCGAAAGGGCCCTTAGGCTACTATGAGCAACGTTTCACTAGCAATTGAATCAAAAGACTCTCAGGCAGAAAGCTGAAGATCCACAGCAATTCAGCTACAGGCACTGTGAGGGATCTTGGCTGCAAATGGCTGGGTAAGTATAGAGTTATCGACAAAACTGTCACTCGCAATCTATTGAAGGAAGACTGTGAAAAGTACTCACTGCGCTCACATATGGACAAAAAAAGGTTATGTGAGTATATTATCAAAGTTCTCCAATTTTACTGGAAAAGTGAACACATACAGAAACTCGTATACACTTACTCTTTAAATCTAGAATAAAGAGGTTTTAGGTGATGAGGGTTACTGACTATTGGGTAGCAGCGCACACAAACATTTGTGATGCATAATTCTAGCCCTGTAGCCAGGGAAAGCTCGGCAGCCTCACTAGGGAGATATTATCTATAGTAAATCCATCACAAAGGAGCTTCTGTGTTTTTCTTTTCCAGCATAATGCTGCCTAAATTCCTTTTTTTTTCTCCACATCAATCATCATAGTTACAAATTATGTCTTACTTTAAAATACACGGTATCAGTGATCCTCCCTGTATTAAAGTGGGTCAATCAATAAGGACACCATTTAGTAAATCCCACTGAAAACATAAACCTTCTCTATAATAAATCTTGTTTTGTTTCAACTTTCTGACCTTAATTTTAAAGTTTCTGAAAACTTTTTTTTGCTTTAAAGCAGACATTTACTTAAACCCTGAATTAGGATGCCTGTCTGCTTTGTAAGTCTTTAGTAATACTCAAATGGAGCAGAACATTTTCATTCTCAATGCTTTCTCAGTGCTCCTGCTGTCTTTGCATTGGCCATCAGCCAATGGGGATTGTCGAGTGTGCATGTCAGGAAAACCCTGTTGGTCACCATAGTCACTGTGTGCCTTTCATACTGGGAATTTACTGCCCAGGTTTACATAATTCTATACATTTTTCAGCAGCCAGGTGCATGACACAGTGGTTACTCCCTGTCCTATGGGAATCCGCATGTGGTATTCCCTGCAGTGTGTAACCCTCTGCTTTCCCTGTATACTAACCACAGTGTATGCACAGTTCCCTGGCAGCATCCCTGCTCTGTAATTTTAAACCGGGCAAAGTTAGAAAAGAAAACTCCCCAAACTATCTTTCCCCATCTGCATGCAGGATACTGAAACATTGTCAGCACCTATATTTGCTTCTGCATCCACTCAAAGCTGAAACACCTCCTCACTGATTTTCTAGTGGTAGTGGCCATTTGGAGCTTCCTTTCCCAACTTCTTAGCCATGCTGCTGGCTGGATTCAACTGACATAACTGATTATGCACAGTAACAGAAAACCCAGCAGCACTTCCTGTTTGCAGGTGGCCTGCAGAGCCATGAGCCGCCATTTGGTTTTTAAAGTTGACCCGAGCAAGAGTTAGAAAAAAGTAAATGAATTTTTATGTGCAGCAATCTAAATAGCCCTGCGGAGGGATGCATATGAGCAGCGTTTGTTGTGCTGGTCCGCTTTAAATCATTTTTGACTGTTGGTCCACTTTAAGTCTGCTGGTACGCCATGCAGACCAGAGGCAATGGGGATGCTGTGGGTTAGCCATGGGATTGACGATTGAAATTCCACCAGAAATATTTACTCGACCCTGTAGCTAAACTATGGAACCTTGACCTGAAAAGAACAGAACTACTGTAATTGACACCTGTTTTACCTGAGTAAAAAATCTACAGCTTGTTGCCTGGCAGCTGTGGTGGACCAAGCCAAGTTTGGGCTACAGTCTGAGCTTCCAGTTATAAATGTCTAACCATGCAGTGCAGGCTGGCTAGTCCCTTCGAGATCGATAACATCTCCAATGCACTTCCAGTGGCATCCTGCAATGGACCAGACCTTACACACCTTGCCCTGCTCCAGCCCATTATAGAAATGATTGATTAAAGGTCAAGTATTGTTTTCAAAGAGCACTTTGGAACCAACTTTATAAGACAAAATGGAATAAACAAATATCCTTTTCCTCATCATTTTGTTTTGTTATATTTATTTAAACTTAAAGGAGCACTATTGTCCCAATGATAAAAATCCATATAATGATGCTGGATGGTGGGAGGAGGAGGCATCATGAAATATCCGGCCAGGCTTGTTTTGTTTATTTTGACGGAAGGCTGGGGACATCTGGGGTGACAGGCTCTGTCACCCCTGATAGACTAAACCTGTCAACCCTGGATTTTGTTTGTACCATGTGAGAATAAAGCACAAGCTTGGCGGGAGTTTTATTCAGTTCAGTTGTATAACCTTCTCTCATTAGCCGACGTGTTCATATGGATTTTTAACATTACACAATTTTGCGTTAGTGCTCCTTTAATATGCTTATGACTTTCACACCCCTCCATCTCATCCCCTGTAGCATTTTTTTGATCAAGAAAAGGAATAGTTCATCTACAAAAGGGGGGCCATAAGCTAGTAGCAGTCTCACATTGCCTGCACCTAATAAAGCTAATAGGATGCCCACCTGCTCTGCCAAAGAGATGATGCCTCAGCATCATCCAAGTATTTGTAAGACTGTGAGAAATGTGAGGAGACAGCAGTGACCCTTCTCGGCTGTGTTTAGAGCTACTGGCCAAGACATACAAATACCACTACAAGTGATGATCCCAGACAGGAATGAAAGGCCAATGCTACAGGTAGTTTGTATCCCCCTCCCTGGGCAGATAAACTATCCCCTTTCTCCTGATGTGGCCCTGGTAAGAGAAAAAAAACATTGGGGTATTAACTACAGGAGAAGAGGACGAAGGGTGGGGTTAGCCATTAACAAATACTGAGTTAAATAACTATTTTAGCACTCGCATGCCTTAAAGTGTTTCTAAACCCAGAAAGGAAGTTGATGTGGTCACCTTCTATCCCCAGTCCAGTGTCCCAAAACAGCCCGTGTTTCTTTTTTTACTAAACCCTTTACACAGCCCCCCCATGCTTTTTGGCTATGATACATACAGTTATAGAACACACAGCTCAGCTTTGGGGGTGAGCCTTATTATTAATAACTGATATAAATCTGAAAGCACTACAACCCAACTGCCATTACCTTGTAACTGAATTAATTAGCATATGGCTTCCATTCGGACATCATACTGCTTCATGCTAGTGTTGTTATGGATATTAGGCAAAGGCTTTAGTAAAAAAAAGACACTGGGCTGGGGATAGAAGATGACGACATAACTTTCCTTTCTATGTATAGGTGCACTTTAAATGTATGAAGAAAATTATATGTGCCCCTTAAAATATATAGATTGGCAAATCGAATAATTGTTAGGGCGATCACAATTGTTTGCAGTTTCCACAATATCATTATAGCATTTCATTAAGATGTTTGATGATCTGCAGCAGCAATTGCTGGGCTAGCCCTCTTCTATTGATTTGAGGGGCATGTTACATGCTGGTTTGCTAATCAGCATACTATTAAAAATGGTTCTGTGACCACAATGTAGTGGGCGAGGAAAATAAAATAAACGTGAATCATTAGCAACATGGAAACAGGAGAATAGAATCCCAAGACAATGCGATACTGAGTTAGTTTGGACCTAGCCAGTAGTCATAGATGCTTTATTTCAGAATTAGACATGAAATTAAAAAAGGTATGCTTCATAGAAGAAGGAACATTATAGATGTTTAAACCACCATCCACCCATCTGGCTGGCCTAGAGAATACTCTAGGTCCGGCTGATCAAGTACCCCTGGGGCATCTAGATTCGGGGTGCCCCTCTCTGTAATCCCCCTCCCCGACAAATGCTTACCTTTCCTCCTTGGGCTCCAGCTGAGGCATTCTCCAGCCATACCGGCCATTCAGATAGAGCGGGGGTGGAAGCGAGCAGCAGGGAAGCATAATATGCACACCTCACAGTGATGATTGGACGCGGGCCCAAACATGTGCCATGAAACTGTGGTGATCAGGAGGATTCGCCCGAATTAGGGTGCCGCAAGGACCAGGACTAAACCTGGGATAGTAAATATATGAAGTTTTGGTCCACAGGCACATATGCATCTTAACTCCTAAAACATCCAGGGAGGTATAAAGATCCACTGACTGTATTTTAAAGCTGATTAAAACCTGCCAAGCCTGGTCATAGAATACAAAAGATATCAGAGCTAAGTTCTGAGAAGATAGCAGCTATAAGTGCACAAAAGCTTATATGTGCAAAGATACTAAGTCAAAGATTTGCCCGTGTTCCATATGGGATACCCCTAATAAAGTGCTATTGTGCAAAAAGTGCAAGGTGCAATAGGTGCCAAAAGAGAGTGCTAACAGCGATTCCAATATACAATGGAATACAAGTTATTAGAGCATAACAAAATCAAGCATGGCAATAATTTTGTCACCCAAGGGACGAGTCCAGGTCCTGCTTAGAACACCCGTTTACCAACACCGACGCGTTGCGTGGAGACTCACTTCATCAGGGCCCACTTCCATTGGGTATCACAATCTGGGCCTGCATTGGCCTACCCCACTGTGCACTGGTTCCTCCATACTACAGAACGGGGCCACCCAATCTAGAAGAGGTGAGTATCCATGCATCCCCATTCTGTACTATAATGATGATGATGCACAGCAGGGGGGGTCTCTTTAAAGAGGACCAAAACCCACAATGTCTATGTCCATGAGACTCCAGGGCAAGCATACTCGCTCCCCCCAGGGCACCCCGATCAGGGGTGCTCCGCTGTGTGAACCCCCCCAAGTCGCCCGAAAACTCATTTCTGGTCCAACAATGCATGCGCGCTGGTGGCCACATCCCTGCTATCCCTTTAGCAGGGCCAGGCATTTGTGAATGGTTGGCGCAGGCTTGCTCCCTGTTAAAAGGTAGCAGGGGATGTGGCCACCAGTGCACTCAGATCTGCTCGCATTAGACAAGCACCTGGAACAAGGGGCTTGAGCGGATCCGAGCGCGCTGATGCATGTGCCATAGAATCAGGAAGAGGTGAGTTTCACACAGTGGGGCAGCCAAGAACCAAAACCCAGGACAGTCAAAATCCTGGGTTTTGGTCCACATTAAGGCATACTGCCATTCATCTTGTGGCTCTTTGTGCGGCTAGAGAGCTGGCTAGAAATGAACATACACTATATGTTCCTAAGTTTGTATTACCTAAATGAGATCTATTACAACCATATTGTGATATTAAAATCCAAATAAACATGATTGTGGCAGGTGGAGGGTTGCTTTTACAGAAAAAAAAAGAAACCCTGACAAGCTTATCTATTTTCCTATACTGGGAGGTAAAATAAGCATCTTGACAAATGTATCAATACATTATTCTTTTTTATGGGAAAGCCTGGTGAGTCTGTCTCCTAAACTTGCCTGTGTTGGGAAAATGGCTTATTGCTATTGCAGTTATTTTGATGTGTGTAGAAGCTTTTACCCATCATGCAATGATTTTACAGATATTAAAGTTATTACTGACACATACTGGTTTGGTGGTAATTTTGTTTTTAACATGAGGAATATATGGCTTTTGCTATCTAGCATGTTAAGATAACATGTAAAACTTTCTGTTAAGCTATATTCTTCCAGTTATATGCATGCTTTATTTTTTGCAAAATATAGTAGAGTATAATATCCAATACAACTGCAGAAACGGAATAACAGCAAAATCTCACTAAATTACCCACTTTAATGGTGTAAAGTTTAAATAGGCGCAATTGTTTGCCTTATGTAACGACACACAAGTTAGGTTTTTTTTTTAGATTTTAGTGATATCTAAAGTCAGATTTAATGCTGCAGTTGCTATGGTTATACTGCGACTGTTGATATTCAGCGAATGCAATAAGAAAACTAATTATAGCAAAAGTGTGTTTAATAACACTTCCTTGTAAATTGGCATGGTTGATGGTGACAAGTAGTCTTAATATTATTTAATTCCAAAAACTTTAGCCTACTTCTAGTAGAATATTTGCTACCCAAACAGAAATGCTTAAAGCAGAAGTACATACATGGAGATATCCTCTATATTCCTGCATGTGGTCCTTTCTAACACTGTTGCTAAATTACGCTTCCATATACTCAATATCCTTAAATCCCCCTTCCCATTTCTCCTTCTTCCTTTCAGACTCAATAAGCAAAGGAAATGTAGAGTCCCTGTCCAGGCACACAATAACTTTCTCCCACCTTATCCCCCTTGGGAACTGTGTAATATAAGCCATTTCATATCACCAGAAAATCTTTGATTGTATGTAAATATCTTATGTATTCTAGGCGAACATGATTTTTTTTCTTCAGTTTCATTGGTCATGGCTGAGCTGGGAAAGGCATATCCTGTGCAGCTTTATGAATCTTAAACATGATCTGCTGTGGTCAGAGAATGCTGTGGAACCATTAGGGCTTGCTGCGCTCGCTCAAGCTGAGAGCTTCAAGGGACAGAGTGGCAGTAGGTCCACTCCTTAGCATGATCCTGGAGAAATGGAATTAAAGTTGGAGTCCGGTGTTGTCTTGCAAGTCTGTGCTGCGTCCTTCTGGATGGCCGTGTCCTTGTCTGGGAAGCTGAGATCCCCAGGCTCTCCCCGGTTTGGTTTGCTTTTTGGTGCTTTGCATATGAGGTGGGTGGCCTTGCATGGCAGGGTTCGCTCTGGCGGGCAGCCTCCTTCCCTCTCTGCTGCTGTCCTCCATTGAGATGCGGAGTGCAGTGGGAGGAGTCACCTTATAATAAGAGATAAGCAGAGTTGTCTTATAACAGGTAGATTGCAAGAGGATTCAAAGGTTGCATAGAGTTAGGTCAATGGTAAAGAAATGATTTTGCACTAACCAGGTGATGCACCGTAGAAAAATTGTCATCAGAGGAAATTTGTGGTTTAATGGTATTTTATTCATACCATATAGTATGGTAATCTGTTGTTGTTGTCGGCCATACATATAATAATTAGACAGTCAAGTAACCAGATACAATTATATGCATATGTTGTTACACAACAATAAATTCACAGGGTACTGCAATAAGTACATGGTGGAATAGGCGACATGCTGTGTAGTATTGATTGGGGGAAGGGTTTTTTGTTATTCAAGTTCCAGCACTGGTAAGTAGTATTAAGGTCCTAAAACAGGATCATTACCACCCTGATGCATTTCACCAAAGGTTTCATCAGAGGGTTTATAGGTAGTTCAGCGTGTTGTATTTCTGAATAGCTGGATCTGAGAAAAGGCGGAATAGTAGTAGTGAGAAATTAAGGTAAATTGTATATGATTCAAGAGGGGTTAAGTAATGGTAAGTAAATATGTTTGCAAGTGTGTCTAGGCATCAGGTATGGAGGGACATGGGTAGGGGCAGTTGGGTGGGAGGGGGGAGTGCTATAGGGGACTGTGATAGGCGCAGCAAATGGGGGGAAAAGCCAGTCCGGATGGCCCGGGTTTGGTGATCGGAGAGTCACTGCTGGTAAAGCGGTGCCAAGCCTTCTGTCAGTGAAGTGGAGAAGCATAGCAAAAGGTTCATTACAGTACAAGGTGAGATTGTAGGAGGATGCAGGATATAACCAGAGAGAAGGGAGCTGGGCACCTTATAATAAGAGACCAGGAGGGGTGGAGTTAGACTTAGCCAGACAGAAAAGATTGCCGTTAGGCCCTCAGTATATGAAGTGGGTGGAGTTTCCCTTTATACCAGGGGTATGGTGGGCCAAATCAAGGAGTGGAGGGAAAAGCAAGCACAATGCAGGAGGAGATACTGCTTTGGCATGCAAGGGTTTAGGGGCGTCTCGAGAGGACCCTGGTGGATGAGAGAGAACTCATGGGGTTGCCTTTCGCATGGAACTAACCGAGAAGGAGCCACCAGTGGACAGGAGTATGCAAGGCCGAGTGATATGAGTCTGACCTCCAGTAAAGTACAGCTGCCCCTGTTGGAATCCCTTAAGCTCCGTAGAAGTGTTAAACCCTGTTGGGATTGTTGGCCCTGGACATTCACTGATTTGACACTTAAACCAGTGGGACCACTGGAAGCCTTACATTGAAGTTGTGACCAATATCCCTAAGGTGGAGAGGATCTCCCCTAGAATCCATTGCCCTGCATTATGCCCTGCCTGCTGAAAGCTAATGTTTACCTAAAAGTAGGGTTGTGTAGTCCCTATACTACCGTGAACTGTGAACTGCCATTACTAAGGAAGCTGATACCGTAACTTTGCCATTGGAAGTTACTACATTAAACTGTGAATTGAAGTATTCTGAAGTTGTACTGTGATATGCTGCCAGTAGATATTGGCTTGTATGAAGCTACAGCTTGAACATGTAATATGTGCTATGAGCTGCGCTCTGATGAAAGTTTAATAAAGAGAAGCTACACTGGTTAAGGCAGTTCTGAGTTGTGCATCTGTTTATCGACCGACCATGACATACACCTGTTAGATTACAAGTAGTGTGACTGTGACCTTTATCTGTGGATTACAACTGCCGTGACCCTGCCCAATTTTTGGATTATAAATAGAGGGGAACATGTGTGTCAATAAAGTGCCTTATACCATCTTATACCAGGTGCTGTCCTAGAACTACCCTTACAACTTGACTGGCCAGTCACCCAATCCAGAAAGCAATGTGATCATATATTACTGACCTGTAACTCACGGTCCTAACTTAAGCTTGCAGAGTGTCTGCCCCCAAGTGAGTTTTTTGTGTTATTGCCCAAATCATGTCTAGCACAGGGGGAAGGAGGGGTATTATAGAATGATTTGGCTTCCTCTTTAAATGCTTGAAGTGTATTTCCCACTCCTCAGTTCAGCAAGTCTACAGTAAATCTGGCTCTTCCAATAGTGTTAGGGTTTGGGTACGGGTTATATATAGAGATGGGCCAATGGGTTATTCTGAACTGGAATTCGCTCAGAATTTCAGGGAAAAATCGATTCGGCACAAATGCAATTTTTTTGTGAATATTTTCATGAAATCTTTAAATAAAAATAAATAAGTAAAAATGCAACTGCTTTCTTGTTGTCCTCTGGTCGGTCCATGCTGTCCTGTGCTGCTTTCTACAGATATCCCAAGCCCTGGCAGTGTGCTATGGCCCCATCACTCCTCCCCCCCACAGAGAGGGGCTATTTAAAGCCGAGGAGCAATGTGGCTGACGTCACTGTGAGAGGCAAGGGGGCATGTAGGGCTTTTCCAGCCACCTCTCTTCTGACCTATAAATAGCTCCTGACTTCAGCGGAGATTGTCTCAGGACATCGACGCGAGACACATGAGGACACTGTCCAAGCAAGAAGAGTGAGGAAGGAGGTAAGTATAGGTGTAAAAATGTAATAAATGATTATTTTTTTTAATATTTAGCCCTTTTTGAACTAGTAAGGGGTACTAGTAAGGGGATACAGAAGAGTCCACAGCCTATGTGGGTTGTGCAGGCTGGTAGCCTTCAGAGCCAGGAGCTGGCCACTCGGGCTCTGAACCCTGGTCTACCAGCCCACATAACTGGTGCCCTGATGTCATGATGGATATGCATGTAGCTGGCCTGTACCAACTACACTGTAAATTAAGATTTATTTGTACAAGGGAGTAAGGTGGTGGGAGTAGCTCCATCACTTTTATACAAAATTATTATTTTTCAGGGCCTGGGAACCAATTTACAGCCCAGTTTAACCCTCTCATCATCAATCTCATTTAAGTATTAAGCAACAAACATGTCTTGCTATGTGGAAAGTTGGAATCCTTTAAGCTCCAGAGAAGTGTTAAACCCTGTTGGGATTGTTGGCCCTGGACATTCACTGATTTGACACTTAAACCAGTGGGACCACTGGAACCCTTACATTGAAGTTGTGACCAATATCCCTAAGGTGGAGAGGATCTCCCCTAGAATCCATTGCCCTGCATTATGCCCTGCCTGCTGAAAGCTAGTGTTTACCTAAAAGTAGGGTTGTGTAGTCCCTATGCTACCGTGAACTGTGAACTGCCATTACTAAGGAAGCTGATACCGTAACTTTGCCATTGGAAGTTACTACATTAAACTGTGAATTGAAGTATTCTGAAGTTGTACTGTGATATGCTGCCAGTAGATATTGGCTTGTATGAAGCTACAGCTTGAACATGTAATATGTGCTATGAGCTGCGCTCTGATGAAAGTTTAATAAAGAGAAGCTACACTGGTTAAGGCAGTTCTGAGTTGTGCATCTGTTTATCGACCGACCATGACATACACCTGTTAGATTACAAGTAGTGTGACTGTGACCTTTATCTGTGGATTACAACTGCCGTGACCCTGCCCAATTTTTGGATTATAAATAGAGGGGAACATGTGTGTCAATAAAGTGCCTTATACCATCTACCTAGGTGCTGTCCTAGAACTACCCTTACAACTTGACTGGCCAGTCACCCAATCCAGAAAGCAATGTGATCATATATTACTGACCTGTAACTCACGGTCCTAACTTAAGCTTGCAGAGTGTCTGCCCCCAAGTGAGTTTTTTGTGTTATTGCCCAAATCATGTCTAGCACAGGGGGAAGGAGGGGTATTATAGAATGATTTGGCTTCCTCTTTAAATGCTTGAAGTGTATTTCCCACTCCTCAGTTCAGCAAGTCTACAGTAAATCTGGCTCTTCCAATAGTGTTAGGGTTTGGGTACGGGTTATATATAGAGATGGGCCAATGGGTTATTCTGAACTGGAATTCGCTCAGAATTTCAGGGAAAAATCGATTCGGCACAAATGCAATTTTTTTGTGAATATTTTCATGAAATCTTTAAATAAAAATAAATAAGTAAAAATGCAACTGCTTTCTTGTTGTCCTCTGGTCGGTCCATGCTGTCCTGTGCTGCTTTCTACAAATATCCCAAGCCCTGGCAGTGTGCTATGGCCACATCACTCCTCCCCCCCACAGAGAGGGGCTATTTTAAGCCGAGGAGCAATGTGGCTGACGTCACTGTGAGAGGCAAGGGGGCATGTAGGGCTTTTCCAGCCACCTCTCTTCTGACCTATAAATAGCTCCTGACTTCAGCGGAGATTGTCTCAGGACATCGACGCGAGACACATGAGGACACTGTCCAAGCAAGAAGAGTGAGGAAGGAGGTAAGTATAGGTGTAAAAATGTAATAAATGATTATTTTTTTTAATATTTAGCCCTTTTTGAACTAGTAAGGGGTACTAGTAAGGGGATACAGAAGAGTCCACAGCCTATGTGGGTTGTGCAGGCTGGTAGCCTTCAGAGCCAGGAGCTGGCCACTCGGGCTCTGAACCCTGGTCTACCAGCCCACATAACTGGTGCCCTGATGTCATGATGGATATGCATGTAGCTGGCCTGTACCAACTACACTGTAAATTAAGATTTATTTGTACAAGGGAGTAAGGTGGCGGGAGTAGCTCCATCACTTTTATACAAAATTATTATTTTTCAGGGCCTGGTAACCAATTTACAGCCCAGTTTAACCCTCTCATCATCAATCTCATTTAAGTATTAAGCAACAAACATGTCTTGCTATGTGGAAAGACAGAGATTTGGTTGCATATATCTACAGATACATGTGGAAGCCACACCACCCCGACAAGGCACTCTGTGTTTAGCGTGGTCCCTACTCCTATTTTTGAGTCCCCAAAGTTGGGACATGCAATGCAATGAATAATAATTTTGTATAAATAGTAGTGATGGAGCGACCCCCACCCCCTTTACTCAGTTTATTTGTACAATGTGGCTTTCTGCTTTGCAGTTATGATATCAATGAAAGGAGTGTGGAGGATAAATTATTAAATTATAAAAAGGGGCTGTCCGGGCAAAATGTAAAAAACATGATTCAGCAGCTTACCTCAGCATATCCGCCCTGCCCTTTCCTGTAGCCACGCAGCAGTACCTAAAAGCAAAAACTTGGCACTGACTCCTGGCATCCCCCCTAATTCCCCTGTGGGCCGCCGATCATAAGGTCTATAACTCTGCCCCCCCGTGGCCATCTGTATATTGCAGCATTGTGGTTCAGAAGTATGCTGATTTTAACACACTGTCAACTATTGTACTGAGGGAGCAGCCAAGCCCACTGGCTGAAAATTTAAAAAACTTCAATATAAGTTATTTTAACTTGGGAGTGTTCGGCTTGTGGAAAAAAAAGAATGGGAAACATTAGGAGCTCTAGGTATATTTGATTATATGTGGTTGCCTAACTTGCCTGAACAATCCCTTTTAATTAGTTAGAAATGTATTTTTTACTTGAACGGCTACCCCAGTATTACCAGGGCTGAAATGGAGATAGGCTATTTTACTGATCAGCTTTTAGCTGCAGCAATAACCACACTGGATTATACCTGCATAGCTTGAAGGTCCTTGGGCCTCATGCAATATCGAACACAATTGACTCTCCTGGCCTTTTTTTTCTTGCTTTCCATTCCATGCAAAAGCCAGATGTCAGCCATGCCTATAATGCCATCAGTGGTATCCGGCATTAGGAATAACCACATAGAATGTTCTTCAGCATCACTGCTCTTGAGAGTGTACATGAATCAATAATGTGAGTCAAAAATAAATATGTTAATGTTGGGTCTAATCCAAGAAACAAAAATATGTACTTAGAGAACTTGGCCAAAAATCTATGTGTAGCTGTATTCTATCTCGATGTACCACATATATGGTTCTGCATGACTCTTTGGTGACCCTATTGTATTTTTGATTTCTTAGCCTTCCAATTATGAATATATTAGATTAGAAGTTTCCAATTTGTATCACTGAATAAACTTAACCAAAGTAAATTGGATTTTAAAGACCTCAGAGCATGTCTCATCCCACTGTCTTTTCTGAAGGAGAGCTCTTGTTGTAGATAAGTGCTAATCACATTACGTATATTACATGAAGAATAGAATTTATGAGGTGAAGGTCATCATCTGTTGAGTATGGACATGTCAGGGGAGTTGGACACAATCGCTGCAGCTTGTTTATGTGCATGTAGGGCTATGGAGTGCTACATCATGGGAGAAGCTATTTACTGAGCGTTCTGTTGGTGTAAATGTTAGATTAGCTGATTTCCCCTGGCTTCTTTACATGTTTGTTAGTGTGACCTGCTGAACTGAACTACATCAATCAACAAAGAAATATAAATAAATCCACGGTATAAGCCATTTTAGCAGGGGCACTAGAATTAATGTATGTTAAGCTAGGAGCAATTTAACTGATTACGCTGGACAGCTGTCAGATGACTACATCAATACATTTAGGGCCTAGACAGTCATTCAGTATATTAATGCCCAGGGGAAAACCCCAAGAGAATAGAGGGGTTAACACAATAAATGATGACTGTTGATAAAGAGCTGTTGCTGTAAAAATCAGTAGTGCATATACTGCCATGTGTTTATAGCACAATAAGAGCATTTCATCTTGCAGTACAGAATTGTCCACCATTGCCTAAAGGCAAACCTGTAGTAAAAAAGGCTATACATTATATCCTTTAACACTCACACAATGGGTATCCCAGTTTGCCCCATTCCAGAGATATGGTAGCCATAGTCTGTTTGACCCCTATTTGGCCACTGGCAATAAGATGGTTTGACTTTTCTCTCCCCCAGTTCAGGTCAGCCAGCTCACTTTCATTTTTTCACTTACTGGTCAGTCTAGAGACTGCAATGGGGAGGAACAGCATCCTGTATAAACCTCTGAAAATCTCTGTAAGGTGATTTTCAAATAATTTTACCAATCTGGGAGGGTCCCCAGTTATTAACAGGGACAGTTAGCTTGCATTAAAGGGTGGTGTTGCTTTAAGAAGAGGGGAATCCTAAGTCTGCCTCTGCAGAGGAGATCTAACATATAAATCTTCTTTGCTGTTGCTTTTAGTTTTGCATCAAGCAGCATAAACCAGCATCAACCAGCATCAACGGATGGCATGCCAAATAATTTTACCTGGATTTTGCATGTATCCAGGATGGGGGGAACTGGACCAAATCAGCACAATCTGGGTTTAGCTGCAGCCCAGATCTGAATCCCATCACTAATTCTAAACCTGCACCACAGAAAATTGCAAAGAGTCAAATTAAAAAGAATTAGACTTTTTGCTTAAAGCAGACATTTGGACTTCCGCAAACGGTATATTACAAATATAGAATATTGTACCCGTTTTGGTCCCTGGCTCCTAACAGAGACAGGTAGCTTTCATTAAAGGGTGGTGTTGCTTTAAGCAGAGGGGAATCCTAAGTCTGGACACCCCGGTGGTGTGGGTAAATACATAAATACGCCAGCAATACTTGAGATTGGATCATATTTCATATTTGCCTCATGGCACTGGGCAAGAGGGATAATCTGGGCTAGGTGTAAAATTAAAGCTAGGTTTCCTTAACTCCCATGCAGCTAATTTATCCTTGTGTGTAAAGCCCACAGGTTTTATTTATGATTGATCACCTTTTTAGCACCTAGCAGTGCCTCTCCATCCCTCTTGCATCAGACTATGTGGAATACACCATCGCCTGTCTCTGCAGGGGAGATCTAACCTATAAATCTGCTATTCTGTTGTTTATTGTAAAATAGGATGCAAAATAAATAACACATTCAATTTACTTCAGATGCATTTATGCTGAAACTGAAATAAAAGCAGACTAAAAGAGGGACAGGAACATGGATTGCTTCAGAAACTAGAATGTAACATTCTGGCTGACACAAACAACCTGCAGATACATTTACAGCGAAAGCTTTACAACAAAACATGTTAATACAGCAACATAACTCTCCACAACCCGGCAGAGAGGCAGTAATCAGCTATCGGGAGGTGAGACATGTTTACTTTCATTTACACCTACCTTGAATAGTTCCTTTTTAGACTATAGCTCTGCTTTAAGATCACTTTTGGAAGGCCACTTCTAATGTTTTGACTACAGAGATAATAATTAAGTTCCAGTGAGACTGGGGAAAACAAATATGTACTAAACATGTATGTACATATATAGTAGAAAGTCTTTGGAGCACTGGAGTTGTATACTCTATATGCATTTATACATTTAGGAGGAATCTGGAGCTAGGCAATCTTCATGTTATATAAATGTTTCATTTGTTTTCAAAAAGTGTAACTGTTTAATCCTCCTCAAATATATACTTGTCAAATCTAAGGCATTATCTATCACAGCTCACAGCAAGCATCCCATTAGGTTCTAAGTTTTTGCAATTAAAACATGGAATTGATGTTTGGGAAATCTGCTAGAGTATGAGGAGATTTACTTGCATCCTTTCGGGAGGCTTACAGCTTCCTATGCTGAAACGTATTTATAAGAGATGAGATTTAGGATTGATGAAGATTTAAACAGAAGACCATCTATACCCCTGAGAAATAACTTCAGATGCACCCAAGAAATAGCTGTGCATGCAATAGCTAAACAGTGTAGCGAAAAAATTGAATCAATATACTGTTAAAACCTGCACTACCCAATTTGTAAACAATTTTGTGCAGAAAAAATCCCATTTACACTTATTATGTGTTTGATTTGGAAGATCTTTCCAGGACAAACACCTCCTTTAACAATACTATGAAGTGTGTTTTTTTAGTGCCCTTTTACCCATCTTTCCAGTTTAGGTTGCTGTGGGGCACTTCAACACATGTTTTCTAGCTAAACTGCTTTTGAGGATAGGCAGAAAAATGTGCCTATGTATTTCACTTTTAATTTTGATTACTTGAATAAGCAAAAATATTAAATATGAAAAATAGCACATATGTACATCTCTCCTGGCATTACTGAAGGGAAGGGACATGGGGGAAGATTCCCTGAAAATCTACCTTGATATCCAGACATCATCATTAGTCACATGGGGCATTCCCCTTCTCTGTGATATAAATGCCTTTCTGCCCTAGTGGCCTGACATTAGCTTAGCACCAAGGAAGGAGGAGGGGGGCCTGTGTCCCTCTTTACTACAAATGCTGACAATGAGGCTGGAATAGCAGCTCTTTTATTTTACACTGTATTTATTCTATATAGTACATGCTTGTAAACTGGTGGGGGTCCAAGTGACCTCTATACCAGTTCACACAGTTGTGTGGATATGCCGGATAATTTGACCTGGATTTTGCCGTTATTCAGAATGGGGGAATTGGACCGAAACAGCACAATCCGGGTTAAATTTAGCTTTAATCCAGATCTGAATCCCATCACTAATTCTTAACCTGCCTGACACAAAATTGCAAAGAGTAAAATTTAAAAGAGTTTGTCTTTTTGGACTTCCGCAAACTATATTCCAAATATAGAATGTTGTACCCATTAACTGGTACTGCCTCTTTACCTTATCTGATACATATGTGCATCATATCATGCTGGCCTGACTTCCTTTTATCATATTCCTGCTTTACATAGTCTCAAGTGGTTCTGGCAAAAGGTCACTTAGCCCTAAACGATATTTCTGCACTAATGATAAAATGTATTTTTCTAACCTAGTTGTCTTTACTTTTTTTATGAGCACATGAAACACTTGCAAAAAAGATTGCTGTGCAGCAAAGAGCTTAAAAGCAATGTGCAAATGTTTTCTTTTTCTCTGCCGCCGGTATAGACCTAAGCATCAAGATATTGATTTTTTATCCGTTTGTTTTTGCTCTGAGCTCACTCATTAGGGCATCTGTTTCACATCCAAGTTATCTAACAAGTCATTCTCTTTCCCATCTTCCCAACAGGAACAAATATCATTAGGCTTATAACTGGAAATAGATGCTTGCCAAACTTTATCATTCCAATTTTTATTCAGCAAAACAGAGACCAGCAAAGAAGTATAAAGATAAATGTATATCATGTAAAAAACTAAATGTTCAAGGGGTTATTCAATAAAACCACATTCCAGGAAATGATTATGCGTCTGTTGCCCCACCACAGCTGACCCTTATAAAGGATAAGGAACAATGCAAGGGACAACACATGTTGTCCAGGTTATTAGGAAGGGGGTGGTCGCCACCCTTTGTCCTTAAATGGCTCCTATAGAACTGAATGGGAGTCATGTCACTAAACATGACTCCCTGAAATCAGGGATGGGAGGGCAGAGAGGGATCCAGAGCACAAGGATGGGCTAAACAAAATTCTTTATTGGTGCCAGAATCAGCTGGGTTTGGGGAGCGCCTGAAAGAAAAGGATTTCAGCTTCAAAATGCGGAAAGATTCTCCTCATTGGACTGCATCTCAACTAGCCAGTATTCAAAGAGGACCCAAAACCTAATTCTCTGCTCCCCCAGAGAGAGTAGGGATGGTGCCAGGTGCTGCAGCAATGGTGAGAATGCTTAAGCACTAAAAGCAGGAAAAAACAAAGAATAAATTGACTTTCTTGTTTTTTTTTTTCCTCTGACAGGGCATCCCAATTTGAGATGCCCCACTGTGTCTATTCACAGCATCACTCAGAAACTCACCTTTTACTCATTCCTACGTTGCATGCATAGGTGGATCAGCTGTACACGCAGGCAGCATCCCCGCCCTGGCTTCTTTCCGATTATTGTTTATATAGTGTGTTGATAAAATAGTATCAACATGTTGTATGTTGTATTTTGACAGTATTTGGTGCTAGTGATGTCATTACTGACGTCAGACAGGCTTCTGGCGATGGAGGGGTGAAGAGAACCATCCACAGCTGGATATATGGTGGTGTCCTATTGGTTGTCCTTTATATTTAAGTGTGTCTTCTGTATCACTTATAGGTTGGTTTATTCATTGAGAAGAGGCCCTGTGCAACCCCCAAATGTATAAACTTTGGATTACTTTAAGCAGTACTGGCACTTTCTTTGGACTATATGCTTTCTGCGCCACCGCGGGGCCCATGCACCAATTTATTTGAACAAGTCTGGCTAAGAGTGCGGATTTTGAATGGACTTTGAAGCTTGCCTGACCTCTAGCTGGGGACATGCCTATGCTGGCCATTCAGAAGGGCCTGTCATGGGTACACACCTAGCTAAAGATATGTCTGGGATGCTGCCATGGTGCAGAGATGCAGCGCCGGTGGGGTTCACCCCCCCCCCCCCCAATATCTGCTGCTTAGTAATCAACCATTCACATAGCTCTAGTCTTCATTTAAAGAAGCTGTATTATAAAAGTCCTAAAAATCCATGCTGGATTGCGAGAGGAGGGTCAATTATACACCCCAAATGGACAAAATTACAACCAAGCTTTAGCTTTTTTCTCCTGGTATCAAACATATTTAGGGGTTTTAAACTTACCATTTCACTTTTAGGGGCTGATCTGTTCCATTCCAATGTTTGTTGTTTTGAACCAGCCTGTGGGGGACAGTAGTAGCCACTTTAAATATGTGCCCAGAGCATTGCATGACGGGTAAAAACATCTCTACACTTCACAAGAATTGCAATAGACATAAGATGTTATTTTATCACAGAGGACAGGTTGCTGGAGTTGAGCAAACCTCCTCTGTAAAAGTAGAATGGAACATTTCAAACCTGACACCCCAGATTTTTCTTCTTTCCAGTAAACTACATTTCGCTGCAGGGTATATAAGTGCTACCTCTTGCTATCTACTATATTTATATGGCTATTTATTATTGGATGTTTTCATGATATTGCTCCTTTAAGGTTCTAATTGCTAGATGTATGCTGCAGAAGTTTGAATTATTATCCAGTAGGTACGCTCATGCCCAGACCGACTATATCTGTCAGATTTGGTTGGCGGTACATTTGTTTTTAACACATGCTTTTCATAAGTGGGCGGTATTGCGAAGACTGGAAAATCTGTGCACAACACGTGCATGAAATCAAAAGTATGAATTAAAAAGGAATATTGATTTCTACCAGCCTGTGCTGCAGCAGAGTATTCCTTTCATGATCTTTTTCCAATCAGTTCATCTGGTATAATCTAATGTAATGGTGGTCACATTTCATTATAACCTATAGGCTTAGTTCACACCAGATTCACTGCATAACTGTGAATGTTGTCTGACTGAAGTTCAGTCACACAACATATATCATTTTGCAAAGCAATACAGGGGCATAAATACCGATAGCACACCATTATACAGTGGCTACATGTTATTGTTGTGTGCAGTGGCATAACTAAATGTGACAGGATTCTGGTGTGAACATTAAATGGGGCCCTTTCAAGGTTCATGCTGCCTTTTAACTCAATTGGACTAAATGCTGAAACAGCAGAAACAAATGGTGCTTCCTTTCTCTAAATGATGCCAAGTGAGCACAAATATGATAAATTAGGAGTAGCAACAACGATGAGGTTCCCTGACCTCCTGGGCCCCGGTGCAGTCACACCTGCTGCACCCCCTATGGTTACGCCCCTGGTTGTGTGGTAATAAACTAAGCACACTAGTCCAGCTCCCCCAACCCCCGAAGAGTCACAGGTTCCAAGAATATTCATTGAGACCAGTTCAACACTGCGCTTTAAAAAAAATCTTTTTAAACGGCAGGGGGTCCCCCACTCACAGTAAAACCAGCCCAGGCACCAGCTATGGGGGCTTGTAGACCAGGGGCAAAGCCCTCAAGGGCTGTGGGCTCTTCTGCTCCCCCCTTTAGGGAGGCAGATAATAGGGCCAGGGGATAATGGAAAGTCACCCGCTGGCTGGCAGGTGACCTGCCAGCCCCTTGTGTATTGTGAACTAGTATAGGGGTCTCATAGACCCCTTACCAGTTCACAAAATGTTAAATGCAAATAACTACACAGATACAGCAAAATGCCATTTCCTTTTTTTCTTTACTTACCTCTGATCCAACACCATCACTGCCCCACGGCAATAACCGCCACGCTGTCACTGTTTGGTGAGGGCAGGGTATCGGCACTGAAAGGGTTAAAGTGGGCCAAAATCAACACAGAGTTGCCGGGGGGGGGGGGGGGGTGTTCTGGTATGTGGGACCTAGTGATGGAGGCTGTTTGGTCAATTATGTTAGACTTTTTATTTCTTTTATCAATCCAAAGCTGAGTGAAACAACAAAAGTCTATGGAAGAAGATTGAGCAAATTATTTGGCTGATTTTCCTCTTTTTATTTTGTGCCCCTCCTCATCTTGGCTACCATCCCATTGTACCAGACTTAGGGGTTGGCAACCTAGGACCAGGAGACCTCCGATCCTGGCAACTTAACAGCCCCTAAACTATTTGGCACAGGTCCAGTGCTCTTGCTGATGGACACAAGGCTCCTACGCACCCCTCTAGCATGTGGGACTGTGGTTAATTGAGTGGGGAATATGACTTGCTACCCCCACTCTTTTAATTGGTATATAGGGTTACCATTTAATGAAATTATCATTTATTTATAAAGAGCTATCTAAGTATTGCTCCAGAGACTGTTTCACCCTCTCTATCTGACCATTAGACTGAGGGTGTTAATCTGACGATAAAGATGCTTTAATTCCCAATCGGGCACAGAACTCCCTTTAGAAATGAGAAATGAATTGGAACCCCCCCGATCGAAGACAATATTCTGACGTATGGCGTGGATATGAAAAACATATTTTATGAACAGTTGAGCCAGTTCAGGGACCGACGGCAGTTTCACCACTGGAACAAAATGCAACATTTTTCTAATTTGGTTGACCACCATCCAAAAGACAGTATTGTTCTGAGATTACGGCAAATTCAACAATAGAAATATGAGTCCATGGTTCACCTCAAAAGGTACCAGTAACCCGGCTGGGGGTCTATGGGTTCTCTTACTATGGATGCAGACAGAACAGGCTTCAAAAAAGGCAATGGCATTGCATCTGATGGTAGGCCACCATGCATACGTACACGATCAGAAGCACTGGGTATGTGGCGGGGGCACCACTGGAGTCATAATCGGAAGCTGCCCAAGCTGGCGCTGCCTGAGCCGGTGCCTGGGGGTCGTGCTGGCCGGGGAACAGCCATCTTAGCGCGCCTCTCTGATAAAGCACTGAAGCGACGGACAGGTGAGTGGATCATTGTGACATTACAAATGAGAAGCTACAAAGTTCATGGTGAAATTTCCAAATAAAAAATACAATAGGAGAGAGTCTAAAGAGAAGGTTCACAAACAGCCAGTATTGAGTTTTGTGGACGTTTCTATTTTAGATAATTACTTATGCTAGGCTGTATGCTTGTCTGTATAAGTGGGTTTTGAGGGCAATTTTTAAATCCTGGATAGTTTAAGATTGGAAAACTAACAGTTCACAAAGATTTAAAGCATTTAAAACAAAACACACCAAAACGTGTAGAAAACATGTTAATAAATCCATTTACACTATTCCCACCTCCAGCATCTTCATCCAATGCCTCCTTTATTGCAGGGGAGCAAAAATCCTCCATCCTTACTCCATGGCACCATGCCCGGGTGGGATGCTGAGTTGCCTTGGTAGTCTGATATACAAAAGAGGTCTGGCCTCTGCTGATTTCCCTCCGTGCTACTGTGGAGGGTAAGGACAAGGAGGAGAATTCCTGATTTAAGTAATGAAAATATTGAAAATATTTATTAAACCAGTACATCACACAGCAATAAACTTAAAGCAATACTAAAGATTTCATTCTGGTCATACTCAGTTCATCCTCGTTAAGTGGGCAACATAGCTAGTACATCCAGTAGTAAGAATATAGATATTTTTTTCCTTTCCTCTCAACCATATCATTTTACAGAGATTTACTAAAGTCATTCTGTTTTTTTTTCTCTTTTATTGTTTTTGTTTTTCCAGGATCCTTTGAGATCCTTTTGTGGACATTGCTTTGACCTTTACAGGAAAAGCAATAATATTTCTTTCTATTTTGTGTAGTTCTTTTAGCTTCTGGTCATCAGTGAGCCTTCTGATCCGAGAGTGATATTTTCTGCTCTCTCCCTTGTAAAATACTGTTGCTCACCTATGCATGATATTCTCTTTGTGAAGATGCAGTGCTGCTAACATTAGAGTGGCATTTCAGTCATTTCAAATTCTAAACACAAAGTAGTAATGTGTATTTAGAAAAAATCTGAAGAAAAATTATTATTGACTTTTTTTGATGACCAAATTTTGCAATCTTTATCTTGAGACTTATATTTACAATGCGTGCTACTTCGTGCGACTTTCGCCTTCCCTGCTTTCCCCATGCATGAGGCCAGAGGAGAAAACTGTGACGAATTGAGCTAAACTTACAGCAGCGAACACCAGTAAACACAGACTTACGCCATGTATTTTGCTGTGTTTGCCCCACAATTTTCTGGCAAAAGTCACTGGTATTTACATTGAAAAGTGGTTTGGAGAATGCTGGCGATATGCCAGCAAACTGCTGTGGCAGATTTCTTTTAGAAAAAACATGAAAGAACCTTTTTATAGCATAAGCCAGCATTGGAGGGGTCTTAACATATATGTGGGGTATCTTTGGAGTGTCTGGGTTGTTTAAAAAACTGAAGATAAAAGTTGAATTAAAAATTAGAGATGAGCGAGTAGTGAAATATTCGAAATTTCGAATTTCGATTCGAATAGACCGCGTTACTCGACTACTCGACCGAATATCGAATCCCATTATAGTCTATGGGAAAAAAATGCTCGACACTTGGAAATCTCAATTCGACCACTTGGAGGTCACCAAGTCCACCCTGAAACATCAGAAAATGATGCCAACACTGCTGGAATGCAACTGGGACAGCAGGGGAAGCATGTCTGGGTGCATATAACGCGCCCAAGTCGCACTATTACGCCCCTATCACAGCCACTCAATACACTCCAAACACAATATAACTTCTACGTAAAGTGAGACAAGACAAGGAAACCTTCTTTCCTCTACATTGCCATGGACCTCAAGCCAAACTGTACAAAAAAGAAGAACAAAATTCTGCACCCCTTAAAATCACGTTGCCTAATGACAACCACAGATGGCATAGGCAAGGGGGAAAATAAATAGACCCCACCCCTAATTGTTATTGTGTGTGTGTGTGTGTGTGTGTGTGTGTGTGTGTGA
Source organism: Gastrophryne carolinensis (assembly GCA_027917425.1). Taxonomy (NCBI): domain Eukaryota; kingdom Metazoa; phylum Chordata; class Amphibia; order Anura; family Microhylidae; genus Gastrophryne; species Gastrophryne carolinensis. The sequence goes on from CM051235.1 coordinate 462,551,981, forward strand.
GATGTGGTCAGACATGTCCTCTTGTGTCATTGTGTCACCCCAGCAGTAAGGGAAGCTTAAAGGAGGAGGTTTGTTACAGTGTGTTACCCCAGCAGTAAGGGAAGCTTACAGGAGGAGGTTTGTTACAGTGTGTCACCCCAGCAGTCAGGGAAGCTTACAGGAGGAGGTTTGTTACAGTGTGTTACCCCAGCAGTAAGGGAAGCTTACAGGAGGAGGTTTGTTACAGTGTGTCACCCCAGCAGTCAGGGAAGCTTACAGGAGGAGGTTTGTTACAGTGTGTTACCCCAGCAGTAAGGGAAGCTTACAGGAGGAGGTTTGTTACAGTGTGTCACCCCTGCAGTCAGGGAAGCTTACAGGAGGAGGTTTGTTACAGTGTGTCACCCCAGCAGTAAGGGAAGCTTACAGGAGGAGGTTTGTTACAGTGTGTCACCCCAGCAGTCAGGGAAGCTTACAGGAGGAGGTTTGTTACAGTGTGTCACCCCAGCAGTCAGGGAAGCTTACAGGAGGAGGTTTGTTACAGTGTGTCACCCCAGCAGTAAGGGAAGCTTAGAGCTGAGACCTCTTAAAAATTGTGTGGAGGCCCAAGAGCTGAGACCTTTTAAAAATTGTGTGGAGGCCCAAGAGCTGAGACCTTTTAAAAATTGTGTGGAGGCCCAAGAGCTGAGACCTTTTAAAAATTGTGTGGAGGCCCAAGAGCTGAGACCTCTCAAACATTGTGTGGAGTCCCAAGAGCTGAGACCTTTTAAAAATTGTGTGGAGGCCCAAGAGCTGAGACCTTTTAAAAATTGTGTGGAGGCCCAAGAGCTGAGACCTCTCAAACATTGTGTGGAGTCCCACGAGCTGAGACCTCTTAAAATTTGTGTGGAGGCCCAAGAGCTGAGACCTCTCAAACATTGTGTGGAGTCCCAAGAGCTGAGACCTTTTAAAAATTGTGTGGAGGCCCAAGAGCTGAGACCTCTTAAAAATTGTGTGGAGGCCCAAGAGCTGAGACCTCTTAAAAATTGTGTGGAGTCCCACGAGCTGAGACCTCTTAAAAATTGTGTGGAGGCCCAAGAGCTGAGACCTTTTAAAAATTGTGTGGAGGCCCAAGAGCTGAGACCTTTTAAAAATTGTGTGGAGGCCCAAGAGCTGAGACCTTTTAAAAATTGTGTGGAGGCCCAAGAGCTGAGACCTTTTAAAAATTGTGTGGAGGCCCAAGAGCTGAGACCTTTTAAAAATTGTGTGGAGGCCCAAGAGCTGAGACCTCTTAAAAATTGATTGTATTAAGCCCAAGAGGTGAGCCATAATTTTTTTTTATTAATACAGCAATTCTACGGCGGTTAAGGAGGAGGAGGAGGAGGAGGAAATGGCACTTCATACAGATGGCACTTCACTCTTGGCTGCTTTCCACTGTTGTACAAGCAAAGTCCGGGTCAATCCACTTGCTGTTCATTTTGATTAGCGTCAGCCTGTCGGCACTGTCGGTTGACAGGCGGCTGCGCTTATCGGTTATAATGCCCCCGGCTGCGCTGAACACCCTTTCTGATAGCACGCTGGCGGCAGGGCAGGCAAGCACCTCCAAGGCGTACAGGGACAGTTCCAGCCACGTGTCCAACTTGGAGACCCAGTAACTGTAGGTCGCCGAGGGATCGGGGAGGACAGGGGTGTGGTCTGCCAGGTAGTCCCGCAACATCCGCCGATACTTGTCCCTCCTGCTGATAGCGGGCCCCGCAGTGATGGAAGTTGCACGAGGGGGTGACATGAACGTGTCCCACACCTTGGAGAGTGTTCCCCTGGTGGCTGTGGGCCTGATTGTCAGACTCTGGGAGACACTCTCCTCTCTGCCGCCAGCGATGCTGGGTGGGAAAATCTGCATCATGTTCTGCAAGAGTTCCCTCTGGTATTCCAGTAATCGATTCGTCCTCTCCTCTACCGGAATAAAAGAGGAGAAGTTATCTTTATACCGGGGGTCCAGGAGTGCGAAGACCCAGTATAGTTTGTTCTCCAATATCCGGACAACACGTATGTCCCGGGAAAAGCAGCCCAGCATGAAGTCAGCCATGTGTGCCAGACTCTGAGTAGGCATGACCTCACTGCCCCCACCAGAAGGATCATTTTCCATTTCCTCCTCTTCCTCCTCCTCTCCGCCCCATCCGCGCTGAACCAATGGGACGCACACAGCCTGACTGCTACCCTCGCCGCCAGCATCCTCTTCCACAGCCACCTCCACGTTGTCCTCCTCCTCCTCATCCTCCTCCTCCTGCAACTGCCACCGAGCAGCAGACAAAAGTGTGGTCTGACTGTCTACCTGCGTTGCGTCTCCTCCTACCCCCGTCTCCTCTGTGTGCAATGCGTTCTCCCTTATTGCGATGAGCGATTCTTTAAGGACGCATAGGAGTGGGATGGTTACGCTCACTATAGCGTCCTCGCTGCTGACCTTCTTAGTGGACTCCTCAAAGATACGCAATACATCGCATATGTCTGCCATCCATGGCCACTCGTGGTTGGCAAACTGAGGGAGCTGAGTTGGAGGCACGCGTGGATGCATCATCTGGTACTCCATCAATGCTTTCTGCTGCTCACACACCCTGGCCAACATGCAATAGGTGGAATTCCAGCGAGTGGGCAGGTCGCACAACAGCCGATGTTGAGGCAAATGGAGGCGTTGCTGGATTTTTTTAAGCTAGCAGCAGCTACAGTTGACTTCCGAAAGTGAGCGCACAAGCGCCGCACTTTGACCAGTAGCTCTGCCAGGTTGGGGTAAGTCTTTAGAAACTTTTGTACTACCAAATTAAAAACGTGGGCCAGGCATGGTACGTGATTGAGTTCTGCAAGCTCCAGAGCCGCCACCAGGTTACGGCCGTTATCGCACACGACCATGCCTGGTCCTAGCTGCAGCGGCGACAGCCACATCTCTGTCTGCTGCAATATGGCGTGCCTCACCTCTGCGGCGCTGTGCTTCCTGTCGCCCAAGCTGATGAGCTTAAGCACCGCCTGCTGACGTCTCCCCGCGCCAGTGCTGCAACGCTTCCAGCTAGGGGCTGAGGGCGATGTTAAGGCAGAGGAGGAGGAGGAGGAGGAGGAGGAAGAGGAGGGGGGTCTATCAGAACCCGTGCTGGCAATCTTGGGTGGGGGTGGTATGTAGGCCGTCCCTGTTTGCGACCCCGTCCCCGCTTCCACAACATTCACCCAGTGTGCCGTCAAAGAGATGTAGCGTCCTTGGCCGCAAGCGCTTGTCCACGAGTCGGTGGTCAAGTGGACCTTTGCGCTGACTGCGTACCTCAGGGCCCGCCTGATGTTACGCGACACGTGCTGGTGCAGGGCGGGGACGCCACACCGGGAAAAATAGTGGCGGCTAGGGACGGAATAGCGAGGTGCGGCAGCCGCCATCAGGTCGCGGAAGGCCTGCGTCTCCACAAGCCTAAACGGCAACATCTCCAGGGCCAGCAGTTTGGAGATGAGGCAGGTTAAGGCTTGGGCTTGGGGGTGACTGGAGGCGTACTTCCGCCTGCGGTTGAACGCCTGCGAGATGGACAGTTGATGGGACGAGGAGATGGAAGGTGCAGACGAAGATGCGGGGGAAGGGGGGGCTGAAGGAGAAGGCCCCAAAGTAGCCGAGGCAGAGGCAGATGTGGAGGTGTCCTGTCTGGAGGTCTGGACCGCAGTGGCAGCACACAACAAAGGGGAAGAGGCAGTGGCAGCAAGACCGGGCGCAGGTTGTATTGCGTTTGCTCTCTCCCACTCAGCCCAGTGCTTGAATTCCAAGTGACGGCGCATGCCTGAGGTGGTCAGATTGCTCTTCTCAGAGCCCCTACTCAGTTTTGAGTGGCAGATTGCGCAAACCGCGCTCAGTTTGTCATCCGCGCAAACATTAAAAAATCTCCACACCACAGAAGTACGAGGCCTCGATGGGGGAGCTTCGCGCGACTGCCTGCTGCCGGGAAGAGCTTCGGCCCTGCTGGCTGTGGCCTGCCTTCTCTGTCTGGACTGTCCTCTGCCTCTGGACTGTCCTCTGCCTCTTGCTGCCTTATTCGGTGATGCGCAGACCGCATCTCCACTGCTTTCCCCGCTGGACATCACCCCTGTCCAAGTGGCGTCGGTCATTTCGTCGTCCACCACCTCCTCTTCCACTTCTCTGCTCCTCCTCCTGCCCACTGGACATTCCAACAGCCTCCCTTGATGGCAACTGCGTCTCATCATCATCATCGCTCATGATAGCAGATGCTGGTTCCGGGTCCACATCACTAGCAGATGGCGGATACTCAAGTGTTTGGGCATCACTACAAACAAATTCCTCTGCTAGCTCCTGGGATTCTTGCAGCACATCTGGAAAAGGACCCGAAAAGAGGTCCTGGGAGGGGTCAAGGGTGGGCTGACTCTGTTGGCCAGGTTGGGAGGAAGGAGGGTCAGAGTGAGACTGTGTGGATGACTGGGTGGTGGACAAGTGACTGGAAGCGTTATCGGCCATCCATTGCACCACCTGTTCACGCTGCTCAGGCCTTAACAGAGGTGTACCCCGCCCCCCGCATAACTGTCCCATAAAGGCAGGGAAGCTGGATGAGCGTAATGCTGGCTGCCCCTCACCAGCACGCATTGTATCCCCACTGGCTTCAACGCGGTTTGTGCCCCCACCAGCATTTCCGCGCCCCCGTCCTCGTCCACGTCCCTTTGCGCTAGCCCTCCGCATTTCAGACGTTTTACTTTTTTGGCCACGCGTTATGCCAAATATAAAAATATTTTTAAGAAGAACACCTGGCTATACAGCCGTATACTGCCAGAAGGTGAAATGGTGCCTATACGCACCGTGTATAAAACAGTGTTTTGTTGGCACAGAGGACACAAAACAGTAGTGCCAAATATAAATATATTTTTAAGAAGAACACCTGGCTATACAGCCGTATACTGCCAGAAGGTGAAATGGTGCCTATACGCACCGGGTATATAACAAGGTTTTGTTGGTAAAGAGGACACAAAACAGTAGTGCCAAATATAAAAATATTTTTAAGAAAAACACCTGGCTATACAGCCGTATACTGCCAGAAGGTGAAATGGTGCCTATACGCACCGGGTATATAACAAGGTTTTGTTGGCACAGAGGACACAAAACAGTAGTGCAAAATATAGTTTTGTATATAGGTGCTAATACACCACTGAAGTCTTTCTGTCCCTATTCCAGCATCAGCAGCTACCCCTCACTAAAGCAGCCGTTTTGAGCAGAGTGTATATAGTTTTGTATATAGGTGGTAATACACCACTGAAGTCTTTCTGTCCCTATTCCAGCAGCAGCAGCTACCCCTCACTAAAGCAGCCGTTGTGTGCAGTGTGTATATAGCTAGAATGAGCTATATACTGTTCAGCATAGTAGCCCTAATAAGGGCTCTTAATGACTCTCTTGTCTTCTGGTAGCTGGTATATATGGTGGTAAAAGCGATATTCTGAGTTTCTGGGGCCCTGCCTGCCTACATAGGATATGAGCTATATACTGTTCAACATAGCAGCACTAATAAGGGATTAAGGACTCTCTTGTCTTCTGGTAGCTGGTATATATGGTGGTAAAAGCGATATTCTGAGCTTCTGGGGCCCTGCCTGCCTACATAGGATTTGAGCTATATACTGTTCAGCGTAGTAGCCCTAATAAGGGCTCTTAATGACTCTCTTGTCTTCTGGTAGCTGGTATATATGGTGGTAAAAGCGATATTCTGAGCTTCTGGGGCCCTGCCTGACTACATAGGATATGAGCTATATACTGTTCAGCGTAGTAGCCCTAATAAGGGCTCTTAATGACTCTCTTGTCTTCTGGTAGCTGGTATATATGGTGGTAAAAGCGATATTCTGAGCTTCTGGGGGCCTGCCTGCCTACATAGGATATGAGCTATATACTGTTCAACATAGCAGCACTAATAAGGGATTAAGGACTCTCTTGTCTTCTGGTAGCTGGTATATATGGTGGTAAATGCGAGATTCTGAGCTTCTAGGGCCCTGCCTGACTACATAGGATATGAGCTATATACTGTTCAGCGTAGTAGCCCTAATAAGGGCTCTTAATGACTCTCTTGTCTTCTGGTAGCTGGTATATATGGTGGTAAAAGCGATATTCTGAGCTTCTGGGGCCCTGCCTGCCTACATAGGATATGAGCTATATACTGTTCAGCGTAGTAGCCCTAATAAGGGCTCTTAATGACTCTCTTGTCTTCTGGTAGCTGGTATATATGGTGGTAAAAGCGATATTCTGAGCTTCTGGGGCCCTGCCTGCCTACATAGGATATGAGCTATATACTGTTCAACATAGCAGCACTAATAAGGGATTAAGGACTCTCTTGTCTTCTGGTAGCTGGTATATATGGTGGTAAAAGCGATATTCTGAGCTTCTGGGGCCCTGCCTGCCTACATAGGATATGAGCTATATACTGTTCAGCGTAGTAGCCCTAATAAGGGCTCTTAATGACTCTCTTGTCTTCTGGTAGCTGGTATATATGGTGGTAAAAGCGATATTCTGAGCTTCTGGGGCCCTGCCTGCCTACATAGGATATGAGCTATATACTGTTCAACATAGCAGCACTAATAAGGGATTAAGGACTCTCTTGTCTTCTGGTAGCTGGTATATATGGTGGTAAAAGCGATATTCTGAGCTTCTGGGGCCCTGCCTGCCTACATAGGATATGAGCTATATACTGTTCAGCGTAGTAGCCCTAATAAGGGCTCTTAATGACTCTCTTGTCTTCTGGTAGCTGGTATATATGGTGGTAAAAGCGATATTCTGAGCTTCTGGGGCCCTGCCTGCCTACATATGAGCTATATACTGTTCAGCATAGTAGCCCTTATAAGGGCTCTTAATGACTCTCTTGTCTTCTGGTAGCTGGTATATATGGTGGTAAAAGCGATATTCTGAGCTTCTGGGGCCCTGCCTGCCTACATAGGATATGAGCTATATACTGTTCAGCGTAGTAGCCCTAATAAGGGCTCTTAATGACTCTCTTGTCTTCTGGTAGCTGGTATATATGGTGGTAAAAGCGATATTCTGAGCTTCTGGGGCCCTGCCTGCCTACATAGGATATGAGCTATATACTGTTCAACATAGCAGCACTAATAAGGGATTAAGGACTCTCTTGTCTTCTGGTAGCTGGTATATATGGTGGTAAAAGCGATATTCTGAGCTTCTGGGGCCCTGCCTGACTACATAGAATATGAGCTATATACTGTTCAGCGTAGTAGCCCTAATAAGGGCTCTTAATGACTCTCTTGTCTTCTGGTAGCTGGTATATATGGTGGTAAAAGCGATATTCTGAGCTTCTGGGGCCCTGCCTGACTACATAGGATATGAGCTATATACTGTTCAGCGTAGTAGCCCTAATAAGGGCTCTTAATGACTCTCTTGTCTTCTGGTAGCTGGTATATATGGTGGTAAAAGCGATATTCTGAGCTTCTGGGGCCCTGCCTGACTACATAGGATATGAGCTATATACTGTTCAGCATAGCAGCACTAATAAGGGCTCTTAATGACTCTCTTGTCTTCTGGTAGCTGGTATAGATGGTGGTAAAAGCGATATTCTGAGCTTCTGGGGCCCTGCCTGCCTACATAGGATATGAGCTATATACTGTTCAGCATAGTAGCCCTAATAACGGATTAATGACTTTCTTGTCTTCTGGTAGCTGGTATATATGGTGGTAAAAGCGATATTCTGAGCTTCTGGGGCCCTGCCTGACTACATTGAATATGAGCTATATACTGGTCAGCGTAGTAGCCCTAATAAGGGCTCTTAATGACTCTCTTGTCTTCTGGTAACTGGTATATATGGTGGTAAAAGCGATATTCTGAGCTTCTGGGGCCCTGCCTGCCTACATAGGATATGAGCTATATACTGTTCAGCGTAGTAGCCCTAATAAGGGCTCTTAATGACTCTCTTGTCTTCTGGTAGCTGGTATATATGGTGGTAAAAGCGATATTCTGAGCTTCTGGGGCCCTGCCTGCCTACATAGGATATGAGCTATATACTGTTCAGCGTAGTAGCCCTAATAAGGGCTCTTAATGACTCTCTTGTCTTCTGGTAGCTGGTATATATGGTGGTAAAAGCGATATTCTGAGCTTCTGGGGCCCTGCCTGCCTACATAGGATATGAGCTATATACTGTTCAACATAGCAGCGCTAATAAGGGATTAAGGACTCTCTTGTCTTCTGGTAGCTGGTATATATGGTGGTAAAAGCGATATTCTGAGCTTCTGGGGCCCTGCCTGACTACATAGAATATGAGCTATATACTGTTCAGCGTAGTAGCCCTAATAAGGGCTCTTAATGACTCTCTTGTCTTCTGGTAGCTGGTATATATGGTGGTAAAAGCGATATTCTGAGCTTCTGGGGCCCTGCCTGACTACATAGGATATGAGCTATATACTGTTCAGCGTAGTAGCCCTAATAAGGGCTCTTAATGACTCTCTTGTCTTCTGGTAGCTGGTATATATGGTGGTAAAAGCGATATTCTGAGCTTCTGGGGCCCTGCCTGACTACATAGGATATGAGCTATATACTGTTCAGCATAGCAGCACTAATAAGGGCTCTTAATGACTCTCTTGTCTTCTGGTAGCTGGTATAGATGGTGGTAAAAGCGATATTCTGAGCTTCTGGGGCCCTGCCTGCCTACATAGGATATGAGCTATATACTGTTCAGCATAGTAGCCCTAATAAGGGATTAATGACTCTCTTGTCTTCTGGTAGCTGGTATATATGGTGGTAAAAGCGATATTCTGAGCTTCTGGGGCCCTGCCTGACTACATTGAATATGAGCTATATACTGGTCAGCGTAGTAGCCCTAATAAGGGCTCTTAATGACTCTCTTGTCTTCTGGTAACTGGTATATATGGTGGTAAAAGCGATATTCTGAGCTTCTGGGGCCCTGCCTGCCTACATAGGATATGAGCTATATACTGTTCAGCGTAGTAGCCCTAATAAGGGCTCTTAATGACTCTCTTGTCTTCTGGTAGCTGGTATATATGGTGGTAAAAGCGATATTCTGAGCTTCTGGGGCCCTGCCTGCCTACATAGGATATGAGCTATATACTGTTCAGCGTAGTAGCCCTAATAAGGGCTCTTAATGACTCTCTTGTCTTCTGGTAGCTGGTATATATGGTGGTAAAAGCGATATTCTGAGCTTCTGGGGCCCTGCCTGCCTACATAGGATATGAGCTATATACTGTTCAACATAGCAGCGCTAATAAGGGATTAAGGACTCTCTTGTCTTCTGGTAGCTGGTATATATGGTGGTAAAAGCGATATTCTGAGCTTCTGGGGCCCTGCCTGACTACATAGAATATGAGCTATATACTGTTCAGCGTAGTAGCCCTAATAAGGGCTCTTAATGACTCTCTTGTCTTCTGGTAGCTGGTATATATGGTGGTAAAAGCGATATTCTGAGCTTCTGGGGCCCTTCCTGACTACATAGGATATGAGCTATATACTGTTCAGCGTAGTAGCCCTAATAAGGGCTCTTAATGACTCTCTTGTCTTCTGGTAGCTGGTATATATGGTGGTAAAAGCGATATTCTGAGCTTCTGGGGCCCTGCCTGCCTACATAGGATATGAGCTATATACTGTTCAGCGTAGTAGCCCTAATAAGGGCTCTTAATGACTCTCTTGTCTTCTGGTAGCTGGTATATATGGTGGTAAAAGCGATATTCTGAGCTTCTGGGGCCCTGCCTGACTACATTGAATATGAGCTATATACTGGTCAGCGTAGTAGCCCTAATAAGGGCTCTTAATGACTCTCTTGTCTTCTGGTAACTGGTATATATGGTGGTAAAAGCGATATTCTGAGCTTCTGGGGCCCTGCCTGCCTACATATGAGCTATATACTGTTCAGCATAGTAGCCCTAATAAGGGCTCTTAATGACTCTCTTGTCTTCTGGTAGCTGGTATATATGGTGGTAAAAGCGATATTCTGAGCTTCTGGGGCCCTGCCTGCCTACATAGGATATGAGCTATATACTGTTCAGCGTAGTAGCCCTAATAAGGGCTCTTAATGACTCTCTTGTCTTCTGGTAGCTGGTATATATGGTGGTAAAAGCGATATTCTGAGCTTCTGGGGCCCTGCCTGCCTACATAGGATATGAGCTATATACTGTTCAACATAGCAGCGCTAATAAGGGATTAAGGACTCTCTTGTCTTCTGGTAGCTGGTATATATGGTGGTAAAAGCGATATTCTGAGCTTCTGGGGCCCTGCCTGACTACATAGAATATGAGCTATATACTGTTCAGCGTAGTAGCCCTAATAAGGGCTCTTAATGACTCTCTTGTCTTCTGGTAGCTGGTATATATGGTGGTAAAAGCGATATTCTGAGCTTCTGGGGCCCTGCCTGACTACATAGGATATGAGCTATATACTGTTCAGCGTAGTAGCCCTAATAAGGGCTCTTAATGACTCTCTTGTCTTCTGGTAGCTGGTATATATGGTGGTAAAAGCGATATTCTGAGCTTCTGGGGCCCTGCCTGACTACATAGAATATGAGCTATATAGTGTTCAGCGTAGTAGCCCTAATAAGGGCTCTTAATGACTCTCTTGTCTTCTGGTAGCTGGTATATATGGTGGTAAAAGCGATATTCTGAGCTTCTGGGGCCCTGCCTGCCTACATAGAATATGAGCTATATACTGTTCAGCGTAGTAGCCCTAATAAGGGCTCTTAATGACTCTCTTGTCTTCTGGTAGCTGGTATATATGGTGGTAAAAGCGATATTCTGAGCTTCTGGGGCCCTGCCTGACTACATAGGATATGAGCTATATACTGTTCAGCGTAGTAGCCCTAATAAGGGCTCTTAATGACTCTCTTGTCTTCTGGTAGCTGGTATATATGGTGGTAAAAGCGATATTCTGAGCTTCTGGGGCCCTGCCTGACTACATAGGATATGAGCTATATACTGTTCAGCATAGCAGCACTAATAAGGGCTCTTAATGACTCTCTTGTCTTCTGGTAGCTGGTATAGATGGTGGTAAAAGCGATATTCTGAGCTTCTGGGGCCCTGCCTGCCTACATAGGATATGAGCTATATACTGTTCAGCGTAGTAGCCCTAATAAGGGATTAATGACTCTCTTGTCTTCTGGTAGCTGGTATATATGGTGGTAAAAGCGATATTCTGAGCTTCTGGGGCCCTGCCTGACTACATAGAATATGAGCTATATACTGTTCAGCGTAGTAGCCCTAATAAGGGCTCTTAATGACTCTCTTGTCTTCTGGTAGCTGGTATATATGGTGGTAAAAGCGATATTCTGAGCTTCTGGGGCCCTGCCTGCCTACATAGGATATGAGCTATATACTGTTCAGCGTAGTAGCCCTAATAAGGGCTCTTAATGACTCTCTTGTCTTCTGGTAGCTGGTATATATGGTGGTAAAAGCGATATTCTGAGCTTCTGGGGCCCTGCCTGCCTACATATGAGCCATATACCGTTCAGCGTAGTAGCCCTAATAAGGGCTCTTAATGACTCTCTTGTCTTCTGGTAGCTGGTATAGATGGTGGTAAATGCGATATTCCGAGCTTCTGGGGCCCTGCCAGCGACAACCTGTCTTTCCCTGCTGTGAGCGTCTGTCCCTCACTAAGTTCAAGCTGCTAATGCTGACGAAGAGGAAGTGCTGAGTTTTGTATATTCGAGGTCACATGGTTTTTCCAGCCAATGCGTGTAGACGCCGTTCTCGCGATGCCAGCGTCCTCCCAGGACCTGTCCCACCCCCCCTGCATGGTGATTGGTGTAAAAAACGCGCCAGGGAAGGTGGGAGGGGAAACAAATTGTGAGTGCGCCATCGCCGCTGTACTCGATCGAAATCGAGTATGACGAACAGCGTAGTATTCGATCGAATACCGGCTCGGTCGAATACTACTCGCTCATCTCTATTAAAAATATAAAAGTCATATGAAAATATTATTATTCATTGTTTTTCACATACTTGGTAACTTTCTGATGTTCATGCAGGAAAATAAGTCAGAGATGCTAAAAAGATCTAAGGATACAAACTCTTCAAAAATAGCATTGAATCCTATAGCATTTGCCACTAAAAGCTAGACAACGGAAACTGTGTTCACCAAGATTGTGCTGCGCAAATCTAGCAAACCCCGACATCGCCGGGCAAACAAGCAGCGGTGTGAGTTGTAAATGCAGAAAAGAGCGTTTCGTAAACGAGGGTAAAAGCATTTACATACATCAAGAGAATAGCAGTAGAAATAAGCAGTTATTCCAGCACAAGGCTCAGCACAAGGCTCAGGAGATTGATCGATAAAGTTGAACAGTCCTTCCCTGTAAAAGCAAAATGGGTTATCCGTTTCCAGTCCTTTTCTGTAAAAGCAAAATGGGTTATCCATTTCCAGTCCTTTCCTGTAAAAGAAAATAATAAGAGTACTTGCTTTTTATGAAGGCATAAGCTCTAATCATGCTTCATATCAAAATTATTTGGACTTTTAATATTAACCCTTTAATGAGTTATGCTGATAAATATTTACATTTGCAAAGCCTAAAGGGATTGACCAATTCAAACAAGGCAGGCAGCTTTCCTGAATCATTGTTAATCCCATGCTGCTCTGGTCTCAGAAAGTAAGGGCAATTTCTTCTTCCTCTGTCTCCAGCACCTCCCCCCTAATCCTAACTACAAATACAATCCTGAGGCACATGAAAGTTGACACCCCTTCTGTTATTGATAGTCTAAAACAGAGCTCTCCACGCTCACTGACAGCTCAGCTGAATCTAATGCAATGCACACTGTGTGCTTGTGTGCCTTGACACTCCTATCACAATTAAATGAGGTAAAACATTAAAGCGGAACAAAACCTGATGCAACTGACCTTCCCTTGGGGCATCCCAAATCGGGGTTCCCCAGGATATGAACCCCTCTCCACTCCCTGGGCGCCACAAATAACACCTTCTTCCTGAGTCCATCACTGATGTAAACACTGACAGCCGCATATAGAATGTAGAAACAATTTATAATATAACAACAATGCATATAGAAACAATAAAGAAGACTATCACTATATACACTATCATTCTTCCAATTAGTCAGTCGGCTGCTTCTTCCTGCCTCATGGAGTCAAAATACTTAGAATTTGTAAGAAATTTCTGTTGAAACAGGTATTTTTGAGCAATGCTACTTTTTTTTCAATTCTTATTGCATAGATGGCCATTGTATGCTTGCGCACTCCTAGGAATTCATCCTCTGCATTTAAGCCATCTGTGTAGTGAGTGTACACATGCCCGGAGCGGTGGGCTGCGCCTGGGGGGTTAGGTGCCTTGCTCAAGATCACTTTAGTCATGTCCCAGGACCGGGATCCGAACCTGCCACCCTCGGGTCACAAGTACGCTCCCCTTATCTCTAGGCCACAACTGCCCCTTACCTGCCCTGAATATAGTAACATTTCTATAAAATGGTATGTTAGTATTTAGTCAACATTGGAGTAAGGTGATTTGGTGGAGGGGGGGGGGGGTTGTGAATAACCTTTAACAAGTCCTAAAGCAGACCAAATATGCATTCATCGCTGTGCAAATTAATGAATGGCAATTAATGTTTGCCGTATCCCTCCCATTGGCCACAAGCCTTTTAGAATATAGGGTTTTATTTGGAACAGTTATTAAAAAACACTAAAGGTTTGTTGAGTCTTGAAGCTCCATGTTTCTCTTTACCAGGGCCAGACTATAATTGCAATGAAGCACTGGCTCCACCCCCCCCCCCCCTCATGGGGGCCAGATTTTAGTAAGGGCCTCTGGGGGACACATTTGTGATGCCATTTAGAAGGTGCCTCAGCAGTTGTAGAGTTGTAGAATGGGGGGCTCCTCATTACGAAATGGACCATTTCTGGGGGTCCACAAAGTGGGACAGTTTAAACCAGTTTGTGGGTGATGAGTGTGGTAGGGATGTGGCTTAACATGTTGCTTAATAACTGGTCACATGCTCTAGGAATATTTGGTTAAGGAAAGATGTTGGTGATGGAGCCAGTGCTCAGAAGTCCATGCATTCCACTACAACCATTCAAGCAACGAGTCAGAGCAGTTGTAAACACCACCCAAATATCCAGCATTTGGTGGGACAGTCTTTCCCATGTCAGCAAAGTAGAACATTTAGGTGTTTCCAGAGTTTTCCTAGGGACAGCGGGCCTCAAGTGGAACTGTCCCACTGAAAGTAGGACATCTGGTCAGTTTACTCATTACAGACACAAATGGGCATTTCAGGAAGCTGCACACTGTGGCTGCTTATTCCACCGGGCTGTTTTTGATTTGCAAGAAAGGTGAGTGTCTAGTCCGGTGTGAAGTAAGATCAAGGTTCTTGCATTTTGTTGTCCCGGTTTCGAGGTGAAATAGCGGAGGGCTTCTAGAGGGTTTGATGGAAGGCCCTACATAAAAGAACTGCTCCATATAATGGACACTCTTACTCTGAACCTGCTCTGTGCATAGTTCCACTGCAAGCTCAAGATCGGGCGATGCTTATCACTTTTGCATCTCCTCCTAGCCATTCTGTAGTGGCCCGGGATTGCCTGGTGGAGAGGTGCTTTACATCTGCATTCCTGCTTCCTGTCTCCAGTTGGTTGCCAATGGTCACATGAGACAGCAGGCTGTTCACCCTCTACTAATCAGGAGAGTAAGCTCTACCCAGACTCGTGCTTATCATGAGGGTTGAATGTGAAGTTGCAGGGCTTAGTAGACCTTCTGTCTTTTTTGATAGTTTATATGCTTTACAAATATCACAAAGAAAAGTATTTTCCTCTGAAGGACACAATAATGCCCTCTAATTACACATGTATCATAAAGCCAGTTGTTTTATGTGGGTATAAAGTAAACACACATGGGCTGTGGTCTTTTCCTACATCCTATTGCTTCACAACTCCTGTGGCTCACAGTGTTTGGAAAAATGCCTTTAGGCATCCACAAATCCTAATCTGATTTATTCTCCCCTGCTCGTTGAAGTGTAAAGCGAGGTGAACAGATGAGGTTGAAATCAGTACATGTGCTGGCAGGTTTCTTTTTTTGTAGGGGCTAATTTAATTTTCAGTGGTTGAAATGGCTTATTGAGTAGCACATTTTCCAAATAAGCATTCGTGATTTCAAATAGTACTGCACAGAGAAGGCGAATCATTGGTCATTTCAATGCTGCATGCCTTTTTCCAGGAATAATGGAACTGCTAAGTATCTCTTAAAGATGCCTAGTCATGCAGTACTGTCTTGTCAAAACCAATCTACTGAGTCCGTAAGGAAAGTTCCCAGGAACAGTAGGGAGGAGGGGGAGGCTATCGCAGTCTTGCAATGCAGTACATGGCTTTCTGAGAAATGGAGATGCTGAGATACTGGTGATCTCAGCATCTGTTTTTAACAAGCTGTATTTATTTTCAGGTCATGTGATGCATTCATTGTACCACAGATTGACTCCATTTAAATGATTTTTGGGGTAATTTTGGCTGCAAAAAAGCTTTTTAAGACATTGCACATCAAGAAAAGGGCATATGTAGTCTGTTAAAATAAAAGCTAAAGGGCAGAAAAGGCATTAATGGCCAGAAACCTGGCTTCATATTTAGGAAGGTTGGGCAGATAACAGAAACATAGCATCAAAAGTGCAAACACAAAACACATATACATACAAGTGGTATGCAGCTTATAGTTGATGACGAGTAGGTTTCAGTAAATACTATGTCACATTCCATGAACAATAAGGTCCATAGTTCATCCAAAAAGGTCAATGTCCATATGTAGGAATAGATAGGCTTGGTCTCTGCATCTCCACCTTTCAGAGATGCAGTCTGATTCTTGAATCCTCTTCTGCATTGTCCTTAGGTGAGAATAGATAGGCTTGGTCTCTGCATCTCCACCTTTCAGAGATGCAGTCTGATTCTTGAATCCTCTTCTGCATTGTCCTTAGGTGAGAATAGATAGGCTTGATCTCTGCATCTCCACCTTTCAGAGATGCAGTCTGATTCTTGAATCCTGTTCTGCATTGTCCGTAGGTGAGGATAGGCTTGATCTCTGCATCTCCACCTTTCAGAGATGCAGTCTGATTCTTGAATCCTGTTCTGCATTGTCCCTAGGTGAGAATAGATAGGCTTGATCTCTGCATCTCCACCTTTCAGAGATGCAGTCTGATTCTTGAATCCTGTTCTGCATTGTCCCTAGGTGAGAATAGATAGGCTTGATCTCTGCATCTCCACCTTTCAGAGATGCAGTCTGATTCTTGAATCCTCTTCTGCATTGTCCTTAGGCAAGAATAGATAGGCTTGATCTCTGCATCTCCACCTTTCAGAGATGCAGTCTGATTCTTGAATCCTCTTCTGCATTGTCCTTAGGCGAGAATAGATAGGCTTGATCTCTGGATCTCCACCTTTCAGAGATGCAGTCTGATTCTTGAATCTTGTTCTGCAGTTCTGTGCTCTGGAAACCTGTTTTGGGGCTGCTAGTTTTCTCAAATCCATTGCATGTTTGTGCCTCTTACACATGTTCTTGGTCTATGTTCCGCCTGCCTGTTCTGTGACCCCTTGTTGCCAGTATACTTCTACCGCTTATGCTCCTGTTTTGTGTTACTCACAGAAGTGCAGCGCTGTTATCTTCATACTTACAGATAGCAGGGAGTAAGCAATTCAGTCTTCAAGCACCAGTGGCCTTGCCTGGTGGCATCTGTGGAGCTTTGTTTACATCCACACAAACCTACTCTATTCTTTACAGTGGAGGTGGCTTGCCAAGGTGTATGTATAATGTATAATGATACTTGAGCTGCAGGGGCAAAGGGTGAGTATACACTTTTTAGATTAGTGCCTGGGCCGGGACTTTAAACTGGACCAACAGCCTGGCACAGTTGGAAAAGAAAACTCCCCAAACCTCACTTGCCCCATCTGCGCTGATGACCCTGAAACATCGTCAGCCCTTACATTTGCTTCTACAACCGCTCAAAGCTGAAACACAGCCTCAGATTTTCTAGTGGTAGCAGCCATTTTGGAGCATCCCCAGCATCCCCAGCATCTCAGCCATGCTGCTGTCTGGATTCAATTGACATAACTGACAATGCACAGTAACAGGAAACCCAGCAGCACTTCCTGTTTACAGGCGGCCTGCAAAAGCATGAACCACCATGTTCTTTTTAAAGTTTACCACAGCAGGAGTAAAGGTAATTTTGTTTTTTTGTGCAGCAATGTGAATTGCCCTGGGGAGGGATGCATGTGAGCACTGTTTGTTGTGATGGTCCGGTTTAAGTCTTTTTTGACTGTTGGTCCACTTTAAGTGTTATATGAGCCTAGTTCCAACCTGGACAGAGCTGGACTGGCCCACAGGGGTGCAGGTTAATCACCAGTAGGCCCCTGGGCCCATCCTCAAATGAAACAAATAAACTTAGTTTTGAAGAACTCATGAGAGCCGGAGGCCATCTCTTTGAAGCCACCACTGGAGGAGGAGGATCGGGGCTCAGGTAAGTTACAGCAGAGTTTATGCTGCTGCAACCTTAGATGAAGCTGGTTGATGGGCTCGAACCCGAACACTGACTTCTAGCTGAAGTTTACGAACCTGAACTTTGCAGTTCAGGTTAGCCCATCTCTAGTGGCCAACAGCCCTTCCCCCCAGCCTGCCCAGAGCTGGCAACGCCACCTGCCTCCTTTCTATAACTGGAGTGGCCATTAGATGCTGGCTGGGGGCATAGGTCTACTGGCCACCAATGACTGCATCATAAAAAACGGCATGGAAAGCTGGTAAATTGCAGCAGGGACCAGATCCACTGGACTACCACATAGAATAGGATAGGAAATCGGCTGGCTCTGGAGCCTTTCACCCACCCTGACTTGTTCAGCAATTATATGCATTTTGTACAAGGTGTACATATTTTGTGGGAAAATAAATAAAGCACTTAATAGTATCACATGTAACCATTATGGACTCTATTGTCAGTGTCGTTTTTGACGTTTTTGATGAAAACCAGTGACATCATGATTCACAAACAGTAACAATATATTATACAGATACAGTCCAATAATGTGTTCAGTACAGGAACTCCAGGTCGGTAATGGTCAAAACATCAAGCTGCTTGATAAAGGGGTCCTTCCCTGAAACATGTTGCTTGCCTTGGGGTTCGGAGGATGGGATGGCCAGTCCCTGCATGAGATTCTCATTTTAATTCATATCAAGTAAAAGTTATGTTTTAACCATTACTGGCCCGGAGTTCCTTTGCTGAAAGCTACCTTGGACTGTATGTGTATTCGTATGGGCTCAGCAGCAGCCCTTTTTCTTGCATCCAGGCCTCCCTGCCTTCTTTGTTGTTACTAGGCTTACTGCTGCTGCTTTTCCCTCCTGGAATATATTATACAGACAGGATAAAACGGCTGTACTGCATCTGTTGTAAGTTGATAATAAAATATTAAAAGTCTGTACGTGACTCACTTTTTAATAGATGTCAGTAAAGTATAAGATAATGCTTTATATATTTGTCAACCATGGGGTTCATATTACAGTATATCTTATCTATTTAAAAAATGCATATTTGGAAGTGTAAATAGGGTGATGTTACTACTGTATTTTTGGTATGCTGACATCTGATCTGATGTAATATTATTTATCTAATGGATTATATAACATTAATAACCAGAGAACAGTAGGGTTAGTGATATACAGGTCTCCTGCTGGCACATTATAACTCTGCAGCATATATTATTGATGATTATTGTGGAGTCTTGTATCTTATTGCTTTTTGTATTTCTACGTAAGTAAGTAGTGCTATATAAGAGGTGTATTTATGAGCAGGAAAAAATAAATACCTACATGGCAACCGAAAGCGTTTTGTTTGTTATGCCTTCATTCTGGTTAGAGGCACCTACAGGCACAGCATGCATTAACTGTGGTGGTTCAACTCACATGTTCCCAAAACAAAGCTAGACTTTCCTGTGATCAACAGGTTGTGATATGCTCAGCATGTGCAACAGCAACCGGTCACCCACCGGTCCTTTTCTACAATCAGGTAATGCTGTTGAGAACCTGGTCATTTTGGTGAAATATCACTTGAAATGAAGTATTATGTTATTCTATATCTGACTCAATAAGTAAGACAGGAAAGGAATGGGGCAGAACTGGGGGGCAGGAATGGATGGGGCAGAGCTGAGGGGAAAGGGATGGCTTGGGCAGAGCTGAGGGGACAGGGATGGATGGGTCAGGGCTCAGGGGATAGGGATGGATGGGACAGAGCTGAGGGGACAGGGATGGATGGGGCAGAGCAGTGGGGACAGGGATGGGTGGGTCAGGGCTCAGGGGATAGGGATGGATGGGGCAGAGCTGAGGAGACAGGGATGAATGGGTCAGGGCTCAGGGGATAGGGATGAATGGGGCAGAGCTGAGGGGACAGGGATGGATTGGGCAGAGCAGAGGGGACAGGGATGGATGGGTCAGGGCTCAGGGGATAGGGATGGATGGGGCAGAGTTGACATACAACAATTGGGGTAGAGCTGAGGGACAGGGATGAATGGAGCAGAGAGACAAACAGCCTTATTTATCAAGGGCTAGCGCCAGGTAGTGTCTGACGAGCGCCAGGTACCGCCAGCTAACGGCGGCTACCGAATCAAGTACGCCCGGCGGCGGTCACAATGACGCATTTATCACGCTACATGAGGCTAGCGCCGGCGAGAGCGTCAGCTAGCGCGGGATTCATCATGTAGCCGACTGCAACGAACAGCGCCGCTGCTAATCCCATCACAGCGACAGGTATGACCTGGCGCTCCCTGGCGTGGTCCAATCCATTTCAATGGAGCAATCTTTAAATAATCATAATTAATTGCTATTAATGTTTTTTTTTTTTTTTTTTTTTTAATGTCAAAAATTCTGTGACCACTTCTGCAATGTTAGGATTTTTTTTTAAGTAAAAAAAAAAAAAAAAAAAATGTGCAGAATTGATATTACAGGTCTGATATTCATGTATTCATATTACAAAATGTTTAGAAAAACTTGTATAATTTTTACATATAAAAAAAAAAGGTTGTTTGGGGGTTAAAAACTACTTTACACACATCGCCGCCAGCGCTCTGGGGTTTAAACAAGGAATTCACAGCGCGAGAAATTTTTGAGCGTGATTTGTTAATGAATCTGCAGCAAGCCGTTCGCTCTGGCCATTCGCTGTCAGGCGCACCCATACAACGCGGAACCTGTGAAACAGCGACCCCTAACCCCGTATTCAACATTACCGCACACCGACTGAGTCGCTGTCAACAAGCAAACCCCGGTCAAGCACAGCGAATACTAGCTGGCGCTGTGAAAATCACGCTACTGGCGCTCATCTGTCGCTACCTGGCGCTATTAATGAATCGGCCTCAAAGTTTGTGCACTGTGTAACTTGCATTACCTTCTTTTGGCGTTTGCAGTACTTCCTGTTAAAGTGCTGGGGCCAGCCTCGTTACGAGGATAGTGACGATCCTGGCACTAGGAGGAGGCAGCGCAGTGTCCAGATGCAATGTTAGGGGCAAAAAGGTTCTTTAACCCTTTAAGTGCCAGCCTACCTAGAATTTTTGTCACCATTTTCACTGTTTTGCTCTACACATGTTCAACTGTGATTTCTGAAGGGATTTCCAGGAATTTCCCAGGAAAATTATATATTGTTTATTTCAGCGGAGTCTGGGATTTAACATAAAATGTCTTCTGTCATTTTTTAAGTGTATTTTCAATATTTTTGGATGAAATATGTTCAAAAAATCGTTTTACATTTAGAATACCCCGACTCACAAACAATATATTCCCTGAAAGTACACATGTTAAGCTTTCTAAATGTATCCAGCTTGTTGCACTTTGAAATCTTAGGTTGCACAAGGTTTCCCTAAAAAAAATGTATAAAAAAAGCAGAACATAAAACACATTTTCCTAAAATATCAATATGCAAAAAAAAAAAAACAAGCTAAACTGAAAGCACAAGGTCCCTCGAATAGAACAATACCCAACATGCATATCGACTTTTGCAGGAATTTCCAGAAAAATTATATATTTTTGAATAAAAAAAAAAAAAAAAAATAATTGTTAGAAAATTGTCTACTTTATTTTAAATAAAACATTCATTGTATTAAACAAAACCATATTGCATGTGAAAGCCCAATTTCTCCCAATTACAATGGTGCCAGTCCTGCCCGGGAGACCCCCCAAACTGAAAAGGGCACTTTATAAATAAAATACAACTACTATCCAAACTATAAAGGGTTAAACCAAAAAAGAAATTGGCGTAGGCATGGGGTCCACCCTACCCAGTATAACCAGCCTGGGTACCAGCTATGCAGGGCTTGTAGAACAGGATGCAAGGTCCAGCCTCTGTGGCTCCCCCGCCCTGTAGGCTACAAACCCGTAAAGCCAAATGGACCCCGGCTGCTAGCCGCAGGTGACTTGCCAGCCCCTAAGCCTTATGAACTGGCATAGGGGTCTCATGGACCCCTTACCAGTTCACAAAGAATTACATGTAAAAAAAAAACACACATAGGCTCTTTTGCCCCCCTGGGCTTTTGGTAGGCAGGTAATTGGGGGGCCTGGGGTTAGTGACTTGCCAGCCCCCGAGCCTTGTGAACTGTCATAGCATTCTCATGGATCCCTTACCAGTTCACAAAGGGTTAACAATAAAAAAAAGACACCACAGGGTGAAAATTAAATTATTTTTATTTACTCACCTCGGATCCTCCACTGTCCCCCGGCGATTATGTCCCACGGAGCTCCAATGACAGCCGCGGGTGATTGGTAGAGGGGGACTGAGGTTGACTGGGGGGGGCAAGGGATCACAGCCCCTCCAACCCTCTTGCCTCTGATGGCCAGCGCTTACGAGTGCCTTGGGGCGGGTATGAGATGACGTCATAGATGACTCCATATATTATGTCATCCGTCCCGCCCACCACCCAAGTGGCCAGGTGATTGCGGACATGCTGGAGAGGGCCTATTCTGGGAGCAATTGGAGGCCCCCCTGGTGAATAGGAGATCTGGATAGAGGGAGGGCGACCGCAGGTGAGTAAATGTCATTTATTTTTTTTTTTACAGTTTTGTGCCAGCTGTCAGTGGGCCCCCCTGGGGGGTGGTGGCCCTTGGAAGCTGGCTGGGCTTGCCGGGTACTGATGCCGGCCCTGCCCACCAGCCAATGCGTTCCGTGGGTACCAAACACCCTGCTCATCAGGATTTAGGGTTTGCAAAGAAGACATTGCTTATATAGCCCTCATGCCTGTTTGACCTGTACTTGTTGGATGTTTTTATCGATATTCTTAGAATAAAAGTGAAGTTTTGATTGAATATTGATGGACAATTGCTGATACTTGAAAGGCTGGAGAAGCCTACCTCTGTGCACAGGAGAACTTCACCTGAGGCTGAGCTGTAAGTTTATTTTATACTGTTGCTTATATAGGACTACCCATGGCTGTACATAACATAGAGGTAGTCATCATGAAAGCCGAGTTTGTACCTGTTTTCTTCCGTAAGTTGCTGTGTAGTCCATCCTTCTCGATGTTCCGTGTCCCTCTTTGGCCTTCCGGCATATGCATTCTGCCATTTTTTGAAAAACATCAGGTGTCCCTAACCTGTGTGGCGTCCCATGTAGTGTGCATGTCATTCTTGACACTTACCTTCTCCCAGTTTTAACATTCATTGGCCTTTCATGTAATCTGCTTCCACCCAGTGTTACTCACCTTTTTTGTTAGACATCCTTAGGCAACCTTCTCTTACCACACACCATTACTCTGTTGGAACTGCTTCCCCTCTGCTTGACTCGTGTAGAATTCTTAAAGGGCGCCAGACAGCCTCGCCATTTTGCAGGTTTTCAAGTTTTAAAACAGGTAAAACAGTATTTTGAGCCAACGTGGCACCTATAAAGACAAAAGAAAAGCATTTTAACACCTGTTTGGACACATGGGTGGCTAGAGATGCCCCCCAAATTCAACCTCCTTACCCCAACATTGTTCTGCATCCTTTTAGGGACCCACCCTCCTCCACGGCGCCATCCCTTCTTCGGGGTCTGTAATGAAAATCAACTGCTTTAAAGTGGACCAACACCCAGGGGGGATCGGCCCGGGAATCTATAAGATTCCCGGACCGATCAGATCCCTCCCCGCGGGGCATCCGAAATCGGGATGTCCCGCGGGGAGGAACCCCCCAGGAGGCCCACAATCCTTACCTTACCGGCGATCCAACGGCGCATGCGCGAGACGCAGCCGCGTCTCTCGCTTCCCTCTAGCAGGGCGCGCTCCTGCGCCGGCCGTTTTGTGAATGGCCGGCGCAGGCGCGCTCCCTGTTAGAGGGAAGCGAGAGACGCAGCCAATGACAGCGCTCTGGTATGCGCGTCCAAGCGGCTTTGGACGCGCATACCAGAGCGGCTCTGAGCGCTGTCATTGGCCGGACGAGGTCACGTGGGAGCGGGGAGAGGTGAGTTTTTGCGGCGATCGGGGGGGTTTCACACAGCGGGGCACCCCCGATCGGGGTGCCCCACCTAAGTAGACCAACACCCAGGATAGTCAAAATCCTGGGTGTTGGTCCACTTTAACCAGCCGCATGTGTTGTTTTACTTCAGTTTGTGTAACGGTCTGGTGTAATGATCTGGCCCCATCGCAGTGTACTCCTTCACACAACTGGATTATTTTTGGACTATTGGCCTACCTGACTGCTGCAGGACTATGTGCGACTCCAAGCCCAACACCCCATCCTCTTCAGCGTGTTCCATGGCTGGTGGTGGGTAAGCTGGAGAGGAGGCAGGGTTTGGTTCTGTCGCCTTACACCCACACCCCATTTTCTTTGTGCCACTGGTCATACCCCTTGGCTCCAGGTGGGCTTGATGTGCAGGCAAAACTCCCCTGCTACAATAGAGATTTAAAAGTCACTTTACAAGTTCTGTCTGAGAGCTTACCTTCTCTATAGCACATCGACTTGCCTGGCAAGTTCTGGCTGTAGAACCGTCGCACCCAGTGCAAGGTCCAACCAGCGCTGCATAATTTGTGTGTGAGTTTAAGGCATGTCCCCTCACCGCTCAGATGGGCGGCCACCTCCTCTACCAACGTCCTCTTTTCATCGGTATTGGGCTTGAAGTCCAATGAAAGTCGATGTTCAATGAAAGTCTGCAAAGACAACAATCAAATTGCACAGTTAGTTTCTGTCCTTCCCAGTTTGGTTTGGCGTGAGGTCCACATGGACAAATCTGCTCCTTCAAAAACGGGTGCCTACCCAGCTTTCCCCTCCACTAGTACTGTCGGATAGTGCTCGCTGACCCCTCATAGCCACATGGCAGACCCAGCTCTCCTATCCGACAGTACTTGCGGATTGCAGTCACTAAGAGGTGAGGGTCTTTAAGAGGTGACTGAATGGTGTAACATGTAATAAATGAAGGTGTGAGAGATTAAATATGTACCTAGTAAAATTGTGTATGTAAAGAATATGTATATTAAAATATATAATATATATTTTTTATATATTATACAATTTTAATATACATATTCTTTACATACACAATTTTACTAGGTACATATTTAATCTCTCACACCTTCATTTATTACATGTTACACCATTCAGTCACATCTTAATGACCCTCACTTATATTACATTTATTACCTAATCTGACCATCCAAACATATCAGGCCCCTTTAATCATTTTTTCTGTAATGTAAAATCATGTAATTTATTTCTACAAATAACAACAATACGGTTACAAGTTCACAGGAATTATACATTATGTTCTGAACTGAACATACAGATAATAATTTTGGACCATCGTAACTCACAAATAGATGTCTCTTCTATATTAAAGAAACATCCTCTCTATTTAATTCCAAGATTTGATTCTAATGATCCCTTTAAAATGCGCATTTTAAAGCACATATATGCATTGTGGTTAGAAGATTCATATTGGAATACTAACATATATGTGAGTAATATAATTAAGGCATGGAATCGCATTCTTCAACTAACAACTGCCTTTTATTATAAATTCACTTTATTGGCACTGAATATCCCGCCGCTCATGAAGAGATTCTATAGCGCAAGAAGAAAAAAGGAAGCCGGCTACCACCCTAGACAAAGTATATTTCCCAGCATGCTATAAGAGACCTGACGTCACACTCGGCATAAAGCAGAAGCTACTGCGCATGCAGATACACACCCGGAAGACGGCTACCCAGCCGAAACGCGCGTCGGTGTTATTGGAAGACAAGCGGAGCGGGGAGGACGCCAGAGCGCGCCCCCACAAATGACAACTTAAAACTTTAAAAGGAACTTCTCTTTGATTAAACAAGGACTACTGAAGACATTACAAATACTCTGGCCTTTAATTCGACTTCCAAACAGCCACCGTCGACACCATCACCCACTACCCCAGCCTCTCAGCATACCAACATCATCCCCAGCGAGACGCGCAGCAGGACGCCCAACTCCCCTCTCCCCTCCCCTCACCTGTTTACTATCCCACATCTATCATTAAAGGATTTTTAACCTCAACTTAAGGATCCTCGTTATTAGAACAAAGAAACCTGGACCTATATAAAGGAAAATCTACAGTGCAACGATTCATTGAGAGAAATCATCAGAGGCCCAGGGTAGGTTAAGTACCCCCAGGCCACGGCGGTGAGTGTTTGCTTGCTTGCTTTTATTTTAGCTTTTTAAACTTTCATAAACGTATCACTCACCATTACAATTGATATGTTATCTATGTACTATTAATTAGTAACAACTTGTTTATCATATTGAACGTTTGAATAAAACAGCTGGGAATTTGGTTACAACACCTACAACACCCAGCTCATACAATCCCTCAAGGGTAAATAGAGTCCCCAAATGATAACTCATTAATTGGGGCATATTACCTATGATACAAGTGAGCGCGATCCTATACAGGAGATTAACTTCTGAAAACGCTACCCTGCGCCAACAGAGGCTTATCTCCACCCCTATCACATACAATCAAGAGCTTCAATATGCCTATGCAGTCCTGAAAAGTACACAAAAATTAGGTCCAGTTAACCAGCCACTTATATATAATAGAACACGCCTGACCCATAGCCTTTGAGGCCAGTGCTTCCTTTAGATCTCCAGATGCCCAAACACAGACGTCAGCACAGCCCCCAGAGGCCAGATTACAGGCAAGTCTGAGGTACCACAGCCCAAACCAATTTCTCCTGCAGACACTTCCCTGCTGCCTTCCACACTACCCACTCTGAGCAGGTCACCAGCAAAAGTGTGAGACAGCAGCAGCTGGAGACCCACATTCAGAGCTCCCGGCACAGCCCACCACATGACACCCACCGATCATGACACGGAGCCCTGTGGGGATCCCAGTGTGGGCCGATGGTCCGATCTCAAAATGGTTGTCCGAATGGGGTAAGTGCTGAGTGAGCAGAGGGATGTTTTGGCCTTAAACTCCAACACTCTACAAATCTTTTTTTTGTTTTATTTTTGCAGGTTGCAAACTGGGGGATGGCTTCCCAAAACTCTTTAATATATACATGCCGAGGAGTGGGATGCAGAGATGCTGCATTCCAGCACCTACCAGGTGGTGTCAGGAACCTGCAACATTGATTGCCGGCATGTGCCTACCAGTGGTAAGAGTTGCTGCAATGTGCAGATTGTCACAGGGTGGTGAAGGAGGAACACAAACAAAACACAGCAACATGACTGTCCACAGGCATAAGTGAGCCAAGTAACACACAAATGTTGGGGGCAACTATTTTGATGTAAGGTGGAACATTGAATTTCTAGCAGTGGTATGGGTCCCACATAGATGTGGGGCCCAGGGTGTAACCATGGTGGAGTATTGGAAGGAGTCCATACAGGTTACTCTTGATCTTGCCATTGCTTTTTCCCTTGGCTTTGCAGCAAACAACCAGCCAGCAACTACTGCTGTTCAAGAGGCAACCCCTGTGCCAACAGCTGCACCGTGTGCATTGGCTGCCCCGGACCTACTGTCAAGGCCATGGCCACACAGAAGGCACCCAACCAGTGAGGGAAGCAAGGACACTGATGAGCTAATTGCGTCTCCATAAGGAACCAAGGGCAAGGGGTAGGGTGGAGGAGTTGTCTGAGCCCATATTATTTTAAGCTTTTTTGGACTGTGCGGGCACATTCAGGGACCCAATAATTAATGATTCTCTTTGTCAAACACAGAATGCATCTTTAATGGATGTCAGTACAGGAGCTTGAGACAGACAGTCAGGAAAGTGTGGACCATGCCCCAAATATCTTGCTGACGCCTCCTCCAGCTGATGCCACACCTGCCACTGTGGCAAACTTTTCCACTGTGGAAAACTTTTACAACGGTGGAAAATCTTCCCCAACCTTGATCCACAACAGCAGTCTGGCAGCAGCAAGCACACCACCTCCAGCGAAGGGACATGAGGAAGCCAGCCCCACCCTGCACCCAGGCCATTTGCCGTTGTTAAAGTGGTGCCAAATCAAGGAGGCAAAATGGCGGGCCAATAGCCACACTTTTAAATGCAACTCCACCCCCTTTTAAAATGATGTGCTGTACTGAAAGAATGATCCAGGAGGGCATGGATGCAGTGGTGGAGGAGCAGCCCCGCCACAACCAAGCGTTGGAGGCACTGCTGGGCCAAATGGTGGAGGAAAACCAGAAAACTGCCAGAATGTGCCCACTTCCTGAGACACGCCAACGACCAGAGAGTGTCATTCAGGTCACATCACCCTAATGAGGGACTTCTGAGGGACTTTTGTGGGGAAATTCCATTTCATTTTTGCAGAGGGGCAAACATTTTTTTTTCAAAAATGTGGGCACTGTGTTGCCCTTGAGCCACCCATGGAGGGATGCATTGTAGATATATGCCTTAAATGAAAGACATCATACATCCACTTGTTTTGGCTGTTTAATTTCACAAATCAAAAAAAAAACACAAAAACATCAACTCAAATTATGAAATCGAGTTGTCGACTAAATGCGGTTGAACAGATTGGGCAGCGCGGTTTAGGGTACCAGAATACAATAGGGTATGTATCTTGTGAGCTTCAGCAGGGGTTGGCTCCTCCAGATATGCCAACACCCTCTCCGTTAGGGCAAAATTGTGGAGGGTGATATAGGTCATGATGATTTGAACAACCTTGCCAGGGCTTGTAATCGAGGGTGCCCCCTGTGTGGTCCAGACACCGAAACCGCGACCTCTATAGGCTAAATGCGCACTTGGTGGTGGGTCAGATAATAGGCCCCCTGGCCATCTGTTTGGGGCCTTCAAAAGGGTGTCAGGAGCCAGAGAAGCAGGGGATAACACAAATCACCTACAAGGACATCAAAAACCAACATTAACACCAATTAATGACCAAAACATGCAAACAGCATAAAACAAGTACTAAGTGGCACTAGTAGGAGTTTGGGAAACACATTTTGTAAGAAGCAACAATTTAGTGTTGCCTAAGGCAAACCACTGAGCAATAAAACCAAACAGAAGGCAGTATGCATGGTCAAGGGGTTTGATTCGCTACAGGAAGCAGGGTCATTGTAACTAATCACACAAGCACAGTAGTAGTGATGTAGGTGGGGCAAAAAATAGGCATTCACAACACAGTAGCAACACAAAAAACTGGATAAAACTGTGGAAATGCAATTCTAGACATGCAGGGCCAAGGGAATAATAGACACACTTACCCAAAAGCCAACCACCACTCAGCTTGCCACTCTCAAAACGGGTCTATAAACTCGAACTTCACAAGATGAATGCGTCGTGGGTCCGGCCAAAACGCTGAAAAACTGAAGATCCGGTCCCACTACGCATTGGATGTTAAGAGAATGTCCCATCTTGCGGTATCTGAAATAAAGCCAAACAATCAGAGGGTAGCTCCAGGTCATTCATTGCAAAAAAATTATAAATCACAAGGCACAACAAAGGCACAAGGAAGCTGGTTTAGGGGAGCTAAGGCAAGCATAGTATAAACACAGGAGAGGGGGCTACAAGGCATAAATACAGGAGAGGGGGTAAGAAGGTGCAACAATGGTAACTCTAAACATACTTAAACATAAACTGGGGGAACAAGGGCCACGTGTGTGCAGTCGATGTCACCTTTGACACTTGACATATTCGCACTGTTGGAAAATATGCAACCTCAACGCGTTCCAGACTGCCATGCTGCCAGGAAAAAAGAAAGAAATGTAGTCAGGGCGTGGTTCAGCAAAGGCTGGGACATGAAAACTGACAGTGCCCCTAGCATCTAAAAGGAGTCATTCGCTAAAAATTTAAGGCAGCCAACAAATTTGATCGTACCTCCAATTGCATGCTCCTTTGTTGTGGCGGGGGCCAACCATGGGTGCAGCTCTGAGTAAAGTTTCTGAAAAGAAAGGCGGTTCAGTTGGCTCAATTCAAACACCTGCTGATCGGACATCTGATTGATATCCAGGTGACTGCAGGTATGCCTAATCTCTGGAAGGTATCTGTTTAACAGCCCCCGCTGCTGCAGATGCTAGTACTCTTCACAGAGCTCGTCATGGGGCTCCATTTTTAGCGAGTATGCTGCTTCCCACTTGCAAAAAGAGGGCGTAATTTTGAACCAGAAATGTATGGTTTTTATAGGGCCGAAAAGGGACAAATTAGGGCTGCGAATCACATGCGAGGGAGGGGTAAGCCCGTAAAATAAAGTTCACACGAATGAGAAATCTAGCCATCAGCCAAAATATTAATGCAAATACTCGGTTTGGCATACACATACCACAAAGTCCCACAAAACAGCTAACTTGGAAAAAAAACATGACCCAGAATCACTCGACATGGAGAAAATCCCAGATACGGGCCATTAATGTAATTCCTACACCAATGCACGAGAGAGAGGCTTTGAATCGGGCCGTATAGCTGCTCTTTTTGGGGGGGGTGCACTATACATTTTTCTACAGGGTCCTGAAAAACCTATGTACACCCCTGGAACTACTTCAATGAGCCTGCCAATGTGCTGGTCACCAATGGACTTTACATGTACATCTCCCAAAACACATGCAGGATATCAGTATAAGGATGGTTAGGATTTTGGCCATGTGAAATAACTAGAGATAGGCGAACCTGAACAACAAA
This sequence comes from Gastrophryne carolinensis, assembly GCA_027917425.1. NCBI lineage: Eukaryota > Metazoa > Chordata > Amphibia > Anura > Microhylidae > Gastrophryne > Gastrophryne carolinensis. The sequence continues at coordinate 462,581,928 of CM051235.1, forward strand.
TTTGGGCTTGCATCGAACTTTGCGGGTTCAAAGTCTGGTCCAAACATGGAAAAGCTGGAAGCTGAGCAGCCCATCAACCAGCTTCAACTAAGGTTTCAGCAGCAGGAAGCTGTTGTAACTCACCTCTGCTCGGTCCTCTTCGGTGGAGCGGCAGGAATGGCTGACGGGTTCCATGAGTTAGGACATTCCTAGTGCTGCCACTGACTCTGCTCCGCTCACAGAAGAGGATTGGGCAGAGGTGACTTTAAGCAGGGTGCTTCTCCTTCACACTGCTGCCAGGACCCCGAACATTTATTCAAAGTGCGACCAAACTTGCTGAACTTTAAGGGGGTTTGCCAATCCCTAGAAATAACCTATTTGGCAGATGTCATCTTTCAGATGTCACATTCAGGTTACACTTGGTAACTAACTTGATAAGACCATGCGGTGAAGAGGGTATATTGCCGTTTTTTCAGAGAAGTGTCAATATCTGCTGCGAATTCCAGCGTCTGGGAATGACAGAGCAAGCAACAGCTAGGATGTGTCAGAGGATACCTTTTTAGATTTGGGAGATAGGGCCTCCAATGAGTGAAAGCAGTGTGGGTCATATATTACCTTCTGTAATTTAGGCATCTCCAGCACCTGTCAGGGGCAGAGGGAGCAAACCATTTTGATCATCTTGCACATACCCTTTACATTTTTTATGTCATTCTTAATATTTTGGTTGATGCACCCCCTGACACAGACAAATTGAGTCCCCTCTCTAATCTGTATATATATTTTCAAGTGGGAGGAGTAGATGTTGCTCTGAACCTGATATAGTATAGCAAGAGCATGGGGGTGTGTGGGTGGGCATGAGACAGAAGTTTTTCAATGTCAATTTGTCTATTTAGCCAATCGTTGAGCTGAATGCAGTTAAAGTAGATTAAAACCCTGTTTGGACAGCCCTGGAATCTAAAAGACGTTAGGGCCGTACTCAAGTCTGACCCCAGTGCCTATAGGGTGCCGCTGTGTGAAACACCCAAGGTCGCCAGTGAACTCACCTTTGCCGACCACTTCTGCATTGCTGTAACCGATGTCCGTAGGGGATGCCCGGTGACTACAGAGCTGCATAAGTGATCACTAAAGGTGAGTTTAGTGGTGACCTCAGGTGTTTCACACACGGCATTCCTCGCGCTCCAGCGCCCAGCCATTCAGGAATCCCTAAGAGCTTTAAACTAAGGGGATAATTCAAATGACCTCTCCATTTAGTTTTAGTTAGTTTTAGGAGACTTTCCAACTCAACATTATTAAGTAAAAAAACTGCACCTAATTGGGTTTTAAAGAAGTGAAGTACAAAATGTTTTCAGTAAGTTAAAGATTATATTTTACGGGTTTGGAAATAGCAACTCCCTATGTGGTATTTAAATACATTAAAAATATGCCTCTCCAAATGTGTTTGAATTCACTAAAGGCTGAAGTTATTAATACATTTGAAAAAAAAAATGCAGCTCACAAAATAATTTAGATAACCCTCCCAATGCCTTAACAGATTTTACGTTTGTTTGTTTTAACTCCCAAGTTTTCAAACTGTATAAATTTAAATAGAAGACCTGTAAATGTAAAACAAATATATTCCAATGTATATGATAATCATGTCCATTTGAAGGTGATCTAAGTCCCTATGGTCTTGTATTAAAAGTGACTACAATAAAGCAAACAAGGAATTGAGACAAAGAGAACTGAAAATGCCTGAGACCATGCTCCAGGCTAACAAATTGTATATGCATTATTCATTGAGTATTGTTCATCCAACTGGGGTACGACTAGAAAAAAATGCTTATTCGTGTGATTCTGTAAGGCATGCTGCATAGACTGATTTGAATTGCTCATAAATTGTTCACCATTTATTGTTAATATTTGTTTTATGAACACTTGCGCATTAATAACATTGATTATGTAAACTGCACCATGCTATTCAGATACAGGATATTCTGTATCCCGCCAGCATTGGGTTACTTCATAACCCAGAAAGCTTTACTGGGAAACAGTGGGGGCATGATTGACAGACTTTACTATCTTTCATCTTTCTAGCATCTGACTAGCCATTCCGCCATTTGATGGTGTACTCATGCCAGAGCTCTGGAGTCAAACTGTCATGCAATTCATTATGCTAATGGATTCACCTCTTATTGTTTTTTGTCTCAAACTCTATTAGACTTGTTTTCATAATCACAAAACCTTTTGCTAGGAACTAGAACTGACATGTACCCAGCTAGTTTCTAAATCTGAAAGAAGATTAGTTGAAGGACCGAGGCTGGATTAACCCCAAATTCACACCTATGCAGCTGCAGATGCTACCTTAACACCTGTCTTGATTCTTTACCCAAACTGCAACTCCTACAGAAATAACAACTACATCAACATAGGTATGAATGCAAGTTTAGTCTATGCCCCAATAATTAGAGGCAGGGTTTGCTTCCTAAGCAGACAATTTTCTGTGACACACACACACACACACACACACACACACACACCAGGCATAAAAACCTTACCTTCAGCTGCCAAGCATTGCTGGGTGCAACTGGTAGACTGTGTGCGTTGGGACCTTTAGCCTTTTTGTGAAAAAGTCAGCCAACAAGCTGATTCCACGATGACAAGATTTGTTTTGCTCACAGATGGTGTTAAACTCATACAGTAGGTTATATTCCATAAATACGTAAGAAAGACCTCCTGTACTTGGTCGACACTCTTTCAGAGAGTTTTTTAATGATCTCTGCTGAATTGAGCCGAAGTGTAAAGGCAAAGCTTCTCAAGCATGGCTTTAAGAGGACCAATGCCACACTGTCTATGGGGATCAGGAGGGGGGAATGCCACACTGCCTATGGGGACTGGGAGGGGGGAATGTCACACTGCCTATGGGGAGCAGGAGGGGGGAATGCCACACTGCCTATGGGGACTGGGAGGGGGGAATGTCACACTGCCTATGGGGAGCAGGAGGGGGGAATGCCACACTGCCTATGGGGATTGGGAGGGGGGAATGTCACACTGCCTATGGGGAGCAGGAGGGGGGAATGTCACACTGCCTATGGGGAATGGCATGGGGGATGCTCCACTGCCTGTAATGGGGAATAGGAAGGGGGATGCCACTCTGCCTGTAATGGGGGGGGGGGATTCTGCACCTTGCCCTGTTTTTTTGTTTTTTGGGTGGGGCTGTGTTTTAGCACAACATTTGTTAATATTTTTCTTATTTTCCTCATTCATATCCTAGGTTTGTCTTATAGAGCAAAAAAACATGGTAACTCTAAAACCCATAATATATTAAAGACTCTACACCAGGGTTTGATCCTGTTTAAACACAGTAATGTTACTGGGCCAGACTATCAGGTTCAGTTCTCAGTCCAATAGAGTTCTGGAACAGCTGACAAGGAGTGAGAAGTACCACTAAGTATTTAGAATGTTCTGGCGCTTTTAAATCAAATCTTTATTTACAGACCTAAAACTTTAATGACCCCCAAAGCTTAAAGATGAAGTCCAAGCATTTTCTAACAATCTTCTCACCCCTTGCCACACCCTATCATACCAAGAATTTTCTAACAATCTTCCCACCCGAATGCCCCAGTGCCTATGGGGATTGGGAGGGGGGTATGCCACACTACCTATGGGAATTGGGAGGGGGAAATTCCACACTGCCTATAGGAATCGGGAGGGGGAATGCCACATTGCCTATGGGGATTGGGAGGGAGGAATGCCTCACTGCCTATGGGGATCAGGAGGAGGGAATTCCACACTTGCTAGAGGGAATGGGAGGAAGGAATGCCACAATGCCTGTAGGGAATGAGAGGGGGGGGTGCCTCACTGCCTATGGGGATCAGGAGGAGGGATTTCCACGCTGCCTGTAATGGGGAATAGGAGGGAGATATGCCACACTGCCTGTAATGGGGTATGGGGGATGCCACACTGCCTGTAATGGGGAATGGGATGGGGGAGAATGTCAGACAGCATGTAATAGGGAATGGGAAGGGGAGAATGCCATGCTGTGTGTAATAGGGAGATTCCGCACCTTGTTTTTTTTTGCGTTCTTGGGGAGACAGTGTTTTAGCACAACATTTGTTTCAGAATATTTGTTTTCTTAAGTGACAGGTCACTCACCCAATCCTGTGCAGTAGTGTGACTGTACTGGTCTGTCATTCAGGTCCATTTATTGCTTAAATGTATGCCTAACATGCAGTGCCCCAGTCCTGCATCCGGCCAGCATCAGGTGAGGATTGTAGTGATCAGATGAGTTGTTTAATTTTTTTTAACCCTCAAACTGGGCTTAGCACAGAGGGAGGAAGGGTGTGCCTGGGGGGTTATAAAACGCTTAGACCTCCTCTTTATTTTACTCAAATATAACTTGAAGGGCTTCATATTTCAAAATGTGGAGACTTAATTACCAAACTTTTTACGGGCAACACCATTCAAGCTACATTTTTAAGACACTTCCAATGTTATTTCCAAAGCTTTTCTACCTTAAAATAGAACATGTGTATTCTAATTATATGTAGAAGCATTCATAGGGAATATTTGTTGTTGTATGGCCACATTATTTTTTCACAAAATGTATCAAATATTTCTATAAGCTAACATTTGTACAACACAGCCTGCTCACAGCTGTCCTATAAAAATATGAAGGCATTCATAAAGTAGACCTCCAGCTGGCTATGACAGCTAGGAGGATTGAAAAAGTGATGTACAATGATCAAGAAACATCTCATTCATCCCTCGTGTCTCCTGCCTTGCCATTTATACAACACCAAGAACATTTTTCACATTCTTTAAAATGCAGGGAGGATGGTGAATTTTTGATAAGAGCTGCAGAGAATGGAGTTCATATGCCACAGAGGAGAGAGAATAGCATGAAATCCAATTCCATACATATTAAATTGATTACCTGCTTGTAATATATTACATTGGTTATATCACAAACCTAAGGACCACATGTGGGAATGGCTTTTCAAATTTTATGCAAAAAACATAATTCCCATAGCTTCTTCCCTTATATTTCATTGCAATTATTGGAAACGGCCAATTAAAATGCTGCTGGTGCAGGAAACAAACGTCCCTAGCCACATGCCAGCTAACCAAAAGGGGACCTAATTAAAAGTGGTTTTACCATTTCTACCATCCACCATTAAAATAAAAAAAAAGATCTTCGCAGTATATATAGGAGGGCACCGATCGCATTTAGTTGCCTCTCCAAAGTGTTCCGACCACAATTTATGAGAATGCAAATACAGGATATATATATATATATATATATATATATATATATAATTTATTTTTAAAAGTTGGAATTTCTAAAGGAGCTGCATCACGAATTTACCCAATATTAAAACCCATATAAACATGCTAAATAATATCTGCCCAAATCATTGCAGGATGGTTAAAAGCATTGCCACACATCAGATGCATTGTAATAACAATAAGATGTTATTCCAGCACGGACCGGCTTAGGGGAAAGGACATTGGGGATGAGAAGTTCTCATAGGTTGTATTCCAAAATAACAAAAGGCACCTGCTGTACTGTAAGTTAGCAAATATCTACTGCAAAAAAAATATATCTGAGGTCATTTTATGAACTCATAACCCGAACCATAGATGAGCTGATGAATTTACCCTATGCGTAAATACAACGTTTCTGGAGCATGGCTTAAGCAGGCCAAAACCCTTAAAATAATGGTGATCCCATAAAAAACTGTGTTATAGGGATCATGCTGATTTGGATGGTGTGAAATTACCTCCACCTTGTTCTGGGATCCCATGGTGGTGCACCGCTCTGTAGCAGCATCCCTGCTCTATGCTCTTGGCAGACCTGGCTGGGGTGCACATAGTGGAGGTAATGGGGATGCGCGACAATGCAGAGTGCTCAGCTCTTTGCTGAAGCATGCTGCCTAGGGATCCTGGATTGAAGAATTACAATCGCAATAAGCTCCTTTTTTAGCACAGACTAGCTTAGGGAACCGGCTGTTCGGGGTTCACAGCTCTCCATTGTAAAGGTAGCATGGAGTGCTTAAAACCTTTCTTTCCTTAGAAGAGCGCTAGTCTTGGCTAGGATTTTTTACTGCAGGGTTTATAACTACCCCTCATCTTGCTATGTGGCATATTTAAGTCCAGGTTTATTATTGGACCATTGCTGCTCTTCCATTCCTTTGCAATGTATCACTTCTATTACATACAATCTGCGTGGATTTGCCTAGCCAACAATCAGTGTGAGTGGACTTTATTACTGTACCTTTTCTATGCTGGGATTATGTGTATAGTGCGCCCGCTTCTACTCCTTACAGAATAGCCATTGCTTTGTCAAAGGAGGAAGTTGATGACCTGCCATGATGGCTAGCAATTTCCATGTCTTTACTATCTTCAGTAATTCATGATGGAAGTGCAGATTGACTGCACAGGTATAACATTTGCAAGGATTAGGTTTAAAAATAAAAATGTAACCAATACTTGCGTATCAATGCCTGCAAACAATTCTGTACTTGCCAGCCACTTTGCAGTATAGGTAACAAAAGCTCTGTAATAAGATTCGTATGACACCTGGATTTACCTCTGTGACCTGCTCTTCAGTATTATTCCCCTGCCATAATCCACAATAAGACAACACTCTTCTTTTATTGATTCGGGGCGCAGGTCTCCCACACTATACTTATAACATTGAAAAGATTGTGCTACATCATCCTGCAGTTTTTGCACATACAGTATATTAAATCTTGCAGGGACAACATTTTCTAGCACTAAAGGAGACCAGTCATGAAAAAAGTCTTATAAAAAAATCAAATTTTTTTATAGCAAAATCAAATTATTTCCATGGCACATACTGACCAATAACACCCATGTCTTGTAAGTATTTGGAGCCATACTAATATTTTGTTATGTCTCTTTACTGCTCCAAGGGCTCAGAACCACTGGTTATGCAATGCTTGAATATGCCATTTTTCCACCACAAACTAGCTCAGGGGACAGTTAGTTTGAATTCAGTAGCCCTTACCTTTAAAAGTAGAATGGTACATTAAAAAAAGTACTACTCGCTATCTTTTCTTCTAAACATTTTAATTAAAAATATTTGCACTGCTAAATATGTATACACATACAATATATGTGTGAACAAAATAATAATAATAATAATAATAAATAGATAATGAAATCTATATATTAAAACATGGTTGTAACAGAGCTAATGTAGGGCTTTAGCTGGATGAATAATGCTATACCAATGAGGTATGGTATGGAGGTTCAGTGCCATGTGGTTTGTTTTACTCAGGGGGATTGTTTTTTAATGTTGCCACAGTGTGACATTTGAAGCAGCACAGGACTAGCAATGATATGAACTAGTAGCACACCATGACGGAATGCTCAGGTGTAGTGCAGGTAACCAGCAGCAAGGTACAACAGCTTGTACATGGAGGCTGATTCATTACTAACGCCAGGTATCGGCAGATGAGTGTCTGTATAGCGGCGCTTAGAGCAACCGCTAGTAGATGCTGTAAATATGTATCGGCCGCGCTGTAACATAGCGCCTCAGTCGCTGTAGTAATCTGGCCGACATTGATGAATGTGATGTATGTTGGGCGCTCTAACACCAGTACAGGTAGCGAGAGGTAGCGCCAGCTCAGTCAGAAAAGGACACACACACAGCGTCGGTGCTCTAAATCTGGTCGCTATAGCATAGAGTGCCAGACACTGTGTGATTAAAGTCTGTTTTTGAACACATATACACCATTAACAAAGCAAAAACACATGGAATGACATTGTTTTAACACTGTGACATTAACACTTTAGTGCCAGACCTGTAATGACAATTCTACATAAAAATATAAAACGTCAAAACTGTTTCTAAAAGTGTTTGTTTGCAGCCAGGAGAGGTCACACAATGATTTGAGCAAAAAAAAAATGTAATTGGCAAACACGCTATTTAAACACAAGCAAATAAACGGCCATTGCAATGTATGGGAGAGTAACACTGCGCAAAAGGTAATACCTGGCGCTCTGGAAGCTAGAGCACCAGCGCTATACACTGAGCCACCTGAAAAAATATCTGCCCCTATTACCGGAAGACACCTAAGAGCGACTCCCACTGAGTCCTCTACCTGGGATTACCTTATTTGTCTGTAGACCAGAGTTACCTTCACACTTCAGAGCTCCGGAGCCCACACCAAGCGCAAGAAAGACACATAACAGCTATTCTCGGTGTGAACTGTTTATTACGTCATGATTTTCAGTATATAAAGCATGATAAGGCCTAGGCGGGGAAAAGGTTCTAAAGTGGACATTTGCCTTTTAATTGGAGTAGCTGTATCAACATCTTGCTGTCAGGGGTGTGTGCTGGGGGTGGCTGTACATCACCCCATTGTATGTCATTGTGTGTCATGGGTTTTTCCAGACATTCACCTACCCATGGACATTTTCACAGAAACAGATTGTTATGTTCTTCTGTCTGCACATTCCATTCCCAGAGATAACGGTCACTCCGTTATTCTCACCCTTGGAGTCTTAAAGCAATCCCCTTAAGCATAAGCCAGGCATAAGCCATGCAGTAGCCATTTTGTTACTTTGTACCTACGTATCCTTTCAGCCCCTTCTTCGAGTCAATGACTTCTAAGTCGCTGACTCGCCCATTGCCTTCTCATATTCTTCTTGGTTGTGAGCTAGATAAGCAGCATAAATACCTTGGGCCTTGCTAGCACGCATGGCAACTACACACATTATAATCTTAAAAGCTACTACTGCAATTATGATGAGCATAATGATAATAATAAACTGAGTACACATGGTGGTACTGCCACAGCCCCCTGCCGGGTGGGAGCCTATCCAGTATAGCCCGGCATCTCCCGCTGAGGGGTTCTCAATATTCAATATTACAGTATTACATCTTAACGCTGCGGTATCCTGTCGATATGGGCAGCTTTCCGAACCCTTTCTAAGCAACGTCATACGTGAAAGAAGGGATTTCCCACTGCTATCTTTTCTATCCAGAGCACTTTGGGGTCTATAGCCCCAGTTCCCTGGTAATCCTCCCTTATCAGTGTTCCATCCCACTGCCCCCCAGTAGTCACACGCTTTACCCCAATAATTATCAGTTACACACATGTAGTATTGTGAACGATAATCCCCTAAGAGTCGAGAGTGTGACTGACTAGTACAATTGACCAAATCGCATAAATAAAAAAATATATGTCACTACATGGGATAAAGTATTGAAATAAAGTATAGGGGCATGGAACCTGGGTCTCGACCCCAGTACTAGGGCTTCTCTTCTCCCTTCCAGGAACTGGGGTTCCATTCCCTGGTAGGTGTCTGGGGGTGTCAACGGTCATGGGCAGGGGACTCAGCCCTATTGGCTCACAGACTCCTTTAACTTTAACATTTGCCTTTTTTTTTTAAACAGCAAAGAATATATAGAGCAGTATACAGAATTGCTCCTTACCCCTCCATTCGGGGAGCAACTATTAACAGGACATTTTGCACGTAGGCATAAACATAAACAATACAGTAAGTTCCTAAACAAGAGAAGGAATTAGAGGCGGCCTGAAGCTCCTCCTCCTGAAGCGTAAAGACTGACATTAGATAGGGCACATCTCGTTAGCTAGGTTATAATAATAATAATGAAATGTCCAGTTTCTGCTAAATGATTACATGGATATGTAAGTGTCTTAAAGTGAAACTTTCACCTCTATTCTAAGCCTGAGCAAACTGATTCAAGCAAGCCTTAGTCTTGGTATATGGCTGGAAATTTTCTGCTAAGAGCATGTCTAAGGCCATTCTATTCTGGAATGCCATGGTGGACGTGGGACTCTGGTCGTAGTTGTAGTAGAGGTAGTTTATCCAGTCAGCATTTTTATTGGCAGTGATAAGGGGAATAATGGACTCAAATCCTGTCTTAACAGGATCCCGGGCCTTAAACTCATCAGGAACCCCTCTTGGGACTTCTATGGCATCCAGGTACACATGGGGGTCGAAGTTTCCCCCTAGGCCCCTCTTACGTCTCCCCTCGGTCAGCAAGGGGAAATGTATCTGCTCGGTCACCTTATTGGAGGGGTTAATAAGGAAAGGCATTATAATTTTCACCAAGGTACATTGGCCTCTCCATGATTGTCGAAGTTTATGTCTTATTTTCCCATCTCCACATAGCCAGAACACATCTCCCACACTATGTGACTGATTAAACAAATAAGTCAGGGATGGTGGAACTACCATTATTGGCACAAAAACCTGGACTGAAAATGCTTACATTCTCAGTGCCACTAGGCCGGGAATAACAGATGTAGTTACCGGGGTAAACCTCTATTCCAGGTCCCGGGGAAACAGTCTGGGTTAGTATAGGATAGTTTCTTTTCCAGATATCACATTCTCCCTCTTAGGTCCTATTGCTGTATATGCTAAGGAAACACTCCTACTCCTCCAGGGGCAGGGTCAAAGGTACAGGGCCTAGATGAGGACGGGCGGCTGCACAAACATAGTGTTCTGGCTCTGTGCCGTATAATGAGCCAATTTAACCCATAAATTGGTGTTACTGTCAAACCCTGTCTCAGAGGCAAAAGTATCCTCAGGGGAAGGGTTGGTCATCATGACCTGGACCTCTTGCAGTGACAATTTTCTTATCCAAGGGGTCATTTGGGGGAAGTGTTGGGGCTCGGGGCTTACTCCTAAAACTGGACATATCCCGGGAGTAAAACCTTCTTCCCCAATCTGAGCAGCCACTACAGGAACAAAAAACCAATAGGTCCCATTGTCTGAGGGGGAAGGATTTTCTATAGTGAGGGTAAAAGTTGAGCAGGGATCTCTCCCTTTGGCCTGGAAGCGGCAGATGTGTGGGGTGGGGACCCTATCCTTATTTATCCCTATCATACACATAAACATTTTAAACAGCAAATATAAAAGCAGAATTATTAAAAGTATTGACTAGTATTGATATTGACTAATTCAATTCAAAAGAACGCTTTCCCTCATGATCTTTACCACGACCAATTACAGGGATTAGGTCAGCCATGTAGCACCATCCTTTCAGCTCTAGTGGGAACCAGGGGTAACATACTTTCCCCACAACAAATGTAAATGTTATTACACAAGCTCATGCCTCGTGTTATGCTTCTATTTCTAAACTTCCTTTATATTCTCCTCCATCAAAACATTATAAGAAATGCAGAAATTATAAGAAATTCAGTTAGGCACGTACAGATTAATCAAAATGAAATTCCAGCCAGTTGCGTTGTATTGGGCATTGATCTCAGCTGGCTTAGAAATATTAAACTAAGAATGGGATTTTCACTTCCCTATTAGATTTGTCAAACTTAAAACCAGCAGTCTGGGTTGTGGGTCTTATATCTGAAACCCAATCATTTCTCATTTGGTTTTAATAAATTAAAGGTCTGAGTGAGATTTAAAGGCATAGCTATCAACGTTGGATTCATTGTTTGGACACTTTTGGACATGCAGGGGCTCTTAGCGGCCTATTCTTATTTTGCTCTGTGCCACATCACTATATGTCAACCTTGGACCTACTGGGATATTTGGGTCATAGCACGTTGAGCAGTTCTCCTTTGTAAAACATAACAATACTTGTCTGCAAACACTATAACAAATTTTAGCGTGGTAATCTTTCCCAAATTTCTTTTTTTTCCAAAAATCTTTTGATAGATATCAAATGACCTGTGATATTTCAGGGTGTAATTTACTACAGATCCAACACTGGACTTTCAGGCATAGGCATCTATGAACTTTAGAAGTAGCATCTTAGGAGGTCACCTTCACTTGTCCCTCTTTTACCTAATTTCCCTCATTTTACTTTTCCCACATATACCTTGAGTGGGGCCTAAGACCTGTGGGTCATAAATGCATAAAGTAAGCACATATATTATCACAAAAAGAATAAAAGCAAGTGTCAAAAGTTTAGCCATTTCAGCCCCAGAATCCAGCAAATAAGGCCTGGTCAAGGGTTTTGTCTGTTCTTCCTCCTTCGGGGACCCTAGATCCCCCGCATTAGTCATCATCTTCATGCTTTTCCTGTGCTCTAGGTAGCATGGTTTGCTTTTTGCTTGGGCATTTCTTCACTCGGCACCCACGACTGGCAATCCTCCACTAGGACTGGTTCTAGTCACTGCCATCACCGTGGCAGCCTTGCTTCTTTCTGCGATTCAGCTACTGGATCACAACCGTCACCTACTTCAAAAGGATGGATGGATGGATGAGGGACTTCTGTGAAGAAAAAGAGAGATACGAGACAGAGAGGTGCAAGCCATATTTCTTTCAACATTTTCCAAAGTTTTAATCATCTTCCTCACATATTCTTCCTATATCAGGTCTAGGTCCCCTCTTTCTAACATAAAGGGGCACCCTAGCCCAGGGGGTGGGGAATGGTCTTCCCATTAAAACCTTAAATGATGAATACCCAGTGACCTTAGGAGGGGTCATTCTAATTCCTACCAATCCTACTCCTGGAAGGACCCTTTTACATTTAGCATAAGTTCCCTCCTGTGGCTTAATTTATAATTTATCCTCTCTGGTCCTATTTATTTATTTAGTTTTCCCAACTATTCCAGGGCTCTGAGGGTGGTAAGGTATGTGAAACTACCACTCTATCCTTAGGGTTTTCACTAAATCCTGACAGGCCTTCACAGTGAGGGACAGCCTATTTGGATTTACCCATTTACCCATTAAGGGGCATCCCCATTTAGGAATATTCTCTTGTGTGAGAATTCTTACCACAGTCCTGGCATCTTCCCTCGTCATCACAAAAAGTTCAACTCACCTTGGGAACATATCCACTATCACAAAAAAGGTACTCCTGTATTTTCCCTAAAACTAAGCATGTGAGTAAAGTCAATCCGCAGATGTGTGAACAAGGTTGTTGGAATGTCAGGTGCTCATTTCTTGCTTTCTGTGGGTTAAAAAAGAAAGGTGCACTACTAGCAGCTGCACAGTTTCCCTAGTTTTTTCCCTCTTATCACAAAAAATCCATGGACATTTGTGCACTCCTGCCTTTCCTCAATCCTCCCTGTCTTTTTACTAGCATATGTTCGTAAGTCAGTCAAAGTCTGGTCAGGGAGGGGTATGTCTGGTGTTAGCATGGGCATTTGCATGTTTGCTGTTTGCGTGTATGTTCTTAAGAAGGGAAAAAAAATTGTGAGTAGTAAAATAAGTTTGTATCATGTAACAAAAAGTAAAGGTTTCTGCCATTCCTACTAACACTACACACAAGGCCAGGGCTATGAGACACACAGGCATTGCCCTGTACCTGCCCAGGGACCACCTTTGAGAAAAAAACAACAGGGCACCTCCATGTTCTTATGCTGGGCCCCTGCACATGGCTGTACAAATCCTGGCAACAAAATGACATCTTGCCATAATCGGGAAAGCCTAACCCTGGGGCTATCATATCTCAAATACACAAAACATTGCACATTACACATTTCCTTTAACCATTACAGGGTGTCAGGTTTATCAACATACATTTCAGATCTCAATATGCTGTCATAACATGAACAATCTAGAATCCATTGGTGGCAGCAACCAATCATACCAAGGAAGGTTAGCATGTCCTTCCTGGTAAGTGGGCAGGGCAGACCCACGACAGTAGCTATTCTCTTATAGCTTATTTCTCTTTGTCCCTGGGAAAGCACAAAACCCAGGTATTCAAGCTTTTTCTGACACCATTACAACTTTTCTTTAGACACTTTATAATCACTTACAAAAAGACAATTCAAATGATCCCTCTTATCCCACAGGGTGGCCTCCCAATCAAAACTGCAGAGGAGAAAACTGTCTGCAGTAGGACGGAACCATGGCTGGGTGTCCAGACTTTAAGAGGAGGACAATTGCACCATTACACAAAAAAAAAAAAAAAACGATTTACCAATACACATAAGCCTAGGGCAAATGTGACATAAAAGCAAAGATGGCCTGTGTCTCCTCGTCCACTGGGACGCTGAAAAAAAACAATTTCTTAAATCAATGTTGCTATTCCAGCCCATGTCACGAAGTGAGAAGAGATGGCAGACAGGCATTAAAAAGGGCAGTTGGCATTTTTAAACAATTTATGTCCCTGAGATCTTAGACAAATCTCATGGTTTCAATGTGGCCTTTTTTAAAAAATCTCCTGGCAATAAAAAATCCCACATCCAGGGGCTTATCTAGTTTAAGTCTACATACAACCTTTCTTGTTAAGTTTTATTGTGAAAATATGTATGATTCCCTGTTTAGCCTGAAGATGGTCAGAAATTAGTAAGGGCGGTGTATTTATCTCCATTGCTTGTGCTCTCAGCGCGTATTATGTCTGGCTCTCCCCACACACACACATTCCGTTCTTGCCAGCTTGCGTGCTTTTAACCCATACACTGTCACACAGCATGGGATGTCTCTAAAATAATTTCATATTAGTCCAATCTTATGTGGATCCTAACAAAGCATCTTATGATTCTCCCACATTGTATCCTGACCTTTTCTCAGCAGTTGGGCTTCTATATTAACTTTCTTCAACTAATTTTACTCCTAGTATTTGCAGCGGGACCCCAATAGAAAACCCAGCTGTCATCTTTAACTAGTTCATTTTTCTCTTTGTGTTCCTCTTTATCTAGCGGAGAAAAATCAGCAGACAGCTTCTGTGTATCGCTGCTCATTTGTTTCCTAACTTCTGTGATTATTAAGACTTTCATCTCTTCCTGAGTAGAGGAGGGATAGAGGCTGTTTTTCTTAGGTGGCACGCAAGGTGAGGGGCAGTTACTTTTAGCCCTAAACTCTTGTTTACATTTAATTTTAAATTTGTTTCTAGTTTGTGTTCCAGGGCATGAAACCCTGAATTGGATGTCCTCTATAACTAGTTTATAACTAGTTTTAAACCAATAGGAAGCATGTTTTAACCCATTTCCACCTCCCTTCTTTATATAATCTTTATCCCAGTTTGGGTCTCCTTGATAATACGGGAACCTTTCCAGTCCACCCCGCCAAATTATCAACAAAAGGCAGCATGTAGTATGCTCCTCCAGTTAACCTCTCTACATAGTGAATACAATCCTCTCCCACATGGGGCACTTTAGACTCAGACTGACCCATTATCAGTTAACAAATGACAAATAAACAAATGACAATATCCGTGGTTTAAAGCGTGCTCACCTTCACACTTATCAATCCACACAAACAAATAATCTTAACACTCTATTGTCAGAGAGAAAGAGAGAAAAAGGTTTCAGTGGTCAGGTAAACTCACAGTAAACAGACAAATCTGTTCCCAAATCACAAATAATCACAATTTATATAGCGCGCTTCAAATAACCAAGCAGCGGTTCCCTATGAACCCCGCAACGCCTCGCCAAGACCGCGAGAGGCACAAGGGCCTTCCCTCGGGGTTAAGCGTATAAATCACTTACCCCCTTCAAGGAGACTTGCCCGCATTCTCCACCACTGAAAAAATATCTGCCCCTATTACCGGCAGACACCTAAGAGCGACTCCCACTGAGTCCTCTACCTGGGATTACCTTATTTGTCTGTAGACCAGAGTTACCTTCACACTTCTCCGGAGCCCACACCAAGCGCAAGAAAGACACATAACAGCTATTCTCGGTGTGAACTGTTTATTACGTCATGATTTTCAGTATATAAAGCATGATAAGGCCTAGGCGGGGAAAAGGTTCTAAAGTGGACATTTGCCTTTTAATTGGAGTAGCTGTATCAACATCTTGCTGTCAGGGGTGTGTGCTGGGGGTGGCTGTACATCACCCCATTGTATGTCATTGTGTGTCATGGGTTTTTCCAGACATTCACCTACCCATGGACATTTTCACAGAAACAGATTGTTATGTTCTTCTGTCTGCACATTCCATTCCCAGAGATAACGGTCACTCCGTTATTCTCACCCTTGGAGTCTTAAAGCAATCCCCTTAAGCATAAGCCAGGCATAAGCCATGCAGTAGCCATTTTGTTACTTTGTACCTACGTATCCTTTCACCACCTGTAATAAAACACCAGATGCTCCACGGCGTTGTTAGAGTCGCTCACCAGATTCGCTTTCATAAATGTGGTTTTGCCTACAGCGCCCAGCGTTCACCAGACGCTGCCTGTCGCTAGACCTTCTTAAATAACCCCCATAGACTACATCAGTGTGCACTGATATTACCATCAGTATTCCAACCGGTGGCATAACCAGGGCACACACTCTTACCATTAAAAGATATATTTATTGGTTAAGAAATAAAAATGTAAGGTCTAGAAAATAATGGTTTATATGGCACATATGTATAAACACAATTATTTTTTAAGAAAATTAAAATAAATAAAAATAAATAAACTTTTTTGCAAACATTATTGTGTCCATTATATACTACGGGATATGGGAGGCCGGCACCAGCAATACATGCACACCGGCAGTTGCTTTGCTGCTGTACAAACCGTTTGGTAAATGCATGTTTTACAGAGCGATGGAATGTGCTCATGTAAGCGAAAAATTGCTAAATGCTGTTTTAACCTATGGTGATATGCGCGTATTTGGTGCACACTGTCTGAGTGCTCGATAAATCAGGCCCAAGGTGTATATGGAACCATTCACTCTTTCTAACTAGCTTGTTTTTGGTAGATATGTTTGCTAGAGCGTTTTTGCTTACATTTTAGACAGATACTGTTGAAATAAGAAAAATGGCTTAAGAGCAAAACCATCCAAGAGTTTTTACTAAATATAGAATGAGATCTTGAACGTTGCTTTAGACATTCAGATATTTGGAAAGCAGATTATCTGAGGTGAAGCACGCGGCGTATTGGCGACAGAAAAAAGGATGCAGTCCCAGAAGCTCTTGATCATAGGAGAGGTCAAGACGGAATAAAGGAGTTTTCCTGGACTTACAATGGCAGCATCTAGAGTATGTGTAGAGGCTTTTTATGGTTATAAAGGCAAGCAGCATGAAAGCATAACCTTTCAGCCTCTGTATATGGCACTATGTAAGTAATGATGACAAGCTCAAAAGACCTACATTGAAAGGCTTGATAAACATCAGAATGCTAAACAAACGAGGAAAATAGGCCAGGGCTCCTGACCCTACATTCTAAAAACTTCTGTATCCAGTGAGGTAACAAAATAAAAACTCAATAAATGCAAAATGTTGGTTGTTTACTAATATACTAATAATAGATATTAATTATATTTAAATGTGTAAATTAATAATGTTCTATGGACTTTCTTAGACTACCCACTGATGCTACTTTGGTTTCAGTAACTTCATTATGGAAATATTTTGCAATAATTTTTCAGGTTCCCCATTATATTGCAACTTTTAGTATCTGCAGCTTTACATGGACTGCATTGTTATGAGTAGAGATGAGCGAACTTTTGAAAAATTCGATTCGACTGATTCGCCGAATTTTCCGGCAAAAATCGCTTCGGCCCGAATTTATTCGCGATGAATCGCTATTAAAAACAGCTAATTCTAAGCCTCCTAGAGCCTCAATAGGGCTGTAAACCATTCTGCCTTGCTGGGTTAGTGAAATAATACTGTAAATATTACCACATGCAGATCAGAGGCATCGCTAATAGAATCGCAGAGCGGCACAATTGCAGAGAGTTGAGGTGGCAGCACTATGAAGGGCCCCTATAGTGCCTGAAAAACACACCCTGGAGCTGGCAGCAGCAGCAGGAGCCCAAAAATTAGCTGAATCACACCCTGGAGTTGCAAGCAGCAGCAGCCGCCCAAATATTGGTTACAAGAGACACTGGAGTTGGCAGCAGGAGCCCAAAAATTGGACGAATCACACCCTGGAGTTGCAAGCAGCAGAAGGAGCCGAAACATTGCTTTAAAGAGACACTGGAGTTGGCAGCAGGAGCCCAAAAATTGGATGAATCACACCCTGGAGTTGCAAGCAGCAGCAGGAGCCCAAACATTACTTTAAAGAGACACTGGAGT
The DNA here is from genome assembly GCA_027917425.1 of Gastrophryne carolinensis. Classification (NCBI taxonomy): domain Eukaryota; kingdom Metazoa; phylum Chordata; class Amphibia; order Anura; family Microhylidae; genus Gastrophryne; species Gastrophryne carolinensis. The sequence continues at coordinate 462,599,807 of CM051235.1, forward strand.
TGGCTTCAGGAGCCCAAGAATTGGATGAATCACACCCTGGAGTTGCAAGCAGCAGTAGCAGCAGGAGCCCAAACATAGCTTGAAAGAGACACTGGAGTTGGCATCAGGAGCCCAAAAATTGGCTGAATGACACCCTGGAGTCACAAGCAGTAGCAGAAGGAGTCTAAACATAGCTTAAAGAGACACTGGAGCTGGCAGCAGGAGCCCAAAAATCGGATGAATGACACCCTGGAGTTGCAAGCAGCAGCAGCAGCAGCAACCCAAACATAGCTTGAAAGAGACACTGGAGTTGGCAGCAGGAGCCCAAAAATTGAATGAATCACACCCTGGAGTTGCAAGCAGCAGCGGGAGCCCAAACATAGCTTGAAAGAGACACTGGAGTTGGCAGCAGGAGCCCAAAAATTGGCTGAATGACACCCTGGAGTCGCAAGCAGCAGCAGCAGGAGTCCAAACATAGCTTGAAAGAGACACTGGAGTTGGCAGCAGGAGCCCAAAAATCGGATGAATGACACCCTGGAGTTGCAAGCAGCAGCAGCAGCCCAAACATAGCTTGAAAGGGACACTGGAGTTGGCTGCAGGAGGCCAAAAATTGGATGAATCACACCCTGGAGTTGCAAGCAGCAGCAGGAGCCCAAACATAGCTTGAAATAGACACTGGAGCTGGCTGCAGGAGCCCAAAAATTGGATGAATCACATCCTGGAGTTGCAAGCAGCAGCAGGAGCCCAAACATTACTTTAAAGAGACACTGGAGTTGGCAGCAGGAGCCCAAAAATTGGAAGAAACACACCCTGGAGTTGCAAGCAGCAGCAGGAGCACAAACATTACTTTAAAGAGACGCTAGAGTTGGCTGCAGGAGCCCAATAATTGGATGAATCACACCCTGGAGTTGCAAGCAACAGCAGCAGGAGCCCAAACATAGCTTGAAAGAGACACTGGAGTTGGCTGCAGGAGGCCAAAAATTGGATGAATCACACCCTGGAGTTGCAAGCAGCAGCAGGAGCCCAAACATTACTTTAAAGAGACACTGGAGTTGGCAGCAGAAGCCCAAAAATTGGATGAATCATACCCTGGAGTTGCAAGAAGCAGCAGGAGCACAAACATTACTTTAAAGAGACACTGGAGTTGGCTTACAGGAGCCCAAAAATTGGATGAATCGCACCCTGGAGTTGCAAGCAGCAGGAGCCCAAACATAACTTGAAAGAGACACTGGAGTTGGCCGCAGGAGGCCAACAATTGGATGAATCACACCCTGGAGTTGCAAGCAGCAGCAGGAGCCCAAACATTGCTTTAAAGAGACATTGGAGTTGGCAGCAGGAGCCCAAAAATTGGATGAATCACACCCTGGATTTGCAAGCAGCAGCAGCCCTAACATAGCTTGAAAGAGACACTGGAGTTGGCAGCAGGAGCCAAAAAATTGGCTGAATGACACCCTGGAGTTGCAAGCAGCAGCAACAGCAGCTGCAGCAGGAGCCCAAACATTGCTTTAAAGAGACACTGGAGTTGGCTGCAGGAGCCCAAAAATTGGATGAATCACACCCTGGAGTTGCAAGCAGCAGCAGCAGCACAAACATTACTTTAAAGAGACACTGGAGTTGGCTGCAGGAGCCCAAAAATTGACTGACACACCCTGGAGTTGGCAGCAGCAGCCGCAGGAACCCAGAAATTGGCTGGAAGGCACCCTGAAGTTGGCAGCAGCAGGAGCACAAACATTAGCTGGAAGGCACACCCTGGAGTTGGCAGCAGCATAAGCAGGAGCCCAAACATTGCTTGAAAGACACCCTGGAGTTGGCAGCAGCAGCAACAGGAGGCCAAAAATTGGCTGAAAGGCACACCCTAAAGTTGGCATCAGCAGGAGCCCAAAAATTGGCTGGAAGGCACACCCTGAAGTTGGCATCAGCAGGAGCTCAAAAATTGGTCTAAAGACATAAATATGTTTTGCATCATTTGGAAAGTGTAAAACGTGGCACCATGCTGAATCTAGTCGCATGCATCAGCCATTGGTGGGTGGAAATCCTGGCTGATCCATCCCTGGTTCATTTTGACAAAGGTGAGTCTCTCCACATTTTTAGTTGACAGACGGGTTCTCCTCGCCGTAACTATGGCCCCCGCCGCACTAAACACCCGCTCAGATGGCACGCTACTTGCCGGGCAGGACAGCTTTTCCAGGGCAAACTCTGCTAGTTGCGGCCACAAATCAAGTTTGGCTGCCCAGAAGTCCAGCGGATCCTCAAGGTGTGTTGGCATGGTCATGTCAAGGTATGACATGACCTGCTGGTTGAGGTTCTGCTCCAGGTCTTCCTGCTGCTCATGAGTAGCCTCACTATGTGGGTGTAGAAAGCTACTCATTAGCGACTGAAGACTGAGGCTGCTGCTGATGGAGCTGCTGCTGCTGCTCCTGCCAACCCCCCAGCAGCCATGGCAGTGGAAGGTGAGCGCAGAGGTCCCCCCGAGTCAGACCTGCGAGAGTATGGACCATGGCGCAGATAGGCATCGGCCAACTGACTACGCAGAATGTCTTTGTAGTAGTTCAGTTTGTCCTCCCTCTCGGCGGGTTTAAAAAATGCCCCCATTTTGTGCCGGAAGCGAGGGTCCAATAAGGTGGACAGCCAGAAGTCCTCCCGGCGACAAATGGAAACAATTCTGGGGTCACTACGCAAGCACGTGAGCATGCTTCCTGCCGTTTGCGCAAGTGACTCAGAGGGACTACCTGTCTCCATCTCCACTGTATACTGCCACGGTGTGTCCGGGTCCTCTGTCTTGCCTTCCTCAAAACCCTCTAGCTCCTCTGGCTGCTCCTGCTCCTCATCTCCTGTCCGCTGACTAGATAAACCAGCCATTTCGCCAAGCCTAAACTGTGCTTCACTGGCCCACTCCTCCTCCTCTTCCTCCTCCTCCTCTTCCTCCTCCTCCTCCAGTTCAGCTCCAACGGGATTCATGTGGCCATAAGATGTAGAGGCCATGTCTCCAGTGCCCTAACCAGCCATGGTTTCCAACATGTGCTGTAGTACATGAAGCAGTGGAATCACATAATTCATCCCGTAATCCTGCCGACTGACAAATAAAGTGGCTTCCTCAAAGGGCCTGAGCAAACGGCAGGTGTCACGTATGAGCTGCCACTGGTTGACATTGAAGTTACACAGGGGAGTCCCCCTATCCGCTTGGATCAGCAGGAAATCCGTGATGGCTTTTCTCTGTTCATATAATCGGTCCAACATGTGAATGGTGGAATTCCAACGGGTGGAAACATCGCAAATCAGACTATGTTGGAGGCTACCGTTCTGATGCTGTAGCTCAAGAATGGTGTGTTTGGCGGTGTATGAGTGGCTGAAGTGCATGCAAAGTTTCCTTGAAGTTGTTAGGATGTCTTGCAGATGGGGGGAAGACTTCAGAAACCGCTTGACAACCAGATTGAAGACGTGAGCCATGCAGGGGGCATGGGTCAGGCTTCCTTGGTGTAGCGCAGACAAAATGTTCTTCCCATTGTCGGTAACCATGATTCCCATTTTAAGTTTTCTTGGAGTAAGCCATGTTTGGATTTCCTGATGAATACATTTAAGCAGTTCCTCCCCTATGTGACTCCATCCGCCAAGACAAACCATGTGAAGCACAGTGTGACACCTCCGTGCCCGGCACACATGGTAGACTGGAGGGGCACTGAGACTTGAGCCTACAGTGGAGGGTGAGGAGATGGCGGAGGATGAGGAGGATGAGGAGGCCGAGTCGCACGGTGTCACAGGCCCAAAGGGCAGGGAGCACGGAGGCCGAAGCAGCGTGACCTGTCCAAGTTGCTGCTGCCGCTGGAAAGGGACCGCATTCACCCAGTGGGCCGTAAACGACATGTACTGTCCCTGACCGTAGTTACAGCTCCAGACGTCGGCTTGCTACACACGGACAGGCTCAAGGACTGGCCCACCTTCTGTTCAACAAAAGTGTGCAGCGCTGGTACTGTCTTCTTGGCAAAGAAATGACGGCTTGGGACTCTCCACCTCGGCTCGGCACAAGCCATCAGTTCTCTGAAAGTTGCAGAGTCCACCACCTGAAAAGGGAGCGACTGCAGCACCAGCTACTTGGGCAGGAACACATTCAGCTTCTGCGCCGTAGGATGAGTGGGCGCATACTGCTGTCTCTTGGACATGGCTTCGCTGATGGATTGCTGGCAGGATGCATGACTTGGAGGAGGAGGAGCAGGAGTGACAGAGGATGGGTATGACGCACAGCTGCCTTCGGCTGAGGTGCTGGAGCCTTGGCTGTCAGAAATTGGGAGCGGCGTGCCACTTGGTGAGGAAGCAGGCTGGACCACCTCTTCGGAGCCTCGGTTCTCCCAGGCCGCTTTATGGTGACGCATCATATGTTGACGCAAGGCCGTGGTGCCAACATTTGGGCCCTGGCCACGCTTCACCTTCTGCCTACATATCTTGCATGTGGCCATGTTACCCTCCTGCGGATGCTTCAGGAAAAACTGCCACACTGCCGAGTAGCTACTTTTCCCACCAACAGGCCTCACTGATTCACTGCTACTGTCGCCAACTCCAGGAACCCCTGCTCCATTACCTCCCGATAAGGTAGCATGCCACGCAGCAGGTGCTCTACCCCGGCCCCGTTTGGCTCCAGGCTTTACAATTGTGCCCCCATGCTGACTGCCAACCATGCTGCTAACACCTTGCTGCCTCAACTGCTGACTCCGGGGCAAACTGCGCCCCTCTTCTCCTGATGATGACGATGAAGCCCCTTCATCACCTGGCTCCAAAGTGCGATCGGCTTCATCATCATCATCATCACCGAGTTGTGGCTGCACGTCACTGATGTTCTCGGTTTCCTCAACAGTGTCTGGCGTAGGAGCTGGAATGCTCGCAAACACCCATGACACTGTCCACATCACTATTTGTCTGCCTAGCTAAAGAATCCACCTCCATTTCTTGGCTGGGCAGTAGCTGCTGACTGTCCTCTATCTGATCGTCCTCCTCACTAAAGAGTGGAGCTGAACCCAAAGCATGGGATACGTCGCTGGGTGAGGGAACGGTGTAGGACAGAGGCAATGGGAGGGCAGGGACTGCTCTCGGGGCATGCCAACTCAGGGTTGTGTCAGAGGAACCTACCGACCCTAGACTGGGGGTCTCAGATGTAACTTGTGATAATGTTGATGAGCGCGTTAACCAGTCTACCACGGCAGATGCGTTACTGGTGGAGAGTTACTGGTGGAGACACGACCGCTAGCAGATACTGGCAGATCAGGTCTCTCACCGTGACTCCTGCTGCCACTCGCTCCTAGTCTTCTGCGACCTCTGCCTGCTGAATCTTGGCCTCTGCCACTCCTCTTTGAACATCCTTGCACTTGTCTGCCTGACATTTTTATGTATTTGAAATGCGCAATAGGTACGATACAAAATGTGTTTACTTTAAAAAGAAGAAGCTAAATAAAGTGAGGGACTACTTCTCTGCACCAGAAACTATGAAAATTGGCAATATGAGATACCCTGCGGCCTAGTGTTTTGGCAGCAGATCAAAAACCAATTCAAAATGCAATACTTTGATTAAGCTGAGGAAGGATGAACAAGCGTATTTAGTATAACAGATAGGCTGCTAAGTGCAGGTTTGGGATGCCCTGCGGCCTAGTGTTTTGGCAGCAGGACAAAAAACAATTCAAAATGCAATACTTTGATTAAACTGAGGAAGGATGAACAAGTGTATTTAGTATAACAGATAGGCTGCTAAGTGCAGGTTTGGGATGCCCTGCGGCCTGGTGTTTTTTTTGTTAAAGGCAGACCAAAAACCAATTCAAAATGCAATACTTTGATTAAGCTGAGGAGGATCAACAAGCGTATTTAGTATAACAGATAGGCTGCCTAATGCAGGTTTGGGATACCCATGTGGGCTGGTGCTTTTTTTGTTAAAGGCAGACCAAAAACCAATTCAAAATGCAATACTTTGATTAAGCTGAGGAGGATCAACAAGCGTATTTAGTATAACAGATAGGCTGCTAAGTGCAGGTTTGGGATGCCCTGAGGCCTGGTGTTTTTTTTTGTTAAAGGCAGACCAAAAAACAATTCAAAATGCAATACTTTGATTAAGCTTAGGAAGGATGAACAAGTGTATTTAGTATAACAGATAGGCTGCCTAATGCAGGTTTGGGACAACCCAGGTGGGCTGGTGTTTTTTTTGTTAAAGGCAGACCAAAAACCAATTCAAAATGTAATACTTTGATTAAGCTGAGGAAGAATGAACAAGCGTATTTAGTATAACAGATAGGCTGCTAAGTGCAGGTTTGGGATGCCCAGGTGGGCTGGTGTTTTTTGGTTAAAGGCAGACCAAAAAATATTAAAACTAATCCAGTTATATTATGATAAATGCTTGTGTGTAACAAATAGGGTTAAATAAGCCACTGCATAGATGGCATGCACAGTGGCAAGGCAGATTTACAGCACAAAGAACTGAAATTGAATTGAAAACTGATCTGGCTAATGAAAAATAAAAAATTTTCACTGTCACTTCTAAGCTGTCCCTGGCTGGATGGTTCCGTTTTTTCACTATCTTTCACATTCTTTCCCTGGCTCTGTCTACCTCTCTGTCTGCCTCTCTGACTCTCCCTACCTATCTCTAACTCTCTGTCCCTGTCTGTAACGAGCTGTGCTCTGGCCGCAATAGAACGCTGAAATGCGCACAAGGAAGATGGCCGCCGCTTTATATAGCACGGTGACGTCACCAGGCTTCCTGGCTGCTGATAGGCTGCATGTGACTTACCCATGATACCTTGCCCCAGGGGATATGTCCAGACATGTGCTTCCACCATTTTAGAATGCCTGTAATTGAAGTAAATGGAGTTTACGAAAGAAAAACTTCGAATCTTGGGGAAATTCAGATTCGTTCAGAATCAAATTTTTCATGAAATTCTGAACGAATCCGGGTTCGTCCGGATCGATTCGCTCATCCCTAGTTATGAGCATGGCAGATCATTTAAGCACATGAACAATATGCCATTTGTCATAACCAAAGCTTGTAGGTAGTGTTATCTTTAAAAGACCCGTTTCATACCTAGCCATTTTGTTTTGCATTTCTGTTTCACTTTGCATTTCACTTTAGGCCCTTTCACATCAGCAATGCACTGCACTATGTGTACAACACAGTGTAACTGCCTCTTTATATACAGTAGCAATTTTCAAAATATTCACCCACCTTGGAATTTTCCTGTTTTGCCACATCACAACCTGGAATTACCCCGCAATCGTCTTGGTGTGAGAGGGCCCTATGTCCTAAAAGCAAATGCCATTTAGAGGTTGCCATTTAAGACTAGCTGCAGGTATTGTCATTTGAGCGTCTATTTAGTGGTGCTTAGAACGCCCGCTAGTGGACGCTGCAAGCGGGTGTATGGCGCTATAACCTAGCATAACGGTTGGACAAGTGATGCTGTGCTATCCTGTCCAGCATTGATAAATGTAAAGTCTGGAGGGCGCTGTAGAAGCGCTCTCCCTGAATCAATGCATATGTAGGGAAAGCCGGCCAGAGCAACGCCACATACAACAACAGGTCAACGCTGCAGCGAACAATAAGTAGCACCAGTTAAGCATGTCTGGCGCTCGGAGCTGAAGCTCAAGAAAGTCGGCGCTCTAAATTGGGCGCTGTAGCGTCGAACGTCGGCCGCTATATGCAAAAAGTCTGTTTCTCAACACATTTACAGCAGCACCAGATTGAAAACATATGGAATGGCCTATAAGTGTTTGGTTGCTGAGCAGGAAAGGTCACACAATAATTTGATCCTAACATTAAGAAAAATAATTAATTAAAATGCTATTTATACACAAGCAAAAAAAATACCATTGAAGTGTATGGGATACCGCTGCTGAGTGACAGGTGCTACATGGCGCTGCTGAACGTGCAATGTCAGCGCTTTACACTGAGCCGCTGCTAGTAATACATTGGATGCTACATGACGCTATTAGAGGCGCTCACCAGATTGACTTTCTCATATATATATATATATATATATATATATATATATATATATATATGGTTTTCACATACTGCGTCCGGCGTTCACCTGATGCTATGTGGTACTACGTGGCGTTAGCGTTTCTTAAATAACCTCCTTAAACTTTCTTGCACAAACCTGTGCAAGAACGTTAGCAGTGATAACAATAAGGCAGATGGGATATTGGGGTCTGGATGATGAGAAGAACTACATGTAGTAATGCAGGGTCACTGTACAGCAGTGAGCGACCATAAAAGACATTCTGACCAAGGAATAAAATCTAAAACAACATTTTGGTCATGAACATACTGTACAGCTAATCCACTAGATCTGGTTTAGCTAATTGTTTAATCATCTCCGTTTGATTAAAAAAAAGAGAAGATTGAGCAAATTCGAAATATTGAACAAACTAAACTGAAAGGAATGTTTTTTTTTATCTTCAAACTCGAGGCTTATATATTAATGCAATTATTGGTCAGGCTCATGTTTCAGACCTTGAGTAAATTACTTATTAAAGATCCATATATGGCTATTTGTCTTTATCTAGCTCCCTGTGTGAGAGTTAATGGCTCTTGTTTTTTTTAAATTACATTTGAACAGGATATTACAGTTACATGAGATCTTTGAAACAAATACTACTTCCCTCACTTATAAAGTACATTACAGTATATGACATTGAGCACAGAGCCAAGTCATTACTGGGGGAACATAAGATAACCTTTTGTCGATAGTGATAAAAAGGAAACCATCATTTTTATTAAAAAGGAAATTTGGAGAAACACGTTACTTATTTGCTGCATACCTTTTGTGGTTCTCAGTTTTATTAAGATGCCTGTATATTTGTTATTAAGCTGTTATAACATCCCTCAAGTATATATTTACAACACAGTATATAATGTTCATAGCACTAAATTCTAACCTATTTCACCTAGGTGATCCTGTTAAACATTCTGGTCCTTTGATTATCCAATTTCCTATTTGTTTGTATTTAAAGTGACCAATTATTTTGGGGACCTCAATGTGGGGCACTGAGAGCAGCAGGAGCATGGTTTAGGGGCGGGGATAATCACAGGCCTTTGATGGCAAAAATATTTTTTGTCTTCATGGAAATGTAACAATCTAAGTCCCCTCAACAAACATTGATACACAGAGAAAAGAGACTCTGTCCACTGACCCAAAGTGCAACCCAAAGCCAGGATTTAGGATGCCTGCCAAGTTACCCCCCCAGGTTAGCTTTAAAACTCACACAATCACCGATCCAATGGCGCATGCACAGCCAATCAACACACTCACCGTCATTCAGCTTGTGCTCAGCAAGGACCAAGCAGAGCTGAGCACATTGAAACCCGTATGCCTGGCTGCTCTTGGTGGAAGTGTTCCTGCTCCGGCAATTCACAAATGCTTGTCGTGGGCATGCGAAGGTATAGCAGCATGTACCGCTGGACTGAGGGTTTGGTAAGTTTTCCTGATCCTGGGGATTTCATACAGTGGGGCATCCCAAATGAGGGAATTCCCTTTTGTCACCTAATAGAACTGTGGGTTAGGGGGACCGTTGTACTCCCCACACCAACTCCCTGTGGCACAATGTACAGTATAAGGAGTCTGGGTTGGCCCCTCAATCCACAGTGAAGGATTTTTGCTGGGCACCCAAACACACGGCCCATTCCCAGGATCTGTGCTGTGCCCACACATCGAATATAGAGCATAAGGAAAGTGTGTGGGGACCCACCTCTAACTGAAAGCCTAAATATAGAATGTGAAAGAAAGAGTTCAAAGGAAAGGGGTAAGGGTATAGAGAATTATAAACACAGAGAGAGAAATCTAGATAATGGAAAAAACAGAGAATTATGGAGTGAAATCAGGAAAGAGGGAAGAAAGAGAATCATCGAAAAAGAAGAGGAAAATGTAAACAATGGAAATGGAAGAAAGGTGAAAGAGCTATAGAAGTAGGGAATATGCAAAGGAGAGATGAAAGGCAGATAAAGCAGATGGAGGGAATATGTAAAAGCAATGAAAAAGGAAGAATAAGGAAATTAAGAAAAATAGAGTCATCAAGTAAATGAGAGAGAGAGATAGAAAGACAGAGAAAGACATAAGGTAACAGATGAATTCAGAAGAAGGTGGAAAAACAGCAAGAGAATGATGAAAGCAACATGCAAATAGATTGCGGAAGTGTGGAAAACAAAGCTAGCTAAGAGCTTTGTACTTAGAATGGTGTATGAATATATATATATATATATATATATATATATATATATATATATAGTCCTTATCCACAGCTGTGAAAAGAGAAAATTCTGAGTGAAGTGAATGAAGAGGGGGGCTGGCTGGTAACAGATTATGACGATGGCTCCTGCCCTATCTGACAGATCAGGGATGTGAGCTGCAGGTCACAGGACAGGGTTGGGAAAGGCAGTGAGGGGAATAATCAATGTTGTGAATGACGACGCTGACTGTAAATAAAATTGATGTCTTCATAGCAAACCATGCAGCGTGCCAGATCCCATGCAGGAGCATCTCCTGTACTCCCCTGCAGGGGCCTAGCATAACCTTTATAATCGGATATTCCTAGCAGGAGTCTGTTACATTCTCTTCATTCAGTGCAATCTCCAGCATCAAACTCCACTGTGCTGTGCCCTTGCTGACCCCTACACGTTCCAGTGAACTCGGCTAACTTTCTGCTTCTGCGCTTGTTCACAATCAATGCGCTCTGCACTGTCTGCAGCCACAAAAGAAGAAATAGTCCCTGGAAGCAGCAGTGTTCCTTAGCTCCCTGTTGCTGCTGGCAAGACTATTCTTTGTGTGTCACACACACCCCGCTTCCTGTAGTAATAACGTTCGGGTAAACCATCTCCAGATGTCATTGCAGAGAGAGAGATCTTGAAACTGGCCCCTCCCAGTCTATATATACCTGGGACCTCCCACTTAATCCCCACTGTTCTCTCTCTGCAAGATGTGTCAAGACAGAAGAAAAAGGTCTCCTGCTTGCAGGTAGCCGGGGTTACACCCCGGCACCCCCCCTGGTCTATTTCTGCCCAGTTCTTGTTTACTTGTATTTTGTAATTATCGGAAGCCTCCCAGCCTCGGCTGCTGACTGGGTAATGGTAGCCGGCACCTGGTGGTGCCTAGGAGCTTATCTCCTCCACTAGTCTCCATTATTGGGGCAGAGTGGTTATCCGGTTGGTGACCCGGATTTTGGGATGCCCCGTCCCGTTGTCCCCATATCTCTTCTCTCCTTCTCAGGGTCTCCCCTTTTTGGTGGGGAAGTCCGTTAGGGGGGAGGGGGGGAGGTGAGGGGTCTTTTCTGCCTTATGCTACTCTTTTTATCCTGAGGTAATTTTGGTACTGATATATGTGGGCGTCGGTGCGCGCGTGTCTGTGTGTGTGTGTGTGCGTCTTTAATCTGTGTGTGTGTCTGTGTGTGGCGTTCCCAGCTCAGACCGGGTCCAGTTATTTGGTTTTTTCCTTTTCTGAAAGGCGCTGCCGCCATTTTTTACCTCTCTGAGGTAAATCTGTGCTTAAGGGGCGGGGCCGCGCTCGGCGCGGCCCGTGCTGTGCGGTGATTGGCTGGCGGTAAGGGCGCTTCGCGCGTGCTCTCTGCCTGCCTGTCTTCTCTCAGCTGTGGGAATGCTCGCACCGGCCTCTGAGGTTATTTCTGTGCTCTGTTCCTGCTGCCTCTTCTGCTGCGGTCACTTAAAAAAGGTCTTTTATTATAGTTCCTTGTCTTCTATATCGCCTTCAATGAATCCTTATTCCCATCAGGGGACTTTATGCTGTGGTCCATATAAGTATAGAATGGAGGTTTTTTGTACAGTTATAATAAGCCATTGTGGTTTTCTTTTCATTATGCATTGTTTCTCATGCTTGATCCTTTACTCAGGCAGCAGCATGATTCAACTGTATGTGACCATATTTATTTTAACATATATATATATATATATATATATATATATATATATATATATATTTGGTTTTTTTATTGGATAATATTGTGTTTTTTCTCTGTGTGCATGTGCGGTCTATTTATGAATCTTTACAGTGTTTTCTCTGTCTTTCCAGATTTGGGATACCCCTGCTGCATGGGTCTCCCAGTATGATCTAACTGGCTAGTCTTATTTTGGGTTACAAAAAATCCTCCCACTCCCGGGACTCTAATTAATGAATAAGGGGCATCCCGGGTAGCTTATAGCATAAATCCCTGGGCTTTGCGAATTCCAAAAAAGTTTCACCGAATGGAGGCTTCCAATGATACCGGAAATGGCTCTTCGGGGCAATCTAGGCAGTGTGGGGGATGTGGGGTTCCACTCCCAGGGGATGATGTCATTTTGTGCGTTCCTTGCGCACAGCAGAATATTGCGCGCCAGTCTGGTACTCCGGCTCCTGGCTCTTCGCAACCTCAGTCGTCTCCTGCTCCTCCACTTTTATTCCGGACCCAGGGTGATGTTGTCACAGCTGGGGATTCACAATCTAAGTTGTGCGCTCGAGTGGCCACTCTCGAGAAGTTGTTGTCTGCACAGGTAGCTCATAAGGCTACGGCTAAAAGGAAACACATTGATTCTCCTTCTCTGACTCCTGCCTTGGAGGCAGCGGAGGTGTTAGACTGGTCAGGTTGTCCTTTGCCTGAAGAAGGGGAAATTTTGGAAGATTTGGATGATATTGATGCTCCCCTGTTGACTGATACTTCGGCAGATTTGACTACTGGGGTGTCTTGTGATACTCCTTCTATCCTTTCCAAGGTTTTTGAAATTTTGTCTCTTTGTCTCTGGATCCACCAGCGGCAGTGCCTCCGCCTAAGGGTGAGCTATTTGAGATGCCTAAGCCGCGTTTAGCATTCCCTGGTCAGCTACATTTTGAAAGGGTTGTGCTTAAGGAATGGGAACAGCCGACCCGCCTGGTTGGCTCCCCGGCTAATTGGGACAGGAGGTATCCTTTTTCGGAGGAATTGGTTAAACTTTGGACGGTACCCCCAGACGTTGATGCACCGGTTTTGGGGCTCTCTAATTCTTCAGTGCTGCATTCACCAGACACTACTACAATTAAGGATGTTGAGGATCGTAGAATCGATCAACTGGCTCGTCATGGTTTCATCAGTGCCGGTTCGACCTTGCGTCTGGTATGCGCTTCTTCCATTGTCCTATTGGTTCTTAAAGCCTTGATCAAAAATTTGTACGCGGATCTTGATCCGGAATGTGAGGAGTTTACCTCTCTTCAATTGTGTGAGTCTTTTGCTTCTTTTGTTCTGGCCGCCCAGGATGATGCTATGGCCATGTGTGGCAGGACATCTGCTCTTTTGGTTGCTATTCGGCGGTCAGTGGGGCTCCGTCAATGGACGGCGGACGTTGGTGCTAAAAGATCACTTACAGCTCTTCCTTTTCTGGGTTTACGCCTGTTTGGTGACAAGTTGGATTCAGTCACCAAGGGAGGCAGGTTGCCTCAGCGCAGGAAGCCGCGGCGTCTTTTTCGAGGAACCTCTTCTTTCAATCCTTCCTTTCGGGGTGCCAGGGCAGGCAGAGGGGCCTCCCTTCCTGCTACCAGGGGCACGAGCTGGAACCGGGGGCGAGGCTGCGGCCGTTCCAGTCATTCGTGGGGCTCTAAGCCTAAGTCCACGCCCAAGCCTGCTCAGCAATGAGGGGGCGCCCTCACCCGTGAGGGTGGGGGGACGGTTGCGACACTTCTCCCAGACTTGGGTGCAGGCGGTCCCGGACAGATGGATTCGGGATGTGGTGTCGTCCGGTTACAAACTGGAGTTCCAGTCCCGTCCTCCCTCAAGGTTTCTCAGGTCCCGAATACCTACCGATCCTTTGGTCGCCCAGGAACTCCGAGTGTCGGTAGGGAATCTTCTAGATATGGCGGTCATCCATCCGGTGCCAACTTTGGAATTGGGTCTCGGTTTCTATTCCAATATTTTCACGGTGCCCAAGAGGGACGGATCGGTGCGCCCTATCCTGGATCTGAAGTTCCTCAACAGGTTCATTCGTCCACGGAAGTTTCGCATGGAAACTCTGCGCTCGGCCATCACTTCTCTTCGGCAGGGGGACTTCATGACGTCCATAGACATAAAGGATGCTTATCTGCATGTTCCCGTCTGCCCGGTCCATCAGCGTTTTCTGCGCTTCATGGTAGAGGATCGGCATTTTCAATTCGTGGTGCTTCCGTTTGGTCTTACCTCGGCGCCAAGGGTGTTCACCAAGGTTCTAGCAGGGGTGATGGCCATTCTCAGAACTCAAGGCATTCGCATTTTGCCTTACCTGGACGACCTTCTCATCATGGCTCCTTCCTTCAATCAAGCGGAGAAGGACACCAGCATGGTGGTTTCTACGCTGGAATGCTTCGGTTGGGTAACCAACTATCCCAAGTCCTCCCTGACTCCGGCCAGGGTGGCGTCCTTCTTGGGGATGACAATAGACTCTTGTCAGCACAGTGTTTTTTCTACCTCAGTCGAAGATACGTTTGATTCAGGATTTGGTTCGGCTTCTTCTCTCCAATCCTGGACCGTCCATCCGTCTGGGGATGAGGCTGGTGGGGTTGATGGTAGCCTCCTTTGAGGCAGTTCCCTTTGCTCAGTTTCACACTCGGACGCTTCAGATGCATCTGTTGGCATCTTGGGACCGTTGTCCACTTTCAATGGACCAACCCTTCCAGTTGTCTTCCCGGGTCCGGCAGTCTCTTCAGTGGTGGTTGGTTTCGAACAATCTCCTGAAGGGCAAGTCCTTTCTGACTCCTCTATGGGAGACTGTCACCACGGACGCCAGCCTTTCGGGTTGGGGGGGATTCTGGAAGGATCTTCAGTTCCAGGGGCAGTGGGGTCCTCGAGAGGCTCACTTGCCCATCAATGTTCTGGAGCTGAGAGCTATCCGTCTGGTTCTTTCTCTTCTGACTCACCATGTCCGGGGCCTTCCAGTTCAGGTGCGTTCAGACAACAGGACGGCGGTTGCCTACATCAATCATCAGGGAGGGACTCGCAGTCTGGGAGCTCTCAGAGAGGTTTCCTTGATTCTGACCTGGGCGGAGGCTCATGTTCCTTGCCTGTCAGCAGTTTACATTCCGGGGGTGGAAAACACGGAAGCGGACCTTCTAAGCAGATGCTCCTCCCGTCTGGGGGAATGGTCTCTCCATCCTCAGGTTTTTCAGGCTCTGTGTCTTCGGTGGGGAACACCGGAGGTGGACCTGTTTGCCTCTCATCACAATTACAAACTTCCGACTTTTGTATCAATGTCTCAGGATCCTCTGGCTCTGGCGGTGGATGCCATGTCTCTGAGCTGGGGGAAACTGGGGTTCCTGTATCTGTTCCCTCCGATTCCCTTGCTAGGAAGAGTGTTAAGAAAGTTGATTCTGGAAAAGGACCCCGCCATTCTCATGGCTCCAAGGTGGCCAAGAAGAATGTGGTTCGCGGACGTCGTTCGGATGGCAGTGGATCAGTTCGAGCTTCCTCTGAAGCCGGATCTTCTCACTCAGGGTCGGCTGCGTTACCCCAATTTACCAACGCTGGCTTTGACGGCTTGGCTGCTGAAACCTCCATCTTAAAGGAGGAGGGTCTTTCTGATTCAGTTATTAAGACTCTTATCTGTGCTTGAAAGAGGTCTTCCTCTGCTATCTATTATAGAACCTGGCGTTCTTACATCGATTGGTGTGAGGCTAGATCTTTGCCCTGCAGAGTCTTTTCTGTTTCCAGAATTCTGGATTTTCTTCAATCTGGATTGGATGCTGGTCTCCAGCTTAGTACCTTAAAGGGGCAAGTTTCTGCCTTGTCTATTTTCTTTCAGAAGGCTTTTACGCTTCATCCGTTGGTCAAGACTTTTTTCCAGGGGGTTACGCATCTGCGGCCTCCTAGGAAGGCGTTGCTACCTGTTTGGGATCTGAATTTGGTTCTGTCTGCTCTTCAGGCTCCTCCTTTTGAGCCTTTGTCGAATATTGCTCTTTCCACTTTGACTCAGAAGGTAGTCTTTCTTGTGGCTATCACTTCGGTTCGGCGTGTCTCTGAGTTGGCGACCTTGTCCATTCAGGCGCCCTACCTTGAGAAACATCAAGATAAGGTGGTATTTCGGTTCAAATTGGATTTTCTTCCTAAGGTTGTTTCTGCATTCCATCTGAATCAGGACATTGTTCTTCCCTCCTTGTGTCCTAAACCCAAGAATGACAAGGAGAAGGTTTTGCACTGCTTGGATGTTGCTCGCTGTGTTCATTTTTATTTGCGTGCTAAGTCTTCTTTCCGTAAGACTGATGCCTTTTTCGTTCTACCGTGTGGGCCTATGAAGGGTTTGGCCCCAGCTAAATCTTCCATTAGTAAATGGATTCGTCAAGTCATTATTGGCGCCTATACGGCTAAGGGAAAAGTTCCTCCCTTCCATATCACTGCTCATTCTACTTGTGCTATTGGTGCATCCTAGGCTTTTCAGCACCAGGCTTCTGTTGAACAAGTTTGTAAGGCGGCTACTTGGTCTTCGGTTCATACTTTTACAAAGTTTTACAAGGTTGATGTGCGAGCCTCAGCGGATGCTGTGTTTGGCCGCAAGGTTCTGCAAACTGCAGTGGTTTGAGTTATGCTTCATCTTCCTGCTGGATACTCACCCTTTAGGGACACTGCTTTTGGATGTCCCGAGCGTTATTACTACAGGAAGCGCGGTGTGTGTGACACACAAAGAATAATACCATTTTGTGAATACTCACCAGTAAAATGGTTATTATTGGTGTGTCACACACACCCCGCTTCACCCGCCCTTTTTAGTATCCCGGTTTTCTCTATTTGGTGAAGCTATAAGTTTATTGAGGGTTAATTTTTCTGGTACCTTGTCTTACTGCTTTACAATTACACTGGGGATTAAGTGGGAGGTCCCAGGTATATATAGACTGGGAGGGGCCAGTTTCAAGATCTCTCTCTCTGCAATGACATCTGGAGATGGTTTACCCGAACGTTATTACTACAGGAAGCGGGGTGTGTGTGACACACCAATAATAACCATTTTACTGGTGAGTATTCACAAAATGGTATTTTTTCTCAGCACCACCAATGAGCTGCCCTGCATTTTGAGAGGAGCTGTGAACCCGCAGAGGTACAAACTGACCGTCAGGTAGGACTCAACAGGACAGTCGCCAGCAAAGCGGGACATTTAAGTGTCCACAGTGATCTGGGATGGGCAGCGGGACACCACCTAGCATTCTTGATTGGCTCTGCAGTGAATCAGGGAGAGCGCTACTACAGCGCCCTCCAGACATCACATTTATCAATGCCGACCAAGATACTACAGCATCACTTGTGCGGCTGCTAAGCTAGGTCCCAGCACTTGGCAGAGACCACTTGCGGACACTCTAAGTGCTACTACATAGACGCTCACATGGCAATACCTGGAGCTATAAATGATACAAACACAGAGCAAAAGATGTACAGAAAGGCTAAAAGTTCTAGGTATATTGGCTGACAAATTGCCACCATACACAGTATCCCACGGTGCATGCACTTCACACAAACATGTGCAAGATAATCCTCCACCGATAGTGCAAACTCTTACCAGCTTCAGATCAATAAAGCACTTGTATGTAGTGTGAACAACGTTGTTAAAGCTTCAAATGACGTCTGCTTCAGATTCTTTACTTATCAAGCAATACTCAGACCATATAACTGCTTCCCATTTATAAAGCACTCTTGGATAGATTAAAACGCCTTTGGTACAGCTTCCAAGAACGTCTGCCTCAGATAGTATCCTTACCGAGCAAAGCTCAGATGGTATAATCACATAAACATATGGACAAAAAAATGGCAAAATAGTGTAATTCTGCAAAAACTCCGTAGCTTTAATATAAATAATCCAAAATGCACTCACAAAAACAGTAGAGAAAATCAGCTTTTCAATATAATCACGGTCTCACCGGTCCTGGAATCAGACGGTCACCAAAGTCAAACAAAAGGCCAATGCCGTTAGAAATGGGTTAATAGCCAAAATCTAGCAAATCTTCATTCCACCGCTCGCCACCGCCGCCGCATTTCGTCGCCACAAGGCAACTTTAACTAGGCTGGTGGCGCGGCAGAGCGGCGGAGAATAAATAGGAAAGAGCCCGGTCACGTGATCAAGGTCTTCCGGTCACGTGAGACACGATTTAAAAATTCAATTTAAAACTCTAAACTCTCATCAAGCTTATAGTAAAAAAGGGGGTATGAAGCTACCAGTAACATATTTTACCTATATAATTGTCAGATGTTATAGTAGGTTATTTCCTCCCTCTGCGAGCGTGGCCAGAGACTCTCCAGCCCGGACAGAACGCGGCCTCAGACGTCACTTACAGACAGCAGGGCTCATAAGCCCCAGTGACCAATCAAAAACGCTTGTGAAGGGTAACCTAGCAACAGCTAACAACACCATACTGCCAAGTCCCGATGTCAAGGGAAATTAAATGCAGGCGGGGACAGACGCATGAAAGGTTGCAACTTAAAAAATAGCATTCCCCGTTATGGCTTACATTAAAAAAAAAAAAAAAAAAAAAAAAGGGGGGGTGAAAGAATGAATTAGTGCTGATGACAAACTGCTATCTATCGCACTGATCAATATCATGAGAGGTTATTCCCTTACTCAGAAGACATGATTAAGATCGCTCCAGCATAGGATAATAAAACAGCATTCCACATAACTCCAAAGACCTCCGGCGTCTATTAAAGACGACGGGACATATAGGGCCAAGACCAGTCAAAACGCATATAGATGAGAGCCTAACAGTGGCTAGCAGCAACCAAAGTCATAGGGCCGTCTAAACAAAGCGGGACTAAACCCACTGATGTGTGTAATGTCCCCAACTGCTCTCCTTATATAACAAGGACAAAACCTATTAAACGGCATATTTCCACATATAGCCCAAAGTAAATGAATAATGAAATACAATAAAATTTTAAATATGATATTAAATTATATAAATAGTAAAAATAAAAATGAAAAATGCTCTAAAGGCCGTCTGATTCCAGCACCCAGAGACAGAATAAAAACATATGATATATAAAATAAAATCCATAAATATAACACCAGACAATACAATATAAAATACTAAGCATTAATTAATAAATTAATATATTACTAAATTAACTAAATGAAACAAATCAAGATGAAATAAAACAATTCAAATCGAACTCAATATTCAAAACTGCAGGATGCAGGGTACCTAATGTAAAAATCCACCAACCCTCCTTTTTGGAAATATCCTTCACTAGATCAGACCCCCGCCAATTGGGTTCAACATAATCAATTCCAATGAAAGACATACAGCTGGGATCACAATTGTGGTATTTTTTAAAATGTGCAGATAAGCTGTGGGATTCATATCCGCGCTTAATGTTGTACATATGTTCGCGGATACGAATCCTAAGTTCCCGAGTCGTGCGCCCCACATATAGCAAGTGACAAGGGAACCAAATTAAATAAATCACTGCTTTGGACCAACAAGAAATAAATTTCGAAATTTTAAATACTTTTCCTGTCCTAAAATTTTGGAAAGAGGTTTTAGGTTTTTCTAGCACATTACAGCCCTTACAGCCCGCACACGAACCACACCTATAAAAACCAACCGGCAAGTTCTTGCCCATTGGTCTAAGCTGTGGTGGATCTACATAACTCCTCACCAAGCGATCCCTCAAATTGGGGGCTTTCTTGAAAATCACCCTAGGATATTCAGGTAAGATGGGGCCCAATGTAATATCTGCCTTCAGTATGTGCCAGTGCTTACCTAGTAAATTTCGAAGCTCTTTGTGTTGTGTATTGAATCCTGTAATAAAAGGAACTTCGTTCCCTATGTTGGCACTGGCACCTGCCGTTACACCTTTATCCTGGTTAAGAAAATAAACTCTGGGGCGATTTGGAACCATTCCCCGCTGTTCACTGACTGTTTTCTTGTTATATCCCTTGTCAATGAAGCGGCGCATAAGAATTGCAGATTGTTTATCATAATCCTCCAAATATGTGCAATTACGCCTCAGGCGGGTGAACTGTCCCCTAGGTATCGCTTGTAACCATTTAGGGTGATGGCAACTCCCCGAGGGCACATACCCATTTCGGTCCGTGCTCTTAAAATAAGTAGAGGTCACTAGTATATTAGATTCTTTTCTAATGACGAGATCTAAGAAATTGACAGATATAGGGCTAGCCTCTGCTGTGAACTCCAAATTAACGCAAATAGGATGGGGTCTGGTCTGGCGCAAATTTTGTGCCCATAGCGACTCCTTTCTTCTGGAGATAAAAATTGTTATTGAACCAAAAATAATTGCGTTCAAGGGCAAAAATAAGACACCTGCTTATAAAATCCACCTGCTCACTGGGTAAAGAAGATTTTGTAGTAAGATAATAACGCACTGCTGCAATTCCCTTTTCATGGGGTATCACTGTATACAGTGAGGTCACATCAGTAGTGACTAAGACAGAATCCTCTTTAACCTCCAAATTATTGCAAATGTCCAGGACCTGTGACGAATCCTTCAAATTGGAGGGGAGGGACACAACGATACTCTGTAAAAAAAAGTCTATGTATTCTCCAAGTCTGCAAGAAATAGACCCCACCCCACTCACTATAGGCCGACCGGGAGGCCTCGTCAGACTCATATGAATTTTAGGTAAGATATAAATTGTAGGAATCCTTGGTGTTAGAGGATTTAAATATTCAAATTCTTTCTTAGTCAGTATGCCCAACTCTAATCCTGATTTCAATAATACAATCAGTTCTTGTTTATATTCCAAAGTGGGATCACTCTTTAAAGGGAAATACGTTTCTGTATCTGCCAATAGTCTATTAATCTCAGCAACATAATCCGTTTTATTAAGTATTACCAACCCACCCCCCTTATCAGCTGGCTTAATCACCACATCCCTTTTGGATTCCAGCTCCCTAATTCCATCGATAATATCAGGAGGCCATGCTCTTTTCTTCACTTTCATGGCTTCCAGATCCCTGAGTACCACATTTTTAAAGGCCTCTATTTGTGAATTCATTGGGCCAGGTGGATTAAAAAGAGATTTATTTCTCAGAGTGGAATGTTGAAAGGGGGGATCGGTTCCCACCACATCATTTGAAGCCCCCATCTCATTGGGCTCACCTTTGCTAAGAAAGAACCGTTTAACATTTAACTTCCGAATACATTTTTGCACATCAACAAATACTTCAAATTTGTCAAAGGCCTTAGGAGGGGCATATTTCTACCCCTTATCCAACAATTTAAGTTCACTCGTACTTAAAGTAATATCACTAAGATTGAAAATTCCTTCACCTAAAGATGTCTGGGCTGTCTGGTGCTTCTTTCCCCCTCGTATGCCTCGTTTAGTGTGGCCTTTCTCTTTATTGCCCCATTTTCCCTCCCTAGGGGTAATCCTATCCCGTGCATGTGCGGTGTTCTCGCCCTTAACGGGGGTGAGTTCCCCCGATTGAAGTGAAAAGGGGTAGTTGGAGTAGGCGGAGCACCATCGGCAATAGGTAAATATCTATTGGTGTGCAAAGTTTGTGTAGACAAACGGGGTTCTCTGGTCCTACTACCAAAACCAGAGGTTTCCTCTCTTCTAAAATTCATTCTAGAGGTTGATGATTGACTCTTAAATGAATGCCTAAATGGTTCCCTCCAGTTACCCCCATCCTCTCTAGGACGTCTGGAGAAATTGCGCAAAGGTGGTGGAGACCATGCACCACCTTGTTCTCTAGTCCACTTATTTTGTTGTATGGGCCCACGCCACTTCCTATTTGGAAGGACAGAAGTATTGCAATATTCTTGTTCTGAATTCCCAGAAACACTGTTATTTTGCCATTTAAACACTTTGCCTTCTTGATAGTCAGTCTGGTCACAAGTGAGTTTTTTTTGTTTTTTAATCTTAATCTGTAACTCCTCCATTTCCAATTTTTCAACTAATTCCTCAGATTTTTTTAAAAACTCATCCGAGGCACTGATGGGCATCAATTTGTCCTTCAGTGCACTCACCTGAGATTCCAAATTATGATTCCAAAGTATGTATTCTTTAAACTAATTTATTTTAATGAGCAATATATTTAATAAACAATTTTGAATAATAAATGGTGTGGTCCTGGTCAAAAGCGTATCTATATTCTCTGGGGATTGCCTAAACCCAGACTCAGCAGTGTATCCTTTAACCCTTTGAGTGCCGGCCTACCGAGATTTTTTGTCACAATCTGTTGCCAGACGACTTTTCACGTTTTTGCGCTACACGTGTGCAACCTTGATTTTTGAAGGGATTTCCAGGGATTTCGATGAAAATTATATATTGTTTTTTTCAGCAGAGTCTGGGCTTCAACATGAAATGTCTTGTTTGGCCTTTTTTTAGTGTATTCTCAATACTTTTGGGTGAAATATGTGCACAAAAATGAAAAAACCTATTTTTTACAATTTGTAGTTTTTTTTGTAATAAAAAATGTAAGTTTGTTAATAAAATATTATTGCGTGTGAAAGCCCTATTTCTCCCGGTTACAATGGTACCACATATGTATAGGTATACCCCCTTTCCTGAAACAGCAGTTTAGGAGATTCCAGATAGGATACAACTATGCAATATGATTGCATAGTTGTAAGGGGTTAATAAAAAAAAAAAAATGACATAGGGTTCCCCCTCCCAGGGGGGGGGGGGGGGGGGACCTCATTTCTTTTTTGGAATTCTAAGGGTTAAAAACCCTTAAAATCCCCCCCAAAAAATGACATAGGGTCCCCCTTACCCAGCATTACTGACCCGGACCAGCTATGGGGGCTTGTAGAACAGGGCGCAGGGGCCAGTGTTGGTGGCCCCTGGCCCTGCAGGCTACTAGCCCACATAGCCACGTGGCCCGGGCCCTTCTGCCCCCCCTGGCCGTTGGGGAGGCAGGTAATGGGGGGCTGGGGGTTATGGCAAGTCACCCGCTTGCCGCAGGTGACCTGCCATACCCAGAGCCTTGTGAACTGGTATAAGGGGTCTCATGGACCCCTTACCAGTTCACAAAGGGTTAAGTTAAAAAAACACCAGACAAGTTCTTTATTATTCTATTTTCACTTATACTTACCTCCCATCCAGTGTCCCACGCTGCTGCAGATGACAGTTGTCGGTAGTGATCAGAGCAGGGAGGGTGGCAGGCAGGGAGATCAGAGCCACCCTGCCTGCCACCCTCCCTGCTCCGATCGCTGCTGACAACTGACAGATCGGAGCCCGGGTGCCAGTAACCCGAGGAGCGGGATGACGTCATCAAGTGGGCGGAGTTAGGGGCGGGGCTAGGGGCGGGGCCAGTGTCGCCCGAAGAGGATGGTGATGGCACGTTTCTGGGCCCTCACAAGCAGCGTGGAAAGCCCCCCCCCCTGGTGAAGAGAAGACCCGGGGAGAGCCATCGCGCTGCCAGGTGAGTAAATGTCATTTACTGTTTTTTTTTTTTTTTCAAATGTCGGTGCCGGCGGAGGGGGGAGGGCCTATTCCGGGCCCCCTCCTGAAGATCAAAGGCCTGGGGGCGGAAATCTAACAGCGGATTCTTGTCGCTGGCCCTTTCAAATGAGGGGTAAGTCTGTATGTTTTTTACTTTTTGTTTTATGGGCCTCTAAAGTCAGCTACGTGACTCTCACGTAGCTGGCACTTAACGGTTGGAGAAGCAGCTACGTGAGAGTCACGTAGCTGGCACTAGAAGGGTTAAAGCTAACCTAAACGTGACCTCCCTATGAACCCAACTATTCAGTCACTCACTATACTTGCTGCAGCTGGAAGCCAGCACTCATCTCCTAGTAGAGGAACGGTGCTGGGTGCGTTTTTTTGAGCCTTATTTAAGAAGCGTTAGCACCAGACAGCACCAATCAGCACCACTTTTTGGGCTCAGCGCTCTGGCTTCAGCAGTGCCAGATGAAACCCGTCGCTGTAGCAGAAATTACCATAGGGCCAAACTGGATTATAGCGTTTATTGCTATAATTAATTTAACATAATAACATTTTTTTTGGAACTTGTCAATAATTGCAATGTGGGAGCTAGATCATCCAAATTTTTTACTTTTTTTATTAAAAATTGGATTAACAGTGTGTAATTTGGACCCCAACAAGTAAAATTCTCCAAAAATGGCACTGTAAAGTTTGTCCCCAGCAGTGATTTATTGTAACTGTAGTGGTGGAACTCTAAGCATCCCCAGGAAAAATACATCGTTAAACTTTTGAAGGCCAAAAAAATAGATAAATATGTTGGGGAGCACTGTAAAAACCGGAGGCACTAAGCGGCACTCACCAATGGCTGGGCTAATCGGGAGCTGGAACATCAGACGCTAGGTCGACCACTACTTTGTGTAACAATGAATGATAAACTGGTAGCATTCTGTGTAGTGTCTCTTAGGCCCTTATTTAACAAGGGATAGCGTCATGCAGCGCCTGGTTAGTGGAAGTTAGCGCCAAATAGCGACTGGTCAACGCCTGGTCAACGCCGGACACGGCACACAATTGCACATTTATCAACCAGAATCTGTGTAGCGACTGGAATAGCGACATGTAGTGGATGATTCATCAATTTCTCATCCTCAGCGAACAGCGCGAAGGTATTACCTCTCGCTACCTGGCGCTCTCCCATACACTTCTATGGCAGACACATTTTTTTTTTTTAATTAGTACATGCATTAAACATTAATTCTGATTTGTCAGGAATGTTTTTTATTTTTTTGTTTAAATGTATTTCGGAATGTGTCACTTGGATGTCCAAATCACAGCCCTCTCCCAATGTCATTTCAGTTATTGTTAGCGTTTTCGAAGGTGTCAAACCCCCCAAATAATCTTTTTTTTTTAAACCGTTACAGGCGCTCTGTGCCGCAGTCAGCTAAAAACAGCTCCCACACTCTATGATAGTAATCTCTTTGTTGAATCCGTGGTGTTGCGGCGAGGCCCAGTCGCTATGCCGAGTCGCTATGTGTAGCAGGCAGCGGCGCTGTGCTGATCATACATGTGGTATTGTTTTTTTTGTGGCAATTGACTTGCAATGCCCCCAGTCGCTGTTGATGAATACGCAGCAGATACGGGCACAGCTGACTCCTCACTATACGCTATTGTAATGTTGCGTATCCTAGCGAATTGATAAGTGTATCTTAGCGCATTTTAGCAATGCGTGTGTTTATTTTTTGCTTTTTACTTTCGTTTTGCAACTTCCGGTTTCCACCTCTGAGGACTAGCAATGCGGCCCAGACGCAGAGCCATCCCCCTCCCCAGCTACTCCTCTGAATTTTCCTCCCCAAACCCTCCCCCCCTCCTCCCCCTGTCTCCCCAGGTCCCTCAACATCCCCTGTCCCCCCCACACCCCAAAAATTAAAATGAAAACGTGTTGATACGCGGGTGAACGGCCAGGTGGTCAAAGTAAGTATATGTTCCATTTATGTTGTGCAACCATATAGCTTGTTATTTATGGTTATTAGTCTATATATATATATATATATATATATATATATATGTATTGATGTTTGTTTTTAAAATGTGTTTTTTTATAGGATGTTTTGATTAGGGAATACGACTATGCCCGTGGTGCAAAGAGGCGCATAGCGTTGGAGGTGAACGCGACTGTGTCCCGGCGCTTCCAGACCCAGCTGACAGTCCGTTCAATTATACAGAAATGGTCGGACTTCAAGCGCCGGGACCCAGAGGGCGTTTATAGGCTCTATGATGCCTATGCTTCAGGTAAGTGTCAGCTCACAACATGTAAATCATTCCACTAACGTAGTATTATCAAGTAGATTTTTTTGGGGGGGGGTTTTAAAGATGTCCTATTTTCCCCCCCTTTTACACAGATAAGCGTCCTCCCCTGGGCAAACGTGGGAAGGGTTTCCTCCCCCGCAGAAGAGTGGTGGGGTCGGAAGAATCTGCGGGGGAGGGGCCCTCTCGCCAGTCCTATCTTGAGGACCCAGGGGAGGAAGGGGATGACGCCCCAGAGGAGTGTGCTGCTGGGGGGCGGGGGGGCAGCTCCTCACAATTGGACTCAGTTGAGTCCACAAACCCCGTGGGCCACTCTCAAGTGGGGAGTCCAAGTGGGGAGGTGGAGGTGGACTCACCCACACTCCCTCGAGGATCTGGGAGTGAGAGGGAGGAGGGTGGCCCATGGGGTTTAGGATCTTCTGGGCCGATTGTGAGGAGTCGAGGCTCAACGCCTCCTCCTCAGAGTCCTCCCTGGGATACCAGCGGCAGTTCATCCCCTGGTGAGTGCATTTCTAATTCTTGTTTGTCTGTTACAGGTGGTCCTGGTGACTTAGCACTAATCCTGTGCCCTTGTTATCTGGTTTTTAGGGCATCATAGAGCCACCACCTCCAGCAGCTATGCGCCAGCCCTTGCCCGCGGGCATAGTCGTGGTAAGTGTTTATTGTTATCCCTCACATGCCATATATAATGACATTCCAAAATACATACACATGTTTACTGTTACATAGTACAAGATTGTAGTGTAATTTAAATTAACCTCAGGAACCCCACTCAAGTCCAATCCAACTGCAAACCACCCCAATGTTTCTGCATACACCATGATGGTGGCTAGCAAATGTGTTTGTTTAGTAAGTTGTTCCTGCTAACACATGTTGCACACTCTACAATTAATATTCGACCCTCAACTTAAATTACTGCCTTAGCATTGCACTGTAAAGGTTAGTGGCACATTATATTGATGTGTCCATGTTGCACACATAAATAATTCCCATGACCTCACGGACCAGTAAATATGCTAATGTATGACAACATGTGTGTAACCATGCAAGCATTCTTTTCCAGACTCCCTAAACAGATGGATGTCTAATCTTAATGTGTAATTGGCAAACTCATTTTGTTTTCGGTTTTGCTTTCTCATGTCAGATGTTTCCACGCAGACGGACCCTGTGACCATACTCCCCACCCCAGCTCCAGGGACGTCCAGCAGCATGGGCCACAGCCACAGCTGCGATGGTGAGTACATCAACTTCATATCCAAAAATACTTAGGACACCTATGTCTTAGTCTAAAATCTATCATCATTGACAATGTCCCTATGTGTTTACTAAGCACACATGTAGGTGACATTTGCTAGACCCACAATCATAAATGCATGTCTGCATGCTTGATTGTTGGCTCACATTTTTGGTTTTTACACGTATTGGTTAAAAGTTTGGTTTAAACCAAAATATTTTCCTGCTAAGGTTGTGAACTCTAATATGATTTTCAAAAGTAGTTTAATCTGTAGTACTTTGGACATGATGTTTGGATGTAAATAACCCAATTAATGACCACTATGTAACTTATCCCTTCATTTCTTCCCAACGGTTCCTACTAAATGTATGGTTTGGCTGATAAATGCACATGTAAGGCAGGCACTGTGACGATTTCACGGGTTGATCAGACCCATTGATCGTTCATCTGATCAGACCGGCCAATCGTACCCCACGTGTGTCACTGCAATTCTTTAATTGGCAACACACGTGGCTATAAACTGCTGCCACCAGAGCACAATCAATGCTCAACTCTAATAGAATACAGGCCACACACAATACAATCAGATCGAATGTATCAATCGACCCCCAACCACTTCCAGGTGGGGGCGATCGAGCGTCTTAGGCAAGTAAGGTAGCCAGGCTCTTCAGAAATAGCGTGGGCTTTTTATATCAGATCAATTGAGACCATCTGCTGTATTTTTCCAATTTATTGAAACAAACAGAAAAACACAAAAACAACAAGAAACACGATGCAAGGTGATAAAACCAGAGTTAACTATAAAACACGGTAAATTAGCTAAATAGCAATGCAAAATGAAAGAAGGTGGAAAATATACTTAAAAGTCCGTCTGGGCTGCATTCTCTTTGATCAAATCAATTGTCCTCACACGCTTTCTGGTCTTATTCAGCTTGGATGTAAAAAGCCAGCGTGTGTCAATCTTGATGGTCAGATCGAGTCTCCTCTCCCCATTCTGCAGCTCACCTTATTCCCTCTCACCAGGGGTCAGTTTCTGATCCCTCCTATCGGCAGAGTGCTTGGAGACACCCAGTGTCTGATTGGTTTATATGGTATTCTCCATCTTTGGGTACCTGAAGGCTGATCCACATGACATCCCCCATCTGTCCTGAGATTCCACAGGGAGGGGGATGAGGAGAACATTCCATGGAAGAGGGCAGGATATGGACCTTGCATCTGCTCTCCATGGCTGGTTGATCCTGATAACACTTTGTTTATGCTTGGCAGATTTATGAGGGGAGATAGTCATTCAAGGCAACCCTGTGTGCATGCAGGGGGGGGTTTTATGGCACGCAGGGAGGGAAGTTATGCAGAGCAGAGGGGTCAGCCAAGGTCTATATATATATACACACACACACACACACACACACACACACACACACACACACACATATATTACACCAACCTACACACATAGAGAAATAAAATACACCTAGGATGTTCTGTCACAGGCACTAGTACTCATATACTGGTAACACATAAGGGCCCAGTTTGCACCAATGTTAATGTGTTGGTCACCTAATTATAGCAAATTACATAACATTCCTACATCTGTGTATGTTTGTATCCCATTTGATGTTATTTTTTTTTGGTATTACTCTATACAGCTTGTGAAACAGAGCATCGCAGACTGTGGCAGTACGTCCGTCGAACGCGCCTTATGCTGCTGGGCAAGAAGAAATAGCGTTAGGGTGGGGGGTATGGTTTGTTCCGCTGTGCGGATTAATGTTGGCCATGTTGGCCACCTTTGAAGGCAGTAAATGTTTTTTAATTTTCTACTTTCAGTGTGTGGTGCCTTCTAAAGCATAGTTTAAGTGTCTACCAACCCATTAGTTATTACATTTTCAAACACATTGTTAGGCATTTAACGTGTTAACCATAGTAATGGATGGCAAACAATGTGTGTCATACATTTCTGCCTACATGTACATATCTAGATATAGAGACTTATCCCTGACTGTGTTAGTAGGTATGTCTTCTCTCAAAAACACTAATTGGAGGTTTGGTTCAAACATTTATTCCAACCACAAAAATTCCTTAAAATTAATGCATTTCAAGGTAATAATTCCCTGGGTGGCCTGGGAGGTTGAGAGTCATTGCTAGGGGTGGTGTTGGGGGACAACAGTGCAGTAAAAAAAATAGACTGCTGTTGTATTAGCTGATGTATCAATAACAAAGTTTGGTCCTGGCGCTGTCCAGATTCTTGTATGGCATGTGACATTTGTTGGATAGCATGTGTCATTTGTTGTATTGCCTGACTAATCTCTGAGTGCTGTTGATTGCGCACTTCACACAGTTGTTGCTGCAGGTCCAGAATTTGTTGCCGATCCACCAGCGACTGATTTTCCAACGCCGCAATGCGCTCATTAGTTCCAGCACGCGGCTGTTGTTGACTGTAGCCCTCCAGCATCCGGACCCCAAGCTGATACAAATCTGCACTTGTGGGTGCAGTAGCTCCAGTTGGAGGATGATCAGCCTAAAACAACAAAAACAAGATTTTAGTGAAGCTGGAACAATGCAGGTAATCCCCTCCAAAACATTTAAAAAACGGGTTCCATTATAATGTACCGTTGGTTTATCCTCTGTAGCCTGTCCACATGGCACTTGGGCAGAGGGCACAGCCTGGGTTTCCGTGATGGACTCCTGCTAAACCACAAATATGTTGTATGTTACATGGTGGATCCTGTTGTACCCCCCATGTCAATGTGGTTACTGTTCAAACAAATCAGCCATGGTACCTCAGTCTGCTCCGGCCAAAGTAGTTCCGGTGTCTGGCTGCCAGAAAGGGGAAAATCCACATCTGAGAGATGGGGCAAGCTGGCATATGCTAAACAGGAAAGTCATGTTAGTAGGTCATTTGACATTGTGGGACTATTTTTTGGATACACTATCGAGGCCATACCTCTCCAAAGTGCCGGATTGCACAATGGAAAAAATGTGTAATTGAACAACATATTCCAAAGATGTATGTAAGACGAAGAGGATGAAATCATTGTGGCAAACAATAACCTGCACACATTGCTCAAATTACACATACCCACCATCTCACAGATGTCCCGACTTAGGCCCTCACTCGAGCTTTGCCCTAAAAAAAACATGTTTAATAACAAGTTGGACTAATAAATCCAAAAAAAAAGTTAGCCAACATCCTTACTAGAGAATAAACCAAAACACATTTACCCTCATCTCTAGCAGCCTCACGGTGAAGGGCCCTTTCCGGACGGACACTTCCTGTATTCCGGTCAACTAAAATACACAATGTATATCAATATTACCAACAATAGTATAGTGAATGTTTGTCTTTCTATTTAAAAAACAAAAAAAAAAAGCATGGAACTCATTCCAACAATTTACTTTCTGATTGTGTGGATGCACAATCCACTAAAAATATCCATCTGGTAGTTGGAATTTAAATCATGTAGAATTTGAGACTAACCAAATATACACATTGTTACTCAAACATCTGAAAGGATACAGTGTGTTTAAAAATACACAGCAACAGGGTCCTGTTGACCTGCAACACAGGAAGTGGTGCCCAAAGATGAAGCAGGAACTTGGCCTACAATGAAAATAGATGAATGAAAGAAATGCACTTGTCTTAAAGTAGCAAAAGCAAGGTTAACACATGCACTTACCAGCATCCAAAGAGTAGGTGGACTCCTGAGGAGATGCTGGTGCAAATGTCAGGACAACTATCAGAAATCAAAGTAAGGATTTAGGCATTGGTAATGTGCGGCCAAAATTAACCACCCGAAAAATTAAGAAAATATACCTTCAATGGTCGACTGGGTTATGCTTGAGGGTGGGGGAAGGGCCGGATTTTGGGTGTCCTCCTCCGCAGAATCCTGGCCCTCACCATGTGCACCTATGCATAAACCAAGAGACAGGAAAGTCACACATTAATGAGGTATAATGTACTACTTCACATGTCCTACTGTTAGTTTTCAATTAACCCCCCCCCCCCAAAAAAAATACATTAAATCAACAAGATTGAAAAATGTCCAAACTATGTACCTTCAGCCCAACCTGTGGTGTCATCCCCAGCATCAACACCCTGCGGCCGAATGACAGGAATCTTACACTTCAGCATCTCCTCATATGGCCTGTAGGTACTCTTTGGACCCTGTTTGGTCCCACTCTCTACAAGTAGATCATTCTTTAGCTTTTGCATAAGGGCCCTTTTCAAAGTGTAGAAGCGTTTCTTGCAGGATGTGCCACTACGTGGGTATTGAGCACTGCTAGTAAGCTCCTCACCAATGGCATCCCACAATTTGCTCCTTTCTTGCTTGCCTAAACACTGACTTTGGGAGCCAAATAATAACTCCCATTTAGCCAGTGTCAGACGCACAAGATTATTGTTATCCGCCAAATTAAATTCTGGCTCCCTCTTGGCAAATGGACGCTTGGCCTTAGGTGCTGCCTCACCTTCGGCCTGTGCCCTTTTCCTTAGGGGAGGTCTGCGCACAGCACCCAACACAGTCCTACTTGGTCCAGCTGTGGCTGGCAGATGCCCAGAATTTGGCTCCATCCTGTAGCTGCACACACACCACTATACAACACCCAAGCACGCATGCAGACTACAAAATGGCAACAACTGCTGCTTGGGTGTGCCAGGTTTTATGTGCTGTAAGAACCAATCACAAACAGGTCCACTTAATTGCTTGAAACATACTGGCCAGGTGTTTGTAGCGACATCTTCACTGCAATGACTGATGTTTCTGGCAACCATGTGTGGAAGACAATTAAATAATTAGAGAGCTCATTAACCAAACAACCCAACATAAGAAAACGTACTCAGGTCTCTTAAACACATGTTAGATGTGGCTCTAAAAACGGCTATTTGAATTAAGAGCAGCATAAGTTTAATTGGACAAAAACTGACTGATCAACCATATCCGCTAAAGCATGCAAGTATCTGCTCACGTACGCTAGTATGCTTTAGCGTACGCGTGCGCAAGCCGTTTCAAGCACACCTGGGTAAGCTAATTGCAGACCGGAAATAGCTAAGCAACGCAAAAGGCGGCAAAGCGGACCAGTCATTTCCCAAAGTTAAGTATAAGTAGCTTTAGCTTACAACCTTCTTGTATTGTTACACTGTGGCAAAGGCTGTGGTGTTTTCCTTTTCTCCCTTGCTTGCAAAAATTGTCTGGCTGGGTTTTTGCCTTACTCTGTGTGGCCTGTTGAGTGATTTCTGTCATCAGTGCTGTTTCTTTGGGAGATTATTTTGTTGGCATATGCAAATATTGTGTAGCATACAGCAAGTGAGGATTGATTTTGGGGCCTTTTGTGGGTTGTGCAGCAAATCCCCTCTTGGTTGTGCCTAACTTAGAAAGCAGACTTTCAGCAGTCTGCTGGTTCTGACCACTATACATCTGGTTTTGTGTTAAGCTGCATTGGTGTGATTGTGTGAGGAGTGTGCTTGTGTCTGTGGTGTGTTGGTTTTCTTTTTTTGGTTTGCATTATTTTGTATCTATGGCCAGTGATTGTGAGATGGATGAGAGGGTGATGTTTGGGTTATTGATGTATGGTTGTGGGAGACTACTGGAAGAACAGGAGGCCAGGGAGGAGGGTGCTGTGAGGCTTAGGGCACCCCGATCCTATGGCATCCGTCTTTCAGTGTGGGATTTAAGTGACGAGCAGATCAGAAGCAGATTTCGTCTGAATCGTGCAGCACTATAGTCCCTATATGATCAGATTAAAAGCAAAATCGATCCATCCACCAGACGCACCCAATCCATTCCAGACATAGTTTGCCTATGTGCCACGCTTAATATTGTGGCACGAGGGAATTTCCAGGCAACCTCTGCCCTCCTCAGCGGGATCAGCCAGGCTACAATGAGCCGCATATTTTACCAGGTAGAACTGGCTATTTGTGACCTTATCCCTGTTTATATCAAATTTCCTGAGGATGAGGTTGCCCAAATAAAGCATGCGTTCTACCGCATGGGAGGGATTCCGAATGTGCTAGGGTGCGTGGATGGTACACATATCCCTTTCCGCCCTCCCCGTGCACAGGAGCTGCATTATAGGAATAGGAAACAATTCCATTCCATGAATGTCATGGTGGTATGTGACCATGACATGAAGCTGAGGGCCGTGAGATCTGGCTTCCCCCGGCTCATGCCATGATTCGTACGTGTGCCAGCAATCAGTCCTGTGCCGGAAGTTTGACAACAATGAAATGCCACCTGGCTGGCTACTGGGTAAATATATAACCAAGTCAAATTATTTTGAGACAAATATGTGGCCTAGTAAGCTAAATTTAAAATATGTCGAAAAATAACATGGACTATTACTAATTGCTGTCTCTCTCAAAGTGTTTATTCCACAGCGGACAAGGGATATGGGCAGAGAACGTGGTTAATGACTCTGGTCAGAAACCCACAGACCTCTGCCCAACTACGCTACAATGCAGCACATCGCAAAACTAGATGCATTGTGGAAAGAACCATTGGACTGTTGAAAGCGCGCTTTCTCTGTTTGGCACGCCCAGGAGGAGAAATGTTGTACAGTCCACAAAAGGTCTCAAAAATCATCCTCGCATGCTGTGTCCTACACAATATTTGCATATGCCACAGAATACAACCCCCTGAAGAAACAGCACTGGTGCCAGAAATCCCCAACATGCCCGCAGAAACGACAGAGGACACCCAGACTGGCTTCGAGCTAAGGGAAAGCATGATTACCTCGTTTTTTTCGGTAAGCTAGCTCACCTTAACTATAGTACAAGTTCTGGACTACAGGGCCCTTATTTTTTGGGACAAAAAATAAGGGTTGGTCTGCAAGTTGACCCAAATCACCCCAAAAAATAATAATAAGGGTTGGTCTGCAAGTTGACCCAAATAATAATAAGGGTTGGTCTGCAAGTTGACCCAAATCACCCCAAAAAATAATAATAAGGGTTGGTCTGCAAGTTGACCCAAATAATAATAAGGGTTGGTCTGCAAGTTGACCCAAATCACCCCAAAAAATAATAATAAGTGTTGGTCTGCAAGTTGACCCAAATAATAATAAGGGTTGGTCTGCTAGTTGACCCAAATCACCCCAAAAAATAATAATAAGGGTTGGTTTGCAAGTTGACCCAAATAAAAATAAAAAAATGAGGCCTTGGTATGTAATTAAATGCTACAAACAAAAATTATTACTAAATACTAATTACACTTTTGTTTCTTTTTTAGGCACCATGAAGAAAACAGAATAATTGTAATCATGTAGATCTAAACCAAAAAAAAATAAATAAATAAAAACATTTAACAAAAAAAAACATGGTGCAATGTGTTTACTGCAGAATGTTCTAACATTGATTTCAATCCAACAGCAAACAAACGCTCAGGCGCTGTCTTGAATACCGTGTGAAAAAATAACAGCGCCTAGAAAGCAGATCTGAAACATCACATTCACCAATGTATGCATTCTTCCCAAGAACGGCAGATAGCGACTGAGGAGGCCTGCAATAGCGACTCACAGCCGTTCGTGGAGGCCACTAGCGGTCGCTCATAGCGCCGCACTTCAGACGCTCATCTGTCGCTACCTGCCGTTATTAATGAATCGGCCTCCCTGTGCCAATGCAGACCAACGCAAAGCACCGGAGAATGCTAAAATGCCGTCGCCGTGGTACTGCCACTATTGACAGAAAAAAGCCGGGACCAGAGGCACATCATCAATTAGGCCAATAGTTCATTGGCAAAATTGGACTTAGCAGGGGAGGGGAGAAATGGGAGTTAGGGGACATCACAGGAACTAGGGCCCTTATTCATCAAGCGATAGCGCCAGGTAGTGTCTGACGAGCGCCAGGTCCCGCCAGCTAACAGCGGCTGCCGACTCAAGTACGCCCGGCGTCGGCCACAATGACGCATTTATCAAGCTAAATGAGGCTAGCGCCGGCGAGAGCGACGCCTAGCGCGGGATTCATCATGTAGCCGACTGCAACGAACAGCGCCGCTGCTAATCCCATCACAGCGACAGGTCTGACCTGTCGCTCCCTGGCGTTGTCCAATGCATTTCAATGGCAAACACTGCAATGATAGTTTTAAGTGGTTTTTGTGTTCTTGTGTTTTGCACAAAAGTCAACACATGTTTTTTGTGATATGTTTTATTAATCTGTCTTGTTATTTTTGTTTTTTAGATGAAAGTTGTAATTTTTACAATGTAATGTTGTGAGTGATATCTAAAAGGCATCTCCTCCCACAAAACACATTTGTCTCAAAATAGCTTGTTTTCACCACACACGGGCCTTGTAAAGCTACTTTTTAGTCAGTCATGTTTGTCGCTCACGTACGTTCATTGAAATTGTCAGCGCCCAAGCTATTCGGCAGCCCTGTTCTTGATGAATCTGTGGTGGTCAGAGTTTGTGCAGTCGCTGTTTTGATTCGCTATGTGGCGGCGCGAGCGTCGCTGTGCTGCGCTTTGCTGTTCATACATGTGCCCTTCTGCCATTTGCCTGGAATTCACTTGCCGCGACCCCAGTCGTTCTTAATGAATACACTGTAGTTGTGAGCGTGCATGTCCACATTCTGCAGGATTTATTCAGGCGTACAAGCTCATAACAACCCGTTATGCATTCTCCTGTGTGCCACATTATCATGTAGTTGGAAAGTTTTATTGTGTAATTATTTTATGAAGGAATAAGATTGTTATTTGTAAGCAACCAGCTTTTTGGTTTTCTCGGACCTATGCATTACAGGATCTTGAACACCCAGCTAAATCAAGCTAATAATTAATGGCGTCTTTGCCAATAGCTTGTTGTAATGCGTAAATTTACTTTTTCCGCCACTTAGCTTGCACATAGCTGATATTAGCTTGTTCCTGGTGCGTGGAGGTTTTTTTTTTTTAATTTATTTCACAGTTGCTTTGGTCATATCCGGTTCCGGTTTCCTCCTTTGCGTTTCAAAGCCACATAAAGCTAAAAATTACTAGCGCTTAGGCCAATAGCTTGTTGTAATGTGTCAATTTACTTTTTCCGCCACTTAGCTTGCACATAGCTGATATTAGCTTGTTCCTGGTGCGCGGAGCTTGTTTTTTAAAATTTATTTCACAGTTGCTTTGGTCATATCCGGTTCCGGTTTCCTCCTTTGCGTTTCAAAGCCACATAAAGCTAAAAATTACTAGCGCTTAGGCCAATAGCTTGTTGTAATGCGTCAATTTACTTTTTCCGCCACTTAGCTTGCACATAGCTGATATTAGCTTGTTCCTGGTGCGCGGAGCTTGTTTTTTAAAATTTATTTCACAGTTGCTTTGGTCATATCCGGTTCCGGTTTCCTCCTTTGCGTTTCAAAGCCACATAAAGCTAAAAATTACTAGCGCTTAGGCCAATAGCTTGTTGTAATGCGTCAATTTACTTTTTCCGCCACTTAGCTTGCACATAGCTGATATTAGCTTGTTCCTGGTGCGCGGAGCTTGTTTTTTAAAATTTATTTCACAGTTGCTTTGGTCATATCCGGTTCCGGTTTCCTCCTTTGCGTTTCAAAGCCACATAAAGCTAAAAATTACTAGCGCTTAGGCCAATAGCTTGTTGTAATGCGTCAATTTACTTTTTCCGCCACTTAGCTTGCACATAGCTGATATTAGCTTGTTCCTGGTGCGCGGAGTGTTTTTTTTTTTTTTTTTTTTTGGTCCCTGTCGCTTTGGTCATATCCGGTTCCTGTTTCCTCCTTAGCGTTTCCACCATGCTGCCCAGGAGACGTATTCTTCGCCTCCCCAGCTCCTCCTCCGAATCTGACCCCACCACCCCTCCCCCACCCCCCCACCTACCTCACCTCCCCCACCTACCACCCCTCCCACCCCTTCCCCTCCTGGGCCAGCCAAAAAAACCCGAATGCGTGTGGATAGCCGCGTAAATGGCCAGGTGGTCAAAGTGAGAATGTTTATCTTGGATTTTATGTTTAAAGTGGACCAACACACAGGGGGTATTGGCCCTGAAATCTCGTAGTTTTCTGGACCAATCTGATCACTCCCCGCGGGGCATCCCAAATCTGGATGTCCTGCGGGGATGAACCCCCCTGGAGGCCCATAAACCTTACCTCAGCCCCCTCCCCTCTCTGCATGCGAGAGCCGCGGAAGCGTCTTGTGCTTCCCTCTAGCAGGGTGGGCCCCTGCGCCAGACATTTGGTAATGGCCTGCGCAGGCGCCCTCCCTGTTAGAGTGAAACGCCACACGCGTCCTTCAGCGCTCAGAGGCAGCTGAGCTGGTATGCACGTCCAAGCGGCCTTGGACGCGCATACCATAGCGGCGCAGAGCGCTGTGCTAGCCTGGCGCAGTCACGTGGGAGCATGGTCAGTGGTGTATTTCTGGCCTTCCCAGGGGGTTTCAGACAGCGGCCCACCCCCGATTGGTGTGCCCCACCAAAGTGGACCCAAACCCAGAATAGTCAAAATCCAGGGTGTGGGTCCACTTTAATCTGTTCTCAGTATAACTGTTTATGCCATTGTTCTGATGTCATGTATTGATTTGTGTTTGTTTTTCATTTCTCATAGGATTTCTGCATAAAGCAATATGACTATGCCCGTGGGGGCAAAAAGCGAATAGCCATGGAGGTGAAGGCCACAGTGTCCCGGCGCTTCCACACCCAGCTCTCAGTCCGAGCTATCCAGCAAAAGTGGTCGGACTTCAAGCGCCGGGACCCTGAAGGCGTGTACCGCCTATATGATGCCTACGCATCAGGTAAGTTTAAGCTTATGCTATGTTTATACTTTTGTTTAAATAATCTACTAAGCTGTGTCCATTTGGGGTATTAATATTAATTATTTTCATTCACCCCCTCAACACAGATAAGCGTCCTCCCCTGGGGAAACGTGGGAAGGGATTCCTCCCCCGAACCAGGCAGGCGGACTCGGGGCAGTCATCGGGGGAGGGAGGGTCCCTCTCGCGGCTCCTATTTAGAGGACCCAGGGGAGGAAGGGGATGACGCCCCAGAGGAGTGTGCTGCTGGGGGGCTGGCAGGATCAAGCCTCAGCTCCTCACACTCTGACTCTGAGGAGTCTCACCAGCCAAGGGGCCACTCTCAAGTGGGGAGTCCAAGTGGGGTGGAAGGAATGGACTCTCCCACACTCCCTGAAGGAGCAGGGAGTGAGAGGGAGGAGGGTGGCCCTTTGGCTGGGGGATCTTCGGAGCAGAGTGTGAGGAGCCGAGGCTCCCCGCCTCCTCCTCAGAGCCCTCCCTGGGCTTCAAGTGGCGGATCATCCCCTGGTGAGTGCACATTTAGTCAGTGTTAGTCTGTGACAGGTTTCATCTGGCCATTTGTACTTAGCCCTTGCCATTCCTCTCTAATTTGCAGGGCATCATATAGGCGGCACCTCCATGGCCTTTTGGCAACGCCTTCTCCACGGGCATAGTCATGGTAAGTGTTTGTTGTTATCCCTCACATTCCCTATGTTATGACATTCCTTAAAGTGGACCAACACCCATTGTTGATTGTGCTTGGAATCTCTAAGCTTCCATGCCCAATCACCTCCCTCACCCAGGGCCCCCCCCAAAAAAGCCCACAAACTCCTTACCTCATTGGGGGTGGCAGAAGCCACCGCCGCAGCCTCCTGCGTGCCCCTCTAGATGTGTGTGCGCCTGCGCTCTCTGTTTCCTAATGGGCTGCGCATGCGCACACACTGGAGGAGTGATGTGCGAAAGGCAGCGGCGGCGGACGGTGTCTCACTCAAATTGTGGTGCTCTGCCAAAGCAGACCAAAACACAGAATAGTTGCAATCCTGGGTATTGGCCCACTTTTAACAGACACATGTTTCCGGGTCCATAGTACAAGCTGGTTGGATAATGTACATTAACATCACAAACCCCACTACCGTGCAATCCAAATGGCAACCACCCCTATGTTTCTGGCCACAACATGATGGTGGCTAGCAAATGTGTTATTTGGTTAAGTTGTTCCGGCTAACACATGTTGCACACTAGTAACATTCTCCAGTCAACTGCAAATTAGTCCTTAGCATTGCACTGTCAAGGTTATTGGCACATTATCTTTATGTGTCCATGTTGCAACCATAAAGAATTTACATGAACTCATGGACCAGGAAATATGCTAATGGCGGACAACATGTGTGTAACCATGCAAGCATTTGTTTTTTCAGACTCCCTAACCAGATGGATGTCAAATAGTCAGGTGTCATTGGCCCACTAATTTGGCTTTTCTCTTTTGCTTTCTCATGACAGATGTTGCCACGCAGACGGAGCCGGTGACCATCCTCCCCACCCCAGCTCCCGGGACGGCCAGCAGCATGGGCCCCTGCCACAGCTGCGATGGTGAGTACATCCCACTTCATATGCCTAAAGACTTGTGAACCCTATGTCTCATAGTCAAATCTGCAGACATTTACAATGTACCTATGTGTTTAATCAACACACATCTAGGTTACATGTGTTTGGCCAACAATCCTACATGCCTGTCTGCATGCTTGATTGTTGCCTCACATTCTTGAGTTTGCCACATAGAGACAATTTGTGGTTTCTACACAACCAAATGGGCCTGCTTAGGTCGTGACCTCTAAGATTCTGGGACAAACTAGTTTACTCGTTAGTACTTAGGCCCTGATGTTTGGCTGTGACTAAACACATAAATGTCCACACTGGGACTTATACCTTCTTTTATTCCCAAGAGTTAAGAGTAAATGTATGCTTGGGATGTGGTGGCCACATTTAAGCCAGCCACTAGTACTCATATAATGTTAACACCTAAGGGCACAGTGGGCAACAATGTTAATGTGAGTGTCAGCTAATTGGACCCACTCACATTACATTGCTACATCTGTGTCTGTTGAGGTCACATTCCATTTATTAAATTTGTTTTTTTTTAAATCTCTACAGCTTGTGAAAACCAGCATCGCAGACTGTGGCGGTCGATCCGGCGTCTTCGCCTTATGCTGCTGGCCAAGAAGAGGCGGCGTCGTTAGGGTGGGGGGATGACTGGCC
The DNA here is from genome assembly GCA_027917425.1 of Gastrophryne carolinensis. Lineage (NCBI taxonomy): Eukaryota > Metazoa > Chordata > Amphibia > Anura > Microhylidae > Gastrophryne > Gastrophryne carolinensis. The sequence goes on from CM051235.1 coordinate 462,639,589, forward strand.
CCTTGTTGTAGCCCCTTTGTGGGCAAATGTTGGGCCTGTTGCCCGCGTTTAATATTAAAATTTTGATATTTTGCTAATTACAGTGTGTTGTGCCTTGCCAAGCATAGTTTAAGTGTCGACAAACCCATTTGTGTTTAAATTTTGCCATACCTTTGTAGCCATTTAATGTGTAAACCATAGTAAGCTATGGTCACAAATGTGTGGCATTAATTTTGGCCTACATTTACATATGTAGATCAAGATACTCATCCCTGACTGTGTTCTTAGCTATGTCTTCGGAAAAACACAATTTAGAGGTGGGTTAATGAAATCTATTTACAAAAAAAAAAACAAACACAAACAAATTAATATTCTTGGCTGGGTTGCCGGGGAGGTTGTGGGCGGTGTTGGGGGCCAACAGTGCAGTAAAAAAAATAGACTGCTGTTGTATGAGCTGTTGTGTCAACAACAAACTTTGTTCCTGCCGCTGGAGACATTCTTCCTGGCGCTGTAGAGATTGTTCCTGGCGCTGGAGAGATTGCTCCATGAGATTGGCAAGGCGACCAAGTTCCTGGTTCTGTTGCTGTTGTTGTGCTTGTAGCAACTGGTCGATCTTGCGCTGCTGGGCCTCATTTTGTTGCTGACACATCAGCACCTGATGTTCCAACGCCGCAATGCGCTCATTAGTTCCATCACGCGGCTGTTGGCGACTGTAGTCCTCCAGCATCCGGACCCCTAGCTCATAGAAATCATGACTGGTTGGTGCCACACCGCCTCTTGCTCTGGTTTGAGGCTAACAAAATAGCAAACAACATTTTAGTCAAACAGAACCAATGCAGCTATGCCCCTCAAAATCATTTGCCCAAACTGTAACAATACAACTTACCCTTGTTGGAGCCTCTGAAGCTTGGCCGCATGGCACTTGGGAAGAGGTCCCAGCTTGGGGTTCTGGTCCCGCCTCCTGCCAAAACAACCAAGAAAGGAAATGTGACATGTTGGTTCATCGCCTACCCACGAACATGGCAATGTGGTTATTGGTCCTCTAAATCAGCCATGTTACCTCCGTGTCGTCCGCCACATGTAGGAGCGGGGTATCGCTGCCAGAGAGGGGCAAATCCACATCCGAGAGCTCCGGGAAGTTGGCATATGCTAAACAGGAAAGTCAGGTTAGTAGGTCAGTGAACCAAACCCAAATGTAACATGGATAGCCTATCGAGGCCATACCTCCACAAAGTGCCAGATTACACACTAGCCAAAAGGTATCTGTTAAACTCAGATTGCTAACATGTATGTTAGAGGAATATGAGGCAATAATTGGGCAAAATAAGATCAGACACATTGGTAAAATTACACATACCCGCAATCTCCCAGATGTCTGGAGTGGGGACCTCACTCGAGCTTTGCCCTGGAAAATACATGTTTAAACACAAGTTGGCTGAAGAAAGTGCCACAAAAGTAGAGCCAAAATACATACTAGATCATCAAGCCAAAACAACTTACCCTCATCTCTGGCAGCCTCAACGTGAAGGGCCCTTTCCGGACAGCCACTTCCGATATTCTGGCCAACTAAAAGACACAATTAATGTCTCTAAATATTCCTCCAACTACTTGGGTGAATGTTTGTCTAAAAATATTCAAAAAACAATGCATTGCAATCACTCAAAAAACTATTAGACTGACCCTGGGGATGGAATAAGCACTCAAAATAGGCATCTTCAAGTTGACAGAGCAAACATGTAGATTATTAGACTAACCAAATAGAGCCAGTGTAACATAAACAGCATAAAGGATATATTATTTATTGCAATACACACCAACAGGGTCCTGTTGACCTGCAACATCGGAAGTGGGGTCCAAAGATGAACCAGTCACTTGGCCTACAAAGAAAAAAGAGGAATGATAGACATGCACTTGTGTTAAAGCGGATAAAGCAAGGTTGACACATGCACTTACCGACATCCAAAGAGTAGCTTGGCTCCTGAGGAGATGCTGGGGCCAATGGCGGGGCAGCTAGGAAAAAACAAAGCAAACATTTAGCCATTGGTAATGTGCGGCACAAAATAAAACATGCATTAAGGTGTGTGTGAGCAGCTCATTCACTAATATTCACTAATCAAGGCCAGTGTGGCTTCCACATGTATATACAGATATATGGCCACACATCTCTGGCTTCCAACATAGCTACACATGTTAGGGCCTTGTTAGTTAGTTGCTGTGAGGGTTAAAGTGGCCGTGAAATTAGGCCGCAGGTCCATATTATTAATCCTCAACAGTGGCCCAATCTATTGTTTGAGGTGCTCCCACACCCATTTGGTCCCCAAACAACCAGCCCCTAAATTAGTGTTAAATACCTTCAATGGCAGACTGGGTTAGGCTTGAGGTTGGTTGAAGGGCAGGAGTTGGTGTGTCCTCAGCCAAATCCTGGACATCACCATGTGCACCTATGCAGAAAGCAACAGACAGGAAAGTAAAACATTTATGAGGTATAATGTACTACTTCACAGGTCCTACTGTTAGTTAGCCAGAAAGAGAAAAAGCAAATCACATACATTAATATTAGCTGCCAAAAATATGCAGAAAATATGTACCTTCAGTCCAACCTGTGGTGTCATCCCCAGGATCCACACCCTGCAGCCGAGCAAGTGGAATTTTGGCCTTCAGCATCTCCTCATACGGCCTGTAGGTACTCTTTGGAGCCTGGATGGTCCCACTGTCCACATCAAGATCGTGATTCATCTTTTTGATAAGGGCCCCTCTCAAAGTGTAGAAGCGTTTCCTGCAGGATGGGCCACTACGTGGGTGTTGAGCACTGCTACTAAGCTCAACACCAATGGCATCCCACAGTTTGCTTCTTTCTTGTTTGCCTATTGACTTGCTTTGGGATCCAAATATCAGCTCCCATTTAGCAAGGGTAAGGCGCACAAGATTATTATTCTCCGCCAAATTAAATTCAGGCTCCCTCTTGGCACCTGGGCGCTTAGCCTGGGGTGCTGCACCACCTTCAGGCTGGGCCCTTTTCCTTAAGGGAGGTCTGCGCACAGCACCCACCACACTCCTACTTGGGCCTGCTGTGGCCGGCAGATGTCCTGAATTTGGCTCCATCCTGTATCTGCACACACACACCAATACACAACCAACAAGCACGCATGCAGACTACAGAATGTCATCGCCCTCTCTTTGGGTTGGCCAGGTTTTATGTGCTCTAACAGCCAATCACAAACAGGTCCACTTAATAGATTCACACATACTGCCCAGGTGCTTGTAGCCACACCTCCACTGCACTGACTGAAGCATGTGTGTTAGCCAATTAACTAATTACAGACCTCATTAACCAAACAACACACAACCAAATACAACAATGTACTCATGTATATTAAACACTTGTGACATGTGGCTATCCTAACGGCTATTTAAAGAAACAGCAGCTTACCTTTCATTGGCCCACCACAGAATTTTCTGCCATGTCCGTTAATGCACGCAAGTTTCGGCTCACGTACGCTAGTAGCGCTACTAGCGTGCGCATGCGCACTCCGTTTCACGCACACCTGGGTCAGCTAATTGGCGCCCGGAAATAGCAGAGCAACGCAAAAGGCGTCAATGCGGACCTGTCCTTTTTGAAAGTGAAGTATAAATGGCAGGATTTGGCAAGCTTCTGGTATTGTTACACTGTGGCAAAGGCTGTGGTGTGGTGCTTGTTTCCCTTAGCTCATTTGAGTGTCTGTCTGGGTTTGGTCCTCACTCTCTGTGGCTTGTTGGGTGATTTCTGACATCAGTGCTGTTTCTTTAGGAGATTGATTTTGTTGGCGTATGCAAATATTGTGGAGCATACAGCAAGTGAGGCTTGATTTTGGGTCCTTTTGTGGGCTGTGCAGCAACTCCCCTCTTGGTTGTGCCTAACTTAGAAAGCTGTTTTTCAGCAGGCTGGTGGTTTGGACCACTATACTTCTGGTTTTGTGGTGAGCTGCATTGTAGTGAGTGTGTGAGGAGTGTGATTGTTTGTGTGTGTGGTGTGTTTGTGGTTTTTGGTTTTGTTTGGTTGATTTTGTATATCTGTTGAGTGTGTGTGTGATGGATAAGAGGGTGATGTATGGGTGGATGGATGTATGCGTATGCTGGAAGAGCAGGAGGACAGGGAGCGGGGTGTTGTGAGGCTTAGGGCACCCCGCTCCTTTGGAATCCGCCTTTCAGTATGGGACTTAAGTGACGAGCAGATCAGGAGCCGCTTCCGTCTGAATCGTGCTGCACTACAGTCCCTATATGATCAGATTAAGCACAAAATCGAGCCATCCACCAAACGCACTCGATCCATTCCAGGCATAGTACGCCTGTGTGCCACTTTAAACATTTTGGCACGAGGGACCTTCCAGGCAACCTCTGCCCTCCTCAGCGGGATCAGCCAGGCTACTATGAGCCGCATATTAATCCAGGTAGTTCTGGCGATTTGTGATTTGATCCCAATTGACATCAAGTTTCCTGAGGATGAGGAGGAGGTTGCCAAAATAAAACATGCCTTCTATCTAATGGGAGGGATCCCGAATGTGCTAGGGTGCGTTGATGGTACACATATCCCTTTCCGCCCTCCCCGTGCACAGGAGCTGTATTACCGAAACCGGAAACAATTTCATTCATTCAACATCATGGTGGTCTGTGACCACGAAATGAAGCTGCGGGCGGTGAGATCGGGGTTCCCCGGCTCATGCCACGATTCTTACGTCTTGCAGCGGACAGTCCTGTGCCGGAAGTTTGAGAACAACGAAATGCCAGCTGGCTGGCTACTGGGTAAATAATTAACCATGCCAAAGTATTTGGCCTAAAATATGTGGCCTAGTAAGCGAAATTAGTAAAAATGAAAACAAAAACATGTACTAGTACTAATTGCTGTCTCTCTCCTTGTGTTTTTTCCACAGCGGATAAGGGATATGGGCAGAGAACGTGGGTGCTGACTCCGGTCAGGAGCCCACATATCTCTGCCCATGAACGCTACAATGCAGCACACCGCAAGACCCGAAGCATTGTGGAAAGAACCATCGGCCTGCTGAAAGCACGCTTTCTATGTTTGGCACGCCCAGGAGGAGAGATGCTGTACAGTCCACAGAAGGTCTCCAAGATCATCCTCGCCTGCTGTGTGCTCCACAATATATGTATATGCCACAGAATTCAATCCCTTGAAGAGACAGCACTGGTGCCCGAAATCCCCAACTTGCCCACAGAAAGAAGTGAGGACACCCAGACTGGCGATGAGCTAAGGGAAAGGATGATCACTTCCTTTTTTGCGGTAAGCTAACTACCCTTCACTCTAATCCAAGTACTGCACTACAGGGAAAATGTATTTGACCTCCAATCATAATTTGGCCGAAACCACTATAAGGGGGGTGTAAGATGACCAAAACCACTATAAGGGGGGTGTAAGATGACCAAAACCACTATAAGGGGGGTGTAAGATGACCTAAACCACTATAAGGGGGGTGTAAGATGACCAAAACCACTATAAGGGGGGGGTGTGAGATGACCCAAACCACTATAAGGGGGTGTAAGATGACCAAAACCACTATAAGGGGGGTGTAAGATGACCAAAACCACTATAAGGGGGGTGTAAGATGACCAAAACCACTATAAGGGGGGTGTAAGATGACCCAAACCACTATAAGGGGGGTGTAAGATGACCAAAACCACTATAAGGGGGGGTGTAAGATGACCAAAACCACTATAAGGGGGGTGTAAGATGACCAAAACCACTATAAGGGGGGTGTAAGATGACCAAAACCACTATAAGGGGGGTGTAAGATGACCCAAACCACTATAAAGGGGGTGTAAGATGACCAAAACCACTATAAGGGGGGGTGTAAGATGACCAAAACCACTATAAGGGGGGGTGTAAGATGACCAAAACCACTATAAGGGGGTGTAAGATGACCAAAACCACTATAAGGGGGGTGTAAGATGACCAAAACCACTATAAGGGGGGTGTAAGATGACCAAAACCACTATGAAGGGGGGTGTAAGATGACCAAAACCACTATAAGGGGGGTGTAAGATGACCCAAACCACTATAAGGGGGTGTAAGATGACCAAAACCACTATAAGGGGGGGGGGTGTAAGATGACCAAAACCACTATAAGGGGGGTGTAAGATGACCCAAACCACTATAAGGGGGGGTGTAAGATGACCAAAACCACTATAAGGGGGGTGTAAGATGACCAAAACCACTATAAGGGGGGTGTAAGATGACCCAAACCACTATAAGGGGGGTGTAAGATGACCCAAACCACTATAAGGGGGGGTGTAAGATGACCAAAACCACTATAAGGGGGGGTGTAAGATGACCAAAACCACTATAAGGGGGGGTGTAAGATGACCAAAACCACTATAAGGGGGGTGTAAGATGACCCAAACCACTATATGGGGGGTGTAAGATGACCAAAACCACTATAAGGGGGGGGTGTAAGATGACCAAAACCACTATAAGGGGGGTGTAAGATGACCCAAACCACTATAAGGGGGGTGTAAGATGACCCAAACCACTATAAGGGGGGGTGTAAGATGACCAAAACCACTATAAGGGGGGTGTAAGATGACCCAAACCACTATAAGGGGGGTGTAAGATGACCCAAACCACTATAAGGGGGGTGTAAGATGACCAAAACCACTATTAGGGGGGGTGTAAGATGACCAAAACCACTATAAGGGGGGGTGTAAGATGATCAAAACCACTATAAGGGGGGTGTAAGATGACCAAAACCACTATAAGGGGGGTGTAAGATGACCAAAACCACTATAAGGGGGGGGTGGAAGCTGAACAACATAACAATTAGGGTTGGTGTGCAAGTTGGACCCAAATGTTTGTAACAAATTAATGCAATATTTTTTTACAGCGAAAAAGCCACATTAAATATAAATACTAACTGCACTTTTTAATCTTTTTCAGGCACCCCGAGATTCAGCATGACATTCCTTTTGTTTTGCTCAAACATTTAAGTTAATTTTCTAAACATTTCAAACCAAAATAAAAAAAAACAAAAGAAACATGTTGCAATGTGTTTACTTCTGAAGGTACTTGATTTCAAGCCCACAGCAAAGCAAAGCGCAGGCGCTGTGTTGAATAGCGTGGTCAAATTGACAGCGCCTACAAAGCTGAGCTCCAACATCATATTCAGCAATGTAGGCGTTGTTCCCAACAACGCCAGGTAGCGACTGAGGAGGCCTGCTATAGCGAATCGCTACCGCCCGCGGCGTACGCTGGCGGCGCTCATAGCGCCATACTTCAGTCGCTCATCTGTCGCTACCTGGCGCTATTAATGAATCGGCCTCCCCGTCTGCTTTAAAGAAAATAGTGAAAAGAACATTCTTTGTGCTGAAATATGTTCAGCACAGACATTTGCTTATCTTACAATAAAAAAAGCTAGACAAAGTAGAATAAAAGGAAAAACGATATTTTATTCATTTAGCTTATTTCTAGATTTATAAAAAGTACTTTTACAACAAGAAAAATGGCAATAATTGCAGGTGCCTTTGGGCTTTACATATGTTTGATTGTGGAAATAAATGGATTCTGGGGTGAAAAATATAAAAAAAAGCGCGGAGTGAGATACAATGGTTAAAAGAAAAACAAGAATTACAATTCAGCACAAAATCTCATAACCTAATTTTCAATTAATGCTTTCTAAATTTTGTCATGAAATGCAAAGTAGGATATTCTCTCTGGGGAGGCAATATCAGTAATTATATCAAAGAAAAAAAAGCCATTTTTATTGTTTGGTGAGCTATGAAATTTCCAGGCTTCAGAAATCACATTCCTGCGTGCCCATTCTTTCCTTTCAGCTTTATTTAAACCTCCTCATATCTGCCCTGAAAAGACAAGAAATGTTAGCCTAATGGATACATTCATACCAGTTCCTCCAAGGGACTCAAATAAAGAGGCAATATTAAACTATATGAAAAAGCATGCAAGAAAATGATTTCAAGAAAAATTATTTTCATTTTTTTTTTCAAATACATCGCTAACCATATACATCCATTGACAGCTTCCGGGTAATTTTCTTTTCATGACTTAGGAACAGGCCTACTGATAGCGTTTCTTACATGTCGTGAATAGAGAGCGTCGTTTACCAGGTGAAAGGAAAAGTACCTGTTGCCAGCAATAGCTGGTGAGATTCCACCTCTCATTCTATCATAATGTAAAATAAAAGTCTGCAAAGAGACTTTCATTAAAAATGTTATATCGCCTATATTAGACATTTTTCTGGTCTTTTGTTCATAGAAAAGAAGACTTATATTCAAAATTAAAGTGGCCCCCTCTATCGCAATTTGGCAGATAGAAAGAAAAAAATCGTGCGTGGTCCCAATATTTTGTCTGTTGATTTTAGGCAGCTCTTGCTGTCTAGGGACACAGCACCACTTTTTTTGCCTCAGTGGCATCAGTATGCAATTTAAGAAACGAAAAACAGCAGCACCAATGTGGACTTAAAGCCAGCTAGTGCTGAGTGCTGTAGGTCAAGATCCCATACAGCATAATGGGCAGAACTGCAAGTGTTTTATGTTTATAATTAATATTATACACATTTTTTTGGTACAAAACTTTCATTGTGACTTGTCATTAATGGAAACACAGGACCTAGATGTGGCCAAATGTCATTTATTTTTTCATAGTAAAATCAATTTTCATGGCTTCTATTGCTTACCAATTGTGTAATTTGGAAAAGCAGCCCAAATGCACTGTAAAGTTTGTCCCCTTTGTCACCAGCAATGATATCTTGTAACAGTAATGATGAAATGCAGACCAGCTCCCGAGAAATACAGCATCAATCTTTCAGGTTGGATAAATTGATAAATATGTTGTGCAGTGGTGAAAAGACAACGGTACAAAGTGGCTCTCACTAGCTCTGGTATAATCAGCAGTTGGGTCCAACAAGTGCTCACATAGGCCAGCCAATAACTAGTGCAACAATCCAAACAAATTAGAGGCCGATTCAATAATAGCGGCAGGTAGGGCCAGTTGAGCGACTGTAGCGGCATTTTCAGAGCGCCCGCTAGTAGTCGCTGTGCTTGGCCGTTGTTCGATTGTTGATAGCGACTCAGTCGGTTTGCAGTAATGTTGAATATTGGGTGAGGAGTCGCTATTTGACAGGTTCCGCGCTGTATGGGAGCGCATGATAGCGACTGGCCCTAGCGACCGGCTCCCATCATATTCATTAAAAAATCAAGCTCGAAGAATTCTCGCGCTGTAAAATGCATGTTTAAACTCCAGAGCACTGGCGGCGATGGGTTAAAAGTAGTTTTTTAACCCCCAAACAACCATATTTTTGGAAACCAAAAAAAACACGTTTTTTAAATAATTTTGTAATATGAATACATTAATATCAGACCTGTAAAATCAATTCTGTACAATTTTTTTTTTTTTTTTTACCTTAAAAAAATTATCTAAAATGGCAGAAGTGGTCACAGAATTTAAAAAAAAAAAATCATAACAATTAATTATGAATATTTAAAGATTGTTCCATTGAGGACTTCCGGGGGCGGAGCCAACTAGCATGGCCGCGTTTTAGATGTGCTCCTTCATCAAGACGCTGAATCAAGAGCCATCCTGGCACTACAATTGAAGGAAAGGCACAAAACTCAAGGGAACAGAGTCACTGGACATCGAGGCTCCACAGACCATCCCCATTTTGTGTACCCCGGGAGCCCCTGCCCATCGCTGCAGAGCCACAACACGGCCACGTGTGTCGGCGGCCATTGCAAGGCCCTTCATGCTTGAGGGGCTGGGGCAGGAAACCACCACCACCGAAACCTGAATTCCGCAGGCCATATAGAGGAGGCGGCGAGATAACAATAATCAGCAACCCAATACCAAAGGACTGCACCGGGAAGCTGTGGGACCACGAGGTGACTACCTTTGATAGACACCCTCATCCCTGGACGGAGGCATCATTTACCTGTCTGTGTGAGGCCTTGGCCATCGGACACCGCTGCGCTGCGAGGAGGTGCGGAGAGACACGCCTGTTGATATCGGAGGGGGTCGCTGGAGACATCCTCTCCCTGGGACGCCGGTGGCCGTCGGTTGGAGCGGCGCCGGACCGGCTCCGTTCCGGCGGTGCGCTGCGGGGCCTGCGGGGCGGCCTCGCCATCCCCTCCCTTTCCTGGGAGGACCTGCCGTGGAGACCCGACGCCGGAGTTCAGCTGCGGTGCTCAGAGAGAGCGACCGGGCACGCCAATTCCCAGCCCGCCCAGGACCCGCGCAGGAGACCGTGGAGGCTGCTTGGTCGGTGTCTGGCCTCATAGCGCCGGCCGTGGGGCACCGGAGGATCGCCCTCGCCTTTCTCCCCCTCCTTCCATAGAACAAGCCCGCCCGGTGACACGCGGAGGACCTGCGGGATTTCCTTTGCCTCTCCCCTCATCCCTGGTCTGAATCCAGCCGCATCTACCCCAGCAGCTGCGGTGCTAAATTGGAGCATGACGCAACATCGCTGAAATTGGAGGTATTTGGGAGTCGCCTTCGCCCCCTTCCCTCTTCCCCCTCACGGTCCAGCATAAAAGCGCGGGGGATTGGCGGGCTCTCTCCTGATTCTTTCCCCCTCCTGCCCCTGCTCGCTGGACTCAAAGCTACTGACCGGAGCTGAGGGAAAGGGTCTTGCCCCATCCATTATCGGGCGTCCTGCCTTATCTTCCTCCCCTGGATCAAACATTGGGGTCCCGGATTGGGGGTGGGGGGGCTGTGAGACTGCCTTGCCACCCGGCTGTTGCGCGAGGCGCTAAACAATACACTCGCAGTGCTTCTAGATCCCCCACCACGACTGTGAACTTGCCCCTGCGAGCTCCAGACTTGCTCTTATCACACCCCACAGCTTTGATTTCTGTCCCTACGGACTGTTGAGATCCTCAGCGCAATCTAGAGGACCCAGGCCTTTCCCCCTCCTCATTCCACCGGAGAATCCCAACGCAAACGGGCGGAACTCTCTCAACCCCAGCAGGGGATCACCGTCTGCACTGCATACAAAACGATAGCAGAGCAATCTGCTCATTACTGCAGCTTATAAGTTAATTTGCCATAGCTGGTGTCTCTCTTTCTTCTCCTTCTCTCCCCTCCTGCATAGAAATATTTGTACTACCAAATTTTAATAGTTATTTCCCTTAAGGAATCAGAATCTATAATGTATATGGTGTAAATAGCATATATAGTGTGTATAGTGCATATAGTATATGGTGGGTGGAGGGGAAGCCGACCCTTAACTCCTGTAAAAGACACTGACACCTGGTGGTGAATCTCGAGGGTGCAGGAGTCTGGAGGTGGGGACGACTCTCTTCTGACACCTAGTGTCAAAACAACATATAGCCTAGTGATTGAAAACTAAATCGGCTTTGAGCCATTTCTGCTATCCAGTGGTCATAAGTAATAACTAGAAAAATAACTTGCTGGTTGCCAAATTTTACAAAAACCCGCTACGTGTATGTACTGCGTGAGTGTGCGCATAAATGTCATAACCATCGCTTTCTCCTTACAGGAATGTTTGAGAGGATAATTGACACTGTTATCTTCCTCGCGAACCAGTAATCTGCAATAGATAGTGCGCATAGCAGACGGCTGGTGGAGGAAGGCACTCATCCCCCGAACTGGTGGTCACCGGGGACACCTAACTGTATCTTAGGGCAACATAGTCACCTGGGAAGGGGAACCGCCCTTATTAACGCTCAATATTTGAAAATAGAAGATAATACTAATCAAAAGTAAATTCAACCTAGAATCATCATTGCCACCTGGTGGCCATAAGTAATAATACCAAGAATTGTGCAGACAGAAATTAATACATTTTTAAAAGCTGTGGGCGTGCTACAGTCCCCGGGTGCAAAACCCAACCCCTAGCCTAAACTTGACTCAAAACACTATGAGTCAGAGAACAACTAGAGGCATGGATAGGTACATAGAAAAACTCACCCCTACAGCCCACAGCAAATCCAAATCCAAATCAAAACATAACTCCCAGGCGGACCCCAGGCAGACTAGCACTCCACCTCCTTCTCCACCCTCGCCTGAGCTTAGCATCTCCCCCCAGCAGGATCTGCAGGGTCCACGCACAGGGGAAAAGGACCAATCCATAGCACAAGAGGTTATGGATACTTTAATACCCTACTTCGATAAAAAATTTGGGGACTTACATCACACTCTTGCGGGGGCCATGGAACAAATTAATTCCCACACACAACAAATAACAGAACTTCAACAAAGGGTCAGTGACCTGGAGGACTGCAATGCGACATAAAGTGAGAAAATTAAAAAACAAGAAAAACTCCTGAACACCCTATGTGAAAAACAGGAGGACTTAGAGAATAGGAGCCGCAGATCAAATCTCAGATTTGTGGGTATACCAGAAAGCTATAAAGGCCAGGGGCTGAAATCCTTCCTTACGGGTGATCTAATGACAGCGTTGCAGCTACCTGCATGTAACCCTAGGAAAATTGAAAGAGCACATAGGCTAGGACCAGATAGACAATCTGAAAGTAATAGACCTAGAGCGACTATAGCTAAGTACCTGCATTTCGAGGATAAAGAGGAAATTTTAAGAGCCTGCCGCAGACAAAAAGAAGTGGTGATAGCGGGAAGCAAAATCCTGATATTTCAGGACTTCTCTGTAGCAGTAACCCAGAAACGCAAAGAGTTTTCCCCTATCTGCCAACACCTTGTACAACAAGGAATCAGGTTTGCCCTGATATACCCCGCAAAATTAAGAGTCACCGTCTCTGGAGAGAGTAAAACATACGATGATGTCAAAAAAGCTAAGTTGGATCTGTTGCCACCAAACACGGGGTGATAGGATCTTACCCATTATGGGCACAAGGCTGCATCATAAAATAACTGTTCATGATCCCAAAATGCAGTATGCAGGATCTATGTGATTATGGGAACGAACGACCCCCTGCAGGGCAAAAGAGTTTAAAAAGTTTGTAAGGTTGAAAAAAGGTTTATTGAATGGCAAGCACCAACACAGGATGCAGTTGCTGTCCCTTTACGGAGCACAATGTTTGAGAAAGTTTATAATGTTAATTGAAAGTTTATTGAGAGGCACCGGCCACTACAGGTTGATGACTGTCGGTGCAAATGTACATGGTTTTAATACTATATTTCTAGTTCTTTTTTTATTCAAGGCGAACTGTGATGGTCTCCAGGTTACTGAGGTTGGTGGTGCGCGCCGCTCAGGGTGGGGGCCGCGATCTTTGATTCTCGTAAGCAGGGTAAGCACTTGGAAGCAAGAGATGCGGGATTTGAGGTACGCCCCATCCAATTTATCAATATATATAACACATGGCAACCGATAAAGCAATGACAGACACTATAGTGAAAGACACAATTAAAGTGGTCTCTTGGAACGTAGGAGGCCTGAATCACCCCATTAAACGTAGGAAGGTCCTGACATCAATTCACCGCCTCAACCCAGACATTGTTGGGCTACAGGAAACCCATTGGAAAACTGGGGAAAAAGGCAATCTCAAAGCCAGTTGGATAGGGGAGGAAATTGCCACTACTCACACACAGAAAAAAAGAGGGGTTGCCATACTAATTGGCAAACACCTGCGATACAATATAACAGAAAAGCATATAGATCCCGAAAGTAGATATATAATCCTGAAAATTAACATAGTGGGACAGAACTTCACCTTGGCCAACATTTATGCACCCAATGGCTCTAATGCAGACTTTTACACGGAACTCACACAAAAGTTACTAGCAATACAGGCGCAGAATCTAATAGTGATAGGGGACTTCAACGCCACTATAGACCCCAGGATGGACAGGCAGGAATCACGAACTACACAATCCATGGGAGACCCTCTCAAGTTTTTGTTACAGAATACGGCATTGGTTGACCCGTGGAGGCTCCTATACCCGACAGCTAGGGAATACACGTGCTACTCGGTAGCCCACAAAACATTATCAAGAATTGACTATACCCTAATAGATGAACAACTGATGGGGGGGGTTGCGGATGCCTCCATCGGGCCAATCACAATGTCGGATCATGCACCCCTCTCACTGACAATTAAATTGGAAACAGCACAGACACGCTCTAGAATTTGGAGATTTCCAAATTACCTATACACATCCCCAAAATTTAAAGAATATCTGACGAAAAGTTGGGGAGACTTCTTAGATGACAATATTCAGCACATGAACAACCCAACACTATTATGGGAAACGGCGAAAGCAGTATTGAGGGGACAGATCATAGCATACACGGCTAAACAACGGAGGGAAGCGAAGGCAAAACAGGCACTCCTCTACAACGCACTTACCAAAGCCTATAAAACCTACATAGAACACAATACACCAGAAAATAAAAAATGCTGGTTGGAGGCCTCCCTAATACTAGACACATACTTGGGAGCAGAAGCCAAAAACAAAATACAATTTCAAAATGCCAAATATTTTCGGTTTGGCAATAAGGCTGGGTCACTATTAGCCAAGATGGTAAAAACAAGGGGACACAATAGAACTATAAATGTCATAAAGGACACTTCCACAGGCCACAGAACACATGATTCTAAAAATATAGCAAAACAATTCGAAGGATACTTTAGAGAATTATACTCGCCCGCTGCAACAAACTACGCCACCACACAGGACATACTTGACAAGACACAGCTCCCACGACTCACAACAGAACAAAGGAGCATGCTAGAAGCGGACATAACGGATCAGGAAATAGAGAACACAATCAAAAATCTTAAAAACCAGAAAACCCCGGGCCCCGATGGTTACACAGCCGAGTTCTATAAATTATTGAACCCTGCAGTAATACCCATACTTCGAGAAGTATTTCACAGCATCTCACACCATGGGACCCCAATGTCCAGATTTACTGAATCTTATACGATTCTGCTGCCAAAACCAGACAGAGACCCAGAGTTAGTCCAATCTTATAGACCGATATCGTTACTGAACACAGATTATACAATTTTTTCTAAGATAATGGCGGAGCGGCTTCAATGTCTTCTCCCGGGGCTGCTCACCAAGCACCAATTGGGCTTTGTCAGGGGTAAACACATTTCAATAGGAATACGTACAGCAATAGCAGCAATCACTACCAATGGCAAATCTAAGAACCTTCTCCTCAGTTTGGATGCTGAAAAAGCATTTGATAAAATTGCGTGGCCATGGCTTAATGCTGTGCTAGCGGAAAGAGCCTTCGGTAACACGTTCAAATCCTTAATACAATACATATATAAAACACCAACTTGTCAATTGCTGGTCAATGGACAACTTACAGACGGCATCCGACTGGGGAGAGGAGTCAGGCAGGGCTGCCCCTTGTCACCACTATTATTCAACCTAGCCATTGACCCACTCTTTAGACTATTGGAGGGGGAAACTGCCTTTCAGGGAATAAAAATAGGTAAAGAAGAGATAAAAATTACAGCCTTTGCAGATGATGTCCTATTATACATAGCGAACCCCCAAGCCACTCTCCCACGGATATTAGAAATTATAACCCAATTCGGTACTGTCACGGGCTACTCAATTAATTTAGAAAAGTCGGCAGCCTTATACCTTGGTGGTTGTACAAAACCGGCCTGGGGGGAGGGTTTCCCTTTCAAATGGAACAAACAGCATGTTAAATATTTAGGTGTTCTGCTACCAAAAAATTTATATTTACTCTATGACATAAATATTAAGCCTGTCATAAGAGAAATACAGAAAAACGTACAAACTTGGGCTAGCCTGAACCTCTCATACTTGGGGCGAATTTATTTAATAAAAATGGTGGCGTTCCCGAAGCTGTTGTTCTACCTACAAACACTCCCTATACTCCTAAACAATAAGGAAATCACAGAACTCCACAAAAGGTTCAGAGAATTCATCTGGGGCAAGAAAAGAGCAATAATAAGCAGAAGGGTGTTGCAGCAGCCACGGGAGAATGCTGGGTGAACCTCCCAGATCCCTTTAATTACAATATAGCGGCACTGCTTGGAGTGCTGAGAGACTGGATCAAAAACACGCATATACATACAAATCCTCAGTTGGATCAGAATATGATACCAGATATTAAACTAATCTATTTGATTCATATGCCAAGAGCAGAGTTACCGGAACAGGTCACCCTAAACCCGCTATTGATGTCCATCTGGGGTCTTTGGCAAAAACAGAGAAAAAGATATAAACTAAGCCCTCATTTATCAGTATTATTACCCATCATGGGCAACCTAGATTTCTTAAAAGGGAAACAAACGCGCCCTTTCACGGAGTGGGAAAACGCAGGACTCACACATATTGGACAACTATTGAAGCGAAATGACAAAAGAATACTCACATTCCAAGAGACCAAAGTAAAATTCCCTTTCACGGCCTCACATATCTTTGCATACTTTCAACTGTCGTCCTATATCAAGAAAACAATTAAAAAATTTTCCACGCGGAACTGGGAAAACGATCTAGACAAGCTTCTGAACACAACACCACCAAACAGTAAAGCTATAGCGACACACAACAAATTTTTAAGACACACTCTTCACTATGAAGAACTCAGTACAGGCATGGTCAAGTGGTGCACTCACTTTCCAGAGTTGGAAGTTGCTGAACTGCTCAAAATGTACAATTACTCCTGGTCAACTTTGCAGGCATCCTCTTATAGGGAAATGCTGCTCAGGTTGTACCATTACAACTATGTATCACCAGCTCGATCAGTGCAGATGAAACTATCAGACTCCGACCGCTGTAAAAAGTGTGGGAAGGAGGGAGCAGATTTATACCACTGTTTGTGGGAATGTCCGGTGATTAACCAATTTTGGAAGAAAGTGCACAGATATATGATTACAAGACTGACAAGCTACTTGCCTCTTACTCCAAGATGGGCAATATTCGGCTCCATAGACACCGACACCCAGAGGACAGACAGAGGAACTAGAAAACTAATTCTACTGATAGCCACAGTAGCTAAGAAGGTTATTCTTCAGGGATGGATAGGGAGTGACCCGCCCCCATTCCAACACTTTATGGAAAAATTGCAACAGCTCTTTAAATTTGAATGGGCCGAAGCAACCCTAGATAAAGAAAAGAAAACGCCCAAATTCTTTAATACATGGGAAAGCTTTATTGATACGTTAAATACAGAAACCAAACAAAAATTATATCAAACATTTCGAGACACTACTTGGTATTTGACAAGAGTGGTGGAGGGAGATGACCCAATCAATCTTGGGGGGGGGGGGCTTGTGGGCGGGATGCGCGGCCCCCACCTTGAGCGGCGGGACCATATGTAAAGGATGTTTTAAATCAAACAATGGTAGCTCAGATTAGATGTTACAATATTGAATACTTGGATCTGAAATGCATTGCTGATAGAAAAACTGATGTGCATTCTTAGACAATCTCATGTCTGTACCTCTTTTACTATGATGTAATTTCTTGAGAAGATCAAACTATGTACCTTATATGTTGGAAAAATGCTAAAAACTCAAATAAAAAGAATTTGAAAAAAAAAAAAGATTGTTCCATTGAAATGCATTGGAGAGCGACAGGTAGCGAGAGGTCATACCTGTCGCTGTTCAAGGTCGGACGGTGGCGCTGTGGGCTGAGGCTGGAATAATGATGAATGAGTGGCTATATGGCGCTATCTCAGTCGCTAAGCAGGATTGGCTTGATAAATGTGTGATTGTGGTGGGGAGCCGGCGTTCTCGTGGCGGGGCCCGTCATTACCGGCCGCTCACCAGTCGCTACCTGTCACTATTCCTTCATAAATAAGGGCCTTAGTTAGCATCAGGCGCTGCGACTTCTATTGCCATTGTAGTTCAAAGTGCAATGCCAGAAAAGACAAAGATGCTGGAGCCACCAGAAATATGCTAAATGGTGCACATGATAAATAAGACCTCACATTTGTTACTCAAGATCCCCTAAGGTTTAGCACACATGGGGAGGCTAATTTAAGACTAGCGCCACATATTGACAT
This sequence comes from Gastrophryne carolinensis, assembly GCA_027917425.1. NCBI lineage: Eukaryota > Metazoa > Chordata > Amphibia > Anura > Microhylidae > Gastrophryne > Gastrophryne carolinensis. The sequence continues at coordinate 462,657,498 of CM051235.1, forward strand.
TTAAGCGTCTATGTAGCGGCGCTTAGTGTCCGCTGCAAGCGTGCACTATAACCTAGCGTACTGATAAATGTGATGTCTGGAGGGCGCAAGACAACGCTACATCTAACAATAGGATAATGCTCCAGCAAACGATAGGTAGCTCCAGTTAAGTGCGTCCAGCAAACATTTAGAACATTACTTTAGAAAAACGCTGTTTATACACAACCAAGTATAATACCATTGAAATGTATGGGAGAGAGCTACTAAGTGACAGGTGCTACATGGCGCTGCTGAACATACAGCGCCGGAGCTTTACACTGAGCCACCGCTAGTGATACATTTGACTCTACATGGTGCCATTAGAGGCGCTGACCAGATTGACTTTCATATATATGGTTTTGATATCTTATTATTTTCACTGGTTTGACACATTGAGGATATTATATAGTTTGGTTTTGTTTTAGTTATGGTGCATTTGTTGTTATTATTTATATTTATTTATCTAAGAATAGTTGTTTTTAAAAAAACATTTTTTTCAGATATTTATTGGGTCACTCTTGTGGTATTTTTTTCACTTTAGATGTGTACACATTATGACACTCTCCAATCGTCTTCAGCTTGGGAATAAATATGATATAGATTTAACATTGATCTGTCCAGTAAAATGCCTTGAAAATTCCCCAAGTGGGAATCTTCACCCCCCTGGCTTGTCCATTGAAGTTTGGTCCCTCCTGGTTCTTGTATTTAGGCTCGGACTGGAGATTTCATTTGTGCATCTATGTAGCAGTGCTTAGAGCATCCGCAAGAGTACGCTGCTAGCGGAAGGCTGGCGCTATAATGTAGCTTTAGCACTGGACAATTGACGCTGTAGCATTGATAAATGTGATGTCCAGAGGGTGCTGTAGAAGCGCTTTTCCTGAATCAATGCATATGTAGCGCCCCGAGGGAAAGCCGCCCGGGGCCACGCCACATATAACTTATAAGCTAGGTTAAAGAGCCTGACACCCACTTCAGCGTCTACTAGCGGTCGCTCTAAGCGCCGCTACACAGACGCCCACATGGCAATACATGGTGCTAGTATTAAATCAGCCTCCACCACAGAGGAGTAGCTAGGCTTTCTGGTACCCGGGGCAAAAATTCTAAATGGTGCCCCCACCTGTACTCAGACCCACCTTTGGTGTTATTTGGGACATAAGAAGAGCACGGGAATGTAGTTTATGGTGCTTTTTTTTCTGAAAATGATTTATTTTACATCTGTTATTTCTGTCATATCTGTTGCAGTTATACCAAGATTGTTTTTCTGCTTGATTTGTTTTTAGTACAAATAAACAACCTTTATAATCGGAAGTGTGTGTTTTGTGTGCACGTCTGAGTCACCGCGGAAATTCAAAAACATCCAATAAATATATGGGTGGACTGTATAGGAACACACTGCCGCAACATTGGCTCATCCTATGTAGAGGCTGCCTCATTGTTACTAGTTGGGCATACTATGCTAATTTATTTCATGCTGAGCCACTTTACCCCACAGCGTTCTCCAAAAAAACTTTATCTTTATTAGAGTGAAGCAGGAGCAGTAAAAAAAGGCAAAAGTTACTATTCGTGGGGAGGAGCAATTCAAGCGATGCTAGTTAAAAGATTTTGGGATGGCACTCATGCTCCAAATGGGGACTGGTGTCTCCCTGCACCCTTTTACAAAGCTATTGTTATGGTGCCCCATTAAACCACACAGACTGCATGCTTTAAAGGGGGACCATGCCCAGTGGCATAACTAAATAAGGGGGGGCCCTGGTGCAAACATAAAATGGGGCACTTTCACGGCTCATAAAGTACATTTTTTCTGTCTTTTAACTCAATTGGATGCAGCTAGACACCTAATGACTGGTGCTTCCATTCTATAAATGATGCTAAGTGAGCACAAATATGACAAATAAGCTAGAGGAACAACAATGATGAGCCCCCACTGATCATCTGGCCCTCGCTGCCCCTGACCAAGCCTAATACGCTTCCTCCTCACAACAATATCCTTAAAAATGACTTGTTTTGCATTTGATATTCTCCTTTAATGTGAGTATACACACATAATAGCAACAAGTCTCAACTGTAAATTTTTAGGTCCACTGAAAATCTACCCCCCAGCTACTCAAAGCAGGGATACCCCAATTTTTCTACTGGGGCTCTGTCAAACTGTGGACAAGAATCTGTAGCATACACTTTCTGCGAGGTGCTGGAGGCAGTAGTGAGTGCTGCTTTTTCTCTTCTTCAGCATCATGTCTCCCCTCTACACCTACCTGGTTTAGGTCTGCTTAATGGCCACTATCATTAGAAACCTTTTGAAAAAATGATGTTCTTATATTATAGACCACGTGTTCAACTCAAGGCCCGGGGGTCGGATGCGGCTCTCCTAGCCTTTTTATGTGGACCTCTGACAGGTGCCAGATGGTGGGAGTTGAGCAGTGTCCCTTATAGCCGGCCCAGCTCCAAAGCTTCTGACACCGGCAGCAAGTCTTTACACCTGTGTGTGGTTCTGCCAAGTGATGCGCTGATACACTGCACTCCCCTGTGGAGCACAGTAATGCCTCCAGTCTTGGCTCAAGGCCTGGTGCCTATCAAAGCAGCTTGTGTGCATCTTTTTAGTATTCAGGAGTAGAAGAGAGTAGTGTCTGCAACTGTGCAACCATCTTCCACACAGGGGGTGCCCGCCTAACCCACCCACCTTACTTCCACAGCAGAGGGTGCCAAGTGGGATGGGAACATATGGTTCAGCTTCTGTAACTGTTCTGGGCAAAATAATTCAGGGTCTGCATCTGTCCTGGGAAAAATTGTTCTGTGTATGTCCTGGGCAAAATAATTCAGCGTTTGCATCTATCCTGACCATAATAATTCTGCATCTGTACTGGCTGGAGTGTCCTTTGGTTTGGTCCAGCTCCTGATTGACGGTTGTGGTCTCCTCGTCGGCGGTGACGTCACCCGGCCTCCAAAGGTCTCGGGTCACGGACGTGGTTGGAGGAACTGGCATCACAGGGTAAGTGAACTTTTATTATTTATATGGATTGCTTATGCAGAATCCTTATCTATGATTAAGGACCCATACCCCTCGATTCAAAGAGCAAAAGTTAATTGATTTCGTATCGAGAATCGTAAGTTTGGGTGGGTGTTAGTCATTTTTTCCTGTTTTTTTGGCCATTTACGACTCGCACGAGCCTACGTTCGAATGCGTATATGCTCTTACGATCATCGCAAGTTCGTTCCTAAATTTTAGGATCAAAACGTAAAACTTAGGATCAAATCCTAAAACTTAGGATGAAAACGTAAAACTTAGGATAATTGGATGTGTTTAGGTGTGATTCAGAGAACAGTTTTCCAACCTCTAAATACGTTTTAAAAGAAAGCCACTGCCGACACCTTTTAGCAGTCGGATTGCTGTTCTTGAACAGGTTTTTTGGCTATGTGGAGGAGTCTGCGCGTCTTGAGCTCCAATGAACTGCATGTATCAGCATGGCCGAGGCCATAAATTGTATGGCAATGCATACCTGATTCATGTATGCCTTATAAAAGCATTTTAATGTGGACCTTAATTAGTCCTTTGCATGTAAACCTTTATTTGGCAATATATTTGCGTTAATTAAAGAAACTTATGTCCTTTGGTATTTATTTTTAAATTGATGTACTAGAATAATATTTTTAGATTGCATTTATTGGTGTAGTTGTTTACCTTTGCTTTGTTTAATTATTTAAGCACATCTTTGGTCAGATGCATCACACTTACTGAGGAGAGGAGAGCGGGATAAAGTGCAGGCTGTGGGTTACTGCTGTATTTTGCACAGACACAGCAGAGCTGGGGGCATGGAAAGGTCAGAAATCAAAGAATGCAGAGCAACACAGTCACAAGGCCCTTTCTGTTTGCAGGCTGCCCGATAATACCTGACCCGCCATCTTGGCTGTTTCTAGACTCATAACATGCAGAAGTTGCTGGGTGTTTTTTTATATTTGAGAGCAATCTGTATGTAGAGGGTGTGGGTAACCACACCAAAAATTTAAAGTTGTACCATTTGAAGCCAAAATATTAAAATTAAAGCCACAAGTAAAAAATGCAAGTTAACTAAAAATTAAACAAAGTAAGATTTACTTATGCAAATGCATTCATTAATGGTTGGATACTACAAAATGAATGAAATAAAGAAAAATAAAAGACCAAATATTTAGAATGCACTTTAATGAGGTAAGTTTGTAGTGCGCAGCCGCAAGATCAGAAGGATTTACGTCCAGACAAAAAAGGAAAAAGGGCAAAACCAATGTTGCAACCTGAGAAATGAAACGGAAAATTCAGGATGGAAACTGACATAGGTCTGATTCCCGAACTGCCATACGAACGGACGTACATTTTAGGATAGAAACGTATTTGCTTATAGAATCACTCGCAAGTTCATACGAACGCACGAGCGGACGTGAAAAATAGGATGATCGGCACCCAAATCAAAGCTGTTACATGTTTCTTTGAATCGACCCTATAGTGTCCGAAATGCGTTGCCATGTCTTCTGTCGCCATGGGTCTGGCAACTACTGATTTTAATGGCTGTTATATAGAGAGGTTTATAAAATATACCTAATAAAGCAGAGACTTTTAAGGAGTGCAGACCCTTTACCCTTTATGCTGAGCTGTCTTGGAGCTGGATACTGCCCTGGGTCGAGCACCCTATGACCATTGATTTCCGGTGTGCATTAACCCTTCTACTGACTTGTTACTTCGTCTCTTGTTATTTGCACCTGTATTCCTTTATCTCCTGAGGGTTTAGCACATGGCTACCCCAGAATCTGCAGCCTTTCGTAATGACCCTGGCAGTCCTCTTGATGTGGATTAAATGTTAATGGACAAACGCAGATGCTTAGCACACTCCGGCCCCGGACACCACACCCAGATGGAGACATGTTCCAAAAGAAGAAACTTTGCAGGAGGGCAGGCCAAAGAAACTGGCATGACACTGGCCATTTGATTTAGATACTATCAATTCCCAAATGGGAGGAGGGACGTTTCATCTCTGTATTCAAGCATGATTTAGCAATTACTGCCCTACATTTTCATCCACAATATTACTCTGATTATGACAAGAACCTATGTTTTTATATCACTATGGTTACTGATTTTTTGTTAACACATAATTATTTAGTTTTTGTTTATACCATACAACAGAGAGGGGCCTCTATGGGCACCCCTATTTCACCCTCAATGGTCAACCTGTACATGGGGTGGTGGGAGCACCACCATGTGTATGGGAATCCAACCCCTGGCGATCTCAAATTGCAAAGTATTTTAGATATGTGTCGACCTAAAACAGTTTATCATACATTTTAATAACAATGAATTAAATCTAGAATTTACAGCACATACAAATCAATCTCAGATAGAATTTCTTAGATTTGAAACTGACTGTCGACAATCAGGATGGTGTTATACATACTTGCACCTGGCAGCATCGCAAACTGGCAGCAGGTAACAATATCCTACAGGCATCTAGCTGTCATCCCTTGCATACCATAAGGTCAATTTTGGTAGAAGAAATGGTTTGGAGTAAGAGAATTGTTCAGATCTAGATTGAGAGCAAGGGGTTATCCATCTTAGATGTTAACTAGGGCCAAAAACCCTTTAAAAAAAGCAGGGATACAATCCTAGGTAGGGATCATGGTGATGGGGGTTCCAGGTGTAATGATGGGGCTGTATTCAGCACATTATACACCTTGGAGTTCAACAAATTGCTGCGATATTAATAAACAACTTACCCATGCTCAGGGCAGACCCCTTACTACAGGATGCGGTGGATAATACTTGGGCGGTACGAACTTAACAAACTTAAAACTAGATTATCAGAGCATCTCCAGGGTATCAGTCGACCAGATGTGTCAAAGGACTCCAATGTAGCTCACCATCTTAATGTTACAATGGCCGACCAGTTAGCGTTAGGATTAGTGCAATAGAGAAAGTCTCCCTGGGCCCCAGAGGAGGTGATCTCCATAAAAATTGTTGGCCAGGGAGGCATATTGGATCTTTATTTTGGGCACTAGGTTTCCTCAGGGTTTAAAATATAGATGGGACATTTCCCTCATCACCTATCTACATATTTATTGTTCATACAGTAATTTGTATTTGTATTTTTACATGTTCAAATAATTCTGCTCCTGCATCTGTCCTCAGCAAAATGTCGCCTCACAAAGATTTCACACACAGTGCTGTATCTTCAGACACACACATCACAATCCCTCATCAATCATAACTGTTAGTTCTGGGCATACCGGTGATTTCTGCTAATTCAGAGATTTTTGTGACTTTCAAGTAGGAAGAAAGTACAGAAGGAAAGATTTTTTAAAAATAATTTATACTGATTAAATGTTTCACTTTCCAAGGTCTGTAATATAACACATTTTCAGAGGTTTCTAATAATAGTTGTCCTTTAAATAACTCCATTATTTATTATATTAAGTAATTATTATTATTGTTTATTTATATAGAGCCATCATCTTCCGTAGCGCTTTACAAAGTAGTAATTACAGACAGGGTAGAATCATACAGTACATATACTATTTCAAGTGCAGTTTTACAGAGTTGACAATGGATACTCTGAGTACAAGATACAATAGGGGAGAGAGCCCTGCCCTTGCGAGCTTACAGTCTAAAGGAAGAGGGGTGAAGATGAGGGGGAAGGATCCCAAACAGTCAGTATTGAGCTTTGTGTCATGTGCCCTTTAGAAGATTGGTTAGGCCAGATTATATGCTTGTCTGAATAAGTGAGTTTTAAGGGCGCCTTTGAAGGTTTTGAGGGTTGTGGAGTGGCGGATTGGGTGCGGGAGGGCATTCCAGAAGATTGAAGTTGCACGTGAGAAGTCCTGGAGGCGGGCGTGAGAGGAGGTGACCAGGGTGGAGGACAGAAGAAGGTCGGCAGAAGAGCGGAGGCTGCGTCTAGGTTGATACTGTTGGATTAGAGATGAGATGTAGGGAGGGGCCTGGTTGGAGAGAGCTTTGTATGCGAGAGTTAGAGTTTTGAACAGGATTCGCTGTGGGACTGGCAGCCAGTGTAGGGATTGGCAGAGAGGCACAGAACTGGAGGAGCGAGAGGAGAGATGGATGAGGCGAGCAGCAGAGTTCAGGATAGATTGGAGGGGTGCCAGTCTGTTAGTTGGTAAGCCACAAAGAAGGATGTTGCAATAATCCAGACGGATATGACTAGCATTTTAGTGGTGTCAGGTGAGAGGAAAGGACGGATGCGGGAGATGTTTTTAAGTTGGAGGCGACAGGTGGTGGCCAGGGAGTGAATATGTGGTTTGAAAGAGAGGGCAGAGTCCAGAATGACTCCCAGGCACCGGGCTTGGGGAGTTGCTGTTATTGTGTAGTTGTTGACAGAAATAGACATGTTAGAGAGGGGAGGGGAGTTAGAGGGTGGGAAAATGACCAGTTCTGTCTTGTTCATGTTTAGCTTGAGGTAGCGAGATGACATGAATGAAGAAATAGCTGAGAGGCAGTTGGGGAGGCGAGATAGGAGAGAGGAGAGATTGGGGCCTGAGAGATATATCTGAGTGTCATCCGCATAGAAGTGGTATTGAAAGCCTAGTGAAGTTATAAGTTTGCCAAGGCCATGGGTGTAGACTGAGAAAAGTAGGGGGCCTAGGACAGAACCTTGCGGCACACCAACAGAAAGGGAACGTGAGGATGAGACCGTGTTACAATAGAATACACTGAATGATCTATCAGAGAGGTAAGAGGTGAGCCAAGAGAGTGCAAGCCCTTGAACCCCAAGAGAGGAGAGAATATCAAGAAGCAGAGAGTGGTCGACTGTATCAAAGGCTGAGGAGAGGTCAAGAAGGATGAGAATGGAGTAGTGACTAATGCTTTTGGCAGTGAGCAGATCATTGGTGACTTTGGTGAGGGCAGTTTCAGTGGAGTAATTATGGTGGAATCCTGATTGTAAGGGGTCAAATAAGTTGTTAGAGGATAAGTATTGTGACAGTTCTGAGTGGACATGTTGTTCAAGAAGATTGGAGGAGAAAGGGAGTAGTGAGGGAGTAGTGAGATAGGGCGGTAGCTGGAGAGGGCGAGAGAGGGTTTCTTGATTATCGGAGTAATAACTGCATGTTTGTAGAAAGAAGGAAAGGTACCAGTGGAGAGAGAAAGGTTGAATATGGAGGTTAAGGCTGGAGTGAGGGATGGAGACAGTTGAGGAATAAGGTGGGATGGAATAGGATCGAGGGAGCAGGTAGTCAGGTGGGCCCTAGAAATGAGAGAGGTTAGTCCAAGCTCAGTTATTGGAGTGAAGAAAGTACTCTTACAAATGGTGCACCACTAGTAACAAAACAATAAATGGCGTGCTCACCAACCTAAAGCAATACAAACAGTTGGCTCCGTGGTCAACCAGACCAAAGAGTCATATAAAGGAGCACCACCACATTGAATTCATTTACAATTTATTTAATCAATAACCATGACAAGACATTTAAAACCACAACAGCACAACACAAAACATATTTAAAAACACACCTCTACCTGCCCTATCAAATGTAAACGTCTGTCCTAATAATACCCATAGTAATTACAAAGGTTTGAAACTGTAAAGGCCACAGCCTGAACCCTCAGTAAGGTATATTCCCTTATATTTGTTTGTGCCGGCACAAAAAATAAATTTTTCCCCAAAATAATGTAATTACAATCATTAAATATATCTACAAAAAATTACCATCCAAAGATTATCTATAAAGTGTCATGTGCATAGTGCAAAACATATCCAGGTTCTAATAAACCAGCCAGAAGAGACAAACAAGTGTTAACACAGAATCATACAAAATGACAATAACTCAAGCAATTCAACAAACTGTTATAGTATGTGATAAGTAACCACTGAAAGTGAAACAAGATACAATTGAAAAAAATGTAAGGGAGATACTCAGCTGTGGGAAAGAAGAAAAACCACGTGTATCAGTCATCAGGGAGGACAGACAAGGCGGGAGGCGGCTCCACCTGCGCTTCGCGGTGTGAGCAACCGCTTCTTCCTTGGGTGCGGCTCTGTTGTTCTCTTTTCCCATTTTAAAGTGTCTCCTAGGGAGAGGGGCGGGGAGGGGGGGAGGGTGGGGGGAGAGGGAGGAGGCAGAGAAGAGGGCGCACCAGGCGGGCGCATCTAAGATGCAGTAACATCACCTCGTCCCCGCCGGCTTCCATTGTCTCAACCCACGTGGGTGCTAATGCGCCCTGCAGCCGATGAGACGCATCAAATGACGCAGCGCCAATCAGATGCTGTATCTATACGTGCCAGGGGGCGGGCACGCCTACTCCAGCGAACCCGTCCCTCAATATTGCCCATATCCATTGCATAGATAGCGCCAACACTGGCGCTCCCAGGTATCATTAAAGCGCGTCAAATGGCGCGCATAAATCTCTGTGAGGGAAGCCATCCCTTCAAATCATACTTCAACAACGTACACCAATCCGGCGCTCTAATCAGGGGTAATGACAGGCATACCATGCCCATATCTATCCTAGCCATCCTAACTCCCTACCCACCACCCCCCCCCCACCCCACATCCCCGCGGGCCAGCGCGCGCCCCTGCACCTTACTCCCCCTCAGGCGCACAAGCATGGCCCACATCGCCCCCCAGAGCACAGAACAATAAAAGACAAAAAAGTGAATAAGGTAAATAAGTATAATATTGGTTCCTAATTAAATCTTAAAGTAAATTTTGTAATTACACATAGAGGATCTATTTGCATATCGCATATCTTTGTGGAACAGTACCCATCTCTAGTTTTTCTTTATGCTACTCCTTTTTGGCCCAGAGGACAGGGCAACAATGAAATGCATAGCAGTTATGCATATTGAATTTATTATGTATTGCTGTGCTGTGTGATGCAGCAGCACAGCTCTCCCAGGAGGGGACCAGATGAAGCTTCTTGATGACTTGGGAGTGGCTGATCTTTCTCAAGGCGGGGAAGAGTCTTGTCTGTTGGAATCCATGTAATTGCTTCCCTAGTTCCGGTGTCCTGATCGCCCTGAACCATTATGCACCCCAGGGATGAGTGGCACTCGTGCCCAGTCCGCTAGCGGACACTTTAGCGGACTGGGGTGGGGGGGGGGGGGTGGTGGGTAGGGAGTTAGGATGGCTAGGATAGATATGGGCATGGTATGCCTGTCATTACCCCTGATTAGAGCGCCGGATTGGTGTACGTTGTTGAAGTATGATTTGAAGGGATGGCTTCCCTCACAGAGATTTATGCGCGCCATTTGACGCGCTTTAATGATACCTGGGAGCGCCAGTGTTGGCGCTATCTATGCAATGGATATGGGCAATATTGAGGGACGGGTTCGCTGGAGTAGGCGTGCCCGCCCCCTGGCACGTATAGATACAGCATCTGATTGGCGCTGCGTCATTTGACGCGTCTCATCGGCTGCAGGGCGCATTAGCACCCACGTGGGTTGAGACAATGGAAGCCGGCGGGGACGAGGTGATGTTACTGCATCTTAGATGCGCCCGCCTGGAGCGCCCTCTTCTCTGCCTCCTGCCTCTCCCCCCCCCTCCCCCCCCTCCCCGCCCCTCTCCCTAGGAGACACTTTAAAATGGGAAAAGAGAACAACAGAGCCGCACCCAAGGAAGAAGCGGTTGCTCACACCGCGAAGCGCAGGTGGAGCCGCCTCCCGCCCTGTCTGTCCTCCCTGATGACTGATACACGTGGTTTTTCTTCTTTCCCACAGCTGAGTATCTCCCTTACATTTTTTTCAATTGTATCTTGTTTCACTTTCAGTGGTTACTTATCACATACTATAACAGTTTGTTGAATTGCTTGAGTTATTGTCATTTTGTATGATTCTGTGTTAACACTTGTTTGTCTCTTCTGGCTGGTTTATTAGAACCTGGATATGTTTTGCACTATGCACATGACACTTTATAGATAATCTTTGGATGGTAATTTTTTGTAGATATATTTAATGATTGTAATTACATTATTTTGGGGATAAATTTATTTTTTGTGCCGGCACAAACAAATATAAGGGAATATACCCTACTGAGGGTTCAGGCTGTGGCCTTTACTGTTTCAAACCTTTGTAATTACTATGGGTATTATTAGGACAGACGTTTACATTTGATAGGGCAGGTAGAGGTGTGTTTTTAAATATGTTTTGTGTTGTGCTGTTGTGGTTTTAAATGTCTTGTCATGGTTATTGATTAAATAAATTGTAAATGAATTCAATGTGGTGGTGCTCCTTTATATGACTCTTTGGTCTGGTTGACCACGGAGCCAACTGTTTGTATTGCTTTAGGTTGGTGAGCACGCCATTTATTGTTTTGTTACTAGTGGTGCACCATTTGTAAGAGTTTACCTGGCTGTGCAGGATAAAGTATCCCTTTGGATACACTTCCGGTATATGTGTGCACACTTGTTATCATGACTTTCAATTTTGAGGATAGAGAGATCGTGTGGAACAACAAATTTCAAAATTTATTAGTGGGACATGCTGTCGGTACCCATCCAGATGCGTCAAATGATTTTGTACAATTGTCTAGAGATATTAAAAAGGCCCATAGGGACTATACAAGACTCTGGTGGAACATCAAGAGTCTGGAAACGTACATTGTGCAAAACATATGTCCCAGGGGCTTACGGGTCCAACTTTTTCCAACATGGGAAATTGATACTGAATTTAGAGATTTATGGGAAAGTGGCCTATTAAAGGCATCCCATATTTTGATTCAGATGCTCATAGAACATGACAAAAAACTCTTGAACTCAACTAAATCCAAATTACAGGAGTTGAAATCCAAGTTGGATAGTTTTGACCAGGTACATCTGGTCAAACCCTTCTTGGACTCACTCGCCATTGAACTGGCTAGATTTGAACAGGTAACTATGGACACCAAGCGAAACAAGTTACAAAGGGATATCTCAGACTATGCTCACCACCGTGCATACAGGTGGCAGCATCGAGGTAATAGTCGGAGTGACAGACAGAGATATGGTAGAGAGAGAGGCTCTACCGCACAGGGTCCCCCTCCTGGTTCTCAAAATACCTCCCGTAGCGATTTATATAATCATTTTTTATCGTCGGGCAGCGAAATAGACGAAGAACCAGGAGGGGGGGCAGACGGCGCCCCAAGATCCCTCAGGAGCAGGGACCGATGGGGCTACAAACGCCTGACAGGGAGGAAAGAACGGGGGACACGCATGCACTCCAAATAATAAACATCTCCTCTCATGTCTTGACACCTCCGGAAATGTCAGTATTAGCCAGGGGCCTCTCCTTTGCACCCACGAGAAACCTGGATAAATTCTCTGTGATTAAAGACATATACTTGTTTTGTAGGAAAATTATTCTAAAGAAATACTTTGGCTCACGGGATGTGAGAACTAATCAAATTTTGTTGGGACCGGAAGATCATGAGGCCCTTCAGTTACTCCAGGATCTGCTAAAAGAACAAGACTTGACAATTGAACAAGAACAAGATTTAACACCATCTCTGGAATTCACCGGGATAATGCATATGGAATCCAGCATGGTAAGAAACAAGAGTGGGCTTAAACGCCCCTCTACTTTTTGTCCTGCTTTAAGATCTGTGCCAGCTGTACAGGTCTTTTTTGATCAGGTAGTGAGGGATGTCATCAGCTTAGGTCCAATGTATGGACACATGAACTTGACTTCAGTGGAACAACAAGCCCTAAAAGGCTTAATGTCAAACTCCACCATAACAATAAAGGAGGCAGATAAAGGAGGTAATGTGGTGGTATGGGACACCACGGAGTACGTTCGGGAAATCAATCGTCAAGTTTATGACACCCGATACTACATGAGACTCTCCAGAAACCCCCTGCAGGAGAACAAGGTGGAGTTAGATTTGATGCTATTGATGGCCAAAGAAGAGGGCATCATAGATACACATGAGCATAAATTTCTTACGGTATCACATCCGGTAATGCCTACCTTTTATGTGTTGCCGAAAATCCACAAAAATTTAACCTCTCCACCTGGTAGGCCCATTGTTTCCGGTATTGGAAGCTTATTGGAGCCTATCTGTACCTTTGTGGACTACTTTCTTCAACCCCATGTCTCCAGTCTTAATTCATACACCAAGGATACTGGTGATCTATTGAGGAAACTGGAGAACACCCAAGTACCCCCAGACACTTGTCTAGTAACGTGTGATGTCGAGTCTTTATACACGATTATTCCCCATCATCTTGCCATCATTGCAGTTCGGCATTTCCTTGATAAGGAATCAAGGGAGTTAGCACCATTGCATAATTTTATTCTGGCTTTGCTAGATTTTATTCTGGGGCACAACATCTTCACGTTCAATGGACAAGTGTTTAGGCAAATCTCGGGGGTGGCGATGGGAGCAAAATGCGCCCCTTCGGTGGCAAACTTGTTCCTTGGGTGGTGGGAGGAAAATACTGTTCTGCTTGAATTTGAGAGGTGCCACCCGGCGGTGCTAGGGTGGCACCGATATATTGATGATGTCTTCCTTCTCTGGCAGGGCTCAGAAGAAACTTGCAGAGAATTCCTTGACAGGTTGAACCAGAACAACTTAAACATCAAGTTGACATATGAGATCTCCCGCAAAGAGGTGACGTTTCTAGACCTGGTGATTGTACTTGAAGAAGATGGCACCATCAACACTAGGCTGTATAGAAAACCCACCTCAGTGAACAGTCTTTTAGACTATGGAAGTGCACACATTCAACATGTAAAAAATGGAATTCCAACTGGCCAATTTCTTAGAGCACGAAGAAACTGCTCTAAGATACAAGATTTTGAGGAGCAATCAGTGGATTTAGCGCAGAGATTCCAGGCTCGAGGCTATCCACGGAGGATAATAGAACGCGCCTACCAGAGAGCGAAGACTACTGAACGTTCGTGCACCCTCTTATCAAAGGAGACCAAACAAAACAAGGTAAAGATACCAACTAAGAATGAACCAGTGAGATTGGTCCTTAATTTCCATAGGCAATGGAATAGGGTCAAAAATATTATTTCGACCCATTGGAACTTACTAAGCACTGACTCCACCCTTCTTCCCATAGTGGGACCTAGGGTGAAGCTCACCGCCAGGCGGGCTCCCAATTTAAGGGACAAGCTCTGTCATAGCCACTACATGCCACCCAAGACGTGGCTGTCTGGGCTATCCGTAAGAGGCAGTGCCCCGTGTGGGAGTTGCTCAATCTGCCGCTTTATGGACAAGACAGATGAGGTGACCAATCTGGAGACGGGACAACAATTTAAAATCTTACAATTTGTTAATTGCAGATCAAGATCGGTGGTATACCAACTGAGATGTGGGTGCCCTATGCTCTACATAGGGGAAACCAAAAATGCCCTAAGAACAAGGATTCAAGCGCATTTATCAAATATTCGGATGGCACATCGGGACACTTTAGCGGGTAAGTTGGTCTCCCCGGTGGCACGGCACTTTTTGAAAATACATGGGGGGGACCTCTCCACCCTAAGGGTAGTGGGCATAGAAAAGGTCTCTTTGGGGCCCCGTGGAGGGAACTTGAAAAAACTGTTACTCCAAAGGGAATTACGTTGGATTTTCCAACTCAGTAGCAGATCCCCATCGGGGATGAATGAAGATTGGTCCTTCTCCCCTTTCCTGGGCTAGGATAGGGGATATAAGGGTTGATCTTTCTTCCCTATTTTAGATCATGGAGTCCCTCTTTCCCTGAAATGGGAAAATCTGGCACCTCTTGAGTGGTTAAGAGCAATATTCTGGCACTCATGTTCGTTACTGGTTGCACTTTCAAATGTAGAAGAGGGAGAAGTATATTCAGCCCTTCTACATTATCACATGGTTTCTGTTGGAGGCACACGCTCCAACCCTAACTTGGTTTAGTGTTATTTATTCACTGCACTTGTCAAATTCCTTTGGGAATCTCGTTGTAAATGTTTAGTAGGTGTGTAAGTAGGATATTAGGTATTGTGGGCACATGGATGGACTATGAGTCCGTCATTTTTTGTAAGTTCTCAAGGGTTAACCTTGATTTTGAGTTTAATTATAATGTAATTAAATAAAAATGTTTTTGATTCACAGACTGGGCACAAGTGCCACTCATCCCTGGGGTGCATAATGGTTCAGGGCGATCAGGACACCGGAACTAGGGAAGCAATTACATGGATTCCAACAGACAAGACTCTTCCCCGCCTTGAGAAAGATCAGCCACTCCCAAGTCATCAAGAAGCTTCATCTGGTCCCCTCCTGGGAGAGCTGTGCTGCTGCATCACACAGCACAGCAATACATAATAAATTCAATATGCATAACTGCTATGCATTTCATTGTTGCCCTGTCCTCTGGGCCAAAAAGGAGTAGCATAAAGAAAAACTAGAGATGGGTACTGTTCCACAAAGATATGCGATATGCAAATAGATCCTCTATGTGTAATTACAAAATTTACTTTAAGATTTAATTAGGAACCAATATTATACTTATTTACCTTATTCACTTTTTTGTCTTTTATTGTTCTGTGCTCTGGGGGGCGATGTGGGCCATGCTTGTGCGCCTGAGGGGGAGTAAGGTGCAGGGGCGCGCGCTGGCCCGCGGGGATGTGGGGTGGGGGGGGGGGTGGTGGGTAGGGAGTTAGGATGGCTAGGATAGATATGGGCATGGTATGCCTGTCATTACCCCTGATTAGAGCGCCGGATTGGTGTACGTTGTTGAAGTATGATTTGAAGGGATGGCTTCCCTCACAGAGATTTATGCGCGCCATTTGATGCGCTTTAATGATACCTGGGAGCGCCAGTGTTGGCGCTATCTATGCAATGGATATGGGCAATATTGAGGGACGGGTTCGCTGGAGTAGGCGTGCCCGCCCCCTGGCACGTATAGATACAGCATCTGATTGGCGCTGCGTCATTTGACGCGTCTCATCGGCTGCAGGGCGCATTAGCACCCACGTGGGTTGAGACAATGGAAGCCGGCGGGGACGAGGTGATGTTACTGCATCTTAGATGCGCCCGCCTGGAGCGCCCTCTTCTCTGCCCCCTCCCTCTCCCCCCCCTCCCCCCCTTCCCGCCCCTCTCCCTAGGAGACACTTTAAAATGGGAAAAGAGAACAACAGAGCCGCACCCAAGGAAGAAGCGGTTGCTCACACCGCGAAGCGCAGGTGGAGCCGCCTCCCGCCCTGTCTGTCCTCCCTGATGACTGATACACGTGGTTTTTCTTCTTTCCCACAGCTGAGTATCTCCCTTACATTTTTTTCAATTGTATCTTGTTTCACTTTCAGTGGTTACTTATCACATACTATAACAGTTTGTTGAATTGCTTGAGTTATTGTCATTTTGTATGATTCTGTGTTAACACTTGTTTGTCTCTTCTGGCTGGTTTATTAGAACCTGGATATGTTTTGCACTATGCACATGACACTTTATAGATAATCTTTGGATGGTAATTTTTTGTAGATATATTTAATGATTGTAATTACATTATTTTGGGGATAAATTTATTTTTTGTGCCGGCACAAACAAATATAAGGGAATATACCCTACTGAGGGTTCAGGCTGTGGCCTTTACTGTTTCAAACCTTTGTAATTACTATGGGTATTATTAGGACAGACGTTTACATTTGACAGGGCAGAGTAGAGGTGTGTTTTTAAATATGTTTTGTGTTGTGCTGTTGTGGTTTTAAATGTCTTGTCATGGTTATTGATTAAATAAATTGTAAATGAATTCAATGTGGTGGTGCTCCTTTATATGACTCTTTGGTCTGGTTGACCACGGAGCCAACTGTTTGTATTGGAGTGAAGAAAGTAAGTGAGTAAGGCAGGGGGATTGTCTGAAGTGGTGAGGGATTCTGAGGGGCAAAGCCAAGTCGAATGTTGTAAATTTTTTCTTTGAAGAATGTAGAAAATTCTTCTGCTGTTATTTGGGAGGTTGGAGGAGGAGGTGGTGGGCGGAGTAAGGAACTGAAAGTGTTGAAGAGTTGTTTGGGATTCCGGGCTTGTGCAGAAATCAGTGAAGAGAAATAAGCTTGCTTAGCAGATGAAAGGGCCATCCTGAGTTCCTGAAGGGCTTGTTTGTAGAATAGAAAGTCATGATTGGCTTTGGTTTTCCTCCATCGCCGTTCAGCAGCTCGAGACAGCTGTTTCAATCTGGTTGTGCTTGCATTTAGCCAGGGTTGGGGGTTTTTGGTGCGGGGACGGCTATAGGTGAGGGGGGCGACAAAGTCCAGAGCTGAGGAGAGAGTATTATGGTAGTGTGATGATGCAGCGTCTATGTCCGTGAATGAGGTCAAGGTCTGAAGAGGTTGAAGTGAGGCAGAAAAGGACTGAAGGTCTAGGTTTCTTAAGTTCCTGCGTTGAGTTGTGGGTTTGTGTGAAGGGGGGTTTGCAGGCATTGGAGACAGGGTCATAGTCAGCAGATTATGGTCAGAGAGGGGGAGCAAAGAGGACGAGAGGTTTGATACAGAGCAGAGGTTAGAGAAGAGGAGGTCAATTGTGTGGCCGTCTTTGTGGGTGGGTGCAGTAGACCATTGCTTGAGGCCGAAAGATGAGGTTAGTGACAGTAGTCTGGTGGCAGCAGGGTTGCTAGTGTCAACAGATATGTTAAAGTCACCCATGATGATTGCAGGGATGTCTGTGGACAGGAAATGAAGGAGCCAGCTGGAAAAGTAGTCGAAGAAAAGAGTAGTTCCAGGAGGGCGATAGATGACAGCGATTTTCAGGTTACAGGGAGAATAAAAACGGACACAGTGAACTTCAAAAGATGAGAAGGATAGAGATGGCAAGGCAGGGAGTGGGTTAAAGGAGCAGAGTTTGGATAGAAGGATGCCGACACCCCCACCCTGTTTGTTGTTGGATCTGGGGGTGTGGCTGAGATGTAGTCCCCCATGTGAGAGGGCAGCGGGTGAAGCTGTGTCTGATGGGGTCAGCCATGTTTCTGTGAACCCCATGAAGGTAAAAGAGTTAGAGAGAAACAGGTTGTGAATATAGGTGAGTTTATTGCGCACTGAGCGTGCATTCCACAGTGCGCAGGTGACAGTTGTGGGAAGGGATGGAGAGTGACTAAGCTGTATCAGATTAGACAGGTTGCGTGTGTATCCCGTTTAACACGATTGTAGACTTTTAGCTTTGATGAAAAATGAATAGTTATGGAGGAGGGGGGGGGGGGGAGTGGGCCTGGATTAGGACTGATGTCTCCGGCGGCAAGTAAGAGTAAAAGGAGAGAGAAGAGATGGTTGTGGCTTTTGAGGGTGGAATAATGTGTCTTGTGCTTGGATATAGAGGTGGTGTATGATTTTGCCAAGGAAAGGAATTCATGAGCAGAGAGGTAGGGGGAGGAGAGCAGAGAGGGGGAGATATATAGGGACTTACCATGAGCAGGGGGATACTGTGAGCCTAGGATTCTGAGGGTAAGAGGAAGCAGTGTGATGAGGTAGAAGGTGATCATTTTAGTTGATGCTGGGCTATTCAGACAAGCAGAATCCGGTGCAAGTAATCAAGCTCAAAGACAGTGCAGGTTTAACAACAAAGAATGCATGTTTTAGGCATCTTCTGTTCCACCTGAATTTAGAAAAAGAAAAGAAAAACTCTTTACGTAACAACTCAATCTGTAATGTGACAGATCCTTTTGAGCTCGAACATGGAGTAGGAGTGGGATGAAAAAGCGTTGTACAAAAAAGCACATTTAAGAACAGTCAAAGCCGGCAAACTATTAAGAACTAATATATAGCCTAATCATACATTTACAGACAGCATTGTATATTCTTCTACCTTCCTATGAGTTTGATTGCATACAATGTATTGTATACACTTTTAAAAAAAAAAACTTTAAATAGAAGGCTTTATACTTTAACCCTTTCACTGTTGTATTTCAATGTTGAACTAATGGTAGATGATACAACTCCCAGGCCCTTATTTAAGAAGGGATAGCGTCAGGTAGTGGCTGGTTAATGACAGGTAGCGACTGGTGAACGCCGGTCACGGCACACAATTACACATTTATCAAGCAGAATCTGTTTAGCGACTGGGATAGCACCATGTAGCGTCTGATTCATCATTTTCACAGCCTCTGCGAACAGCGCCAGCGTTCAGCCTTGCACAGCGCCAGGTATGACCACTCGCTACCTGTCGCTCTCCCATACATTTCAATGGACGATCCTTTTCTTCTCTTTAAACAGGGTTTTTTTTTTTTTACAAAAAATCACAAATAATTCTTTGACCTCTTCTGGCATTGAAAAAGCAGTTTTTTAATATTTTTTTCATTTTTTATATATTTCCTCAGAAATGACATTACAGGTCTGGCATTAAAGTGTTCATGTTACAATGTTGTTACAATGTAATTCCATATGTTTTCGCTTGGTTACTAGTTAATAGATGCTTGAAAACACATTTTAAACACACCGCCTCCTGTGCTATGGGCTTCAAACAAGTATTTTTCAGCGCCAGAGATTTGGGAGGCTGTTTTTTTGCTGAATATGGTGTGAGTCGGTCGCTATGAGCAGTCGCTAACATGCGCTCCCATACAGCGCTGTACTGGTCAAATAGCAACTCCTCACAATGTATTCAGCATAACTGAACAGCGACTGAGTCGCTATAAAGTAGCGACCCACGGCCGAGCACTGCGACTACTAGCCGGCGCTCTGAAAATGCCTGCTACAGACGCTCATCTGTCGCTACCTGCCGCTAATGATGAATCAGCCTCTTAGTGTGCGGGATACACACACCTCCCAGGAGCAGGTGTTTCGGGAGCCACTGGTCTGCTAATAAACATTTTTTGGGGAAAATTTAGGACAAATACTTTTTTTTTAACTTTTTTGTGTCTAAACGCTAAAAAGCTCACTGGCATGCATATTCCAATCCACACCACAATGCACAACGGAGATCACACTGGCTTCACCAAAGCCTCTAGCAGGTCGTCTTTGGACAGACAACCTTTTGGTTATAGGGGTCTGCTTTTTTGGTCAGACACAACAGCAGACTTCATAGCCTGCGGAGGCCTGAAAATTGCTTCTACCATCTATGAAAAAGAAAAAGCCATCTTCCTGGTACATCATTTTCCCAACACCATTCAACTGC
The DNA here is from genome assembly GCA_027917425.1 of Gastrophryne carolinensis. Classification (NCBI taxonomy): domain Eukaryota; kingdom Metazoa; phylum Chordata; class Amphibia; order Anura; family Microhylidae; genus Gastrophryne; species Gastrophryne carolinensis. The sequence continues at coordinate 462,677,514 of CM051235.1, forward strand.
CTACCTATCATATTGACAAAGATTTGCTCATATTATATATGACTATATAGTAGTTTATAGTCTCCATACCGTGCTGTGCCTTGCTTCTATGTTGGAGCCTTACACATACCCACCCATTAAACTCTGATGGAGCACTTTGGGGGTGTTAAGGTTCTTCCTTTTTCTGTGTGATTGGCAATTCCAGGTAGCTGGCTTCAGTATTCTGGTGGCCCATTAAAAAAAATGGTTGGACTCCTGATTGCAGTATCACCTGGCTAACTAGCGATGACACTGAACTTGACAGCTCTCCAAAATAGGGTAATTGGCTCCCACCAACATTTGATTATCACTGAATAAATTACCTCTGCAGGCTAGGTAGGGTGCTATAGTATTGCATTACCTATGGCAGCAATTAGACAAGTCCAACCAAGCTCCTGACCATCCAAGTTCCTTTTCTTCTTATTGTCACCGGCATCCTCTGGTTTGGGTCCAGGCCTGCTTGTCCTACCTTAATCCTTCTGCCACATTTCTTGGTCCCTGATACTTGTCCAGTCCTGGATTCCATGAACTTTTACAATGCTTGTAGTCTTCCATGTCTTGTTTCCTTCCAGTCTTATTACTTTTGTCTGTCATCACTCATTTGCCTGTCTCTACTACAGTGCAGTCAATTGCTGATTCCAGCTTACACTCACCTTTTACTCTGGTTTTTCATAGGTCATTGATCCATAAGTCTCATGGATAGGTGTTTTATCTGTTCTACTGATGTATCTTAATACCCTAGAGCATGAAAGAAAAAACGAATTTCAATCTCTAAGTTTGATAGTAGAGATATGGAAAATCAAATCACTTCAACCTGCAAATTGGCCTGTTTAAAGGTTCTAGGTTTCCAGTGGATATCTATTCAGTTCTCCCTTTATCATCTGATCTTTGCTGGATATGCAGTTCTGCCCCCCATATTAGGAGTTCTTTGAAAGCTCTAACACGTCTGAAACACTGGGTTCTTCAGTTAATTTAATGATACAACATCTAATAACAGGATTACAGTTTGCCTGATAAGATTGCTTTTACTCTACTAGTGTAGTTATCTTATTTGTGAATCTTTACTGTAAAAATGTTATACAGCCTTTGATGACTACATTAGACATTGTTTGGTTGTTACATTTCTTTATATATGATGATTAAGTGAGGTTAAACCTGACCATTCCATAATAAATCAACTCCTTCATGCTGCTATCCAGCTGACAGGTATCATCTGAAAGGTTTAAGACAAATCTAAATCTTTGTCTAGACTAAAGTGCTTTGTCTGAACAAAGCTTACTTGGCTGCCCACTTAACTGCTGAATGGGACCTCAGAATGTGGAAGCACTGCTCCCAGCGAGTGAGCCAGTAAGGTAAGCTTATTTTTTATTTTAAATCCCCCAATCCATGAGGCCATCCTTGGAGCTACAGGAAAGATTCTGGTTTTAGATTTACTGTAAATGTCCTATTTTGATCGTTCAGCACTGAAAGCAGTGGAGAAAAAACACAGCTGTCTTACAGGTGTTAAGCAGGAGATCAAACTGACATTCCATCAAGAGTTGAAACCACTATTGGCATAATCTGAGCATTGCTTATTAATAGGTATTAATAAGTGTGCTGTATTTGCACAGTCAGCTTTATTGCCAAGTTTTGGTCATCTGTCAAAGAGCTGCACAGAAAGAGAATGCAGTTCCAGTCTGCTGGATTTTGACTATCCTAGTGATTGGTCCCGGCCCCGGGGATATACAGATGTAAGATGTCCCCCTGTGTGAAACCCCCCTAGATTGTTGACTTCCATTTCTTTCTGCCGTTCCCATGGAGCATGCGTGGCCACTGATTCAACCAGCACTTTATGCGACACATACTAATGCGTGGCAGGAAGTGTCCTGGCAGCCGCATCCCTGGCTCCCCTGTGGAGTGGCCACTACCATGTGCCCGGCGTATGAGAGCGGGGAGCATGCACAGCTACAGGAAAGCCAGGGATGCGGCCAGGCGAAGACAGAGGACCCACAGCTAGTAGGAGAAGGGAAGATCAAGAGCAACACTAGAAAATATTTTACAGAAAGAGCAGTAGATGCTTGGAACAAACTTAACAAACTTCCAGCAGATGAAGTTGAAAAATTGACAGTAAGTGAATTTAAACTTGTCTGGGATAAGCAGATATATACCCTAAGATAAAGAGCACATGCAGTATACTCATTAGGGCAGACTAGAATTCTTAGGATACACAGGGGATCAAGCAGCATTTAGGTGATCGCCATAGCTAGTGCTAATAGGCCAGTAAACTGTGCATGTGCGCAGTTTGGGATGCTGACAAAAGGGGTTCACCATGTTTGAAGTGGAATGTCAGGTATTAGGAATACCCAGCAGCAGAACAGATCTATATATTTAATAAACTTAAATCTGAAGTCTACAGTTAAATTAATCCAAACCCATTTCATTTTGTGGATGAATTTGATGGATAATAATGGATATAATGAAAAATATCAATAGATTGATTGGAGTAGTAATATAGTACCAATATGGTAAAATAAGGTAATAGGCAAATAGGCAAATTAAAAAAAAACAAAGAGTTTTGTTTCCAGAACTCTTTAGTAAGGTTGTTTCAATTACCCAAACCAGATCTCCACTGGTGGACGCATAACGTTGTACAGATCAGCTTCCTGTAACTTCATAATAACATTTCTTTTTGCCTGATTTTCTTTTCCCCGAGTCATACGCCTGGCTTCTATCCTCCTTGTAGAAGATTACAATTGCAATGAAATTGTCTTGCTCATCACTGCCTTGTAGATTTACTTGAGTGCATTGCTTTAACAATCAGACTGTTTCACGTATAGAAACTCAGCAGTAATTGCTCCTGACATTACAGAAACTGTTACAGTCTCAAATTTCTGTTTTTACGTATTTTTGCAACAATGGAAATCAATGCAGCAAAGAGAAAATCATTTGTCATGTATATCCTAAATAATAGCAAAATTGACACATTTTTAAACCAGAGTATTGAAAAGATTTGTATTGATTTTGGGACAAATAAGCCACTTTTGGATGCTGGTTTATGGAAATATCTTGTGGCTTGCCAAGTAAGCACTTATCTCCCTGCATTTCCATGCAGCCTTCTACAGTCTGAAACATCTGTTTCTTTAAACAGAATAAAAGATGTACATAAAGAGAAGGGTGTTAAAAATTCCTTATGTTGCAACTTTAAATTCAAAAGTCAAAGCATTGGCTATGAGGGTGTGAATTATGACAGGGGCAAAGTTATAATCAAGGCTTCTGAGTGTACAGAGAGCCCATGTGCTGATGAAAAAAACTCTCTATTCAGCACTCCATTTTCCCCTGGAAACAAACATTCTTCACTCTCTTCCTGGTAAACGTGTGTATTCATTTAGGTTTTTACATCAATGCTGATATTTTATATGGGGGCTCATGACACAGATAATTATCATCATACTGTGATGGTGGAGGTAAAGGTGATCTAATCAGGATCCTGGTTTTCATAGTCCTTTAAAGTATGGAGTACATGCTAAGGTGTCATGACTTCCCTCAAAACGCATCATGGCCTACATGGTCCCATCCTTATTTAAAGTGGTCCAATACCCAGAATTTTGACTATGCTGTGTTTTGGACCTTGCTCCTGATCGGGGTGCCCCGCTACTGTGTGAAACCCCCCAGGTCGCTGAAACAAACTCACTTCTTCCCGGTCTTTCAGCACATGCACGGCCACTCGTTCAATCAGCGTGCTTAGAGCCGCTGATGTCATGTCGTGCAAGGCTTTGTCTAAGGCCAGCGGTTCTAAACGCTCTGATACCCGCACCCTCTAATAGGGAGCGTGCCTGCGCCAGCCAGTCACAAATGCCCGGCACTGCCGCGTGCCCTGCTAGAGGGATAGCAGGGAAGCGGCCTGTGCATGCGCCGTTGGACCGGAAAACAAGGTAAGTATATGGGGCGACCTAGGGAGTTTCACACAGCAGCAGGGCATCCCAAATTTGGATGCTCCGGGGGAGTGAATTGATTGGCATGGGAATTTTATAGATTCCCGGGCCGAACACGGTGGGTTTTGGTCCACTTTAACTCTTTGGTGAAAGACTTTTCCCTACTATCTGGCTATAAGAGGTGTTACAAATGCAAAATTCTTCAGGGCAAACTTTCCATGACAGCCGGGGCTTAGAGCAATAATTCTCACATTGCAGACAGCTGTGGGTCAGCTGTAAGCTCTTTGCATTTTAATAGCAGACAGGATGCTGCTCTTGTTACAATATTCATTGATTCACTGTCATGCACCTATGCATTTACGCACATTTTTTGGGCTGCAGTCAGGCTTCCTCCTGGTTTATGATTGTCAAAATTTGAAGCACATTGGGTAAGGTGGAAATTTGCGTACAAGAGCTCGCAAATGCGGAACTTGCGTTTGAAGTTGTGTTTAAAGGACAGAAAAGCAGGCGCAAATGTGTCGATTTCCGGAATGAATTTCCTCCAGCACAAAGCTGGAGTAAACTGCCGACTTCACCGGCTAACGGGCTTATTTCATTCCTAAAACAAATGTCGGCAGCATCTGGCATGTTTTTTCAGCAATGAAAGTGTCAGCTGAAACTGGGTTGAAAATGGTTAAAAGTTGTCAAAGTTGACAAATCTCAAAGTTTTAATGATAAAAATAGCAAAAACATTGGTAACACGATTATTAAAGTGACTATCCTGGGTTTTGGTTCTTGCTGTGTGAAACCTCCCAGGTCGCCAAAACCAACTCACCTCTGACTGGTCCTACAGCACATGTGTGGCTGCTCGTCCAATCAGCGTGCTCGGATGCACTGACTTCACAATGTCACAGCTCCGGGCGTGCTGACGGCCCCATCCCCCGATACCCTCTAACAGGAAGTGTGCACACGCCGACCATTCACAAATGTCTGGCACAGGCACGCACCCTGCTAGAGGGTTAGCAGGGATGCGGTTGCGGCTCGTGCATGCCCCATTGGACCAAGGGGGGTTTCACACAGCAATGGGGGATCACAATTTTGGATGCACTGGGGTGAAAGAATTGATCGGCCCAGGAATCTTATAGATTCCCAGGCTGTTCGACATGCGTCTTGGTCCACTTTAAGACCTTATACGCAAAACAGGACAGGGAGGGAGGTGTAAAGAGAACATCTATGGCTATACATTTGGAAAAATAACACTAGAGGTGCCTGAAATCAGGACATCCCCAATACAACACAACACTTAAAAATAAGGAGAAAAAAGCACCTATACATAAACAACACCTAAATATTTCTCCCCTTTCTTTACTGCTTCTCATTTGTAATTTTGGTCCTTATTTTAGAAACCTCTGTCATTCTCAGAAAACCAGGTGGTTCCTGACCATCAGACCAGCCAGGAGCTGCTGCAGGGGAAAGACGGTAAATGCCTGTTTTTTATTCTTGTTATATTTTTGGGTTTACTGTCCGTTTTACTATTAATTTGTAAAAATGCTCTACCTCACTGTAAAATCCCCAAAAGTGTAAGAAACAGCACTTCACCAATAGAAGTGTTCCATCGCAAAGTCAAGTGCAGGAATTTGTTTGCGATTTATTGAGTGAGCTTGGCTCTCCAAACTCAAAGTGCCATTTAGCATCATTTTGCAGGGATACACTTTGGATTTGGAGTGCCCTCAGCTTTTTATATTTTGGAACTGTTATTTTTACAGAATGGCGCTGCAAATCACAGTTCATGTTGAATAAGTTTGGACTGGTGCATCTGGCCAGCCTGTGTCAGCGCCTGTTAGACCTGTATACCGATTATAACAGCGCCAATGACCACCACTCTGTGCCAACAAATTTTAGGTGCCGCACACCGTATTTAATCGTTTCTGGCAAGCTGAAAAGATTGGCGCTGTATTTAACAGGCGCTGGACAGCAATTCTTCTTTAAAATTGCAAGAAAACTTGTTGTGTTCCAAAGTTCACATTGGTACACTTTGGTAAGAAAAATGATTTTTAAAGGACAATAAAAAAAATACCATTTTGTGAATACTCACCTGTAAAATGGGTATTGTAAGTATGTCACACACCCCGCTTCAAGAAATTCATAACGTGTGGGTAATACTGACCTGTAGAGGGCGATATGCAGAGATGCCAGGAAAAAAGAGAGCCCCTCCCGGTCCATAAATACCTGGGACCTCCCACTCATTACCCAGTATAAGAACAGCAGTAAGGTAAGGGACCAGGAAGAGCCCAACACAAAGCATAACAACGCAAAGTTCACCATATAAAGGATCCAGAATACAAAAGGGCAGGGTGAAGCGGGGTGTGTGACATAATTACAATACGCATTTTACAGGTGAGTATTCACAAAATGGTATTATTCTAAGTATGTCACACACCCCGCTTCAAGAAATTCATAACGTGTGGGACATCCAACAGCAGTGTCCATAAAGGGCAGGGATCCAAAACAAGGCAACAAGGTACAACTTAAACCACTGCAGCTTGCAGAACTTTGCGGCCAAACACAGCATCCGCTGAGGCCCAAAGATCAACCTTGTAAAACTTGGAAAAAGTGTGAACAGAAGACCCAGTAGCAGCCTTACAAACTTGCTCAACAGAGGCCTGGTGCTGAAAAGCCCAGGACGCCCCAACCGCACGAGTAGAATGAGCAGTAACACGAAAAGGGGGTACCTTCCCTTTGGCAGAATAGGCCCCAACTATGGTCTGACGGATCCATTTACTAATGGAAGACTTGGCAGGCGCCAAGCCTTTTCGGGGCCCGGAGGGCACCACAAAAAAGGCATCTGTCTTACGAAAGGAAGACGTTACCTCCAAATAATACTTCACAACACGAACCACATCCAAAGAATGCAGGGCCCTCTCCTTGTCATTGCTGGGATTAGGACACAGAGAGGGCAGAACAATGTCTTGGTTTAGGTGAAAGGCAGAAACAACCTTAGGAAGGAAATCGGACTTGAAACGAAAAACCACCTTGTCCTGATGTACGGGGCTTGAATGGACAAAGCCGCCAACTCAGAGACACACCTGACCGAAGTGATGGCTACCAAAAAGGCCACCTTCTGCGTAAGTGAAGACAAGGCAATATCATTCAAGGGCTCAAAAGGAGAATCCTGAAGAGCAGAAAGAACCAAATTCAAATCCCAAACAGGGAGCAAAGGTTTTCTAGGAGGCCGCACATGCGTGACTCCCTGGAAAAAAGTCCTAACCAAAGGATGTAGGGCAAATGACCTTTGAAAGAACACCGCCAGGGCAGAAACCTGCCCCTTCAGAGTACTAAGCTGGAGCCCCAGGTCCAGACCATGTTGGCCCTCCAGGGCCAGCTTGCGCACCACTCTGGCCACCAAGGGAAACGGAGGGAACAGATACAGAAACCCCAGATCCCTCCAGTTCAGAGACATGGCATCCACTGCCAGAGCCAGTGGATCCCGTGAGAGAGACACAAATGTCGGAAGTTTGTGATTGTGACGAGAGGCAAAGAGGTCCACCACCGGGGACCCCCACCTGAGACAAATCAAGCGAAACACTTTGGGGCTGAGAGACCATTCCCCCCGGCGAGCTGAGAACCTGCTCAGAGAGTCCGCCTCCGTGTTCTCCGCTCCCGGAATGTAAACTGCTGAAATGCACGGGACATGGGTCCACACCCAGACACTTCCTTGAGGGCACTCCTGCTGCGAGTCCCTCCCTGGTGATTGATGTAGGCGACCGCCGTCCGATTGTCCGACCGGACTTGAACCGGCAATCCTTGCAACTGATGAGTCAAGCGAAACAGAACCATCCTGATGGCCCTCAATTCCAGAACATTGATGGACTCGTGAGCCTCCTGAGGCCCCCACAGTCCCTGAAACTGACGATCCTTCCAGAACCCCCCCACCATCCTGATAGACTGGCATCCGTGGTGACCGTCTCCCAACAAGGGGCCAGAAAGGATCTTCCCCTCTCAAAGGATTGATCGGATCCAGCCACCACTGAAGGGAGCACCGAACTCGGGGGGTCATCAGGAAGGACTGATCCAACGACAGTGGCGACCCGTCCCAGGCCGCCAACAGATGGAGCTGGAGTGTTCTTGTGTGGAACTGAGCAAAGGGAACCACTTCGAAGGAGGCTACCATCAATCCCCCCAGCCTCATCCCCAGTCTGATGGCCGGACGAGGGATAGACAGGAGGAGTCGAACCAACTTCTGAATCAAGAGAACCTTGGACTGAGGAAGAAACACCCTGGCCTGGGAAGTATCCAGGGACATTCCCAGAAAAGACACTAACCTGGACGGAGAAAGGGAGGACTTGGGGTAGTTGATCACCCACCCGAATCTCTCCAGAGTGGACACCACAGTTCTGGTGTCCAATACCGCTTGGCTGAAGGAAGATGCCATAATTAGAAGGTCGTCCAGATAAGGGACAATGCGAATACCCTGGGCTCTGAGGAGAGCCATCACCCCAGCCAGCACCTTGGTGAAAACCCTTGGAGCCGAGGTAAGACCGAAAGGAAGTGCCACAAACTGAAAATGCCGATCCTCCACCACGAACCTGAGAAATCTCTGGTGCGCTGGAAAAATCGGCACATGCCGATAGGCGTCCTTGATGTCTACGGACGTCAGAAAGTCCCCCTGCCGAAGAGAATGGATAGCTGAACGCAGCGTTTCCATGCGAAATTTCCGCGGATAGACGAACCTGTTGAGGATCTTTAGATCCAGAATGGGTCGAACCGAGCCGTCCTTCTTGGGCACCGTGAACAGATTGGAATAAAAGCCCCGACCCCTGTCTGAGGGGGGCACTGGGCAAATAACTGCCATATCCAACAGACTCTTTACTGCCGCCTGGAGCTCCTGCGCGGCCAGAAGGTCCAAAGGCACCCAAGACCTGAGGAATCTGGGAGGGGGCCGGAGCTCGAACTCCAGCTTGTAGCCGGAAGTCACCACTTCCCGGATCCATCTGTCCGAGACCTCCCGGTCCCAGACCTGGGAGAAGTATTGCAGCCGTCCCCCCACCCACATGGGTGAGGGCGCCCCCTCATAGCTGAGCTGGCTTGGCAGCGGGTTTGGGCTTAGAGCCCCAGCTGTATCCTGGGCGGGCGCGTCCTCTGCCCCTGTTCCAGGAATCTCCTCTGGCTGCGGGGAAAACAATTCCTCTGCCAGCTCTAGCCCCACGAAAGGAAGGAGCAAAGGAACCCGCCCCCCGAAAGGGACGACGCTGTTTTTTGCGTTGAGGTAACTTACCACCCTTGGCAACTGAATCCAACTTCTCACCAAAGAGCCGTAATCCCAAAAGGGAAGAGCGGTCAGCGACTTTTTAGACACAAAATCAGCCGCCCACTGGCGCAACCAAACCGAACGCCGAATAGTCACCAATAGAGCCGACGTTCTGCCACACATCATCAGTGTGTCATCCAAGGCGGCTAGTACAAATGACAAAAACAATTCACACCTTTTAAGGCCAAGGAACTTGTCACTATCCGGATCTAAACCGGAAGAAGTTAACAGGTCCCTGACCACCGACCTGGTAGCCACCACCAGCAGCGCTGAAGCACAAACCGGCCTCATGGCTGACCCAACACTGGCAAAACCATGACAAGCCATTTGGTCAATGCGTTTATCCTCACCATCTTTAAGCGTGGAGCAATCAGGAGAATTTAAAACAGTAGTGTTGGATAAACCCAGAATCTGTGCATCCACCTTGGGAGGGGACGCCCAACGCTTAACCATATCCAAGGGAAAGGGATATTTTTTGCCCCAACCCTGAGGGACACCTGGGAGCCAGGCAGGCCTCTCCCATTCCTTAGCAATTATCCCATCAAAATGCTTTTGGTTAGGAAATTCCAAGCGCTGCCTGGATTCTTCGAAAAATTCCCCCTTTTGCTGTGGAACCACCTCAGGAGGAGAAATAGCCAAAACCTCAAACATCTGAGCCAGAACATTAGGAGTATCCGAAGACCTCCCCAAGCCCCGCTCGGTATCAGCACCCACAAACTGCTGATCGTCTGAATTATCTGATTCTTCATATACCTCCCCTTCCTCAAGTTGGGAGTAATCAGACCAGTCCAGATTATCAAGATCATCCAAGTCGGCCGCCGGTGAAGACGGCGACAAGTGCTTTCTCTTAGCCGGAGCCTTTCTGGTGACCGTGCTGGAGAATAATTTTTCAAGATTGGCCAATGGGGCACACATCTCCGATTGCAACTGCCCGCCCATGACAACGTCAGACTGGGCACGGATCAAACTGGGAGGGTGGGGAGGAGAGACCGGCGGCGCTGAACCAGACGCCTGGGGTCCGGACTGCCGCATAATAGTCTGCTGTGCGCATGGTATACACAGATATACATCATCGCCAGTAAGGGATGCCCCACACCCCATACACTTCCGGGATTGCCCCGAGGGGAGTCCGAGCCCAGTATCCGGGGATGCCTCCATAAGGTGAACTTATAGTTGGTCGCAATGACCGAGGGAATTACGCATATAAGCAACCCGGGATGCCCCTTTAATGTCCCAAGTGGGAGGATTTGCAATAAGCCAATTAAGAACCCAGGGACCCTAGGACCGGGAGAAACCCCCTAACACCACTGTAGGTTATATCTGAAAGACATAATAAAAAAGGCTAATAAGAAAAGCGGAGTATAAAATATATATATATATGACATAAAAATATATAATTATAGGTGATGGGACAGAAGTGGGGCCCACCGGGCCACTCACCTGTGTCCTGAAGACAGCTTCCTCTCTCCGTGAGGTAAAGAGCAGCTCTGAGGAGAGAAGGGGGGCGTGGCCAGCTCCTTCTGAGGAAACAGGCACAGAGAAAAGCACCTCAGTGGTGCCTGTGACACAGGGGCGGGCCGCAGCGCTGGAAAGCCCGGCCCCACCCCCAAGAGTGAAAGCGTGAGGGGAGAAGCTCCCCTCCGCCATGACAATGCAAAAAGGCCGGCACTGCAGCCATGTGCGGCCGCGGCGCCGGTCTCAGAAGAGACAGAAGGAGGGGAGAGGGCCGTGGCTTTGGCCCTGATGCCCGGCCCCGCTCCTCGCTCAGAATCCAAGCCGCATCAGCGCCAAATAGAAGGGTGGGGGCCTCGGCTCGCGCCTAAAGCCCGGCCCCGCCCCTTTTACCTCAGGGAGAAAGCCTGCATAAAAATGGCGGCCACAGCGCTGTTTTGACAGAGAAATACACGCTGTTATGAAGTAATAAATAAGTTAATAACTATTGGGAGGATAATTTAATAAATTAATACATTAAAACATTATTAAGAATTAATGATTACAAAATTTGGACCTAACACTGAATAAGGGGCCCTGCTCCTACCCTCCGCTATCCCGCTAGAGAGAGGGGCATTACCCAAAGGGGGGGACCACCCAAAGTGTAAGGCCAAGGGACGGGGCATCCCAAACTGGGGTCACCGTCCCGGATGACCGCCTACCCTCTTATATAGGGTCTCACGGGAGAGCATTTGCTCTTAAGCACCAAGGGTGCTTTTCTACCCTCACCCGGACCGTCAGCCTAGGCTGGGAGGCATGAGGTAACAGAAAAAAAAGATCCAGGCGAAAATAGATAACTAAAGGCCCGGGAGTCATCCCGGCTACCCAAAATCCCCCTGTGCAAGGAGGAGACCACATCTTCTGACTTGCTCGCCGTCTGCAGAGATGAAGACTGGGTAATGAGTGGGAGGTCCCAGGTATTTATGGTCCGGGAGGGGCTCTCTTTTTTCCTGGCATCTCTGCATATCGCCCTCTACAGGTCAGAATTACCCACACGTTATGAATTTCTTGAAGCGGGGTGTGTGACATACTTAGAATATGACATTCGGTGACATTCAAGTCCTGCGTTTACATTAGTGACAAGTCATCAAAGCAAGTCCTGTAAAAATAATGTGTTTAACCCTTTAAATGCCAGCAACAGGAACTTCATATAGCTGCCAATTTCCCCATGTAAAAAAAAGAAAAAAATTAGACCCCTAAACCAGTTCAAAAGGTTTGAGGGGTTGGCAAATCACCTGTGCCAAGCGGGTGACTTGCCATTAACCCCCAGCTCCACTACATGCCTCCCCAAAGCCCAGGGGGGCATAAGAACCCAACCCAAATGGCTCTGTGTGCTTGGAGCCTTCAGGCCAGGGGCCATCCAGGCTGGCCCCTGCGTCCTGATCTACAAGCCTCCATAGCTGCTTGGAAAGGACGTACCCCACACCATTTTTTTTAAATGAACTCTTGATAGTGCAAATAGTTATTGTATTTCATTTGAAAATGTAATCAAGCGCTCTTTTCATTTTGGGGGGGTCATCTGGGAAGGAACAGGGGTTACCAATACACTATTGTACCATTGTAACCAATGTAAAAATGTATTTTATTTAAAACATTTAACAAAGTTTAAAAATGTATTTTGTAAAAAATATTTTTATACAAAATGATTATGAAAGCAAGTAAAAAAAATACAACAAGACATTTTATGTTAAAGCTAAGTTTGTAGGCATATTTCAAATATAAAGGGTTGTTTTTGTTGAAAAACCTAGGAATGGGGCTTTTTTACATGCAACATGATTTTTTTGAAAAACATATTTTTTATTTAAAGAAAAAACTAAAACATGTAAAAATAGCATTTTTTCCACATATTTCACCCAAAAATATTGTGAAGGCCCAAACTCTACTTAAAAGCAAAATATATAATTTTCCTGGGAATCCACGGACATTCCTTCAAAAATCAAATCTAAACATGTATAGAGCAAAATAGTGAAAAATGGCCTGACAACAGAGGGTGACAACATTTCGGGGTAGACTGGGACTTAAAGGGTTAATAGAGATGAGTAGTGTTGAGCGAACCCAAACCCTAAGGTTCGGTCCCCAAACACAAACTTTAACCAGAAGCTTTTAGCTCTCCCCTCACTCAATCACCATGGGCCAGCAGGCAGGTAGACCGGCCAGCACCCAACCCGTTAATACCCGCTCCCAACCAATCAGGAAGAGGAGCACGTGTGGCATAGGTGGGAATGGGCTGCGACAAGGCTGTAGCCAAGCATGAACTACAGCCAGTAAAAGCTACCACACAGCCTGCTCTAGGGTGATGGGGGTTTCTGCTACACAGCATGTTATGGGGTCATCGGCCACACGGCCTGTTATTGGCTGATGGGGGATTCTGCCACACAGCATGTTATGGGTGGACGTGGGGGTCCTGCCACACAGCATGTTATTTGGCAATGGGGGATTCTGACACACAGCCTACTCTGGGGTGATAGGGAATTTTGCCACACAGCATGTTGTAGATGGGGGGTATGTCACATGGCCTATTTTGGGTGATGGGGGGTTCTGCCACACAGTCTGTTATAGGGTTCTTATTGTTTCATAATAAAGTATACATTGTATAATTACCATGTTTTTACCCCCATCTTGGAGCCCTCTGCCCCTTACTACCCCCATTTTACAGCTATTTATACTGACAGAGCTGACATGAGATCATCAGGAGGAAAACAAAAAAAAGCATCACGGAGCTGAGCTGTCAGAAGTCTAGCTGGGGCATTGGATTCTGAGGAGACTAAGGATGAGGACATCACCCAGCACTGGAATGAGGACAGAGGTAAGCTTATTTTCTTTAATTTTTGAGCGAGTTTATTAAAAGTTCAATTCAGACAAACCCGAATTTCTTGGGAAATTCAGCAATTAGCCCAAACCAAGCGTTTAAAAAGTTTTTTCATCTCTAATGTTATTATTAACATTATTTAAGCAAGAAAGAAGCAGTTCAGCAAACCTACAGCGCCACTATAAACCAGCGCAGCTTGGATAAGAGTGATGGTCACCACAGAACGATGCATCAGCTCTGACTGTTTTTTGCTTGTTAAGTCACAGACTGATATATTGTTGCTAAGTGGCATTGACTGGCCCTAACACTTAATAAATGCTCCAAAAAACAGCTGCAAGTATCCAAAAGAAATTGAAGAGGCATTGCCAATGTTGAATTGAGCCTCTCTGAGCCCTTTGGATAAACTCCTAAGACTAGTGTTGCATAAAGCGGACCTTCACTCTGAATAAGAGTCTATCTTATATGTTTCCCACACCCTGTACATACAGATTGTCGACATTAAAAATCATCCTACCTGCATCTACTGCATGTTATGAGCCTTTAAACATCCAAGATGGCGGCTTATGGAAGCCGCCATCTTATCAGGCAGCCTGCAAACAGGAAGTTCCTCCTGACTGTGCTGCTCTGCATTCTGGGACTGCTGACCATTACCTGACCCCAGCTCTGCTCTGTCTGAGCAAAGCACAGCTATAACCCGCCCCCTGTACCTTATCCCACTCTCCTCTCCTCAGTAAGTGTGATGCTTCTGAGTGAAGATGGCGGCGCCCGTATCCTAAATTCCTGAACAGAGTTGCAGCCCAGTGGGGGAAAAAATAATAGGTTAGTGACTAGAGATGAGCGAGTAGTGAAATATTCGAAATTTCGAATTTCGATTCGAATAGACCGCGTTACTCGACTACTCGACCGAATATCGAATCCCATTATAGTCTATGGGAAAAAAATGCTCGACACTTGGAAATCTCAATTCGACCACTTGGAGGTCACCAAGTCCACCCTGAAACATCAGAAAATGATGCCAACACTGCTGGAATGCAACTGGGACAGCAGGGGAAGCATGTCTGGGTGCATATAACGCGCCCAAGTCGCACTATTACGCCACTATCACAGCCTCTCAACAATACACTCCAAACACAATATTACTTCTACGTAAAGTGAGACAAGACAAGGAAACCTTCTTTCCTCTACATTGCCATGGACCCCAAGCCAAACTGTACAAAAAAGAAGAACAAAATTCTGCACCCCTTAAAATCACGTTGCCTAATGACAACCACAGATGGCATAGGCAAGGGGGAAAATAAATAGACCCCACCCCTAATTGTCATCGTGTGTGTGTGTGTGTGTGTGTGTGTGTGTGTGTGTGTGATGTGGTCAGACATGTCCTCTTGTGTCATTGTGTCACCCCAGCAGTAAGGGAAGCTTAAAGGAGGAGGTTTGTTACAGTGTGTCACCCCAGCAGTAAGGGAAGCTTACAGGAGGAGGTTTGTTACAGTGTGTCACCCCAGCAGTAAGGGAAGCTTACAGGAGGAGGTTTGTTACAGTGTGTCACCCCAGCAGTCAGGGAAGCTTACAGGAGGAGGTTTGTTACAGTGTGTCACCCCAGCAGTAAGGGAAGCTTAGAGCTGAGACCTCTTAAAAATTGTGTGGAGGCCCAAGATCTGAGACCTCTTAAAAATTGTGTGGAGGCCCAAGAGCTGAGACCTCTCAAACATTGTGTGGAGTCCCACGAGCTGAGACCTCTTAAACATTGTGTGGAGGCCCAAGAGCTGAGACCTTTTAAAAATTGTGTGGAGGCCCAAGAGCTGAGACCTTTTAAAAATTGTGTGGAGGCCCAAGAGCTGAGACCTTTTAAAAATTGTGTGGAGGCCCAAGAGCTGAGACCTCTCAAACATTGTGTGGAGGCCCAAGAGCTGAGACCTTTTAAAAATTGTGTGGAGGCCCTAGAGCTGAGACCTCTCAAACATTGTGTGGAGGCCCAAGAGCTGAGACCTTTTAAAAATTGTGTGGAGGCCCAAGAGCTGAGACCTTTTAAAAATTGTGTGGAGGCCCAAGAGCTGAGACCTTTTAAAAATTGTGTGGAGGCCCAAGAGCTGAGACCTTTTAAAAATTGTGTGGAGGCCCAAGAGCTGAGACCTCTCAAACATTGTGTGGAGGCCCAAGAGCTGAGACCTTTTAAAAATTGTGTGGAGGCCCTAGAGCTGAGACCTCTCAAACATTGTGTGGAGGCCCAAGAGCTGAGACCTTTTAAAAATTGTGTGGAGGCCCAAGAGCTGAGACCTCTCAAACATTGTGTGGAGTCCCACGAGCTGAGACCTCTTAAACATTGTGTGGAGGCCCAAGAGCTGAGACCTTTTAAAAATTGTGTGGAGGCCCAAGAGCTGAGACCTTTTAAAAATTGTGTGGAGGCCCAAGAGCTGAGACCTCTCAAACATTGTGTGGAGGCCCAAGAGCTGAGACCTTTTAAAAATTGTGTGGAGGCCCTAGAGCTGAGACCTTTTAAAAATTGTGTGGAGGCCCAAGAGCTGAGACCTCTCAAACATTGTGTGGAGTCCCACGAGCTGAGACCTCTTAAACATTGTGTGGAGGCCCAAGAGCTGAGACCTTTTAAAAATTGTGTGGAGGCCCAAGAGCTGAGACCTTTTAAAAATTGTGTGGAGGCCCAAGAGCTGAGACCTTTTAAAAATTGTGTGGAGGCCCAAGAGCTGAGACCTCTCAAACATTGTGTGGAGGCCCAAGAGCTGAGACCTTTTAAAAATTGTGTGGAGGCCCTAGAGCTGAGACCTCTCAAACATTGTGTGGAGGCCCAAGAGCTGAGACCTTTTAAAAATTGTGTGGAGGCCCAAGAGCTGAGACCTTTTAAAAATTGTGTGGAGGCCCAAGAGCTGAGACCTCTCAAACATTGTGTGGAGGCCCAAGAGCTGAGACCTTTTAAAAATTGTGTGGAGGCCCAAGAGCTGAGACCTCTCAAACATTGTGTGGAGGCCCAAGAGCTGAGACCTTTTAAAAATTGTGTGGAGGCCCTAGAGCTGAGACCTCTCAAACATTGTGTGGAGGCCCAAGAGCTGAGACCTTTTAAAAATTGTGTGGAGGCCCTAGAGCTGAGACCTCTCAAACATTGTGTGGAGGCCCAAGAGCTGAGACCTTTTAAAAATTGTGTGGAGGCCCAAGAGCTGAGACCTTTTAAAAATTGTGTGGAGGCCCAAGAGCTGAGACCTCTCAAACATTGTGTGGAGGCCCAAGAGCTGAGACCTTTTAAAAATTGTGTGGAGGCCCTAGAGCTGAGACCTCTCAAACATTGTGTGGAGGCCCAAGAGCTGAGACCTCTCAAACATTGTGTGGAGGCCCAAGAGCTGAGCACTTATTAGTGCTGCAGCTACGGCTGCTTTAGTGAGGGGTAGCTGCTGCTGCTGGAATAGGGACAGAAAGACTTCAGTGGTGTATTACCACCTATATACAAAACTATATACACTCTGCTCAAAACGGCTGCTTTAGTGAGGGGTAGCTGCTGATGCTGGAATAGGGACAGAAAGACTTCAGCGGTGTATTAGCACCTATATACAAAACTATATTTTGCACTACTGTTTTGTGTCCTCTGTGCCAACAAAACACTGTTTTATACACGGTGCGTATAGGCACCATTTCACCTTCTGGCAGTATACGGCTGTATAGCCAGGTGTTCTTCTTAAAAATATTTTTATATTTGGCATAACGCGTGGCCAAAAAAGTAAAACGTCTGAAATGCGGAGGGCTAGCGCAAAGGGACGTGGACGAGGACGGGGGCGCAGAAATGCTGGTGGGGGCACAAACCGCGTTGAAGCCAGTGGGGATACAATGCGTGCTGGTGAGGGGCAGCCAGCATTACGCTCATCCAGCTTCCCTGCCTTTATGGGACAGTTATGCGGGGGGCGGGGTACACCTCTGTTAAGGCCTGAGCAGCGTGAACAGGTGGTGCAATGGATGGCCGATAACGCTTCCAGTCACTTGTCCACCACCCAGTCATCCACACAGTCTCACTCTGACCCTCCTTCCTCCCAACCTGGCCAACAGAGTCAGCCCAACCTTGACCCCTCCCAGGACCTCTTTTCGGGTCCTTTTCCAGATGTGCTGCAAGAATCCCAGGAGCTAGCAGAGGAATTTGTTTGTAGTGATGCCCAAACACTTGAGTATCCGCCATCTGCTAGTGATGTGGACCCGGAACCAGCATCTGCTATCATGAGCGATGATGATGAGACGCAGTTGCCATCAAGGGAGGCTGTTGGAATGTCCAGTGGGCAGGAGGAGGAGCAGAGAGAGGAAGTGGAAGAGGAGGTGGTGGACGACGAAATGACCGACCCCACTTGGACAGGGGTGATGTCCAGCGGGGAAAGCAGTGGAGATGCGGTCTGCGCATCACCGAATAAGGCAGCAAGAGGCAGAGGACAGTCCAGAGGCAGAGGACAGTCCAGACAGAGAAGGCAGGCCACAGCCAGCAGGGCCGAAGCTCTTCCCGGCAGCAGGCAGTCGCGCGAAGCTCCCCCATCGAGGCCTCGTACTTCTGTGGTGTGGAGATTTTTTAACGTTTGCGCGGATGACAAACTGAGCGCGGTTTGCGCAATCTGCCACTCAAAACTGAGTAGGGGCTCTGAGAAGAGCAATCTGACCACCTCAGGCATGCGCCGTCACTTGGAATTCAAGCACTGGGCTGAGTGGGAGAGAGCAAACGCAATACAACCTGCGCCCCGTCTTGCTGCCACTGCCTCTTCCCCTTTGTTGTGTGCTGCCACTGCGGTCCAGACCTCCAGCCAGGACACCTCCACATCTGCCTCTGCCTCGGCTACTTTGGGGCCTTCTCCTTCAGCCCCACCTTCCCCCGCATCTTCGTCTGCACCTTCCATCTCCTCGTCCCATCAACTGTCCATCTCGCAGGCGTTCAACCGCAGGCGGAAGTACGCCTCCAGTCACCCCCAAGCCCAAGCCTTAACCTGCCTCATCTCCAAACTGCTGGCCCTGGAGATGTTGCCGTTTAGGCTTGTGGAGACGCAGGCCTTCCGCGACCTGATGGCGGCTGCCGCACCTCGCTATTCCGTCCCTAGCCGCCACTATTTTTCCCGGTGTGGCGTCCCCGCCCTGCACCAGCACGTGTCGCGTAACATCAGGCGGACCCTGAGGTACGCAGTCAGCGCAAAGGTCCACTTGACCACCGACTCGTGGACAAGCGCTTGCGGCCAAGGACGCTACATCTCTTTGACGGCACACTGGGTGAATGTTGTGGAAGCGGGGACGGGGTCGCAAACAGGGACGGCCTACATACCACCCCCGCCCAAGATTGCCAGCACAGGTTCTGATAGACCCCCCTCCTCTTCCTCCTCATCCTCCTCCTCCTCCTCCTCCTCCTCCTCATCCTCCTCCTCCTCATCCTCCTCCTCCTCATCCTCCTCCTCCTCCTCCTCCTCCTCCTCCTCCTCCTCCTCCTCCTCCTCCTCATCCTCCTCCTCCTCCTCCTCCTCCTCATCCTCCTCCTCCTCCTCCTCCTCCTCCTCCTCTGCCTTAACATCGCCCTCAGCCCCTAGCTGGAAGCGTTGCAGCACTGGCACGGGGAGACGTCAGCAGGCGGTGCTTAAGCTCATCAGCTTGGGCGACAGGAAGCACAGCGCCGCAGAGGTGAGGCACGCCATATTGCAGCAGACAGAGATGTGGCTGTCGCCGCTGCAGCTAGGACCAGGCATGGTCGTGTGCGATAACGGCCGTAACCTGGTGGCGGCTCTGGAGCTTGCAGAACTCAATCACGTACCATGCCTGGCCCACGTTTTTAATTTGGTAGTACAAAAGTTTCTAAAGACTTACCCCAACCTGGCAGAGCTACTGGTCAAAGTGCGGCGCTTGTGCGCTCACTTTGGGAAGTCAACTGTAGCTGCTGCTAGCTTAAAAAAAAATCCAGCAACGCCTCCATTTGCCTCAACATCGGCTGTTGTGCGACCTGCCCACTCGCTGGAATTCCACCTATTGCATGTTGGCCAGGGTGTGTGAGCAGCAGAAAGCATTGATGGAGTACCAGATGATGCATCCACGCGTGCCTCCAACTCAGCTCCCTCAGTTTGCCAACCACGAGTGGCCATGGATGGCAGACATATGCGATGTATTGCGTATCTTTGAGGAGTCCACTAAGAAGGTCAGCAGCGAGGACGCTATAGTGAGCGTAACCATCCCGCTCCTAGGCGTCCTTAAAGAATCGCTCATCGCAATAAGGGAGAACGCATTGCACACAGAGGAGATGGGGGTAGGAGGAGACGCAACGCAGGTAGACAGTCAGACCACACTTTTGTCTGCTGCTCGGTGGCAGTTGCAGGAGGAGGATGAGGAGGAGGAGGACAACGTGGAGGTGGCTGTGGAAGAGGATGCTGGCGGCGAGGGTAGCAGTCAGGCTGTGTGCGTCCCATTGGTTCAGCGCGGATGGGGCGGAGAGGAGGAGGAAGAGGAGGAAATGGAAAATGATCCTTCTGGTGGGGGCAGTGAGGTCATGCCTACTCAGAGTCTGGCACACATGGCTGACTTCATGCTGGGCTGCTTTTCCCGGGACATACGTGTTGTCCGGATATTGGAGAACAAACTATACTGGGTCTTCGCACTCCTGGACCCCCGGTATAAAGATAACTTCTCCTCTTTTATTCCGGTAGAGGAGAGGACGAATCGATTACTGGAATACCAGAGGGAACTCTTGCAGAACATGATGCAGATTTTCCCACCCAGCATCGCTGGCGGCAGAGAGGAGAGTGTCTCCCAGAGTCTGACAACATCGATCAGGCCCACAGCCACCAGGGGAACACTCTCCAAGGTGTGGGACACGTTCATGTCACCCCCTCGTGCAACTTCCATCACTGCGGGGCCCGCTATCAGCAGGAGGGACAAGTATCGGCGGATGTTGCGGGACTACCTGGCAGACCACACCCCTGTCCTCCCCGATCCCTCGGCGACCTACACTTACTGGGTCTCCAAGTTGGACACGTGGCTGGAACTGTCCCTGTACGCCTTGGAGGTGCTTGCCTGCCCTGCCGCCAGCGTGCTATCAGAAAGGGTGTGTTCAGCGCAGCCGGGGGCATTATAACCGATAAGCGCAGCCGCCTGTCAACCGACAGTGCCGACAGGCTGACGCTAATCAAAATGAACAGCAAGTGGATTGACCCGGACTTTGCTTGTACAACAGTGGAAAGCAGCCAAGAGTGAAGTGCCATCTGTATGAAGTGCCATTTCCTCCTCCTCCTCCTCCTCCTCCTCCTCCTTAACCGCCGTAGAATTGCTGTATTAATGAAAAAAATTATGGCTCACCTCTTAGGCTTAATACAATCAATTTTTAAGAGGTCTCAACTCTTGGGCCTCCACACAATTTTTAAAAGGTCTCAGCTCTTGGGCCTCCACACAATGTTTGAGAGGTCTCAGCTCTTGGGCCTCCACACAATTTTTAAAAGGTCTCAGCTCTTGGGCCTCCACACAATTTTTAAGAGGTCTCAGCTCGTGGGCCTCCACACAATTTTTAAAAGGTCTCAGCTCTTGGGCCTCCACACAATGTTTGAGAGGTCTCAGCTCTTGGGCCTCCACACAATTTTTAAAAGGTCTCAGCTCTTGGGCCTCCACACAATTTTTAAAACATAGCAGCCCTAATAAGGGCTCTTAAGGACTGTCTTGTCTTCTGGTAGCTGGTATATATGGTGGTAAAAGGTATATTCTGAGCTTCTGGGGCCCTGCCTGACTAAATAGAAAATGAGCTATATACTGTTCAGCGTAGCAGCCCTAATAAGGGCTCTTAAGGACTGTCTTGTCTTCTGGTAGCTGGTATATATGGTGGTAAAAGGTATATTCTGAGCTTCTGGGGCCCTGCCTGACTAAATAGAAAATGAGCTATATACTGTTCAACATAGCAGCACTAATAAGGGATTAAGGACTGTCTTGTCTTCTGGTAGCTGGTATATATGGCGGTAAAAGGTATATTCTGAGCTTCTGGGGCCCTGCCTGACTACATAGAAAATGAGCTATATACTGTTCAGCGTAGCAGCCCTAATAAGGGCTCTTAAGGACTGTCTTGTCTTCTGGTAGCTGGTATATATGGTGGTAAAAGGTATATTCTGAGCTTCTGGGGCCCTGCCTGACTAAATAGAAAATGAGCTATATACTGTTCAGCGTAGCAGCCCTAATAAGGGCTATTAAGGACTGTCTTGTCTTCTGGTAGCTGGTATATATGGTGGTAAAAGGTATATTCTGAGCTTCTGGGGCCCTGCCTGACTAAATAGAAAATGAGCTATATACTGTTCAACATAGCAGCACTAATAAGGGATTAAGGACTGTCTTGTCTTCTGGTAGCTGGTATATATGGTGGTAAAAGGTATATTCTGAGCTTCTGGGGCCCTGCCTGACTAAATAGAAAATGAGCTATATACTGTTCAACATAGCAGCACTAATAAGGGATTAAGGACTGTCTTGTCTTCTGGTAGCTGGTATATATGGTGGTAAAAGGTATATTCTGAGCTTCTGGGGCCCTGCCTGACTAAATAGAAAATGAGCTATATACTGTTCAGCGTAGCAGCCCTAATAAGGGCTATTAAGGACTGTCTTGTCTTCTGGTAGCTGGTATATATGGTGGTAAAAGGTATATTCTGAGCTTCTGGGGCCCTGCCTGACTAAATAGAAAATGAGCTATATACTGTTCAACATAGCAGCACTAATAAGGGATTAAGGACTGTCTTGTCTTCTGGTAGCTGGTATATATGGTGGTAAAAGGTATATTCTGAGCTTCTGGGGCCCTGCCTGACTAAATAGAAAATGAGCTATATACTGTTCAGCGTAGCAGCCCTAATAAGGGCTATTAATGACTGTCTTGTCTTCTGGTAGCTGGTATATATGGTGGTAAAAGGTATATTCTGAGCTTCTGGGGCCCTGCCTGACTAAATAGAAAATGAGCTATATACTGTTTAACATAGCAGCACTAATAAGGGATTAAGGACTGTCTTGTCTTCTGGTAGCTGGTATATATGGTGGTAAAAGGTATATTCTGAGCTTCTGGGGTCCTGCCTGACTAAATAGAAAATGAGCTATATACTGTTCAACATAGCAGCACTAATAAGGGATTAAGGACTGTCTTGTCTTCTGGTAGCTGGTATATATGGTGGTAAAAGGTATATTCTGAGCTTCTGGGGCCCTGCCTGACTAAATAGAAAATGAGCTATATACTGTTCAGCGTAGCAGCCCTAATAAGGGCTATTAAGGACTGTCTTGTCTTCTGGTAGCTGGTATATATGGTGGTAAAAGGTATATTCTGAGCTTCTGGGGCCCTGCCTGACTAAATAGAAAATGAGCTATATACTGTTCAGCGTAGCAGCCCTAATAAGGGCTCTTAAGGACTGTCTTGTCTTCTGGTAGCTGGTATATATGGTGGTAAAAGGTATATTCTGAGCTTCTGGGGCCCTGCCTGACTAAATAGAAAATGAGCTATATACTGTTCAGCGTAGCAGCCCTAATAAGGGCTATTAAGGACTGTCTTGTCTTCTGGTAGCTGGTATATATGGTGGTAAAAGGTATATTCTGAGCTTCTGGGGCCCTGCCTGACTAAATAGAAAATGAGCTATATACTGTTCAGCGTAGCAGCCCTAATAAGGGCTATTAAGGACTGTCTTGTCTTCTGGTACCTGGTATATATGGTGGTAAAAGGTATATTTTGAGCTTCTGGGGCCCTGCCTGACTAAATAGAAAATGAGCTATATACTGTTCAACATAGCAGCACTAATAAGGGATTAAGGACTGTCTTGTCTTCTGGTAGCTGGTATATATGGTGGTAAAAGGTATATTCTGAGCTTCTGGGGCCCTGCCTGACTAAATAGAAAATGAGCTATATACTGTTCAGCGTAGCAGCCCTAATAAGGGCTATTAAGGACTGTCTTGTCTTCTGGTAGCTGGTATATATGGTGGTAAAAGGTATATTCTGAGCTTCTGGGGCCCTGCCTGACTAAATAGAAAATGAGCTATATACTGTTCAGCGTAGCAGCCCTAATAAGGGATTAAGGACTGTCTTGTCTTCTGGTAGCTGGTATATATGGTGGTAAAAGGTATATTCTGAGCTTCTGGGGCCCTGCCTGACTAAATAGAAAATGAGCTATATACTGTTCAGCGTAGCAGCCCTAATAAGGGCTATTAAGGACTGTCTTGTCTTCTGGTAGCTGGTATATATGGTGGTAAAAGGTATATTCTGAGCTTCTGGGGCCCTGCCTGACTAAATAGAAAATGAGCTATATACTGTTCAGCGTAGCAGCCCTAATAAGGGCTATTAAGGACTGTCTTGTCTTCTGGTAGCTGGTATATATGGTGGTAAAAGGTATATTCTGAGCTTCTGGGGCCCTGCCTGACTAAATAGAAAATGAGCTATATACTGTTCAGCGTAGCAGCCCTAATAAGGGCTCTTAAGGACTGTCTTGTCTTCTGGTAGCTGGTATATATGGTGGTAAAAGGTATATTCTGAGCTTCTGGGGCCCTGCCTGACTAAATAGAAAATGAGCTATATACTGTTCAGCGTAGCAGCCCTAATAAGGGCTCTTAAGGACTGTCTTGTCTTCTGGTAGCTGGTATATATGGTGGTAAAAGGTATATTCTGAGCTTCTGGGGCCCTGCCTGACTAAATAGAAAATGAGCTATATACTGTTCAGCGTAGCAGCCCTAATAAGGGCTCTTAAGGACTGTCTTGTCTTCTGGTAGCTGGTATATATGGTGGTAAAAGGTATATTCTGAGCTTCTGGGGCCCTGCCTGACTAAATAGAAAATGAGCTATATACTGTTCAACATAGCAGCACTAATAAGGGATTAAGGACTGTCTTGTCTTCTGGTAGCTGGTATATATGGTGGTAAAAGGTATATTCTGAGCTTCTGGGGCCCTGCCTGACTAAATAGAAAATGAGCTATATACTGTTCAGCGTAGCAGCCCTAATAAGGGCTATTAAGGACTGTCTTGTCTTCTGGTAGCTGGTATATATGGTGGTAAAAGGTATATTCTGAGCTTCTGGGGCCCTGCCTGACTAAATAGAAAATGAGCTATATACTGTTCAACATAGCAGCACTAATAAGGGATTAAGGACTGTCTTGTCTTCTGGTAGCTGGTATATATGGTGGTAAAAGGTATATTCTGAGCTTCTGGGGCCCTGCCTGACTAAATAGAAAATGAGCTATATACTGTTCAGCGTAGCAGCCCTAATAAGGGCTATTAAGGACTGTCTTGTCTTCTGGTAGCTGGTATATATGGTGGTAAAAGGTATATTCTGAGCTTCTGGGGCCCTGCCTGACTAAATAGAAAATGAGCTATATACTGTTCAGCGTAGCAGCCCTAATAAGGGCTCTTAAGGACTGTCTTGTCTTCTGGTAGCTGGTATATATGGTGGTAAAAGGTATATTCTGAGCTTCTGGGGCCCTGCCTGACTAAATAGAAAATGAGCTATATACTGTTCAACATAGCAGCACTAATAAGGGATTAAGGACTGTCTTGTCTTCTGGTAGCTGGTATATATGGTGGTAAAAGGTATATTCTGAGCTTCTGGGGCCCTGCCTGACTAAATAGAAAATGAGCTATATACTGTTCAGCGTAGCAGCCCTAATAAGGGCTATTAAGGACTGTCTTGTCTTCTGGTAGCTGGTATATATGGTGGTAAAAGGTATATTCTGAGCTTCTGGGGCCCTGCCTGACTAAATAGAAAATGAGCTATATACTGTTCAGCGTAGCAGCCCTAATAAGGGATTAAGGACTGTCTTGTCTTCTGGTAGCTGGTATATATGGTGGTAAAAGGTATATTCTGAGCTTCTGGGGCCCTGCCTGACTAAATAGAAAATGAGCTATATACTGTTCAGCGTAGCAGCCCTAATAAGGGCTATTAAGGACTGTCTTGTCTTCTGGTAGCTGGTATATATGGTGGTATAAGGTATATTCTGAGCTTCTGGGGCCCTGCCTGACTAAATAGAAAATGAGCTATATACTGTTCAGCGTAGCAGCCCTAATAAGGGCTCTTAAGGACTGTCTTGTCTTCTGGTAGCTGGTATATATGGTGGTAAAAGGTATATTCTGAGCTTCTGGGGCCCTGCCTGACTAAATAGAAAATGAGCTATATACTGTTCAGCGTAGCAGCCCTAATAAGGGCTATTAAGGACTGTCTTGTCTTCTGGTAGCTGGTATATATGGTGGTAAAAGGTATATTCTGAGCTTCCGGGGCCCTGCCTGACTAAATAGAAAATGAGCTATATACTGTTCAGCGTAGCAGCCCTAATAAGGGCTATTAAGGACTGTCTTGTCTTCTGGTAGCTGGTATATATGGTGGTAAAAGGTATATTCTGAGCTTCTGGGGCCCTGCCTGACTAAATAGAAAATGAGCTATATACTGTTCAGCGTAGCAGCCCTAATAAGGGCTATTAAGGACTGTCTTGTCTTCTGGTAGCTGGTATATATGGTGGTAAAAGGTATATTCTGAGCTTCTGGGGCCCTGCCTGACTAAATAGAAAATGAGCTATATACTGTTCAGCGTAGCAGCCCTAATAAGGGCTCTTAAGGACTGTCTTGTCTTCTGGTAGCTGGTATATATGGTGGTAAAAGGTATATTCTGAGCTTCTGGGGCCCTGCCTGACTAAATAGAAAATGAGCTATATACTGTTCAGCGTAGCAGCCCTAATAAGGGCTATTAAGGACTGTCTTGTCTTCTGGTAGCTGGTATATATGGTGGTAAAAGGTATATTCTGAGCTTCTGGGGCCCTGCCTGACTAAATAGAAAATGAGCTATATACTGTTCAGCGTAGCAGCCCTAATAAGGGCTCTTAAGGACTGTCTTGTCTTCTGGTAGCTGGTATATATGGTGGTAAAAGGTATATTCTGAGCTTCTGGGGCCCTGCCTGACTAAATAGAAAATGAGCTATATACTGTTCAGCGTAGCAGCCCTAATAAGGGCTCTTAAGGACTGTCTTGTCTTCTGGTAGCTGGTATAGATGGTGGTAAAAGCGATATTCCGAGCTTCTGGGGCCCTGCCAGCGACAGCCTGTCTTTCCCTGCTGTGAGCGTCTGTCCCTCACTAAGTTCAAGCTGCTAATGCTGACGAAGAGGAAGTGCTGAGTTTTGTATATTCGAGGTCACATGGTTTTTCCAGCCAATGCGTGTAGACGCCGTTTTCGCGATGCCAGCGTCCTCCCAGGACCTGTCCCACCCCCCCTGCATGGTGATTGGTGTAAAAAACGCGCCAGGGAAGGTGGGAGGGGAAACGAATTGTGAGTGCGCCATCGCCGCTGTACTCGATCGAAATCGAGTATGACGAACAGCGTAGTATTCGATCGAATACCGGCTCGGTCGAATACTACTCGCTCATCACTATTAGTGACCAAAAAACGTAAAATATATTAATTTTAGATGCTGGGGCACCGTTTTTTAAGAGTTTGGGCTTTTTATTAAATCACGCTGAAGGTCCGGTTTAAATATCCCAATGCTGTTCTGGTGCAGTTTGGCCTAATATTTTGGTTCGGTAGGCACCTGGATCCAAATACTAGTCAAGTCTATAGGGGACTAAGTTCATATTACTTATGGGGAATCTAATCCACATATTTCACCCCAAATTATTGTGAAAGCCCAAACTCTACTGAAAAAAACAATATATATTTTTCCTGAGAAATCCCTGGACATTCCTTCAAAAATCACATTTAAACATGTATGGAGCAAAATAGAGAAAAATGGCCTGGCAACAAAGGGTGACAACATTTCTGGGTAGGCTGGCACTTAAAGGATTAATAGAGATGAGCAGTGTTGAGCAAACCCAAATCCTAAAGTTCGGTCCGCAAACAATGACACTGATGTATAGGGGACTAAGTTCATATTACTTTCTAAGGAAAATCTATTATGTAAAAAAAATAAACATGTAACTTATTTTCTTAAGACAACAAGGGGAATTTTCTGAGTCTTCTATATTATCGAATTTCATAGTAATGTTGATGCAAATACAAATTTAGCTGCCAAATATTAAGTAGCTATTATATCGCTTTTAGTCATTACATGCTGTACACTTTGGCATGGCTGTTGACTAATGGCTGAACAGTGCCCAAATAAGCAGAACAGGCAAATGAAGGACATTGGCATCCAGCTGGATTCTGCTTTGCATAGGTCACATGACCACCAAGTGGATCCCACGTCATTGACGCCAGCTCACTCATCTCTATTAGTGACATGACAAAGACCATGTTAGCAAAAAGTGTGTGCAGTTTCAAAATATAGATCTGCTGGAAAAATTATGCCCGGTTGGACGCAGGATATCAGTTTGTCTTTCCTTACAATATAAGGAATCACAGTATATTTGATCCATGTAAATAATGAATATTACATTATTAATTTTTCCTAGTAAATGACTTACATGTCTAATGAAGAGTGTAAAGTCTCTGCAATCAAACAGAGCATTAGGGGATTTCTTGAAATACTGATTGCATGAAGTACATTTACATCATTAGCAACAATGCATTTTTTAGAAGTGCTACACATGGCATAATTGTTATAAACGAAAAAACCTCTGAACGACTGTATACACAAGAGCAATGTTAGGATGTTTGTTGATGGTAATTGTTCAAAGAAATCATGTATTGTATAATCAATCTGAGCTTAAAATATGTAAATATGTTAATCAGTTCATCTGCTCAATTGTTGTATTTTTTTTTTTCTTTTGCTATGAATATCATATTTGATTTACAGCATAAACCAAATTAACTAATTAGATGTCAAGTGTCTTCGCTGAGATATATAATGTTCAATTTGCCCAAATATAAACCTTGAATTGACTTTAGCATCGCTGTTGTAATAATTCATTACGTTATTATTTTAATATCATTATTATTTTATTATTGTTATTATAATAAAAAAAAGTATATATTTGACAGATAAGACATTATGCAGGCTTTTCCCAAACAGTTTGGTACTAGACTTAAATATTTTCTCACCAGATGGTAGAGAATATTTTCTCAAATTGTTTGTCTTCTAGAGCTGCTAAGGGCCTGATTAATTTACATGAATGAGTTTTTCCCTCAGTCAGAAACCATATATGAGGCTGACTCATAACAAACTCCTTCAAACTCTCCCCACATAATCTCTGTTGAATAACCCTAACTTAGATAAGCTTCAATTCATACCTGATTGTACTTTTGGGAGTTAGGACAAATTTACCCTAGGGTTAGTCTGATGTCTTAGAAACAATTTAACCCCAACATTGGATGGATTTATATCACATCACATAAGTAAGCCAAAATGTTCCTTTTACAATTTGCTAATGATTTCCCTTTCTTTGCCCTTACACAAGGCTTTTGGGATGTGCTGTTGGGTGGTCTCATAACTTGATCAGTAGGATTGGAAAGAAGCAGTAGATCAATTGCACCCTACAGTGATAGATGCAAGGAATAGGCTTATTCAAGCTAAGATGCTGCATTTTATGCCAACCAGGCAAAAAGTGATAGACCTTCTGACCTCCATGTTATGTCTTAGATGCAACAATGCTCCAGGCTAATGGCTACGTATTACCTGGTAATGCCCACTGATATCTAGTTTTACAGATGATTTAGTGGCTTATATCTAATTTGAATTATATAGTGATATAGTACAATTAAAAAAAGGCATATGTCCATCAAATTTAACCAAGCAATGGGGTAGATGAACATTCTATACATACAGATACGTAGAGGTAACGTGTAAAAAAGTATTTTCTTTTCAAGCTGTCAGCTATTGCTACTGTGACCAGCTCCTGTAGGAGGCAATTCCACAAACAGTTTGTACTGGCAATTGGGACACCAACATCCCGACATTCCGTCTGTCAGCGACCCCCAATTTCCACCACTCCTTGACCTTTAGTCAAGCCCCATCAGCCGGGACACTGGTAATGTCTCACCAGTGACTGTTCCCCCCCCCCCTGACTTATTAGCACAAAGGATGCTGATGGATGAGGCTAAGCCGGGTGTACCCCCAGTTCAAAACAAAGTCAGAACTGACTGGGCCATGCATGCGGAATCAGTCCACACAGGCGTCAAAGCAAAATGAGTAGACAGAAGAATGGTAAATTAACAAGCCAGGGGTCGAAATGCCAGGTAAAAGAGTGGAAGAAAGGCCCAAAGTCATGCATGCAGTAGTTGGTCCAGGCAGCAATCTGAGAAGGGTCGAAAGGAACCTGAGATCAGTAACAGGCAAACTAGAGATTAGCATGAGAATCGCAGCTAATCTAAAAAACAAATACACAGGGGTTTACTGGCCCATAAACATGGGGGCTGGTCTGCCCCCAGAACCGAAGGGCATTGGTTTGCTCTTTACTGCCTGGCAGTCTGTACTGCCTGTCACGGATGGCACATCATCTCTTCAGGGCATATAGTGTGCGGGGAGGTGCGTGCGTCCTTGAGTGAGTGAAAGAATGCAGGGGAGGACGGGTATGCACCTCACAGCGCGTCCTGGCTTCTAGGAAATGGCGTGTTGTTACCCCTTTTGTTTGCTCTAAATAATATATATATATATATATTGGTCAGACAAAGCACACGAAGGAGGGACCAACCACCTGCTGTCTCACCATTCCAACACAGGCTTCAGAAGATTGCATTTAATCGCTGGACAGAATCAACAATGTCGAGATCTACAAGTGCAGGAGTATGGGCCTGATGCAGAGCCTCCTCTGAACTGCCCTTAAAACCTTCCGATTGTCCGGGTCTCCCGTTTGAATCGTGGCTCAAATGTGATGCAGAGCCTCCGTCGGAATGGCTCCCTAACTGATCCGTCAATTTCACTTTACTCGGAAAGCTTTTTTTGCTCTCTCGGGTGCCTTCAATTTGATCGGGGCTCCCGTTCACGTTCACACGGGCGGCCCGTTTTTCCCTGATTTTTCCTGCCTTTTTGAACGTACCTGCTTGGTTTCCGTCGTATTTGACCTTCCATTTTGGTGGTTT
This sequence comes from Gastrophryne carolinensis, assembly GCA_027917425.1. Classification (NCBI taxonomy): domain Eukaryota; kingdom Metazoa; phylum Chordata; class Amphibia; order Anura; family Microhylidae; genus Gastrophryne; species Gastrophryne carolinensis. Next base: position 462,707,962 of record CM051235.1, read on the forward strand.
TAGCAAGTATACTTACATCTCCATGGCTCTTCAGTTGCCAATCTGGCTACACGCAAGCGCACATCCCGCAAACTCCATTGGAATATGCATATGGCCACAAATGCAAATTTGAGACAAATTTTTTTTTTGGTTGCTTTTTTTGGTGGGGGTTTCCTTGTCCATAATGCATACCTAAATCATCTAGTAGTTCCTTCTCCCTTGTCCTTAATGCATACTTTTTTTTTTTTTTTTTCTTTTTATTGGCCCATATCTAAACCTTTGGTGTGTAATGTAAATGTGTGCTGATGTTGTGTGATGGTACTTTTGCAGGAAACACAACTCTCGAAATCTTATTAATTATTTATTAGTATTTTTTTTTTGTTTTTTGTTTTTTTGTATAAAATTTTTTTTTTTTTTTTTTAAACTATAAAAAACATATTTACAATTTTTTTTCCAACAAAAAAAATTAGGCCTCGGGGTCTGTAGCCTGTGTTCTTTGATCTGTGAATGAAAAACAACATTACTTTAGCATTTTTTTTTGGGTTTTTTTTTTTGATTGTTTGTGCACTTATTAAATGGGACCTTCTGCGTGTTTTAATGAAAAGGCCAAACTCTTCAGAAACGTTGCCCCAGCATCTTAAACTAATATATATTAATTTTGTAGTCAATAAATTATTATTCTTTCCCCCACTGGGCTGCAACTCAGTTCAGGAATTTAGGATACGTGCAACGCCATGTTGACTCTGAAGCATCACACTTACTGAGGAGAGGAGAGTGGGATAAGGTACAGGGGGTGGGTTATAGCTGTGCTTTGCTCACACAGAGCCGAGATGTGCTATGGAAAAGGTTGGTAACATGATTTGTAAGGTGGACAATCTGTATGTACAGGATGTGGGAACTATCTAAGCTAGCCTCTTATTCATAGTTAAGGTCCGCTTTAAGGGCTTTTTTGGATACATTTTGAGGGAACTGTTAAAGTTTTTTATGTTTAAAATGGAAATGTTTGCTCATTTACTTAAAGTTTAAATAAACACCACTTACAAGGTTTAGGCCGCACATTGCGTCGGGGGCGGAGTCTCCATTCATACTCCCTCTGTGGCAGTTGGGAATCTGTATGAATGACAAACACACTGATATTAGAGACTGTTGTTCTTTCATTAATATAATATTAGGTTAGGCTTCTAGGTATCAATCTACTCACCTTCCCCAGCAACCTCTTCCTCCTCGCCCCCTTCCTCACTCATCCCTTGGGATGTTCCAGCGACGTCTGAATCTACAACAATAGGGCACATGAGTATCTGTATTTAATGCATGTCTTACCACATATCTAACTATATTTCCCTTACCGGAGTCAGGTTGAGGCTCTGTTCTGCTCGACTCCCTGCCGTCAGATTGCCCCCTCCCCTGCATGCTGAGGTCCAGCGGCTCCTCCGAGTCACGTACAGAGGAGGGGGTGGCCGTTGACCCTGGCGGTGGGCCACCTACACCTTCACCTGTTTCGCCCAACACTGGGCTGCGTGTCCTGGTCCGGGTGGGGCGGAACCGCAAATTCCATTCATGGGCTGAAATACAAACACAATCATTAAACCACGCCCAGGCGATGCCAGGGTTAGAGGTGCATTGACATTTTCTACACTTACATGGGAAATGTGTTGCGAAGTACCGCCTCACCCGGGGCTTATGTCTTCTTTTTAAATCAGACCAGTGTTGAGCGATCTGAGTGAAGGTATAGGTGGTTTGGGATCTTCTTTCAATCGCGTCCACCACCGCCAGGGCCAACGTCCGCTTGTCATAATCTGACGGCAGGAAGTCGTAGCGATTCCTCAGCATCATCTGTTAGAAAAAGAGACAAGGACACACCATTAATCCACAAAATACATTAACAAGTTTCCTGGCCTAACTAAAGTCACTTTATTAACCTCTTGCTGCCTCACATTGCCCTAGTTCTGCTATCTGCATGTAGGCTAGTTTGTAGCTGCGTACATGTGTTAAACTAAGGTGGTCTGGTATGTAACGTGACAAACTAAGTTGTTTCAGACTATTCTTGCACTTTGTTTTTTTTTTATTATAAGGAATGTGTGCGCGCACATAAACGCACGCTCGCATACTCACATCCATGATGATGTCGTCCTGCTCCTGTGTAAAGATGGCATAGCTCCTGGTATAGCTCTGACGTTCCCCCGCAGTGACGTGCAGGACATCCCAAATTGGAATGCCCCAGAGACATGATGCCTGTAACCCAACCCTGGATTTCTTCACACTCCAAAGGGCTGGGTTACATGGGTTTTGGCCTGCTTTAAAACATCATGACCAAATCAGGTTAGGATGGAATAACCCACCTCCTTTACATTATGATTAAAGTAACACAGGTTCCCTCACATAAAGCAGAACAAAACCCAGAGCGGCCACTGGTCTTCCCCCTGGAAATCCCAGATCGGGATGCCCCACTGTGTGAAACCCTTTTTACTTAGACTTTACTCAGAAATGGCAGACTCCCTCTCTTAAAGCGGAACAAGCCATGATTAGTTTAATGACCTTTGCAGGTGTATATTGTAGTGCCCCCCCCCCCCAGTTTGATCAAGACAACAGAACCTCATCTTCAAGAGACCAAAGGCTCGCTCCACCACAGAGCGAGTCCTCCTGGGGGCAGTATTGTAGGGCTCCTCTGCCTGTGAAGATGGGTGCAGGATTGGGGTCAGCAGCCAGGGGAGCAAAGGATAGCCAGAGTCTCCCCCCCCCCCAAAAAAAAAAAAAAAAGGTGTGCATTGCAACAATAGAAAAGAGGGACAAATAGGTGAGCGGGGTAGGGTTGGAGTAAAGGACATTTGTAATGAGCCTACATGCACATCCAACCTGTACACTCATTAAAAAAGTCTGGGGAATACTACTTACATAAGAGGGCAAGAACATGACGCAATAGGGTTCGATCACTTAACCCATTTTATTTAAAGTTAAAAAATTAGGCAAAAAATATACTAACAAAAAAATTACCAAATAGTGTGTTAAGGGAAAAAAAAATAAAAGACAGGGTGGGCAACCAATACAAGTTTCATACACATACCCAGTAAGGCAGGTGAGCTCAAATAGGTGCAGCCTGGTTTCTGCCATGCTCAGCAGGACAAGACCGCGGAGCTGGCGCCGCTGATGTGCTCCAACAGAGGACTGCATATTATTGCCCGAGTGCAAATACGGCTGCTCTGACTTGCCGTAAGTGAAGGCTCGGCGGCCCCGTTTCATTAGGGTGATTTCAATCGGAAAACAAGGCTCTGCATCACTGAAAAAAACGGAACAATGAACGAGGCGTCCGTTTTGCCGGGAAACAGCCTCGTGCGAGCCGACAATCGGAAAGGCGGCTGAGCGCACACATGAGCGCATAAACGCACACTAAAATCAACGTAGCACCCTTTCCTGACCCGATCAAAGCCCAAAACCAACGGGAAAACACACGGGAGAAGTGAACGGGGAGGCTCTGCATCAAGCCATATATGCGGAGGTCCCTTCAGTCACTGCACAAGCAACACAACACAAGCCCAGGAGAGTCCTGAAACACCAGGCTCCAGTGTTAAGGTGTTTATACCTATTCCTATGCTGATTATTTGAATATATCCACACTATTGTAGACAAAGGACTCGATTCAAGAATCTCTAAAAAACATGCTTGGAAAATTGGATCGCATGTGAGAATTTTTTGAACCTATAGGTAATGCAGCATGGCTGATGAATTAAATACATTCAGTTGAATTGGCTCGAAAATGTGTGTGAGAAAGTTAAGATTGCAAGCGAAAACATCTTTACAAATATTAAACTCTCTGAATTTTTTTCTCCAAATTTAAACTAAACATTTATGTGTGGGTGAGTTTCTGCTGCTTAGCATTTTATAGCTGGAGACAGCTGGCTGCTGCCATGTTGCTGGAGAATGATAGTGGCTTCTGTTACTTTACTAGAGACTGCTGGCTGCTGCCATGTTGCTGGAGACTAATAGTGGCTTCTGTGATGCTACTGGGGACTGCTGGGCACCGCAGAGGCCAATGGGATGGCCTGCCCTCCCATCATGTCTCCCGGCCGGACCCAGTTGCCGGCACTGCTCCTGTGATTAGAGGGAGCCAGGCTCCCCCATGCCCTCAGTCATCGGCCATCTTGCTCCATCATAGGTAAGTCCCCAAAGGAAAAGGTAAGCTCTTCCTTGGGTGTGGGTAACGGGTTATGGGATAACTGGAGTGTATGGGAGTTAAAGTGGGCCTACATGTGTGCTGGTTGAATTAGTGCACCTGGGGCATCTGGGGCGATTCGAGATGCCTCATTGTGTGGAGCATCCAGATTTGGGATACCCAAGGGACAATGATAGTGAAAATCCTGGTGTTCCGCTTTAATTGGTGTCTGGGGCTAACTGGTCTATATGTTTGGGGGTTTATTGTGTGGGGGGTTACTGATGTATATGTTGCGGGGAGGGCTTAATGACTGTATATTCAGGAATGCCAGTTTTCTCCATCCTTTGGGATGCCCCCTTGTGCAACCCCCCTCGTGTTTCCACAAAACTCTCCTTTATTCTGGCTCCAAGGGCAGTGTAAACAATGTGGTTGCATCCCCAGCATCTCCCGCCCTGACACCAAATTGGGAAGCCCCCTTGGGTTGTAAGTCAGCCGGCTGGCTTTTAGGGCATGTTCCTCTTTAAAGTGGACCAATGCACAGCTGAAGAATGCAAGCAATGCCACCCACTGTCGATGTGTGTAGCTGGGATTTCAGTAAGGTGGACCAAAACCCACTGAGATAGGTCCGGGAATCTATAAAATTCCAGGGCCGCTTGATTCCCTCCCCCCGGGGCATCCAGAATCAGGATGCCCTGCTATGTGAAACCTCTCAGGTTGGGCAGAAACTCACCTTCTTTCCCAGTCCAACGGCGCATGCGCAAGCAGCGGGCGCATCCCAGCTATCCCTTTAACAGGGTGCGTACCCACAGCAGGCATTTGAGAATCGCCAGCGTGGACAATCTCCCTATTAGAAGGAAGCGGGGGATGCAGCCGCCAGCACGCTCGGGCATTGCCCAGCTCCCTCGCTACTCCGCTCAGCAGCTGCTCTGGCTTAGAGGGAACATTGGCCGTCGGCCAGGATGGAAGGCAGCGGGTGGGGCCGGCAGTCCGGGAGGAGAGACGGCGGGTGGGAGGAAAGACAGCAGGTGAGTGATGTATGGAGGAGCGGCCGGCTCAGCTGTCTGCTTCGATCGCAGGAGGCTGAGCGGCGCTCAATTAAGTTCTGCAGTGCACTGCTTAATATCCTCCGGGCAGCAACAAGCAGGACTATGCATTAGTTTGGCCCTGCATAGTTCTGTTTGCAGCTGCCCAGCGGATATAAAACAGTGCATGAAGCAGGACGTTTATGATTGTGCGTCGCTCAGCCTCCTGGAATAGTTGCAGATGGCTGAGCACGCCTTTTATCGCCAGTCAGCTTTTCCCTGGGTCACCCTGAATCGGGATGCCCCCACTGTGTGAAACCCCCCCCACCCGGGCACCTGTAAAAACCCACCTTTCCCTGCTTCAACTCTTTTTTCTTAGCTCTGTCCCATCCCATCTCTGTTCCCAGCTTTGTCCCATGACTCCCATCCCATCTCTCTATTCCCAGCTCTGTTCCATCCCATCTCTCTTTTCCCAGCTCTGCCCCATCCCATCTCTCTTTTCCCAGCTCTGTCCCATCCCATCTCTCTTTTCCCAGCTGATGAGTGAGACTTCCACATGATTCAGAGCCCAGATTTAGCATGTGAGAGAAGGCTTTACAACGGGAAATTTCCGACGCCACTTTTGGGCTCTATTTGTTGGCGAGTGTGTGTTTTCGTGGTGTGTGAGAAAAAAATGTGATTTATTTTATGTTTTATTTTTTTTACTTTTATATTTTCTAAAATTTCATTTTTAAAAGCATTAACCAACCCCCCAAAAATATAATGAATACAATGTTAAAAATACATTATGAAGAATAATTTAATAATGCAATATGAATTAAAAATAGCACAATAAAAAATTAAGAGGCTAATTTTAGACTAGCGCCTTTTTTGCAATTTGAGTGTCTATGTAGCAGCCTTAACCACTTTAATGCAATTTTTAGTAATCCTTAAGCATACCTGAACCACTTTAATGTTTGTTTTATATTCCTAAAACACACCTGAACCACTTAAATGCTTCCCATGCATTCTTCTCTACTTCTTCCTAGTTTAATATTTGGAATGCCCACATGGATACACGTAAATATTACTCTGATTGTTTATAATATGTAGAGGCTGATTCATTACTAGCGACAGCTATCGGCAGATGAGCGTCTGTATAGCGGCGCTTAGAGTGACCGCTAGTAGACGATCATGTGCATGTATCGGGCACTGTAACAGAGTGCCTCAGTCGCTCTAATAACCTGGCCCGCATTGATGAATGAGATGTATGTTGGGCGCTCCAACACCAGCGAAAGGTAGCGCCAGCTCATTGCGACTGACTCTCAGCGACTTACACCATATTCAACAAAAGAACAGACTCACACAGCGTTGGTGCTCTGGATCTGGTCGCTGTAGTGCAGAGCGGCATGCTCTGTGTAATTAAACTCTGTTGTTGAACACATATCCACCAAAGCGAAAACACATGGAATTACATTGTTGTAACATTGTGACATTAATACTTTAATGCCAGAACTGTAATGAAAATTCTGCATAAAAATCTAAAAAATCAAAAAGTTTCCAAAAATGACTTTTTCTGGGCCAGGAGAGGTGACATAATTTTTTGAGAGAAAAAAAAAATATTTAAAAACAAAAAACCCTGTTTAAACAGGAGGGAAGAAACGTCCACTGAAATGTATGGGAGAGCGACAGGTAGTGACAGGTAATACCTGGCGCTCTGGAAGCTAGAGCGCTGGCGCTATAAGCTGAGCCGCCTGTAATAATACATCGGACGCTACATGGGGCTGTTAGAGTCGCTCACCAGATTTGCTTTCTTAAATGTGGTTTCTCATACAGCGCCCGGCGCTCACCTGCGGCTACCTGCCACTACGAAGTACTACCTGGCTCTATGCCTTCTTAAATAACCCCCATTATATCCATGTGGGCATCCCAAATATTCAACTAGGAAGGAGTAGAAAAGAATGCATAGCAAACATTAGAGTAGTTAAGGTATGCTTTAGGATTATTTTAAAAAATGCATTAAAGTGGTTAAGGTATGCTTTAAGAATAATAAAAAAAATACATTAAAGTGGTTAATGTATGCTTTAAAAATAATAAAAACACATTAAAGTGGCAAGGGTATGCTTTAGGAAAAAGTAGAATGGGTGGCAAGCATGGCATGCTAAGTAGCTTGGAACAGTAGAGAGTTGGCACAGCAATAAGTAGGTAATGGGCTTGCAGGGCCAGGGTATAAGGAAAAAAGAGGTTTGCTACCAAAAAAACCCAGTGTATGTGTATAAATCTCACCAAAACGTAAAGTTCACGGAATTTAGGGGCTAAATGAAGGTAAAAACGGGAATTTTCCGATGGAACTAGAAGAATCTCACCTGACACTCACACATCTCACCTGACATTCACACAAAAGGCTCGTTCAGAGGCACATTTGTCTGCACTTCCGTAGCTGTCTGTGAAAGTTTTTGTGTGTGTTTGTCATTTTTTGGGTGTTTTTCGTCCATTTTTCATTCGTACGAACATTCGGACAAATGCGTATATGCGCTTTCGATGAACGAAAGCAAATCGGATCATTTGCGTTAGTTCGGATCATTTTCCCAACAAAATCTGATATTTTGCCTACGCTGAGCCTCGCACTATCCAAGTTTTTGGAAGGCATGGCTACCATTACTCGGAAATATATTTGTTTTCCTGAGGACATGGTAGTCAGGAATGCGATTAAGCTGGCATTTTATAACATCGCCGACATGCCCAACATCATGGGTGCCATTGACTGCACCTACGTTGCCCTGGTGCCTCAGGCAGCTGACGAGTATATCTACAGGCAAGTACAACCTGTCATTTTTACAATTACTTGACCTTATTGTTTTCCAAATTTTTGAGAAGGTCAACTTGTAAAAATTCCCTCCTTGTAAAAAGTCCCACCTTGTAAAAAGTCCCTCCTTGTAAAAAGTCCCTCCTTGTAAAAAGTCCCTCCTTGTAAAAGGTCCCTCCTTGTAATAATTCCCTCCTTGTAATAATTCACTTCTTGTAATAATTCCCTCCTTGAAAAAAGTCCCTCCTTGTAAATAGTTCCTCCTTGTAATGATTCCCTCCTTGTAAATATGCCCTCCTTGTAAAGAGTCCGTGTGAAACAATGGACCGTATTTAGTTTTTCAAAAAATTAACATGTGTTCAAAAGGGAAACATTTTAATTTGTACCTGAATTAGACACTTCAAAGTTAATCTTTACTTTTTCAAACATACATATCCTTTTTTTGTGTACCAAATACTAATGTACTTGGTTAGTGTTATTTGTATTGGGGCACAGGTGTTGCTTAGGGTGTGATTAGTTAGTGTTTTACTAGTTAGTATGGTCGCCGGGTGCCCAGGCTCATCCCATGATGCCTACATTCTGCGAAGATCTGGATTGTACGGTCGGTCTGAGTCTGGGGAATTTTCCGGTGGATGGCTCCTTGGTAAGCTGACGCCAATAACGTCCTTTTTTTTATATGCATAGCTATGAATTTAGTTTGTGTCCCATACATTTACATGTGAAACACAACCTTAACCATTAGATTTTTCAAACAACAAAGCCTTGCCAAATGTTTGTTCTGCATTTGGCAATTTTAAACTTTGAATTTATAGTCAATTAATCATTACTCTTTCCCACACTCGGCTGAAATTATGTTCTTGACTTTATGATAGGGTCTGTGCCATCTTAGCTTAGATGCATTACACTTACTGAGTAGAGGAGAGTGGGATAAAGTACAGGGGCCATGTTCGAGCTGTTTTTGCCTCAGACAAAGCAGCTACGGGGTCCTGAAAAGTTTAGACATCCAAGAATGCTGAGCAGCACAGTCCTAAACCAATACCTGTTAGCAGTCTGGCTGATTGGCCCTCATCCGGCATCTTTGATGTTTAAATTGTTCCCACATCTATTAGATGTTTATAGGCTTTTTTTTGCCTGTGCAATATGTATGCTCATGCTGTGTAGCAAATGTGACCCAGGCTCTTAGTCATGTTGATGGCCCATTTTTGGGATTCAATTTAGGGAGTAATGTGTAATTTATGTGTTTTGCTCACAATATCTGCAGGTGATTCCGGCTATCCACTCCTTCCGTGGCTGCTGACGCCCGTCCTCCGGCCTCAGAATGCCGCCCAGGATGCATATAATAGGGCACACCGGAAGACCAGGGCCATGGTGGAGAGGGCGTTTGGACCCACTTCAGATGCTTGGACCATACCGGGGGAGCCCTTCAGTATGACCCCAAAAAGGTCATAGATATTATCATGGCGTGTGCAGTGTTGCATAATTTTGCAATATTGCAGCGTGTCCCCCCGGTATGTGGATTTGCCCCCCTCTCCACCTACCGATGATCCAGAGGAGGACTATCGTGGCCCACCGAGTGCGTCTGGCCAAGCCGTGTGGTCAAATTTGATAGCCACACATTTTTCCTGATTTGTTGTCCCTTTGTTTGTGTTGTAACTTTATTGATTGTTAATTGTATGTTTTGCCCTTTGTATGTGTTTGTATGTTTGTTTCTTACTTTTACAAACAGTAATGAATTAATTACAAACAACCTCACACCTGATTTGAGACTCATGGTTTTTTGGGTTCCCAATTTGTTACTGCAAGCTTTAACTCGTCTTTATTCCCCAAAAGCCTAAAGGCATAAACTTAGTCAACAACAGGTTAAGTAAAAATGTATGGGGTTTATTTGAAAAGCAAACATTGGAGTTGATGGTCACTCCCATAGTTCATGAAAATACATGGTCAAACAACAAATGTCATTTTTGGCAAATCATGCCACATAGAAATTGGCCACAGGCAGGAGTTTCAAAGTAAGGCACTCCTGGCAAAAGTTTAATACAAATTTACAATACAAAAACATATGTCACAAGCATTGCCATGTCCAGATTTTTATGAAAACAAATAGGCCCACAGACACACCCTCTCCTGCTTGGCCACATTTGCCACAGGCACAGGTGTAAAGCAGCCAAACCTATGCCACATCTACACCTGTTACTCAGTGGGACACCCAAACAAGAACCCCCAGTCCCAATCCAAGTCCAGTTCAATCTCAGCCAGGGGTCAAGGTAGTCGTTTGCCAGGCCAGAATGTCCCCCAATCATGCCTACAACCAGGAGGAGCCAGAACCAATGTAATTAGGCACAAGCCTACAGCGCAACAGCTTGAGTGGCAGGTTCATTGAGGCTTCACCTCTGGCATTGGCTAGTGGGCTACCTCAGCACTCTAATGAGCTATATGGGTGAAAATCCAAAACATACAAGCAAAGCCATCCCAAAAGGGTATATTAGTAGGGCTCACCAGACAGGTCAATACAGTGGGGATGTAGAGCAAAGATGTGGAGCAGATACAGGCCAAATAGGCCTTAAAATGGGGGATGCCCATAAAACCCAGGTTGGGGCCCTTGGAGGTGGGCCCTCGCCTGGGCCTGTGTGGCATTCAGAATCTGCAACTGTTTCAACATGTTTCTATTGGTAGTTCAAAATTCAGCCATCATGGCACTGAGATTGTTTGTTAAGGTGGCCATGTGGCTGTTGTTGGACCTAAATTCAGTCAGCATGGAGTTTAAGGTGTTATTTAATGTCTCTAATTGCCCATGAAGATGCTCGTGGTTTCGTTGATTTTGGAGGCGAAATAGCCGCCTCTCATGGTGCCATGCTAACTCCATCATCGGCGCGCCCCTCCCCTGGGAAACTGGGCGACATAGTCGACTACACCTCCTAATTCCCCGGGTTGTGGGGCGTGCAGATGATGTGCCTCTAGGTCCACCAACAGCCACAGGTCTGCTTGGCAAATCCTCAGCAGAAGAGCTAACACTGGGGATTGTAGGCTCTGTCTCTGCATGCTGCCCACGATGGGCTGGCAGCATGCAGCCAGCTTCACTCTGCTGCTGAGCATTTGGTGTAGAAACATGTTGGGTCAGTTGCAGATTCTGAGCTGTTCAGAAGGTCCAATGAAGGGTCCATTCTCCTTCAGCTCCTGGATTTCCTCCATCTGTGAGTGGGTCTGTTGGGACATGTAAATAAAAAAAGGTTCAGTTTGGGGAATACATATGTAATTCCGCAAAAAGAAACATGGCAAGTCACATGCATAAGCAACATCAGAAAAAGACACTTACCGTATATATCGGATCCTGGGTCCGAGGCAGCACGGAAGTAGACGGCATGGTCAAACTGGCTGAGGATTCCCCACTAGCTGAGGGATGATGCTGGGCTGCATTGTGGAAAAGAAGGCATGTTAACACACAACTAGGCATTGCTGATGTGTAATAACACATATGGTTCACTAAAACACGGGGCCATGCATGAATGGCAACTCCCCCAACGTTGACCTTGACTATGAATGCCATTATCTGTTAGATGTATTAGTCAACAAGTACATACACATTGGTCTCCTTAGCCAAAATAAACATGCATGTACTGGCTGTTCTGAGGCTTCACACATCCCTAAAAGCTCATTATGGGACCACACTCAGCTTGCAAATAGCATTTGCCATCAGATTATGCTGGTTGCCATTCTTTCTAGGTCAAACTTTCAAGCATCCCATATCAAGTCTTTCTGAGCAAAGCACAGCTCCAACCCAAGTGGCCTACAGATAAAGATGGAAGTGTTGGATGTAATTGACTCTAAATACATAACAGGCACTCCTTTGCTAATCTCAATAGTGTTCCTCAAGACTCTCCAAACTCATGTATGGGCAAGGAAATTAGCAAATGAGTCCACACACATAACACACCCTGTTTAAATTGTTACCTCCACTACAAGGCACACCCTAGGGGCATGTGTTAATATATGGCTTGGAGCATCATTTTACACGTAGCTCATATTTCACATACACACTAACATTACTAACCGGCAGGAATAGTCAGAATGTCCGTGTCCTGTCGTGCCGAGTGTCCCTCTAAGGCCACAGGATGTAGCAGGCCCAGCACCATATCCTCAGCTCGGGTAAATTGCAGTTTAGTGGGGAATCCTCCGCCAGTTGGTAAGCTGAAAAAGATAGTTGCACACATTTAGCTAAATGGTGGCAATGCAAGATGAAGACAAATCCACAAAGTATATATGTACCTGTAATGACGCAGTTTATTTTCTTTCTTCCGTGCTGCATACTTGAGGTCCGATATTTTCCTTTGAATCTGCTCCACATCTTTGAGCTCTTCCCCTGCTGAATTGACCTGTCTGGTGAGCTTGGGCCTCACCAAGCCTGCCATTTAACTGGCCTCTGCGCAATGTGTGCCCTGTTGATTGTGGTTCTGGCTCCTCAGTGTTTGGTGGAAAATCAGGGGCCATTCTGGGCTGGCTGTGTGGGTGTGAAATTACGGACTGTTGGAAGGCTGCAGATTGAACCGGACTTGGAAAGGGACTGGGTGAGCGTGGATGGGTGGCCACTGAAGTCGCAGGTGTAGATGTGGTATATTCAGAGTGCCTTGACACCTGTGCCGGTGGAGAATGTGGCCGAAAAGGAGAGGGTGTTGTTGAGGAAGTCGTGCTTGGGGCCCTGTGCCTCTGTGGGCCCTTTGAAGACCCTTGGAGGTAGTCGGCCGGTCCAGGGGTGAGCCAGAGTTTTGGCTTCTGGGCCGGTGCCTTGCCCTCTTGGCCGATGATTTGGAGACCCGTGCGGGTGGGGATGGCAACCTAGGGCTTCTTGGGCGGTGCCTTGCCCTCTTGCCATGAGCCTTGTGGCCATGTGCGGGTGGTGGGGATGCCAAGCTCGGGCTGCTTGGGCTTCTGGGCCTTGTTTGCTGGTGACTTTGGCTCTTTGAAGTTTTTTCACCACGCGCGGGTGGTGGTGATGGCGAGGTAGAGCTGCTGGGGCTTCTTTCCCGGTGTGTCCTTTTTGTAGCCTTGGCTTGGTAGACACATGGGTGGGGTGATGGTGACCTGGGGGGCTGGGGCTTCGCACCCTTTTTGTCGCCCTTGGTTGTTGCCTTGCTTGCCTGTGGCTTCCTCTTGGCCGCTGAATCCTTTTTTGGCCTGGATTTTGGAGGAGGCTTGGGCTGTGCACTGCGGGTTTGCTGCAGCTTGCTTTTTGACATCTTAGAGCGAGTTGTGGGCCCTGCACATTGCTCCTGACACTTGGATGGCAGTTTGCTGCTGCTGCTGCTGGCGTCCTTTGATGCTTTTTGCAATTGTTTTTTTTTGGTGCCATAATGTTCAGACTCTCTCTCGTGTGTACGGACGTTGGTCCGGCCATGTGGAACCCGGAAACCCCATTGGCATTACTTATCTGCTGCAGACAAGAGGCAAGATGGTGCCCACAATCTTCACCCGCCAACAAGAAGAGATCATCATGCTTGTAAGTGCCTTTTAAGGAATTTGATTTGCCATCTAAATGCATGCCTAGCCCTTAAGAATGTGTCAGCAGAAGCAGTTTGTTTACAAAGTGTCAAAAACTCCGTGCAAAACCGACGTGAGGGCCCACACGTGCGAACCAACACTGAGGCCAGCTACAAGGATTGGATTAGGCTAGAAATGTGTATGTTAATGTAATTTAGTTCTTTTCTAGTGTTGGAAATGGAGTACCGAATCCGCCGCACCCGGAGGCGCACAGGCCGACCAGTGCTGCATGAATCTGCAGCTGGAAGTGAAGGTGGTGGATCTCCAGGGCGACGGTCCTACCCGTCCTCTGTTGGGTCCTCCTACCAGCCCCTGGACCTTTCCACAGAGGAGGGGCGGCACGGCGTGGGCAGGGAGTCGTACCCAGCGACGCATGCGGGAGCCTCTGGTATGCGACTCTTCATGTAACCACACACACATATACATGCTATTTACTACAAAAGTCCCTTAATATGTCTTTCTAGATGCTTCTGAAGCAGGTGAAGATGTGGAGGATGCAGCAGATCTCGCCCAGGAGGCACAGGGAGAAGGTGAGTGATGTGACACACACATTGAAATTTACATTTGATTACTGTTGACTAAGACATTATAAGTGACCCTATTTGCCATGTCTCTACAGCCACTACTTCACACCAGTGGCAGGGCCCAGGACGTAGGGTTGTCCCCAACGAGGCATCCGTCGGCCACCAACCAAGTAAGTTGTAATGTCATTCTTTGCAGTATGTGGCAATTGACATGATCACCCAGATACCTCAAGCCATAGTAAATGGCTTTAGCAGAATTACGTCTGCCCACTTCCTTAGATTAATTACTTAGTAGAATGACCTCTGCCCACTTCCTTAGATTAATTACTTAGCAGACTGACATATGTCGTCATGATTTATTTTGACAAATAACAAACATTTCATCCACAGGTGAGAAACATGTATTTGTCCCAAATTAATGTATTTTTTCACATTTTATGCAGGGACCACACGTGCAAGAGTGGAAGCAATGAATCGAAGACTCCTTGAGTTGATGGCCGATATGCAGCAGCTGGTTGACTCGTTGAGGACAACAGAAGAAGACTAGTGTCCTGGGTCGTGTCACTGTATTTTTTATAATGTAAATAGTTTATTTGTTTTAAATGTAAAAAATATTTTAATTTATTTATAAAACAAAGTTTAAAGTTTTTAGTGTTACATTTTTGGTACCCCCAAAAAATGGGCATATAATATAAAAAAAAACAAAAAAAAACTAAAGTTTCCGTATCATTTTTTTTATAAAAATACATTAACAACAAACAAAGGCTAAACAAAATATTTAGAGCTGAAGCTTCAGATGACCGGGAAGTGGTTTGGGTAAGTTTTAGGGGCCTAAAATGGAAGAAGAACACTCGAGAGCCTCGTCTCTAAAATTGGCTTTGAGAGAGATTCTCACAGCATTCTCAATGACTCTCACATCATCGGGAACAATACAAGACTCTCCCGATGGGGGCTCTGAATCATGTGAACGCTCCGATACTGAAGAAAGTCATGTGTAATGTTCACAAGAAGAGATAAAAACGGCAAGAAATATAGAAGGCTCTGCATCGACCTTATTGCGTGAAAAGGCTAGTAACCCTTGGAATGGGGGGACACGTATTAATGAGTACAATACTTTTCCCAATGTCCTACCCAGCATGTGGCGAAAAGCTTGACATTACACCAGCACCATTACCAACACCCCCACCTGGGAACCAGAGATAAGGAATAGTTTGGTGTTTTTGGTGCTTATTGGCCCATTAGCCCAGTCCAGGGCATCCCTGAAAGAACAATAAACTTATGCAAAATGTATTGAGGCTGTTATGCTCCCACAGTCTGAGGCTAACCATTTAGCCTCTGAGTCATGGAGCTACTATCCCCAATGCCACCTTCATCAGGCTAGTAGTCGTGGGGGGTCAGTGGAACACTGCGTATTTAGGGGGAAAAAAGTTTGAACGCCGGCGCTGTACGCTGAGACTGGGATAATGATGAATCGGACGCTACATGACGTTGTTCCAGTCACTCTACAGATTCGGCTTCATAAATGTGGAACTGTGTGCTGTGGGCGGCATTCTCATGCCGATACCTGCCGCTACCTGTCACTAAATAGCCACTACCTGTCACTATCCCTTCATGAATAAGGCCCTAAGTAAGCATTAGCAGTAGAGATGACCGAATGGAATCTGACGAACCCGAATTCGTTACGAATTTCAGGAAAAATTTGATTCGTAACGATTCCGAATATCGCCGCAAATCGATTGCTCTAATCGCTTCCTTAAAACTCCATTTACTACTATCCAGCCCATCTGAAATGGTGGATCCACATGTCAGGACATGTCCCATGGGGCAAGGAATCCGGGGTAGGCGTCACATGCTACCTATCGGCAGCCAGGCTTCCCGATAATGTCACAGACCTATATAAGCGGCGGCCATTTTACGGAATCTCCTTCTGACACTGTATTGCGGCCAGAGCAGATCAGGCAGGGAGAGAGCGAGGGACAGATAGACAGACAGACAGAAAGATAGATAGATACAGCAAGGGAGAGATAGATAGATAGATAGATAGATAGATAGATAGATAGATAGATAGATAGAACAAAGAACAGAAGAAGCGAAGGAGAGAAGGAGACAGGCTGTGACAGTGACAGATAAAGACAGGGACATTTTAAAGTGTTTCCATTAGCTTTCAAGCCTATTTAGTGTTAATAACACACCTGCCTATTTAGCTTTTCCTTTTCCTGGTGTCATTCATTAAAAAGCGTGCTAGCATAAATATTTGAAGAGTACATGTCTGCTAACTGGTTGCATTTTGTAAACAAAGTCACTTTTTAAGCAACTTTGCCTTTTGCCCGGGAGGGGGAGGGGGGGCATCCCAAATACTAGCATAAATATTTGAAGAGTACCTGTCTACTAACTGGTTGCATTTTGTAAAGAAAGTCACTTTTCCACTGTAAAAGCAGCCAGCCAATGTATTTGAAGAGGGGGCATCCCAAATACTAGCATAAATATTTGAAGTGTACCTGTCTGCTAAATGGTTGCATTTTGTAAAGAAAGTCACTTTTTAAGCAAACTTTGCCTTTTGCCGGGGAGGGGGGGCATCCCAAATAGTAGCATAAATATTTGAAGAGTACCTGTCTACTAACTGGTTGCATTTTGTAAAGAAAGTCTCATTTTAAGCAATGTTTGCCTTTCGCCGGGGGGGGGGACGCATCTGAAATATTAGCATAAATATTTGAAGAGTACGTGTCTGCTAACTGGTTGCATTTTGTAAATAACGTCACTTTTTAAGCAAACTTTGCCTTTTGCCGGCGGGGGGGAGGGGGGGGTTGCATCCCAAATACTATCATAAATATTTGAAGCGTACCTGACTGCTAACTGGTTGCATTTTGTAAAGAAAGTCACTTTTTCACTGTAAAAGCAGCCAGCCTATGTATTTGAAGAGGGGGCATCCCAAATACTAGCATAAATATTTGAAGAGTACATGTCTGCTAACTGGTTGCATTTTGTAAAGAAAGTCACTTTTTAAGCAAACTTTGGCTTTCGCCGGGGGGGGGGGGGGGGGGTGTCCCAAATAATAGCATAAATATTTGAAGGGTACCTGTCTGCTAACTGGTTGCATTTTGTAAAGAAAGTCACGTTGTCAAATTGCCAGCAGCCATTGCCTTTAACCAGGGGGGGGGGGGGCATCCCAAATATGCTATCATGTGTCTTTTAAGAGTACACACATTGGAGTTGGCAGCAGAAGCATTAGGGGCCCATATATTGCCTGAAAGGCACACATTGGAGCTGGCAGCAGCAGCATAGGGAGCCCATATATTGCCTGAAAGACACACCCTGGAGTTGGCAGCAGCATAAGGAGCTACCATGCATCAGCTACTACCATGGATCAGCCATTGGTGGGTGGAAATCCTGGCTGATCCATGCCTGAATCATCTTCACAAAGGTGAGTCTCTCCACATTTGTCGTGGACAGACGAGTTCTCCTTGGCATGACTATGGCCCCCACCACACTAAACATCCACTCAGATGGCACACTACTCGCCGGGCAGGACAGCTTTCCCAGGGCAAACTCTGCCAGTTGCGGCCACAAGTCAAGTTTGGCTGCCCAGAAGTCCAGTGGGTCCTCAAGGTGTGTTGGCATGGTCATGTCAAGGTATGACACTACCTGCTGGTTCAGGGCCTGCGCCAGGTCTTTCTGCTGCTCATGATTAGCCTCACTATGTGGGTGAAGAAAGCTACTCATTAGCGACTGAAGACTCAGGCTGCTGCTCCTGCCACCCCCCAGCAGCCATGGCAGTGGAAGGTGAGCGCAGAGGTCCCCCCGAGTCAGACCTGCAAGAGTATGGACCATGGCGCAGATAGGCATCGGCCAACTGACTACGTAGAACGTCTCTGTAGTAGGTCAGTTTGTCCTCCCTCTCAGTGGGTGTAAAAAAATGCCCCCATTTTGTGCCGGTAGCGAGGGTCCAATAAGGTGGAGAGCCAGAAGTCATCCCGCTGACAAATGGAGACAATTCTGTGGTCACTACGCAAGCATGTGAGCATGCATCGTGCCATTTGTGCAAGTGACTCGAGGGACTACCTGTCTCCATCTCCATTGCATACTGCCATGGTGTGTCTGGGTCCTCTGTCTCCCCTTCCTCACAACCCTCTAGCTCCTCTGGCTGCTCCTGCTCCTCCTCTCCTGTCAGATGACTAGATTAAATGGCCATTTTGTCAAACCTAACTGAGCTTCGCTGTGCCCCTCCTCCTCCACTTCAGCCCCCACAGGCTTCATGTGTCCGTGAAATGTAGGCGCCATGTGCCTGACCAGCCATGGTTTCCAACATGTGTTGTAGAACATGAAGCAGTGGAATCACATTGTTCATCCCGTAGTCCTGGTGACTAATAATTGGCTTCCTCAAAGGGCCTGAGAAAACGACAGGTGTCATGTATGAGCTGCCACTGGTTTACTTTGAAGTTAAACAGGGGAGTCCCCCTATCTGCTTGGATCATCAAGAAATCAGTGATGGGCTTTCTCTGTTCGTATAGTCGATCCAACATATGGAGGGTGGAATTCCAACGTGTGGAAACATCGCAAATCAGACTATGTTGGGGGATACCGTTCTGACACTGTAGCTCAAGAAGGGTGTGCTTGGCGGTGTAGGAGTGACTGAAGTGCATGCAAAGTTTCCTTCCCGTTGTTAGGATGTCTTGCAGATGGGGGGAAGACTTCAGAAAACGCTTGACAACTAGGTTGAACACGTGTGCCATACAGGGCACATGGCTCAGGCTTCTTTGTCGCAGCGCAGACAAGATGTTCTTCCCATTGTCAGTCACCATGGTTCCCATTTGCCGTTTTTGTGGAGTAAACCATGATTTCATTTATTGATTTATGATTTTTAGCAGTTCCTCCCATGTGTGACTCCGTGGCTCAAGGCAAACCATGTGAAGAACAGCGTGAAACCGCCATTTCCTGCACACATGATAGGCTGGAAGGGCACTGAAAAAAATAAATAAATAAAAATACAGAAAAAAAAAAAATATATATATATATATATATATATATATATATATATATATATAAACAAAATACAAAAAAAAAGAAAAAATGAAAAAAAAATGTAAAAAAATTAACAAAATATTAAAAAAAGACAATGAAAAAAAAATACAAAAAAAAAAAAAAATAAAAAATTAAAATTATATATATTCTTAAAAAATACAAAAAATAAATAAATAAATACAAAAAAAAATACAAAATTAACAAAAAAAACAATTTGATAAATTTTATATGTTATTGTTATTATAGGGATGAGCGAATCGATCCGGACGAACCCGGATTTGTTCCGAATTTCATGAAAAATTCGATTCTGAACGAATCCGAATTTCCCCGCGATTCGGTCGATAGAAGTTTTCCTTTATACTCCATTTATTTCAATTACAGGCATTCTAAAATGGTGGAAGCACATGTCCGGACATATCCCCTGGGGCAAGGTATCATGGGAAGGTCACATGCAGCCTATCAGCAGCCAGGAGCCCCGGTGACGTCACAGCGCTATATAAAGCGGCGGCCATCTTGCTTGTGCGCATTTCAGACTTGCATTCGTGAGACAAGGGTGGTTGCTGGCTGTCTGCAGACAGGGACACACAGGGACAGACAGTTAGCGATAGGTAGGGAGATTTACAGATAGGTAGGGAGATTTACAGATAGGTAAAGAGAGAGACAGATAGTTAGGGAGATTTAAAGTGGTAGACAGAGCTAGAGAAAGAGGTTTAAAACCGGAACAATCCAGCAGCATACAAGTCACATTGACAGGGTGCCTAGTGCTGGCTATGATTCATATTTCATAATTACTGGGTTACTGTTAATATATTTGGTTTGGTTTAAATACAGCTGCACACTGTATGCTATTTAACCCTTTCTGCTATTTAGGCCTGAACGCTATTTTAACCCTATCTGTTAAATACAGCTGCACACTGTGCTCTTTTGGCTGTCTCTGTAAGTGGCTGCTTGGAAGTGGTGAGTTAAAGCAGGAGTTAAAAGAAGAAGTTACAAGCAGAAGTTCGGAAGCTGTAAGTATCTGCCTTGATTTCATATTGTTATTTTAAGTGTTGTAAATTCTACACTTGGTGTTCCCACAAATTCATACAATGGGTTCCATGCCTAACAATGCTGTTCAGTGTACATCTTGTGCTATGTATGCACTTCTTGATCAATCGGTCGATGGTGAATATATATGCCCCGGATGCCTGCGAATCTCTGATTTGGAAGCCGTGATTCACGATCTAAATAAGCGATTGGCAACACTGAGAGAAATTGTTATCATGCAAAAGAGTCTGGATCTCACTGATCTGGCACTACATGGCTCAGGGTCAGGGGAGGGTGGTAGTATGGGGGGAGAGGAAAAGCAGGAAAATGAGGCAGCTAGCTGGATAACAGTTAGAAGGCGGGGTAGGGGTAAAAGTTACAGGGAGGCTAGCCCTGAACAGGCACCTCCAAACAAGTTTGCCCGGTTGGCAGATGAGGAGGATGTTAGCTCAGGAATGGCAGAGCTGCAGCAAGACACATCTGTCGGCTCCAGTAAGGAAGGGAGGGGAAATGGGAGAACAGGGCAGGCAAGACAGGTGCTGGTAGTGGGTGACTCTATTATTAGGGGAACAGACAGGGCAATCTGTCACAAAGACCGGGATTGCCGAACAGTGTGTTGCCTTCCTGGGGCAAGAGTACGGCATGTAGCGGAGCGGGCTGACAGATTGTTGGGAGGGGCTGGCGTGAACCCAGCGGTCATGGTGCATATTGGCACTAATGACATAGGAAGAAGTAGGTGGAAGGTCCTAAAAAATGATTTCAGGGACTTAGGCCGTAAGCTTAAGGCAAGGACCTCAACTGTAGTATTCTCAGAAATACTACCAGTACCAAGAGCCACACCAGAGAGGCAGCGGGAGATTAGAGATGTAAACAGGTGGCTCAAAAATTGGAGTAAAAAGGAGGGGTTTGGGTTCTTAGAGAACTGGGCCGACTTCACAGTGGGCTACAGGTTCTTTGGCAGGGATGGGTTGCACCTCAATGGTGAGGGTGCATCTGTTCTGGGGGAGAGGATGGCTAAAAGGTTAGAGGAGTGTTTAAACTGAGCATTGGGGGGGAGGGTAAAAGCTATTACAAAGGGGAAGTTAGGAAAGAAAGTGACAGTGGGTGTAGACATGAAACTGGGGGTGGAGAGGGGGGAGGGGTTAGCACATCTAGGAGGAATAAGGGCAATATACAGAATTATCAAAATTGTCATAAGCATTTGAAATGCATGCTTACAAATGCTAGAAGCTTGACTAATAAAATGGATGAACTAGAACTGATAATAACAGAAGAACAATATGATATAGTGGGGGTAACAGAGACTTGGCTGGATGAAAGCTATGACTGGGCAGTAAATTTACAGGGATACTGTGTGTTTAGGAGGGACCGTAACAAACGCAAAGGGGGTGGAGTCTGCTTAATTGTAAAATCCTCTCTACAGCCTGCTCTGCGGGAGGATATATGTGAGGGGAATGACCATGTGGAGTCGGTATGGGTAGAAATACATGGAGGGAGAAACAAAAATAAAATACTGATGGGGGTTTGCTATAAACCTCCAGATATATCCGAATCCATAGAAAATATGATGCTAAGGCAAATAGATATAGCCGCTAAAATAAATGAGGTAGTGATTATGGGGGACTTTAACTACCCAGATATACCCCTCGATTCAAAGAGCAAAAGTTAAGTGATTTCGTATCGAGAATCGTAAGTTTGGGTGGGTGTTTGTCATTTTTTCTTTTTTTTTTGGCCATTTCGTATTCGCACGATCGTTCGCGCATAGACGTATATGAACATACGCATTTCGTACGAGAATCGTATAATTTGCGTTAGTTCGTGTGTTTTTCCCGTCCAAATCGTATTATTTGCGTCCGATCCTATTTTTTACGTCCTTCACATGGGCTTGCGCCCAATTCAGAGAGGTGATTGTTAATTGTTTAGAAGCCCATTAAAGAGCTGCTTTACGAAATGTTTGCCGGCAGCTATTTGGCCTCGGGAGTAGGATGGAGCGGAGCGAGTTTGTGGCACATCAAGGGCTTATGCTTTTTGGCATTGAGTTGATCGAGATGTCTGAGAGCAGATTGCCCCTGCGTCGTCGCATGAACATCGATAGCATGAATGATGTTGAGCTGTTCGAGCTGACCAGGCTTAATCGCGCTTCCCTCCATAAATTATATAGTGAGCTGCGGCCATGGTTAGCCCGCACCACAAGGAAGGGGCATGCAATTTCAGGTATGACCAAGATGCTTGGCTGCCTGCAATTTTTGGCGAACGGCTCGTTCCAGAGGCTGGGTGCCCTCTCTGTGGGGATGTCACAGCCTACGCTGAGCCGCGCACTGTCTAAATTTTTGGAAGGCATGGCTGCCATAACTCAAAAATATATTTATTTTCCTGATGATATGGCAGCCAGAAACGCCATTAAGCTTGGGTTTTATAATGTGGCCGACATGCCCAACGTTATTGGTGCAATTGACTGCACACATGTGGCACTCGTACCTAGGGCAGCCGACGAGTATATATATAGGTATTGAGATTGGTTATTATGTTGCCCAACGTGTCATGTAACCTGTTTTCCTTTGCGCCAGCATATTTGTTTAGCCCTCATTTGTGTAGCTGCTTTATCTCGGCTTTTCATTAGTCTTTCCCAATAGAGTGCAGACATGTTTTGAGGTTAATTTATTAGTTTTGGTCAAATATCAATTACCCTTTTTGTATGTTTTTTCCTTAAGGAATCGTAAAATGGGACACTCACTTAATGTCCAGGCCGTGGTTGGTCCGGATATGCGGTTTATGAGTGTCCTTGCCGGCTACCCCGGATCGTCCCACGACTCCTATATCCTCAGGCGATCTGGGTTGTTTCGGAGATTTGAGGCAGGTGAATTTTCGGGGGCATGGCTGCTTGGTAAGTGTGTCCTATTTGTGTGTTATTAAATGTGGCATTAATCTTGTATTTGTAGATATGTTTTTTAAGGATAAATTTACAGAAGCGTACAACTGCCTTTTTCTTGGCTCATATATTAGGAACTTACCCTAAAAATCCTTGTCTCGCTGTGGCCTTCAGAATGTTTTACCTTTAGTTAGGATGTCTGTAAGTTCCTTGTGCCTAAATATATTGGTTTGGAGTTTATACCCAAGGATCTTTGACCTTTGGCTCCTTTGGGACTATTGGTCTTTAAATGTCAAAGTGGACTTAAACTGCATACATTGTAGTTTCCAGTGAAATGTGGATAGGGATCTTTGACCTTTGGCTCCTTTGGGACTATTGGTCTTTAAATGTCAAAGTGGACTTAAACTGCATACATTGTAGTTTCCAGTGAAATGTGGATAGGGATCTTTGACCTTTGGCTCCTTTGGGACTATTGGTCTTTAAATGTCAAAGTGGACTTAAACTGCATACATTGTAGTTTCCAGTGAAATGTGGATAGGGATCTTTGACCTTTGGCTCCTTTGGGACTATTGGTCTTTAAATGTCAAAGTGGACTTAAACTGCATACATTGTAGTTTCCAGTGAAATGTGGATAGGGATCTTTGACCTTTGGCTCCTTTGGGACTATTGGTCTTTAAATGTCAAAGTGGACTTAAACTGCATACATTGTAGTTTCCTGAGAAATGTGGATAGGCCCTCCGCAGCATCCTAATTGTAACATGTCTGAAAACTACAAATATATGTAAAATACAAATACCCTTGGCCGTGCAGATGTTTGTTAATTAATTGGTATATAGAAGTGCCATTTTTATTTAGGTGATACCTTAGTGCAATTTTTGTGGGCCCTAATGTGCCCTGTTTTTTTTTGGGAACACTTTACCTTACATCATTATGATATCTGTGAAATTTTTGGTGTTGGTTGTGTTGCCTTTTTAATTTTGATTAAATTTAATTCTCTGTTTAAGGTGATTCCGGGTACCCACTTCTACCCTGGCTCATGACGCCTGTGCTGCGGCCCCAGGATGCCTCTCAGGAAGCGTATAACCGTGCGCATCGCAAGACCCGGGCTGTTGTGGAGAGGGCCTTTGGTCTGCTGAAGACACGTTTTCGTTGCCTTGACCATACTGGGGGGGCCCTGCAATATGATCCCAAGAAAGTGATCGACATTATAATGGCATGTGCTGTTTTGCACAATTTTGCCATCATGGAACGTGTCCCACGTTATGTGGACAGCCTGCCCTCTTCAGCCGTCGAGGATGAAGCCGAGAATTTTGAGGGGCCCCCCAGTGAGTCTGGCCAATCTGTTCGAGCCAACCTGATCAGCCAGCATTTTAGTTAACTTTTTTCCCTGTCTCACCATTCTGTATGTCTGTGTTATCCTTTTTGAAACATATGTTGTTTTGCCCTAATGTGGCATTACCTCTAAGTAAAACATTTAGCCCTTAATTGTTGCCTAATGTATTTCATGTAGTTTCCTTAGCTTTCGCTTTGCATTGTTACACCTTTTCCAACAAAAATTATCTGGTTTAGGCCAAGCTGTTAAAAATGTCTTCCCACTAAAAACGCCACAAGTATTGGAAGTGAAATTTTTGTTTTACTTGGAAAATGAAAAATTATAGTGGTTAACAGAAATCAGTCCACATACATCTGTGGTAACCAATGGATAACATTAAAAAAAAAACATCGAGCACATCTACACCTGGAAGTGAGTGGCACAACCAAACAAGGACACCCAGTCCAAAGGCCAGCCTAGTCCAGTCATTAATATTGCCTGTGCCCAGGGATATTTGGGCATGGCCATAATGTCACACAAACATGTCTGCAAACAGGAGGAGCACCAACCAAATACATATGTAAAGCCATAAGTGGCCAGATACACTCCACATAGACCTATGGCATTGGCTAGTGGCCTTAAGCATTACTCTAAGGAGCTATATGGGAGCAAATACAAAACACAACCTGCCAGAGCAACACAAAATGGATTGTTTGAAACCTCAAAGGACAAGTAAATACAGTGGGGGTTAAGAGAAAAGATGTCCCACACACCCATGGCTTAATAGGGTGGCTGCCCATAATACCCAGGTGGAGGTCCAGGTGGAGGTCCATGGGAATGGGACCTAGCCTGGGCCATGGCAGCATTGTGAATTTGAAACTGCTCCACAATGTTTCTCTGCATATTGGTCATCTCAGCCATGGCTGACTGGATGCCATTACTTGCATTGGCCACGTTGCTGTTGAGGGTACGCAACTCCGCGAGGATGCCCTGTAGACTGGTATGGATGTTGACCATGTCGGCATGCCTTTCCTCACGCTCTGTAACGAGCTGTGCCTGATAAGACTCCCTTTCTTGGGTCCATAATTGAAGCAGGGCACTCTGCCTCCCCTGGGAAATTGTGGGGCGGCGTAATGGAGTCCGCCGCACAATTACCCTGGCTCTTGGGCGTGCCCTGCCGCGTGGTGTCGTACCCTCAACAGCAACCGGCCTGCTTTGCAAATCCTCAGCAGCAGAGTGAACACTGGGGACTGTAGTGTCAGTCTCCCCATGTGCAAGCACAATGGATGGAGATTCACTCTGCTGCTGAGGATTGGCCAGAGAAACATTATGGAGCAGTTCCAAATTGGGACCCAGGGGGAGTTCATCCGACGTGCCCTGTACGGAGACATCATCATCTTCCTCCATGTCCTGGATCTCTTCCATGAGTGTGCGGGTCTGTAGGGACATATCAAAAAAAAAAGGCTAAGTTTGCGTCCCAATTTAGGATTTCAACAGTTTAACACATTCTTAAGCACTTGTTAGTATTTATGCTACTAAATTAACTTACCGAAAATCTCTGATCTGGGCTCCGATGCTGTACGGACCTGGTAGGCATAACCAAACTGGGGGGTGAGTTTACCCTTGCTGAGGGATCATGCTGGGCTGAAGAAGAGAAAAAAAAACCACGTAAACACACACACATAACCTTTTTTGGGATAGGTAATCAAATATAGCTCTATTTGTAATATTATTCAACTCTAGAGCAATGGTGACCTTTGTTCAAACCCACGCAAGTTTACATAGGTGCAATGGCTCGGACAAACTGCTAAGTGACCTCAGTTCTAAGTCATGAAGTGTACCCAGTCAGCATCCAACTTTCAAGGCACATTTTTGGATTTAGCCTACCATTCGCTAGGTCCGGGGTACTCAAACAATTGTTTGAAACGCCCATTTAAAGGTATGTGGTGAGAGGTGAATGTCTGGCCATGGTGCTGACGCAGGGGGTGTCTAGTTAAAAATAAAGACACTGGTGGAGGGGCTGGAGATTTCTAAGTGCCAACTAATAAAGGCTGCTTGCCCTTGCTGGGCTGGATGGGCCAGAGCTGAGGGGACAGGGATTGGATGGCTAAAGGGGGGAGTTAACGTATTGATGGTGATGGGATGGATGGAGCCAATCTGTTACAAATGTATGGGGCTTATGTGGGGGGGGGCATGGGGGGACTGTGGCACATGGGCCAGAGCAGGGGCAGCGGGACACGATTGTGGCCAGTGAAAATTTAAATAAGTTACTGTGTACCTTGCAATGCCACTTCCTGGGCAGTACTTCATATTGCAATGCTATGTTTCACGGAGCCATGACATTGGGCAGGAGACCAACCACTACATGGCCGATCAAGGGGGCAGCTCTGAGCACGTCAACACAGAAGTAACTGAGTGCAGGGCTGTCTGGGCAGGGGTCCTTGAATGTGGTGGCAAGGTCCGCATTGGGACCCCGGGCCGCCAGTTGAGTCTCGCTGCTCTTGGTCACATATGTTTGTGGGTGGCTAATTAAATTGTTAACTCAAACACAACTCACACAAGCAAAAGGCAACCCATACATAATGATGTGTGTTTTGTGATTGATTCAAAATATCTCACTTATCTTGCAAAAATTCATGACTTTAACAATACAATTGGACATTTGAACTTTGCCATAATGGCTGTTGGCCTAAATGTGTGATTCCCAGGGCCAAAAAGAGGACACAAACAGCCACAGTAGTGCGAGGCCAAGCAAGGCAAACCATAGGGGCATCCCGTTAGCTTGTTACTAGTGAACTGTAGATTATTTAGCAAACAGGCAAACATGCAGAATTAAGAGTACTCACCGTGGGTACGGGTCGGTGAGTCTGTGTCCCTTAGACCAGCATGTCCACCGACCGCGACCGGATGGAGAAGTCCAAGCACAATCTCCTCAGCAGGGGTAAACTCCAATTTAGATGGAAAGCCACCGCCAGTTTTCAGGCTGAAAAGAGAAAAGCGTTTGGTACTCAGAAAAGGTGCATACAGTACATCCAAAACATTAGATTTAGCGTAAACATTTATTTACCTGTAATTATGCCTTTTAATTTCTTTTTGCCGTACAGCATACTTCAGATCAGAGATTTTCTTCTGAATTTGGGACACATCTTTCCTCTCTTCCCCCGCTGCATTTACTTGTCGGAGGATGGTTTCAAACAATTCCATCTTGCGCTGCTTGGTGGTGTGTTTGGATTTGCTCCCATATAGCTCGTCATAGTATAATGTAAGGCCACTAGCCAATGCCATATTTTGGTCATGGGAGAATCTCCCACTCAACTGGCCGCGGCGCAATGTGCGGCCAGATGGTTGGCTTGGCTGCTCCTCCATGTGTGCAGACACATGTGGTGACATTATGGCCTGGGGCTGGGTAGGGGAATGGCCGGATTGGTGGCTTCCCAATGACTGGACTGGACTGGCCAAGGGACTGGGTGTTCTTGCGTGGCTGGCCACCGAACTTCCAGGTGTAGATGTGGTCATGGGGGCAATTCGGGGCCCTCTTGGGGGGCTAGGTTCCCGGCTGGTGCCAGGTCGGGGGCTCTGTTCCCGGCTGGTGCCAGGTCGGGGGCTTCTGGCCCTGGATTGGGTTCTTCTGGGCCTGTAGGGGCTTCTGGCCCTGGATTGGGTTCGTCTGGGCCTGTAGGGGCTTCTGGCCCTGGTTTGTGATCTGCGGCCTCTGGATGGGCTTCGGGGCCTGGATGGGGTTCGGGCCCTGGATTGGGTTCTTCTGGGCCTGTAGGGGCTTCTGGCCCTGGATTGGGTTCGTCTGGGCCTGTAGGGGCTTCTGGCCCTGGTTTGTGATCTGCGGCCTCTGGATGGGCTTCGGGGCCTGGATGGGGTTCGGGCCCTGGATGGGGTTCTTCTGGGCCTGTCGGGGCTTCTGGCCCTGGTTTGTGATCTGCGGGCCCTGTAGGGGCTTCTGGCCCTGGATGGGGTTCTTCTGGGCCTGTCGGGGCTTCTGGCCCTGGTTTGTGATCTGCGGGCCCTGTAGGGGCTTCTGGCCCTGGATGGGGTTCTTCTGGGCCTGTCGGGGCTTCTGGCCCTGGTTTGTGATCTGCGGGCCCTGTAGGGGCTTCTGGCCCTGGATGGGGTTCTTCTGGGCCTGTCGGGGCTTCTGGCCCTGGTTTGTGATCTGCGGGCCCTGTAGGGGCTTCTGGCCCTGGATGGGGTTCTTCTGGGCCTGTAGGGGCTTCTGGCCCTGGTTTGTGATCTGCGGCCTCTGGATGGGCTTCGGGGCCTGGATGGGGTTCGGGGCCTGGATGGGGTTCGGGCCCTGTCTGGGCTTCGTGCCCTGGATTGTGTTCTGCGCCCTCTGGCTGTACTTCGGGCCCTGGATGGGGTTCGGGCCCTGCTGCGGGGCATGGGTTTCCGAACTGCCCTACTTGAAGGCATGGCCGGTGTGGGCTCACTGGTGCTGCCTGTTCTGGGGGCAGAGGTGGTGGGTGCTGCAGTTGCCAGCTTTTTGGCTGCAGGAGGGGCACGAGGCTTGGGGCCCCTTTTTTGGGTACCTGAGGGTCCAGGGTCCCTTGGTGGGGCCGAGGTGGGAGTCTTGGATCTCAGTTTTCGGCCAGCTTGCTGGGACCTTGTGGTGGGGCCCTCCGCGGTCTTGCTTGCCTGGGGTCGCTTGCTGATCGCCTTTTTGGGTGCCATCGTACAGAAAAGCTCAAAGAGAATGAGCTTGGGGGGAAGGGACCTTTAAATAATGAGCCCAGCGTGTGACGCCTATGCGCACGACTACGCGCTCGTACGAACGTACGTTCGAGCGGAACCAGGAAACCGCTGGGGTTTCACTTATCTGCTGCCTGGAAGAAGACTAAAGATGGCGCCCACTATCTTCACCCGTCAACAGGAAGAGATCCTCATGCTGGTAAGTGGCTGCCTGTGCATTTTAATCGAATAGTCAATGATGGCCTAAATGTAAATGATGCGTTGGGAACTAGTTTTGGGTCTCTTAATGTTTAATCACTGGCTCCTCACACTTCATCCTCAAGGGCCGAGCCTGGCCACGTTTTCACCTGTCTATGCTGATGTCCTAATTCGGCCAATTGCTCCGGCTTAGCAACAGTTAATTAACCTGTGGAGTAGCGGGGCGAGCTGTCAAACCTGGCCTGTCTCGGACCTTGATGCGGATGTTTGCGGAACACTGTTGTCCTAAGCCATAAAAACACAACGGGAAGCCACACACGTGGTCCAAAAGCCTAAGCATTAGGCTACATCTTGGATGTTTAAACCATCCTAACATGCCATAGATGCAGGTGGCCTGATTCTTGATGTTGGCTATTATCTGTATGTACATGGTGTGTGATACATATAACATAAGACCAGACTGTCAATCACAGTCAACGTCCTCTTTAAGGCACTCCCCAAAAATGGCGGCCATTCGAAATGTGTGTGTTAATGACATTAAATACTCAACTTGTGATGCAACACATATGGGTCTGTGTGTAAAAGTAAAAGCTCTGTGTCCATTATGTTTTTCAGATCATGCTTCAGCGCCGGTATGACTTCGCGCCCAATGTGTGCGAGAAAAGGGACATCGCCCGGGAGATCATCGCCGAGATCCACCGTGTGACCAGCACCACCTTCACTCACACCCAGATAATGCAGCATTGGTCGGACCTGAAGCGTCTGCACATGCCCCGGGTGCGGAGGTTTTTTGGGATCCATTTCCCAAGTAAGTACAAAGCAATTGCATGGTATATGTTCCAAATGTCTAAGTTATGCCTTTATTTATAATGACTTTTCGTTGGTAGTGTTGGAAATGGATTTCAGAATTCGCCGCACCCGGAGACGTACAGGCCGACCAGTGCTGCATGACTCTGCATCTGTGAGTGAAGGTGGTGGATCTCCCGGGCGACGGACCTACCCCTCCTCTGTGGCCTCCTCAGACCAGCCCCTGGACCTTACCACAGAGGAGGGGCCAAGGCGCGTGGGCGTGGAGTCATACCTGGCCACGCATGGGGAAGGCTCTGGTATGTCACTCATCATGTATAGGCACAAAGATATACATGGCAGGCCAAAAACTAAGTTATCCTTTATTATGTATTTGTAGAAGCTTCAGGAGCGGGTGAGATAGTGGAGGAGGAGGCAGCAGAGATGCTGGAAGGAGATCCTGGCGAAGGTGAGTGATGTCAGCCAGACTGGGAGCCAGATATGTTGGGGATAGTGACTCTCTACAAGTACTAACCAAATGTCACATGTTTCTCCAGGGACTTCTTCACAGCAGAGCCAGGACCAAGGGCAGCCTGTTGGCCCCAACCAGCCATCTGTCGGCCACCAACTCCGTAAGTCTCCATGCCATTATTCATATTAATGTTTGGTTAGCTAATAACACACACATAACTAAAGGCGTAGCCAATGTGTAGTTCACACTTTAATGTGGGCACTTCGTTAGGTTAAAGAGGACCCTAACTAGTATTAAGAACCAAAGACTTAGCCATCACACTGTACCTACAGATTAGAAACATGGAAAAACACCCTTCACCCATCTAATGCATGTTATTAGACAGAACAAAACCAATATTGGGGAATATGGAATGCACAATATTTACAGGCAGCATGGGATACAGATTGAAAAAAGGAAGGTGCTGCCATGCATTGTGGGAGTGATGACCTTTCCCTCAACCCAGCTATGCTCTGGATTCCCAACGCACCACTGTAACCTACTCCCCTGTACTTTATCCAACTCTCCACTCCTCATTAAGTGTTATGCTTCAGAGTCCAGATGGCGGCGCTGTAATAAAAAAAAATCCTAAATTTACTTTGATCTGGTGCAGAATCATTTGGGAATAGTTAGTGGTTTTCATTAAATAATGTTGAAGGTCCGGTTTAAGGAGTTTAAAGACTTACCTGTGGGAAATGCATTAACTGTATCCCTTGGAAGAATGACATATGTCATGCATTTACATGTATTTGATTAACCCCAAATCTATTTCCAGCATACAAACCGGTCTGGGACTCCTATTTATGTTTCTTTCTCTATTGGTTCCAGGGATGATCCCCAAAACTTTGGCGGAGAAAAAAAAAAGAATGAAGGAGTTGGTGGCCGAGCTGCTGGCCATACAGGCGACGTTGGGGCCAACAGATGAAGAAGACGAGGAGGATTAGTGCCCTTGGTCCTGGCTACTTTGGTTCAATGTTTTACCAACTTTGTGGGAGTTTTCACGTTTTTAAAGTTTTGCCTTTTTAAAAAAAAAACCAAAATTTTAATCTGTTTTTAAGGCAAGCCACACCAAATTTTGCGTTTAAAAAAAAAAATATGTTTGTATTTTAAAAAAAAATCTGTTTGTATTTTAAAAAAAAATCTGTTTGTATTTTAAAACCAAAAATGTTTGTATTTTCTTAAAAAAAAAAAGGGGTTTGCAAACAAACACCCCAATAAAAACTAAAAATTCCCCTAAAAATATATCCAAAATCACCCCAAAAAATTAAAATAAATTATCTTTTATTACTTCATAAATGTGTCTTTTCTAATATGCGCAAACACAAACAATTACACAAACCAGAAAAAAAACGGTTAGAAACATATAGACATATGTACATTATGTGGTTTTGGTAAGTTTTAGGGTCGTCAACATGAAGAAGGATGCAAGCGCCAAGGGGTTTAGGTAAGTTTGAGGGACCGAGAAATGAAGTTGGATGCAGCCGCTAAGGGGTTTAGGTAAGTTTAAGGGACCGAGAAATGAAGTTGGATGCAGCCGCTATGGGGTTTAGGTAAGTTTGAGGGACCGAGAAATGAAGTTGGATGCAGCCGCTAAGGGGTTTAGGTAAGTTTGAGGGACCGAGAAATGAAGTTGGATGCAAGCGCTAAAGGGTTTAGGTAAGTTTGAGGGACCGAGAAATGAAGTTGGATGCAGCCGCTATGGGGTTTAGGTAAGTTTGAGGGACCGAGAAATGAAGTTGGATGCAGCCGCTAAGGGGTTTAGGTAAGTTTGAGGGACCGAGAAATGAAGTTGGATGCAAGCGCTAAAGGGTTTAGGTAAGTTTGAGGGACCGAGAAATGAAGTTGGATGCAGCCGCTATGGGGTTTAGGTAAGTTTGAGGGACCGAGAAATGAAGTTGGATGCAGCCGCTATGGGGTTTAGGTAAGTTTGAGGGACCGAGAAATGAAGTTGGATGCAGCCGCTATGGGGTTTAGGTAAGTTTGAGGGACCGACAAATGAAGTTGGATGCAGCCGCTAAGGGGTTTAGGTAAGTTTGAGGGACCGAGAAATGAAGTTGGATGCAGCCGCTAAGGGGTTTAGGTAAGTTTGAGGGACCGAGAAATGAAGTTGGATGCAGCCGCTATGGGGTTTAGGTAAGTTTGAGGGACCGAGAAATGAAGTTGGATGCAGCCGCTATGGGGTTTAGGTAAGTTTGAGGGACCGAGACATGAAGTTGGATGCAGCCGCTAAGGGGTTTAGGTAAGTTTAAGGGACCGAGAAATGAAGTTGGATGCAGCCGCTATGGGGTTTAGGTAAGTTTGAGGGACCGAGAAATGAAGTTGGATGCAAGCGCTAAAGGGTTTAGGTAAGTTTGAGGGACCGAGAAATGAAGTTGGATGCAGCCGCTATGGGGTTTAGGTAAGTTTGAGGGACCGAGAAATGAAGTTGGATGCAGCCGCTATGGGGTTTAGGTAAGTTTGAGGGACCGAGAAATGAAGTTGGATGCAGCCGCTATGGGGTTTAGGTAAGTTTGAGGGACCGAGACATGAAGTTGGATGCAGCCGCTAAGGGGTTTAGGTAAGTTTAAGGGACCGAGAAATGAAGTTGGATGCAGCCGCTATGGGGTTTAGGTAAGTTTGAGGGACCGAGAAATGAAGTTGGATGCAAGCGCTAAAGGGTTTAGGTAAGTTTGAGGGACCGAGAAATGAAGTTGGATGCAGCCGCTATGGGGTTTAGGTAAGTTTGAGGGACCGAGAAATGAAGTTGGATGCAGCCGCTATGGGGTTTAGGTAAGTTTGAGGGACCGAGAAATGAAGTTGGATGCAGCCGCTATGGGGTTTAGGTAAGTTTGAGGGACCGACAAATGAAGTTGGATGCAGCCGCTAAGGGGTTTAGGTAAGTTTGAGGGACCGAGAAATGAAGTTGGATGCAGCCGCTAAGGGATTTAGGTAAGTTTGAGGGACCGAGAAATGAAGTTGGATGCAGCCGCTAAGGGGTTTAGGTAAGTTTGAGGGACCGAGAAATGAAGTTGGATGCAGCCGCTATGGGGTTTAGGTAAGTTTGAGGGACCGAGAAATGAAGTTGGATGCAGCCGCTATGGGGTTTAGGTAAGTTTGAGGGACCGAGACATGAAGTTGGATGCAGCCGCTATGGGGTTTAGGTAAGTTTGAGGGACCGAGAAATGAAGTTGGATGCAAGCGCTAAAGGGTTTAGGTAAGTTTGAGGGACCGAGAAATGAAGTTGGATGCAGCCGCTATGGGGTTTAGGTAAGTTTGAGGGACCGACAAATGAAGTTGGATGCAGCCGCTAAGGGGTTTAGGTAAGTTTAAGGGACCGAGAAATGAAGTTGGATGCAAGCGCTAAGGGGTTTATGTAAGTTTCTGGTTGAGGGTGCGCATGCGCAAGATCTTATAAACATACGAACGCACGAATCTAAGAGGCCAAAAACCAATGAAAACCAGAGGCAAACGCAAGTAATTGGAAGAGGTTGACGATGGAAGCAGCCGAAAAAACAGGCTGCCGCCGCAACAGGTGAGCACATGAACGTGATTTTTACGATTGGCAACTGACTGAGGCAAGTTCGGGAGATATCATACGAACGGACGTATCTTTTAGGATAGAAACGTATTTGCTTATTGAATCACTCGCAAGTTCATACGAACGCACGAGCGGACGTGAAAAATAGGATGATCGTGAGCCAAATCCAAGCTGTTACATGTTTCTTTGAATCAACCCATATAGACTGGGATGCTGAAACATGTGTTTCGCAGAAAAGTAATAGTTTTTTATCTAAAACAAAAGATGGCTACCTTTCCCAACAAGTACAAGCTCCAACAAGGGGGAAAGCCATATTGGACCTAATACTAACCAATGTAAGAGACAAAGTAATAAAGGTACAGGTTGGGGGACACCTTGGAAGCAGTGATCATAATATAATTAATTTCCAATTAGCAGTCACTAGGGTGCCTTATCAAGGAGTCACAAAAACGCGGAACTTCAAAAAGGCAAAGTTTGACCAACTTAGAGATGCCCTACACTGCATTGACTGGGAAAATGTCCTTAAGAACAAAAGCATGGACGCTAAATGGGATACTTTCAAAGGAATACTTAATTTTCAGTGTGACAGATATATACCTTACAGGAATAAAACTATTAGACACACATGTAAACCAATGTGGCTAAATAAAAAGGTTAAGGGGGCAATAAACAACAAAAAAAAGGCATTTAAACGTTTAAAGCAGGAAGGGACAGCGGAAGCGTTAAAAAACTATAAAGAAGAAAATAAACAATGTAAACAACAGATAAGGGCAGCTAAGCTGGAGACAGAAAGACTGGTCGCGAAAGAGAGTAAAACTAACCCTAAATTATTCTTTAGCTACATAAACCGTAAAAGGTACAAACCTGAGGGTGTGGGCCCCCTGAAAAGCAAGGAGGGGACCCCTATAGAGGGAAATGAGGAGAAAGCTAATTTGCTTAACAACTTCTTTGCTTCTATATTCACAAAAGAATTTGACATGCCCAGTGAAATGCAGGGGAATAACCGAAACCCTCCATTAAATGTCACTGGTCTAACCAAGGAAGAAGTCCGGCACCGTCTCAAGCAGATGAAAATCGATAAATCGCCGGGACCAGATGACATACATCCTCGTGTTTTAAGGGAGTTATGTACAGTAATAGACAAGCCGTTATTTCTAATATTTGTGGATTCCATAACTACAGGGTTTGTTCCGATGGATTGGCGCTTGGCAAATGTGGTGCCAATATTCAAAAAGGGATCTAGGGGGGAACCTGGGAACTACAGACCGGTAAGCTTAACATCTGTGGTGGGCAAGCTGTTTGAAGGTTTCTTAAGGGATACTATCCTGGAGCACCTTGGGGAAAATGACCTTATTACTCCATATCAGCATGGATTTATGAGGAATCGCTCCTGCCAGACAAACCTGATCGGCTTTTATGAGGAGGTAAGTTCAAGATTGGATCAGGGGGAGTCATTGGATATCATATATCTTGACTTTTCTAAAGCATTTGAGACTGTGCCACATAAAAGGCTGGTACAAAAGATGAGAATGCTTGGACTGGGGGAAAACGTGTGCAGATGGGTGGGAAATTGGCTTAGTGATCGGAAGCAGAGGGTGGTTATCAATGGTACACACTCAGATTGGGTCACTGTTACTAGTGGAGTACCACAAGGGTCAGTTCTGGGACCAATTCTCTTCAATATATATATAAATGACATTGGGTATGGATTAAACAGTAAAGTCTCAATCTTTGCAGATGATACTAAGCTGAGTAAAGTAATTAAAACAAAGGAGGACAACAGGCAACTACAAACAGATTTAGATAAATTGGAAGCATGGGCAGTTAAATGGCAAATGAAGTTTAACACAGATAAATGTAAGGTTATGCACATGGGAAGGAGAAATATGTGTCATGATTACACACTAAATAAAGAAACACTTGGTAAAACAACAATGGAAAAGGATCTAGGGGTTTTAGTTGACAATAAGCTCAACTGTAGTAATCAA
This sequence comes from Gastrophryne carolinensis, assembly GCA_027917425.1. Taxonomy (NCBI): domain Eukaryota; kingdom Metazoa; phylum Chordata; class Amphibia; order Anura; family Microhylidae; genus Gastrophryne; species Gastrophryne carolinensis. The sequence continues at coordinate 462,743,881 of CM051235.1, forward strand.
TGCCAGGCAGCTGCTGCCAAGGCAAACAGGATCATGGGGTGCATCAGGAGGGGCATGGGTGCTCATGACCAGAGCATCATTTTACCCCTGTACAAGTCACTGGTCAGACCCCATATGGAATACTGTGTACAGTTCTGGGCACCTGTGCTTAAGAAGGACATATCAGAACTGGAGCACGTTCAAAGAAGGGCAACAAAGTTAATAAAAGGAGTGCGGGGGCTAGAGTACCCGGAAAGATTGTCCAAGTTAGGCTTATTTAGTCTAGAAAAAAGACGATTGAGGGGCGATCTAATAACTATGTATAAATATATTCGGGGTCAATACAAGGATCTGTCCCACAATCTATTTATACCCCGGAGTGTAACCATAACCCGGGGGCATCCACTAAGGTTAGAGGAAAGGTGCTTTCTCCACCGACATAGGAGGGGATTCTTCTCTGTAAGAGCAGTGAGACTATGGAACTCGCTGCCAGAGGAGGTAGTAATGAGGGATACATTAAAAATGTTCAAAAGTGGCCTTGATGCCTTCCTGGCATGTAATAACATTTCCGGCTATGGCTACTAGACCACTGGAAGGAGTTAAACAGGCTGAACTGGATGGACTAAAGTCTTTATTCAGCCTTACATACTATGTTACTATGTTACTATGTTATGCTATTTAACCCTTTCTGCTATTTAGGCCTGAACGCTATTTAACCCTATCTGCTAAAAGCATTTCTCATACTTGGATTATTGTTACTTTTTGTTCAGCTTAAAATACATTACGCCACACTGGCATCCCAAGACACATGCTATTTAACCCTATCTGTTAAACAAAAGCATTTCTCATACTTGGATTATAGTTAATACTTTTTGCTCAGCTTAAAATACATTAGGCCACACTGGCATCCCAAGGCACATGCTATTTTAACCCTATCTGTTAAACAAAAGCATTTCTCATACTTGGATTATTGTTACTTTTTGTTCAGCTTAAAATACATTACGCCACACTGGCATCCCAAGGCACATGCTATTTAACCCTATCTGTTAAACAAAAGGATTTCTCATACTTGGATTATAGTTAATACTTTTTGCTCAGCTTAAAATACATTAGGCCGCAATGGCATCCCAAGACACATGCCATTTTAACCCTATCTGTTAAACAAAAGCATTTCTCATACTTGGATTATAGTTAATACTTTTTGCTCTGCTTAAAATACTTTAGGCCACACTGGCATCCCAAGGCACATGCTTTTTAACCCTATCTGTTAAACAAAAGCATTTCTGATACTTGGATTATAGTTAATACTTTTTGCTCAGCTTAAAATACATTAGGTCACACTGGCATCCCAAGGCACGTGCTATTTTAACCCTATCTGTTAAACAAAAGCATTTCTCATATTTGGATTATTGTTACTTTTTGTTCAGCTTAAAATACATTACGCCACACTGGCATCCCAAGGCACATGCTATTTAACCCTATCTGTTAAACAAAAGCATTTCTCATACTTGGATTATAGTTAATACGTTTTGCTCAGCTTAAAATACATTAGGACACACTGTCATCCCAAGGCACATGCTATTTTAACCCTATCTGTTAAACAAAAGCATTTCTCATACTTGGATTATTGTTACTTTTTGTTCAGCTTAAAATACATTACGCCACACTGGCATCCCAAGGCACATGCTATTTAACCCTATCTGTTAAACAAAAGCATTTCTCATACTTGGATTATAGTTAATACTTTTTGCTCAGCTTAAAATACATTAGGCCACACTGGCATCCCAAGGCACATGCTGTTTAACCCTATCTGTTAAACAAAAGCATTTCTCATACTTGGATTATTGTTACTTTTTGTTCAGCTTAAAATACATTACGCCACACTGGCATCCCAAGGCACATGCTATTTAACCCTATCTGTTAAACAAAAGCATTTCTCATCCTTGGATTATTGTTACTTTTTGTTCAGCTTAAAATACATTACGCCACACTGGCATCCCAAGGCACATGCTATTAACCCTATCTGTTATACAACATAAGCGTTGATCAGCATCAGCTGCTTTATTAAGCTACTTCAGTTTGCACTTGTTTTTGACTGCTTTTAATAAACCAGGCCGCAGGGCACCCCAAAGCTGCACCTTGCACCCTATCTGTTATACAACATAAGCATTGATCAGCATCAGCTGCTTTATTAAGCTACTTCAGTTTGCACTTGTTTTTGACTGTTTTCAATAAACCAGGCCGCAGGGCACCCCAAAGCTGCACCTTGCACCCTATCTGTTATACAACATAAGCATTGATCAGCATCAGCTTCATTAAGCTACTTCAGTTTGCACTTGTTTTTGACTGTTTTCAATAAACCAGGCCGCAGGGCACCCCAAAGCTGCACCTTGCACCCTATCTGTTATACAACATAAGCGTTGATCAGCATCAGCTGCTATATTAAGCTACTTCAGTTTGCACTTGTTTTTGACTGCTTTTAATAAACCAGGCCGCAGGGCACCCCAAAGCTGCACCTTGCACCCTATCTGTTTATACTAAATAAGCAAATACATAAAAATGTCAGGCAGACAAGTGCCAGGATGTTCAAAGAGGAGTGGCAGAGGCCAAGGCTCAGCAGGCAGAGGTCGCAGCAGACTAGGGGCGATTGGCAGCAGGAGTCACAGTGAGAGACCTGATCTGCCAGTATCTGCTAGCGGTCGTGTCTCCACCAGTAACGCATCTGCCGTGGTAGATTGGTTAACGCGCTCATCAACATCATCACAAGTTACGTCTGAGACCCCCAGTCTAGGGTCGGTAGGTTCCTCTGACACAACCCTGAGTTGGCATGCCCCGAGAGCAGTCCCTGTCCTCCCATTGCCTCTGTCCTACGCCGTTCCCTCCCCCAGCGACGTATCCTATGCTTTGGGTTCAGCTCCACTCTTTAGTGAGGAGGACGATCAGATAGAGGACAGTCAGCAGCTACTGCCCAGCCAAGAAATGGAGGTGGCTTCTTTAGCTAGGCAGACAAATAGTGATGTGGACAGTGTCGTGGGTGTTGCGAGCGTTCCAGCTCCTGCGCCAGACACTGTTGAGGAATCCGCGAACATCAGTGACGTACAGCCACAACTCGGTGATGATGATGATGATGATGATGATGATGATGAAGCCGATCGCACTTGGGAGCCGGGTGATGAAGGGGCTTCATCGTCATCATCAGGAGAAGAGGGGCGCAGGTTGCCCCGGAGTCAGCAGCTCAGGCAGCAAGGTGTTAGCAGCATGGTTGGCAGTCAGCATGGGGGCACAATTGAAAAGCCTGGAGCCAAACGGGGCCGGGGCCGGGGTAGAGCACCTGCTGCACGGCAGGCTACCTTATCGGGAGGTAGTGGAGCAGTGGTTCCTGGAGTTGGCGACAATAGCAGCGAATCAGTGAGGCCTGTTGGTGGGAAAAGTAGCTACTCGGCAGTGTGGCAGTTTTTCCTGAAGCATCCACAGGAGGGTAACATGGCCACATGCAAGATATGTAGGCAGAAGGTGAAGCGTGGCCAGGGCCCAAATGTTGGCACCACGACCCTGCGTCAACATATGATGCGTCACCATAAAGCGACCTGGGAGAACCGAGGCTCCCAAGGGGTGGTCCAGTCTGCTTCCTCACCAAGTGGCACGCCGCTCCCAATTTCTGCCAGCCAAGGCTCCAGCACCTAAGCCGAAGGCAGCTGTATGTCATACACATCCTCTGTCGCTCCTGCTCCTCCTCCTCCAAGTCATGCATCCTGCCAGCAATCCATCAGCAAAGCCATGTCCAAGAGACAGCAGTATGCGCCCACTCATCCTACGGCGCAGAAGCTGAATGTGCTCCTGTCCAAGTTGCTGGTGCTGCAGTCGCTCCCTTTTCAGGTGGTGGACTCTACACCTTTCAGAGATCTGATGGCTTGTGCCGAGCCGAGGTGGAGAGTCCCAAGCCGTCATTTCTTTGCCAAGAAGGCAGTACCAGCGCTGCACACTTATGTTGAACAGAAGGTGGGCCAGTCCTTGAGCCTGTCGGTGTGTAGCAAAGTGCATGGCAGCGCCGACATCTGGAGCTGTAACTACGGTCAGGGACAGTACATGTTGTTTACGGCCCACTGGGTGAATGTGGTCCCTTTGCAGCAGCAGCAGCAGCAACTTGGAAAGGTCACGCCGCTTCGGCCTCCGCGCTCCCTGCCCGTTGGGCCTGTGACACTGTGCGACTAGGCCTCCTCATCCTCCGCCATCTCCTCACCCTCCACTGTAGGCTCAAGTCTCAGTGCCCCTCCAGTCTACCATGTGTGCAGGGCACGGAGGTGTCACACAGTGCTTCACATGATTTGTCTTGGCGAACGGAGTCACACAGGGGAGGAACTGCTAAAATGTATTCGTCAGGAAATCCAAACATGGCTTACTCCAAGAAAACTTAAAATGGTAATCATGGTTACCGACAATGGGAAGAACATTTTGTCTGCGCTGCGCCAAGGAAGGCTGACCCATGCCCCCTGCATGGCTCACGTCTTCAATCTGGTTGTCAAGCGGTTTCTGAAGTGTTCCCCCCCCATATGCAAGACATCCTAACAACTTCAAGGAAACTTTGCATGCACTTCAGCCACTCATACACTGCCAAACACACCCTTCTTGAGCTACAGCGTCAGAACATAGTCTGATTTGCGATGTTTCCACCCGTTGGAATTCCACCCTTCACATGTTGGACCGATTATATGAACAGAGAAAAGCCATCACGGATATCCTGATGATCCAAGCGGATAGGGGGACTCCCCTGTGTAACTTCAATGTCAACCAGTGGCAGCTCATACGTGACACCTGCCGTTTGCTCAGGCCCTTTGAGGAAGCCACTTTATTTGTCAGTCGGCAGGATTACGGGATGAACGACGTGATTCCACTGCTTCATGTACTACAGCACATGTTGGAAACCATGGCTGGTCAGGGCACTGGAGACATGGCGTCTACATCTTACAGCCACATGAACCCGTTGGAGCTGAACTGGAGGAGGAGGTGGAAGAGGAGGAGGAGTTGCCCAGCGAAACACAGTTTAGGCTTGGCGAAATGACTGGTTTATCTAGTCAGCGGACAGGAGAGGAGGAGCAGGAGCAGCCAGAGGAGCTAGAGGGTTTTGAGGAAGGCGAGACAGAGGACCCGGACACACTGTGGCAGTATGCAGTGGAGATGGAGACAGGTAGTCCATCCGAGTCACTTGCACAAATGGCAGGAAGCATGCTCACGTGCTTGCGTAGTGACCCCAGAATTGTTTCCATTTGTCGGTGGGATGACTTCTGGCTGTCCACCTTACTGGACCCTCGCTTCCGGCACCAAATGGGGGCATTTTTTAAACCCGCCGAGAGGGAGGACAAACTGAACTACTACAAAGACATTCTACGTAGGCAGTTGGCCGATGCCTATCTGCGCCATGGTCCATACTCTCGCAAGTCTGACTCGAGGGGACCTCTGCGCTCACCTTTCACTGCCATGGCTGCTGGGGGGGTTGGCAGGAGCGGCAGCAGCAGCTCCATCAGCAGCAGCCTCAGTCTTCAGTCGCTAATGAGTAGCTTTCTACACCCGCATAGTGAGGCTACTCATGAGCAGCAGGAAGACCTGGAGCAGGACCTGAACCAGCAGGTCATGTCATACCTTGACATGACCATGCCAACACACCTTGAGGATCCGCTGAACCTCTGGGCAGCCAAACTTGATTTGTGGCCACAACTAGCAGAGTTTGCCCTGGAAAAGCTGTCCTGCCCGGCAAGTAGCGTGCAATCTGAGCGGGTGTTTAGTGCGGCGGGGGCCATAGTTACGGCGAGGAGAACTCGTCTGTCAACTAAAAATGTGGAGAGACTCATCTTTGTCAAAATGAATCAGGGATGAATCAGCCAGGATTTCCACCCACCAATGCCTGATGCATGCGACTAGATTCAGCATGGTGCCACGTTTTACACTTTCCAAATGGTGCAAAACATATTTATGTCTGTAGGCCAATTTTTGGGCTCCTGCTGATGCCAACTGCAGGGTGTGCCTTCCAACCAATTTTTGGCCTCCTGCTGATGCCAACTTCAGGGTGTGCCTTTCAGCCAATGTTTGGGCTCCTGCTGCTGGCAACTCCAGGGTGTGATTCATCCAATTTTTGGGCTCCTGAAGCCAACTCCAGTGTCTCTTTAAAGTAATGTTTGCGCTCCTGCTGCTGCTGCTTGCAACTCCAGGGTGTGATTCATCCAATTTTTGGGCTCCTGCTGCCAACTCCAGTGTCTCTCTCAGCCAATTTTTGGCCTTCTGCTTCTGCTGCCAACTCCAGGGTGTCTTTCAAGCAATGTTTGGGCTCCTGCTTATGCTGCTGCCAACTCCAGGGTGTGCCTTCCAGCTAATGTATGTGCTCCTGCTGCTGCCAACTTCAGGGTGCCTTCCAGCCAATTTCTAGGTACCTGCTGCTGCCAACTCCAGGGTGTGTCAGTCAATTTTTGGGCTCCTGCTGCTGCCAACTCCAGTGTCTCTTTCAGCCAATGTTTGGGCTCCTGCTGCTTGCAACTTCAGGGTGTGATTCATCCAATTTTTGGCCTCCTGCTGCCAACTCCTGTGTCTCGCTCAGCCAATTTTTGGCCTCCTGCTGCTGCTGCCAACTCCAGGGTGTCTTTCAAGCAATGTTTTGGCTCCTGCTGCTTGCAACTCCAGGGTGTGATTCATCCAATTTTTGGGCTCCTGCTGCCAACTCCAGTGTCTCTTTCAAGCTATGTTTGGGCTGCTCCTGCTGCTGCTTGCAACTGCAGGGTCTGATTCATCCAATTTTTGGGCTCCTGCTGCCAACTCCAGTGTCTCCTTCAGCCAATGTTGGGCTCCTGCTGCTGCTTGCAACTCCAGGGTGTGATTCATCCAATTTTTGGGCTCCTGCTGCCAACTCCAGTGTCTCTTTAAAGTAATGTTTGGGCTCCTGCTGCTGCTGCTTGCAACTCCAGGGTGTGATTCATCCAATTTTTGGGCTCCTGTTGCCAACTCCAGTGTCTCTTTCAAGCTATGTTTGGGCTGCTGCTGCTGCTGCTTGCAACTCCAGGGTGTGATTCATCCAATTTTTGGGCTCCTGCTGCCAACTCCAGTGTCTCTTTAAAGCAATGTTTGGGCTCCTGCTGCTGCTGCTTGCAACTCCAGGGTGTGATTCATCCAATTTTTGGGCTCCTGTTGCCAACTCCAGTGTCTCTTTCAAGCTATGTTTGGGCTGCTGCTGCTGCTGCTTGAAACTCCAGGGTGTGATTCATCCAATTTTTGGGCTCCTGCTGCCAACTCCAGTGTCTCTTTAAAGTAATGTCTGGGCTCCTGCTGCTGCTGCTTGCAACTCCAGGGTGTGATTCATCCATTTTTTGGGCTCCTGCTGCCAACTCCAGTGTCTCTTTCAAGCTATTTTTCGGCTGCTGCTGCTGCTGCTGCTTGCAACTCCAGGGTGTGATTCATCCAATTTTTGGGCTCCTGAAACCAACTCCAGTGTCTCTTTAAAGTAATGTTCGGGCTCCTGCTGCTGCTTGCAACTCCAGGGTGTGATTCATCCAATTTTTGGGCTCCTGCTGCCAACTCCAGTGTCTCTTTCAGCCAATGTTGGGCTCCTGCTGCTGCTTGCAACTCCAGGGTGTGATTGATCCAAATTTTGGGCTCCTGCTGCCAACTCCAGCGTCTCTCTCAGCCAATGTTTGGCCTCCTGCTGCTGCTTGCAACTCCAGGGTGTGATTCGTCCAATTTTTGGGCTCCTGCTTCCAACTCCAGTGTCTCCCTCAGCCAATTTTTGGCCTCCTGCTGCTGCTGCCAACTCCAGGGTGTCTTTCAAGCAATGTTTGGGCTCCTGCTTATGCTGCTGCCAACTCCAGGGTGTGCCTTCCAGCTAATGTATGTGCTCCTGCTGCTGCCAACTTCAGGGTGCCTTCCAGCCAATTTCTAGGTACCTGCTGCTGCCAACTCCAGGGTGTGTCAGTCAAATTTTGGGCTCCTGCTGCTGCCAACTCCAGTGTCTCTTTCAGCCAATGTTTGGGCTCCTGCTGCTGCTGCTTGCAACTTCAGGGTGTGATTCATCCAATTTTTGGCCTCCTGCTGCCAACTCCAGTCTCTCTTTCAAGCTATGTTTGGGCTGCTGCTGCTTGCAACTCCAGGGTGTGATTCATCCAATTTTTGGGCTCCTGCTGCCAACTCCAGTGTCTCTTTCAGCCAATGTTGGGCTCCTGCTGCTGCTTGCAACTCCAGGGTGTGATTCATCCAATTATTGGGCTCCTGCTGCCAACTCCAGTGTCTCTCTCAGCCAATGTTTGGCCTCCTGCTGCTGCTTGCAACTCCAGGGTGTGATTCATCCAATTTTTGGGCTCCTGTTGCCAACCCCAGTGTCTCTCTCAGCCAATGTTTGGCCTCCTGCTAGTGCTTGCAACTCCAGGGTGTGATTCGTCCAATGTTTGGGCTCCTGCTGCCAACTCCAGTGTCTCTTTCAAGCTATGTTTGGGCTGCTGCTGCTGCTTGCAACTCCAGGGTGTGATTCATCCAATTTTTGGGCTCCTGCTGCCAACTCCAGTGTCTCTTTCAGCCAATGTTGGGCTCCTGCTGCTGCTTGCAACTCCAGGGTGTGATTCATCCAATTTTTGGGCTCCTGCTGCCAACTCAAGTGTCTCTTTAAAGCAATGTTTGGGCTCCTGCTGCTGTGAACTCCAGGGTGTGTCAGTCAATTTTTGGGCTCCTGCTGCTGCCAACTCCAGTGTCTCTTTCAGCCAATGTTTGGGCTCCTGCTGCTTCTGCTTGCAACTCCAGGGTGTGATTCATCCAATTTTTGGGCTCCTGCTGCCAACTCCAGTGTCTCTTTAAAGTAATGTCTGGGCTCCTGCTGCTGCTGCTTGCAACTCCAGGGTGTGATTCATCCAATTTTTGGGCTCCTGTTGCCAACTCCAGTGTCTCTTTCAAGCTATGTTTGGGCTGCTGCTGCTGCTGCTTGAAACTCCAGGGTGTGATTCATCCAATTTTTGGGCTCCTGCTGCCAACTCCAGTGTCTCTTTAAAGTAATGTCTGGGCTCCTGCTGCTGCTGCTTGCAACTCCAGGGTGTGATTCATCCATTTTTTGGGCTCCTGCTGCCAACTCCAGTGTCTCTTTCAAGCTATTTTTCGGCTGCTGCTGCTGCTGCTGCTGCTGCTTGCAACTCCAGGGTGTGATTCATCCAATTTTTGGGCTCCTAAAGCCAACTCCAGTGTCTCTTTCAAGCTATGTTTGGGCTGCTGCTGCTGCTGCTTGCAACTCCAGGGTGTGATTCATCCAATGTTTGGGCTCCTGCTGCCAACTCCAGTGTCTCTTTCAGCCAATGTTGGGCTCCTGCTGCTGCTTGCAACTCCAGGGTGTGATTGATCCAATTTTTGGGCTCCTGCTGCCAACTTCAGCGTCTCTCTCAGCCAATGTTTGGCCTCCTGCTGCTGCTTGCAACTCCAGGGTGTGATTCGTCCAATTCTTGGGCTCCTGCTGCCAACTCCAGTGTCTCTTTCAAGCTATGTTTGGGCTGCTGCTGCTGCTTGCAACTCCAGGGTGTGATTCATCCAATTTTTGGGCTCCTGCTGCCAACTACAGTGTCTCTTTCAGCCAATGTTGGGCTACTGCTGCTGCTTGCAACTCCAGGGTGTGATTCATCCAATTTTTGGGCTCCTGCTGCCAACTCAAGTGTCTCTTTAAAGCAATGTTTGGGCTGCTGCTGCTGTGAACTCCAGGGTGTGTCAGTCAATTTTTGGGCTACTGCTGCTGCCAACTCCAGTGTCTCTTTCAGCCAATGTTTGGGCTCCTGCTGCTGCTGCTGCTTGCAACTCCAGGGTGTGATTCATCCAATTTTTGGGCTCCTGCTTCCAACTCCAGTGTCTCCCTTAGCCAATTTTTGGCCTCCTGCTGCTGCTGCCAACTCCAGGGTGTCTTTCAAGCAATGTTTGGGCTCCTGCTTATGCTGCTGCCAACTCCAGGGTGTGCCTTCCAGCTAATGTATGTGCTCCTGCTGCTGCCAACTTCAGGGTGCCTTCCAGCCAATTTCTAGGTACCTGCTGCTGCCAACTCCAGGGTGTGTCAGTCAAATTTTGGGCTCCTGCTGCTGCCAACTCCAGTGTCTCTTTCAGCCAATGTTTGGGCTCCTGCTGCTGCTGCTTGCAACTTCAGGGTGTGATTCATCCAATTTTTGGCCTCCTGCTGCCAACTCCTGTGTCTATCTCAGCCAATTTTTGGCCTCCCGCTGCTGCTGCTGCTGCCAACTCCAGGGTGTCTTTCAAGCAATATTCGGGCTCCTGCTGCTTGCAACTCCAGGGTGTGATTCATCCAATTTTTGGGCTCCTGCTGCCAACTCCAGTCTCTCTTTCAAGCTATGTTTGGGCTGCTGCTGCTTGCAACTCCAGGGTGTGATTCATCCAATTTTTGGGCTCCTGCTGCCAACTCCAGTGTCTCTTTCAGCCAATGTTGGGCTCCTGCTGCTGCTTGCAACTCCAGGGTGTGATTCATCCAATTATTGGGCTCCTGCTGCCAACTCCAGTGTCTCTCTCAGCCAATGTTTGGCCTCCTGCTGCTGCTTGCAACTCCAGGGTGTGATTCATCCAATTTTTGGGCTCCTGCTGCCAACCCCAGTGTCTCTCTCAGCCAATGTTTGGCCTCCTGCTGCTGCTTGCAACTCCAGGGTGTGATTCGTCCAATGTTTGGGCTCCTGCTGCCACTTCCAGTGTCTCTTTCAAGCTATGTTTGGGCTGCTGCTGCTGCTTGCAACTCCAGGGTGTGATTCATCCAATTTTTGGGCTCCTGCTGCCAACTCCAGTGTCTCTTTCAGCCAATGTTTGGGCTCCTGCTGCTGCTTGCAACTCCAGGGTGTGATTCATCCAATTTTTGGGCTCCTGCTGCCAACTCAAGTGTCCCTTTAAAGCAATGTTTGGGCTGCTGCTGCTGTGAACTCCAGGGTGTGTCAGTCAATTTTTGGGCTCCTGCTGCTGCCAACTCCAGTGTCTCTTTCAGCCAATTTTTGGGCTCCTGCTGCCAACACCAGTGTCTCTTTCAGTCAATGTTGGGCTCCTGCTGCTGCTGCTGCTTGCAACTCCAGGGTGTGATTCATCCAATTTTTGGGCTCCTGCTGCCAACTCCAGTGTCTCTTTCAGCCAATGATGGGCTCCTGCTGCTGCTTGCAACTCCAGGGTGTGATTCATCCAATTTTTGGGCTCCTGCTGCCAACTCAAGTGTCTCTTTAAAGCAATGTTTGGGCTGCTGCTGCTTGCAACTCCAGGGTGTGATTCGTCCAATTTTTGGGCTCCTACTGCCAACTCCAGTGTCTCTTTCAAGCTATGTTTGGGTTCCTGCTGCTGCTTGCAACTCCAGGGTGTGATCCATCCAATTTTTGGGCTCCTGCTGCCAACTCCAGTGTCTCTTTCAAGCTATGTTTGGGCTGCTGCTGTTGCTGCTTGCAACTCCAGGGTGTGATTCATCCAATTTTTGGGCTCCTGCTGCCAACTCCAGTGTCTCTTTAAAGTAATGTTTGGGCTCCTGCTGCTGCTGCTTGCAACTCCAGGGTGTGATTCATCCAATTTTTGGGCTCCTGCTGCCAACTCCAGTGTCTCTTTCAAGCTATGTTTGGGCTGCTGCTGCTGCTTGCAACTCCAGGGTGTGATTCATCCAATTTTTGGGCTCCTGAAGCCAACTCCAGTGTCTCTTTAAAGTTATGTTCGGGCTCCTGCTGCTGCTTGCAACTGCAGGGTCTGATTCATCCAATTTTTGGGCTCCTGCTGCAAACTCCAGTGTCTCTTTCAGCCAATGTTGGGCTCCTGCTGCTGCTTGCAACTCCAGGGTGTGATTCATCCAATTTTTGGGCTCCTGCTGCCAACTCAAGTGTCTCTTTAAAGCAATGTTTGGGCTGCTGCTCCTGCTGCTTGCAACTCCAGGGTGTGATTCATCCAATTTTTGGGCTCCTGCTGCCAACTCCAGTGTCTCTTTAAAGTAATGTTTGGGCTCCTGCTGCTGCTGCTTGCAACTCCAGGGTGTGATTCATCCAATTTTTGGGCTCCTGTTGCCAACTCCAGTGTCTCTTTCAAGCTATGTTTGGGCTGCTGCTGCTGCTGCTTGAAACTCCAGGGTGTGATTCATCCAATTTTTGGGCTCCTGCTGCCAACTCCAGTGTCTCTTTAAAGTAATGTTTGGGCTCCTGCTGCTGCTGCTTGCAACTCCAGGGTGTGATTCATCCATTTTTTGGGCTCCTGCTGCCAACTCCAGTGTCTCTTTCAAGCTATGTTTGGGCTGCTGCTGCTGCTGCTGCTTGCAAATCCAGGGTGTGATTCATCCAATTTTTGGGCTCCTGAAGCCAACTCCAGTGTCTCTTTAAAGTTATGTTCGGGCTCCTGCTGCTGCTTGCAACTGCAGGGTCTGATTCATCCAATTTTTGGGCTCCTGCTGCCAACTCCAGTGTCTCTTTCAGCCAATGTTGGGCTCCTGCTGCTGCTTGCAACTCCAGGGTGTGATTCATCCAATTTTTGGGCTCCTGCTGCCAACTCCAGTGTCTCTTTCAAGCTATGTTTGGGCTGCTGCTGCTTGCAACTCCAGGGTGTGATTCATCCAATTTTTGGGCTCCTGCTGCCAACTCCAGTGTCTCTTTCAAGCTATGTTTGGGCTGCTGCTGCTTGCAACTCCAGGGTGTGATTCATCCAATTTTTGGGCTCCTGCTGCCAACTCCAGTGTCTCTTTAAAGTAATGTTTGGGCTCCTGCTGCTGCTGCTTGCAACTCCAGGGTGTGATTCATCCAATTTTTGGGCTCCTGTTGCCAACTCCAGTGTCTCTTTCAAGCTATGTTTGGGCTGCTGCTGATGCTGCTTGAAACTCCAGGGTGTGATTCATCCAATTTTTGGGCTCCTGCTGCCAACTCCAGTGTCTCTTTAAAGTAATGTTTGGGCTCCTGCTGCTGCTGCTTGCAACTCCAGGGTGTGATTCATCCATTTTTTGGGGTCCTGCTGCCAACTCCAGTGTCTCTTTCAAGCTATGTTTGGGCTGCTGCTGCTGCTGCTGCTTGCAACTCCAGGGTGTGATTCATCCAATTTTTGGGCTCCTGAAGCCAACTCCAGTGTCTCTTTAAAGTAATGTTCGGGCTCCTGCTGCTGCTTGCAACTCCAGGGTGTGATTCATCCAATTTTTTGGCTCCTGCTGCCAACTCCAGTGTCTCTTTCAGCCAATGTTGGGCTCCTGCTGCTGCTTGCAACTCCAGGGTGTGATTCATCCAATTTTTGGGCTCCTGCTGCCAACTCCAGTGTCTCTTTCAAACTATGTTTGGGCTGCTGCTGCTGCTTGCAACTCCAGGGTGTGATTCATCCAATTTTTGGGCTCCTGCTGCCAACTCCAGTGTCTCTTTAAAGTAATGTTTGGGCTCCTGCTGCTTCTGCTTGCAACTCCAGGGTGTGATTCATCCAATTTGTGGGCTCCTGCTGTCAACTCCAGTGTCTTTTTCAAGCTATGTTTGGGCTGCTGCTGCTGCTTGCAACTCCAGGGTGTGATTCATCCAATTTTTGGGCTCCTGCTGCCAACTCCAGAGTCTCTTTAAAGCAATGTTTGGGCTCCTGCTGCTGCTGCTTGCAACTCCATGGCGTGATTCATCCAATTTGTGGGCTCCTGCTGCCAACTCCAGTGTCTCTTTCAAGCTATGTTTAGGCTGCTGCTGCTGCTGCTTGCAACTCCAGGGTGTGATTCATCCAATTTTTGGGCTCCTGAAGCCAACTCCAGTGTCTCATTCAAGCTATGTTTGGGTTCCTGCTGCTGCTGCGTGAAACTCCAGGGTGTCATTCATCCAATTTTTGGGCTCCAGCTGCCAACTCCAGGATGTGTTTCAGCCAATATTTGGGCTCCTGCTGCTGCCAGCTCCAGGGTGTGTTTTTCAGGCAATATAGGGGCCCCTCATAGTGATGCCACCTAAACTCTCTGTAATTGTGCCGCTCTGCGATTCTAATAGCGATGCCTCTGATCTGCATGTCCTAATTATTTACAGTATTATTTCAGTAACCCAGCACGCATCCTATGCAAGTTACAGCAAGGCAGAATGGTTTACAACCCTATTGAGGCTCTAGGAAGCTCAGAAATAGCCATTTTTAATAGCGATTCGTCGCAAATAAATTCGGGCCGAAACGATTTTTGTCGGAAAGTTCGGCGAATCAGTCGAATCGAATTTTTCAAAAGTTCGCTCATCTCTAATTATGTTATATGTTATTGTTATTATGTTATATGTTATTATATGTTATTATTATAAATGTGTTCAAATAAGATAACTGTTAGCAATTAATATGTAATTGACAATTAGGCACTTTTTTCTGTGACACTATTGCTAAGTGCAAGTGCACTGTCACAGGCACAACGGCCTAGTAGCGTGGAGGCCACAGCGGCGGGACCTGTCCAAGCTGCTGTTGTGGTTGTGCAGGATTCATCCAATTTTTGGGCTCCTGCTGCCAACTCCAGTGTCTCTTTCAGACAATGTTGGGTTCCTGCTGCTGCTTGCAACTCCAGGGTGTGATTCATCCAATTTTTGGGCTCCTGCTGCCAACTCCAGTGTCTCTTTCAAGCTATGTTTGGGCTGCTGCTGCTGCTGCTTGCAACTCCAGGGTGTGATTCATCCAATTTTTGGGCTCCTGCTGCCAACTCCAGTGTCTCTTTAAAGTAATGTTTGGGCTCCTGCTGCTGCTGCTTGCAACTCCAGGGTGTGATTCATCCAATTTGCGGGCTCCTGCTGCCAACTCCAGTGTCTCTTTCAAGCTATGTTTGGGCTGCTGCTTGCAACTCCAGGGTGTGATTCATCCAATTTTTGGGCTCCTGCTGCCAACTCCAGTGTCTCTTTAAAGCAATGTTTGGGCTCCTGCTGCTGCTGCTTGCAACTCCAGGGCGTGATTCATCCAATTTGTGGGCTCCTGCTGCCAACTCCAGTGTCTCTTTCAAGCTATGTTTGGGCTGCTGCTGCTGCTGCTTGCAACTCCAGGGTGTGATTCATCCAATTTTTGGGCTCCTGAAGCCAACTCCAGTGTCTCTTTCAGCCAATGTTTGGGCTCCTGCTGCTTGCAACTCCAGGGTGTGAGTCATCCAATTTTTGGGCTCCTGCTGCCAACTCCAGTGTCTCTCTCAGCCAATGTTTGGCCTCCTGTTGCTGCTTGCAACTCCAGGGTGTGATTCATCCAATTTTTGGGCTCCAGCTGCCAACTCCAGGATGTGTTTCAGCCAATATTTGGGCTCCTGCTGCTGCCAGCTCCAGGGTGTGTTTTTCAGGCAATATAGGGGCCCCTCATAGTGATGCCACCTCAACTCTCTGTAATTGTGCCGCTCTGCGATTCTAATAGCGATGCCTCTGATCTGCATGTCCTAATTATTTACAGTATTATTTCAGTAACCCAGCACGCATCCTATGCGTGTTACAGCAAGGCAGAATGGTTTACAACCCTATTGAGGCTCTAGGAAGCTCAGAAATAGCCATTTTTAATAGCAATTCGTCGCAAATAAATTCGGGCCGAAACGATTTTTGTCGGAAAATTCGGCGAATCAGTCGAATCGAAATTTTCAAAAGTTCGCTCATCTCTAATTATGTTATATGTTATTGTTATTATGTTATATGTTATTATATGTTATTATTATAAATGTGTTCAAATAAGATAACAGTTAGCAATTAATATGTAATTGACAATTAGGCACTTTTTTCTGTGACACTATTGCTAAGTGCAAGTGCACTGTCACAGGCACAACGGCCTAGTAGCGTGGAGGCCACAGCGGCGGGACCTGTCCAAGCTGCTGTTGTGATTGTGCAGGAACCACAATCACCCAGTGGGCCTTAAAGGATATGTATTGTCCCTCACCGTAGTTATAGCTTCAGACGTAGGCACTGCCATGCACTTTGGTACACATTGACAGGCTAAAGAACTGGCCCACCTTCTGTTCAACAAAATTGTACAGGGCTGGTACTGCCTTCTTTGCAAAGAAATGACAGCTTGGGACTCTCCACCTCGGCTCGGCACAAGACATCAGTTCTCTGAAAGGTCCACCACCTCAAAAGGAAGGGACTGCAGAACCAGCAACTTATACAGGAGCACATTTAGCTTCTGCAGGTTGAATGAGTGGGCACATACTGTTGTCTCTTGGACATGGCTTGGCCAATGGATTGCTGGCGGAATGACTGACTTGGATTAAGAGGAGGAAGAGCATCTGGAGCGACAGAGGATGGGTATGACACACAGGAGGTGGTGGAGCCTTGGCTGGCTGGAACAGGGAGCGGCGTGCCACTGGGCAATGCAGCAGGCTGGACCACCACTTTGGAGCCAACTCTCCCAGGCCGTTTTATGGTGATGCTGCAAATGTTGACGCAGGGCTGTGGGGCCAACATTGGGACCCTGGCCACACTTTGCCTTCTGCCTGCACATCTTTCATATAGCCATGTTAACCTCCTGTGGATGCTTGATGAAAAACTGCCACATCGCCGAGTAGCTGATTTTCCTACCAACAGTCCGCACTAATTCACTGCTGCTGCCGCCACCGACGACTCCAGGGACCCTCTTCCACTACCTCCTGGGAAGGTAGCCTGCCGTGCAGCAAGTGGTCTACCCCGAGCACATTTGCCTCCATACTTTCCCCTTCTGCCACCATGCTGACAGCTAAATCTGTCACTCTCCATCACTCCAAGCCTTTAAAAGTGCCCTCAAAACTCACTGTCTTTTTCAGGTTCCTCAACAGTATCTGCTTAAGAAGCCAAAACGCTTGCAACACCATCTCCCATGCCACTCTCCTCATCACTACTTGCCCGCCTAGTGGAAGAAGCGGTGAGTGTCTCCTCCACTTCTTGGCTGGGCAGTAGCTGCTGATTTTTCAGATTATCAAATGGTCCTCACTGAATAGTGGAGCTGAACCCAAAGCATAAGATATAACCGACAAGTGACTGGGGGTGTCAGATGTCACTTGTGATGAACTGGATGATCGTGTTAACCAATGGATGACGGCAGATGGGTTGCTGGTTGAGACACGACCGCTAGCTCATACCGGGAGATCAGGCCTCTCACTGAGACTCCTGCTGCCACTCACCCCTAGTCTGCTGCAACCTCTGCTTGATGAATTTAGGCCTCTGCAACTTCTCTGTGCCCATCCTGGCACTTCTCTGCCTGACATACTTAGTGCGTATATGAGGGGAGGACAAAACGCTGCACTACACTTAAAACAGGATTTGTCGATAACAGCAGCAGGTGTGTAACTACCTATGGCCTTTCACTACGTAGTAACTAGGCCCTGAAGACTTTACCAGGAACAAAGTGATAAAACTCTTAGATGTGCGTATGTGATGCTCTGATGAGGGCAATTCAATGTGCTCCAGTACGCTTGAAAAATGTTTTTTTGAGAGACTGGCCTGCGTGAAAATGAAACGGGCATGGATCAGCCAAGATTTCCCCCCACCAATGCCTGATGCATCAGAGTAGATTGATCATGGTGCCAGACCAACACTTAAGAAATATGGATAGTGCAAAACAGATTTAAGACGTTTCTCTCTAGTTACAGACATTCCTCCGCATCAGACCACAAGTAATTAATGAGGAAATGCTTTACGTTAATCTTAATTTTTTATTAATATTCTTAGAATAAGATATATGTGCCCAAAATCTGTATATGTTCTCTTCATGCTGCTGCCAACTCCAGGGTGTGTCTTTCAGGCAATATATGGGCTCCTAATGCTGCTGCCAAATCCAGGGTGTGTCTTTCAGGCAATATATGGGCTCCTTAGGCTGCTGTCAACTCCAATGTGTTTTTTCAGGCAGTATATGGGCTCCTAATGCTGCTGATGCTGCCAACTCCTGGGTGTGTCTTTCAGGCAATATATGGGTTCCCTATGCTGCTGCCAATTCCAGGGTGTGTCTTTCAGGCAATATATGGGCTCCCTATGCTGCTGCCCACTCCAATGTGTTTTTCAGGCAATATATGGGCTCCCTATGCTGCTGCCAAGTCCAGAGTGTGTCTTTGAGGCAATATTTGGGCTCATCATGCTGATGCCACCTCAAGGCTCTCTAACTGTGCCGCTCTGCGTCAGCGACCTCTCTGATCTGCATGTCATACTTCTTTACAATATTATTTCAGTAACCCAGCATGCATCCTATGTAGGGATGAGCGAACCGGTTCGGACGAACCGGAATTCGCTCCGAATTTCAGGGAAAATTCGATTCGGCACGAACCCGAATTTTTTTTGGTTCGTGCCGAATCGAATTTTCCCTGAAATTCGGAGCGAATTCCCTGAAAAAAAAAATGCCGGCATGGTGGGAGCGGGCAGGCCGGCTACGCTGTCAGCGGGCGGCGGAAGCCGGCCTGCTGACAGTGCAGCCGGCCTGCCCGCTCTCACCATGCCGGCATTTGTTTAAAAAGCAAACACTTACCTGCATGGTCGGAGCATGGAGGCCGGCGCCGCTCTCAGGCGCCCTCTGATGACACGTCCTCTGATGACAGCTGAGAGCGGCGCCGGCCTCCACGCTCCGTCATCAGAGGGCGCGTCATCAGAGGGCGCCTGAGAGTGGCGCCGGCCTCCACGCTCCGACCGCTGACAGCGTAGCCGGCCTGCCCGCTCCCACCATGCCGGCATTTTTGCGTGAAAAAAAATTGCCGGCATGGTGGGAGCGGGCAGGCCGGCTGCGCTGTCAGCGGGCCGGCGGCGGCCCGCTGACAGGCGTAGCCGGCCTGCCCGCTCCCACCATGCCGGCATTTTTTTTTTTCAGATGAGCGATTCGTGAAAGTTCGATTCGGGCGAACCCGAATTTCTTGGGGAAATTCGGCGAATCGCCCGAATCGAACTTTCAAGAAGTTCGCTCATCTCTAATCCTATGCATGTTACAGCCAGGCAAAACGTTCTGCAACCCTATGGAGGCTCTCGGAAGCCCAGAAATAGCCCTTTTTAATAGCGATTCATTGCGAATGAATTCGGACCGAAACAAATGTTACCGGAAAATTCGGCAAATCGGCCGTATCGAATTTTTCAAAAGTTCGCTCATCTCTAATTAGCAGAATTGTGAGGATTACTTTGAGAGCATTTAGAATGCTGCTGTAATAGAAATGTTTTTTTAAGGCATTTGAATTTCTGCCTCTTGATGCTTTTTCGAAAACTTTACTGGTTGCATTTTGGATAGCTTCATGAAGTTGGCAAATAACCAATGATTATAGGTTCTCTTTTTAGATTGAGTAGCCATTGTGCAGCACATTATAATGGTCCCTTGTATTATTATTTTTTCCTATATGATTTGTAACTAAGGCCAAAACCGAGGGGGGGGGAGCAAAAATTGTGGGTTTTGGTTCACTTTAAAATTAAACTGCTAAACAATTTGAACAGCCTGCAAAGTTTTATAAAATGTCACTTTAAAGCAGAACTTCAACAAAAAAAATGTCTTGCTATTAAAGAGAGTGCCAAAAGGTTAGCGACCCTGTTTCCCCTAGATTCTGTCAAAAAAACGTAGTAGAACCTTCATTGAATATGCAAAAGAAGCATTTTTCCAGTTGGCCTTACCTGTCATTGCCCACCTTAGGTTCCTAGTTAATGCAAACCATGGATCCAACTGGCAATGGCTATATTATTATAATACAGGTACTAAACGTATACTGAGAAAACAGCCTCTACAGAGCTGTAAAAGTAATTTTGCCATGATGTGGTTAATTATACAATGCTGGAATGCCTCCATAAATTTCCCATCACAGTAGATTATGTGCAGATGAGATCAACTGGAAATGGTTTAGTCATTTTACTGTTAGGAGAATTTAGAGAGGAAAAACTAAACATGGCTTAGTAGAATGTGGTTTGTAGAGCCAGATTGTGAAATGCATATAAATTAGTACAAATTATCACTTATTTTATCCTTATTACCATGTTGTTGTTTAAGATTTCTTTCTATTTCTTTTTTTAATTAAATACATATTACATTACATATTATAGTTGTGAGCACTGAGGAATATTTTGTGTATAATAGTATGATCATTTATATATCAGCACTATATTTTAAGGATTTTTGTAGTCGGGAACAAGGGTAGCATAGACAGAGGACACAGGAAGCGCTTCTGTTGCATACAGTGCCATCATGTGTCCCAACATACTCTTGAAAATAGTATTGTAAGTATTGTTGCTTGTGGAGGGGGGCGGAAGTGCACATTCCAAACTGGAATGCTCACAGGAGGAATGGTATTGAAGCAGTTTGGACCTCCAGGCTGCTACAATGAAAAAAAAACATTGCCCTGGATTCAGCACTGATCGCCAGTGATTCTGGTGCTGCCTGCAGCCATCTTGAATCTGCTGTACAAAGAGGCCTTCCCCTACTCTGCATGCTGTCCTGCCCACCCATTTAAGTGACAGGGTCTGTTTGTAAGCGTAACTCCCTGTCAGCCTGCCACTTCTTCATTGTTTTGCACTATGGGGAGAGGATTCTGTTACGGGTTATATGGGGGGATTCGGCACACTGCCTGTTATGGGGTGATTGGGGGAAGATTCTGTACACTGCCTGTTATTGGGGAAATAAGGGGGAATTCTGCACACTGCCTGTTATGGGGTGATTGGGGGAAGATTCTGTACACTGCCTGTTATTGGGGAAATAAAGGGGGATTCTGCACACTGCCTGTTATGGGGAGATGGAGTGGGATTCCCCACACTGCCTGTTATGAGGTAAATGGGGGTTTCTGCACACTGCCTCTTATATGTGGTGATTGGGGAGTATGCTGCATATATACTGTTATGGAAAGATTGGGGGATTCTGCACATTAGGGTCAATTTAAAGCCTTCTAAAATCCATCCATCTCGTCTTTGTCTGTGTAATTTTCACATAGTATTCGTAGGTATCCGTGCGTACGCATGATGCAGAGCCGCCATCGGGAGCGTTCCGTTTTGCTTTTGTAGCTTCGTAAGCCATCATAAATGGCTGTGTATGGCTCTCACAGCGTAGGCGAGAGGCAAGGTTTTCGTTCACGTTGACTTGTAATCCTCGTCTACTACCATTTTTCTGCGTTTTTCAACGTACCTTGCAACATAAAACTTCAGTGTCCCGCTATATTCAGCTTGCATGTTTCTCAAAATATACATAAAAATTTAATTTTGATGTAGAAGCTGTTATGTCTGCAGGCATGTACGCATGCACGCAGCTTATTAACTGATTCATGTTTCAGCTATTCCATCACTCACTTCTGATCCAATGCTTACCTTAACTTCAACTTTTTTACATGTCCCAATGGTTTCATGCTTACCTTAAGTCCCTTGTCAGTGTTTTTTTTTTACATGTCCCAATGGTTTCATGCTTACCTTAAGTCCCTTGTCAGTGTTTTTTCACATGTCCCAATGATTTCATGCTTACCTTAATTCCCTTGTCAGTGTTTTTTTTACATGTCCCAATGGTTTCATGCTTATCGTAAGTCCCTTGTCAGTGTTTTTTTACATGGCCCAATGGTTCATGCTTACCTTAAGTCCATTGTCAGTGTTTTTTTACATGTCCCAATGGTTTTATGCTTACCTTAACTCCCTTGTCAGTGTTTTTTTACATGTCCCATTGGTTTCATGCTTACCTCAACTCCCTTGTCAGTGTTTTTTTAAATGTCACAATGGTTTCATGCTTACCTTCAATTCCTTTTGTCTTTATATTTTATCAATTACCTTGTGCCTTCTCTCGGATCTATGTGCAGAAGTGCATTTATTAACACATTACTTTGATTGTAAATAACCATAAATGAGTGACATAATAAGCACTGTCAAGGTTTGTATTTTTATTTTGAAAGTTTAGGGTATTTTTAATGTAATTTTTTTTTGTTTAAAATATGTTTTATTAAAATATTTCTCTATAAAAATATAAAAACTATATGAAATTAGTGGCAGGCTCCCAGTCTTTTAATCATTTGTGGTCCCCATGGATGCTGCCAGCTCCTCGATTTCTCCCACCAGCCTATGAGCAGCAGCAGTTAGTTGTTGAAGCCGCTGCTGGGCATTCTGTGTGAGGCTTGTTAAATGAAAATAAAGATTTGTTTCTAGCCTATGCATTGTGTTTACCTGTTGAGGAAGGCATGTTAACTTAAATAAATTATAACTTAAATAAATTACCTTGTCTTTAAACTTACTAGGCTGGTGGGCGTGCTGTGGTTGGGGGACCACCCTCCACACTGGGGTCTGCCACTCCTCTTGGTCTGAGTCTGTAGAGAAAGCAAAAATGTTTTTTTATTTTATTTAGTTTTTTTTTTTTTTAATTGCCTTAGGTCACAACACCCACCTTGTCCTTGCACCCCCGGTGCTTGTTCTGGACTCTCCTGTCCTGGCTCCTCACACGCGACCTGAGCATCTTAAATTATAGATGTAAGAAATGAGTGTGTGCTTACAGTGCATGTTCCTGTGTGTGCTTCTGTGTGTTAATCATACCTGAGTGCTGGTGGACCTCCTCATCCTCTGATTCCCTGCCCAACAGTTGTTGCTCCTCCTCTTCAGGTTGGTCCAGGGGTAGTTGGTGGTGCCTTGCAGAGGAGGTTGGGGCCATTGGCACTGGTCTGCCACCACCTCCCCATCTCCCAAATCTATATAGCCTTGGCCGGACTCCTCGCCTCTGGGTGGGCCTTATTCTATAATGATATTCGCTCACTAGAAGAGAATAGCATTGTTATAAACACAGGCCTGCCTAAGGTCAGTGTATTCCTAAGATGTAATGGAAAGTAACTTACTTGGAAATAGTTTCCTGAAATATCTCCTCACCCGGGGCTTCTTCCTCCGTTTAAGGTCCGACCAATGCTGGATGATCTGGGTGAATGTGAAGGTGGTGTCAGATTCCTCCTCCAGCGCAGACACGATATCCAGTGCCAATGATCGTTTGGCAAAGCTGTTGGGCAGGAAATCATACCAATGGGTCATCATCATTTAAAAAGTGGATGAAATACAGATGTTATAAAAAAAATATAATACACATAAGATAAATTATCATAGCAGGTTATTATTATTAGAGATGAGCGAGTAGTGAAATATTCGA
Source organism: Gastrophryne carolinensis (assembly GCA_027917425.1). Taxonomy (NCBI): domain Eukaryota; kingdom Metazoa; phylum Chordata; class Amphibia; order Anura; family Microhylidae; genus Gastrophryne; species Gastrophryne carolinensis. Next base: position 462,766,822 of record CM051235.1, read on the forward strand.
AATTTCGAATTTCGATTCGAATAGACCGCGTTACTCGACTACTCGACCGAATATCGAATCCCATTATAGTCTATGGGAAAAAAATGCTCGACACTTGGAAATCTCAATTCGACCACTTGGAGGTCACCAAGTCCACCCTGAAACATCAGAAAATGATGCCAACACTGCTGGAATGCAACTGGGACAGCAGGGGAAGCATGTCTGGGTGCATATAACGCGCCCAAGTCGCACTATTACGCCACTATCACAGCCTCTCAACAATACACTCCAAACACAATATTACTTCTACGTAAAGTGAGACAAGACAAGGAAACCTTCTTTCCTCTACATTGCCATGGACCCCAAGCCAAACTGTACAAAAAAGAAGAACAAAATTCTGCACCCCTTAAAATCACGTTGCCTAATGACAACCACAGATGGCATAGGCAAGGGGGAAAATAAATAGACCCCACCCCTAATTGTCATTGTGTGTGTGTGTGTGTGTGTGTGTGTGTGAGATGTGGTCAGACATGTCCTCTTGTGTCATTGTGTCACCCCAGCAGTAAGGGAAGCTTAAAGGAGGAGGTTTGTTACAGTGTGTCACCCCAGCAGTAAGGGAAGCTTACAGGAGGAGGTTTGTTACAGTGTGTCACCCCAGCAGTCAGGGAAGCTTACAGGAGGAGGTTTGTTACAGTGTGTCACCCCAGCAGTAAGGGAAGCTTAGAGCTGAGACCTCTTAAAAATTGTGTGGAGGCCCAAGATCTGAGACCTCTTAAAAATTGTGTGGAGGCCCAAGAGCTGAGACCTCTCAAACATTGTGTGGAGTCCCATGAGCTGAGACCTTTTAAAAATTGTGTGGAGGCCCAAGAGCTGAGACCTTTTAAAAATTGTGTGGAGGCCCAAGAGCTGAGACCTCTTAAAAATTGTGTGGAGGCCCAAGAGCTGAGACCTTTTAAAAATTGTGTGGAGGCCCAAGAGCTGAGACCTCTCAAACATTGTGTGGAGGCCCAAGAGCTGAGACCTCTTAAAAATTGTGTGGAGGCCCAAGAGCTGAGACCTCTCAAACATTGTGTGGAGTCCCACGAGCTGAGACCTTTTAAAAATTGTGTGGAGGCCCAAGAGCTGAGACCTCTCAAACATTGTGTGGAGGCCCAAGAGCTGAGACCTTTTAAAAATTGTGTGGAGGCCCAAGAGCTGAGACCTTTTAAAAATTGTGTGGAGGCCCAAGAGCTGAGACCTCTCAAACATTGTGTGGAGGCCCAAGAGCTGAGACCTTTTAAAAATTGTGTGGAGGCCCAAGAGCTGAGACCTCTCAAACATTGTGTGGAGTCCCAAGAGCTGAGACCTTTTAAAAATTGTGTGGAGGCCCAAGAGCTGAGACCTTTTAAAAATTGTGTGGAGGCCCAAGAGCTGAGACCTCTCAAACATTGTGTGGAGGCCCAAGAGCTGGGACCTTTTAAAAATTGTGTGGAGGCCCAAGAGCTGAGACCTCTCAAACATTGTGTGGAGGCCCAAGAGCTGAGCACTTATTAGTGCTGCAGCTACGGCTGCTTTAGTGAGGGGTAGCTGCTGCTGCTGGAATAGGGACAGAAAGACTTCAGTGGTGTATTACCACCTATATACAAAACTATATACACTCTGCTCAAAACGGCTGCTTTAGTGAGGGGTAGCTGCTGATGCTGGAATAGGGACAGAAAGACTTCAGTGGTGTATTAGCACCTATATACAAAACTATATTTTGCACTACTGTTTTGTGTCCTCTGTGCCAACAAAACACTGTTTTATACACGGTGCGTATAGGCACCATTTCACCTTCTGGCAGTATACGGCTGTATAGCCAGGTGTTTTTCTTAAAAATATTTTTTATATTTGGCACTACTGTTTTGTGTCCTCTTTACCAACAAAACCTTGTTATATACCCGGTGCGTATAGGCACCATTTCACCTTCTGGCAGTATACGGCTGTATAGCCAGGTGTTCTTCTTAAAAATATTTTTATATTTGGCATAACGCGTGGCCAAAAAAGTAAAACGTCTGAAATGCGGAGGGCTAGCGCAAAGGGACGTGGACGAGGACGGGGGCGCGGAAATGCTGGTGGGGGCACAAACCGCGTTGAAGCCAGTGGGGATACAATGCGTGCTGATGAGGGGCAGCCAGCATTACGCTCATCCAGCTTCCCTGCCTTTATGGGACAGTTATGCGGGGGGCGGGGTACACCTCTGTTAAAGCCTGAGCAGCGTGAACAGGTGGTGCAATGGATGGCCGATAACGCTTCCAGTCACTTGTCCACCACCCAGTCATCCACACAGTCTCACTCTGACCCTCCTTCCTCCCAACCTGGCCAACAGAGTCAGCCCACCCTTGACCCCTCCCAGGACCTCTTTTCGGGTCCTTTTCCAGATGTGCTGCAAGAATCCCAGGAGCTAGCAGAGGAATTTGTTTGTAGTGATGCCCAAACACTTGAGCATCCGCCATCTGCTAGTGATGTGGACCCGGAACCAGCATCTGCTATCATGAGCGATGATGATGAGACGCAGTTGCCATCAAGGGAGGCTGTTGGAATGTCCAGTGGGCAGGAGGAGGAGCAGAGAGAGGAAGTGGAAGAGGAGGTGGTGGACGACGAAATGACCGACCCCACTTGGACAGGGGTGATGTCCAGCGGGAAAAGCAGTGGAGATGCGGTCTGCGCATCACCGAATAAGGCAGCAAGAGGCAGAGGACAGTCCAGAGGCAGAGGACAGTCCAGACAGAGAAGGCAGGCCACAGCCAGCAGGGCCGAAGCTCTTCCCGGCAGCAGGCAGTCGCGTGAAGCTCCCCCATCGAGGCCTCGTACTTCTGTGGTGTGGAGATTTTTTAATGTTTGCGCGGATGACAAACTGAGCGCGGTTTGCGCAATCTGCCACTCAAAACTGAGTAGGGGCTCTGAGAAGAGCAATCTGACCACCTCAGGCATGCGCCGTCACTTGGAATTCAAGCACTGGGCTGAGTGGGAGAGAGCAAACGCAATACAACCTGCGCCCCGTCTTGCTGCCACTGCCTCTTCCCCTTTGTTGTGTGCTGCCACTGCGGTCCAGACCTCCAGCCAGGACACCTCCACATCTGCCTCTGCCTCGGCTACTTTGGGGCCTTCTCCTTCAGCCCCCCCTTCCCCCGCATCTTCGTCTGCACCTTCCATCTCCTCGTCCCATCAACTGTCCATCTCGCAGGCGTTCAACCGCAGGCGGAAGTACGCCTCCAGTCACCCCCAAGCCCAAGCCTTAACCTGCCTCATCTCCAAACTGCTGGCCCTGGAGATGTTGCCGTTTTGGCTTGTGGAGACGCAGGCCTTCCGCGACCTGATGGCGGCTGCCGCACCTCGCTATTCCGTCCCTAGCCGCCACTATTTTTCCCGGTGTGGCATCCCCGCCCTGCACCAGCACGTGTCGCGTAACATCAGGCGGACCCTGAGGTACGCAGTCAGCGCAAAGGTCCACTTGACCACCGACTCGTGGACAAGCGCTTGCGGCCAAGGGCGCTACATCTCTTTGACGGCACACTGGGTGAATGTTGTGGAAGCGGGGACGGGGTCGCAAACAGGGACGGCCTACATACCACCCCCGCCCAAGATTGCCAGCACAGGTTCTGATAGACCCCCCTCCTCTTCCTCCTCCTCCTCCTCCTCCTCCTCCTCCTCTGCCTTAACATCGCCCTCAGCCCCTAGCTGGAAGCGTTGCAGCACTGGCACGGGGAGACGTCAGCAGGCGGTGCTTAAGCTCATCAGCTTGGGCGACAGGAAGCACAGCGCCGCAGAGGTGAGGCACGCCATATTGCAGCAGACAGAGATGTGGCTGTCGCCGCTGCAGCTAGGACCAGGCATGGTCGTGTGCGATAACGGCCGTAACCTGGTGGCGGCTCTGGAGCTTGCAGAACTCAATCACGTACCATGCCTGGCCCACGTTTTTAATTTGGTAGTACAAAAGTTTCTAAAGACTTACCCCAACCTGGCAGAGCTACTGGTCAAAGTGCGGCGCTTGTGCGCTCACTTTCGGAAGTCAACTGTAGCTGCTGCTAGCTTAAAAAAAAATCCAGCAACGCCTCCATTTGCCTCAACATCGGCTGTTGTGCGACCTGCCCACTCGCTGGAATTCCACCTATTGCATGTTGGCCAGGGTGTGTGAGCAGCAGAAAGCATTGATGGAGTACCAGATGATGCATCCACGCGTGCCTCCAACTCAGCTCCCTCAGTTTGCCAACCACGAGTGGCCATGGATGGCAGACATATGCGATGTATTGCGTATCTTTGAGGAGTCCACTAAGAAGGTCAGCAGCGAGGACGCTATAGTGAGCGTAACCATCCCGCTCCTAGGCGTCCTTAAAGAATCGCTCATCGCAATAAGGGAGAACGCATTGCACACAGAGGAGATGGGGGTAGGAGGAGACGCAACGCAGGTAGACAGTCAGACCACACTTTTGTCTGCTGCTCGGTGGCAGTTGCAGGAGGAGGATGAGGAGGAGGAGGACAACGTGGAGGTGGCTGTGGAAGAGGATGCTGGCGGCGAGGGTAGCAGTCAGGCTGTGTGCGTCCCATTGGTTCAGCGCGGATGGGGCGGAGAGGAGGAGGAAGAGGAGGAAATGGAAAATGATCCTTCTGGTGGGGGCAGTGAGGTCATGCCTACTCAGAGTCTGGCACACATGGCTGACTTCATGCTGGGCTGCTTTTCCCGGGACATACGTGTTGTCCGGATATTGGAGAACAAACTATACTGGGTCTTCGCACTCCTGGACCCCCGGTATAAAGATAACTTCTCCTCTTTTATTCCGGTAGAGGAGAGGACGAATCGATTACTGGAATACCAGAGGGAACTCTTGCAGAACATGATGCAGATTTTCCCACCCAGCATCGCTGGCGGCAGAGAGGAGAGTGTCTCCCAGAGTCTGACAACATCGATCAGGCCCACAGCCACCAGGGGAACACTCTCCAAGGTGTGGGACACGTTCATGTCACCCCCTCGTGCAACTTCCATCACTGCGGGGCCCGCTATCAGCAGGAGGGACAAGTATCGGCGGATGTTGCGGGACTACCTGGCAGACCACACCCCTGTCCTCCCCGATCCCTCGGCGACCTACACTTACTGGGTCTCCAAGTTGGACACGTGGCTGGAACTGTCCCTGTACGCCTTGGAGGTGCTTGCCTGCCCTGCCGCCAGCGTGCTATCAGAAAGGGTGTGTTCAGCGCAGCCGGGGGCATTATAACCGATAAGCGCAGCCGCCTGTCAACCGACAGTGCCGACAGGCTGACGCTAATCAAAATGAACAGCAAGTGGATTGACCCGGACTTTGCTTGTACAACAGTGGAAAGCAGCCAAGAGTGAAGTGCCATCTGTATGAAGTGCCATTTCCTCCTCCTCCTCCTCCTCCTCCTCCTTAACCGCCGTAGAATTGCTGTATTAATGAAAAAAATTATGGCTCACCTCTTAGGCTTAATACAATCAATTTTTAAGAGGTCTCAACTCTTGGGCCTCCACACAATTTTTAAAAGGTCTCAGCTCTTGGGCCTCCACACAATTTTTAAGAGGTCTCAGCTCTTGGGCCTCCACACAATGTTTGAGAGGTCTCAGCTCTTGGGCCTCCACACAATTTTTAAAAGGTCTCAGCTCTTGGGCCTCCACACAATTTTTAAAAGGTCTCAGCTCTTGGGCCTCCACACAATTTTTAAAAGGTCTCAGCTCTTGGGCCTCCACACAATTTTTAAGAGGTCTCAGCTCGTGGGACTCCACACAATTTTTAAGAGGTCTCAGCTCGTGGGACTCCACACAATGTTTGAGAGGTCTCAGCTCTTGGGCCTCCACACAATTTTTAAGAGGTCTCAGCTCGTGGGACTCCACACAATGTTTGAGAGGTCTCAGCTCTTGGGCCTCCACACAATTTTTATAAGGTCTCAGCTCTTGGGCCTCCACACAATTTTTAAAAGGTCTCAGCTCTTGGGCCTCCACACAATTTTTAAAACATAGCAGCCCTAATAAGGGCTCTCAATGACTCTCTTGTCTTCTGGTAGCTGGTATATATGGTGGTAAATGCGATATTCTGAGCTTCTGGGGCCCTGCCTGCCTACATAAGAGCTATATACTGTTCAGCATAGTAGCCCTAATAAGGGCTCTTAATGACTCTCTTGTCTTCTGGTAGCTGGTATATATGGTGGTAAAAGGTATATTCTGAGCTTCTGGGGCCCTGCCTGCCTACATAGGATATGAGCTATATACTGTTCAGCGTAGTAGCCCTAATAAGGGCTCTTAAGGACTCTCTTGTCTTCTGGTAGCTGGTATATATGGTGGTAAAAGGTATATTCTGAGCTTCTGGGGCCCTGCCTGACTACATAGAAAATGAGCTATATACTGTTCAACATAGCAGCACTAATAAGGGATTAAGGACTCTCTTGTCTTCTGGTAGCTGGTATATATGGTGGTAAAAGGTATATTCTGAGCTTCTGGGGCCCTGCCTGACTACATAGAAAATGAGCTATATACTGTTCAGCATAGTAGCCCTAATAAGGGCTCTTAAGGACTCTCTTGTCTTCTGGTAGCTGGTATATATGGTGGTAAAAGGTATATTCTGAGCTTCTGGGGCCCTGCCTGACTACATAGAAAATGAGCTATATACTGTTCAGCATAGTAGCCCTAATAAGGGCTCTTTAGGACTCTCTTGTCTTCTGGTAGCTGGTATATATGGTGGTAAAAGGTATATTCTGAGCTTCTGGGGCCCTGCCTGACTACATAGAAAATGAGCTATATACTGTTCAGCATAGTAGCCCTAATAAGGGCTCTTAAGGACTCTCTTGTCTTCTGGTAGCTGGTATATATGGTGGTAAAAGGTATATTCTGAGCTTCTGGGGCCCTGCCTGACTACATAGAAAATGAGCTATATACTGTTCAGCATAGTAGCCCTAATAAGGGCTCTTAAGGACTCTCTTGTCTTCTGGTAGCTGGTATATATGGTGGTAAAAGGTATATTCTGAGCTTCTGGGGCCCTGCCTGACTACATAGAAAATGAGCTATATACTGTTCAGCATAGTAGCCCTAATAAGGGCTCTTAAGGACTCTCTTGTCTTCTGGTAGCTGGTATATATGGTGGTAAAAGGTATATTCTGAGCTTCTGGGGCCCTGCCTGACTACATAGAAAATGAGCTATATACTGTTCAGCATAGTAGCCCTAATAAGGGCTCTTAAGGACTCTCTTGTCTTCTGGTAGCTGGTATATATGGTGGTAAAAGGTATATTCTGAGCTTCTGGGGCCCTGCCTGACTACATAGAAAATGAGCTATATACTGTTCAACATAGCAGCACTAATAAGGGATTAAGGACTCTCTTGTCTTCTGGTAGCTGGTATATATGGTGGTAAAAGGTATATTCTGAGCTTCTGGGGCCCTGCCTGACTACATAGAAAATGAGCTATATACTGTTCAGCATAGTAGCCCTAATAAGGGCTCTTAAGGACTCTCTTGTCTTCTGGTAGCTGGTATATATGGTGGTAAAAGGTATATTCTGAGCTTCTGGGGCCCTGCCTGACTACATAGAAAATGAGCTATATACTGTTCAACATAGCAGCACTAATAAGGGATTAAGGACTCTCTTGTCTTCTGGTAGCTGGTATATATGGTGGTAAAAGGTATATTCTGAGCTTCTGGGGCCCTGCCTGACTACATAGAAAATGAGCTATATACTGTTCAGCATAGTAGCCCTAATAAGGGCTCTTAAGGACTCTCTTGTCTTCTGGTAGCTGGTATATATGGTGGTAAAAGGTATATTCTGAGCTTCTGGGGCCCTGCCTGACTACATAGAAAATGAGCTATATACTGTTCAACATAGCAGCACTAATAAGGGATTAAGGACTCTCTTGTCTTCTGGTAGCTGGTATATATGGTGGTAAAAGGTATATTCTGAGCTTCTGGGGCCCTGCCTGACTACATAGAAAATGAGCTATATACTGTTCAGCATAGTAGCCCTAATAAGGGCTCTTAAGGATTCTCTTGTCTTCTGGTAGCTGGTATATATGGTGGTAAAAGGTATATTCTGAGCTTCTGGGGCCCTGCCTGACTACATAGAAAATGAGCTATATACTGTTCAGCATAGTAGCCCTAATAAGGGCTCTTAAGGACTCTCTTGTCTTCTGGTAGCTGGTATATATGGTGGTAAAAGGTATATTCTGAGCTTCTGGGGCCCTGCCTGACTACATAGAAAATGAGCTATATACTGTTCAACATAGCAGCACTAATAAGGGATTAAGGACTCTCTTGTCTTCTGGTAGCTGGTATATATGGTGGTAAAAGGTATATTCCGAGCTTCTGGGGCCCTGCCTGACTACATAGAAAATGAGCTATATACTGTTCAGCATAGTAGCCCTAATAAGGGCTCTTAAGGACTCTCTTGTCTTCTGGTAGCTGGTATATATGGTGGTAAAAGGTATATTCTGAGCTTCTGGGGCCCTGCCTGACTACATAGAAAATGAGCTATATACTGTTCAGCATAGTAGCCCTAATAAGGGCTCTTAAGGACTCTCTTGTCTTCTGGTAGCTGGTATATATGGTGGTTAAAGGTATATTCTGAGCTTCTGGGGCCCTGCCTGACTACATAGAAAATGAGCTATATACTGTTCAACATAGCAGCACTAATAAGGGATTAAGGACTCTCTTGTCTTCTGGTAGCTGGTATATATGGTGGTAAAAGGTATATTCTGAGCTTCTGGGGCCCTGCCTGACTACATAGAAAATGAGCTATATACTGTTCAGCATAGTAGCCCTAATAAGGGCTCTTAAGGACTCTCTTGTCTTCTGGTAGCTGGTATATATGGTGGTAAAAGGTATATTCTGAGCTTCTGGGGCCCTGCCTGACTACATAGAAAATGAGCTATATACTGTTCAGCGTAGTAGCCCTAATAAGGGCTCTTAAGGACTCTCTTGTCTTCTGGTAGCTGGTATATATGGTGGTAAAAGGTATATTCTGAGCTTCTGGGGCCCTGCCTGACTACATAGAAAATGAGCTATATACTGTTCAGCGTAGTAGCCCTAATAAGGGCTCTTAAGGACTCTCTTGTCTTCTGGTAGCTGGTATATATGGTGGTAAAAGCTATATTCTGAGCTTCTGGGGCCCTGCCTGCCTACATATGAGCCATATACCGTTCAGCGTAGTAGCCCTAATAAGGGCTCTTAATGACTCTCTTGTCTTCTGGTAGCTGGTATAGATGGTGGTAAAAGCGATATCCCGAGCTTCTGGGGCCCTGCCAGCGACAGCCTGTCTTTCCCTGCTGTGAGCGTCTGTCCCTCACTAAGTTCAAGCTGCTAATGCTGACGAAGAGGAAGTGCTGAGTTTTGTATATTCGAGGTCACATGGTTTTTCCAGCCAATGCGTGTAGACGCCGTTTTCGCGATGCCAGCGTCCTCCCAGGACCTGTCCCACCCCCCCTGCATGGTGATTGGTGTAAAAAACGCGCCAGGGAAGGTGGGAGGGGAAACGAATTGTGAGTGCGCCATCGCCGCTGTACTCGATCGAAATCGAGTATGACGAACAGCGTAGTTTTCGATCGAATACCGGCTCGGTCGAATACTACTCGCTCATCACTAATTATTATCACTACCCCCAACATTATAAATCATTATTACTGGCTATACCTATCCTTGGATTGTACATTTTAGTGTTGCGCACGTGTGCGCACAAGCTTTCGCTTGCCGCTGCGTTTATATACACTTTTTTCCCCACTAGTTTTGAGTGTGCAGCCTGATCGCCTATGCATGAATTTCGCCTGCAAATAAACGCATGCAAATACACTCACTCGCATAATGGTTTCATGCTGCTTGCGGGTGAAGAGCGTGGCCATCTTGGGGAGTTTCTATCGGTTATGTGACGCGTCCCAGCGGTTTCCGTGGCACGCACGGCCGTACACACTGACGTCATAGACAGTGATAACTCCTTAAAGGGTAACCGCCAACACAGCTATCTGTCTGTGAACACAGCAATATGACAGGGAAGAGACGTACCCACAAGAGCCAAAAGCAACATGAACCACTTCTACACATACTGATCGCAAAGGCAAATCTCAGGCATGCATGACTGTAGAGCTAACCAGGGCTTCAACAAGGCCAAAAAAAGTTCCTTTGAGCCAGACTGCAGCTCAAACCAAACCTGCCACAACCAGGAAGGCAAAGGAATCCTCCTCCTGCCATACTGCTCGCCCTACTCACACATCTCACAATACAACATCATTAGCAAGCAAGTGTAGTAGGGCAACACACAATAGCCCCCCCCCCCCAACAACACCCGCTCCTGCTCGAGGCCACTTCAAAGAATCTAATTTAGAGAGCCCAGCTTCACTGTCTGCCTGCCCAGCCAAGAACACACACCCAGCCCCTAAGCAAGTCCTCTTCAGTCATTAGCCAGTAAAAGGTCTTCTTATTCATCATCCACACCTCAACCTCAAATGTCACCCATTTTCCCAAGTACCCAGGATGATGCAGGCATCAGTTGCGTCAGTTGGTCGAAACCTGCGGCGTGGCACTTTGAGTGGGTCTTCGACCATTTCCATCAACTGTATGGGAGCAATTCGAGAGCTACAAGCAAAAACCACAGATTGCAACTGTGGAAGGAGATCACCAGGCAGGTGAATTGCGCGGGCACGGAACGCAAAGATGTGGATTAAGTACAAAGAATATTTTCAGAATTAAAGTATGCCGTTCAGCAGAAGATTAATAAGCACAAGTTGCATGGGTACAGATGGTTGGGCAGGTTGATGTTGTGCATGACCTTCTAATTTATATACATTTTTTCTTGTATAAGGTTGCAACCAGGAGGTGGCTATCCAGTCAAACTTCAATGTACTGCTGCAGAGGAACTGGTCTATGGATTAATACACCCGGCTACACTCCAGGGCTTGGGAAACGTCAAGCCTAATGCTCGCTCAACAACAGCCCGGTTCTTCCGATGTGCCCGATTGTAGACGTCATGTGGCTGTGTCTGAGGGCGCATGATGGTGGTCATTAGCCACGGAAGCAGGGGGTATCCCAAATTCCCTTAAATTAAAAAAATAAATAAGTATTTCAAATTGTTAAAGGGCACTTATGATTTAATATTGGGAGGACAGCACAAAAATGTAACAATACAACTACAAAGTAGGTTTTATAGTAGATTTAGGTCTACATTAAAAAACACAATGCAAGGCATAAATGTGCCAATAAATATACAAATATAAACATTTTAAAATATTTTATAAATAAGGAAGGATGTCAAGATAAACAAAATAACTGATGCTCATCAGCAGCTGGAGGCACCAGCGCGTACAGTCGATCCCACCCACGTAAGGCATATCATGCGCGATGCAACCTAAAATCAGACAGACAGACGTGTAGCTACAGATGCTCATATTCTTCCATGTAGTCCGCCTCCATAATACTGCAACTCACAACATGACGGCACACTTTCACCAGGAACAGACCCGGTAAGTTGGGTGTAAAACCCCTTGTTTTATTGCCCGTGTTCAAATCAACAATCAAGGCTCTCAATCATGCGCAAGCCCATACCAATAACGTATCATTCCCGTGAACGCGAACTTTTTGCTAAAATAATACGATCATCGAAAATGCTTATTCGCGCTAACGTAAACGCACATACGCAAGAAAAAAGACCTGAGAATCTCGATATTGGCCGAAAAATCTCACAAAAAATACACAAACACATGTTTTCACATGTGAAAGTGCAGGTAAAGGAGGCTGTAAATCAAGGCCATGGTCTGTTATGGGAGGATTGGGGAGTATTCTAAACCCTAGGCTCGATTCAGACAGAGACAAAAAAATACTTTTGTTTTAGTGCCGATCTGTTTTTTTTTTTTAAATTTCCCGCACTCGTATGAGTGTGCGAGCGATTCTATGCATGCATTGCTAACCTTCTATAAAGTTTCCGTCCGTTCGTATGCCAGAGTACGAGTACGAGGATGTAATTTTCTGTTTCATTTTCTCATGTTCCAACATCGGCTTTAGATTTTGCCCTTTTTCCATCGTCTCCTCCCACGAATCCTTTACGTTTCCCAATAGATTCTGTTTCCCTTTTTCAATAAATAATCGTCCAGACGGAAATCCTTACGATCTTGCACCTGCGCACTACAAATTTAACTTATTAAAGTGCTCGCCTACATATTTGCCACCCTCACTTCTACTACAATGTTTAGCTAAATCAATTAGCGCTATCCTCCATCTTCCCTTTTGGACCCTTAAAGCTCACCCCAACCACTTAGCGCTATCCTCCATCTTCCCTTTTGGATCCTTAAAGATCACTCCAACCACTTAGCGCTATCCTCCATCTTCCCTTTTGGACCCTTAAAGATCACCCCAATCACTTAGTGCTATCCTCCATCTTCCCTTTTGGACCTTTAAAGCTCACCCCAACCACTTAGCGCTATCCTCCATCTTCCCTTTTGAACCCTTAAAGATCACCCCAACCAGTTAGCGCTATCCTCCATTTTCCCTTTTGGACCCTTAAAACTTACCCAAACCAGTTCCCGGTTAGGTTCTTCTTCCATTTTAGACCCCTAAAACTTACCCAAACCACTTCTCGGTTAGGTTCTTCTTCCATTTTAGGCCCCTAAAACCTACCCAAACCACTTTCCGGTTAGGTTCTTCTTCCATTTTAGGCCCCTAAAACTTACCCAAACCACTTCTCGGTTAGGTTCTTCTTCCATTTTAGGCCCCTAAAACTTACCCAAACCACTTCCCGGTCATCTGGATCTTCATCTCTAAATATTTATTTCACCCTTCCTTTGGTGTTAATGTATTTGTGTTAAAAAATCACACTGAAACTTTGTTTTTTGTTTTTTTTACTTGAAGGCCATTTTTTGGGCCCATTATATATAATTTTTTTTTTTTTTTTTTTTACAAATTTTAAAAACACAACCTTTAAAACTATTAAAAATGTAAAATCTAAAAAACTATTTACATAACTAAAAACAGTGACAGGACCCAGAACACTATTCTTCTTCTGTTGTCCCCAAAGAGTCAACCAGCTGCTGCATATCGGCCACCAACTCAAGGACCCTTCGATTCCTTTCTTCCACTCTTGCCCGTGGGGTCCCTGTATCAAATTTTTGAGACAAAATTACTTAGAGACAAATACATGTTTCTCACCTGTGGATGGAATGTTTTTTAGTTGCCAACATAAATCAGGACCACATATGTCAGTCTGCTAAGTAATTACTCTAAGCAAGTGGGCACTGGTCATTCTGCTAAGTAATTTCTCTAAGCAAATGGGCATATGTCAGTCTGCTAAGTAATTACTCTAAGCAAGTGGGCACTGGTCATTCTGCTAAGTAATTACTCTAAGCAAATGGGCATATGTCAGTCTGCTGAGTAATTACTCTAAGCAAGTGGGCTCTGGTCATTCTGCTAAGTAATTACTCTAAGCAAATGGGCATATGTCAGTCTGCTAAGTAATTACTCTAAGCAAGTGGGCACTAGTCATTCTGCTAATTACTCTAAGCAAGTGGGCACAGGTCAGTCTGCTAATGCCATTGACTATGGCTTGATCTGGGTGATCATGTCACTTAACACATACTGCAAAGAATGACATTACAACTTACTTGGTTGGTGGCCGACGGATGCCTCGTTGGGGACAACCCTCCGTCCTGGGCCCTGTCACTGTTGTGAAGTAGAGGCTGTCGAGACATGGCAAATAGGGTCACTTATAATGTCTTAGTCAACAGTAATCAAAATTAATTTTCAATGTGTGTGTCACATCACTCACCTTCTCCCTGTGCCTCCTGGGTGAGATCTGCTGCATCTTCCACATCTTCACCCGCTCCAGAAGCATCTAGAAAAACAGATTAAGGGAATCAGCTTGGGTGGAAATAGCATGTATATGTGTGTGCGGTTACATGAAGAGTGACATACCAGAGGCTCCCGCATGCGTCGCTGGGTACGACTCCCTGCCCACGCCTTGCCGCCCCTCCTCTGTGGAAAGGTCCAGGGGCAGGTCGGAGGACCCAACAGAGGAGGGGTAGGACCGCCGCACTGGAGATCCACCACCTTCACTTCCAGCTGCCGATTCATGCAGCACTGGTCGGCCTGTGCGTCTCCGGGTGCGGCGGATTCGGTAATCCATTTCCAACACTAGAAAAGAAAAACAATTATAAATAAATGCCTACCTTCTGCATGAGTTACATCTGCCATGCAATCGCTATGTACTTACTAGGAAAATGGATTCCGAAAAAACGCCGCACCCGGGGCATGTGCAGCCATTTCAGGTCCGACCAATGCTGCATGATCTGCGTGTGGGTGAAGGTGGTGTCCGTCTGATATTGGATTTGGGCAATGATCTCCAGGGCGATGGTTCGCTTCTCAAAAGTGTTGGGCAGGTAGTCATACCTGTGCTCCAGCATGGTCTACAAAACACAAAATAAAGCTAGGTTTTAGTTCAAACTGCATACAAATATCTGTCAACAATCGATCATTTGCCTAAATGACATTAACAGACACATTTGTAGCCTAATACAATCCTTTAAGCTGGCCTCAGTGTTGGTTCGCACGTGTGGGCCCTCACTTTGGTTTTGCACGGAGATTTAGACACTTTTTAAACAAACCGTTTCGTCATGTGCTTCCTTAAGGGCTAGCCATGCATTTAGATGGCAAATCAAAGGCAGTAAAAGACACTTACAAGCATGATGATCTCTTCTTGTTGGCGGGTGAAGATTGTGGGCGCCATATTGCCTCTTGTCTGCAGCAGATAAGTAATGCCCCTGCGGTTTCTGGGTCCCGTACGGCCGGACGGCGTGAGACCCCGGCAATCTTATTTAAAGGGTCCTGGACACACAGCTCATTCTCTTTCAGAGTCCATGAGCAATGGCACCGAAAAAAGCTCCTCAAAAAGCAGCAAAGGAGGCCACCACCAAACAGGCAGCCAAACGGCAGGAGCCTGCTGAGGGGCCCAAGACTCGGTCCCAGATGACCAAAAAGAAGTTGCGGCCAACCCGCAGTGCCCAGGCAAAGGCATCCAGCACAACTAGGCAAAAAAAGGAGGCCGCTGGAAAAAGCAAGCCACAGGCCAGAAAGCCAACTCCAACAGAGGGGACAAAAGGGACCAAGAGGGTGCGAAGCCCCAGCCCCCCAAGGTCACCATCACCCCACCCACGTGGCTACCATGGCAAGACAACCAAATGGAGACACCGGGAAAGAAGCCCCACCAGTTCAACCTCCCCATCCACACCACCCACACGGGGCCACAAGGCTCATGCCAAGAGGGCAAGGCACAGGGCCCGAAGTCCGAGTTCACCCTCCCCACTCGCATGGGTGTCCAAATCAGCGGACAAGAGGGCAAGGCACAGGCCCCGAAGCCCAAGCTCTGGGTCACCCCTGGACCGGCCGCCTACCTCCAAGGGGCACGGGTATTCTAAGGGCCCCAAGGGGCACCGGGCCCCAAGCACAACTTCATCCACAACACCCTCTCCTCCTCGGCCACATTTGGCACCGGCACAGGTGGAAAGGCAGGCTGAAGATGCCACAGCTACGCCTGCTAGTTCAGTGGCCACCCAGCCAAGAACCCCAAGTCCAGTTCAATCAGAAGCCAGCCACCTGTCCTACATTTCTCCCCAACACAGCCAGCCCAGAATGTCCCCCGATTTGCCGCCAACCACTGATGAGCCAGAACGTCTAGCAACAGGGCGCACATTGCGCCCAGGCCACTTGAGTGGCAGGTTTGGTGAGGCCCAAACTCTGGCATTGGCTAGTGGCCTCACCTTGTATTATGATGAGCTATATGGGCGCAGATCCAAAGCTACAAGCAAGCAGCGCAAAGCCGAGATTTTGGAGAAGCTCACCAGACAGGTCAATGCAGCGGGGGAAGAGCTCAAAGATGTGGAGCAGATACAAAGGAAAATATCGGACCTAAAGTATGCAGCACGGAAGAAAGAAAAAAAACGGCGTAATTACAGGTACATATATACTTTGTGGATTTGGCTTCATCTTGTATTGCAAACATTTAGCTAAATGTGTGCAACTCTCTTTTTCAGCTTACAAACTGGTGGCGGATTCCCCACCAAACTGCAATTTATCCGAGCTGAGGAGATGGTGCTGGGCCTGCTACATCCTGTGGCCTTAGATGGAAACTCGGCCCAACAGGACACGGACATCCCTACTATTTCTGCAGGTTAGTAATGTTAGTGTGTATGTGAAATGTGAGCTACGTGTAAAATTAGGCACAAACCCAAATATTAACACATGCCCCTAGGGTGTGCCTTGTAGTGGAGGTAACAATTTAAACAGGGTGTGTTATGTGTGGCGACTCATCATTTGCTTTTTTCCTTGCTCATACATTATTTGGGAGAGTCTTAAGGAACACTATTGAGATTAGCAAAGGACTGCCTGTTATGTATTTAGAGTCAATTACATCCAACACTTCCAGCTTTATCTGTAGGCAATTTGGGTTTGAGCTGTGCTTTGCTCAGAAAGACTTGATCTGCCCAGGGGAGGGGCGTGCCGATGATCGAAATAGCAACAGCCACATGGCCACCTTAACTAACAATCTCAGTGCCATGATGGCTGAATTTCGAACTTCCAATAGAAACGTGTTGGAACAGTTTCCAAGGGAACACCTCCAAGGGCCCCAACCTGGGTTTTATGGGCATCCCCCAATTTAGGCCTATTTGGCCTGTATCTGCTCCACATCTTTGCGCATCCCCACTGTATTGACCTGTCTGGTGAGCCCTACCAATATACCCTTTTGGGAAGGCTTTGCTTGTTTGCTTTGGATTTGCGCCCATATAGCTCATTAGAGTGCTGAGGTAGCCCACTAGCCAATGCCGGAGGTGAAGCCTCAATGAACCTGCCACTCAAGCTGTTGCGCTGCATGCTTGTGGCAAATTACATTGGTTCTGGCTCCTCCTGTTTGTAGGCATGATTGGGGGACATTCTTTTCTGTCAAACTACTACCTTGACCCCTGGCTGAGATTGAACTGGACTTGGATTGGGACTGGGGGTTCTTGTTTGGGTGTCACACTGAGTAACAGGTGTAGATGTGGCATAGGTTTGGCTGCTTTACACCTGTGCCTGTGGCAAATGTGGCCAAGCAGGAGAGGGTGTGTCTGTGGGCCTATTTGTTTGCTGCCCAATGTGGACATGGCAATGCTTGTCACCTGTTTATTACATTTTCATTTGCCCGAAACTTTGCACAGGAGTGCCTTACTTTAAAACTCCTGCCTCTGGGCAATTGCTATGTGGCCTGATTTGCCTAAACTTTCATTTGTGTTTTGCCGATGTATTTTATGCAACTATGGGAGTGACCATCAACTCCAATGTTTGCTTTGGAAATAAACTACATAAAATTGTAATTAACCTGTTGTGGACTAAGATTATGCCTTTATGTTTTTGGGGAATAAAGATGAGTTAAAGTCAGCAGTAACAAATTTGGAACATCCCAAAAACCAAAAAATAAAATCATCTGTGAGTGTAAGGAACTTACCTCTGCCAGGGGGCCGGCGGCGAGCGTCCGCGGGGCGACACAGCACTCCTGCTGCTGGGAGCATGGCGCGTCACTCTGGCAGCCTCCCTCGCCCCTCTCTAGCTGTGCAGGCACGCGTCCCACAGTCTGTAGGTTTCGCCACTAGGGGGCGCTGTGCTGCGAGTGGCAGGCAGCACAGAGTGCTCCACACCTGATGGGAATCAGGGGCTGATCAGCCTTGCAGCCAAGACTGACCAGCCCCTGGATAGTGCCTCCAATCACCCACAGTGTTGTAAGTTGCACCAATCAGCACATACACTCCCCCCCAGGGTGGCCATTGGTCGATTTCCCAATAAATATGGAGTCAGCCCAGCACTCAGTGCCTGTGATAGTCACTTGTGATTAGGGTGTGATTCTGTTAGTTGTTATCTGATTCCGACCCGGCTTGATCGACCATTCCTGTCTGCTGCCTGTACCGATCTCTGCTTTGTCTGACCACTAACCTGCCTGCCCCTCTGGATACCCTGCGATCTCTGACCTCCTGGCTTGACCCTTTGGCTACCCCTGACTACGCACCTGTCTCATCCCTGTACTCTGACGCACCCTCCGGATTGACTACCTGTGAACGACCTCGGCTTTGGGATACCCTCGTGGTTCATCAGTCTTCACCGTAAGCAGCCATCCTTTGCGCCTATTCAGACCTGGGGGCAACCGTGTCCGGTGAGGTGTTCCTAGCGTCCTGGCAAACGGGGGCTTGACTATAGGCAGAAGCGGCGGTGGAGATTGGGGGTTGCCTGCTTACAGAATGCTGGTGTCCCACTGGGCATCACATTATCACGGGCCCCATAAATGGACCAAATTTTGGAACAGGTGCAGGCCCTGACCGTGGCCGTGGAGCACCTGGCACGAGTGGCGGCTCAGGAGAACCGTCCAGCTCCTGCACCCTCTGTGCCCAGGGGGCAATAGCCGCCTTTCCGGTTGAACCCAAGATTCCCCTTCCAGAGAAGTTTTCGGGGGACCGAAGTAAATTTGCCAATTTCCGGAATGCCTGTAAGCTCTATTTTCAGCTTCGCCCTTATGCTTCCGGCTCCCAGGAGCAACGGGTGGGACTTATCTCCCTTCTGCATGGGGATCCCCAATCCTGGGCTTTTAGCCTCTCCCCTCAGGATCACGCCCGCCAATCTGTCGAGGAATTCTTCAAGGCCATGGAGATCCTGTATGATTACCCAGCATTGTGTGGGCAGTTCAGGCTAGGTCTGTCAGAGGTCATAAAAGATGTCATGGTAAATCACCCTGTACCTAACACCTTGGATGAAACCATGCAATTGGCTATCCGCATCGACCGACGCATACGAGAAAGACGCCTGGAAAAAGGGGCCCAGTATGAAGTCAGTATGAAGCCTGAGGCCTTAGTCCCCTCTTCTTCTGAAGAACCCATGCAGCTTGGGGCCACCAAGCATTCTGAAGCTGAGAGGCAGAGGCGTCTGGCACAAGGTCTATGCCTTTATTGCGGAGAAGTCGGTCACCTGGTCTGCTCCTGCCCTTGGAGACAGGCATTGGGAAACTTCAGAGCCTAGGTGGGGTTGAGGAAACACACCTAGGCTGCAAGGTATTTCCTCTGTGTTGCACACAAATTACGTTGCCTGTCGAGATTACTCATGATTTTGAGTCCAGATCTATGGAGGCTCTTTTGGATTGTGGGGCCGCCGGGAATTTTATTGATTGGGGCCTGGCTCAAGCGTTAAAGATTCCGCTGCAATCTTTAGTCAATCCGATTAGAGTCAAAGCCATTGATAATACCCCTCTTGTTGGGGGCCTGATTCAGTACCGTACTCCACCAGTGTTTGTTAGAGTGGGGGCGGGACATACCGATCTAATGAGCTTCCTTCTCCTTAAGATGCCTCTTACCCCTTTAGTTTTGGGACTCCTCTGGCTGTCTAAACACAATCCCCAAATTGACTGGGTCTCTGGGCAGGTTATCAAATGGGGGCCACAATGTTTCCAGTCTTGTCTTGAGCTTCCTGTACGTGCCACTCTCTTGACTGCTGAGGGCATCCCTACCCCCTATGCAGATTTCGCAGATGTGTTTTCTGAAAAAGCCGCTGATGAACTCCCTCCTCATAGGCCTTTTGACTGCACGATTGATCTTCTCCCCGGAACTATGTCGCCTCGGGGAAAGATTTATAATTTAACCCTAGTTGAGAATAAGGCCATGAAAGAATACATTGCTGAGAATCTGCAGAAAGGTTTTATTCGGCCGTCTACCTCACCAGCGGGTGCCGGATTTTTCTTTGTGGAAAAGAAAGATGGTGGCTTGCACACCTGTATTGATTATAGGGGCCTGAATTAAATTACAGTTAAAAATAAATACCCCCTTCCCTTAATAGAGGGACTCTTTAACCAGGTCATTGGGGCCCAGGTATTTTCTAAGCTTGACCTGAGGGGGGCTTACAATTTAATCAGGATCCGTCAGGGAGACGAGTGGAATATTGCCTTCAACACCCAGGACGGCACTATGAATATCTTGTTATGCCATTTGGTCTATGTAATGCCCCGGCAGTCTTTCAGGACTTTGTTAATGAAGTTTTTAGAGAATACTTGGGCCGTTTTGTGGTCATCTACTTAGATGACATCCTAATATTCTCACCGACCTTAACTGAGCATAGAGAGCATGTATGGATGGTTCTACCGAAATTGTGAGAGTTCCGTTCCTAGGATACATTGTTGCCGATACTGGGTTAACAATGGATCAGGCCAAAGTATCTGCGGTCCTCCAGTGGGAACAACCCAAAGATTTGAAGGGTTTACAGAGGTTTCTAGGGTTTGCTAATTTTTATAGGCGCTTTATAAAAAACTTTTCCACCTTGGTAGCCCCACTCACCGACCTCACTAAGAAGGGGCCGTTTACCGCTACTTGGTCGGGCCGATCCATCCAGGCCTTTGAGAACCTTAAGTCTGCCTTTAGTTTGGCACCTGTGTTGACCCACCCTGATATCCACCGAGCCTTCATAGTCGAAGTAGATGCATCCGAGCTCGGGGTAGGGGCAGTTCTCTCACAGTACAGTGGGTCTCCTGAACGGCTACATCCCTGTGCCTTTTACTCGAGAAAATGTAATTCCGCTGAGCGGAATTATGATATTGGCAATCGAGAACTTCTAGCTGTGAAATTAGCCTTTCACGAATGGAGACATTGGTTAGAGGGGGCCCAGTTCCCAATTACGGTATTCACAGATCACAAGAATTTAGAATACATCGAATCAGCTAAAAGGTTAACCCCCCGTCAGGCACGATGGTCTCTTTTCTTCTCTCGATTTAATTTCACTATAACATACAAACCAGGAACAAAGAATTTTAAAGCTGACGCTCTCTCCAGAAGTTTCACAGTTGATAAAGTCCCTGTAGAGGAGATCCTTCCCATAATCCCACGACACAAGGTCATAGCTGTCATCCAACCTGACCTGTCGAGTGAGCTAAGCCGGTTTCAATCAGATTCTCCTCCGCGCAAACCCGATCACCTCCTCTTTGTACCCCTGTCCCACGGTCAAGCAGTACTTCAGCAGTTTCATGACTCCAAGGCGGTGGGTTATCCAGGGGTTAAAAAGACTTTGGCCCTTCTAGCCCGTCATGTCTGGTGGTGATCTTACAGGAGAGATACCCAGGCCTTTATTCAGGCCTGTAAGATCTGTGCCCGTAGCAAAACCCCCAGGTCAGCTCCTGCTGGACCTCTGGTGCCCCTGTCCACTCCTTCAAAGCCTTGGACACACTTGGCAATGGATTTTATTACTGATTTACCACAGTCCCAGGGATATACAGTTAGCTGGGTTGTGGTAGGTCGATTTAGCAAAATGGCACATTTTGGTCCCCTAAGAAAGCTGCCCACAGCCCAAGAATTGGCTCAATATTTCTTAGATCATATTGTTAGACTTCACGGAATTCCAGAAGATGCGGTCTCAGATGGGGGGGTCCAATTTGTGTCACGCTTCTGGAGGGCATTCTGCACCCGGCTAGGCTTCACTGTTTCTCTGTCTTCAGCTTTTCACCCTCAGTCCAATGGGCAGACGGAAAGGACCAACCAGTCATTAGAACAATATCTCCATTGCTTCACCTCCGATATTCAGTCAGAGTGGTCCCAATTTCTTGCCTTTGCCGAATTTGCCTTCAATAATGCAGTTAACTCCTCCATGGGGGTATCACCCTTCCGGTGTGTATATGGGAGGGATCTTAAGTTCTCAGCCCTTTCAGGCTCGTCCTCTGGTTTGCCTTCTTTAGATGATTGGTTGTCCCAGTGGCCAGATTTATGGGCCAAGATTCAGCTGCATTTGGTCCAGGCATCGAGTCAGCAGAAGGTCTTTGCGGATCGTGGCCGATCCAAGAATCCACACTATAAAGTGGGGAATTTGGTCTGGCTCTCTACCAAAAATTTAGCGCTACGCCAACTCTCTGTAAAATTGGGACCACGATATATTGGCCCTTATCCCATTTTATAGAAAATTAACCAAGTCACATACAGACTCAAACTTCCACCATCTCTGAGGATTTGTAATTCCTTTCACGTTTCCCTCCTTAAGCCTGCCAAGGGAGTGGAGGAGGATTCCTCTCCTTCTCCTATTCTAGTTGATGGTGAGCAGGAGTTTGAAGTCGCACAAATTCTGGATTCCCGTTTCCTCCCGAATTCCTTGCAATATTTAGTCGACTGGAAGGGATATGGGCCAGAAGAGAGGAGTTGGGTTCCAGCTAGAGATGTGCATGCGGACCGCTTAATTAAAAGATTTCATAAACTAAATCCTCTTAAACCCAGGGTGGAGGGTCCTGGGGCCCCTCCTCAAGGGGGGGGGTAATGTAAGGAACTTACCTCTGCCAGGGGGCCGGCGGCGAGCGTCCGCAGGGCGACGCAGCACTCCTGCTGCTGGGAGCGCGGCGCGTCACTCTGGCAGCCTCCCTCGCCCCTCTCTAGCTGTGAAGGCGTGTGTCCCGCAGTCTGTAGATTTCACCACTAGGAGGCCCTGTGCTGCGAGTGGCAGGCAGCACAGAGCGCTCCACACCTGATGGGAATCAGGGGCTGATCAGCCTTGCAGCCAAGACTGACCAGCCCCTGGATAGTGCCTCCAATCACTCACAGTGTTGTAAGTTGCACCAATCAGCACATACACTTCCCCCCCAGGGTGGCCATTGGTCGATTCCCCAATAAATATGGAGTCAGCCCAGCACTCAGTGCCCGAGATAGTCGCTTGTGATTAGGGTGTGATTCTGTTAGTTGTTATCTGATTCCGACCCGGCTTGATCGACCATTCCTGTCTGCTGCCTGTACCGACCTCTGCTTTGTCTGACCACGAACCTGCCTGCCCCTCTGGATACCCTGCGATCTCTGACCTCCCGGCTTGACCCTTTGGCTACCCCTGACTACGCCCCTGGCTCATCCCTGTACTCTGATGCACCCTCCAGATTGACTACCTGTGAACGACCTCGGCTTTGGGATACCCTCGTGGTTCATCGGCCTTCACCGTAAGCAGCCATCCTTTGCGCCTATTAAGACCTGGGGGCAACCGTGTCCGGTGAGGCGTACCTAGCGTCCCGGCAAACGGGGGCTTGACTATAGGCAGAAGCGGCGGTGGAGATTGGGGGTTGCCTGCTTACAGAAGGCTGGTGTCCCGCTGGGCATCACAGTGAAGTTCTTTGGAACTATTTCTTTACTGTTTGTAAAAGTAAGAAACAAACATACAAACACAAAGGTCCAAAAACAAAAAATATAGGGACAAAACAAACAAAGGAACACAAAATTAAGCAAAATGTGTCTCAATTAAATTAGACCGCACGGCTTGGGCAGACGCACTCGGTGGGCCACGATAGTCCTCGTCTGGGTAATCGGTGGGTGGAGCAGGGGGCAAATCCACCTACCGGGGGACACGCTGCAATATAGCAAAATCATGCAACACTGTACAGGCCATTATAATATCTATGACCTTTTTGGGGTCATACTGAAGTGCTCCCCGGTATGGTACAAGCATCGGAAGTGGGTCTTCAATAGGCCAAACGCCATCTCCACCACAGCCCTGGTCTTCCTGTGCGCCCTATTATATGCCACCTCAGCTGCATTCTGGGGCCGGAGGATGGGCGTCAACAGCCAAAGAAGGAGTGGGTAGTCGGAATCACCTGACAAAATGTATTATCAAAAACATAAATTACACATTACTCAATAAATGGAATTCAAAAAACGGGCCATCAACATGACTAAGAGGCTAGGTCACATTTGCTACACAGCATGAGCATACATAGTGCACAGGCCAAAAAAAAAAAGATTCAAATAGATGTGGAAACAAATTAAACATCAAAGATGGCAGATGAGGGCCATTCAGCCAGACTGCTAACAGGTATTGGTTTCGGACTGTGCTGCTCAGCATTCTTGGAAAATCTAATGGTTAAGGTCGTGTTTCACATGTAAACAAGGTGTACAAATAGGCATAGTTTCATACATGGAACACAAATTAAATTCATAGCCATACATATTAAAAAAAAGGACGTTATTGGTGTCAACTTACCAAGGAGCCATCCACCGGAAAATTCCCCAAACTCAAACCGACCGCACAATCCAGATCTTCGAAGAATGTAGGCATCATGGGATGAGCCTGGAAACCCAGCGAGCAGATTAAGGAACCGCATGTCCGGGGCCACCACTGCTTGGACATTCATTGAGTGGCCCATTTTGCGGTTTCTGGGATAAAAAAACAACAAATACATTAGAAAGGGAAGGAAAACTAGGGAAACACTAACTAATCACACCCTAAGCAAAACCTGTGGCCCAATACAAATAACAATAACCAAGTACATAAGTATTTTGTCTTGCCAAAAAAGAATATGTATGTTTGAAAAAGGAAAGATTAACTTTCCAGGGTCTATTTCAGGTGCACATTAAAATGTTTCCTTGGTGAACACATGTGACATTTATATGCAACTAAGAGGCCGATTCATTAACAGCGGCAGGTAGCGACAGTTGAGCGACTGTAGCGGCATTTTCAGAGCGCCCGCTAGTAGTCGCTGTGCTTGGCCGTTGTTCGATAGTTGATAGCAACTCAGTCGGTTTGCCGTAATGTTGAATATTGGGTGAGGAGTCGCTATTTGACAGGTTCTGCGCTGTATGGGAGCGCATGATAGCGACTGGTCAGAGCGACCGGCTTCCACCATATTCATTAACAAATCACGCTCAAAAAATTCTCGCGCTGTAAAATGCCTGTTTAAACCCCAGAGCGCTAGCGGCGATGGGTTAAAAGTAGTTTTTTAACCCCCAAACAACCATATTTTTGCAAACCAAAAAAACAAGTTTTTTAAATAATTTTGTAATATGAATACATTAATATCAGACCTGTAATATCAATTCTGTACATTTTTTTTTTTTTTTTAACTTAAAAAAATTATTTAAAATGGCAGAAGTGGTCACAGAATTTTTCACATTTAAAAAAAAAAAATTAATAATTAATTATGAATATTTAAATTTAAATAGACTTACAAGGAGGGATTAATTACAAGGTGGGAAGAATTCTAAGAAGGGACATTTTACAAGGAGGGACTTTTTGCATTTTTTAGGTCATTAAAAAGAAAAAAAAAAAGAAAAAAAGTATGACTGATTGTACTTGCCTGTAGATATACTCGTCGACTGCCGGAGGGACCAGGGCAATGTGGGTGCAGTCAATTGCACCCATGACGTTGGGCATGTCGGCGATTTTATAAAATGCCAGCTTAATCGCGTTTCTGGCTACCATGTCATCAGTAAAACAAATATATTTGCGAGTAATGGTAGCCATGTCTTCCAAAAACTTACATAGCGTGCGGCTCAGCGTAGGCTGGGAGATCCCCACGGAGAGGGCACCCAGCCTCTGGAACGAGCCGTTCGCCAAAAATTGCAGGCAGCCAAGCATCTTGGTCATACCTGAAATTGCTTGCCCCTTCCTTGTGGTGCGGGCTAACCATAGCCGCAGCTCACTATACAATTTATGGAGGGAAGCGTGATTAAGTCTGGTGAGCTCGAACAGCTTTACGTCATGCATGCCATCTATGTGCATGCATCGCCGGTGCAATCTGGTCTCAGCCCTCCGGACAATTTCAATGCCCATGAGCTGCAGATCCTCATGCTCCTCAAATGCACTAGAGCCATCCATAGCTGCTAGTCTCGAGGTCAAAATGGTCCCGTAAGGGGATCGCAAAGGAAACTGATTTATAGGGTGGTGGTCCGCCGGCAATCAGCTCTCTGAATGAGATGCAAGCCCATAGCAATAACGTAAGTTATCTGAACGAACAAAAAATATCAGATTTGGTTTGGAAAATGACCCGAACTAACGCAAATGTTCCGATTTATTTTCATTCGTCGAAAGCGCATATACGCATTTAGCCGAACGTTCGTACGAATGAAAAATGAACAAAAAAAACCCAAAAAATGACAGACACCCAAAAAACTTTCACAGGGAGCTACGGAAGTGCAGACGAATGTGCCTCTGAATCGAGCCTACTGTCTGTTATGTGGTAACTGGAGGATTCTGCACACTGTCTGTTATGTGGAATTTTGCACATTTGCATGTTATAAGGAGATTGGGGGGATTGTGCACCCTACCTGTTATGGAGTGATTGGGGGGCATTTTGCACATTGCCTGATATGGGGTGATGGGGGGGTGCATTCTGCCCACAGTCTGTAATGGGGCGATTGGGAGATTCTGCACATTTGCTTTTTGGGTGAAAATACAGGCAGATTGTTTGGTATCCCAAATACAAGCAGGGTGTGAGGCATCCCAAATACCGGCAGCTTGTTTGGCATCCCAAATAGAAGCAGCGTGTGGGGCATCTCAAGTATATGCAGCATGTGTGGCATCCCAAAAACAGGCAGTGTGAGGCATCCCAAAAACAGGCAGTGTGAGGCATCCCAAATACAGGCAGCATGTGTGTCATCCCAAATACAGGCAGTGTGTGTGTGTCACCCCAAATACAGGCAGCGTGTGTGGCATCCCAAATACAGACAGTGTGTCTGTCATCACAAATACAGACAGTGTGTGTGTCATCCCAAATACAGGCAGCGTGTGTGTCATACCAAATACAGGCAGTGTGTGTGTGGCATCCCAAATGCAGGCAGTGTGTGTGTGTCATCCCAAATACAGGCAGCGTGTGTGTCATCCCAAATACAGGCAGCGTGTGTGTCATCCCAAATACAGGCAGCGTGTGTGTCATCCCAAATACAGGCAGCGTGTGTGTCATCCCAAATACAGGCAGCGTGTGTGTCATCCCAAATACAGGCAGCCTGTGTTTCATCCCAGATACAGGCAGCGTGTGTGTCATCCCAAATACAGGCAGCGTGTGTGTCATCCCAATTACAGGCAGCGTGTGTGTCATCCCAAATACAGGCAATGTGTGTGGCATCCCAAATACAGGCAGCGTGTGTGTCATCCCAAATACAGGCAGCGTGTGTGTCATCCCAAATACAGGCAGCGTGTGTGTCATCCCAAATACAGGCAGCGTGTGTGTCATCCCAAATACAGGCAGCCTGTGTGTCATCCCAAATACAGGCAGCGTGTGTGTCATCCCAAATACAGACAGCGTGTGTGTCATCCCAAATACAGACAGCGTGTGTGTCATCCCAAATACAGGCAGCGTGTGTGTCATCCCAAATACAGACAGCGCGTGTGTCATCCCAAATACAGGCAGCGTGTGTGTCATCCCAAATACAGGCAGCGTGTGTGTCATCCCAAATACAGGCAGCGTGTGTGTCATCCCAAATACAGGCAGCGTGTGTGTCATCCCAAATACAGGCAGCGTGTGTGTCATCCCAAATACAGGCAGCATGTGTGTCATCTCAAATACAGGCAGCGTGTGTGTCATCCCAAATACAGGCAGCGTGTGTGTCATCCCAAATACAGGCAGTGTGTGTGTCATCCCAAATACAGGCAGCGTGTGTGTCATCCCAAATACAGACAGCGTGTGTGTCATCCCAAATACAGACAGTGTGTGTGTCATCCCAAATACAGGCAGCGTGTGTGTCATCCCAAATACAGGCAGCGTGTGTGTCATCCCAAATACAGGCAGCGTGTGTGTCATCCCAAATACAGGCAGTGTGTGTGTCATCCCAAATACAGGCAGTGTGTGTGTCATCCCAAATACAGGCAGCGTGTGTGTCATCCCAAATACAGACAGTGTGTGTGTCATCCCAAATACAGGCAGCGTGTGTGTCATCCCAAATACAGGCAGCGTGTGTGTCATCCCAAATACAGACAGCGTGTGTGTCATCCCAAATACAGGCAGCGTGTGTGTCATCCCAAATACAGGCAGCGTGTGTGTCATCCCAAATACAGGCAGCGTGTGTGTCATCCCAAATACAGGCAGCGTGTGTGTCATCCCAAATACAGGCAGCGTGTGTGTCATCCCAAATACAGGCAGCGTGTGTGTCATCCCAAATACAGGCAGCGTGTGTGTCATCCCAAATACAGGCAGTGTGTGTGTCATCCCAAATACAGGCAGCGTGTGTGTCATCCCAAATACAGGCAGCGTGTGTGTAATCCCAAATACAGGCAGCGTGTGTGTCATCCCAAATACAGGCAGCGTGTGTGTCATCCCAAACACAGGCAGCGTGTGTGTCATCCCAAATACAGGCAGTGTGTGTGTCATCCCAAATACAGGCAGCGTGTGTGTCATCCCAAATACAGGCAGCGTGTGTGTCATCCCAAATACAGACAGCGTGTGTGTCATCCCAAATACAGACAGCGTGTGTGTCATCCCAAATACAGGCAGCGTGTGTGTCATCCCAAACACAGGCAGCGTGTGTGTCATCCCAAATACAGACAGCGTGTGTGTCAAACCAAATACAGACAGCGTGTGTCATCCCAAATACAGGCAGCGTGTGTGTCATCCCAAATACAGACAGCGTGTGTGTCAACCCAAATACAGGAAGCGTGTGTGTAATCCCAAATACAGGCAGCATGTGTGTAATCCCAAATACAGACAGCGTGTGTGTCATCCCAAATACAGGCAGCGTGTGTGTCATCCCAAATACAGGCAGCGTGTGTCATCCCAAATACAGGCAGCGTGTGTGTCATCCCAAATACAGGCAGCGTGTGTGTCATCCCAAATACAAGCAGCATGTGTGTCATCCCAAATACAGGCAGCATGAGGCATCCCAAATACAGACAGCGTGTGTGTCATCCCAAATACAGGCAGCGTGTGTGTCAACCCAAATACAGGCAGCGTGTGTGTCATCCCAAATACAGGCAGCCTGTGTGGCATCCCAAATACAGGCAGCGTGTGTGTCATCCCAAATACAGGCAGCGTGTGTGTCATCCCAAATACAGGCAGCGTGTGTGTCATCCCAAATACAGGCAGCCTGTGTGTCATCTCAAATACAAGCAGCGTGTGTGTCATCCCAAATACAGGCAGCATGAGGCATCCCAAATACAGGCAGCGTGTTTGGCATCCCAAATACAGGCAGCGTGTGTGGCATCCCAAATACAGGCAGCGTGTGTGTCATCCCAAATACAGGCAGCGTGTGTGTGTCACCCCAAATACAGGCAGCGCGTGTGTCATCCCAAATATAGGCAGCGTGTGTGTAATCCCAAATACAGGCAGCGTGTGTGTCATCCCAAATACAGACTGCGTGTGTGGCATCCCAAATAAAGCAGTGTGTGTGACATACAAATACAGACAGCATGAGGCATCCCAAATACAGGCAGCGTGCAGCATGCCCCCCCAAAAAAAGATTATGCTTACATTCCTGGGGCTCCCACAATGCTGGCCTGCTCTCCTGCATGAGCCAGTCTCCCGCTAACATAGACAAACACACACACATATCTTAGCAGCCGATCCCTGCTGATGCTGATCCCTGACCCCCTGATAATCACGGTGCCTAATCACGAAGCATGTGACGCCCACCCACGGCCCGGAACCAGTGCATTGAAATAGTGTGACGGTGGGCACCGGCCCAGGGATAAGCGGGTAAAACATGCGTATGTGTGTGGGTGTGTGTTTTTTCCTATGTCTATGTCGACGGGAGACTGGCTACTGCAGGAGCGCAGGCCAGCATCATTGGAGCATCAGGAATGGTAAGGTTTTTTTTAACATTCGCCTGATATGATGCTGGGTGCGTGCACCTTATAGGGCAAAAAATATGCATATATATAATTTGTTTCTGGACTGGTTTCTGGACTAGCCGAGATTATTGGATAAAGCTAAACTAGGGAAATGGAGAGCCTGGTTCATCAAGCATCAGCGCCTATTAATACCACTCAGGGCCAATTTGTCCTCAGCACGATATCCTATTGTAACTACAATGATGAAACGCCAACCAGCACCAGTAAAATACAGCACTAATATTTTTAAGGTGCCACAAATTTAGAAATATAAGCCTCGATTCAGAGAGACACAAAAAAACTTCCGTTTTCGTGCCGATCTGTTTATTTGGTGAAATGTTTCCGTTCTCGTATGAGCGTTTGAGCGATTCAATGCATGCATTGAAAACCTTGTGTAAAGTTTCCGTCCGTTCGTACGGCAGATTACGAATTACGAGGATGTCATTTTCCATCCAGACTTTTCCGTTTCATTTTCACATGTTACAACGTAGGCTTTCGTTTTTGCCCTTTTCCCATCGTATCCTCCAACGAATCCTTTACGTTTCCCGTTCGATTCTGTTTCCCTTTTTCAATAAATATTCGTCCAGACGGAAATCCTTACCATCTTGCGCCTGCGCACTACAAACTTAACTCATTAAAGTGCTCGCCTACATATTTGCCACCCTCATTTCTACTACAATGTTTAGCTAAATCACTTAGCACTCTCCTCCATCTTCCCTTTTGGACCCTTAAAGCTCACCCAAACCACTTCTCGGTTAGGTTCTTCTTCCATTTTAGCCCCCTAAAACTTATAAAACCCTAATCACTTCTCGGTCATGTGAATATTCATCTTTAAATATTTCTGGGCCCATTAGTTTTGTGTTAATGTATTTTGTAAATTAAATGACAATGTAACATTTTTATTTTATACCATCATAAAATATTAAATTTAAAAAAAATTTGAAAATGTAAAATTTTTGCAACTATAAAAAACAAAATACATATCAATGGCAGGCCACTGACCATTATTCTTCATCTGTGGTCCCCAACGGGTTGCGCAGCTCCTGCATCTCGCCCACCAACTGAAGGACCCTGACACTCAGTTGTGCCACTCTGGCACTTGTGGTCCCTGTTAAAAAACGTAAATTAAAATTTTGCTATAACCTTGTTGAGGTCATACTGCAGTGCCCCCCCCCCCCCTGTATGGTCCAAACACCTAAATCTGGACTTCAAAAGCCAGAGGGCCCTTGCCACCACGGCCCGGGTTTTGCATAGTGCCCGATTAGAGAACCCCTGGCCCGCATTCTGCAGGCAAAGAACGGGCATCAGGAGCAAGGGCGAGTGGCACATCTTGCGGTTCCTGCAACCAAATATAAAATAATTACACAAAGCAAAGGTAACCAACTAAAACAATAACTCCTACAACAAATTAAGATTCAAGGTCAACAATCCTAATATAATTCACAAAGGACATAAGTGTAAAAAATATAGCAATTATATGGATGTGTGAGAAAATAAATGTTTACATGCTAAGGACTAATTTAGGTCAGCATTAAAATGCATCTATAAGGCATACATGAAATGTATTGATTCAGGTATGCATTGCTATACAATTTATGGCCTCGGCCATGCTGATACATGCATTGCCTTGGAGCTAAAAGCGCGCAGACTCCTCCACATAGCCACAAAACATGTTCAACAATAGCAATCCGAGCCCTCAAAGGTCCCGTAAGTGGATCGGAAATGAAACGGATTTATAGGGTGGAGATCCGTCGGAATCAGACAGAAACCATCCCAACAACGGAAGTTATCTGAACGAACGGAAAATTTCCGATTTTGTTTGGAAATGTTCCGATTCGCTTCCGTTCATCGAAAGAGCATATACACATTTTCCCGAACGTTCGTGCGAGTAGAAAATGGACGAAAAAAAGCAAAAAAAGACTAACACCCACCAAAACTTTCACAGACAGCTACGGAAGTCCGGACGAATATGTCTCTGAATCGAGGCTATAGTGTGCAGTGCTTAAACGACAGCAGTACATATTGGCGCACTTGTTATAATCATCGGGTCCAACAGGCGCTGACACAGGCTGGTCAATACCTAATGTAACAATCAAAATCAAAACAAAAAATAAAGTGATGCAGGTGCTCAGAAAATGGCACTATAACCATCAGCAAGATGCTAAACTGCACACTTCATAAATAAGGCTCAAATCAAAATTTTCTTAAAACACGGAAACTAAGGATTCCAAATTTTGCCTGCAGTTGTTTTATCAGATGCTGTTAGGCAAATAATTAACACTTTAAAGTAACCTAAGGCAACCAATTTGATACCACTAAACTGAAATATAATCAGTCACTATGGGTTACAACTCATATTAATGCTTTTGACATCACATCTTTGTAAAACAAAAGTCACATAGCCACACAATCATTCACCTCCCCCTATAAAAAGGATTAATTTTGCAACATGAATTATGCAAACATTTCCACTGCTGGCCTCCAGCCCGATATTTATTAAAATTGCGTGGGTATGCCCCTAGGTTTGTAAGTCAATTTCTAGAAAACAAGACATTCATTTGTCACTTGTTTCCCTTAAGAATGTGTTTATCTATATCTTCCAACCTTACAAGCTGATAAGCACTAAATATAATTTATTTAAGAATGAAACTCTATTGGTTAATCTTATATATCAGTGACATCCTTTTTAAAGAGTAATATTATTCCCATCTGAAGTATCTATAGATGCTTCAGAAAATTACAAATCTATAAACAGCACTTTTAGATTTAAAGTGACCATAAAGCCCCCAATTGTGCAGGACCTGCAAGACTAGCCCATTGAAAAAAATTGCTTAACTTGGACCTAGTGGTGTTCCATGGTAGAAGAAAAGACCAATAGCTGAGACTGTTGCACAAAGCAATCTATATAAAAGGTAGAATAGTCAACTCCCCCTGTGTCCCAGATGCTACCATTAGGGATGAGCGAATCGATCCGGACGAACCCGGATTCGATCCGAATTTCAGGAAAAATTCGATTCGGATCGAATCCGAATTTCCCCGCGATTCGATCACTCGAAGTTTTCCTTTAACATCCATTCATTTACATTACAGGCATTCTAAGATGGCGGGCGGGACATGTCTGGACATGTATCCCGCGCCAGTGCAAGCTGGGGCAGTCACATGCAGCCTATCAGCAGCCAGCAAGCCCGGTGACGTCACACAGCGGTATTTAACGGCGGCCATCTTGCTTTTCCTCATTTCTCTATTGCATTCGTGACAGACAGACAGAACGCTGTGTAGCTGAGGCAGTTAGACAGGCTGGAGACAGGCTGGAGACAGGGACAGACAGGGACAGGCTGGAGACAGGCAGGAGACAGGCAGGAGACAGACAGGAGACAGACAGAAAGCCAGGGAAAGGTAGGAAAAACGGAGCTGGCTGACAGGGAGATTTTTTTTTTTTTCATCCAGCCTTTGTTAGCGTTTTCAGGCTGCTTATAGTAACTAACTGTGCATATATACTGAACTGATCTTAAGTCTGCTGTGAGACATCCCATTCTGTGACTAAAGCAGCCTCTATTTAATAGCATAATAAACATTTGCACTTATTCTCATAGAAATCAGGCCTGATAAAGACACTTTTGCTGTGCATGCTCTCTGGTTTTTGTGGCACTGGCATCCCATTCTGTGACTAAAGCAGCCTCTATTTAATAGCATAATAAACATTTGCACTTATTCTCATAGAAATCAGGCCTGATAAAGACACTTTTGCTGTGCATGCTCTCTGGTTTTTGTGGCACTGGCATCCCATTCTGTGACTAAAGCAGCCTCTATTTAATAGCATAATAAACATTTGCACTTATTCTCATAGAAATCAGGCCTGATAAAGACACTTTTGCTGTGCATGCTCTCTGGTTTTTGTGGCACTGGCATCCCATTCTGTGACTAAAGCAGCCTCTATTTAATAGCATAATAAACATTTGCACTTATTCTCATAGAAATCAGGCCTGATAAAGACACTTTTGCTGTGCATGCTCTCTGGTTTTTGTGGCACTGGCATCCCATTCTGTGACTAAAGCAGCCTCTATTTAATAGCATAATAAACATTTGCACTTATTCTCATAGAAATCAGGCCTGATAAAGACACTTTTGCTGTGCATGCTCTCTGGTTTTTGTGGCACTGGCATCCCATTCTGTGACTAAAGCAGCCTCTATTTAATAGCATAATAAACATTTGCACTTATTCTCATAGAAATCAGGCCTGATAAAGACACTTTTGCTGTGCATGCTCTCTGGTTTTTGTGGCACTGGCATCCCATTCTGTGACTAAAGCAGCCTCTATTTAATAGCATAATAAACATTTGCACTTATTCTCATAGAAATCAGGCCTGATAAAGACACTTTTGCTGTGCATGCTCTCTGGTTTTTGTGGCACTGGCATCCCATTCTGTGACTAAAGCAGCCTCTATTTAATAGCACAATAAACATTTGCACTTATTCTCATAGAAATCAGGCCTGATAAAGACACTTTTGCTGTGCATGCTCTCTGGTTTTTGTGGCACTGGCATCCCATTCTGTGACTAAAGCAGCCTCTATTTAATAGCATAATAAACATTTGCACTTATTCTCATAGAAATCAGGCCTGATAAAGACACTTTTGCTGTGCATGCTCTCTGGTTTTTGTGGCACTGGCATCCCATTCTGTGACTAAAGCAGCCTCTATTTAATAGCATAATAAACATTTGCACTTATTCTCATAGAAATCAGGCCTGATAAAGACACTTTTGCTGTGCATGCTCTCTGGTTTTTGTGGCACTGGCATCCCATTCTGTGACTAAAGCAGCCTCTATTTAATAGCATAATAAACATTTGCACTTATTCTCATAGAAATCAG
This sequence comes from Gastrophryne carolinensis, assembly GCA_027917425.1. Classification (NCBI taxonomy): domain Eukaryota; kingdom Metazoa; phylum Chordata; class Amphibia; order Anura; family Microhylidae; genus Gastrophryne; species Gastrophryne carolinensis. Next base: position 462,801,203 of record CM051235.1, read on the forward strand.
GCCTGATAAAGACACTTTTGCTGTGCATGCTCTCTGGTTTTTGTGGCACTGGCATCCCATTCTGTGACTAAAGCAGCCTCTATTTAATAGCATAATAAACATTTGCACTTATTCTCATAGAAATCAGGCCTGATAAAGACACTTTTGCTGTGCATGCTCTCTGGTTTTTGTGGCACTGGCATCCCATTCTGTGACTAAAGCAGCCTCTATTTAATAGCATAATAAACATTTGCACTTATTCTCATAGAAATCAGGCCTGATAAAGACACTTTTGCTGTGCATGCTCTCTGGTTTTTGTGGCACTGGCATCCCATTCTGTGACTAAAGCAGCCTCTATTTAATAGCATAATAAACATTTGCACTTATTCTCATAGAAATCAGGCCTGATAAAGACACTTTTGCTGTGCATGCTCTCTGGTTTTTGTGGCACTGGCATCCCATTCTGTGACTAAAGCAGCCTCTATTTAATAGCATAATAAACATTTGCACTTATTCTCATAGAAATCAGGCCTGATAAAGACACTTTTGCTGTGCATGCTCTCTGGTTTTTGTGGCACTGGCATCCCATTCTGTGACTAAAGCAGCCTCTATTTAATAGCATAATAAACATTTGCACTTATTCTCATAGAAATCAGGCCTGATAAAGACACTTTTGCTGTGCATGCTCTCTGGTTTTTGTGGCACTGGCATCCCATTCTGTGACTAAAGCAGCCTCTATTTAATAGCACAATAAACATTTGCACTTATTCTCATAGAAATCAGGCCTGATAAAGACACTTTTGCTGTGCATGCTCTCTGGTTTTTGTGGCACTGGCATCCCATTCTGTGACTAAAGCAGCCTCTATTTAATAGCATAATAAACATTTGCACTTATTCTCATAGAAATCAGGCCTGATAAAGACACTTTTGCTGTGCATGCTCTCTGGTTTTTGTGGCACTGGCATCCCATTCTGTGACTAAAGCAGCCTCTATTTAATAGCATAATAAACATTTGCACTTATTCTCATAGAAATCAGGCCTGATAAAGACACTTTTGCTGTGCATGCTCTCTGGTTTTTGTGGCACTGGCATCCCATTCTGTGACTAAAGCAGCCTCTATTTAATAGCATAATAAACATTTGCACTTATTCTCATAGAAATCAGGCCTGATAAAGACACTTTTGCTGTGCATGCTCTCTGGTTTTTGTGGCACTGGCATCCCATTCTGTGACTAAAGCAGCCTCTATTTAATAGCATAATAAACATTTGCACTTATTCTCATAGAAATCAGGCCTGATAAAGACACTTTTGCTGTGCATGCTCTCTGGTTTTTGTGGCACTGGCATCCCATTCTGTGACTAAAGCAGCCTCTATTTAATAGCATAATAAACATTTGCACTTATTCTCATAGAAATCAGGCCTGATAAAGACACTTTTGCTGTGCATGCTCTCTGGTTTTTGTGGCACTGGCATCCCATTCTGTGACTAAAGCAGCCTCTATTTAATAGCATAATAAACATTTGCACTTATTCTCATAGAAATCAGGCCTGATAAAGACACTTTTGCTGTGCATGCTCTCTGGTTTTTGTGGCACTGGCATCCCATTCTGTGACTAAAGCAGCCTCTATTTAATAGCATAATAAACATTTGCACTTATTCTCATAGAAATCAGGCCTGATAAAGACACTTTTGCTGTGCATGCTCTCTGGTTTTTGTGGCACTGGCATCCCATTCTGTGACTAAAGCAGCCTCTATTTAATAGCATAATAAACATTTGCACTTATTCTCATAGAAATCAGGCCTGATAAAGACACTTTTGCTGTGCATGCTCTCTGGTTTTTGTGGCACTGGCATCCCATTCTGTGACTAAAGCAGCCTCTATTTAATAGCATAATAAACATTTGCACTTATTCTCATAGAAATCAGGCCTGATAAAGACACTTTTGCTGTGCATGCTCTCTGGTTTTTGTGGCACTGGCATCCCATTCTGTGACTAAAGCAGCCTCTATTTAATAGCACAATAAACATTTGCACTTATTCTCATAGAAATCAGGCCTGATAAAGACACTTTTGCTGTGCATGCTCTCTGGTTTTTGTGGCACTGGCATCCCATTCTGTGACTAAAGCAGCCTCTATTTAATAGCATAATAAACATTTGCACTTATTCTCATAGAAATCAGGCCTGATAAAGACACTTTTGCTGTGCATGCTCTCTGGTTTTTGTGGCACTGGCATCCCATTCTGTGACTAAAGCAGCCTCTATTTAATAGCATAATAAACATTTGCACTTATTCTCATAGAAATCAGGCCTGATAAAGACACTTTTGCTGTGCATGCTCTCTGGTTTTTGTGGCACTGGCATCCCATTCTGTGACTAAAGCAGCCTCTATTTAATAGCATAATAAACATTTGCACTTATTCTCATAGAAATCAGGCCTGATAAAGACACTTTTGCTGTGCATGCTCTCTGGTTTTTGTGGCACTGGCATCCCATTCTGTGACTAAAGCAGCCTCTATTTAATAGCACAATAAACATTTGCACTTATTCTCATAGAAATCAGGCCTGATAAAGACACTTTTGCTGTGCATGCTCTCTGGTTTTTGTGGCACTGGCATCCCATTCTGTGACTAAAGCAGCCTCTATTTAATAGCATAATAAACATTTGCACTTATTCTCATAGAAATCAGGCCTGATAAAGACACTTTTGCTGTGCATGCTCTCTGGTTTTTGTGGCACTGGCATCCCATTCTGTGACTAAAGCAGCCTCTATTTAATAGCATAATAAACATTTGCACTTATTCTCATAGAAATCAGGCCTGATAAAGACACTTTTGCTGTGCATGCTCTCTGGTTTTTGTGGCACTGGCATCCCATTCTGTGACTAAAGCAGCCTCTATTTAATAGCATAATAAACATTTGCACTTATTCTCATAGAAATCAGGCCTGATAAAGACACTTTTGCTGTGCATGCTCTCTGGTTTTTGTGGCACTGGCATCCCATTCTGTGACTAAAGCAGCCTCTATTTAATAGCATAATAAACATTTGCACTTATTCTCATAGAAATCAGGCCTGATAAAGACACTTTTGCTGTGCATGCTCTCTGGTTTTTGTGGCACTGGCATCCCATTCTGTGACTAAAGCAGCCTCTATTTAATAGCATAATAAACATTTGCACTTATTCTCATAGAAATCAGGCCTGATAAAGACACTTTTGCTGTGCATGCTCTCTGGTTTTTGTGGCACTGGCATCCCATTCTGTGACTAAAGCAGCCTCTATTTAATAGCATAATAAACATTTGCACTTATTCTCATAGAAATCAGGCCTGATAAAGACACTTTTGCTGTGCATGCTCTCTGGTTTTTGTGGCACTGGCATCCCATTCTGTGACTAAAGCAGCCTCTATTTAATAGCATAATAAACATTTGCACTTATTCTCATAGAAATCAGGCCTGATAAAGACACTTTTGCTGTGCATGCTCTCTGGTTTTTGTGGCACTGGCATCCCATTCTGTGACTAAAGCAGCCTCTATTTAATAGCATAATAAACATTTGCACTTATTCTCATAGAAATCAGGCCTGATAAAGACACTTTTGCTGTGCATGCTCTCTGGTTTTTGTGGCACTGGCATCCCATTCTGTGACTAAAGCAGCCTCTATTTAATAGCATAATAAACATTTGCACTTATTCTCATAGAAATCAGGCCTGATAAAGACACTTTTGCTGTGCATGCTCTCTGGTTTTTGTGGCACTGGCATCCCATTCTGTGACTAAAGCAGCCTCTATTTAATAGCATAATAAACATTTGCACTTATTCTCATAGAAATCAGGCCTGATAAAGACACTTTTGCTGTGCATGCTCTCTGGTTTTTGTGGCACTGGCATCCCATTCTGTGACTAAAGCAGCCTCTATTTAATAGCATAATAAACATTTGCACTTATTCTCATAGAAATCAGGCCTGATAAAGACACTTTTGCTGTGCATGCTCTCTGGTTTTTGTGGCACTGGCATCCCATTCTGTGACTAAAGCAGCCTCTATTTAATAGCATAATAAACATTTGCACTTATTCTCATAGAAATCAGGCCTGATAAAGACACTTTTGCTGTGCATGCTCTCTGGTTTTTGTGGCACTGGCATCCCATTCTGTGACTAAAGCAGCCTCTATTTAATAGCATAATAAACATTTGCACTTATTCTCATAGAAATCAGGCCTGATAAAGACACTTTTGCTGTGCATGCTCTCTGGTTTTTGTGGCACTGGCATCCCATTCTGTGACTAAAGCAGCCTCTATTTAATAGCATAATAAACATTTGCACTTATTCTCATAGAAATCAGGCCTGATAAAGACACTTTTGCTGTGCATGCTCTCTGGTTTTTGTGGCACTGGCATCCCATTCTGTGACTAAAGCAGCCTCTATTTAATAGCATAATAAACATTTGCACTTATTCTCATAGAAATCAGGCCTGATAAAGACACTTTTGCTGTGCATGCTCTCTGGTTTTTGTGGCACTGGCATCCCATTCTGTGACTAAAGCAGCCTCTATTTAATAGCATAATAAACATTTGCACTTATTCTCATAGAAATCAGGCCTGATAAAGACACTTTTGCTGTGCATGCTCTCTGGTTTTTGTGGCACTGGCATCCCATTCTGTGACTAAAGCAGCCTCTATTTAATAGCATAATAAACATTTGCACTTATTCTCATAGAAATCAGGCCTGATAAAGACACTTTTGCTGTGCATGCTCTCTGGTTTTTGTGGCACTGGCATCCCATTCTGTGACTAAAGCAGCCTCTATTTAATAGCATAATAAACATTTGCACTTATTCTCATAGAAATCAGGCCTGATAAAGACACTTTTGCTGTGCATGCTCTCTGGTTTTTGTGGCACTGGCATCCCATTCTGTGACTAAAGCAGCCTCTATTTAATAGCATAATAAACATTTGCACTTATTCTCATAGAAATCAGGCCTGATAAAGACACTTTTGCTGTGCATGCTCTCTGGTTTTTGTGGCACTGGCATCCCATTCTGTGACTAAAGCAGCCTCTATTTAATAGCACAATAAACATTTGCACTTATTCTCATAGAAATCAGGCCTGATAAAGACACTTTTGCTGTGCATGCTCTCTGGTTTTTGTGGCACTGGCATCCCATTCTGTGACTAAAGCAGCCTCTATTTAATAGCATAATAAACATTTGCACTTATTCTCATAGAAATCAGGCCTGATAAAGACACTTTTGCTGTGCATGCTCTCTGGTTTTTGTGGCACTGGCATCCCATTCTGTGACTAAAGCAGCCTCTATTTAATAGCATAATAAACATTTGCACTTATTCTCATAGAAATCAGGCCTGATAAAGACACTTTTGCTGTGCATGCTCTCTGGTTTTTGTGGCACTGGCATCCCATTCTGTGACTAAAGCAGCCTCTATTTAATAGCATAATAAACATTTGCACTTATTCTCATAGAAATCAGGCCTGATAAAGACACTTTTGCTGTGCATGCTCTCTGGTTTTTGTGGCACTGGCATCCCATTCTGTGACTAAAGCAGCCTCTATTTAATAGCATAATAAACATTTGCACTTATTCTCATAGAAATCAGGCCTGATAAAGACACTTTTGCTGTGCATGCTCTCTGGTTTTTGTGGCACTGGCATCCCATTCTGTGACTAAAGCAGCCTCTATTTAATAGCATAATAAACATTTGCACTTATTCTCATAGAAATCAGGCCTGATAAAGACACTTTTGCTGTGCATGCTCTCTGGTTTTTGTGGCACTGGCATCCCATTCTGTGACTAAAGCAGCCTCTATTTAATAGCATAATAAACATTTGCACTTATTCTCATAGAAATCAGGCCTGATAAAGACACTTTTGCTGTGCATGCTCTCTGGTTTTTGTGGCACTGGCATCCCATTCTGTGACTAAAGCAGCCTCTATTTAATAGCATAATAAACATTTGCACTTATTCTCATAGAAATCAGGCCTGATAAAGACACTTTTGCTGTGCATGCTCTCTGGTTTTTGTGGCACTGGCATCCCATTCTGTGACTAAAGCAGCCTCTATTTAATAGCATAATAAACATTTGCACTTATTCTCATAGAAATCAGGCCTGATAAAGACACTTTTGCTGTGCATGCTCTCTGGTTTTTGTGGCACTGGCATCCCATTCTGTGACTAAAGCAGCCTCTATTTAATAGCATAATAAACATTTGCACTTATTCTCATAGAAATCAGGCCTGATAAAGACACTTTTGCTGTGCATGCTCTCTGGTTTTTGTGGCACTGGCATCCCATTCTGTGACTAAAGCAGCCTCTATTTAATAGCATAATAAACATTTGCACTTATTCTCATAGAAATCAGGCCTGATAAAGACACTTTTGCTGTGCATGCTCTCTGGTTTTTGTGGCACTGGCATCCCATTCTGTGACTAAAGCAGCCTCTATTTAATAGCATAATAAACATTTGCACTTATTCTCATAGAAATCAGGCCTGATAAAGACACTTTTGCTGTGCATGCTCTCTGGTTTTTGTGGCACTGGCATCCCATTCTGTGACTAAAGCAGCCTCTATTTAATAGCATAATAAACATTTGCACTTATTCTCATAGAAATCAGGCCTGATAAAGACACTTTTGCTGTGCATGCTCTCTGGTTTTTGTGGCACTGGCATCCCATTCTGTGACTAAAGCAGCCTCTATTTAATAGCATAATAAACATTTGCACTTATTCTCATAGAAATCAGGCCTGATAAAGACACTTTTGCTGTGCATGCTCTCTGGTTTTTGTGGCACTGGCATCCCATTCTGTGACTAAAGCAGCCTCTATTTAATAGCATAATAAACATTTGCACTTATTCTCATAGAAATCAGGCCTGATAAAGACACTTTTGCTGTGCATGCTCTCTGGTTTTTGTGGCACTGGCATCCCATTCTGTGACTAAAGCAGCCTCTATTTAATAGCATAATAAACATTTGCACTTATTCTCATAGAAATCAGGCCTGATAAAGACACTTTTGCTGTGCATGCTCTCTGGTTTTTGTGGCACTGGCATCCCATTCTGTGACTAAAGCAGCCTCTATTTAATAGCATAATAAACATTTGCACTTATTCTCATAGAAATCAGGCCTGATAAAGACACTTTTGCTGTGCATGCTCTCTGGTTTTTGTGGCACTGGCATCCCATTCTGTGACTAAAGCAGCCTCTATTTAATAGCATAATAAACATTTGCACTTATTCTCATAGAAATCAGGCCTGATAAAGACACTTTTGCTGTGCATGCTCTCTGGTTTTTGTGGCACTGGCATCCCATTCTGTGACTAAAGCAGCCTCTATTTAATAGCATAATAAACATTTGCACTTATTCTCATAGAAATCAGGCCTGATAAAGACACTTTTGCTGTGCATGCTCTCTGGTTTTTGTGGCACTGGCATCCCATTCTGTGACTAAAGCAGCCTCTATTTAATAGCACAATAAACATTTGCACTTATTCTCATAGAAATCAGGCCTGATAAAGACACTTTTGCTGTGCATGCTCTCTGGTTTTTGTGGCACTGGCATCCCATTCTGTGACTAAAGCAGCCTCTATTTAATAGCATAATAAACATTTGCACTTATTCTCATAGAAATCAGGCCTGATAAAGACACTTTTGCTGTGCATGCTCTCTGGTTTTTGTGGCACTGGCATCCCATTCTGTGACTAAAGCAGCCTCTATTTAATAGCATAATAAACATTTGCACTTATTCTCATAGAAATCAGGCCTGATAAAGACACTTTTGCTGTGCATGCTCTCTGGTTTTTGTGGCACTGGCATCCCATTCTGTGACTAAAGCAGCCTCTATTTAATAGCATAATAAACATTTGCACTTATTCTCATAGAAATCAGGCCTGATAAAGACACTTTTGCTGTGCATGCTCTCTGGTTTTTGTGGCACTGGCATCCCATTCTGTGACTAAAGCAGCCTCTATTTAATAGCACAATAAACATTTGCACTTATTCTCATAGAAATCAGGCCTGATAAAGACACTTTTGCTGTGCATGCTCTCTGGTTTTTGTGGCACTGGCATCCCATTCTGTGACTAAAGCAGCCTCTATTTAATAGCACTAATAAACATTTGCACTTATTCTCATAGAAATCAGGCCTGATAAAGACACTTTTGCTGTGCATGCTCTCTGGTTTTTGTGGCACTGGCATCCCATTCTGTGACTAAAGCAGCCTCTATTTAATAGCATAATAAACATTTGCACTTATTCTCATAGAAATCAGGCCTGATAAAGACACTTTTGCTGTGCATGCTCTCTGGTTTTTGTGGCACTGGCATCCCATTCTGTGACTAAAGCAGCCTCTATTTAATAGCATAATAAACATTTGCACTTATTCTCATAGAAATCAGGCCTGATAAAGACACTTTTGCTGTGCATGCTCTCTGGTTTTTGTGGCACTGGCATCCCATTCTGTGACTAAAGCAGCCTCTATTTAATAGCATAATAAACATTTGCACTTATTCTCATAGAAATCAGGCCTGATAAAGACACTTTTGCTGTGCATGCTCTCTGGTTTTTGTGGCACTGGCATCCCATTCTGTGACTAAAGCAGCCTCTATTTAATAGCATAATAAACATTTGCACTTATTCTCATAGAAATCAGGCCTGATAAAGACACTTTTGCTGTGCATGCTCTCTGGTTTTTGTGGCACTGGCATCCCATTCTGTGACTAAAGCAGCCTCTATTTAATAGCATAATAAACATTTGCACTTATTCTCATAGAAATCAGGCCTGATAAAGACACTTTTGCTGTGCATGCTCTCTGGTTTTTGTGGCACTGGCATCCCATTCTGTGACTAAAGCAGCCTCTATTTAATAGCATAATAAACATTTGCACTTATTCTCATAGAAATCAGGCCTGATAAAGACACTTTTGCTGTGCATGCTCTCTGGTTTTTGTGGCACTGGCATCCCATTCTGTGACTAAAGCAGCCTCTATTTAATAGCATAATAAACATTTGCACTTATTCTCATAGAAATCAGGCCTGATAAAGACACTTTTGCTGTGCATGCTCTCTGGTTTTTGTGGCACTGGCATCCCATTCTGTGACTAAAGCAGCCTCTATTTAATAGCATAATAAACATTTGCACTTATTCTCATAGAAATCAGGCCTGATAAAGACACTTTTGCTGTGCATGCTCTCTGGTTTTTGTGGCACTGGCATCCCATTCTGTGACTAAAGCAGCCTCTATTTAATAGCATAATAAACATTTGCACTTATTCTCATAGAAATCAGGCCTGATAAAGACACTTTTGCTGTGCATGCTCTCTGGTTTTTGTGGCACTGCATCCCATTCTGTGACTAAAGCAGCCTCTATTTAATAGCATAATAAACATTTGCACTTATTCTCATAGAAATCAGGCCTGATAAAGACACTTTTGCTGTGCATGCTCTCTGGTTTTTGTGGCACTGGCATCCCATTCTGTGACTAAAGCAGCCTCTATTTAATAGCATAATAAACATTTGCACTTATTCTCATAGAAATCAGGCCTGATAAAGACACTTTTGCTGTGCATGCTCTCTGGTTTTTGTGGCACTGGCATCCCATTCTGTGACTAAAGCAGCCTCTATTTAATAGCATAATAAACATTTGCACTTATTCTCATAGAAATCAGGCCTGATAAAGACACTTTTGCTGTGCATGCTCTCTGGTTTTTGTGGCACTGGCATCCCATTCTGTGACTAAAGCAGCCTCTATTTAATAGCATAATAAACATTTGCACTTATTCTCATAGAAATCAGGCCTGATAAAGACACTTTTGCTGTGCATGCTCTCTGGTTTTTGTGGCACTGGCATCCCATTCTGTGACTAAAGCAGCCTCTATTTAATAGCATAATAAACATTTGCACTTATTCTCATAGAAATCAGGCCTGATAAAGACACTTTTGCTGTGCATGCTCTCTGGTTTTTGTGGCACTGGCATCCCATTCTGTGACTAAAGCAGCCTCTATTTAATAGCATAATAAACATTTGCACTTATTCTCATAGAAATCAGGCCTGATAAAGACACTTTTGCTGGCCAAAGGCCTACTGGACCCTGCCAGCTCGATTCCTGCCCGGGGCATCCCATTCTGTGACTAAAGCAGCCTCTGTTTAAGACCATATAAGCATTTGCTCTTATCATATTTGAAATTAGGCCTGATAAAGACACTTTTGCTGGGCATAGCACAACTTGTCCCTGCCAGGTGTACTTACTGCTGGTTTTTAGGGCATCCCATTCTGTGACTACACCAGCCTCTATTTAAGAACCTAACCATTTGCACCTATTCTAATTGAAATTAGGCATGATAAAGACACTTTTGCTGTGCATAGTCTTACTGCTGCCTGCCAGGTGCTCTCTGGTTTTTGGGACATCCCATTCTGTAACATACCATTAGCCTCTGCATTAACTGTAAGCTGCACAGTTATTTAAAGAAATTTGGCCTGTATGAGCCTGCTAACACACTGCTGCTGTGTGCATATATACTGATCTCAAGTCTGCTTTGGGCATCCCCATTCTGTAACATACCATTAGCCTCTGCATTAACTGTAAGCTGCACATTTATTTAAAGAAATTTGGCCTGTATGAGCCTGCTAACACACTGCTGCTGTGTGCATATATACTGATCTCAAGTCTGCTTTGGGGCATCCCATTCTGTAACATACCATTAGCCTCTGCATTAACTGTAAGCTGCACAGTTATTTAAAGAAATTTGGCCTGTATGAGCCTGCTAACACACTGCTGCTGTGTGCATATATACTGATCTCAAGTCTGCTTGGGGCATCCCATTCTGTAACATACCATTAGCCTCTGCATTAACTGTAAGCTGCACAGTTATTTAAAGAAATTTGGCCTGTATGAGCCTGCTAACACACTGCTGCTGTGTGCATATATACTGATCTCAAGTCTGCTTGGGGCATCCCATTCTGTAACATACCATTAGCCTCTGCATTAACTGTAAGCTGCACAGTTATTTAAAGAAATTTGGCCTGTATGAGCCTGCTAACACACTGCTGCTGTGTGCATATATACTGATCTCAAGTCTGCTTGGGGCATCCCATTCTGTAACATACCATTAGCCTCTGCATTAACTGTAAGCTGCACAGTTATTTAAAGAAATTTGGCCTGTATGAGCCTGCTAACACACTGCTGCTGTGTGCATATATACTGATCTCAAGTCTGCTTGGGGCATCCCATTCTGTAACATACCATTAGCCTCTGCATTAACTGTAAGCTGCACAGTTATTTAAAGAAATTTGGCCTGTATGAGCCTGCTAACACACTGCTGCTGTGTGCATATATACTGATCTCAAGTCTGCTTTGGGGCATCCCATTCTGTAACATACCATTAGCCTCTGCATTAACTGTAAGCTGCACAGTTATTTAAAGAAATTTGGCCTGTATGAGCCTGCTAACACACTGCTGCTGTGTGCATATATACTGATCTCAAGTCTGCTTGGGGCATCCCATTCTGTAACATACCATTAGCCTCTGCATTAACTGTAAGCTGCACAGTTATTTAAAGAAATTTGGCCTGTATGAGCCTGCTAACACACTGCTGCTGTGTGCATATATACTGATCTCAAGTCTGCTTTGGGGCATCCCATTCTGTAACATACCATTAGCCTCTGCATTAACTGTAAGCTGCACAGTTATTTAAAGAAATTTGGCCTGTATGAGCCTGCTAACACACTGCTGCTGTGTGCATATATACTGATCTCAAGTCTGCTTTGGGGCATCCCATTCTGTAACATACCATTAGCCTCTGCATTAACTGTAAGCTGCACAGTTATTTAAAGAAATTTGGCCTGTATGAGCCTGCTAACACACTGCTGCTGTGTGCATATATACTGATCTCAAGTCTGCTTTGGGGCATCCCATTCTGTAACATACCATTAGCCTCTGCATTAACTGTAAGCTGCACAGTTATGTGTAAAGAAATTTGGCCTGTATGAGCCTGCTAACACACTGCTGCTGTGTGCATATATACTGATCTCAAGTCTGCTTTGGGGCATCCCATTCTGTAACATACCATTAGCCTCTGCATTTACTGTAAGCTGCACATTTATTTAAAGAAATTTGGCCTGTATGAGCCTGCTAACACACTGCTGCTGTGTGCATATATACTGATCTCAAGTCTGCTTTGGGGCATCCCATTCTGTAACATACCATTAGCCTCTGCATTTACTGTAAGCTGC